>CM032163.1:675439-3500817 GCA_018901935.1 Pugionium cornutum
TTGAGAGGCTTTTTGGGTTGTATAGATGATATATATATAATAACATCACAAAGGAAAAAAATATGAAGATTGTTTATGTGTGTGGGGAGCAACTAGACCATGACGAGTCTTGACTTGATTCTGTCAACATTTTTTTTAATATGATGTGAATTTTCATTAAAAATGATCCTGGTTGAGAGTGATTACAATATTTTACAAGCCTTTAGGTCATTCTTTGCCCAAAAAAAAAGATATTAAAAACAAAGAAGCCTATCGTCCATATACGTGAGCCCAACATTACCCAGAAGCCAACTTGTCCTTTTAATCCCTTTTCTTGTATGCCTTCTCCTCCTATTGAAAAGTTGGACTCTTCTTCTTCTTCTCTCTCTCTTTCTTTATGTACCCCCCACTCCTTTACATATTCAATATTTCCTTAATAATTTCTCTTCATCTCCACCACTCTACACAGACAGCCAGAAATATCAAAGCTTTCATCGATCTCTATCTTACATTGACTACTTTTCTTCTTCTCCAAGAAACAAAAAAAAAAAGGGATGGGATTCTTAGAGTTGTTGGAGGTGGCTTCAATGCCAATTGTCCAAGTTTTACTAATCAGCGTCCTTGGTGCTTTCTTGGCAACGGATTACTGTTCTCTTCTCTCCGCTGACACCAGAAGATCCGTGAACAAGGTACAATCTCCATTTTTTTTATGAGGATCCATATGGACTAATTAATAAACATATATCCTTTGCAGCTCGTCTTCGTGGTGTTCACCCCATGCATCATGTTTGCCAACCTTGCCCAGACTGTCACATTGCAGGACATTATTTCATGGTACGCACTATGTACCCTTCTTCGATCACCCCTATGAGAAACCTTGTGGCTTAAATTAGATATAAAAACAAACTTTCAGGTGGTTCATGCCCATAAATGTTGGAATCACCTTTCTAGTAGGGGGCATTCTTGGATGGTTGGTGGTCAAACTACTGAACCCAAAACCTCAACTTCATGGTCTCGTAATTGCGACCTGTGCATCAGGTAACATTAATTAATCCCTCAAAATATAATCAAGGAGATTACTGAAATCTTACATGAATTAATTATATGTACTGTGTTTTACTTTCTAGGCAATATGGGAAACCTTATGCTTATTCTGGTCCCTGCCATCTGTGACGAGGAAGGCAGTCCTTTTGGGAATCGGAGTGTTTGCAGATCCATTGGACTCTCCTACGCATCTTTCTCTATGGCCGTATGTCATACAAAACATGTGCATGCATGATCTTATATATATGCAGCTCAAAACTTGTTGAATTAATTGTGTATTTGTTTGTTTTTTTTGTCAAGGGCAGCTTGGGGGTTTCTACATATGGACCTACAGTTACCAACTGGTGAGAAGCTCTGCTACACAGTTCAAAGCTCTGGCAGCCTCCAGCTTAGTCAAATCTGCAAACAAGGACATGGATCCCGATCCCCGCACTCTTCTCCTGAAGCCGCAACAAAACCAAGACCTTGAACTCCAAGCCAAACAAAAGGTGTCTACTCGGACATACATGAAAGACTTGTTCCGTCAGATTCTTGAGGAACTCTTCGCACCACCCACTATTGGAGCCGTAAGTCAAAAATATATATATTATATATATGATTTCATTCCTCCAATCAATAACGAACGGCTAGCGCAGATATATCCATAGCTCTGATGGACGATGTATGTGTTGTTTTATCTTCCGTACGTACAGATTCTTGGTTTCGTCTTCGGAGCAACCAATTGGCTGAGGAATCTTATAATCGGGGATAATGCCCCGTTGCGAGTAATCCAAGATTCAGTGAAACTACTAGGGTATGAATTTACGAGCACATATGGAAACATCCACACGACTTAGACTAATAATTAGTTGACGTGGCAGGGACGGGACAATTCCTTGCATCACACTCATACTAGGAGGCAACCTGGTTCAGGGTCTACGTTCATCAGCCGTGAAAACTTCAGTGATTGTGGGAGTGATATGTGTGCGCTATATCATCCTCCCAGCGGTGGGGGTCGGGGTGGTCCAATTGGCAGGGAATCTAGGCTATCTTCCTCCAGACCCTCTCTTCCGATACGTTCTAATGCTTCAGTTCACACTGCCGCCTGCCATGAATATCAGTAATTACTTCACATTCTCCTTCCGTGGCTAGATATTATAAATGGGTATCATAGTTTTTTGTGTTGTTGATTGCAGGCACAATGACACAACTGTTCGACGTGGCTCAAGATGAATGCTCGGTCATCTTCTTGTGGACTTACCTGGTTGCATCCTTAGCCCTCACCGTGTGGTCAACCATCTTCCTCTCCATCCTCTCATGAATCTGATGTGAAGCAAATAAAGTTTCTTGCTTGTATAAACTCTTCTTTTTTTCATTTCATTTGTTAATGCCCTGCTTTACTAGTACAGTTACTAGCTCGCGTAGTATTCATTTTGCCAAATAAAATATAGAAGGACGCAAGTATCCTATGCAGTATTGTCTTTGTTTTTTTTACATTGGGCCCGTAAGATAGCCCAATAAAGAGAGGCGTGTTGAAGTTGGGGACAGAATGAAACGTGCGCCGGCTGCATCCTCCACGTTGTTGTGCTGCTACTGGTCCAATCATTAATTTCAGAAACTTCTACACTTGTCCTCCCTTTCCTATGCCTTTTATTTTATAGTACAAAATTTCTTCTTTAAAAAAAAATCTAATTCAACAGCTCAAAAGGAGTCCATTATGATTAAACATGTGTCTGTTGATCTTCAGGATCGATCACATGTTAGTATATAAATAAAAAGAAACTGAAAATATCAGAGGTTATTTGGTGAGCGAAAATGAAGTTTGTCGTTGTTCTGAGATTATTAAAGACTCCTGAGATGTGGTAAATGATTAATAAAACATATACTGTGGTATATATTATCATGTAACCACACAATACAACCTTAGCCACAAAAGAAAGAACAACGGTTTCAAAAAAAGAAAAGAAAAAAAAAACAAGCGAACCATCAGATCTCTTACCTGGTCGCCATTAACGAGACTGTTAATACCCCGCTTCTTCTTCTCCTTCTCCACTCAAATCACTTTCAATCGACATGGGTTACGATCAGGAAGCGGGATCGTCCTCCCAATCGCTGCCTTCTGTTCCCACGGAAGACACTCCTCTTTTGGGTCCCCGAACATTGTCATCGCAGCCAAAGACCTTCGCCAACGTCTTCATTGCCATCGTCGGCGCCGGCGTGCTCGGTCTCCCATACACCTTCAAGAAGACCGGATGGCTGTTGGGCCTCCTCACGCTCTTCTTCGTAGCCTCCCTCACCTTCTTCTGTATGATGCTCCTCGTACACACCCGCCGCAAACTCGAGTCTCTCTCCGGCTTCTCCAGCATCACTTCTTTTGGAGATCTTGGCGAAACCGTCTCCGGACCCGCCGGCCGTTTCGTCGTCGATGTTATGCTCGTCCTCTCGCAGGCGGGCTTCTGCGTCAGTTACCTTATATTCGTAGCCACCACAATGGCCAATCTCCTTAGCCGCGGAACCGATCATATTCTTGGGATCGATCCTAGCTCGATTTACATGTGGGGATGTTTTCCCTTTCAGCTGGGTCTCAACTCCATTCCCACGCTCACCCATCTCGCCCCTTTGAGTATATTCGCCGACATCGTCGATGTAGCAGCCACCATGGTAGTCATGGTGCAGGATGTTTTTATCTTCCTGAAACGAAGACCTCCCTTGAGAGTCTTCGGGGGCTTCTCTGTTTTCTTCTACGGACTGGGAGTCGCTGTGTACGCATTTGAAGGGATTGGAATGGTAAAAGAACCAATTCCTTTATTGTCTCTTTGTATGTTGTGTATGTCTGTTAAATTAATAAAACACATATGTGAATGAATGCGAGCGAACAGGTGCTACCGCTGGAACTAGAGGCAAAATACAAAGACAAGTTTGGTAGAGCGTTGGGGCTAGCCATGGGCTTAATCTCAGTCATGTACGGAGCGTTTGGGTTACTAGGGTACATGGCTTACGGAGAGGAGACAAGAGACATCATCACCACGAACCTGGGGACAGGAGTTGTGAGTACTCTGGTCCAGCTAGGCTTAGCAATCAACCTCTTCTTCACATTTCCCCTCATGATGCACCCCGTATATGAGGTCATAGAACGCCGCCTGTGCAGCTCCCGTTACTCCGTCTGGGTGCGATGGGCCACTGTTCTGCTGGTCACGCTCGTGGCCCTGCTCGTCCCAAATTTTGCAGACTTCTTATCTCTGGTGGGGAGCAGCGTCTGCGTGGTGCTAGGCTTCGTTTTGCCCTCGCTCTTCCATTTGCAGGCTTTCAAAAACGAGTTGAGCATTGGAAGAGTGGTGGTTGACGTTCTTGTTTTTCTCATCGGTGTTACTATAGCCGTGACGGGAACCTGGACGGCCATACACGAGATCCTGACATCCAAGGCCTGATCTTCTTCCACTGTTAGATTCTTGTCAGCAGACAAAAACAGAGAAGCATTGTTACCTCCAACAGCATTATTGTTATTCCGTTAACTCCCTACTTGTTTTGTCTGAGTCTATTATTATTTGCAAGAAAGACCCTTCTTGAAAACGAATAAGAAAAATAGGCTTAGAATGAAGTGTGATAGTTTGATGTGGAAAAAGCTTCGAACATCCGAGCACAAATAAAATACTATTGAACTACCGTGAGTTTTCTCATGTTGATTTCTCATTAGACTCTTCAACCAACACCTCACATATTTATAGGGACTTACACGAGCAACATTGTCCCCATCAGAAAACATTTGCAGAAACCACGTCATTTGGACTTTGGGCGCCCCCGCTTTCTAGTCGCCTGAATCCCCTCTTTTGCTCCTATTGATTCAATCAGTCTATCGGGACCTAACTCCGCACCAAGGCAATTGAAATCCACCCTCTTGGAGATGGCATGCTCTCTATTCGGCCTCTCTCTTAAGCCAATGGGCAGCACCTCGCACTGGTCATTTTTGTGTTCACAGGAAAAGTATGAAAGTATGCTCTGACTGACGTTCTTTAGTTGCAACTTGGAGGGTAATTCTTCATACTCAGCAGTAACATGCTTCTTCATGTTGTCCTTTCCGATAAATGCGTCTTGGACAACGGCTTGGTTGGGAAAGGAGGCAATCAAATCTAAAGCGGTCTTAGCCGCAGCAACCGCTTTAGCTGCTGCTGCAGCTTTCTCATCCGCAGTAGCTCTGGCCGTCTTTGCAGCTATAGCAGCAGCCGCAGCAGCAGATGTCGAAGCCTCTGCAATCTCATGAGATGTGAGATCTGGGTTACTCAAATGCCAAGCTAGAAAATTGTTAAGATGGCAATCAACTTTGGTGGAGGGATGTGGAAGGAGGTGCTCTTTTGACAGAGGCTTTCCGGGTGGTATAAGCAACCCATTGGCGGCTTCCATAATTACACATACAAAGCTCAAACAAACCTGCTCTCTCTATGTCTCTATCTCTCTCTCTAGTCTAACCTGCAGCGACAATTAGCACACTACTCATCAGTCAGATCTTTACTCGACAAGGAGATTTAACCAACAAAGCGAATCCGACACTGGGGGTTAAATCTACGTTTGACAACAGAGAGCTAAGAGCACTTCCAGAAAACAATGGAGAGTTACCTTGATGAATGCGCCTGCTGAAGTTGATAAGGATGAAGTCCGCCTAAAATTAGGGGTTTCGAGGACGAAATATATAGAGAGATGTTTATGCTTGTGTCCTAACTCTGTACATTATTTTTACTTTTGAATATGGAAGAAAGATGATAAAAACCCAAAAAAATATTAATTCTTTTATCATCCCCTTTTTCGGTCCGAGTGAAAAAAAAATGACGAGGGTGCCGTTATTTGCTTTAATTCTCTAAAATAATATTTTAGTTAATATTAATTTAATTCTATAGAATATAAATGTATTAATTTAAACTTTTATACTATCAGTTAATATTAACATATTTTAATAAACTTTAAGAATATTATATGATGTAATAAGTGTTATTAATTTATTTTAAATTAAATAATTTTTACATAATAGTTAAAAATAATTTTAACTATTTTAGAGTTTTAGTTTAGGAAAATTGAAAAAATATTCTACAAAACAAATATAACCTCCATAAAACTTTTTTGGTAAAAATAATGCATACAAATATAAAAATTACAATAATAATTTATTAAAATTCAATTATATCAATCCCAATTAAAATTTATAATTTTAATAATGAATTCTATTACATAAAAATACACTAAAACCTTTTAAAATTTTATTTTGAAAAACATAATAATTATTCTTGAAAATATATTTTATATAAAAACATGAAACACAATTTTAAAATTATATTTTGCAAAAATAAATACAAATCACAATTATCGAAAATCTAATTTACAAAAAACATATTTTTTAATTTAAATCAGTTTTGTACAACATAACAACCAAAATTTTAGAAAATTATATTTTATAAGAAACACATTTTTGAAAAATTATGTTTTGTAAAAACAAATACAAAAAATATTTATCGGAAGTATAATTTATAAAAAAAATATAAAATAGAATTTTTCAAAATAAATCAGTGATTTTACGAGACATACTTTAAATTGCACATCTAAAACGTAACAAAGTTTGTAAAAAATCAAAGAAATATGTAAAAAAAAAGTCGGAAAATAAAATGAACATATTTCAATTAATTTTTAGAAAATTCATAAATTTGGCTTAAAATGTGATTTCAAAATAAATCTTTTATTTTTTTCTTTTTTTCTTTTTTTCTTTTTCTTCTCTTCTTTTTTATCTATTTTCATCTATTTTCATTTCATCTTCTGTTTTTGTAAATATAAAAAAAATGAAGCAATGAGATTTAAAAATATAAGATTTGTTGTTTAAATATTTTTATTTTTGTGATTTTTACTTTTTTGATAGGAAAAATAGTTATTAAAATATTAAATTTTTGTGTTTGGCCCATTTAAATACTGAAGCCATTTAAATAACGAACTATAGTTGACCACGCCAATTTAAGTATGCGATTGGTCAATATTAACACCAAATTAACACTAAACTTAGTTTTAGGGTGTCTAGTTTTAGTTGGTTAAATAAGTAACAAAGTTAATGGTGTTATTTTTTATGTTAATATTAACTAATCGCATACCTAAATCGGTGCAATTAACTACAGTTCGTTATTTAAATGGCTCATTAAAAAGTTTGATATTTAAATAGCTCAAACACAAAAGTTCAATATTTTAATAACTATTTTCTCTTTTTTGATATAAGTATTGAACATTTAATTTTCAAATTTTACTTTGAATGTATGTGCTATGCATAATATAAAATTTTATTTTAATGCTTTTTTAATATGTAGTAGATAAAGCCCTTTCTTTTTTTTTCTTTTTTTATCACTGGGTCACAACGGACAGACCTAATAGTTCAATATCTTCGTACGAAGATTTAGCATTCTCCTGCGAGGGGCGGTAGAATCGAACTCCATACCTCTAGGATGAAATAGAGGTGGTACAACCATTAGAACACTTCTTCCTCCCGATAAAGCCTTTTCTTAAATTAGTTAAACTCCATAATAATGTAAATATTAATTAAAATTTCATGAGGAGCCTCCTGCCAATATCACCGACGTTTTATGAAGTGTTGATTCGGAAAAATTTATTTATTTGAAGATTTATTACTTATATCAATTTTGTCCATGCTAATATCACCGACGTTTGATCGTTATTTTGACGATTTCTATTGTTGTCGTTGTTTTATTTTGTCTTTCTCATGCTCGTTTATGCTCACTATCTTATTTTTGCGAATTGTTCTTCGTTTATTTAAAGTTTTGTATAGCATTGACTTTTAAAAGATGGAAAGTGTAGGTACAATGTGAATGCAATTTCATAATCTTCAATCCTATATATTTAGGTCATGAGATGGTGGACAACCAGATTTAACTCCAAAATTCGAATTCGTTAATCGGATTAAAATAGACAAAAAAAATTAAATCAATTATTTTAAAAGAATAAATTATGTAATGGTCAACAAAATTATTAGTAATAATCAATTTTATAACTATTAAGAATTAATTATGTTATAGCCATCAAATCCATAATTAATTATATATATATGAATTAATTACAAATTATAATATAGAAGAAAACAACTTTTATTTAATAGGGGGAATCATTTATAAATAATAAAAAAAGTATTATTTAGAAAATTTGTGTAAGATTTGAATAAAATAAAAATTCGGTTATAACACGACGATTGAACAATGAATTTAGCATGTAACCCATGATCCCACAATAATTATATACTAGATTTATATCCACGCCATGCGTGGGGAAAAATATTCGTAAATTATATTTTATTAGTAAATATAAATTAAATATTTATATAATTTTAACTTTTATTTAAAATTACTTTTAACATTATTTTTTGTATATATATATTTAGAAAAAAAAATTATTTTTATGAATTTAATAGTATTTTTGATTAGTTTAATAAAATATATTAATACTCTAACCAAATTAATAACAATGACATATATGTAATTCGAATAACTTAAGCCTATTTATATATTTATTTGAAATTTACTGTAATGATGAAACGTAAACATGGTATTTCTGTTAATAACACGTGAGCGTAAAGTATTTTCTTAAATTGTTTCTCAAATAATATATTAGGGATTAGGTAATAACTTAAATCTATTTATATTTGTTTGAAATTATTTATAAATTAACGTATTAAAAGTTTAAAGAAATAAAAATTATTCTTTTTGCAAATATAATACTATTTTTTTGGTTAGTTGAATAAAATATATTGATTCTCTAACCAAATTAATATCAGTGGCATATATTATAATTATTCTAGTAACTTAAACCTTTTTCTATATTTAAGCTGAAACTCGTTGTGGTGTTGACACGTCAGCATGACATTTTTGTTATTAACACGTTATGGTAAGGTTATTTTGTTAAAAAGATTCTCAAATAATATATGAGGGATGTTTGATTCCAAGGGTAAAGAAAGTTAAGATTAAAGTTTGGAGCTGCAGAGATCTCGAGCAGACTTAATTAGGGCAAGGAATGGAAGCAAGGTGAGGAATAGAGGCAAGGAATGGAAGCAAGGTGAGGAATAGACTTAATTAGGGCAAGGAATGGAAGCAAGGTGAGGAATAGACTTAATTAGGGCAAGGAATGGAAGCAAGGTGAGGAATAGACTTAATTAGGGCAAGGAATGGAAGCAAGGTGAGGAATGTTGTACCATTAAAAGAAGCGATATGTATGGGCATCTTTAGTATCTTGGGCCCTTATATGGGGCCCAGAGGTTCTATCTTCCGAGATAAATTTAGGGCTATTTTCCCCGGCCAAGTATTGAATAGACGTAGTTTGAGAGAAGACGCAGGTCATGTACGGATCTCGAGGGTATGTACATTCGACTTTCACCCCATCTTTCTCAATTTAGCACACTCGATTCATTTTGCTGTTGAAACTGATGCCTGATTGGTATTAATCAATTTTTTTTTTATTTTTATATTGAGAATCGAATTTAGAAGGTTGCTTTGTTGAAACGGATATGGTTTGGGTTTTTTTTATTGAGATACGGGGAAGGAAATCGATGTATGCCTTTTCTCTAGAATCGATTCTTGTTGATCCTTGGTTATATATATCTATATCTGTATGTGTGTGTGGACATAGATAGTGGTACAAGAAGCGAAGAATGGGTGCCTTGAACATGTTTCTTAGGTGCAGGGGTCTTATTACGGATGCATTAAGAGAGATTAGTTATAGATGACAGGGAAGACTGGGTTGGGTCTGGTTATATTAACTGGTGGAGTGGGGGGGATCTTTTCTGGTTTTTTTGTTTGATAATTGAAGGGCAATGTTGGGGGGCGTGGGGTACGAGGTGGGATCAAAGAGACAAAGAATGATGCAATCAAATGCCTACTTGGTAGTTGGCAGCGGATCAACCAGCTTTCCACCTTATGGATTCCCAGTGGTTCGCCTCAGGGGTCTTCCCTTCAACTGCACTGACATGGACATCTTCAAGTTCTTTGCGGGGCTAGACATTGTCGATGTTTTGCTGGTCAGCAAAAATAGTAAATTCTCAGGGGAGGCCTTTGTGGTGCTTGCCGGCCCAATGCAAGTGGAGATTGCACTGCAGAGGGATAGGCAGAATATGGGGAGGAGATATGTTGAAGTTTTCCGGTGCTATAAGAAGGATTACTACAATGCGGTTGCTGCTGAGGAAGTAGCATATGAAAATGAAGTCCGAGTTAGCCCACCTCTCTCCGGACCCTCCAGAGCAAAGAGGTTTAGTGAGAAACAGAAGCTTGATTACACAGAGGTTTTGAAGATGCGAGGCCTCCCTTACTCGGTGAACAAGCCTCAAATCATAGAGTTTTTTAGAGGGTACAAAGTTATTGAAGAAAGGGTACAGGTTGTCTGTCGACCTGATGGGAAAGCCACGGGAGAGGCGTATGTGGAATTTGAGACTGCAGAGGAGGCGAGGAGGGCAATGTCCAAGGACAAAATGTCGATTGGGTCAAGGTATGTGGAGTTGTTTCCAACTACGCGGGAAGAGGCTAGAAGGGCGGAGTCGAGGTCTAGGCAATGACTCTTCCTTCACTATGTATATTTTATGTATCCTGTGGACTAGTTTTGTTTGGTAAAACCCAAAATGTTCATCAGCGGAATAATAGGCTTGGGATCCAGTGTTACGGTTTTCATGCCTCTTTGGAGTTAATTTTAAAAGAAAACTAGTATAATTCTCACGAGCATGACATTATTCGAGCGATGTAGGAAGCTAATACGAATAAATGTTGGGTGGCGACCTTTTACATATTTCTTCTCATAACAAACAAGCAGGGGCAGTTATTTTATTCATACACTGAGTGATAAGATAAGGTCAAAAACGAAAAGAAACGCAAAGTCAAGCTTATGTGTTCAAGATCTGGGGCTTGTGTAAACGAGGCCGGTTGCACAAGGTCCGGCCGCTGGCTCTCACGAGTGCCGTGACACCAATGAGCGCCTATAATCTCACTGACCAGCTGCACCCAAACACACCATTTTTGTCAACCCAGAGATCAAGCGTACCTCGTTTTACAGACATTTGCGTTAACCTTAAACTGATCAGAACCACCCAGAATGAATTTGGAGTCCCATCTATCTCTAGACATTCATTCACTAATGCAAAACTAGACCACCTATGAGAACAAACTAGTAACATATTTTATAGCGCATCGGTTAAATTTAGACGACAAGGAGAAACATCATATTGTTGGGAAAACAATTCTCTATATGGATATTAATGGCTCAACTCACTTCAGTAGTGGCTTTCTTTCCTTGTACAAAGTGTTTTCTTGACTTTTAACGTACGTTGATTACACAACTTAACGAAGCATTCTTTAAAAACAAAAGAGAAGGTCGTGTCTATATCTTCTTAGCTGGACCAAAAGAATGTGGAAGCTCTCATAGTCTACACTGCCCATCCAACTAGGAAAACGAGAATCTTGACAAGAGGGATACACCTGAACCTTCACTTGCCGCACTGGGACTAGCATCTGTTGTTGTTGTTGTTGAGCTTTGGTACGCTTGCTGACACTTCTGGATCTGTCATTTCCATTACAAATGTTTAGGTTTCTTACAAGTTACAACTACATCAAAACTTAGCAATGTCCAAGCCGCAAGATCTAACCTCCTCCGGACTGAACTGAAGCAACATTCCCACCACTGGTAGTAAAGCCTCCACTTCCCCTGCAATCATCACAGTTTAATTTTTCCCCTAAAACTTCAATTTTATGGATCCACCTTCTATCTCCAGACTTTTACCTGTTTCTAACAGCTTTAAAATCACGTTCTTTAGGTATGTCATATCTACACCTTCTCTCTTCTGTTTTCTTTCCATCTCTCTCAATTCCTTTTTTAGCATGGCTTCCTGTAATCAGGATAGTTTGAAACAAGACCATAAAAAACCAGCAACGCAACTTTGACTCTCCAAGCTCTAGGTAATCACAATACCTGTTGACTGTGAAGACGGTTTTCACGCTCAAGCTCCTCGATTTCCTCCTGATTCAGAATAAACAGTCAATAACTGAAACATGGGTAGAAACAGATTTAAAAAGGTGCCACCAATTCTAATGTACCTGAAGAGCCAAAATATGACGCTGTGTCTGTGCTAACTCTTCTTCTCTCTGAGCTTGTTGCCTTGCCAATATCTGAAATTTGAATGACATGTGAGCTATCAATGATTGCCCATAGTACATTTAAATGCAATTATGTTTTATGATTAAATATCAATCCTTGCTCGGACAAGCACACGGCCAACATTACTCATACCAGAATCTGGTCTTCTGCTGTACAAGTGCTCAAGTTAGATACATCCCGCTGTTGCGACTCTGAAACACCATTTGAAGAAAATAATATGTTAGTTGTTGACTGAAAACCCTCCGATTCATTCATATGTTAGCTGTTGCGCCAATCTTAAAACTAAATGGTAACATAAAGAACCTCATACCCGTGTTGTTCCCATAGTGGTGAGCTTGTGATGGAGGTTTATTGCACTTGCACTTGATGAAGAGCGAAAGATTCAAGTGCAAGTTAAATCAAAAGTTACTAGCGAATTCTGGTTAAGACAAAAAGGAGAAAGTAAGAGAAAATGCAAAAAAGAAGCACCATCAACGTACTACTGGTTCTAGTTCCATCGATTTTAAAAGAGTTTTATTCTCATCAATGAGTCTGGATATCTCTCGATCCTTCTCCTCGATGAGTCTATCTGCAAGCTCACGTACTGATTCATGCTCCTCCTGCAGGTATGTCAGTTAAACACAAATCATCACCACTCATTCTCATAAAACTAGAGAACAAAATATCAGGATAACAAAACTGTTTTACCTTCAGCCGTTTATTTCGCATTTTAGTATCTTCTAGTTCTTTTTTTAGATCTTCTGCAGAAGAGGCTTCATTTTGAGCGCTTAAAGCTTCACATCTTCCTGTAAATTACATATAATCTTTTAGGAAGAGAATTGCAATCCAATAACTAATGAAGAAAATCAAACTTTGATTTCAATCAATTACGTCGCCATGTTTCTTCTAAAACTCGAAGGTCTTCTTCCCACGCTTGTTTCTCCGCCTGATTGCGAGCAACAGTGGAATCAAGCTTCAATTCAAGACTTTTGATCTGCTCGCTGGCATCTTTAAGTGACCCAGCTCTGAAATGAATACAAATGAAAAAATAGCTCAGACAATCGATATATGTGCAAAAACGACACCAGGCAATTAAGAACATTGTTTCTTAGTTGTTTTCTTGGGAAAGTAGAGAAAAATGAGCAGCTAAATTCCGGAATCAAATTTGAAAATCTTATATGGTGAATATATAACACCTTTCCTCAAGTTCTTTCTCAAGACTAGCCAAAGCATGCTGAAGATCTTGCCGTGCGCTATCCCTCTCTGCAGATACCAAATATACTTCTTTTTCAACTTCCTAACACACCCAAAAAGATAAATAGTTGATAAGCACGTTGATAACCATCTAAAGTACCATCTTAAATTTGTAGATAACTTACTTTTAGAGCTTCCTCAAGAGATTTGATCTGTTCAGAGTCTTTAGCAGCAGCCAACTCCATGTCTTTCTTTTGCAGAAGCGTGTGAGCACGGATCTTATAAGAAGAAAATTCACTTTGGAGACGGTTGATCTGTGAACAATTAAAAGAACTCAATATGGTTAAGGTGAAGACAACATTCAGCAGAACATTCCTTAAAGCTCTGAATGGCTCTTTGATTCTGTGATAATTCGTGTTATGTGATTAAAAATAGATGACTAATACATTCATTATTACCTAAGCAAGCTACAATATCTCTTAAAAAAGCCAAAAGAAAACTATGTACCTCTTCTCTTGCACCTTTGAGTTCAGCATCTTTTGTGCTTAGCATCTGGGTCTGCATGGATATTTCAGATCCCAGCTGACCTGACCATTTATATGAATGAAATGTATATATGGTCAAATCGGATATGTAATTATTGGAATAATTGTTGGAGACTCAAATGATGGATATGCGAGCATGATAACTTATATGCTGGTCGTTTCGAAAAATAAAATAAAACTAGACCAAGGTTTTAATGTTTCATGAAATCCATTAATTACTTCTCATCTTAGCCACTTCGATTTCGGCACGTAAGTAGTTGCTTTCAGCGATTTCCAGTTTAGATTTTAAGGCACCGCATGAAACTTCCCAAGTCTCCTTTTCCTTTTCCTGGAGGCACAAAAGAAATCAATTTGAAGACTAATACGCATACTCATTTGAAGACTAGTGAAACAATTTCTTAGAATTTAGGTATGGACAACACTAACGAAGGACAAATGACAGGAAAACGACATGGCATCAGAGAGTCCTGGGAAATTACTTTTTTAAACATTCCACTTACATTCTCCGCTTTAAGGTGTGCAAGTTCTCCTTTAAGAGTTTCTGCAGCTGCCCTTACCCTTGCTGCTTCGCCAGTCGCAGCTGCCTCCATCTCTGCAATTTTAGATTCCTTCTCTGCAAGTAGTACCTAAAACAGGTGTATAAAATGGAAATACTTGGTGTGAAAATTTCATCACAAATTTCAAACTATACTCTCTTGCTCATCGAAAATCCAATCACAGCATCAAAAAGAAAACTAAAGAATTTAGTACCAGGACTAACCTGCAGTGCCGAAATGGTTTCGGCTGCTTTGTCCCTCTCAGATATAGCATCTATGACCTGTGCTTCTAAACTCTCTAAGTTCTGCCCCGAAGGTGGATAGCAGATGGATATCATTAGCGGAATGAAAAGGGTAATGGTGTCTCAATGCATATCAGAATCGACACAGTTAGGCTAATGCTGACTACCTTTTGATGTTTGGTTGACAACTCAGTAACTGCAATTTGCTTTCGCTCTTCCACAGCTTGTAGTTGATTTTTCAGGTCCTCCAGGACCTAGAATAAAAGCAAGTAAGCATATGAAGCAGAGTATACAAAGCCAGCACTCTCTCTCTTATCTCTATCTCTAACTCTCTACCTTTCTAAGCATACTAATGTTACAGGAAATGAAACCTAGCAGACCTGGTCTTTATCAAGAAGTGACTGCTGCAATGTCTCTATCTTATTCTCTTTGGGCTGCAATGAGCTACGTAGTTCCTCGATAGTATCCCTGAGCCTGTGTATGGGAAAATAAGAGAATTCAAGTACTCAGATGCTGAGTGATTGCTGGAGAAGTGTGGAAAAGATGGCATTCATTAATACCGCTCTGAATCAAAAGCATGGGCAGAAGGAAATTTAAAGGGCTATTTATACAAACTATCATCATGTTATTTACTTATTATTGGCACTCCTTAGTTGTTGCCTCTCTGCATCCATTGCTTTCAGTGCTTCATTTGCCTGTTGCCTAGTGCGTTCCAGTTCTTGCTGCATGGATGAGTGCTGAGAAGATGCTCGTTCAGCTGTTTCACTCACTTCCTGGAAACGAGCGTCGAGATCATCTTTTTCCTGAAGATAGTAATATACACCGTTACAGATTTAGACTGTGCACAAAGCATCGAAATTCCAGCATAGTGTAGCAACAGAAAGGTTAATGCGATTTTCGAACTCAAAGTGGCTCAACAGAAAGCATTAAATTATCTACAGATGGACATTGACCTTTTGGATTTCTTGAATGCGCTGTTTAGCCCTTTTATGAAGCCTGGTGAATTTGGCATCCAGGTCGGCATATTTCTCTTGGCGCTCTTTTATTTCCTGATCCAGTTTCTGTTGAACTGCACCAAGAATTCATAGCACAACTTGAGTCGAGAGAAATAAAGAAGATCCTGCTTCAGGTCTATGAGCAAACAGAGAATATGGCCGACCTTGGGAAAACTTAGTGGAGTATTCTTGGGCTTTTGCATCTGCCTCAGAGTATGCTTCCCTTAGATGCTCTAGTGCTTGCTCAGCTGCAATTCGAGTTTGTTTTTCTACATCAATTTCTCTACCCAATGATATGACCTGTTCGTGAAGTTGTTTGACTTGAGCGGAGTCTGCGCTGTCCACTTCCAGTTGCTCAATTTTCTGGCGAGACCTACCTTGCTCTATTTCATCCTTCAACCCCTTAAATTGGGATCTGAGGAAGTCATTTTCTAATCTCAGCTCAGCAATAATTTGCAGTAGCTGATCATGACTCTCACCAAGCGATCCGTTTTCTGTCAGATTCTCCTTGGCAACATCATTTATGACTGATAACTCCTTTTCTTGCAGCGATGATGAATCTGGAGGCGCATGGCTCTGGTCTTGGGCAATCACATCAGGTTCCATGTCTTGGGACATCTTAGGCATATGTTTGAACTAACTCTGATGCAGAGAGAGTGGGCTGTGCCCAGCTGAAGATATCAAGAGCTGGTTAGAGAAGAACAATTGCAGAATCGCCATTGACTCAGAAGGAACAATTGGAGAATCGCCATTTGAATTGAATTAACAATGAGAGAAAGGAGTCGAGTCGTGATAAACAAAAGTGCAAACTGAAATAAATCAGCAAAAGGAAGTAGAAGAGGGGCAAGAAGCGATTAGATGGAAATCAGAGAAGAAGCTAACCTTGAGATGAGGGATCAGAGATGCGATAGAAGACGAATCTGAGAGGTAGTGAGATAGGAATGTCGGTTCCGAATTTGGATCTCGCCCCCGAAGGTGAAAACGTCGACCAGTGACGGTAAAATGGTAACAGTTGTGTGAAGTTAGAGGTAGTAAACCCAAAGAGGTTAACACCGTTAGTTTGGTACTTTGATGTAACTAACGGAGCTTAAACGAAAATTTCCCTTCTACGCGAAATACGATGATTGGGTTCACAAACATGGCCCAATTTTGAACACGTGCGTTAACTATCCCACTAACCAGAGATGAAGATGAAGATAAACGATCGAAATCATCACCAAAAACATTTATCTCCAGTAATATGGCGGAGGGGAGAATCCCATCATCCGTGTCGGTCAGGGTTGCCCACGACCTACTTCTAGCCGGCCACCGCTATTTGGACGTCAGGTACGCCACCTTTCACTTTTGATTTTCACCTCCCCTCAAACAAGAGAGAGAGAGAGGAGACAGAGTTTGATCAAACATCACGGTTTCCATCAATATAGTAGTCTTAGGATACCTAATGACGATGTGTTTATGAGATATAGGACTCCAGAAGAGTTCAGGCAGGGACATGCTTGTGGGGCGATCAACGTTCCTTACATGAGGCGAGGAGATTCAGGTCTGATTTTATTAGATCTAGTTTTGATAGTGACAACTGACAACGGATATAAACGAAAAAGAAAAATACAAAGTTTAAGGTAGTTTTGTTCATTTGTTTTTTCTTTTTTTTTTGGTTAAAAGAGTTTTTTGTGTTCATGTGAAGCAGGAATGTCAAAGAACCCCAACTTCTTAGAACAAGTTTCCTCCCATTTTGAACATTCCGATGAGATCATCGTGGGGTGCCAGAGCGGTGGAAGATCTTTGAAAGCCATCGCTGAGCTTCTTGATGGAGTAGCTCCCAACAAACTCTTGAATTTTGAACCTTGTGATTTATGTTTTTTTTTAATACAAATTTGGGAACTGCAAATTACAGGGTTTCACGGGAGTCACAGATATCGCCGGTGGCTATGCTGCCTGGACCCAGAATGGTCTTCCTACACAAAACTGATGACTCACCACCATCATCTTTCTCAAATTATGTCTACGTATATCTCTTCTTCTTCTTCGATAATAATACATCAGGAGTGTTGCCAGATGTAAAATGACCATTCTTCTTATTTTTCTTTTTCTTCTTCTTCTTCTCCTCTTTTGTGTGCTTGCTCATATGATAACTGTTCTGCGCACAACTTATATATATACATATTTGTATACACACGAATGGAGTGTTGCGTGCATTGCATCGAGATGTCTATTGCATTTAAGATATGGTTGAAAGTCAAATAACAGAAATGAAAAGGAGCATGCGGTCAAGTTTCAGTTAGATGCAACAGAAGAAAATGGACAGAGATGTCAGAGTTGAGGTGCACGTTTTATAATCACACATGCTTACACTCCTTGCTAAGTACATGTCTTCCTTGTTATGATGACGCACAATACAACATTTTGATTGATACACCATCAGCATTACCATATCCATATGCACAAAATAAAGAGAAACAAAGCATGTGGTGTGACCTAACTCCGAAATATCAGATGAGTTAGTAAAAGAGGATCTGAGTGAAGCAGGCCAATATCAGAGTGGCTCTCTCGGGCCATAGAGAGTATCTGTTTTGTAAAAAGAAAGAAAGAACGAAAAAAAATGGAAGTGAGAATGTCTGTAGGGGATTAAGAAGGAGAAGTGAATGTGGAAATGGAGCTATAAAGTCTTTTGTGTAACCATTCATAGTTTCAGGAAACACACTTGTTATCACCTACTGCTTTGTCTTCCATTTGCACAAAAACAATAAAAGGGACATTTAACTACATACCTGTAATTGGAACCGCCCCTCTTTCGTTTTGTCTGCTTCTGCCCACAGTTTATCCTAAATCAGCCAATTCATTCAAAATAGAAACTAGAGAGACACACACATACACTGACAAGAATGCAATCATTTAGTCTTCTCCATTTACAATTACATATTCCTTCTCTCCATCTTTCAGGCTATTCATTCATCTTTGTTATTTTTACTTTCCCCTTTCTCTCAATAGTAATACATGACATTAGGAGGTACTATCAACCAATGCGCTTCCTCTCCCTCTCATTACATGCGATTACCATCATCAATCTTAGCGCATCTTCTATATCTCTCCCCATACCCTTTTCATCACACTTGCATTCTTTTGACCCAACCTTATCTACAACCATTTCCTTTTCTTCCTTTCTCTAGTCGTAGGTCTCAGGACCTGCTATACCCTTATATACAACCGAGCTGCAACCAAAACAACTCCATTATCAATGTCAGCTTCATTTATGGGGATCTTATTGTCACCAACGATTATCTTCTCACCTCGAGTTCTGAAGCTTCTTCAATCTATCTCTCCACATCGCTGCATCCCATAAAAGAAAAAGAAATAGTTGAGGAGTCTGCAAAGCACACTGAAGATAGATGGCATCCAGAACAGTCTGTATACCTGCATCGATGTACCTTTCCTCTTTTGACGCCAAATCCATATTCCTCACTAGTTTAAGCTCCTCTGATATAGGATCTGGTCCCTCTGGAGCGCTGAACAATAACAGCCACCATGTGATTAGCAACTGTGACAGCCACAAACACACAGAGTAGTAACCCATGGAATTCGTCAACAAACTAAAAACCTATCAAGGATAACATTGAAAGTAGGCTTTGTGCTCTGCTGTCTGCCTCCATAACCAATCCTGATAGCATCTTCCAGGACTATTGCTTTATTCACATATATTGGAGCCTGTGATATGACAAACGAAAAACAGGTTTCAGCAGTACTCAAGTGCCAACTGGAACCGGATGTGTTTCCTCTGAGAAAAAGAGACTCAGAGAGATCTGAGATATTAACTGCAACAAGAAACTAAACTGATGGAACTGGGATAGCATACCTGGCATGCTCTTGCTACGTTGATGGCATCTGATGGCCGTGAATCAAGGCATATAACATCATTTTCTCCTGGCTGCAGAACAGATGGTTAACCTAAGGCAAAAAAGACATCTGACAAACCGTTTCCTAACTAAGAGGATGTTTGTGGTCTTTTAAGTTACCTTGCCGAGATATAGACTTGCATAGTAGGTGTTGAATACTCTACTTGTAAGCTTCACCATTTTAACCTGCAATAATACAGTAGAATTTGTTAACTCAGTGGCAACCAGCTCTAAGTGCTCTAACTCAAGGTTCTATAGGTAATATGTATGTTGGGAATGATATTATACTTCATGCCCAAGTTTGTCGATAACAGAAGACACAAACTGGAACTGATCAGGGCATTCCTACAAACATAAAAGAAAACAATAATAACAGTGTAATAGAAACTGCAAAGATTAAAAGCGTTAAACATGAGCAGCAGTGTGACATATGATACCTCATTCTCGCCTTCCAGCTGTACGTCTAATAGTTTCTCAACAGCAGCATCCCCTGCCAAGTGTAAGAAATGAAAGTTAAGCACCATTGCAGATCATATAAGGAGGAACCTGTAGAATGAATTCGTGTGCATACCAACAATAACGGGAAGCAAGTAGTCACCATCACAAGAGATCTTGAGAAAAATAGTGGGGTGCTTGAATTGACGGAGGAAGCCAAGTCCAATTGGGAAAACACCAACCCTGGATTCACTGGCTCTTATAGCAAATGGAGGTAAATGCCTAGAAGGTTGCCACAGAGAATCTTCCCGGAATCCATGTCTCCGCATTTTGTAATGCATACTTGTCTCTGTGTTTTTGTTAAAACGATGCAAGGGTCATTCAAATTTTTGAAGAAGCACAAGAGAGAGAAAAGAATGGCCGTCCCTATGCTAGTGCGATTCCTTTTATCAGCCAACTACACCGGAACAATTGGACTACGAATTAATTTCAGATTTACGTTAGTGGAATTCCTTCAAACAACATAGATGTAAATCATGTAACATCTTCCATACAATGCGGCAAAAGACACGAAATCAGGACTGAGACCTACTCCATAAAGACAAACCTAAAAGGAGGAAATCACAATCGTAGGAATTAAATTATAAGAAATTCAGATTGGAATGGGGGAAAGCGGACCTGCAACGAGGACAGAGGCTTGGAGAAACTCGAGATCGGGATCGCCGATGCCGGATCGGGAGGTAGAGCCTCCATGTGTAGAATCGCAACAAATAGGCGAAAACTTAGTGGGACGATGAGAGCGTAGCGATCTAATATTCAATGGGATGCAATAGCGAATGGAGGATGGAGAGGGCGAATTAGAAGTTGAGACGGATGCGAAGGTAGAACGGCACAATACCGTGGATTCGGAGAAGAAGATCCCCAGATCGGAGACAGGAACAGAAGAGAAGGCAACTCTGGGCATGGTGATGGTGATGGGGAAGAAAGGAAGAAAAAAAAAAGTTAAGCAGAGCACAAAAGTAGAAGGCAAAGAATGATGGAGAGAAGACGTGAATTAGCTGATTTTTATTTGCATCATTTGATGCGAAGGAGATAAGGTTATACTTTTTTAATCAAACTCGTTTACTCTTAACATATAAATTACACCACGTGGCTTTAACTTTTTTGGTTAAAATGGTGACGTGGAAAGTGGAATAAAAGAGGAGCCAATGGTGTTGATGTGCGTAATTATGCACACCCTAACAGTAACAACAATAAATGTGCAGGTGTGTCTCCACATGATGAGAAAAATAGTAGAAGATGATTAGTGCCGAGAGGGATGAAAAAACATGAAACACCGACCAAATGTGCAAAAGTGGTCAAGAAGGTAATCGCGTCGCGTTCCAGAAACATCCTCCCAAAGCCCAAAATAGTTTGACAACTCCTTTGCCGCGTATTTATTAGAGTATTCACCTTTTTTTTCAACTGGATATTTCATTGAGGGATACAATTACAAGGATAAAAAATTTACGCGCCACTGATGATACTTAAAACTCCTAGTAAACACCTAAAAGACACAAGCAACACCGTCTGTCACAAAAAACACTTTCCTAAACACAACAAATACAACATACAAATCCAATTACAAGTATTAATCTCATCTTGTTTAATTTTTTATGTAATTTTTATTTTTGTTATTTTGTCATCTATCCAAACATATCTATATAAAAGTTTTCCGAACAACTTGTTACATGAAATGCATTTTTTCTCAAATCACCAACAATAATTGTATTTTTAGAATTTTTTTGAAGAATAACTAAAAATATTATAATTAATTAATTATTTAATAAATATAAATTAAATATTTATATAACTGATCTTTTATTAATTTTTTACAAAATTTTTTAATATTGATTATATAAATAAAATATACAAATTAATTGAATTATATAAATAAATTTAAATTGTTTTATACAATATTACTAAATATGTAAAGAGTTGTAGATATGATAAACATTTAACTAATCTAAATTCTTGTTTTATATTTTTGAATATTTTTTAAAAAATTTAAATATTTTAGTTTATATTGTGTTTGTTTTTTATGTCAAAAATATTTAAAATTTATATATAATATATTATTAAATATTTATTTAATGTTATTTTTGTAAATATTTTAATAAATTATATATGTTAAAATATTGATAATGTGATGTCATAATTATAAATCACACCTCAAATTTTTTTTGTTATTTTCTCAATTAATATATTAAAATATAAATATCCAATTTTGTTAAAATATTTTTAATTAATATATTAAAAAAATAATATCTTAAAATAATAATATTTTAAATTTATCTTACAAATTTAGCATTCTAAAAATAAAATTCCAAAAATAACACAAATTATTATGTGAAAATAATTATTTATCTTAAATAAATAATATATAAAATTAAATTATAATATTTGAGTTCAATTTTTCTAATTTAAATTTTTTTTTTATTTTAGTATTAAATTTATGCTATTTTGAAAATTTAAATGATTAGTACTATATTTGGAACTAAAATTTACTATTTTAGTCAATTGTCCTGTATTAAAATATATATATCCAAAAACCGATGGATAAGATTAACAAGTCGAATTGAAGAAGTGATAAGAAGATTAAGCAGTCCGAGTGGGACATTCTCTTCTTCCTTTTCACCTTTGCCGTCAAACACTGCCCATCCAATCCGACCGACTGTGATTCCAGATGCTGCTACTAAGACGACTCTCGTTTAGCCTCATCCGTTACCAATTTCTTGAGTCTAGTACGGGGAAACTCTTTCAACATCTTCATCACCTCATACGTCCTTGTGTCTCTTCCAAGGTAAAGGCAAAGGCCGAGTGGAGTTAGCCCATCCTAAATAGTCAAAATTGGCACCACCAAACTCAGTAGATGTTTTTGAGAAACAGATGTGAATGAAAGATTAGAGCAAGATGTGTGGAACTAGCCTTGTTTTTCAGTTGTATGTTGGCCCCTTTTATCAAAAGGAGTTTCACAATGTCGCTTCTTCTGGCCTGGACTGCAACGTGCAAGGGCGTCCACCCGTCCTGAAAACACAGTATGCACAACTTGTCAACCTGATCACAATCAGCAAAATGAATGTTTGACATCATACCCTGTCTTGAGCGTTTATCTCAGCGTTATACAGCAGGAGAAGTTTTATTGTGGGAGCTGATGCTGTTTGCACAGCATAGTGCATCAACGTCGCACCTTCCTATCATAAAACCAAACGGATCATATCCAGCATCTGAAGCAAGGGATATTATCAAACCTTCCACTTACATCATCAAGAACAAATGGGCTTGCTGATTCCCTCAGCAGGTAGTTTGTAACAGCCTGCTTTTTACCAATTATTGCTCGGTGAAGTGCTGTCAAGCCGCCCTATGGGCCACACGAAACAAAAAAACATGGAAACATAAAATAAATAAATTTTAAAGAAGTGCACTGGACACAAAAGCAACATAACTCCACATACCACGTCGGTTGCATTGATATCAAGACTGTGCTTTAGCAAGGAATCAACCAGATATAACTCTCCCGAAGCTGCCAGTGTGTGAAGAGGAAACCATTTTTTCTGATAAACATTCATCACCACACACTCGAAGCTATCAGAGATTTGAACTCAACCAGCACATAAAATATTCATTTTGGCGAGACCATCATAAGTGGACTTACGGAGGTAGCAACTGCTAGGTCAGGAATTCGGCTATTGAGCATAAATTTCTCTTCTTTTGAAAGCAGCTTCCGAGGGCCTGCGCTTCATGGTATAGCATATATGAACGAAAGATGAGCCAGATAAGCTTTGCATCTAAGCCTCACAAAGGGGATTAGGTAAACATACCCTCGGATTTCTTGCCACTGGGATCGTACTTGTCGCTATTTAAGAACCTGGTAACGTGGTCGAACCCCTTGCCGTAAACTGCCCATCTAGGGTTCTTCGGAGCCACTCGCTCGCTCGGAGAAGCTATACCGGCCTCATAATCGCTTGACGCTCTATCGTAAGAGAAACTGCTAGGTTTATCGAGAATCACAGGTTTCAGTTTATTCAACTTGGCTTCCTTGTATGTCAGATACTCCTTCAAGTCTACGGTCCTCACCGGTATTAGCCCTTGTCTCTTCTTCTCTACCCGAACCCCGAACTCAAGCTCCTGCGCTAATTTCCGCTTGTCCTTCTTTGTCAGATTCACCTCCGCCTGAATATCCCTCCATTCATCCGGCACGAGGTTCTCCGGCTCAATCTCGGACTCATATATTCTCTTGGCCCTGCCCCGCCGCTTCGTCTTCCGTTCCTGGATCACGTTACGAGAAACGAGGGCGACCTTCTCCTCAAAGTAAGGGTCTTCGAAGGCGCCGTCCTCGTAGACGAGACAGTCGCCGACGATGAAATCATCTCTGGCATCCGCGATAATCGACGTGTGAGAAGAATATGAAACAGAGCATAATCGTCGTCTGGGGAAACTCAGGGACTGAAGTGAAGGAGAAAGTCGAGAGGGAGAGGGCTGGATAAGAGAGATGTTGTGTGGCGTGGCGAGCTGCATATCACCTTATCGGAATCTCGACTCTTCTCTTTCTACCGGTAGGCTGTATATGAGTTTATTTGAACGGGCTCTTTAATGGGCCTATTCGAAAAATGTGAACACCACGAGCGGAAAAAACCAAAATAAATAACTCATCTTGCTCAGCTGCTGTTGCTGCTGCTCCTCCTCCTCTCCTTCTTTCAGATCTCGACGATCGATCTTTGAAGCTTTGCAATCCAGTTGCAATTATGATGGCTAGAACGAGGAATTATCGTCATCCCTCTCGAAAATCCTCTTATTCAAGGCTTGTCTTCGCGGTAATGATGATTATGTTTACTTTCGTGATTTTGTTTCTTCTCGCGCTTGGAATTCTCTCGCTGCCCAGCAACAATGGCGGTTCCTCCAAAGCCAATGATCTCAGTTCCATTGTGCGAAAAACATTTCAGAGGTACGCAACGATCCCGATTCCATTGTGTTTTAAGATCGGGCGATATTATCATTTGGAGCTTACACTACCCATCGGGAGTTCGTTTTTGTTTTTCCGCAGAAGTGGCAAGGATGATCCTGAGAACGAGCGTTGGGTTGAAATTATTTCTTGGGAACCAAGAGCTTCTATTTACCACAACTTCTTGGTGAGCTATATCTGTTTAAAACTTCCATTATATATGTGCACGTGTAGATATCAATCGATTCCTTTAGAAATATGATCGAGAGTTTTTTGGGTACGGAAACAGAACTGGCTGCGATTTGAAAACGAAAAAAAAAAAGGGTTGTGAATTCAAGTAGGAGTAGTAATTCATTTGGGCTTATTTTCCCTGGAATGTATATTCTCGCCGGTTTCTGAATAGACAAAGGAGGAATGCAAGTATCTCATAGAGCTAGCTAAACCACATATGGAGAAGTCAACAGTTGTGGATGAGAAGACTGGAAAGAGCACAGATAGCAGGTTTAGTAGATAACAGTCGATGCAATCTTGAAGAAAGTATTAAGCTGTGAATTCAGAAACTTCTTCTCCTTTACTTACCAACCCCCTGCTTCTCCTCAATAGGGTGCGAACGAGCTCAGGGACATTTCTTGCAAGAGGACGCGACAAAACAATCCGTGAAATTGAGAAAAGGATATCAGATTTTACGTTCATACCAGTTGGTATGTGGAAGAGTTAAATTGATATTTGGCATTCCCTTATCTTATTCCATGGATTTTCTTAGGACATATCAGTAGCATGAGTGGATTGTTTTGATGCTAAAATATGCAGAGCATGGGGAAGGTCTTCAAGTTCTGCACTATGAAATAGGGCAAAAGTACGAGCCTCATTATGACTATTTTATGGATGATTATAACACTAGGAATGGAGGACAGCGGATAGCCACAGTTCTCATGTACCTGTATGTAAACTGAAAACCTTTTGGGCTTGTTGTTATGGTATTTGCTTTTAACGCTCCTTAGTGAGTGTGCACTCCATGCAGATCAGATGTTGAAGAAGGGGGTGAAACAGTGTTTCCTGCAGCCAAGGGAAACTATAGCGCAGTGCCATGGTGGAATGAGTTGTCGGAGTGTGGGAAACGAGGGTTGTCCGTGAAACCGAAGATGGGAGATGCATTGCTTTTCTGGAGCATGACACCTGATGCGACTCTAGATCCGTCTAGTCTTCATGGTGAGTGGATTGATTGAGATGTATGTGTTCGTTTCAAAGGTAATACTAGTTAATTTGGTCCAATTGGGCAGGTGGGTGTGCTGTTATCAAAGGGAACAAGTGGTCATCCACAAAGTGGATGCGTGTACAGGAGTACAAGGTTTGAGCGAATATTGACTATTGAGGTAAGTTACTTTATTATACGTGCTGTAGTAGAGACATGAAATGGGCTTAAATAAACTTTGGGAGAAAGAAGAAGTCTAATAAAGTTGTTACAGCCTACAGGAAAGCGGGTCTGTGACCTGATCCTGAGAGACTTGGGTGGGAAATCCCCAAGAATAGAGCACAATACACGGCATTTGTACGCTTGTGATTTCTTTGATACTAGGTAACCGGCCCACATCGTGTGCGGCCTATTTGTTTTTTAAGTTATTTAAAGTTTAAATAAATATACAAATATAATATATAAAATATTTCAAATCATGGTTCAGTTAATATATCTATTTATAATAAATTTATTATATGATGGAAAAATAATACTTGTTAAAAAAAATATATGTATTGAATTAAAACTATTATCACATTACCATAACTAATCGATACTTTGGAATAGTTCTTTGTAAAGAACTTTCATTGCTTTTATCAACATTTTTTTTATTTGTCGATTATTAAAATTTTCAATTGAAACATATACTTAATTTTCGATATTGCAACATAAAATTGGCCATAAGAAAATAATGGTTTAGGTAGAAACAAACCGACATTTATCAATATCTGTTATATTAGTTTTTATCGATTGTCATTGCGAATGCCAAAAATCATTGCAAACTATTTGCGCTTCATTTTAAAAGAAAATCGTGTTTCATGTGGGATGACAAACATCTTAGTGAATTAAACCTTGTCATCAACCATATTACTTTTTGTTATGATTCTATTTTCAATCACATGATGCGTTAGCTGAGTAATAATAAATTTAGTACCATCTTAGTCTTTAGCTTTAATTTTAATAGTGGTATTAAAATAAAAATGATAAGTTAAATACATTGATTAGAATATATATATATATATATCATATTTGAGAGTTTTCTCGAGTTTTTTTGAATACATGACTCAAATATGATTGACATTTACACTATCAAGTATGAAATATCAAGTATATGGAAAAACGGCTAACTAAAAGTAGAAGATATTTAAGATCGAAAAGAAAATGTTTATATGTTGAAAGTAGAAGAAGATCAAACTAATAGATTCAACAATGGCAATATTAAATAATGAAAAACAAATTGTAAACAGATCAAAATCAAGATCGAAGTTTAACAAAATCAATAAAAAAATTTATTTGTGAAAATGTAGGACACTGGAGTAGAAAGTAAGAATACATATTCAGCAAATATTGCAACAAAGCTTAAGCAATGTATGTTCGAGACATTGATAAAGAATGAATTTTAAATTTTTGTTGTTCATACTACATTACTTTTTATAAATAAATTTTAGTTAAATACATAATATATATAACATTTTAACGCAAATTTTTATTTTGTTTAGATTGATATTTTAAATGAAGAGATGTAATTATATATATGAATTGTTTAGTTGGAAACAGATTATTGCCAAAGCAAAAGTTATATAATAAATTATGGAGAAGTCGCATGAATCATTATTTAGATTGAATAGATATGAAATCAAGTTTCATATTGTATAATAATATATTAAAATAAATATGTAATCATTGATATTAAACCCCAAAATGCTTGGTCAATACTAGGTTATATGGACAATTTTCTCAATATAGCATACATTAGATGATGAAAAACCCGTTACATTAGATGATTAACGCAATGCAACGCAACAACACGTGATTAAGAGTTTGAATGGTGCTCCCATTACGATTCACAAATGTTGTGTTGTAAAAGGTCGCAGTTGTTAGTGAGTTGCAATATTCATGAAAATCATTCCGTATCATTTTATTACATTACAAATTATTATACATTATAAATTCAATTTTGGAATCATTTGCGCTTGTGGCAATACAAAATGGTTTAAAACATATAAAATTCGAATTTCACGTATAAAAATATGTAATTTTTTATATATAAACAAATCAAAATTTTAAGTGATTTCGACAACCAAAATATTATACAATACTAATGATTACTCTGTAGTTGATTTGAGTTATGTTCAAGCAAAAATAATCTGTTTGGATTGATTGGATTTTTTTTTACAATATTTATAACTAAAAAGGATGAAGAATTTACGTCTTAGAACAATTTTTCTTTACAGTTCATCATACTATTTAACACAATTTTTGGTGAGTATAAAATAATAAGCATATTACGATGAAATATAAATATATTTGAATAATCATTTAGAATTTTATTTTTAAGTTTTCTATTACTAATCATCTTAAATTAATGGTTTTACTTTTTATCATAACAATATGAGCTTTGAATTTTTTTTATTATATATTGTATTTATTTAATAATTTTATCTTTAATTAGTATTGTATTCATCGGTGAAGGAGTTAAAATATTGCGCAAATACATTAGTTTTCATCTCCTAAACTAAGGTATAAATATTTTTTAAACGTTTAAAACCGCAATTGTTAGTTTCTGTACATTTTCGCAACTGCGATTAGACCAGTCCTTGATGATAAAATTTGGTGAGCGGAGAGAATGTTTCGTTCACTTCCTCCCTCTCATTTCTCTAATCTCTGGATTTACTAATTTTCTTTTCTTTTTAAACAAACCATTCCTCCTCTTTCATGTCCTCTCTGTTGCGTCTTTTCCAGAAGTCAGAAGAAGATATGGAATCATTCTCTCTGTCTCCTCTCTCGCTCCTTCATCGTATCAAAGATTCCTTACATTTTGCCATTTCTGCCCTCCTTGCCAACGTCTTCTCCGCTCTCTTCACATTCTTCTTCGCTTTTGGTTCGTCTCATATCGATTCCCGTAAATCTAAATTTAGAGATCGTATTTGGGGTTGCTTCTTGTTGATTTTGTGTATAATTTCAGTGGGGACTTTGCTAGGAGCGTTGACAGGGGCTTTGATCGGCCAAGAAACAGAGAGCGGGTTCATCAGAGGAGCCGCCGTTGGGGCTATTTCAGGTGCTGTCTTCTCCATCGAAGTCTTTGAATCTTCCCTCCTCCTGTGGCAATCCGATGACTCTGGGATTGGATGCCTTCTTTACTTGGTAACTTTTTTCCTTTTTCAAAAGTCTCCCCTTTCTTTCGCATACTAAATCTGAATTTCCCATATTTTTTTCCTTTTCTTTTTATGCTCTGTAGATTGATGTCATTGCTAGCCTTTTGAGCGGGAGGCTTGTTCGTGAGCGGATGGGTCCTGCAATGCTAAGTGCGGTCCAGGGTCAGGTAAATAACGAACCAATGCATTCTCTGATGGATCTTTCACTGGATATACAACAATCATCCAATATGTAACAACAGATGGGAGCTGTGGAGTCACAGTTCCAAGAACAAACAGACATCTTCGACACTGCCATTTCAAAGGGTCTCACAGGGGATTCTCTGGACAGGATTCCAAAGGTCCGAATCACCTACACCGCAGGGGAGATGGTCTCGTGCTCTGTCTGCCTTCAGGTTTGTCTCATTTACTCATATGCTAAACCTAGGATAGAAACAGGACATCATACTGAATGTAGTAGAAGAAATGGATACATATGTTGCAACGTCGAGAGGTCCTAGATGGAAGAGAGATAGGTGACGAGTGGTTGAAAAAAACAAAACAAATATAATATTAATTTGAGAGCGTGGTGACGAAACAGGACTTTCAGGTGGGGGAGACGGTTAGAAGTTTGCCGCAGTGCCATCATATGTTCCACCTACCGTGCATTGACAAGTGGCTTCGCAGGCATGCTTCTTGTCCTTTGTGCAGAAGACATCTTTGATTTCGAATTGTAAATGAGGTATTTAGCCCATACACACAATACGTGTTACAGATTTTTTGATGCATTGATCATTGTCACTTGACTTATCTCTTCGAGATCCTGATTATTTATGTTACTCATTATGCAAAGTTCTATAGGCTAACCCAAACAAATATATCCTTAGTTGCAGTCGCAAGCAATGCACTACTTTTAAGAACTAACAAAAGAGATTCTACATTGACAAGTCCGAGGAAAACAATAATGGGATGCGATCCAACAAGCCAGTAGATTCAGTTTAACATTATACAAATTTTTATATCAGAAGAGTTGAACGGACCCAAAAGACATAACAGAGAGAAGAAGAAGAAAAACATATATTTCGGTTGAGTAAAATATATTACTACAAATTGGAAGGAACCTGGTTTTAGAGTTTCTTGGGTAAAGTGATACCACCACCACGGATAGAAACAGAAGGGATTTTCAGAGAAGAGGAGGAGGAGGCTCTGCTGAGTAGATTGGTGTGCAGGAAGAGGACGACCACAGTGATGTCGTCATGGAAATGCCTTCTGACGCCTCTCTCAATCTTGTTAAGGTCAGAGTATCTCATCTCTCTTTTCTTTGCCGCCTCATGCAGTGCCGATTTCACCAGTCTCTTTGCTATCCCCTGCATCAACATTCTCATTTTGATCATCTTTAGGAAACCAATATGCGAGGCTAACTAATATTGCTTGTGTTCTCATACCTGTCTTGGGTGATTCTTAACAACTTCAACAGCTTCTTGGTTGCTAAGCTGCTCCCATAGTCCGTCTGATGCAAATATCAGAAACTGATGGTCTGGTTGGAGATCATGAACTGTTATTGACGGTTCCCCACTTAAGATGGGTCTCTTCATTGGCTCCTGCAATCGGTATTTTGTGTATAAAGGTTCCCTGTTGAACTCTGCTTTCTTGAGATACATATCTCCTATGGATCTTGATACCTGCAAACACCCAAAGAAAGGAACGAAGCTTTCAAGACCTGACATCTTACCGTGAACTGTTTTTTTCCTCACGACATTAGTAGAGAGGAATGAAAATGAAGAGCTCTTTTACATGGAATGGAGAAACACACCTGAATAAGGCCCTTAACACGCCAAACATTGTGCTTAAAGACGACAATATGAGAGTCATCAGGGTGCAAGGAGTACATCTCCTGCCTAACAGACTCTATGCTGACATTATGTTCTGCTGAGAGCTGAAGGGCCATAACCTCACCGGTCGCCTTCATCACTTTTCCTAGAACCGCACGAGAATCCCCAACGTTAGCAACGTACAACCTACCCTCGCACACCACACCCACCAAGCAGCATGACCCAACCGCTGCTATCTGTGGCTTCACTGCCCACTGCTTCGCCACAACGCCTAAAAACCCTTGTTCGGTCGCCTCGTACGCCTTTCTTATCACATCCACTGACATGGAATCCTGCTCCGCTGCTAATCCTAGGAAAACGCAGGATTAGTTCCGTTGCAGTGGTTCAAAAAAAAAGAATGACTCTGTGTCGCATACTTACTCTTGAGATGCTGAAAGAGATGATCGTTGACAAAACGGGAAGTCTCAGGCCCACCATGGCCGTCATAGATTCCAACAAAAGTTCCATAAGGACCAGAATCAAGGGTGCTGAGAGGACCAGACTCGACCTGGCTTTGATCCTCGAGTAGGTTGTTGGCCTGAACCACGGCCATGGAGAATTCACCGGAAATGTGCTGAGCAGAGTCTTTGTACCAGAGAAGGCCTTCCTGCTTTCCCTTGGAAACAGAGTACCTGGCAGGTAAACTGTCCAAGTGGGACCTGGACGGCCACAGGCAAGCACTCAAAAAGTTCATGAATATCAATAACATCCCTCATCTCATCTCGTCCACATCCCCTACTAAGCGAAGAATCGATTTAGCTCTCCTTAAGCTTCTTCTGCAATTCCGCAGGAGCAAAGAATTTGTAAGGAGTTTTTATAGTTTAATCCAAAAATAAAGAGAGGAGAGGAGGGGGAAGAGACCAGGCAGCAAGCAGAGTCGGAAACTTCCATTCACACTGTACAAGTGATTATTGTACAACAAGGAAGCAACAGCTGGAGGGAAACAATGGAGATCTGAAGGAGAGAGAAAGTAACATGTGGAATTGAAACAGAGCTTTTACACAGTAAGTAGCGACGACGAAACAAATAGAGAGGGAAGGATACCCCCCAAAAAAAAACTCTTTTTATGATATCAGATCTTTAGGAACACAGAGGAAGGAAGAAAGGAAGTAGCATTTCTTTTATTTTGTGGGTGATAACAGAATGAGCTCTCCCAATTTCTGGATCAGATTTGCAGACTCTAATTATCAACAAATTAAAGACAAAACTCTCTCTCTTTTTTCTAAAAAAAAGAAATTCATCTTTCTTACATTTTAATATCGAACCCGCCACCCCTCCCCTCTCCTACCACGCCAACCAAAAGAGGACAAGAAGACATACATACGTGTGCACGTGCACTCCTTAACTCCGCCCATGTGGACATATAGTTGTCCTCAGTATCATATTAATTAATTAATTTATTGGTTGACAAAAAGACAATAATTAATTCGAAAATTAAGGGCTTCGGCCATTTCACAATCCTCGAATGGGCTCTTATTGTTACTTTCTCAACATGGGCCCCTTTAATATAGTTTAGGCCTAATAAGGAACATCGCCGCTGGATATTATTTTGGAAATAAAAAGATAAATTTGGTGTTTCTGGAATCGTCCATTTCTGTATCTCCATCGCGTTTCAATGGCATGTGCTCACTCCTTCCCTGCCGTTTCTGTTCTCGCTGCGGCGTCCAAGCAAGGATCATTTCCTCCGTCTTCTTCCTCTAATCTAAGCTCTCTTTCTTCTCTTGGATCTAAACCTCGCCGGCTCTTTCTCTTCCCTAAACTTGGGGCGCTCAAAGGTTTGGTTTGGGAATTGGGACTTAAATTGAAAATTTATGTGTCGAATTGGCTAGAGGCGCATTTGTGAATTAGTAATTTGGGTTTTAGGGCCAGCAAAGGCGCAGTCGAAAGAAGGTGAAGTAAGTCATGTGGGAGATACATTTACTAATCTCAAACATCTTCTGCTGCCAGTGATTGATCGGAATCCTTACCTGTGTGAAGGCACAAGACAGGTAAGTGAATGCTTTATTGAGAAGAACAAACAATCCAGCCATCTGTTGTAATTGATGAAGCATTGTGTTAGGCTGCAGCTACAACAACTAGCTTGGCAAAGAAGTATGGAGCTGATATCACCGTTGTAGGTTAGGAGTTTTGCAAGAAAGAAAAAGAAAAAATTGAATGAAGCACCATTTGATTGATCATATTTGAATTGTTGATGATACAGTAATTGACGAAGAAAAGAGGGAATCATCAGCGGAGCAAGTATCCAACATCCGGTGGCATCTATCCCAAGGTGGGTTCGAGGAGTTCAAGCTGTTGGAGAGGCTTGGGGAAGGAAAAAAGGTGACGGCAATAATAGGAGAGGTGGCAGATGAGCTGAGGATGGAGCTGGTGGTGATGAGCATGGAAGCCATCCACTCCAAGTACATCGACGCGAACTTACTTGCTGAGTTTATCCCCTGCCCGGTCCTGCTCTTGCCCTTATGATCCAATCATCTACATATATTGATGATGATGATAATGATAATGACAACCATCTACATATATTGTTGATGATGATGATGATGATAATGATAATAATAATAATAATAATAATAATAATAATAATGATAATGATAATATTAATGATGACGATGATGATGATAGGGTGTGCCCTTTGTTTTTGCCATATTTCCTCAGAATAATTTGCAGCAGGATTTCTTCTTCTTCTTTTTTTATAATTTAAATCGAATTAAATGTTGTTGAAGGAAAGACATTAAGGGCAAACAACACAACCATGGGAATCAAAGCTGATTTTCTCACCTCTACTATATAATTGGTGAGACAAGCGACTTGAAATGAATGATGAAGGTCCAGCAGCAGCAGGCAACAAAAATGCCTCACTCTGTGGTCTCTTCTTGAGAGCATGACTATATCAGAGAGGACTAGAAAAGAAAGATGTAGTTAAATTCCATTCCACAACTCTCATTTGCACACTTCATTTCTCCAGTTTTTTGGGGTTGAGAATCGGATAGGAACTGATTGATACTCAAGCCTGGAAACAGTAAAATATGATGCTCAACTTCTTTGAATGAACAAGTTTGGCTTTCTTATTAGTGTTTTGGAGGGAAACAAATGCAAAGGAATTAGTATTTTTTTAAGTTTTTTATTTTAAATGTAACATTAATTTTTTTTAAAATAATATAAATTTTAGAGAGAGAGAGAGAGAGAGAGAGAGAGAGAGAGAGAGAGAGAGAGAGGGAGAGGGAGAGAGAGGGAGGGAGGGAGGGAGAGAGAGGGAATACATGTACCTGTAAGGCAAGGCAACCTGCAAGGCAATGAAATGAAGTTCAACTGACAAAAAGAAATGTCTTTCTGAATGTAAATGATTTAGACAAGAAAACTCCTACATAGAAGTGAATACATGTACCTGTGCCATAACAGTGGTAGGGATTTGGATGAAATTAACACCACGCAAGTAAGAAGCAGCAGCATATCCACACATGTCGCCTATCACACCGCCTCCAAGCGCAACAAATGTACATCGTCTATCTAGGCGAGACTCAATTGCCTTATCGAAGATCTTCATGAGAGTATCCTAGCAAAAATGACTAGTCTCAATAAACTACTGATTCACCATCATGTACAGGAAAAACTAAAATCCAACATAACAAATACCATGTCCTTGTATTTCTCTCCATCAGGCAAAATTACACTCTCCACTGTCACATTCGGATTTCCTCTGGTCAAAGAATCTACAGTCTTGTTCAGGTATAGAGGAGCAACTCGCTCATTAGTGACCACAAGCACTCTCTTTCCATGAACATGCCTATTGGTTTCAATGACAAATTCCATGAGAACAAATTCCAAAGCCTGGGTATATGCGCGGGAATTTACAAACAAAACCATTGGCCTTGAGCTCACGAGGTGCTTTCAACGATATTAACATGTTGCTAAATCAACACTAAAGCAGCACAAGATTTCATTTAATAAGAACTTGGACACATTTTACAGGTGTCGTCACGCAACATGCTCAAATAAATCGTTTAATGGGAACAAATATGGGACCTTTGAAGAAGTTCTGATTGATCGAGCAACCCGGCACCGATATAGATCGGATAACTGCGGTTACCCAATCAACCTCGACGGTTTTGGAAGAAGTAATGGAGCGATTACCGTTAGCCGGTTCGTTTATGAGCTGTTTCGCACCGGCTCGCACAGACAATGAAGAACCCAAATGGAAGCAAACAGTTCGAGGAGAAATCAAGCGAGGGGGTTCAAGGGAGTGGATACCCTTCGAGGCGGCGAAATTGGAGGAGATGGAAAGCGAAATGGTGTTAGCAGCCATGGAAAATGGTCCGGATCAGCAGAAGTTTGTGTTTGCGGCGAGAAAGTTGGAGAAGAATTTTGGGGTAGGTGACTGACTACTAGGTGGCCATTTATTGGTAATCCCCTACCATTCCTCGTACGCTACACGTCATATAACAACCGTCGGATCTGAATACAAAAGTGTTATTTTGACAGCCTGAACCCGCGAGTCATAAAGTTTTGGGCTTTTAATCAAGACAGAAGCGAGAAGGGATGCTTAGTTAATCTTAGTTAATTCTCTCCAAGGACAGAATGTGTATTTCTGTGTATTTGTATCTGGCGGAGGCTATTCTCCCTCTCGCAGCTCTAAGAGGAACAAGGATACTAAAACAGAGGAAGTTATATCGAAACAAGCAGCCATGGTCATCCAGGTTTCTTATACTAACGGATGCCAATTGATTGTACATATTTTGTATGCTAGATATTTATATTATGATTGGTCTCTATCGTGAGTATGCAGATGGCACGTGATTCGCAATGGCAAGTGGAACAATCCTCCATACAAAGTTACAAATCAAGGTCTGTGTATAGTGTATACATGTCGAAACTTTGTCTATATGCTTACATAAGACTGAGAAAGCAGAGGAACTTAGGCTCTGTGTCTCGTCTGTTCCGTTGTTGACTGCTCAAATTAGCTTTGTAGCGATTTGAAACTAAAGGAAGGGTTTAGAGATAAGCTTTACTTCTGGGTTTTTAAGACCTTAATTCAAGCTCATTTCTGCCAACCAAATCCACTTTTGTACGTCGTTACAATTGTTGCCGGACAGGTCCCGATGACGAGAAAGTGCCTCCGGAGCTAAAAAAAAATTTCATAACCGTGTAAGATTTGTTTCCATGCCATAGCATTAGGCATAATAAGACATTTATATACATATAGTGTTATCTTTTTGAATTTTGATCATCACAACAAATTCAACATTAGGTAACGGCTTCAAACTCAATTAAAGAATTTTTGCTCAAAACCTAATGACCCAACAGCAAATTGCGTTTTAACTAACCAAACCATGCGTACCTAATCGATTAGATTAGAGGTACCGAACCAAGTTCAAGGACAAAGTGATCAAAGTTACGATATCTAATCAAGCTAGAATAGCTGAATGTTGTGTGGCAAGTCTTCGAACCAAACATTAAAAAGTAGATAACCGAGAATAGAGACCAAACTTATTCAATGGCGATATTCTTTTATCAAGTCTCCTTTGGAGGGCATTTCTTGGCTGCTTCTGCAGCTGCCTTTTCTGCTTCGATCTCGGCCACAATTGCATCAATTTCAGCTTCTTCTAACTGGTACAGCCCACTTTCCTCCCGTCTCATTACAGCAACCTCAATGTTCTTTCCTCCACTCTCAACTACCTGCAATGCAAAGCCGATATCAGCTCAAACCATTGGCTCAGGCTAGCCCATACGTTTACCTCAAGGTCCAATATGAAATCCTGGAATAACCAAAAAATCAACTATTTGAATCAGCACGAGAACTGGTAGGAAATGCCGACCTCAAGGAGAGCACGGACGGCCAGTTTAACAGTTTCTTGGCCAGATGTTTCTTTATAGTTCTTTTCCAGAAATTCCCTAATTGAGTTTGAGTTTCTCCCGGTTGCGTTAGCTTTCCAAGCAGAGAACGTGCCAGATGGATCAGTCTGATAAAGGGATGGCACACGAGAGTAAGGGTCAAAGCCAACGATAAGAGTAGAAAGACCAAAAGGTCTGACACCCCCACTTTGAGTATACTTCTGTTGAAGCCCTGCTATGTACCGCGTAATGTACTCAACAGTCACTGGGTCCTCTAGTGTAAGCCTGTGGCTTTGACACTCGATCCTTGCTTTGTTAATCAACACACGGGCATCTGCCTTGAGCCCCGCGCATGCCAAGGCAATGTGATTATCAAGGCTCACAATTTTTCTGGCTGATCTGTGAGAAACAAAAAAACAGTGACAATTGGGACGAAACATCAGCTGGATCTTTCTCAAAACACAAGTTCCATTATTTATATATCGGTTAGGCATACAGGAGAATGATTTAAGTCCAACAATTTATCTCAGGGAAAGACCACACATATATGTTAGCAACGAAGCTGTGTCCTCGTAAAAGAGTATATGAGACCTTCGCATCAGGTATTTCACATCATTTCTAAATTCAAAACAAGATTCGTTAAACTAGGATTCAGCTGCCGAATCCACGAAAGACTAAGATAATTAAAACGACCAAACAAAGCACTCGAAACAGCAGTTCATATCAACATTGTTCACTCAACTATCAACTGAATAAATCAAGCGATCCAAAAAATAAAAGAGCGGAAGATAAATTGGGAAGGGATCGGGTCAAAAGAGTTGTTTTAATATAAGCGGAGATTAAATAACACCTAGAATCCTGAAGCTTGGGGGTTGATTTCTTCTCGACGGCGAGGACGACGGTGTCGATGCCGCGGACTCCGACGGCGGCGTTACCCTTGCGGACGGCTTCTAGAGCGTATTCTACTTGAAAGAGGTGGCCGTCGGGGGAGAAGACAGTAATTGCTCGATCGTATCTAGCCATCGTTCTCGCCTTTCTCTTTTCTCGGATATGTCCTCTCCGATGGTACTTTTGCTTTCGTTTTTCAGGGAGAAAAATAAAAAGACGAATCCAACTTAAGTAACAAGCCAAAATAAAATGCATCAGATATCCAAGTTAGAGAGACCAATCGCACTCATTTCCCTTTCATGGGCCTTAAAATGAACATCAAAACTTCCAGAGGCAGGCCCATATAAGACAAGAATGGTCTTTCCGCGCGTTCAACTAACAAAATAAAAATAAATTAAAAAGCTCGCTGTTTCTTTCAGAGAATTATTCGATACAAAATTTGGATTACATTAGCACAATCATTCCATAATCAACTTTCTTCTTCTCCGTTGTTTATTAGATTTCTCAGAAAATCGAATCAAAAAAGTACGAATCTCCATGGGACCAAGCTCTACAACTAAAGCGGAGTTGTCAAGGGGTCCGCCTTTTAGTGGAGGAGAAGAAGCTTTTTGGTCTTCACCATCCAGTTTCCACCTCATCTTCTCTTTCATCTTATCCTTGTCTTGATTTGCTGCTAAACTCATTTCTTTCACTTCATTGATCTACAAGAAACCTCTTTAATTTTTTTGTTTGTTTTATTTTATCACCACCTAATTAAATGTAGACAAATAAGAAAGTTTTTCTTACGATTTTCCCGGAAAACAACTTTTGCAGCTCAACTTTAGCGAGTTTGGAGTAATCAATGTCTTCTCCAGCCTGTAAAAAAGGAAGAAAGCTGTAATTTGAAAGCTGGCTTAACAAAATAAAGACGGTGAAATTTGAGTACCTCGTAGAGATGAGCAAGACGGAGAAGAACGTCCCCGAGATGAAGCTCCTCGAGAGTGATGAGAGCAACGTTTGGAGGAAATGTGTAGAGAGGATCCATGGCATAACCTTTGACAGAAGTGGAGGCTTTCCATTTCTCCTTGTTATCATGTGCGAATGCTATTAGTAGAGGAGAGTAGATTTCCTGTCCAGTTTTTCGTCTCCACCGCCCTCCTCCTCCTTCTCCTATTTTGTTGATGTTTACATAGTAATTCCCGCGAACCTTCATTTATGAAATACACAGAGTAGTACGGTGTCAGTTTTTTTCTCAACAAGTTTATCATTTACTCATCATATATACCGTTAATCCTGAGCAGCTGTCATTGACACAAATTGTTTCCTCAAGGCTCTCCATAACTCCTCTTGAATCATCCATGCACGTCCTCCTGTTTCCATGTGTTCATTAAAACACACCACATACTAATGTTTCTTATATATGTATATATATTCTGATGAAATTTGAAAACCTGTGAAGCATCAATTCTATTTCACCGTCATTAATACTAGCACCCCCAGTAGCCCGATCAACCAAGACCGACAACTCTGCTTTCTCGTCTTTTATGTACATTCCAAGATTAAGCTGAAGAATCACACTAACATTGCATCAACGCTTCAAATCCATCATCCACCATTCAATCAATCTAATCGATCAACACATTTTACCGGATAGTAGTTTCCTGCTATTGGCTCATTCACTTGGAGAAGCCAGTCTCTTCTGTTATCCCGGACCTGCAAAATATACCACATTTGTTGCTTTTCTATTTCTTTCAACTATGGCAATATATTGTGTACTCCTACCCGTTTTAGAAAATCTCTTCCGTTAATGTCAGTATAGAACGTTTTATCTGTAGTCATATTTGTTGTCACCCGCGTAATTACTTCTTTTCCCATGAAATCTTTGTCAACAGGAATCGGACCAATCTGCTCAACACGATGACGCTTTTTCGATAGTTGCAACGTAAAAAATACGGAAGTATATGAATTGGAGTTTTGGGAAACACTCACAGTGTACTCAAACTCTGCATGCTCTTTTTCTTTGTACACTCTTATCACCTAGATAACAGGAACTTTTATCATCTAAATGATTCTCAAACTGTTAATTTCCATCACTTGCAAACAATTTGTATGACATTACAGTTAACAAAAAAGAACAAAACAAAACTTCAACAGTGGCTAAGTAGCTCAAGTTTGAATATATATACCTGTGCCACCCAAGGACTAAACTGCTGGTGCACCTCATCTACTAGAGGCCCTCTCACAATCTGCAACTTTGGCTGTGCATTTACCACCATTGCCAATAAAACATGAGTCATGGCTCATATTTTTATTTCAAAAGTACAAATTAAATACTATTATCTTGGAGGATATGGCGTCCTACACATATAACCAGTGTGTAGAAGAACAAATAAAAACTTGATAATTTTTGTCATATATCTTGATAACAGAACTGAACACCAGCATCTCAATGGTCTTGGAGTACCCAGTTATGATCTACATAAATTATATATGAATGGCTACTGATTCATAGACTCACTTTCGACGAAACAGCATACGCCATGGAACCATTGGGTCGGAAAATATATGCACCGGAAACCTGGGAATCGTTTGCGTCTCCCACATTTGAAGCATACCAGTAATAGTTCTGTTGCACCAGTATGTTAACCTGAAATATATAAATATGTAATTAGGAATTTGCAACTGTATTTTGTGTAATCATCAAGTGTGCCAAAGAAAATTCAGTGTGCAAGAATAAACGAAACATTACTCCTGTTCTGGAGTTATACATCCGTTCGAGAAGACCAGAGTCTGGAGAAAACAGAATCTTTATATTTCCTGAACCAATTTCAGTAATATTGTTTATTGGACTAAACATCGCTGGAGAGTGTATGTGTTTGTAGCTTCCTGTATAATGCATGATACGAAAAGATTAAAGAATCATGAGCTAAAGGCACGAATTTGTGCAGCAAATCGTGAGCCTTTCTCCCCATACCTTCCCCCCTTGGTTTAGATATGAAGAATGTGTTCCAACCAAGTGGCGGCACTGTTGCTTCAAACACGAGCCAATACTTTGGAATCTGCAGTGAGGATATTCCAAAATAAGCCTTTGTATAGTTACTTCTCAGGCTGCTCGTTACATTATCCACGGGGATGTATTGAGTATCAAGGATTTTTCCAGATGAATCTTCCACGCTTAGACCTGCATCATTAACCTGGTACATACAGTGACTCTTAGTAAAACAGAGAAACTCTGAATCTCCATTGACCTCCAGTAAACTAAAAAGGAAAAAAGACGCATGAAATCTAACCGGTATCCTGATGAATTCTGTACGATTCCATCCAAGGGAGTTATACGCCACCAAAATCTGAATTTAGGGTGAAACACTGAGATAGTTGAAGCCTAATTAAGCTGAGACCTGAGCTATATCTTCTTGATTAAGAGACGTGATGGAATTACCAAGCTCTTGTGGTCTGAAATGGTTTCTTCCGTCGCAGGGCAATAGCTGATATTCATCAACGAGCACTGTGAGGAGAACAAATCATAAACAAATATGACTCATCCCATTATATATCCCACATTAAATTTGCATGAAAATGATTTTTTTTCCAAAACGAGTTTCTGTGATCTTTAACCTGGCTGAATGCTATCTCAGGCTCTGTGCGTGACTTGTTCAATAAGCGTGCCAGCGCAGAATTCACAACAGCTTCTGCCTGAGGAATACACAATAAAATCAATTTCGAATTTTTGGTTTAAAAAAAAAAGAGAGAGTTTTGAATGATATGTCACCTCAGAAGCAGCAATGGCTAGGCGTTTGATGTAATCATTTGTTACATGCTGCTTGGCTGTTCCAGTGACAGCATCATGGTGCTGCGCTATTCCTAAAGCATCCCCAAGGCTGCATGTGTTTGGACCTTTTGATTTCTTGCCAACCAGATACTCTAGTTGCCTGGCAGCCTGTTTTGGAAAACAAAGAAAAATCCAAGGCTCTATATATGTATGTTGGTATCTGAATTTCACAAAGAAAATTGAAACCAGACTCTTTTGGATCCATTTTGAATACCAAGTAGTATCCGCTAAGAGCCCGAACATAACGTTTAAAAGCAGGGCGGCTGGTGAAGTAGCCAGTCCAGTAGGCGTTTTTCCGATCCGCATATCTACAACAGCAGACATAGAGTGAAGAAGCATAATAAATGTAATTCAACAATAAGAAGGAGAAGAAACTGACGGGAAAAAGTCATCTGTCTTGAGAGGCCAAGTGAGATTGTCATCATTCTTTGCATCAACATAGAGAGATGGTGTGGAGTACAAGGCGTTCACACGGCCATCCTGTGAAAGTTGAATTATATAGTGAGGATTCTCGAATGTCAAGAGAGAGTGAGATCGACTGAGAAAGAAAACCTTGTTAACATAATGGATCAGCCTGTCCATCTGTCTGAACCAAGACTCGGCCAACTGGTACTGAAAATCATCACCCATTGTCCACATAACGTGGTTCCCGCGACTCACATTGGCCTAAAAATATGTATATAAACCATCAAGTAGCAAGAAAGAACCATCATGAGTAATTAAGTAGCAGTCATAAAAAAAAAAAAGAATTGTCACAACTTAATTACATAAAAGAGAGAAGCATTGACGAAATTATCAACGGTCTCCTGAACGTTGTAGGCACCGAGGCGAGGGTCATCTTGGATGGGGACGTAATCATCGCTAACTTCATAGTGAAAACCAGTGGGTGGGCCATAATGGACTGGAAAGACATGCGTAAATATCTGAGAAGAAGAAGCCAAAGTTTTGGATCCTCTCCAGATGAATTCGAGTGATTTCTCGGCCTTGCGCTTCTCTCTGTCTTGATAATCTATTCTCGCGAAATGAAGAGAATCCAACCCTAACTCTGCTCCTAGGAGGTAAGCTTGGAGAGATGAATGACCAAATGGATCTATTTGCCAAGCAGCACGAGGAGTTGTATTGAATTTCTGCTTTATAAACCGATGCCCCATTGTCGTCTGGTCGATCATATCTATGTAATGGCACGTTGCTTCGTCGTTCATACTCCACCCTCCATTTCTGCACGCACATTTCGTCCATCAATTCTGTTTTTATAGTTGATCTCCAAATTTATTTAGTTAAACGTGTTCATCAGCAACTTACACAAACTCAAGTTGTCCTGACTTCACGAGCCTCCTCACTTTTTCTTGTGTCTCGGGGCTTTGTTCTTCCCACCAACGCGTAAAAAAAGCCTTTTTGTTCCCTCACACGTAAACCCAAACATATTTATTATATATATTCACATTGATATCACGTAATAAGTATATATATATAAACATGGTTTATATATGATCTAAACATTAATTAAAGCAATGTTTCACCATTTCCGCGAACACAAACTTTCTATTGGGATCGCGACCCAGAGAATCCACCACCGAGTCCAGCACGTTCCTCACGCATGCGTTCTGCATGATGAAAAATCATTGAGGATCCATATATATATTGAGCAGGCAAACGAAAATCGAACACATGACTTTTAAGAACAATTTTGTTTCTCTTTACCATTATACTAAATATTTTCAAAATACCTTAATATATATAGTCTAACTCTCAACGTACGTGTACGGATTTAATTATACCTGGATACTGTTGTTTGATCCGACATAGTACTGATCTACAGTTTTCAACCACCCGACATCATCATGAGAATGCGGAACAAGATGAACATTAAGTTTCCCCGGCACAACTCTAGCTTCTGTCCCGTACTTCACGTACCCGCCATTAACGCTCTCAAGCGACTGCCAGAGAACAAAAACAATAACCCAGACTGCTCTTCTTGTTGCCCAGAAAGACAAACCATATTCCGCCATTTCCGAATCTAGCTTCAGATGTTTCCTGGTTTCTTACAGGTTTGTGTGTATGTGTCTCGAGAGCAAACTTATATAAAAAATGCAGAGAAAAACGAGGGTCAAACCAAAAGACCAATCCGTATCGTTGGTTTTCTCAGATCCGACGGTCTCAATAACTGGTTCTCTATAGTTAATTAATTGTGACTGGATTCTCATCTCACCAAAAATACTACTAATGAATTAAATTCCGTAATAAATTAATGTTCTAATTTTCGACATGAAAATTTCTAACAAAAAAGGTTCTTTTTATAAAATTTCCTTATGTTACATAGTCACACTAATTGTTCCTAAATGTTACTATGATATTTGTTTGAAAAGTATCCATATTTATAGAAATAAACTAATTATTTATTGAGATTTATATATAATGTATACATTTTGAAATACAACCTTCAGATTTATTTTAAAAACTCATTTTTCATCTCTATATTCTTTTTTAAATTGTTTAAAATTTACTACTAGTTTTACTACTTCAAAATAGCATAGATCATTATGTTAAAACACTAAATAATTCTTAATAAATTATTAACATAGTTCAAACTTTTTATAGGGTTTAGAACTTTTTCATTCAAATTAGTCATTTTCATATTAGATTTGTGATATATTAAAATAAATTAGTGCCGTTATATTTGAAAATAAGGTTAATATATAGTAATTTTGAAAATTATCTTAATTTTATTTAAAATGGATTTTTAAGTTGAAGAGATTAAAAATTTCCATGTTAACCGTGGTTTCGTTATATATATATTATTGTTGTCAAAATGGAGCTAGATCCTTAAATTTCACAACAAAACTTATCTGTTTAAAGCAAATAATCAGTCATTCATATATACTCTTTAAAATAAATTAGGATTTCAAGAAAACGAGAAACATGGGAGGTGGCTAGTTAGCTTGGGTGGGGATCACTTTCACATCGACAAGGAGCAGCAATCTGCAAGATGTGCAAGAATGTGTTTCAGAATAGTGTACACTATATAATATATTTCCTCTAGTTTTAGTGTGTCGTATGGTGTACACCATATAATAAATTTCGTTTAGTTTTGATATGTAGTATGGTATACACTATATAATATACTTCTAGTTTTAATATGTAGAATGGTGTATACCATATAATATATTTTCTGGAGTTTTGATGTATACGATGATGTATACCGTATAATATATTTTCTGGAGTTTTGATATATATGATGATGTATACCATATAATAGATTTCGTTTAGTTTTGATGTGTAGTATGATATACCCTATATAATATACTTCTAATTTTAGTGTGTAGAATGGTGTACAACATATAATATATTTTCTGGAGTTTTGATGTATATGATAATGTACACCATATAATATATTTCGTGTAGTTTTAATGGGTAGGATGGTGTATACTTTCGTATCAAAATTCAATAAAAAGATTGTATTGCATAATAAAATACAGTAATTTTATGAAAGCCATTAAAATCGCAAAAAGTTTGGGCTTTGTGAATATATATATATCTATAAATAAAGGCTTGGGCGGCATGCGCTATCTTCTCCTCGGGCGATTCCATCTCTCTCATGGAAGAAACGTCGACGCTGAAGCTGCCAGAGACTTTTCTTAGCTTTCTAGAGGCCAATGGCCTTGATCCTTCAATCTATACTCACGGAGATTCAATTCCACGCTATGTAAGGTAATTCGAGAACCCCCTCTGCTTTCCCTAAAATTCTGGATTTGGTTTTGAAAATCCAGGGGGTCCGTTTGAAGGTTGAAACCTGGGTTCGAGGGTTTTGTCCAAGAGATTGAATCTGAAATTAACTGTAAGCTGGAGAAGGTGAAGTGGTTGCCTGGGTTTTACTCTATGCCTCCACATGTTCATATAGCGAGATCCAAGGCGTATCAGAAAGGGAAAGTGAGAGAGCAACCAATAACCATCCTCGTCGCTAACAATTTCAGCCGCCTTATTGCTTCGTTTTTCTTTCAGATGTACGGAATCGACGCAGCTTCCGGTGCTGCTGTTTCAGCTCTTGGTATCTCCCCAGGAGACCATGTCTTGGATCTTTGTGCTGCTCCTGGTAATCATGCATCCCTCTGCTTTTCTATATCCTCTATATATATTCTGTGTATAAAACCTCTTTTTAAACGGGATGCTCTCAGGTGCTAAACTTTGTATGATGCTAGACCTACTGGGTCAGAAGGGGACTGCAACAGGTGTCGATGTAGCCAGGCACCGCCTTGCCGCCTGCAGAACAATGCTTCAAAAATATGGGGTTGGTGAAAGAAGTCGGCTTTTTCTTGCTGATGGAACCACTTTCTCAGTGCCGCCTACCACAAACCTACCATGTAGAAAACAACACTTCTACATTTTCAACTATATGTTCGTTTAAGCTTCCCTGACCTACACTGATGAGGTCATTAGCTATGGTTATGTTCAGGTGGCTCATGTGTGGACGATCATGAAGAAACATTCAAGCAATGGTCTTCTCGTAGACCTTACAAAGAGAGGAAGCAAGAAGCTAAGACGAGGAATAAGTTTGTTTTGCCGCAGAATGGACAGTCTGAAATTATTTTCTACGGGCATAGTTCTGGAGTAATAGGGCTAACAAAGGAGGAACTTTATGGATCCCTTGACCAAAATGATTATGCATATTTTGGGTATGACAAGGTAAAATTGAGATCTGCAGGAGCAGATACATTCACTTAAAAGTAACATGACCAAAGAATAAGTGTGATTTTGCAGGTGCTTGTGGATGCAGAGTGCACACATGATGGCTCAATCAAGCATATCCAGAAATTTGAGCAATGGGGTTGGAAAACGCTGGAACGCCGTGTACTGGACGCTGAGAGAACCAATAGAAACTTGACAGCTCTTCAGGTAAAATCCATAAGACCGTTTGTGTGCCATGCATATGTCCTTGTTGTTACCTTGGTGGCAATCGTTGCCAGTGTACTTGTTTGCAGTTGAATCTACTAAGAAATGGATTCAAATTGTTGAAACAAGGCGGCACTCTTGTATACAGCACCTGCAGGTAAAATACAAGAAGCTCTGTGTTCTAGCCATTTTATTTGTAACGTGAACCAGTGAGCTGAGTCGTGTAACTATCAGTTTGACGCTTGCCCAAAACGAAGATGTGGTGGATCAGTTCCTTGCTGAAAACTCTTCTGCAGGTACATTAATTGTAACTTGGAATAAATTAAAATCAATTTGTGTGTACTATCGTCAATGGTGTGTCTTTTTGGAAAAAAAATAATCGAACAGTTTGAGGTCTCTATTAGGTCAGATTTTGTTTTTGTTGTTGTTTTACTTCTGGACTAGGGAGATAAACTAACAGAAACTGGGTGATGATAATGAATGCAGAGCTACAAGAGATTGAAACAGCCAAGGATTGGCCGTGCAGAAGTGGACGCACTCCAAAAACAATTCGTTTTGATCCTTGCACCTCAGCAACCAGTGGGCTTTTTGTTGCAAAAATTAGGAAATTGCCACCCAAAGAAGCAGAGAAGAATAAGTCGGTTAGCTATTCTAATCTCACTTAAAAGGGTCGCTACGTTGATGATTCTACTCAAAGGTGGCTATTTGTAGCTTTATCTGTTTGTGTGAGGAATAGAAAGTGGATTGCTTAGAACCATTAGGTTTTAGGATTTGCCTAATCCCAAATCTAAATTAATTAATGAATGGCAGCTGATTTTTGTTCCCTTAGAACTTGTTGTCTCTGAATCCCACCACTTTGCTACTGTCCGAAAAAAATATACATTTACACAAAACAGGAAACAAAAAAAAAGAGCACTTGTCTAAAACAGAAGCCATAACTTGACCAAATTTGGTGCCATAAGTGCTCGTGTAACTAACTCAAAGAGCCAGATCAGGCATTGCTGTCCCCAGCAAAGATAACGGTGGATTTGTTGATGGCTTTAAACTGTGCCCAAAAAGAAAATGTCAAAGAGTTAAGAACCAACCGTGAAAAGATGTCTTAAAAGCTCTGTTTTTTATCCGACCAAAGTCAGGTCTCTGCGAATTGGGATATAGTAAGAAGTGATGGTCAGCTGAATATGTAATTATGTAAAAGTGCTTGGAGCGTCATCGTAAGGCGGTTTGTAAATACCGACGATTTTTTTCTGTCAGCTAAGAGGTTAACCTTTTCTTTTCCTTTTTCTTTTGGATTACCCTTTCAGAAAAGAGTAAATTTAACAAAACATTATTAGCCTATTACTCAGGGTTTTGTAGCAAACATGTAAAAATAGTTTTCATTGTTGCAAGAAATATAATACCAAATGAGAGAGATTTGGTGGATGGATGATGATAATGCTCTCTCTTGAATGTTGATGAAAGTCCCATCAAGAAGTGAAGGAAGAAGAAAGATGCAGACAGTAAAGAATCATCGACAATGCATCAGCTTTATCTACACATAATAGTAAGCCCCTAACTTTCTTAGTAAACTTCCACATTCCACTGCTCACTCCTCTTCAATTGCTTCTTGTACTCCAACCAATCAATCCCTGTGTTCAAAGCCAGTTATAACCGTGTGCACAGAGAGAATTGGGTGCTTTTGAAAATTCAAATGGAGTTATATATGAACGTCCTTACCATCTTTAGCAGCAAGTGAGACCATAATCTCATCTATACCCTTCTCCATACCCTTAAGACCACACATGTAAACAAAGGTGTTGTCTTTCTTCAGTAACTCCCACAGCTCTTCTGCATACTCTGCCATTCTTGTCTGAATGTACATTTTCTCTCCCTTCTCGTTCGTCTGCTCTCTGCTCACCGCAAAGTCCAGCCTAAAGTTTTCTGGGTTCTTCTCCTTCATCTTCTCAAACTCCTGTGATTATCCACGTAGGTCAACATTTTTTGCTACAAGACAGCATTTGCTAAGTAAATTGACTAGGATTTAGCTACTGTACCTCCTTGTAGAGAAGCGAGCTGCTTGTGGGTACACCCAAGAAGAGCCACGCCAAGCCCTTGAACTATCATACATATATTTATAGCAGTAATATATATGAAGCCAATGTCAATTGGTGAGTGAATTACTGTAACTTCCAACAACAACTGTGTGTTAGAGAGTTTGTATCTGGTTTCACCTTGTAGTCCTCGTGCTCCTCAAAGAACATTTTCCACAGAAATGATCTGAATGGAGCTATTCCAGTTCCTGTTCCAAGCTAAGGAAATATAAAACCACAAGTAATCACTACAAGTGTTGATTGTATCATAATATTTTTCTTCATGTTAGGCCCTTTTAGGACATACCATGATGATGGTAGCATTTGGGTCTTTTGGCATAAGCATTTCCTTCCCAACAGGTCCAGTGATCTTTGCTTCATCACCTGGCTTCAAATCACCTGGGAAAAAAGCATACACCACAAACACTAAGAACAGATTTAAACCATAATCAAATGCATTGAGCTTCTTCATCTTTCGTCATACACAAGAAGTTGGAGCAAACTCCCTTAACAAGCTCTCCGTTATCGTTTGTGTAAACCAATCTCTTGACACAGAGAGAAACCTGCATAAAACCATTGTAGATAAGAGAAGATCATCTGTACTGGTCATTGTTTACTTGTCAGAGAGAAAGCTCACGGTTTTGGAGTCTCCGAAGTCACCAATGGCACTGCTGGCGATTGAGTATAACCTCAGCTTGTGAGGCTTCCCGTTCTTGTCAATTCCATCTGGAATCACTCCTATCGATTGCCCTTCTCTGTACGGAACTTCACCTAATTCATCATATTTTCACCAAACCTAATCAATCCAATCCATACGTGATCTCATACTTCTAAGCATTTCCTAGGAGAACATGATATACAATGCAATGCACGTAAAGAAAAATCAAAACTTTTCTGTTCCAAGGATACCAATTATTAGGATTTGTACCTTGGGTGCTGAAGACAATGTGCCAGGTTTCACCGGGAGCGTCATCTCCGGTGATCCTGGTGTTTAACAGGCATCGGCCAGTGTAAGGGTTCTTAGGTTTGAATTTGTTGACAACAATTCCTTCTTCCTGTTTCCTTGACTCCTTAACTACTTTCGCTGGAGCCTCGGTCGCCTCTGTAGTCACCTGAGCCCTCACTCTGCTCCTAGTACACGCGCCTCCGTAACACAGTGTGCTCTGTAGCCGTAGGAGATAAACCAATTATGCATGTAACCAGACCTTTTCATGCGATTAAAAAAAAAAGTTATACAAAGGAAAGAAACGATACCTTCTTGAGGAAAATCCATTGAGGGGAGACGAAGGAGGTTTTGGTGTGGAGAGAAGAGGAATTGGAGGAAGGAAAAAAAACTGCAGCACTTAGAGCAGCAGCCATGTTTGATCAGAAAGGAAGAAGAAGAAGAAAAGAAGAAGAAGAAGAAGAAGAAGAGATGGGGCTCTCTGTCTTTCTTCTGGCAAGACAACAAAAAAAAAGATAGATAATAAGCAAAAAGATTAAAGAAAAAACACGAGGTCAGAGGAAGGAAGCTATATGATCAGGTTGTGATTGGATGTGTGGGGATTGTGTGAATGGAAATGCGAGGCCAAGTGTAAGAGGATAAGTTATATGACAGCTTATCATCATTGTCCACATATCGACCCAATACTAATGTTGACTTGCTTTACTCTCTCACGATCTTTATAACTTACCGGGCTGCATAATAGGCTTAATCAATTGCTAATGGGCCTAATGGACCCATCTATTTTGACTGTTTGAATGTTACACAAGCTTTTATATTACACGAGATATAAGTTGAATGATAATCGTCTGCAGATTTACAGAAAGGAATAAACCACTAGTAGAAACAGTTGCAGCTTTTCGTTCTTGCTTTACACATACGTTCGAGGTGGTACTAAAGAACAAGATATCCAGCGTTCGCTGTTCAAGAAATCAAACAATGAATCAATTGAAATTGAAACCCCTTGATCCTCTTGACTGGTATAGGTCCAGTCTTCCCTTAGCCTCCTGCAACAGAGCTTCTAAGCTCTCCAGCTGCGTAACCCATGATTGCTTCGAAGCCCACTCCAACACTGCCAGAACCCCGTCCTTTGCGAGCTGTTCGCTGTCCGGAACATTGAGTGCTATGTAACATAGGAGCTCTAATGCCGGTATCTGAATGCCACTCTCCCCAAAGTAGGCCAACTGAACCAGATGTTTTCCCCCTCCAGCTTCTATAATACTCATCGAATGATCTTTGTGCAAGTAATTCTCCGTGCAGGCGAATTTTGTGAGGGCAACCGCTGCTTCCCCTGTCACTTCGGGCTCTCGTTCGTCCAGAAGCTTCACCAGAGGCCCAATCATCCGTGTCTCAGTTGCTCTGAATGTTCTAGCCAGGTTCCCGATGGTTCTGATGCAGGGTATGAGTAGCTCGGAATCTGCAATTTCAATGATTCTAAGCACTTGATCAACCACAGCCTTGCAGGCAGGGGAATTCGGCTTGAATGCGGAGCGCCTCAAATCAGCATCCTGCTCTGCAACGGCTGTAATCTCCATCAACGCCATTGCGGAGTTGTATCTCACCTCTTCGTTGCCCTTTTCTATCAGAACAGCGAAGCAAAGGAGAGCTCTTGACTCTGTGATGCTTTTGCAGATGGTGGAATTGCCTTTGGCTAGCTTCCACAGCGCTCTCGCCGCCATCGCCTTAATCTGACACTTGGTCGCTGCGTCCTCCATCTCTCGACTCTTGGATGCGCTCGAAGTCGAATTCTGATGCTGCTGTAGATTGCAAGGGAGCTTAACCCCGTTATTCTGGCTCACACCATTGCTCGTCGACTTCTTCGGAGGGTTTGCCCTAACGGCCATGGTATTGACGACGACATTGTGCATCTGATTCGGCATTTGCTTCCCCGTCGGATGAGGAATCGAGCTCTTATCCTCGTCCAAACCTTTGGCCAAGGCCTTGGAGGTGGAGGAGGAGTTAGGATTTTCCTTGGCGAGAACCACCGCGTGGTGAATAGAGGTAGCTTTGCTGTTGGCAATGGCGTCCTTGCTGTACTTAATGTGCTCTTGGACCGTTTCGAACGCCAAGTGGCCGACGAGTAGCCTAATCGCATTGTGCTGAGCGAACACGTCTTGGCACTTGGGGTGATTCGACACAAGCTCCGACGTTGCCCACGCAACCACAGCCTGGACCTTCATCGGCCCTTCTTTGAGGACCTTCCCGAAGACGGAACACGCGCCGCCGTGTATCATGTGTTCCACGCTCTCCGGGTCTCGACCCAGTAACCCTAACGCATGCGCCGCGTTTTCTTGCCCCTCCGGCTTTCCTTCCTTGAGCAGTTTAAGGAGAGGCACCACGCCTCCTTCCTCGATGATAAGCTTTGTGTAGCGATCGTTGTCCTTCGCATACGATACGAGCAAGGCGGCAGCATCGGAGCGGTCATCCAGGGATCCAGTGTAGAGAATCGCAATTTGCTCCCAGATCATGCCGAGGATGGGCTCGTTGGCGGCGATTGGTGGAAGACCAAGGTATCCAGCGTCGCCACGATCCTCCACCGGAGCGGAAACACGGAGGAGCCATGAAACGTCACTGATAGAATTCTCTAACTGAGCGGACATCTTGCGGAAGGCCGCGGCGGGGTTGATGGTGAAGACGCGCTTCATGAGGCCGTTGGCTCGGCACTTGAGGACAAGGGAGAGAGCCTTCTCCAGCATCTGCTCGGTGTCATCGATGATCCGGCGAGTGGGTCGCTCATAGAGGTCGGAACTAGCGCGCGCAGCCTGGCGGAGTAGACCGGCTAGCTTCTCGGTCTTGGCCTTGAGTTCGCCGCACTCCTGCTTGAAGGAACTAGCCTCATCGGCGGATTTGACCACCTGGTCAGACAGTTGGATCGGCTTCGCTAAGATTTGCTTCACGATATCCGCCATCGGTGAGATTCAAAAACAAACAAACAAAAAAGGACTAAGCTTTCAGGAATTAGGCTAAAAAAGAGAAAGTTAATTCTTCCCAACTGGGTTTGCGCGACGGAACCAAAAAGAAGAAAAAGGAAATTGATTAGATGGGAAATGAGAAAAAAAAGAGGAACATGCGAAATCAATCCTTATTTTTTCTAATGTCAAAGATAATGTCAAACGCGGCTGTTACTACCCGTCGTTAATCAAACCGGGATTGACTTATACCCTTTCGTATTGTTAGAATCGTTTTTTTTTACCGGACCATAGCTGACCGGTGCAAAAAAAAAAAGAATCGAATTACTAAATTTCTTTTTTAAAACATCGAAAACATAAGATTTGTAGACAAAAGAGATCAAATATAATATCATCAATGAAGAGAGACCACATCCATTTACATTCACCGAACCAACAAAATGAAAAATATATATTCTCTTATTAATATATCATTATTACAAACAAACAAAAAAAGAGACATCGTTGGAGAGGGAGGAGAGCCACTCAGATCCTGGCTGGACTGTAGGTATCTATCATGGAACATAAAAGAAAAAGTTGTGTTTGGTTTGATGCAATGCAAACACAAATTGCATCATCATAAGGAAGGGAGAGAAAAAAAAAACAAAATATATGGGAGAATCAAATTACAGCTCCTTTGCTGTCGTTAAAATCAGGATTTGCAAATTGAATGCGTTCCCAAAACCTCCTCGTCCTCGTCCTCGTCTCTTACTCATACATAAATATATATTCAATAAGATTGTCACTCCATTGTCTCTTTGGTTTGGTTTGGTTTGTTTTGGTTTGGCTGCTTCACACAACCCAAACTACTTACTTTTCTTACAACCAACATTAAATAATATTATTCATATCCCCAATATATTACATCCGTTTTTATTTTTACTAGCGAGGATTCCTGTGTCGTCCAGGGCTTTGAACTCTCTGAGAACTTATGCTCGCTGTTCTTAGCAGTCTCCTGAACTCATGCAGGCTTATTTTCCCGTCTCTGTCAATGTCTGCTTCATCCAGTAGTGGATCTATTGAGCCTCTTAACCCCGTGTGCTGATTTCACCAGAAAACATTTGTGTTTCATGTTTTGTTTTTTGTTTTCCATCAACATAAGATACTAAGAGCTCACATACGCTTACCATTCGAAGCTCCTCAGGTGTTATGTACCCGTCTTTGTCAATGTCAAATTTCTCAAAAGCTGCACGTGATCTCAGCTGCCATTTCTCCGAATCATGTTCTTCCAGCTGATGAACATGTAGAGCTGCTGCTACAAACTCTGTCAAGTCCACTAACCCATCAGTGTTGCTATCAATCTGCATCCACCAAAGATACAACACCTCAGATTACTGAAATCGCATTTCTCTTTGATTACCCCCTCCTCCCCTCCCCTCCCCTCCCCCCTCCCAAGACATACAATTGCAATTGAAAATAAATCTGTAACTACCGCTTGAAGTATCTCGGCAACTCGTGAATCCTTCAATTTCCAAGGAAGATCTTTCGCAAGTGCCTGTTAAATAATGATACAATATCATCTGATCATGCTTACATGTATGTAATCACCACTCTTCTTAAAGCAAATGTTCATATCATTCATTTACCTGTCGCATCTCCTCAAGACTAATGACACCGTTTTTATCCACATCGATTGCATCAAACTGATCTCTGAGGTCAGATATCTCTGCCTCGTCAAGTGTGCTAGCAAGCGCCTGCCAGAAAGGGGGACATATCATAAGAGACATGTTTTTCTTGTTTTCAATCCATCCAACAAGTTCCTCGCGCAGCTTACCCGTAAAGCAAATTGTTTTAGACGGCTGTATCTCACAAACTGACGTAAGTTGTTCAGAACTGAAATGTCGACAGGGATATCAGTGGCATTCCCTCCTTCTCTAACCCACGCATGTGCTGTAAAGGAAAGAGATAAAAGAGCATTAATCTATATGTTCTGTTGCAGAGGATATACTCACCCAACTAGTACTCCAAAGCAAGAACCGCATACAAAGGGCTTGTGCAGCAGTTAGCCGTGCTCTCGGGTCTTTTACTAGTAACTTTTTAACAAAATCTTTCGCGCTGTCACTGATAGTTGACCATGGCTTGCGACGGAAGTCAGGTTTGTTCCTTAAGACCTATAGACATAATAAAAAATTAGTAAGAAGTCTGGGAGACATAAGAAAAGGTATATACAAGTCCAATGAAAGGATGTTTCCCAACTACACCTCCTTAAATATACCCTCTTCTGTCCTATCCCAGAAAGGCCGCCGTCCACAAAGTAAAATATAAGTAATCACACCAATGCTCCACACATCTGATTCAGGCCCTGATCTGCGCTTTAGTACTTCGGGAGCAACATAATATGCGCTACCAACAATGTCATGGAACCTTTTCCCTGAAGAAAATCGAGTTTTTTATCACACAAACCAACAGAGTAGGCTTTAACACTTTGTTTGTGCGAATTTTGATAGTTTCTACTTACCAGGTTTAATGAAATCCGATAAACCAAAATCTGTAGCCTTTAATGGCGAATCCAATTTGACTGATTTGAACAAAAAATTCTGCAAGATATTGGAAGAGGAACAAAACAGAAGATTATTACAAACAAATAGCCAACGAACCACCTCACTGTTCCTAATAGTTATACAAGTGAATGTACCTCTGGTTTCATATCTCTATGGACTAGACCGTGTAGATGACATTCTCCTGCGACTTTGAGCATCTGCCTTACGACAACCGCTGCATCTTTCTCGGAGTATCGGCTATCTTTCCTGAAAAATTAAGGAAACCATCAAAATACTGAATAAGAAGGGTAATTCTTTCTTGCAACACCAGCAAGTGATTTGAGATTTGAGAGATGCTAACTTGGATAATATCCGATCCAGTAATTCGCCTCCCTCGCACAACCTATAAAACGGCAAGAGAGTAACGTGAATGCCGATAAATGAAAGAACTAAATGACGCCATATAAAGATAACAAGGAGACTCACTCCATAACAATGTACACGTAGTCTTCATCCTCAAAGGCATTGTAAAACTGTACAACGTTCTCGTGGCCAGAAAGAGCTTTAAGTATCTGAACCTCTCGCTTCACGTCCTCAACCGCGATAGGACGAACCATCTGTAAGCAAAAAGTCGTGAGTGACTAAAGCAGAGCATGATGAAGTAACCATGTTGCAATCAAGAATGGAAACAGAGAAAGGGCACTAACAAATAACACAACCAAGAACCTTTGTGACGGAATCCTGACATATTTCAAAAAGTCTTGTTGGGAATAATTGGAGAATCAATCTATGCAATTAAAAACCCAACTTTTTCTGTGGATCCACAAGCATAGTATCTAATTTGGTGGAGAGGATGAGATTGCATTATAAAATAGAAAGTAGATCAATCGATTAACAACAAGACCAAACCCAGTAAAGCCGAAAGGAAAATGGAGAATAGACAAACCCTAACCGCTGAAACTAGGATGGTACCTTACTCTTATCGAGTCTCTTAACAGCGACACGATCTCCATTGCATTTGTTGATGGCAACGTAAGTATAGCCGAATTGACCATGGCCCAGCAACTTGCCGATCGAATATTGGTCGTGGAAATCTTTGGCGTACCCAAAATCGGTACGCTTGCCGCATGGAATGGCGCCGGTTCTGAGCTTGGTGGAGGATTTATCGTAATCCTTAGCCTTAGATTTAGGGTTCTTACAAGCTTTACGGTTGTGATAATGAGCAGCGTTGGTCTGACTAGTTCTTCTGCTGCTGCCGGCACCAGTGACTCTAATGGCGGAGAAACACACACCCATGGTTGTTAGCTATAGAAAAACAAATGGAGATAACAGTCGAGCATGGATTTGAGATTTAGAGTTGAAGATTAATACTTGATAGAAAGAAAGAGAAGAAGAGAGGAAAGAGAAGAGGGTCGTTGAGTTGGTCAACCCCAAATAGCGAGTGAAGGACGAAAGATCCTTGGGATTTCCCCCCTTTGCTTTTTCTTCGTCTAGTTTTTATTATTATTAATAATTTCTATTTATAATCATACAATCTGGGATTGAAGACGGTCTGTAATGTATCAATGTATGGTGTGAAAGCCAACAAGACCAATAGAAAGAAGCTCCATGTGGCCCGACAGCATCCTGAAAGCCTTCGTCAAACTCTCTAATTTTTTTTTCATCATCAATAAAAACATGATTTTGCACTATTATTGCCTTGCCACGATATTATATGCATTCACATTTATTAAACCGTAACCAACTCTATTTGTCTGGAATTCTCAACTGAGTTTCAAGAACGCAACAAGTGATCTCTTTCTCAAAACCGGTGACGGTGACGGTGGATGACTTTCGCGTGCCATGCCAACGCACAACCGTATTCCAAACCCTCGAAAGGGTTGGTAGACAAGTAGCATAATTATTTTAATCAAATGATGACGGGATGCATTTATTTATTCTTTGTCATAAGATAATCTCACAATCTGCTCTTTTTCACATCTCCAGTTGTACACACTCCAATACACCATCCTCCTACTGTCATACCTTTTTTATTTATTTTTAAATGTATCGATACTCTACATAATCTCTATTTTACTTCCTTGAAACATGGCTTCTTCCATATATTATCAACCTCGGTTTTGCGTCGGCTGGATTCCGAGAGCGCTTGTTTAGGATCTGTGTTTTATTAAATTTTATATACTTCCAATTCCAAAAAAGTTATTTAGCAACAAATCGATTCTTTCTATTTTCTATTTTTATATTTCTCTCGCACGTTTTAGTAAAGCTCGATAAAAGCCCAAAGTCCTACAGACTGCTATATAAGAATTTTTTTTCTTTTCATTATTTCCTATTTATTAATAATAACTCTATAATTGTATTTTATGAATTTTTATATACATTTTTTTCGTTTATTGTCGTTTTGTCATATTTTTTTCTATATATTTCTCCCTGATAACCCTTATTATTATTGTATCGTTTTATTATTCAATATGTAACTCTTCCGCTTAAAATATCAAGTACACGTGTTTAACATGTTTTTAAATATCTATCTATTTAGTATAATTTTGTATTTACAAATATTAACACCCCAAATCAGAAATGCACTCAATTTTCTACAAGATATATGTATTCTTGTGGTCTAAAACATGTTTCTTTAAATCTCTATCTAATATTCAGTAAATCTATTTGTTCTATCTATTCGATGATCTTGATCCTCTATAATGTGTTTGTGGATTTGAGAACAGTGTGATAGTGAATTAAAATCTAGTCCCCAATATCAGAAATGCACTCAATTTTCTACAAGATATACATGGATAACAACAAATTATTTAGATAATAGAAGACAAAGAAGCATAATGTTTACCTTTATGGCTTTATCCATACGAGTTGTATTACATTTGGTTAATCAATTACACACAAAGATCCAATAATTATGAAGATTTGCTTACAATCGTTGGTAAAATTCATCATTCATTTAAACATAAATTAGCGAAGAGTTATTACAAGAAACTAAAGAATAACATGAAAAAATGAAACAACAATCATTTTGGTAAGTATGATTATTACAGTCTTTTTTTCTTGCTTATGATCACTTAAGTTTATCGGACGTTACATTTTTAACACATATTTTTAATATATATTCATTGTGTTCATATTTTAATACTAAATATTAGCCATTTATACTTGATTTTAATTTCAGCATGCACTCAATACTTAATATTGATAAGTAATATCGTTATATTACTTCTAAACCTTTTTCAAAATATACGTTGTTGTTATGTTTATGTTAATAGAATGATATGTGTTAATTTGTTATTTACCTGTGTGTTTCTAAAAATATATTTGTCTTCTTTTTTGCATAAACATTACAAGTACCATAGCATTTTCTTTGATCCTACATATCACCTATTAATTAATTACATACTTTTTAAAATGTTTTACTGTTTACAATTGATTATGTTATCTTTTCATTTTCAGTAGTTGTTTATCATCTTTTAACTATATAATGTTTGAATTTTGTTTCAATTGCAATATATATATATATTTAAGTATTAAATGTTATGACTTCATACATTATTGAGATGTTAACAAATGTTTTCGATAATGATTTCTGTACCTTTTCACGTTAACCATAACAATCCTAGAAAATGATTGGAATATCGAAATTTTTATTCCTAAAAATGTTTTGAAAATCGCATCTTTTTATCATAATTCTTTTATTATCCATTTTCATAGATAATCGTTTGGACAATTGTATAAAATAGCATTTTTTAATTTTTTGTTCTAAAAATAACATCATTAGTTTAAATTTCCAATAATAGCATAAATTCAAGATTAAAATGTATTAAAACTATATTTTAATAGAAAAAATTAAACTCTAAATTAGAAAAAATGAATCCAAATATAATATTTTAAGTTTATGTATAATTTATTTAGAGTAAATAAGTATTTTTACATAATTATTTATGTTATTTTTGGATTTTAATTTTAAAATACTAAATTTGGAGAAAAAAACTTTAAAACGTACTATTTTAGGATAGTTCAAAATAGTTTGAAAATTGAATTTCTATTTTACAATTCTCTATTTCTGTTTTAGAAAAATAAAAATTAGTGTTACATTTTTCATATAACAGTAACAAGTATAGAATTTTATTGGATATTTCATATCTACATCGTCATTTTTTTCTATATATTATAATTGTTCTTGATAATTTTTTTTTTTTAAATTATAACTTGAGTATATTGTATTTCCTGATTGGGTTTTAGTCGTAGTTATTATAATAAGAAATTAGTTTATTGAAACCTTTTGATTCTCCACCTATAACTATACTATATTGGGATCGCAATGTTAGTCCTATAAGCAAAGGACCCGTTTTACATACCGAGTCAACCCGACCCGACTTGGTACATCTCTTCAAATCGATTGATCGGCCGGGACCAGTTTGTGTTTCGCCTTCCGAAATCTCCCGGCAAAGTTCATCTGTAACACCAGTTCTGGGTTTGTCGTTTGATTTGCGAGGTTCGTATTGGTTATTCCCTTGCAATCCCCGTTATAATATTCTCTTACGATTACGAAGTTTTGGAACGTGTTTGCGAATGATCGCTTTTGGGTGGTTCTTTTTTCCCTTAAATTATATGAGTATATCGCTTCTTGAACATTTTTTTATCTCGCCATCGCTTCTTGAACTTAGCTGGGGTTTTTATTGTATAAAGTTGATTATCCTTGGGAAATTTCTTTTCAGTTCAGTGTGTAAGAGATGCAACAACTCCAAACTGATGTCAGTTTTCTTCCCATAATGTTCTTGATCGTCTCAATAAGTTGCATTCTATTTCTTTCTTACTGAGTTTCGTTTCTACAATATTTGTCACTGTAGCGAGTTCTTACGGATTTCAGCCTTCTGTGATAAAGTAGGTAAGCTTATGGCTGCAAAGAAAGATGCTTCTGCCTCCTCAAGTGTACACTCTAAGGTTTTCGATGATCATGAAATCTGGATGCGAGCAATGGAAAGGAACCGGTCCAACATGAATGTTCTGCAAGACAGATTCGTAAATGTTGAGCAATGTGCTCTTATTTCTAAGCAAGTTTCACAAAAGGAGATTGAGATTCTCTGGACGCGAGTGAAAACCGCAAGAGCGTTATTGAACTACCTGAAATCAAAAGCACTTGAAACTGACCAGCTCGAGGGTGATGGGCTTGTCAATAGTAGCTGCTTGCTCGATTCAGGATTGTTTGAGAGCATCAGTTTCTTGTCATCGGACGGTATTTGTGTCACAGATACTGGTAGGAAACAAGGAGCAATAGATGGACATGACGGTATATATGTCACAGAGATGCTAAAGCATGTTGAGACGGTTACAGGCGTAATGGAGTCTCTGGCTAGGCATGCTATAATCGCTGAATCAGAAGCCGCAATTGAGAAAGGGAAGGTTAAGTTAAGTCAAGAAGAAATCCAAAGAAAAGTTGGCCAAATAGAGAACATGTCCATGAAGTTAGAGGACATGGAAAAGTTTGCTCTTGGGACCAGTAGCATTCTCGGTGAAATGCGCCAGAGGGTTGATGATTTGGTAGAAGAGACTTGTAGACAGAAGCAAAGAGCTACAGAAAATGAGCAGGAACTCAGTCGTGTCAGGAGAGACTTTGAGTCGCTTAAATCCTACGTTACAAGTCTCATCAGCGTCAGAGAAACACTCGTCTCATCGGAGATGCAGTTCCAAACAATCGAGAGACTTTTTGAAAGGTGAGTTCCATGCACTTTCCATCTTGTATTATTATTATTATTATTCCTTGGTTTACTGACAAATCATCATTCCATTAAATTTGCCTACTCACTGTGAATTAGCAACTTTGATCATCGTTAAGCCATAAATTAACCTCAGAAAACTTTGAATATTTGGTTTCCGTTGTCATTATGAGAACACTTGGCATTCCAGTGCAGATTTATTATGGTCGTTTATTCATGGGTAGCTGCTTTATGGGTTATAAACACAAGTCATCCTTGGGATTGGAGATAAGATTGCTATCGATATTCTCATCATGTTTTATTCGAGGATGTTTGATAACGCGTAGTCTTCATACTTGTATGCGTAATAAATATTCACATTGCTATATTGTGACTGTGAGTTGATGGGGTGTCAATGTTGATGAAGCAGGCTTGTTGCAAAGACAACGCAGTTGGAAAGCGAGAAAGTGCAGAAAGAAGGAGAGGTTCAGAAACTAATGGAAGAGAATGTAAGACTGACGGCTCTTGTGGACAAGAAAGAGGCACAGCTTCTGGCCATGAATGAGCAGTGCAAAATGATGGCCCTAAGCTCCATATAATGGTTAGAGATGTATACGAAGATTGAGAGACTTGCTACTTATCTCTGTTGCACATTAATTGTAACATAATATATGATTAGAAACCCTCATTTGGTACAAGGAGCCCGGAGATTGTATATATGTGTGATTATTGGACCTACATTCTCTGCATTGTGGTTTAGCTTAACGACTTAGCTTGCTCAAGGGTTTAGAGTTTTAGGTTTGATAGAATTGGTTGAGACTTTGAGAGGTTTGTTCGGAACGGTAATGATTAGAATTCCGTGGATGGGTTTTTCTCCATAGAACATGATCAAGGAGCAGTCGCGTCGCCCATGTTCTCTCTTCAGCAATTTGAATATTTTATATATTAATAATTAGAATGTTAGATGCATTTTAATGTTTTCTTCACTCATCACTGTGAATTTACATGATCCTTGATTTATTGATAGACACATGCGTGGTGAACTGATCATACTTCATTTTGTCACACAGGTTGATGAAAGTGCTAATTAAGACTGTAGTTTCATTTGAATGATATATTTCGATATTCCTTACTCAGGTCTAAGATTGGAAATTTATTGTAACATCATGTTAATTCGCTGTATGTGTGGGTGCAATTAATTACATGCTAAAATATACTTTTACTTGGTTTGCTTGGTTTCCTTAGAGAAAGCAGTTGGAGCTGTTTTCTTAATGATTTTGTCCTTTTTTATTATGTATTTGTCGTATTCTACCAACCGTATCCATTTGTTATTGTGACTATTAATTTTGTAATTAACGGTCAAGCAAGTAAAAGCCACATATTCCCAATTGTTTTGCGTAGCTTTTTTTTTTTGTGTGGTTAATCTTTCAATTAATTTAATATAATATATCCATAGACAAATCTTCACGTAGGGACTCTTGGCTCGTCGTATTTTTCAGATACGTTTTTAACTCACTTATCTTTTGAGTCTCCAAGGAACACAAAAGGCTATATATGATAAGTCTTGCTGAAAAACTCTTTCTTTTCAAATTATGTATTGTCCTTAATTAAGCTTATTAATAATGAAACCGCAAATTTTACCCCAAATTAAAGAAGCAATTTCAAATTAATAACTAGTCATGATATAAGTTGCAGATATATGTACATATATATATACGTGGGGCATATAATTAAAAGTCTAACAAACCTTGTATTCATACCTATTCTTAAAGAATATACAGGGTTCCCATCTAACCCAATATTTAAGAAGAAAACAAAAATTAGTTACCAACTCCAACGTCTTTCCTACAAAATATACCTATAAATGAAACCCTTAATTATATTACTAGAACACACAAATCACCAAGTTACAAGAAACCCATCAAGAGTTCAAGCCAACGAGTCATATTCAAGAAAAAAGAAGCAGAAATGATGGCTACGTCGTTGAACATTCTTATCGCATCTCTCTCCCTCATTGCCTTCTCTCCTCTTTGTTTGTGTTCCAAAGCCTATGGAAGTGGCGGCTATCTCTTCCCTGAGTTCTACGACCAATCGTGTCCTAGAGCTCAAGAGATTATTAAGTCCTTTGTCGCTAAAGCATTCGCACATGACTCTCGCATGCCTGCCTCCCTGCTCAGACTCCATTTCCACGATTGTTTTGTCAAGGTCTTAAGCTTAACAACATTATAAAATATTACATACCTTAAATAAATAGGGAAAGCTATAATTAATCTTTACATATTATTCGTGACTGGTACGTACTGTAGGGATGTGATGCTTCCATACTATTGGACAACAGTGGAACCATAATCAGCGAGAAACGATCAAACCCTAACCGAAACTCAGCCCGTGGTTTCGAACTCATCGAAGAAATCAAACAAGCCTTAGAACAAGAGTGTCCTGAAACTGTTTCTTGTGCTGATATCTTGGCTTTAGCCGCCAGAGACTCAACTGTCATTGTAATATTCATCACAAATTCCATAAAATAATATTTATTTGATTATTATCATTAACACAAATATATATATAGACAGGAGGACCAAGCTGGGAAGTACCTCTAGGAAGAAGAGATGCAAGAGGAGCAAGCTTGAGTGGTTCCAATAATGACATTCCTGCTCCCAACAACACTTTTCAAACAATCCTCACTAAGTTCAAGCGTCAAGGCCTAAATCTCCTCGATCTTGTCTCCCTCTCTGGTATATATAATTTATTAACTTTTATTCATCCTGGTGTTATTTTATGAAAAGTTATTGTACATTTACTTGTTTTTTAAATTAAGAAACAAATATCATTTATATATATAGTTTCGGTGATTTCATGCTAATTGATTTCAAGTTTACAAAACTAATGGCCTGAAAATCGTAGGAAGTCACACCATCGGAAAATCGAGGTGCACAAGTTTCCGGCAGAGGTTATACAACCAGTCTGGCAACGGCAAGCCTGATCTATCCCTTAACCAATACTACGCCTCCGTGTTGCGTCGACAATGTCCTCGATCCGGCGGTGACCAAAACCTCTTCTTCCTTGACTTCGTGACGCCATTCAAGTTTGACAACCACTACTTCAAGAACCTAATCATGTACAAAGGGTTATTAAACTCGGACGAGATTCTGTTCACGAAGAACCCAGAGTCGAAGGCGCTCGTGAAGCTCTACGCTGAGAATCAAGCGGCCTTCTTCGAGCAGTTCGCTAAATCGATGGTGAAGATGGGGAATATCTCTCCATTGACTGGCGAGAGGGGAGAGATCCGGCGAATCTGCCGGAGGGTTAACCATGCTTATTAATCAATTCTTCATGCATTTGGTTTTGCCGCTTTGGCATTGACGTGTCATATTGTGTGCTTGAGTTTTTGGTTTAGACATGTAGACTTGCAATATTCTCCCTTTTATTTTCGCTATCCTTGTATTAATGTCTATGTCGTGTTTGAATATAGATATTTTTTTCTGTTGCAAAATTCCACTCACTCTTCAAGATTTGGGGGTATTAATCTTTTCCGAAGCATGGGGACTTTTTTAGAATTAAGTAAAAATCAGGGGAGTTTCTATGTTATTTTTAGAGCTTTGGGCTTTAGACAAATTAAAAAATATCTTTGGATTTAGGAATTTGGGTGTTAGTTCGGTGGTAGAACGGTCAAAGCACACACAAACTCTGAGTCGGAGATCGGAATGGAGAACGGCGAATGTTTCATCAGCTGATCCAAAAGCAATCGCGATTAGGTCGGATTGATAGAATTGATTGTATCTAACGATTCGCTTATGGCGGAGCCGTGGCAGTGGGAAAACGCCACTGCCGGCGCCGTCGCTGGATTCTTCACTGTGGCCGCTATGCACCCTCTTGATGTTGTCCGTACGAGATTCCAAGGTCTGGATCGTTAATTCTGTGAACTGATTAAAAAAAGTCGATTTTTCACTCTTATAGTTGCTTACTTGATTGAACAGTAAACGACGGTAGAGGATCAAGTCTCCAGACTTATAAGAACACAGCTCATGCTATCTTCACTATCGCCCGTCTCGAGGTTTGCGAGAAGAAACTCTCTTACCCATTTTTTGTATTGAGTCTGTCTGTTTTCGTTAACTTGGCATTTTTGATAGTTCCTTCTCTATGCAATGTGACTGCCTCATTCTCAATTACTTGATTAGGTGTTTTGTGGTGGTGTGTGAATTCCGTTATAGCCATTAATGAATTTATTCTACCACTGTTACACTGGTTTATGTATTCTTCTCACTTTTTTGTCTGATTTAGCTGATAGAACTCATTTTGTTTTCATCGTCCGTAGGGTCTGAGAGGACTTTATGCAGCTTTTTTCCCTGCTGTAATTGGTTCTACTGCTTCATGGGGCTTATACTTCTTTTTGTGAGTGTTATATTTGTTTAGCACACATCTTGCATCATGATTTATAAACAATCAAACCCGTCAGTGAACTTATAAAAGCGAAGAAGGCAGTTCCTTTTTTTCTTACTTACACCTTTTTTCTCTTAGGTTTTATTTATCCACCTTTTTTTACCAGTAGATCTTGTTTAAATGATATAATACGAATGCATTTTTCTAGTTATGGAAGAGCCAAACAGAGATACGCTAGAGGCAGGGATGATGAGAGACTCAGCCCTGATCTTCACCTTGCTTCTGCTGCTGAAGCAGGAGCGTTGGTGAGTATAACAGACACCATATACATCTCATGTCTCTTATGCTTTTTCGATCTTGACCTCAAGCTTAGGATTTATTCAGGTATGTTTATGCACAAATCCGATTTGGCTTGTCAAAACAAGAATACAGCTTCAGACACCACTTCATCAAACCCGATCATACTCCGGGTTACTAGGTCTGCAACTATGCTGAACTAGTTCAATATTTCCCTTCTTCTTCTTCTTCTTCTCTGACTGTTTTTTTTTGTGAATCTCAGATGCCTTTAGAACCATAATGAAAGAGGAAGGACCCAGGGCGCTCTACAAGGGTATTGTCCCTGGTCTTGTACTGGTTAGTTAGTATCCTGACTTTTTCCCTATCATATCAGTTTATGTAAGTAACTACCACACGATCTTAGAGATTAAATGATTTACAATTGTTCCATTTTGGGTAGATTCTGATTTAGTTTCTTCAGCAGGTTTCTCATGGTGCTATTCAGTTCACAGCGTATGAGGAACTCCGTAAAGTCATTGTGGATTTAAAAGAAAGGAGACGGCAATCAAAATCCGCTGATAACTTATTGGTACAGAGTTCCTTTTCTTCATTGCCTACATTCCGATTATTTGGTTATGTAGGACGAATAATCTTAATTCTAACACACTCCCTTTGCATCTTTTTGCATTAGAACTCGGCAGATTATGCTGCACTTGGTGCCTCCTCCAAAGTAGCTGCGGTTCTTCTGACATATCCATTTCAAGTTATCCGAGCACGATTGCAGGTACCCATCGATCACGTCTTAAATTCTTATATAGTAATTAGCTCAAATTTGAACTCCTTGAACTTTATTAGTTTAACCTCTGATTTTTAGCAATATTTGAGGATTATATAAACATTCGTCTATTATTTTGGTCAGCAACGGCCTAATACTAATGGAATTCCAAGATATATAGACAGCTTACATGTGATCAGAGAAACAAGGAGGTTGGGGCATATTGATTGCGTTTGAAATTGTGATCTTTTGGTTAAATATTTCGTCATCTGTCACTTGGGTTTCTGCAGATATGAAGGTCTCAGAGGTTTCTACAGGGGACTAACAGCTAATCTGTTGAAAAATGTGCCTGCATCTTCCATCACATTCATTGTCTATGAAAACGTTCTGAAGTTGCTAAAACAGCCTCCAACTTAAGAGTAGATCTTTAAGCTTTGATTTACCAAGCTTGTATAGAAAGAATTCTTTGCAATTTGCAGTATTTTAATTTATTTAGATTTTGTTACGTTCAATTTCTATTTCCCAAGATCCCTTAATGATTCGGTGGAGGGAATTTCCCACATTTAACTTATTTTCCTCGAATTCAATGCATTAAGTAGCTATTATTGTCATGTAAAAAATTAAAAAAAGAAGCAGCTACTCCAATTGGAAAAATAAATTCAGTCTACTACGCAATTACTAGGAAAAATAAAATAAAAAAGGAATTATTCGTATAGATCCATTGGCAATGCTGTAATGTCATGGAAAAAAATGCCGGCTTGGTTAAACAAAGAGAGCAAATGTAATAACTCACCATGAGAAAGCTTTGATGGTCTCTTCTCTTCGAACCCATGTGATCTCAGAACTCCAATTACCCTTTCTTTTAATATTCTTGCATCTGTATCCAAACACAACCAATGTTTTCTCTCTTCTTCATCTTCACTTTCAGATGCCTGATTCATAATTCCAACTTTCGGACCACTATTCCCTGCAGACAAACTCAGCAACTCCATGACCTTCTTCTTCTGCCTAAACATCGAACCAAGCGTCTTATTCTTCTTCCCAAAACACATCCGAGTAAACGCCATCCATTCTCGAACATTAACCTCTGGTTTTACCTCCTTTGGTCTGATCATGACTACAGATGAATCAACTTTAGGGGGTGGAATAAATTCTCTTTTACTCACATCCATTACAAACTTCACATCAGCTACTAACTTCACATTCACCGCTAATCTGTTGAAACAGGAATCTCCTGGATTTGCCAAGAGCCGACGGGAGAATTCCTTTTGAAGCAAGAGTGTGGCGCTTCGAAAGGTGTTGGAGCCGTACACAAGCTTTGCCACTAGAGGGGAGGATATGTTGTACGGGATATTCGCCACCACGAGATCAAACTGAGGGAAATCTGTCTTCAGAACATCTTTCTGAATGATCTATAGAATCCAAGGATAAAGAAAAAGTGAAACAGAGTGTTAGAATGTACTGTGTAGTTCCCTATTCTTCACTTTGGCATTTCATGGAACAGGTTGTGTGCGTTTTATGAAACTGATCTCCAAAGACCAAAAGAATAAACACGTTCCCAAATCCAATCCTAGCACGAGATATAAGCGCTTCGTTTCTTCAAAAACTACAGGTATAATCAGGGAATTAGCAAACTTTACCGTAAGTTTATCTTCAAAACCATGGTCAGAAACCCTTTTGCGGAGAATCTCCACCATACGCTTATCTATCTCGACGGCGATGACATTCTGGGAAGCTTTTAGGAGCTTCATTGTGAGATTTCCAGTACCAGGTCCGATCTCCAAGACTGTATCAGTCGGCCTGACATCGGAACTTCGGACGATAGCGTCGAGGATTCTGGTGTTGGTGAGAAGGTGCTGGCCTTTGCTCTTGTACAGAAACAACCCGTCGTGTTCCTTCTTCTCCTCGACTTGAGAATTCTTCTCGCACCGTCTTCTCCGGCGATCGTGATCGAGTTTCGTTGGAACCTGCGAGTGAGAATTTCGTAGGAAAAGGAAGGAAGAAAAGTATGAACGTGTTGATTTGATTTTGCCAAGCGTTTGGTCCTTCAAACGAAGAAACATCACTTTCGTCAAGTCAGAAATTATATTATTCGGGTTGCGTCGTTATCCCGTACTTATATGCACATTAACGGAGAAACCCCGAAGAAAGGAAGAAGAAGAAGAAGAAGAAGAAGAAGAAGAAGGGAATTTGCAGTAAAATAATAATCAAAAGACAAGATCGGATGGAATCAAACAGCAATCTGAATCTGTGAATCACATCAACAACTGTATCTCAAGATAAAAAAAAAAAGACTCTAGTTGAAGCTTTGGAGATGGTTTGGTGAACCTTCTCGACTTTGTCCACAATCTTCCCCCGGCATCACCACAGCATGCATAGTCAGAAATGACAATCTTCGTCGGACAAAATGTTCCTAGACTAATCAACCATCTTCGATTTTAATCTTCATTTTCAATATAACAAACTCCCATTCTAAGCATTGTAAAAAGCTCTCCTTCGATACAAAACTGATATAAAAAAAAAACGTTTTGCCAAAATGATACATTCTCAGAAGTCAAGACTCGGGACGAATCAACAGCAAAACAGCAAAAACCATATGAATGAAAATTGACCAAAATCCGTTGATCGTAGCATCAAATTATCGTGTAACTTTAATTATTCTACAAATAAACTTAGGAAGAGATAAACGGCTGAATAATAGAAGATGTTGGGTTATTATGGTTGTCTTGGTCACCGATTTCGGATGCTGAAAAAAACATATGTTTCTGCTGGCAAAGAGCTTGCTTCTCCCAACTCTTTCCCATCACAACCATGTACAGTCCACAAATGATTAGTATTGACCCAATCAATCTGAAAAACAAACATAAGACGTTCAAAACATACATAGAGAAATAGACGATACATTATATGATTATGCGTCCAAACTACATACCCTCCAAGGTACAAGTGTTCACCAAGAGCAAAAGTGGCTAAAAGAGCAGCAAGTAAAGTTTGAAGAGGCAAATACGCTGATACAAAGAGAGGTCCTCCTCTCTCCACAACATATATTTGTATTGCAAAAACCATCGCCGAACCCACCAATCCCTGCAAATGTTCAATCCAACACCAAACTAAACACAATTCAAAAACAATATTAATCTATAAGCTAAAACGCTTACCGTGTATAGCAACGCGTACAATTCGCCTCCCGATCTTATATTCCAGTTCTCCAGATCTCTCTCGAAATAAGCAGAGACGCCAAAGAGCTGGAACACCGCAAAAAAGCAAGAGTAGGAGACGAATGAAAATCGAGCAGGGTACTTCTTAAGCAATGGTGACTGCAATACAATCCAGCTTGACCAGCACAAGCAGTGACCCATTAAGCATACACATCCCAACGCCCAGTTCTTGTTTTGTTCCTCTGCTTCTCCAGCATGTATTGTGCGTTCCATTAAACGCAGAATTGGTTGGTAAACGGTTGGCCCTTTATAGAGAGTTATAGCCAAAGAGCCTGCGACTGATACAATTGTGCCTACCACTTTGGCTATACCGTCTTTCCTCTTCAGTTCTACTTTCTCTATTCTACAATGGTTTTGTTTATTAATGAGATATGAGTGAAAATGAGATTCAAGAATCAACAATATACCCGAGCAAGGCGGCCATGAGGAATGAAACCGCAGGAACAGCATTCTCAGTAGCTGATGCGAATGTTGGTGAGGTATTGTCCAATCCAAAGATGTAAAATCCTTGATTTAATGTTATGCTGTAACCCCATTACAAGACAGAAGAAAAATAAAACCAAGTATGGGAGTTAAAGATTGTGTCTTGGATCTACTGTCCAAGGTTTAATAGAAGATCGTACCCGAAAAGCCCAAGAAGGAAGAACTGAATCAGTAAATTGGTGCTCATCGCTGGCCTTTCTTTTCTGTTAGAATATACATGCTCTATTTACAATCAAGATTATACATTTCAATAAACAATTAAAGGTAAGATCAGTTTGATTAAAGAAAGTGGATACTGAAAGTGGATACTTTTCAAGGAAGAAAGCAGAGGGAGCAAGAACAGAGAGAGCGATGATGTTGCGGTAGAGTGGGAAGACGAGTTTGCTTACTCCCAATTTTAGAGCGAATTTCATTATCACGTGATTCCCGGCGTAGCCTGACTGAAATACGACCATCGCTAAGTGAAGCTTTGCTCTTTCAGGTACCGGAGACATGTTTCGCCGCCGGAGGAGAAAGAAACCAAAGACGGCAGAGAGATCTGTCTGGTTTTCCTCTCTTTAATTGGTTCTTCTCTTGTGGCGACATTTTGTTAAAACGACAAAAACGACATGTGCTGTGGTGGCTGTGGGATATTTTACAATTTGCAAAAGACGACGTATCGTTCGACCTATAAGGGTGAAAACGGCAGGCAAACGTTTATGACACTGAAATTCTCCAACTCAATGATAAGAAGAAGATGAAGAAACTATTTTCTAATCGGGATTCGTTTACTTTTTTCTTATATAACTATAATCGGGATTCTGTTTGATGTATATATAAAGCTTTGTAAGATTTTCTTCCTATGTAAGTTATCTCGTCCAAATTCACCCATATATCAAAATAGATATGTTAGATATTTAATCTCATGAACGCATTTTGTTTTTAATCTACCAAAGTACTTGTATAGTGTATGACGTAAGGCCTTCACATGATACTCTTCGGGCCCAGTTGATGATTAAAACAGATGAATCTCTTAGCGAGTGAATGTGGTTCAAACACATAATGTCTGCAGAAATTTGGACCCTAAACAACCAATGCCCACCAAAAGATAACTTTCTGCTTCTGGGCCAATTTTGTGAGTGACCCATATCTTAAATTAAACAAAAAGAGAGAGAATGCCACGGACATCAGCTCTCAGTATGTTACAAAATTGAATGATTTTCCCGCTCCAAGGCATTTGTGGTGTCCCATTCCAACTTTCAAATTTGACTCTTTTTTTTCTTGTCTAATGTCCGAAATGCATAAAACCAAACAACTATACTATTTCATTTCTGATGAATACTTAACAAATGCGCCCTCCTTCTATAACATTTTTTAATTGTTCAAGTTATTATAAGTATTCTTTCGGTTTATAACCAAAATTGACAAAGAAAACAAGGATTGACTGAGACGTCCTAATTGGTTTGGAAGATTCAAAAATGCCTAACAATCCTCGTGGGACGTAGCTCTTTTCTCCCTCTCTCTCTCTCTCTCTTTCTCTTTCTTTCTCTGTCACATATTCTCTACTGTTCTTCCTACATTTGACATTTCAAAAGATTGAAAAACAAAAACAAAACAAAACGTAAAAGACCCCAAATTAAGAAAACGCAGCTCTGACGACTCTTTTATCGTGGGTAGTTTAGTCATTTACTTTAAACCTTTTTTTTTATATTTATGCTCCAACATATTAGTTTTGTTATCCAAATTAAATAGAAGGATTTGTGTGAAATCTTGGAATTCGATTTGGTTTAATATTATTTAGTTTCGATTTGTTCCAGTTTGAATTTTTTAAATTTCATATTTTATTTTGATTCAATGTAATTTGAACAAAAAAATAAATTTTTATTTAGCTAATGCTATAAATTATAAATAATATAAATTTTAATATACGTTAATACATTTTATGTCTAGTTAACAATCTTAATTATTATAATGAAATTTGGTTTTATTTTAAAAATTTCAGTTTGGTTCGATTGAAGATCAGTTAATTCAAATGAAAATATTTTATTAGATTTTATTTATATTTTAATTTAGTTAGTATTCAAATTCAAGAATTTCTGTTCGAGCTCCAACATGATTTCCCTTTTTCTATATTATAAAAATGAGTTTAAAGATAGATTACCCGTCGGGGGAATTCTGATTGCTCTGCTCACGTCAAACGCATGAGATATAGCCAAACAGAGCACGGCACATCAGCATAACACGTGGCTATAACTTCTCAAACCGGCGGCTAGTTTAAAATCAAATTCAAAACTTCAAACAGATTTCTTTAAACATTGCCCTATGCATAATTCGGATAAATGTATTCCCAAATTTAATCTGTACATAAAATTCGGGTTTTGTAATCATCACGCATTTTCCAAATCTCTGGGGAATTTCCCATTGTTCAAAAATCTTAAGAGCATGCAGATTCTATATTTTATACAAGACTCAAGATTTAACTCCATTCTATTACTATAGCTATCAAATATAGCTTATAAGAGAATCTAAGCAATTTGAACAGAGTAAAGACAGAAAGGACAAATTTCTTTTTTTTTTACTATAAATTTTTGTTTTCCTTGTCTGAAAGATAAATGTTTTGACACCCTTAAAATTTTAATTTGATGGTCGTATAGTTTGATGTTTGAGAGATGATGAGAGAGAGAGAGAGAGAGAGAGAATCATTATCTCGTGGTGTGTATAGAAGGACAAAAAGCTGGCCCGCCATTTTGTCTTCGGTTTCTGCATCAGCTCAGTTATCACTTTGCCTTTACTCCGAAGACATGCTTTCTCCATTATTACTCATTAGGGTTATTACCGTCGTTACACTCACCTTAATCAAAATTTAACTTTTTTAATGAGGGCATTTCACTTTTAATTTTTTTAAAAATAAAGTACAAATACAAGTTATCAAAAACGACTGAGCGGGAAGGATTAATCTCCAAGATGGGCGGCGATCAACGCGGTCAAGGGCAAATCTGGAAACACAGTTTCATATAATTAAAACCTAAAAGGCTAAAAATATGAAATCAAATGCGTAAGTATTTTTGGAAATGCCAGCGGATAAATAGTCTGATTAAAGACAATTCTCAAAGATCTTATTTTCTCTATTACATGTTATATATTAATGAACAGTACGTTTCTTCTTTTATCTTCTGTATCTTTCATTAATTTAATAACGCGTATTATTTATAATAAAAAAGAATCTAATGAATTTATAGATTTATTGCCGCTTGGGTAAATTCCTTTCTTTGAAAAAAAAAAGTAAAAAGCGAGAGAGAGAGAGAGAGAGAGAGATAAGAAAGGAGGAGTTTTTAGTAGAGAAGGTGAGGGTGAGATTACCAAATTGAATGCTTTACCAAACTCACAAAACAATCTAGTTGACCCTTTCTTTATCTCTTTCTTCGTCTTCGGAACACCGCTCCTTCCTCCTCCTCTCTTGTTCTACCCTCTCTGTCTCAGGTATTTTTCTCCTAATTCATCTCCAAATTTTAGAAAAATTAAATGGACTTCTTATGCCTTTGCTTGCTCTTTGGATTTTCTTTCTTTCTTGGGTTTCAGTCTCCTGACTGAGTCTGTTTGTGAGTCGTTTTCGGAATTGAATTGTCATTGCGTCGGATTTTTGGGGTTCCGGATTTCTCTTTCTTAAAAATTGCTGAGAAAATGAACGTTTTTTTACGTTTCGTTTTGAAAGAATGTGTATTTATTTGGTGGGTTTGGATTAAAAAAAAGATTTGTTTTTCCTTTCCGGTTGTTGTTTTGTTTAGGCTTTTGATAGGAAATGGAACGTGTTGAAGCGGCGTTGAAGAGCAGTATCAGGAAAGAGATGGCTTTGAAAACGACTCCGCCGGTCTACGAAGAGTTTCTCGCCGTCGCCACTGCTCAGAATGCCTTTTCCGCTGACGATTTTTCCGTCGACGACTTGCTCGACTTGTCAAACGACGACGTTTTCACTGAAGAAGAGCCTGAGCCTAAGGCTCAGCAAGAGCTGCTCCGTGTTTCTTCCGAGGAACCTAGTAAAGACGGGGACGCTCTTCGTCGAAGCAACGATTTCGGCTCTCTCCCTACAAGTGAACTCTCCGTTCCGGTGATTTAATTTCCTTAAACCATTTTGGAGATGTATTTTCATCTTTTTCTCTAAATTGTCTCTGATTTTTTTTCTTGAAATTATATAAAGGCGGATGATTTAGCGAACCTTGAGTGGCTATCCCATTTTGTAGAGGATTCCTTCACGGAATATTCGGCTCCGAATCTCACCGGAACATTGACTGAGAAACCCGCTTGGTTAACCAGTGATCGGAAACACCCTGTGGCTCCGGCGATGGAAGAGTCGTGTTTCAAATCTCCTGTTCCGGCTAAAGCCCGTAGCAAACGGAACAGGAACGGGGTCAAAGTCTGGTCGCTTGGCTCCTCGTCCTCTTCAGGTCTTTCGTCGTCGAGCTCGACCTCCTCGTCCACCTCTTCGGGTCCTTCTAGCCCGTGGTTCTCCTGCTCTGAGCTGCTCGAGCCAGTGATCTCGTCGGAGAAACCACCGGTTCCCAAAAAGCATAAGAAAAGGTCGGCAGAGTCTGTTTTCAGCGGTCAGCTACTGCAGCAGCAGCCGCCACGACGGTGCAACCACTGCGGCGTTCAGAAAACGCCGCAGTGGAGAGCCGGACCGATGGGAGCCAAGACGCTGTGCAATGCGTGCGGTGTCCGGTATAAGTCGGGTCGGTTGTTACCCGAATACAGACCGGCTTGTAGTCCGACATTCTCAAGCGAGCTACACTCGAACCACCACCGGAAAGTCATGGAGATGCGGAGGAAGAAGGAGCCGAGTGGTGACAACGAAACCGGTTTAAACCAGCTGATTCAGTCACCACAAGCTGTACCAAGTTTTTGAAGAAATAGGGCCTTCAAAATTAGAGCAGAGATTTAGGATCCGTTCCGGTTCAGTCAGGTTTAGCCCCAAGTTAGTCTCCCATTGACTTGTTTTTTTTCTTCTGTATAATATTACTTTCATTTTTTAGCATTTACTTTTTTTTCCGTTACCGTAATTTGATTTTTCATGCTATAGGAGTCCCCGTAAGTTCTTAGTAACTGATTAGGTCAAAAAAACTCATTGTATTGTACTCTTTCGCGTAACTGTTTCAGTTTAAATTTACCCATTTGAATGTTTTGCGTTATAGCATAAAGTTTATTTACATATATTTTTGGTTCGTAAAGTTAATTTGAAACCATTTTTAAATGTTTTATATAGAACTTCAATTACAAGAGAACGCTGCATTATAGAATCGACCAAACCAAAAGTAAAACCATTATAGAACACGCGAGACATGTGGCGTCCAATCCTTCTCATTCCTTTATTGAGATGAAGCTTAAAATAACTTTCGAAAAATTTATGTTACTTCAACAACTCCAAACCATGCTTTCTCAATATATATCTAAGACAAAAGGATTCTTCTTTTACACTTCGATCTTCACCATTGGCTGCAAGCAGATATTGTTTCATTTCTTCGGAACAATTTTGAATTATTTTTTTGAACTTTTTGTTCTCCCGCTGGAATTCATCCGTTTGGATTTCCTAATAGGCTCAGAGTCATCAAACCAGATTTTGATTCTAACATATTCCTTCCCCAAAAACAGTAATTGTGTGTACTAGAATATTTCAAATCTAAATTCAAATTGGAATACATTGAATATAGTCATCACATTGATATTCTAATCACCTTTCAATAGCTAGAACCTATTTGTTATAGGTGTGGAATCCTTTATTAGAATCTCCGACCAAATTGTGTTCATGGGCGAAAAGAAACTTTGATGCCATACTTTTTTACTTTATCTTATTTTTGCCATTTTCGAATCATGTCAAAGATTAACCCTGCCATTTTATAACAATCAGAGTTAAAGAACCTATCAACAAGTTTTCACTATTTTTTCACTGCAGTATTGAAGAAGGTTAGTTCGTCTTCATTTCCTAAAGACAATGCTAGTACGTAAGTGTCTTATCCATCGCAGATTCTTTTGAGAGCGAAAGCCTCTTACCAAGCGAGAGAGTTTCACCGAAATCTAATTGAAAGTGTGGTCTTAGTGTTCATACTTTTATAGTCTTATATAAAGATAATAAAAAATCCATATAAAATATATATTATGGTATCTATTGAGAAAAACACCGATAGTGTCAGATGATAATTATTGGTTGTAACGAAATTGTTACAACCTAGATTGACGGAATGGATATTTTTATGCAATTGTTGTATAGAATATACTGTGGTTGACTGTTAGTTGGGAATAGCACGAGGTGCCCATAGCTCATGAATGCATATAAGACTCTAAATTCAAATAGCATTATATTTAATTCATCACGATATTGTCCTGATGAGTAGAGGTTTAAGTGCAACTTTCACGGAATCCACAAAAATTATATACCTAGCAAGCAAGATATTAATTAAGAGTAACTATGAAATGGAAGCTTGCGAGTCACGTGATTGACATAACATATCCACTCCATCCAACCACTTTCCCTTACCTCAAAGTCCCATTTCATTTGGTATTTATACAAATAAATCATTATGATACAAATTTTCATTGTTATTATCGAAAAAGACTGCAAAATTAGTCTCATACCATTTTTCGTTTAAGTTGTGTATTTTTCGTGTTGTTTTGTTAAAAGATAAGTAAAAAAATCATTAACAGAATGAACGAATAATTTTGAGGTGTATGACCACGTTTAGGACTTTACGAGACCCAACAATGCAATGCATTCGAAGAATTCACGATGTCATTGGAATCGCCATTTACGTCATATCCCTCCCTTACATTCTCAACCCTTAACCGTATTGGATTTGCTTCCGGTTAGTTTTGGTTTTTGAATTGACATCAAACCGGAACTAATCGGAATACAAGAAAACAAGCCAATTATTATACCGACAACAAAACATGTATTCATTCAGAGTCAGTTAATTTAAGTGTTTGAACTTAGTTCTATATCCGTAATATATCATTTAAAAACTTTTTAATAAAATAACGTTATTTTAATGTGTTAATAACAAAAAACGTGTCAATACCACATGGAGTTTCAAGTTAAATATATAAAAAGGTTTAACTTATTAAAATAATTACAATACATGCCACTGATATTAATTTGGTTAGAAAATAAATATAATTTATTCAACGAACCAAAAAATACTATTACATTTCCAAAAACAATACTTTTTATTTTTTTACATTTTTTATACGTTAATTTATAAATAATTTCAAATAAATATAAATAGATTTAAGTTACTACCATAATCCCTAATATATTATTTGAGAAACATTTTAATAAAATAACTTTATTCTGACATGTTATTAACATAAATATCATGATGACGTGTCATTACTTAAGTAAATTTTAAATAAATATATAAATTAGTTTAACTTATTAGAATAATTACAAGTATATCATTATTATTAATTTGGTTATATAATTAATATATTTTATCAAACTAACAAAAAAATACTATTAAGTTCGTAAAAATAATTATTTTTTTTTCTTAATTTGTATATACAAAAATTAATGTTAAAAGTAATTTTAAAAAAAATTTAAAATTATATAAATATTTAATTTATATTTACTAATAAAATATAATTTACGAATATTTTTTTCCACGCATGGTATGGGTATGAATCTAGTATAAAATTAATCGACACCTATTACATAATTTTTCTTACGTTTTTGAATTGTATATTCCTCCAAATTCTCATGATTGATTTCTGATAGAATCAATAACCAAAGCATTCAATTTCTTTTGTTAGATGTTAATCACATAAAATTTTATCAGTTTCAATTTTGAAAAGTTACGGAATCGAAGATCAGAATCGATAAGGATCATCAACTGCCTTTAAGATGGCATGTTAATATTAAGGTTTCTATAAAAAAAATTAATAAAACATCCCCCTTAATATATATTCTAGTTTTGGGTGGGGAATCAAACTTAAATGTTTTTTAATCAGTACATGATCTTTTAAAATCACGTCTTGCGTGAGTTTAAAGCATTCAACATAAAACAATAATTTTTGGTGGGTAAAAATACCTTAAAAGAAGATTCGTTCACCTGTTCAGTTTATATATATTTGGGTGGTAGGACAATACGTGCTTTCCACCGTTCATGAGTTCCAGCTCTCTTGAACACAAGGCATTTCATGTCTTCAATTTTTGGAAACTAGCGACACCCCTAAAAACAAATTTAGTTATATATGAATTTGAGCGCAGTAGGTAAATATAATAGTATGAGAATTATACTCTCACACAAATTATCCATGTACGTTTTGATCGATTCAGATTACAAACATCTGAAAAAAAGACACCATTTGATCCAAAATTCTTAAACGTCGTGGGATTTGTTTTTGGTGTATAGACTTTTAATATAAATACAGGTAAACAGATGTGCAACATAAGAGTGTATAGTCATTTGATATTACATGTTCACATTAATTAAGATTGAAGCTTACTTATGTATTTAGAATTGAGTTTTTTCTTCTGCAATAAGTTTAGTTGAATATTTATATTGGTTGGTTGTGATTTAAATCCATGAAAAAAAAAGAAAATAGAAAGCGTTTAGTATTTTCTTTTTGACAATTTAGACAACATTAACCGATTCAAAGATGCAACACGTGTGATAATATACTTGAACTTTTCTATTTATTACGTTCAACTGTTAAATTTACTGATGCAAATTCTGAAATATAACTATGTATTAATGGCAGCTTTGTTGAAGATATATTTTCTCAATTACATGGTGTTCCTTCCTTTGCATTTTTTTTCTTGACGAACAATGCATTATGCAACACTTTTTTCCATAACATCATGAAGATCATCAAAAAGAAGTGATGCCTTATGCTTAAATAAACAATACATGTGCGAAAGATCATCAATCATGTCCCGAAGATTAATTAAGATAGAGGAAGGATTAGATTGCAAGGTTAATGGTGAAGATGGAAAGTGAAAGAGCAACGGAAACAAAGGCTGAAAAACTTTAGAAACAGGCGGGACATGGAGAGAAGGTGTAGGGATTTGTTAAAAGCTCACATATAAAAGAGAAATGAGAAGTTGGTCCATGATAATGATAAGAGGGAAAATGACTAAATCTATGAAGATCTTGCATGTGATAACTGTATAAAGAAGTCCAAAATGATAGAGCTAGAGATAATTAATTAGAAAAAAGCAATATGAGATTGTGAGCTAAAGGATCACAAATTAATGACATGTTATTCCAAACAATATATCGTTCTGAACAGTTTATCAAAGTGGTGTTCGGTTCATAGATTGTTTGCTTATTCCTTGAGATGTGCTCTTAATATTATGAATATTGTTATGATGTTCGTATTGTTCAAACTGAATATGGAACACACGACGACAGAGGCTCTAAACATGAGGTAAGTACGTAGATGCATGACGTACGGTTATACGTACGGTCATGAGGATGAGATGCCCAGACGAAGGCAGGTTTCGACTTCCAAAGCGATCATATTTCAAGAAAAGTAATATGTATAACTGAACAGTTAAATAATATTAGGAACCAAAATTCTTAAATGACACTAATACTAGGGAGGTTTCATATCATCGATCGATCGATCGATCGGGGTTAACGGTTAAGAGTGTATAAGGAGAATAATTTTTAATCATGTGATTCTTGACCTTGGTTATATTAAAATTGATTTTTAGATATGGTTCATCAGGGTGATGTGGGGCCCATATTGATTTATTTTCTACCCTCTCAGTTGTTTATGTTCTACGTAAAGGGCATAGCCATTTTACCCAATAGTATTCGGCCACGTGTATTCCACTTAATCTCCTCCTCGTAAGTTACCTACCAGCGTTCTTCGCATTGTTTATATTAGCTAATTCTTCGTAAATGACAAAAATATCCCCTCTTAGAACCATAAGCCATGCGCAATCGGAAGGGCTCCCCACACAACGTCCCATCAATTGTCAAATTCTATAAAACGCGAACCTGAGACCAAATACGACACTTGCATCTAAAATTCATGTGTATATTACGAGCTATATCCATGCGAGCCTTGTGCCTATTTTTAGTCTTTTTCATTTGCAAACCTCTCTCTCTATATATATAATAGTCTAGGCGTGAGATCGAGTGCAAGAGAAAAACATGTAGCTGTACAGAAATTAGAGTGTTGACAAGAGAATTAACGACAAACAGACAAAAAGGTTTTACATTCGATCAGTACATTTGGCACATAAAACGTCCTCCATTCTAGTTGAAAACACATAGCCATACGACATCGATTTCCGGTACCATCATGAGTCATTTTTTCCATAATTTTGAGTTTTTTTTTGTATATAAAAAGAGGACATAGAGGATACAGGATTGAAGAAGCAGACATCATTCGGAGCATGAAGTAACACAAAGGAAAATAATGATATTTTTAAACGGAGCCACTACTCACCATTTTAAGTTCTAACATAATCATTACCTTGGTTTCATATACCAATATATATGTATACACACGCATAGCAGTGATGGAGAGTGAGTCCAACGCGAAATGAGCATATGATTACACTCTGAAGTCTAAACACAGATGTCGACGTTCAAGTGGTCGACGGTCCATATCTCTCATTTTCAATACCTAATTAACATCTTCGCTGTGATTTTAATTGATTCAGTTTTTATTGATAGATCTAGAGTCGGTCGAGTCTTCATTCTATGATAGAATTTCGTCGATCAAGCAAATAAACCATTGGAGATATATACTATCAGCATGATGGGGGTAGATCAAGAGTCGTCTAGTATACCGCCTGGGTTTAGGTTTCATCCAACAGATGAGGAGCTTGTTGGATACTATCTCAAGAAGAAAGTCTCTTCCCAAAGGATTGATCTAGACGTTATCAGAGAAATTGATCTCTATAAGATCGAACCATGGGATTTACAAGGTATCTATCTCTCTCTTTTATACTTCTCAATCTCTATATATATACATATATATATATACATGTAATTAATTGTTTGTAGACTATATACATATAAATTTTAGAAAGCTAAGCCCATCTTAAATTAATATACGTATCCGACAATATATATACATATATATACACACATATACATCTTGATCATTTCCAAAGGGACATTAATTAATTAGGGTTTTGACAACCGACATCAATTACAGATCTAAGAAAACTATTTGCTATCTGTTAGATCCACATAAAGCAATGTTAAAATCTGTAACTTGCCAGAGTTATATGCAGCATATGATATATACTGGGGTTATACGTGCAGAGAGATGTAGGATAGGGTACGAGGAGCAAAAGGAGTGGTACTTCTTCAGCCACAAAGACAAGAAGTACCCCACTGGGACGAGGACTAACCGAGCTACCATGGCTGGTTTCTGGAAAGCCACTGGCCGGGACAAAGCCGTTTATCTCAACTCCAAAGTTATTGGTATGAGAAAGACTCTCGTTTTTTACCGCGGTAGAGCTCCTAACGGCCAAAAGTCCGATTGGATCATCCACGAATACTACAGCCTCGATTCCGATCTGCAGGTAAAATAAAAAAATATTTACATATTCTGATTTATATCTCACCTTTTCGACCAAGTTAAAAGTTTCACTTTTTAGATCGTATTAAAACTATGAATATATATACGTAGAAAATCAGTTTTTTTTAATAGATGTCTAATGTTGTGTGTCTCTCTTTCTTGTTATGTGAAGTGAATGAAACAAGGAAATTTTTTTGAATAGTTATTGATGCAGATTAAATATTAATTGATGAAGCAGGAAGAGGGATGGGTAGTGTGTAGAGCATTTAAAAAACGAATGACCGTTCCAACAAAAAGAAGACAACTTTGGGATCCAAACTGCTTCTTCTACGACGCCACTCTGTTGGAACCTCTAGACAAGAACGTCCTCAAGCAAGCCAAACATATCACCGATTTCTGTGGCGCACCGTTTAAGCAAGAACTATACTCCGAGACTAATCACAACGTCGCTGATGGAGAATTCGGCTTTATATACGACCATTTCTCTCAGCTTCCTCAGCTTAAGAGCCCCTCTCTTCCCACTGACAAGGTGCCGGAAATGGCACAGCAACCTACAATTTCTGAAAACAGCCGCCGTGAGAAAGACATGAGGATAACGGATTGGAGATCGCTTGATAAGTTCGTGGCGTCTCAATTCTTGTTGAGTGGCGAAGAGTAAAGGCTTTTTATGGTCTTAGTATACCGTTCTATGCATGCATGCATAAGAAACGTCGTCGTAATGTGGATTTATATGGTCGTAATCAGTTCAACGGAGGAATTATATTTTGGATGGATAAGTAGAGGGTAAGAAAGAATAAGACATATATATATACATATATATATGCTACACTTTGCTGAGTTTTCAAATAACATAATGATGTAGTGACTAAAAAATACACTTTTGAAGCCAAACACAAATTACGGTGTGTGTGTGTTTTTAACAAAAAATTTATAGTAAAGTGGGCTCAAAGGGGCCCATTTAGCATGGGCTTGTCTAGCATGCGCGGTGAAGCATGGTTTGCCTAACTCATGCTTTGTCTCCCACATGGCCACATTAAAAACGGCAGGCTGTTGGTTTGTAAATGCCAGAAACGGCATCTCGCATTCTTCTCGTCCTGGCCCGATTTAAAGATGAAACAGTTGTTCTCCTTCATTCTCCCAACCTGGTGAAACTAAAATTTATTTTCCTCAGTAGGTTTTGGGCGATTGTGAACTATATGGGAGCTTCAGATTCAACGCTCTTAAATGTTCAGAAAATTGATTCTTCTACAGCCCTCCCGGTATATGGAATTATTTCTGTTCCATTATGATGGACCAGGAAAATAGAGGTGGAATGTTGTTACGACCATTACTCACCGATCCGGAATAGTCGATATCGCTCTCGAGAATCTTAAATCCCTTACAGTTGTGACTTACTCTGATTTTTTGTTGCGTTCAGGTTTCTCCAGATCGAAATTAGGTTCATTTTTCCTGGTTAAACTTTGTTTGCAAAGAAGGCCGATATTGATGAAGTGACTTCCCACGGAAAGGAGCTTAACGGACATTTTACTGAGAAAATATTTATAGAGTTCCTCTTCCAGTGAGTTTGATACCGCCCGTTATATGAATTAAGAAATATATGTTTAGGAAGAGGATATGTTGATTTTTGTAAACCAATAATGGCCTCTGGATTGTGAAGACTGCGCATTCAGAAAGGGAATACCTATCCTTGCCGAACAAGCTTTTGTTTTGCAACTCTAATTTATTGCTCTTCTTGTTAACTCTTTCCCAGTTACGTTGGATCCTCATTCCTCCAAATTTTTTAGAGTTATTCTCCATGGCAAGAGAGCGGAGCTCAAGCACTAACCAAGAGACAGGTCTGCCTTTTTCAATGAACATGGAATGCTTAGTCTCGTTTTGTCCTTGGGATGGCTACTCCCAAGAGTGTCCTTTTAAAAGAGATACACTAGTATAATGAATAGCTTTTAGCTTTTCTTTCAAAGATGTGGTGGTACTGGTACTGGTACTGGCACCAGAAGAATGTTGTCTTGAAAAGAATTCAACCATAGACGATTTACTTTCGTAGGCTCTGTGTTTGACTGAAAGAATACGCACACCTCTTTTTACTGAATTTCTTGGTTTGCATCACCCTGATGTTTATAGGTTTAGCAATTAAAGGAAAATTAATTATAACAGGCTGCATTCTTGTACCTACGAAGATATAGAAAACAAGATAAAAGTAGCACATGCTCTGTTTAACCGCTTGGTTTCTGCAATGAAAACAGCTTCCCAGCATTTATCTCAAGGTAACCAAATACTGTTTCAGTGTGGAAGATAGATGGCTTTGACACTTGACTGCATTCTACACTTATCTTACCGGTGGATATATTTTTAGCTCATGGGTTGCAGGTGGAGCTTAGGGAGCTTAAAGGAAAGTTGACAGAGGCGGTACGCAATTGCCATACAATTATGTAAGCGAATTAATTCTGAGGGGCCTGAATCTCTAAGGTCAACATTGAGCCCTGCACTCTCGCACCACATGATTCGGTCAGTAGAAGCACTACTTACTCTGTCTTCTAAAAAAGTGGCATGATGCTCTCAATACTCTTAACCATCGAATATGCCTGATTCCCAGTAGTTGTCTTCCCTCTTTTGAATTTTCATAGATGCAAGATGATGATACTATTGATTGATATTCTTTGCGGTGAATCTTTGTTTCCTTTTGTCATTTTGTCTACAATATTTCATACTTTTTCTTTATTTTATATTCTGAGTTCTATAATCGCACCTGAATGATAATATTAATATTAGAAAGCCATTGTTATTATGTAGGAAAATGCAAATGTAATTCGCTATGTTTGACTTTAATACAAAATCCACAGTGGATGATTTGCAGTTTATTGAGTTGAACAACTTGAAACAAGAATTAAAGGGAAAAACTTGAAACAGAACTAGATCAAATAAAGAAAAGCAGATAATGATGAGTCTTTGTTTTTGCCAGCTCGAGATTAAGGTTGCTGCTGAGCGTCCATGTAACCAGCATCGACTAGCACTTTCTCTCTCTTAGCCATCTCCAGATCTTCGTCGACCATCATCTTCACTAGCTGCTCGAACCCTACTTTCGGCTTCCATTTCAACACCTCCTTTGCCTTGCTTGCATCTCCTTTCAGATTGTCAACCTCCGTTGGCCTGAAATACCTTTTGTCGATCTCCACATGGTCTTTCCAGTTCAGCCCGACGTACCCAAACGACACCTCCAGAAACTCCTCGACGGTGTGTGATTCCTCAGTTGCCACCACGTAATCATCTGGTTTCTCCTGCTGCAGCATTAGCCACATTGCCTCCACGTAGTCCCCTGCGAATCCCCAGTCTCTTGACGCTTGTATATTCCCCAGGAAGAGCTTGGTCTGCAATCCGACCTTGATCCTCCCCAATGCCCTGGTTATTTTACGAGTTACAAAGTTCTCGCCTCTGCGAGGTGATTCATGGTTGAAGAGGATCCCGTTGCATGCGTAGAGGCCGTATGCTTCCCTGTAATTGACGGTGTACCAGTGAGCCGCGCATTTAGAGGCAGCGTAGGGAGATCGGGGATGAAATGGGGTTGTCTCAGATTGGGGAGGAGGAGTTGAACCGAACATCTCAGAGGATCCAGCCTGGTAGTATTTGATGTTGTGGCCATTGTCAGAGATGTAAGATCTGACAGCTTCCAGGAGGCGGAGAGCTCCGGTGGCGACGATATCAGCAGTGTAGTCAGGAATCTCGAAGGAGACAGCAACGTGCGACTGAGCAGCAAGGTTGTAGACCTCGTCTGGCTTGATGAAGTCGAGCCAACGGCGGAGGGAGGAGGCATCAGAGAGATCGGCGTAGTGGAGCTTCATGCGAGCTTTGTTGACATTGTGAGGATCGACGTAGATGTGGTTGATACGCTGAGTGTTGTAATTTGAAGATCGTCGGATGAGGCCATGAACTTGGTAGCCCTTTCCGAGTAGGAACTCCGTCAGGTATGATCCGTCCTGCCCAGTTATTCCTGTAACCAGTGCAATCTTCGTTGGCTCTGACGCAATGTCAGAAACACCATTAGGAGTGGTCACAGCTTCGGATCTGGAAACTTTGTCTTCGGACGCCATCAGATCGGGTCAGAGGTGATATGAGTTGCACGATGCGCTCTCTGTTTATGTTTTTATTGGTTTTTCAAAGCTGCTTCTATTAACTTATATAAGCGCCATGGAACAGGGTTAATTTGGTAACTTCCCTGCTGAAATCTGGAAGGCTACGTAAAGTCATACTGTTTGGCAAATCGCCGGCAGTCGTTGACCATTTTACTATTATTAGTTTTATCAAATATGGGCTTTTAAAGTACAGCCCAGTTACCTATGGCTTAAATATATTGATTAATGGGCTTACGTTTCGAACTAAAGCCAGAGGCCCGGATATGACTGAAATTTAACCCCAACTAACTACTTCCATATGCAGATAACTTGTTTACCAATTTTTTTCCCATAAAATATGTAAGCCATGTTTTCGTTTCGTTAGTCCGTGACTCTTTTTTCGGTTATCTAAGGACAAATATTCGATTGAATTTTGTTGTTTAAGGTACGTTCAAATTTTAACCGGATAAGCACAATGATTATACTGTTTTAGTTCAAGATTATGTTTTCGACACACAAAATCTGTGGACGGACCAGACAAAAGGAAAACCCAAAGAAATAATTGTGACGAAGGCCCGTAATTGCTTTCAGTTTCAGATAATAAAGATATTATTGGGCTCATATATTGGCCCACCAATTCTAAGCCCATACTCTTGCAATTGGAGATCAAGCGCTTCGACAATTTGGATAGAATTCTCTAAACAAATATTTAAAACCATTTCGTTTACGAATTTATTCGAGATCTCTTGAATTCAGTCATTTAATCTAATTAATCCGACATTAAATATTCTTCTTATCAAACAGATAAAAATTTAGAAGTTCCATTTCACAAAAGGTAAAAAATAATAAATTGATTGATTTTTCTTGTTTTGTTACAAATGAATCAAGGTGTACGTATGAACAATTCGCATTTTAGTGTTTTGAACCACAATTTTCTATGTATATTTTGTGTATTTCTACTATATGAGGGCAAAATGTAAATACACACTATATTCAGAGTATATATGAGAGGGCAAAATGCATATACACAAAATCCATGTGATTTCACGCAGACAGACACGCACAATCAGAACAAAGAAAAACTTTGTAGTAGAGATAGTAAATAAACGAAGAAAGAGAAAGCAGAGGCAATAAGTCAAAGTGTCCACACTCAAACACATTCCATTATAGAAGCAGAAACAGCATATAATTAAATAAAATAAAAAACTCACTTGATAGCTATGGCCTTGTACTTTTGAACGGTGCTTGTTATAGCTTGCTCTACAGGTAGCCTTTCCATGCTTGATGCTCCATAGAAGCCATGGACACTACCTTGAGTTCTCTTCAACACAAACTCTGCCTCCTCTGGACCCGATATCGGACCTACATACAGAAAGCTTTACTACTACAAAACTCTTCCTATACACTCAATTCTGTATTCGACAAGTTACTATTACCTCCGTGGCAGAGCACTATGATGTCCGGGTTGCATCTACGAGCAGCATCTGCAATTTCTTGTACACGAACAACGCTTTCTTCCAGTGACACTGCGGTTTTCGCCCCTATATTTCCGGATGTCGTTAGACCCATGTGTGCCACTATTATATCTGCTCCTGCTTTCGCCATTTCTTCTCCTTCTTTCGGGTTGAAAGCATATGGAGTGGTCAATAGCCCTATTTTATGCGCCTCTGAGATCATTTTAACTTCCAGGCTGCAATATCCGACAAGTTTGGTATGTTTAAATTTAAAACAATCTACATGCAAAAACGATTCTTGAAAACAAATAAGTTTGGTATTTTGTAGCTTACCCATATCCCATTCCCGTCTCCTCAAGATTTTGTCTAAAATTGCCATCAAATAGACCGACAGTTGGAAAGTTCTGGACACCAACAAACCCAATGGACTCTAACTGCTTTAGAAAATAGTCCATACATCGAAATGGATCCGTTGCGCATACCCCAGCAAGAACAGGCACTGCCTTCACTACCTGCAAATTTGATTATTTGACATAGGAAGACAGTTCTTATAGAGAAAAAGGACGACCAATTAACATGGGCAACCAGAAAGAGATGAAACTAACGGGCAAAACTTCATTTGCCATTTCCAGCACGACTGCGTTTGCATCAGCAAATGGAAGTAAGCCTGCTAAGGATCCTCTCCCAGCCATCCGGAAACGCCCAGAGTTGTATATCACTATCAAATCAATCCCACCAGCTTCCTCAAACTTTGCAGATATTCCCGTACCAGCACCTCCCCCAATTATTGGTGTTCCCTTCCTTATTTGATCTCTTAGCCGTCCCAAAATGGTCTGAGTTTGCTTTAGTGTTTCTGTAGCCAATGATGACAAGTAAGCTTCTTACTCCAACATGCTACTCCGTATCAAAATGACTTGAAATACCAATTAATCCGAGTTTACTCATTAATATGATTGGGAATGACATAAGAAACCTGGTTTTGCATTGGGGAAGTCTTGGGGACTATATGGAATCCTTTCAGGCTTTGACCTCGTCTTAGACAGGTGTGCATCATCAGGCTCTCCAGTGCTAGGTTTAGTTGAAGCCGTTTCAGAGGGTTTGATTTGTGCGTAGGTTTTTGGACAGATCTCAAGAAATGAAGCAACTAATGCCTCTGCAAACTCAGGGTCATTGATGTGGTGAGAATAAATATTGACCTGTAAAATACACAACACTTGAATACCTAAAAGTAGATGAAGTAAAACAAAACGTGAAAAGTACAGGAAATACCTGTCTGTCTTCATTTTCTTGAATTAGCCTCTGCAGTTCATTTATGAGAGCACCACTGGCTTTTGGATCGTGGAAAGGCTTCCCTGGAGCATCCAGTGCTGAGACACCTTTCTCTGGAAGGCAAACCCTCACTTTTGCTGTTGATTTGTTCACTTTATCTGCAATGAACCCTGCAAATTTTTTATTCTCATCTGCTGTTGTTCGGATGAGAGAAACCTGCCAAAAACAGCAACATACGGTGTTATTAAAGGAAACCTAACATGACACCCATAGTTCAAGGGAGGGAAGAAATACTTTTCCTATTGATTCCTCACCTGCTCATTGTGAACATGAATCTTCCTCGTTTGGAAATGAGGAGGTATTGTATCTTTGCTACCAAAGTTCACCATGTCTAAGGCCCCTACACTTAAAACCAAAGGTATTCCTTTTTCTATGATAATATTGAAACGGGAACTATCGCAGGCCATCACTCCTCCAACTACATGGTCTGCAACCTCAGTTGTTGTAATATCCATTACTCCCTAAGGAATGGACAGGTAAAGGAAACATTAAAAGTAATCATAAAGCTAAGTTAGTTGGTGCTATAAGTAAACAAAAATATCGGCAACAAAAAAAGAGAAACCTGTATTAAGCCTTCTTTAACCAAAGATTCCATTGCTCTGCCACCGACACCCGTGGCATGAAACACAAGTGTCTCATAACCTTCTCTTGTTAATATTTCTTGAACCGCATTTACACAGGGAGTTGTTACCCCAAACATAGTTATACCCACAGTAAATTTTCCGGGCTCACTTGGGGAGTTTCTAAACATCTCAAGTCTCCCGACTACCATACCCGCAAAAGAAGCCCCAGCATTTGAAAAGACCAACCTACTAACACTGTTGATGCCACAAACATCTACTACAGATGGAACTAGAACTAAATCTGATGTTCCAACATAAGGTTGGGTATGACCACTGGCCACAGTTGATACAATGACCTTTGGAATTCCAATAGGGAGAGACCTAAAAGCAGATGATATCAGTGATGTTCCTCCACTTCCTCCAAGGCCTATTGCCCCAGCAAGAGAATTATCTTCAAACGATTGCCTAAGAAAATTCTCAAGACATTTACTCATGATACCAACTGCCTCGCCTCTATCGTCTGGAAGTTTCAGTGAGGTTTTTTTCTCGGCTGGCCCAAAATAGCATGATACAACTTCTTCTCTTGTTACAAATGCAAAATCCGAGACATTCTCGATCTCCTTATGATCAGTACTCACCGAAACATCCACGATAACAACCTCAACCTGTTATTAAAATAAAACGGCTCAAGAAAAACTAACCAATTCTTTAAATAGCTCCAGAAAACCCAAAATTGAGACAATCAATATCTGATTCTCGAAGAAAATCAACATGGAAGCACCTTGTTAGACTATAACATATTGAAAGAGATGTCTCGTAGTAACAACAAAGTAAGACCATGAACAACTATATTCAATTAGTCACCGACTCACCGATTGTTTATCCTACAGTATACCAAGGAAGATTAACAGATTCCAGGTAATTCTTCAGCCAAACATGTGATACTTACCTTGGAAGATAAGTTGTTGGAGAAGGCGCCGATATTTGATCGCACTGATCCCGCAAGGAATCGTAGCTCATCAAGCTTCGTATCGAGAGTCCCGACGCAGAAGACTCGATAAAAATCGCCTAGCATCATCGTCGCTTTCACGGAATCTTGGTTTCTCGATGTATGACTTGTAGCAAAGCGTCCCCACAGTACTAGTTTTTCACTTTTGTCGGGCTGGTGGCTTCATTTTTTCCCCCAATTTCGATTTTTATAAATTATTTGGCATAGCGTTGTTTTTATTACAAATTGGCTCAAGTTTTATTACCAAAAATTCCAATGGCATATTGCGTATTGTTTATTTTTGTTTCTTACCGGTTTTACCAATAACTTTGTCTGTTACAGAATTACCTTTTCATAGATCCATCTCTGCTTATTAAGGAAATATCCTACTTTTTATCTAGTTCAGATTCTCCTTGTAGAATTATTACAGATAAATTAAATTCGTAAATGCTTATTTTATCGCAGATATTCTCAAACAAGTTTTGTTTATTATTACGTAGACTTTTCGTGTTGGTAACATGTTGTCGCCATCTCCACCACTCAAACTCAAGAGCATTCACAACTAAATAATAAAAGGTTAAATATATCTATTATTAAAATAATAGTAGTAATAATAATAATAATTTAATTGTGCATTTTATAGAATTTATGTTTATAAGTTAAGATATTAATAACCATTTTAAATGTTAGATATGTTTGTTTCTAAGTATAAGGATAAGTGTACATGTACATGGCGGAATATGGATATTAATGTGTCTTTTTGATTTTAATATTTATGATTTGTTGATATTAATTTTAGATCGATATTTGCTATCAATGCCGAAACCAAAAGATTAAAATAAATATTTGATACCCAACTTTAATGAATGGGGCAATATAGTAAAAATGTGAACAGATTTCCTAAGATATATTTAATTGAGTTCTCCTCGCTGAACTTAGCTTGGATTTACGATCAACACCGACGAGCATGGGTCCAATCGGCCCATCATGTGACCTTTAGGCCGCCCTTTACATTACTATCAAACTGGCCCACGTGGGAGTTTTCTATTCTTGATATTCTGCTTGTCTCCCCCTTCAAATTGAATTCATTCTTTTTTTCTTAAATTGCTTATTTATGCTATTGCATAACTTAATAGGTTCTTTAAATAGTTAATACATAATAATATGTTGCAAACACTATAACGATCTGAATAAAGCAGCCTGTTCTTTTTATAATAATTGAGAAATTGCTGGACATCGTATTTATTTCTCTCTATTAAAAAAAAAGAAACTGAGTCATATATCTCTCGATAACATAGTGTATTTAGGAAATGTCGTAAAGAATGCGGGACTAAGCTTAATTAAGGTACAGAAATGAAGAAGCGAGTATTCATATGACACGTCCAATCAATTTATTGTCTTCTTTATGTTGTATTTTAGTTTAAGTTTTAACCCCTATGTATTGAAACATGTTGAGACACTGTAACTAGGCACTCCCCTCAGCAACAAATCAGTGTGTGGGCAGGGCCCGATTTGAATCACGTTGACGTAGTAACACGTAGCATAATAGACAAATAATGAGACTGAAAACTAGGGAACCAGGTCAAACACTGCCATCGATAAATAAGCCATTCTTTTGTAATTACACAATCTTTAATATTTACGACTAAACACTTCGCCGTTAACAAAATGGTGCGTTTTTTACTGTTTTACTAATATGCGACTAATTTAGAATTACGAAAACATAATTGTAACTGAGTTGCACAATTAGCGACCAAATTTTAGTGCGTATGAGATAAATAGGAAATTGGCGACTGATATATATGCACAAGGGACATGGTAGTGCAAACTATTATAATCCATATGTGTGGAATATTGTGTCTATATAGTAATTTACTTTTACTTTTCAACTTCTCTGATGCATACTATTCAATTACCATCAATTTTAACAAAAACTAAATAAATATTTTTTTTACCAATCGTTTTTAAACACAAGATACCAATCTAATAACCAATTAATTTTATAAAATAGATGGATGTATATGTTTTACTATTAATTTGCATTTATTAATGTCATTTAATATGCAGTTATGGATATCATTGGACCATTACAGTTAGACGAGCAATGTACATTTTAAAATAAGTATGATATTATTGATTGACAAACATAAACACTTACCACACAAATGAAAAAGATATCCACTTTATATAAAAAATATAAATAAGTAGAGCCACTAACGCTTTAAATCCAGAAGATTTTGCACTTACATTTAAATATCCAAACTCAAATAATTAATACTATAACTATCAAATCCCTAATATGTTTGTTTGAGAAACTTTTTAACAAAATAATCTTACTATAATAATCTTACTATGACGTGTTAATAACAAAAATATCATGATGGCGTGCCAACACCACAAAAAGTTTCAATTTAAATATATAAAATAGTTTAATTTACTAGAATAATTACAATACATACAATTTGGTTAGAAAATCAATATATTTTATTCAACTAACCAAAAAATAGTATTACATTTGCAAAAACAATAATTTTATTTCTTTAAAATTTTAAAATGTTAATTTATAAATAATTATAAATAAATATAAATAGATTTAAGTTATTACCTAATCCCTAATATATTATTTGAGAAACAATTTAAGAAAATAACTCTACTTTCACGTGTTATTAACAGAAATATCATATTTACGTTTCATCATTACAGTAAATTTCAAATAAATATATTAATAAGTTTAAATTATTCGAATAATTACAATATATGTCATTGATATTAATTTGGTTACAATATTAATATATTTTATTAAACTAACAAAAAAAATTATTAAATTCATAAAAATAATTATTTTTCTTTTCTTAATTTATATATACAAAACATAATGTTAAAAATAATTTTAAATAAAATTTAAAATTATATCAATATTTAATTTATATTTACTAATAAAATATCATTTACGAATATTTTTCTCCACATATGACGTAACAATTTTCAACGGAACAATAAACATAGTTAACGGAATAGTTAATACCGTTTAGTTTAATCGCATAAAAACCATTAATATTAGTAGTCATTGACACGTTATACCTCAATACTTTTGTACTTACACTTTAAACTATAATAATTAAACATTTTAGGCTATCAAATTAGATTCATGCTTACAATTTAAACAACCAAAGTATTTTTGTTGGGTGGGCGGCCGCATAAAATGAATATTTCAAACTTTTTGCCTTCAAAATTATTACATTTATCGGTGCCAATGCCCATCAGAAACACTGTCGCTTCAGCAAAATGAATACAATTTTTTTAATTCTTTCTTACTGTTATAAATGGAAGACTACGAGATCACTGAGATGGATTAGTAGACCATAAATTATCCGATAAAGCAGTAGAAATGAAACTTCATTCAACTTCAAATAATAGCAATAAAATAGTTAACTATTGCTATTAATGTAGACAGTTTTCAATTTGCTATAACCACAGGATGTTTGTGATGATGTGTCTATATATAAGTCGATAACCAATTGGGACATTTTGCATATAATCTACGAGTTTCCACGCTTTCAAAGCCCTCTGAGTGCATTGATATTATTGCCTGATTAATTATTCTAGGCATGAGACGCAGTCGGTGTTTTAAAGTCCTAAACGCCATTATGAGATATTAAACCTTTTTCTTTATAGTAAAGAGTAATTCTCAACAAAAAAACTATCAGTAATTTTTGTTTGAAAAAAATATAGAAAAACTTGTTTCTAAAAATACCACAAAAATATAATTTAACTCTAAAATTATATTTTCAATCTTAAAAACTACATTATAAACCTTAAGAAATAAACTATAAACAAAAAAAAAATAATAATATTAAAGCACAAACCAAATATTTGAATTAATCTCTTAAATCATTTTAGTGTTTATATGAGGCATGTTCGTTTCGTAGCCGCAGGAACCTGCGGCTGCGTCATGCGGCCAAACGTTGTTCGTTTGACCGCCGCAAGTTCCTGCGATCAAACGCTGCGGTCGACAAACGAACAACAATATTGCTGCGTCTAACCGCAGCGTCTGACCGTAGGTCATTGCCGTAGACGCTGCGGCAGACAAACGAACAGCGCTATGATATTTTTGGAAGAAATAAAAGTAATGTGATATTTTTTGAAGAAAAATTTATTCCTAGAATTTAAAGTATTTTATTGTTGAAAAAGGTATATAGTTTTTATTGTAGTAAATAGAAAAACTGTAAGAAAATATAAAATAGGCACACAAATAACATTGAGCAAGTGACTTATGAAGCATATTGTTTGAAATCAGAATGTCGAAGTTAATGGGGGGAAACTAGGGCTTGAAAACTCTTATATATATTTACATATTGATAACTATGAGATGTATTTTGTTTTATTTAAAAATTGTTTGGGTGGCCTTTTGAAATTACAGATAGCTATGACTTGTTTATTGATGTTGATTCGAGGAAAAAAACAATTAACCCGAAGGTTTCAGACGAAGACAAAAAAAAGACCTAAATCGATTGTTCCTTGGATAACACTAAAACTTAATGAAAAAGGGTTTTTTTGGTACTTAATGACAGGAGACAACAATTCTACTTGAAGTTTGTATCATTAGAATTGATGAAGTGACATTCACTAATCACTATTACAAACTAGTTAATTAAACAAAAAGAAGATTTGTATTATATCTTCCCTAATAACAAAGCAAGTAATTACTGTACATAGAGAGGAGATTTACACACGGAATATCTAAAAATAAGATTCCATATGGTTTGGTTTATCTGAAAGAAACATTTTGTTTATCGTTGCGTGTTGTTTGATTCGAATTCAGAATCTGATGCCTTTAATTAGGCTTTGCTATGGATAACGACTGCTAAAGATTCTCTGCGACGAAACATCAACTGTTTCGCTATGAAAGCTTCTATCGTTTTCTGAAACTCTTCGTTGCTAAGATTATCCTCTGGATAATTCTTATCCTCCGTTTTCCTGCACTTGTCCGTCTCCGATCTCTGGAGTGAACGGTTAATAATCACCATATCTGGACTCTGTTTAGCAGAAACATCCGATTTGCATCTTCCATAGACTTTGGGCTGATCGGAAACACAATCGGAACTCGAATCCGAGTCAATCCCGACGTGCTCGGTTTCATCTTGAGGAATATTATTTGATTTGAAATCAGTGACGATCACCTGTTTGTCGTCGTACACGATCTCCTCTGCCAAATCTTCACCGGACGGCTTTGATCGGTTCTCTACAGATCTGACGAACGCCTGATAGATTTCGCTTTCCGCGCTTGCTACGGCGACGCCATCTCTGTCATCAGATGATTTAGCGAGGAGAACAACGACGATGGAATTCCCGAGTAGGAAGACGAATAAAGGAGTCGATATAACGCAGGCGATGCGGCGGAGAAACTTCCCGGAGAGTTGCACCGCGAAAGGAAGGCGTGAAAATGACCAACAGATGAAGAGGAGAGCGACGCAAACCTCCGCGACACGGAAAAAACATCCGATTCTCTGGAAACGGTTGTATCGGCGCAACGCCTTGGCTTTCTCTGCTTTCACGTTATCGAAATCGATCGAATCCATATTGACGAGTAAGAGCTGAAGGAGGATTGCAATGTGAGAGAAAGAGAGAGAAGAAAGATGGAGAATAGTGGAGCATGCCTCTTCGCCTACATCTCTCTTTTATAGACACTCCACTCCCAAGTCCCTACCAGACTCGCTTCTTTTTTTCTCTCACGAGACTCGCTTTTTTCAAAAAAAGAATATATATATATATTCCTTCTTTTTTTCTTAAAAAAAAACAATATTATTAGGTAGAATATCAGTCTACTAAAAACAAAAGTAATATAAATCTAACTTAGATATTATTGTTAGTTGTTATATAAACACCTCTTGTATTGTCTTAGCAGTAAAATTTTATACTTTTATATAAACAAAAATTCTCTAGTCAAAAATTGTAAACGGAAAATATGTTGGAACAATTTTTATGAACAAATTTGCATGTTCAATTGGGTAATATAACCCAAATATTGATTGCAAAAATTGTTGGAATGTGAATGAGAAATGGGCATTGGGCTCATTAAAAAGCCCATTAATGAGGAGGGACAAAAGTCCCACATCGGAAACTTGAGGAAAAATCCTCTAGTATATAAATGGGAGAGCTTATGTAGTAGTTTAAAAGAGTTAGAGAGAAAAGGGACCAAGCCACATGCGCACCACCGCCGCCGCCGGGCCAGGCCGGGCTCGGGCTCGGGCTCGGGTCTCGGGTCTTGGGTCTCGGGTCTTGGGTCTTGGGTCTTGGGTCTTGGGTCTTGGGTCTTGGGTCTTGGGTCTTGGGTCTTGGGTCTTGGGTCTTGGGTCTTGGGTCTTGGGTCTTGGGTCTTGGCAAAGGGCCGTAGGCGGGTCGTAGGCCCAATAAGATTCTTTTTGGGCCAAATTTTGATTATGGTTTTCACTCAAAACCAAGTCAAAACCCTAAACCATACCCACGGTTTTCTCTCTTAACCGTCCACGAATTTTTTTTCGTCGGTTCGGTTCCCTCCCACGTTTTAGGGTTGCGAAAACCGCTCCCTTAAGGCTATAAAAACAAGCCTTAATCCTCATTAACCTAATCCCGCCGCATTCTCTCCCAAAGTCGTTCCAGCGATCTTCCTCCTCTCTTCTTCACGCACTGTAAGTTTTTATCGAGAGTATAGCGTAGATTCTTGTTCGTAGATTCTACAGTTGGGTGTTGCGATTGTAGTCTCATTGTGGTTGTATCTTGGGATTCAAAATCTCATCAAACCGCCACACTGCGGGAGATTTATTGAATTAAGGAAAGAGATCAAATCTCGCCTCCACGAATTCGTCTTCTTTTTAATTCGGTTTTCAATCGTTTGATCCGTAAATCGTTTTTTCATATCGTGATTTTCATATCCGGTTTTCCGCGTTCTAACATTCTTAATTCAATAAATCCGCTTCCTGCTTATCGCTTGAATCGGATTGAGAATTGCGATTGATTTTTTAAACGATTTTCAAAAACGTTTCTAAACGATTTCTCGATCTGAAAAAACGGTTTCAAACGATTCTGATCTGATTTGTAACGTTTTTTATAAACGTTTTCACATTATTTCAATCGATCGGAATCGATTTAATAAACGTTTTCAATCCGTTTTTGTGATCGATCTGAAACAGTTCTACGAACGTTTTATAACGATTCAGTGGAAAGTTTCAAAACCTAAAACGATCTAAATATTTTTGTCAAACGGTTTCCGCGAAGGCCTAACGGCGAGTTTCGCGAAACCTGGAAAAAAAAAAATAATATTATTCTACAAACCCTTATTAGGGTTTCACGAATATATTATTTAAAAAAAAATATATATATATATATATACATAAATATATATATTTATAGAAACGCCTGTCAGGGTTTCTGAAAGGAGGAAAAAATATTTCTGATTCATAAAGGAGTCAAAATATTTTTCTGGAATTTCGTGGAGTATCAAAAAAATTTTTGATATCCGCAGAAATCTGAGCGAATTCTCGGAACGCTTTTTAAAGCAAATTTCCGCAGAACGCAATTTTAACGATTTTTTAAATCGATTATATTGCTATCGCATTTGTTTGTGATTCATATTGATTCTGTTTCTTTTATATTTGAACAGATTCATCTGAAATGGCTAACGAAACTGCTTACGTGCCTGTTGATACCACATCCCGAGGTGCAAATGATGGGATTAACGCAAGTGAGATGACGCCCCAGATTGGGAGTGGTCTACCACTTGGTTCATCCTCATCTGATGTCCCGTTTGTGCCTAGCTCTATAAGTGCAGGACTTACGCCGGACAAATTTGATGGGTCCAATTTCAAGACGTGGCAGCAAAAGATGCACTTCTTTCTGACCACTCTGAAATTGGAGAAGTATCTCACCGAGGTTAAGCCTGTCTTACCTCCGGGGAATACTGATCCACGAGCTCTTGCTAGTGTTGAGTCGTGGAACCATGGAGACTACTTGTGTCGAGGCTACATTCAAAGCCGCCTGGTGGACCAATTGTTCAATGTGTACAGTGAGGTCAAAACTTCCAAGGATCTCTGGAATACCTTGGAAAAGAAGTATAAGTCTTTCAACGTAGGCTCTGGGAAATATGCAGTTAAGAAATTTCTTGACTTCAAAATGGTGGACTCAAGGCCCATCATGGAGCAAGTTCATGAACTGCAAATGATATCCCAAGAGTTAACCGATGAGGGAATGAAGCTGTGTGAGACATTCACTGTGAATTGCTTTATTGAGAAGCTACCTCCTGGTTGGGTCGATTTCAAAAATTATCTCGACCACAAGCAAAAGGCTTTGACGTTGTCAAACTTAATTTCCAGGTTGCAAATTGAGTCAACACATCGCAGATCAGATTACCATCTCGATCATAATGCGAATGTAGCCGAATACGCAAGAAAGGGCAAAGGCAAGGTTGTGGCAAACAACAATGGACCTAATAAACATGCGTTTAACAAGGTCGCACCTCAAGCCTCCACAAGCTTTAAGAAGCAAGGCAACCCAAAGAAATTCTCAGGGAGTTGTCATCATTGTGGTAAGAAAGGGCACAAGTCCTCGGAGTGTCGTAGTAAGGCGAAGGGAAAAGCTCAAGCCAATCTGACTGAAGCTGACCTATGTGCGGTGGTCACTTAGGCAAACATGGTTGAGGAAAACCCTAGGGAGTGGTTCTATGATACTGGAGCAACCACTCACATCTGCATTGATCGAGATATGTTCAGTTCTTATCAGAAGAACAAGTCCGAGGAGCAGTTGATGATGGGAAACACGGCTTTTTCCAAGATTGAAGGTCACGGCAAAGTGGTGCTGAAGCTGACATCTGGACACGAAGTCACTCTCACCAATGTGAAGCACGTGCCAGACATGAGGAAGAACCTGATATCCGGGACATTGATGAGCAAGCATGGATTCGCCATCAACTTTGAGTCCCACAAATTGGTTCTTAGGAAGAATGCGGTGTACTTGGGAAAAGGGTATGTTAAGGGAGGACTGATCAAAATGTGTGTAATGACAGTTCTCAAAAACAATGATATTTCTACTTTTTCCAATGTTGCAATGAATAAGAAACCAGTTGCTTATTTGGTTGAGTCTTTTAATTTATGGCATGAAAGATTAGGACATGTGAATTATAAATCGATGCAACGATTGATTAATTTGAACCTAATTCCAAAATGCAAAATAAGTAAAGACAAGTGTGAGATATGCGTCGAAGCAAAACTCACAAAAACTCCATCACCTCATGTTGAACGAACTACTGAACCTCTAGCATTAATACACACTGATTTATGCGATTTGAAAAGCATACAAACTAGAGGTGGTAAAAAGTATTTTGTGACATTCATTGATGATTGTACAAAATATTGTTACGTATATTTGTTACGTAGTAAGGATGAAGCCCTACAAAAATTTAAAGAGTACAAGCTCGAAGTTGAAAATCAACTTAAGAAAACTATTAAAATAGTTAGAAGTGATAGAGGAGGCGAATATGATGGACCGTTTAATGCATTTTGTCAAGAAAATGGCATTATCCATCAAACAACAGCTCCCTACTCACCAGAATCTAACGGAGTTGCAGAACGCAAAAACCGAACTCTGAAAGAAATGATGAATGCAATGTTGCAGGAATCTGGGTTACCCCAGAATCTGTGGGGGGAAGCATTGCTCACCACAAATTATATCCTCAACAAAATACCACACAAAACAACTGGCAAAACGCCGTATGAGTTATGGAAAGGCATTGTACCTTCGTACAAATACTTGAAAGTGTGGGGGTGCCTAGCAAAAGTAGCAGTACCTCCTCCTAAAAAGGTCACAATTGGACCTAAAACTGTGGATTGCATATTCATAGGATACGCACACAATAGTAGTGCTTATCGGTTTTTGGTACATAAATCAGATATATCAGATATCCATGTCAATACGATTATGGAATCAAAAAATGCAACATTTTTTGAAAATGTATTTCCGTGTAAGGATAAACATCCGAAACGAGCACGTGAAGAGAGTGATGCAATCACCTCCACAAATGAGGCAAGCACATCTGGTACTTCAGTAACTGAAGTAGAAAATATTGAAGATGAACCTAGACGAAGCAAAAGAGCTCGTAAGGAAAAATCTTTTGGTGATGATTTCTTGACGGTCTTTCTCTTAGAGAATGAACCGAGAACATTCACCGAAGCCATGTCTACACCTGATGCGCCTTCTTGGAAGGAAGCTGTGAATAGTGAGATCGACTCCATTATGCAAAACCATACATGGGAGATAACCGATCTACCACAAGGCTCTAAGGCATTAGGGTGTAAATGGATTTTCAAAACAAAGTTGAAAACCGATGGCTCAATAGAGAAGTACAAGGCTAGACTTGTGGTGCAAGGATTCCGACAAAAAGAAGGTTTGGATTTCTTTGACACCTATTCTCCAGTAACGAGAATAACTTCAATAAGAATGCTGATAAGCATCGCAGCATTGAGGGACTTGGAAATACATCAAATGGATGTAAAAACTGCTTTTCTAAATGGTGATTTAGAAGAAGAGATTTATATGAAACAACCTGAAGGGTTTGTCGTCCCTGGTCAAGAACACAAAGTGTGTAGACTTGTAAAGTCATTGTACGGACTCAAACAAGCTCCTAAACAATGGCATGAAAAATTTGACAATGTAATGATGTCAAATGGTTTCAGCATAAATGAATGTGATAAGTGTATCTATGTCAAAAATACGCCAAATGGGTATATTCTGTTATGCTTATACGTGGATGATATGCTTATCATTGGTAGCAATAAAGACATGATCAATCAAACTAAGAATTTGCTTAGTGGAAAGTTTGACATGAAAGATATGGGATTAGCGGATGTCATTCTAGGAATCAAGATAAATAGACATTCTAAAGGAATCATCCTATCCCAAACTCATTATGCTGAGAAGATTCTTGAGCGGTTTAAGAACTACTCAAATGGAAGTGCAAAAACTCCTGTCGACACTCAACTTCACTTGACCAAAAATTCGGGTGAAGCGGTGTCACAACTAGAGTATGCACGCGTGATCGGAAGCTTGATGTACTTAACAAACTGTACTAGACCCGATCTGGCACACTCGGTAAATGTACTAAGTCGCTACACGAGTAATCCAGGACATAATCATTGGAAAGCTATAACTAGAGTATTAAACTACCTACGTTATACAAAAGATTATGGGTTGTACTATGGTAGAGAACCCGGAGTTTTGGAAGGATACAGTGATGCGAACTGGATATCCGACTCCAAAAACTCAAAATCCACGAGTGGATATATCTTTACACTTGGTGGTGCAGCAGTGTCCTGGAAATCTTCCAAACAAACTCTGTTGGCTAGATCAACCATGGAATCTGAGTTCATAGCTTTAGACAAAGCTGCAGAAGAAGCAGAATGGCTTCGTAATTTTTTGGAAGATATCCCGATGTGGGAAAAACCAGTGTCAGCAATACGTATACATTGTGATAGTCAATCGGCTATTGCTCGGGCACTGAATAATCTGTATAATGGTAAATCGCGTCATATACGAAGACGACATAAAACCATTAGGCACTTAATCTCAAGTGGTGTAATCACGGTAGATTACATCAAATCAGCCGATAACCTAGCGGATCCGTTTACTAAAGGTTTAGCTCGAGATCAAGTCGTAAAATCATCAAGAGGAATGGGTTTAAAGCCTATGAATAAAGATGAAGTTTGATGGAAACCCCACTTACGTGACTGGAGATCCCAAGATGTAGGTTCAAAGGGACAACTAAATCAAACGGAATCTGAAAAAACACTGTGTGACTTACGTCTATACCCAGTTCCTAGGATGATAAACAGTGTTGTTACCTGTATGTGTAGGATAAGCATTGCTTTTAATGATTTGAGACCATAGTTTTGACATATAAGTGGAGTATTACAGGATGCTCCTTAAAACAAAGCTATTGGCGAATCACCTTATGAGTGTGAAATGGGGCCGTTTCTAGGAGAATGAAGGAAAGGCTATATTCTCCAAGTTCACTCATGATTAACCAGGCAAGTCCACGGCCACAATGGACACAATAGAGAACATAGTTCTACGAGAAATGAAACTGTGTTATACTTGTTGTCTCGGTTTACATCAAAGCTCGGGTGGTTCAAGACATCATGTTCACCTCCTGGTCGAGTAAACCCGACAGATATTAACAATGAGTGGTTCAAAGCTGAAACATGCTACCAACTCAGATACAGTGAATTTTCGTTTATACTCTCGAAATTCATTCTGTCTAGTCTATAGAATACGTCTAGATAATAGAGTCTGTCGAGTCTATCGAGTCTGCATTGTATAGAGTCATTTCTATTCATGTGGGGGATTGTTGGAACAATTTTTATGAACAAATTTGCATGTTCAATTGGGTAATATAACCCAAATATTGATTGCAAAAATTGTTGGAATGTGAATGAGAAATGGGCATTGGGCTCATTAAAAAGCCCATTAATGAGGAGGGACAAAAGTCCCACATCGGAAACTTGAGGAAAAATCCTCTAGTATATAAATGGGAGAGCTTATGTAGTAGCTTAAAAGAGTTGGAGAGAAAAGGGACCAAGCCACGCGCGCGCCGCCGCCGCCGGGCCGGGCCGGGCTCGGGCTCGGGCTCGGGCTCGGGCTCGGGTCTCGGGTCTCGGGTCTTGGCAAAGGGTCGTAGGCCCAATAAGATTCTTTTTGGGCCAAATTTTGATTATAGTTTTGACTCAAAACCAAGTCAAAACCCTAAACCATACCCACGGTTTTCTCTCCTAACCGTCCACGATTTTTTCGTCGGTTCAGTTTCCTTCCACGTTTTAGGGTTGCGAAAACCGCTCCCTTAAGGCTATAAAAACAAGCCTTAATCCTCATTAACCTAATTCGGCCGCATTCTCTCCCAAAGTCGTTCCAGCGATCTTCCTCCTCTCTTCTTCACGCACTGTAAGTTTTTATCGAGAGTATAGCGTAGATTCTTGTTCGTAGATTCTTGTTCGTAGATTCTACAGTTGGGTGTTGCAATTGTAGTCTCATTGTGGTTGTATCCTGGGATTCAAAATCTCATCAAACCGCCACATTGCGGGAGATTTATTGAATTAAGGAAAGAGATCAAATCTCGCCTCCACGAATTCGTCTTCTTTTTAATTCAGTTTTTCAATCTTTTGATCCGTAGATCGTTTTCTCATATCGTGATTTTCATATCCGGTTTTTCGCGTTCTAACAAAATAAGTATTCACGTGATGCGTTCACCGCTATTAGAATTGAGAGTGTAATGTATAATATCACTTTCTAGTATTTGATTTCTCGTGCCTTTCACCGTTTCATAGCTTTCATTTCAGTGTTTCTTTTTCTCGTGCATTTCACCGTTTCATTTGTGTATTATTACTTTTTATTAAAGTAAATAGTCAACGCAATCTAAGCTCCGTTGACCTTTCTGCTGGTCTTATTTGAGGAGTAATCTATGTCGGTGACTGTGTGGGGGATTGGATACTTGACCGGATCAGAGTAACACACACAATAATTACTGTTCACCGCGACGTTACAATCTTTAATTTTATTACTATCACATCCCATGAAATCGTTGTAAAATGAATAAATTAAAACTTCTTTTTTATGATTGCTTGTTAATTTTAGCTGCACCTTATTCACTTCCACTTCGACTAAAGAAAAATAGTTTTGATCGTTTGGTCGTCGCACGCGACTGCGGCTACAGTTTTGGTCAATACTGCGATTACGGCTACGACAAATATTGTTCGTTTGTCTGTCGCAGATGGTTGCGGTTGCGGATGATTGCAGATTTTTAGTCGCACCGATGTTTTAATCAGTAGTCAAAAAAATTGCGATATAGAACACATCGTCTGACCGCTACGTTTATCGCACATTCGGCAACAAAGCGAACAATAATTTGTCACTGCTGCTGCCATACGAATCTACGACTGAAAAAACGAACATGATCGATATCTCTCAAGTCGGATTATTTTATATCCACAAACGCACATTTGCACGCATGCATAGATTTGTATCATTATCTTATCGTATCTACAGTTATACATATATATAATAAAATAGTTTCGTAAAGTGTTGTATTATATATAACTCATAGGTAGGAAGTAGGGCAGAAGATTGTTTCCATGTTGGGGTCTTGCTTCAGAACTTTGACCACTGTAAGCCTTTGTCGTCAGTGTTAAATTCATCATAAATTTCAGCACTATTTAGTGCCACACGACACCGTATTAATCCCTTTTCACTTTCAAACTTCAATCTGACTCACTCTTCTTCAATTTCCTGCCACAACATTGTGTAAAAAACTGTACTTTGTAGATTGAGTTTGACAGAGCGATAGACGACGCATCAAGACATCAAATGTGTACATATATTTAAAGAAAAACGCCACACTCCAACCTAACTTCAGTTTGTTACTTCGTGTAACGAATTATTATATATATGAAATCGTGTAACCAAATTATCTAAGCCTTACTTGCGACATGCATTTCTACTTGGAAGATAATTAGGGTCGAAGATGATCTATTTACACAACTAAAAGCTATAATCCAAAGTAATTATTATTTTTGCATAAAAGAAGTATTATAAATATTGTTATTTGAGTTCAATATAAATAAAAAAAACTTATGGGAGAATCTATTTACACATCAGCCTGAATATATAAAAACTATAAAAGATAAACAAGAATATATTTAAAATGTACGTATATTAATTTAATTGGTCAGTTTCCTTTTGATCTATCTTTAGTTTTTATCCCTTTGCAAAGTTCGTGAAGCATATTCGACTTTCAATATACAAATTAAAAAATGTAAGTATGAGATGTGTGTCTAGTGAAATCGAAAAGAAGCAACAATGTTCTGAAACGATGAGACATTTATAATATTCTGAAGCATATAAACGACGTGTACACGGCTTTCTCTCCATCAATGCATTATTCTCTGGTATCAACTATTCAACTTGTTAACTAACATTTTCGTTGTAATCTTTTATGTTTTCTTCTTTTTTTCCCCCAATCTCCATTTGGTTAAGAAAAAGAACTCATTCCTCTCATTACTACAAGAAAGGTATAATCAGAGGAATACTCTGATTCACAAGTTTTAAATGGGCTCATTTGAATCAAATAAGCACAAGAGGCCCATAACTTGGACTATAGCTATTGGTTTTTATGTGCCAATTTGGAGATACGAATTACGAAAGATCTTGCAGAAGCTCATATATTGCCAGGTGGCTATGACTGGCGAGAGAATTTATAAAGGGCAATTATAGAGAATTATATTGCCAGGTGGCTTTCAAAAGCTCATATTTCACAAATGAAATTTAATGGATGCAAATTTAGTATGACAACACTATTCTTGCAAAGTTAGTTCTTTCACCATGCTTGTTGAGTTGTTTCTGCGTTCTTCTTTCCTGCCATTCTTTTCAATCCAAACTGTCTTAGGCTTAGCCGCTTAATGGCTCTCATACCATAACAAAGTGAGCTGAAACCCTAAGCTATACAATCGAGAATAAACACATAATGGTCTAGAAAGATGGGCCTTCAGATTATAAAATGGGCGTTTAGATTAGCAGATGGGCCTTCAATAGTTCTTCACTGTGAAATGTAAATGTTTCTTTTTCTTTCACAACCATACATTGATTCGTTGTTGTAAAACTTAACAGAGCTTGATTTTTTTAGGAAAGGAAATTGTAGATCCTATATGATGGCTAGACATTGACAAATCTGTTTGTAATAATAACCACAACTTCCCAAACATAACATACCCTTCAACAGATTTTCTCAGTCCGTCAAACAACAATAAGTTGTCTGCTCCCCTTCTTCGTCTGTATGATTTTATCCTAAACTTTTCAATTTATGTACTTGTAGCGACTTTACGTTTCCCTTGGATATGGCAGCGTCATATCTTGTACTCTTCCACAAACCCACCTTCATCTTCAAGTTCTATCTTCGTCCTTCCTCTGTTCCCGCTTACTCCGCTCGATTTCCAAGTTCAATCTTCCCTTCGAATCCGAGGAGAATCTGGCCTCTCTCCGTTCCTAAAACTATGGTCAATTTAATCAAAACCCGTGCTTGGAGAGACGGCGAAACTAAAGACGGCGAAGAACGATTTCAGGCGTTCGAGCAAGAGACTTTCATCAATAGCCCATCAGAGCTCCAGAACGATTTGGTCGCCGAACCCGGCTGTGGGATTGAAGCCATCGCTAATCGTCTGGTTGGTATTCGAATTCTCTGATGCACACAAACTGTTTGACGCAATGATCTTCTTATGAAAGTTCGAAATGCATTGCAAGTTCGTTTCTTTTCGTTGCCATTTGGTCTTTTGTTCAAAGAATCCTGTTAAAAGTTTTGTCAAATGGCAGAGCAAATGGGTTGTAGCTACTCTCTTTGGATCCGTTCTGCTTCTGAGGCATGATGGCGCAGCTTTGTGGGCAGTGATTGGATCGGTTTCTAATTCTGCACTTTCGGTTGCTCTGAAACGTATGCTTAACCAAGAGAGACCGGTTGCAACATTGCGTTCTGATCCTGGGATGCCATCTTCTCATGCTCAATCCATTTCTTTCATCTCTGTGTTTACTGTCTTGTCCGGTAAGCAGTCAAATTGCCCATCGTTTTCTATATCTCTTTCTTGCATTTGATCAAGTCTTAGATGAGTTTACTCATATCCGCAGTTATTGAGTGGCTTGGAACCAGTGAACTCTCTCTGTTTCTTAGCGGCCTTATCCTTGCATTAGGTTCTTACTTTGTAAGTCTTCATATTATATTATGACATGGAATAATTTCAAAACTATAGTAGAAACATATAAACAAAATCATTCACTACACCATAACTGATGTTTATCGTATGCAGACATGGTTAAGGGTTTCCCAGAAGCTTCACACAATCAGTCAAGTGGTGGTAGGTGCCATCTTGGGATCGTTTTACTCCACATTGTGGTATACAACTTGGAACGCACTTGTTTTTGAAGCATTTGCCTCATCATTCTCAGTACAAGTAGCTGTCTTTTTGGTTGCTGCTGCATCTGCTTTAGGTTTTGCAGTATATGTCCTACTTAACTGGTTTAAAGATGACAGATGACAGAGTAAATTATAATATTTATAAAGGGATTCCTTTGATTCCATTTTCATTCAGATTTATTGAGCTAATTGGCACCACCTACGCGACTGTATGAAGGGACAAGATTTTTAGAACATGTTAGAGTTAAGGATCACGAATATGTGTAAAACCCCAAAGCTATCTTTATTTCACGATGGAATCTCTGAGATTCTGCACCAGATACTACTAATTCTAAGATGCTGTATATATCTTCGCTTTGGGGATGGCGGCTATCGCCAGAAACAAACGTAGAAACCCATTCCTTAATCTTAACTGATGACCATCCGGGCTCTTTGATCACGCCTTTTGATTTCATATTCTTTCTTACATTTGCAGCCTCTTTCCACTTCCCTGTGCTTGAATATATATTGGCAAGTACTAGTGCAGTTACAGAAGTAGGATCGAGCTCTAGAATCCTTTCGGCCGCTCTTCTTCCACGTTCAATATCTCTTTTGTTCATACATGCTCTGAGAAGAGTGGTCCAGACTACGTCGTCCTTCTTCCATGGCATCTCATTGATCATCTTCTCTGCATCACTTAGCAGTTCTGCTCTACACAGCAGATCAACCATACATCCATAGTGTTCCTTGGCTGGTCTCATATTATATTTCTCTTGCATCAAGTTGAAATAGTGAAAACCGAGGTCAAGCTGTCCCGAATGACTGCAGGCGGTGAGAACGCTGATGAAAGTTACACCGTCAGGTCTGAAACCAATCTTTAGACTCTTCTCAAACAGATCAATTGCTTCTTTGCATTCTCCATGTTCTGCATATCCATTGATCATAGCTGTCAGTGAAACAATATCGTCTTTATCTGTTGCTTCAAATACCTTTGTAGCTTCTACGATACTTCCACATTTCGAGTACATATTAATCAGAGCACTACGAATCGTGGGGTTCTGTTCTAAACCAAGATAAAGAGCTAGTGCATGAACTTGCCTGCCCTGCTCAAGAACTGCCATGATTCCTGAAACACTCAGCAAACTAGCAAGAGCAAAATCCGTTGGTTTTGGCCCTGCTTGTCTCATCCATGAGAAATACTTAAAACCTTCTTCTCCAAAACCGGCTTGAGAGTACCCTCCAATAATCGTGCTCCAAGAAATAATATCTCTGCATCTCATATCTTGGAACAAAACAGAAGCAGAGTCTAGCTTCCCACATGTTGAATACATCTTCATCATCGAGTTACTCACTGACAAAAAATCCCCTAGTCCTAGCGAGAAAACACTACCGTGGAGCTGCATGCCCCACAAAAGTCTAGAAAGATTTGCACATGCAGAAAACATTTTTGAAAAAGTATGTTCATTGGGAAGTACTGCTGAATTTCTCATCTGTCTAAATGTGTCTGCCGCTTTTTCGTCTTGACCCATTTGACTATAAGCCACGATAAGGCTTGTCCACGAAACCACATCCCTCTCATTCATAGTTTCAAACAAACGCAGCCCGTCTTGCATTTCCCCACATTCAGTGTACATTGTAGCGAGTGAGTTAGCCACCCAGAGAATGGCACCAAAGCCTCTCACTATCACATGGGTATGAATCTCTCTGCCGTACCTAACGTGACGCAAACCGGCACAAGCCCTCAAGGCAGTGGGAAATGTAAAAGTATCGGATAATTCTTTCAATCTCGACATCTTGGAGAAGTACATAAGCCCTTCCTCGTGACAACCAGCGTGAACCAATCCCTTTATGAGTGTTGTCCATGTTACGGCATTTCTAAAAGGCATTTCACTGAAAACTCTGAAACTCTTGTCGATCTTTCCATTTCTGCTGTACATATCCAATAAAGCACTTCCCACGTAGACAGAGCTCAGCAGAAAAGTTTTCTCAGCATAAGCATGTAAAGATTCTCCATAAGCAATGTTGGAACTTTGACCACAAGCCTTGAGTGCAACACTTAGAACGTAGGTATCGGCTGAGACAAGAGGATCTGCACGCATTGCAGAGAAGAGAATTAGTGACTCGTCAGCGTTTGTTGCAGTTACGTATCCCTGAATGATGGCTGTCCATGAAAAAATATCTCTGTTTGACATTTTATCAAACACTTGACGAGCAGCTCGTAAATTCCCGGAATTGATGAGAGTTCGAAGTTGAGAATTCGTATCAAAAGTAACCACTCGATTGGAGATAAGGGCCTCCTGCACAAACTTCTGGACCGGATTCTCAAGCAATGAGATGGAAGCTGTATAAAATCGTCGCATTCTTCTGCCGCCATGTCTCACAGTCATAATCATGTTTTTAGATTTTACTTGGATGTGCTTGTGCATTGTCTAGATGGACCAAGGAAGTGCTCCGCCATACAGTTTCAATCTATTTCACGAAAACGGCACGTCGTACCACTCGCAATAATAAACTTTTACTCATGTCGGTGCCGTCTGTTTGTCTTTTTCCCGTTTTCAGTCGTTTGTTTGTCTTTTTTTGCTAAGTCAAAATTAGTCCGTTTGTTCGTCTTCGAGCAATAATTTGTAGAAAAACTATAATATATTGAGGAGAAAAAACTACATAATTATGAAACCTATGACTATAACTTTCTGGGATGAGCTCAGAGTCAGAGGTTCGTCATCTCTAGAAAATTTGCTAATGGAAAGCAAAAAAAGAAAGAAAAAGAGAGAGAGAGAGAGAGAGAGAGAGTAAATTCACAGAATTTTCAGTTTTGAATTGTGTGAGCTCCTTTGCTTACTGGTCCCAGGCCTCTCGCTCTCTTCCATTTCTCCACATTGATAATCCTAGCAAAGATTTTTCGAATCAGAAACAACTTGCGCGATTGATGAGCAATGACGTTAACCGTTGAAGAGCTTTGGCTAAGTATAATCCCATAACCATCTTGAAAATTATCCATTCCATCGCCCAGAAGTTGCCAGAACAATCCTCCTGCTGCTGCGCCTCCTCGCTTTGCAGACCCGTATATCTTGCCATACACGGTGTTGAAGACAACGTCTCTCTGTGAAGGACTATAGCCTGGTTTCTTCACCGATTTACCGAATTCTGCTATAATTATGGGTTTGTGGAGAACGTTCTCAGCGTCTTGAATGTGTGCGTCGAGCCATTTGTTCAAGAATTCTATTTTCGATTGCTCGCTCGATTCTAGAAACCTGCCAAAAAAATACAAAAATTAAAACTTTTAAAGTCCCATGTCATGCACTAAACAGCAAAAACCAAAGTTAAAGAATTGATATTTGTTTTGTTTGTTTAACTAATTGGGCCAAAAATATTGTGTGATAAAAAGGAAGAAGTTTTATGGGATTACCATTCGTCAGGGTAAGAGTGAACCGTAACAAAATCAATGCCGGGAACGCGGTTATTGGAGATGAAATCAGTTCCAAACTGGCCAGGTGGGTTCAGCGTCTTGCTCTGAGGTGAGGACTGACCGTAGAAACCTTCGAGGCCAGCCTCAAGCAAATGGTTTCTGTCTAATGATTTCACATGAGCAGCCATTTCGGTAATCCAAGCCTGTTACAGTGGAAAGACAGACCAACAGGTTAGATCTTAAAGAAAGACTAGACAATAACAGAGTCCTGGTGTGAAAATTTGAAACCTGAATGGTTCGACCAGTTGGATCTGATGGGCAACGAGGCTCATTCATGAGCTCCCAAGCCATAATGGTTGAGTCATCTTTGTAATGAACTTTGGTGAAGGTATTGAATCTGTTCAGCACAGCCTGCAGGAGAAAGCCATCAGATTTTGCTTTGGGTTGAATCTACACAAGCGAAAAGGTAAAGGGTAGCATTTGAAACCTTGATATGGTTCTTGTAGAAATCCTTAACAAGAGAGTCTGTGAAGAAATCGTCTTCGGAGGATACGGGACGGCCTCGGCTTCTAGCCCAATCCACATACGCCTTCTTCCCTCCAAAGCTCGCATAATTATTAGCAAAGCTGAGTATAATCTTTATGCCATGCCTTCTTGCTTCAGCTATCGCAAAATCCAAACCCTTTTCACCAGAAAGTAAAGATGACAAATATGAGCAAAAACATTTTCCAAATATTATACTAGTGTGACAGTGTGGCTGCAAAACAAGCCTAAACATATCAGAGAAACTCAAATGTGCCAGAAATAAAAACCATAAACAGATATTCGACAAAGAGAATAAATTACAAAAAAAAAGAACACAATCGGTTCTAACGGCGGCGTACCAGAAACATATCCTCATTGTAGGAGCCAGGAGAAATCTGGAGAGGCCTGTAACCGCCGTCGCTGAAAGCCCAGGTTCGAGCGACGGTCAATCCATGGCGAGAAGCTTCCTGAAACGCGGCGGAGATTTTATACCTTTGGGATGGATCAGAGGCAACGTACATGAGCCAGTAGGCGTTGAATCCATTAGCGTAATAAGGGTAGCCATTGAGAGTAAACTGAACACCTTTCGTCCTCACAAACCCATCGTTGGAAAACGCATCTGCTTGTTGGATCACGATCGCTAGAAATGAAATCAAACCGACAAGCTTCATCTTCTTTTGTGTTGTTGTTGTGTGCTTCTCTTGTCGATTTTCTTTCACTTAGGTGTTTATGGACCAAAACCACAACCGTCTTAAAAGCATAAATCTCATCTAAGAGCGTGTTACACACGCACGCACATTCGTCTATGAACAATTATTTTTTGCTATTTTTATGAACTATTTGGTTATTCGATGCTTGAATATCACAGAATTCAAACTGTTACTGTATGGAGTATCTGTATCAGTTAACTTGAGCTTTTTTTTGTTCTTTCAAAAAAAGGTGTTTTAAGTAGCAAGCAAAGCAGGTGATTCCGCTATTTCGGTTTCAATTAACGTAAAAGAAAAGTCGAAATCCGTGAAAATAGCAAATGGGATCCACTTAAGACGTAAGAGTAACCGTACACGTGATTCACTGCTTCTGTATCGGTTCACGGTTACACGTGGCAGACTTTTGTGGGTTCTAACCCACGCGTCCATGGACACATACACCTTTACTTTGTTTCATGGCTCCCCTTCTCAATTTTAATTTTAAGGACAAGACAATAACTATAACAATAAAGAAGCTCATGTGCCGTTGCTTCTTAGATTTTGTTTTTTTTTTTTAAAATTGGGTTGACGACAGAAACGAGGTCCAAAATTTATCATTGTGTTAAAACAAAATTATCGAACCCCAACCGCAGTTTAGTTTTGCTCTTTTTAACTCACTGTCAAGCGTCTCACTCGCACTTTATCAAACAGAAGACGCAGCGGCGCAATAAGCGGATCTAATTTTCACCGACCCGACCAAACACACCAATTCATTCCCCTGCCATAGATTACGGTTCAGTTTCTTTTTTTAAAGTAAATTTTTATTGTAATTGTCGATATATTAGGTTCAGAGTCTAGTTGTACCTGTGATTACGAAATGAGATGTATACTCAGTGGGTTAGTTAGTGTTGCAAACTCAAAAGAAGACAAAGAGAGTTTTTTTACTTTTTAATATATTTTGGAAAATAATCGCTGGATTGAAATTAAAAAAACAAAAGCTAACCTGAGGCTGACTCGTATGGTTCAGTACAAACAAAAAAGAACCTAGAGGAAGACTTATCTCTCAAGGAAAAGCCGAGCAGCCGTTGCTACTCATCAGCAGAAAGGCTTCCTTTAAATGTTGGTTTCGAATTTAACCTGATGATTCAAACATCACCTCGTCCCTACGAACATCCAAACTAATATAAAACTTCATGGCTTCACTCATCAACCCTACACTCTAGATTGCAGTCTCTAATACAAACAACAAGACCCCAACGAGACGAGAGTTAGGCGAGAGGAGAGGCCTCGTTGCGGAAATTCGTCCAACTGTGGCAGTCGGCATTTGCAACAAAATGTCGCACGAGCGTAGATATTCCGGTACTAGTTGGGGTACTTGTCGCTACAGACGAATTTTGCAGAAGCGGCGGAGCTGTAATAATAGCAGTGTTTATATTAAAAAAGCAAAAGGTCACCTAAATACGAGAAATATCTGATCCAACAAATTTTGTTAGACATAACAAAAAAAGAGGCACATAGCCCCTCAGAATCTTAAAACTGAAAACTTTCCCAGTAAACAAGCGCTATCCAATCATTGGACGTACACTTTGAGCTCGAGAAAACTTTATTGGAGAGGCAGGAAATGAACTTTTTGTTCTTTCTTTTTTTTTTTCAAATCCAACAGAAATCAAGATTCTGAAGGCGGAAAAACTTATGCGTCTCACGCTGCTTTTGGTTCATTCTCAGGGAAAATGAGATTATTGAGTACTCAAATCATATTCTGCATCGCGAGGGTTCTTCTTGTAAACAAGCTTCTTGAAATCAGTCTCGTCCAAGTTCTTTGTGTTTTCTGCGGCGTGCACTTGAGCTAACTTGGAGTATTCCACAGCAGAACTTGAGAAGAAGCCCCTCTCCTCTTCTGTCACCTTCCTCAGAAATCTAGCTGGATTCCCTCCCCAAACCTGTGTTAAGAGATTTGAAACCAACATTTACACTTTACCATAGCTTAAGCAAACAAAACTTGAGGTTGTCAACATAAGAGTGTCTATAGGAACCTCGCCGGAGGGAATTCTGGTGTTCTGCCTGACAAGAGCTCCTGAAGCAACCATGGCATGCTTTTCAACATGAGCTCCATCCAACACGGTTGCACTTGCACCAACATAGGCCTCGTCCTCGACAGTGCAGCCATGTAAAACAGCACTATGCCCTGCTCCAAATTCAATTTACTTTATTTATTACCCTGCTTAAAAAATTCACAATTCCCTTTGAAACACAAGATGTTGAGAATGTACCAATTGTGACATTGTCTCCAATGACAGTAGGTAAGACCTTCCCGCTTAAGTTGGACTTAGCAACGTGGACAAGAGAGTTGTCCTGGATATTGGTCCCAGTTCCGACACTGATGCTGTTAGCATCTCCTGAAGAGAACCATGATAAGTCGTTAAAGATAGCAGAAATGTCTGAAACAAAAAAGGTGACTTTTCTTTCTAAGAAAGCACATTTGACACTGTCAACTGTCAAGTACTCCGGCTTACCTCTCAGGACACATCCATACCAAATGGAAGAACCTCGTCCCACATGGACATCCCCAATGATAGAAGCGCTAGGAGCTACAAAAGCCTCCTTATCCACAATAGGGGCCTTGTCAAAAACATTCATTAGCATGCGGTGCCTCGACACTAGAAACAAGATATTCAGAAACCGTTAAAAGGGTTGACATGGAAAAGTAAGCAGAAGCTTCATTAAATGTACTATTAGTACGTGTGGCATCTGGAAAAGGTTGGACAAAGTGAATCACTCGCAATGGGGCTGGCTAAGTGAAGAAGATTTCAGATAGGAAAATAACAAGCCAAATACAGAGAACATAATATGAACTGGAAAGAGGATAAGAAACTAATAAACAGTACAAGAGAATCTCTTTCAGCAATCTATAAAACATAGAAACTGATTTGTTTTCCATGACAATATGGAAAGTAGCACATTTATGGGTAACATAGATACCCAGATATCGCACTAGTGAAGAAAACCAACGTTTGATCTTAAGCTCTTAGGTCTCTAATCAAACATCAGAGAAAACTCGGATCGCGACGAGAAGAAACGCACCATGTTACCAAATCTAAACTATGACCTGATTCCAGAGGAAACCCAAACATCCCTAATATCCGAGGAAAAGTATAAGAGAAATCAAACGAAAATTCATCACGTAGAAACTAAGAAAGAGAATGCGATCCACAGACATACGCTGTTCTCGGAAGTGGTTTTTCCCTTGGAGGCGAGAACCCAGCCGATCAAGTGCTTGACCAGTTTCCCGGATCCAGAATCCTACGCTGTAGAATGCTTTCCCCATTGTTCCCATCGTCTTCTTCGAGGTTTATTTGCGTCTATCAATGAAATCGAAAAGAGGGGTTTTTCGCCGGAACCAGAGGAAGAGGAGAGACACTACAGTTGTTCACAAGACTCGCCCGCATCATTTTGGTTTTGGGATCAAAATCCGGTCGGACCGTTATTACGCTGGTTCGTGATATTGCATTACCGACACGGTAAGTTCAATTTCTTTGAGTTATATGATTTGTTATCGGATAATCATGACAAAAACAAATATTAACGTTAGTATTTGTCAGTTTTTGCTATAAACGTGATTCTAGTTATGGTTAATACAACAATATTAAGTTAATATTAGTATTTTAGTTGATATATTAATATTAAAAATTGGAGATTTGAAAAATTCAAAGTATATGTTTTGTTAAATTTTACTTACGGCTAAATATTAAATGAAACTAAAATTTAATATAAAAATTCTATAATAAAAATAATAAATATTATATATATATATATATTGCTGAGATATTTATTAAATATCTCATCAATTAAGATCAAATTTTAACATAGGCTTCTCAGACTAAATATTAGTGTTAAGACTGATGAGATAACTATAGAGTATAATACTAATAAAGATAATCTAAATGATCTATTTTTTTAGTGGTTCAAAAACGTAATCGAATATCGAAATACATACGATTTTGGAAAACGATTCAACTTGGTCCAACCGGTTAGGACCGGGTTTTTATATATACATATTAAATGTATCACAACGTACATGAGTTTTAATGTTGTTAAAATTGTAGTTTTATTAGTGAAAATACTATATAAAACTAGAAAGTTCTATGTGAGATATTATGATTTATGAATATAAGTTACCGGTTTGTAGTACAACCGGGCACTGATCCGATCCGTTTTTATTAAATGATTGGTTTGAGATGTTTCATTTGAAAAAACAGACTAGTTTTTTTATAGACAGAATAGTTTTTTCAAAAATTTCATAAATGTTGATATATTTTTTTTATATCCCTTTGATCATTCACCCATCAACGCGACTTTATCCTTCGGCAAAACGACAACGCTTTGGCGTCCACAGAGAAATGAGGAAATAAAACCATCGACTCAAGAAACTAAGAACCTTATCTCAATTTACAGAGTCTCTGTTTTTCAATGTACTCAAATGGCGGTAATCTCCTCCTCCTCTTCCTCTTCTTTCACATTGGAACATAATCTCTCTTGTCTCCAGAAATGCTCAACGGAAGTAGAACTGAAGCAAATCCACGCACGAATGCTGAAAACTGGCTTGTTGCAGGATTCATATGCAATAACAAAGTTTCTTTCTTTCTGCATTTCCTCGACTTCTTCCACATTTTTGTCTTATGCCCATAATGTTTTTGACGGTTTTCATCGACCAGACACTTTCTTGTGGAACCTAATGATCAGAGGATTCTCCTGTTCAGAAGAACCCGAGAGATCTCTTCTCCTCTATCACCGTATGCTCTGCTGTTCCGCTCCTCATAACGCCTATACATTTCCGTCTCTTCTCAAAGCTTGTTCGTATCTATCTGCATTTCGAGAAACAACACAAATTCACGCACAGATCATGAAATTTGGATATGGGAACGACATATACGCAGTGAATTCTTTGATCAGTTCATATGCTGTGACCGGGAACTTCAAGCTAGCTCACCTTATCTTTGAACGAATCCCCAAACCCGATACTGTCTCGTGGAACTCGGTGATCAAAGGTTACGCAAAAGCTGGAAGAATGGATATTGCATTAACGTTATTCAGGACAATGGCAGAAAAGAAGGACGCTGTCTCATGGACTACGATGATCTCCGGGTATGTTCAAGCAGGCATGAACAAGGAAGCCCTGCAACTATTTCATGAAATGCAGAATTCAGATGTTGAGCCTGATAATGTTTCTCTAGCTAATGCTCTCTCAGCTTGTGCTCAGCTTGGGGCACTCGAGCAAGGCAAATGGATTCATTCCTATGTTAATAAAACAAGAACCAGAATTGATTCTGTTTTGGGTTGTGTTCTTATAGATATGTATGCAAAGTGTGGAGACATGGAAGAAGCTTTGGCAGTTTTCAAGAATATGAAGAAAAAATCGGTGCAAGTATGGACAGCTTTGATTTCAGGTCATGCGAACCATGGCCATGGGAGAGAAGCTATTAGCAAATTCATGGAGATGCAAAAGATGGGAGTAAAGCCAAATGCGATCACTTTCACAGCGGTTCTCACTGCTTGCAGCTATACAGGACTAGTTGAAGAAGGAAAGTCAGTATTTTACACCATGGAGAGAGATCACGACCTGAAACCGATGATCGAGCATTATGGCTGCATGGTTGATTTACTCGGTCGAGCTGGATTGCTTGATGAAGCAAAACGTTTCATTCAGAAAATGCCTCTGAAGCCAAACGCTGTGATATGGGGTGCGTTGCTGAAAGCATGTCAGATTCACAAAAACATTGAATTGGGAGAGGAAATAGGAGAAATCTTAATTGAAATGGATCCATATCATGGTGGGAGATATGTTCATATGGCAAATATTCATGCTATGGGAAAAAGATGGGACAAATCAGCGGAAACAAGAAGATTGATGAAGGAACAAGGAGTTGCTAAAGTTCCAGGTTGTAGTACAATTAGCTTGGAAGGGACCATACACGAGTTTTTAGCAGGAGACACATCACACGCGGAGATTCAGAAAATTCAAACCAACTGGAGAATTATAAGAAGGAATCTTAAGGAAACCGGGTACGTACCAGAGTTAGAAGATATACTGCCTCATCTAGTTGATGATGAGGAAAGAGAGGCCATTCTTCATCAGCACAGCGAGAAACTAGCGATCACATATGGGTTAATGAAGACTAAACCGGGAACAACAATACGTATATTGAAGAACCTCCGAGTATGCGAAGACTGTCACAGAGTAATGAAACTCATCTCTAAGATATACAAGAGAGATATCGTAATGAGAGATAGGACAAGGTTCCATCACTTCCGAGATGGGAAATGCAGCTGTGATGATTACTGGTGAAATCTTGAGAGGATATCAAACCTTTATTGCTTAAGTAAATTGGATACATTCGACAATATAACAAAAGTACAAAGTTTTTAACTGATGCTGAGAAGTTGTGTTGCTGTCCAAGACTGTCCTGGCTCGAGCTTGACATCCCCAAGCTGAGAGCGATAAAATGACAAGCAAGACTCAGATACTTTTGAGTCTATAATTTTCGTAAAGACTTAGGTGCCAGCTTATATACCTTTGCATTTTCGACGCACACGAAGTCTTTGTAGCAGGCTTCCATCTGCATATGCGGGTTCCACAAGACTGCGTCAGACCAACTGCATTTTCCAAATACAAGTATTAATCATGAGAAACAGAACTAGCACGTGTTATAAGGCCGCATTAAGTGTCTTGAAAAACGTACTTTGAATTTTTGATGATTATTTGATCACCCAAGCCATTATCGAAATGCAATTCATTAGGGGCATCAAGGTAGACACAATCCACAAATCCAGGAAAAGTGACTTCATCCCTAGGATGTTAGACAAATAAGGAGTTAGAACCATGAAACATGTGAAATCTAAACCAACAAGTCTGTGGTCATGCCAATATGCTTCTGGTAAACAACTAAAGAGGGAAGGAACAAACAAACCCACCTGTCTTCTTTACCCTCTATAGGGTTTTTAGGATCAGGATCCTTATTGAGAGTTTTGCAACCCTTTAAACCTCTCACAGAGGCCCCCGTGACAGAAGCCTGATGAACCCATGAAACTCAAATTTCAAAGTTGACTGATACTAATCTACAGCATTAAAATGTAACCATGGAGAATACGTACACGGAAGTAAGTATGCAAAGCAGTGGTGAACGAGAATGCTTTATTGTCAGTGTTTGTTATTTTTAGCTCGGTGGAAAGGCAGTCTGCGCCAACAATGACCTGAAGTAAAAAAGAATAACAACATGACACCTAACAAACACGAGGCTCTATTAATCAAAGGACGCAATTAGGGCATGACACCAAAACCTTGTACAGAGCCTGGAAACCAAAGTCCCACATGCCTCGACTATACGGACCATCCTTGAGTTCAAGAGTTACAGCGGCATTGTCATCTGCACTCTCAGAATCTACAACAGACCAGTCCATGTTCCTTCCAAACCCATGCTAATGATTCCAACCAAAAAGGTTCAAGACCGTGGATGGAAGCAGAAATAACTAAAACCATGTTTGATCAATCGAGGAAACACTGAATAAGTACCTGCTGAATTTCTCCTGGACCGAACTGTGGAAAACAATGTGGAATTCCTCCGCTGATCCAATAACAAGCATTGTTACTTAATAAGGAAAATACAATATTTGACATCTTCTGGTAACAAAAAAAAAATGGAAATAAGAGTGACACCTTATGGGTTTAATCTTATTGAAGACAGCATCTGGTCTGACGAAAAGAAGATCTTTTCCACCCGCAACTTTCCAAGATGTAATGCAGCCTCCAAAGAGATATATCTCAGCTTCGCTGCATCCAAACGATTGAAACAGAAGAGAGAAAAAAACAGATATTTCTCAATCTTCTGATGAAAGTAATCAGGAAGGAAATGACTTTAGAGCAAGGCAGTGAGCTTTAGATCATCAAGAGTAATATTTTCCTGTTCTGAGGAGAAGTGAGGACGAGTTTTGGCAAATTGCCTAGTCCTTCAGCAACTCTCACTCCAGAAGATGGAGAAGCCATGGCAGAGAATGTTCTTCTGCAAAAACGAAGATGGGTTTTCTCTTTGGGAATAAAAACAATGTAAAGAACTTATCTATTGGGAGTTGTAAGGAGCTCAGATTACCGGCGAATTAGGAGTTGATTCGGAGAGTTTGTGGTGAGAAATGAGGTGGAGACGGAAACCATCGCCATGTTTCTCTCCTTCAGTCACTCTCTATCTATCGATAAAAATTGGTTAGATGTAATGGAAACGAATTAGAGGAAATGGCTCTTCAATTCACGCTTGGGACCCAAAACTTGTAACGTTGACCGCTTCGGAATAACAAAAAAAAAAAAACTTAATAGGCGAGGCCCAATATTCCACATGGGCTTATATACATGTGAAGCCCTAATCCAAACAATATACTGAGCATGAAACGTAAAAGCATGTTCAAGAGTCTTAAGTCTGAGCATGTAATTCGGACTTATAGCAAGAATCATGCCTTACGCTACGAAACCCCGGAACCAAAAAAGACGCTAGAAACTGGTTTCGATAAATCATGAGTAATGGAAATTTAAAATTAAAAAATAGTTATTCGAGTAAATTCCCAAAATGGAATTCAATTGAGATGTTTGTTAGGTGACAGTATAATTTGAGAGAAAAGAAAAGAGTAATATTATTGTTATTTTAAAAGGGCATTGTGGTCAAAAAGAAAAAGCGAAACTGCAAAGACAGTGAGGATTGGTTTTTGGCATAAACTACATATTACGACCAGAACCGGTTTAATATATGAATATACGTAACCATAAATTTTGGAGATTTCGGAAGAAGAAACCTCAAAGAACTACTAAGCCGTGACGCAGTGTACAAAATCAGGGAATTAGACGTGAGAACAGACAAGTGGTCTCAACACGAACTGATTTTGGACTCATTTTGGACTCATTTTGATTTTCGTTAGCCTATACGCTGTTATTGGTTCTAAACCTTTAATCCTGACTTGTAATAACTATTTCGTGACGTTGATACTTTCAGTGTGTAATTTATCGAAAGTCAACGTTCCGTCTCTACCGAAAGCACAAAGGCAAAGCTTCAAAACACCGGCTCGAATAAATAAAAAGTTCAAATATTTCTTACATCCAAAACTGTTGTCATTCTAATAATCTTGAAGTAGACTGTGTTTCACAAATCCAATGGCGTGAAATCATCTGATCTTGAATCTGTAGCTTTCTTCACTGTTCTACACCGCCTGTAATTTTGAAAGAATACGCAACGTTCAACATTTGATGCTATTGAATATTTTTAAAGACCTTCAATATTTGATGCTATTGAAAATTACCGGTTTTAGGGATTTCATCCCGCGCTTTCTTCACAGGTAATTTTGCAGATTCAGCTGTTTCACAAGTGAAAAGTAATTAGCTTTGAAGAACTCTACGCATGTTGTCTCTTATATCATCATTCTGTGCTTGCTTTTTACAGTGTGTATTCCTTTTGTTATTCACTTCCTTACCTTTAAACTTTCTTTTCTTCTTAGCTCTCCTTCTCTTTCTCTCTTCCTTTGTAAGCTCAGACTCATCCTTAATATTGCCTTTCCCTGAAAATATTTCCTCCGGAGCAAGCATTGCTGCATCTGACACTGCCACAGGCGCAACCTACACAGTACACATCCAAGAACTTGCTGAGTACAATTAATGAAGTTGCTGAGTACAATGGTGCTCTCATCTCCATTTTAAAAAAAAAAATAGTTAAAGAAAACAACATAATTACCTCTTCCATTGCAATGGCCGGGACGTTTGTCTGTATACACATTTCTTCTATTATCTGAAAAAGTATTTGCCCAAACAGGGTTTTATATACGTCTAAAACTCTTGAGGTGATCACATTAAGGATCTGAACAAGAAACATACAGGTTTAGGTGTGAAGTGGAAGTGGGAGAGAGCATCCAACTTCAGGCATAGTTTCTTAAATAGAATGCTTGCCTGATTTTAACATTCATAAGAAAAATAGTATGTGATATACAGACTGAAAAATGGAAATAGGAGGATCGATAGGTAAACAAAAAAGACACCAAAAATAAATAAAAGGATCAAATCAAGTTGGAACCTCTTTCTTTAGTTCATCGGAAAAAGTTGCTGGAACAAAAGCTGGATTAGCCGTCTGAACGTATTCTTCCTGCAAATAGCCGAATGGACCAGACACATTTGCAAGTTTAGTTCTCTCGAAACAGCTAAACACAATCAACAAGTGCAAATCAGACAAACCTCGTAAACTTCAGCAAGACCTTTCTTGCTTTTACTATCATCCTGGATTTTTCCAAAAGTAAACAAACAAATTAAAATGTTATTAACCAACTGTTAAACCAGAGCAAAAGAAGAGGACAAGGGCAACTGTTGCTCAAAAATAAAATTCACCAATTCTTTGACTTCTCTTTTTGCTTTAGTGGGCAGACTAGGTGCTCGTTGAACATCATCAAAACAACCCTGAGAAGTCACAAGGTCAGCAATGCAAAAACTAGAGGAAGAAGCTAAGGAGACTTTTTGTTAGAAATTAGAGCCAGAAATAGTTACCTCAATGATTTTGCTCTTGATCAAATCCTCAAGTGAGGCTGTGACCTCTTCTGTGATTACTGGAGCAGGCCTGGCATTGTGCTCAAAATCTAAATCAACTTCTAGGGCACTATTCTTTGGCCTCTTTGTAGCAGTTATCTTTTAACAAGACAAATCAAACATAAATTTAGCTACAGAAAGCAAGACTACTTTTTTAGAGTTTAACTGTAGGGGAAAACATGTATCTGCGTACCTCTCCTTGCATTGTCCAGTGTTTTGGATCTAAGTTTGCTTTCTCCATCTGTTCAATCTTGGACTGAAGCTTTAGTCGTTCTTTCTCGTGGGTAGAAAGTTTTTCATTGCCCTAAAAAGACGAACTAGTTAGATGTCAAGCATAGTTTCAGAAATGAGAAATGAAGTCAACACACTGCATAAGAATAAGTAAAGCCGATATAGTACTTGGTTTCCACTTCCAGCATTATCATCGTTAATTACATCTTTCAACTTCATTTTTGTCTCCTTCTTTTTACCACCAAAGAAATCTTCATACCTAATTTTCATTGATAAGTAAAAGAAAAATTCTTAGAAAATAGTTCCAAGGAAGAGCGGTTGCCTAATCTTGTCTGTTCATTCTCCAGTTAGCTCATTCACATAATAACAGAGAGCATAAGAACAATACCTCGCCTTTCCCAATTCTTCTGCCTCTTCGCTGTCGTTACCAGTAAAAGCACCAAACTAGAGTACAAGAACAGTCTAAGATCATTCGATAGAAAACCTAATCAATATACTTTTTAATCCTGAACACTGTTTATGTGCTTACCTCGTCATCTTCGTCTTCATCCTCATCATTATCTTCATCATCTTCATCATTGCTGAAAATTTGTTTCTTTCCCTTTGGTACACCTTTCTTATTTTTGTAGTCTGCCCCATACTCTTGTGCCTCACCCTCCTCTAAAAATTCTTCCAAATCTTTTATCTTAAAGAACTTGTCCTCAATTCCATCAGTGTGTTCATCATTTTCCTCTTCTTCTTCTTCTTCTCCTTCCTCTTCTTCTTCGTCTTCGTCTTCCTCTTCCTCTTCCTCTTCCTCTTCCTCTTCCTCTTCCTCTTCCTCTTGGCTTTCGTTAGTTTCTAGCTCTTTATCCTCATCATCCTCATCAGAATCCGAGTCAAATCCATGCGTATCCATATCATCGACATTATCTTCATGTGAAACCTTGAGGGCCAAATTCCCAAGTTTACGAATCTCTTGAGGATTATTAGCCAATCGCTTAACTTCCTGCCGCAAGTTTGACAACAAAGGTTGAGATTGCATATCTATCTGATGCCAAATCTGCTCCGCATCAAAGCCATCAACCAAGAGCTGATCAATAGGAGATTTAGGGTTGTGCGGCTTCAACTTGGTGAAAAGGTACTGACATGCAGCACGAGCCTCCTCAGATATCGAGCTTGGCGTTAGAAAAACTGGAGGTTCAGTTGACCTGAGTTTCTCAAGGGCTTCAAAGCCCGAATCACTTACAGTGGCCATAGATTAACGTATCAAACAGTAACAAGACCGATTCTAAATGTGTGGAAGCAGTAACAACGAAATTAGGGTTCTACGACGATATAAAAACGAAACTGAAAGGGGTTAGTTAGTTGCGGTGATGAAGGTTTTTTAAACGGCGGCTAGGTTTTGTAGAGGAACACGTCCACCTCGAGAAGAGAAGCCTTGAAAAGCTGAGCGAGAGAGTTTAAGCTTATTCATGGGGCAAATATGGGCCTTCAGGATTGTGAATTAGCCCACAACTAGCATTACTATTTTTGTGTTAAGGATTAATGCATATAGATGAGTTTGTTTACAAAATTCCCAATCTAGTAACGAAGCAAAGCCCATTAGTAAGAACAAATAGATTTAAATAATTTTATTTTAGACAAAAACAGATTAAAATGTTTATATTGTTTAGAAATAAATCGTGATTTTAATGAATGTGGGGATCCCAAATGATGATGACGTTGGCTGGCTGCATTTTGAGAGACCCATGCCACGACCTCGTAAAATGGCCGGATATCATTTTTCCTCACACCAAAGCCATCCAATCTTCAAAATGATTTTAGATGAACACATTTGTTTTCTTTTCTTTTTTATGAACGGAACAAGAAAAACAGAAACAAAAAATTATTGGCCCAACGTAACAATGTCTCAAAGAATGGGATTGGTAAATAATATGGTTCATTGGTGCATTTTCTCAAGGCAATCACTTCCACTGCTAGACTTGACAGATTATAGGTATTGGATTCATATCATCAAATCTTGTTTCAAGTCCAAAAATAGTTTGAAATCCGAATATAACATCAACTAGATTTAGACCCACACCTTGTGTGGGGAAAAATATTCACATATTATAATTATTTATTTATTTATAATTGATTTTTTTATTTAAAATATTTTCTAAAAGTTTAATATTGATTATACAAATAAAATATAAAATAAAAATCAGATTATACAAATAAATTAAATTATCAATATCTTGGAAAGAAATATTATTAAATAGGTAAAAATTGTATATGTGATAAATATTGAATTATTCTAAAATTTGGTTTTATCTTTTGTTTGACTAATTTTTAAAAAAATTAATATTTTTATTTCATATTATGTTTGTCTTTTAGGTTAAAATATTAGTTATATACATATAGTATAGTAATAAATATTGGTCTAATGCCATTTTCGTAAATACTCTAATAAATTATGTCTTATATAATATTTGTTTTAAAAAGCTCTCATGGTTTGACACGTCAGCATGACATACTTGTAAATCACACATAGATATAAGGTTTTTTTGTTAAAATGTTTCTCAAATAATATATTAGAGATACTTGTGATAAGGTAAACTACCTTTTATCCACTTACAAGACAAAATGATTAATTAGAGAGAATCAAAAAGGGCTTGAGCTACGCAACACATCGCTAATGAATTTTTCTGTGAGTTCTTTAGGAAGTCCCATGACTGTGTCAACTCCTCCCACCTACAACATCACAACAAAAGCTCTTTCAATCATCTCATATCACTGTCTTTCAACATTCCATCTAGAAACTATGCTTATGTTGAAGCAGAACAAATCAAACCACTGTATCGATAAAGGGTGAAATGAGGGGATGCTCCAGCGTTAAACCTCCAGCAACCTTGAAAGTTATTGCATCATCAATCTGAAGATTGAAAGAAACACAAACTTATATGTTAATTGTCAAACAAACTAAGGTCATCAGACTCTGACATTACGAAAAATAAGTGTGTTTAGAAGGTTTTACAAGGTCGTCCACGACTTTTTCTGGTATCTCATGAAAATAAACCTGCGTCAAAACCGCACTAACGTCACCACAAAATTAATTTTTTTCTGTTTACAGAGAGAGTATAGGAAGAGCTGATACAACTTATCGAGCAGCGCTAATATAATAATAACAATAATCATGAGATGTCACGAAGGAGAAGAGAAACATATACAAGTGATGATGAAAAAAATGGGTATGCTATGTGTACCTCTGCTTTGTCCCATCCTCCTTTTCTAACTCCAGTTTTCAAGTTGCTTACAATAACAGAACCCACAACGCCTCCGTGTGACCCGGAATAACCTGTGTAGATTTCAAACAAAAATGCTTCTAAACCACAGCCTTTCTTTTGCCTTACTAATGGATAGTATTATAAAACATCTTAAAGTAATCAACTTGGAGAAGAAAAACAAAGACCTTTGATAAATTTGCGAGCTTCTTCCTTGCTGGTTGGTTTTTCTCTGATGACACCTTTGTACACAACAACCTAAGAAACTCCATACAACATCAGCAGCTAAAGATTAAAACTAATAAATCCAAAACTTAAACAAAACAAAAAATTGATTGAGGCATTGAGCATACAGTGTCTGCAGTAATCAATAAGGTTGGATTAGGATCCTGCGCAAACTGGCTTTGACCTCCCAATTTCGATATTATCTCATCTGCCTAGAAAATACATTGGGTATAAAAGCAGTTAGTACAAATTATAAATCCGTCTGAACAGAAACAAAACCATAGATTAGTTCACCTTGGCTTCAGCGATAGCCATAACCAAATCTTCAGGCTTCTCTGTCCTAATAGCTTTCTCATCAATGTCTGCACTCTTAATACCAGCCACAGTACATTTGAGATTACAGTCGAGAGTACACAAAGTAATCAACCCCCCCAAAAAAAGGCATACCACGATACTGAAATCATATCCCATTTCAGCCAGAATCCGCTTTCTCGCCATGGATTGGGAACCCAGAATCAGCTTCATGTTCCGAATATCTCATCAGCAGATTTCCATAGAAAAGTTTTCATTCGATAATCAGTAAATCTATTTATACGATAAGCAGGGTAGACAAACCTTGAACCCTCTCTCCGCCGCCTTCGTGGCCATCCTGGTGTAGTGCTCAAAGCGGAAGAGTGAAGATGGGAGAACCACACGGAATTTTCCAATTTATAAATTCTCGTAGATTCTTGTATTTTACTTTCATATTTGCATGATCTCATTCAACTTTTCTCACTAATTTATTTCATGCCATTTTCTTTGGACTATAATTTCCATTTATCAAACTTGCGAATTAGTTAGTCCCAATTTTTGTTTGGCGTCAAACTATTCCATTTTAAACAAGTCAATAAAATTGTGTTATTATTTAAACCAAATATTCATAATGCAAATCAAATTACAAGTCATTACTTTTACTGTATTAAAATTTAATTTTATGTTCTTTGTCTTTTAAATTTTATTGGGCACTCTTGATTTTAGCATTTAATATATTTTAATTTAATATTTATGTTATTACTTGATATCAAATATTAATTTCCTTAAATATTTTATTATCAAAATCAACTCCAAATAGAAATATTTAAAATGTGGAGAGATATTGTAAATCCAATTAGAACAATAATTTATTAGAAATACATACATATATCTAAAAATGGGGGTTGGGAAAAAAGATGCAAAGTGGAATGTGGATTGTAATGGTTGTTTGTTTAATATTTGGATGTTTTGAGAGTTACTTGTTAATTCAAAGAGAATTAAAGTTACACAAACATTGTTTGAAGTTTCTGAAGATAATATCCATCTTTCACCGTTTAAATAGATGCTTGAATTTTTATGTGGTTAGGTGAGAATTGTCAATCAGAAAAAATGATGGATTTATGGAAGAAACTGTAAGCATTTAAGGCAATGTGGAGTCCAAAAGAAAATTCAAGAAAGAAGCCTCTGAAGAAGGGAAAGTCGTTTGCCCATAGATTTTAGATACGTTTCCTCATTTGGAGGATTTTCTTTTGTCACTGCTTCTTTTGGAGGAATGTGGTCAAAGATTTCGTTGACCGGCCTAATACACAGCAAATGGGCTTTGAATAAGTGAGGTGATGATGAACAAATTAGAGCTACTCTCACAAACAGAAAAGCTGCTGGTATTTATATAGATCAACGTAGATGTGAACTTCTGTTTGATGAATGTACGATTTTTACGATGTGAGAGGTGAATATCATTTCTCACAATGAGTGACTTTCTTATTGTTTCAGGCAAAAGTCCACTGTTGCTTTGATTTTGTTAGTTTTGTTTGTCGTGTGCTATTACTAGATGAAGCCGAAGAGACTGCATTCATGCTAGAAAAGAGCATTAATACACCTTCGTCGGTAAAAACATGTACTAAAGCCATCAAACAAAATCGCACTGTATGTTTTTTTAGTATTCTTTTACAAGTAAAACTCAATAGGACGGGATATGAATAAAATTGTAGTATTCCGAGGCAATAAATGAACATATCTATATAGCATAAAAAAATATGAAAAATGACATGTTTGTATGAACAAATTGAAATAAAGGGGTCTACAAAAGACATATAATAAACACGAGCACCGTAATGTTTGCTTCCACATTCAAATTTTGAAAAGGTCGATATATATTTCTTTGGCTGGTTTAAAATAGTGGATGAACATTGCATTGAAAGCTGCACATACTTTTTCTCTTGCTTTCCTCCTTTACATCTGTAAATACTGCAATAAATTTCCTATATTTTTCCAATCTAAAATATATTTAATGTCTCCCTTGCATTCCACATGGGCTTCCTAAACGTTTAAATTTCCCAATTTTCAGAATTAGGTGATTTGTCTAAATCACTTTCATTCATCCTAGCTCCTTCCCGGTTTAGATGATTTGTCAATATTTTTTCTCAATAGAAAAATCAATTAAATACGAATATAATCATTTTGTAATATCAGTGAATGGAAATATGGTAAGTAAAACGCTGGAAAGCAAAAATGAGAATGTTTAAAATTAGTTAGTCTTTAAATGATTAACAAATGAGTGGGATTTTGATTCTCCCAAAGCGTTTAATTTTCTCTGAAAATGTGTCATATTGAGAGTAGTTGAGATTCTTGCTGTTCTCCAACCAAAAATATTAATTTATAATCAGAATTAAAGAAGAAAATAAAAGATGAATCAAAAACGAGATCCACTTTTTCGAAATCCGAATAATTATTTTTTAATCTGTCCCTTTCTCATGATTTATGATTCCAATTCCTTCCCTTTCCTCTCTCTCTTTTAGACTCCATATTCTCTTTAGAAAGACATAGATTTTGGTTTTCTCTGTCAGTGATTTTCCTCGCACTGTTGTCTGTCTCTTATGGCGTCAGAGAAGACTAGCTCCAAGGGTCAAGCATGGTGAAGAGAGTTATCACTCGTTTTTATAACTATCTGTTAGAAATGCCTGAGAAATTTATCGTTTCTTTTGATGCAGGTTTTGTACGACTGGGTTACCTAGCGACATTGAAATCGAAGTTGATGATATGACCTTTCATCTCCATAAGGTGCTGCTCACAAACGCCATGATTTGTCTTCTTCTTCTTTTATTTTCTGAGCTCACAGATTTTGTTCCTTGTGTTGACTGTGGCCTTTCAGTTTCCTCTCATGTCAAAGAGCAGGAAGCTTCATAGGTTGATTACAGAGCAAGAGAAGATATCATTTTCTACTACAATTCCCCAAACCTCCATGGCTCTAACTGTAGAAGAGACTGACAGGAAGGGAAAAGGCCTTGAAATCGAGGATCACGAAGAAGAAGACGAGCAGGAGATGGCAGAAGAAGAAAACGGTCATCCTCACATAAAGCTCCAGGATTTTCCCGGGAGTTCAGAGAGCTTCGAGATGGTGGCAAAGTTCTGCTATGGCGTCAAGATCGACCTTTCCGCTTCCACTGTAGTTCCGCTCCGCTGCGCCGCCGAGCATCTCGAAATGACGGAAGAATACTCGCCTGATAACCTTATTTCAAAGACGGAGAAGTTTCTCTCGCATTCCGTCTACAAGAGCTTGCGAGAATCCATTAAGGCTCTGAAAGCTTGTGAGTCAGTCTCCTCTTTAGCCGGATCTCTTGGAATAAGTGAACAATGCGTCGAGTCTATCGTCTCCAGAGCTTCCTCAGCCGATCCGTCTCTATTCGGGTGGCCGGTAAACGACGGCGGAGGAGGAGGAGGACGAGACAATACCGCCACCGTTCTACAGCTTATTCCCGGTGGTGCGTCGAAACAAGCCGATGCGCGAAGAAAAAAGCCGACTAGGGATTCAAGTATGGAGCTGTGGTTTGAAGATCTGGCGCAATTGAGCCTTCCAATCTTCAAGACTGTGATCCGGTCAATGAAATCAGGAGATCTCAGCCCAGATATCATAGAGAGCTGTTTGATTTGTTACGCAAAGAAGCACATTCCCGGAATTTTGCGATCTAATCGGATGCCGCCATCTTCATCTTCAACTGTAGCTTCAGAGATTGAACAGAGAGAATTATTGGAGACGATAACCTCTAATCTTCCATTAGACAAAAGCTCCATATTTGCCACTACGCGATTCCTCTTTGGTCTATTACGAACCGCCATCATCCTCAACGCCTCCGATACCTGTCGCGATCTGCTGGAGAGAAAAATTGGATCGCAGCTAGAGCGAGCCACGCTCGATGATCTGCTCGTCCCTAGTTATTCATACCTCAACGAGACATTATACGACGTCGATCTGGTAGAGAGAATATTAGCCCACTTTCTCGACACTCTGGAACAAGCAAACACCGCCGTAACCGAAGCTGACGGACGAACTCCATCGCTGATGGTCGTCGGGAAATTGATTGACGGATTTCTCGCGGAGATCGCATCGGACGCCAATCTCAAATTGGAGAAATTCTACAATCTCGCAATCTCACTCCCCGATCAAGCTCGACTCTACGATGACGGCCTTTACAGAGCTGTCGACGTATATCTCAAGGTGATCCGCATATATAGATTTTCGCCGTAGCCAATAAAATTCGAGAGATCTGAGTTCTTTTCAAAAATGTATCTTGACATTAATTAGGCGCATCCATGGGTATCGGAAGCAGAGAGGGAGAGGATATGCAGCGTCATGGATTGTCAAAAACTGACTCTCGAAGCGTGCACACACGCCGCACAGAACGAGCGACTTCCACTTCGAGCCGTCGTACAAGTCCTCTTCTTCGAGCAGTTACAGCTCCGGCATGCGATCGCCGGTACGCTACTAGCGGCTCAATCGCCGTGTCCATCTCAATCAACGGACCCGAGACCGTCAGGAACAACAGCGAGAAGGAATTTAACGACAACGGAAGAGGACGGCGATGAAACGAGGATAGAAGGACAGGTGGACGCTGGGAAATGGAAGAAGACGGTGAGAGAGAATCAGGTGCTTCGCTTGGACATGGATACGATGAGGACGCGTGTTCACCGGTTAGAGAGAGAGTGTTCGAATATGAAGAAAGTGATTGCGAAGATCGATAAAGAAGGTTCGCCGGCGACAGCGATGACCCATCGGCCGAGAAGTTGGTCAATTTCAAAAAAAATGGGATGTAAATTCAAGACTCAGGTCTGCGATTCGCACGAGGCAACGATGGTTGATCAAAAATCCCGACGGCCTTGAATCGGTTTCGATTAATCTCTAATACAGAATCAAGTATCAACTTACTACGATTCGTTGTTATATGTGAAACGTATTTGAGTTCAGTTGAATCACCGAAATAAACGTATTCTAATTAGTAAATCATAATTCACGTAAGGCCCAAAACCCATTTTAGTGTATCTTGCTTAAACTAAGCACGTTTCAACTTGCCTTTTCTCCTTTATCTAACACAGGAATGCTATTTGATACAATGATTCTACATCCACTAACTGAAAAACTGTTTCTTATATTATGACTCCCGTTTATGGGTTGCGTCTTTTGCATGCAAACTTTAAGAGAATATCCATCGAGTGTGCGCCGTTTTTTACGCAAGGAAACGGGCACGAACCAAAAAGGCATATGAATTTGAATGTCATTAGCTATTAGTGAGAGAGTTTGTAACAATTTACAAAATTTGCTTAACAAAACCCTAGACCTTTCTTCAAATAAAAAGCGACATAATAACCGAATATTCAAATATAAAACCATATATTTGAGTGTTAAAACATAACCAACTTCAATCCAACAATATATTTTAGTATTTATTGGAATCGCAAATCCAACCTTAATCTTTACAAATTTAGATTTTTCTCGTCTGTTCATCTTGTTAATTTCGTTTAAATGATCAAATTTTCAACCTATAACCAACAATAACAATGATCAAATTTTCAACCTATAACCAACAATAACAATGTAACATATGGAATTGGCAGAAAAGCAATGTAGTTAATACCAACAAAGTTAACTAAATCTATGCAACCACAACTCTTGATTAAAACGCTGATCGAGAACTACGTTCAATTAAAATATAGTCAGGCCAATTATGTCACTTATAACAATCGTGTCAAGTGGCCCATTAGCTCAGTTGGTTAGAGCGTCGTGCTAATAACGCGAAGGTCGCAGGTTCGAAACCTGCATGGGCCATAATTTTGACAGTAAGTTTTTGTTCGCCACATGTCATCATCCAGTGACATAATATCCATATCTCCACTTAAGACGTCGACACGTGGCAACAAGAAAAACCAGTCACTGAGATACCCGCGAAACAAACCGATTAAATTTTCGCCTTATCACAATCTTATCTCTGTCCTTCGATTATTACTCTTCAGTCTCTACTTTCTTCCTTAGATTTGGATCAGAAAAACCAAAGCCATCTGAGAGACATTTTGTGGCCATGGCATCCTCTCTCCAGTCCGCTGCCACATTCCTCCAGTCGGCTAAAATCGCCAACGCTCCTTCTCGCGGAAATGCTCACCTCCGCTCTGCTCAGACCGTCGGGAAATCTTTCGGGCTAGAAACTTCCTCTGCTCGCCTCACCTGTTCCTTCCAATCTGACTTGAAGGACATCACCGGAAAATGCTCCGACGCTGTAAAAGTCGCGGGATTCGCTCTCGCCACCTCTGCTCTCGTCGTCTCGGTAACTTTCTTTTATCATCTACTCTTATCCCTAACCGCTTCCTCGATAAAAAAACCATCACGAACTATAGATTGAGAAAGAAATAGAGGAATCGAAAAACAGAGAAGAAAACAATAGTTCTTTTGTGTGTGATATAAAAAAAAAAGAAAACCAAATCTAATTTACAGTTTAGCATAATAGATTTCGAAAATGGATAATCCTAATCTCGTAGTCTTCGATTCGTGTAGATTCAATCAGTAAAACAATATGCTCTTAATTAAAACCAGACTTATAAATGCTATATATATGATTTTTTTTGAGCTGGAAATCATATTGGATCAATTAATTTGTTCAATGAAATTTGTTTGATTCTGGTGTAATGAAAGGGTGCAAATGCAGAAGGAGTTCCAAAGAGACTGACATACGATGAGATACAAAGCAAGACATACATGGAAGTGAAGGGAACTGGAACCGCAAACCAGTGCCCAACTATCGATGGTGGCTCTGAGACATTCTCGTTTAAGGCTGGCAAATATGCTGGGAAGAAGTTCTGCTTCGAGCCTACTTCTTTCACTGTCAAGGCTGATAGTGTAAGCAAGAACGCACCTCCTGAGTTCCAGAACACCAAGCTCATGACCCGTCTCACCTACACTCTTGACGAGATAGAAGGACCCTTCGAGGTTTGATTCCAAGGCCTTTTCAAGAAACAGTGTGAGGGCTTGTGGTTCATCGAGTGTTTTATTGATCTTGAGCAGGTTTCTTCAGACGGAAGTGTCAATTTTAAGGAAGAAGACGGAATCGACTATGCTGCAGTCACTGTCCAGCTTCCCGGAGGCGAGCGTGTGCCATTCCTTTTCACAGTCAAACAGCTTGACGCCTCAGGCAAAGCAGACAACTTTACTGGAAAATTCTTGGTCCCGTCGTACCGTGGCTCGTCCTTCTTGGACCCAAAGGGTCGTGGTGGATCCACGGGATATGACAATGCCGTGGCGTTGCCAGCCGGAGGCAGAGGAGACGAAGAGGAGCTTGTAAAGGAGAACGTTAAGAACACTGCAGCTTCGGTGGGAGAGATCACACTGAAAGTGACAAAGAGCAAACCGGAGACAGGAGAAGTGATAGGAGTGTTCGAGAGTCTTCAGCCGTCGGATACTGACTTGGGTGCTAAGGTACCAAAGGATGTGAAGATCCAAGGGGTGTGGTATGGTCAGCTTGAGTGATCATGTTATTACTTTAAACAACTTTTGTTCATTCTATTTGATGATAATAATGAGTACATCGTTTTAAGCTATCTTTATCTCTCTAACAGAACTCGAACTTCTTTATCCATGTTTCTAAGAGTGTAATGAAACGTTGTGAAGCACACGTTGAGGTGATCAGTCACTGTTTGTATAAAGAGAAAAAATATGAGGGAAAGTCAAAAAAGTTTCTCAAATGAGAAATCCATAAAAAGCTCAAAAGAAGATCAAAAGAAGCTCAAAATAAGCTCAAGTGACTATTGTCACTATATGACTGGTTCAATTACTTTTACAATTTAAAATCCAATTATAAAAACTAAAAAGTACTCCGTACCTTTCTAAAATAATGAGTTTTAAAATTTCTTACAATTTAAATAATTTATTCAGTAATAAATGTATAACTTTTAAGTTGTATGAAATTTGTCTTTATTTTGAACTGTTATCTTCAATTTGGTACTAGTTGTCTATTTTCACTTATTGTTTGTTAAATCGCTTTATTTCCTACTTCAATACTCTAATTTGGTAGTAGTATATGTTATTGTTTCATTGTATAGTTTTAAATAATTATATAACTATTTTTTAAATATAATTTCATTTAATAGTAGATTTAATAATTTAGTTTAGATTAAAAAATGAAAATACATCAAAATTAAAGATAGTGTTGTAAATAAAAAAGTTCTACTACAAAAATAGAGAAATGAATTGTGTTATTTCAAATACTATTCATTTTTCTATTTTTAGAGTGAAATATAGGGTACTATTAGAATGATTTACACTAGAAATATAGTTTATAAGGAAAATAGAGTACCATTTAAAATGTCATTACTCATTACCATGGACGTATTTAATATCGATGGGTTGGAATAATAACTGGTAAATAAAACATATTGGTCTGTGCTTGGTCTTAAATCTCGTGACATGAAATAACACAGACAACTGCATTGGCGTTGGGAGGACAGCACATAACAATGCAGATTGCCGAAGATTCTCTCTTTAAGTTTTAAACCACTGGAATATAATTAGCATAACCAATACAATTATTTAGTTTTCTCGGGGACATATATATATAATTATAAGTATCGCTGGGCATGCAAACGTCTGTCACCACCGTGAGAGATTAATATCCATTAGATCTCACTATTTTATTCCGAAAATATCAAATCCATTAAATGAAAATGGCTCCGTTGATTTGAGATCGGTCGGTGGAGACGTGGTTGATTTCATTCCCACACAAACATAGGAAATGATATTTACCCAAAGATATTTCTTTGTGTGTAAATAGTAAGTTGAAGCTATAATATATAGTATGGTAGGACAATTCGATATTACTTATTATTGTTATATGATCATTAATAATTTGTGAATGCCAAAGAATTGATCAAATATATAAAAATTATATAACAGATCCATCTCTGATAAATATCTAATAAAAAGCAATATTATAAGTCCACTTTTACGTAAAAACAAAGGCGATGCTCTTCAGCAGATTCGATCTGAACTAAATCACTAAAGTATGCATATAATATATGTAAACACAATACAAGTAAATAATTCTAAAAAGCTGAACTAAATCAAAAAGTATGCATATATAAATTACATAAACTGTGTTTTTCTTCCGTAAACTATATAAACTTTATAAATTATTCCAATTACAAAAATTTCGTTAATGTTTACACGTTAAATTGTTATTAAACCTTGTTTTACTTCAAAAATCTGGTTTTAATTTCAAAATAAACCCAATTTAAAATTAGATTTTCGAATTAGAACCAAATTTAGTAGCTATTTAACACATAAGCATTATTAGAATTTTTGCAATTAGAACAATTTATAAAGTTTGTGTAATTTATGAAAAAAAAATACAGTTTATGTAGTTAAATGAAGACTCAAAAAGTATAGATGAAAATAAATTTAGTCGCATAAGTTTGTGTAGTTGATGGAAGTAAACCCTATATAATAATACAAAAATGGTCACGATTTGGTCGATGACATAAGAAAGAAACTAGGTTATTTATTAAGTAATATATATAGTATAAAACAATGCACGAAATTGTTTTAGGGAATCTCTTTGAGACTGTTTGTAGTGGTCTAATCTAATATAACGCGTGAACAATTTAATTAATAAGATTGGTTTATGTGGTTCACAATTTTTTTCTGTGTGAAGTCAATATAGTCGATTCTAACTCTATAGCTATTTATATGAACGCGTAGTTAGATATATATCTTAGTTTCAACAGGTTGCTGTTATATACATAGTGTTAATGAATGTTTATGGGGTTTTTATTTTATTTAAAAAAGACATAAATGTTTTAATAACCGTTTGATGAAACTTTAATATAGTTCACTGTTTTTACTATATTTTTTTAAAAATTATTAGAGAATAGTTACCGATTATATGTATATATAAGACTTCTATACTTATCTAGTTTTGAATAATATATATACTAGATTTTGACCAACGTCATGCGTGGGAAAAAAATATTTACAAATAATAATTAATTATTTATTTTATTAATTTAAATTATATATATATAATTTATTTCATATTTAAAATAATTTTTTAAAATTTTTTAATATTGATTACGGAAATGATCGGATTATACAAATAGATTTAAATTGTATTTATTTTGGATAAAAGTATACATATGATAAATATTCAATTAAACTAAACTTTTGTTTTATATTTTGTTTGACTAGTTTTTCAAAATTTATATTTTGTTTTATATTATATTTACATTTTATAACAGAATACATTGTATGTCGAAATATTAGGGATTTACATATAATATAATTAATATATAATGACAATTTTCATAAATACTCTAATAAATTATGTCCTATATAATATTTTTCTTAAATGATCTAATAATATGACACATCAGCATGACACATTTGTAAATCACACGTCAACATAAGTTTAATTTGTTAAAATAATTCTCAATTAATATATATATATATATATATATATATATATAGATATGTGTATATTTATAAATCATGTAGACTTTTATAATTATGTAGTTTTGAATGTAGTGAATTATGTATATTGACAGATATATAGTTAACTAGACATGCAAATATGTTTGAATGATTACATATCCTGAATTTTTATGTATTTGTAAATTGTAAATACAAAAAAATGCAAACAATTGACTATAACAACAAAATAGTGATATACTGAGTAAAACTTATACATAGTTACGAGAGTTATCTGAGAGGCCTCAGTGGGAAATTTTCGTAATGGGTAAAGCCTAACAGAGCAATGCTCTTCGTAGAGCCAGATATTGTAGCTCTCAAACAAGGAATCGAAAATGCGTTTGTTAGCGTTAAGATTGCTAGAAAATATCTAATATAGGATAATAGCTAACTATTACGTGGAAAGAACACCTTCCTACTTCTATCATAATCAACCCAAGGATATAAATTTCAGTCAAATTTGAACTATAAATTTAGTAATTAACTGACTATTTAGAGAGATTAATGTTAGAAAAGCAAATTATCTACTATACGAGAGGACAAAAATAAATGTACATAATTTATTAAATTTGCTTGTGATTTGGATTCGAATCTCCGAAAGCTAATATTACATATCCATTTCTCTTAAAATAGCATTTGAAACTATAAAGAAAAATAATGTTTGATGTCTAAATGACTCTTGTATGCACTTAAAGGGACCTAGACAAAATAATGGGTCCCACTAACACATGACAGGTCATTCCCCATTCACGTGATCGAGAACCCAACTAAGACGGTCATTCCGTTGTTGCCATGCCTCTGTCTCACGTGGTGGGCGCGAGTAAACAGTGAGCTGTCATGTTTCCGTTTTTACAAATCCGACGTGTACTTTATATTCTCGAAGCCTGTCTTCTTCTTCTTCTTCATATATCAGTTTATATATAATATAAACTCACAATCACAGCACAACACAACATCAAGATCAAGATTTCTCTTCTTACTATTAATTCAAACCTTTCAGACTCAAGAGTCAACTCAGAGAAAAAAATAAAAATGGGAGCTTGCGTTTCAAGCGAATCTACTAGAGGCGATTCGGCGAAGCTTATATTGTTCGACGGGACATTACAAGAGTTCTCATCTCCGGTCAAAGTTTGGCAGATCTTGCAGAAAAACCCGACGAGTTTCGTCTGTAACTCAGACGAAATGGACTTCGACGACGCCATTTCAGCAGTCGCCGGTAACGAGGATCTTCGATCAGGACAGCTTTACTTCGTTTTACCTCTAACTTGGCTCAATCATCCGCTACGGGCCGAGGAAATGGCCGCTTTGGCTGTTAAAGCGAGTTCGGCGTTCACCAAGAACGGCGGCGTCGGTTTTGTTTCCGGCGACGGTGATGTATCGATTTCTGAAAAAACTTACCAAGCGAAAAACATCGCCGGAGTGAACACAAATGGCGGTGGCGGAAGAGGTTGTGGTGAAGGGAAGAAGAGATTCACGGCAAATTTGAGCATCATCGCCGAGTAGGGTCATTGTTAGTCATTTGAGAAAAAAATCTTACCGACGTATAAATTGTAATTATAGACGTTTGATGATCTCATTTTTAATGGAGAAAAATATAATTATCCATTCGATTTTACATTTTTTGTCACTTACAATTTGAGAAATGGGCACGATCATGATAATATTCCAGTGATGATGTGATTCTAATCTTTATACAATGGTAATTCATAGGTAATATAACTATCACAGAATTTAATGGTTCGTCTAACAGTTTTATGAATCTCTAGTTTCTTTAGAACCGGGAAATTGATCCGTCGAGGTTATACGGACCTAAAATATATTGATAAGCGACCAAACCAACCACAGTTTTTATGTAAGACTAATCTTGAAATATAAGGTCCCATGACACGATGTAATTTTCGACGGATTTTGTTTTTTTACTTTTGCGTACTAAACAAGATAGAGATTAACGTTAGGCTATGTTTAGATGGAATTTTATTAGTCCATTTTTACATATCCGTTCTCGTTACATATTTTTGGCTATAACACAATCAAAGTAAACGTTTTGAAAAACTAAAGAGAAAAATATTTTAAATTCTTTGTTGCCATTAATTACGGTATTGCATTTGCACCGTATATGAAACCCAATAATACAACAGTAGTGGGAAAGCAAAACATGATTGGCTTGTCGAACAAACAACAGCAATATCATTGGAAAACTGAAATATGTGCGGTGAAGAGAGCTGGACCCATTGATTGGCCCTATAAGCATTAATGGGCCTAGAAAGCAACAAAAGAAATTAAATAGCGTTGGGTATCTGTCTGTCACATGCAATTGGCAACACTTCAGGAGTATCAATCACCATTTTTCATGTGCCATGATCCTCTCCTTATACTATTATTTTGTCTCCTTCCATCAATCCACATTTTTCTCCATTATACATCTCTCTCATTATCTTCTTTCAACATGTAGTCTTTAATAACGTTTTTTTTAACTTTAACGACTATATAAACGCATGTTCGATCTTTTCAGGTTGCGAAAACTACCAAAAATGGCTATAATTCATCACATCATCCTCGTCGCAGTTCTTGTAGTATCCGTCGCCGCTGTCTCTCCGCCGGCAAAATTGAACTCCAAACCAACCGTCCCTGCTTCACCTCCTCCTCCGACAATCTCTGCGGTGGCTAAAGCTTTCACCGACGCGCACAACAAGGCCAGAGCCATGGTCGGTGTTTCGCCGCTGGCTTGGAGCCAGACGTTGGAGGCGGCGGCGAATCGGGTGGCTCGTTATCAGAGAAACCAGAAGAAGTGTGAATTCGCAAGTCTTAACCCTGGAAAATACGGAGCGAACCAGCTTTGGGCTAAAGGTTTGGCCGTGACGCCGTCCCTTGCGGTGGAGACATGGGTGAAGGAGAAACCTTTCTACGACTACAAGTCAGACACGTGTGCCACGAACCACACGTGCGGGGTCTATAAACAGGTCGTGTGGAGAGACTCTAAGGAGCTCGGTTGTGCTCAAGCCACGTGTACCAAAGAGTCAACAATTTTGACTATTTGTTTCTATAATCCTCCGGGCAATATAATTGGCCAAAAGTTGTATTAGAAGTAGAATAACTTAACCGCCCAAACAAATAATGTTAATTGCGTTTTCTGCTGAATATTATGATATGTAGTACGACCGTTGCATGATAGAGATCATGTAATGTACAAAGCTGTTTGAAAATTACATGGGATATTTGAAAAATGCCAAGCAACTGTGAACAGAGAGACAAGATCCAATCATCTAGGACGAAAGCAACATTATATTTTAATCAGAGAGTGGGGGAGACAAGGCAGCGACATTCAATATGATTTTTGGATTAATTTTCATTTGGCAGCTTCATCTCTAAGAATAAGATATCTGAATGTAAAGCTGTGAGGGATCCAATTAACGTGCTTGCGTGATTGATACCTCTTAAGACATTTCCTTGAAGATTCCGGTATACTCCGGTTAACTATGTCCATCAAACCCGCCGAACATAAACCGGACTCTTTACCAAACCTCTCCACAAGCTTTGGCAATTGGATTTTCTGATTGCGTATGCTTAAGTTCGTTCTTATATACTCTTCTTTCGATGTTTCTAGCTCGTGTTGGATTCTTTTCGGTGTATATACGCGAACCTGTTTGAAACCAAAAAACAAGAGGCAGAGACTTGAGCTCTAACATGGTTTCAGGTTTCTTACATTCTCTTTACTGTTGGTTAAAGATCAATACCGCTGGATCAGAGTGGCTGCCTGAAGTAAGTGCAAAATGTAGGAGAGGTTCGGGACGATCAATTGCGTATTCTAACCTCTCATCTCCTGCTTTGAATTTGTTTGAAGCAAATAGCAGTCTAAGCCACTACAAGAGAAATGAAAAGAAAAAATCTTTTTTACTTTATTTCTTCTTGTGCTTTGAAGAGAGAACGTTTCAAAATTTCATGATTTCTACTCTAACTTACCTGTCCAGGATGAGACATTTTGCATCCAAGAATTGAACTTTGTATTGCTTCGGCGCTAACTGTGTGTCCACCAACGTTATATGCAGCCTGGAAAAATGCAAAAACACGACAAATTTCAAGACAAAGAAAGAATGGTTCATATGTCTTCTCTGTGCGCAAGAGATGTTACCTTGAGTAGCAGTAGGACTCTCTTCACATTGTTCTGTGGAATCCCATAAGCTAAAAAGGCCTAAAAGAGATTGAAAGATGTTGGGATGATAAATGTCTAAACGTTTGAAAAACGAGATTGGTGGTTCTTTGAAGAAAGAGATTTTACATGCATCACAAGTGCATTGTGCACATTTATCCAGAATGCCAGCTTCTCCTCATGTTTCAACTTCCTTGGATCGACCTCCTCCAATCTACTGATGAGCGACCTCCAAGAGTTTAAACATTTTAAGGTTGTGCATCAATAGATCATAATTTTACATAGAATCAAATTATAACCACATCATGTCAATGACTAATAGAACCAGCTTTGGTCTCTAAGTAATTCAAAGCGACTCACTTGAAGTTTTGCAGAAGATCTTCGACCTCACTAGCCTTTTTGGCGTCTCTGTGAATGCAAAGCACTTCAACCATGGTGTTGTATCGTCCACTGAAGTCGTTTCCTCCTTCTATGTGGAAAGAGTTATCTAAGCGTACTTCAAAAGAGGAGTCGTTTCCCAATCCAGGGCTCCATGTATCGTATTGGTCAGAGGGCGAAATTGCACTCGATGACAAAGAAGAGTTTGGAGATGAAAGTCTGTGATTTAGTACAGAGGGCGGCTCTGCAAGCTTGCAGTATATTTCTGACATACACTTGACCATTCCTTCAGATAACTTGTTAAGCGTCTCTGGAACGTGATCCGAGATTCGGGTGCCAAGATGTTCAGCTAGACTGATTAGATTTTCTCCATTCTGCACATACAGCGAAGCTTTTGTATTCTCAAATGCTGAACACTGGGAGTGGCTACGATGAAAACTGGGGTCTTTCTGGTCTCTGCCACCAGCATAAATTTTGGTTTCGTTTGATTGATTTTGATTATCATCGAGCAGAGGATTGGTAGGCTGATATGTTTTCGATGGGGTATCATCATCTTCAGAAAAGTCTAGACGCCTTCTAGGGGTAGTCACAGGAGGAGACTTTGGCTTCTTGTTATCTGAATTTGGGGACACCGAAGACATTTGCTGGTCAAAGGCTTTTCGATATAATGACAGAAGATACTGTTCCAAATGTATAACTTCCATCTCCAGAACCGCAATGTCTTTGATCAAATCAGTAGCTGGCTGAAGGAAAGAAAAAGAACATATTGTTATGTGCACGAAGCTCCTTTCTAAAGCAAATAAAGGTATGGGGAATGTAAACTGACCTTGGGCATGGGAATGTCGTTTGTTTCAGTCAGTATGTAAGAAGAGGCTGCTCCATAACCTAGCACCTTCTCTAAAGCACAACGAACCTTAAACTGATCTCGTAATCTTGTCTCGAGCAGATCAATCTGTGAATCCAATCACAATAATAAGTTGTTAAGGCTAATCCACCGAACAGGAACGTGAACTAAGTACAAATCCATACACATTACCTCATGCTTCAATGAAGTTTCGGTGTTTGAATGATATTGATTATGCTTGCTTCTGGTTGATTCATTTGAACGACCCATGTCCTAAACCAAGTCAGACCACAATATGTCTCAGAAGACGTTGTATAGGATAAGAAACAGCTGTGTGGACTCTTTTTGTGCTTTTTTTTTGTTTTACCTCACAAATACAGAGTTTCTCTGCTTCTACAATTGGATACACCCAAGCAAGACTCTTTTTATTCACGAGAGAGATTAGTTTCTAAAAACTTAATACCAGAAGGGAAATTCCTTTTGAAAAATATAAGACAAATGAGAAGGATACAAAGAAGTATAGCTAAACGTTTGTGTAAAGGCTCTTACAAAAAAAAAAGATGCAAAAGAAAAAAGCGGCTTGGAAAAAAGAGTGAGAAAAGATACTAATTAGTCAAAGAAACAGAGAGATAAATCCAAGAAGGCAAGAATCATACCTCAGCATCTTAGGCTGTTCTTTAACAAATACCAATACGCTTTATCACAACTTTTACATGTAAAAAAAAGCGAAAAAGATGATCGTACTCACCAGCTTGATGCGTTGTGAGGCTTCAAGAGAACTATTCGAAGGTTTATCTCCCTCAGTTCTTTTCTTTTCTGGAAAGCTGGCACTGGGAATCAATGTAAATGACATGAATAAAGATACTCAAAGAGATTTATTTTACCTTTTTGAAACAGATTGCGTGAAATTCAGACCAGTTTTTGCTTTTTATCAACATAAGCATTTAACAAGAATGTCTCTTAAATTCATTTTGTATCAGAAAAACTCTAAACACTAATTCTTTATCTTGTTCATTTATCTTGTTCAGGACCACAAAAACTGTAATTTAAGCAAAGGAAACCAGAAGATCTGTGTGATTTTGCAAACATAACTCTCAAAATTTCCAGTTTATGCCGTGACCCATTGCAGCAAGAGATTCTATTAAGATACATTTAGAGCAATCAACAAAATTAGAAGGAAAAGAAGTAGTTTTTAATAATGAACAATGGAGTTGACGGTTAACCTCTTTGAACGCTTGTGGCTTTGGACCATCCTCAAATCCATAACTCTACTACCTCCACCACCAACTCCAAATCCCATTTGTCTCAAAAGGTACCACAAATGAGCTGACTTTTTATTTCCCAGGAGTTAGGGGAAAAAAAGAGAGTTGCAGGAAATGCTTCAAAAGATGAATCAGAAACCCATTTGAAAAGTTGAGGGACTTCTGTGGAAAAGCCAAGTGAATCTTCTTCACCTGGAAGACCCAGCGGAAACTTGCGAAACTTCTATCTTTTAGCAATAAAGGAGGAAGCTCTTAACATTAAAAGGCTCATGTTTCATGGAAATGGTAGTGAGAAGAAGAGAGTCGACTCGTGTCAAAAGGTCAGTCACCAGTGTGTACAATACCCGACGAGTCCTCAGATTTCCATCCAAATGTACAAAAAATGAAGAGCTTAATATTTACATAGATAGTATCAAAATAGACAGAGTGAAAAACTGTTTTGCCTTCAAAAAAATAAAGTTACTGTGGTACTCAAGGTGATCAAACTAAATGAACTTTAATAATAAATTTGTATAGTTGAGACAGGAGTATTATATTAGGTACTTGTGTATTAAAACTCACTCAACTTTAATGTTTTTCTTGATGATACCTTAAGTCTTATAGATTAGCTGATGGTCTTATTAAGAAACATAAACATCCAACTGGCAATGAGTGGAGTAGCCCATACACTTTATATATTTGTGTGGAAAACTTTCAATTTTCAATGTAGAACTTTCATATCACACATTCTAATAGACTTCCTTGAGATGTGGGCGGGACACGCACCAATATCTCGAACATACCACGACAATACGGGCCACTTATACGGGCCACTTCTAATGTAGGAAACCGTTTTTGTGAGAAATCGCATGTCAGATTAACCTGAGCTCTGATACCATATTAGGAAACATGGGCATCCAACTCAAAACTAATTGGCAATGAGTGAAGTACCCCATACACCTTATATACTTGTGTGGAAAACTCCAAACTTCGACTTTCAGATCACACATTCTAATAGGTCTATTTAATGTTCATGAAATTAACCACTAAAGATGGATGATAACAAAGAAAAAAGGAATATTTGTTAACTAATTTGTGGATTTACAGATTTGTTCCGCTTGTTGGTATGCAAGTCGGAGTTGTTGACCTCCTCCATATAGTTCTTGAATCACATGGCCCCGTTACACAAGCAAATATATCTTAATCTTACTTAACTGCATCTTAATATTCTTTTATGCATTCATATTTTTGACTTGTATAATAGAAAACTTCAAATTGAATCAGATATTCTTTTCCAGTTAATTTGATCGAGTCCGTAAAAAGATACCAGATGGTCAAAGCGGCCATAACGTAGGAGATGGTACAATGGGACATTTCAACGAACACTTGGTATGCAATGAACCCGTGAACCGATATTCCGTCTGTAGAAAGCCAAAAGTCTCTACTAGTAGTGTATTAAAATCAATCCACCCGAAACGAAGGTCATGGTCGAATGCGTATAAACATCAAAAGGATTATAATTGGCAGCAGGGAAAAGAAAGAAGAAGAAAATGATAAAATTCCAAATGTAACTCGTCGAACAGAAAAGAATAAGAAGTCAGAAAAACTGATCTCAAAAGAAATGAAAGTAAAAGGGCAAAAAAGGAAACATCACATTTGAAAGAAGATAAATAGCTTTTCTGTTGACCAAAAAAAAGAATACTATTGTGCCTTTTCTCTCTCTCTTCTTAGAGAGAGTAAAAAAACTTGACAAATGCGATGTCCGGAAATTTGTTTTTGTCTGAAAAGTCGAGTTCCGTTTGTCAAAGAATCACACGAGAAAAAGAAAAAGGTGCTTTTTTTTGTATGTTCCTTCGAAGATCAATGCATAAAGAAAGGTGGGGGCAATTCAGGTCTGCTCTATATGGTCGTCATATTCAACTAGTCGTTACTGTACTTTTTATTTAATACAACGTTACGTATCCGATCCGATTTTAGTTTTGAAATCTTTTTAGTTTTATTTAAATTAATGTTTTGGGTTGCATATGGATAAATATTTACGATTTTATTCAAGATTGGAGGCTTATGGAACGTAACAGTAAGAGTTAATGGTAAGAAACCAAAGAGAGTATTGGTAATGGTAAACTAGCATTCCCTTATCACTAATCTCCTCGAATTCGGAATAAAGAGAGTATTGGTAATGGTAAACTAGCATTCCCTTATCACTAATCTCCTCGAATTCGGAATAGCGTCGGACATTGATTTACAATATACGAGGTTTGTTTTCGATTTTTAAAATTTGGCATTTATTTTCGGTATCTTCAAGTAAGAAGTTTTATATCCAGAAAAGACTGGATTGATCGGATCCTTACGAAAAACCAATAGATTAATTTTTGGTGTCAGAGGAATCCCGGTTTCGTAATTGATGTAATGGGCTAATTAATTGAGAAATACGGATCTTATTGGGCCTTTTTTTGGGTCTTATATCGAGCAGTATAGTAGCCTTATCCATTTGGTCAACACCATCCGGACTGCATCCGAACAATTACAGTAAAAAACATTGCTTATTAAGTATAGTTTTAGATATCATATGTTAATTCAAATCTCAAAGCAAACAAAAACTTAATTTATTATAAACGTAATAAAATTTAACCTATTCAATAAATGTAATATTTTCCCCCTTTTAAATGAATGATTCTTGTGTAAGTGTACCGAAAAATTCATATAACTTTTTAAAAAATCAAATAACTAAGGCAAGATGATTACCCAATAACCTAAGAATCACTTTGATCACGATTTATCTGGTCATTATTGAACACGACGGATACGAACCAAATTAACAAGCAAACGTCCCTTACTATTATCTTTTTATAAAAAAAAATTGAAATAAATTTGATGCGTGAATACATTAAGAGCATGCGTCAACTCTCTAAAATTAATATGTACATTGAATAACTTTTTAATAACTCCATTGTGTCGGCTCTCAAAATTAACTTAACATCATGACTCTAACAAAAAAAAAACAAACATCATGATGGCATACAAACAATCCTAATAATTAGAACAACACAAAATCATAAATCTTTGAATTGACTAACAATTTAACAGAACAGCGACATATTTCGTGCAGCAGTAAAATGTAAATGGGGATTGAGAAATATATTGCGCCACGTGTGCAGAGAAACAGCTGGAAGCGTGGACCAGTTTGTGTACCTCTTTGCCGACTCTCTTTTTTTTTCTTTTCTTTCGTTCTTTCTCTCACGACCGATTCAACACATTGAGTGAAAGTGGGAATTTTTTTTTGTTCCTGGGAACTCTCGTGGAAGATCCGGCGGAGTTTCCACTCGCAGAAAAGAAAAGGAAACAGCAGGGCTGCAACCAAACCCAAAAGCCATGGCCTCTCAATCTTCTGGTTTACCATCTTACCAAGGGTTTGGGTAAGCATTGACTTCTTTGATTATTTTAATTCAACTTGATATAAGTTTCTCCAATTCATTCGAAATCCAGTTCACGGAAATTAGGGAATTCTATAAAACCCATGTGAATTTTTGTCACTACAGTCTCTGCATTCCACATTCAGCTCAAGCGCCGAGCTTTTTGGCGAATCTTGGGTTTGTCTGATTCTTGTTCCTTTTGATATCAAGATATTCATTTGTTCATTTTCAGACATTTTCACTTGCCAGTAGGCATAGATTTTCTTTCGTCTGTTCCATAATCCATACCAAGCTGTGTGGCTGTGTATCATGTGGTTTTTGTGTCTAATGTCGATGTCCTAATTCACCGGGATGATCGCCTCTTAACCTATGTTTTATTTTATTAAATTCCCATTCTGCAGTTGCTTGATGTAAAATGAGATGTCTGGCTTCAACTAATGAATCTTCAATGTTCTTTCCATCCTTGGGGTCAATTCCTTCTCTTTGATTTTAAAATGGTTAATCCCTTTCAGGGAAAAAATTGGCCTGATCGGTGAAGAAGTGGGATTCAGATGATGGGGCTTTTCTCCTGCTTCAAACCCTCCACTTCTGTGGTAATATGATATGTTTGGTTGTTTCTTTTGTCTCAGCAATTTGGCTCTTGTTTGGTTTAAAGTTGAAAGGCCTCCTTTATCTCGTTTTAGACTTAACCTTTGGAGTATGAAACCTGTAGGATCCTTTTGAAGCAGAAACTGGTATCGCCATAACAGTTTCCCTGCGTGAAGCTGAGATCCAAGAAGCTGAACTGCTAGCTTCGGCCATTCAAGAATCTTCTCTTCTTTGTCAGCGAGAGGAGGAACAGCAAAAAAGGCGTACCAGAGAGTTAGAGAACGATGCACAGATAGCGCATGCTTTTCAATATGAGGAAGGAGAAAGGCAGATCGATGATAAATCTGCGGTGGAAGACAAAGAAGATGAGCAGCTTGCTAAGACCCTTGCGGAGAGTTTAAAGGATAAAGGCAAAAGAAAACAGTTTGAAGAACATGGGACGAAGGACAAGCAGATAGCACAAGATATTCAAAACCGCTTTAGTAAGGTGGCATACGAGGAAAGTTCAGAACTGCATGATAATCATGTGTTGGACGTAAAAGATGAGCAGCTTGCTAAGACTGTTAAGAATAGTTTAAAGGAGAAAGGAAAAGAAAAGCAATCTGAAGATGAACAAGTTAAGAAGGATGAGCAGTTTGCTGTTATTGTTCAGGAGAGTCTAAACACGGTAGAGTCTCCTGAACTTGAAGAAAATAAAAACACATCCACTAGAGTTGCGTTGAATGAAGATGAACAGCGGATTATTTGGGAGTCTTTAAAGGGAAAGGGTCAACTAAAACAATCTACAAATGAGGTGGAAGAAAATGGAAAGCTTCCAAAGGTGAAACCTCCTCCTAGGTAAGCTTCTGTATATGTTGCTAATTTCCTTGTAATTCTCTAACTCAACTTATATTATATGTCCTGACCTAGTTAAAAATGTTTCACTTGTAGCATGTGTGGTGGTTGCAATTTTGAGATTGAACACGGAAGATCTGTGGATGTCTTGGGAGTTCTTTGGCATCCTAAGTGTTTCTGCTGTGATGCGTGCGAAAAACCAATTGCCATTGGTGTGGTTAAAAACCATGTACGAAAGAACTCTTTTTGAATTTGCTTGCTATTACTTCTTCATGTGTTATTTTTTATTCAAAACCTAAATTCTTGATACCTCTCTTAGGTTTCAAACTCAAGAGGCAAGTTTCACAAGTCCTGCTATGAACGGTTCTGCTACGTCTGCAAAGAGAAAAAGGTATACAACCTACGGATATACTGTTGTACTTTTTCTTGGTGACCACGAGTGTAAATGCAACTGTATTCTTTCAGATGAAAATGTACAGTGAACATCGATTCTGGAAGGAGAGATACTGCCCTGCTCATGAAACTGATGGAACTCCCAAGTGTTGCAGCTGCGAGAGGCTAGAGGTGAGTTTACCAACGGGAATGAGACGAGATTAAGAATCAAGCATTCTATCGTAAGAGAGAAGGAAATCATAGTTTTCGGGTTTGAGTTCTTAGGTTCTTGGCTAATTTTCTTTGCAGCCTAGGGGAACGAACTATGTAATGCTTGGTGATGGTCGCTGGCTATGTCTAGAATGTATGGATTCTGCGGTTATTGATACTGACCAAGGCGCGTCTCTGCAAATTGAAATCCGGGAATTCTTTGAAGGCTTAAACATGAAGATTCAGAAAGTATTTCCTTTTCTTCTGGTGGAGAAACAAGCGCTGAATAAAGCTGAGGAGAAGGAGAAGATTGTGAGTACATTTCCTAACCGAAACTTCTCTCTCTCTCTCTCTCTCTCTCTCTCTCTCACACTCACTCACCCACTCTCTCTCTCTCTCTCACTCTCTCTCTCTCACACACTCTCTCTCTCTCTCACTCTCTCTCTCTCTCTCTCTCTCTCTCTCTCTCTCTCTCACTCATATACATTGCAAGTTTTCACACAAACAGGACTATCAGTATGAGGTGGTAACCAGAGGTATTTGCCTGTCTGAAGCGCAGACCGTCACAAGTGTAAGAGCGCTTTTACACACTTAAGAGTCTAAAACTAGATTAGAATTCATGAGTTTAACTCTGTTCAACATAAACAGGTCATAAAAAAGCAAAGTACGGGACCAAACACGCAGCTAATAGAAATAGATACGGTATCTCAAAAGGTTGTTCGCAACTGCGAGGTTACTGCAATTCTCATACTTTATGGACTTCCTAGGTATTGTTACATTTCTTCCACTTTATGTCCCGTACCTGAGTACTTTCTTGCCCCAGTAGGTTCAATCAAAGTCTATGTTCAAACACAGGTTACTAACAGGATATATCCTGGCTCACGAGATGATGCATGCTTATCTTAGACTCAGTGGTATGTAATGTGAAATTCCTAATTTGTATTAACGATGATTGATCATGAAGAAGAAAACACGAGGGAGGGGGCTCTTAAGTGTTTTGGTTTGATTATAGGACACGGCAACCTTAACAAAGTTCTGGAAGAAGGAATATGCCAAGTGTTAGGTCACATGTGGTTAGACTCACAGAGATACGCCCCTATTCGTATTGACGATTCTGCAGCTTCGTCATCAGCTTCCCGCATTCCTGGAGCTAGTGTGCCAAAGAAAGGTAACTGGTCTGATTTCGAGAAGAAGCTCGTGGAGTTTTGCAAGAATCAGATAGAAACAGATGATTCACTTGTCTACGGTGTGGGGTTCAGGAAAGTTAACGACATGGTGACAGATATCGGCCTCCGGGAAACCTTGAGAAAAATCACTTGTGGTTGAAGACGATTTCCTGATTCAAGCTTTTAAACCTGCGTGTCATTAACCCAGTACCTTTGTTTGTTCTGCTTTTCCTTCTTTTGGTGTGTGTGTGTGTGCTTTTTTTTTCTTCTTTTGAAAACTCGCTATGTTGCCGTGTGTAAACAGTTTCTTCTTCGTTTTCCTGTAAACTAATGGAAGTGTGCATTTTGAAAACTTTTTCGGCGCTGCGTTGCTCATGGTCGTATCATCATAATGGTCTCGAACAGATCCTTACATGTTAAAGCTTCTTGGTTAAACTTATTGCCGAACCGAAAGATCAATGCTTGTTTTTTGTCTTTTTGTTTTGACAATTGGAACGGTTAGTTTTTTGGCCTATAACTAGTTCGATACACTTGACCCTTATGCCAAGTATGCCGTTTAGATCATCTTTTTAGTTTGAATTACTTTTCCTTCCATAAAATCCTTCTTTTCCATGTATTAGATGCCACTTTATTACGTTAAATTTGTTTTTATCAAAATTTATGGGATTTCCATTAACTATATAAAGATGTATTTCTTTTCTCTAAACTCCAAAATCGAAAAAGAATCCTTGATAATAAGTGTTCCAATTGTATAGTCCATGCTCTTTTAGTTTCGTTAACAGAAACTTTTTTCTCAAGTAGAGCTATAACGTGTGAACAAAAATTTATTACGTATCTCTATAATAAAGTGGTGCGATCCACACGGCTGCCACTTTTGTGTATACATTTACGTCAGCTGATTTTTTCAAAAAATAGATTTCTCTTACCTATTTTGAAAATAATATTCATTTTAAATGTTTATTATTAGTTTAGTAATTAAATATATGGTTAATAACTTTTTTTTTGTCATCGGTTCACAACAGACCGACTAAATATTCCAATATCTTTATACGAAGATTTAACACACTGATGCGATAGACGCTGAGTTTGATACATTAGACCAGTTACTACTCCCCTGTGGTTAATTAGTTAATGCTGCTTGAATTCGTTATATCATATAAAAAAATACATTCTCTCATTCTCAGTGTTGATTTACTGCCAGGGCCGGACTTATACCTAAACAAAGCAAGCTCGTACTTGCGGCCCTCAATATTAATACAAAAAATCAGCATTTATTTTAAAAGTATTCTTATCACAAATGGTAAATAAAAATAAACTGTTTCGTTGAATTTTTTAGTTCGAGTCCTTATAATAATAAAAATTTTAAAAAATTAAAACGGCCTATTTATTTTTTTGTTTGCAACCATGTTAAATTCAGAACCAGTTCGGTTTACTGCACTATTTCGTTGTAATCCAAATAACAAAAAAATATCCTTTATGAAAATTTCGACGTTTATTGGTTTAGTTAGTATACTATTTATAATCAATAACGTCCGGATTTAGTAAAATCTAGACGGTGGTGCATCTTTTGTAATGTGGTAAACCGATTGATATCAAAATGTAACGTTTTAATCAACTTTTTTTGCTTCGTCTCGAACCGGCTTTTGTAAAACCCTTCGAAGGAAGGTTCTTTTGAGGTTCTGAGGAAGAAGGCGTAACCAGCCATGAAATAAGTCGAAGTTACGTAGAAGCATATGGGCTCCATCACGTCCCACGACAGTTCCCAGAACGTCAGCCTAAACAGTCCAATTGTTTGGGCTATAATTAGGCCTAGTCCAGCCCATAACTCTCGCCGTACCAAATCATCGGCTCTTTTGTCGATATCTGATTTTATAATCTCAAGTTGTTCCAACTCTCGTCTTGTCGCGGCGTCGCGAGTGGGTTCGTATGTCGGAATTAGATCAGCTACGGCGCTTGTTAGCTGTAATCAAGAGGAAGAAATAACATTAGATTTAAGATTTTATTAACAATTTCATTGTAAATTTGTAATGCATGCAAAGTTACCTCCTCGGGTTTAAGGCAGACGAATTTTCCCAAAACGATGACGGTTCCAGCTTCGTGAAGCATATTCGCGACACGGATACCTTGTTCAGGATCCGAGCTGTTTTCTCCGCATACCTGAACAAACTCCGAATACGGAACCCAGAATTTCCCAGTCTCTCTCAGCCTTGATTTCACTGTCTCCATTTCCGCTGCTCTCGTCAGCTTCTTCACGTCTTCCACCGTAACGGCCGAAAATTTTCCCGGCGACGTCTTATCTGGCGTCCGCGGCTGTAGCATCTCGTCAAGCCGAATCCGATTTTTCGACAAACTCAGCTCCCTAAGTTTCTCCATCAGATTACACCCTCTTGGAATTATCTCAGGAGAGAAGAACGCCCTCTTGTGGAGAGATCTGCGGATAATCCCGGAATCTCCAGTGTTCGCGGTAATGCCGGGTTTGGTCGGACGCATTCGCGTAAGACCCGAAATCCGGGAACAGGTTTTGGAAATGTTAAAGACATTTCGAACGAGGGTTTTCTTCGACGCCATTGTCGAACTCTAAAGCTACGTTAGAAAGAACAAAAAGGGAAACGATGAAAGAAAAACGAAAGAATAGGTTTATTGTTGAGGGGAGAGACAGACAGAACACGCTTGGTCCGAGATTGAAACTGAAAAATTGAGCTGTGTTTTATAGTAACGTAGTTGGTTCAGACCAACAAACGAGAAGTTCCCAAGAAATAGCATCTTATCACGATATACATTGACAATTTACCACGACAATTAAACATAGGCGTTGCTTATCTATTTCTCCTCTTATTTAACTATTTTTAATATAGTTATAACCTTATCATACATCTAAGTACTGAAACATTGTATCAATACTCCATTTTTAAATCAATAATTTTTAGATTTTAATTTTGTTTCATAAAGATTGATTTTAAAAATTTTAAACTATTTTTATTAATAAATGATGATGAATTATAAATTAAAAAATAATTAAGTATATTGAATTTTATTAGTTTAAATTTGTAAAAATCATTAGTTACAATAAAATAATGTGTTTATAATCAAGATTTAATTTGTTAAAAATTTCTAAAATCCCTAATATATTATTTGAGAAACTTTTTAACAAAGTAACTTTATTCTCACGTGTTAATAACAAAAATATCATGCTGACGTGTCAAAACCACATGAAGTTTCAGCTTAAATATATAAAAAGAGTTTAACTTACTAGAATAATTATAATATATGCCACTGATATTAATTTGGTTAGAGAATAAATATAATTTATTCAATTAACCAAAAAATACTATTACATTTGTAAAAACAATACTTTTTATTTCTTTAAATTTTTTATACGTTAATTTATAAATAATTTTAAATAAATATAAATATATTTAAGTTACTACCGTAATTCCTAATACATTATTTGAGAAATATTTTAATAAAATAATTTTACTCTGACGTGTTATTAACAGAAATATCATGCTAACATGTTATCACTAAAGTAAATTTCAAATAAATATATAAATAAGTTTAACTTATTAGAGTAATTACAAATATATCATTGTTATTAATTTGGTTATATAATTAATATATTTTATTAAACTAACAAAAAATACTATTAAATTCGTAAAAAATAATTATTTTTATTTTTTAATTTGTATATATAAAAATTAATTTTAAAAGTAATTTTAAATAAAAGTTAAAATTATATAAATATTTAATTTATATTTACTAATAAAATATAATTTGCAAATATTTTTCCCCACGCATGGCGTGGTTATGAATCTAGTATTTGTTATTTAACAACCTAAGGGAGTAATCATATTGGATAGTTGACTAAAAGAAATAAATGTGTGGACATAATCACAAGTTCTATTTTGGCTTAGAACCAGAAAGAATATATATTTTGTTATTGGTGGTAAATATTTTTTTTAGTGCAATAATGCATTTTTTGTTTTAGTGTTAAGATTTCTATACTTTAAAGAAATACAACATTTTCTACACATTATAAGAACACAAAAATAAAACCAAATTTGACAAAACAAAACACAATACAACCGAAGTATGTATCACTAATTTATACTTGGCAATAATGTATTAGTGTGGATACACTCGACGGGCATATCTAATAAACAAATATATGTATAATCTCATGTTTTAAACAAAAGTAGTGCATAGTGACAAAACACAAAAAAACAAAAGTAGTGCATGATTACATTGCACATCCTACTTGAAATGGTAATTCTCAAAATTACTACAAAAGGTTTTTGTTCCAAAAAAATACTTTTTATGATTTGAAAAATTGCAAGCCAATGAGGAATATTCCAGTACTGGATTTCGAAGACACTAGAGATCAAATCCTATTGCAACTACATATGTATTGTTCGAGAATCTGCAGATCTTAGTGGAAGACGATGATACATGTGTCTTCAAGTGTAACATTGTGAATGTAATATCTGAATATTATTGTTGTTTACAATTAAATAAGAAAAACTAGAATATGCCTGGAACAAAACTATTAGGCATTAATATAGAATAATATACAAACCAATTTTCAAAGAAATACATAGTAAAATTAAAGTTCAATAGTTGTGCTTCATTGAGACCTGTCAATATGATTTTTTATCCGCGGGTCCTGCTCCGTTTGACCCGCTGCAGGGCGGGTGTGGGTCGAGTGAAAAAAAAAATTTCATATGCGGGACGGATACGGGTCGAGCATTATTTAGAGCGGGGCGGGTGCGGGTCACAATTTTTTAACTTGCGGGTTAGCGAGTACCCACAAATTTTGGGCTCAATCAAATTAATCAAATTCAGGCCCAACTAATTTAAGCCCAAGCTAATTTAAACCCAAACAAATGAAATTATTAAATATTTTAATTAAAATATTTAAATATTTGTAGAAACTTTAATTAAATTTATTAAATATTTTAATTTAAATAAATTTATTAAATATTTTAGTTTAATTAAATTTATTAAATATATTTAAAATGTTTAATTAAATGTATTAAATATTTTATTTTAATTCAATTTATTAAATATTTTAGCTTAAATAAATTTATTAAAATTTTTTAAAATTTTTTGAAAAATGAAGCGGGTCCCCCGCGGGACCTACTTGATTAATGCGGGGCGGGTGCGGGTCTAAAAAAATTGATTCGAGTTTTGCGGGTAAAAAAATTTTGTGCAAAAAAATTTGTAACCCGTCGCGGGGCGGGTCAGGCGGGGCGTGTCTGACCCGCTTGACAGGCGTAATTGAGACATTTCTTTTTATCATAACCAAAGCTGATATCTTAAGATGTGACCAGCTGGAATATCCCTTATAATTTTAAAATGTCTATTAGTTAAAACTGAAGTGAAAAAAATAGTTCGAATGTGTTGGTCACCAAACCGAGGAAAGATGAAATGGTTTTACTATTAACATATATAATTCATATCAACGGATAACTACTGAAGGCAACTTTAACTGACGTAGAAGGTAGAACAAAGAAATAATGACCATGCGTTTCGAGAATCTAAATTATTAACAAAAGAAAAACAGGTGTGGGAAATTAGGAGATTGATCAGTAAATAATATAAATGTGTGAGTCGACACACGTAAATGCAAGAGAGGTTTTGAAGTCGATGAGTGTGTGTGTGTTGGGGAGTTGATATCTAAGGAGGGTTTGCTTTGTTTTTTGTTAGAATAGTGTTGTTCGTTTGGTTGCCACAAGCGTTTGTGGCTGCGGCTAGGGTCGGGTCTGGGCTCAAGCAAAACAAGTCTGTGCTTGCGGCCCTCAATGTTAATATAAAAAAATCAGTCTTTATTTCAAAATATTCTTAGCACAAATGGTAAATAAAAGTAAACTGCTTATTTGAGTTCTTCAATTCGAGTCCTTCTAACAACAAAAAATTTTAAAAATTGGAACGACCCAATTTTTTTTGTTATATAAAATGATCCATTTTTTTTTGCTTGCGGCCCTATTAAATTCAGGGTCGGCTATGGCTGCGGCTGTGGTCAACTTTGCGGCTGCGTCTGCGGCAAATGTTGTTCGTTTATCTGCCGCCGGCGGTTGTGGTTGCGGTTGATCGCAGATTTTTAGTCGTATCGCTGTTTTAATCAGTGGTCGAAAAAATTGCGACGCGTAACGCAGCGGCAGCTAAACGAACAAAAATCTACTGCAGCTACAACCACAGATTCATGCGGCTGCCAAACGAACATGACCAATACCAAAATGACGACAGCCTCCAACTACTTAACGTTCTTGTGGGGTCTTTTTTTGGTTGTTTTGTATAAATAAATACTAAAATAAACAGATGATTCTTTTTACGAAGCTACCTTCACCAGTTGAACCAATGTTACTGTGTTTTTATTCAAACTCCCACTCCCTTTTTTTCGACCGTTTATTTTATTTTATATACTTTTGATACTACCGATTCTCTTTAGGCGGACTACAAATATATATTAAACTTTCTACAAAACGAATTTATTTTTCCTGATTGCCATTCTCTTAATCCCACTCAATTAAAATTTAGAAACATAAACTCTCTTCTTCTTTTTTGGGTCCATTATCCCAATTAAAACTTGTTGTCCACTCATTTTACATTTGTTTTATCAATTTAACATTCACTGTTTCTAATTAAATATATCTTACAAAAAGTTCACCAGATGCACATGTCATTATTTATTTTTTACAATCAAGGAGAACTAAGATTGTTATGGAAAAAACTTTAAAAATATGATAATATAGTATATTTGGTGGATAATCTATATGAATTAAAAATTTCTGTATACAATATCACTAATATATTATTTGATCAATATTTAAAAAAATTAACTTTACTTAACAAGTTATTAATAGAAATATTATATGTTGACGTATTATCGACACAATTAATTTCAAATAAATATATAAATGGGCAAATGTCTAAAATAGCACATTTCTAAGTGTTTATTCCAAAAATAGCATCATTAGTTTAAATTTCCAATAATAGCACAAATTTAAGATTAAAATGCATTAAAACTATATTTTAAAAGAAAAAAATTAAACCCTAAATTGAAAAAATGAACCCAAATACAATAATTTAAATCTATATATAATTTGTTTAAAATAAATAAGTATTTTTACATAAGTATTTGTGCTATTTTTGGGAGTTTAATTTTGAGATACTAAATTTGGAATAAAAACTTGAAAATGTGCTATTTTAGGGTATTACTCTATATAAATAGATTTAAATTATTAGAATAATCACAATATATTTTATTTTTATTAATTTGATTACATAATAAATATATTTTTATTAAAATAACTAAAAATACTATTAAATTCGTAAAAAAATAATTATTTTTATTTCTTTAATTTAGATATACAAAAATTAATATTAAAAATAATTTTAAATAAAAATTAAAATTATATAAACATCTAATTTACATTTATTAATAAACATATTATATAATTTTTGAATATTTTCCTTATTACAACTAGTGAGTATAAATCTAGTTAAAATAAAAAGAAATAAAATATATTTTATTATAAATAAAAAAAGATCAAACATTTAAAATGGGCAACGTGTAGTGTTGGGCAGCCCATTAGCAATGATAAACGGAGTGAGCAAACAATGTCCTTTTTCTAGGAGTCTGAATTGACGGGTAAATTGAGGATGCTTTTCACAACTATTAGTCTCCCCAGAGCAATGAGTCTGCTGTACTTAGCCGCATTTTCACCAACCTCCTCCATTTTCTCAGTAAACTCTTCTACTTTCTTCTTGATTTCTTGCATAGCAAGTCTTATCGCCACCTCATCTTCTTCTTCTCTCTCCATCGCAAATTCCACATTCTTAAGAATATATGCCATCCTAATTCTCAAGTCCTCAACTTCCACTCTTATATTTTCCATCGCTACACTATTAGTTATCACCCCGGTCTCCATCGATAAAACCAACCCTCTCTGTCTCTTCACAGCCTTCTCGTATTCTTTCCACATCTTGTTGCACCATCTCCCTGCAACATCAATCACTGGGGCTAATCCAGCCGCAACCGCACTCACTATTGCTGGTGCGAATATTGCGGCTGTAACAACGGATAACACAAAGACAGAAACAAACGCAGTCGCGAAAACCACATTTGACAGGCTCTGCCATGTCTTTGCATTCCTCTGCTTCTTATCAAGCTTTACTTTCTGCTTACGCAACTCCTCCAGAAGCAAAACCTGCTGCTCGTAGACAGAAACGTACTGAGTCAGAAACTCTCCGTCAAAAGGATCACCCATTGCTTTAAACTTATTCAGCTCCTCCAAGGTTTTTGCATACCTAATCTTCTTTTTATTTCCTCCTAGATCCGTGTCTTCGGACTCTGTCTCGAACTGTTTCACCGCGTATCGGATGATAAACTGGCTAATTTCTGCTTTCTTGACGCACTTCTCGACGGTAGTGCAGAAGTCTAGGGTATTTGAGGTACTTTTGAAGTAGAGATCAACCAAAGACCTTAGATCTTTGTTCTTTCTCACATCTTCTTTGCTTTCGATAATGACCGTAATTGCAACTCGGTTTGCTTCAAGTAGAAATCTATGGACCTCCATGAGTGAGTGTAGGGATAAAGATTTATCCTTGGTCTGATCAGCGAGCAACGTGATGACTTTGTTGGTTCGCTGGTGCAGCGAAGAATCAAAGGATTTGAGGTTAGAGTCTTGTTGACAAGCGGATGTGTAAGACCTCAGGTCTGATGAGTACTTGGACCGCATATCTGTTCGGACCGTTTTAACCGGTGAAGTGTTGGTTCCGTTCTTGTTAGAACTTGGTTTACTGCAATTCATGAGACCAGAGAAGAATCCACAGAACACCATTGATATTACTGGAGTTAATCTGAAAAGGAACAACAAAGAAAAGACAGATTTAGGAGGCAAGCAGAACAAGATCAGGTAGAGTCGAAGAGAAAGAGAAAATTACCTGAAAACTTGGATCAGACAGGAGGATATCGAGCTTGCTTCTGTCAATGGCCAATTTATATCCCTAAAATCAAACAGTCAAGTCAACCTTGTAGATGCACACGTCATAGGATTCGGTCTTTTTTTTAATGTGTTTCTGTGGTTTTGAGTTTGTTAGAATGTCATATCAAATTACTCTGTAATTGATGACTTCATTTCCGATTGACCTGTCTGTTTCGTAATGATTAACAATCTTTGATGTATTGATTTCTCAGTTTTTTCCGAAGATGATTGTATTTTCTTCTGTTGACTGAACCAAGAAAAGGTCAAGTTTTGAATTTGTATCCCCTCATGGAAACATCTTCCCACAACTCTCAAAGATATTAAACGGTAAACATCAATATCGAATTCGAATTATATTGCCATTCTGTTATACATTATGTTGTTAAGCCACATGCTCAACAGAAACATATGTATACAATAACATATACATCTATGTGACATATGAACATCTTCCCAAAACCACCCGTTCTATACGGTTTAATCTCTCACAGTGATATAGCCTCAATCCTGACCAAGATAAATGCAAAAGAGTGAGCCAAAGATTCAGATCTGACACAAACCCAACAAAAAACAATAATGTGTTTTGGAAAACCACACAACTTACAAGTTTCCTTGCTCTGAATCTAAACTTGATGGGAGACTTGGAATGTGCCTTTAAACCAAGAGATTTGGACTTTGAGAACGAAGGAGGATCCATAACGGAGTGTTCGAGCAAAATCCCCCAAAAATAGTGGAATCTTAGAGTAATTTGACCTTAATGAAGAAGACAGAAATGAATGACAATAGGAGAGTAAAAGTACCTGACAGAAGGGATAAGATTGAGCTCAAACTCTTTGCCTTACTTACTTCTTAGATCGATGGAAGAAGATGTTAGAAACAATCGAATTACTTGTATCTTCGACTTGTCTTCTCTTTGGTTTTCTCATTGGAAAACCGAGTTTATATTTATTTATTCCACACTTTTATTACGGAAGTCGCCTTAGAAAAATTACTTTTATTGGACCAATACTTAGTGATTAATTACAAATAAATAGGGTTTGTATATATTCATTCACAGATCTTCCCGATACTTTTTTGTAATCTGCATATCTACCCAAAGTTATATTCATTCACAGTTCTTCCTATATCTTTCCATTTGTTTTATGAGACAGACACGCCTCGTAATGGGACATACGGATAGCTTCCTAAATGGTGACATGACCTGTGACCTGCCTCGCACATACGTATGACTTTACTAACAGGAAAACAGGAGCGAGAAAGTGTATTAAGTGTAAATTCAATAAATATAAATATCCGGAAAACAAAAAAGGGTTATTTGACTAAAACTAAAACAGATGAAAAGCTCGCTTGTTGTCGGAAATACAAATGTTTTTCTTTTATCGTCTAAACATTGGCTTACTTTATATGCGACTTGAGTATTTTACTTATGGTAGAGGTAGACGAAGCTGAAGACGAAGAAACCAGCCATCTGCATTGAAGAGTAAAAAAAAGAAGAAGATCAAGTTAGTCATTAGCTTTATGAGTCGTCTCTGTGTAAATGAGAGAGGAGGCAAGTACAGTGGTAAAGCATGCTCCGTAATAAGGATACGCAGTCGGGATAAATCTCTCATACTCATTGTGTCTGTAAGGCCGCACCGGAATCTGCAAAAGGCCCTCCTCATTTTGTATCATGTCTTTTTCTTTCTTAAGTGAGATAAAAAAAACTTTACCACATAGAGTTACCCACCTGCTTCGTAAGGGATAATGTAGTGTAACCGAGCTTTTCATATTCAACCTTAAACTGGAATACACCATAGACATCAGGAACCTTAAAAGATGTCTGAAACAAACCCTGCAAAGTAGATAACAAATTCTTACTTCTACACCTCAAAGCAATTTAAATCCCTCAAAATATATATATGTATATATAGAGACGACTAAGCCACCTTCTTGTCTGTTGACAGGGTTTTCAACACATACGGGCTCATCATGTAAAACTGAACCTGCACATCATTGGCAACATACGGCTCCCAGCTTGTTCCTGACCACTCATATATCTCCACAGAAAATTCCTGCAATGAAATGCCACATTTAAAGCTTGCTGCAGATTCCCACTGGCTACCAAGCGATTATCACCTAAGCACATGACTTTGGGAGATTCAGGAGATGTAGAAGCCATACCAGGTCATCCTTGATCCTATATATTGCTGGCTCATCTGTTTCTCCCACCCTATGGTGTACAAGACTACCAGCCTGAAAACACAAGATAAGTGAGGAGCGTGTACCACTGAAGAGGTGACTAATTGAACAAGCAATTACTATCTGTAGATTTGAATGGTTACAGGAGGAGAGAGCTAAACAAGCAAAAAAGACTATGCATATACCTTGAGATGACCCCTTTCGTGGAAGACCCATTTGCTTAGCTCAGTCACAAACTGTTCGTTGCCAGATTTTTCATATCTGAGAATGTTATATATAAGATCAGTTAATCTACTTTCACAATGAAGTGTAGCATCTATAACTTACAAAGAATCCTTTATAGGTACATATCATAAGAACTACAAGTTCCACTTGATGAAATATGTGTCTACTTACTTGTTCAGACTCCCTGCTTTCTGTACACCAGATCTGAAAAACCTGCCTCATGCAAGCAAAACTATGAATCAGAAACATCTAAATGCATGAATAAGCTGGAGTAATACAATCAAACACTTGCTTACCTGTCGCTAAACAACTGCAAAGAGCCTGAGATCACAACCCTAGCATTGTTCCTGGCCTGCCGTAAAAAATACATCAAAATCTGTGAACTCAAGCCACCAAATGAAAATTATAATTATATCGAAAATGGAGAGCTAACTACACAGCAAAACAGCCTGGTCTTTCATACTTTACATGAAAATTGAATTATCCAACGGTTCATAAATCTGGTTATAGTAGAGAGACACAAACCTGCATGACCGACACTAGCGAAATTGAAGACCCCGTGAGCTGGGGGGGACTTGACAATTTCGAGCTTGGGTTAGCAGAGTAAGCGGAGGGGGAGGCTGAAAGAACTTTCAAAACCTAGCATTGAGTATGAGGCATGCATTGGCAAAAGTTAATTCCCACATCAAGGCAATGTAATTCATACTAAGACACAGTATTATTGTAGTTATGGACATCCACTAAATGCAAGAAACAGGCAAGTTCTTCGACTCACCAGATTGTTGGTAGGGTTCAACGAATGTGCAACCCCTCTGAAAAGCACGGGAGTCTGTAATTCAAAAACCAAACACTGAATGAGCTTAAAAGTGTCCCAATCAGAACCATACAAGCTGTGAGTATTAGTCACATAACTCAGCTCAAAAGCAGTGAAGTTACCTCAATCTTAGTTTTTCCTAAAATGACATCGGATCTCACTAAATCGTCGGCAGCAATCAAGGTGTGGTCTCCGTCAATATCCGAGACGGAGAAGCTGGTATGATCAACAACCATAGCTGAAGAATCCTAAGGAGATAATCAGCTAATAAATCAAAATCGCAAGACGCATTTTATTTCGAGGAGAAGATGATTCCACACACTGAGAGACCAACCTCGTCGAAATCAACTCCACACTCTGTGGCAATTCCACGAATCAGATCAGATGCAGAAGTATCCGCCGATAAGATGACGTCACGACCGGAATCAACGAAATCAGCAATAGATTTCGAATCCAAGGACCCTCCGAACCCTACACACACGAAAATGAAAAACAAAATCCAGGTCGCTTCCCAGTTATAAGCAAAACTAGAGATCAGGAAACTCAGAGATCGAAGGTCTTACGCTCTGTCGACGGAGCGAAAATGATCAGCCCATCGTACAAGTACTGGCCATATCGTTGAAGCGCGAGCTTCGAATCTTCAGCTAACTTGAAATCTAGATCGAAACCACGGGACTTGAGAGTGTTAAAAAAGATAGAATGAGAGGATTTCAGAGAGAAATCATCGAGAAGAACCAGAACCCGCCGATCCGTCGGATTATCGACGGAGAATGAGAAGCTAAGTAGCGGAAGAAGGAATAAAGAGATCAGAGCGACGGATCTTGAGGAATTCATCATATTTGCCTCTAGGGTTGTTTCACGGGTGCAGAGAAGAGAGTGAGAGAAGAAGTAGAAGAAGCAGACCCGACGAAGATCGAAGCTAGCACCTGGCGGTGGATCACGTAATAGCTCAACTTAGGATGGGCCGAAACATAGTCATTCAGGCTTTTCGAATAATGGGCTTATTGAGATCCTAATTGGGTCAGGACAAGCTATACTAAAATGGGTCGAGGGTAAATGCTTTCACCTCTATGTTGGTCTGGTCTATTTACTCTCAAGTTATTATTACCAACAACATTTGACGACCCTCTTTATAAGCTTTTCTATTTCATTTTTCTAGAAAACATATAAATTATATTTTTAGTAAAATAATTTTCTGGTTAGTGTTCCCAGACCGAGCAGCCAGTCCTTTTATTTTCTAGTCCATATGGTTTACTTGAGTCTTGATACGAGACAAAAAAAATTTAAAAACATAGGTTTAGATTTGGTTCTCTACCCGGAACAAGAAGTTTAGTGATCTCTTGCATTGGCTCGAAGAGAACAAAAAAAGAAGTTTATTTGCACTTCACTCAGAGTTTAATTACTAATTTGGACGATAAATGTCTTGTTTCAGTATCAATCACTAAGCATTCATTTCATGACGACTGTACCAATGATTAACATCCATTCGAAATAGTTTTTTCTACAGTTATTTCAAATTAATAATTCGAATCCTCGTTTACAAAAAGTAACATTTCATAATTTTTCATAAATATTAAAAACTAAATAATTTTTCATAAATATTTACATAATTCTAACTAATAAAATTATCTAATAAAAAAGTTTTGCATTGATATAATACAAAATGAAAATTTTTTAGAAAACAAAAAAATCTAAATCTAAATCTAAAATGAGATTATTTGTAAAAGAGTAGTAATGGAATACACAATGCATCATTATGGATCATGGCATGTAATAGATTGATTGGACCGCGTAACATTGTGACATATGATGGATCATTGGACCGTAATGTTAACAATTTATTTGACTTGTTTAGTGTTTTCTTATGGTATATCAATGATGTATATAACTACGAACAAGGATCATAATTTATCAAATTCGAAGTCGGGCCGGACCTGCCTATGTATTTACAATTCATCTATATGATTTAGGTGTTGTTTACGTAAGGCGGAGGTCCGTATAAGCTACCAATTAACGTAGTTGCGTGACAAGAAATCAAGACACTTTACTACAAAACATCATATATTTGACTCCAATTATCCAATTCTCATTTATGATTAATTTGATGATTCTTTTCCTTTGAACCATTTAACTTTTAAAATAGTTTTCTAGAATCTTCATTTTCATGTCTTGACTTACCATTTTATAAGATATATATATTTGTTTTTATTAGAGGTCACTGAGAATATATTACGTAACGACGGAGATAGAAATCAAGAAAAAAAGTTGGTCATAGAACCTATTATATAATACCTGGAATATTTAAAAACAACAGTGGTCCATTCATAATTAATGTACGATTATTCGATGATTTTCTCCAACCGCCATAATAATTTGAGTAAAAATATTTTATGGGACCATAAATCCTTTCGTCACTGAATCAACCACACATCTATATTTCTTCTCTCCACACATAATTTTTTGTGAACCAGTCGAATATGTTTACATATTACTAATCAACTAGATTTATACTCACGGTATGTATGGGAGAAAAATATTCGTAAATGATATTTTATTAGTAAATATAAATTAAATATTTATATAATTTTAAATTTTATTTAAAATTATTTTTAACATTAATTTTTGTATATATAAATTAAAAAAAAGAAAAATAATTATTTTTATGAATTTAATAGTATTTTTTTGTTAGTTTAATAAAATATATTAATACTCTAATCAAATTAATAACAATGACATATATTGTAATTATTCGAATAAGTTAAGTCTATTTATATATTTATTTGAAATTTACTGTAATGATGAAACGTAAATATGATATTTCTGTTAATAACACGTGAGCGTAAAATTATTTTCTTAAATTGTTTCTCAAATAATATATTAGGGTAATAACTTAAATCTATTTATATTTATTTGAAATTATTTATAAATTAACATATTAAAAACTCAAAGAAATAAAAATTATTGTTTTTGCAAATGTAATACTATTTTTTGGTTAGTTGAATAAAATATATTGATTCTATAACCAAATTAATATCGCTAGCATGTATTGTAATTATTCTAATAACTTAAACCCTTTTATATATTTAATCTGAAACTCATTGTGGTGTTGACACGTCAACATCGTATTTTTGTTATTAACACGTCGTGATAAAGTTATTTTGTTAAAAACTTTCTATAATAGGGATATTAAATGGTTAATATTTAAAATAAAAATATTACTGGGCATGTGGTCCCACCATCTCCAACTTGAGTCCGATCATGTCGTGATTTGTTGGTCGTTAATTTTGAATACATTGTACAAAAATGTTTACTCAAGCACATGATTAGTTCTTGCGAGGAACCAATAATCTATCCACATAATGATAATTTATACAAACAACGGTACCTCTCACTTTTTATCACAGCCCTTTTTACAATTTTGTCATTATCGGAATGTTTTGATAAAATAAATACTATAAATAACAGTAACTTCTCTTCAAACATTTCTGATAGTTGATTCCGAAATCCAAGTTTTAACTCATAAGACCATATGCATGCACTCTTACGATGCTAGTTAAAAAAACAAGATGAAAAGAAACCGACGCGCTCTATGATGAACTCCTCTTTTTCTATAATAATTATAGTTGTTCACTGATTCAGACTACTCATATAAAGAAATATGAGTTAAAGTTTTTTAATCAAGATTGGGTGCATTAGTTAACAATGTTTATTTCGAAATAGTAATAGAATTGGCTATAAATAACTCAAACGCAGCTACCATAGAAAGTAAACCATCGATACATTCTTCTGAAATTAAAATATTCAAAAAAAAAAAGAAGAAGAGTAGCAATGCAGATCACAAAACAACAAGTAGCCATGTTTTCCAGTCCCGGAATGGGACACCTCATCCCGGTGATAGAGCTCGCTAAACGTCTCTCCAGCAACCACGGCTTCCACGTCACCGTCTTCGTCCACGAAACCGACGCAGTCTCCGCTCAGTCCAAGTTTTTAGACCCAACCGGCATCGACGTCGTCACTCTTCCTCCGCTGGACATTTCTGATTTAGTTGACCCCGCAGATCACGTGGTAACCAAGATCGGAATCATCATGCGTGAATCCGTTCCAGCTCTCCGATCAAAAATCGCAGCTATGAATCAGAAGCCGACGGCTCTTATCATCGACTTGTTCGGCACAGATGCCTTATGTCTCGCAGCAGAGTTCAACATGTTGAGTTATGTGTTAATCGCTTCAAACGCACGTTATCTTGGGGTTGCTATATATTTTCCAACTTTGCACAAAGATATCAAAGAAGAGCACACTGTGCAAAGAAAACCGCTTCAGATACCCGGATGTGAACCGGTTCGATTCGAAGATACTATGGACCCATACCTGGTTCCGGATGAACCGATGTACCGGGATTTTGTTCGTCACTGTTTGGCTTACCCAAAGGCGGATGGTATTTTGGTGAATACATGGGAAGAGATGGAGCACAAATCATTGAAATCCCTTCGAGACCCCAAGCTTTTGGGCCGGGTCGCTCGTGTACCAGTTTACCCGATTGGCCCGCTATGCAGACCGGTCCAATCATTGAAATCAGACCACCCGGTTTTGGATTGGTTAGACCAACAACCATATGAGTCTGTGCTCTACATCTCATTCGGGAGTGGCGGTTCTCTTACGGCTAAACAATTAACCGAATTGGCGTGGGGACTCGAGTTGAGCCAGCAACGGTTCGTGTGGGTGGTTCGACCGCCTGTGGACGGCTCGTCTTGCAGCGAGTATTTCTCGGTTAATAGCGGGGGCAACAATGACAGCACGCCGGAGTATCTACCGGAAGGGTTCGTGACCCGTACTTGCGATAGAGGTCTCGTGGTTCCATCATGGGCACCACAAGCTGAAGTACTGGCCCATCCGGGCATTGGTGGGTTTTTGACCCATTGCGGTTGGAACTCGACGCTAGAAGGCGTAGTTAGTGGCGTTCCGATGATCGCGTGGCCGCTTTTCGCTGAGCAGAGTATGAACGCGGCGTTGCTCAGCGACGAACTCGGAATCGCCGTCCGTGCAGATGGTTTGCCTGAGGCGATTTCGAGGAGGGAGATTGAGGCGATGGTGAGGAAGGTTATGGCGGAAGAGGAAGGTAAAGAGATGAGAAGGAAAGTGAAGAGGCTGAGAGACACGGCGAAGATGTCGTTGAGCATCGACGGTAGTGGTTCGGCGCACGAGTCCCTTTGCAGAATCACGGAGGAGTGTCAACGGTTTTTGGAACGTGGCAGGGAATTAGCACGTGGTGCGTAAAAATGCATATCGTTTTCTAGCTCTTTTCTGGTTCAGACTGTGTGTCGTTTTCAAATTTTAGAGTATTTCCATTGTAGTCGGTATTTTTGTAATATAATAATGTTTTAGTATTAATAATTGTCAACTAGTTTTTCATTGTAATAAAATAATCGCTGTTTGTAAGATATACAAGTGCTTTTTTTAATCTTTTATTAGTTTATGTATTTCTCAACTGATGTTTCACTGTAATACTGAAATAATCGTGTTGGTTGTAATAAAGCAACATTTTGTAATACATAGTAGTCTCTGTCACATGTTTTAATATGAAAACTGTCGCGACAGTTTGGGATTATTAGGTGCGAAATGTTAAAGGAGAAAATTAGATTGCTTTATTCATCTAAACCATTTGCACATTTACAAAGTGTTACTTCGTGTCCATAGATGATTGGAGTAATTGTTTAAACCGGCGGAAAGGTTTGTAAGTTCTTCTCCTCGATCGTTACTGTTTAAGTTGAATCGTTCGTTTTTAGTTTTCACAATTTTATCAATTAACGTGATAGCGATTTTGTAATCATAAAGGCAACCCTTAATCAAGTAACCTCTCGTTGACGTTGTAGATGAAATCAAAATACTATAACAAATTTACCAAGAAAAGGGTGGGTTGTATATAATTCAATAATTGCTTTTTTAATACACAAAGGTAGAATAACCCGAAAATTACATCTTCAGGGCATAACATTTTTTGGATTTCTATGATTTTTGGGTACTTTTGGTTTTGGAATTAATGAAACGTAGTTACGTAATGAACAACGTATTATGATTGACAGATGCCAAACATTTCATAATTAAAAAGAACATATACCGAACTCATTTGCGTTGTTATGCACTGTCCACCATACATTAAGCCAAAATTTAAGAGTTTTTCTATCAGATATAAATGGAATTATAGTTTCCTGTTATGTATATGCGAGTTTAATTTTGGATGCCGATGATGGTACATAAATTTATCTGATGAATTTAATCCAAATGGTCTCGAAATTTCCCGAATTTTTTTTTTCATGGATATTAATTTTGATCGAACAAGTGCAGAACAAAATCCTTACATGAAAAATCCGTAATATGAGATATACTAGATTTATACCTACGCCATGCATGGAAAAAAATATTCGTAAATTATATTTTATTAGTAAATATAAATTAAATATTTATATAATTTTAATTTTTATTTAAAATTAAAATTTAACATTAATTTTTGTATATATAAATTAAGAAAGAAAAAAATTTATTTTTTATGAATTTAATAGTATTTTTTTGGTTAGTTTAATAAAATATATTAATACTCTAACCAAATTAATAACAATGATATATATTATAATTGTTCGAATAAGTTAATCATATTTATATATTTATTTGAAATTTACTATAATGATGAAATGTAAGCATGATATTTCTGTCAATAACACGTGAGAGTAATATTATTTTCTTAATTTTTTTCTCAAATAATATATTAGTGATTATGTAATAACTTAAATCTATTTATATTTATTTAAAATTATTTATATATTAACGTATTAAAAATTTAAAGAAATAAAAATTATTGTTTTTACAAATGTAATACTGTTTTTTGGTTAGTTGAATAAAATATATTGATTCTCTAATCATATTAATATCAATCACATATATTGTAATTATTCTAGTAACTTAAACTATTTTATATATTTAAGCTGAAACTCGTTGTGGTGTTGACACGTCAGCATGACATTTTGTTATTAATACGTAATAGTAAAATTAATTTGTTAAAAAGTTTCTCAAATAATATATTAGAGATATATATATATATATATGAATATATGATATATATATATATATATGATATAATCAGCAATCTAAACAATTATATTGGGTCACCATGTATCCTCTTTATGGATGGCCCATATTTTAGGCCCTTACTGTTCTCATCGCACAAAACTTAAAGACTAGCCCACATATTTTTGACTAACTAATGACGCCCCAACCTTAAAAAAACCCATAAATTTCTGAGTCTAAACCCATTAATATTGTTTGGAGTATTTGTATCAATAAAAATTATTCAGATCATATAAAAAATGTCCATTCCAGAGTTGCTGGATCTAACAAATCTTCTTTTTATTCGGACAAGTTTTCGCCGCCACAGCACGACATTTGTTTTCACATTATCGATACGTAAAATAATTTCACAATAATAGAAAACAATTAATTAAAAAACCTAGTTGATTACAGAGATATGTTCAACTCCAGTTGTTATCATGTGCTTTAAGTTGGTCCATACCTTTGTAATTTTTTTTACAAGAATACAGCTCTGACCTCTCTGAATAATGTTTATACTATACAAGCCAGACGGTGGCGATCCACGTGACCTTATCAATTTTAGTTTTCTTTTTCTCTTTGTTTTAACCTTGAATGTTTATATAACTATCATCTAAATCAACATTAGAATCTTTAGTTTTGTATCTTAATCAACTTTAATTTTATTGGTTAAGTTGTTTACTTTAAGCTTTACGGTAGTCGACAACGTTTCAGAAAAAGCAAGTTGCCATCCACAAATAAAATAATACTAAGAAATTTTTTTGACGTACCATATATATATATATAGATCCTGTTCGTTTGGCAACCGCAGGAACCTGCGGCTGTGGCTGCGGCAGACTTTTGTTCGTTTAGCTGCAGCAGATACCAGACGCAGCGGTCAGACGCTGCGTCATGCGTCGTAATTTTTTTGACCGCTGATTAAAACAGCGGTGCGACTAAAAATCTGCGATCAATCGCAACCGTAACCGCCGGCGGTAGACAAACGAACATCTGCCGCAACCGCAGCCGCAGGATTGACCGCAGCCACAGCCGCAGCCGCTTGCGGCGACCAAACGAACAGCACAATACATTTAAATTTGTTTGAAAGATTGAAATAATCAAGAGTATTGTCAAGATATCGAAAATACTAGAAACCGGCAATGCAAATGTTGCGTACAAATACTTGTAGACTACAAATCGAATCTATATATGTCAATATTTAGGAAATTTAAGATAATTAAGTTGTCTAAACCTCAAAATACTCTATAAGTTTTATAATTGGTAATGAGTAGCGAGCACAGTCAGAACGTAGTTGGATAATTAGGGTAAGAATGTGTTGATTATTTGATAGATAAACTTTTGATTAATTAAAGAAAGAAAAACGTAAGGAATCTTTCTACCCATTTATCTATCTGTTACGCAAAGCACTGAGAGAGTTGTAAGTACGGGAAACAAGGAAAGCAAATGTTGGGATAAACATGACATTTAATTCTTTTAATCATTTTTTCTTTAGTCATACTTAATTGGGATTAGTTTATTTAAAAGAAAGATATTATATAATTAAAAAAGGACAAAATAAATGCAAGTTCCCAACTCAAAAGCATATGAGAAAAGGAATCGATCTCGTGCCCATATGCGCATCTTCTTTTCACGTTTAATATAAATAAAACATAATTAACGACTGTAAGGTTTATCGTTACTTCCAAAGTAGAGCTTGACATTGGTGCTTGGGTTTGAATACCTATCTCACATCATTATTACAACCTTTTTTTTGGTCTTGAATCCCATGTAACGACAAGAGTAAATAAACCTACGCAAACTCCAAATCTTATCTATATCTACTTATCGTATAGGACCACAGGTTTAAAGTTTAAACGATTCATACGTTATACATACCATTAAACTAGCCACATCTTAATATATATAAGACTACATATATCGCTTAATGGTTAAGCCCTAAGAGGATACAAATTCTAGCTGGTGCATGTCAATACCTTTTTGTATTATTTTCTGCGTTATACATAATCTACTTCAATGTTGGTGTGACAGAAATGCATGTAGTTGCCAATTGCGATTAACGATTACCATAGTTATATAAAACATAACTAAGAATGGGTTGGAATGTCTTAATTGCAACGTATTTTCATATTTTTTATGGTTTACTTCCGTCAACTACACGAATTTATGCGAATAAATCTATTTTCATCCGTACTTTTTGGGTCTTTTATAAGTTACATAAACTATGTTTGTTTTCCGTAAATTAAATAAAATTCAAAAATTATTATAATTACATAAATTTCGTTAATATTTATACGTTAAATTATTATTAAATTTTATTTTATTTCGAAAATTTGGTTTTAATGTCAAAATAAATCCAAATTAAAACTAGATTTTTGAATTAGAACTAGATTTAGTAACTATTTAATTTGTAAACATTAATCAAATTTTTGAAATTAGAATAATTTATGAAATTTGTGTAATTTATAAAAGAAAATTATAGTTTATATAGTTAAAAAAAACCAAAAAATACGAATATAAATATATTTAGTCGTATAAATTTGTGTAGTTTACGAAAATAAATCTTACTTTTTATATAAGTTTAGGATAAGTAATCGAAATACATTTTTGGTACGATCAAAAACCGATGCAGAGGGTAAGTCAAAGATGGAATCTGGAAGTAGAGGCCCGGAGAAGGAGGGAAGGTGAGAGGACACGCGGCAACAGGAGAAGTGTGGTCCAGAGAAAAAGGAGAATCAGGGAGACGACACGTAGCCCAATTAGAAAGCATACCCATGTGACCTCTTAACTTTCCATCACTCATTCACTTGCGTGGAACTTGTCTTTGTCACCACTTTCCTTCACTCCTCATTACTTAATCTTTTAACTTTTTACAGTTAGTTTTTATTTTCTCGCAAGTGGGAAATACGTAACAAAATTAAGAAAAGTTCTAAACTGATCAATTTATTCAAGTCCTAATTTCCATATATCAAAATTTTACATAAATGAGATTACTATAGTTGAAATTTGCCGGTTATAATTCTTATCTTACATCGTCTCTAATCCATACAATCTCTAATATATTATTTGAGAAACATTTTTAAAAAAAAATTTATATTTACGTGTGATTTACAAGTATGTCATGTTGACGTGTCACATCATGAGAAATTTTTAAACAAATATTATATAATACTTAATTTACTTAAGTATTTACAAAATGACATTAAATCAATATTTATTATTATACTATATGTAAATACCTAATATTTCAACATAAAAGACAAACATAATATAAAATAAAATATTAATTTTTTTAAAAATTAGTTAAACAAAAGATAAAACCAAATTTTAGAATAATTCAATATTTATCACATCTACAATTTTTATCTATTTAATAATATTATTTTTGCAAGATATTGATAATTTAATTTATTTTTATAATCTGATTTTTATTGTATATTTTATTTGTATAATCAATATTAGTTTTTTAAACTATTTTAAATAAAAATCAATTATATATATTTAATTTATATTAACTAAATAAATAATTAATTATAATATGTAAATATAAATCTAGTATTATTATAAACAACAAGTCAACAAATACTGTTCTTCCACGAAACTAATTAAGTTTTATGTAGAAAACACGTTCGAATTGAGATAAGTGCATCAAATTTGAGGATGTGACGTTATAACATATAAGAGACAAAATGATGGCTCGACAGTGCACAGTTGCACACCATCAATATAATTATATATAAAAATGTTTGTATGCCTAAGACCAAAACTTTAATATATGTAAGTTGTATGATGTGTCTTCCTCCAATTAGTTGCAAGAAAGACTGGGGTGTGGTGTGGGGGAGGGGCCATGCTAAAAAAAGCTTTTCCGGTTTCATATTCTGATTGGCTGAATGAAATCAAACTAAATTACCCTAGAAAAACTGAATATATAACTGTATTCAAATTATTATAGACCACATGGTTACATAGAGATTATTACTCTGATTTTTTAACAATAATAGGTCTATTCGTTTCGTAGCCACAGGTTCCTGCGGCTGTATCATGCGGCCAAACGTTGTTCGTTTGACCGCTGTAGGTTCCTGTGGTCAAACGCTGCGGTCGACCGCAGAAAGCTACGATCAAAATTTTTAATCGCTGCGAAATTATAGCGTTTGTAATCAAACAATTGCAATACAACATGCGGCGACAACATGTGGCGATCAAACGAACAACAATATTGCTGCGTCTGACCGCAGGTCACTGCCGAGACAAACGAACAGCGCTAATCCATTTGGTGTAACTAATTAATATCTTACCGTCGAGTCGTTTTCTGGTAGAATAAATTAGAGTTACGTGAAACATTTTGACACTGATTCTTAATGATTACATTTCCTATTTCTTTAACGTCCAGCGACGAAACTACAGTAGATAAGTTGAATTTTACCCTCGTCACCGATTTGAAAGCCACGTGAACCTCACGTGCATGGACGTCACTCAATGTCGGAATACATATTTGTTTCCTTTCTTTGTGAATTATTTATTTTTTACCTGATTATATACATTCCTATGATTCTTCTAAGTTTCCTAGTTCCTACACGTCACACCTAAAAACAGCCTATATATAAACCTTTATTATATTTTTTTATCAACTGACCATTTGTATATAATGAAAGTGTAGCCTACTGTTTCTTTTTTTTTTTGTTAATACATATACTATTTTAAACCTCTAATCATGACAATATACTATATATTCCACCATATTTTTTTCCCACTTAAGAGATTTTGGAGTTGAAACCCTTACAAACGAGGGCATGCATGCTAAAAAGGTACCAACGCACAAAGCCTTCGGTGGATAGTTAATTTTGTATTAGCTTAGTGTGCGTATTTTCTTGTAAATACCTTTTTCTTACACCATACTTTGAAATTTACAAAATGTGACCGTAGTCTCACACATGTTCAACAACGATGATTCATAAGCCGTCTATTTAGTTAAATGATTTTCATTAACGTAGAATAAATTGATATAAACATATATATATGAACAAGAAATTTGCCGAATCAGACTTTACAAAACAAGGTAGGTATGTGATCGAATGTGACTTGTCGGGGAAATTAAAGTGGCTGAAGTGATGAAGATGTGTTTTCGACATTGAAGTCAATTCTTTTGAAGATTTGAGTTGGAGTTATTGCGAATACGTAAACCCTTCAAACATATCCATCCAAGAGCAAACTGGATCAACACTTAAACTCTAAAAAATCATTTTGTGTTTAGTTGGGTTTCTATATATATACTACGTGATATTAAATATGATTTCTATATGTACGAGGTAACATGATTTTAGATATCGTTTTGTTCTCGTGCATATATACTACATACTTTTTTGTGTATGGCCGAAAAAATCCGTGAACCTGATGTCAAAGAAGGGTTTGTATGATGCGTATACGTACAAAGCAAAATTAACAGGCTATGTTCAATTAATCGCACTGTGGAATATTATAATTAATTATAATACTATTGATGAAGAAAAATAGAGAGCGATGTTTAAATAAATATATAAAGAAATATTGGAAAGGTTCGTGGTTATAGATTTCTAATCACTAGACTAGTTTAAAATAATAATCAATAGGGAAAATGGAAAAAGGAGGAGCATATTGCTTTTCAAAGGGAATTGAGTGGTCTCGAGCTCCCAAAACAAAGAAAAAAAATCCCTATAAATCTCACTAACTAACAGTAGCGATATTCGTTTGTCTGTCGCAGCGACATGCGGTCAGACGTTGCGGTTAGACGTTGCAATATTATTGTTCGTTTGATCGCCGCAGGTTATTGCCGCATGTTGTATTGCAATTGTTTAATCGCAAACGCTATAATTTCGCAGCGGTTAAAAAATTTTTGTCACAATTTTCTGCGGTCGACTACAGCGTTTGACCGCAAAAACTTACGGTGGTCAAACGAACAACGTTTGGCCGCATGACGCATCCGCAGGATTCATACGGCTACGAAACGAACAACACTAGTATAAACTAAAATAACCAAAGAGAGAGACAGTTCATTTATACATTTATACAATGTTTTTGAGAAATTAAACTGACTAAACAAAACATTACTATGCAATAGTTATCCACATTTGATTCTTTTGTTTGTCAACAATATGATCTTTTTCATATGGATAAATATCTATTGGGTATTAGTTTTTCTTTGTTTTTTTTTTCAACAAACAGTATAAATGTATATATAAACTGTGTGTGTGTTATATTGGTTTAGTGAGATACATATATATGATAGGAATTGGATGGACTTGTTTTATTGACTCCAGAATTTGGTAGGTAGTCTTCGGGATCCGCACCACGTCTCTTGTCCACAATTGTCACGCACTTCTTTATATGTTTTACTACTTTATTTCTTTTACCACTAAATTTCAAATTATAATATAATGCGGTAATCTTTTTTCTTCTAATTAATTTTAATCAAAATTAAAACTTTGAATACAAAATAATACTTATGAGATATTTAATAATTTTACCAATTTAATAAACTAGAATAAACTGCTTCTCATTTTGATAGCTTTTTCATTGTCCTAATAATAAGTAATCTCTCTCTGTATATGTAAATCTACAAGTGTATTATTATGTAAGATACATCCCATGGAACATAACAAAATATCTATATTTTAATGTGTATATTATATAAATCATTTATAAATGTCTTTACACGAAAATAATAAATGTAAACAAAGGAGAGACGGCCCAATAATAAAGTCACAGTCTTCCAGCTTATAAAAGGCGTCTCCTATAGGATTCAACCTCACCAAAGCCATAATCCGATTGCATCACTCTTCTTGAAACATAGTGAGAGAGAGAGAGAGAGAATGGATCAAATGGTACTACGCTCTCAAGTGTACCCTTACACCGTTCAAACCCAACAGTCACAGTGCATAATAGTAGACCAGATAGATGGATCATCAGGCGAAGGAACAAAGCCGGCGAAGCGACGTAGGAAGAGGAGGGGCAAAGGGTCATCAGGGACCAACGAAGATGACGTGGCGGATATCGGAGGGGTCCTGTTGAGGAAGAGGAAATTGACGAATGAGCAAGTGAATATTCTCGAATATAGCTTCGAGAACGAGCACAAGCTTGAGTCAGGGAGGAAAGAGAAGATAGCCGGAGAGTTAGGTCTTGACCCAAGACAGGTGGCTGTTTGGTTCCAGAACCGCCGTGCACGGTGGAAGAACAAGAAACTCGAGGAAGAGTACGCCAAACTCAAGAGCCAACACGACACCGTCGTCCTCGGCCAATGTCAGCTCGAATCTCAGGTATAATTTTTTTATCTTTTTAACTATAAATTTTACACTTTTCGGATATTTTCGAATAACGTATAAGTACATGATAACTAGTAGTCATAACTATATATATGTGTATATATTCCTAAGTGTTTATTGGCTAATTATTATTTTTCATTATTTACGCACACGTGAAAAGAACTAAATGGAATTTTATAACAAGTAAAAATATTTCAAACCGGGCTTGGGACTTCGGAAGATTCCTCGTCAAATAAATCGGTTAAAATGACATGAGGCCCACAAATAGCATAAGTGGATAGTTCGTCATCCTTTCATTCTCTTATCCACCGTTTAATAAGCCCAATCCTGTCCGTACAAACTCTATTGGGCTAGTTATAGCCCATTTGCAATTACTACTCAAGTTAATGCCACGTCTAAATTCTTAGTCAACTAAACTAGTAAAATATTATGTTAAAAAAACGAGTAAAATAATTTCAAAATAATATTTTCCTGTGTAAAATTGAATTATATAATACGTTATATTGATAATGTAAAAGAGAAAAGCTATAATTTGTTACTGAAAGAGTAATACCCTAAAATAGCATATTTTCAAATTTTTCTTCTAAATTTAGCATTTCAAAATTAAATTCCCAAAAATAGCACAAATACTTATATAAAAATACTTATTTATTTTAAATAAATTATATATAAACTTAAAGTATTATAGTTGGGTTCATTTTTTCCAATTTAAGGTTTAGTTTTTTTCTTTTAAAATATAGTTTAATGCATTTTAATCTTAAATTTGTACTATTATTATAAATTTAAACTAATTATGTTATTTTTGAAATAAAAACTTAAAAAGATAATATTTTAGACATTTGCCTTACTGAAATCTATTCTTTTTCTTTAGCCAAGTAATCCATGTCTTATATATATGTAGGTACTTAAAGTGAATTATATATCTCCCTTAATGGTTTATATTTATATTAGTTGCATGTCTTTTTTTTGTAGATATTAAAACTGACAGAACAACTAAGTGAATCTCAGAATGAAATTCGAAAACTATCGGAAAGACTTGAAGAAATGTCAACCAACAGTTCAACTTCATCGCTTTCTGTTGAAGCCAACGAGGCACCAATTGATTTCAAATTTGCACCAGAAACTAATCATAACATCCCATTTTATATGTTAGATAATTATTCACAAAACATGGAGTATTGGGGTGATTTGTATGTATAATGTTAGCAGCTTGGGTTGTGTTTATGGTTGAAAATCATGTTGTAATTGATGTAGAAATAGATGTTGGTAAAGATGTTGTAAATGTGGTCTTTTCAATATTTATTTTAATATATTGGGTTTCGCTTTTCTAGTTCTGTATATATTATTTTAATTAAATAAGCTAACACGCAAAATTAGTGATTTTATAACATATAAAATATACAAACCTTTTTCCATTATGAACATTTCGATATACAGTTAGTTCAAATTGCACGAATGACGAAATTATTTGAACTAAACATAAAAAAGGATTAAGACAACTTTTTCTACAACAATTTAATTTCTCAAATAAATCATTACGGAAATGAATGTTCATAAGAAAATCCACCATGTTCATTTCCTTTTTGTCATTTTAATCTTTATCCATAAATTTTTGTTTGGTTATAACAACGATTTCACAAATATATAAATCTAATGAGTTTGGAATTTTGGTGACATATTATAAAGTTTTCCCTCCCATTCCACATTTGAGTCCCTTTTCAAAGTTAACAAAAATAACGTTTCAGAAAAGTTCTCAAAGTTTGTCGATTTGTCAAGAACAAAAGGCTAATTAAAGAAGAACCTAAGCGAAATTGCAATAAAAATAGCCTGAAACAAAGGAGAACCATACATCTCAATTGGAAGACCTTAAAAACAATTAAAGAAGAACGAAAACAAGTTTTCCAACCCATTATTAATTAACAAAAAGAAGAAAAAAAAACAAAAGGTTTCATGAGTTACAGTCGTGCTGACAATCTTCGAACCATTTGTGGAGTTCATTCAATCGTTCACCCATAGAGCAAGAGAGAAACATAAGAACAAAAGGAATCTAAGGAGTGGGAAGTGTATGAGGAAGCTGTGTCCGAACATAGACAAAGACGATGGTTTGGAGACGGTTTTGGAAATTCCGATACCGGAGGAAATGTTTTCCGGTATGGGTAATAACGTTGCGTTGAGGTGGCAGAATATGCTTACGTGGATGAAAGCTCAAACATCTGATAAATGGTCGCAGCCGCTGATCGCTGCTCGTATCAACGAGCTTCGTTTCCTTCTTTTTCTCGTTGGATCCCCTCTTATACCACTCCAGGTTCAAGTCGGCCACTCTGTTCATAAGCCTGTCAAAGATTCCTCCATTGTAAGTAATTTAGCACACACAAAAATATCATTCTCAACAGATCGATTTTTCTCCAATCGATCTAATCTACCCGGTGATGATCTAATCTTTCTCCCTTTTTCGATTGCAGCAAGCTTCGACGGCGAAATACATAGTGCAGCAGTACATAGCGGCGACGGGAGGACCGGCAGCGTTAAACGCCGTGAATAGCATGTGCGTCACCGGACAAGTGAAGATGGCGGCGTCGGATTTTCACCAGGGAGATGATGCCGGCGCTAATCTTAAGAGCAACGAGGAGATGGGTGGTTTCGTTCTCTGGCAGAAAGATCCAGATCTCTGGTGTTTGGAGCTCGTCGTCTCTGGTTGTAAAGTCATTTGTGGAAGCAACGGTCGGCTTTCATGGCGACATTCATCGAACCAACAAACTCCAACGTCTACCGGACCGCCGAGACCTCTCCGCCGTTTTTTGCAGGTACCGATCCGGTTATTGATTATTTTTTTTGCTGTGATTACGGTTCTGTTGAATCGGTGGTTTATTGTTGCTAGGGTTTAGACCCACGATCGACGGCAAATCTGTTTCTCGACGCGACGTGCATCGGAGAAAAGATCATCAACGGTGAGGATTGCTTCATTTTGAAATTAGAGACGAGTCCGGCGGTTCGAGAGGCTCAAAGCGGTCCAAATTTTGAGATCATTCATCATACGATTTGGGGCTATTTCAGTCAAAGATCAGGACTATTGATTCAATTCGAGGATTCGCGGCTGCTGAGAATGCGGACGAAGGATGACGACGACGTTTTCTGGGAGACTAGCGCCGAATCAGTGATGGATGATTACCGGTACGTAGACAATGTGAACATTGCTCATGGCGGCAAAACGTCGGTTACGGTTTTCCGGTACGGAGAAGCGTCGGCTAACCATCGAAGACAGATGACGGAGAAATGGCGGATCGAAGAAGTTGATTTTAACGTTTGGGGTCTCTCGGTGGATCATTTTCTTCCTCCCGCCAATTTGAAGATCGGAAAATAATTTCGTTTTCTTCTTTTAATGTCATACGGTTGATGAAAAATTGAAAAAAAAAGTATCGTTCGTTTTTCTCCGATTTCATTAACTTTTGTTTTAATATGGGGATTATTTGCAAACTACCCTATTTAAGTTTTCTACTTTTTTGAAAATCATACCATTGATATATTCATTTTAGTTAGAAACTATATATTTTAAGAAATAAAATTTAAATTGTTAATTTAGATACTTAAATAATTAGAAATTATTATTTTTCTGTTTTATGATCAAAGTTAATTTTCCGCATAAATTTAAGTATTTTATTTCTTAACTATTTGGTTTATTATTGATTAAAATAATTTTAACCTGATAACAAATAATATTTTATTCTAGTTAAATAATTTCCTGCAAAAAAATCTTAAACGTCATCAATAAAATAGAGAGAATAATAAATGTATATAGAATGAATAAATTTACAGAATATGTTATTTAAAATCTAATTTTTAATAAATACAAGAAACGAAAATAGTAATTTTCTCATGAATATATCATCACTTAGTCGGTGCATTTAGGATTCTCTTGACTCCTGAATTTTTAATCACGACCAAATATAATAATTTAAAAATTCAAGATCTTCTCTGAATTGATAAAACATGAGAAATATCGAATTAAATTTTAGTAAAGAAATTGAATGGTAATGAAAATTTATTTAAGAATTATACTTTTTGTATTTGGGGGTTTGGATATAAATATAAAATCCGCAAACCATTTTTCCTCTTTATTTCTTATTTCCAGATTCGGAAGAGAAACGACGCTCCTTTGCACTTGCAGACTTGTTCGTTTCCGATCGCTGAACTCTGCGCCAATGAAGGATGGCGACACCATACCACTAAGCACTTCTTCCGTCGGCGCGACGACGGCGTTTTCAGCGAACGCCAAGAAGGAAAGTGGTTATACCGCTCTCTTCGCGAAAGGCCGATACAAGTTTTGGGCCTTAGCTGCGATTCTGCTACTCGCTTTCTGGTCAATGCTTACTGGCACCGTAAATCTCCGGTGGTCAGCCGGAGACATAAACCATTTCACCGACGATCTGATCTTTCCGATCCATGAGGATCTCGATGTTCTTGTGAGTCTCTGTTCGTGATCTCGTTCTGTTTCAGATTTCGGGGTTGGTTGGTTATTTTTGATTGGGATTTGGTTGTGAGAATAGGAAATGGAGGAGAGAGAGAAAGTGGTGAAGCACATGTGGGATGTGTATAACAATGGTCGTCGTATCAGATTACCGAGGTTTTGGCAGGAGGCGTTCGAGGCTGCTTACGAGGAGCTGACGAGTGATGTGCCTGACGTGGTAGAAGCTGCCATTTCAGAGATCGCGAGGATGTCTATTCGCTCCGTTGTCATAGATCCGCCTCCGGTACATTCAACGGTGAGAAATTAAGCATTGAATCTGACTTCCATCGACGTTTTAATACTGCTAATTGCTCTTTATACGGTTTTACTATGCTTTCGGTGTGGCTAGGTTGGTAGATTCATTTTGATTAGCTTTGGTTATACAATGAGTTATTTCCTTTACATTGCACTGAAATATTGAGATGAAAGACAACTAGTAGGAGAGAGATAGAGATCTGAAGTTTGATTCGCGTGTCATTTTCACCGCTGAATCTTAAGGTAAATGTAGTCTTGAGGGTATTGCCAACCAATCTGCTTATATCTTTTACACAGATTAGCACTATGAGTAAGTGTTAGTAGATCAGCTTCATTTTGCATGATCTTTTATCGCTCTGCCGGCTAGTTTCCTTGGCGAAAGAAAGTTAGTTTTTCGTACAGCTAGATCAGGCAACTAAGGGAAATGTGGTTTATTCGTCTTCGCCCATAACTCTAAGCAACTGATTGGGATGTCGGTTTATCCTTACTTCGGGTTGTGGCTTTTTGGAGGGTTAGTGTTTCGTGTAGGGTGTTTGGAAGAAAGCTTCTTCTTTACTTGGTTCTGAGTTCTATGTAATGCCGTTGAAGATATCTTTGTATCGATAAAGCGATGGGGTGTCTATTTAATGGTTGGATGTTCTCTTTCCTCCAGCATGACATGTTAATCATAGTAGCATTCTCTTGTCAATGCATTAGTCTAGTTTTTGAAGCATTGTCTTCTCAACCCGATACTTGTAGCAAGATGCTGAATTTCTTAGTGTTTTGATGCTTAGGAGAGTTGTAAACAAGCATTGATCAACAGCAGAGGTGTAGAAAGAATTTGGCTATTTGGAAACCTTGATTTTGTTTCGAATCACATAAATTTATTGTTATTGCTGTTGTAAATGGTAACCTTGTGTCAATATATCTTTATTGTCGACTTTGTTTAGCAGAACGTACGGGAATTGACGAAGACTCTGAAACTTGGGGACAAAGGAATAACGACCCAGATATCCAAATGAAGCAGCCGTCGATTGAAATAGCTACGGACTTTGTCAAATTAGTATTAGTTGCCGGTCGGGGAGGCACTTCATTTCAGGAAGATAAATCTCATTATCCCTAACAGATATGTCCATCATCAGTGTTATTTTTCTTCCACTAGGGGCATATTTCATTTCGGTATCATCTCTTGAAACCAAATTTTCGAGTAACTCTCATCTAGAGGCTATTATTGCCTTTGAATGTTTTTTTTTTACTTATTTGGGGATTTATAAATTTATCCTTCCGCTCTTAACTCAGGTCAATTTGCCTAATACGCAAATCTAATTTCACATATACATTTATGGGAATTTTTGAAAAACAAAAATTCAGCCACTACGTTAATAAAAGTACCCAACTTTTAGTTGTAATCTAAAATCCATTATATTCAGTTTTCAAATAAGCAAATAAAATAATCTAATATTTTAACATGCTAGACATGTTAAATTGAAAGCCAAAACAAAATGGTTTATGTGAAAATACCCTGTTATGTTCTTTTGTCTTAAAACACTTCCTTGGTTTTTAAAATGAACTTTTTATATATTATCAGACATTTTTTTCTCGATTAAATTTTGAAATAATATTTTTCATTATTAAAAATTCAAATTCATATGGTTTTTTAAATGCATTAAGTAGTTATAAACAATGATCAAAATAACAATTTAGTCAGTTAACTTATAATTTTTTTATAAAAAAACTAGAAGTTAATTATCTTTTATGATATTTTCGAAAGGTTCCATAACAAAACACCGTGGACATTGGCACTTAAACATTAAACATTAAGTAAAAGGCAAATGTCTAAAATAACACTTTTCTAAGTTTTTATTTCAAAAATAGCATCATTAATTTAAATTTCCAATAATAGCACAAATTTAAGATTAAAATGCATTAAAACTATATTTTAAAAGAAAAAACTAAACCCTAAATTGGAAAAATGAACTCAAATACAATACTTTAAGTTTATATATAATGTGTTTAAAATAAATAAGTATTTTTACATAAGTATTTGTGCTATTTTTTTAGAGTTTAATTTTGAAAATGCTAAATTTAGAATAAAAACTTGAAAAGATACTATTTTAGAGTATTATTCTTAAGTAAAAGTATATTTAAATGAAATTAAACTAACAAGTATACTTATAATGAAAGAGAGTTCAAATTTAAATTGTTAACTTAAACATTACGTAATTATAAATCATTTTAATTAATGTTATTTAACTAACTAACGAAAATACAAAGCACTTTCAAAATCAAATGCTTAGACGATTGTCTTTTGTTTTTGTTTGGGATAAACATCTTCAATTTTCTTGATATTTGGTGTTGTTAAAATTTGTTGAGTTTTAAATTACACCTTGATAGTTGAAATTTTATAGACGAGTTCTTAATGAAATTTCTCTTTGATTGGGTCATAAAGCAGATGCTTTTCTACGAAGAGTTTAGTTTTTTTTTCTGGTACATAAATGAGCATTTTAGAATTTGTCTCAGGAGCGTTTTCGTCAAAGACCGGCCTAGAGGGAACCATATGGAGGACAAGCACCACAGAGACCGTGACCGTACTCGGATCAACATTACGAGAATGGTGAGAATCAGGTTACTTATGTATATATTGTTTTTTTTTTTTCAGTCAACAAAAAGTTTATTAAACAATATTTCTTATAAGGCCATAACCTTTTTCTATGTTTTGGTTTTTTAATTCATAAGCAAAATCGTGTATAAGGGAAAAAGTTAGGGTAAAAGTGTCATTTAAAGCTTCCCGCCCTTAGGCGCTACTTCCAATTAATAAAAAATGAAAATAAGCGAATGTGTCTTTTCATTATACCCTCGTTTTGAATTCGTACTCCGACGCCGTTGGGTGATTTCGCCATTTCGTTTAGGTTTTTTCCGGACCGTAACTTCCTTCTTTTCCGATGGTTAGTCTGCGCGCCACGAAATTCGCTCCGTAAGTCTCTCACTTTTGCTTGTTTTGTTTTCGGTGTGGTTTTTAGGCGATTTTTCTGACGCCTAACACCCTCTAAAATCGCTCGCTGTTCTTGGGAATTTTCCTTCGCTGCTTATCATTGCTTGTCGAGTTTTGGTTTCTATTTTGAAATCATCCGTATCTCTGTTGTCTTTTGATTTTTCTTTTTATTTCTGATTCTAAGGGCTTCGGAAATGGCCGGCGACGGAAATACGGAGAAAAACGCCTCTGGCGACTCACCGACTTCTGTTCTCAACGAAGACGTATGTTCTGTGTTCTACTCTTTTCATTCATTTTCCTGCCATTCTTACACATTCTTTGCTACCGTGGGATTTGCTTAGGAAAACGCGAGAAAACCTGCAATAGTAAATATAAAATGTTTGCTCGCTCTTTTCTGTTTTCGTTTTTATTAGGAATGTGAAACTTTTTGTGTTACTTTTATACTTTTGGCTTTGGTTCTATAAATGGGTGTTACTTTCACTATCTGATTTTGGCCCTGTTTCCGACTCTGAAGGAAAACTCTGAGGAGAAAACCGTTACTGTTGTGGAGGAAGAGATTCTTCTCGCCAAAAATGGCGATTCATCTCTTATTTCTGAAGCCATAGCTCAGGAAGAAAAACAGCTGCTCAGAATTCGGGAAGATGAAGAGAAAGCAAAATGTACTGGCTTCGATGAAGCTCCTGTTCTGAATGATACCCAGTTTACTAAACTGGATGAGCTCCTGACGCAAACCCAACTGTACTCCGAGTTTCTTCTTGAGAAAATGGAGGATATCACGAAAGTAACCTTCTTTTAAGTCTTCTTTGTGATGTTTTTTTTTCTGGTTTGGCATGAGTCATTTTTCTTAATTGAGCACTTGCTTGAAAATTGTGTTTTGCTAGAATGGAATAGAAGGTGAGCACCAAAAAGCCGAACCTGAAAAGAGTGGTCCTGGACGCAAAAGAAAGGCTGCTTCTCAGTACAACAATGTTAATTCCAATTACAAACTTCATCTACCATGATCTTAGATATATTTTGTGTTTTTCTGCTTGCTTGGAAAATCAGCTTACGTGGATGTAATTGTGCGCTTTTTTCTTTCTTCAGACTAAGGCTAAGAGAGCTGTTGCTGCTATGATTTCAAGATCTAAAGAAGGTGGTGAAATCCACAACTCAGATCTGACTGAGGAAGAAAGAGTAATGAAAGAGCAGAGTGAACTTGTTCCTCTTCTGACTGGTGGAAAGTTAAAGTCATATCAGCTCAAAGGTGTTAAATGGCTAATATCATTGTGGCAAAATGGTTTGAATGGAATTTTGGCCGATCAAATGGGGCTTGGGAAGACAATCCAAACAATTGGTTTCCTATCACATCTGAAAGGAAATGGGCTGGATGGTCCATATCTAGTAATTGCTCCGCTGTCTACTCTTTCAAATTGGATGAATGAAATTGCTAGGTACCCTCTAGACCATTCAAGTTTATATGGATGTTAAGCATTGGGGTCTATTGCAAATTTTCTTCCCCTTGTTTAATAGGTTCACGCCTTCCATTAATGCAATCATCTACCATGGAGGTAAGAAAGAAAGGGATGAGCTAAGGAGGAAGCACATGCCCAAAACTGTTGGTCCGAAGTTCCCTATAGTTATCACTTCTTATGAGGTTGCTATAAATGATGGTAAAAAAAATCTGCGGCACTATCCATGGAAATATGTTGTGATTGATGAGGTAATTTTTCAGATTGGGTAATTACTAGGGACTTGAGTTTGTATCATCAAACTGAACCTTCCAACTTATCATTTTGTTCTTCTTTGTTATAGGGCCACAGGTTGAAAAACCACAAGTGTAAATTGCTGAGGGAACTAAGATATTTGAAGATGGAGAATAAACTTCTGCTGACAGGAACACCTTTGCAAAATAATTTGTCTGAGCTTTGGTCACTTTTGAATTTTATTCTGCCTGACATCTTTGCATCACATGATGAATTTGAATCATGGTACAAATATGTTCCTTTCTATTATGATCCTTAACTAGAATGCTCTTTTTTGTTCTTTTCTTTATAGCATAACTGGTGGAACCTTCTTTAACGTCGTTCCTTTTCAGATATCTAATGATTGAATGAGTCCTTTATAGGTTTGATTTTTCGGGGAAGAACAAAAATGAAGCTACTAAAGAAGAAGGAGAAGAGAAAAGAAGAGCTCAAGTATGAACTGTTACGGTTACTTGTGGTAGATTTCTTTGATTGTATTTATATCTCATGGGAAGTAAAATTTTGTTTAGGTTGTTGCAAAACTTCATGGTATACTACGACCATTCATCCTCCGAAGAATGAAATGTGATGTTGAGCTCTTACTTCCACGGAAAAAAGAGATTATTATTTATGCTACAATGACGACTCATCAGAAAAAGTTCCAGGAACATCTTGTGAATCGCACATTGGAAGCTCACCTTGGAGAGAATGCTATTCGAGGTACCTGATCTTCTGGGATTTTGTGATTTACCACTTTATGTCATTTTCTGCAGTGCTTTGTTCATCCCTTCTACTGCAGGTCAAAGCTTGAAGGGAAAGCTTAACAATCTCTTTGTTCAACTTCGCAAAAACTGCAACCATCCTGACCTTCTAGCAGGGCAAATAGATGGTTCATGTATGTCAGTGTGTATTTTACAAACGTGTGAGAAAATTTCTGCTTTACCGATCTGTCTAATTGTTCCTTGACAGATCTCTATCCTCCGGTCGAAGATATTGTTGGACAATGCGGTAAATTCCGCTTATTGGAGAGATTGCTTGTTCGGTTATTTGCCAAAAATCACAGAGTATGTTCCAAAAATCCCTGGTTCGTAGCTCATTTCCCTTGAGATCTGCTCTGATTATTTTCCTGATGAACAGGTCCTAATCTTCTCTCAATGGACAAAAATTTTGGACATTATGGATTACTACTTCAGTGAGAAGGGGTTTGAGGTTTGCAGAATCGATGGCAATGTGAAACTAGATGAAAGGAGACGACAGGTTTCCCCTATGCTTATCCTGGTTTTGCGTTATAGACAATATCCTGACCGTATCATAATTACAAGGTCCTTCTCTCATGAAATAGATCCAAGAATTCAATGATGAGAAGAGCAACTGTAGAATATTTCTTCTCAGTACCCGGGCTGGAGGACTTGGAATCAATCTCACTGCTGCTGATACATGCATCCTCTACGACAGCGACTGGGTGATCAAATCATTTCATTTTATAAGAAATTATTTCCTCATATTCATCTCTAACTGTGTTTTGCCTGATCTCCAGAACCCTCAAATGGACTTGCAAGCCATGGACAGATGCCACAGAATTGGTCAAACAAAACCTGTTCATGTTTACAGGCTTGCAACGGCTCAGTCAATAGAGGTACACCTCTTTGCTGTTTTATTAATCAATTTCCACTCCAAGCGAACAAGATTGTTGCCTCTTGAGGCTAGTTTATGGCATTTGCACTGCACAGGGCCGGATACTGAAACGTGCTTACAGTAAGCTTAAGCTGGAACATGTGGTTATTGGCAAAGGACAGTTTCATCAAGAACGGGCCAAGTCTTCAACACCACTAGAGGTTTTAATTTCTCTTACAAACCCAATCCTTTTGATACACTTAACTAATTAAAGCAAAAGCTTGAACCAAACAAATACACAGGATGATGACATATTGGCGTTGCTTAAGGAAGATGAAACTGCTGAAGATAAACTGATACAAACCGATATAAGCGAAGAGGATCTTGACCGGTTGCTCGACCGGAGTGACCTGATGATTACTTCGCCGGGGGAGACGGAACCACAAGCTAGTGAAGCTTTTCCAGTGAAGGGTCCAGGTTGGGAAGTGGTCCTGCCTAGTTCAGCTGGAGGCATGCTGTCTTCTCTTAACAGTTAGAACCATTGAACCGCCCACTGGAATACTGCTTCTGTGTGTGTGTGTTTTATGCCTTTAGGTACTTTTGCCTGAAAGGGTTTGATCATTCGCCTCGGAAGCTTTTGTAAGTTAAGAAAACACTTGAAACCTTGAAAACATGAGAGTTAATGGTGATTAGGTCTCATGCGATGGAAACACTTTGGCCCTCTGCTTTTGCAACTGCGGATATGATTATGAGTAATTTTCTTTTAGTCTATTTTATTTTGGCAGTTGGAAACTTTTAGCCAAGGGCTGGAACTTCTAATCTTGATGAGTTATATAAGATTTAGGCTTTCTGTAAAATCTTTAGAACCAATTAGTGAGAATTCTGCAAATTTTTTTGAAAGATTATGTAAAAAACTCCGTTGCCGGGAATTGAACCCGGGTCTCCTGGGTGAAAGCCAGATATCCTAACCGCTGGACGACAACGGATGGAATACTTAAATTTGTTGAATAAACCAATTTACTGTAGGTATACCATTTTCCCCAATATTTTAGTGATAAGCATTGGATTCAAACCTTCCACAACTCTCTTTTTTAATTTCTGAGTAATAGCAAGCTAAAGTATAATATAAAAGAAAGGGGTTAAGTCCTCAAGGTTCGGTTTTTATCTGATCCAAAAATGGGCAGGACACCGTCGCGACGCCGTAATAAATATTGATTGGGTGAGTACGAATTGGGGAGGGGGGCAACTATTTATAAATCCGAAGTCGGTTTAGCCGTAATGAACGTCTGAGGGTAAGGGTATTAACGGAATTCACGATATCGTTTTTCCATTTTTCCTTTTCTAAGCAACTCGGTCTCAGTCGCTTTCTCTGGCTCCATTCGCATCCTTTTCTTAGAGTAACCACTCTCGCGAGTTCTGGAAAACAACTATATTGCCTTTATTTCTACGAATTTGAATAGAACTGATTCGGTTGTGGATTCAAGAAGAAGATGTGGCGCTGCGTCTCTCGTGGCTTGCGAGTTCCTTCTTCAAGGACCTCACTCTCCGGATCTCGAATTTCTAGATACTTCTCCACTGGTTCGGTATGATCTCTCTTCCTTTTTTCTTCCGTTTGTTAATTTTCCAATTTGGTCAGATGTGAATATAGCTTGTGTGGGAACACGGCCGCTGGTTTGTACAGGAATCTTAGTTAGCATTAGAGGAAATGTTGGAAAAGAGGAAAATTCTCCTTCCGTTGAGGTTTAGACTTTTAGCTTTAATTTTGATCGGTTAGCGTTGCTTATTTTTTAATTGTGCTGTGCTAATTTGTGTCCCTGTTGATCACGGTAGCAGACCGATGGCTACACGATAGTGGATCACACCTATGATGCGGTGGTGGTGGGAGCTGGTGGTGCAGGACTTAGAGCGGCGATTGGATTATCGGAGCATGGCTTTAACACCGCTTGCATTACCAAGCTTTTCCCCACACGGTCTCATACTGTCGCTGCTCAGGTTATTTGGTTACAAACCTCTGTCTACCATCGATTTGAATGGAGTTTGGTTTCTTGGAGGTTGAGTTTATGGTGTGGAAAACTGTGAAGGGTGGTATAAATGCGGCGCTGGGAAATATGTCTGAAGATGACTGGAGATGGCACATGTATGATACTGTCAAAGGAAGTGACTGGCTAGGTAATCTTGCTAGTTGTGGCTATTATGTGGTTCAGTTGCGCATTCATTGAGCAATTAATCAGTTTCTTTTCTTTTCTTTCTTTTTCTTTGTGTAGGTGATCAAGATGCTATCCAGTATATGTGCAGAGAAGCTCCAAAAGCAGTGATTGAACTTGAGAATTATGGGCTGCCGTTTTCTCGTACTGAAGAGGGTAAAATTTACCAGCGTGCTTTTGGTGGCCAGAGTCTTGACTTTGGAAAAGGTAAATTGTCTAACGGCTTGCTAGCTTCTTTTTCCTTTATTTTATTTGTTTCGAAAGCTTTGACACTTTGTTTTACTAATTTCTCGTATTGGCGTACTTTTTATTCTACCATCAGGTGGTCAGGCCTATCGTTGTGCTTGTGCTGCAGATCGAACTGGGCATGCTCTCTTGCATACCCTCTATGGACAAGCTATGAAGCATAACACACAGTTCTTTGTCGAATACTTCGCTCTAGATTTGCTCATGGCTAGTGATGGTAAGGGTATGGGAGTTATTTCCTTTTACTGTCGCTTCTGTTTGTATTTATGCAAGAATGTTATCTGATATGCAGGCAGTTGTCAGGGTGTAATTGCGCTAAACATGGAAGATGGAACACTGCATCGTTTCCGCTCTGCACAAACAATTTTGGCCACTGGGGTGAGCTTGTTTTTTAGTAGTTTTTAAAGGATACAAATTTTTTCCCCAATAGTGCAAAAGTAATCACCTGGTGGCTGATGTTTTTCCAGGGGTATGGAAGAGCGTACTTCTCTGCAACTTCAGCACATACATGTACAGGAGATGGCAATGCCATGGTTGCACGGGCTGGTCTTCCCCTTCAGGTTTCCCACCTGTTTTGATTTAAAGAATCAAATACAATGTGTTTGTCTGCCATTTATTTATAATACTATTATTGTCTAATACATTAATGCAGGACTTGGAATTTGTTCAATTTCATCCAACTGGTATATATGGGGCTGGATGTCTCATCACTGAAGGTTTCTATCTAATCCTCACATGCAAGAATTTGCTTGCAAGATCAAGATTTAATGTGTTCTGTGAGATTTGCATTTAAAAATTGGTGTTTGTCTATTATTATACAATTACAGGATCTCGAGGTGAAGGTGGTATCCTTAGAAACAGTGAAGGTGAACGTTTTATGGAACGATATGCTCCTACAGCCAAAGATCTTGCATCAAGAGACGTTGTCTCCAGATCTATGACTATGGAAATCAGGGAAGGTCGTGGTGTAGGTAACTAGTTTTAATATTTGGAGCAAATTCTCAGTACGTGTTTTTGAGGTGTATTGATGTTTTATTCACATTTTGGATAATTGTTGCTAAATTCGCCAGGACCGCATAAGGATCATATATATCTTCATTTGAATCATCTTCCACCAGAAGTTTTAAAAGAAAGGCTTCCTGGAATCTCTGAGACTGCTGCGATCTTTGCTGGTGTTGATGTAACCAAAGAGCCAATTCCAGTCTTACCCACTGTTCATTATAACATGGGTGGTATCCCAACAAATTACCACGGGGAGGTAAGAATAGGAGAAGTCTATGAAGAAAGTTTGCTAGAAATCTGTGTGGAGTGAAGCATGAAAATGCAATAGTAATGATTATTTTTTTGTGGTGCAGGTAGTTACCATAAAAGGAGAGGATCCAGATGCAGTGGTTCCTGGGCTAATGGCTGCTGGGGAGGCAGCTTGTGCATCTGTTCATGGTGCTAACAGGCTTGGTGCAAATTCTCTCCTCGATATTGTTGTGTTTGGCCGTGCTTGTGCAAACAGAGTTGCAGAGATAAACAAACCAGGTTAGTTTTAGTTTTAGATTTTTTTTTATTTTTTGAGGATCCATAAAAAGATTAGTCCTTTGTGATTCCATTATTGGATTGGTGCAGGGGACAAACAGAGACCTCTTGAGGAGGATGCAGGTAAGAAGACTATCGAATGGCTGAACAAGTTAAGAAACTCAAGCGGGTCGCTTCCTACTTCAAGTATCAGATTGAACATGCAGAGAATTATGCAGAACAACGCTGCTGTCTTCCGCACCCAAGAAACATTGGAAGAAGGTTTCTCTTTTTCTGTTTTTTTTATAAAACAAAGAAAGAAAGAATTGTACGTGACGTGCAAAAGCCAATTTCTTAACCCAATTGTTTTGCTATGAAACAATCACAGGTTGTGAGTTGATAGACAAGGCCTGGGAAAGTTTTGGGGATGTCCAAGTGAAAGATCGGAGTTTGATATGGTAACAAAAAAAAAAGACTTTTAATAACATGTGATTAATGTTAAAAAAAAAAGGTTAATCCCGGAAAGGGTGAATTACTGCAGGAACTCTGATTTGATAGAGACATTGGAACTAGAGAACCTTTTGATAAACGCTTCCATAACAATGCATTCAGCGGAAGCACGAAAGGAAAGCAGAGGAGCACATGCTCGGGAAGATTTCACGGTTTGATGCCTAATAGCATAATGATGAATCAAGATATCAGTTAAAGAAAAGCAAATGATATATAATGTAAATGAATTGTTGTGCAGAAAAGAGAGGATGGAGAATGGATGAAGCATACATTAGGGTATTGGGAAGATGAGAAAGTGAGATTGGAGTATAGGCCTGTTCACATGGACACTCTCGACGATGACATTCACACTTTCCCTCCGAAAGCTCGCGTTTATTGATTATATCACCCCCCACCCCACCCCTCCCACATTAGTAATGACCCCTTTTTGAACAAATTATTATCTGAATAATTCTCAGGATAACAAAAATAGTGCATTACGAGGTGACAAAAGAAAGATGGAGTGTCGGTTCAACCTCTGGGTTTTTCATTTGATACCATGAACGGTGAAATGATAAATACCCTCAATTTGTTTTCTATTCTCTTAAAACCTTTTCCTGAAACTAAATAAATTCATTATTTTTATACTCATGAAATATCATTTGATGATAATGATAGTAGAATAAGTAAGCAATTCTTATAAATTTCGGGATGGTGTTTTCAAGCATTTGGGTAATTTTTATAGCTTGGGCCGATTGCTTCGGTCCAACTACAGTTGACGGGGCCCATCAATGATCCTTTTCCGTGTAGTTTAGAGCTATCTGGGCTGTTGATTTATGGGCCCATCAGTCACAATCGAAGACTATAATATTGGTAAGTTTCTGGCGCGTCAACTATGTACGATTTTAATGAACAAATCGACATTTCAATAAAGAGAACATGAACCAACTAACCCAATTAGCTTCTTTAAAATAAAAAATAAAACTTCGTTGTTCAGTCACGTTAGACTTATATAAAGATGTTAGTGTAACAAATTAAAACATTGAATAAAGACAAACAAACTCGTGTTCTATAAATCGTGGACGTTTATCCGATTAGCCGGATGATTAACTGCCCTATTGATGTCTGGTCATAGAAACTTTTGCCTAAATGAATCGGAGAGCTCTGATTAAGTCGCGCAATTGAATAAGTCACTGAGTTATTGCCTTCCATTTCGCAAAAAACAATTTTTTGTCAAATTTTGGCCGATTTTGCACAAATTCATCTGCCATAATCGTGAGATCTTGTCGACAAAGCAAAGAATTTGATTGTTGAAGATGGTGATATTTTGTTGGCAATGATGATATTTTGTCTTTACCACGTTTGCAAATTCTGTTAGTGCTATGTCTGTTACTTGTATATTTTACATACGCTGCGTACTAAGTTGCGATACATTTAGAATTCCCGTGATTATTTGATTGTTGAAAAAAGAAAAGGATAGAAGAATTATAATCTTATCAAAAAGAACCAGTCGTCTAATTTGTCAACCGTGTGGGACAATAATGAATAATCCACCTCTGAAGTTGCCTCACCAAAACTCTCAATATTGTTTGTTTTATTTTTATTGCTTTAAACAGCAACACATTTTTTGTACTTCAGAAATGAAAGAGAAACAATTTGTTTCAAGTTTCTGTTTGATATTTGGTCATTTTGATAATAAATTTTTAATTTTGTTTAGGCGCAAGAGTGTCACGTTAATCATTATATTGGTCCATGGTGACATTAATATAAATTTGTTTTATCTTCTTTTGAACATGTTAAACATGTTACACCAACCTCTGCTATATTCTTTTATTTTCCCACTTATATATTATATTAACCAAAAGCTTGAATATATAATTTTGTAAGGCAAAAGCTTCTGAAATATTGGTGCATGTGTTTTATGTTTTAAAGATAATTTTACCCGTAATAGACGTGATGAATTCAGGAAACACATATTTCATTTCCAGCCTAACATTTCAAATTCGAATTCAAATTTGATATCACTAAAAACATTTTTTTAACTAGTTTAAGATTGTTTATTTATTAAAATATCATATTTAAGTTTGAATTCATATTTAATAATTCCTATTATATTATTTGAGAAACTTTTTAACAAACTAACTTTGCTGTGGCGTGTTAATAACAAAAATATCATGCTGACGTATCAACACCACAACGAGTTTCAGATTAAATATATAAAAGGGTTTAACTTCCTAGAATAATTGCAATACATGCCACTGATATTAATTTGGTTAGATAATAAATATAATTTATTCAACTAACCAAAAAATACTATTACATTTGCAAAAACAATAATTTTTATTTCTTTAAATTTTTTATACATTAATTTATAAATAATTTCAAATAAATATAAATATATTTAAATTACTACCGTAATTTCTAATATATTATTTGAGAAACATTTTAATAAAATAACCTTATTTTGACGTGTTATTAACAGAATAATTACAATAAATTTAAATAAATATAAAAATAAGTTTAACTTATTAGAATAATTACAAATATATCATTGTTATTAATTTTGGTTAGAGAATTAATATATTTTATTAAGATAACAAAAAAATACTATTAAATTCGTAAAAAATAATTATTTTTATTTTTTTAATTTGTATATACAAAAACTAATATTAAAATTAATTTTAAATAAAAGTTAAAATTATATAAATATTTAATTTATATTTATTAATAAATTATAATTTACGAATATTTTTCCTTACGTGAATCTAGTATTTAGTTATAAAAAAATATTTTGCATTTGTCGTGAAAAGAAGAAAAAGTAAACAAAAAAACTAATGCGGAAACAATCGAACGACGACGGATGCATAACTCCTAGACTAGTCACTGTTTATTTTTATTGGTATTATTATTACCGTTACAAATTATGTTTCTATTTCAGAAAAAACAGAGGAAAAAGAAAAAATAAGACCTACGATGAAATCAGACGGTCACATTTTAATCAACGTTAATTCACTTTCTAGGGCTGACCTTTCTTACTCCTCTCTCTCTATTCTACTAAAATCCAAAGCTCGATTCACTCTTGAGATCCCGCCGATTCCTTCTCTCTCTCCGTCATCGCCTTCTTCGTTTAGCAGTCTGCAGGTGACAGTCCTTTTTAGACCGCCTTTAATCTCCGGTTTTAAATCTTGCGGCAGAATGGCTTACATGTGCACTGATAGTGGCAACCTAATGGCGATAGCTCAACAAGTCATCAAACAGAAACAGCAACAAGAGCAGCAACAGCAGCAGCACCAAGATCATCAGATTTTCGGGATTAACCCCCTCTCTCTTAATCCATGGCCCACCTCGAACCACCAGTCTCTCGGTTTTGGGCTTTCCGCTTCGGGTTTTCCTGACCCATTTCAGGTTACAGGCGGCGGAGATCCCAGTGATTCGGGGTTTCCGTTTCAGAATTTAGACCATCACCATCCCACCGCAGGTGTTGGTGCTGGTGGGTTTAGGTTAACTGATTTTAATGGTGGATCTGGCGGTGAGTTCGAGTCCGACGAGTGGATGGAGACACTGATTGGCGGAGAAGACTCGGTGCCGGCGGAAGGTCCTCGTTATGACACGTGGCAAGATAATCCCGATTTTGTAATTTATGGTCCTGATCCCTTCGCTGCTTACCCGGGTCGACTCAGTGTCCCCTGTTCTCAACCGTCAGATCTCAGCCGAGTCATCGCTACGTCCGCTCCACATCCTCATCCGCCGGATTCATCTAACTTGTGGGCTCCGTCTTCGCCATTATCGATTCCTCCGCCTCATCAGACGACCAAAGATCCAGTGACTAGCCACTCCGAAGACGATGGCTCGCCTGCTTTTGACCTAGACCCGCCTCTACTTAGAGCTATCTACGACTGTGCTCGGATCTTAGACTCTGAGCCGGACGACGCTGCCAAGGCGCTTGTTCAGATCCGAGAATCTGTATCGGAGCTTGGTGATCCAGCGGAGCGAGCGGGATTTTACTTCACGGAAGCTCTCTGCCACAGACTATCTCCTGAATCCTTATCGAAAGAATCGGCTACTGTTGAGGAGCTAATCCTCTCGTACAAAACCTTAAACGATGCATGTCCCTACTCCAAATTCGCTCATTTGACTGCGAATCAAGCGATTCTGGAAGCTACGGAGGATTCCAGCAAGATTCACATCGTCGATTTTGGAATTGATCAAGGTATTCAATGGCCTGCTCTTCTTCAAGCACTTGCAACACGTTCTTCTGGTAAACCCTCCCAAGTCCGAGTCTCTGGTATACCGGCTCCGTCTCTCGGTGAATCTCCAGAACCATCACTAATCGCAACGGGAAATCGCCTCCGTGATTTCGCTAAGGTCCTGGATCTGAATTTCGATTTCATCCCAATTCTCACTCCAATCCACTTACTTAACGAGTCAAGTTTCGGGGTCGAGTCGGATGAGGTACTGGCCGTGAACTTCATGCTTCAGCTATACAAATTACTTGACGAGACGCCGACGATCGTTGACACCGCACTACGACTCGCCCGATCGTTAAACCCGATGATCGTGACTCTCGGGGAGTACGAGGTGAGCCTAAACCGGATCAGTTTCGCTAACCGGGTGAAAAACGCTCTTCAATTTTACTCGGCGGTTTTCGAATCCCTCGAACCAAACTTGGGGAGAGATTCGGAGGAGAGAGCAAGAGTGGAACGAGTACTGTTCGGACGGAGAATCTCCAGTGTGATCGGACCGGACATAAGTGGGAATCAGAGGGAACGGATGGAGGAGAAAGAACAATGGCGAATATTAATGGAGAATGCCGGTTTTGAATCGGTTAAGCTGAGCAATTACGCAGTGAGCCAAGCGAAGATTCTATTGTGGAATTACAATTACAGCAATTTGTATTCAATTGTTGAATCTAAGCCTTGCTTTGTCTCCTTGGCCTGGAACGATTTGCCTCTCCTCACTGTTTCTTCATGGCGATGACGAACCGAAACCACCCACTGTTTTTAGTTTTCTTTTTCAAGTGTTTTTTTGTTAGACAACAAAAAAAAGTCAAATGTTAATACGCAATGGTTTGATATTTTGGTTTAGTTTCAATGTTGAGGTTGGTTAAAAGCAGTTCTTAGTCTTGTTATTTACTCTCACAGCTCTTTTTTTCCTCTTTAGATAATTAAATATTGGTTTTCATTTTTGCTTGTTCTGCTCATTTGTTATTTGCTTTTATCAATGTCTTTACTGACGTTTCCTAGCCCAGTTTACCTGGGCCATTTAACTTTTCTTTCTGGCCCAAATAGGCAAAAGAGGACTTCACTTGGAAATCAGAACCCGTCGCGGTCCTTAACACGTGTCGTATCTTTGATAAACACGTAATTAACTTCTTTTTACGTCCCGCCACCTGTCATCAGTGTACCACGTGGCGAACTCTACTCAGGACAGCGTCATACTATTATGTCGGTATACAAAGACGCTTTATTGTTTAAGCTTTATCCTGACGTGATTAATTCGTTAGCTCCACCTTCGTTAACCTTTCTTTATTCAAAATTCACCACTATATACCCTTGTCGTTGCTCATCCCTATCATTAAGCTTTAAAATAAAAAATTAAATTAATGGCCTCAAATCTATAAATTTAAAGCTTCATGAAACTTCAAAAAGCTGAGAAATGATCAACGCGTTAAAGACAATCCGATTACTGCCTTCGTCCACCGTCTCTTTCTTATCACAACCGTCTCGATTTGGCAGTAAAGTTACCGGAGTTACTGTTGCCACCTCTTCTGACCAGCAAAGGATGGATAAAAAGCCTGAAAATCCAAACGAAAAAACCGGGTTCTTCTCGTCCCCTATATATATGTGTGTGTAAATTCTTACTAGTTTGGATTTTGTTCTAAATAAAATCTTTGACTAATGAAACAGTGACGTGATGTCGCATTCCTTTGGGGAAGGGTACTCTACGAGGTCTGATGAAGAAGGGTTTGGAGGAACCTATGGAGGAAATCAAACCTTTCAGAAGGATAAGGAGGTCCATGAAAATCACCCTGGTATAATTAGAAACATACTATAAGTATATATACATGCTTTTTTGGTCTAGTAAAAATAGATGCTTTAACCATACGGATACCGATTGTGAGTGTTAACGATTATCTTTGTGTTTTTTTGTGTTGGAAGATTACGACAAAACTCAAGGTAGTGAAGCGAAGGAGAAGGAGAAATCTAGGAACCAGACGTAAACTCACTGCTGAAGAAATTGTTTTTTTCTAATACTGTAATAAACTCAAGGTAGTGAAGCGAAGGAGAAGGAGAAATCTAGGAACCAGACGTAAACTCACTGCTGAAGATATTGTTTTTTTCTAATACTGTAATAAATTAGACATGGACTCTGGCTCGAGTTTTTTATGGAGTTACTTGACCTCCAGTGCTTTTTTGCCTCTCTTTATTGTCAATCCTTATCACTTATGTAACAGCAGTTGAACTAATTTGTGCTTTTTATTGGTTTTTTGTTTTCTTCCGTCGATTTTGGTTTATTGGAATTTGGAACGATATAGATATGAATTTTTTCCCTTAAATGTTAGATATGTGCTTTTTCACTTGGATGTTAAATTCTTCCTTAAATATGTTATTGCGACTAGTCGTTTGTGAGTTTCATTTAGATGATCAGCCGAAGGGCAAGATAGCTCCTTGTGCCTTCTCGGAGAATCCGTCCATTCGCAGTTGGTCAACGGAACTAAGGTCAATTCAACGGGTGTTTTATCATTCCATGGACATGAATTTCCAGAAATAGCTGCTGCTTAATTTATAGTTTCTGCTCTTGGGAGTAACAAAATGGCGATGTCTATAGCTTTCCAGCTCTCAGACAAGAGCGATGTCCATAGCTTTGGAGTTGGTTGTCATTACTTCATCTCAGTGTTTGACGTTATAGACTTCACTCGTCCCTACACTGAAGTGAACCTAGCCGCTCTTGCCGTCGACAGGATCGAAGGAGGCTGTGTAGTAGATATCATCGATGTCTGATTAAAAACAGAGGAAGATCCGAAAATGTTTGCTTCTATACACGGCTTAGGCCAGTGCTTATCCTTTCACAGATACATTAGAGCTTCAATGGTAGAAGTTACAGAAGACTTCCAACGGAATAAGCTTATATACTTTGGAGACGAATGATTTGTTTTGTTTTAGTTTTTTAAGACGCGACTGGGATGGTTATTTCCGCACTAAAAAGAGTTAATTCATTACATTAGTATTCTGCACCAAGAAACTAAACAGATATTTATTACTTCAAAACAATAAAATCTGAAGATTATATGTTCTGAATAGTAGACTAAGATGGTATTCAATACAAAACTATGTCGAAGAAACACGGAATTATATCATACAAACATACATATTGTATATACTGCCATCACAAAAACGTAACTTTCAATTGGGAAAACATTATCAGAAAGATAGAATTATGCCACAAAGCGTAGTAATCTATCACAAAACGACGGGAAAAAAAATCTATCACAAGAACACAAAGAAAAACACATAAATTCTATCATATGAACAAAAATTAGCTATAATCCTTGGTATTACGAAATGGGCTTTGATAAACCAAAGAAACAGTAAACCACTTTCAGTGTCTATTCATATACTGATCTGATTTGTTACAATTATACAAAACTCCTCGTAATTGGGCCTCTCGAAATTGCAATGTACTCAACGTAAATAAATTAATTAGGGAAAAAGAATCGAAATTGGCCAGTGGAAGAAGATACGCAGCACATTCTCCAATTAATTCTCGACAGCTCATTGCTTCTATTTGTCAGCTTATCCGAAGCCGACTATATTCAAGACTTTTCTAATTTTTATGTACTTATTGGGGATTTAAAAGTTCAAACTATAATCTCATCTATAAACAATTACGACAAAAGTGATTACATTATTCATGGTTTTGTAAAACCGAAACCCTGCACGTACGCCTCCGTAGTACCCTGTGAACAGCTTTCCATACATTAAGAGTAATTATATTACTACTTTTTAGTCATTAAATTTTAAGAATCAATAACTTCATTAGCATTATAACAGAAATACATTATGGTGTTTGATAATATAATTCATAGTTATTGTTGGATACCACATTCCGAGATGAAAATATATAAAATCAACTTTGGTATTTTTCAAAATCGAATAGAGGATAAGAGAGAAACTAGAGAGAAAAAAGATTGTAAATGTTAATTTATCGAGATCGATTACAAATAGTTGATGTTCGTTACCCATATAAGCTATTAGAAAAAAAAGATTGTAAATGTTAATTTATTGAGATCGGTTACAAACAATTGATGTTTGTTACATATACAAGTTATTAAATATATTTTTCTAATTATGGCGCGAGTCTTTACTTTTATATTCATAGCTCGCCTAATTTTTAACACAGTAATCATTACTTTCTATAAATACTCATAAATGTCATTTAATACTGACACTAGAAAGCTCGGCGCCGATAGTCGGTAAAATCGGATTGATATTTGACATATCCGGCGGCTATTCGATAAAAACGCATACATTCCTTTGGTAATGGGCCTTCATCGTAGTGGGCTGAACCCGCATTGGGCCGAACTCGGATTCACTTGGAACGTGCATCCCATCTCCAACCGTTATCGACCGTGATGACTAATGATCCAAGCTGGAAGAGGGAAGTTTAAAGTTGATGAAGGAGTAACCAGAAGAAGAACAAATACGCCTATCCTCTATGGTTTATCGGATGTTGATCTTGTTTTCGATATCAATTCAAATGTATAGGGCATTTTTTAATGTATAGGGAATTAATTCAACACAAAAGAGTCACACAAAAGCAAATCATCAAGTGTTTGCTCGTAAAACAAAGTACGTACACAAATTCAAATTTATCTTTTCATAGTATTTCTGTAGCTCACGAGTTAATGATATATATACGGTTCTTCCATCCGATCTATTTTAAAACATTGTTCTTGTTTTTTACAATAATGTTAGGGTGAAATTCCATGTCATACAGAAATATATATATTCAAAAAGAAATTATCTGTGGTATTGGATTATATTCGAAAAGGTCAATCAATTATTTTGGAAAATAACAGAGAACTATCTTTGACCAGTCATGACGAAGAGAGTAGTAGTGGCTCAGTAAACGACACGTGGCATAAACCAATTTATCACCTGAAAAAGGCACTCTCCGAACCATGTGATTGACAACCGCTGTCCTTTGACGGTACGTTACAATTTCTTTCTTTTATTATCATCATTATTATATTACTTTTGTTAAATACTTCTCGATAATTTCTTAATATACGGTTAGGGAAAAAATAATTGTTGTTAGTTGTAACCACGAAAGTAATCTCAACACAGAGATAGTTCATTCTTTTATTCGAATTCCCTTGGCTATTGTAAAAAATGAAAAATATTCCATAGAAAGAAAGAAAAAAGTGAGTGTAGTAGAATTAGAGATGCAGCAGAAGAAGCACGTGGGGCCAGGGAAAGGGTCGGCATCGCCAGCTAAGAACCCTCTTTTCGCTATTCAGTCAAACCACAGTCAATGCTCGTGAGATTATGCATATTTTCCCATCTATAACCTTTTAAAGATATTTCTCTAAAATATATTTTCAAAAATGAGAGAGAAATGTCTTTTTAGTAAAAGAAATGAGAAATGTATGAAATAAAATTGTAATTTTGTTTGCCAATGTAATAATGGGCTCATGGTATGGCTTTATAACATTTTTAACCATTCAAACTCCCATCAATTGATATCTTACTAAATAAACTAAGTATTTGACGTTTCTAAATCGGTTCACCTAATCTAAGAAACAAGTTTCAAAATTAAAAAACAGCACCAATTTTATCCATATCATTTTAAATTAAAAATATTTATTAATATTTTTTATAAAATTAAATTTATAAATTCTAAAAACTTCACAAAAATTTTGACGATTAAACTTACACAAATTAAAATTTATAACCACTAACTCACATATTATTAACTACTACCACCTTAGGTTTTATTGTCTTGCCCATTACTATCCTAACATTATAAAACACCCTAACTTTTATCACAAACCTTTCACACATTTTTTACAAATTAATCATAACATCAAAAAAAATTTCTCAACCTCATACTTTCACTTTTTTTCAACAATTGTGATAAAAAATTTTGTAATAAAGAAATATTGGTGCAACTTATTATTTGTTTTTGAAAAACCCAAAATTTTAACAAAGACAACACGTTTATGGATTTAGAAATACTTCTGATCGACAAAGAGTAATGTTTAAATTATTAAAAAAATTAAATATAATAATACCGTGCGATAGCGCGCGGACCGTCACCTAGTCTTTATAATTACTAGAAGTTGTTAAATGATAACTAGTAATTTTCTTCTTTTTTGGTTTTAAATGAAGAATTACGAAATTGAAATTGTGTTGTTCTTATAATTGTTTTATAAAAAAAATGTATTGCTGTTGCGCCTCTTTATAGATATTACGTGGGTTACATCAAAATTTAAGTGTTTAATCAAATATAAATCTTATAAGATAAAAAATTATGGACTAAATAAGAAGAACAAGTTTATATAAATAACAACAGTTACAGATATTGTTACTGTGCAAGAGTTGCTGGAAATGTTGAAAATTGGAGAAAAAGGAGTGACGTAACTTTCAAAGGCATATCCGTGGAAGAGATGCCATCTCTCCAAATCTGGCTACTATGACACTTTCCTTTTATATATTTTCCCCTTCATTTCTTTCCCTTTTTATTACTTTAATATCAGTTATTCAAATTTTGATTCTTTTGTATATGGACCCACGATTATTTTTTTATTTGCTTTTGATATTTTGTTGAAAGCTACAAACCCTACAACTATAAGTGAAATATAAACTACCCAAAGAGGGATCTTCCATTTACACCAGTAGAAAATTACTATTGAATGTAAATGCAAGTTGACCATTTACATTTTTTGTATTTAATAATCTGTGACAGAATCCTCATTAAATAGGTTCCCTTTCTCTTTGAAAACAAACATTAGAGTAATATTATTCACTATAAATAAATAAATAAATAAATAAAAATTATAATATTAAGTTAACTTAGGAAGCCTCCCGGAATGAGCCTATATCGCCTTAAAATGAATCATCGAGAGAGAAACTTCATTCTATAAGATTTTTGTTAATTGGACGACAATTCCATGTATTACGACAATTTTTGTTAAATGTTGTTTTATATGTTTGATACAAATTTTTGATAATTTTTCCTTTTATGTTTACTCTGGTAATTTTTTAATAAGTGAAAACTTATTAAATATTTTATTAATAAAAAGTAAACTGAAAACTGAGTTGTTTTTTTAACGTGTGTGAAACAGGTTAAATGAAGAAGTAATATTTAATAAGAGTATATTACCCAAAATCTGGTGCCACGACTTTGGTTATCTGAAGACAGAAAGAAATTTGGTTCTGAAGACAAAAAAACTCCTGTTCTTTTGTTAATAACTATTTTTTTTGGTAAATATGTTAAGAATTGTTAATAACTATCTAGTTACCTTCTAAATGAATATCAAATAACATTTTTTTTGTCATCAACGTATTCGATAATTAAGAAAAACACAGTTGTTACGTCATGACAAGACATCATATCATGAGTACACGACTGACATTTTGGCAATGAATATCACTTCATTTATCCAGACTATAAGAGGCCAAATTATATATAATAAAATACTATAAAAATAAAACCAAAACATATGGAACTACAAATAGTATAATTTAAACAATGAGAATAATATATATGTATATATGTGTGTGAATATCTGATCGTAGGATCAAATTTTTTAAAAGAAAATGGAACAGTTCCATATGTTTTTAATAGCAACCGTGTCAAAGCGTATCTCAGCAGAAATTTTGGGCCTATTTTTGTCCGAAGTCATATAACCCAACAGGTAAATGACACGTGTACATGACATCACCAGCCCCATGTAATTACTTTCCAGGTACTGTACAGATTGCTTTCTTGATAAAATTTAAATATTTAGGCAGACAATAAATAAGTAATCACATACAAAAAAGCATAAGAAAAAAAATCACTGATATTTTCCTCCCTAACAGTAACTACATTTAAAAAAAAATAGTAACTACATTTTTATATAAAAACTATTTTTGGTTATTATGGCTTCATCATTGATCCTTTGTGCATAAGAACTAAATGAGTATTGGGTACTATATAATACTGCACAAGGCTTCTCTGTGCAATTGACTGTCCCTACCAGATTTAACTCTCTCTCTCTCTCTCATTAGCTTTTTCTCTCTCTCATTAACTCTCTCTCTCTCTCTATCTCTCTCTCCAAAAGAGCCTTCAAAGTGAGTTTATAATTCGACACAAACGAACTCTGTTTCTAATGGCATGCTTAGAAATGTACAACTCCAATGGTGGTGGTTGTGGTACTCCCATGAGTCCTAGAATCTCTTTCTCTAATGATTTCGTTGAGATCAGGCCTGAGACGACGAAGATGACGAGATCAAGCCCTCTGTCCAAACCAGAGGGTTCTTCTTCCTCAGCTTCTGAAAATTTCGAGTTCTCTGTCTCAAGCTACACAATGATGCCTGCTGATGAACTTTTCTCTAAAGGAAAGCTTTTGCCTTTCAAGGAGAGTAATCAAGTCCAGAGAACATTGAGGGAAGAGCTTCTCGCTGAAGAAGACGAAGATGGCGAAAGTCCTCGTGATGCTACCAACATCTTCTCTCTCAAGCCACCGATGTTCTCATCTTCTTCTTCTTCTTCTAAAGGAGGGTGGAAAGGACTTTTGGGCCTCAAGAGGGCCCATGTTGGGTCTAAGAACAATGAAGAACGATTTGTTCATATGATCAACAACAAACAATCTCAGGTACTACTTTCTCTCATCTGAGGTTTGTAAGTCAAAACTTGCATCTTTTTCCTTCTCTGTATCAATGCAAGTTATGTAACTTGCTAATTTTCTTCTCCGTATCAATGAAAATTGCGTAACTTGCTATTTGTCAATATGTATATATGTTTTTTTTTTCTTTCTGAGATTTGGGTTTTCAGGAAGCAATGCGTGGAAGAGAAGGGTCAAGTTGCAGGGACATGAAGAAGAGTACGTAGAGCTAAAAAAGAGCTTCCATTTTGTTTTTATTTAGGAACATGGTTGCTTCCGGATTTTAAGATTTTAGATTTATGTTAGCCTTAGATCTGAAAATTTCAAAACAAAAATAGTCACTTATGTATTATTGCCGGAGATGGTTATTTCATTAACTCTTTTCCACTACTCATGTTTCATCGATCTTGTGAGTTATTTTTTCCGGAGGGTGAGGTTAGATCTGGCTTTGGAATGGATGTAGTTTTTCGGGAGTACAGAGGCCACGCATATGTCTTTTTTTGTCTTCGTCTTTGTAGACCGCTTGTCTGTCGTTCCATTCAACTCCAACTTCTCTCTCATTGACTGTATTATCTACCGATTCGTGCATCAGAGATTCGAAAAAAAAAAATATCTTACCAGAAAATGTATTTACTCCAGTTTTCCGATATAAATACACGATTTCAAAAAATTATGAAATGGCGCTGAGGGAGAGTTAACATTTGTAGATGAGTGTGTACTTGTGATGGGCCAAGTCCACCATTATTAGTCTAGAAAAGTATCACTAAATATTACAAATAAATTTTGTTGAGGTGTCGCAAACAGGGAGATTCCTTTTAGTTCATGGAATAGAAATTAGATCAATACATATAACTTGGTATTTGCGTAATGTACAACACTTAAATCGATAAATATGGACAAATCCGACTTGAAATAACATTGTGTGTTGATTGATCAAAGAAGTATCACTCAAACTTGGAGAGAACAACAAAATTAGGACATATGAACCGTATGTATTAGGGAATGAGATATTACTTTATAATCGGCTGCAGTATTAGGGAAAATTCACCTGTTTCTTAAGGTTTCTGTCGGTAATAGACTCGGGACTGAAGAACCACAGCTTATGATAATAATAAAAGCGATGCTTCACACGCATACCGAGTGGTTCAAGCTTCAAATGTATGACGACCGGTTCTATAATCTCCTGAAGATAGATTTTTTGAAAGAAGTGAACGCTGATTTGATCGGTGCTATCAAATCAAGATCAATTAAATATAGCAACACATCTCAAGTCGGATTTCCTCTAGACAAGCTTTGTGAGAAGCAAGTGCAATTCTTTAAGTAAGAGTACGTTTTGCAAGATCCTTATGACTTTTTGAATCAATTCGTAATTTAATAGTAACGAGACGTGGTTTCAGGAATTTCTGGTGTTGCCTGAGGTCTGATGCAATTCAATTTCTTTCATAATATAAAGGAAACGCTGAGTTTGGTTTAAAACCAAACCGGACTAAAACCGTACAGAACAGAAGTTGTTTTTGTTTAATTTTAGATGTGTTATTATTGGTTCAGTCTGCATTTGTTGTACAATTTACTTTCAGACAGACAGAGACACACTTGTGAGAAAAGAAGAGAAAAACATTCAAACTGAAACAGTAAGAAAAAAATAGTTTAAAAGTGCGGATGAAAGGCCTTACTGATGCACTGAAAGCCCATTTGTACTCATGTTATCTTGGGATACGATGCTAAGGCTAGCGGCTAGCCTACTAGACAAAAAATTCTACAATATGTAAAGAAAAAGCACAATAAAATAGTATACCAAAAATGGGAAATATATGAAGTTTTGTACAAAAATAGACGAAAAAGAAAGGTCAGAGTGAACCGTTAGGGTTTTGAATCGGACCAACTTTAAGGTTGTAAAGCTGAAGCTTGATTTCGGCGTTGTCTTTTTGAATGATAATCTTTACGTTTTTTTTGTGTAACAATCTTTACGTTTTGTGTAGTCGAAACATTACGAACATATGATCTTTGATTTGCTCTCCGACACGTAATTTTTATTCTTGATTCATTTGATCAATTTAGTTCACTATTACCACCTTTCTATTTCTTCTTATTGAATTCTTAATATATACAAAATATGTTAACTGTTCAAGTGTTATTTAAAATTTTGATTCCATTAATTGCATGTTTCTCTACCATCGATCATTGTTTTTAAAATAAACCTAGATTTATACCTACGGCATGCGTGAGGAAAAATATTTGTAAATTATATTTTATTAGTAAATATAAATTAAATATTTATATAATTTAAATTTTATTAAAAAATTAATTTTTGTTATATAAATTAAGAAAAGAAAAATAATTATTTTTTATGAATTTAATAGTATTTTTTGGTTAGTTTAATAAAATTTATTAATTATTTACCTAAATTAATAACAATGAAATTTATTATAATTATTCTAATAAATTAAACTTATTTGTATATTTATTTATGTTAATAACACGTTAGAGTAAGATTATTTTCTTAAAATGTTTCTCAAATAATATATTAGAAACTACGGTAGTAACTTAAATCTATTTATATATATAAATTAACGTATAAAAAATTATTGTTTTTGAAAATGTAATAGTATTTTTTAGTTAGTTGAATTAAATATATCTATTTTCTAACCAAATTAATATCAGTGGCATGTATTGTAATTATTCTAATAACTTAAAACTTTTTATATATTTATACTGAAATTCGTTATCAGCTAGTATTTTTGTTATTAAAACGTTAGAATAAAATTATTTTGTTAAAAAATTTCTCAAATAATATATTAGAGATAATAATAGCATAATTCGACCTACTTTCTCATAGTAATAAACAAGGTCCACACTTTAATTAATTCGATTATTTCATGTATAATCTCTATATAAATGACCCCATAGATGCAAGTGTTACTTCACACCATCACTCTCGATTATTCTCAAGAGTCCTTCGCAACTATATTTAGTTTTTTTTCTGTTTTCTATTTATCTCCCATTTTCCCCCCAATGGAATCGTCTATGGGTCAAAAGAAAACATTATATGCTTGTTTGTTTTTAATGATGGTGTTTTTTCTAGGGATTAACTCCGTCCATGGACGAACCCTAAAAAATATGAAAGTTGATAATAAGATGAATGGTGGTGACGATGATATCAAGACGATGATCATCATGGCGAAAAACAATGATCTTTTAGCGGATGAAAAGGCGATGCAGTTCTCGCCGCCACCACCACCACCGGGAGATAAAAGGGCAGAAGATTTCAGGCCTACAACGCCTGGTCATAGCCCAGGCATTGGCCATGGTTTATCCCACAACTAATCATTTTCGTGCATTTCCCACATATGTATGTGTTGTGAACTTATTATATTGTTTTTGTTTTAACATTTTCATGCAATTCTACTTATGAGATTATATTTAAACGTTTTTTGTTGAAAACTTCTTCAATTTGCCTCATGGAATAAAATGTTTTGCGTTTTCTTTTCGTGTCGAGGTTATATGAATACATATATAAGCAATAACTCAGACACACAAAGTATACGTACATTTATCAAGTTTTGTAGATAATTAATTAACAAGATACTTAATTTTATATTTTTAAGTGCGGCTAAATAATTAATTAACAAGATACTTAATTAAATATTTTTAATGTGTGTTTTTATGTGTAAAACACACATTAGAAATTTTCGATTCGAGTCATTAGGAGGGGAAAAGTATTTTCCTACTCTAATAGTTGTAGGCGTATGGAATGATGACAAGATATATCTCATGATTATGTGATGTATTCTATAGTATGATGTCAAGATATTCTGCTCATTCAAACTCAGATATTTAACTCTGACAACGAATTACATGTTTCTGGGATTCTAATATTCCAATTTGTAGATGTTAGCAAACATTTAAGTATATTTAAAAAAAATGTCAAATGTGCTCACATGCTAAAAGAGCCATACAAAGGAATGGTAAATTCTCATATATGATATATATTCATATGGTGATAAAGTAACGATATTGGTGATGCAGTGAATTGACAGTATGTCCATGTTCACTTGCTTAATAAATTAAAGACATATATTGGTACGTATTTAGTTATTTAATAAGAACCATAATAAAATAATAACCGTGAGGTTGATGGTTGAGATTTTAATATTTCCTTTCACTGTTGTTTCGTTGGATTGTATCCCTATTTATTCTATTTCCTGTAATTAATTATAGCAAATTGGTTGTTAAATAAATAAAAAAGAGATATGTGGTCGGTTGGAGACTGTGGTGGGTGACCTTCAAAGGATTTCCCTGTGTGTGGGAACCAACTAGTTTAAATTTTTTTAACCTTTTCACTTTTTCGATATATGTCATTATATGAATCACAGTGCACGCATACTTTTTTATATGTAACACAATACTCATAACTATAGGATATTTGCACAACAAGTGTTCGCACGAATTACAGCCAACACAAGTTTTATTCTAAATGTAATCGTAAAAGTATGCAAAGTGAAGCTAAATAATAAAAAAGAAGATGAGATATTTGTAATATTGAGCATAGGATATATTCTTAGTATGTAAGGATATGTGAAAATGAAAAATCGTATATTATGGTTTCTAGTAAAACATATATATGCAGTGATATAATACAGGAGATCGTCCTCTAGGGTTTCTATAGAGAGAAAACCTTGTGAAGAATGTGTGATATGGGTGAGAGAAAACTAAGTGTCACATAGTTGTTGATGTATCAGTGAATTTTTTGGGTAGAGTTAGTAATTGGTCAGTTTTAAAAGAGTGTAATTTTGTGTCAATCTCATTAAACAGAACTGAGAGAGTTCTGTTTAAGTGATTCCAACCCAAAGTGAGTGAAAAACGGCTGTAACACAACTGATGGTATGTCAACAAGTTTGTGGGTAGGTTTTAAGAATTAGTCAGTCGCAACAGAGTGTAATATTGTGTCAATCTGATTAAACAAGATTGTGAGAATTTTGTTTAACTGATTCCTATTTGAATAAAGTATAGTTTTGTGAAAGCTCTCTTTATTAATTCTAGTTCATTAGTATTTTGGTTTTTCGGTAACCATTATAGAAATTCAAATTGAACATAACGCTGTTCGTTCGTCTGTCGCAACATTTACAACAGCGATCTACGTTTATAGTTATACACTTTTTCGCTTTTTCATAGAAAAATCCTTAAATATCATATTTTTATGTTTTTATTTAAAAGTATCATTACTACATTTTCCTTATTGGAAACAGAAATAGGAGTGAACCATATTGAGTTTACATGGCACTAATTTAAAATTGGGTTTAAACTTATTTGATTATAAAACAAACTCAAGTTAAAATAATAACTATAATGGCAAACGACAAAGAAAGAGTGAGTGGTGGTGGGAGGGATTTAGTGGTTAAGTTGATGGCAATGGTGCCTTTGAGGCTTTGACTTGATTCTCCAAGTCGTTGACGAACTAAATGTCCTCTCACTCTTTTTTAATTAAGTATATATTGTTCATAGTAAACAAACAAAATGCACTTTGATTTATTTTTAATAGTTTATTCTTACAAGCATGGCGGCGTTGTCGGACACATTAAATTATCAAAAGTTCAAAATAGCCGTTTAAAATGTATGGTCAGAATAAAGGACAATGAGTATTCATATAAAAATTTCACTTGCCGACATTTAATCATAAAAAATGAACTTTGCGGTTTTTCACTGAGCTTTGTGATATTTGTTCAACTGATTATGTTTCAATTTTTGTAATAAATTTTTGGATCTAAGTTACATAAACTATGTTTTTCTTCCGTAAACTACATAAACTTTATAAATTATTTTAATTATAAAAATTTCGTTAATGTTTACACGTTAAATTACTATTAAAACTTATTTGATTTTGAAAATCTAGTTTTAATTTTAAAATAAACTTAAGTTAAAACCAAAATTTTGAGTTATAACCAGATTTAATAACTATTTAACGCAAAAACATTAATACAATTTTTGCAATTAGAAGAATTTATAAAATTTGTATAATTTATGAAAGAAAAATATAATTTATATAGTTAAAGTAAGAACAAAAAAATACGGATAAAAATAGATTTAGTCGTATAAATTTGTATAATTGACGAAAGTAAACCCTAAAAATTTCGATTCAGACATCTACATGTGATTGTGTCACTTAAATACGAATGAATAGTCTAATTGGTTCGATTAGATCATTTCTTTATATATAAAAGAATTGACTTATCGTTGTCAAGTTCGTACTTCCCGTTTTAAAATTTACGTTTTTCATATATATGTATATGCCTAACTGATAATTAATATATAATAATTTAGGATTGTTTCCTCTTGTGTTTTTAATATATAAAAAATCGTACAATATAAATTAACTATGAAGATGGCCAGAAGGGAGAGGGTCCTTCGAACATTAGTGTCTTTCTGTGGTTAGGGAAGGGCGGCTTTTGTGGAACTTGAACAATGAGCCTAATTAATTAAGTCTTAGAATAAGGTTTTAATTAATAGTTAAGTGTACTTCTTCGTTACTTTGACCAAATTTAATATGTATATTAACTAAATATTGTGCAAGTGTAGTTTTTTTTTAGTATATGTTATGTCATTTGTAAGTTGGTAGATTAAAGTTATTTGTAGATCATTAATAAAGTTAGGTACGATTTTGTGTTTTATATAAATATACATTATTCATACTTACTTGCAAGTTGCAAACATGTGCAAAAGGTAGAATTTCAAAGACACAAAGAAATGCTTTAATTGGAGAAGATATTAAACTTATATAATTTTTAAATAAATATATCTTAGTACTACACTTTGGATTTTTAAACAATTAAAAAAAATTGTTTAAAAAATCGAAAGTACAGTACTAATATATATAACAAAAATGATTTTAAAGAATAAAGAAAAGTGTAGTGATGCAAAAGGAAGGTTTAAAGATTTCCAAATTAGGGAGAAGGAAAATGACTTAATTCATTGATTTTTTGACACAAAATCTTTAAACAGAGGCCCCGAGGGTGAACTAAATTATTTAAAAAAATTTATGCACCAGCCGGGAATCGAACCCGGGTCTGTACCGTGGCAGGGTACTATTCTACCACTAGACCACTGGTGCTTTGTGGTGGGTTCTGCAGTCTTTAATACACAGATATACTACTTTAATCATGTATAATTTTTTTTTATTAATGAAAAAAATTACGTAGCCAATAAAATATTTGAACATAATTTTCTTTTTCATGAAAATTCATAGTATTTAATGATTTTTAGTGATTTTGATAAAAATATATGAGTTTTAGGCATTCTCAAACTACATTTGTTTTAGGTTTGTTTTTAAAAGTAACACTAAGTTTTTAGAAAATGAGGTTCGGAAAGAGCCAATAGAATTAGAACATAAGTTTGTACGTATCTTAATATAAACTTTTAAGATTTGGTTTTAACTTTACATTTCTCAAACACCAATTAAAACTAAAACTCTAGAACAATATAATTTGGTTTTCTGCATTTAAACTAGAAAATACTATATAATTTGTACTATATACTATATACTATATACAGAAATTAGACTACAATCTACTACTTTATTATTTGTACAAAATTAGACTGTACTTTACACATTATGAGCACACTATGTCAACTTCATGAAGTTTTACATTATAACTAAAATAATTACAAAAAAACTGTTGTCATAGCCGCAAAGCAATGGAACAGGAAGATCCAAAAACGATTCCTATGCATGTGCAGTCAAAACATTAATTTATTGCCAATTGTCAAATGAATAACGACGAGATCTCGTGACAATCTCAAAAAGTTCTGTAAGAAACGGAGAGAAAGAGAGAGAGAGAGAGAGAGAGATAGAGTTAAAAGGAGACGTAGCTCCTTCTTGAATCATGAGTCATGACAGTCTAATAAACGTGCACCCATTTTCTTACACTTTTTTTAACGAACAACCACATTCACCTCAATTTGATTCGAACGAGTATGAGATCCACGAATATGCTTTTTATTATTCGCTGCCAGAACCGACCTTGAATTTAATAGGGCCGCAAACAAAAAAAAAAACCGTTTTATACTACAAAAAATTGGGCCGCTCTAATTTTTAAATTTTTTTGTTGTTAGAAGGACTCGAACCGAAGAACTCAAGAAAACAGTTTACTTTTATTTACCATTTGTGCTAAGAATATTTTTGAAATAAGGACTGATTTTTTTATATTAACATTGAGGGCCGCAAGCACGGGCTTGCTTTGCTTGGGCCCAAACCCGGCCATGTTCGCTGCAAATATTCACCGAAATCACAATATACCTTTTTGTAATGTTATATATCGAAATCTTCATTGTTGTGAAAAAATCATTACAGAGAATTTGTTAACATGATCAGTTTAAGACAGAGAGATGGTAACATATCAACAAAGATCAGAGATTATAGATTGTTAGAATGTTGATATTGGAATTTGGAAGTAAGATATTTCAACACTAATATACAGAAGATATGTAAATTTTCATTAGTTGTTAATTGGATTTGAGTCTAAACTAATTATTATTCACGGAATCTACCCAGAATCTTGGAATTTATAATTAAACTCCTAATTATTTTATGTGTATAAATTAATGTTAATTACTTTTAACCTTAATAATTATAAATAAATAAATAATTGGCTTTGGAGGTTCACATGCATGGTCCAGCTAGTCATTTCTCTTCTCCATAAATAGCCATCTAGAGTTGAAGCCAATGATACATACATTAAACTCTTATCGAATAATCTTCACACATATATATATATTTCCTAACATTTTTATTATTTATCTAGAAAATATAACAATCTCTGATACTTGCTATGGCTAAATGCAATTTGACTAGCTTGGTCTTACTACTAACAGTGCTGATTCTCATCCAAGAATCTCACATTGTTGAAGGTCGACCTTTGAGTTCTAAGGGGATCTCTAGCATCCCAAAGAAACTTGGTGGTAATGGTTTGAATATCTCAAGCAAGTTAGAGATAGAAGATCATTCCTTGGATGCGTTTCGGCCTACCAAACCAGGGAATAGTCCAGGAATCGGTCACTAGTTATATATATGTTGTTTTGAAGAAGTAAGATGCTAGGATTACCTTTTAAGACATTTACATGTGACAAAGTAAGCATGTTGTCATAGTGTCTCGTGTATTAGCTGTGTTTTTCTTATGTATTGTTCGTTGTATTTCCGTGATTGTATTCGATCACTATTTGACTTCAATATATGGAATCGTTTTGAGTTATGCTCTTTTATTTCTCTCCTTCGTTTGTTTAGATAATTTTCTACGTAACTATAATGCTATATATACTGCCACATATATGATTTTGTACATGAATTTATTTTGATTCTTTTGCCCTCTGTTTCCATATAAAAGTGAAGCGGAATTTATTGTCAGTCAACTTAAGGGTAATTAAAATCTTGCGGTTCTTTATTAATTTTTCCTCCATTGATTTTATCATATATATAACTAGATTTTGACCCACGCCCTGGAAAAAATATTCACAGATAATAATTAATTAATTATTTTATTAATTTAAATCAGATATATATATATAATTTGTCTTATATTTAAAATAATTTTTAATATTGATTACGAAAATGAAATAGATAATAAAATCGGATTATACAAATAGTTTTAAATTTTATCTATTTTGGATAAAACTATACATATGATAGATATTCAATTAAACTAAACTTTTCATTTATATTTTATTTGACTAATTTTTCAAAATTTATATTTTGTTTTATATTCTATTTACATTTTATGACAAAATACATGGTATATCGAAATATTAAGGATTTATATATAATATACTGCATAATAATAATTTTTGTAAATATTGTAATAAATGATGTTTTAAGTAATATTTATTTCTAATAGTATGACACATCAGAATGTCACACTAGTAAATCACACGTCAACCTAAGGTTAATTTGTTAAAATGATTCTCAATTAATATATTATAGATAGTTCGACAATTACGTAGTTCTATATATAGACTAATTAATAAGATTATTGGAATCGATAGATTTGTAAAGAAATTTAAATACTACATAACTGATACGAATACGTACGTGTACACATTCATAATCATATTTTTACTAGTACATATGACATATCCGATGTTAAACGAAGTATTAATTTTTGGACATGCATGCAAGCATCAGAGTTAATCTTCAAACAACTTTATATCGATAAAAGGTATATTAAGTAAACATGAATATCACATTTGACAAACGTCCAATGAAAGGGTAAAGCGACAACTATACGTGGATCCATTAGGGTTTGTCTTTAATAACATAAACCAGGATTTACACCCCTTTTTGCTACTTCTATTTTTTCTTTATATCTCCATCATAGTAATTGGCATTACCAATTATTATATTGTAATATCATAAAATACCACATTTTTAAATTTATTTTCCAAATTTAACATATTAAAAATAAAAATTTTAAAATATTATAAATTATTATGTGAAAATAATTATCTACCTTAATTAAACTATATATAAAATTAACATAATGTTTGAGTTCACTTTTTCAATTTACCATTTAATTTTTTTATTAGGATGATATTTTTTAATTATTCTAATATTAAATTTATGTTATTTTTGGAAATTTAAATGATTAGTGCTATATTTGAAATAAAAATTTGAAATAATGATATTTTAGATAATTACACATTATATTCTATATTGCATGTTGGTCATGAGGAAATTGGAGAGTATGAAAAATTGGAGAATGTAAAAAGTCTCGTGTTAAGTGGATTTTTTAGAATTTAGTTTTATTGTAAAAAAACAATTACTTATATATATATATATATATATATATTATGTAAGATGAACATCAGCTTATTATAAAAGAATTTTATTAGCTCAAATAAATTGTGAAGGTATTAATATGGATTTTAAACTAGGAGTTATAACCAAAATTAAAAAAAACAATTTGTATTATCGTTGTAGCCGTGCCACACGTATAAAAAATCAAAGAATGTTTTAACAAAAGAAATTAAAAATAGAGTTTTGTCCTAATCATCATGGTGGTTGGGTATGATCAAAGATCATGCCTGGCCTTTAGATCTTTAGATTGACAGTTGTGGCTGATTTGAAAGCTAAGAGCCAATCTAACCCCTATTTTCCATATTTGGTTTAATCCTAAATATAGATTAGTGGTCACAAAGCTAGTGGCCTTAGGGCATATGGAATAGTGGCAAAGGACACTCTGTTTTATCGTATTATTATAATGAATGTTTTTTAATGGCAATGTGTTTAATAATTATAAAAGGTGCGGCTCTTGAGGAGTTTGAAGGGCGGCTTGAAATTAGATTACTAAAATAAAAGATTTCAAAGAATGATGTAAATAATATAATGATATAATAAGCACCCAATGGTCTTGGAGAGTACTTAAAGTGTGATTATATTAATACGTACTATCACGACAATACTTTTTATTAGTTTTACTTTCCAGATCTTATGTTTCGGGCTCGAACGTGATGAACGTACCACCAACGAGCCTAATTTAATGTATATAAAAAATGGTAATGTGTTTAACTATGCCAAAAGAAATGTGAAGTGGTGGCTATATGTATATGTATATATGAACCTTTTAGTTCATCTGAGAAGTCGAGAGGTAGCTCTCTTCTCAATTCAAAATACTATTTATTAATATAAACAAACTAGTTGTTTTTATTAGCTTTTAATCTGGACATCATATTTTGGTTCAAACTTTTTATTTTAAGATAAAATAATTAATAACTGTATATGCTAAACGTATACGCCTAACGAGCGTTCACATGTTACTTTGGGTGCATATATAGACACACCCTTAATTAACCCAGGAATATTCTTTACTAACATTAATTGGGACGATACGATTTTAATACACAACTATGATTATCTATGGTTTTTCCACATGAATTTTAGACCTTTCTATTAGACTACATGAACAATGCACATCTTAATTTTACATGAACTATTAATATCTCTTCACAATTCTTCAAATCACTATTTTTTAGATAAATCACGATCAATTGAAGTTAATTGCGTCTATCACATAACTCACATAACTCGAATCTTCACAATTGCGTTTACTCAATTGGTTAAAAGGAGTAAACACGCCAACCGCAATTACTCAATGGGTCGGTTTTCGGATTGTATGGTAAATGTAGTTAATTTCAATTGATCGCGATTTATTCAAAAGATAACGATTTGTGGAATTATGAATACATGTCAATAGTTCATGTAAAATTAAAGTGTGCGTTGTTAGTTTATGTGGTGCAATAAAGAGATCTGAAGTTTAGGTGGAAAAACCGTGGACAACCATAGTCTATGTAGTAAAATAGTGTCGTACCACATTAATTTTAAAAATTTAAGACTCTTCACACGACATCTCTTAACTACTATTTATAGATCTTATATAAGCCTAATGACAGTTAAATTTCTCTCTTAAAGTTCAATAAATTAATGGTAAAACACAAAGAAAAGGACTTGTCATTCTTTTGACTTACTTACATTGTTTATTAACAGAAACTCAATCATCAACAATACTGGCCATGATTTTGATTTTTGGTATAATAAGAGAGAATGAGTCTCCTTTAGTTTACCATAGTTGTGCCATGAAACCACACCGACCGAGGGAATTAAGACCATTGATGACTCTTAGGAAGTCAAACAAAGCAGAAACACTACTGTCGGGGTCCACGACTGCACCGGTGGCTTGAGCACAGCTCGGTGGAGAAGGGTGGCATTAGCAAAGAAGAACATGGAGTTGATGAGTTCAGGCCAACAAATCCCGGAAACAGGCATTGGCCGTTCCATTACAATCTAATGAAATAAAATAGTTAATACAAGTACAATTGCATTATTGCATAGTGTCCCCTCTCTTTCTTCGCTTTTCTTTTCAAAATATTTACATATGATCGATTACTATTCGTACCAAACTACGTTTCGATTTTACGTTATAAATGAATAATTGCTAAAATAAGAAATCACATACGCAGAGGGAATTCGTTTTCACCTTAATCCGGGATATAAACTTGCTAAAAGAGATGACGAATTAAGTAATAACCAATTTCTATATGGACAAATGTCTAAAATATCATATTTCTAAGTTTTTATTCCAAAAATAGCATCATTAGTTTAAATTTTCAACAATAGCACAAATTTAAGATTAAAATACATTAAAACTATATTTTAAAAGAAAAAAACTAAAATCTAAATTGGAAAAAATGAATCCAAATATAATAATTAAGTTTATATATAATTTGTTTAAAATAAATAAGTATTTTTACATAAATATTTGTGCTATTTTTGAGAGTTTAATTTTGAAATGCTAAATTTGAAAAAAAAATTTGAAAAAATGTTATTTTAAGATATTATTCTTTCTTTTCTATATTTTGATCATTTTAGATAATAATAATAAAAGAGATTCGAAATCTCCGTCTCACACAAATATCTTTTTAAATGGCAAAACTATTCCAACTATGCTACACATCACAAGATTATGTAGGTTTTGATCTAAGATCCACCCTATTATAGGTAAAAATGTAAATAAACAACTCAATCTTAATAAAAAAGATTTAATGCAGACAGCAAATATTCCGTTAATAGTTAACACCAAAATAGTAAATGTGTCAGATGTATGGTAAAAAATATTGAGCAATAAGAAGAAAAGAATGTGAGTTATGAGGTTGGTGGGCACCTTCGAGTTAACTATAATTGTAATCATTAACTACTTAGTTCTATTTAATGACTTACTTGCATTTTCAGTTCCGTTTGATATATTCAATATATCCAAAATCCCTAGACACTACCCGTAACCACTAAAACCTCTGAATTAAGAATTTTTTTTTATTTTAAAAATCATTTTCATCTTCATATGTGAAAAATAAATACAAATAAATAGCTTGACTAATTTGGCGATTAAAATTATTTAAAACATTAAAATAAATTAAGTAATTTACGAATTAAAATATTTAGTTTGGATATTGTTAAAAATGGTTAGGAAATAGGAATGTCATAATGAAGTAAACCCAAAAAACCAGCGATTCTTGAACCGCACAAAAGTATATATTAGACGTGACGGCCCGTTGAAAGCCTAAAAGAAAAGTGAAGGCCCGTTACGTTTTATGGAAGCTCATTTAATGTTTTAACAATTAAGCTCGTTTAGTGTTTTATTTTGGTTTCTGAAATTTCTATTACCCATTTAGAATTTACATCCTCCACTATTTTTGCTTTTGTTTTTCTTTACATACATCCTTGAAAACATTCACTACATACGATCATCATGATATTTTAGATTCTCAGCTCTCTAAACTCCATATTTGATCCTTGCTTCCTTAGCCATAAATTTATATTTTTTCTTTGCCGGTAACCTATTTGCATTCATTAGCGGAAGAGGCTATTGTACAACCTATCTCTCATTTGATGGAAGATACTAAAAGAGCAAACATACTCTTGTAAGTAGAGATACAACACACAAAAAACAAAGACAAACCATCAAAAAAGTACTACAAAATCTTTAAGGAACAAAAAAACTTTAAAGGGATACAAACAAGGCCGGGCCTGGGCCCAAGCAAAGCAAACTCATGTTTGCGGCCCCCACTATTAATATAAAAAATTAGCCCTTATTTCAAAAGTACTCTTAGCACAAATGGTAAATAAAAGTAAACTGTTTTATTTAGTTTTCAGTTCGAGTCTTTATAACAACAAAAAAAATTAAAAATTAAAACGATCCAATTTTTTATAGTATAAAATGGCACTTTTTTTTTGCTTGTGGCTCTATTAAATTCAAGGCCGGCTCTGGATACAAATATATCTAATAAGGAAAAATATCCAAAGTCTTGAAATCAAGAACTACCACAAATCAACGTAACACCGTTGTGGAAGACAGCCAAACGATACGTATACGACAGCAGTTTAGAACGGTTGTGAAATATGTTAATGTTACTATAATAGATTTAACCCTAATAACTAATAGTAAACAATATATCTTGTCAAAAATTCAAAACTTAATACATAGAGTATAATATAAGACAACAAAATAATGAAAATATTTATGGGCATATTTGTTGAACATTGTTGGTATAATATCTAATACTTACAGGTCAAAAAAACAAAACTTTAATTGTAAATAATGGCTTAATTATGAATAACGAGACTTGTGAAGGTGTGGGGTCTAGAATATTGGTCGTTGTCTAATACATGGCTTAAATAGTTGGGTTGTTGCATGCAGTTAACTGATTATGAGAATCTTTGCTTATTTTGAAAAAACATATGTTAAGGTAATAAATTATTGAAGTGGTGATTATTACGTCAATTATGTGTGTCTTTATCTCCACGAATTTTTAAAACGTATAAATTGGTCCACTTAATTCTAAACCGTTCGATCATCCAAATCTTTACAATGATGTGACCTGTGTGTAGGGCCCAGAACCGCGAATCGTAGCAATGTGGGCAACACGTCGAGAGGAATCTCTGAAACGGATTATAAACGCTGTTAACCATCCAGATTCCCCGTTACATTAACGGAGTTAATGTGTCAACCGTTTCGCAACTGTACCGGTCCGGCCGTACTAGTTTTGTCGTACGCACGGAAAAGTCCAAAATACACTCGCCGATTTCTCGCCACGTATCAAACAAATATTGGATTGCTGTTTTCTTTTATAAATATTTTTTTGTCTTAAATGTTTTTTTGCACTATTGTCAAATCAATTCAATATTCCAGTATTCCATATAAAAAATAAAATCTAGCTCACACTTATAAAATAATTGTAAACACTCGACTACTTGATCTTTTCAAATCGTTTTCTTAAAACTTACACACCACTTTACAACAAACGTAATCTTGAAGATATATACTATAAATTGTTTATATCCAATATACATTGGTTAATATTTAAAAATAATTATTAAAAAGATAATTCCAAAATGCCATAAAACTTTTCTTTCAAAAATACCAAAATAGTTTATTGTTTAAGAAATTATAAAAAAACTTTTTTATACAAGAATAACACAAAACCAAAAATAAATATTAAATCGTAAATATAAATTTTAAACCATAAAAACTACGTCTTAACCGATAAAAAATAAAGTGTACACCCAAAATAATAATCCCTAAACCATATATTCAAATTATAACTCTTTAAAAAGTTATATTTAATGTTTGTGACATTTTTAGAAGAAAAAAATATTTAATGAAGTTTTTGAACAATAAACTATTAACGATATTTTGGAGCAAATATTATTTGTGGTATTTTAAAGTATTTTTTATTAAAATTGAAAGCTATTAATGTTGATATTTCATCAATTTTTTACCATGTTTTGTTTGACATTACATTTTAAATGAGGTTAGAAGTTTTTACATATAGATTAGAAAACTATTTAATTTTTCTTCTTAAAAAAATATATAACAAAGCAAACTGTAAAATACAATAAAAGCTCAACAAATTTGCATTAAAAAAATAAAACATCACTTGCAATAAAATTTTTAAAAATTGCGTCAAAACATTACTTATTGCCGGAGTTCCCACTCTGTTGGAAGATCCATACGTTGGGAATGGAATTGTGGATACTTGTTTAACAAAATTCACTCTAAACATATATAACAACAGCTATAATTTTTTGGTAACATGTATTCACATTGATACAGAAACTTTACAAGGGAAGTTAATACCTTACATTGTACATACAATCCATTCGAGGTAGGTATAAACCTATTTGAGGTAGACATAAACCCAAAAACCATCAAGTTTCTCAAAGAAAAAACCACACATTTACAAAATGATTTTGAGTTTCTAAAATTTATGAAAATGTTATCCGTACAAAGATTTATATTACATAATCACTATTTTGTTTGCTAAAGATTTGGCGACGCCATAAATGCAAATTGAAAACAAAAACGAAGGTAAGCATTTGTGATGACGACAGAATATTACGAAAGGATCAACCCATTAACAGTTAGGTCAGAAGGGTATTTAGGTAATTTCAAAGGAATGAGTATGTCATCTTGTTCGTTTCCTTTAATTTTCCAGTCTATTGGTCCTCAGCCTCCCTTCGCTTCAGGTGGCGTTTCTCCATCGTCTCCAAGAAACTCGTTTTTTCTCTCTCTTTCTATCTCTCTATTTCTTTTGATTTAAATCTTACAACATGATTAAAAAAATCCCAAATTTTAGACGATAAGTTCTAGAGGATTCAATGTTTGTTTCAGACATGGAGCGAAAAACCCTAGCGATTACGCCTCCGCTTCTACTTTCCTCTTTCTTATTCCATCTCCGGTATATATGTCTTTCTCACTAGATTCTTTATATATAAATAATTGTTTGCTTATCTTTTTTCACTGTTGTTTCTTACATAAACACAACGAATTTTCACGAAAATTTTGATTTGTTACATAAAGCTCGAATCTTTTTCCGACTTCAAGACTACTCTGCTTCTTCTATCACTAATTTGAATTGTTCTGGGTTTAGTTCGGTACTCTCTTAAGCGCTTCAGTTCGGGTTTTGTATCGCTATCAGTAGGAATAGTCCATATTCTTTGTTCCTTTTCTGTTTATAGAACTATTTATTGTTTCTGGTTTCTTCAAATGACATTCTCTCTTTTTAGGGTACTATTTGAAGATTTCAGTTTCTTTTTCTCCGCCTACATTTTTGGGTGAATGTTCCTGTTTCCTAGCATGTTTTCTAACTTTTAAAGTAGCTGGTGAATACCGAAATTACATAGATTTCATTCTTTGTTGATCTTTTTGGTTTTCTCTTCTTATGTGTTTGTGGTTATGTGTGAACAGAGGAGCTGCATTTGGTTCATCAAAGGCGTTTCATTGTCTTCTGCTTCTCTCGTGTCTATTGCTTTCCTCAGTCAATACATTGCATAACTTGGGTGACTATGGTTCTTCTGGTTCCAATGGCTACAACCTTGCTGCTTCTAAAGGGTTTCAGAGCTTTGATGCTGGAGATTCTGCGAGTGTAGCATTCCAGAATGTCTGTCCCAATTCACACTTCTTCTCTTTCCTTTCAGCTTTAGGATCAGAGAATCAGTTTGCTCCAGTTGTCCACTTCTTTGGGTTGTCTTGTCTCAGAAAATCATGGAGTAACTCTGCTCTGAGGACTAACAACTTATCTTCTGTTGTGTGGCTGTCTCTTAAGCCTGTCCACATCATAGAATTTCAGCCTTTTTCTGGGTTCATTCACATTGAAGACACCACGTGTTACAAACCTTTGGCTAAAGAGCTCTATGCTAAGAAGAATGCAAAAGAGTCAAGTATTTCGGTGTCAGGAAAACAGTGTGGAGGAAATGGTTTCATGGAGTACAATCATTGTGAAGGATTTTCTTTAGAACCAGGGGATTCCATCAAGTTTCTCTTTTTCTACCAGTCCGAACCTTCGTGGGCATCTGGAGTTGCTGTTTTTACAGTACCTATGAAGGCGACAGCGCCTGTTTTGATGCTGAATCTTTGCAAAAGACCAGTCTTTTGGGTGCGGACCAAGAAATTCTCAATTGCAGTTCTTATTGCTGCTGCTTTACTCGTTTTGATATTTTGCTTCAACGATCACTTTATCGATGAGAACAATAAGAGAAACAACTGCAGCCACATTGCGGTTAGAAAAGTTGAGAAGCCATCTACAGTGACAATCTCTCCTGAAATGGATTCTCTGCTACGAACCATTAGTAACGAGACCTTGCAAGGGTCCAGTGAGGTTTCTGAGCACAATATAAATAAAACTGAGTCGCTTTCCTCTTCTTCTTCCCAAACAGAAACACCAGAAGCTGTAAATCTCACTGTAAAGACTGCAAAAGACAAGAACAGACGGCGTAACAAGAAGAAGAAGAAGAAAGGAGCGATCAGCGAGTTAACATCTGAACGCACAGATGTTTCAAGCAGTCACAGCGGAAACTCAACTCCAAGATCTCCAATGTCACCAGAACCACCAACTACTCAAGCCACAAAGAAGCCCGTAAAACCTCCTAAACCAGTCCTATCACAGTCAGCAACGTTTCCGATTTCAGGGGTTAAGTCAATGATCATACAACGAAGCTCTCTGGCTCCAAATGTGAGAGCTCCTGGAGCGAAATCAAGAACCGAGGTGAGTGAAGAGAAGGCGAAAGAGTATAGGTACGATATCTGGGGAGATCACTTGACAGGACTTCATTTGATGGATAGGTTTAAGGAAGTGAGGGAAGGTAAAAGCAGCCCAGGTTTTGGTGAAGATGAGTCTGAGAGTTTCTTTGTTAAGGGTCCTCAGAACTTATTAGCAGATTCTCATGCCAGGTTTGTAAGTTTCTGCAACCAATGGGGCTAATAAAGAAATAAAGAATAAAAAAAGTATTTTATATAATCCCAATGGGCTTTATGATCGATCAGGGTTTTCCAACGGATTAGTTTACCTTTGAACCGTACATACAAAAGTAAAACGAAGGGCTAAAAGGTTCAAATAAGAGAATTAAGAACAAATCGTTTATAACATGCTGGGCATACAATTTGTCATGCCATGTAAATATTAGAGCCTTTTAGCAAAAGTGTGTAGTTTTTTTTTTACAAACGGAAGGTAACAAAAAAGACAAAAGAAATATATACAGACAATGAAATCACAACTCCTATGTTATGTCTTGCTTGATTTGGAGTCCAGACCCGAGAAGCAGAGCCCGATCCGGGTCGGTCTGTTCCGGATCTTTTTTTATCTCCAGGTCTGATATATTTCGGAATGAATAGTACAAGAGTCGAGTTTATATAATGATTCCATTTTTTTCTTCTTTTCATCCACAAACTGGAACAACACTCGCTCACACAAGAAAAGAGAATATGGGATGTGCAAAAAAAAGAGAGAAACGAAATACAAGCTTCAGAATCAGTCACACTCAGACTCAAGATAATCACGTTGAAGTGTGAAGGCAAGAATCAATCACAGTCAGACAGAATACAAGCTTCAGAATCATGAGCCCATGAAACTTTCTTACTCAGGATTACAGAGAAAACTTCATAGGTTAAATGCTCACAAGGAGTATGTGTTACCGATGACTTGGTCTGTAAATGTCCCTACTCTGCCTTTGTGTGTCTCCTTGGCTTATCATGTACAGGTCCCTCGCTCCAGGGTTGTAGCCATTTTTGGAGTTGTTATGCTGGGTATGGTGACTCGTGTATGGTCTGCATGTCGCTTCACTCTGCCTGTATGTGCCTCCTTCTCTTCTGTGGCTAATTATCATATCCGAGAAGTGATCCAAGTCCCTCACTCCGTAGTTGTAGCCACTGTATGGTCTCCTCTGCTCTGTAACTGGCACAGCGTATGTATTGGCACGGGGGTTAAAAGATGCTTGTTCCTGCATAAAAGTAGAAGTAGGTCTCACGTTGTAGAAAGCAGGTGCTTGTCTTTGGATTGATTGGTTTGGACGAGGAAGACGTGAATGGGGAACATTGAAAGAAGGATATGGACGAGGAGCATATGAATGGGAAGTGTATGAATGAAAAGGAGGATTCATATTTCTGAACTGGTTTGGATTCTTATGGCCCTGTAAAGGATTTCGGTTTCGGAAAGCAACAAGTGAATGATTAGCCGGGATGTCTTGTCTTAGTCTCTGGGTTTGATTCTCATATTTCTCGTTTTTTCTTGTCTTTACTTGACACGGCTTCTTCACTTGACCTGGCTTTTGAAGTCTTCCATCTGGTTACAAACACAGAAGGATCACTAAAAGTAATCTCTAATTTATAAACATAACCTAAACACACAAAAGAATTAAGCATCTCACCTTTTAGTACATAGCCTAACTTTATTTTCCTTTCTCTCATAACTTTTCTTGCTGCGGCACCACGGCTATGCTTTTCAGAAAGAACTTTTACTCTGTCTTCCTCATTAGCCCATCGCTACAAACAAGCAATGAAGCAACCACCTCATAAACATATGCAACTGGCAAAGCACGGATTACGTAAAGTAAAAAAATAGAACTTTTTTCAGGACACTCACTCACCTGCCTTAAGGTCATTAACCTATAAAGATTTCGTCCTTTCACTAGTAACGGGTACAAAGGGGGCAATTTCTGTATCCCCTCGCACCAAAGTACTTCAATCTTTGGTAAAGACACAAACCAGATGGTCAGTTTATCAGAATGGAAGTCAGAATAAACGAGACAATAATATAGAATGGATCAAGCAAATCACATAATGACGATCCAACATTTGAGGTCGTACTTACGGTGAAAGTGTGTTGTTGTTTAGCAGTACCATAGCTTTCTTTGACAACCTGGCCAGCAACAGTTCTTCTCCCCATAATCTTTCCCCTCTTTTTCGTCTTTTCATAACTATTCAAGCCCACATCCTTGATTTACATCAATACGAGGCTATGGAATAGAAAACGATAAAAAGTAAACTAGGAACCATGAGTTAAAGAAGTTTATTACTTCTGATGAACCTTCTGTGTAAACAAAACAATGTCTCCTTTGCAGACATCACCTGCACCAATTGCTGGGACTGTCAAACTCAGCAGAAAATTTCAACGCTAACAAGCAAAAGAAAATTAGAAGCTGCAGAACAGTACCTTTGCAATTGATAGTAAAGGATGATCGTGGATAAAGTGCTTCTCCGCTCCCATCTTTTATCCTGAAAATCAAATAGGATGATTAGAATATGAAGTACTAATTGCATTTCCAAAAGACATAGAGAGGCAAGACAGAACTCAATACCTCCAATGCTCAACAATTCTCTCAATAAAAACTGCTTTTGTGCCAGATAATCTGAGACCATGTTTTCTCAGATATGCTTTGCATTCTTTTACATTAAGACCTTTCAAATCGTTTCCGGCTACAACAACAAAGGAGAGTATAAATCAGAAACATTCGTAAGTCAATCATGTTTCTTAAGCATCCCAACAGAGATTTCAGTGACATAAGTTGGAAAAATGTTCAATTTTCGAACAGCAATAATCTGGAAGATTATTTTTTACAGCCATCAAAGATGCAAAAACAATCATGTAACGAATAGATACACAATTTTATTGATCTAACAATGTTAGGTCAATAAAAAATTGATGCAAACGAAGAGAAACCCAGTCTAACAATGTTAGGCCAATAAGAAATTGATGCAAACGAAAAGAAACGCAGTAGCAGATGGGAAAAGAAAGATCTAACATGTGAGCAGGCGAGTGACTTTGTCAACATCATCGCCATCTTCCCTGATCTCGTCAGCTTCATCGTACTCCACATCTGACTCCGTAGCATCATCGTTGCTCCAATCGCTATCGTTGTCACTGACCAGACAACAAGCAAAAACGACATTAATAAAACCCAAAAAAATAAAATCTGCAAAGAAGGCCGTTAGCAAATACCTTGAACTCGTATATTCTTCCGTTTCCTCAAGCTCTTCCTCAACGTCCTCACAATTATTCTCATCACCAAAATGTTCTTCTTCCTCTTCGTCAGAACTACAGAGATCGATGATGACCTTCTCGTCCGACATGGGAGATCGTTTTAGAAGAAGGAAGAAAATTCAAAATGCAAACGGCTCTGGGGAATGATTTTGTGCAAATTTTATTAGTCATTTACCTTTTATAGATCCCCAAATTGGTATTGGCCAAATGGGTCACTTTAGAGTTTACATATTTTAATATGACCTTATCGTTTAAATATTTACAAGATTTATCCAAATTTTGAATTACCCACGGAAATAAGGTTATCTTCGACAATCCACAACATAATGCTGGAATCTGTTAAGGCTCCTGATTTTTACGAAAAACGTCCTTTAAGTCAGAAAGATTAACATTCAACGCTAGTGTTTTTTCTAAAACAAAAATATGTCATGCGAAACAAATTTGAAAATTTTGTTTAATCAATATATTGGTGTTTCGTTTTCTATATTTGAATAGTCAGTTAAGAAAGTACGCTATAATTTCATATGCAAATACAAACTCGAAGGAGTACACACTAACCTCAGCTACTATCAAGAGACAAAAAAATTATAGAAAATGAGAGATATGAATTTAAATAAAATGGATCTAAATCTAAAATGATACAGATCGGAAACCAAATGTAGTTGTCTACACACAAACCTCTGAAGTCCAAAAAAGGGAAAGAAGCCTCTTCTATAGATTCAACATTGGATGAAATTTACAGACACGCGATTTCATTCATCCCAACTGTATGACAACACACTAACCCCAGACTCTATTTATATGTTAGCGTTGGGTTGGTGCAAATCAAACTTGAGCAGTACTGGGCTTAGGTAGTTGGGAAGGAGAGCCACACTGTTCCAGTTAGATTGGGAGACCCGTACTGTTGCTGTTGCTGTCGGCTGCCAACTTTCACTTGAGAGTTCTAAGTACGCGTGAAGAAGCTGGAGCCAAAACACAAGTTTCACATACTTGTTTCCGCTTTGAAATGGGAAAGTGACTAATACAAATGAAACTTTCATGACATTTTGAATTACCTCTCTGAGGGTGTCACGTTTCTAGAACGCGGAACTTGATCTAGTTTGAACTTTGGTTTCTCCCTCCTACTGTTTGGTTCCTGTCATTGCGCAAGTAAAGCAAGTTTATTATTATTACATACATAGGTCCATGAGATTTTTATTTTACGCTTAAGGTTTTTTGCTTACCGTTATGTTCATCCCGTTAAACATCTGAGAGCAATTTGAGACATCACTGTTGCGTGGTGACGTTGGTGGTTGCAGGGAGCTCTTTAGGAACCGGTGTTCCAGTAACATAGATGCAGTTGGTCGCTCGGCTGGGTTTCTCTGGAAACATAATCTTAGAAAATCTTTACCCTCAGCTGACATTGATGCAGGTACCGGTGGGCTATCTCTCATGACCTTGAACATAGCTGCAGCCTTATGATAAGCCAATATATTGCACACACATTTTTAGATACCAGGAGATTACCTATCTTTAGTGTAAAGACTATTAAGGGATATTGTGTATGCTTACCCCTTCAAACTCACTCCACGGAGGTTTCCCAGTAAACATCTCAATGATTGTACATCCTAAACTCCATATATCAACAGCAAAAGCGAGATCTGGGTTGCCATCTTTTTGCATCACCGCTTGCATGAGCTGTGTGGATAAAAAAATATTTTATGACATATATAAGATTTATCGATTTTAACTGAAGTTCAAATATCATAGAACAAAGACTATACCTCTGGTGCCATCCAGTACGGGCTTCCCTTTAACGAAAGATCAGCTCTTTGCCCGGTAAGCTAGAGAATAAAATTGACGACTTTATTATTATCAAACTCGAAACGCAGAGATCCTTGATCACTTGTTTAGCACCATTTATACTAGGAAGAATATCGAACTCACGTGTTTAGCCATGCCAAAGTCAGCAAGCTTGACAACCCCGTAAGCATCAACAAGGAGATTAGCACCTTTAATATCCCTGATAAACATTTAAAGAAAAGCGAAACCAAACCAATGCTTAAAGCTTCAACATCTGGAAAAATATTCACCAAGATGATTACACTAATATTGTGACTTTACCTATGTACTGTCTTTTTGTTGTGCAAATAAGCCAGCCCAGACAAAATGTGACGTGTAAAATTGCGAACAACAGACTCTGTCATGGTACCGCAATGGTCACGAATATATTTGTTAATTGAACCTGGGTGAACATATTCCAGGTATATAAAGAAACGGTCTTCTACCTGTACATACAAATTAAAAGATAAGTTTATACAATGAATTTTTAGACACTGCACTGCTAGGTAGATTATATGCATGTAAACAGAGGATATACTCACTGTCTCACTACCAAAATACTGCACAATGTTTGGATGCTGAAGATTACTGAGAAGCTTGATCTCCTGAATTCGATACAAGTTAAGAGTTTACGCGGTTTGAGAGAAAACGAACAACCAACACACAGACGTTCATCCTAAAAGCTCACTGAGAGCATTGTCTCTGATGTCATGGAGCTTACCTGCTCTAATTGCTTTATACACTCTGCAGATTTCGGGTCATCAGGAAATAACTCAACTTCCTTCATCGCACACAATGCTCCAGTTTCACTGCAAATAAAACACAACTTAGAATGAACTAAAAAGGAGCACTAGGCACTCAACAACTTTTGAAAAGAATGAGGCGACAATTAGAGAACAGATTACCTGTTGCTGGCAACGTAAACACTTCCAAATGTACCACGACCTATGAGCTTCCCTTTCTTCCACTGAGAATTCATCGGGAATGAATCCAGTTTGAGAGGAGCATGGGGACACGGAACAGCAGGAGCAGCTGATGAAGAGGGACAAGCAGCTCCTGGAGGAAGAGGCAAAGGATGAACATTGGAGATTTCACGGCGTCCATTTGTAACGTCAGTGGACAGCCTTGGATGCAACGGCGATGAAACACTATCCCGTGGTGCACCCGAGTAATCGGGTGACAGCAGCGAGTGCAGTGGTGAAGATGGTCTGCTCGGCTGTGGGCTTCTGATCTGTCTGCGTGGACTTCGAGGTTGTGGGCTATGGATTGGAGAGTTGTCGGTACTAACCGTAGTGATGTCGTAAAATGCAGGAGAAGGAAGTTCAGAGGTATCAAGTGGCATTTCTGGGGTTGACCATGCTTGAATGCTCTGCGGAGGCAAATAAGAAATAGACAAATCTTGGCCAGTACTCTTCCTTTGTGGACTAGGCACAGGACTCATGTACGGAGTCGTTGGGGCACTCATGGTTGGAATGTTCACCCAATAACCATTTCTGGATCTTGGACTATTTGTACAATTAAACTCTTGATATGAAGAATTCTCCGAGGCTCTTCTTGAGTCACGAGCAAAGCCATTGACGCTGATTAAAACGTTGGAGATATAAACAAACTGAGATTTCTAAGATAAACACATTTGAGAGAGAAAAATAATAAAATCAGAACAGAAATGGAAAGCATATGTTATTTGTTATCCAGGTTCATATATAGTAGAAGAAGGGTAAGAAAATAAAAGCAAGCATCAAATCTCCAACCTAATTGAAAATGAGGGGATAACAAAATCAACATTTACCTGGTTAGAGGAGGACCAGACGAGGTGCGATCAGCAATAACCCTATCGGGATCTTGGTCTTTCACCTCCAGTCCGCTACCGTTCCCCGCATTTCGATTCCTCGAATCTCCGGCGACCTCGGGTAACGGTAGAGGCAGCGGTAAAGGAACCGCAGAAGGTGAGCGAGGAACCGCCGTGTAAGCGCTGGGAGATCGAGTTAACCCGACATCGACGGTTGATGCACGACGTTCTCCCAAGACATCGTCATCCGTCAAGTGACGGAGCTTCCTCTGACGCGTGAGCCTCCCACGGTTAAAACGAAACAAGCGGCGATGAAATCGATCCCCCTCCAGATTCTGATCCAGATCCGAAAATTCAGAGTACGGTTTAAGAGAAGAAGATGACGGAGACGAGAACGAGAATTGCGGAAGCCAACGCATATCGAGAAATCATGGTAAACTCATACAAGATCTGCACATGAATCCTTTCTCTCTCGCTCTCTTATTCCTTTTACCGTGAACACAAACACGATTAGAATCGACCAGAAAGACGGAGATAGAGGCGATGGCGATGAGGATCCATGTAAAGAACCTAACGAATTTAACAGAAAATAAAACAAACGCAGAAAGTAATAAAGGAAAAAAAGAACATCAGAAAACAATAACGAAGAAAAAGAATAATAGAACCAATTATTTTGGGAGATATTTTTTTTTTTGACGCAATTATGTTGGGAGATTATCTTTACAAAAAAATATATAAACGGGTAGATGAAAACTTGAGAGGCGGTTGGGTTTGGGTTTTTGTAACACGCTTTACAACGGTGCAAGTATAGAAGTTTTTATCAGTCTCAATCTTTTGAACGAAACATCCAAAAAGTAATCTTCTAACAAATATTTTTATATTTAAAAGATTAGAACTGAATCAAAACTAAATTTGACTGAATGGATATTCAAAATATTTAAAATATTAATTTTATTCAAATTTGATATAATTACATGTAAAATTATTAGTTATTTTTACTATCTAAAAATAATATAATATTTTTAAAAATATTTATCAAAATTTAACTATTTTAACTGTTATTTTAAATATTTTAAATATTTCAAATATTTTTGAATAACTTTCGGATAATACAGATATCTAATAACAATTTTAACTGTACCAAAATTTTATTATATTCGACTATATCATAAGTTTATATTACTGAAATATCTAAATTCTAAAAAATCGATATCAATTCTAAAAGATGCACGAATGCTTATGTATTATGATATATCCAAATATATCATACAAAAATAGTTTTAAAATTATTATACTAAATGACAAGAAAAAATTTAAAATTATATACATCGATTGCATGGCCACAAAAACACTAATTGGATGGTTATTTTTAAACTTTCACATGTATTTTAACACTTACCATTTTTATATGTTAATTATAACTTTATTGAGTAATACCCTAAAATAATACCATTTTAAGTTTATCTTCCAAATTTAGCACAATCAAACTAAAATTCTCAAAATAGCATAAATTATTATGTAAAAATAATTATTTACCTTAAATAAAATATATATAAAATTAAAACATAATGTTTGGGTTCACTTTTTCCAATTTAGGATTTATATTTTTTTCATTAGAAATAAGTTTTCAATTATTTTAGTATTAAATGTGTGCTATTTTTAGAAATTTAAATAACTAGTGCTATATTTGGAACAAAAATTTAAAATAGTGTTATTTTAGTCAATTACCCAACTTTATTTTTGCTTGCTATTTTACAAAATTTACATGTTTTTTCAGTCCGCTAAATTAAGAAGAAGATAATCATAATCGACCTTGGTCACATATAATTCATTACAAAAGATGTAAGAATTTTTGCCTTGCATGTGAACTCTTGAGACTGGCTTTCGTTTGTGCTAATTAAAGAAGCACCCTCAAGATGAAAACAGACAAAAACTAAGGTTATGACCAAAAACTAAGGGGAGAAAATGCGAGAAAATATCAATTTGTAAATAGACGCGTGGAGCCGAGTCAAAAGTAAAACCGTACGGTACGAATCTCGAGGCATTGACTAAAATTAAACCTTGTTTAGACCAACTTAACCTTAGTCATTTGGTCGCTAATTTATTTAACTATACTATATAATACATTGTTTTCGCCAACTAACTTTTCATTTATTTTATTTTATTTCTGATACACTATTTCACTCTATTTTACTTTGTCTTCCGACTTCCTAAACAAGGCAAATGAGTCCGTTGAAAGATCTTTTCAAAATTTAGGTCAAGATTTACAAGGCAAACCCATTATTTGCACTAACATTACATTTTAATAGATAGTAAGAAAATTTCTAAAAATAATATAAAAGGTCATAGATTAGTCAAAGTTGCGAGAAGCAGCTGGAACATATTTTTAATACAAAACCGGTGATCTGTCCGAATATATTAAAGAGACCTGGTTGGTGAAAACCTTTGGATCTAACCGTTGACTTTGAAAATGTATTGAATTTGTTTTCACACAAATATAAAACGAAAGCAAGAAAAAAAATTTGCTTATGAACTTGTAACTATATAGACAGAATATATGATACTAATGTAAAAAATTCAAGATAAAATTTTGAATTTAAAACAAGAAGGATTTGAAGTTTCGTTTTAAATGGGTATGATTTAACGGTTTTGAAAATTAATATTTAAATTTACTAATATAACCTTTTAAAATAAATAATATACTACCGATTATAGTTTAAAAAAAAGAGTAATACCCTAAAATAGCACTATTTTAAGTTTATCTTCTAAATTTAGCACACCAAAAATAAAATTTCAAATATAGCACAAATTATTATGTGAAAATAATTATTTACTTTAAATAAACTATATATAAAATTAAAACATAATGTTTGGATTCATATTTTCTAATTTAGGGTTTAAATTTTTTTTATTAGGAAGAAATTTTTAATTATTTTAGTATTAAATTTATACTATTTTTGAAAATTTAAATTATTAGTACTATATTTAAAACAAAAATTTTAAATAATGTTATTTTAGTCAATTGTCAAAAAAAAAAAAAAAAATTTGTAACTCGCTTTGGGTCAACTGCAGTTTTTCAGTAATACAGATAAGTCAACGGTCATAGAAACCCAAAGTATACGTGGATGAATCTGTGGTCATAATAATAATCGGCACTTGTCATTCTTAGTTCCCAGATCCTACTGTTATTGAATAAGTCCTGACTCTTACTTCAGTGTTTACGACCCATCCAACACGGCACCGTTTAGTTGATTACTACAAAGGGAATATTATTAATTTATGGTTTTTTATTGAATTTAAAAAAACTGATGACTAAAAAATACATCATATGTTATTGGATTACTGTAATCAAAATTTTATATCATTTGTTTTATGGTTGTCAAAAATTCTAGTAAAAAATCAAGTGTAGTTTTAGTTGTTTAAATAACATTAGATTTTAAGTGTCTTTGCATAGCATTATAAATGAATATGATTGTATATCATTAAATGTTAGAGAACTTTCTTAAACACATTATTGAATAATATGAGATTTTGTTATTTTAATACAAATCATTCCAAATGATTACTTTAATACCATCGCTTATACCCAAGAAAAAAACTTATGAATTAATAAATATTAATTAAAAAATCAATAAATAATTCATAATTCTCGTTTTTAAAACAATTAAAATACAGTATCAACAATTCTGAACCCATATAACTAAAGACAAATCTATTTCAAGTTGTTCGTATATTAGTGATGAACAACAATCAAAAAGATGCAAAAACAGATATTTAACAGCAATTCGAAACTGAATCTGCTTCAAAGCAACTACAGGGTTTAGGATTCCTTCATTTAAGAGTTATTCTAAACAAATTTTCTCCATTCTAAAGCTGCACAAATGATCTTTAACTCTTATAGACATTAACTTTCCTATGAACTATTTTATGATTGAACAACATTTGGTTCTTTCACTGGGCTTGTGGCGTCAATCTTACACACAGGCATGGTCTCATTCTTCCCCAATAGCTTCAATGATGGATGAAGTACAACATCTTGCATTAACACTTTCTCCTCGATGTCCAGTTTGCTCACATCTATTTCTATTTTAGATGGGATGTGTTCTGCTGGGCCTACAAGTTTCAGGCTGCTTCGGATTGATCTTAAATTTCCCCCTGGTTTAGGAACAAAGAACGAGATAGCCAAACAGATGTGTATATTGTAAGCATTCGCATTTCTCTTGCTGAAAGATTTACACAAGAACAAATCATGATTCATGAACCTAAACTATTCGCAATATGCAAATAAGTGAAAACTGTGCTTTACATATTGAGAATCGTGTTTATTAATTCCTTTGCCATTTGGAACACAAACTTTACTATCAGACAAAAGTTAAAGATCTCTCTTTACGATCAGGAATGGTAGGAAGCATGAATAAGAGAGAAAGTATCAGGACGAATACACGAAACTCTTATCAGTTCTCATGAGATATCTCAATTAGTACACGATGTGAAATTATCTGAAAAAAAGACTGAGAAGAGTTACCTTTCTTGAGACCGGGGGAATTATCCAATCCTTTGAAAACAAGAGGAACATCAACCTTTAAGTGTTCTCCATCATCAGCCCATACGAAGACTAAATTAAGTAACTTTCCAGTTTCTTCGTCTTTATGAATCTGTTAAGTTTAACACCAACCCGTATTAAGCCCATCAGCAACTTCACTCACATTAGTAATCGAATTCACAACCAAAGTCTTCGAATTTTTCTAAATTCATCATATGATCGAGACTGAAATTATAATAAGTGAAAATTTAGAATACCTTGAGGGGAAGTACTCGACCTGATTCAATTAGTGTCGATGAACCCTGCCCATCTCGGATCTCAAGCTTAAAAGTGGTCGAGCAGAAGAACTGGAGACCAACAGAGTCAATAATGGACATAATCTGCTTACGATCAGCCGTCAGAAGCTGCTTCCTCGAAACGCCTCGCTTCGAATCATGACTCTTGGGAAGCGACTGCGAAAAAACCAGCGCAGGAATCCGGCCAATCTTCCTGTCCCGAGACGATACCCTTCGGCCCGTAGCCTCGCGTGGTATCGCCTGGATCGTCTGATACTGATGCAAACACCGAATCAAACTACCGAATGAAGGCGTCTGAAGATCAGTCACCTCCGCCGCGGATCTCAGGCCGCGCCACCATTTCGCCATTGATTAGAGTTGGAATGACGATACAGGGGATGAGGGGGTTTAAGCTTAGTGGGCTTTCTATTGTATATACTCATTTACGATCGGCTTTTATTGGCCCATAGTAGCAATCTAGCTTCAGTTCGTGTGTTGTTTGGTAATAGTTTGGGCCTTATGTGCATATTGAGTTAGAGCCTAATATACATACCAAAACAGTATTACAAATTCATCTATTTATCAAAACTCGATTATAGGAGGAGGCAACTATGAGAAACAACTTTTTGGTTTTTGTTGTTAATTGGTTATGTAGGGGAAAATTATTTGGTTAAAATGTTGTTTGTTAACAATATGGTGATGATTTTGTCATTTTCGTAATAACAATATTCTTTCGTTGTCTTGTTTCTGATTTTTCCAAGCATTATGCAGTTGCTTACACGCTAAAGCCTATTTACTCCTAAATTCCAAAACACAAAAGTCCACACTTTCTATAACAATTTTATTTAAGATATTTTCTTACCAACCAATCTTTTTTTTATCTAACCGTATCTCCACATTCCTTTTGTCTCTACTTCATGATATTTGTGTATAATATCAAACAAACTATCTTTTCCATAAGATTTATATAGTCGTATAGACTATGTACGATTTTAGATCTAATTGATAATAGATGAGTATTATTAAGATTTTAGGATCCTTTCATATTGCTTTTTTTGGTGTTGGTTTTGGATTGTTTAAAAATAAAGACACAAAATTTGATTACCGAGTTCTCAATTAAGGTACCTCTCGGATAGGATCTATCTCCTAAAAACTTCACTATAAATCTGATGAACCCTTTAACAATGAAGCAACTTTAGAAAAAAATAGACTTACAAGAATTACAATACAACAAAACTTATTGTAAAATTCTCTCTTCTCTCTCTCCTCTCTCTTTCTTCACGAATTCTCTCTCTTAGAATTCTCTGGGTATTTTTTTTTCTAGGTGCTACTAGAAAAACTAATTTTGTGATGTATTTATATTCGTTAAATACTCATTATGATTTACCTACTTTTGGACTCTCTCCTAAACCAAAAAAATTTGAAAGAACTGGATTTTTTACCAACATGTATTAATTAAAGGAAATGCTGAATGATTTTCTAGAAAGTATATTTTAAATAAACAGAAACAAATTAATTAACTTTTTGTAAAATGGTGGTAGCGTGGTCGAACCGCATCTTCTCCATTCTACTATCATTTACGGAAGGAAATACATGTAAGATAACTATTATATGTGATGCGATTCATATGTAGAACAAATGCATTTATATTTTTAACTTATGTTTCTATTTATACTTTTGAAACAGAAAAAATAATAATTAGGGAAATAGATACTTGTAATTGTATAATTTAATTACATGTTTATTTTATTCAGTGTTATAATTATTATGCCTAATTAATCTAATTGTTATGCAACGCCTAATCTAGAATTATAATCAGTACCTTAAAATTTTGATGTTTTTGTAAGATGGCAATGAGAAGGGAGACAATCAGAATATGCAGTAAGGTGATTCAATAACAATAATATCTGGCAAATGAGAGATAAGCACGTGACAATGTCTAATCACAGCGAATTGCAAAGTCAACATGCTGACAATATTTATATAACGAACCTAACGAGCATTATCGACCTTTATATATATAATATATAAATATAGAGAGAGAGGTGACTTACCTCCATTTCACTTTTCCAAATTACAAGTCACAAGAAAGAATAACAAAAGACAAATAAACAATCTTTCAGATTACAGCAGAATTACTCATCTAGTAGAGTAGACAAACTAATATACATGTTTATCTCAAAACACCTTACTAATATTTATTTTGGGTTGAAGAACACAAGAGGCTGAATCATTATACGTAATTTTAGTCATGCTATATATACCAAAATAGACTTATAAAATGACAAGACCGCATACCCCAAAATTAGCATTTATTTAGGTACTATCGATTTATAGATTTAATATTTGATCATTTATTTAGGTACTATAGATTGTTTTTAATGTGTTTCGCTCAGGTACACTATAGGCCTGTCAATTTGGCTCATTACCCGCGGGTCCCGCCCCGTTTGACCCGCTGCGGGGCGGGTGCGGGTCGAAAGAAAAAAAAAAGTTTATATGCGGGGCGGGTGCGGGTCGAAATTTTGGTATAGCGGGGCGGGTGCGGGTTTCGTTTTATTATTTTGCGGGTTGGCGGGTACCCGCAAATTTTGGGTCAAAATTATTTGACCAAAATTTAAACTAATTTAATTATAAACCAATTTAATTTTAAACCAATTTAATTCTAAACCAATTTAATATAAACTTGATATTCAAAATTTATATAATTTGATGTTTTAAAAATTGAATTATGATATATTTGATGTATTAATTTTAGATTTATTATTATTTAGATTTATTTTAATTAAATATTTTAAAAAAAATTTAAAAATGAAGCGGGTCGCGGGTCACCCGCAAACCCGCTAGATTAATGTGGGGCGGGTGCGGGTTTTAAAAAAATGATTCGCGGGTTCTGCGGGTAAAAAAAAATTTTGAAAAAAAATCTTTAACCCGCCGCAGGGCGGGTCATGCGGGGCGGGTCCGACCCGCTTGACAGCACTAGTACACTACTACCAATTAATGGTTTTGTACTGTTTCATCACCTATGCTAGATTTATACAAAGTATAACTTTTAAAAATGGTAAAGTGGGATTTAAAAAGTAACACAGTTTGAAAAAGTATAAATGAACGCAGAAAAGTGGCGTTGTATACCAAATTGAAACGACAATCCATGGTTCTTTTATTGTATATATTTTCGTATGCGACTTTTCTACGTTTCTACTTTAATTTTTGGCCTAGGTTTTGTAAAACTCAACTAAACAAACGGAAGAAAAAAAGTGAAAATCAATACTGTATTATTACTTACCTATGGGAATCTGTGCACACTTGAACCTTCGGGGTTTTTCTTTATTATAATTTTCTGACCTAGGCTTTTTTATTATTCATTTCCCCAAATTTCTATATTTTTCTTCTATGTACTACATACGTCCTTATCTGTAATTCTTATATTATTTTTAAAATAACTATAGTGTTGTTGGTTTCGTAATCGTAGGAATCTGCGACTGTGTCATGCGGTCAAATATTGTTCGTTTGACCGCCGCAGTTTTTTGCGGTCAAACGCTGCGATCGACCACAGAAAACTGCGGTAAAAAATTTTAATCACTGCGTAATTGTAGCGTTTGCGATTAAACAATTGCGATACAATATGCGGCGACAACATGCGGTGATCAAACGAACAATAATATTACGGTGTTTAACCGTAGTATCTGACCGTAGGTCGCTGCCACAAACACTGCGGCAGACAAACGAACAACACTTATGTCTTTGCAACAACTTGAGGTTTTTGTGTAGTGTCGCTAAATCTAAATATGGTTTTTTCTAGACTTTGTAAACTAGAATGCATATATATAGCATAATTTCACGCTTTGTAAGACACATATTTATTAAATATAAAAATAAATTATAATTGTTAACAAATTGCTAGAAAATGATAATTATAGTTGTAATTATTTATGCCTGAAAGTAATTATATATCTCTTTGGATATAGGAAAATGTATAAATCCGTAATGATAAGAGTAAAAAAGGAGTAATTAATAGGGTTATTCGTTTCGTAGCCGTAAAAAATTTTGGCTGCGTCATACGGTCAAATGTTGTTCATTTGACTGCCGCAACTTCTTGTGGTCAAACGCTCCAGTCGACCGTAGAAAACTACAATAAAAAATTTTAATCGATGCGAAATTGTAGCGTTTGCGATAAAAAAATTACGATAGAACCTGCGACGATAATCTGCGGTTATCAAACAAACAATAATACTGTAACGTTTAAGCACAACATCCGACTGTAGGTCAATGACACAGATGATGCGGCATATAAACGAACAGCGCAAACGATATGAATGGCCTTGCGGTGAAGTTTTGACCTAACGGTAGCTTGTGTTTGTGGTTCTGGCGCACGTGCGGCGACTACTTGTGGCTTTGTTATAGTCTTACAAAAATACCCTTATAATGGTCAATTATTGTTATTATACAAATCTACTAACTTTATGTTTTATATTTTCTATTTGTTTTTAACAATTCCAATTAAAACGTCGCTGTCAATAAAAAGGAAAAAGTACTCCGACGTAGTTCAAATCACTCAGCAGTTAATGCTTAGTTACATTTATTTGACGATTTTGCATTCAATGAAATAAACTTTTCAATACTGATTAATTAGCAAAAAAAAAAATGTTTAAATGATGAGTGATGAAACCATGTGCAACATTAGACTTGTGTTGAACATAACGAAGCACTTTAATTCCATCTCCACTTGGCATGTGACCTTACTGATCTACAAAAGTATTTGTAAATTTTATAATCTATGCTTAAATATTTGATATAAAATAATACTTAAATTGTCGTTGGACAGAATTGCAATAAAGATTTTGTAATAGAAGAAAATAAAAGAAATTGTTGTATTCGTGGGGCTGACTTTTCTTTTTTCAGTAACTGTTTAAGATTTCGTATCAGTTTGAGATTAGATGAAAAGGACTTATCTCGAGACGAAGACAGCAGTTAGAGGGTAATTCCGTCAATATTATACGGGGACAACACTGTAACTACGCACGCGGTTGCTTACAATTAAAACCCAAAATATTTATTATGAGATCGGACGGCTGTAATCTGCCTTTCCTTTTGATCTCAACGGCTATTGTAAATGCCGTATTTGTTAGTATAAAAGATCGTCTCCGTCTTTAGAAAAAAACCTCCGTTTTCCCCATTTTCTTCTTCTTCTTCCTTGATCTTCTTTTCTTCTCTTCGGTTTATAATCTTTTCCCTTTCGTCAGTATAAATCGGAATTAGAGATTTTTCTGGGTATTCTCAGAAACCCTAGAACCCGACTGATAACTTGTTACTCACTCTACCTATCTCTCGATCGATCATGGATTCAGGCGATGATGAGAGTGATGAGATAGGAAGCTAGGTTAAATAAAAGATAAGATTTTGGAAGGGAGAAAGATTCATAGTTTAATTGTGGTAAAGACTGTTTTTTTCCTTTTTTTGATCAATGATTTGATTCAGTTAATAGCTTGATTGACATGGATTGATATTGATAGATTTTTCTTTTCTTTTTATTTTTCTTTATCATTGATGATGATTTATATTTTGTTTTAATTTGGAATCTGTTGATCTTCTTCATATACTGCACATAAATCTATTTTATTCAGGAAAATGAAGTTCTCTTCTCCAAAACAGATCTGTAATCAAAGATAACTTTTCAAAGTCGTACGGTCGCCATCATCTAGATTCTTGTTTTTTAGCTATTGCTGGTTTGTTCTTCTTTGCTGGTTTTTTCCCCCTAAAAACTTCTGATTTCATTTCTTTTCACTAATCTATTATATACTTATAAGGAACAGTTTTGTTTAAAATGATACCAGTTAATTTATTTTCGCAATGTTGTATATCCTCTAATGACTGTGACACGAAGTTGAATATTTTTGTTGTTCAGGGCTTTTGAGAGAGATAAAAATGGCGTCTTCAAGTTCTCCTTGCGCAGCTTGTAAATTTTTAAGAAGAAAATGCACACAAGAATGTGTGTTCGCTCCTTACTTCCCACCAGACCAACCTCAGAAATTTGCATACGTACACAAAGTCTTTGGAGCAAGTAACGTCGCTAAGATTCTCAACGACCTCGCCTCTAACCATAGAGAAGACGCCGTTAATTCTCTTTTCTACGAAGCCGAAGCACGACTTCGCGATCCGGTTTACGGTTGCGTTGGTTTAATCTCAATCCTTCAACATCGTCTTAAACAGATTCAACATGATCTTGAAAACGCCAAGAAAGAACTCGCTAGTTACGTTGGTCCTCAAGCTATGCTTCCTATTATCCAACCGCAGCATCATCAAACGCAATACATGTCTCTACCACCGCAACCGCAGCGACCGTCTTCTTCTTCTTCTTCAGCGTCTGTGCTAACGCAGCAAAATCATCATAATTTGTTGCCAATGATGGCTATTCCAACTGGACAATTGTACCATCAGCAACAACAACAGATTTTCGAAGCTCAGCAATTAGCAGCAGTTGCGAGAGAGCAACATAATGAATTGTTTAGAGCTTATGGAGGAGGGGGAAGCAATAGTCCACTCCATCATCAAAACCAACCTCAAGTTGAGATTTTGAGGTTTAATAATGATTTTGACTCTGTACCGGCCGGTTCCGTAACGGTAACCGGGTTTAATCAGTTAAACTCAGGCGGTACAACAGTAACAGGAATGGCTTCACCGTCTTTGGCTCTTGGTGGTAACTTTGTTGATAGTCCTCCCACGAACGATAACTATCATACGGATCAGCAATTACATCATCATCAACATCATCAACATCATCAACATCATCAACATCAACATCATGAGGCTCAATTATTCATATCTACACAGTCTTCTCAACCGCTACCCCTTCAAACGCACGAAACGCAAACGCAGCCAAATTCAGAGAGCGATGAGGGTAGAAGAAGGAGGGACATTGGTTCATCTCGGTAATTACTAGCAATAGAAAGAGGGAATTTTCTTTTAAAGATATATCATATACACGGCCTTTGATCTTCTCGCTTGCTCAATGACCTCAAATTTTCATCAATTCAAGGTACGTTCTAAAGTATTCACTTTTAATTTCTCCAGCTTATAATAATTAGGGTTTTTTTTTCTCTGCATTTTGATTGTTCTTTATGGTTTGTTTTGTTTGTAACGTTTAAAGATAAAGCCTTGTCATTTCTTCAATAACTCTTCTATTCTAGTTCTTCTACCCATATAGCACATACTTTTAAACTTCCATTTTGTTGGTTTCTTTGAAAGTAATGCACTAACTAAACTAGTTAATTTATTAATAAAAAGTAGGTTTGTAAATTCATGGTGGGTCACATTACTTCATGGATCCTTGATCTAGGCTAGTCTGATATGGTATTAATTTACGATACGTATTAGCTTTGTTCTACCTAATAGAGATGAATTGTAAAAGCTAATTTGTGTAGCTTAATTAAGAGAGTCTAAGATTTGCTTACACCTTTCTGTCTGGAAATCTTTCAAATGTTGTCCCAGTTTTTAATAGAAAAAAAGAATTTTAATTCATGCATGTAGCAGCAATCAATCACATCGATCAAGGTCTTTATATTAATTCTTATATTGTACGTCTTGGATCCATTGCTTTTATTTTTTACTTATTTATTCGACTTTTCGTGCAGTTGGAAACTCTGACTTTGCTCAAGGGCATTAAGACGCAACCGGATTTTTCTTTCTTTCTAATTTTGTCGCATTTCCAAACAGCGAAAAGGCATTCAACACGTGAAAGTCAAAACGACACACAAAAAGTCAGGGTTGTTTGGTTGATTTTGAGTCTCGTGATCATATAAGCAGTTTTGGTGAAGAGTATAGGCTCGTATTAAGTCGAACAAAAGATATCATTCCATCTCTAGCTCTGTTTTTTTTTTTCTGTACGAAAACATACGTTACATTACATTTTTCTTGTATTTTCTTCTTTTACATTTTCTTTCGGTTTAAGTAAAAAAAGAGGGATATTATACGTACTGTTTTTCGATTCAAATCTCTGTGTAAATTAGATGCTAAGAGCAGGGTCACTTGCTCTAGTTGTTTATCACGATGTCAAACTCAACTATTATATACAGAAATATGAATAAGCAATCTCTGTTTGTACGGTCTTATTACTTTGATTAGATTGTTTAATAGTTGAAATTTTGTTCGTAAGTGATATGTTTGGAATTTTATACAGTTGTAGAAAATGATATATATACAGCAAAAAATCTACAACATTTTCTAAAACGACTGGTGTTATACATAAAGAAACGCATATAATAATCAGCAAGTAGACGAAGGAAGAGGCTAAAGAAGTAGTTAAGTGTGAATGCTTGACAATTAAGATTATGTTGGGTCATTTATTAACACTCTTTGACCACTCACCAATTTAATCTTGGCTCTGTCTTCAATACTACCGTTTCTTTTTATAAATCCTCCCCTAAGAACTCAACATATATAACACATGATTATATATATATATTTCTCACTTGTTCACTTGAAAAGGGTATATATATATATAATCATCTAATTCATTTACACGTTTTGACCATAGCACGATCATAATAACAAGTACATATGCGTTGGTGAGCTTTAGATATTTGATCTGATGGTTCATGAGAAACATGGGAACTTAATGTTGATGAGCATGTGCATATAATAGTATACTAATCGCACCAGTAGGATGCTTAGTATAGCAATAAAGAGAAGGTGGTGAAATTTATGAGCATCGGTCACTAAATTAAGCACTGACCCATTAATTGCGCTCTTACCCATAAACCCCATTCACTCTTTTTTTATTAAACTAATAAATTATACTCTAACTCTGGTCACTAGTGTACCTTCTTGGTACTCTTATAAATTAAATGGCTCGTGTCGCTAGATTTCATATACAGATTTCTAACTAGGTCAATCCAACAACCCATTTAATTCAACACAATCCTTAATGAGTTCCAATTTATATATGGACCGACCAAAATCAATAAGCTAAACTTTGACTATAATATATATGTCATGCACATGATAGTTAGCTGGTACAATTGGGCTGGTCTTTTATATATATAAATTTCTATTTGACAAGCCCAAGCAGGCCCATTAAAATTTATTTGATATTAAATTAAACTAATAATTCATAGACGTTGCCACGTACTGTCATTGTCACCCTCGAGTGATACACCGTGTTCTGATCTCTGTTCCGTTTTGAAGACAATTTCTACGTTTAACAGCGTTAACTAACGGCATAATGCTTCCGAATATTCTTTCATCACATGTCCGCATGTCAGCACGTGACTTTGAAGCTTTTGTTTCCTTCTAAACTAAGGTTTTTCTTTTTTTCACCCAAACTAATTATTAGCATATCTTGTCTTATTCAAAACGGAAATATCTTCCTTTTTTAATAAACTTTTGTTACAAAATTCTTTAATAAATTGTTTTTTATATACAAATTCTTAATTAAAATAAAAAGAAGAAAAAAGAAAGAGATGGAAACGGATAAATTAGAGGAGGGAAAGGTTGTATTTTAGCCGACAAGGACGAGTGAAGTAACGCTTTTTCAACTTTTGTTTTTGTTTTCTGTTATAGTTTCTTCAGATGCAACAGAAATCATCAAAACGCGGCGGCTCTTGTCGTATCAATCAATACAACGTTGTCGTTTTGGGATTATCCTTATCTATTGGGGCGACCAATTATTGCTTTTATTGAATTTTTCCTGCTCCCTTTCTTTCTTACTCTCATTCGCTCTTCAACTTTCTTCCTCTACGAGATTTTTTTTGTTTCTTTTCACGAATCTTCCTCTTCATAGATTCCAGCGACAACATATTCTATTCGATATAGATTCATATTTGGCGTTGAGGTTTTTGACATCTGATGTGATCGGCGAAAGGCGAGTGAAATCGGAGATGGATCGAGCACCGGTGACCACAGGACCGATGGATATGCCGATTATGCACGATAGCGATCGATATGACTTCGTCAAGGATATTGGGTCGGGTAATTTTGGAGTGGCCCGTCTCATGAGGGATAAAGTTACAAAGGAGCTCGTTGCTGTTAAGTACATCGAAAGAGGAGATAAGGTTTTAATTTTATAAGAAAAATCTTATTTTTCGTTTTATCTTATAATTGGAAGGTGATGATTTCTTTAGTTCAGTGATCGTTATAGTTTTGGTTTAGCTTCCACTTTCCAGATTTAGTGGTTCTTTTACTTGTTCTGTCAAAGCTTTTTTAGATTTTTTTTTTTCAGTTTCACGTTTAACCGCTACTTTTTATGGTGTAATAATTTAAACACTTGAATGATAATTTTGTCACATAAGCTCCCTGATCAAAAGGAACTGAGAAGAAACCAGTTTTGGAAAGATGTAACGGTGGAAATACCTTGAAATATTCGATACTGATAGAAATTTGTTCTCTTTCTTTTTTGGTTTTGTGAGTTTTCAATGTTCTGGTTCAGTTGATTACCACAGTTTTTGGTAGACGTGTGAATGACTTGTGGCTGAGTTCTTACTATGGTGATCGATCACGAGTTGCAGATTGATGAGAATGTTCAAAGGGAAATCATTAACCACAGGTCTCTAAGGCATCCTAATATTGTCAGATTTAGAGAGGTAAATTAGAACACTTTTCAGTTCTATCTATAAGCCAGTGTGGTTTTAACAGACAGTTTCTTGTAATGAGGATAGGTCATTTTGACACCGACTCATCTGGCCATCGTAATGGAATATGCTTCTGGTGGAGAACTTTACGACCGGATTTGCAATGCAGGAAGGTTTAGTGAAGATGAGGTTTGCATATCTTTTCAAACTTGATTCTCGTAGTTGCTCTTCAGGTTTCCTTGTTTTATGATCTTTTGGTTTCTTCTTCTACAGGCTCGATTCTTCTTTCAGCAGCTTATATCGGGAGTCAGCTATTGTCATGCCATGGTATGTAGAGAAAGTGTTCATGGAGACTTATAGTCTTGTTATTTTTTCAGTGGTTACTCTCATCTCTCCAGAATTCAATGATTTACACTGGTTGTTCATTTGTTGGGCTTCTTTATGAAGCAAATTTGCCATCGTGACCTGAAGCTGGAGAATACATTATTGGATGGGAGTCCTGCTCCTCGTTTGAAAATATGTGATTTTGGGTACTCTAAGGTATTATTTTCGACAACATTTTTGCTCTGTCGGTGTAGTTTTGATCAGAAGCTGTACATGTCGCGGTTCTTTGCTATTTGGCCCTGTCTCTTATTACCTGTGCTGAATAGTACTTGGATTTGCTTGCTCCATGTACTTCTTTAACTGTCTGTTTTAGGTAATTGTATTCTTGCTCATGCATTTTTTTTACAGTCATCTGTTCTTCATTCACAACCAAAGTCAACTGTAGGAACTCCTGCGTACATTGCACCAGAGGTACTGCTTAGGCAGGAATATGATGGCAAGGTAAGGACTTTTAGAGAAGTTCCTCTGTAATATGTTTGTTTTTTTTCTCTGGATGAATAATCGAGTCACAATACCAGATTGCAGATGTATGGTCATGCGGTGTAACCTTATACGTAATGTTGGTTGGAGCTTATCCATTCGAAGATCCAGAAGAGCCAAGAGATTATCGAAAGACAATACAGGTAATAGCTTTAAAACAAAGTGTTTCTTTGCTTATCTCTTGATTATCTTCTTATTTTCTTTATGATTCTAAAACCCAGAGAATCCTTACCGTTAAATACGCAATCCCTGAAGACGTACTGATTTCACCTGAATGCTGTCATCTAATTTCAAGAATCTTTGTGGCTGATCCCGCTACTGTAAGTCATACCATTTCTCTTGTCTAATTTTTAACCATCGGCTAAAATGACAACTTTTTTTATGTTTGTCGTTATACAGAGGATTAGCATTCCAGAGATCAAAAACCATGATTGGTTTTTAAAGAATCTCCCAGCTGATCTAATGGACGAAAGCAACACAGGAAGCCAATTTCAAGAGCCTGAACAACCAATGCAAAGTCTTGACGCAATCATGCAAATCATCTCTGAAGCCACAATCCCCATTGTTCGAAACCGATGCCTGGACGATTTCATGACAGACAATCTTGATCTTGACGATGACATGGACGACTTTGATTCTGAATCTGAAATCGACATTGACAGTAGCGGAGAGATAGTTTATGCTCTATAATAATAAAGGCTTTTTTATAACCAAACAGTTGTCTTATCTGTTTCATGACCAGTGTCTGATCCTCTAGTTTTCTATATGTGTCATTTTTGTATTGGGATCATTCTCTGTTTGTTTGTTGTTTTTTTCCTTTCATCTATGCAATGTAAAATATCACATCTAAATATATATATGATAATGTTACAAACTTACAGACCTCACACACAAATCAAATTGACATTAGAACAGTTGAAAGCAAGTTGAGGTTATGTTCTGTTTCCACTTCTGTGATTGTCAGATTCTTCATTTCTATTTTGTATCTTTTCCATAAGAATACAGTCCCGTCGTCGCATTTCACATCCAGGCTCTCTAGATTCTTGACTGAATCTGGCAACTCACATCGATAACAATCTCTCATCGAAATCTTCTTCAGTTTCTGCAACTTTCCAATCTCTAGAGACAACTTTTTCAGTTGGAAGCATCCAGAAATATCTAGAAACCGCAATTGCTGAGTCTCACGATCGTTTCAGGAAGTTCAAAGAGACTATTACAAGAACTCAGTCTCAACATTGCAAGGTTCCTCAAGTTGCCTATAGTTTCCAAGAGTCTGCATAGCTTGTTACAATTCGTGATGCTAAGCTTCTTCAATGTCATAATTTGAGAGATCCAATACGGTAACTCAACAAGATTATAACAGTAATTAATTTCAATTTCCTGTAAACTCTGCAAAGATTCAGAAACATCAACTTCTAACTTATTGAAGACCTCACCAAAATGACACAACCACAAAGATAGCCTCTCAAGACTCCTGACTTGCAATTGGAGAATGTCAACCAAAGTGAATGAAACTTTCTCAAATCTGATCCGTTTCAGGTTTGGTAACGAGCTCATACACGACAAATATCAATATTGAAGGATCAAGACCGTGTTTTATCATAATTACGACCTTCAATTTCTTCATAGTAGCAATGAATTTTGGTAATGCATAGTTTGATGAAGAGAGATTAAGAACTAAAGCTTCAACATTTGGACAATCCATTTCAACCCAACTTGATGAAAATGAATCATCTGTGAAAAAAGAAGTTCCAAATCACGTAACAGTTACAGAATATGGTTAAAGACTGTGAAACAGAGTCATAGAATAATTATATTACCAGTAGAGATAGAAAAGAAATTGGCATAGGATACTCTGCCATTGAGAGAGTAAAACATGCAGAGGATACTCTCTTTACCGTATAATTGAGACCATAAGTCAATTATCGTGGAAGCAATGATCTTCTGGTCTTTTAAGAAACGAGAACATGTCTAAGAAACATTCTCTAAGATTGTGGGACAAGGCATTGAAGCTTTGGATCGAAATCGAATCCATAATGGTTCTTTTGGAAGAAGATGAGTTTTATGAACTTTAAGAAAATTGAATGCCAAAGACAAGGAATTTTTAAGAGAAGGTTTCTCTATTGACTGACTTTTTTCTTTTACAGATCGAAAAACGTGACTCTTAACAAAAACCCGTAAGAGTGACGTTTATAACGAAATAGTCACGCGTGACTTTGAACAAAAGAGAGTATGAATGGAAACTTAAACAATAGCAATCCCAAAATACAAGTTGAACTAGACAACAAAACTGGTGACTTGATAATCACGCAAAAGCCAGAAACCTGCTCGGGAAAAGAATGTGATATACAATAATGCTTATTCACTCAATTAAGATGTGAAAAACAAAAATCTCTTCAAATTATTTTATTGAATGTACTTATTTTGGGCGACAGATTTTATTGATTTTATCAATCAAAAACATCCACAATGACTCCTACTAATTATGTTACTTTACTGTATCTAATAACTGTTTTGACTTTTTGACTTTTTTTTGGGGGTAAAAGTACTATTAAATATTAATTCTTCTATGATATATGATAGACTACACGAGAGCCGGTCCTGGAACCAAGCAGGACAAGCCTGCTTGCGGCCCTTCATATTTTTTTAAAAGAACCGGCCCTCATTTTAAAAATATTCTGATAAAATAATGTAAAACGACCCTTTTTTTTATTTGCTTGCGACCTTCCTAAAGTCAGGGCCGGCACCACAGTTGGATTTCAAAGAATTTACCACGATTTTGGATTTAACGTTTTTAGTATTTTGTAGCAAAACATTCAAATTAAATGGTAGTTTCTTACGAGAAATTAAATTGTAGTTTGATAGTAGATTTGTAAAGTTTAACTAAAAAACGTTTAATTAAATTACTTGTATAAATACTCTCTCGTTGGTAAATATGTAATGTATAATTTTGTTAATTAAAAAGCACACAGCCTTATATCCATTTACATTGCATGATGACATTAGAATAACAACATTATAGAATCCACAGGCTATGCATGTTCTTTCATTAACAACTCAAAACATTTGAAGCAAGTTCAAATTATGCTCTGTTTCCTCTTCATGAACTCTCAAGTTTCTCATTTTTGGTCTCAATCTTTCCCACAATAATCCAGTCTCTTCATCACATTTGACCTCTAGATTCTCTAGATTCCTCACTGACTCCGGCAATTCACATCTCCAACATTTCCTCATTGAGATCTTCTTCAGCTTCTGCAGATTGCCAATCTCTAGAGGTAACTTTCTCATTCCTAAGCAATGAGAAATATCCAGAAACCGCAAGTTGATGAGACTCTCAGTGGTTTCAGGCAGCTCAGAGAGATTAATACAAGAACTCAGCCTCAATGTTTCCAGTTTACTGAGGTTGCCTATAGATTGAGGAAGTTTAGAAAGCTTATTGCAGTTTGTGATGCTGAGTGTCTTCAATGAAGCAACTTCAGAGATCCAGTATGGTAACTCATCGAGATCATAGCAATAGTCTATGTCAATCTCTTGTAAACCTGATAGAGCTTTAGAGACATCTGTGCCTTCTAAGTCGTAGAATACCTCACCAAAACTACACATAACAAAAGATAGCTTTTTCAGACTGGTGAGTTGCAATCGGTGAATGTCCAGCAGAGTAATTGAGGCTTTCTCCAATCTGATCCGTTTCAGGTTTGGCAATGAGCTGAGACATGAGAAATTGCTCAATCTTGCTGGATAATAACCGTGACTTGTGATTATCAGAACCTTTAGCTTCGTCATTCCAGCAATGAAGCTTGGTAATGCATAGTTTGATGAAGAGATATTAAGAACTAAACCCTCAACATTGGGGTAATCCATTTGCACCCAATTCGACGAGAACAAATCATCTGTAAGAAAATAAAGACTTGAGTATAGTTACAGTTTATAGGATAGTCATAATTCTAGAAACGATAGAGATATGTATAATCACTAACTTAATTGTCAGAAAAAAAGAGAGGACCCAGAAGAATTACCCGTAGAGATGGACAAGAGACGAGCTTTAATAGGCTGTTTTAAATTCAAACACCAGTCTGGAAATTTGTCCTCTGTTATCTGCAAATTTAGTCTTTTTCTTTCCAGGATTGCATCTAATTCGCTTTGGTGGATAGCCAGCTCCCTAAGGATATCATGTTGAGTGACTAAAAACTCACTGTAGAAACCATCTTCGTGCTCAATACTGCTGACGAAGCAAATAAATAAGTTCCTCTAGTGGTATTTGGCAAGAAGGTTCAAAGAAACGACGTTTAAACAGAAACAACATACCCGAGAGAAACAAGTTTAAGCAGATTCTGGGAGGCAAGGTCTTCAAGGTACTTCATGCACAGGTTGCTACCTTTACCGTATAATTCCACCCATAGGTCAATTATTACCGAAGCCTGTATCTTTTGGTCCTCAAGAAATAAGCCCATGTCCAAGAAACATTCTTTGAGATTGGAATCCAGGGCATTGAAACTAGGCTGCAGACATTCTAGCACAGTATGCGGAGGAGTTTCAAGAACTCTATCCCCTTCAGACCAGCTTTCCACTTGGCCTTTCCATGCACTTAGAGACCATCCATTAAGTGACATGCCGACTACTTCAATTACAAGAGGGAATCCATTGCAACGTTTCAATATCTGTAATCCGAACCATGTGAAAAAGAAGAAGAATTTAGTGTTTCCACAGAGAAAAGAGAGGTTTAAAATTTGAAAGTAGAATAGGAATCAGGAAAATTCTAGTAATCAGATTTGTTAGATAAAATGTATAGATTCATAGAGAATACCTTTTGGAGAAGATTTTCGTACTCAGCTGGAGATGCGTTATCAGGCCGCGATGCCCACTGAATGAGAAGGGCTCTGGCCTCTTCATTTTCCAAAGGTTGTAAATGATAATTGTAACCAAAGCTCGGAAAGTCAAACCGAGAAGTCACCATAATCTTATAATCTGGTAAGTTAATTCGAAATTTCTGAAGTAAGGACTCTGCTCCACGCCACACATCATCCAGCACCAACAATATAGGACCATTAAGTTCCTCTAGCATTCTTCTTAAGCCAACAGTTGCTTGGACATCGTTCTCAAATATAAGTGGAGCATAACCGTTGTGCTGGAGTAAATTCTGTACTAAGACCCTAAAATTAGGAGTACTTGACACAACATTAAAGAAGATATGCTTGAACTTTCCTGCCAATGGAGACTACATGAGAAACAAGACGTAAAATTCAAGTGTAAAGATGGAATTTTTTCAAGACTTATACCTTTGATCTCTTCATTGTGGCAAAGCTGTGTAACGAGCGTGGTCTTCCCGCAACCGGGAGGAGCAGACACCACAAGATTACCAACGGCATTGTCAAGGAGTCTCTTCTTTAGCTCCATCAATGGCCAATCCAAACCAACGAGAACCTTATCAAGCTTGGGAACCGAACAAAGATCCGTAAAAAAGGGCACGGGAACAGTCAAGCCATCCATTCTCTTACTTAAACGGTCGACCTTGTCCACAAGGTTTCCCGTCAGACCCAACAATTTCAACTGATTCCTATACTGAAGAAGCTGAAGATCAATGTTACAAAACTTGAGCATATCTTTATTGATTCTCTCAATTTTTCTGGTATACTTAGATCTCTCGTACCACCAGACGCCTGGAAACTTGTGGACCACTACACGAGCTTCTTCGATCGTATCCCTCAATTCCTTTAGTTCACCCACACCGAGATCGAGCTCGTTTTGCATCGAATCGATCTTTTTGGTCAACGGAAGCAACTTCTCCATCGTCGATACGAGATCCTTGGACAAGGGTTTGAAAGCCTTGAACTTCTTCGCCTCTGCAATCACAAGTTTCAAAGCCTCAGAGACCAAAGCTCCTCCAACAGAACCTAATCCCAAATCAACCCAATCGGTCATCCTTGTTTTTTCTTCTTTCACTTCCCTCGCAAATTTAGCGAAGTAGAGAGAAAACCCAGAATCGAAAATTCTCAAATTTTGACTTTAAGTCAAGTCAATGCACAAGAAATAAGAGTGGTTTAAAGGTTAAGGTTATTTGTAAAGCAATTCCGTCGTCGTTGACGCATCGGAAAATAATCCGTTCCTGCTACCCAATTGCCGCGCAATTACTTGTGAACTTGCATCCGCGTGAGCCTCGGCTTCGTCGGTCAAGTACCCCAGACGCGCCACACGTGGATCGGTATAAACGTATGGTGTCTTTCTTAGTTTCGGCCCAATCAAATAAGCTTTATATTTTTTACGGGCCCATAAATATGCATAGTTTGAGATGACTACAATACAATTAATGGTTGACAATTGAATTTCAGAGCAGTAGAACTAAGATAAGAGAACATAGCATGTGACTGTCCATTAATGTGAGAGCTTCATGTATTTACTCGATTAATCTAAAGTAGTCATTACTGATTAGTTAGAGACAAGAAAGAAAAGACTCAAAATTATTGGTTAATATTCTACCTAAAAAGAACAACGATGTTTCATCAACTACTACTCTCCCCACATGCTTCCTCTTTTGTTCTAATAATCCTCTCGGACTCATGATCAGAGCCGACCTTGAATTTAATAGGGCCACAAGCAAAAAAAAAAGGGCCGTTTTATACTACAAAAAAATTGAGCCGTTCTAATTTTTAAAATTTTTTGTTGTTAGAATGACTCGAACTGAAGAACTCAAAGAAATAATTTACTTTTATTTACCATTTGTGCTAAAAGTATTTTTGAAATAAGAATTGATTTTTTTATATTAAGACTGAGGGCCGCAAACACGGACTTGTTTTGCTTGGGTCCAGGTTCGGCTCTGCTCATGATAGTTATGTTGCTTAATGTACGTATGCATTAACGTATGATTTCTTTTGATTGTCGTCTTTAGGTTGGTTGTCTCGTTTCTTAAGTATTGTTCACCGGGTCAACCATTAAATTCATAATACTTACAATATGGAGTCCATGGACCCCCTTTGATATGATCGATCAGGATATGTAGCGTATACATTTTGTATTTTTTCTTCTTTTGTTAAATAACATTCTTTTTCACTCTATATATTGTCGTAGAGAAATTGCTTTTTGTCAGTCGGTGGACGGTGGACCATACTTCATGATCATTTCCCAACCGCGAGTTTTAGAACTTGAAATCTAAATTCATCTTTTATCTGATTTGCAGTAAATCAGGAAAGCGGCACGGCGTTTTTTTCGGCGTAAAAACGGCACGTCATTTTTTTTTCGGGTTTAAAAGCGGCACAGCGTTTTTTTTGGCGTAAAAGCGCGCGGCACAACTTTTAATAGGGCTATGCATTCGGATATTCGGTTCGGTTTCGATCGGTTATTTTCGGTTTGGTTATACTTCGGTTTCGGTCAATTCGGTTATTAAATTTAAAAATCAAAAATAACTGAAATAACCAAAATAACCGAAATAACCAAAAAATAATCGAAATAACCGAAAAATAATCAAAATAACCGAAAATAACAAAAAAATAACTAAAAATAACCTAAATATCCGAAATATAAAATATTTTTGGATAACCAAAAATAACCAAAAATAATTTGGTTTTTTTGGATATTATTTCGGTTTCGGTTAATAACCAAGAATCATGTTTTTGTAAAATAATATCCGTTCGTTTATTTTTTTATAATCGAATATCAACCAAAATCATTTTTTCGTTTCGGTTCGGTTTATTCAGTTCGAATTATTTGTCCATACCTAACTTTTAACCAGTAAGATACTCTTTTATCATAATAATAATATTTTTACGGAAACAAAAATATTATTTTTAAAAATTTATTTTCTGTTTACAAAAATATCGTTTTGTATCCTAACTAGTCTTTTATTTCAAAATCCTAAACTAAATCGTTAATATTCAATAACCAAAAAAGAAAAGACTCTTCGCCGTGAACATGAAGGAAACTGCAAAAAGGGCGAATCTAATCATCGGCATAAATTACGACATTGTATTTTTCCCAAAGCCGCGCCTTGTCTTTTTACTCCCTTTCGGTCTCTAATTAAATTAATTTGACTTTTTTCATTTTATATGGTATCGTTATTTGAAACATGCGAATAATGAAAGCTAAGCTTTGGCTGGAAGCAATAATCATAACCAAAAACGCGTGAAACCATTCAATTCCGTTTTCACCGCTCCGTCCACTACCTTCTTTTTCACATTAACAATTCCTTTTAATTTTATTTTCGCTAATAGTTTACATTAATAAACCAACAAAACTTTCAAAGATTTATTTCACAAAATATGTGATTTAAATCCAAGGGTGTAAAAACTTGTTGATTTATGAAGTGTGAATTTAATTCATTTGACCAGACAAAACAAAAGAACAAAGATAAAAGCAAGAACTCACTCGAGATCTTCACTGTCATAGATTGCAACCACCTGTTACTTTTTCTCTCACTTACTTATGCCACCCTTAATTTTCGCTATCTAATTGCATTTTTATAGATCAAGTCTCTTCATTTCTCAAACCCATTTAGACGAAGAATCTTTAGCTATCTTCCCTCTCCGCCTGCCTGTATCATTCTTTCAGGAGGCCATGACAATGGCGAGAGGAAAAGCAACATCTTTGCTTCATCTTCTTCTTCTTGGATCGTTGGCTCTATTGAGCAGTTTGGCCGTAGTAAAAGGAGAAAGCCCTTACAAGTTTTACACTTGGACTGTGACTTATGGCATTATCTCTCCACTTGGGGTTCCTCAACAGGTACAACTACAAACAGTTACTCTTGGAAAGTTCGAATCCTATTTTTGTTTGCTAGTTGGACCTTTTTTACTCTTTATGGATCGTCTTTTTTTCTTTTGTTTGTTTAGGTCATTCTTATCAATGGTCAGTTTCCTGGTCCAAAGCTTGATGTTGTGACCAATGACAACATCATCCTCAACCTCATCAACAAACTTGATCAGCCTTTCCTCTTGACCTGGTATATATATGTACATAAACCCTAAAGATTTAAACTTTTCAAAGAATAATCTCTGTTTTGTGTAATCAGTTAATTAGTATACATTAATTGATCAGCCTTTTCTACTTTATTGAGACAATTCATGAAATTGGGGTTCCCTTAATCCTCTGAAAGGTTTGATCTTTAGGGGTTAAAAACTAAAAGCTGAAAACTTCAATCGATCAGTTTAGGGTTTTAGGCTAATGGGATCATTCTCGAAAATGTGCATCTGATATTTTTAAATGTTGGGCTTAGGAATGGAATTAAGCAGAGGAAGAACTCATGGCAAGATGGTGTATTGGGAACAAACTGTCCAATCCCACCAAACTCAAACTTCACTTACAAATTTCAAACCAAAGATCAGATCGGAACTTACAGTTACTTTCCTTCCACCGCTTTTCACAAAGCAGCTGGTGGATTCGGAAGCATTAATGTCTATGCAAGACCTGGAATCCCAATCCCTTACCCTCTCCCAGTTTCAGATTTCACTTTACTCGTTGGTGATTGGTTTAAAACCAACCACAAAACGCTTCAACAGCGTTTGGATTCTGGTGGGATTCTTCCATTTCCTGACGGACTTCTCATTAATGGACAAACCCAAACATCGTTTACAGGCGATCAAGGTTATTGGATCTCTCAGCCTTCTGCAAAACTGTTTCTTTGGATGAGTTCTAGTGTTTGACTTTGTCTCTGTATGGTTTATAATCTTTCAGGGAAGACTTACATGTTCAGAATTTCCAATGTCGGGTTATCCAGTTCTTTCAATTTCAGAATCCAGGGACATACTATGAAAGTAGTTGAAGTAGAAGGCTCTCATGTAATTCAGACCAATTACGATTCCCTTGACATTCATGTTGGCCAGTCTCTAGCAGTTCTTGTGACGTTAAACCAATCTCCTAGGGATTATTACATTGTTGCAAGCACCCGTTTCGTAAGATACAAGCTTTCTGTTACTGGTCTGTTGCGTTATTCTAACTCCCGTGTACCAGCTTCTGGTGATCTGCCTGCTCTTCCGCCTGGAGAGTTTGTTTGGTCCATGAGACAAGCCAGAACATTCAGGTAGAAAGAGCAATTAATCATAAAAACATTAAAACGTTTGATGCAAAGGTTTGGATCTTTAAAGTTGTTTTCTTTTTTGGGTTTTTAGGTGGAACTTAACAGCGAATGCAGCAAGACCAAACCCTCAAGGATCATTCCACTATGGAAGAATAAATCCAACAAAGTCATTTGTATACTCAAACTCAGCTCCTTTGATCAATGGAAAGCAACGCTATGCAGTCAATGGAGTCTCTTTTGTGAACTCAGACACACCTCTTAAACTTGCTGATCATTTCAAGATCGAGGGAGTCTTCAGGACAGATGCCATTCAGAGTGTCCCTTCTAACTCTCCTGCAACTGTTGCGACATCAGTAGTTCAAACATCTCTCCATGATTTCCTCGAAATTGTGTTTCAGAACAATGAGAAGTCGATGCAGTCTTGGCATCTTGATGGATATGACTTCTGGGTCGTTGGGTGAGTCTTCTTCCTGCACCGTGCTTGTGCTTTTTAACTCGAAAGTCAGATGTTTATTAATCTTTGTTTTATGAATCTAGATTTGGTTCTGGACAATGGACACCTGCAAAGAGACCACTTTACAATCTTGTTGATGCTCTTACCAGACACACAACTCAGGTAAGAATTTCAAAATAAAACCGATGAATCAAAGAACCAAAAAAAAGTGAGAAATTTTGGTTTGTTTATTGTGTTACTTGGCATAAATGCAGGTCTATCCAAATTCTTGGACAGCAATCTTGGTGTCTTTGGACAATCAAGGAATGTGGAATATGAGATCGGCAATATGGGAAAGACAATATTCGGGACAGCAGTTTTATCTCAAAGTATGGAATCCAGTGCAGAGTCTCTCAAATGAATACAATCCTCCTGATAACCTTGTTCTCTGTGGCAAAGCTATTGGAAGACTTCTTTAGAAAGATCAGATCCTGTTATAGTTACCTTTGCTCTTGATTTTGGGTTTGTTCTTTCTGGTCATGAGAATATGGCTGGTGTGGTGGCTATTTACATTTGTAGGAAACACTGGGAAGAGAAAAGGTTTTGTCTTTGGTAGGTTTTTCTTCATATTGGAGTTTTAGTATAATCTTTTGTACAATTCTTTTCAAGTGTTTTTTCTATTCCAAATATCTTCGTTTATTATTATAATCGCAGAGGTTATTCGACTACACCTTTTCATAGATGTGTTGGAGTTTTCGGAAATTCAAATGTGCGAAAAAAGTTTGCAGTGTCTTCAAGTTTCGACTGTCATAGCAAATCACTTCTCCTACTCCCTGCGAAGTTTGTCAGCTAAAGGAACTAGTTAAATTTCGTATTCTTCTTTGATCGATCAGTCCAAGTTTAGTCATCGAATCGGGTTTCTATTTCGGGATTTGGAGTTTTGGAGATCATTTCTGAATAGATAGTAATAGATATAAATCCTCCGATATAGGCAGAAGCTCGAGTGATAGTAGCAACCAATCAGATGGCATTACCAGACTTGTAAGCTTTGTAGCGTGAAAGTTTGCAAGTTTGGGAGAGAGTGACGTTAGTGTGTTCACAAAGAAAAATCGACAAGTAGATTTCTTATAAGTCTCAAAATTGAAATCTCAGTCAGACCAAGCTGTATCACTCCATGTTCGCCTCGCTCCATATAAATTTCTATAATTATGTTTACACTATTTTCATTGATAACAAAGGACCTCAACTCGGAAAAGCTGGTATGGCTCAAATATGGAGTTTTATATACAATTTCATCCTCTAGCTTGCAATCAAGGATGTCTACAAACTCGTGATATGTTGTCTGGATGGGGGGATCACAAACCAAACAACGTGTGTTTTGTCTGAACGTCGAACCCGGGTCGGCCGAAAAAGTTTATAACATGACCGAATACTTGTACGGCCGGACTTGGTAATGGCCCATCAAGTGTAGTTACCACTTAGAAGGGAAAACGCATTGTTGGGCTAATTATCCTCTCCATATTTTTAATAATATATCAATAGCTGTGATGTAACTGTATTCAAATGATATGCAATCTGACATGAGAGTGTAAAGTAAACATGCAATCATCGCACTTTATATATAATAAGGGCGTCCTAAATATAAGGCTTTTATGTTGTGTTTGTGCATGTTTCACCGAACATCCAATTATGAAAGATATTTAAAGCTGGAATTAACTTTACTCATGCATGGAACGGCGTATCCAATATAATTTTACTGGAATTATTATACAATTTTTTAGAAATAAAAGACTTTTACGACATTTTATAAATATAAAGCTTAAATATACGATCAATATATCATAATTTACAAATTCTGAATATAAAACCTAACTAGATTCATATCCACGGCATGCGTAGAGAAAAATATTCGTAAATTATAATTTCTTAGTAAATATAAATTAAATATTTAACTTTTATTTAAAATTAATTTTAACATTAATTTTTGTATATATAAATTAAGAAAACAAAAATAATTATTTTTACGAATTTAATAATATTTTTTGTTAGTTTAATAAAATATATTAATTCTCTAACCAAATTAATAACAATGATGTAGTGATGACACGTGAGCATGGTATTTCTGTTAATGTAACAATAAGTTAAATTTATTTATATATTTATTTGAAATTTACTGTAGTGATGACACGTCAGCATGGTATTTCTGTTAATAACACGTCAAAATAAGGTTATTTTCTTAAAATATTTCTCAAATAATATATTAAGAATTACGGTAATAATTTAAAGTTATTTATATTTATTTGAAATTATTTATAAATTAACATATAAAAATTTAAAAAATAAAAATTATTGTTTTTGCAAATGTAATATTATTTTTTGGTTAGTTGAATAAATTATATTTATTTTCTAACCAAATTAATATCAGTGGCATATATTGTAGTTATTGTAATAACTTAAACCTTTTTATATATTTAAATTGAAATTCATAGTGGTGTTGACACGTCATCATGATATTTTTGTTATTAACACATCAAGTTATTTTGTTACAAAATTTCTCAAATAATATATTAGGGATTATAATACACTATATATATACTAATTCTTTTAAAGATATATGTATGATTAAAGAGTAAAGACACTAACATTGCAATAATAAAATGTGCCAAAAGATATAACTTCTCTACTCGTGAAGTTGGTCGCGACGTACTTCTTCACTTCCGTTGTTTCATTTCCACTATTGGACAAGTGAATGTCACATTCCAATCTCTGTGTGTCTTTTTTCAGTGGGTGTAGTTTGCAAGTTATAACTTATGTCTATGCACACGACCCCATAATTTTTTAAAAAAAATATGAAACCGATCGACTTTGGTGATTGGAACGTCGAGAATTTGTTGCCCATGAAAAAGCCACTTTTGGAAAAAGAAGATTTGAATAGTAAAAATGAAATGATGTGAGTAAGGGTGAATTTGTAATTATAATATAGATAGTTGACTAAATCATTGCACAAGTAAGCGCATTTTGATTTGATAGCATTAAGATAGGCTTTTCAAGTTTTCAACGATCAATTCCACGTTTGATTCAATATGATACTCCTACAACTATTTATCTTTTATTTTCTCACAAGATTTCAAATATTAAATTTATAAATCTGTGCATACGAGTTTTATTCTAATACTAGATTTATACCCATGCTATGCATGGAAAAAAAATTTCGTAAATTATATTTTATTAATAAATATAAATTAAATATTTATATAATTTTAATTTTATTTAAAATTACTTTTAAAATCACTTTTAACATTAATTTTTGTATATATAAATTAATAAAAAAATTATTATTTTTTTATGAATTTAATAGTATTTTTTGGTTAGTTTAATCAAATATATTAATATTTTAACCAAATTAATAACAATGATATATATTGTAATTATTTGAATAAATTAACTCTATTTATATATTTATTTGAAATTTACTGTAATTATAAAATGTAAGCATGATATTTCTGTTAATAACACGTGATAGTAATATTATTTTCTTAATTTTTTTTCAAATAATATATTAGAGATTATGTAATAACTTAAATCTATTTATATTTATTTGAAATTATTTATAAATTAACGTATTAAAAATTTAAAGAAATAAAAATTATTGTTTTTACAAATATAATACTATTTTTTGGTTAGTTGAATAAAATATATTGATTCTCTAACCAAATTAATATCAATTGCATGTATTGTAATTATTCTAGTAACTTAAATCCTTTTCTATATTTAATCTGAAACTTGTTGTGGTGTTGACACGTCAGCATGATATTTTTGTTATTAACACGTCATGATAAAGTTATTTTATTAAAAAGTTTTTCAAATAATATATTAGGGATATTAGTAATAGATTTAAATGATTTTCTTAGTAAAATAATAATCATTAAGAGTTTTCAACAACAATTACTAATTGTTAAATATGGAAACATAAGATTTAAGGTACCATTTGTATCTTATGACTTTTATCAGTTGGAAACGATTTGAAGTATATATTTATAGTCACAGCATAAAAACAAATATATTTTGTTGGTGTGGATCTTGATGTTATAGTTAAGGATATTGAATGACTCTACTGCTGAGTCCCCCACATCACCTACTAATATTTAATAAGGCAAATTTTCAAAAAAGCACAATTTTAGTTTTTATTTAAAATGCAAGACTATTAATCTATATTTTAATAATATACAAATTCAATATTAAAATAATTTTAATAAAAAAATTTTAACCTCTAAATTAGAAAATAGAAACCCAAACATGAGATTTTAGTTTTATTTATCATAAATAATTATTTTTATATTATAATTTTTGTTATTTTTAGAATTTTAATTTTATTATGTTAGTTTTGAAACAAAACTAAAAAGTATTATTTTAAGATATTAATCTACTGTCATATACATTTTTGAATGGACAATTGACTAACATTATTTTAAGTTTTAATTCTAAATATAGCACTAATCATTTAAATTTCTAAAAATAGCATAAATTTAATACTAAAATAATTAAAAACTTCTTCCTAATGAAAAAAATTTAAACCCTAAATTAGAAAAAGTGAACCAAAACATTATGTTTTAATTTTATATATAGTTTATTTAAAGTAAATAATTATTTTCACATAATCATTTGTGTTATTTTTGGAATTTTTTTTAAGGTGCTAAATTTGGAAGATAAACATAAAATAGTACTATTTTAAGATATTATTATTTATTTTTTTGAATACATACATCTATTTTCTTTTTTGAAAACACTGTCACTTTAAGAGTTAATGTACAACCAATAAATGGGTGGGTTGGGTCATAAATTAGAATAGTAAAGATTTACATTTACTTGTTCAAAACCGTTTCAGACAGATAGAAGGACATTGGAGAGGTAGACCGCAGACGGATTATCTTTCAGAAAAATACCAAAAAGCAATAATTTCAGTCCAGTAAATAATATCTCAACCGATACTTTCCATATCTTTCACACATGTAATATGTTTATCACCAAATTTTGTCAAACGATTTTGAAATTTCTCTGGTTGAGGTGTAAAGGAAGATAGATAAAGAGATTTAACATCATAGAAGAAAAGGAAAGCAAAAGTGAGGATCTTTGGTTGGTTGTTACAGTGAGAAGAGCCAGCTCTTCAAGGTCTCTTTGCCTAAAAGAAATTGAAAGCTTCAAAACAATGGAGAAGAAAACAGTAAAGAGAAAAAAAAAAAGAGAAAAGAGGGAAGCTTTCATGGGTCCCAGAATAACCAATCACCAAAAGATATCAGAAATTCAAATAATCAATAACATATAATAGAAAAAATGATATTTGGAATTGGAACAGCAAGTAACAGCAAATATTAGGCATTTGATTGATATAAAAAGTCAAATGACATATTAGTCACTATTTTCGTCTAAAGGGAAGATTATCACGAGAGACAAGAGAGATTTTACAAATAAACGCTCAAAATTCTTTGTTAGAGCTGAGTTTAATGATAGTTTGATGTCAAAGGAGTCAATTTCTCTTGAAGCAGAGCACAAGGTGGGTGAGAAGAAGATCTGGAAACTTCTTCTGTGTTTCAGATGCTAAACACATTTTTTTTCAATTGAGTTTTTAGAGCTTTGTTAAGGGATCTGTTCTTCTGGTTTTTGAGATTTGTGTCTCTTAACTGTTGACTCTCTCGTTTTCTCTGTTCAAGATGGTACGAAGTTCTTGACTTTTTGATCCTCTTATCGAATTCTGGGTATTTCTTTCCCCTTTCAAGTTTGATCTTTTTATCTGATCTGGAGTTTTATTTCTTTCTATTTTCTCCTCCTCTCGTTTCGGGTTACAAATAGAAGCCAATCCAGTGGTGATTTTGACTTGTGGAGTTGTTTTTCTTATGATCCGAGGTTTCTAAATCAGGGAGCTTCTTTGTTCCCATTTGATTACTGAGGGGTTCAGTAAAAACCGAAACTTTTGGTCCTGTATCGTTGAGCGTGAACCAATCTTTCTGCATCTGATTAGGTTTTGTTTGATTAATAGTTAGGGATTGATGCATATCTCACTTTGGAAGCCAATTTATCATTGTGCTGCTGCTCTTGTACTTGACAAGAAGAGCAGTAGCAGCAGGAATCAAGATGTTTCCGAGACAGCAAAAGCCGTGACTCAGCGGAAACTCCATGAATCCAAGCTCAGAGAAGCTCTCGAAGAAGCATCCGAAGAGGGGTTACTCATCAAATCTCAAGACATCGAAGAAGAAGACGAAACTCAGGATCAAAGCCTTGGACGGTCAAGATCACTCGCTAGACTCAACGCTCAACGCGAGTTCCTGCGTGCTACATCCATTGCAGCTCAAAGAGCATTTGAGTCAGAAGAAGCTTTGCCTGAGCTCGAAGAAGCCTTAAACACGTTTCTAACGATGTATCCGAAATATCTGTCGTCGGAGCAAGTCGATCAACTGAGAAACGATGAGTATTTCCACTTATCACTACCAAAGGTATGCCTTGACTATTGCGGATTTGGATTATTCTCGTATCTGCAAACAGTTCATTACTGGGACACTTGCACGTTTAGTTTGTCGGAGATTAGTGCAAATCTAAGCAATTATGCTTTATACGGTGGTGCCGAGAGAGGATCCATTGAACATGATATCAAAATTAGGATCATGGATTACTTGAACATCCCTGAGAATGAGTATGGTCTTGTATTCACTGTTAGTAGAGGCTCTGCTTTCAAGTTGCTTGCAGAGTCTTATCCGTTTCACACAAACAAGAAGCTTCTGACTATGTTTGATCACGAGAGCCAATCGGTTAGTTGGATGGGTCAGTGCGCTAAGGAGAAAGGCGCTAAGGTTGGTAGCGCTTGGTTTAAATGGCCTACGCTTAGGCTGTGTTCGATGGATCTTAAGAAAGAGATTTTGAGTAAGAAGAGGAGGAAGAAGGATTCTGCAACCGGTTTATTTGTGTTTCCGGTCCAATCGAGGGTCACAGGGTCTAAGTATTCTTACCAGTGGATGGCATTGGCTCAGCAGAACAATTGGCATGTCTTGCTTGATGCTGGAGCTTTGGGTCCTAAAGACATGGACTCGCTCGGGTTATCTTTGTTCCGCCCGGATTTTATCATCACTTCGTTCTATCGTGTATTTGGTTATGATCCAACTGGGTTTGGTTGTCTTTTGATTAAGAAATCTGTGATTAGCTGCTTGCAGAGTCAATCCGGGAAAACGAGTTCAGGAATTGTGAAGATAACACCTGAGTATCCTCTGTATCTAAGTGACTCCATAGATGGTTTGGAAGGTTTGACTGGGATGGAAGATAATGATATCACCATTAATGGGGAAAATAAAGCCTTGGGAACTCAATTACCCGCTTTTTCTGGTGTTTACACATCTGCTCAAGTGCAGGATGTCTTTGAGACAGATATGGATCATGAAATTGGTTCAGATAAAGATGGAACAAGCATTGTGTTTGAGGACGCTGAGAGTATCTCAGTGGGTGAATTGATAAAGAGTCCAGTTTTCAGCGAAGATGAGTCATCGGATAGCTCATTCTGGATCGATTTGGGTCAGAGTCCTGCGGATTCAGATAATGCAGGTCATGTGAACAAGCAAAAGAGCCCCTTACTGGTTCCACAAAACCACAAACGAAGGATCTCGCCTAAACCAGCTTCAAAGGCTAAGAATGGTAGTAATGGTGGGAGCCATGTTCTCTCGTTTGATGCTGCTGTTTTGTCAGTGTCAAATGAAGTGGGTGAAATAGTCGCCGAAGAAGAAAAATCTAAAACAAACCAGATAGACAAAAGTCGTCGGTTGATTGTTAATGAAATCGAAGAAGAAAATGGAGGGAGCAATAACCTAATTTCTGAAGCAAACGGAAATGGTTCAACCGCTGGAATCAAAGAGAGTGCGATAAGAAGAGAAACGGAAGGCGAATTTAGGCTGTTAGGAAGAAGGGAGAAGAGTCAGTACAATGGTGGAAGACTTCTTATGAATGACGATGAACATCCCAGTAAACGAAGAGTATCGTTTAGATCAGTGGATCATGGAGAAGCATCTGTGCTCAGTCTTGGAGACGAAGAAGAAACTGAAGATGGAAGCAATGGAGTAGAATGGGATGATGACCAGAGAGAACCAGAGATTGTTTGCCGTCACATTGATCATGTAAACATGTTAGGTCTCAACAAAACCACCTCTAGACTCCGGTACCAAATTAACTGGCTTGTCACTTCTCTGCTCCAATTAAGGCTGCCTAGATCAGATCCGGGTGGAGACTACAAGAATCTTGTTCAGATTTATGGTCCAAAGATCAAATACGAGCGTGGATCTTCTGTGGCATTTAATGTCAGGGAGTTGAAGAGTGGAATGGTTCATCCTGAGATAGTGCAGAAATTAGCTGAAAGAGAAGGGATATCTCTAGGTATTGGCTACCTAAGTCACATAAAGATGGTCGATAGTCGAAGCGAAGATTCAAGTTCATGGAAACCGGTGGCTCGAGAAGGAAGAAACAACGGGTTCATAAGAGTGGAGGTTGTTACAGCTTCCCTTGGGTTCTTGACAAACTTTGAAGATGTTTACAAACTATGGAATTTTGTGGCGAAGTTTTTGAGTCCAGGTTTTGCTAAACAAGGGACACTCCCAACAGTTATTGAAGAAGATGATTCTTCAGAAATTTAAAAGACATGAGCAATGGATACATTATTTTCCACACTTCCTTTACTGTACTTATCTATTAACTGGGAACATTCTCATGTATGATTCTTGGAAGTTATATGAACAGAGACGATTTTAGACAAGTTTGCAGCTGTCTCCTTATTGTAACTGTTCCTTTCTCTTTTTCTCTTTGTCATATACAATTCATTGATTCATATCTAGAGCTTTTCTCTGCAGGGGGGCTTTTAAGAGGTTTGCAGTTTCTGAGATCGATGGTTTGCTTTCAAGATTCCAACATCTTTATGAGAAATGCGATCTCTAACGCAGATTCCTTAATCTGCAAGAACCGGTTTTCTTCGACAATGTCAGTCGTCAAGTTGAGTAAGACTGGGCGTTCCGGGTCATTGAAGGTATTGTCACGGACCCTTGCAACCCATTTCGCAGCTTCCCATACACCAAATCTGACAATGCGAGAGAAGAAATCCCAAACATCAATACAAGGCAGCGTCCAAATCATCTATGACCATGAGAAGATTAGATGCATACCGAGTATTGAATGAGGAAGTGACTAAAACAGCTGGATAAAGAACATCTTTAGGAATATTGTCATAAGGCGAATATTTGCGTATCGCATGAAAATCATCGATATCTCCTGGATATCCAAACTCTTCGTAATCCGCTGCCGTTAAGGGTAGTATAGGATATATTAGAGTATGAGTTGGATCAAGAAAAGGAACCTGAAACAACAACAAAGAAACAGTAAGGCTTCATTATCTGAATGCCTTAAAAAAATTTTTGCTGTGCTGTTTGTTTGTTACCTTTAGAACCGCAGCTTGGAAGAGATCAGGACAATGATTGATAGCTGAAGCAACGACAAGACCACCCGCACTGTATCCCCAACCGGCAAGCTTGTTTTCTTGAACTATATTGTTCTCAACAAGGAACTTGGCACATTGAATGTAATCTTTAATGGAATTAAGTTTCTTTGCGCCTCTTCCTTCTTGATGCCACTTCTTTCCTTTCCCACCTCCACCTCTGAAAACAAACCCAAGAAGCCAAAAATAGACACATATAGCTCCACATAAGCCCAATTATTTGAGAGAGAAGAGAAAATGGAACTGACCTAACATCTGCATATGCAAGAACCCATCCACGATCAAGGAGGCTCTTCAGTTCACTACGCCATCTCTTATCAAGCATTTCACCATAAGCACCATGAACATGTAGAAGACCAGGCTTTCGGCTCTCATCTTTCTGAGCTCTCGAGTAAACAACAGTTAATGGAACTATGGCTCCATCATGAGAAGGGACTTCATGGTAATCACACGCATAAAACTCGGTTAAGTCATTCCACAAGTTGTCATTCTCGGCATTAGTATTATCAGCATTAAAACTGACAATTCTGGTGCCTGAGGGTGTATTAGGGTTCTCGGTGGAATTTGCAGTGCCGTATAAAACCCGTGTTCTTTCGTGAAGCATGTTTTGCTGCTGCACAATATTCCATTTTCCGCTTAGTAGATCATAATCCACTACCGCATCAGGCATCTGCAGGCCAAAAATGTTTACAACTCAAAAACACTAGCAACTAAAAAATCAAACCAAAGAAGCAGAACACACTAACTTGAAATATTGTCTCCTACCACAAGTGAAGAAATCTTGAACCGCATTGTTGGAGAGTTAAAGTCATAGTTTGTGCCAGGAAATATTTGAGAAACGTGCTTTGGAAGAGGAAGATATCGAGGTTGAATATCTCTCAGATGAACGGGTACCTGTTTATAAGAAAATAACGTTGTCAAACTTATTCACAGAGCTCACAATCCGTTCAATGACAGAGTAACTAAGCGGAGTAATATTTACCCGCTCTGTCTTGAGGGGTAGATCAACTACACAAATTTCATAGCTTTGCGTTTGTTTCAGAATAAGGCATAAGTGTGTTTTGCAGAAATCAACATCCTCTATGATTAATTCAGGGTCATCGATAAAAACTGTCTGCAAATGAAAGATAAACACGTACAAATCAATCTGAAGAATAATACTAATCAGAAGATAAAAACAGATATTGTATCAGTCGAACCAACCTCCCAGATCATTGGACTGGAAGATGAGTGAACAGGACTTCGAAGAAGATAATGATGATCGAGTGTTCCACCGTCTTTGGAAGCATCTGTAAATAAATAGAGGAACCCCTGATGATGCTCGATTATACAGTGTGCCGGAGCATTGTGTTCCCAAACCAATGCCAAACCAGAAAATGGGTCAGCTGCATTTATGAGAAAGACCTAAGACATAGTAATTGTTACGATTAGTTTGACAACACTACAAATTAAAGCTTTTCACTGATCGATTTAGAGCTTTCACCTTTGAAAACGTAGGAGAGAATGTATTTACAGTCACGAAGTGGAAATCTTTTGTATGTCTTATGTTGACATGAACATTGCCCTCGATTTCTTCGTGAAGCAAAACATCCTCATCCGTCGACCCAATCGTGCTACAATAAATTCTGATAACAGAACAACAGAAAAGACGATTGAAACAGGCAATTTGTTGTTGACTAAACAACCAAATTGATCAGACGAAAGTCACGAAACCTGAATGGCCGTTTTTTCTGATCAGTCACGACATACAGCAAAGCTTGCCCATTCTTTGCCCAGGCTATGTTCGAGACACGATCTGCTTGAGGCTTACTACATAAAGCTCTAGAATTCAAGTTTCTCACACACAATTTAAAGTAGTCGTTGTCCTTATCATACATAGTGTATGCAAGGAATTTATGATCAGGTGATATCTCCGACGTTTCTTCATAAGCATAACCTACAAAACACACACGAGGAAGACAACTGTTGATTCTGCTGGATCCTTACAAGTATAAGAGCCTCGAATTGCTTATTTACCTCCAAATCTTTCAGCTTCGTGATTGTAGTCAAGCAGCTTCTGCTCAATCCTCCTTCCAGAAGTAAAATCAAACCCTGCAGCAGGAGATTTATGAGAAATGAACTCGTCGTGCAAGCTCGCTAGCCTCCTACACAGTACTGGATACTGCTTCCCTTCTTCAACCCGTCTATAATATAACCTATTTCCACCAATTCGACCAAATCAGATTTCCAATTGCCAAAAAGGACAAACTTTCAAAAAATTAATCGATAAGTAGGCCACAAGATACAATCGTATCTTTTTACCACCCTTTGCTCTCAGGGCTTCCGAAATCTATTGAATTTTATGAGCGACGCTAAGATTAGCTATAGAATTTCGCAAAATAAACAAAGGAATCTGTTGATTTCAAATGACCCACCAAGGTCCCCAACGAAGTGGAGGCGTAGAGAGCTCAAAAGACAAGCGAGAAGCCATCTCAGACTGAAGCTTGCTCTGAACCCGATCCGTATCGGCCAAGATAGCTTCGGTATACTTCTCTTCTTGCTCCATATACATATCCATATGTCGCATCGCCACTTTATCGTCAAGCTTAGACATCCAACTGTAAGGATCCTCCCAAGTGGCGTCGTGGAAGGTGAAACTCTGAGGCTTCTTCGGTGGCTTTGGTAAAGCCGGTGGTGGTGGCGGAGGAAGCGGGCTCTTCGGAGGTTTGTAACGGCGGCATTGTTGCCGGGAATTACAATTACGACGGAAGGTCCGGGAGAGATGGGCAAGCATTGTTGTTATTGGGGGTTTAAAAGGGGTTTTACCAGGGATAATAATAAAGCGCTTCGAAATTTGGAACCTTCTAAGTCAATAATAGGCTTCTGTCCAACAGAAACTATATACATGCCGGAAGATATATAATCTCCACCGCCCAAGGCAAACTCGCTCATCTAAATGATGTATCAAAACACGATTGCATCCATTTATGTACAGATACGTAAACATATTGTAAAAAAAATTCATGATTACATATCTGTATATCTGCTATGCACAGCTCTAGCTTATGCTAGGGGATAATAGTGAAAAGCCTGGAAATTAGTCTATTTCAATGGAAAATTCCTTTGCATTTTCATATTTGTTTTGGTTTTTTTGAATTTTCCATAGAAAATATCTTCCGGAAGCTAGGAGTAAGCCTGTCAATTTGGCTCATTACCCGCGGGTCTCGCCCCGTTTGACCCGCCGCGGGGCGGGTACGGGTCGAAGGAAAAAAAAAAGGTTTATATGCGGGGCGAGTGCGGGTCGAAATTTTGGTATAGCGGGACGGATGCAGGTTTCGTTTTATTATTTTGCGGGTTGGCGGGTACCGGCAAATTTTGGGTCAAAATTATTTGACCAAAATTTAAACTAATTTAATTATAAATTAATTTAATTTTAAACCAATTTAATTCTAAACCAATTTAATACCAAACTTGATATTCAAAATTTATATAATTTGATGTTTTAAAAATTGAATTATGATATATTTGATGTATTAATTTTAGATTTATTATTATTTAGATTTATTTTAATTAAATATTTTTAAAAAAATTTAAAAACGAAGCGGGTCGTGGGTCACCCGCAAACCCGCTAGATTAATGCGGGGCGGGTGCGGGTTTTAAAAAAATGATTCGCGGATTCTGCGGGTAAAAAAAATTTTTGAAAAAAAATCTTTAATCCGCCGCGGGGCGGGTCATGCGGGGCGGGTCCGACCCGCTTGACAGCACTAGCTAGGAGAGAGAGAATATCTCTATCGAACCGGAGAAATTAGAAACCAAATTTTATTAAGATTGGAAATTGGAAATCAATTAATAAAAGAGTAATAAAATGTCCGCAATTAAATTTTTAATTGAAAACTGGAAATCATAACTCGTAACCTACACAAAAGTTTATGATTTTTACCCTTTTATTTTCTCTCAAAAGGTTTTTCGTCCTGGACGTTTTCAGACTAAAAACATCACAGTAAGATAGATCCTCCCCTCTTTTTTAATCAAAGAAGAGAGAAAGAATGGTTGAAACTGGTGAAAAGGTTTCTCCATATTCGTATACGCATAAAGACTTGGAATTTTTCAAGGTTTTTCTGCCCGAATTCAGTTCTCGCGAACTGGTAATGTTTCGATATATCTCTTTGACTTATCTGAAAAGGAATCTCTTTTTTAATAAAGCAATATCAAAATTAACTTGCAGGTGATACCTCCAGCATTCATCGACATCTTAGAGAAGCCATTACCTAATAAAGTGTTATTGTTCGATGAGATCGGACGGTTCTGGTGGGTGGAAACAGAAACACAAGAAAGAGTTGGTGTTGTTTTAAAAAAAGGTTGGGAAATTTTCGCAAACGATCAGTCTCTTGAATTTGGAGACTTTCTCGTGTTTAGTTACATCGGCGATTCGAGATTTGCCGTTTCGATTTTCGCTAAATACGGATGTAAAAAAAGTGTTGGTGTCGTCAAAACCACGGATAGATCTAGGGTTTCTATTCAGAAAGAACCGGTGGATAGTTTTATCAAACCCAAACCGGAACCGGAAGAAGGCTGTGGGCCGTATGGCCAGGGGGTTAAGCGGAACTGGAAACACGTTTCGGTTAAGGAAGAGCCGATTGTTTTGGGTGAGAAGGAACTGGAGTTTATTTCGGCAATCAAAACCGAACCGGAACACCCGACAAATACTCGGAGAAAATTCAACCGGGCTGGAGGTAATTAAATTTGATTGGCTTTATACTATCTGATTTATTTATTCAAATGATTTGAAGCATATGATGTTTGTTCGGTGCTATGTAGATACTTGTGACATATCATGGATTCCTGAGAAGAAACACGAAGAAGGATTTGAAGAATCGGTTGATAAACCGAAGAATCCGCATTTTGTGAGGAATATTACAAACGGTTCACTTCATAGACTGGTGAGTTGAAAAAACCGGTTTTTAGCAATCTGTCATAATGGTTAACATAATAAAATAAGCCAATATGAATCTCTCTCTCTTTGCTAGGAAATACCAATGACTTTTCTGAAATCGAACGGGATAGAATTAGAGGAAGACATCGAGCTTTGTGATGAAAATGGCAAAAAGTGGCCATTGAAGATTGAGAATCACGATAGAGGACTCAAATTCTCAAATGAATCATGGGAGAGCTTCTGTAAAAGCCATAACTTGAGGATGGCCAATAAGTGTTTATTTGAGTTTATTGTGAGAAGTAATGGAAGATGCAACGAGATTCAAGTTCGTATTGTCCGTGGGAGATTGCTTACTACTTGTACCAAAAGTAACTACCAAGTTCTTGCTACGTTACCTTAAAAGTATACAGCTTTATGTTATGTTCGGTTCTTTTTTCGAATCTTTTGTGTCTCGTTATTTCTAAATGGTGGAATTGTGTTTCGTCACATAACGATATTGGGGTTAAATAACATATCGCTATTTTATGTTTTGAAAACTTGGATACATCAAAACTAACTTTATCCCTCATTTTCTATTACTCAAAACCTTAGTTAAGTTTTAGTAATTCATTTATCTACTATGAACATATAAAAATTATAGATAAAAAAAATTCAAACGCTATTCATCTCGTAAACCAAATTGTTAAGTCTTATTTACAATTACTAAATCGTAGGAGAGCACACAGTTTACTGTGTCCCTTTGTTTCATTCCAAAAGAAAAGCCAAATCAGCCACCGGTTTTCGAATAACCAACGGCCCAACATAATGTATTTCGCCCTATTTTTATTACAACTTACAAATATCACCAATCCGTTTTTCTATGCTCTTTATGTATATAAATACACACAAGCGTGTGTGTTGTTCAATCTTACACAACAGTAGTATCCTTTTTCTTCCATCAAAACGTTTTGTCAACAAAATTTTCGGAAGCTGAACCAAAATGGAGTTCGTGATTGCTAACCGAGTCCAATCGGAGGAAGGAGGCGAGATTTTGAAGGAAGAACAAGTGTCACAGCAACTACAAATGAAATCGTCCGAAACGCAAACGCTGAACAAAAGAGTGGTCCTAAACCGTATCCGCAACCACAAATGTATTCACAAAATCAAGAGTCTTCTTCACACCACCGCCGCTAATAACGGATCCATCGTCGATGCTGATTACAGGTGGATTGATAGTGGCGATGTCTTCTCTTGTCCGTGAATTCGGCAAGAGATTTTGACACGTGTATGATCACCCCCTGTACTTTGTGATTCTCTCTAATTGTCGATTCCCTAAACCGAAATTAATTAAAGTTGTCTTAAATGTAACTCTAATGATCTTTCATAAAGTTGTAGATTTTCGATGTTCCACGTTGAATTGATCATCACCGTTGATGTTTTAGCAATTGGGCCTTAAGGTATAATTAATAGTGTCGGCCTTTGTCTAAGATCAATTAAAGCCCAATAAGTAAACAAATATTGTGAGCTCTCTCGCCGACTTGACGGTTTCGTTTCGACATTAACCAATGAGTCCTGAAACCCTAACCAACCTCATTACACTAACAAAATCTCTTTTTGAAAAATACCGTATAGATTATTACGTTAATAATTTAAATTTATTAAACAAAATCCGAAAATTATATAACAAAAGTATTTGTTTTCATTCGAATTTGTTATTTTGTAACCAACAAAACTAGAAAACTGAAAAATCAAAAGACAAAACCGAGTGAAAACCGGATTAGCAAAGAAAATGAGACTCAGACCAAGGCAGAGCAAATCTGGGATTTGCGGTATCTATTCACTACATTTTGTTATTACATATACGTCCAATATTTGTGAATTCTAGTCAATACTCACACTTCTAAACTGTCACAAATTCGACAAAATATTCATAGACACGCAAAAACAAACTCGAAACCCTTCTATGTTATGGATACATCTCTATGAATTTGAAAAACACAAGGAGAGCATAATCTAGTGGCATTTACATAATCTTGAGGTGTATGATTCGAAATCCCAGGAACTATGATCCCCAAAGCCCTAATAAACTTCAACAACAATCCTTCCCTAAACTCTGATCCCTTCTCGATTACAATTACGAAGCTTCTTATAAACTCCAACACGGCATCGTACATCATCTTTGTAATCCCACGCAATGATGAAAAATAGTTTACGTCTGATTCATCTCTCAAAACCTAACAAAACAATACAGCCAAAAAAAAAATTCAGAAATATTTATATATACTTTTTACCAGTAAGTAAATTAATAATCCAAGTATGATATATACATTAGCTTGATAGTGTCTATCGTAGTAGATGCATGTACCAAAGTGTTTGAACATCAAATCCTTATCATCGTACGGTAATCTCGGAACAATGTCGTTATTATAAACGAATCTATAATACTTTACATCATATTCTTCTAATTTCTTCTCCATAAATTCACCAAACTTAGAATCTCCAACCCTAGGTTGTCCATACGTATAAACTCCTTGAATCCTCTCTAACAACTCAGTCTCTTCGTGAATCAGCAGCACGGCCACGAACAATATCGCTAGGGCTCCTCCTAGACTGTGACCCGTCAGAACGAATTTAATTTGCTCGTTTCCAGCGGTCAGAGTTTTCAACGAGTCTCTTATTGAATAGTAAGCTAAAGGGGATAACCGGTTAGGGTTTGGAAGAGGCTGTTTTGGCCAGCTGCAGTTGTTTTGAAGCCCTAGGGCTTTCATGAAACCACCATGGATCCTCCCAATGTTTGGGAGCTCGTACCACGTGATGTCGAAATCCGAACACCAATCTTCCGAGTTAAATGGTTCTGTGCCTCTAAACGCAATCACAACCGTCGTTTCTTGATCAGTAGACATCATATAAGCTTGTGTTGTTTCCTTTTCTTGATACTCTGAAATAGAAAATCGAAACGTTGAAAAATTGATTAATTAATGTGAATAAGTACTTTGTTGTGTATTTTCTTTATGACCGAATGCATACCGTTCCAATAGTCATTGAGGCCTAAGTACTTCATATTCCAATGATTTTCGACGACATATTTAATACGAGCTGAGTTTTCATAGGCAAGTTTTGAAGACATAATGGACAAAGCAGCATAGTATAAGTCTCCATCTTCACGATTTTTCGTCTTGTCTAAACTTACTCTCCTGTCTAAATGTCCGATAAATGATAGGTAATGCTCCGACGTCGTTTTCGGCATCACCAATTCTCCTGCACATATTAAAGCAAATTCCAATTTACTTAGTTTCAATTAATTTTAAGTTAATAGTAATGATGAAACTTAACAATTTACATGAATAGAACATATATATTAATGTATAATTTGTCATTAGAATGAATTAGGTAAAACCTCGGAGGAAGAAGGCTGAGAAAGAGTTAGCGGAGAGGAAGTTTAAGGAGAATTCCAAGGCGGAGCCAAAGAGAGCTAAAGGCTCGGAGAGGAATCGGAGAAGCTTGAGGATGACAAGAGAGACGAAGATAAGCCATCGACGTCGGAAACTTGGTTCTTTGGTTTCGGAACTATCGACTAATCTCGGTTTCTCGATATTGCCGGAAAATAGCAGACGGAGAAGCTCCAGAGACCGGAGCTCTTCCGGTCTAAGAATAAGATATCCTCTAGGAAACTCTTCGTCATCGCCATCGCTGCGGAACATGTTGATTTGATTCTTGTGCTCGCGTAATAGTTGTAATGTGAATGCAGTAATATATATACGTATAAAGTATATATGTCTGGGATTGTGAGGATGAGAATTGACACTTCTGTAGATTTGGAATACTTAGGAGTTGCCGGAAAACAAGTTTAGTATTTTTTTGATAAAGTCATATTTTGTCAGCAAGGTAAAGTGATCTATATATTGGTTTTCGAATATCATTTATTTCCATATTGATCTCACCATCGCAATATGAAAAAGGAATATTCCGTACCGACCGTTTTCCATAAATATTTTACCGTTAAAAGCAATGAACAAGAAAAGGAAAGAGAGAAAATTCAAATGCCACATAAGACACGTTTAATTTTATTTTACAACTTAAAAATTAAAAACATAGTAAAATAATATTAAAAATATAGACAATTTTAAAAACATACCACAAAAATATCATCAAGTATCAAACAAGAAAAATTAAACCTTAAACTTCCAAAATTCATTCTCCAACCCTAAACCAAAATTACTAAACTTTAAATTCCAATATTTAAAGTATATACTCTTCAAAAACATTTTAGTGTATGGTATTTCTGAAAAACAAATGATTTATAAACAAACTAGTGAGGATAGATTTTGATACAAAAACTTACTCTAGTGATATTTTAAAATATTTTTTATAAAGATATTAGTATTATATGGGTTTTTGAGGATCTCTTACTTTTTCCACTTTAAAAAAAAACATTAAGATTGCCACCAATTTGACTTTTACGGTTTGTCTTATAAACGCAACGGGCTTAAATACAAATGGGCCGTGAATGTAAGCCGAAAGGCTTATTGAATAATGATTTTCAACCCAATTTGTTGAAGGCCTTGTAACTTCAATTCAAAAACAATAATCTTTTTTACAAAATCAGATAAATGATTAGTGGTTCCCAAAAATAGAAAAGATAAAAGGATCCGAAAGAAAAAGTAATCTTATTAACACCATAAGAAAACAAATTATCATTTTATTTTTTCTTATATTAATTTAAAATATGAAAAAGATTACATTGGTAGATTATAAACGGTGGTTCTCATATAATACAATATCAAAAACATACCCATTAAAAACCCAAACGTGCACCATGCGTCTCACTGTCGGAGACCTCCGGAGTCCTCTACATGAAACTGAGAGTCTCGAAGTGGAAGTGATGAAACTCATTGTCGGACTGAAGGATCTTGGCGGAGCAACGTCGCCTCACAAGATAGGTTACCTGTCCTAAACCACAATAAAGAGGAGAAACCTTTGCCGGCAAGCGCAAATTTGACGAAACAATAGTATTGTTCGTTTGGTCACCGCATGCGGCTGCGACTGCGGCAGCGGCAGTTTTTGTTCGTTTGTCTGCTGTCGGCGGTTGCGGTTGCAGTTGATCCCAAATTTTTAGTCGCACCGCTGTTTTAATCAGTGTTCAAAAAAATTGCGACGCAGGACGCAGCGTCTGACCGCTTCGTTTGCCGCATATACCTGCGTAGGTAAACGAACAACAATCTACCGCAGTCACAGCCGTAGGAACCTGCGGTTGACAAACGAACATGACCAATCTAACCACCTTGCCAACTCCATTAGACCGATGCATTTCTCCACCGAAACTTGGACCAAATCGAAACATTTTGTAAACTTAAATAATAATTTTTTATACTGCAAACTGATAATACATTAGAAGAATCGTACAATCCTAGCTTCAAATAATTATATAAATTATGTGTACATTATCATGTGTTAGTTTTAAGTTGGCGAAAACAACAAATTTTAGGCTTAATCCATTTTCAAAATGGTATTTGTGATTCGTCATAAAAAATATCAGTAAATTAGGATATCTTTGATAAAACTCTTAGATCGAACCCTATCAGTGAGAATCGTTGATATATTTGTCTGTTTACCAAAAAAAAATAACATATAATATTCCGATATATATGGATGCATATTAGTTGTATCGTATGTGATTCTTTTAAATATATACACGAAAGGAGAAAACATTCATTATCTATGAATTTTTAATAGTTATATTGTATGTGATTTTTTTTCAAATATATTCACGAAAAGGGAAAAATAATCAGATATGCATATCATAAAAATGAAAACATTATCTTATGTCATATTTTTGTTTTCATAAGTCGTGTGAGGTGCACCGGGAAAATTATAAATGAGTACATTTAACATAGCACAAGAGACATAGATGTCATGCGGAGAAGTCAAAGAATGCACCAAAATACCAAAAATCAACAAACCAACAAAATACCAAAAATTAACAAACCAACAAAATATAAAGAGGGATAAGATAAATAATAGAAAACAAAATTTAATAAAAATGGGATCTGCATTCCCAACCACCCATTTTAAAAGCATACTTGTTCAAGAAAATCAAAATCTTTTTTTTGGGGGTAAAAGTAAAGTCAAAATCTTTATCAACCACCCATTCTTTCCCAAATTTTACTACTTTTTTTTAATAAAAATTACTCAAATGAGTACATCTACATGTTCGTTTTAGGACACACCTACCAAGCTTCTGAGTAGATTTTGACTTTTGTTTTGTAATATTTTAAAGAAGAAAAATGACGATAAAAAACATTTTAAAAGAGCAAATCAATAAAATAATATACTTTTAAGTTTTTATTCCAAAAATAATATTATTAGTTTAAATTTCCAATAATACCATAAATTTAAGATTAAAATGTATGAAAATTATTTTAATAGAAAAAATTAAATACTAAATTGAAAAAATAAACCGTATAATTTATTTAAAATAAATAAATATTTTTACATAAATATTTGTGTTATTTTTAGAAATTTAATTTTGGGATGATAGATTTAAAAAAAAAATTTTAAATATGATATTTTATGGTATTAATGTTTAAAAAATCATATAAATTCGGTTCAGTTTTTAGTTGGATTCCACGAGTATATGGTAACTTTTATAAATGCGGTTAATTTGACTATCTCGAATACTTATTTGTTCCCATCTTTGTATATAAAATAACGTAAAATACATTACATAACACCAACAATAACAAAGAAAGGTGCATGAACTTTATCCTATTCCTGTCATAGAGAACATGAGTATTGATCCGAAAGTGAGAAAGAAGAATAGGAAAAAGGCATTGAATAAAAAGATAATACAATGAAAAATTCAATTTCTTCAATATTTCAAAGAAAACAGAAAAGAATAAAAAAAAAGTTAAGATGATAGAAATGTGTCAGAAGAATACAGAGCATTTGCCCAAGAAGATATTATAATAAAATATGTCTATATAAATCTAATCTTAAGGATATTGTAATGATCAGAGACTATGAGGTAATGTTGGGACCTTTGTCGGATATCTCACGTGGGTCGATTTTTTTCCTCAATAAACCAAACGACAATGTAATTTTCTATCGATTGAATATTTAAATCATTTACTATTGTGTGAAAAATAATTGGATTGGTTAATTCAATCATTAATATAATTTGGATTGTTAGCGAAGCAAGGAGCATAGTTGATGCTTGGGACATGAACACGATTGTATTGCTACCTTGCCACGGGAGGCAACTTATAACTCAATTTTGATATCCTACACATTTTAAAATAAATAAACTATGCTATTTTTATTTCAATAATTCAATCCTGTTATTTAATATACTTAGTGCTCCACCCAAAACCATGCATTGTGCAAAATAATTGTTTTAAATGGACGTGTGTTTCGATGTGTCCAGAATTCTATAAATATAGAGAAAATAATTGTTAACATTTGATAAAAAAAATAATAATATGCGCACTTGGAACCATCGAATATCTGAAATTTTCTGCTTATTTATTTTTGACAATAAAGAAATTTGTGTCCATGCCTAAAATAAATGATTCTCGATTGTATATATTACTAGCCAGTAAAACTCAATTTTGAATCGAAAATAATACAATTTCAGATTGTCAAGATTCTAGCAACAACAAAATAGATCTCTATCATTCGAATAAACTTTATCAAATCTAAAGATTTCAAACCGAAGAAGATATACTATACAAAGCGATTATCAAGAACGAAATAAACGCATAACAAGATACACGATTTAACCAGTTCAGGTCTCGATATGAGAACCCTACGTCTGGGCTTGACGACACAAGCAATCCACTATATCATCAGTTCGGAAACAAGAGTACAAAGAGAATATACAAACCGATCTCTCCTTAGAACTTATTCTAACCACGAACTCACACCCTTACGAGTCGAATACCTCTCTCCATCTACCCGGAAAGAAAACCCGTAAGAACAAGATCCAGAAAGAAGAATGTCGACTGCGCTCCTTTTGCTAAACCCTAGCTCTCATCTTACTCTTATAGTCCGAGTAAGATTGGTACAACATATAAACCGAAAATAAACCAAATGATTTACCTAACCATTCCTAATTTCAGTTAACCATACCCACTTAAACTAAACCAGTCCCGGTTTCAATTTAAGAAGATGATTGGTTGTCATCAAGACTAACACAGATAAACAATTACGCTACCATAACTCGTAACGTCGTTTTAAATATTCGTAACATTTTGCTATCCAATATCCGATTAATGTCAACATACAATGGACTAAGAGACAGCTTGACCACTACTATGCAGAGGTTAACCAATCACATTCATATATTTTAGACATATATATGTATATATGTCTGTAGTCCTTCATAAGTTTATTTTTTGTTTTGGTTACTCCTTTGTTCCCACTGTACTGTCACATAGATTTTTCATAGATTTTTGTAGAGGAAACCAGAACAGCAAATCAAAGGTCATAATCAATACTAAATAGATCAATAATGTGCTTGCTTCTCGTTTTTTCTTTTATAAAAAATAACATTCCGAACATCATCTATTATCCTCCTATATTCAAAACAACCAATAGTCATAACAAACTCCCAAAACTATGTAATAATCATAAACTTATCAACTTAATTTGGATAATCAGAAAGTTGTATCTATATAGCATAATAACATAATTAGTAAATAACTGTTTTTCCATTGCCAGTCACCCAATAAGATACACAGTTCATAGATTGGTCAAAAATGAAGATTAATGGAATCTTTTTTATCCCGTATTTATCTTGCTGATTAGGAACATTAAGATTTCACAAAGATGAGTATTAATTATTGCAGTGAGTAGTGTAAAAGTGAAAAAGGAAGTTCGGGAACACAAACTGGTTTCTTGATTAAGAGAGCGAAGGCAATGAAATGTCATCGTGATCTTGCATGTTTTAGTGTCAACATAAGAGGGTAAAACCTTGATAGAAGCATTTGCTTTGTCTGTTTGTTTTTATTTAATTATGGGGAAGAACCATCCTAAGATCAGAGTTATGTAGAAAAAATGAAAAGAAAATCAGACTTAGATACAAATAAAGCGAAATAGGTCTTGAAAAAACATGGCTGTTCGTTTCATAGCTGCAAGAAGTTGCGGGTACGTTATGCGGCCAAACGTTCTTCATTTAACCGCCGTAGTTTTCTACGGTCAAACACTCCGGTCGATCACAAAAAACTGCGGTAAAAATTTTAACCGCTGTGTAATTGTAGCGTTTGCAGCGATATAATCTGCATCGACAACCTACGGTGATCAAACAAATAACAATACTACAACATCTAATCGTAGTATCTAATCGTAAGTTGCTGCTGCATATGTTACAGCAGACAAACGAACAACACAAACACTAAAGAGTGATTTTTGACAGCTGAAATAGAACAGTGAAAACTTGTGGTATCTTTTTGGAATTGTACATTTAAAGGTGAGAATATTTTACTACTTGGCTTTAAGTAGTTAGTATCATGTTCCATGGTACCTTTTTAGTTTGTTTGATTAATATTAGTTAACATTTTTAGTTTGAAATTATATTCCTTAAGTCAAATAATAATTGGAGTGGAGTAATGATCACTCATAGGATTAAACTTATGACAAACAAATATGTCCTTTTTTCTAATGACATTTGCAAATTGGTAAAAGAAAATCTCTGCTCTATGTTGGGAAAATGATATCGGCTTGTCAGATGCAGCAGATGATGATTCTTTATATATTGATTTCATCATAAAATCTTTGGTTAAAAACCAAAATTTACTCCCAAAATAATAGTCGACAATTTTCATAATATAAACTGAAAAGCACTTCCACCATAGGGAAAGTCAGTGGCGGGGTAAGCAACAAAAAGTATTTAATAAAACCTTAAAATAAACTAAAAATAACAAAGAAAAAAACCTAATGATAAAATAAAGAAAAGGAATGAAATCGTTCTTATGATCGACTTTGAGAAGCGTGCCATACTCTAGACACGGTGTCAATTAAGATCAGATTAATCAACCTCCACTATTGTTTTCCTATTAAAGTTTAAATAAAGTATATAATGCTCTATACTTAATATTTAATATCAAATCTACACAAATATCAATATATTAACCATTTTTCATTGTGACTTACAAGTATGAATCTATTAGTTTGTATATTTAATCCAAAATTTTTATAAATACTAGATTTATACCCACGACATGCATAAAAAAAATATTCGCAAATTATATTTTATTAATAAATATAAATTAAATATATATATATAGTTTTAATTTTTATTTAAAATTATTTTTAACATTAATTTTTGTATATATAAATTAAGAAAAAAGTAATTATTTTTTACGAATTTAATAATATTTTTATTTGTTTAATAAATATATTAATTCTCTAACCAAATTAATACAATGACATATTGTAATTATTTTAATAAATTAAGTTCATTTATACTTTATTTAAAATTTACTATAGTGATAACACGTCAGTATGATATTTCTAACATGTTAGAGTAAAGTTATTTTATTAAAATGTTTCTAAAATATATATTAGAGATTACGGTAGTAACTTAAATCTATTTATATTTATTTGAAATTATTTATAAATTAACGTATAAAATATTTAAAGAAATAAAAATTATTGGTTTTGTAAATATAATAATAGTTTTGATTAGTTGAATCAAATATATTTATTATCTAACCAAGTTAATATCAATGTCATATATTGTAATTATTATAATAACTTAAACCATTTTATATATTTAATCTGAAATTCACTGTAGTATTGATATGTTATCATGACATTTTTGTTATTAACACGTTACAGTAATGTTAATTTGTTAAAAGGTTTTTCAAATAATATATTATGGGTATTTAAATTCTGACATTCCTCGCGTGGATGTAAAATTGTATAACCAACTGATATAAATTGTAGGACTCATCTCTCTCTTGTTACAATATTAATCATTTTTACTGGATCAAAGAAATATATTTGTTGATACTTGTTTATCCTTATCAGTGGTTTGATATTCATTTGAAAAAAATGTCGTTTTCACCTACAAAATTGATAGCGAAATAAAGGAGAATAAAATTTTGAATGATGAAATGTATAAAATAAAAGTGGTGGAAAATGGAATACCCGTTTGTTGTGCTACTGGCAGCGGTTCATGCACCTTGTTTTGTCGCGTAACTAAACACATTCGATGTAAAACACGTGTCTCAGACGAACGTGATCGGGACGGTTTATAATGTGTTCTAAGAGCTTATGGCCAATCTCTGAATGAATCGACGGTCATCATCGATCCTGATTGTTGTAACGATTTTGTTACTTTCTTTGGTCATTTTTTGCATGCAACTTTTTTTAATACAGTAACTCTCTACTCTTACATGTACACGCTTTTCCAGTTTCCGTAACTTCTTTTAGCAACCGAACCAAATCTTTGCGAATCGTTTCATATAAATACATGATCGTTTCTAAAATGGGAATTCGTATTAGATTAAGTTTAACAAGCCGGAACGAATATATGCACAATAATATATTAAAACTAGATTTATATCCGAAAAATATTCATAAATTATATTTTATTAGTAAATATAAATTAAATATTTATATAATTTTAAATTTTATTTAAAATTATTTTTAACATTAATTTTGTATATATAAATTAAGAAAAGAAAATAATTATTTTTTATAAATTTAATAATATTTTTTGTTAGTTTAATAAAATATATTAATACTCTAACCAAATTAATAACAATGGAATATATTGTAATTATTCGAATAAGTTAAACTTATTTATATATTTATTTGAAATTTACTATAATGATGAAACGTAAGTGTGATATTTCTGTTAATAACACGTGAGAGTAAAGTTATTTTCTTAAATTGTTTCTCAAATAATATATTAGAGATTAGGTAATAACTTAAATCTATTTATATTTATTTGAAATTATTTATAAATTAACGTATTAAAAATTAAAAAAATAAAAATTATTGTTTTTACAAATGTAATACTATTTTTTGGTTAGTTGAATAAAATATATTAATTTTCTAACCACATTAATATCGGTGACATGTATTATAATTATTCTAGTAACTTAAATCTTTTTATATATTTAAGATGAAACTTTGTAATTATTTTGTTAAAAAGTTTCTTGAATAATATATTAGGGATATTATTTGACTTCTTACATATGTACTAAAAGTTTTATCATGGATTTCACGTACCCGATAAATTAGGTTATTCGCATAGATAACTTAATCATTGGTTGGGTTTTATTAACAGTTTGAAATAGTAATAATATTCAAAATTTTCGTAGGTTCATCATCAAGTTTATATTAAAATCCTGTTAATTTATAGAAAAATTTGCCTACAAAAATTGATATATACTATTCACTGCATTACTAGCTAATTAAGTTCGTTTGAATGCATGTGGGAGATAGAAATTTGCACTTGAGAGAAGAAGAAAATAGTTGAATATATATTTACGTGTATAGACATATACACGTAATTGTGGGAGTTGAAATTAAATTAGAAGAATTTCCTTATATCTATATATTTGGAACAAGATGAAACAATTTCCTATATAAATCCTTCTACTTGTTGTAATATTACTTGAGTTCTGATTGGGCAGTACGTAGTACCATTGCCGTCACACATACCGTCTCTTTCTCTTATCAATCAATCACCAATCATCTAAAAGAAATTTAAAACCCTATATATATATATATATTTCATTTTGTAAGCTTTTCTCAGTTTCTCTCCATACCCATTTCATCAGCTTCTCCATATCTATCTACATGGATTCGGACATAATGAATATGATGATGCAACAAATGGACAAGCTTCCTGAAGTCTGTAACCCTAATTCCTTTTTCTACGACCACAACAACACTTACCCTTTTCTCTTCAACTCAAACCATAACCATTCTGATTCGATCACTCACGAACCAGGCTTCCGGTGCGGTTCCGGTTATCTAACTAACCCTTCTCCTCTCCCCCCTAACGCAGCTTACTCTTCCGCTTTGCACGACAAAAGAAACAACAATTGCACCAACATGGCGGCGATGCGAGAGATGATCTTTCGAATTGCCGTTATGCAACCGATACATATCGATCCCGAGGCTGTTAAGCCACCTAAGAGGAGGAACGTTAGGATCTCTAAAGATCCACAGAGTGTCGCAGCACGACATCGAAGGGAGAGGATAAGCGAGAGGATCCGGATTTTGCAACGTCTTGTTCCTGGTGGGACCAAGATGGATACAGCTTCGATGCTCGACGAAGCTATTCATTATGTGAAATTTCTCAAGAAACAGGTCCAGTCACTGGAGGAGCAGGCGGTGGTTAATGGTGGAGGAGGAGGAGATAGAGTTTTGATCGGCAGTGGTGGAATGACGGTGGCGGCGAATGGTGGTGGAGGCGGCGGAATGGTTATGAAAGGCTGTGGAGCAATGGGAACGACTCATCAGATTGTCAGCAATGCACAGATTCTTAGATGATGATGATTTTTATAAGTTATACAAATATATTAATGCCTGATAAAGAAAAAGAAATGATTATAGGGAGGCTGAAGTTAATTTTATGTTTAAAAATGGGAACTATGGGAGTCCTTTAACTTTAATTGTTTTGATCATGCGTGGTGATGGTTTTAAAGTAAGAGTCTCCATGGATTTGGAGTTCTTGGTTGTAAATTAGGAAATAAGACCATACATCGTCGTATCTTTGTTAATAAAACAATTTAAAGCATTAATGAGATATGTTTTTAGCTTCAGACTTGTGATGAGATTTTGTCTAGACACTACAATCCTAAGCATTATATTTAAAATTTTCATTTCAAGAATTGGATTCTTGAATAACTAAAACAAAAAAGGCATTCCATTCTCACAAAGAGGGTCCTTCATGTTTAATTCATATATTTAACTGATTTAAAGGAAGAAAACATCAAATATTAAATAGATTGAAACCAGAATTCCTTTTTCCGTTTTCTTCAAGAATTCTTCACTTCAATGTATTATTTTTTTTCTGTATATTTATTGGCTATTTAAATAGTTCGATGAGTAGTGTAAAAAAATAATAACAAATCCTCCAAAACATGGTTTAAACAATATTAGCAAAGTTTATTACTCGAAAATGGTACAAATATTCTAGCTCTCTCAGGCGAGCTCCCAAACGAGTCCAACTCTTTTGGTTGGATAATGAACTCTTACAGAGAGAGTTACGCTCGACGTTTCTTTGCTTCATCTGTGAAACTTACTCCGGGAGCTCCGGTCAGCGGTCGGCAATCGGCGCCTCTTGTCGTGGGGACCGTTACCTTTGTTATGTTTTTCTCTTCTCGGGCATGGATGGTGTGTTGGAACGAGGAGCGATGAAGATCAGTCTCTTCATATCCGAGGCAAGTTTGGCCTATACGCGCAGTAAGTCACGCTCCCTTACTGGTGAGATGCTTATTCAACGCCGATGTAGATCTTCAGATCCGAGAGTTAAATATTCATAGATCAGATCTGGATTTAGCGGTTCTTTTGGAGAGCTTGGAGATAGGCGACAACGTCTTTCTGGATGGCAGCCAACTTCGCTTAGCGGTACATTGGACCTTCCTCCGACTCTGGTTGATTCTCGCGGTATAGTCCGACGACGATTACAGGCAGCTCCATTGGTGTGGGCGGCTTCTCCTAAACCTAGAAAGGTGCAACCAAAGTAGATCTCTCCTTCATTTTGGGCTAGAGAAAAGTGGCCCATTAGTTTTCTTCCAGCATGTTATCATTAATGGGTTGTATAGTTCGGCCCTTCTAACCATTTAGCTTGTTTATTATTTTGTTATGGGTTAAGTCTGTAGCATTGGTAATTTGTTGAGGCCATCTCAAAATACAATCAATCTGGCTGGCCTGTGTCAGTTTAGACTGCTGAATCGGTCTTGCCGAGGGATTAACTTATGGTGTCTGATTGACCCTATGGAGAGTTTATAGAGCTCTCTCTTTAGACCTGACCAGATTCTACCCGATTAGTGTTTTAAGTTGTGATTGCATGTGCATATTCTCTTCATTTTATTAATGAATGCAATTGCCAGACCAAAAAATTCAGATCACATAGAGAAGTATCTTAATTTGGGCCTTTGCTTTTGTGGGGAGTGGGGACAGTCAGAATTAGCCTTTCTGCTAAATTTTTTGTTCATTTAGTCTTTTTACATTCTGTATTTTCTTTAGGGACCCAAAAAGATATTGGATCAGTCCAAAAAAGTAGCCGGGCCCAATGATTCAACGGCTAATAAGCAATAATTCTCACTATCTTTTATCCTCCACCTGATTGCCCAAAAGAAAAAACCTCACCAAGGTCGACGTGGTCCATAAATGGCGCATTAATTTAGTCTCTTCATATTTTCTTCCTCCTCTCCGGTTTTGTCTCCAACATCGCCATGGCTGCTCCGTCTCTCAATCTCCTCATCATTCTCTCTCTTCTCTTCATCTCACTCCCTAGATCTGATTCTCTCCCCGAAAATCCATCCCTCGTCCTTCTAGGAGACGGATTCAACTGGCCGTTATCTGACGGCGACGGCTTCGTCATCGACGATGAGACGGAAGTAGACGAAGAAGACGGAGTAGATCGACGATCACTGTACTGGCGGAGGAAGAAATACTACATCTCGTACGGTGCATTGTCGGCAAATCGAGTCCCGTGTCCTCCCAGATCTGGAAGATCGTACTACACTCACAACTGCTTCGGAGCCAGAGGTCCAGTTCATCCGTACAGTCGAGGCTGTTCGTCCATCACTCGATGCCGGAGAGAGTTATAAGAAGGAGAAGAGGACGAAAGACGTGGCCGTTTTCTGTGTTTAGTTATTTACATTCGTTAAATTAATTAAACACAGGGATTATTTATTATTCTAGTTACTATCTAAGTCCTTTTAAGAAAAATGCTTACTTGCTAAGACTATGGTCGTGACTCGTGAGGGATGGGATTGGTATTTCGTAAACTGGTCTTTTATGTTTTTGTCGGTGGCTTTTGTATGGTTTTAATTTTCGTGTACTGTTTTTAAAACTAAATCCGAAAACAACATGTATTTGGATCTTATCTGATTCTGACAATGTTCCACTCTTCAAGTCTTCAGTTTTCATGCCATCTGGACTGAATTTCATAAAGGGATTTAGTGGGTCGTGGTTGTTGTTGGGACGTTGCGTTCTGGCCCAATTTATCAATATGGGTCTTGGGTCTGTACCTGTATGAACATAGTTTAAAATAACTGCTGAGGTTGTCCTATTATCATCACTTGCTAAGATGGGAACCCAAATCGGTAGAGAAGTGCTATTGCTGGTTTTATAGCCAGATGGGACTCCAATCTTGATGGACTTGCTTTATAACCGCAGCAATTCCAGCTATATGAGGTACATCCATTGACCCGGTTAATAGTTTGAATCTGCTGAATAACGGTCCTAGGAGATAAAATGTCCGGTTTAGGATTTGAGGGAAGCTTGTGAACGGATCTCTCGAGCTATATCTGTCTACTTCTGGTTATGGTTTTCTCCTGGTTCTTTTCCGAAAGTCCAGCTTCTTGATTGTATCGTAAGCTGATGAGTAATGATCAATTCTTGCTTCCTCTCAAATCAGGGTTGTTGGCAAACAAGCCCTTGTTGAAAACCCTAGCACCAATTAGTTTCTTGTTGCACAAGGAAGACAAATTGAATTCACATGTTCCTTTCCATTTTGACGGAACTGAACAAATCCCATCGTCTTGAAAGCTGGGAGAATCTGGCCAGATCCCGGTATCTATTACACCAATTACTGTATCGGCTCAATAACTCGAAACACATCATGTACCAGATTTTGAATTAAGAACAATGAATTGTGGAGAGAAAATGGTATCAAGCTTAACTGGAAATCTTTGGTGAAAGAGGTACCCGGGTTTGTGTCAAGATGTTGGAGCTCGGAATTGGTGAGAATCGAAGCGGTATAAGCGTAGATAAATTTTGGTATTCTATCGGTTTTAACCGAAGTAAGAGTTGTGGATAACCAGCTCCGGTGATCGGGAATGGCAACGGCTTGGCGGATAAGTCCATGAGGATGATGTATGTAGGTCTCTGACGTTGCAATGGCTATGAAGAAAGATATGATTAAAAGAGTTACAAGTCGTCATGCCTGCTGACAGCTTTTTCTCTAATCTCTCAAGAAATGGTGTTAATTAATTTTGTTTAGAATTATTACAAATTGAAAATTTTTTAGTGATGACAGAAAAGTTGGAGAGACAGTAACCTTTGTTTCTCTTTTGCTTTTTATTAAAAGCGGTCAACACATCCTTTGCTTTTACTTTGTTCTGGGCTTTAGTAAAGAGAATAAAGCCCATTAACTTTAGGCCGATTGGGCTTGGATATTTAATAACTTCGGTCGGATTCGGTTCTCGCTGATGGATGGCGCCACAATTCAATGAATTTTGCCGCCATATCTATGATAAATCTGGATTGTAAAACCTAAATTGGATGCTTAGCTCTGCAACTCTTCCCACCCCCCCATCAAATTGGAAGACACTAAAAAATGGCCGACGATAATCCGACTGAGGTTGGTCGTAGACGCACCCGAGGCACCGAGGCGCGGCATGATGCCCTAGAGCGGCTGAAGGCGATTCGGCAAGGAGGACTTCGGAATCTATCGGCTTCAGGAGGTGGGTACGATATCAAGCTGGAGAAGCCGATCTTCGATACGGTAAATGATGACGAGTACGATGAAATTGTTTCCCAGCGGCGCGAGGAGGCTCGCGGGTTTGTTGTCAACGATGGGGAAGGTGGCGATCTGGGATATCTCGATGAAGGTGAGGAGGAGGATTGGTCGAAGCCCAGTGGACCAGAGTCGACGGATGAATCCGACGACGGTGGTAGGTTTAGTGGGAGACTTAGGAAGAAGAAAACTGAGAAGAAGAAAGAAAAAGACCAAACGCAACAACCTCAGGTTAAGAAGGTGAATCCATCGCTTAAGGCTGCGGCAACTATTACAGGTGAAGGGAGACTTTCTTCTATGTTCACATCTTCGAGTTTCAAAAAAGGCAAAGAGACTGATAAGGTAAAATGTGAGGGTATTCTTGACGAGGTATTAGCAGAGGTTACTCCAGATGATGTGGACAGAGAAAGGCATAAGAGAAGGAAACAACCGGCAACTGTTCCAATTACTAGCCGTAGGAACAAAAATCTGGTTTCTGTAAATTCGAGCATGGAAATGCAGGATTCAGAATCCACACCCTCAGTTTATCAGGGTGATTGTGTTTTCATGGAGAATGAACTGATGAAAGAGTTGAAAGAAGAGGATACGACAGAATCTGAAGTCACCCCTCCGCACCATTCTGAGAATATGGCATTACCTGGAAGTGATAGTGTTATCGAGGATGGATCAAACAACATCAGACAAACTGAGGTGAAAACCGAGATAGGAGTAAAAGAGGGATACACGTTGAATGCAACGATTGATATGAAAGAGAAGGATGCGGCTTTAAGCGCCACTGCTGGTTGGAAGGAAGCGATGGGAAAAGCTGGAGGTGAGAATGGAGCTTCCCTTGGTTCTAATACTGAAGGGCAAAAGGAATTTGATGTGGATGCTGATGGATCACTTCGTTTCTACATTCTTGACGCTTACGAGGAGGCTTTTGGCGCGAGCATGGGCACAATATACCTGTTTGGGAAGGTCAATCTCTTGGAATTTTGCACTTATTTTCTTCTTCTTTAAAGTTGTTCTTTGGTGTTCTTGTTAATCTAGAGATGATTGATAGATATACCCTCTATTTACAATTCAGGTTAAAATGGGATGTTCTTACAAGAGTTGCTGTGTGGTAATTAAGAATATCCAAAGATGTGTTTATGCTATTCCAAATGATTCCATATTTCCTTCCCATGAACTAATCATGCTCGAGCAAGAATTGAAAGACTCGAGACTTTCTCCTGAATCTTTCCGCGGGAAGTTACATGTGAGTTTGACTACCTGTCTTACATGGTAAGAATAGGCAATAGCCTTTCCACTGCTATTTATTGCTTTTGGCTGTGTCTTCTCAGGAAATGGCATCAAAATTGAAAAACGAAATTTCTCAGCAACTAATACAACTTAATGTGTCAAATTTTAGCATGGCCCCTGTCAAGGTTTGGACATTTACTTATTTTCATGTATTCTACCAGCAATATTTTTCTTTGACTCTTTAATCTGCTCTCTGAGACGACTATCAGAGAAACTATGCTTTTGAGAGGCCAGATGTGCCTGCTGGCGAACAATATGTTTTGAAGATAAATTATCCATTTAAGGTACATTTCAGCTGTTCAAAGTAAATCTACAACTCTGTTTTCTGTTTGTTAACTTTCTTACGCCTCAACATAACTCTATGACACTGCCCCCTTTGTTATCATAGGATCCTCCACTTCCTGAAGATCTTAAAGGGGAGTCATTTTGTGCTTTGCTCGGAACTCATACCAGGTTCTAGCTTCTTAGTGCTGAATTTCAGTTCTTTTCCCTGTATTTGATAGTTCGTCTGTTAAGTTTCTTAGTTAACTATGTATGCCAGCTAAGTCAATTTAGCACGGTGTAAGTTTTCTTTGCTTATTAAGTTAATTCATATGCAGTGCTTTGGAGCTTTTTATCCTTAAAAGGAAGATCATGGGACCTTCTTGGCTCAAAATTTCAAACTTCTCTACCTGCTCATCTTCTCAACGAGTAAGCCTTACCATGATCATCTTACTAGTGATTTTCAGTTCTGTTTATCTCCAATAAGGAGAGAACTTGACACTTGTGCAGGTGAGCTGGTGCAAGTTTGAGGTTACTGTTGAATCTCCCAAGGTTATCAGTGTTTTAGTTCCAGAGGAGAAAATGGTTCATCCTCCTGCTGTTGTTACAGCCATAAATTTAAAGACTATAGTCAATGAAAAGCAGAACATCAGCGAAATTGTTTCTGCATCTGTCCTGTGCTTTCATAACGCTAAGGTTTGTTCTATGACATTTGACCAGTTGCTTCTTAGCCATTGTTTCTCTTTGTGACGAATATGGATGTATGGTCATGACATTACCAATCACCATAGTTATTTGTACTATGTGTTTTTGTGTTTAAGCTGGTTTGCGGCTGATTTTTCTTTGCTCAAATGACATTCTTATGTCGACATGAGTAGCTTGACACTTGATGTTCGTGCTCCTTGATATTTCAGATTGATGTTCCAATGCCCAGTCCAGAAAGAAAGAGCTCTGGTGTTTTGAGTCATTTCACTGTTGTTAGGAATCCTGAAGGCACTGGGTACCCAATTGGTTGGAAAAAAGAAGTTGCTGAGAGAAATTCAAAGAACGGCTGCAGTGTTTTAAGTTTTGAAAACAGGTATTTTGCAGCTATGTTGCTGTAAAGGCCGTGCTTAGGATCCATATATATATATATATATATCTTTGGCAATTCATGTTGCTTGCTCCAACATCTGTTTCCTTTTCTTACTGCAGTGAAAGAGCATTGCTGAACCGATTGTTTTTGGAGTTGTACAAATTGGACAGTGATGTTCTTGTGGGACATAATATATCAGGTTTTGATCTGGATGTCCTTCTTCAGAGAGCCCAGGTAAAGCAAATACTCTTTTACCATTAAGAAAGATGGCTGACTTTCGGGTCTTTTTATCATATGATGTGCTTTTTTCGTCTGCCAAAGCACATTTTTCGTATCTTTTTTTTTTTTCATATGATGTGCTTTGTCGTCTTCCAGAGCACATTTTAGGGTAAAATGTGCTCTGGCAGACGTGCTGATATATTACTCTTATTAATTTTTAAGGCCTTGTCTTCTCTGTGGAAGTAATTTTTTTCTATTTCAAGACCAATTATATTATATATTACACTAATAAGCTAGCAAGTTTTATTTTATATAAACTTTACATCTTTTAGTCCCTTTTCTCAGTCTCTCCTGTTGGTGACGTAAGTCACGTAACAAAGATATGAACATCGTCTCTCTTTTTCTGTAAACTGAATGATGACTGTGCAGGCTTGCAAAGTTTTGAGTAGCATGTGGTCCAAAATTGGCCGTCTCAAACGCTCTTTCATGCCCAAACTAAAAGGGAACACTAATTTTGGGTCCGGAGCTACACCAGGGCTCATGTCTTGCATTGCTGGAAGACTCTTGTGTGATACAGATCTCTGTTCTCGTGACTTGTTGAAGCAGGTATGATGCTCAACTATTACACTAAGTGAGCTGAAGCTCAGTCCCTCATTTACGAGCATCTGATTCTTGCAGGTCAGTTATTCGTTAACAGACCTTTCAAAGACACAGCTAAAACGAGACAGGAAAGAGATAGCGCCTAATGATATTCCCAAAATGTTTCAGTCATCCAAAACACTTGTGGAACTTGTAAGTTCTTCAATGAGGCCATTCATGTCCATTTTATGCATTTGAGTTCGTACTACCTCACTAGGGGCGATTAGTTATGATTCCTCGCAAGCGAAATAATTTCGTGCATACTGGAGAAAAATAAATGAATTGCAGATAACCTGATGCAAGGTTGATGAGCGATATCTTAATTGCTTGCTTGTTATAACTTTTACTTTTCGATTCAGATTGAATGTGGTGAAACAGATGCATGGTTATCCATGGAGCTCATGTTTCATCTAAGTGTTCTTCCTCTCACCCTCCAGCTTACTAACATAAGTGGCAATCTTTGGGGGAAAACTCTTCAGGTAAACTCTTGTTTCGGCTCTCCTCTCTCTCTCTCTCTCTAAAAATTATGCGCTGGGGATTCATGCTTTCCTTTTATTCATTACCAGGGAGCCAGGGCGCAGAGAATCGAATACTACTTACTACATACATTCCACTCGAAAAAGTACATTCTTCCAGACAAAATTTCGCATCGTATGAATGAAATGAAGTCATCAAAAAGAAGAATCAATTATGGTCCAGAGAACCATAATGTCGATGAATTTGATGTTGACATGGCTTTGGAAATTGATCCGTCTAAGACCACCAAAACAAAAAAGGGTCCAGCCTACGCTGGTGGACTGGTCTTGGAGCCAAAGAAAGGCTTATATGACAAATATGTGTTGCTTCTTGATTTCAATAGTCTTTACCCTTCTATTATACAGGTTAGGAGACTGATTTCTATTTCTCAAGCCTGGTATGGCTGTTTCCCTTTTCTTTGTAGATAACGGTGATGGTAATTTCAGGAATATAATATCTGTTTCACGACTATACCACGATCAGAAGATGGAGTTCCTCGTTTACCTTTGAGTCAGACACCTGGAATTCTTCCAAAGGTATATTCACCATTACAGTAGTTGCATGTTATTGTTATTGTGACTTTTCTCGATACTGTATAAATTTTCGATCTGTTGTAGGTCTTTAAACACCGAAGCTATAAGTTTACCCCAACCCAATCAGAAAAACAGAAAGAAATAAAAATCAACAAGCTACAATAATTTTGTGCCACGTTTTCTTTCTCTTATCTCTGAAGTTTTATGCAGAAAATCCTCGGAATAATGTGACCTAGCTGTTCAGTATTGTGTTAGTGATTGCTGCTTTCTGTAGTTCATGTAAACTAATCTTAACATCATCTTCGAAAACTGCTGCTCTATGCATTTTTCCTTGCGTGATTTTCATTATCTTTCCTTGCTCTGTTATGCGCAATCTAATAAAGATTACATCATGAATCTCACTATCTGTCTTTGTTTTAGTTGATGGAACATTTGGTCAGTATAAGGAAAAGTGTCAAACTAAAGATGAAGAAGGAAACAGGTCTCAAGTACTGGGAGCTTGACATTCGGCAGCAGGCATTAAAGCTCACAGCCAATAGGTTTGTATTTATGTTTTTAGGTTGTGCCAGTAATAGGGATCAATCACCACATATTTTTATACTAATATTCCTTTTCACTCTAAACACAGTATGTACGGATGTCTGGGGTTTTCTAATTCAAGATTCTATGCTAAGCCTTTAGCAGAGCTCATAACACTACAGGTAAGTTATACTTTCAGTGTTTTCTCTTCTTTTTTTTTGCTCTATTCTTCATGTGATCCGGTTAATTCCCAACATTGCAGGGAAGGGAGATCCTGCAACGAACCGTGGATCTTGTCCAGAATCATTTAAACCTAGAGGTATTTCCTATACTATGAGTACCACGAAATGCATTTTAGTAGAGAAATTAGTGTAATATGTTAACATCTTTGCTTTTACGCAGGTAATCTATGGTGACACAGATTCAATCATGATTCACAGTGGACTAGATGATATTGAAGAGGTGAAAGCCATTAAAGCAAAAGTCATCCAAGAGGTAGGTTGGATAATAAATGTCTCAGCCTTTCACCTTATGAGGCACCCTTATTTTGTGATGCGTGAAACATTACACAAGGGATCTCAAACTGTTATAACTGTCGTGGAGAAAAGCAGACATTTGATTTGGGTCTCACCTTCTCTCTTTCAATTTCTAGGTCAATAAAAAGTATAGATGTCTAAAAATTGACTGTGATGGCATATATAAGAGAATGCTTCTTCTTAGAAAAAAGAAGTATGCTGCCGTTAAGTTGCAGTTTAAAGATGGGAAGCTTTGCGAGGTAATCTTTAATTTACACATTCTGGCCACCTTTTCTTTTAGAAAATGTTCGGTACTAGATGCATTCTCAATGCAGGACATCGAAAGAAAAGGTGTAGACATGGTTCGTCGCGATTGGAGCTTACTCTCTAAGGAAATTGGAGATTTATGCTTGGCTAAAATCTTGTTTGGAGGGTATGTTCTAAAACACTCACTAAAGAGCATTATATTTACTCTCTATTTTACTCTTATGCAAAGCACAACTTTTGTCTTTGCAGGTCGTGTGAGGATGTTGTTGAAGCAATTCATAACGAACTTATGAAGGTAACCTTTGTTAAAATTTATTAACCTTCATTTATTAGTTTTTTCTTCTGTATCACCCAAAACATGTCGCTTTGTCCATGCAACAGATAAAAGAGGAAATGAGAAATGGGCAAGTTCCACTTGAGAAGTATGTCATCACCAAGGCATTGACTAAGCAACCAGAAGCTTATCCAGATTCCAAAAGCCAACCACACGTTCAAGTGAGTATGAGAGCTATTGATTGCTATGATGCTTAATATTTTATACTTTCTCACATTATTTTTCACATTTTCACGAACTCTGATTGTGTGGTTTAATGTTCTTCTCAGGTGGCACTCCGAATGAAGCAACGTGGTTATAAAGAAGGTTTCAATGCTAAGGATACTGTACCTTATATAATCTGTTATGAACAGGTTCCCAACACAGAATACCACCTTAGTATTATGAGATGCCGAATCTTCTTTCTACTAAATCTTTACCCTTCCTCTTTGCAGGGTAATGCTAGCTCTGCCAGCTCAGCAGGGATTGCCGAACGTGCTAGGCATCCTGATGAGGTGAAATCAGACCACAGCATGTGGCTGGTTGACATAGATTACTACTTGGCACAGCAGATTCATCCTGTTGTGTCTCGTCTATGTGCAGAGATTCAGGGCACAAGTCCTGAGCGTCTAGCCGAGTGTTTAGGACTTGACCCATCAAAGGTAAAACATTTAAGCCAATCCGATTCCATATTTGATGTCAGTTCATGATATAATGACTGGAATCGATGTTTGTTTATAGTACCGAAGCAGATCAAACAATGCTATGGGCAGTGATCCTTCTACATCCCTCCTGTTTGCTACAAGTGATGAAGAAAGGTAATGATATCTTGTCCCATTTTTAATTTGCTATCATGTCTCGTCACTACCATGTATTTTCACTGGGATTTGCAATATTCTTTGAATTCAAGGTCTGCAACAACGTATTTTATTTGTAAATATGCAGATATAAAGGCTGTGAGCCGTTAGCATTAACATGCCCCAGCTGCTCTGCTGCTTTCACCTGTCCATCTATTACTAGTTCTGTTTGTGCGTCGATCAGTATGAAATCTGCAACACCCGAAACAGAGGAATCTGATTCTACATTCTGGCTTAAATTGCATTGCGCCAAATGTCAGCCAGATGGTAGCACGGGAAGAATATCCCCAGCAATGATAGCTAACCAGGTTGGCGAGCTTTGTTGAAAAGGATCCTAATTCCTAAGTTTATCGAAGTGTAAAAAGTAAACTCATTCTCATGCCTTTCAGGTAAAAAGACAGATTGATGGGTTTGTGTCAATGTACTACAAAGGCATAATGATGGTACATAATCTTATCACTCGCCTGGATTATATCCATAATTTGAAAACCTGTTGTAATTAAGCCATGCTTATGAAGTTTCTCTTGTCATTTTGCCTTCAACAGTGTGATGATGAATCTTGCAAACACACAACTCGCAGCCCCAACTTTCGTCTGCTCGGTGATCGTGAACGGGGAACAGTTTGCCCAAACTATCCCAACTGTAATGGAAGCCTCTTAAGAAAGGTATATTCCCTCATCCAACTTATAAGAATTTTTGTCTTTGTCGCTTCGTAGAACAACTTTTGACTTCAAGCCTTGTCTTATTGCAGTACACTGAAGCAGACTTGTACAAGCAGCTGTCATACTTTTGCCACATATTAGACACACAATGCCCTCTAGAAAAGGTTTCCACTCTACAAACTTCTTATGTTTAGCGTTACCACAGTCAATTTGTGTTGTCTAGATTCCTAATAACCTCTGGCATTTTAAAAAAAAAAACAGATGGATGTTGGTGTCAGAATTCAAGTAGAAAAAGCAATGACGAAGATTAGACCTGCAGTTGAGTCAGCAGCAACCATGGTTCGAAGTATCAGAGACCGGTGTGCTTATGGATGGGTTCAACTCACAGACATAGCCATTTGATAGTTGTAATAATCATCTTGTGTAATTAAATTAGTCTTCTAACAACACTATAATCAAACTAGTCAGTTTTGTTCGTGTCCTAAGTTTATTATCATAATTTGATTGTATATGATTTTTGATTTTTGAATTTCGCCGCTCTCATACAGAGAAACCAAAAAACGTTTTTAATCTATTTCGTCGCATCGGTCTTTAATTTCTTCGCGTAAGATTCTCTTGCTTCTACCGTGGCGTTGCGGTTTTATCATTGGCCCTCTGGAGAGTCTTGTGTCCGATTCCCTAAAACCACATTTTCTCTTCGTTTTCTAGTTGAATTGGGTCAGATTTCTGATTCGATTAAATTTGTCGATCTGGAACAAAAGGGAACCAACATTATTGTATTGTCAGCAGGGACACCTATTCCTTTTGATTAGTTAGAAGACGAAGTAGCTATGGAATGTTTTCAGATGAGAGGTTTAAACTTTTCAACTCTAGCAACAGTTTTGTTCTCCATTTAATATTTTCAGTTCTGTGATTTTGCTCCCAATTCATCACAATATATTCATTTTCTTTACGAGTTCAGTAACTCGATTGTGACTGTCAAAAAATTCTTTTATCTTGTCTTTATAATATAATATAAATAATATTTGAGTTTATGATGAATTCGGCAATAATATTTCCTTTTTCACCAAATATTCTATTTTTTAAGATTTAGTAAAGAAATCTAAATGATTAAAACATATAATTGTGAAACTAAATGGACAGACATATTGTGTTATAGATATTTGTTTTATACGATTTTAAAAGTGTGACATTTTAAAGAAGCAACAAAAGGAGTGTCCCCACACATGTGAACACTGTTGGCTAAAATCGAAAAATATATCAAATAATGGTACCGGTGAAAAAGTCTTACACGATAACAAATTTTAAACAACGGAGCAAGCTCAAAATATTTTATTTCTTAAATACTTTAAAGGAAATATAATTTGAAGAGAAATACATATAATAGTATATATAGTGTTCTTCGTTTGTCTGCCGCCGGCAGTTGCGGTTAATCAGCGGTCGAAAAATTACAATTAAAAATTGCGTTTGCATTTTGTGTAGGATAATTTCGATATATCATCTGATAAATTATTTTCCAGATCACACTGTTCTCATAAGGTTTACGTATTTGTTGAAAAATACTAACCACGAATGTTTGGTGTACGACACTAAGAAACTGTCTAATCTCTAAATTATAATAATGTGTAAAAACGGTGTTTTCGCCCTAAATTGAACTAGTTTTGAAGATTGGTGGGAACTTAATGTAAACCATTTTTTAATCTTATAAAAACCCTTTAAAAAAACAAGATTGGTGGGAAAAAGATTCAATCTTGTCGAGAAAAAAAAGCTAGCCTTTACCTTTTTTAACTCTACTAACAAGTCGATGAAACTCGCGTATAAATACCTAAAACATCTTCTGTCTTGTATTGAAACATCAATCAAAGTAAGTAGATCGAAGATCATACTGATTCTCTCTCCCTCTCTCTCTCTCTCTCTGCGGAGCGATGTCGGCGTGCACCAACGGCTTAGGCAGAGCCGTTTCAGTATCTCTTCTACTTCTACTTTATTTCTCCTTCTTCTTCTCCATTTCATCTGCTTGTTCTAATGGAAATTGCCAGGTCGGGTTCTTGATTCTCTTTGCTTATTTTGTGCTTTATGGTTATCGAATTAGGTGTCTCAAAATCTTTAGGGATTTTGCATTTATTTAAAAACTTTCTATCTCAGATGCTGGATTCATGCTCCTCAGCCACTGACTGCGTCCCAGGTTTATACTGTGGGAACTGTCCTGCCGTTGGAAGAAGTAAACCCATCTGCACAAGAGGCCAAGCCACAATTCCAACTTCCATTGTAAGATTTGATTCCTCTATTTGTTTTTTTTGGCTCTCTAGATTTGCCAAAGTTTTGAACTTTGGAAGATTGATGTTGTTTATGTAGATCAATGGATTGCCTTTCAACAAGTATACATGGTTGGTGACTCATAATGCTTTTAGCAATGCAAATCAGCCGCCTTTGCCAGGTGTTGATAGGATTACATTTTACAATCAAGAAGACACTGTTACTAATCAGCTAAGAGTAATGTCTTTACCATATCTGTTTCCAAATTCTGTTATTTTTGTAAACACTTGAATGTGGTTTTTATCTGCTGCAGAATGGTGTTAGGGGACTAATGCTGGATATGTATGACTTCAACAACGATATCTGGCTTTGCCATTCGCTTCGAGGGCAATGTTTCAACTTCACTGCATTTGTAAAATTTTATCTTTAGCTCAACTCACTTTTGTTTTGATCGAAAGCTTTTTAACCGCTTTGGATTAGTAAATGTGTGAAACTTTGTTTTTCTTATCAGCAACCTGCAATTAACACCTTGAGTGAAGTTGAGTCGTTTCTGAGTCAGAACCCAACAGAGATTGTTACCATCATAATTGAGGATTATGTGCACAGACCTAAAGGCTTATCAACTCTATTCGCGAATGCTGGTTTGGACAAGTACTGGTTTCCTGTTTCGAAAATGCCCAAAAAGGGAGAGGATTGGCCTACTGTGACTGATATGGTGCAAGAGAATCACAGGCTCTTGGTTTTCACTTCTGTTGCTGCAAAAGAAGATGAAGAAGGTGTTGCGTATCAATGGAGATACATGGTCGAAAATGAATGTGAGTATCACTAAGAGTTTAGATCTTTGTTTTTCTCCTAACTGTCTTTGAATAACCTTTCTTTTGCCAATCCTATGATTGTGTAAAGCTGGAGACCCCGGGGTGAAACAAGGTTCTTGTCCTAACAGAAAAGAATCACAACCTTTGAATTCAAAAAGTTCAGCGCTTTTCTTGATGAATTACTTCCCGACATATCCGGTTGAGAAAGACGCTTGCAAGGAACACTCAGCTCCACTTGCTGAGATGGTTGGGACTTGTCTCAAGTCAGCAGGGAATAGAATGCCAAACTTTCTTGCTGTTAACTTCTACATGGTTACTAAACCAATCATAAAACTTAAAATATGGCATTTCTTCTGCGAGTTTTACTAACAAACCCACTCGGAAAACAATGCAGAGAAGTGACGGAGGAGGCGTTTTCGAAATTCTGGACAGAATGAATGGACCAGTAATTTGCGGTTGTGAAAGTCTTGCTGCCTGCCAGGTATTAGCTTCTCTATTCGCGCTAACTTAATGGATATGGAATGAGATCTTACAAGCCTAAACCATCTGAAACCTGCACCCAAATTTTGGTTCTTGGTGTTGCAGCCAGAAGCAGTTTTCGGTTCGTGCAAAAATGTTACACTTCAGACGAGAGCTCCAAACATGGATTCAACGGCTGGAACCTACTCAGGTTCAGTTCAGTTCTCAAGATCCTTAGCTGCTTTTGCCTATTCACCAAACATCATTGTTGTAGTCTGCTTCTCATGGCTTCCATTGCTGGTGTTTCTACTATGACACAACCAAGTTACCAACCAAATCACTTGGAGAGATTCTTAGATTAGACTCTTGATTTCTTCGGAACGAATGATAGATCCTTAAGCCCAGAAAACATGAATTTTCCCTAGAAAGAGAGTTCCAGGTTTGATTCTAGTATTGTAGTCTGCAGATGTATAGGCAGAAATCTTGTGTGTGTTGTTTCAGCGTTTGTTGAATGTTATGCAACTTACATGAATTCTGTTTCTTAATATATAAATTTTACTGAGCAGTTGACATAGATTAGAGAACATAAAAGATATATAGATTCAATTTTATGAATTGTTATGTACACTGCGAAGCACAGACAAGAGAAATGTCAGGACAGACACTAGACAGCATGCAACAATGATGGTGGATTCTGAGCATCGAGGAGCAATTGAATAGGTTTGATCTGAAGGGCAGGACTGATGGTAAGTAAAGCAACGAAGCAATCCACTGGAACCCTAGTTCCCCATAAGTTGATGGATTCGAGTTTTCTGCATTTGTTAACAAGAACAAGAAGACCTCTCTCTGTCACATGGCGGCAACACCACATACTGATCGTCTGCACAACGCATATAAAGATCCGATTTTGAGAGTGATTCTAATGATTTCAGATAACAGGAGAAGAGACAATGTTACCTTTAGATGATGGCAACGTTCTGCAATTGCAAAAAGGGACTCATCGGTGATGAATGTTCCTCCAATATTCAGGTGTTGCAAGGACGAAGTTCTTGATATCTATCAAATCAATTCAAGCGCCAAAAAAAGAAGAAGATTATTTGAGAATGACATAATAAATCTTCAAGATTCCAATTCACATAAAACGGCATTAAATTACCAGTTGAACAACACCAGAATCAGTAATGGCGGTCATGCCCCATAAAGAGATTGAACTTAAATTGGCTACACATCTTGCAGAAGCTACTTGGTAAAGACCAATGTCAGTTATATGACAACCCCATCTACTTCGAGATCTGTGAAATAGAGAGAAAACAAACTTTTTTAGTTCTGTATTGTATTGACTAAGTCAATGTCCTCAAACCCTAAAGGTAAAGTTGGAAACTTGACAAGAATTTTTAGACAAAATCTTCACAAATCCACAAGTTTTTGACTCTCAGAAGGGAGGAAAAAAAACGCCATTGAAGGTCAAACCAAGCTCAGAAATAGCAAAGAGAGAGTACATGTCAAGTTCTTTAAGACTGTAAGCAAGATGTACGAGACGAGAAGTGGAATCGTCGTCCATTTTCCAACCAGCAAAGCTCAGAGATTCTCTTCTCGCCATCGATTGATTTACAGCTTTTCTCCATTTCTTGCAAACGCCACTTGCCCTAAATAAAAACCCCAAATTCACCAAAATCTTTGTTGTTCTTGAATTAAAGAAAAATAAAACTGATCAAACACTTACTGCGCCAATTCAGTGAAAGAAGTAACCAAGGAAAATATATAAGCAAGAAGGTCTAATGGTAAACGATCAATCGCTGCTTCTTCTTCACCCATGACGTATGAGTTTAAAAGCTTCGTGAATCAGTATTTGTATATATGCAAATTTCTTCAATAGATCTCCATAATTGCAAAGTTAGAAAATGTTGTCATTTTCGTTGTTAAACTAGACAAGATGTGGTCATCGTTCCGTCCTTAATTTTGAATTTTCGAATTTGTTTTTCTAATATGATTAATTTATATTTTATTTAATTACGCGGTCCAATATTTTGCGTGGGAAAGTACTCTCTAGACTCCGTCTTTTCATTTTCTACGCCAAGTGGCACGTGCCACACCCTTCGGATCCTAATAACAAAATCTTTATTTTCACATATCTATATATATTAATTATATTAATTGAAAATCATTTTAACAAAGTAATTTTAGATTAACGGGTGAATTTACAAAGGTGTCATGATCATGTATCATACTATTAGAGCATTTTAAGATAAATATTACCTAAGATATCATTTACTAAAATATTTACGAAAATTGTCATTATACGGTATATTATATGTAAATTTCTAATATTTCGACATATAATATATTTTGTCATAAAATGTAAATGCAATATAAAACAAAATATAAATTTTGAAAAATTAGCCAAATAAAATAGAAAACAAAAGTTTAATTTAATTGAATATTTATCATAAGTATAATTTTATCCAAAATAGATATAATTTAAGTATATTTGTATAATTCGATTTTATTATCTGTTTTATTTTCGTAATCAATATTAAAAAATTAAAAAAAATATTTTAAATATGAGATAAATTATATATATATATCTCATTTAAATTAATAAAATAAATAATTAATTATTATCTATAAATATTTTTTTCCACGGAACCACGTGGGTCAAAATCTAGTATCTCTTACTTGTTTGTGTTGCTTCACATTATATTAAATCTTTATGGTAATTGCTTATATTTGTACTTTACGTGTTCAGCGAAGTTTTGTAAGTAGAACACGATTTCGTCAATTGTTTACTTACATTTATATGTAATTATTCATTAATTTACATACAAACGGAGAAGAAGAAGAAAGATTATGCTCATTTCAACATTGGTTTAGTTATTCATGGGTTCTAGGTACATTAATCACAAATGTGAAATAGAATCACATGGAAAATATGAATTTTTTTAGATTTGATTCGTTACTTAACCATATCATCATACAATGCTCACATACTCGTTAAAATCAGTATCAACAATTAGCTTTTCCACCACATGTGGCTGTAAGCAGGCCTGAAGATCAAGACTTCCTTGATCAACTCCTTGGAAAACAACGAGTCTCCCATTGAGATATGGTGGTCCAGCTCTTGCAGCGATCGGTTTACCCCAACCAAAATCATTGCAGTAGACATGGAATCGGTGAGAGTTAGTGACAACCAGATCTTTGCTGCCAAGAGAAACCTCAATCTTGACATTTTTCACCCAATCCTTAGCAATTGCTTTTGCATTTTCATCCGTTTTTGACCACTCTGTTTTGTTTATTTGCATAGCAGCCCATCCTAGTCCGTGGTCCAGCAGATCACCCACCGTGACCGTGGCTATCCCGGTCTGACTCACATTCCCAAAACACTCTTCTTCAAGCTCTGGTTTGAGCCTACGCCTCATGTTTATAGGTAACCTGCAATGGGTCACTTCTTCTCGCGCCATGCCACTGTGCTTTATCATCGAACGCCATATATGTCCTAACACCGCTTGAATAGACGAGATCTTCTGATCAGCCTCATCGTTTGCTTTAGCTTCCAGTTTCAAAACATTGTCCTTTGTTAGATGAAACATCTTCTCTTGTAAATTGGTCCATGTTACATAACTATCTGCTTTTGTTTCAAGGTCTGGAATATGGATTGGATAATCAATCCCATCAAAGAACCAACCTTTAAGGTGAAGACGAGAATTGATAGTTTCGGATTCCGAACCCTTGCAGCAAATCTCAGACCATGCGTTGATGAACTTCCAGATTGAATTTCCGTCAGCCACGGTTGAATTATAGCCGAATCCGATAAAAATCCCATCTTTCATCTCAGTAACTTGAACCATAAGCAAAGATCTTGAGACGCCGTTATAGTTCTTGATCCCAGTCGCTGGGAAGAAGGAACCGATAATACGGGGGACAGAACCGGACAACTGAACGACATCACTGGCCTCGATGTTTCTAGCCACGGCATGAACGAACTCCACACCTGAATCATCGCAGCTGATGAAAAACGAGACAGTATCGTCTACGCTGTTCTCTACCTTCACAAGACGACCAGCTAAAGGGTAGAAATGATCAAGTGCAGCAGAGAGTGAAGCTTTTAATCGTGAGATTGTTACGTCAGATTTGGGAAAGAGAAGACCTCTTTGAAGATAACCAAAACGAAGACGAGAGAGATCCCATGGAGTCAGATGAATCTTCTTCACAGAACTCGATCTGTTAACATTTCTGGGATTTACGATACTCCTCGAGATCACCACCACCATATCTTCTTCCATCGCTTCAATCAGTGAAGTTTTTTTTTTCTGTGATCAATAATTCTCTATTGAATGATTTCATATTAGTACTCAAATAAAAAAGTTACATTTTACTTTATGCTATTATGTTTGTGTGGTCCTTAGTTGCTTTTTAACAGTTTATTTTGGCAATGTTACATTAAAAACTAGAAGGCTGTGTTAGGTAACTGAATATGGGAATCTATATAATTAGTTGTGTTTCAAATCCCTTTATCTTTTTGATTTGGCATCCACTTAATTACCTTTTAGTTTTAGTATAGTATTGTGCACTGATATGCTAATAATTTCCATTTATGAATCATATTTATTTCTTCAATTCAAAATTTATATTCTAAAATTTGGTATTTGTATACAAACCAATGGCAAGGAGAAGTATGATTGAACGATTTCATTTAAACGAAATTAAATAGTCATTTAGCAAATAATAGCATAAAACTAATTAACATGCTAAACAACACATGTAAATCCCAAACATCATCGAATCGATTTAGGTTTGAAGATGAAGGAAGTGTAATATATGTATCAATCGGGTAATAATATATTAGGGATATATGCCTATATAATTAGCTGGATGACAAGTCGATGCTTGGGTAATGTGTGAGAAAATATGAGCATTAGTCCTCTCTTAACTGGAATCGAATGAGAAGATCAATGAGAACTAGCTGCCACAACTTCAAAACAATTCTTTAAAGCGTATATTGATTCACACTAGCTCAGATGAGATGATAGATAGTGGTGAATTAGGGAAGAGAGAAGTGAAAGGTGTGAGTATTGTGGTGGTGCCAAGGAGAATGGTGAGGAGAGAATCCTGATGATGCTGCTGCCGCCGTTGCCACTCGCTTTCCTCCACCGTTCTGTTGTATTTCCGATCCGACGGTCGTCGTTGGCGTCATCGCCAGTGAGAGGTCACTTCCTAATAGTGCCGCCTCCTCCTCTCTAATCCTATTTCTCATGCTCGCAGTCTTTTAAAAAATTGTCATTACAACGAATATTCACCGATATAATCATTTTCCGACAAAACCCGTATGACCATATAAACATTTTACCTTGCATCTGTCTCCATACTCTTCTGAGTTTGATTCTCCTAGACTTAGATCAAGGTTGTGATCATTCCACTTCTTCTCTGTTTATTTTGACCATCAATGTAATGTTTGGAGTAAATTCGTATAGTTTTTCTTGGCTGAAAATGTAAAATCAAAGTACCTGGACTAAGCTCTTCCTCGTATATTTTAGGGTCAAAATTAGTAACTGCGTCTTTCCCATTACACTTTATTGCAGCTTTATCATAAGCTCTTCAATTAACGAAACAAAGGTATATTTTATTTTTGAAACGTGATTATGAGACATTGAACAATGAACACAATACCTTGCTGCTTCCATCTCGGTATCAAAGAGACCCAAATAAACGTACCTGAAATAACCAAACAGAACAGTACAAAATTAAAACTCCATACGAAAAGGGTTCAAAATTTGTTTAAAAAATTATACTTTTTGTTCAAAAATTGACCCAATCTAGCCTCCCATCTTCCACATTTATGCAAAGTGACTCCTCTATATTTAGAACTGCCTCTTGGAAACCCACTGCTTTGCTTTCGTAGAACATGCATAAACTCTTCCTTTGTCAAATTGCTCATCTACAAATAATATTTGTTTACGTTCGAGTTATAGTTAACTTAATTACTTTAACCTGCATAGCTTATATAAATAACTAAAAACAGTACTTAACCTGTTTCAAATCTTCAACGTAGTCTTCGATGTCGAAATTGATATCTGCATCTACACCTCTAAATTTAACTGCCGCTCGATCATAGGCACTGTCCCAAATCAAGTGTGTAATAAAAAATTACAAAAACATACTAATCTAGATTAGGTTCTTTCTAGTTGGCATTTGGATGACGAAAATATACCGAGCAGCTGCATGTGCTGTGTCAAATCCACCTGATAAAATGTAACAAAAAATCTTTATTTTGTCGAAAAAAATCCAATAAAAATAAAGAAAATGAATTGTGTTTAGAAACAAGATATGAACCATACCTAAGTACACTTGCTTCCCACAGTCCCTGCATGATATCCCAAACCATTTTCATAAAAATAATTCAAAGGTATTGACTCAAACGAGTATTTTAAATTACCAAATATGTGACTCCCATCTTCCGGTTCGTCGGTAAAACGTAACTCCTCTATACTGAGAGCTCCGTGAGCGAGGACCACGTCGGCTCTTTTTTACCTGTGGAGATATCTCCAGCTCCAGCTTTTCTGGTCGACCCGACCCGCTAGGATCCAACTGAAGGACACAAGACGCAGACATTTCTCTAACTTCCAGCTCCATGCCTTGATCCGGGAAGAAGTTCCGTGTCACCGGCGGCACAGACAACAGCCACGTCTGCGATTGGCTCATCAAACTTGACACGTGCCCAACACGATTCCCTCTACCGTCGGATTCTTCGTGCTGGTCGGGTGAGTCGTTAAGGTTCCACATTTTCTTACAATAGCGAAGGGGACAAACTAAGAAATTTGAGAGCAACAAGAGGGAAGACTCAGATGAGAAGAGAATTATCAATTAGCAAAGCAATAAGGTTGGTTCGAATAAATAAATAAATAAGATTACACCATATAATAAATATAATAAAGACCTGCTAGACTCTGTTCATAGAGAGGTGCAGAATGTTTATCAATGAATAAATAAAAGCTTCATTCACGAAATATTTGATTCCTAATAGTAGACAACAGCAGTGATTTTTTATAGACTAAATAATCAAATTGAATTGTTGTGCCAATATTGTTAAGAGAAGAAGAAAAAAAAAAACCATAGTCCTATCGAAAAAATGATAAATTGAGTAGTTGGAGTAGGGAGAAATTAGCAGTACACAGAAATTAAATAAGATACTCCCATCTACATCCTACCTTTTTCATCCATAATTATTTCACTAAAATTTTGAATTTATAAATTTAATTTCCCTTTCCCTTTTTATATAAACATAATTGTGGCGTCAACTGTCAACACTCGATACCAAAAAACTAGGAAACAGTCTAATGCACTTGTATTGGCAAAGAATCAAATAAATTGTGTGCAAGAAAATAAATTGTCAAATAATAGAGAAATATAAAAAAGAAGAGACACAAAATCACAAGATAATTATTTAAAGGGTTTACTTCCGTAAACTACACGAATTTATGCGAATAAACTTATTTCCACCCGTACTTTTTGGGTCTTTCATAAGTTACACATACTATGTTTTTCTTCCGTAAACTACATAAACTTCATAAATTATTCCAATTACAGAAATTCCGTTAATGTTTACATATTAAATTGTTATTAAACCTTATTTTATTTCAAAAATCTGGTTTTAATTTCAAAATAAACTCAAGTTAAAACTAAAATTTTGAATTATAACCAGATTTAATAGCTATTTAACATGTAAACATTAATAGAATTTCTGAAATTAGAATAATTTATGAAATTTGTGTAATTTATGAAAGAAAAATATAGTATAGTTAAAAGAAAACCCAAAAAGTACGGATGGAAATAGGTTTAGTCGCATAAGTTTGTGTATTTCACGGAAGTAAATCCTAATTTAAACAAAGAGTAATTTCTTAAAGAAATGCATGAAAGGGTTTGGTAGGAACAAAGAAAGAAACGGAAATAATGTGAGGGGCAAATAAAAGGAATGTACTTACGAAAATACCCCTCATCTTAAAGTATGGGAAACAGCTTTCTTCTGTTCACTGCCTTAATTATACTTCACTCTCCTTGTTTTGCGAGCGTGTAACTCACGCTTCCTTACACATTTAGATCCTTTTTCGCATTTATAACTTTTTTAATTTTATTAAAAAAACTATTAGATTTACTTTCGTCAACTACAGAGACTTATGCGACTAAACATATTTCTATCCGTACTTTTTGGGTTTTTCTTTAACAACATAAACTATATTTTTCTTTCATAAATTACACAAACTTTATTAATTTTTGTAACTGCAGAAATTCTATTAATGTTTATGCGTTAAATAGCTACTAAATCTTGTTTTAATTCAAAAATCTGATTTTAATTTGGGTTTATTTTGATAATAAAACTAGATTTTCGAATTAGAACCAGATTTAGTAACTATTTAACGTGTAAACATTAACAAAATTTCTGTAATAAGAATAATTTATGAAGTTTATGTAGTTTACGGAAGAAAAACACATTTTATGTAATTTAGAAAAGACCCAAAAAAATATAGATGAAAATAGGTGTATTCGCATAAATTTATGTAGTTGACGGAAGTAAACCCAAAACTATTTGATAATTGGTTTGTAGTTATAAAATATACATTTAGTACTGAATATTTATTAAGAACATTGGAAATATAAATTACACTATTTTCATTTTAAAAATTTGACAGGACTTTAGTAATTGTATTTAGTAGAGAAGTTATAAATACTAGTACTATAATATATAGCATAAATAGACATGTATATTTATCAGCATCATATAATCATTCAAACTGATTTTTCTTTACACATAATGTTGCGTGAAAGAGGAATAATGATAGTGGGGGGAAAAGGCCAAACCTTCCCCTAATGGAATTATGACGATGCTTTGATGCTCTCTGTTTCTTTCCCTAATTAGTAATTAAAATGCTCTCCTCTCCCTTTTCCTATTTATATATATTAATATGTGCCTCTTCCTTTCATTATAAGAAATCTTAACCTCATTATTGTTTCCCTAACAAATCCTCGTATCAGATAGCTTGTCTCTATTATGCTGTTTCGTCTAGTTTGATGATAATATAAAATTTTTTAAGCATTAAAAATTCTTTTAAATTTATTAATTATATTTTAATAATATTTACTTCTTAAACACTAAATTTTAATAGTCTAAAAACCATTTTGACAGTGTTATTATTAATTTAAATGTTTAAATACCACAAGTTATGGTTTTACTGATTCTAACCAATTTAAAAGATCGGCACTCCAAAATAAATTATCAAAGATAGATTATCGATTTTCTAATGAGCGAAAAATTAATCAAAGATATAATATATGTATGTTCAATAGTATGTTTTCTCTAAAATTAAAATGTGAATTTTGCGCTCATAAACCAGTTTTATGAGATACGAGTCATCAATTAGGGAAAAAATAAATAAGATAATGGTTACACCACGTTTATTTATATTTCATAAATGTTCGGTTCGATTCTATCTTTCCCAAAGATATTAAATTTTCGTATGAAAATATTAGAATATTGGATCGGTTTATTATGGTTTACTGATAAAAAAATATATATCTGATTTTTTATCTAGTCCCAAGTAAATCTAGTTCAAATTCATAATGTCTTACTTATGAGAAGTAATAATATAAATAATACATCTCTGGGTATTTAATTTTGCAGAATATGTTGATTTTTTGTTTATAACTTTTGAATTTTGTTTGGGAAGTGTGGTTTACTTCTTCACATGTAATCAAATTCCGATCTCAAACTTCGAAAAATTATTGACCGAAAGACTGACTTAATCGTTGTGAAATAATACTACAACATGAAAAACACATTTGTAACGAATATTAGCAACGACTTTTTAGTTTAAGGTAAGTGCATGTCCAGATTTATCCAATCCTATCATCCATTGTCAGTTTTTTGACTAAACAGCAGAAATTAACTATTGAATGGATTGGAATAAATCTAGATTTAGAAATTTTATAGATTCTACATGAAAAACGTGGCTGGTGAAACTTTCACTGTTAAAATCGTACAAGATTTAAATTATTTAGATAGACAAAACACCAAAAGTGTGTCGGCACACAATCATATCAAATTTGAAAAATCAATTTATTTGTTTCTCAAATACGACAGCTTGGAAAAACATCGGACGGTGACGATAAAATCATCCTCGTACTGTCGGTGAATCTTGAATGTTGAAAATTGTGGGATCCACAATCGATCAAGATCACGGAAGCTGATCTCTCTGCAACGTGACTCACGTGAATTCCCTTTTCACTTATTTTTCGTTTTTCTTTGTTTCAAATTTTAAAAGTAGAAACATATATACTCCTTTGAACAATCATCATACGAAAACAAAAAGAAAAAGAATAATCGTCATATGTTGATTATAAATCTTGGAGCAAGATTATGAGATTTAACCTTTTTTTCTTTTATAAAGTAGTCCCTTAATCGATTATATTAATAGACTCAGGACACTGTGATATATTAGATAAAGGGATGTTCTTACACTATCCTTATGATATTTTTGAAAAAGAATTATTAGTTGTATTTTTGAAATTAAAATAAATGGTATTTATGGACTTCTATATGAATATATATTAAGTCATATGATTCGGTTCTTATGAGCAATGACAGCGTATTAGCAATGTACTTATGTCCGAATAATCAACTAACTAGATTTTGACCCACGTCCTGCGTGGAAAAAAATATTTACAAATAATAATTAATTATTTATTTTGTTAATTTAAATTAGATACATATATATAATTTATCTTATATTTAAAATAATTTTTTTAATTTTTTAATATTGATTAAAAAAATGAAATAGATAATAAAATTGGATTATACAAATAGATTTAAATTGTATCTATTTTGGATAAAAGTATATATATGATAAATATTCAATTAAACTAAACTTTTGTTTTCTATTTTGTTTGACTAATTTTTCAAAATTTATATTTTATTTTATATTTTATTTACATTTTATGACAGAATACATTGTATGTCGAAATATTAGGGATTTACATATAATATACTGTATAATGGCAATTTTCGTAAATAATCTAGTAAATTATGTCATAAATAATATTTTTCTTAAATATTTTAATAGTGTGACATATCAGCGTGACATATTCATAAATCTCATGAACATAAAATTACTTTGTTAAAATGATTCTTAATTAATATATATATATATATATATAGATATGCTCTTATGGGCCGGATTGGGCTTCCCAAATAAGCTGAGATTTTGATTAGACCAAACGTCACACTAACCGAACTTAACCGAAATTTGACGCGTTTGTATTAACTGTTTAGGTGAAGGTGTTAGCTCCAAACTATATTTTCCTGAGCCTTCTTTTAAGCCCAATAGTTTTAACTATTATAAAATGTGTATGGGCTTATTCTGATTTATCAACGCAGTTAATATTCTGATTTTAACATTATAACAGTAGAAAAAGTGAACATCTAATAAAATTCTTAACAGTAAAAAAAAACTTGGACCTTGGACTGAGAATCTGAGAAAATAAAATAAAAAATATTATAAAAGACATGGTGAATGATAATATCAAACACCAATATATATATAACGTATAGGATATGAAAAACAGATCTAAAAATAAATGCAACAATAATAAGAATTTGTAATAATATATAAAGAAAGAGCATATAAAATCTAAATGGTACCCACAGAACAAATAGAAATGGAGCAGAAGACAAAACCAAAACACCCCAAAGTCCCCGACGACTCGAGATCTTATCCATATATACATTTATATATGTATTACATTTGTACATAATAACTTAATGAATTAACAGAAAACAAAAAAATGTGGACGTAATCAATAGGGGATAGACTATGTCAAGTTGCTTTTAGATGATATGCTTGTAGGTCATTCTTTGTCTCCTTATTATTACTCAACTTCATATCCCATCCTTTCGTTTTAATTTCCCTAACATTTCCCTTTAAAAGTCCAAATATAAAGAACGCATGCATTAACAAAAACTTCATTAAATATCTAAAAAGTTATTTGATTTTTAGGATTTTTTAAATTATCAAAGTATGAATTAATAAAAAACACTATACATATTGTGTTGTTTCTCGAAAAGAATAACTTGTTTTTGTTGCAAAATTTGAGCATTGCTCTGTATACACATGCATATGCACTAACTAAGTAGTAAAGCAGAAGAATTCACATAGTTATTTTTCGATGGTAAATTTTGTTTGACAGAAATAGAAACCCGCATATATAAGATAAAAACAGGGTCGGATCTGGGTCCAAATAAATCAAATTCGTGTTTGCGTCGCTCAATATTAATACAAAAAATTAGCTATTATTGTAAAAGTGATATTAGTACAATGGTAAATAAAAATAAACTGATTTTTTAATTTATTCAGTTCGATTTTTTATAACAACATAATTTTAAAAAAATTAGAACGACTCATTTTTTTATATTATAAAACAGTTCATTAATTTTTTTTCGCTTGCGACCCTGTTAAATTCAGTACCGACTCTTAAATAAAAAATTAGTACAATGGTAAATAAAAATAAATTGATTCCTTGAATTTTTCAGTTCGAGTTTTTATAACAACATATTTTTTAAAAAATTAGAACGACCCATTTTTTTTTATTATAAACGGTTCATTAATTTTTTTTCGTTTGCGATCCTGTTAAATTCAGTGCCGACTCTTAAATAAAAAATTAGTATGTTTTTTTCTTTTGAATAAGTAAAGGATTCGTATGATATTATCTGGATGGACATTTTATATGGAGTTTTAGTGGGTTTCAACATGCCAACGTTATCCTACAACATAAACGTGATCAAGACCATTTCGAAAAAGACTGAAAATATCTATCTCCTTCAAAGACTCTAACATTCTAGTGACTAAACAAAAACTACTTGGAAAAAAATAGTGAAATTTATATACCTCAGCCGATTGTGGTCTAATTAAGGTCTAATCTAATATTTAATAAAAAAAACTAGATTTTGATAGCGTGATAAAAATATTCACATATAATAATTAATTATTTATTTTGTTAATTTAAATCAAATATATATATATATATATTTTATCTCATATTTAAAATAATTTTTTTAAAAAAATTAATATTGATTACGAAAATAAAATATATAATAAAATTGGATTATACAAATATACTTAAATTATATCTATTTTGGATAAAATTATACATATGATAAATATTTTGTTTCACTAATTTTTCAAAATTTATATTTTGTTTTATATTATATTTATATTTTATGACAAAATATATTATATGTCGAAATATTAGAAATTTACATATAATATATTGTATAATGGCAATTTTCGTCGGAGTGGGGGTCGAACTTTTGAAATCGTGGAGAACTAACGAATCGTTGTTCATTGTTCTTACCAAAAATGTTTTTGTTTGAAGCTTTGATATGTTATTCAGACAACCATCTCTTCTCGTGGCTTCCATCAATATGCATTTCATCTAGTCTAAGAAAATAATAATATAGGAATTTGGTTATAGTTGGTTTTGTATGGTAGGCAGTAGAGCTGGTGGCGCATCAACTAATGGTATAATTAGGTTTATGCTATAAGGTACTTAAGTGCTCTCTCGATGTGATTGCTTAAATATTATATAATACAATTATAAACGTTATGAGAATCTATATATGCCGCCTGCTCCTACTTTTTTGGTGACTAGAACAACTACTTCTTGCTTTGACCGGAAACTTTGAATTCCCATTTTAGATATTCACTACGGTCGTAGACTATGTTACATTTTTACCATTTATTAAAAAGAGTAAAATCACCTCTACCGATTGAAAATAAGGGCGAAATTCATTAATGAGTAGTGATATACATTTTGCATTCTTTAAGCAATCGCCTAAAACTTCATAACCCGAAATAAAGACAAAATAAAACCAAAAATTAATACTAAAAGCCCTAAAAATTTTCAGATAATGCAAAAAAATAAAAATCATAAACGGCGTTTTGGATTCGCATAAGTAGGCTGAGGCGTACGTTAGCATCAGCCACCGTTTAATAATATACTTTTATTTGGTTTCCCAGTCTTCATCGGAGCTTTCCGGGTCGGGTAATTTATTCAAGTCAACCCGATCCAGCAACCAGCCGCCACTCTTCAATCTCTTGTCATCGTCATCTTCTTCCTCTCGCTCACCGTTTCGATAATTTCGATGAAAATTCTCGTTATTATTAGTCTCTCGATTCTGACCAAATACACGGTGTCGACTATTTAGCACCGCTGTGCCTAAAGCGTCTACCTGAGCACCGATCTCCGTTGCTTTTTTCCGAATCGTCGCAGCCGACATGTCTTCGTCGGAGAATTTCTCTCCGGGAAGAAGCTCCGGAAAGTTTAGCCTCGCCGTAGGTCCTCTGAGATAAAAAACGGCAGTGTCATAAGCTCGCGCTGCCGCCTCTGGCGTAGAGTAAGAGCCGAGCCATAACCTGGAGCGCTTGTTTGGCTCACGAATCTCCGCTACCCATTTTCCCCACTTCCTCATCCTTATTCCCTTGTAAGGTCTCTCTCTCTTCCTCGTAGTCCCGACAACTACTACGTCAGCTGCTCCGCCGCCGTCCATGGAGAATCTTAAACCCTCCAAACAAAAAGGAGTTTATTCGAGGTGGAATCTGAGGACAATAACCGAAATTTCGATCTGGGTTTCGTTCAAAAGCTTGTAGGGAGAGAGAGAGACGATGACAGAGAGTAAAGATGTCGGAACAGGAGAGAGAAAGAGAGGGAGGTTGCAGGTGATATTATGATGAAGGAGGAGAGAAAAATCCAAATTCACCGACAAAAAGAAAAGTTGAGAGGAGAATTTTGGTTAGTTGGATTTAGAAGATAAACTTGTCATGGTGGTGGAATTGTTTTGGAGTTATAACAAGTTTTCTTCTTTATATTTTCGTTTTGTAAATATAAATAATTGAATATTGGGTAGATGATGAAAGCTGGTAAGATTTATTTTAATGGAACAGAAAAGCTTTTAAAGAGGATAGGCGGAAGAAGAGGTGGTGGAGATGACATGCGCATATAAATCAACATTATATTATTTCTTCTCTTTATTATATATTTTTATATCCATACGTATTATACTATGCAAAACCTCTTTATGTTTTTACTATTTTATTATTTTGTCTACGAATATACTCTGCTACTTTTATATTTTTGTACTTACTAAAATAATTTTAATCAGATTCTAATAAATTTATACGAAAGATACCTGTACTCTCTGTCCAGATATACTAACATAAGCTATTAAAGTCCACCAAAACCTTTTCGATTATACACTCAAATCTTATATTCCTTTGCATATCATAGCAAACATCTTTTATTATCCTCTAAAATATGGGTCATGTTCGTTTAACAGCTGTAAGTTCTTGCGGTTGCAATTGCGGTAGATTGTTATTCGTTTAGCTGCCGTAGGTATCTGCGGCTGTGTCATACGTTACAATTTTTTCGACCGCTGATTAAAACAGTGGTGTGACTAAAAATCTACGATCAACCGCAATCGCAACCGCTGGCGGCAGACAAACGAACAACATTTGCCGCAGTCGCAGCTGCATGATTGATCGCAGCCACAATCACCTGCGGCGACCAAACGAACAACACTATGATAAAATTATGTGTAAATATGAAAAGTATTATAGTAAATAAATGGTGAGAAAACTATAAAAGAGTGAATCATACAAATGAACAATGTTTTATTTTATATTGAATTTTTATATAAACTATGAGAGAATCCGTTTATGTACGATTTTTCTTTTATAGTAGATTATCAATTTTTCTATTTTGTTTTTAAAAAAATATTTACTTTTAATAGTTTTAGCATTTTTTCCGTTAATTGACACATACATATAATTTGTAATTTTGCTACTGTTTTTATTTTTGTATTTATCATTTATCGTTTATATTTTAGCATATTTTCCTTATTTATAAAATAGGTAAGCAAATTTCCTTAAGAACTATGCTCTTAGAGAAATATTAAAAAGAGAGAAAGGGAGTGTATATATACAGAGCGGAATACGGGACATATAGCAGATATATACGATTGTTACGGTATAGCGTAGGTTAGTGGAGGAAGGAAGAAAGGAAGGTAGGTCGGTGGTCGGTGACTGGATACCGTTAAGATTTGACTTTATGTGTACTCATATTCCGACACGTGTATTCTGTTTTGTCCTTTTCATTTGCCCCCGTTCTCCTTTTTTTTATTCTCAGGGTTAATTTCGGTATTTACCTATCCCACTTACCCAGCCTCCATCATAATATTTAATACAATCCAATCAGAAGTGTTTTGGCACATAGAGTAATAATAATCATTACAAATTTAACAAAAGCTACAAATAGTAATTCTGTCTCCCAAACAATAATAGTTAGAACAACAAACACTAGTAATTCGAACAACAACCAATAACATTACCAATAAATATAATAATCATAATAACTATAGTTTTAAGCATAATAACAATAATAGAATATATACTCTATAAACTTTTTTTTTCTACCGACATCATAAAGAACAAGTGAATAGTCAGTGCATTATCTATTCATGTCGATGCAAAGTACAAACTAGTTTGACAACAAAATAAGAGAAATTTAGTCCTTTATAATAGTGTAGATCTATGGATATAATCATAGCTTTTATTGCAAGCGTTAGTTAAAATAGCTGATGGTTCATAATAATCAATTTCAAGCAAATTCCAAATATATTATTTAAGAAATTTTTTAACCGAATAACCTTACATTGACGTATTAATAACAAAAATATCATGCTGACATGTCAATACCACAACGAATTTCAGTTTAAATATATAAAACGGTTTAAGTTACTAGAATAATTATAATATATACCACTAATATTAATTTAGTTATAGAATAAATATATTTTATTCAACTAACCAAAAAATACTATTATATTTACAAAAATAATAATTTTTTATCTTTTTAAATTTTTATACGTTAAGTTATAAATAATTTCAAATAAATAATAGATTTAAATTAGTAATTCCTAATATATTATTTGAGAAACATTTTAAGAAAATAACATTACTCTGACGTGTTATTAACATAAATATCATACTGACGTATTATCACTAGAATAAATTTCAAATAAATATATAAATAAATTTAACTTATTAGAATAATTACAATTATACCATTTTTATCTTGGTTAGAGAATTAATGTATTTTTATTAAACTAATAAAAATAGTATTAAATTCGTAAAAAATAATTCTTTTTTTTAATTTATATATACAAAATTAATGTTAAAATTAATTTTAAATAAAAAATTAAAATTATAGAAATATTTAATTTAAATTTTACTAATAAAATATAATTTACGAATATTTTTTTCCACGCATACGTGGATATAAATCTAGTTAAAATATTAAAAGATTATAGGCAAAACGTAACGACGTAATAATATTAGACATAAATTAATGCAATGACGTATTAAATAATACTAAACATTAATTAATTAATATTGAGTAACATATAAAAATTGAATATTATAAAACATCAGGTGGGAGATTGAATATAATTAGCAAATATGTCAAATCAGCGAAAGAAGCGTTCTTCCAATAATTGAATTATGTTATTTTGTGGTGTGTCGAGTTGTATTTCTTCATTAAAAATTGATTTTGGATAATAATCTTTATTCTTATGGATTATCGACAGCGTACTTATGATATATGACTATTAATAATTAAGTTTTTTTTATTGAACTTATTATATATGATATGTTGCTACTCTCTGACTTGTTTTCTTTACGATTTTGATAATATTCTTGTGATGTGAACCCATCTCCTATATACATCCATAACTCATAATTTTTTTTCAAATCGACAGAATTAAAAAGGGAAGCTTTTTTTTTATTTTCCAAAATTTGTTTGGTGGTCCTTAATAATATATATACGTCATAGTTATTTTATATATATATAATCTTATATTTGTAATTGTAATGCAGCCGACAAGGAACAATTACAATATGAAACGGTTATAATTAGCAATTTATGTTCCTATCTAATAATTCTGTGCCCATTTGGGGATCGTTAGACGTAAATTTTTTTTTTAAATAGCTTAATAATATCGTAAATGTTAGAAAATATGTAGGGTGGGAGTTGAGTGATATTTGGATTGTTCCCACGATTTAATTTGGTTTAAATCGAGAATATTAATCTTTACAAAAAAATTCAATAGGGAAGTAGTATTAGTAGGAAATATACGATTTTAATAATGAAACTTTTAGCTGTGACCCAGTTGGCACGTGAACATGGCGCCCAATCACCACGAAAAAGCAAACAAAATAAAAATTAAGAGATTGTAGAAATGGACCACTTTGTTACATGTTTCTTTTCATAATATGGAGTTTCAAAATAAATAATAATATGGGCTTCCCATCGGATTGTTTTATACCTTTGTTGTTATATCACTCGTCCATAAATGATCATATACCATCTCTTCTAGTTAAAGTCCACAGAACACTTCGTATTAAAATGTTAAATTAGTCTCGAATGATCAATATGTAACTTAGATATATATAAAAATTTCAGCTTCACAGGAAAATAATCTAGTAATCTCCCTAAATCGAGAAAAAGATTTCCTAAATATGTTGACAAAAAAATATAATTTAGATTTTAGAGTAAACAGTGCCATACTGCCACGACTACGAGGCGGCTTATTATCAGCAAAGTCAACACAGCGTATTATATGGATGCACTAAAATAGTAAACGATGATAAATCAGGCCATTCGTTTTTAAAAGGGCAATCGACTAAAATAACACTTTTTAAAGTTTTTGTTCTAAATATAGCATTAATAATTTAAATTTCTAAAAATAGTATAAATTTAATATTAAAATAATTAAAAATTTCTTATTAATGAAAAAAATTAAACCCTAAATTAAAAAATATGAACCCAAATATTATGTTTTAATTTTACATATAATTTATTTAAAGTAAATAATTTGTTTTCACATAATAATTTGTGCTATATTTGGGATTTTAGTTTTAGTATGTTAAATTTGGAAAATAAACTTAAAATAATGTTATTTAAGGATATTACTCTTTTTAAAACTAACTAAATTTTGGTTGTATCCAATTCTAGGCCTTGTAGCTGTCACTTATAAAATGGGCTCAATTCTATAGTTTGGTTATCTCCAAACCCATATTTGCATTACCTTTTTTTTAACACGTATATTCATTTTAACTTGAATATTACATTTGTTTCTATGAAATTTATAATAAAGGTAATATATACAGATGTGTAGTTTTGTTTTTGCTTTTATGTAAAAGAAAAATTGTCAACAAAAATTTGCTAATTTGGGCGCTTCTCATTTTAGATTCCGACCATAAAATATTCTGACAGAGGTGGGGCCCAGTGTCACAAAATTTATGGTAGAAAATAGTTTCAACGAAAAATATCATCTACGGAAAAGAAAACGCAACTATCTTTGACTTTCGTCCCCACAAATTTCAACACTAATACAATACGATTCCCATTCCTAAGAAAATTACACTTACGGCATCTTATCTTCTACTTTTACTAAATTTACCCTCCCTGGAAAAATTGGTCGGAGGAAACCTACGTTACGAGTTTCGTTTCACCTGAACGGATCATTCTCTTCAGCCATTACACTCTCCTTAATCTCCTGAATCATCTTAATCACTTGTCTCATCATTGGTCTTTGCTCCGGAGATGTTACCCGGCAAAGACAAGCTGTTTCAGTTATCATCTCAAGCTTCTTATCCTCTGATCCTTCTTCTTCTTCTGCTTCTCCTCTCATTGCTCTAACCCAATCAAGCATATCATGAGGCGCCATAAACGGATGTCTTGATGCGTTCTTACCAGTCAAAATCTCCAAGATTAAGACACCAAACGAGTAGACATCGCACTTGGAAGTTGGTTTGCGTGATGATTTTCTGATTTCAGGGGCTTTGTAAGCGGAGGAGTCAGGATCATCAGGTGAAACTGAAGAAGATGAGTCTGTTAAAACACTGAGGCAGTAATCTGTTAAACAGGCTTCGAAGTCTTGTCCAATGAGGATGTTGGTTGATTTCAAATTTCCATGGACTAATGCCGATGATGATTGGTGAATGTAATATAAGCCTTGAGCCACATCTTCTGCAATCTTTAAACATGATGTCCAATGTAATGGCTTTGCTCTTGAGGATCTTGAACCTGAAACTTTTAAGATTAGTTAGTCCCATTTGGGGTTATAGAATATGGGTTCATAATGGGAACAAGGAGCAAATAAAGCACCAATAGAAACTAATATTCTTAATGCAATCCTTTCTTCTTCTAATAATAACACAATTTTGGAAAATGTTTTTATAAGGTATTTTCTTTATTTTCTCCGACATTTAAGCACTAACGCAAGGTGTAGACACAGAGTCATGGCAAAAGTCGAGATTTCACGTGTAGAACAGCACAGAGTTCCACCAGGTTTGTGTCTTGTTCCACTAGTATATGTAATTCAACGGGAATTTCAAAAACAAAAAGAACAAAAGAACAAAACTTTTTTAATTATGCTATTACTAAAATAAAATCCGCGATTGTCGCTATGTGGTCAGCATCAACACAAGTTTACTAGTACTAAAGGCTAAAGCTGAGAGCATAAAACCCGCCTCATAGAAAGACTCGTGCTTTCATAATATAGGGTTTAATGCTTAAAATAAACAAAAGAATGGTTCATTAGGGTCACTCTCTTGGTCTATACCTCAACATGTAACGGTTAGTCACGTCATGACTGAGACCAACATAGTTTTTTATATTTGATTTGTGTAAAAGGACCAACACAGTTGTTAATAAGATAATTAAAGAAAACAATTAACTCGGTGGTGACCAACTAAAACCCTACGAATTTCGTTTTGAGAAAGAATGAAAGATTGGAGTAGATGACATTACCGTGAATGAGATTGAACAGGCTACCATTGGGTTGATAATCATAGATGATGAGTCTCTCTCCATTTGATTGAAAATAAGCCCTAATCGGAACAAGATTTAGGTGTCTGAGTCCACCAACAATCTCCATGTGATTCTCGAACCCCTCCTCGCTTGTCACCGCCGTCTTGGCCGCGTCAAGTCTCTTCACCGTCACGATAAGCTGATTATCCAGCACCGCCTTGTACGTAATCCCCACCGATCCTCTTCCAAGTAGCTCCGCCGAAGCTCGCATTAGCTGCTCCAGTGTGTACATCCCTTGACTAGATTCTCCTCCATCGCCACAGAATACCAGATTTCCGCTACTTGGGATTCGGCTTTGTAGCTCCGGAGCTTGAATTTGAAGATTAACCTCTTTTTCATCTGCTCTTTCCCGTTTCTGAGATTCGGATTTTGAATTCGAATTCGAAATGGGAACGCTTCTTGTTTTTGGAGTTTGATTTTGGTGTTGATGTTGATGGTGCGATGAGGATGGCGCTTCTCCTTTTTGACTTGGTTCGTTAATAACATCATCGTTCCCTTTCTTCATAATCAGAGAGAACAAAACGAGGCAAAGACCAAGGCCAATAAGAGACGCGAGACCGACGGTGAAACCCAAAACTAATCCACTATCTTTAGCTTTCTTCCTGGAAACCACTGGCGAGATAACAACCGCTCCACCGTTCTGTGCCTGAGCGCTTTGCCCCAGCGGAGCTTCCGACGACGAAGACGATGAAGACGTCTTGTTAGTTGACCCGAAGAACGGCGAGCGTGAAGCGCAAGCTCGGTTGATGATCTCGCCGCAGAGCCCAGGGTTAGACTTAAACGCCGAGGCGTCGAATCGCATCAGGGTCGGTGTGGCGGGGATTACTCCGGTCAGATTGTTATCGGAAACGTTGAAAGACGTGAGAAAGGACTGATTCAGCGACGGGAGAGTGCCGTTAAATCGGTTAGACTCAAGATTCAAGGAAGTTAGCCGGTCAAGTGCGTCGATCTCGGGCGGAATCGGACCAGTGAAGTTGTTATAAGAGATTGACAGAACCATTAACCGGTGAAGAGAAAGAATGGAATGAGGGAAAGCTCCAGAAAACTCATTATGGCTAAGGAAAAGGGATTTAAGGTTAACAAGAGCGGATAGATCAGGAACCGGGCCAAAGAGAGAGTTATTCTCGAGACTGAGAACTCGGAGCTGGTCGAGACGGTTAAGAGTCCCTGAAGAGAGGTAGCCACGGAGACCAACACCAGAGAGCACAAGGCGAACGATTCTGCCCTGTGCACATTTGATGCCGCGCCATTGACAGTAGTCGTAACGCTCTGTAAGGGAATACAAGAGCTTGTTATCGAGATCGGCAGTGGATTTGAAAGATAGTAAGGCAACAGCGTCAGAAGGAAGCAAGGAGTTGTAATATTTCGGCTCAGATGATGAGAATCCGGCGGAGACATGGAGGAAAATGAGGAAGAAGAAGAGGAGAAGAAAGCTCAGTGACATTTTTTTTTTACTTTTGGTCTTTCTTTGTAAAGTCGATAGAATTCAGATAAATATTAATTGCTTCTGAATCCTTTTTTTTGTCAACTTTCTGAATCCTTTCTTTATAGTAAAGAGAAAAACCCATTATTTTAATTAAGCAAATAAAAAAAAGGGAAGAGTTAAGGCACAATAGTTGCATTGTCCTAGCCGCTTATTTTCTCTCCCGTTCCTCTCTGGCTAAGAACTACTTGTCGAAGCTGCGAGAAGATAAAACACGGCTTCGAGGCGGAGCGGGTGGGTTACATTCTTAGAAGCAACAGTATTGTTCGTTTGGTCGTCGCATGCGGTTGCGGTTGCAGTCAATTCTACGACTGTGGTTGCGACAGATGTTGTTCGTTTGTCTGCCGTTGGCGATTGCGGTTGCAGTGATCGTAGATTTTTAGTCGCACCGCTGTTTTAATTAGCGGTCGAGAAAATTACGACGTATGACGCAACGACTGACCGCTGCATCTGTCATAGATACCTACGACATCTAAACAAATAACAATCTACTGATGCTACTGCCGCTGACAAACGAATATAACCAACATCTCGACAATTGTTTTGAGCAAATAATATGTGTAACTAGAATAAATTGAGATGGAAAAATGAGCTAGAAATATAATTTGTGATGCAAATTACACCGGTACATATAAATTCGTTATAAAATCATGACTCTATGCATTTATGTAATATTCTTACATTCTTGTAAATTGTGTAACGGTACAAAACTTACTGCGTAGGGTTAGTTAACAGAATCATGCATTTCTTTAACCCGAGGCGGTCAAATTATGTTTTCCGAGAAGAATCGCCTTGGGACTGAGAGTAACGCGGAGATTGAAGCGCGTGGGAATTAGCTTCTTAAGCTGTTAGTGAGAGCGTTGAGCGAGTCCGTGAGTGGGCTGTAGCCGTTGATAATTGATCCTTAGGGAAACGACTAGACTCGTAGCCAAGGATGTGTGGTCCTATTTCTTTTGTTTTCGTTTTCTTTTCACGAAAATAAAATAAATAGCCTACAGTTTCTTTTTTAACCAAAGCAAAGCGTACAGTTTATGGAAATTTTGGGAAGAAAAATAGTATTAGTCATTGACCTTGCGGCAGTGTATGGAGAGTTCTCCAGAGTTGCACGACTTTGGCTCCAATCACCAAAATTTATCTGATCCCATCTTCCATGTTTTGTTTTTAGAGTAATACCTTAAAATATCATTTTTAAATTTTTTCTTCCAAATCTAACATCATAAAATTAAATTTCTCAAAATAGCACAAATACTTATTTATTCTAAATAAATTATACATAAATTTAAAGTATTCTATTTGGGTTCATTATTTCTAATTTAAGATTTAATTTTTTCTATTAAAATATAGTTTTAATGCATTTTAATCTTAAATTTATGTTATTATTAGGGGCAAATGTCTAAAATAGCATTTTTTAAGTTTGTGTTCCAAACATAGCATCATTAGTTTAAATTACTAATAATAGCACAAATTTAAGATTAAAATACATTAAAACTATATTTTAATAGAAAAAAATTAAACCCTAAATTGGAAATAATGAACTCAAATACAATACTTTAAGTTTATGTATAATTTATTTAGAATATATAAATATTTTCACATAAGTATTTGTGCTATTTTTGGAAATTTAATTTTATGATGCTAGATTTAGAATAAAAACTTTAAAAGATGCTATTTTAGGATATTACTCTTATTAGAAATTTAAACTAATAATGCTATTTTTAGAACAAAAATTTAGAAAAATGCTATTTTAGACATTTGTCTTTGTTTTTATGTATGTAAAAATGATAACTCATCAATATCTTGGTTTTTTTGTCATCCATCAAAAAAATTTTTTTTGGGGAGTCCAAACCTTACTGATAACTGATATTTCCACGAAAAAGAGAAAAACACAAAAGAACGAGAAAATAAAGTCGAAATACTTAAACAATACTAAGGTTAAAATCAAGTACACTGGTCTAGCCACGAGGAGACAGAACCGATCAGTCCACACTTGGAAACCTCATTAGACCCTTTATTGTGTTGAAAATTGTGATGCAAAACTTAAACAGAAGCAATGCCTAGTCAACACAAAAGGAGTCATGAACTGACCATGAAGCGTGAAGAAGATAATAACCATCTTAGATTGATGTGTTAGGTATCAGGCCTCTTCGTTTCGTAGCCGCAGGAACCTGCGGCTGCGTCATGCGGCCAAACATTGTTCGTTTGACCGCCACAGATTCCTGCGGTCAAACGCTGCGGTCGACCGCAGAAAGCTGCGATCAAAATTTTTAATCGCTGCAAAATTATAGCGTTTGCGATCAAACAATTGCGATACAACCTGCGGCGACAACCTGCGACGATCAAACGAACAACAATATTGTTGCGTCTAACTGCAGCGTCTGACCGCAGGTCGCTATCGCAGACGCTGCGGCAAACAAACGAACAGCGCTTTCATCGCTACAAATACTCGTTTTGAACCGCCGATGACCAATTGATGGTTTATATTATAGGGCGGCGAGAGAATTTATCTTTAGAGGAAGTACCCAAATTGTTGGGTACTTACTTTCTCTAAACATATTCAAGAAAATCAAAGGGTTGCCTTTATGTATGGAAAACAGCATTGTGTCACTTTACTTAAATATTAATGAGTTTAAGAAGTCGCTTTTTTTAATCTACCTTAAGTGATTTGACTTCATCACTTGAAAAAAAGAGATCTCAAAAGAAGTGCCTACCATTCTTTAGTGACTTATAAATCGGACCAGTCACTAATCATGGAAGAAAGCTTTTGCGGAATTTCTTAAGATTAGATATTGGTTTTTATAAAGATTATTATAACACTAGTTTTCAATATTATTCCGTAACAAGGAACCAAAGGTCAAGCCAAATAAAAAAGGAAACAAAGGAAGAAGAAGAAGAAGGGACAAAGACTTGTGGTCTGTAAATAGTTATGGTGTCACTTTACAGTAACCAAAACGCCGACACCTTTCTCTTCTCTCTTCTTCATCTCACCAGCTCTATATATGCATGTACGGTTCAACCACCTCCTTAATTATTTACATCTCTCAATTATTATATCTAAAACTGTAACCAAGAAATACATTAGGTTTTTCTTTCAGTTTCGCCAATTATGTTTTCTTCCCAACTGATCACATGCTAATTTTTGGACTTAGTTGATGGTTAATATTTATAATCTCACATCGATTGCTAAAGGCTGATTGCTAAGTTACTAGTTTTATAACAAAGTACTTTCAATATTTATTTAATTTACTCGTAGTGCATTAGGCAAGTGTTATTTCCTTATTTGTATTAGAGATATGTCCATTTGGAAAAGTCCCCAAGGTAACAATTGTTTAAAAGGAAAGGTGGAAAAAAATTAACAAGATTCCAGACTGAATTAACCTTCTAAAATATACAACTCGATTTTTGTATTATCACTAATTTCAAATTCAATTTATAACCACATAAAATCATAAATACAAAAGTACTCACGACAATGTTGTATTGATAATTTTATTATTTTTGGATGTGTGAAATATATTCTATTTGGATATTGCATCTATCATACTATTCTACACATATTAAATCAAATAAAATTTAATTATATATATATATATATATATTCTAAATTTATAAAAATTAACTAAATGTACTGTAAACTTAAAAAACAAATCATATGTCAATTTTTGAAGTTAATAAAACAATTTTTTTTGAAAATTGAATAAGCAAAAAAAAATACGTATGAGTGATTTTATTTTTTAACACTAAATTAAATAGAATGATTATATATTTATGTTATTTTACTTTTCATCAGCATTGATAAAATAGACTGTTTATGATAATTTTTTCTTTAACATTACATATCCGTTTTTAAAAACATGTGCTCTCTTTCAACATTGAAAATGGTTATATATAGAAAAATTATATTTTCCAAATAAATTCTGCAACTCTTAATTTGAATCATTATTTTTGGAAAAATTCGAAACTAATAAAATATTTTAAATAATTATGATTTTTTTTTTAAAAAGGCCGGGACATCAGCTTACTAATTATAGATAGAATAACATATTTTCCACAAAGTATCACGACTAAATTTTTATAGTTAGATTGGTAATATATGTAATTTTTGTTGGTTATTTCAACTAATTCCCCTCTAAAGTAACTATACATCTAACACATTGTGTCATTGACATCGTGACGTCATCGTCAGTCTCTGATAGGTTCAACTTCAAATATTTGATTTTTTAATGCTTTACAAAACCACTTTTAAAACAGAGTCATTCCCTTCATCTTCTTTACTCGGACCAGAAATAAAACAGAGGAAAGACAATGAAAAGTGGGGAGAACACAAATACGAAGCTCATACTTCTCCATCCATACATTCAAAAACAAACAAGCACAAATCGCCTATGGCTTCTTCGTTTAGTCTCTTTCTTCACAATTGCTTTTCTCCTAGCTCTCTTCTACACCACCGACTCCATCACCCCTTCCAAAAACAGCCCCGTCGTCTCCTATGCTCCGATCTATCCATTGCCAACGAGCGCCATCAATGCTCTGCTGCATTACGCATCGAGATCTAACGACAGCTTCCACATGTCTTACAGCGAAATGAAATCGATTTCCGACGTTCGCCGCCGCTGCGCTCCACCGTGCAATCTCCTCGTTTTCGGACTAACCCACGAAACCCTGCTCTGGAGATCGCTAAATCACCACGGCCGTACGGTTTTCATCGAAGAAAACCGGTATTACGCGGCTTATTTCGAAGAAATTCATCCGGAAGTCGAAGTTTTCGATGTTCAGTACACGACGAAAGCACGTGAGGCGCGTGAACTTGTGTCGGCGGTTAAAGTGGCAGCGAGGAATGAGTGTCGTCCCGTTCAGACTCTCCTCTTCTCCGATTGCAAACTGGGTCTCAACGATTTGCCTAATCATGTTTATGATGTTGACTGGGGATCTGGGATGTGATCTTAGTTGATGGGCCACGTGGCGACGGCGGAGATGTACCGGGAAGGATGTCGTCGATTTTCACGGCGTCGGTTCTTTCCCGGAGTAAAAAAGCCGGTGGGAATCCAAAGACGCATGTGTTCGTACACGATTATTACAGAGACGTCGAGAGACTTTGCGGTCACGAGTTTCTTTGCCGGGAGAATCTCGTGGAGGCTAACGATATTCTTGCGCACTACGTGTTGGAGAGGATGGACAAAAACAGCACGCAGTTTCGTCGTGATCGTGAAAAACGCTCTGTTTCTCCATCGCCTTGAGCAAAATGTGCGCTAATATCTAGTAGAGAGTCAATCAAGTCAACAGACAGACGGTGGTGATTGACACGTCAATCCCGAAGGTGTTTGTATAAAATAATACCTTTTTCTACCTATAAATCTTCTCCTGCTGTAATTTCAATCTTTTGACCCATATGAAAACTCAATCAGATCATTGAAAATTAAAATGAAACTTTTCTCTTGACGAATTTAGTTTCGAAACAACTAAACTATCTCTTTTATAGTTCAAAAGTATTTGGACATTGATACAACATAAATACCAATGAATCAAGAACGTATAAATTCAACTCTCTAAACCCTTGGTGGAGAGTCTTGCAGGTTGAGAGGATTAGTCTTCCTTTTCTTGTAGAGTGGAACTCTTCCTCCAAGCTCTTTTAGCTGATCCACAAGACCGTATAGAAACTCAAACGTCAATATGTTCTGAGCATTAAGCTGCTCCCTAACCTGTGGATGAACCCTAAACCAATCTCCCAACATCTTATGCACGTGAGATCGAATAATCCTCCATGGAACCGGATGCTTCTCACATAACTTCAAATACTCAACAACTAAATCTCCCTGATCTAATCCTCCATCAACATATCCCTCTTCGTCTTCACTATCTTTTGACCATTCAGCTGTTCTAAACCCAGCAAAGACTGCCGGGTTTTCAAGAAGCGTCTCAGCCGAAAGAACACCTTCAACACCCGTCTCTTTGATGCAGTCGTCGACATCTTCAATGCATCTCACATTCCCATTTCCTAAAACAGGGATTCTCAGGGCGTTCTTCACCTCCTTGATTACGTTCCAATCAGCTCTAAACTTTTTGCCGTCTTTCTCATCTCTCGTTCTACCGTGAACAGCTAGCAGCGAACAACCAGCGTCTTCAAGCATCTTTGCGTAATTGATTGTATCTTGAAGGTTTGGGAACATCCGGATTTTACAGGAGACAGGAACAGTGAGGTTCTGAGCTAACTTTTCAACAAGTGATTTCACCAAAGGAAGATTATCCATCAAGAATGCACCATAATTCCCTCGCCTTGCAATACGCTGCGGACATCTAGAGCCAAAATACCCCACACATTCTACTCAATACTAAAAGTCATTGTGCTCTAATCACTGAATTCAAACTAAGGTCTACTATGGGTATACTAAGCCCACGATTCAAACTAGTAAAGCTCATTGAACTCTATCATTTCCAGAAATTCTGGAATCATTGAATTCTGTCTAAGTTATCACAATTAACAATTTGCTCTCATAGCTTTTTTGTTTATAAAAAAAAAGCTATCTTTATGGAAGAACCGTCACACAAGCTGCGAAAGAGAGAATGGTACTTTACCCTAAATTGATATCAACGTAATCGCAGTGAGATTCGACTCTCTTTGCAGCTTCCAGTAGTATATCAGGATCATTAGCACAGAACTGCACAAACAATGGCCTGTCCTCCTACAATTTTATAATTTTAAAAACTCATAAATCTCTCAGAAACCAAAGCCAAACTTCGTCTTCAGTTATTTTACCTTACAAGTTGTGAATTCCTGATTTCTATACTTCTCAGTCTCGCTGAAAATTCTCGAATGCAACATCGGCGTATAAGCCGCCTGAGCTCCGTATTTCTGGCAGAGCAATCGAAAAGGCAGCTCTGAGTTATCCACCATTGGAGCGACAATATACTTCGGTCTACCCAGTTTTTTCCAGTGTGCCCAAGCTCTCTCAACCCTAGTATCAATGCATAAGACCCGACCTGGAGAGCACAAGCTCGCCGGCGCTGCGTCGACCGTTTCCTCGACTACATCACGCTGCTGCTGCTCCGAGCAGAGGGGATCGTCGAGTACTTTCGACGTGTCAGGATTTGGATCTGGATTATGGGTCATTATTCGTGTCTGGAAAAAAAACGATTTTTGGGTCCGAAAGAATCCGAAAGTTTCATGAGCTGACGACGGAAGACGAACCCATCGCCGCGGCCATAATTAGGGTCTAATTTAGTCGATTAAATGTTTTGGGTTTTTTTTTCAATAAATGTTTTTGCCCTTACAGTATTATTTTGTTCCTTAATGGGCTTCATGATTAAATTCTAATGCATGGGCTTATAAGAAAAAAAAAACAGAGTAGAGTTTTCCACTTTATTAGCCGGGCGTCTCGTGCATCTGAGTTCCATTCGGGCCCATTCCCTTGTGAGGTATTAATGGGCCAATTGGGCCTACACTCGTTAAGCCCTTCAAGAAAAATTAATTTCAGCTTTTACTTAGAAATGTAGGGAAAACGTAACCTATTGACTGCTGACGTAATCCAGCACCAATCATTAATGTCACATCTCTCTAATAACTTATACACCACATTGTATACAATTCAAAAAAATCATATGATGTCTTGGGATCTTCAATTGAATTAACCAACTCCAAAACAAAACTTGGAAGACACTAATCTCTGACTAGCCAAAATTTAAGAAATGGATTATGATTGAACAATATAGTTTTCAGACAGGTGCAAGTGAAATAAAATCCCAAACTTGAGCCATGTTTCATTTTGTTTAATCACGACCGAGCCTTTGACTTCTTCTTCTTCAGTTGCTTTTTGAGGTTAGTTATGATCTTATCCTGAGTCTGAACCACGAATTCCTTAGCTTTGAGTTTCTCCTTCAAATCTTCAATTTCCTTCAAATGATCTTCACTCTTCTTCACCAAGTCCTCTGCTTTGAGTTTTTGCTTCAGCTCTTCGATTTCCTTTAAATGATCTCCACAAAGGCCTTCCTCTTTGCTGCGATGATTTACCTCTCCTTCTCTGGTCTCCTCCTCGGAAGCATCATCTCTCTTCTGTCTCTTAGTACTCAGATTGCTCTCCTCTGTGTTAGTTCTCTTTTTGGCAGAGACCTCACCATCTTGAACCATTTTACGAACGTATAAACTGGCTTCTGATCCAGAATTCAACTTAAACACAACCATTTTTTGTGGCAAACCCATTGTGTCCTGAAAGAAAAAAAACACCAGAAAATTATATCCATTTCCTAACAATAGAGTCAGATCCTGAAATGACCAGGGATATGATCCTAAATACCTTAACTACGTCCCCATCAACATTTTCAAATGCTTGATTCGCTTCTTCTGGACTACTAAAAAGAATTACTGCGCTATAATAACCTCCTTTTCTTTTTGGTGGCTGCCCATAAACAAATCACCAAAAAGAAACATGATCCTCGATTCTTCGTGGGAAGAAAGAGGAGAACAATGATAAGCATATTGTATTTAAGATATTACCTTAAAGTCGAGTGTGAAATCCCCGGTAATAACTCCTTGTAACTCTTGAGAGGGAACATCGTGAGGGATTTTATGAAGGAGGAGTTTTGTCTTCTCAGCCTCCAATCTTGTCTTCTCAGCATTCAACATCTTATATGGATTTTTGCAGACAAATTTTTATGTGTTTCAGTAAACCATATATTCATTTATTCTGGAACTAGCTGAATAGTAAAAACCCGCCTTACTTCAATAGACTGTGGAATCGAGGTGTCTACTCCTTTTTCTACAACAGCAAGAACAAGTTTCATAGCCGCTGCCGCATCATGAACGCAGTTGTGAGCAGCACCCTCCATTCGCACTTCATGACCCAAAACAGACTAGAGCAACAAAAAAACCACACTGAAAAATTTAGCAATCATATACATGTACGGGTTTTGACTTCCTAATGAGCAGAGAATAATAAAGGCTTCATGTGCTTGCCTTGCATAGATTATTCAAAGAAGGTTTTCGAAAATTGCTTGCACCGGAATACTTAAATACCATTGAAGTATCAATTACTCTCGCATGATCTATCTTCAACACTGTAATCAAAGTAACTCGTAGTCACAATCAACATTAGTAAGATCTCAGAATATGTACAATCGAATTTGGAGCTTTTTGCTTACCTTGAAGATCATTGTGCAAACCGTGACCTACCAAAATAGTTCCCACAGAAAGAAACCTCCGCAATTTTTTCTGAATATCTACAACAGATAGAGTAGCTTTCTCCAGATCCTCAGCAGTAACTCCGGTAATTTCTGTCTTATAGTCAACAACTGGTAGGCTCGGTTTCACAAATTTGTCAAGAACCACCTGATTAATGGGCATCAGCTTAAAGGAACCACAGCTACAAACCTCAATCTCCGAGTGTTGAAAGTAGAAAGAAGATTAATATATACCTTTAAATCACGGTCCACTGCACCAACTCTAACTACAGCTTCACTCCCATCGTCACAGGTAACCATCTCACAGTCAATAGCAAGCATTCTGGTTGATTTCATCACTTTCGACTTCTTCTTTCCAAGCTCGGTTACAAACCAATCCTGTTATGCAATTCAAAAAGTGCTTTTAACAATTTCATATGCAGAGAACAATAAACCTTTTTTAATTAGCATTTCACCAAAAGAGAGAAGCTATAAATTTGATTGAAACACAAACCTCGGCATAGGAGGGGAACGAATAGCAAATTGGGTATTCATGATGTGCAAGAGTCATTCGAACTAGCCTCTGCACTGCCAAAACAAAATAGTTACAAACAAATCACTAAAACTTATAATTAGACAGCCTCGAAACATGTTTCTTGATGTGTTCCCCACCTGCTCAGGAGTTTCTTTATCCGGAGATTCTTGCTTGAATTTCTCAATCAGGTTACGATTAGCATCACATTGCAGAACCCTAGCCAAAAGCTGGAGTAAAACCAGAGAAAGGAAAACAAGAACTAATGACATAAGAACTAAGAAGAAGTAATCAAAAGAAGATAAAATATCAAACAATGCGTGTATGTTTTGTGGATTAACCTGCAAATCTTCTTTCTTTTTGAATGTCGAAAGAAAAGCGACCAAAACATCATTGGAGCGTCTCGAAGGATCACTCAAACTCGATCCGAATTTTTTGTCGTAAGAATTTAAAAAATCCTTCCATCCTCCGTTTTCGCCTTCCAAACCTCGCTTCTGAACTAGCTTAACCAGCTCTACTAGCACCTAAGATCAAACCCATTATAATTTTAACTTACGAAAAGATGGAATTTTGAGTGGCAAATTCTAGCGATATAGTAACGAAAGAGACGTACTTTTTTCTCAGCAGTGGCTAGTTTATGCTCCATAACCAAATGCTGAAAATAGAAAGGAGCTTTAACCGTCGAGTAGTATCAGACGGTGGCTCTGTGAGTTTTCAGAGGCGGCGAGTCGGGGGGGAGTGTTAACGAAACGAAAATTAGGGTATTATTCGGCTTCTTGCTTTCTCGTTTTTTTATTCATTAATTTGTTCAGGCAGCTTCATCTTTAAATTATTATCTTTTTGTCCAAGTGTAATCCCAACTAAAGGTTCCCCGTAAAAATGTTTTCTTCAATTACTTAGAAACATTCAAAAACGTAATATTGTCAAATAATCCAATACTCTAAATAAAGAGATCGGAGGAAGACAATAAAACTGAGTGAGGTAATGATAACTCACAGATGTATACTTATGAAATCAAACAAACCAGTCGTTACTAAGAACTCAACACAAGTGTAGACGTGTTGAATTTTCAGTAATTCGTTATATTATCCTAATTACATAGTTGCAAAATACAAGTCAGATCATTCAACGTACATGACATTTCATTCACATCATTGACAAATATTCAGATTCAAAGCAGAAATAACAAAGGGGCCGGCTAATCATCAGTCAATACAAAAAAAGAAAGAACAATGAATATTCTTCTTTTGAATGACTTTTCTTTCTAATCGAGAAGCCTTACGGATGAAACATGTAAAATGATTCCGACAAAAAGAAAAAGGAACAAAGGAAAGAAAACAAGAAGATAGAAATTTCACTTGAAGAACGTTTATATATATATATAGTTGTTAAAGCTGATCAAGTAGAACTACTACCAGTTTCATTATGATGAGACCATCTCCTGAATGTGCAATTTACCAAGTTCCTTCCCGCAAGAAATCCCAACTTCGATCTTATCGTAGCTAATCTACTTCCTCCATTGTTGGTGCCACCACCATTACCTGACGCAATCTCCGCCACAACACCACCTGCTTGAGCCACCCTCCGCTCCTCCGCAACTGTTTCAGACTCACCATCCACCACCACGGTTGCTTCGGTTTCATCACAATCCATACTCACCACAAGTGTCCTCCTTTGTTCACGAAGCCATTCTCCAATTTCCCCAGTCACCACTCTACATTTCTTCACCTTTAGTTTCACCAGATTAGGACAGCCAACTGCCAGCGCCTCAATCCCTAGATCTGTGACAGGACATCCTTTGATACAGAATTTCCTTAAGGCCCCACATTTCTTAGCAATGCATGCGATCTCTGTATCGCCTATGGTTCCACTTCCACAAAGTGCTAAACGTTCGAGTTTTGCACAGTTTGAAGCAATGACTGCTAAACTCATGTGTGTTGCATTAACACCAATCAGTACAAGTTCTTGCAAGTTTAAGCAATGTTTAGCTACAGCCATTAGACCTTCATCACCAATCCTATTAGTTCTCCAACCATCGATGTGAAGTTTCCTCAGCAGCTTACATCTCTCAGCGACATTAACCAGACCAAAGTTTGAGCATTCTGGGGTTTTCACTATATGCAATGTCTCTACATTTGAGCATTTTGATATCGCAGATAGCCCAATGTCACTCACTTGTAGCCTCTCGAGATGAATTTCACTTAGGGAACTATTTCCATCTCCGATCTTTTGAAGAACTTTATCCCAATCACCCAAACAGCGAATGATTTTTAGTGTTTTCAGTGTTCTTGTACTAGCAACCAATGGTTCAAATACCTGGCCATTAACGAGCTCCTTCAAGCAAATCGATCTGAGCGAAGAGGATGAATCAGCGGCTGGCAGCTGAATCAGCTCGGCTGCTTCGTGGATTCCTCGGAGTCGCTTCACCGACAATTCCTCCAGAAGCATGCAATGTTGGAGCACAGAGTTCACGCCTTTTGCTCCAAAGTTGCAAGATCCCACTGACAGCTTCTTCAGGTTTTTACAATTCCGAGCGAACTCTTCCATTCCCAGATCCGTGATTTCGCGACAACCACGAAGCTTAACACGAGTCAGATTCAAACAACGAACAGAAATCATAACCAAAGCCTCATCGCCCAAGCTAACAGACTTCCGATCACATCTAAGAGCAAGTTTCGTCACCGAATCGAATCGGTTGAACATAGACGTCAGGTAAGAGAAGATTTCATCTCTAGCATCGAGAGATAACCGATGACGATTCTGACCGTCAACGAACAACCACCGTTTACAAACAAGAGAGCATCGCTTACGATCTCCCGCTCCAAGAAACTGAAATACATGACCTAAACACTCATCCGGTAGATGTCCGGTAAAATCACGATCTCTAACCGCACCACCACTTTCCAAATCCATCGATTCTCCTCTACCAGAAATCACTGGAGACACAATAATCGGAGACGATAACCTCAAATCTATCGCTTTTCCGTTCGATTCCGCCGTAGACGACGGCGATTGGCCCATCACCGAAAAGGGTTTCGCTTCTTTCCCCTCCCAAATTTTTTTTTTTAATTTCTCTCGTTCTTGTTTAAGATATCAGACTTTTGGTTTTTGAGGAATTATGAAGTGAAAACAGTAACGGCCCATCCCGTTAATAAGGTAGCACGCGTCTTCATCGTAGTCATCACGCTCAACCCAACTCTCACTCGAACGCGCTTCATAATCTCAGCCGTTCAATCTAAAGAGATTTTATCAAATCCTGATCCGTCCGAAATTATTTCAATTACAAAAATTTCGTTAATGTTTACACGTTAAATTGTTATTAAACCTTGATTTACTTCGAAAATTTAGTTTTAATTTCAAAATAGACCCAAATTAAAAACAAATTTTCAAACTAGAACCAGATTTAATAGCTATTTAACGCATAAACATTAATAGAATTTTTGTAATTAGAAGAATTTATGAAATTTGTGTAATTTATAAAAGAAAAATACAGTTTATGTAGTTAAAAAAAGCTTAAAAAATACAGATAAAATTAGGTTAAATGCAATAAGTTTGTGTAGTGTACGGAGGTAAATCTCTTTTTATAACATTTCTTCACGCTCTTCTCTGCGAAATCATGACTTTTGAGTTCAACGGTCAAACTTCAGGTTCTCTAAACAAATAGACTTTATAGACTTACGTATGCATATTCTTCTTCTTTTTCTTGAAAATTTGTCAAATCCTTTATATGTTAAGACAGGTTTATACGAAGCAGATGAGAGAACCTCAACATTTTATGCAATGTTTAATTAAGAATTTAGTTGTCATTAAATATCTGTCATTCGGCTGTTGTGTATTAATGAAACATCAATGCATCTGTCTCCCAATATAATAATGCAAGCGAACAAACAAAGATAGTGCATTATCTAGTAGATAATACTCCACACATGTTCCCTTCTTTAAGATATTTTTACAAAATTATTTTATTTCATTTAATGAAAACTTTTAATTGTTTTTATTCTTATAAAAAACTAGAGTAATACCCTAAAATAACACAATTTTAATTTTATCTTTTAAATTTAGCACACTAAAACTAAAATTCTAAAAATAACACAAATTATTATGTAAAAATAATTATTTACCTTAAATAAACTATATATAAAATTAAAACATATTATTTGGGTTCATCTTTCTAATAATAGGTTTAAATGTTTCATTAGAAAGAAGTTTTTAATTAATTATTTTATTTCATTTAATGAAAACTTTTAATTGTTTTTCTTTTTATAACTATTAGTATTGAAACAAAAAAAAACTATTGGTATTCTGCACTTTTGTTATCGACAGAGTTGCATTTTGGTAATCATAAATATTTAAATTAAAAATACAAAAATTAATGTTTAATTTTTAAATTAAAAATTTTAAACAGAGTCATGTTTAACATTTATTTGGACTCTTCTTTATGAAATTAAACTTATCAAGTTGCGTTACTAGCCCATATACTACCAAGATGTTATTGACCCAAATATCGATGAAAAGCCCATAGTGAAGATCATTGGCTTGTTGTTTTCAAAATCAAATTACAAATAGTAAAAAGAAAATAGATAGAAACACTTGCTTTGTAAAACTAAAATATTATAAAACAGATAACAATTTAGAATGGAGAAAAAATATGTTAGCTAATTCAGCACAACTATTTCACTATCGAAAAAGTAGTCAGATATTAATTTACGAAAGACATATGACTGGACGAAATGTGAAGTCTGTGTTCAGTTTTCATTTTATGTATCATCGTTACGACGATATTATTAGAATTGTTTAAAGAATAAAGATTTGGAATTACTTTATTCAACTTTCCTCTTACATTTATTATAAGTAAATGGTTTTCCTTCGGTCAATTACACAAATTTATACGAATAAATTTATTTCCACGCGTATTTTTTAGTTTTTTTATAAATTACATAAATTGTGTTTTTCTTTCGTAAAATACATAAATTTCATAAATTATTCCAATTAGATAAATTCTGTTAATGTTTATACATTAAATTATTATTAAACGTTGTTTTACTTCGAAAATATAGTTTTAATTTCAAAATAAATCCAAATTAAAATCAGATTTTTGAATTACAACAAGATTTAGTTGCTATTTAACGCATAAATATTAATATAATTGTTGTAATTAGAAGAATTTATAAAATTTGTGTAATTTATGAAAGAAAAATACAGTTTATATAGTTAAAAGAAAATTTAAAAAATACGGGTGGAAATAGATTCATACTCGTATAAGTTTGTGTAGTTGACGGAAATAAAACCTAAGTAAATTCAGACTCCAAATTCAAATTGCTACGGTTACGATTTATATACCTTCAAAGGAAATAAACAGCATACGTGCATGATATTTTTTTAACAGAGTAAAATAAGTTTATAAGAAGTGATGATGAATTATCAAACATGGAGCAAATTATCTGAGAGGAGATAGAGTAGTAAGTAGGTTTATATGACTCAGCAGGTCAAAAGAGGAGATGATCCACTGCATTTTACATCAGAAGAATCAGAAAAGCGTTGTCTTGGAGAGAGTGTTTTAATTGCTGCAGCCTCTACATCGAGATTCACTATCAGTTTTCTCTTCTGTGACTCTATTACACTGTTCCTTCTCTCTTCTGATCCTTCAGCTATGGGGCTTAAGGTCTGTGTCTCTCTTGTTCCATTGTCTTCTTCTCCATCTGCTGCGTATAGGATTCTTTTTATGGAACCAACAAGCTGCAGATAAAAGACAAAAACAAGAATGATGCTTTGAAGAACATTTTAACGAGTTTGATTTTTTGAATGATTGCATACAGGTAGGTGTTCTGTGTCTGGGTTTTGACAGAGTATCTCTACATCTCTTAGTTTAGAGAAATAAAAGTCTCGCTCTTTCTCCAAACTGTCTATGTACAGTTTAAGTTCTGTGATCTGTAACATTACAAAAAGAAGTGAGTTAGTGTGCTTCTTCTTAGACTTGGTGTGATTTCAGAAATTGGTGTATTTAGAGAGATAGAGAACCTTTTCATCATAAACAGGCACTGGTTTAGATTGTTTAGATGAGGCTTTTGAAGTGTGGTGATTCCCAGTGTTGAAGGATTGTGGTTCGTGTTTACGGTTTCCATTTGAAGATGAAGGTCTGGGAGCAACTGAAGATGAAGAACTCTTGCCTGGTTGTTGTGTAGCAGCTGTAGCTCTTTTGGTTGCTTCTTTCCCTCCTTTTCTAGCTTCTCTTCTCTCCAATGCATGGTAACTAGCGAGGAGAGAACAGTTTCATGAATGAGAATATCGAGTGGTTGGATCAAATATAGGAACCATGATTCAGATAGATAGTCAGTTTTGTATTTTTTTTAATGTTCTCCGTGTCACGACAACAATCGTAATAAAGAAGCCAAGCGTAAACCAGTTTTTCTTGGTCATAAATAAACAAGGTTGTGGAACTTACCTCTGAAGCTGGCCACCATTTACAGAATCGCAGTACTTTTTCATCCATTGCATGAACTCTAAGTTATCCAGTGGTCTACCCTTAACGAGTTTGCTCACTTCGATGTGCTACACAGCCAAATTAACCAGACAAGTCAGTTCGATTTCCAAATCTACTATGCGGAGAAAAAGTAATAAGATAAGCGAAGACCTTAGTGATCTTGAGCTTGTTAAACACATCCTGAAGCACTTTGTAGTTCTGTATCATCTCGTACTCACTCTTTGCATCGAAATTAACCTTGTGCATCGGAACAGTTCCAGGGTGGACCGAATCCATGAGCTGACAGTGAACAGCGCCTGAACAAGCCTATAATCCAAAGATCCGTAGACAGATCCAAAACAAAATTGAGTCGGTATTCAAATCCAGAACAACAGAACAAAACAGATAAAAACTCACAGAATCCTCGTAAAAGTGCAAAGCAATAATCATAACAAAATGAATTCACGTCGTAAGATCCTAATCCAAATATATGTTTCTAAACAGAAGAGAAATTAGTTGAGAGATTATTTACCTCCTCAACTTTGGACAGATTTAATTGCAGAGCGGAGTTAATCCACGCGAGAATCTCCGTTCTCCCAACAAAATATGCAGAATCCATCATCCCAATGTTCGTAGCCATCTTCGATTACTCAGATCCAAGTGGTCTCTCTCTCTCTCTCGTTTCCTTTCTCAATCTGTCTCTAACGGCTCTTTTGGAGATTAGAGAAGAAGAACAACAACAACAAAAGGTAGGAAGGGAGCGGAGTTTTCAATTCAAATGCAAAACCCGAAACTTTACCCAGTATGGATATTTTGGATCCGCGCATTTCTAATAGGTCTATAATTCGGCTACTTACGAAAGCCCAATAAATAACCCAATACGTGTTTTCTTTTATTTCCCCTGTTTTGTTTTTGTTTCTAAACTGCATTTCATAAGTCACCATCCTTGTGGCCCACTCTTATATATATATGGTGTTATTGTGATAAAATAAAACCGGATTTAGCCGAGATTTTAATTACAAGGAAAAGAAATCTACCAAAAACACACACACAATCACACAATAGAAAATGAATTTGTAACTCGCACAGGGACATTATTGTCATTTAAATTCTAAACTAAACGCAAACATCAGATGACCACACGATAATTTTAAGAACATAAAATCCGCCTATCAATATAAGTCTAAGTAGACAGTCAAGCTATTAACTATTTTCTTGGTCTAATTATTATCATTGCTGGTTGATAAAGTGAACAGAGAACCTGTCGAGAACTTGTAAGGCCTCTTTGATATTAGGTCTTCTCTGTGGTATTGGAGAAGCGCAAGCTATGCCCATTTTCAAACAAGCCAACACAGCTTCTTCTTTGCCCTCTAACTCAGCGCGTATCGCCGCGTCCACCATCCTCATCGCCCTGTCACCGTCATCGATCACAAGCCCATTGACCTGTCCAAGCTCATCGACCGCCACGATCTTTCCCGTTAGTAACTCAAGCAGGATAACTCCGAAAGAATACACATCCCACTTCGGATTTGGTTTTATGCTCCGAAGAGATTCTGGAGCATTGTATGGTAACCCGACTGAACTTGGGCTTGGACTCGGACTCGGGCCGAAATCACGAGACGATGTAGATCTTTTGCTACCGAATATTGGAGCCGATCCACCGGTTCGGTAACTCATGTCGCTAATTAAAAGCTTTTCAAGCCCGAAATCCGCAAGCTTGGGCTCCATGTCTAAGCCCAAAAGGATATTACTAGGCTTGATGTTACCGTGCACGTGTTTCTTATCGTGGATGTATGTTAGCACACGAGCTATACCTTTTGCTATCTTGAGCCGAGCTTCCCAAGGTAAATGACAAGGCAAGGAGCCCACTTTTCCTGCAATTAGAAAGAGAAAAACATAGGCCCGAAAATTAGAGGAAGACGCCCCTACTGCTTCTTATGAATACAAAAAGACAAGAGTAAAGCCGAAAACACTTGCATCTCTCTATCAATACAAAATTACAAAATCTCTATATATGGACTCAACAGTAAGATATCACAGACACAGAACTGTCGCTATCTTACGCCTGAGATAGGTTACGATAACTAGACGAAGAAGAAAGAAAAAAACAGTTTCGAGAATTGACTTTTGAATCTCCTCGGATCATTAACTGACATACTTTTTTAGTTGGAACCAACTCTCTGACTCCGAAACCGACACTTTTGAACTCTTCCCGCTCATGTTAGCTAACTTCTACATAATCTTACTAATGTAAGCGCTAAATCAGAGATAACGGAGAAAAGGACTTACTGTAACGGACTTTAGCGAGGCTGCCGTTAGGGACAAAATCGTAAATAACAAGCTTCTCGTCGGATCCCCAATAAAAACCTCGGATTCGAACCAGATTCGGATGTACCAGCTTAGCCACGGCTCGAACCTGAGTCTCGAAATCTCCAAACCGTTCTAAACCGCACTCAGCGATACGTCGAACAGCCACAGCCGTACCGTCTTCAAGAACCGCTTTATACATTATGCTCGAACCGGTGGCTCCCAAAATATAAGCCGACGCTTTGAGAAGCGTTTCGATCTCAAGCTCTTTCTTTGAATCGAGACTCACTAACGTATCTTTCTTGTCTTGATCATTTAAACTCAACCGTCGAGTTTTTCCTATCCGATTCTCTTCATCGGATTCGGATCCCGATGCTTCCGATTCTTCCTCCTCTTCTTCACAGTCATCGTCAACGTTAACGGTTTTGCGTAGACAGTACCATTTCGATAACACCTTGGAATCTGTTGGTGACGTAGACCATTTTGGCGTAGCCGTTACCGCCTTCCGCTTTTTCGACTGATAAATGTAAAAAAATACAATACCCAAGATCGTTAAACCGGCAATGTCACCGACGACTATGCCTACGATAAGCATCGGTTTAAGACCCGATTTGGATTTCGAACCGGTTTTGGAGCCAATTGGATCATTGGTTAAGCCAATGGTATTGGGTATAGCGGCTAAGGCTGGTGGAGAATTTGGTGTTAGTGATGGAGGTGGAGAGTTTGCTTCACTGTCACGGCAAGGGTGTTTTGCCCGGTCGGATCCGCATAGATTCGGGTTACCCGAGAAAGAGTTGGATTCTTGGTTATCAAGAACTCGGAAACCAGGGATTTGACCAGTGAGCTGGTTGAAGGAGAGATCGACGGTGGCATTTTCCGGAATTTCGTCGGCGAAACCAGGCGGAATCTCGCCGGAGATTCTGTTGTACGAAACGTTGAAGTAGCGTAAACGATTGCCTCCGAAATGTAACGGCAACGAACCTTTGATTAGATTCGACGACAGATCAAGATACTCCGTCGACTTAAAACCTCCCGGAATCTCGCCGGAGAAATAGTTTTTCTTCAATGAAATCTCCGTTAAGTTCCGATTCCATCCTAAAGTCTTAGGTAATGCGCCGACGAAAGCATTGTCGGAGAGATTCAACACATTGAGCTTTGAAAACGCGCCAAAAGTTTCCGGTAACTCGCCGGATATGTGATTACGCGAAAGATCAAGAAATCGAAGCTCCGTCGAGTTGAATAACGAAACCGGGAATGAGCCATTGATCGAATTATTGGAAAGATCGAGTCTTTGAAGCGAAAGGAGATACCCCATGTTGGAAGGAAGAGTGCCAGAGAGGTTCGAGCTCGGAAGTGAGAGACCAATCACGTGTCTGGAAGACTCGTCGCACTTGACTCCATGCCAAGAGCAAGGAGTCTCGTCATCGAATCTCCAGCTCCGTAGAACGAAGAGAGGATCGTCAACGATTGAGTAACGGAAAGAGAGGAGAAGAACCCCGTCTGTGTTCAGGGCAAGATACTGGTCAAAGAGAAGAAGGAAGGGCAAAAAGGCAAATATGAAGAACTGGCGGCGGAGATCGGTGGCGACTGTCGTCATGATTGTTCTTCAAGCTTATGCATCGTCACTAAGAGAGATATTTTCTGAAAAGGCCGTGTGATTGTGAGCGATACGAGTGAGTTATCTTTTTATGGAATTCTTGATTTTGAAACAAGAAAAAAAACTAAATCTCAGTTACTACGCAGTCTCATACCACTAAAAACTTAAAATCTTTTTAAAAAATTCACTAGTAAACTACATAAATTTGCGAATAGCATTTTTTAGTTATTCGAATTTTTAATTTTATAAAAATATATTAAATCATAAGAATTTTCAATTGATAAAGGAGTATTTCTGAATGTGGAAAAAGGTCAATTTCAAGAGATATCTACTGTTATTAAAGCAAAATGTACAATACTTATTTGGGCATAACAGTATACATGGGTATTGAGTTATCCTTTTATTATCTTTGAAGGAGATAATAAATCATTGAATAATCTTCTACATCATAAAGAAATTTATTTACATCTACGACATTATCTTCACACAATTCACCTATGGATCGCAATGTTTGATGGAATTAAATTCAACTACTTCTCTAGATCCGGAAACAATGCAGTTCATCAGTTGGCTACTTCGATTACAACATCTGAATCCGATTGGAACATCTATTATATTTATCCTATGTTTTTACGAACTTTTGTAAATATTGATATTGGTTATTAATAAATGTATTGTTGGGAAAAAAATTAAGAATTACAATTGGGACCAACCAAAAATCTGAATTGCATTGATGTTAGACTAGGAATTTAACTCAACCTTAAATAAGTTTAAAACCTTAAAAATCAGGAACTAAAAATTAGAATTTGTGAAACTCCAAAAATGTGATTTGGATTTTAGATAATGAATGAGGAGATATCATGCAATATTAAATAGTTTTTTTTTTGTTTTAACTCTCGACCTTCTTTTTGTCGTCTACCTCTCAAGTTTAAAACTTATAATCTCCATCACAAATTATAAATTTTATTTTATTTTTTTTCTCTTTTACGCTTTACAATTTTGATAGGTTTGTGAAATTAAATTTGATTAATTGTGTCCTATATAAATTACATGGCATGTGATAACAAAAATTAAAACTAGGATTTATTTCCGTCAACTATACGAATTTATGCGAATAAACCTATTTCTACCCGTACTTTTTGAGTCTTTCATAACTTACATAAACTATGTTTTTTTGCGTAAACTACATAAACTTCATAAATTATTTCAATTACAGAAATTTCGTTAATGTTTACACGTTAAATTATTATTAAATCTTGTTTTACTTCGAAAACGTGGTTTTAATTTCAAAATAAACCCAAATTAAAACTAGATTTTCGAATTAGAACCAGATTTAATAACTATTTAACGTGTAAACATTAATAGAATTTCTAAAATTAAAATAATTTATGAAGTTTGTGTAGTTTATGAAAGAAAAATATAGTTTATGTAGTTAAAAGAAGATCCAAAAGATACGGGTGAAAATAAGTTTAGTCGCATAAATTTATATAGTTACGGAATTAAACAATTTCCCCTACTTCTGCTGACGTCGCCGCTTCTGTCGTTTTAGGTTTATAATCAACGTGACCCTATTATGGTTCATCATTATTTAAATTGATTTTTCAAATAACGTAGCCAAATATAGCATATGAATCTGAATATTTTTTAAAACAAATCTTTGCTAGATCACGAAAAACTATATAAATATATTAATTCCTTTTGATTTTGCAATGTTCTTAGAAAACTGACGTGAGATTATTCCTGTCATGTGATGTGTATGAATAAATGTATTATTAAGCAATTAACTAATATTTACGAGACATAATCAAATGGGAGAATAGCATCTTTGCTATAAGACATTCAGATAATGTTTGAAGTTTTGCAGGTCTCTCACTGACTTGGATTTACTTCTAAATGACCATTTTTTTTATTGTTTTCTCATTATAGACTTAGTTTTTCTCCAATCATCGTACATTTTTATAGATATAGACTGATTAACATAATACAGTTACGTTATAATATTAATAGTATGCAGGAAAATGAATATTATATAAAAGCGGGACAATACTATTTTAATTATGGTTGCCCATGGTTTTTTCATATAAACTTTGAATTTCTCTATTAGACTAAATGAACTAACAATGCACACCTTAATTTTACATGAACTATTGACATGTTTTCGTAATTTTTCAAATCGCTATTTCTTGGATAAATCACGATCAATTGAAGTTAATTGCGTTTACCACATAACTCACATAACCCAAATCTTCATAATTGCATTTACTCAATTGGTTAAAAGGAGTAAACTCGCCAACCGCAATTATTCAATAGGTCGGTTTTCAGATTATATGGTAAATGTAATTAATTTCAATTGATCGCAATTTATTCAAAAGATAACGATTTGTGGAATTGTGAATACATGTCAATAGTTCGTGTAAAATTAGTTTATGTGGTGTAATAGAGAGATCCAAAGTTTAGGTAGAAAAACCGTAGATAACCATAGTCTATGTAACGTTATTAATTATACTTACTGTCTAGAGATTTTTTTTATCAAAAGATTGGTTTGAATGAAATGGAAGTATACATTCAATGTATTAAATAAATTGATATAATAGATATTTCTGGAATTTTCATTATATAGTCTAACATGTATTGCAACAATCCCTAACGGATTAGGAGACTACAAAAAATATAGGTTTTGTGATATAAATGTAGTACTGGATCGAGCATAGGTCAACATCACACGTAAATAAATGCATGTCAAGATTAATGTACAAACCGTTTAAATTAATCAAAACCGGTCCCCATTTTAATCAATTTCCGCGAGCATCATCGTGGTCCTTGTTACATATTATTTGATTGCCAATCATAAATTATATATATAGTGATATTTATTTTAATATACATATTTGATATTGGATGTGTCAACGAAATCAATCGAAATTAGGGCCAACATTGGATGTTTACATATCCTAACCGAGATAATGGATCGATCGAATAGTACTAATCGGTACAACATTGGATATGTGAAAAAATTACGGCCAAATTACACTCTATTTACATTGGATATGTAAATATGCCTGTCAATATGAGTCTTGACCCGCAGATTCCACCCCATTTGATCTGCTGCAGAGTGGGTGCGGATCGAATGAAATTTTTTTTTTCATTTACAGGACGAATGCTGGTCGAGTATTAGTTAGAGCGGGGCAGGTACGGATTGCAACTTTTTAATTTGCGGGTTTGCGGGTACCCATAAATTTTGGGCTCAAATTAATTAATCAAATTGAAACCCAACTAATTTAAGCCCAAAATAATTTAAACCCCAAAAAATTAATTTTATTAAATATTTTAATTAAATTATTTAAATATTTTTAGAAACTTAATTAAATTTATTAAATATTTAATGTAAATAATTTTATTAAATATTCTAGTTTAATTAAATTTAGTAATATTTTTTTAAAAATTTAATTAAAATTATTAAATATTTTAGTTTAATTAAAATTATTAAATATTTTAGTTTAATTAAATTTATTAAATATTTTATTTTAATTGAATTTATTAAATATTTTTAAAATATTTTGAAAAATAAAGCGGGTCATCCGCTAATCCGTCAGATCCGCTTAATTAATACGGGACGGGTGCGGGTCTGAAAAAATTGATTCGCGAGTTTCGCGGATAAACAAAATTTGTGGAAAAAAATTTGTAACCCGCCGTGAAGCGGGTCTGGCGGGTTAGCGGATCTGACCCGCTTGACAGACCTGACCAATAATTCATCTGAATTTTTAATGTAGCTTTTCAACAATGTTTCGAATAATATGCTTATATACATTGAAATTTTTTAAAGCTTATATAGAAAATATATAACAATTTATTAATATATTTTCCTTACTATTTAGCAATTTCTTTCAAAATGGAAAGTAAACATAAACATATAGGTTTTAAATATATACGTAACCTGGAATGTGGATATATAAAAATCATACAATAACATTTAATTGGAGAATGGCTACTATTTAGCGATGGAGAAAAGATGCGGGCTGCATAAAAATGGCATTTTCTTCTTACCATTTTGCAAAACTCCAATCTTATTATTATCTTAAAAATTTATAATTTATATTATATAATATTATTTATTAATAAATATAAATTAAATATTTATATAATTTTAAATTTTATTTAAAATTATTTTTAATATTAATTTTTGTATATCTAAATTAATGAAAAATAATTGTTTTTAATGCATTTAATAATATTTTTTGGTTAGTTTAATAAAATATATTGATTCTGTAACCATATTAATAACAATGGCATATATTATAATTATTCTAGTAAATAAAGTCTATTTATATATTAATTTAAAACTCATTGTGGTGATGACACGTCAGCATGGTATTTCTGTTAATAACACGTTAGGGTAAGGTTATTTTCTTAAAATGATTCTCAAATAATATATTAGGGATGTCACTTGATCGGTCGGGTCTTTTCGGATAATTATAACATCTGTTGTGATTTGCATTTTTTTTGGGTTTTCCACAAAATGGTTTAATATATATATATATATATTCCTTCTGTTTAACATTAAATATTGTTTTACAATTTAAATAGTATTTTATTTTCAATAATTTGTTCTTACTCTTTATGTTATTATATAAAAATATATTTTAATAGGATTTTTTTCCTATGGAGCCTTTCTAGAAAGCTGTAAAGGAATTTGACACAGAATTAAAAGCTCGAAAAAGGCTTAAAAATATGAAAAAGCTATGGAATAAAAATTAGCAAACCACGTGTAAGAGGATTTCAGGATTATGAAAAAAAGAAAGATAAGATACTTTTATGATATTATTTTATAGATATTATTCTCTTTGGATGGATTACGTGCGAGGTGCGACTGTGCGTCCCTTAACGGGTAAACAAAAAGCAATGCGAAGACGAAAAGTAAAGCCCAACAGAATCGAAAATCTAAAGCTTTTTTTAATGGTCAGTCAAGTCCATTGTTTGGGCACAGGATTCTCTCTTCTTCTTTTTTTATTTTCTAGCTAAACAACGTTTACAATTTAGTTCAGAAACAACATTCTATTTTGTAAACGATTTTTACTAAGTTTTCTTTGTATGGTTTCCCAATCAATCACATTGTTTTTTTGTGTAATTTGAATGGAGAAAATTATTGAAAAGACAATTATCAAAAAGTTTATTGAAAAGACTGACCTCGTTATTCTTCCAGAATAATACTCTAAAATAGCATATTTAAAATCTTTCTTCCAAATCTATCATAATAAAATTAAATTTTCAAAAATAGTACAAATACTTATGTGAAAATACTTATTTATTCTAAATAAATTATACATAAATTTAAAGTATTATATTTGAGTTCATTATTTTCAATTTAGGATTTAATTTTTTCTATTAAAATATAGTTTTAATGCATTTTAATATTAAATTTGTGCTATTATTGGAAATTTAAACTAATGATGCTATTTTTGGAACAAAAATGCTATTTTAGATATTTGCCCATAAACATATTATTGTTTTAAAATATTGATTTTTTATAGTATGCATTTTCCCATTATTAAAGAATTGACTTTTTATAGTATGCATTTTCCCATTATTAAAGAATCCTCTGGATATGCCCATACCGTAATTTTCAAGTATTATTTTTTAAAAATATATAAATAAATCTGACTAAAATAAAATTATTGCATTCGAGTTTTTATGTATAAGTAAAATGATACAACTAATGTTATTAAATTGGACTTTTTAAAAGAAGTTTGTTAACATTATGCTAATATCCCAATTTCCAACTATTCAAATTTTCATAAACTATATAAACAAAATTTGAGGGATATTAAATTAAAATATTTTTAATAAATCTGATACAACTAAAGTTATTAAATTGTAATGCTTTTTGTTAAAAGTAATATTTTAATTTATAATAAATAAATTTGTAATATAAACTTTTATCAATATCTCCTAAATAAAATAACATAATTACGACTTCAAGAAGAGTTTATGAATTATGCATATCTATATATATTCTCATTTTCTTTAAATAACCTATAAGCACACATGGTGTGTGGGCCGATTTATCACATTAGAAGATTTCCTAGTAATCACAATTCGATTTGCTTACTAAATAAATAGCGAGAAGGAAAATAGGGAGGACATGTATACTAAACCCTTCTTGTTTTGCTAAACCGGGCAGGACTAAACCGTCTAAGATCAACACTAGTGGCTACACCGTCTACAATAAGCTCAGCCAATGCAGCACCAGTGGCTGGACCGTTAAGAATTCCCCAGCAGCTATGTCCTGTGGCGACATAACAACCCTCGATTCCTGGAATCTTTCCGATCACAGGGATTCCATCTTCCGTGCTGGGCAAGAAACACGCTTGCTCAGCTTTCACTCGAGCGTTTTCTTCGTCTAGATAGCTCGAAATTGTTTTTGCTACTCTTTTGAGAACCTGGATCGATTCAGGATTGCTAGTCACCTGTTCTGGATCATCAGGTACTTCTTCTCGTGATGACATTCCACATATGTAAACTTCACCTGCCCAAAAAGACAAACAAACCAGACTAGTCAATTCCCATATTCCATATAACTTTATAACTGGTCAGACTCAACAATTACCTCACCCTATGCTTCTCTACAGAGACAATGCAGATAGACTATAAAAGCAAACTTTACCAATAATAATAATGTTGAGATTTTCACTACTCCAGATAGAAGATCACACAAAAGAACCAGTAAGTCTCATAAATTGAAAGCAAATGCTAAAAATTTCAATCTAACCCAGATAAAAAAAATCCAACGAAAGGATCGAAATTTACCTGTGGGACGGGGATATACTTCTGGGTCCAACGCATCACCACCATTAGAAGGATGGTAAGCTAAGAAAAGCGCATGAGGTGTTATAGCGTTTGGTGCCTTAGGTTCCAGGACGATGCTATGAGCTTTCGTACCATAGATCCTAAAAATCGAAGACAACATCTCGAATTTACCCGACCATGGACCCATCGCCAGAACCACAGCATCAGTGTCGATGATACGCCCACATTCAAGAACCACCGAGTCAACTCGCCCTGATTCCACTCTCACCTCTTCCAATTTCCCGATCACAACCTCAACTCCGTACTTCTCCGTCGCCGTTGATAACAGCTTCTGAGTGAAAAGCTGGGGATGCACTTGTGCTGTGGTCTGAGTCGTACCAATCGTCGATGGGCTTTTAGCTGGCCCGTCGACCCACCTCGGTAAGCCCAAATCGCCGGAAACGGGCTTCGATTCGGTCACGGTGAGGCTAAGAGTTGTGAGTGGTCTGTATCCATACGATTCGACGCCGTTTAGCTCCTCAGCGAGCGATCGATGAAGGTTAAAGCTCGCGCGTGCTAAGGATGAAACTGGACTTCCATCACACCAATCGAAAGCGAGAAATCCTCCGGCTTTTCCGGAAGCTGCACAAGCTACGGCTGATTTTTCAACGACGGTGACGGCGATTCCTTTCTTAGCGAGGAAATACGCCGTGCAGACGCCGATAACGCCACCGCCGCATACAACGACCTGCTTAGAGGATTCTCCGTCGGTTGGATTCTTCTCCATTGATTTTGATGGTTTAGAACAGATTGTGATTGTTCGTTGGTGGCTCAGTCGTCGTGATAACGCTGGAGGGGAAAATAGCGATGACATAGCCATAGTAGCAAGATGAGGTGGATGAATCACCCAGTTCACACGTATTGTGAGATAAAATCTAATAGGCCTAAAATTTTTTGGGCCGATTACTTAAAGCCTGTGTATTTGGGTTCTCCGCTAAACCGGTATACTATGTGTTTTCGGTATGATATATTGGCCTTGTTTCTTGAATATATATATTTAGATAAAGAAACCAATTACACAATCGAAATGGATTTTTTTTAATCGGTAAACGAAAACAATATAAACCTGGACATGTAACTTTTCCTGGTGAAACATTTTTTTATATAGCCTACAAATATTTTACGAGTTTTGTTTTAAACAAAATTCTAGTGCAAAAATCAAAAAAATCAAACTCAAAAACTATTCAAGGCCTATATGGTGACAATAATCATTCAGAAACTCAATTACTTGCTTTAATATGAAACATAATGTTGTAATAACGATTAGACTAATTATTCTAGTATTTTTGAACTTGTATATTGTTGCTTGAGTTGCGTCCGTAACCGACCGTTGTCAGTGGTAATGCAAGTGGCTGATGAGCCTTTCATCCACTTCTACGATAATGTAATTTAGTGTTTTTGGTAATGTGTGAAAATGCACTGTACCAGAAAAGTTACTTTACAAAATGGAGTCTGAGGACCAGTTACTAAACTAACTTGTCGTCTAATGCCATCGAATGTGTTGCAAAACTACCAAAATAAATCAGAGTTCGAAGTGTGACTTTGCTCCCTAACATTTTATAGCTCGACAAAGTTTTTTGAAGTTTTTTTGGCTGAAGCAGGTAATTGAAACCTCCTTCTCAGATTGAAGTCTCAATTATCTCGTTATCTATCGTTATTGTTTTTGATGTATAAACGCGATACCATTTTTCTCAATCTTACATACTTAAACAAAATTGGTCATGTTCGTTTGGCAGCCGCAAGTTCCTGCGGCTGCGGCTGTGGCAGATTGTTGTTCGTTTACCTGCCGCAGGTACTTGCGGCAAACGCAGCGATCAGACGTTGCGTCTTGCGTCGCAATTTTTTTGACCGCTGATTAAAACAGCGGTGCGACTAAAAATCTGCGATCAACCGCAACCGCAACTACCGGCGGCAGACAAACGAACAATATCTACCGCAGCCGTAGCCGCAGGATTGACCGTAATCACAGCTGCAATCGCCTGCGGCAACCAAACGAACAACACTAATATAAACAAAATCGCATTGAAATTAAAAAAATTAATTACTTTAAATAAATTATTAAAAATAATTATTTTTTGGTATTATTTACTGTGATTTAATTATTTTTGTATTAAATTTGTAGTAGAAATTAATAATGGTATGTTTGAAAAAAAATATGAATGAACCTAAAACGAAATGTGATTGATTTGGATGTTATGAGAAGAAGAAAAGGACTTTGTATTTAATAGAAAAAGACAACTGACCTCACAATCACACAGGTAATTCCAAATTAGGGCTCCACCACTTTGACAACAGAAGCTCCTCTTCTGCCTTTCTTCGACCACACATACTTTAACACTAATGATTATTAGTGAACAACAATCTAGACTGATGTTGTTAACTTTCAGTTAGATCTGCACAACACTTACGATATTTTGCATTTTCATTAAAAGCATGTGAGTTATCAAAAAATTAAGCAAATAGTTTAACTCAAATTTGCAACATTATTGGTAGCAGTTGTGATTCTAGATTCATTGACATTGTGCTTTGTACACAAATGTTGGTGATGTGTCTGTTGTTTGCTCCACAAGAGAACTATTGATCTGAAAAGTAATATACACAAAGTAAGTAATGTGCCAAAACATAACAATGTTAATTAATAATAAATCATTGACCAAAAAACAGTGTAAGGATCTTACTTTAAATACTATTATAGTTTGGTGTTGGGTTTGCGAAAAAGTATTATTATAAAGTCAATAAAAGCGGGCAATGTGGGGTAAAATATCCACACTTTGATGTAATCGGTGCTTTTGTTTCTAACTTTATATGTACATTGGCTTCACTTATGCCTGCCTGTTCATGACCCATATGATGCTAATTCGTAATTTAAATTCGCGATTCCATGCCCTTATAGATCTTAAACATTCGAGTTATGAATTTTACGCATGGATTTTATCACTATCTATAATATATTGAGAATCATTTTAATAAAATAATTTTATGTTAACGTGATTTATAAGTGTGTTACGATGATATATCACACTATGACAATATTTTAAAATAAATATTAACTAAGATATTATTTATTAGAATATTTACGAAAATTACTAGTATACAGTATGTTATATATAAATATCTAATATTTCGACATACAATATATTTTGTAATTAGTAAAACAAAATATAAAACAAAAGTTTAGTTTAATTGAATATTTATCATATGTATAATTTTATCCAAAATAGATACAATTTAAGTATATTTGTATGATTCGATTTTATTATCTATTTCATTTTTGTAATCAATATTAAAAAAAATTTTAAAAAATTTTAAATATGAGATCAATTATATATATATATATATATGATTTAAATTAATAAAATAAATAAATAATTATTATTTATGAATATTTTTTCGTACGCAGAGCGTGGATCAAAATCTAGTTTCACTTTTAAATCTCAATTGTTACCCTAAACATTCGAGTCATGAATTTTATAGTTATCTTAGAAAAGTCCTAAAATAAAATTTCAAAATATTTTAGACAGAAGACCAAAGTAAATATTAATCTTAAGCATGAAGGTGACTGGACGGCGTCGTTTCAGCGAGGACCATAATGAAGATGAGTGCGTGTGGATGCATACATGCACATGAGTGAATGGTTAGGTACAAAAATGTGCATACGGCTTGAGATAAGTAGGAAGGAAGGATATTTTTTTGTCACCATCTCTCTATTCTATGCATGCAAATCAAGTAAACGAACCACATGCTCCTTTTTATTACCTTTTCTTCACACCATAGTATTTAAAGAGTTCTCATTTATCAATAAACTAAATATTTTAAAGAGTTCTCGTTTATTAATAAACTAATATAGTATTTAAAGAGCTCTCGTTTATTATTAAAATAATGTTTTTATTTAAAGAGTTATCATTTATTATAAATGTTGCATTAAAATATAAAAAGGACAATTAAAATAAGTAACATTGACGCTCTTAAATTATTATTTAAGGAAGCGAGTATAATCTATATTCAGAACTTCAGTGTAAATAGTGTTAAGTTTCTTTCAAATATATTTATAACTATATACTTGCTAAGGATAAATTAATACATTGGGAAAATATATTATTTAATCTGTAATTGTTAATCTGAACGGAAAAAAAAACAATCTTTATTAAAAAGAAAAACAATAAAAACTAACAGGGGAAACAAATATTTGAATTCAGATATATAACTTAATTATAAAAATGTTAGGAAACAAATTTGCACTTTATTCGACTTTAATATAAATTTTCTAAATATTTTTTGAATAATTATTTTTATTTATAAATTTCTCTGAATATATACAGTTGTACTTATTTTATATTATAATTCATAATTAATTGTATATATAAAATTAATTACAGGTGGTTACAAAATAATTAATTATTGATCGTTATAGTATTGATTATTATTTGTTACAGAATAATTAATTTTTTAACTGTTACGTAATTAAAATAAATAATTTGATTTATTTTTGTTTTATTTTGATACGATGCCGTAAATTCGGATTTTGTGGTTAAATCTGAATGTTCACGAGGTAATGAAAAGAAGTGTAAATTCGCTAAAAATAATAAAATGTTACAACTCCCCTTAAAAAAATCTACTATGGAGAAAAGTACAGTGGAAGTGGCAGAATATCTAACCACGTAGTCGTGGATCAATCGCAAGTTACAGTGGCAGCTTATACAACGGGAGGAAGTAGAAAACAGTAGTTACTAGTTTTGCCAAATTATGAACACGACACGTCACTGAAATTTATACGTCAGTTCTCGTAATTTGAAATTTAAAATCGTATTTTTGTTGAATTAGGTCATGTTTCACGTGGCTTTTTCTGCACCACTCTTTTCCTGAATAATGGCAATGATATTTTGGGTCCTAAAAATACAGTTGTAGTTGGACGGTTTGTGATAAATAAAAATATATATGGACGGTGTGGTGTGTTTATTTAGTGTTTTCAAATTTCTTATGAAATATCTGGCAAGTCATTATGTTGTACGGAAAATATATCATAACCGAAAAAGAAATCCTCATTCCAATAATTAACTATGTACGTTTGTTGTGTATTTAATTAAGTTTCCATTTGTGTGTTATGTTTTGAGTTTACGTTTCAGCCTCGAGTATTCTGTGTTGCAACGTTAATTTGTGAATAGAAAAATGATTCGTTACAGATAATAAACTGTCGTTCATGATACCTCATGCTATAGTGCTTTATTAAAAGGGACAAATAAATAAATAGATCGCATAAACTTAGATCAAATTAACTTGGAATTATCTAATATTATTCTGATTGAGAAAGACATACTCAATTGACCGCCAGTATCAATTAATCAATCAATTATTTTACTAAATATTGGTTTATGTAAATGTAAAACAATTTCCAATATATTAATAGCAGACCAAACCGACATTCCATCATTGATCCTAGCAACAACGAGCAAAGAGATAATATTTTGTTTGGTCTCCAAAACTCACATAAACCAGAACTTATATATATTAGATATTGGTAAGGAGCGTAAGCACTAGAAACCGAATATTCTTTTTGTAACCACGACAGTGCCATATTGAATTATATGTTAGAATTTTTGCCATATTGAATTATATGTTAGAATTTTTGCCATATTGAATTATATGTTAGAATTTTTGCCATATTGCGAATTTGTACTATTAATAATATCCTTTGTAACAACAAAATAGATTAAATATAACGTTAGAACTAAAACTAATCTCTTTAACACACAGAACTAAACCAGTCGTCGTAAAATTAGATAGTAAATATCAAAAGTTTTTTACATATAACTGTGGATGGAATGGCTAATGTGATATTTTAACACTTACCCCACTGCTTATTCTTGCTTATTAATTCTTTTTTTACATTTTATATATATGAACAAATATATATTAGACTAAAACAAATTAATCCCAAGTTAAGAATTATACAGATGTTCAACCTTTTCGCAAGTGTTCATATAAAAAATATACTTGTTGGACGAATCAATCTACAAATTAAATATTGATTACTTAGGCAAACTAAACTCAATATAACTGTAATTTTTCAAAGCTTGTGATAATACTTAATGATGGATTTTAATAAACTTCAAATTTAACCACAGTTCATTGTTTTTTTCAACTAATAATTATAAATTCAACTGTTATTGGATTTTGTATTTATAAATCTTAGTTAAAAGATTTTAAAGTTCAGTGTTATTCAATTAGGTTTTAAATATGGACAATTGACTAAAATAACACCATTTCAAGTTTTTGTTCTAAATATAGCAATAGTCATTTAAATTTCTAAAAATAGTATAAATTTAATACGAAAAAATAATTGAAAACTTATTCCTAATAAAAAAATTTAAACCTTAAATTAGAAGAAAAAGTGAATCCAAATATTATTTTTTAATTTTATATATATTTTATTTTAGGTAAATAATTATTTTTACATAATAATTTATGCTATTTTGAGAATTTTAATTTTATTGTGCTAAATTTGGAAGATAAACTTAAAATGGTGTTATTTTAGGATATTACTCTTTAAATATTTCAGTAAAATTCACTGTTATCAATAATCATTTAATCAAATATTCATCCTCGTTTCAGGAAATAGTTTTGTAAAGAGTTAACGATACAGCTAAAAAATACAGTTTGTTGTCCTCTTGAATGTTTGTCTGTCTCTATTGATAATTTGTTTTGTAAGTGAACATCTTGTTAATTAATTAAGCATAAAAACGATTAATATACTGAAGAAAACAAACACTGTCGTTGATGGAAGGTTAGGGAGAAGGTGCAAATGGCCGTTGGGTGGAGGGGGAGGGGGCGTGCGGTTAACACTATCTGACGTTTGCCGACCTTACACGTACCGTACGGATCAAGAGCCTTTATAAATCCGTGTTTTGTGACCGACACGTGACGGTAACATAAATGGATGACAGTTTGAGTTTTTATTGTTAACGACGAGTTTACAGGCTGGATTTTATTCATAAACACACATATCTATTTTTAGGAAATAAAGTCAGTCATGATTTTGCTTTCCAATTCGGCAACCTATCTCGTCGTTTTAAGCCACGTCACCAACTCCTATCTAACCTTATTTATACATTCACATAAATTTACCATAGTACAAATATTGCAGACACGGTTCTGTATAAAATGATTTATCAACAGAGGCAACTAAAACCGGATTATTTATGGATTTTAAAATCGTTGACACTAGACTTTTAGTTTCACTTCTCTTGATGTCAAAAAGGATTTGACTTCTCTTATGGAAAAATTAAATTTTAGAGGAACGACATTATTTTACTACATACATTATGGTTGCCCACAGTTTTTCCACCTAAACTTCGGATCTCTCTATTACACCACATAAACTAACAATGCACACTTTAATTTTACACGAACTATTGACATGTCTTCACAATTTTACAAATCGTTATCTTTTGAATAAATTGCGATCAATTGAAATTAACTATATTTACCATATAACCCAAAAACCGACCCATTGAGTAATTGCGGTTGACGAGTTTACTTCTTTTAACCAATTGAGTAAACACAATTATGAAGATTTGAGTTATATGAGTTATGTGGTAGACGCAATTAACTTCAATTGATCGCGATTTATCAAAAAAATAGCGATTTGGGGAATTGTGAAGACATGTCAATAGTTCATGTAAAATTAAAGTGTGCATTATTAGTTCATGTAGTATAACAAAAAAATACAAAGTTCATGTGGAAAAACCATGGGCAATCATAATTTATGTAGTAAAATAGTGTCGTAAGGTGAAATATGACAATCAGGGTTAATTATCGTTTGCTTTCTTCAATGTAACCACATACAACATTTTGTCTTGTAAAAACACTTATATTTATGTAATTTGATTAGGTAATATTTGACTTGTCTACTAACTATGATTAGGAGTATCATTTATTTAATGACCAACTGGTATCATTTTATACATTTTCGTCAATAATTTGATAATTTTCTACCCGGGAAATCGGTTATGCAAAAAAGATATTATAGAAAGTTTGCAAAGTGGTGGTATACAGCCTGGCTTCTCTATTTTAAAGTCAGACTTTACATTTTCTTTTAAAAAAACTGTCCTTACCCAAACCTAACCGTTATCGTCTTTATTTCAGATATTCTTTATTTCCTAATTTTTTATTATTTCCCAAAATATAAATCAACCTCAAATGTGGAGATAATATTCATAGCTTTGCTAGTTGGGCTTTCGTGATTTTGTCTCTTTAACTTCCCACTTTCACCACGCGTACAATATAGCGCGTGTACTGATTACCCCATATATTTACCTCAAGTGGTCTCCACGCTCAACAGTAAGTTAAAAATAAAACTTAACGAAAACGACAAAAGAAGACACATCTACGTAGCTGAATTACGACGCGTGTCAACTTACAGCTGTATCGCAAACTTTGAATAACTGTTTGCGTGGAAGAAGCGTTTCCCATGCTCCACCGTTTTAACCGGTTTCCGGTTACACTCTCTTAAATTTCTGTATAAATAATTTTGTCCTCTCTTTAATTTCTTGAACTTGTTGTGCTAATTAACTCTAAAAACGAAACGGAGATAAATTCACTAAAATTAAATCTCGATTTTAAAAATCAATGGCAGATCGGATAAAAGGTCCATGGAGTCCTGAAGAAGATGAGCAACTTCGTAGGCTTGTGGTTAAATACGGTCCGAGGAATTGGACGGTGATTAGCAAATCGATTCCCGGTAGATCGGGAAAATCGTGTCGGTTACGGTGGTGCAACCAGCTTTCGCCGCAGGTTGAGCACCGGCCGTTTTCGGCGGAGGAAGATGAGACGATCGCACTCGCCCACGCGCAGTTTGGTAATAAATGGGCGACGATTGCTCGTCTTCTCAACGGGCGTACGGATAACGCCGTGAAGAATCATTGGAACTCGACTCTCAAGAGGAAATGCGGCGGTGACGACCATCGTCTCGATGCCTCAGCAGAGGATCATCGGCCCGTGAAGAGATCGGTGAGCGAAGGTTGTCGTCCTGTTGCTACTGGGCTTTACTTGAACCCAGGAAGCCCAACTGGATCTGATGTCAGCGATTCGAGTACAATTCCGGTTTTGCCCTCTGTTGAGCTTTTCAAGCCGGTGCCTCGTGCTGGTGGTGTTGTGTTGGCTCTTCCTATCGAGAATACGTCGTCTTCTAATGATCCTCCGACTTCATTGAGCTTGTCGCTTCCTGGTGCTGACGTAAGCGAGGAGTCAAACCGTAGTCACGAGTCGACTAATAACAACAGTTCGAGCTGCCAAAACAAAAATACGATGTCGTTCCTGCCGTTTTCTGGTGGATTCAGAGGAGCAATTGAGGAAATGGGGAAATCGTTTGCCGGTAACGGCAGTGAGTTTATGGCGGTGGTGCAGGAAATGATTAAGACGGAGGTGAGGAGTTACATGGCAGAGATGCAGAGAAACAGCAATGGTGGTGGATTTCTCGGAGGATTCCGGGAAAATGGAATGATTCCAATGAGTCAAATTGGGGTTGGGAGAATCGATTAGAGAAGTGAGATTTTAGGACATATCATAAGATTATCAAATAGTTAAGGGAAGTTTCAATTTTGGGTTTTCAAGAAATGTAATCGAGTGAACAAATAAAGCTCGATTATGGACAAGACGAAGATGAAATATGAAATTTCTCTAAAAAATTTATGATAATCGAGAAGTGGATGATTTGAAGTGAGTACAGTTATTAAAACGATCCACTTAAAGGACAAATGCATTTGGCGATTAAAAGACACAACTTTGGGAACTTTGGGCATGGTAAGCTCCTTCCCTTTTGGACATGTCAACAGCCACGTCATAATCTGTTTCCCAATCGAAATTCCGGATTAACGAGCCTAAAGCTATGCTCAATACAACTTGGACCAGACACATACAACCGGAGAGTTTTGGGAGATCACATTACCGAGATACGCACTCGTGTCCACATTTGTTTCATCCTTCAACGACCTTATCTCAAAGCGACGTCGTTGGATTCACAAGGATAGACATTGCCCACTCCATTGTTACCGCCGTTTCGTTGGTTCCAGCGAGAAACACCACCTGCAATGTTTTTAGGTTCAATCTTTGATTTTTTCATAATTCACATTCAAGTACGAGTCTGTTGATGATCTCGTCGGTGTAATACTCACGTTCTGATTCTTGAAGAGAGCAATATAAGCGATAATCGTGTTCAAACCCACCTGACTTGCGGTATGTTCTTCTTTTGATGTCTGAACAGTTACAATTCATCCGGCGAGTAGAAAGCCAAATTAAATAGATTAGGTCCGTAAGTTTGCTCATCGCAATTAGTTGTGGCCACGTTTCAAAGTTTTGAACTTTGATGAAAACCAAGAATAGGACTAAAATACTACGATGAAATGCTGCTGCTACAGTTGCAAAACCAATAACAACTTGCCACAGATTATTGCAGTTGTATATCGTATCCACAGCCATATCTTCTGCTGAGAAACGAGTAACACTATTATTGTATTTATAATTTGTTATTGGTGTAAGAAATAAAAAATTGATATAGACATAGTTGGCCCAAAACATGAAAGGATAGTGTTAGGCCCATTAGTACCATCTTGTGATTGCTTACCCGGCTAAGGTTTGCAATTGTCAGATATGAAAGATATCACTAAGAGATTTAAAATCTCGAGAAATTTTTAAACCTTTTCCGGGTGACGTTTTTTCCCGAAATCTTTCTTCGATTTTTCTCTCTTTCCCGTTTCTTTCTATGTGATTTGTAGAGAAAAGTAATCTTCTGAACATGGCTGCACTCACCTCCGTCGAGATGAACTTTCTTATTTTCCGATATCTTCAGGAATCTGGTACGATATATAGCCTTTTTTCTACCTCTCCTTGTTCTTTGAGGTTTTCTTTCTGTTTGGAATTTGTGTATGTTACGGAAGCTGCAGGCTAGGTTTTGGATTTGATTTTGAATAGTCAATGTCGATTTCTGGTTGGTCTTAGGGTTATTTTACGAAGAATTGTAGTTTATAAAGTCGTTGGTTCAGGATCCTTTAGTTCTTCTAGTTCTTAGTGCATTCGCTTTTTAAGAAGTTTTATCATGTCTGTGACTGAGAGCAAAATTATCTTGAATTTTCTTGAATTTTCACTGGAACCTATGCTGAATGGTGGTGGTGGTAGTAGTTTATGCTCTGTTTTTGTTTGAATCCCATCTACGTTTTGCAGGGTTTACACACGCTGCATTCACTTTAGGTTACGAGGCAAGGATAAATAAATCCAACATTGATGGGAATATGGTTCCACCTGGTGCACTCATCAAATTTGTTCAAAAAGGACTCCAATACATGGAAATGGAAGCGAATTTGTGCAATGTATAGTTGGCAAGCACTTTTTTTAAGCTCATGTGTTTCCTACACGGTGTTTGGTCTTCTTTGACTGAGTTATGTTATTTTTTAACTCCCAGGGCCAAGTTGACATTGATGAGGATTTCTCATTCTTTCAACCATTGGATCTGATCTCAAAGGATCTAAAGGAATTGCAGGAGATGCTGAGGGATAGAAAGAGGAAAGAGAGGGATAAGGAGAAGGAAAGAGAAAGATCTAAAGAAAATGATAAAGAAGCCAAACGAGAACACGGAGGAGATCGCAATCGAGTGAAGGGAAATTATAGAAATGAGAAACAGAAGGAACGAGAGAAGGCAAGGGAAAAGATGGAACGAGAAAAGGTGAGGGAAAGGGAGAAGATAGAACGAGAAAAATTGGAGAGGGAAAGGAAAAGATTAAAATTAGAGATGGAAAGAGAAATGGAACGAGAAAGGGAAAGAGAGAAGATAGAGAGGGAAAAGACCCGTGAGAAACAGTTTGGTGATGCTGATAGGGACATGGCTATTAACCAAAGTGACAAAGAAAATGCTGGGGATGAAGAGCATGGGCGTTCAACGGGTCAGTATTCTTAGTTAATTCTTTGTTAACTGTTGAAACTTTGATGATGTTTTGTGAGACGCAACATCTATTTTTCAATACAAAGCTGTGTGTAATCAGCTGCAGAGCCTATGGATATCACGATGACTTCTACATCTCAGCCATGTCAAATTCCTAGTTCTGATGTGAGGATCTTGGAAGGGCATACTTCTGAGGTACTTTAGGAGGTGATTTTGTCCGTTAAGTGAACATGTTCTATAGTTTTTTTTTCCATCTTCACTAGTATCTATTTCATTAGTTCTAGTCGCTCGTATGTTGAGATTATGATTCTGTCTATATCGCTTTATTTAGGTTTGTGCCTGCGCATTTAGTCCGTCGGCTTCACTTCTTGCATCAGGGTAAGTAGTTTTTTAGAGAAAGATGATTGCACTTGTAAATCATCTTGTCTTCTTATTCTATTTCTACATCAGGTCTGGCGATGCAACAGCACGTATATGGCGTATTCCGGAAGGGTCTGGGTTGCATACGGGTCGTAGTATCAACGCTTTGATCCTGAAGCATGCAAAAGGAAAGTCAAATGAGAAAAGCAAAGATGTGACCTCTCTTGATTGGAATGTGAGGACTGCTGCATTTTCAGAGTTTAATCTATTCTTGGATATTGCTAATTTGTGGTTGTCCTATATTCTTCAAAAGCTAGAGAATATAGGAAGCATTTGCGGATTCGTGTCTTAGTACCTGCTATGTTTTCTGATTTTTGAATTTGCAGGGTGAAGGAACTTTACTTGCAACTGGTTCATTTGATGGCCAAGCAAGAATCTGGACTACAAATGGTACGTGCACATTGATTTCTGGTGTTACTCCTTTAGTCTCTTGTATTTCTAAGATCTCTGTTTTCCGGAAATTAATCTTAGTTTTATTATGAATTGATGAAGATGGTCAGTCATTTATGTCTAAATTATCTCTATGTTTCCTCTTAGTGTGAGGTACAAATTGTCTGGTTCAAGTTTTATGGGATTTGATAGTAACACAGTTTACGTGATTGAAAAAACGAAGCTATCAGTTGTAGAAAACAGTATAACTCGGCATCTTGGCCAAAATACTTTCCCCTTTTTGTTATGTTTTTGGAGAGATTACAAATTACTCTTTTCCACTTCCAGGTGACCTGATAAGTACTCTTAGCAAACACAAGGGACCTATTTTTTCACTCAAGTGGAACAAGAAGGGTGATTATCTTCTAACTGGAAGTGTGGATAGAACAGCTGTTGTTTGGGACGTGAAGGCAGAGGAGTGGAAGCAACAATTTGAATTTCATACAGGTAACTATTTTTTCTTTTCATCAAACATCATTTCGAGTCAAGTTTTTTTCTGTTGTGCGTATGACATTGGATAAAATTGTGAATATAGGCCCAACACTTGATGTTGATTGGCGCAACAATGTGTCATTTGCAACGAGTTCCACGGACAGCATGATCTATTTATGTAAGATTGGAGAAACTCATCCTGTCAAAACCTTTGCTGGCCATCAGGTTGCATCTCTCATCCAAGTTTCTGCCATATCTTATCATTTAGGTTTAGTTTTCTCAGTCTTAACTTACAAATGCCCCCATACTAACCCAATCCAGAGCTTCCATAATTGCAGGGGGAGGTTAACTGCGTGAAATGGGATCCTACTGGTTCATTATTAGCCTCATGCTCAGATGATAGTACCGCTAAGGTTGCTGAATACCTCTTAGATATTTACTTAATGCAGTTAGCAGAAATTTACTTTTGTGCTCAGTTTTTCTCTGTTTCCTTATATCTATCTTTTTTTCTTCAGATATGGAATATAAAGCAACACACCAGTGTTCATGACCTCCGAGAGCATACTAAGGTAGGTATATATATCAATCCACAAAGTCTTGAGATTTTCAATAATTTTTTTTTCTTTTTTTTTGCTTTGAATAACACCTAATATTGGTATACTACTTTATTAAGGAAATTTATACAATCAGATGGAGCCCAACAGGACCAGGAACAAACAATCCTAATAAACAGCTTACTCTCGCGAGGTTAGAAAAATCGCTTAAAAGAAGTAGAATATTCATTCATTTATCTTTACAAAAAACAAAAGTGTCATATTGGCATAGTATTTATCATATGTTTCTTGTTCTTTGAATGGAACAGTGCATCATTTGACTCAACAGTAAAGCTATGGGACGCAGAACTCGGGAAGATGCTATGTAGTTTCAACGGACACAGGTAAAAAAATGAACCATCAAAATGATTTGTTAACTGGTAAGCATTTGGTTCTAAGTTACTGGCTTGATTTGAAGGGAACCGGTTTACTCACTGGCGTTTAGTCCAAACGGGGAGTACATAGCAAGTGGGTCTTTGGACAGATCGATACACATTTGGTCTTTAAAAGAAGGCAAAATCGTGAAGACATATAAAGGAAATGGAGGCATTTTCGAAGTGTGTTGGAATAAAGAAGGTAACAAAATCGCAGCTTGCTTCGCTAATAACTCGGTTTGTGTTCTTGATTTCAGAATGTAGCTTTTAGTGTACTAGTCCGTGCACTCTCTGTTAATGCCGTATTTTGTTGTCTGTACATATTTTTACACGAAAATTCGTAAAATAGAAAAAAAAAAGAGCGGAAGATAAAACTGTACCTGAGATTAATCTTTATATCTTAATAATCGTCATCCTGTTTTGGGTTGACTGTGTGGAACAAATAAATTGAAAGAAAACAAACGGCATAAAATTAAAAGATGTAAACATATCTTCAGATTTAGTACACAAACCGAGTGATTTTATTACACAATTGAGCTAACGGAGCGAACTATTAAGACTTCGGAGACAAAAGTCAGTCTTTATTATGTGGAGGTCACGTGGATAGAGCTGACGGGGTCGTGCAACCCCCAAGCCAAGCACGCTTTTTTATTTATTTATTCGTCTTCTTGCTTTTTAATAACCAGGAAAAAAAAATTCAAAGCAAAACAATTGGACTAAATTCCAAAATGTAAAGAAAATTATGTTACTTTGTTATTTAAAACGTCTACAAATATAGTGCAGATAAAACAAACATTAATAGTGGAGATTATAAATGAAAAGATTCGCCATGCCGATGTCGCAATGTTTCCGTTTCATTAATAAAAAAAAATTAATAGATGGCGTAACGAATCGGAAAACATATTAGCAACCAAACCAGTATTTTTTTTAGGTCCTTTTTGGAATAAGTAATGTTTTAATTCTGCGAGGGAGGATAGTGATACTCCCAAGAAGATTCGTTAATCCCAAGTTTCACACGATCTCCCGGGTTGTTTACAGATATATCCCTTCGCTTCTCTACAATTTACAAAATAATGCCATTTACAGTATTAACGTGGCTAAATATGATTCGGACAAAACTGTATTATTAAGTTGATTAAGTATATAATCAACTTAATGATACAGTTGATTATATAAAGCAATAGCCTGTAGCAACTAGGAAGATAGTCGCTTTGTGAGGATTAGCTTTAGGCTTTAGCTCAAAAAGCAGTAGCACAGATTTCAAACACTCCAAATTTGCAATTCGTAATCCTAATTTCAAAAGATGTCAGAGACGGAGAGAGAGCATCCGTTATTAGCATCGGAGGAGAGAGCTTATGAAGAAACCGAGAAAGTTCACATAGTTGGAGTAGACGAAGACGATGACGCTGATTACGACGACCTCGGAAATTCGCCTCGGTTTTCTTGGAAGAAGCTATGGCTATTCACCGGACCTGGGTTTCTGATGAGCATCGCTTTCCTAGATCCAGGTAACCTCGAGAGTGATCTTCAAGCTGGAGCTATCGCTGGCTACTCTCTGATTTGGCTCTTGATGTGGGCTACGGCGATCGGGCTTCTGATTCAGCTCCTCTCTGCTCGTCTCGGCGTCGCGACGGGTCGGCATCTGGCGGAGTTATGTCGGGAAGAGTATCCCACTTGGGCGAGGATGGTGCTTTGGATTATGGCGGAGATTGCTTTAATCGGCGCCGATATTCAGGAAGTTATCGGTAGTGCCATAGCTATCAAAATCTTGTCCAATGGATTGGTTCCTCTTTGGGCTGGAGTTGTAATCACTGCCCTCGATTGGTAAGTTTTCTCAATTTGGTAATCAACTATGAAAAAAGCCCTGATGCTTGAATTTAGGGTTCTTCATCGTTTGTTTGATTCTGAATACTTGGAGATATTAGGGGCTTTTAGATGGGATTCCCCTTTGTTTTTAAGCTATGTGTGGTGCGTTAATTGCAGTTTCATCTTTCTATTTCTGGAGAATTACGGAATAAGGAAACTAGAAGCTGTGTTTGCTATTTTGATTGGTACAATGGCGCTTGCATTTGCTTGGATGTTTGGCCAGACTAAGCCCAGTGGAACCGAACTCCTTGTTGGTTAGACTTGAAAAAATCTTTTGATTACTTTTTTTTTAAGGAGAAATGTTAAAAATGGTAGCTTTATCATATTTTTACCAGGAGCGTTGGTTCCAAAACTCAGTTCCAGGACAATAAAGCAAGCTGTTGGAATCGTGGGATGTATCATAATGCCTCACAATGTGTTCTTGCATTCAGCACTTGTGCAATCGAGAGAAGTTGATCCAAAAAAGAGATTCCGGGTCAAAGAAGCTCTCAAATACTACTCCATTGAATCCACTGGTGCTCTTGCGGTTTCCTTCATAATCAATGTGTTCGTGACCACTGTGTTTGCAAAATCATTTTACGGGACCGACATAGCAGACACTATCGGTCTTGCAAACGCAGGACAGTACTTACAAGACAAATACGGTGGCGGGTTTTTCCCAATACTCTATATATGGGCGATCGGAGTCTTAGCAGCTGGTCAGAGTAGTACTATCACAGGTACGTACGCCGGACAGTTTATAATGGGAGGGTTCTTGAATCTCAAGATGAAGAAATGGGTTAGAGCTTTGATCACAAGAAGCTGCGCAATCATCCCAACAATGATTGTGGCGCTTGTCTTTGATTCTTCGGATTCTATGCTTGACGAGCTGAATGAATGGCTAAACGTTCTTCAATCTGTTCAGATCCCTTTTGCCGTCATCCCTCTCCTTTGCTTGGTCTCGAATGAGCAAATCATGGGCAGCTTCAAAATCCAACCTTTAGTCCAAACAATCTCATGGATAGTAGCTGCTCTTGTGATTGCCATTAATGGGTATCTAATGCTGGATTTCTTCTCAGGAGCTGCGACGAGTGTGGTTTTCCTTGTGCTCGTGATCATTTTCGCCATTGCGTATGTTCTGTTTGTGCTTTATCTTATCTCAAGAGGCCTGACGTACACTCCTTGGCAATTAGTGGCTTCACATAAAGTAGTAACACAGAGGGATGATGAGTAAGTAAAGCAATAGAACCTTCCTTGAATAAGAAGGCAGAGAATGTTCTCCTTTTTCTTTTCTTTTTTACTTTAGCAAAATTTCTGCAAACAATCAAAATTTGGTTTTAGTATGGTAAGAATATATTGCTTTTGTACGATAAAATCCATGGAATAACAAAAAACCAAGTCATGATGTAATTTAATGTTTTACTTTATAGTTTTGAGTATACCTTAATGGAAGAAGATATTCGAGACCTTTTCGAATCTGAAATGTAACTTTTGCATCTTAGAATTTTGTCAGAATAAAACGTTAGCTCCAGATACTTCTTTTTGTTTTACAAGACTTAATTCTACCATTTCTATATATATATATATATTAATGGGCAAATGTCTAAAATAGCATCTTTCTAAATTTTTGTTCCAAAAATAACATTATTAGTTTAAATTTCCAATAATAGCACAAATTTAAGATTAAAATGCATTAAAACTATATTTTAATAGAAAAAAATTAAACCCTAAATTGTAAATAATGAACCCAAATACAATATTTTAACCTTATGTATAATTTATTTAGAATAAATAAGTATTTTCACATAAGTATTTGTGCTATTTTTGGGAATTTAATTTTATGATGCTAGATTTGGAAGAAAAACTTTAAAATATGCTATTTTAGGGTATTACTCTATATTAATTGAAAATCATTTTAACAAAGTAACTTTATGTTGACGTGTGATTTATAAGTGTATCACGCTGATGTGTCACACTACGAGAGCATTTTAAGATAAATATTACTTAAGACATAATATACTAGAGTATTTACAAAAATTACCATTATACAGTATATTATAAGTAAATCCCTAATATTTCGACATATAATATATTTTGTCATAAAATATAAATATAATGTAAAACAAAATATAAATTTTGAAAAATTAGTCAAACAAAATATAAAACAAAAGTTTAGTTTAATTGAATATCTATCATATGTATAATTTTATTTAAAATAGATACAATTTAAATCTATTTCTCTATAATCCGATTTTATTATTTATTTCATTTTTGTAATCAATATTAAAAAATTATTTTAAATATGAGATAAATTATATATATTTGATTTAAATTAATAAAATAAATAATTAATTATTATCTGTGAATATTTTTTCCCACAAAGAGCATGGGTCAAAATCTAGTTATACTAATAATTATGGAATTTTATTCGTGAGATTTTCAGATCCCAATGCTATAAAACCTTTTATGAGTTTTTACCTTTTATGAGTTTTTATATGGATAAATTTTATTTTGTGTGTTCTGTTCAGTAAACAGAAAATTAATAATACAAAAAATGTGAACGAGGAAGAATTGGTCAAATGTAAAGGAAGCGGCCTAATGGAAACGCGCTCGCGAACTAATCAACAACCTTTTCTTTATAATATAATGAAATTATTCCTGGTAAACAAAACTTAGAGATATATCATACATCACGTAACATTTCATTATTTACGAAAAGTTCATTTGCTAAAACAAATCACCAACTTTAAATGAATAACAAAAGAGGAGTAGCTTCTCCTAATGCAACCAAAAAAATCAATTCAATAAAAGTCAAAAATATAATAAATTGAATGATTACATAAACCTACCTAACAAAGTTTGACGTAAAACTCCCCACAAGCCTAACGTATTTATTAAGATACACCCAAAAAAAGTAGTGTTATATTAAAGACTAATTATGACTAAGCAGACCACTAATTTAATTAAACACTTTCATAAGGAAATAAGTTGCTTATCTTGTCGATGAAGGATTTCGTCTTTACCGCGCTTCCACTGTTCTAGTTTTTCATCCTATTTGAGAGAGATTGAGAGGTGAAACTGAGATCTCTGAGAGGTATTTCATCATCTGATGTATTGGTATTCTATGCGAGCTTTGTTCTCGTTTGTTGTGTCTCTGTTTTTGATTGATTTCTCCCTTTTTCTCAGGTTAGAAAGTTTTATGGAGTTTCGTAACTATGTAGAGTTCGTTTTATTTCCTCAGGAACTTCGGTTTTCTTTTTAGAAAAAAACTTTGAACTAGTAAATGGAGCTCAAATTGATGTTCTCTTTGACTGATTCATCGTTTCTATGGGGATTTAATAATTTAATTTGACTCGAGAATTGACTAGGCATTTTAATTCTTAATTTCTAGGGTTATTGTGTGATACTTAATTCACTTCTGTTTTGTATCTAACTTCTGAAGAACCTCTGGGTTTTGCTAGATCCTCACTGCTGCTCCTGTGTGTCCCCTATCATAAAGAATCATCCAATTGATGAAAACCAAATGTCTACTTACTGTATTTAGGGTTAATCCATGGTTGATATTCGTTGTGAAGCCATCGTTTCTGAATTTTCATTTTAGATTGAGGCGAATTTTTTTTTAAGTCCTACGTTGATTTTTTTTCTTATTTGTTGTTGTTGCAGTTCTTGTTTCTCAGGGGCTTTGATTACTACTAATTTGGAGAGCTACTAGAGGCTCAACAATCCTTCAGTTTCTGAAATCTATTTTTCTAGTTTTTTTAAAATTTTCATTACATAATGGTAAGTTTCTGAATGTCTCTGATGCTTAAAAGTAGTAACCACCTATGGTTTTGTTTTTCTTACTAAACTCCTGTTGTTGTTCTGGTATTTTTTTTCTTTGATAACGAAGGTACATACGGAGGTTTCTTGGTTAAGAGTTCTTCTAGACAACATTTCTTTATATCTTGGTTTATCATCAATGGACAACTTATATTCAAACCCAGCTCATAGATACTACACCAGAGGGAAAGAGATAGCAAATCTTCTGAAGCCTGTTCTTGAGAATCTTATTGGCTCTGATGCAGCTCCTAGCGAATTGCTTAACAATGGGTTTGAAGAATTATCTCAATACGTTGATGAATTAGGGGAGCAGTTTGAGAGCTGGCAACCTCTTTCTAGTAGAATCTTTTATGTAAGAAAGAAACATATTTAATATAACTGTTTCTGAGTTAACTCCTTTATTCCTATTTTCTACTTATCTTCTGTAAAACACCAGGTTCTTCGAATTGAATCTTTAGCATCAAAGTTGCGGGAATCTAGTTTGGAAGTCTTTCAGCTGCTGAAACACTGCGAACAACATTTACCTACCGATTTGATTTCACCATCGTTTGAGGTAAAAGTGCAGTGTTAGCTTCATATGAATCATCTACCACCAAATTCTTGCACTAATTAGATCAGACTGCACAGTTTTTCAGGTGATATCTTGATTTTTATGGGGTATTTTTGTTTTTTAATATTGGATTTGATATATATCCATGCAATGAATTATTTTACTTGAAGTTGTACGAAATTTATTTGTATTTTAAATAGTAAAGAAACCTGCAATCAAATGCTTTTATGCTTCCCTTTTCTTAGAATCATACTTAAAATGCACAAGTACTATTCACGAATCTGTGTGCAGTTTTCTTCAGCATCTAGTAATTGATCAGGCTGCTCTATGTTGTGACATTGTTTATATTGTAGGACTGTGTAGAATTGGTGAAGTTAGTGGGAAGAGAGGAAATTTCGTACACAATTGATCTAGCTCTGATAGATCAAAGGGAAGGTGTTGGGCCTACTTCAGAGGTTCTGGTGAAAATTGGTGAGAGTCTTGGTTTGAGATCCAACCTAGAGATTCTGATTGAAGGTGTGATACTTATAAAATTGAAGGAGAATGCCGAGCTTACTGAGAATCACACTGAAGCAGAGTTTATAGACGGATTGATCGCTCTAATAACCAAAATGCACGATTACCTTACCAACATAAAGCAGTCTCAGTTAATCTGTACGGTCCCTGTACCTTCTGACTTTTGTTGCCCTTTATCGCTTGAGCTTATGACTGATCCAGTCATTGTGTCATCTGGCCAAACATACGAACGGGTTTTTATTGAGAAATGGATTGATATGGGACTCATGCTTTGCCCAAAGACAAGGCAGGCTTTGTCTCACACCACTTTGACACCTAATTTCAGTGTCAAGGCTTTCATTGCCAATTGGTGTGAATCAAACAATGTCAATCCTCCAGATCCATTGGAGTTGATTCAGTCGAGTCAGCTATTCCTCCCTCTTCTTGTTGAATCAGATTGTGGGGATGACTCGGTTGGTTCTCTGCCTCCTTCCGTGCTCGATGATTCACTTAAGTGCGACGAAATTGTCCCCTTCAGTGAGCTTAAGTCGGAGAGAGCTTCATCATCAGAGAAGTCATCGCCAATGAAGATTGCTGGAAATGGTCATACAGAAACTTTTGATGCTACCAAACGTCAGGTCTTAAGTAGGTCTACTTCGGCACCAGGCATTGTCTCTGAAGTGGTTTCCAAGGCTGAAAGGAGCACTAATGCTGCTGCTGCGGCTGCAGATACACCAATCTCACGGGCACAGGCTTGGCAAGTTCCATCAGAGAGGCATTTTCGTCACCCTGGGATCATCCCAGTGACCATAAGAGAAACTGGAAGCAGTTCAAGTATTGAAGCAGAGGTGAAGAAACTGATTGAGGATCTCGAAAGTCCTTGGTTGGATACACAAAGAGAGGCCACAGCTCGAATCAGGATACTATCAAGAAACAGTACAGAAAATCGTGTTGTGATTGCGAGGTGTGGAGCAATCAATAGGTTAGTGAATCTGCTTTCCTCCAGGGATGAGAGAATCCAAGCGGACGCAGTGACCAGCTTACTAAATTTATCAATCAATGAAAACAACAAAACAGTCATCGGAGATAGTGGAGCTATTGAACCACTCATCAACGTTCTAAAAACAGGAAGCGTGGAAGCCAGAGAGAACGCAGCAGCAACATTATTCAGCCTATCAGTAATAGAAGAAAACAAGACAAAGATAGGAGAAGCAGGGGCTATAGAGCCACTTGTGGATCTATTGGGAAATGGAAGTCTCAGAGGCAAGAAAGACGCAGCCACGGCTCTATTCAACCTCTCAATAAACCATGAGAACAAAACCAAGGTAATTGAAGCTGGAGCAGTTAGATACTTAGTTGAGTTGATGGATCCTGCAGCTGGAATGGTGGATAGAGCAGTGGTTGTGTTGGCGAATCTTGCAACCACAAAAGAAGGAAAGATTGCGATTGGCGAAGAAGGAGGAATACCTGTATTGGTGGAAGTTGTCGAGTTGGGTTCAGCTAGAGGCAAAGAGAATGCAACTGCAGCACTTTTGCAGCTTTGTATGCATAGCCCAAGATTCTGCAACACAGTCATAAGAGAAGGAGCTATTCCACCTCTTGTGGCTCTTACTAAATCAGGAACACCTAGAGCCAAAGAAAAGGTTACTTCCTTTTTCAAATTCTTGTCTCGTGATTCAAATCTATTAACTTGTTCTATGCTTTCTCTTTCAGGCTCATAATCTTCTCAACTACTTTAGAGCCCAAAAACAATGCTACCAGAGGAGAGCCTGATCTTTTTTCACTGTGACAACACATTAGCTTCGTCCGGATATTCTATAATCAGTGAATAATAGCCTTTTGAGTTACTTGAGGATTTTGTGATATTAAAACTATGATAGATACTATGATAAATTAAACATTATGTTATACGATATGATGGTAAGAATAAACATCATTGCTTTAATCATGGTAAGCACCACTCCAGTCCTTGCAAGAATCTATTATGGACAACAAAAACAAAATTAAAGTAACCACACCCATATGATATTTCACTTTCACATCATTCTCGTTTTTTAAATGATGTTTTGCTTTCGTACCATCATAACGTGTATGCCTCTCTCACGTCTATTCGTATTACTTTGATTTTAACATGCATTAACCCAAAAATATATATATATATATATATATATATATATATTGATTTTTCAACATCAAATATGAATATGAACCACTAACATTATATATATATATATATATATATATATATTGATTTTTCAACATCAAATATGAATATGAACCACTAACATTATTGTCTTTTGGTTTGTGCATAGCGTCTGCGCGCGATCTATGATCGGAACTGCGGTTAAACGGATAATATTGTTGTTAGTTTGATCACGCGAGGTTATCGCAGGTTGTATGTGCAATTGTTTGATATTAAATCTTTATAATTTAGTGATTAAAAATTTTGATCGCGACTTTCTACGTCGACATGACGTTTGATCAAGCGAATAACACCTAGTGTCTTTTGGTTTTGATCATAACTTGCAGATCCCAAAAGTTTAGCGAGATAGATCAATGTACTTAATTAACTCGCAGCAAGTACAACGGATTTGATTCGGTAGACAAGTCTAACTACCATATGAAGAAACTTAAGAAGACTATCGTATGTTGTATGTGCTTGTTGAATATTAGATAGAAATTCGTTTTAATGAAGTTTGATAATTCGAACACAACACAGTTGAGAAGTCGACAGAGGTGGTGTAATAAAGGGTGTCATTATAAAAATAAACTCAATTGTAAGATTACATTTAAGTCCAAACTGTTGGTTATATATAAAATGAAATGAAAAAAAAAGAGATGAATCGTGGGAAAATTAGAAATCGTAACTGACAATTAACACTAACGTACAAAAAGAAAATTACGTACGAAATGATTAAACACAAAAAATATATAAAAACAAAGAAAAATGAAGTTTTGTGTGGACTTTATCACGTCAAGCTTCTTCTTCCATGATCAACGACAAATCCTACCTGTGATAGTTCCTTTAACCACTCAAACGTTCTTTTTTGCGCAATCGCTGTTTTCTCCTCTTTCTTCGCCGTCTTCTTCTTCACAATCAACCTCTGTTTCTCCTCCGATTCACCGGAGGCATTGATTTTCACAGGTACTATCGTTTCTGTCGAAACTGAACACTTACAATCCGAGAACAAAAAACTTCTTCTCCGATTCCTTGATCTTGGTTCTCCTGATCCACCGGTTTTCTTCGAATTCGAGCTCGTGCTTGTACTACTGCAGCTACTGTTTCGACTCACTGATAATTTCGCATTTCCGGCGGTTCGAAGTTCGATCTCTGGCGTACGGACGAGTCCTAATCTTAAAAAATCCCAAATCGAAGATGATTTAGGGTTTTTGATTGTATTCACTCTCGCCGTCATGCTCGATGATCGTCTGATCTGTGGTTGTGGACTCGGTTGACTGTAATCGATGAAATTGTTTTTTATTTTCCGGTCCGATCCGACTCTGGTTCGTCGGAATTCTACCGATTCAGATCTGGCAATTAACCGGTTCGTATTGGAACGGCCGGCGTCTAAACTTAGGGAGTGACGAAGCGGCAGAATTCGACCTTTGAAGAATAATTCATCTGCCGTACTCATCTCCGGAACCGGTTCACACGAATCCGACCTGACCCGAAACGATGAGCCGATTTCAAATTCGAATTCCTCTTCGTCTTCCTTTGATTGTTTCGGAAACAGAAGTTTCTCATTAGATAAATTCACCGGCAAATCACACAAAGACAACGTTTCTTCTTCTTCTTCTTCGTCTTCTTGATCTTGATTGCGATGAGAGATGAAAAGGTTTTCTTCTTCTTCCAAACATGTCCTCGCCATTTTCGACACTTGCGGGTTTCCAACGATAGACAGAGAGGTAAAGTTTTTTAATTTAAACTCATAACCAAAGAGTAGGCGACAAATTTGAATATTTAAAGAAGAGAAGAGAAGTTTCTGTTGAAAAAGTCAAAATGATATCGATACGACCTTTGTTCTTATGTATTTACACGACCTTATGTTTCAGTTAACATATAGTCTTGTATGTATTTATACACAAATACATATAGTTGGAACCAGAGATAAGCCATTCAAAAAAGGTAATATTTACACCGAAAGTTAATTTTTCCTTTATTTATATATAACAAAAATCATGGGAAGTATGTGTTCTAGTTTATAGGCCTCTCAATATGATTATTTACCCGTTTGACCTGCTGCGGGGCGGATGCGGATCGAGTGAAAAAAAATTTTCATATGCGGAGTGGGTACGGATCAAGCATTATTTAGAGCAGAATGGGTGCGAGTCGCAATTTTTTAATTTGCGGGTTAGCGGGTACCCGCAAATTTTGGGTTCAATCAAATTAATCAAATTCATGCCCAACTAATTTAGATTCAAACTAATTTAAATCCAAACAAATGAAATTATTAAATATTTTAATTAAATTATTTAAATATTTTTAGAAACTTTAATTAAATTATTTAAATATTTTTAGAAACTTTAATTAAATTTATTAAATATTTTAATTTAAATAAATTTATTAAATATTTTAGTTTAATTAAATTTATTAAATATTTTTAAAAATTTTAATTAAATGTATTAAATATTTTATTTTAATTAAATTTATTAAATATTTTAGTTTAATTAAATTTATTAAAAAATTTTAAAATTTTTTAAAAAATAAAGCGGGTCACCCGTGGGATCCGCTTGATTAATACGGGGTGGGTACGGGTCTAAAAAAATTGATTCGCAGATTTTGCGGATAAAACAATTTTGTGCAAAAAAATCTGTAACCCACCGCGGGGCGGGTCAGGCGGCAGGCCTACTAGTTTACTAGACATGGTCATTTCTTTTCTTTTTCCTTTTCATTCGGCATCGTGACAATTCTCTACTATAGGTTCGCTTGGTCAATATAATTATTTGTTGCATTCCACAGACTTAAATGATGTTCTGAATAACTAAAAATTAAAGAGGAACACACATGATATAGCTGAGAGGCTGTAAGATATGGCAGGCTTTTTGGTTATATGTCACTTACTTTTCTTCTAATACATGAAAACATTCACACAAAAAGAAAGAAACCCAAGAAAAAGAAATAGCTTATAAGTTTGGGTATGTGGAGGAGTGGACCTCGGCCACTATTTTCATGGCACGCGATAGCTACGCTTTACCCAGCATCATCACCATCATCTTCCACATGCATACATTTTTATCATTTATTTTCCTGTTTTTGTTTTTAATTATGATCTTTTTACTTTGTTCGAGAATAAATTTGTTTTTAATCATTCAATTAGAACGATCTAACGTCTACTTTTGTGCATAACTTTCTTTTGTCTCTTCTCTATTTTCAAACACGTATTAATGCAATACAAAATTGTTTCCCTTAATTGTACAAACATTAGACCTTCTAACACAAACTATATATACAACTAGATTTTGATCTAAAAAAATATTCACATATAATAATTAATTATTTAGTTTGTTAATTTAAATCATATATATATAACTTATTTTATATTTAAAATAATTTTTTAAATATTTTAATATTGATTACGAAAATGAAATATATAATGAAATCGGATTATACAAATAGATTTAAATTATATCTAACTTCGATGTATATGTGATAAATATTCAATTAAACTAAACTTTTGTTTTATATTTTGTTTGACTAAATTTTCAAAATTTATATTTTCTTTTATATTTTATTTGTAATTTATGAAAAAAATCTATTGTATGTCGAAATATTAGAGATTTACATATAATATATTGTCTAATGATAGTTTTCGTAAATAATTTAGTAAATTATATCTTATGTAATATTTATCTTTAGATGTTCTAATAATATGACACATCAGCATGACATATTTGTAAATTATACGTTAACATAAGATTATGTTATTAAAATGATTTTTAATTAATATATTAAAGATATGAAAATGATTGCATATTTAACGTAAAAGTAATATTACTTTGTTGTCCAATTCTAGAAGCATGTGGGCTAATAGTATTCATGAATAATGAACTTTACTCATAGTCAAGACAATTTCTCATTTACTAAGTAAAAAGGTAGAATGGATTTGAAATCTAGGTGGAATGTAACTTTTATTTAATTAGAAAATAATTTAACAAAAAACAAATAATACAAATTTAATTTTTAGACAAAAATCGAGAGTGACAAATGGACCGAATAGAAGAGAACGAAACCTAGGGTTTCGTCCCTCCAAATGTTTTCTTTGTGTCTGTTACATTTTTCCATCTTGATTTGAGTAGTGTTTGTTTTTTTTGTTTTTGTTTTTATCAAATCTTTTATGCGTTACAGAAATCTATAATAAATGTTGAGATGACATTACGGAAAAATACAATGAAATCATAATGTGTTTTAGCATTAGTATTCTACAAATTAATCGATTAAGATCTTCGATCGAAGATTTACTTCCTGTATATCGAAGATATAAGAAAAATCATAATAAATTATATTTCGTCAATTAAGTAAATATAAATTAAATATTGTATATAATTGTCATGACTTTAATTGACGAATTTGTCAAAATCTATTGAGTTTTGTTATGAATTAAATAATCTATTTTATAATCAATCCTTAGTAGTTTTTCTTGAACTTTTTTTATCAATTTAAAAGTCGATATCTCTATTGTTATTCAAATGTAGTTTGTCTTGGTATTACTCTTTAAAACAGAAAACAGATTGGTTATTGGTCCCAAGTGCATAGAGAAACTATGTAAATACTTTCACCTTTAGTGCAAATTTGTAACTTTGTGACATCAATAGAAAATCAGATTATATATTTTACTAACCGTCGTAACATGTACAAAAATTCCACTTGTTGGGTCATTTAGAAGGAAGACCAATCTTTATTTCTCACAATAACTCTAACTAGATTTATATCCACGCTATGCGTGGGAGAAATATTCGTAAATTATAATTTATTAGTAAATATAAATTAAATATTTAAATTTTATTTAAAATTACTTTTAATATTTATTTTTTGTATATATAAATTAAGGAGTAAAAATAATTATTTTTTACGAATTTAATAGTTTTTTGTTAGTTTAATAAAATATATTAATTCTCTAACCAAATTAATAACAATGATATAATTGTAATTATTCTAATAAGTTAAGTTCATTTATATATTTATTTGAAATTTACCGTAATGATGACACGTTAGCATGATATTTCTGTTAATAATACGTCATAATAAAGTTATTTTCTTAAAATATTTCTCAAATAATATATTAAGGATTACAGTAGTAACTTAAATCTATTTATATTTATTTAAAATTATTTATAAATTAGCGTATAAAAAATTTAAAGAAATAAAAATTATTGTTTTTGTAAATGTAATAGTAATTTTTGGTTAGTTTAATAAATTATATTTATTCTCTAACTAATTTAATATCAGTGGCATGTATTGTAATTATTCTAGTAAATTAAACTTTTTTCTATATTTAATCTGAAACTTGTTGTGATGTTGACACGTCAGCATAGTATTTTTGTTATTAACATGTCATGGTAAAATTATTTTGTTAAAAAAATTTTCAAATAATATATTAAGAATTCATATTTCAATGTAATGTCTTAAGGAGCTTGATATACACAAGACATCCTCGAGAGCATTAATATAACTCGGAACCATGCAATTTTCTGTGTCCCACCACATTGTGTTGGGAGCCATCACATTGGTGTGCACCAAAGGTTATTCGTAGTTGTTCCCATAAAAACGACGAAAATTAAAGAAATACAATCATAAAATCTATATTGATGAATTTATACGAAATTTCCAGCATTACATATCATAGTAAATAAAAAGATCCACAAATGTTTGGAAACTGATATGCATTTAACTTAACCAACAATTTCAAATATTTGAATTTTACTAAGATTTTGGATGATTCTATGGGAGTTTTTTTTTTGTGAGTGGATTATAACTAACCAATACAATATCTCAATATATTTATATGAAAATTTAACACTTTCATACGAGGGATAATATAATCGAATTCAATATCTTTGTGATAAATGTAGACGATGATGTAACCAGTAAACTATTTACTCTTCTCGATTTTATAGGAATATATAAATATTAAGATTTGGTATTAAATATTTCACAGTTTATTTAAAATTACAAAATTTATATTTGTATTTCGAATTAAATTTTTCTTCAAAATCGATTAAAGTCATTAAAAATGAATGATTAAATACTTCTAATTCAATAACATTAAATTTTAAAAACCTTATAATAATCAATAACACGAGCATTGGTTTTAAAGCTCTTATAACAAATAACATAGAGTTTGTTTATTTAAGTGAAACGATTCTAATTGTTGCGTTAATACATTAAACCAAATAGGCTCATTACTGCAAAACCGATTGTTTAAAATGTTGGAATGCGTTGTTTGGGCGATCGGCATGGACTTACCGTCTACCTATGTCTCCATGGTTGCACATTTCAACACTTTTTCATCATTCTTTCTTCAATTTTTAAAAAATTATACTTAAATTGTGTAGATCTACAGCATTAGATCCGCGTTTTGATTTAGCGCTCAGAATGACACAAACCTAAAGCTAAATCCGCGTGCCACTTAAACGACTGCTAAATCCGCGTTTTATAAAAGCCCATTAACCACCAAAATTCGTGAGTATAATCACAAAAACTCTAATTTAGTCACTGTCGGCATTTGCACTTTGTCACAGCCTAATAGAATCGAAATAAGTAGCAGCTAAAACAGAAAACGATGTGTGAGATAATGATTTATCTTTTGACTTTTGATCATTTCTAAATTTTTGTACTTTTCATTCAATATTCAAGACTTACTATTGTTCTGGCTGTAGAATCTCTGTTTTCTTTTTCAAACTAGCAAATCCAAAAACAAACTAGATAATCCCCTTAAACAGACTGCATGCCGTTTTAAACAGAGGTCTTATAGTAAAACGGCAACACAAATATCTGTGACATAATATAACTTTTCTTATAAATTACATCCAACTAATCGCCACGGGACTTGCCACCACGTGTTTCCCATCTGACCATTCGATGCTCCCAAAGCTGTTAGATCCAGACGCCTTAGACGAGTCTACGGTAAACGTCACCGTATACAACTTCTTGTCGTTTGCTGCTTTAAAATTCAAAACCGTCGGTTCAACCGAAATCTTGACCGCTGTTGTCTCCGAAGTTACTTTAACCGAGTAGGTCCCGGCTCCTCCCACGCTAGTGACAGTGCGCGAGTACTTGTACGTACCGGCTCTGTCAACGTTAACGGCGAACGAAGGGTAGTTTAAATCGGCAACGGAGTACCGCTTGGACGGATCGCATGTGTAGTTGCGTCTCGACACGCTTCGGATTTGCGACGATGTGTAATTCAATGCGCAGAGAAAACCTAAGTAATCCTCCGTTGTTAGGTCGTAGATGAGCCCTGGATTGATGGCGGTTGTTGGTGACACGTGTCCTGCTCCGTGCTCGAACGGTGTTGAAGGCTTCCCCGTCGCAATGTCGAGGATCGGTTTTCCGTCTTTGTAGGTTTTGTAAGCGGTGGTCATGAGCGCCGATCTAATCGCCGCCGGGCTCCATTCCGGACGCACCGCCTTAATAAGAGCCGCTAAACCGCTGACGTGAGGGCAAGACATCGATGTTCCTGAGATGATGTTGAATTCAACGCGGCGAGTATCGGAAGCGAGTCCGGTGGGTCCCTGCGCTCCGGTCCACCCGGCGAGGATGTTGACTCCCGGAGCGATCAAATCTGGTTTGAGAATGTTCGGCGTTATAGAATTAGGTCCTCGGGAGCTAAACGCTGCAACCACTGGAGATGGCTGGACGTTGACGACGGTTCCTTGGATCAAAATCGAAGCGGTTGGATTCGGATCGGTCAAGACGTAGTGCCGAATAATGTCACCGGCTTTCTCCCCCACTGCAGTCGCCGGTAGCAAATGAGCATCCGCCACAAGCTCTTCCCCGTTCGCCGCCGTATTAGCCAGAATCATTCCGAGCCCACCAGCCGCTTTCACCACTTCCCCTTTCTGAACCCTCGCATTCACTCCTCTGTCACACATGACGATTTTTCCCTTTACTTTCTCCGGAATTAGGGTTCCGGTCATACACAGATTCCCATTAGTAGCGGTACTAGCATTCCCGGCGTAGACGAAAGGCAACAACTTAGCAGGAAGAGCATCTCCCTTGAACAACGAAACTCCCGAATAGTTCTTCCCGTTGCCGAGAATGGCAAGCGCCGGAAAATCCCGATCTATAGTTCCAGCACCAACCGTAGTAATCCACGGAGCTACGTTTGATAAACTGAAAGAGCTGGGACCAGCATTACCAGCAGAGCAGGAAACCAAAATCCCTTTTTCCATGGCGGCGAATGCTCCAATCGCAATACCGTCTCTATAATAGTCCGACATTCCACCGCCGAGAGACATCGACAAGATGTTGACGTTATCTTCGATGGCTTTATCGATAGCCGCTAAAATATCTGAGCTAAAGCAACCACCTTGCCAACAAACTTTGTAAACAGCTACGCGAGCCTGTGGAGCCATTCCACGAGCCGTACCATTAGCAAATCCTAAAAGACTAGCTCCTTCCACGAAGGATCCAGCCGCGGTTGATGACGTGTGAGTACCGTGTCCGTCGTCGTCTCTAGGAGATCTCGATTCTTTAGATTCGTCTACGGGTCCCATCGTTGCCTCGTAACCTCGAGCGAAGAATCTCGCTCCGATTAGCTTACGGTTACAGAGAGAAGCGGTGAAATTAGTCCCAATCTCGCATCCTCCCTTCCATGTAGACGGAATCGGACCGAATCCTTTGTCGGAGAAGCTATTTCTCTCCGGCCAAACACCGGTATCGAGAACTCCGACGACGACGTCGGTAGATGCGCCGGTTTCGGGGTATAAATCTGCGTTGTGAATGTCGAGACCGAGGAAGAGTGGAGTCCGAGTAGTGTGTAACTCGTAACGGTGCTCCGGAAGAACCGAGATGACACCAGGTTGAGTCATGAGCGAGTCGGCCTCTACGGGGGTTAGCCGCGTGGCGAATCCATGAATCGCGTTGTTATAACTGTAGAGCAACTCAGCAGAGTCTGAGACAGATCTGAGAGAGGAACCATACCAGTTAGAGTGTTGGTCGAAGGTCGATGGCATCTGAGAATTGGCCATGTGAACGATGTAAGTTTCTTTTTGAGCTCCATCGGACACGTGACAGAATCCCAGACAAAGATGAACAAGAAATATGAAAGCAGTGGAGGAACTAAACGAAGACATAACTTATTTTGTAATATGTGTGGTCTCTTCTCTCTGAATAGGAAAGGAGAAGATGAGACTGTGTTTAAATACAGTGGATAAAAGGAAGAGATATTGGACGCGTACAAGTGAATCATTTTGTGTTGTGTCCACTCTTCTTCTTTCAAAGTTGAATTACTATTTTATTTTGGATTTATTTCGGTGAGCTACACAAATTTATGCGATTAAACCTATTTTCATCTGTACTTTTTGGGTCTTTCTTTAACTACATAAACTGCATTTTTCTTTCATAAATTATACAAACTTCATAAATTCTTCTAATTGCAGAAATTTTATTAATGTTTATGCGTTAAATAGCTACTAAATCTGGTTCTAATTTGAAAATTTGGTTTTAACTTTGGTTTATTTTGAAATTAAAACCAGATTTTCGAAGTAAATCAAGGTTTAATAATAATTTAACGAGTAAGCATTAACGAAATTTTTGTAATTGAAATAATTTATGAAGTTTATGTAGTTTACAGAAGAAAAATACAGTTTATGTAACTTATAAAAAAACCCAAAAAATACGGGTGGAAATAGATTTATTCGCATAAATTTGTGTAATTGAGAGAAGGAAATCATTTTATTTTTCAGTATCTATTTTTGTTTTTTTTCGTAAGTTTGAATGTTTTAGATTTCTGTTCACATTATTCCACCTGTATTCACATATATCCAACGGCAATTACTAATTACTATACGTTTTTTCGTATGTTGTCTCGAGATTCTGTTTGTCTTATGCTCGAAATTCTTATCGCTCTTTAATTTTTTGTAAATTGTGTAAGACAGTAAATATTATGAATAATTAAGAGTAATTGCATAATTTATCTTCTAAATTTAGCACACCAAAAATAAAATCTTAAATATAGCAAAATTATCATGTAAAAATAATTATTTATTTTTAATAAACTATATATAAAATTAAAATATAATGTTTGGGTTCATATTTTCCAATTTAGAATTTAATTTTTTTATTAAGAACAAGTTTTTAATTATTTTAATATTAAATTTGTGCTATTTTGAAAATTTAAATTATTAGTGCTATATTTGAAATAAAAACTTTAAATATTACTATTTTAGTCAATTGCCCAATAATTAATATAGTCTTTTTAATTTATAGTAGAAGACTCATTGTTCGTCCTCTCCAATGAGCAAGGTTTCCTAATCACGGGTACGATTATTGGTGGTTAAGTGAAATACAATTCGTTTATTAAGCAAAATTTATGCTTTTATAAAGTATTTACAGTTTATATGTCCCCGTTGGTTTCCACGTTCACTTTCACGCGTTACCAAATAATCAACTATTGGACCTGTCTAAGAAGTGGCTCATGACTCACGAAGGCAATACATAATTGCAAATTTTTGTTATTTAACACCACAAACTCCCAAGTTTAATTTAATTATTAACCAACAGAGATCCAATCAATGTTTTTGTACGCCCCGGTCTAGAGAATAGATAAGCTGAGCGACGGTTCAGAAGTAATTGTCTTTTTATGATTTTTCAAGACGACCAAATCTTCCTTTATGATAATAGCTATATCATTAAGATCATTATTTTTTTACTTAATTTTTTTGTTTTTAAGAAAAATTCTTAACACAACTTTGTATATATTGATATATAATACTTCATCTATTTTAAAATAATATATGTTTTTGACTTTTCACATATATTAAAAAACCAAAAATAAACTGATAGAATACTATTCAGACTTTATTAAATGTATTAACTATATATTGGATAGATTTATGTATATCTTTGTAGATTCCTTAAATATACGTTGTACTCTTGTATATATGTGCTACGCTTTATCATATCATGATCATTACAAATAGAATGTCGTAATAGTTATCTCAAAATTCATTTGATAACATATGGATCTCTGGATTTCTATATGAGTCGAATACCCATTCAAAAATGAAAATAGAAACATAAATTTCGTTATTGAGATACAACTGTCAATCTAATATTGCATATCTTTATATAAAAATTTAATATTTTTATACGAGTGAATATGTAATCGAATTTTACAAAAATAAACGTATATGTGGTGAAACCACTCACCCATTTACTATGACCAGACAAACAAAAATTATGTGTTGATTTATTATAGAGTAACATAAAAATGTTATAGTTAATTGAAACTTTATATGTTTTGTTCTAGTTTTAACCACAAAAATAGCTCAATTTTAGTTAGAATCAATGGTTCCGATTGATTTATATAATCATAACACAATTAATTCTGAAAATGCTGGAAACAGCAAAATGGAAAATATAAATATAAATATCATAGTTTGCACATATAAAATTCGTGAAATTGTTTTTCCATTGGTAGTAAAGACGATACAAATGTAACCGAGATTAACACGCATACGACTAGATTTGGATCTAACTATCTACGCATAGCTTCTTAAATTATGGTCCAACGTGTCATAACGTGCCTTTTCTCGGACCTCATTATATCTGCAGTAGGTAAAGCTAAAAACAAACTCCAAATCCATCGTCAACCGTCCGATCGCAAGATATATATAAAACTAGATTTTGATCCACGCATTGGAAAAAAATTTTCATAAATAATAATTAATTATTTATTTTGTTAATTTAAATTATATATATATATAATTTGTCTCATATTTAAAATAATTTTTTAATATTGATTACGAAAATGAAATAGATAATAAAATAAGATTATACAAATAGATTTAAATTGTATCTATTTTGGATAAAATTATACATATGATAGATATTCAATTAAACTAAACTTTTGTTTTATATTTTGTTTGACTAATTTTTCAAAATTTATATTTTGTTTTATATTATATTTATATTTTATGACAAAATACATTGTATATCGAAATATTAGTGATTTACATATAATATACTGTATAATGATAATTTTCGTAAATACTCTAGTAAATTATGTCTTAAATAATATTTATCTTAAAATTATCTAATAGTATCAGCGTGGTAAAAAGATATCATAAATCATGCATAAAATTATCGTCTTCCCAGATAAAACATTGTTTATACAAAAAAAATATATTGTATGATTCCAAAATTAATTATATACATATGATCTCCAATGAAGAAAAGAATTTTGATAGCTAAATGATGATGTTTTAGACATATGTTACATTGTTACGTACAACTAATTATGAAGTCTTTATAATCTTTTTCTAATCGAAAAATTATATTAACTACATTGCACAAACAAGAACTTATGTACTTTTTAGAGTACGTAACTCCTGGCAAGCATTTTCCTCTTTTTATTATTAAGTCTTTTTCACAATTTATTTTTTTTTAATTTTGATTTTGTATTTTCAATGCATAATTTCAATGAAATGATCATGTATTATTTATGTTTTTAATGTATTAACAAAAATACATAAAAAACAAATGAATTAGTTTTTGGACAATTTACTAAAATAACATCATTTATTTACTTGTAATAAAACGGAATGAATATAAAATTAGTTAACTCCTTTTCCAAATTAATGAAAGCAATTATATTCGTTTATTGAATTATGACAGTTGGGACAGATGAGTCGGAACGAGTAGATATTAGTTCGCGACATGTGACCTTAGTCAATTAATTAACTAGTAATCTATCCTTGAAACATCATGCTATAAAAATAGTCTCAACAACAAATCATACCATTTTCCTACCTAGCACAGCTTACACTCATAATTTAATCTGTTTGCTCACTTTTAGACAACATCTCAAAGTCCGTACTTGTTTAAGATATTCAATGATCTCTGCCGAAATTGATATCATTATATTTAACCGACTAATTGTTTTACGTCTGGTTAGGTTGAGTCCGGTTAAACTCCCAAAAATTAGGGCTGAGCATTCGGATATTCGGTTTGTTTTCGGTCGATTATTTTTAATTTTGGTTTTTTCGGTTAGTTAGATCAAAGATCCATTCGGTTATTTTTATATTTTATTCGGTTTTGGTTCGGTTATACATCAGTTTTGGTCAGTTCGGTTATTAAATTTAAAAACAAAAAATAATCGAAATAATTGAAATAATTGAAATAATTGAAATAATCAAAAATAACCGAAAATAGCCAAAAAATAACAAAAAAATAACTGAAAAATAACCAAAAAATAACCAAAAAATAATCGAAAATAATCGAAAAATAACCAAAAATAACCGAAATATCCGAAATATCCGTAATATCTAAAAATATTTCGGATAACTGAAAAATAACCAAAAATAACCGAAATATCCGAAATATCTAAAAATATTTCGGATAACCGAAAATAATTCGGTTTTTTCGGTTCGATTTTGGTTATTAACCAATAACCATAGTTTTTCAAAAAAAATATATGTTTGCTTATTTTTTTATAATCGAATACCAATCAAAATCTGTTTTTCGGTTTAATTTCGATTCGATTTATTCGGTTTGTATTCTTGGTCCAACTCTACCAAAAACGATACGATATCCCCATGCGCATTGTATCCATTCCGGGTCAAGTCAACAATTTTGTCTCATCCCGAGCTATACGTTTATACAAGAATCTAGATACTCGTGACTCTTTTTTGTCTGTATACACAACAGAACATTATATCCATGCATCTCCGCATTATACATCCAAATGTCTTTAACTACACAGATTATTTACAACTAACGTCTTAATCTGTGTAATTAATTACTTTTACATCAAAATATGTCAACGTCCGTGGATACCATTAAAGGCTTCGCTTTATTTTTTCAGCAAGTTGTTTTACTTTAGATTTTTAGTGTTTATTACTTTTTCTACATTTCCTTTTCTCAAAATGAATTGAAGTCCGTTCCATGGTTAAGCGCGCCGCTTATGGTACATTGATTAATCATTTTCTATATACAGAGATCGAGTAAGAGACGATTCGAATCTGTGTATAATTAAAGTAATTTATTAGGAAACATGGGCATCCAAAACGCTTTTTTTATGGGAAATCGCATGTCGGACTAACCTGGGGTTCTGATACCATATTAAGAAATATGGACATCCAATTCAAAACCAATTGGCAATGAGTGGAGTAGCCCATATCATTTATATACTTGTGTAGAAAATCTCCAACTTCCAATGTGGGACTTTCACACATTCTAATAGGTCTCCTCGAGATATGGGCGGGACACACACCAACATCTCGAATATACCACGACAATACGAGCCACTTATACGGGCAACTACCAATGTGGGAAACCGTTTTTATGGAAAATCACATGTCGGACTAACCTGGAGCTCTGATACCATATTAAGAAACATGGGCATCCAACTCAAAACCAATTGGCAATGAATGGAGTAGCTCATATCCTTTATATACTTGTGTAGAAAGTCCTCAACTTCTAACGTGGGACTTTCACATATTCTAATATAATTTCACACACGTTATATAATGTAAATCAGTAAATCACAGAAACATTAATAAAAAAACGATGTTATGTTGAGAACGTACATAACGAAGTGCTTTTTATAGATCAGTATGGGTTTTGACGACGACATCAACTAACCATTGCTTTGACGGTTTGGATCCAAATACCATGTGTGCTGATTAGAGACTTTTTGTTCGTATGGTATGATATTTACTTAACGTGTCTTTACATCGGACCTAACTCAATTCCCATCCAAATAATTAACCATTACTTTTTTTGTCGTAATAGTTAAACTATAATTCGTCGTATTACTACACTTTTGACACAAACTTACATTGTTCTCGCCACACTTACTATTTATGAACGAGAAAAGTAAAAATATATCAACAGCAAAAGTTGGCAGGTTTGGTTCATTTTATTGGAGTCTTTAGTGGATGATGCCACGATGAGTATTTGCCTCTTGTCCACGTCCTTGTTTGATTTAATATTGAAAATCGGAAAAGAATAGTATATACCATGGTTATAATTGGACCACGCTTTTTTCTTGTTTTGGAAATTGATCAAATTGAATTGTGTGCCTGCCTACCATATTTATTTCAGGATTATTTTTCTTTTCTTTTGAGTTTTAATTTTTAAAAATTTTAAAATAAAAATCTCACAAAACTATATAAAAAGTAAAAAAAAATGGTAATTAAAATACTGATTTTTGTGTTTGAATCATTTAAATAACGAATTTTTTAATTAGTTATTTAATAAAGATTTATAGTTAAATACGTCGATTCTATATATATAATTAGTCAACATTAATATCAAAGATAAAATTTTTAACTCTATTACTTATTTTAACCAACTAAAAGTAGATATCTCATAAATAAAAAATAAATAATAAAAGTTAATAATGTTATTTTGGTATTAATATTGACTAATGATATATATAAATCGACATTTAACTATATATCTTTATTTAAATAATTTATTTAAAATTTCTGATATTTAAATTACCATACAAACATAATTTCAAAATTTGAATTAATCATTTTCCCAAAGTAATTAATAACTGTGCTATTTGCCTTTAACCGTAAAAATGAAATGGGCCATTAATCGAAGATCTTACATTGTTTACATTGGGCCTTTGAACTATCACTACAGAACTACGTCGTAGCCCATTCCAAAATAATAAAACAACGATCATTGTTGACGCGTCGTATGCATTGAAAATACTCTGTAACTATTAATTATTGTCCTTTGATTTGAGAGGACTGTGAGTCGCGATTAGATTTCGTAGTTAACGTGGTCGAAGAAGACTGTTCAGGTAATTGATTGAGAATCTCAGATACGTTCTTCAGTTATGGGAGGAAGTAAGCAAACATTGATTTTAGTTTCTGCGTCGTTTTCAGTTTCATGCTGTTAGTGTTTATCCGGTCATTGGAATCAATTGGTTGTAGGATATGCAATAGAGAAGCATAATTTTAATTTCCCTTTATTATCATCTGATTAGTTGTTCATCATCTGATATTCCGTTACGACTTCGATATCTCAAATTCTTCAGTTCTGCTGATTTAGCATGAACCACTGCGTAAATCAGTATTTAGTGATATATTTGGAATTATAAAGCCATTTTAATCAAAACTTTAGAAAAATTACGCAGGCGTGTGTGTGTGTCTGTGTTCTTATTCAATTTTTGACAACTATTTGACAAGATCTTCCCATTTGCAGTATTGACCACCGGCCAATGCACGGTAGTAACGGTCTCTGCAATACACAGGTCTTCCATCAGCAGCTTCAGCTGCCGCCGCTGCCAAGTCATCATCGGTCCTAACATCTATGGGCAACCGAAGCAATTCTTCTTTTCTGCGAAGAGGTGAATTTGCTTTCAACAAAAGCCAAGAATTTTGATAGTTGTAGATAGAGTTTTTTTATTTATTACCTCATATTGAACTTGCTATTGTTGGTTCTTGAAACGGAAACTTCTGGTTGGTTTTCGTTAGAACTTAGAGCGGTTTTAAAGAAATCTTCGACTGGTGTTGCAAAAACAAACAGCACGAATGCTGAGACGAGTAAAGCTCCTGTTCCAGCTAATGTTTGTTTGAGCATCTTGATTACTGGCTTCACCTGAAATTTCACAAAGCTGCCTGATATTTCATTTGTTTGCTGTTTGCAATATTGAATTAAAAACATTGTTTGTGTCTCATTTACCTTGTAAGAACCAAGCAACCTGTCGCGAGCCAATATCTGGAAACATGTGTTGCAAAGTCATAGTGATTTAGCGATCAGTCTCTTGGGTTTTTAAATTCCGCAGGTCAATCCAACAGGAAAAGATGCATTTGCACAAGGCATGTTCATTTCTTCTTATCTTAATATAACACATGCCTAATATATTTGAACCCGTGATACCTTAGCAGTGTTTTAAAATAGATGAGGTATTTCCACGACGATTTTATTTACAGGAAGTTATGAAGATCACAACTTTCCATTTGAAGCTACTACAAATGACTAGAGCTGTGAGCTCGTGATAACTTTGGGGTGATTATCATATTTAATTAAAGCTTTTGGGTTTCTTAATTTCATTCTGTAGACTTAGCAAAGCAGAGGAAAATTCAAAATGCTAACCTCTGGTGGCTTCACCCACATTTGTCCATCATACCATCCGCTCTCTTCGTATGGAACAACTGCAGAAAGTAGTCTATCTCCAACATAGCTCCATCCCTAGAAAACAAAGTCAAGAACAAATCAATCAGCTTTATTGGAATCCATGGGAAATGGTAAAAAGCTGAAAGAAGCAGGGAAAGTTTAATACCAGGTAAATTCTCAGGACAATCAATGAAACGAGGAATAAGGTTCCTGTCCCTGCAGCTAGAACAAACCTCAAAGGTTCCTGCAACATTTTTCAAAGGAAATGTATAATAACCATGCATAAACACATTTTCTTGCAGAGTCTCTGATTCGAAGCTCACTCTGGAAGGATTAAAGCTAGCAGCTGCAATAGGAACCCCAAGAACAGTAAAGGTGACCAACCAAAGACCACCGAGACGAAGAAAGAATTGGCTTGGACCCAATTCTCCCCATGAATACAACATGCCTTCCTTTAAAGACGAGTACTCATTCACCTAAAATTTAAAAAAAATCAAAACAGAGAAAAGGTCATATTATTACTTTTCTTTACTTACTACAATCAGAAAGATTTACTAACCGGTCTTTGTTCTGAAGGAACTTGTATCTCCGAACTTGGATCCCAGCTTTGTCCTGAAAAACTCATGCTTCCACTGCCATTTCCTTCATCCTCCATTGCTTTCATCGAAACGCTTAAAACCAGTTGCTTCTTGTTACCATCATCAACAATTCCGCCATATTTGACGATCGAAAAAGAATCAGAGTAATTCCCAAGCTTTCTGTTACGAACCCGGTGGGATTTCTTCGGAATCAAAGGGTAATTAGCGTGTAATCTGAGCATTGCTGTACCTGATTTTCCGATGATTTTGTTATTGTTGATATGAAGAAGATTAAAGGTAAGTGGAGCATAGCACCTGAAAGCAGGCGAAGAATAGAGAGCCAGAAATATTATTAATCAGTTTTAGTTTTTTTTCTCTTCTGAAACTGTGGCGTCTCTCTCTTTCCACGTGGCAGATGCTCCCATGCACGCATCTCCTCCTGTTTCCACGAGCCTCTCTTATCTTTCTAATCAGTTACATTCCTATCATAATAACGATCATTGGGTTCATTCTGCCCAGTTTGATTCAGTCGGCTTTCAATAAAATGACCCATTAAACTTTCCAAATTAGCCAATTGGGCCATATTTGTAAATATATATTTTTAGTTTGTTTTTGATGTGGCCAGTCAATGCCAAAGACATGATCATATTGGATATGTTCGTTTCGTAGCCGCAGATTTCTGCGGCTGTGTTATGCGATTAAACGTTATTCGTTTGATTGTCACAGGTTTCTGCGGTCAAACGCTACGGTCGATCGTAGAAAACTACGATAAAAAATTTTAGTCGCTGTGAAATTATAGCATTTGCGATCAAACAATTGCGATACAATCTGCGGCGATCAAACGAACAACAATATTGCAGCGTCTAACCGCAACGTCTAACCGCAGGTCGCTGCCGCAGATGCTGCGACAGACAAACAAACAGCACTATTTTTGGCGATATATTTTTCTCTCTCGCTGAATCTTGCAGTTCCCACTCTTGTCAAAAGGTGGATTTGTCAAGAAACTTACCAAACAAAGATTCAGATTCCATTGTTATAAAAATCCAGGGAGGCTCTGAAGCATTCGAGCCTTGAAGGGAACATGCCAGCAAATATGGCAAGTACTTGTCCCATAACTAATTCATCATTGGCCCCTTTTTTTTATAACTTCTCCTCTATCATTCAGTTATTATTATCCCCCTTAATATGTATATAGAGAATGTAAAGAGATAAAATCGAACCTTGTGTAAATACTATTTTTGATAATTTCTTGCATATTGATTTTTTATTTACAAGAAACCTACAAAGAACAAAATTACTGAAATGCATTAAAAAAAGGGGTCACCTGATAAGAGACATGGTAAAACACTAAAAAGTACTAAAAGAAAACAATGCAAATCTATTTCAGAATATAGTTAATATGAATATTAGTTATTATCAAATTACATTCAAGGTCAATGCTTGAAGCCATGGCTGCTTCTGCTTCTGATGTTTCATCAATCTCTCTTTTCTCACTTGTTCTTCAAGATTGTTATGATTACTATTGGTTGACCCTGTCAAAGACGACGAGAATCTCCGGTGACCAGTATGAAAAATTCCGTCTATCATCTCCTCCGGTGAAGAATTATTTTTCTTTTTCTTGTTCATTCTGATCAAATCACCACCGTAACACGACGGTCCAAGCGTTAGCTCGATCTCACTCTCGTCCATAGTATCTATATCATTACCACCGGATTCTCCTCCGCCGGAATAATTCACCGGCCGGTCAATCTCATGGTCATTGCCCTTGTTGATCTTCATGTTTTTCATCAATATCTTCTGGACTTGATATAACCTATGAAGTTCATACACCTGAAAATGCATTATAAAACCATATATTAATTTTTAGTTATATATGACGTAAGATGAAATAGATCAGAATCTAGTAATTACCTGTTTTTTGAATGTTTCTTCGTGTTTAAGCATAGCCATTTTCATGTAATGCTTTTCGTAGGGATTAAGCTTTTCCATGTTACAAGAAATTAAGACTTAATCTCATCAAGATCTCAAGAAGACTTGATATGACGAACTTTGCTTTGTAATACCCTCTAACAAAAAAAAAAGAAATTCAATTTAGTCTGATATTACTCGATTGATAGATTCTGCAAATTTCTGTCTATGTTATAGATAAACAATTACGTTGGAAAATATTGTGTTTTGCTAATAATTTCATAGATGTTGAAATAAAGTGTGTATTAATATCAAATAAATTCAAATAGACAAGATTTTGTTATTAGATTATGGCCCCTAAGATTCTAGTGCATTCGTTATGTACAAACATAATCGTGAGGGTGTAGGTTGGAAAACCGACCTTTGTGAAAATAAAATTCAAACCAAAAGAATTATAAAATCCATAAACCGGAAAATTCGACATTCAAAGCCTCTAAATATTTGTTTATAACTCTATTTTGATTGGATTGTTAAAGTTTCTCTGAAAGTTTGTGATAACTCCAACAGATCAAATCCACGAAACTATATCTTTATTGACTAGAATTCAGTTAAGTTAATTTCTTACAATTACACTTAACCTTGGGTTTACACAACTCTACTCTGTGTAGATTGCAACCAAACAATTCCTAGTCTACCCAAAGATATATTTCAAATATCTGTCTCGATTACTTCAACGCAGAAACACCTTTCGCTTGACGTAACCAGACCAGATCCCAAAACTCTTTTTCTGAGAACTCTCAGAAAAACTCTCTCTCTCAACGCACCACCCTCTCTCTGTTTTTTGCTCAAAAGAAGACGTGAATTGAAAGATTTTGTTATTAGATTATGGGCCCCTAAGATTCTAGTGCATTCGTTTATGTACAACATAATCGTGAGGGTGTAGGTTGGAAAACCAACCTTTGTGAAAATTCAAACCGAACAAATTATAAAATCCATAAACCTAAAAATTTTACATTCAAAGCCCCTAAGTATTTGTTTATAACTCTACTTTGATTGGATTGTTAAAGTTTCTTTCATTAACCAAACAGAAACAATCTAATCAACGGATTTCTTAGCCATATAATTATATATACTACAACTAGAAATAACAAACAAACAAATCAAATTAAGAAAAGATAATTAGGAGGATTAAATCATTACTAACCTGAAACGATTAGGTTTAGAAGCTGATCCTATGAAGGAAGACGATGATGAAGAAAATCAAAAGCAACTCTTTTTATAAAGAGAATAACGAGCAAGCAGATGATTATGCTCCACATTCTTCTTAGTTATATATACTGCAGATCAATTATTTTAAGAGAAGAAATTCACTAATTTAATGATTATAAAAAGGCTTAAGTAATCATTAATTTGTTTAAAAATATCTTTCTCACAAATCACATTAACCAAAGTGATTGTTGCAAACTCATGTCCAAACAAATAAGAGTGTCTTTCAGCCAAATAGCCTTTAATTATTATTCTAAGAAATATGCCATTTGCCACCTCCCCACACATCTCCAGCAAAGCTTTACTTACAATTCATCTAATTATATAAGGGTTCTTCGTTTCGTAGCCGCATGAAGTTGTGGTTGCGTTATGCGGCCAAACGTTATTCGTTTGATCACCGTAGATTTCTGTGGTCAAACGCTACAGTCGATCGTAGAAAATTATGGTAAAAAATATTAACCGCTGTGAAATTATATCGTTTGCGATCAAACAATTGCGATAAAACATGCGACGATAATCTATACTTGTCAAACGAACAACAATACCACAACCTCTAATCGCATCGTCTGATCGCAGATCGCTGTCTCAGACGTTACGGCAGACAAACGAACAGCGCAATACTCATTTCTATTTCTTTATATATAGCACATTTAAGAGAAATGTTTTTTAATTAGTTTTAAAGTTTTTATGTAAATTTCTAATTGTTTTTTTTTAAATTAGTTTTTCTTGGTATTAGCTGGATTGTTTATTTGGATAATTATTAGTGTAATTTCTTTCATTTCTTATTATCATCTGTGTTTTTTATTAAAAAATTATAAAAAGAAATAGAAAAAGTATATATACTTATGTACATTAATTACGTGGATATATGTGGTCAAACGCTATAATCGATCGCAAAAAATTGCGATAATTTTAATCGATGCGAAATTATACCGTTTGCGATCAAATAATTGCGATAAAACATGCGGCGATAATCTATACTTATCAAACGAACAACAATACCACAGTCTCTAATCGCATCGTCTGATTGCAGATCGCTACCTCAAACGCTGCGGCAGACAAACGAACATTGCAATACTCATTTCTGTTTCCTTATATATAGCACATTTAAGATAAATGTTTTTATTTAGTTTTAAAGTTTTTATGTAAATTTCTAATTGTTTTTTTTAAAATTAGTTTTTCTTGGTATTGGCTGGATTGTTTATTTGGATAATTATTAGTGTAATTTCTTTCATTTCTTATTATCTGTGTGTTTTTTATTAAAAATTATAAAAAGAAATAGAAAAAGTATATATATTTATGTATATTAATTACGTGGATATATGTATCCGAAATTGAATCTAGATTTTGTCGGACTACTTAGAAATCTTTTGTAAAATCTTGGCAAATGAATGTGTGTGTATATAATGTGAATTTAGTGGTTGGTGAAGATTTAATATAAAATAAACCATATAAAATTATGATTCGATAATAATTATGATTTAAGAAAATAACAACGGGGAACATCTTATATCTTGCTGAGCTTGAGTCACATGCAACCCAGACTAACAAATCAAAGAACCCAGTTGTCTTAATATAATTATAATTAAGCAATATATAAACAACTATGATTGTTAATATCTAGTAACAAAGTTTAGATATGGTAAAATAATTAGAACAGACTTTTGGGGCTAAGGGGGAGAATAATTTGGTATTTAGAGGAGAGAGAGCTAATCAGAATCTGAGAACAGGTGGCATGGTCGCTGGTCCCACAAGTATGGAAAAGGAGTTCGATCTCAGCCGTTGATTTTGTTAAGGATGTCTTTTCAAACCGTTCAAAGGGCTTTAAACTGACCCAACAGGATCTGATCTCCACCGTATCTATAAAACACACATAAAAAGCCACTATATGTAATAATGATGGTCTATAATAATATATTGATTGAAAATCATTTTAACAAAATAATTTTATGTTTGATGTGTGATTTACAAATATATCATACTGATATATCATATTATTAAAACATATTAAGATAAATATTATATGAGACATAATTTATTAGAGTATTTATGAAAATTACTATGAGAAAATATATTATATGTAAATCTCTAATATTTCGATATGAAATATATTTTATCATAAAATATAAATATAATATAAAACAAAATATTATAATTTTTAAAAAATTAGTCAAAAAAATATAAAACAAAATTTTAGTTCAATTGAATATTTATCATATTTATAATTTTATCTAAGATAGATACAATTTAAATATATTTGTATAATTTGATTTTATTATGTATTTTATTTTCGTAATCAATATTAAAATATTTAGAAAAATTATTTTAAATATAAAATAAATTTTATATATATATATATATATATCTGATTTATATTAATAATATAAATAACTAATTATAATGTGTGAATATTTTTTTTACTTATTCTAGTTATTCTAACTTACTAATATTTTTATAACAAAGGCTCTCTGTTTAAATGTTCCTGGACCGACTTTTTATTTGTCTAAATTGAAAATCTACTAGCCCGTTGAATTTCCATTAAATTAATACAAGCCATATATCTTTAGAGTTGGCCGTTTTGTGTTAAGTGTATCTTCTATGTAAAGTCAATGTTATTATGTAATGAGCAACGGCGGGGAACAATGTCAAATCCTTTACAGCTCACTAGTCATAATTAAATTTTACAATAAGAGATTATTTAAGGAATAAAACAATGTAATTATAAGCAAAATACCTGGGAAATAATTAAAAAAGAATCAAAATTATGTGGGAATTAACTAATTAAGCTGATTCCGAGATGATGCTGTTGATTTACTAGGATTTTAGGAAAGTCATTGGGGAATCTCATCACCTCGTCTTAAATTTCATAACTTGTTGGATTCATGAATAGTTCGTTTGAGCATTGTTGGATTTTCATTGACAAACTCAGCATATTAGTTTATATGATAGATCGATGGTCGGCTTTTCCTTCAGAATTAGATGAATTTTCATATTTTGTTTTCGTATTAAGCAAACACAATAGACCAGTAGTTGTTGGAAAAGGAGTTAATTAGGTTAATAATTCAATTATGTTGAAAATCGGATTGAAAACCTAGCCGATGAATATTCCCTCTCATTCTTTCCATCTTGTTAGCCAAACAGCTAATTCCATAATAATAGAGTTGTTCGTTTCGTAGCCGCTGTATCATGCGGTTAAACGTTGTTCGTTTGATCGCTGCAAGTTTCTGCGATCCAACGCTGTGGTCGATCACAAAAAACTGCGGTCAAAAATTTTAATCGCTGCGAAATTATAGCATTTGCGATTAAACAATTACGATACAACTTGTGGCGACAACCTGCGGTGATCAAACGAACAATAATATTACAGTGTCTGACCGCATGTCGCTACCACAACGTCTACGACAGACAAACGAAAAGCACTAATATCGATTTTTGTAAATGTAACTATCTGTTATGTTAACATATAGCATGTGACAAGCAGGGCCGGCCCTGAGTTTAAGAAGGCCGCAAGCAAAAAAGAAAAAATGACCGTTTTACATTATAATATAAGAATATTTTCAGAATGATGGCTGATTCTTTTAAAAAAATATGAAGGGCCGCAAGCATGGGCTTGTCCCGCTTGGTTCCAGGACCGGCTCTGGTGACAAGTAGCTATGAAAATATAATTTTTATAGCAAAAAGAAAGAAACAAACGTGCATAGAAATGTGGAGTTTAAATGATGCAATTGGAGAGAGAGGCACGCGTTGCCGGAAAGAGAAGGGAGCAATGGCATGGAGCCGTGGGTCCGATATTCGACGCCTGCGTTTTTGGAGGTCTCTCGGAATTTGTTGTTTACAAATTATTTAAAACCAATGATTAATTTAATGCTCATTACGAGTTTTTATAAAATTTAATCAATGATTATTTAAAATCCAACGATCGAGAGATGTAAGGAAGAGGAAGAGGAAGAGTGTCTTTCTTCGTAGGTTCTCGAAGCAAACGAGACGCTGACACTTCTGCAGTCATGTTTTGTCCCTCTCTAATGCTACGATCATGCGCTTTCGACTCCTTTTTGTTTATTAACTTTGTTTTTATCCTCAAGTAAATTAATTAAGTCCCTTTTAATTTCTCATTTAATAATGTATAATCAGACTCTAGTCTATGATGTTTTTTTAAAGAGAACTCTGTGATGTTGTAGTTCATACACATGACTATGTGTGTGTGTTCACACATGCATGTCTTTGTATGCTTTGAGATTATTTTTCCAAACAAAATACTTAAAAAAACAAATTGCATATATATATATGGACAAATGTCTAAAATAACATTTTTTTAAGTTTTTGTTCTAAAAATAATATTATTAGTTTAAATTTCCAAAAATAACACATATTTAAGATTAAAATGCATTAAAACTATATTTTAATAGAAATAAATTAAACCCTAAATTGGAAATAATGAACCCAAATACAATACTTTAAGTTTATGTATAATTTATTCAGAATAAATAAGTATTTTCACATAAGTATTTGTGCTATTTTTGGGAATTTAATTTTATGATGCTAGATTTGGAAGAAAAACTTTAAAATGTGCTATTTTAGGGTATTAATATATATATATATATATATATATATATATATATCACATTCTAACTATTGAAAAACATTGCATATCTTTGTTAATCAACGATCATTTCATTACTCTTTTTTGTAATGTGTCCTCATTAAAAACATCTTTATATCAGTTTTATAATTATTATTTTCAGTTAGATAATTTCGACAAATATGAATACAATATAGTTGCATGCGAAACATTAACTAATCCTTCTAATTCGTAAAAAAAATCGAATTTATCATTTAAAATGTCTAGCCAAACACATCGTTTACAAATTTTTGCAAGTGAACGTCTAATTCAGTTGATTTAATCCTAGCAAACTGCACAATTACATTAAAAAAATGGACATGAGTGAGAATTTTTTAACACTTGAGAAACTTTTTTATCCATATATATCTACAATAGTTTTTGGTCACAAAGTCCTACAAATTCTGGAAAAAAAATTTGTTGCAGTTTTTGCCAGGCACGAAGGTCACGTTTGAGTATATTGTTAACTTTTAAGTTGGTGTTGTTCGTTTGGTTACCGCAGGCGGCTGCGGCTGCGGCTGCGGCTGTGGTCAATCATGCGGCTGCGGCTGCAGCAGATGTTGTTCGTTTGTCTGCTGCCGACGATTGCGAATGCATGATTTTTTTGCTTTATTAATCAAATGTCATGTTTCTTCATTCTTGTTTGTTAAGGAGCCTTCTAGACTCCCTGAGATGGCCCACCTAAAATGTTATTGGGCCTAAATACGCGAAACAAGGAAATAGCCCATTAACTTCAAATTTCCGAAATGGACCCAAAAACAGAACGAAACTGGTAAATAATACCGTAAATTATTATATAAAGTCAACGATTTCTTTTACAAATTCAAATCACAATTTAGTAGAGAAGCAACTCGTCGGCCATCACCATGATCGTGGCTCCAAGTTATGGATATTCTTCGGCCCAAATTGAACATTTCTTCAAAACATGTTCATATTTTTTTATACATTTTATGATAAAGTCCATTTCACGATTCCTATAAATACAATTCCATAGTTCCCACATTTTCTCATCAACTCAGACCATTTCTAGGCTTAAACACATCAACTTTTAAATCAAGGCAAAATGGCACGGTTTGGTCTGGTTCTAGTCGTGGCTCTTAGCCTCGCCATCTCTATGTTCCCGGACACAACCACTGCTCAGCTCAAAACCAATTTCTACGGAAACTCATGTCCAAATGTTGAGCAAATCGTGAGGAGAGTTGTGCAACAAAAAGTCAAAGAGACATTCGTGACCATCCCAGCTACTCTTCGTCTCTTCTTCCACGATTGCTTCGTCAACGTAAAGCTCAAAAGTTTGCTGGTTTTTCGATATTTGAAACCTATAATATAATTGATTAAATTTTGCTTGATTATATAATATATATAGGGATGTGATGCATCGGTCTTGATTCAATCAACGCCTAACAACAAAGCAGAGAAGGATCATCCAGACAATGTGTCCTTGGCTGGAGATGGATTTGATGTTGTGATCAAAGCCAAGAAAGCTATTGACGCTATCCCAAGTTGCAAAAACAAAGTTTCTTGTGCTGATATCCTTACTTTAGCCACCCGTGATGTTGTCGTTGCGGTGAGTCCTATTACAAAAAAATACTTAAGGTTAAAAAACATAACCCTATATATATTTAACTTTTTAGTGGAATTTCTTTTTGTGTGGTTTAGGCTGGAGGACCGTCGTACGCAGTGGAATTGGGTAGGCGTGATGGTTTGGTATCAACGGCTGCTAGTGTCCATGGAAACTTGCCAGGACCAAATGACGACGTTGACAAACTCAACAAGCTATTTGCAAAAAACAAACTTACTCAAGAAGATATGATTGCTCTTTCTGGTACGTAAGAATAACACCTTATTACCATATCACCAAAACAAAAGTATATATTAATCGTTAAAAATTCTCCAACGATGCAGCGGCTCACACCGTTGGATTCGCTCATTGTAGCAAAGTGTTCAACAGAATCTACAACTTCAATCGCACACACTCCGTTGATCCAACTCTAAACAAAGCCTACGCTAAAGAGCTTCAATCAGCTTGTCCCAAGAATGTTGACCCAAGAATCGCTATTAACATTGACCCAGTCACTCCCAGAAAGTTCGACAACATTTACTTCAAAAATCTACAACAAGGCAAAGGACTCTTCACTTCTGATCAAGTTCTCTTCACCGATCGTCGCTCTAGACCCACTGTTGACGCTTGGGCCAAGAACTCAAATGCTTTCAACGCCGCTTTTGTCAATGCTATGACCAAACTCGGCCGCGTTGGCGTTAAGATTGGACGCGACGGTAACATCCGTCGCGACTGTGGAGCATTTAACTAAGAGGAAAAACGAAAAATTTTGATTTTCCTTTTTTGAGTTTGTTTTCGAGATTTGATTCTTGACAGTTGTCTTCTGTTTGTTTCTGCTTCTTGTATTCTTGAAAAAACATTCACATCTTTATATCGTTATTTTGTTTCTTCGGGCTGTAATATTACCCTTTTCTTTCTATTAAACTTATTTAACGAATAAAGATTAAGCATACATAATCAGCACAAATAATTAATGCATATATACATACAAAACCTATAGATGTTATTCAACACATGTTCTGTAACTAAAAATTAGATATATCTAGTTATAGAGTTAGCTTGTCTGGAAATATGCAGGCAGATCTGTTGTAGCTAACCGGATCTTCTCAAGCTTTGCAGACCAATCTTCCCCAAGTATCGACGGGTTAAACTCCATAGCTACGTGAAAGTCTACCATAGATGCCGAAGAACATACTTCTCCCTGGCTACTAGAACTCGAAGACGATAATTCTAGACATGGTTTGATCAATCTTTTCAAGAATACATCGATTCCAGCGTTCAACAAGTTAGCAAATCCAACCGAAACCTTTAGTCCTTCCTCCATTATTCCATGATCGTCTTCGAGTTTCTTCTTTAAGGAAATCGAGTCAGGAAGCTCACCAGAAGAGTAACATGTCCCTCTATGATGTGTTCTCTTTCTCATTGCTCTAATATTAACACCAAAAGGAGCTTCAATGGGTTGATTTCTCCAACATCGAATCAATTGGTCGACTTGTTCACAATCTTCTAATAACCATTGTCGCCTACAACTAGACGAAACCGTTTCAGTGATTTGACTCTTTCCATTGCTTTCATTACAATCCTTAAGCCTCCGTTGAGTCCTTCCTTTACGAGGGGATTTAGGAAGGTCTTTGCATAAAGATTTGAAACTTAAACTCGCCTGAAATTTACCATTCAATTGCTTCTTCTTCTTCTTCTCTCTTTCTTCTTCTACGCCATTCTTTAGCAAGGGAGACGTCTTTGAGAGACATACATTCCTAATTATCCCTCTTAGCAAAGCGTTGTGTAGACTTAAATTCTCCTTCTTCACCGTCGATATGATTAACTTATCGAAATCAGATTTGCTGATTTTCAAGCTCAAGAATTTTGATAAGAGATTAAGATAGCTCTCTGTTTTGACCCGACCAATCTTCTGCTCAATCTGAGATTTCAACTCCAAAATATCTGTTCTAACGATATGATGCTGACCCGTTGGCATTTGGGTCCCTCGAATTAACCTTTACACAAAAAAACAGAATGTCACACAAGAACTTAAGTGTAAAATACGAATCTGGATCCGTACAAGTCAAACCACGAGAATAAAGGTCAATCCAAGTTCCAATAACCAAAAATTGTCGGAATTCAGATCCGAATTACGAAACCCAGACTGGGAATTGTTGAGATAAGTAGCTTTTTCAAGTTCATTGAAAAGATTTGATATTAAAATATTCATGTAGAAAACACAAATGAACAACTGCACCTACCAAAATAAAAATCAAGGCTTGTTAGCAGTTTCGAGTAAACAGCACCAAGTTCCATACTTTCTCTCAATGTTGAATAATCAAACACGAATTTTTTTCAACCGATTCAGCAAAATCTACAAAGAACCAAATAAGTAGAATTAAAACTGTAAGATTTAACTAACCCCGAGAAGAAGACCAGATACGAAAAACAAAACTCGAATCGAGCTTGATGAACAGTAATGAGACGATTTTAATCGCTTCGAGTAGAGAAAAAAAGAAGAAGAGATTTTGGGAAAATTTAGACGGATGGATCGCATATTCTAATTTCTTTTGGTTTTTTTAGAAGCTTCTGCTTTGAGAGAGTCAACGTTTAGTCAACGTGGCACGTGCACAAAAATTTATCCAGCTGCATATTTACCAACGGACCAATCATGTTTTTCTTGATTTGCAAAAGAAAAGGGTTGAAAGTCAACACATTTAGACACAACGAGTCGGGTCGAGTTATCACATCCAAGTACTAAGAACTAATCCTTGATTAAAGATAACATAAACATCGTTATCCAGTTTAACCTTCTATATACGACTATCTATCTCATTAATTGGTACCCAAGCCGAGGCAAACACAACACTATGTCCCTTCCACGTCAGCACAAAACGATCCAGGTCATCATCATCAACACCTCTCTTCATTCCCCAAGCGGTCGCATGTTCCTCCAGCATCGCGTTAACCTCCGTCGCAGCCGCCTCACCGAACCCAAATCCGGTGAACTTAGCTTCTCTCATTCTCTCGAACCATCGACTCTTCGGCTCCAATCTCTCAACTCTTTCTGCACCTTCCTTGGCCACTACGTTTTCTATCTTCCAGTCTATATCCGCCTCGTACCAACGCCTTTGCTCTATGCCACGAGTTAGAAACGTGTCGGCAGTGTCGTAAGGGATCCACATGTAGTTGAAGAGAGACTTTAACCGTGAGATGAAGTTACTCGAAGTGAAGTCGGCGTCTTCGTCGATTAGGGTTACGATCGTTGGGTTTAGATCTCGAAGCTCGTTTAACAGAACCGATCTAAGGGGATTCGAAGATAGGGTTTCGTCAGGGATGTAATGGAGCATCATTTGGCAGTTAATAACGAGAGCTTCGTTGAAGAAAATCGGGTCTAATCTTAGCTGTTCGATTAAGGACGAGAGACCGTCGGAATGAGAAGAAGGGATGATTCTAAACTCCATTGCTATGTTACGTGTGGCTGCGAAATTGACTAGCTTCGACCCGAGTTCTTCGTTGGAAATTCCGAGCAATGGAGGAGGAGGAGACTCAGCGACGACAACGGTGAGTTTGAGAATTGGAAGAGGGTTTTTGTGATGTTTGGTTGCTATGGAGTCTATAAGAGTTGGAATTTGCATGCAATGAGTATAACTTAAGTCAACGATGTGAACGGAAGAGTAACCTTCGACGGCGTCGAGGATCGCTGCGTTGGCAGCGATAAATCCGAAACGGTGCCACGGCGTTAGGTCGACGAACGCCGCTAGCTCGACAACGGAAAAGCGGTGAAGTTTTTTGTAGGAGACCGAAGCAGCAGAAGCTACGGATAGAAAATCCAATGCGGGGGATTTGGAGGCGGCACGTGATATCAACGCGCGGAGGAAGGAGGATGCGAGTCTTTGCGTGGAGTCGCCGTCAGGGGAAGCGAGGTTGTTTAGGACCCAAATGATTTGCTGAGCCAACGTGGCGTCGTTTGATTCGATGGCGTTTGCGCAGTGTAGAAGAAGTTGTTCCATGCGGTTGGCATCGCCGCATGTAGAGTTGAAAGAAGAGAAACCGGGACAAACGGGTCGTCGGGTCAGAATCAAGGCTTTGTTCATAACTGGATGTTAGAGAAGGGACGGAAGCAGAAAGAACACAAGGAGGATAAGATTATGAAGGCAAGCGATGGAATAATATGTAATAATAAATGCAAAAATCAAGTTTTGAGAACAAACGAAGAAAGATGATAGAGTGTTGAGGGCAAGAAGGAAGAAAGAGATGAGACCTTAACGCACCGTTTTGATCTTCGAAACAAGACAAAGCGTATGTGTACAGCTTTTTATGGTCATGTGCTATCGTTTTCGGTTCTCTGGGTCTTAATTTATATAAGCGTTGATATGTCTATGCATCTAGACAAAATATCTATCATTTTTAACATTTTTTCATGACTTTGTACTTCCATATATAGATATTTGTTATACTTTATACTAATTCAAATAAGTCAATAACCGTTGGAAATAAAATAAATAAAGTTTTGCCTGTGCAACCAAACTATTGGGGGAGAAAAGAATTACCGAGAGCTGGTACTGCAACTAAACGGGATAAATTCGTGCTTTCGGTATTTTAATTTTTTTTAAAAGAATCGATACTTATTATAAAAATATTATGATAAAATAATGTAAAATGATCATTTTTTCTTTTTTTACTTACGGCTTTATTAAACTCAGATTTGGCCCTCGGACTACCAAATCAATTTCAATTTTCTAATTTCGGGAAACTAGGATCATTATTTTAATTGGTCTGATAAACCTTATTTTAGCTGAAGGTAATTATATTAATTATGTCCGTTTACAACAAACACAATTCGAAATACATTTTAAAACATCTTTTTATAAATTAAAAAAAAACAAAGGCTGGTCTACCAAAATTTCAGATAATAGCAGATTAGTTCATTATTTTCCTCAACTGAAAGTTGAATTCGTAACCTTGATACTCACTTAATCGAAGAAATAATTGCATATATACGAGCTAGTAGACGCCAGTTAATTTTACTATATATATATGTTTTACTGTATACGGTAAAATTAATTTCATTTACAGACGTCAGTTTTAATATATTTACTATATATATTTGTTTGGACAATAGAAAAAGCCAAAAGGTGAGGTAAAGTCGAGGGAGAGTATGATATTAATATGAAGTGGCAACAAGATGAAAATAAAATGTGGGCACATCAAATACACACGCCTCGCGATGACAGGGACTAGAGGACATGTTTCATTACCCAATCGATGTTTAATTAAAACATGACAAATACTAACTGTCGACGATAGAAAGTTTAATTGTCATTTCCGTCAGCTAAATTTGCTCGGTTAAAACTTGATAATATTATTAACTATAATTCTTGTACATGATATCTAGCTGAGAAAGAGTAATCGAGTTAGTTGTTGTCTCACTTTATTTATGTTCTTATCTAGAGACCATAAAATTTGTGTTGCGCCTAATTCCTTATCTCAACACGATTCTTTAGCACTTGATGAATTCAAGAACAATTTTATCGTCAAGTTTATCAATGGCGGAAAAACAAGATACTTTTTACCCTGAGTTCACCTCCGGAATGGAGAACTACGTCTCAGGGGTCAGACAGAGTCCGACAATTCACTATCACTTTAACCTTGCGATTACAAACCTCACAGCGACACACGTCGGAGAACAACCTCTCTGACGAACACTCTTGAAAAGTTACAGTCGCACACCGCAAAAACAGAAAAAGAATTCAAACTTCAAACTTAGAGAGATGACCCTTTTATACTAAGGGTTTACACATAACCGGTCTTTTAAACCATCCAATATTACGGTTTGATTTAAGTGAACCAGACTAATTTACGGTTTAGTCCACCACTTAACAATTTGAGATCAAATTTGGTGAGAACCATTCTATTTTGGCGCAGAGAACAATATCCGACAAACTCAAAACGAGTGCAATTTGTCCATTGGAGTTATCTATGAACCAAAAATATCTATTGGAGTCAGGACCGAGTCTGACCCCAAACAAATCAAACTCGTGTTTGAAGTCTTCATGTATTAATACAAATAAATCAATCGTTATTGTAAAAGTAAAAATAGAATGATTTACTGAATAATAACATATTTTTTTTAAAAAAGTAGAACGGTCAATTTTTTATAGTTTAAGACGATCCATTTTAATTTTTCACTTACGACCTTATTAAATTCATGGGCGGCTCTGATTGGAATTAAACTTAAGTTCTTGATTATATACTAGGATTAAGGGGCTTAGAATTTCACTGACAGCTAATAGACAAATGAAACAATGTGTCCATTTTCAAACACACGTAAACAAAAGAACTGAGGAAGTTGTTTCACCAAACTATATCTATATACTTGTTTAAATGAGAGCATTATTATTTTCGTTACGTAAAAGTGAGAGTGTATAGAACTAATGCATACAAAATATTCGGTTTGTTTATAATGAATGTTCCGATACTTGTGTACATGTTGTCATGTTTAGTATGCGTGTGAGAAGATGAGTCAAAGTAGTCAGTTCCTTATAGGACAAAGAGGATACACGATAGGATATATCTCCGGCGATGCGGGATACAGTCATGTGAACATCACGTGTCCGAAAACCGTTCCGTCATGTTCTTATTGTCTCCATCGCTCCTAAATCTCCGGTGGTCCAAAGTCTTCAGATTCCATACACCTCCTCTACTGTTAATTTACAAAATTACCCCTGAAACATTATCGTCATACTATGCTACATTTTGATATAAATTACATTTAGTATGTATAAATTTTGTATGAGAATGTAATTATGTTATTTACTTTTCGTAATATTAATGACTGGCACAAAATGTGAAATGGTTTAGCAAAAAATAATAATTTATCGTTAAATAAAATAACGTAATCAATAACATATTGTAAATTGCTTTTTAACACCAACTAGATTTTGATCCACCTCTCTATAGGAAAAAATATTCACATATAATAATTAATTATGTATTTTATTAATTTAAATCATATATATATAATTTATCTTATATTTAAAATAATTTTTTAATATTGATTACGAAAATGAAACACATAATAAAATCAGATTATACAAATATACTTAAATTGTATATATTTTGGATAAAATTATACATATGATAAATATTCAATTAAACTAAATTTTTTTATATATTTTGTTTGACTAATTTTTCAAAATTTATATTTTGTTTTATATTGTATTTATATTTTATGACAAAATATATTATATGTCGAAATATTAGAGATTTACATATAATATAACGTATAATGACAATTTTCGTAAATATTCTAGTAAATGATATCTTAGGTAATATTTATCTTATAATGCTCTAATAGTGTGACATATGACACACTTGTAAATCACACGTTAATCTAAAATTATTTTGTTAAAATGATTTCTAAAATTATTTTGTTAAAATGATTTCTAAAATTATTTTGTTAAAATGATTCTTAATTAATATATATAGATATAGATATGAACAATAATTAGTATATTACGACAATTCACAATAGCAAGAAAAAAGCGGTGAAACCCATACTTTTCAGTAACGGAATTATAACCTTTAAAACATATATTAATTACATTAAATCAGATCCGACATGTGTGGAAGAAATCAGTAAAAAAAAGCAGTATATTAATTAATAGTATTAAATTAGAATCACTAGTGGATAACGTGATGATGTAAACACCAATACAAAATGCGTGGATTAGGAGATGAAAAGAAGTTAAGGAACGACCAGTAAAATCGTTCAGGGGACATATGTCTCTTGGACTCTCCCACGACGAAGGATCGTTTTATATTTAGACACTGATTTTTGCCTGTTCATTAGTGGCAAAAACAGCACCGCTTTTGTCTTTTTAAATTATCTTACGTCATACCATATATATAATCAACTAACGATTAAATTCCTTAAAAGGTATATGAACACCATAAAAAAAGTTAAACCGAATCATTTATCTCACTCTAAGGTCTGATTAAACCAAATCAAATCCGTTTCTGTCATAATTAATCTGCCCAAAACAATTTATGTTCATTGTGACAAAAACCATTGAGCAAAGTGGGTTCGGAGAGACGTAAGGTGAAGAAAAGACTTAATGGGCCCTGCCACTGTCCAATTAAAGCGACGGCTTCTTCTAATCCTTATTGATTTGACTTTGGGGGCAAATCTTTTCATTTTTCTTTTGATGATATCATCTTCGGATATGATTCATGTATATTAATAAAAAGAATTTAGATTTTCTCACTCAGGTAAAAGTTGGTTAATTTTCTTAATGTGAATCATATTTGTTTCGAGTTTATGTATGTATATATATATATATGTCAGTTAATTTCATGTGTTATGCATATGTAATTTCTTTCGTAAATTTTATAAAATAAATGAAAATGTTTGAAAAATTAATTTAAATAAAATGTTTGAAATTGTGATACTCATAGTATTTCGGTATCTTGAAACATATGTTTTTTTGTCAACACTTTGGCATGGTGAAGTATTATAAGTATATTATGAATTTTTTTTTAAGTATAATATGTCTTTTAAGTAAATATGTATAGAAATTTAGATTTTGTTTTTTGTAATAATTCAAATGTAGAGATATATAATTTGGTGATTGGATTATAATATTTATGATCTTCATGTAAGTATTTGTTCAAAAATAAAATAGTTAACTATATACAAAATCTGTAGATATGATCAGACCCGGTCCTGGAACCAACCGGGACAAATCTTTGCTTGCGGTCTTTCATATTTTTATAAAAGAATCGGTGTTTATTCTAAAAAATTTATGATAAAATAATATAAAACGGCATTTTTAAAAAAATTTACTTTCGGTCTTGTTAAAATCAGGCCCGACCCTGGATATGATATAAATTTACCAAACTTATTAAGAATAAACATTTCAGTTTTGATTTTTATGTTTGGTTAATTAATAAATTTACCAAACTTATTAAGATAAGTATTATATTTTTGCATTAAGGTTCAACTAATTGATAATGCTACATCATTGAACGATTCACTACCGTTAGGTTGATATGTTATGATTCAAATATTTTCATTGTTTTTAATCATCACTGTCTGATCATTGTGCACGGCTTACATAATAAAATTTCGACTTTTTTACAAGTATATATTGTTGGGTTAGAATGTCTTATCGGTTTGGAATCCGGAATTAAATCATTAACAGTAAAAAAGACGTTAAAATGGTTATAATGGTATTTCAATAGACTTTGAATCTCCAACAGGGTCGGGCAAAGTAAGTCCGTGTTTGCGGTCCTCAATATTAATATAAAAAATTAGTTCTTATTTCAAAAGTAATCTTAGCACAAATGATAAATAAAAATAAACTACTTCTTTGAGTTCTTCAGTTCGAATCCTTCTAACAACAAAATTTTTTAAAATTAGAACGGTCCAATTTTTTTGTATAATATAAAACGACCCATTTTTTTTTGCTTGCGGCTCTATTAAATTCAGGGCCGGCTCTGATCCCCAAACATTATAAGTCACCTAATTAGTGAATATTCTACACGAAAGAAATTCACAATCATCTCTTGTCCAAGTCATTACAGTTAGGGTTTGTGGAAATATTCAAATTCCACCAATGATATTGGTTGGATATGTTTAAAGGTAGACGATTGGACAAAGTCATATATCAAAGATGAAGTTTATTGCCTCTTTATTTAAAATGGAAGTGTTCCTATGTTCTGAGACACATATCATTTAAGTCTTTGAAATTTCTTAATCGAGTTCAACTTTTAATCCCAGAAAAACATTTTTTTTCTTTCGTCCATTCTCTGAAAATTAGTTTTTCTCAAATCTTTCTTTAATCTATTACTCTTAATTTAAAGATAAAAATTACTCTCTTTGCGATATTAAAATTTAGATGTTTTTTGCAAAATATTTTCCCATAAATTGACAACTAATCAATGAATATGTTGTTGAAAAAGATTTAAAGTGTGTTTGGGAGAAATAGGTAAAATAGTAAAAAAAGTCATAGAAGTCAGAAAAAAGAAAGAAAAGGTGACATGGACCACTGTCTTTTGCTTGCCATTGGAGGTTTTGCAGAAGAATAATTTTGGGTCCCATGTCAAATTTTCCGTTTTTATAATACTATAAAACATTATCATAAACGCCAAATTTTTGCATTAGAATCAAGATATGTTTTTCGGTGAAAAAAATAATCAAGATATGTTTTTCGGTGAAAAAAATAATCAAGATATATTTTTGCTTTCGACAACTTGTAGTCCAGTATATACTAGATTGAACCAAAATATTAGTAACATTAACACAAACTATTAAATCAGATGCCATGCATCCTAATGCATCACAGAGTAAACGCTTATGAATGAAACATGACATCATGCAGTTTGGGATAGATTAGATTACTTGGACACTTTGTCGTCTCTACTTCTATTTTAATTTTTGTCAAAATATAGAAAATTTATCTAGCTTAACATGGGCACTAGACTCGTGTCATTACGAACTCAAAATCAAAAGTTCTGAATGATTTAGTGCACATATGTTAAACTGATCAGCCAGTTAATACGATTCTTTTAAACTGATTAGAAAGCACATTAAATAAAAACTTATAAATAAAGCAAAATGCATTGTATCACACAGTTTTGTAGTCCAGTAATATTTTTTCATCTTATTTTGGGAAAATAATTTTTAGTGATATTTTTGAAAAAAATGAATGTTGATATTTTGAAATAAAACTAAATTTTTTTGTAGTATTTTTAAGAATTGATATATCAAAAATTGGGAATATATTTTTTGTTGTAAACAAAAAGAGTGTTTTAAAGTATTCAATGGGTGAATAATGGCTCTTTGCGTCGTCCAAAAGCCGCCTCCAAAACAAAAGGGCTCTGTGTCATGCATGCGTCCTCTCTAACTTTACTCCTCCAGCCACGTTCATGCTTAGATTTATTATTCCATTCACCATTTTAAATATATATGTACGGTGGAACTATTTTGATTTGTTGGACTTTTTTTTCCATCATTTTAGTTTATTTAATGTTACAGGACCCCACTACACTTGTTTGAGAAAATTTACAGGACACATTTTTATTGTATATTGAAAAAATAGAGATAAATTAACAGGTTCGGAAATTTCAATTTTCACTCAAAAAAAGCCTCTAAACCGAGAGAACAAGACCAGGTGGGTTAACTCGCCGGTCCAAAATATTTATCCACGAAGACGGGGAAAAATGTGTAAAATTACATTTTTAGCCCTAACAAAATCAGAGGGAAATGACACAGTTTCCTTAAACAAAAAGGTTAAGCAGCTTGCTTGTTTCTCCTCCACCAGTTCCAGCGTTGTCCCAAAACGAAGCTGTCGTAGTCGTCATCGTTGTCACGGAATCCTCTGAGTTCATTGAAGGTGTTACTGATCGTCGCCGAATCGAAGAAGACGTCGTGTTAATGGGGATATTAGGGATTAGAGATAGATCAAGCCCCGAAGATGGTTGTTGTTCTGATGCTAATCGCTTCCGTTTAGTCGGTGAAGAATCCATCGTAGATCTGGATCTAGAAGTTGAAAATCGGGAATGATGGTAGATGTTACGGTCGCTAGAATTATTCGGTTGGCGATTCAGCATTTCCGTACAGATCTCAGATGCTTCTTCAGACGTAGCCGATGGGAACCCAGCGAATCCACCGCCTTGAATGAGAAGCTCCGGGATCGGTCGCAAAGAACCACCGCGAAGTACCGTCTCAACCGCCGCTTGACAGATATTCCAATTTCCAGTCCACAGCATTCCTATTGCGCCGTTTACCGGATTCACAGTTCTTCCACAAGCTTCGTAGAGCAAAGACTGAAACAGAGCTGCAGAAAATCCAAAAAACAAATAAAGATCAAGAAACAATGACAAAATACAGAATAGGATTCAAATGGGTTGAGATCTTGTTTAGTTAAATTAATTACCGGGACGTTGACATTCCGGTACGGCGGAGATAAAGGACATTAGACCGGCACGGCCAAAGAATTTAGCGACGAAGACGGTGGCGTGGCCTTGAGCATCAGCAGTTTCTATCCATTGAATACATGGCCTGAGGATACAATTCTCACTGCAACCTTTCCGGAGCACACGGCAACCATTGCAACTCATTTTTTTCCTATTAGATATAAATATTGGTTTGTGATTAATTTCACTTGCCGTACTGGTTTGTCGCTGATGTCTTGGAGATTCTCAGAAGAAGAAGAAGAATTGCTTTGGGAGCAAGAAAGTGATATTTGTACATAAAGAAAGAGAGAGATTAAATGCCTCTAAAGATAAACTACACCACATATATATATACAAGTAAATACATTAATATTAAAATACAAATTGGAATTTATTAATGGATAATATTTTATTAATAAAATAATTAATAGACATAGAATGAACTTAAGAAGGCAAGAGTTTTGGTGCGTGAGGCTCGCCGCCGAAGAAGATTCTTACACCAAATTATTTTATAACTAAATTTATACCCACGCCATGCGTGAGGAAAAATATTCGTAAATCATATTTTATTAGTAAATATAAATTAAATATTTATATAATTTTAATTTTATTTAAAATTACTTTTAAAATTAATTTTTGTATATATAAATTAAGAAAGAAAAAAATAATTTTTTATAAATTTAATAGTATTTTTGGTTAGTTTAATAAAAATTATTAATACTGAATAAATTAACTTTATTTATATATTTATTTAAAATTTACTGTAATGATGAAATGTAAGCATAATATTTCTGTTAATAACACGTGAAAGTAATATTATTTTCTTAATTTTTTTTCTCAAATAATATATTAGTAATTTTGCAATAACTTAAATCTATTTATATTTATTTAAAATTATTTATAAATTAACGTATTAAAAAATTAAAAAAAAAATTATTGTTTTTGCAAATGTAATACTATTTTTTGGTTAGTTGAATAAAATATATTGATTTTATAACCAAATTAATATCAATGGCATGTATTGTAATTATTCTAGTAACTTAAACCATTTTATATATTTAATCTAAAATTCGTTGTGGTATTGACACGTCAGCATGATATTTTTGTTATTAACACGTTATAATAAAATTACTTTATTAAAAAGTTTCTGAAATAATATATTAGGAATTACTCAAACTTATTTCAAAAGAAAATAAAATTGAAATGGATTACAGTTTTAATAATTTGCAACGTTGATGAAGTGATGAAGATTCCAAGATGATGGATAATAAGCGGCTCCGTATCTCCGCGAGAAGTTGTGTTTTCTCTCAGCCGTTCATTTTAATATAATCTTTTTTTATGTTCGGTCTGACGTTATCTACAGTTTTGATTGGTGACACTGAAATTATTTTTAATATATAAATTTAGAATATTTAAGTGTGTTTTTATCATTGAATTTTTATATAATATATCAGGATAATTGAAAATAGTAATCGATGTAATTTGAAAAGGAGATCAATAATTGCTCCCATATGTGATTAGTAAATGGGTGAAATAATACTCAATAATGCTTTATGCTTTTCTAGGAATCTTATCTTATATATATGACTACATTTATATCTACGCTATACGTAGAGAAAAATATTTGTAAATTATATTTTATTAGTAAATATAAATAAAATATTTATATAATTTTAAAATTTATTTAAAATTACTTTTAATATTAATTTTTGTATATATAAATTAAAAAAAGAAAAATAATTATTTTTATGAATTTAATAATATTTTTTGATTAGTTAATAAAATATATTAATAATCTAACTAAATTAATAACAATGGTATATATTATAATTATTTAAATAAGTTAAACCTATTTATATATTTATTTGAAATTTACTATATTTATGATACGTTAGCATAATATTTCTGTTAATAACATGTGAGAGTAAAGTTATTTTCTTAAATTGTTTTTCAAATAATATATTAGAGATTAGATAATAATTTAAATTTATTTATATTTATTTAAAATTATTTATAAATTAACGTATAAAAATTAAAGAAATAAAAATTATTGTTTTTGCAAATGTAATACTATTTTTTGGTTAATTAAATAAAATATATTGATTTTATAACCAAACTAATATCAGTGTTATGTATTGTAATTATTTTATTAACTTAAACCATTTTATATATCTAAAATGAAATTCGTTGTAGTGTTGACAAATAAGCATGATATTTTCGTTATTAACACGTTAAAGTAAAATTAATTTGTTAAAAAAAATTCAAATAATATATTAGCGATTTTGATCATGATAAGAACACATGCAATTTCATTACAAGAAAGTTTGACTCCTAATTACCACTACCTAAGCCTGAATTAACTTTATGCATTTTCTTTAAAATTAATATTTATTATCTATAAACAAGTGATGGTTTAGAAATCTTGAAAGTGAATACTCAATACCACTTATTCGACTCTTTTCTAGAAAAAGGAGATTTATGTTTTAAAAATATTATTATCAATTCTTTACTCCATGCACCAAAATGACCATGGAAGAAAACTCTAAAACTTTTACAATTTATCGGAAAATACAATATTTATCGAACGTTACTAAAAAAAAAAGAACTCTCCTCAATCATTACATTTTTACAATTGTACAATCATATGAATCTAATCAATAACATTGCAAGATCTAAAAAGGACAAAACAATTAATGAGATAATAATTTAAGGGAGTAACCTCAAAGTCGACCCCTGAAAGAAAGAAAAAAGCTATTGACCCTATAACATCCTTAAGAGAGCTACACGTAATAAATGTAGAGTTATATATTAAATTGCAATATAAGTCTTCTATTGTTTTTTTCCACACACCTAACGTGAGCTTTTGCATGAAATGATGTCATGGGTGACGCAATGAACGTTTTCTTTTTCCCACATATATACTACTAAACAAATGTTTTCTCAAAAATAAAACTCTAGAACATCTTCATTGTTATAAAACGTCGTCGTTTCGGGCTTAAGTTATATTATTTAGGGTTTATTTTCGCCAATTATACCAATTTATGCGAATAAACTTATTTCCATCTGTACTTTTTTGGTATTTCATAAGTTACATAAACTGTATTTTCCTTTCGTAAACTACATAAACTTTATATATTATTCCAATCATAGAAATTTTGTTAATGTTTACACGTTAAACTGTTATTAAACTTTGTTTTACTTTGAAAATCTGGCTTTAGTTTCAAAATAAACCTAAGTTAAAATTAGATTTTTGAATTATAACGAGATTTAGTAGCTATTTAACGTGTAAACATTAATAGAATTTCTGCAATTAGAATAATTTATGAATTTTATGTAATTTATGAAAGAAAAATATAATTTATGTAGTTAAAGAAAAACCCAAAAAATCCAGGTGAAAATAGGTTTAGTCGTATAAGTTTTTGTAGCCGAGGGAAATAAATCCTATTATTTATAAGCATTGTCATTATTGTTTTCTTCACTTCATTACGACCATTACTTAGTAGTGAGCTGGCCCATGAAACTACGATCTCATCTCGTGGCTCATAAAACTTTGTGGGCTTTGGCCTTTTTTTACAAACCTAACCGTTTAAATTACATTTCTTGAACAATGGATTTCGAGTATATGGGTAACGAAGAAAACATGGGTTTTTCCTATTAATCATTCTTACATACATATGGGCTTTTAAATATACGATGGGCTGTGATTTAAGGCTAACACTTATATAGAGAGTTGTTCGTTTAGCCGCAAGTTTTTGCGGGTGTGTCATGCGGTCAAACGTTGTTCGTTTGATCATGATTCCTGCGGTCCTTTGGTTTGCGGTCAAAAAAACTATACAACAATATATATATATATATATATATATATATATATTCTTGGTTAGAGTATATCAACGGTATGATTATCTCAGGTTAATTTTTACACGGATATAACAGATATACGTATGATTATCAAACAACGATATTACAACAAATATAACTATTTATACGTATTTACGTATAAATAAATAGTTATATCGTAGTTTTTAATTAACAAAAATAAAATTTTGAATTAAATTACACAAATTTTTCCAATTTAGATAAAAGTAATAAACCATATATATACACTCAGATACATTGAAATGGAAGAATACGTGTTTTTGGACGGAATCATTTAATTTAAATGTTATAAATTACGTTTGATTGACCCCTAAAATAAGGAAGAAATAAAACATTAAAAAAATGATATTTATGGGGAAGTGAGTGAGGTCACAAAGTCCAATACATCAGCAGACATTTGATGTCTTTTAGTAACGACATTACTTACGTAGCGTGATGTACAATTTTGGAATTTTAACTTTTTTCTATATTACAATAAAGGAAATACCCTAGAGGTTTACAACTAATCATGTCCATTTGATTTTGATTATCTCTAATTCCTTATTTCTTATTCAATTTTCAACTCTTTTTTTTTGTGGACACCAAACAAGAATTTCATTAAACTCGTGAATATTCCAAAGTAATGTTCCAGGCAGTTGCACAACACACATAATCTTCTAACTTGATATTACTATTTTATCTCAATTATGTAACAAAATGAATTTTAATCAAACGTAGCGTACCATATATTAAAATCTAATACGTTACTTATTTGTTCTATATTCTATCTTCAAGTCCTCTAAGATAATCTCGTATATATTGACATTAGATGTAAAGAATCAGATTTTAAACGTGTCAGCCAAAAAAGAATGTCACTGATCAAATAACGAAATTGATACAATGGAAATATCATTTGACTTGTTAATATATATATATATATATATATATATATATATATATTAATTAAGAACCATTTTAATAAAATAACTTTATGTTGACGTGTGATTTACAAATGTGTCACGCTGATGTATCACACTATTAGAACATTTTAAAATAAATATTATCTAAAACAGAATTTATTAGAGTATTTACGAAAATTATCATTACACAGTATATTATATGTAAATCTTTAATATTTCGATATATAATGTATTTTATCATAAAATGTAAATATAATATAAAACAAAATATAAATTTTAAAAAATTAGTCAAATAAAATATAAAATAAAAGTTTAGTTTAATTAAATATTTATCATATGTATAATTTTATCCAAAATAGATACAATTTTAAATCCATTTGTATAATCCGATTTATTATCTATTTTATTTTTGTATTCAATATTAAAATTTTTTTAAAAATTATGTTAAATATAAGATAAATTATATATATATCTAATTTAAATTAACAAAATAAATAATTAATTATTATCTATAAATATTTTTTTCCACGCAAGACGTGAGTCAAAATCTAGTTTAAAGATAAATTGTAACATAAAACTACAGTTTTTATTAACAAAAACGAATTGATTGGAAGTAATTAAGGAAGTGCAAATAGATAGAGAAGAAACTGAAGATACGAATCCAATCGAAAGAATATGAAGAAGAAAAGAAAAGGTAAGAGAATAATGAGGAAAAGCAAGCCGTCTGATCACGTTCCATTTATTATGATTAGCGCAGAAAGATAATATTCCAATGTAAGGTAAAAGATTTCGAAGCATTTTCTCATTTTTCTGTAAAAATTAAAATATTTATTAAAAGCATAGAAAGGTTATCGTTTTTATTCTAAATGGGTCCACCGTCCACGTCTATTAAAATCGACGGCCTATGTTTCAGGAGAAAATTATAGGACCACCACTCCTGTTATTCCACGTTGCAGATTCTTCCTTCACTTTTCTTCATTAGAACCCGTACCGAACCTATCTCTTTTTTTTAATTAACAATATCTATTACGATTTAGTAATCAAGGTTCTGTCTTTTTATCATTCTGTTGAAGAAATATGATTATATAATATCATATTTACTTTGGTTTAGTATGGTCATTTAATTTTGAACTATATTTAGATCTACAACTTGTATGGGAAAAAATATTTCTATATTATAATTAATTATTTATTATAGAAATATAAATTAGATATATATAATTGATTTTGATTTAAAATATTTTTTAAAAAATTAATATTGTTATACAAATAAAATTTACAATAAAATTCAGATTATAAAAATAAATTAAATTATCAATATCTTGGAAAGATAATATTATTAAATAGATAAAAGTTATAGATGTAATAAATATTGAATTATTCTAAAATTTGGTTTTATTTTTTGTTTGACTAATTTTTAAAAAAATAAATATTTTATTTTATATTATTTTTGTATTTTATGTTAAAATATTAGGTATTTATATATACTATAGTAATAAATATTGGTCTAATACCATTTTCGTAAATACTCTAATAAATTATGTTTTACATAATATTTGCTGTAAAAAGTTTTCATGTTGTGATATGTCATCATGACATACTTGTAAATCACACTTAAATATAAGATTTTTCTGATAAAATATTTCTTAAATAATATATTAGGGATTATAGTTTGGTAAAAGTTGTATTGAAAGAACTTTGACATTTACACTCTCATATATATATTTCTCTCTCGTACTGTTACGATTCAAGAATTTGAAATTCTTTTGGTCGTCATTAAACACATGAAGTTGAGCAAAGGACCACGAATCATTATCGTGTGATATATGCAAAATGAGTATATGATTGTAAATAAAGATAAAAGGGACTTCAAAAGGGAAAGAGATATCACGGTGATGACAGCGATGATCATGTGGAATCATTATGATATCAATTACAAAAAAATATATGTAATATTTCTAATAGAACTCTATATATATTTATAAATTCAGAAGATGAATAATGTATATTTAAACAAAATTTAAAGCAAATGTTAAAAGGAACCGTAACTAATCCTAAACCCAACACGTATCTCCGCCGCCATTCCAACTTTTCTTTTTGTGCTTCCATCAACTTTTCCCTATATATATTTATATATAATCTCGTGGTCGTATGATACTTATAAATTCCCAAATCCCTTTTTTTTAATCGAAATTAATAACTAGCTAAGTTATTTGTTAACGAAGAACAAGAACTAAAAACGTTAGACTTGTTCGTTTCGTAGCCGCAGGAACCTGCGGCTGCATCATGCGGCCAAACGTTGTTCGTTTGTGATCAAAATTTTTAATCGCTGCGAAATTATAGCGTTTGCGATCAAACAATTGCGATACAACCTGCAGCGACAACCTGCGGCGATCAAACGAACAACAATATTGCTGCGTCTAACCGCAGTGTCTGACCGCAAGTCGCTCTGCGGCAGACAAACGAACAGCTCTGTTATGTAAAAACATAACGAAAATGACTATACAACATTTATAGTTGCATAGATATGATGGAGACAGAGATTTGTTTTGTTTTATATTAAAGTTTGGGATGTAAGATTTATATAGTTTTATAATAGATGTGATGAAAAGCATAAATTGATCTACATATAAAATATATGGATATATGAATTTTATTTTATTTCAAGTTGGGATGTAACTTAGAGAAGTATAAAATATGATAGAAATGAGAATCGTGGGTTATTAATTTTTTGTATCAGTCCATATCTATATACTTTTTAAATGAAATTAACATATGAACACTGTGATATTCCCGGAAAATATAGCTATACACGAATCCTAACCGGAACATCAACATAAAATATAATCAGATATGCGAATTAAAAAAACAATGTGAATTGAAGACGAATCGACAGAGCTCCAAAGAAAGAGCACTAACCACAACATTTACATTAAATAAATACATAGAGAGAGAGATAGTGATAATTAAATATAACGCTAATCATATAGTAATTAACTAGGAGAACAAAGCAAACTACTAGCTATAAATAGACTAATGACAATACCCACACTTTGTAAAACAAAATCTGAAATATTTCCAAGGAAAAAAAAACTTCTTTTGGTCTTCGTACGGTTTTACTAGCTGATTTCTGAAATTATGGGGAAAGGATTTCAAGTAGTGGTGATAAGAGAGTATGATTCAGACAGAGACTTAACAAGAGTTGAAGAGCTTGAGAGAATCTGTGAAGTTGGATCTTTGTTAGTGGATCTCATGGGTGACCCTCTTGCTCGGATCCGCCAATCGCCTGCTTTCCACATGCTTGTACGTTATATGCAATGATTCTGATTTGCTCGATTGTTTGAATTCTTTTTTATTTGGACAATGTGTGTGACAGGTGGCAGAGATCGGTAATGAGATAGTTGGAATGATCAGAGGAACGATCAAGACGGTTACACGTGGTGGAAATGCATTACTTGATCGACGTAATCAAGACCACGGAGCGTTACCGGGAATAGTCACTACCAAACTTGCCTTCGTCTCCGGCCTTCGAGTCTCTCCGTTTTACAGGTTAGTGTTCTGAATAGTATTTAGTTTTTTTTTTTAATATTAAATCACTAATGACAAAAACAAAGAGCTAATTAAGTAGACAATCAGTTCTTTTTAAAAACATATATGATGCTCACTAGTTAAATTATAATATTTTGATGATACACAACGCCTAACGGAAAAGGAAGTTAAGACTATTTATTAACTAATTTTAATAAACATAATAATTGTAGGAGGATGGGAATTGGACTAAAATTGGTGCAAAGACTTGAAGAGTGGTTTCGAGAAAACGGCGCCGTTTACGCGTACGTGCAAACAGAAAACGACAACGCAGCTTCGGTCAAACTTTTCACCGAGAAAAGCGGTTACTCAAAATACCGAACACCTACTTTCCTGGTCAACCCGGTTTTTAACCACCGAGTCACAATCTCAAACCGAGTTAGAATCATCAAACTCGCTTCCTCCGACGCTGAATCACTCTATCGCAACCGATTCTCCTCCACCGAATTTTTCCCTTCAGATATCAACTCAATCCTCACCAACAAACTCTCTTTAGGCACTTTCCTAGCCGTGCCACGTGGTAGTGACTACGTTTCCGGGTCGTTGACCGGGTCATGGGCTGTTATAAGTATCTGGAACAGTAAAGACGTGTACAGACTTCAAGTGCAAGGAACATCTCGTCTCAAACGCACGTTAGCGAAGACGACGCGCCTTTTCGACGGCGCGTTTCCGTTTCTTAAAATCCCGTCGTTTCCTAATCTTTTCAAGCCGTTTGCTATGCATTTTTTGTATGGCATAGGCGGAGAAGGACCACGCGCGGCGGAGATGATGGAGGCGCTTTGCTCACACGCCCATAACATAGCTAGAAAAAGTGGTTGCGCCGTCGTGGCTGCTGAGGTAGGGTGCTGTGAGCCACTTAGAGTTGGTATTCCTCACTGGAAAGTTCTCTCGCCGGAGGATTTGTGGTGTTTGAAACGTCTCCGAGATGATAACGGTGTAGATTGGACCAAGTCAACGCCTGCATTGTCCGTTTTTGTTGACCCTAGAGAGATATAAAATAATTTGTATAGGATAGTTTAGAGGAATGTAACCACCAAACACAAAAGCAAAACACAACAAACTAAATCTCAGTGCTATACTTAATTACTTTCTTACACTTTTTGTATTATCTGTAATTTCATATTGAATAGATTGGAAGCTTGTAAAGCGTAGAGATATCTGCACCAATTTTTATTACACTGTAACCTGATATATCATTATTGAAAATCATTTCTGACGTAATGTCTATATTTTTATGTATAAGGAATTGTTGGTAAAATTAGTGATTTCACTATTCAAGTCAAGTAAATGGAGCCATTTGTATATGTATAATGTCTATTTTTCATTCAAAAACAAAATATACAAGTTAAATAATCGATAATATTTGAATAAATCTGCATTCGTAGAATGTAAATTTCTCGTCCCAAAGCAAAGGAAGTCAAACCCAAAGTCTTGTTTTTTTTTGTTATAGAGGTCGTACTTTTCTGAAAGGAAAAGATTATTATTGGTCAACGAGGAAAAGTTTAATGAATACAAAATAAATAGATAATCAATGCAAATAATTAACAAAATAGAACAAACGTAAACTTTTGAAAGTATATAATAAATCGGGTGACGTAGAACAAAGAAGCTCATGCAAAAATAACAAAGTTTTCTTTATAGTTTCTATAGTCAAATCTGGCCGGCTAAAACCTTTTTAGTGTTAAAATAAATTATTTTATTTCAAATTGCCAGTGTTATTATTAACAAAGCAGGAACAAGTTCGATCAATAGATTCGTAGCTTGCAAGTAATCTTCAAAAGATTTTCTTGATATTCCAAATTAACTCTTTTTTCTTCGAAAAGAGAAACTAAAGGCAACATTAATTGGATTCTAATGGATATGTAACATAAAAACTTTGGTTATTATCACCAAAACAAAACTTTTATGTAAACAAAGCGGAATTCGATCTAAAGCAAGTTAGCTTAAAATAACGCCCTAATTAAGAAACTTCTTTTGTCTGAAGTCAAGATGATGAACGTCTCCGGCGAGTCGACGGTGACGATTTATCATCGACGGTGGTGGCTGAGCCAGGACTTTCAGAAGTATCCGAGCTACTAACATCTCCGACACCATCTCTGTCTTTACCTGTAAATAGCTTCGAGAATATCCGAGACATCACAACTCCTTTAGCTTTAGTCTTTTCAAAAGAAGTACTCGTCTTGTCTCTCGTCGTCGTCGTCGTCGTCATCGTCTCCTCCGTGGCTGTGACTGAGTCACACTCTTCTTCTGTCGTCGTCCTCGAGCTCCCGTGAGAGCCGCTAGGTGGAAGAGAAGGGTTCGTGGTGGGACACGTGGCACGAACCTGCTCGAAGAAGAGGATCTGGACAACGACTCGTAAAGGTAGCCGTTCGTTTTGCACGGCGTGAGCGCATGCTACTGGTGATAATTTCCGGCAATCCATTAACCGGCATAACGATTTCTTCTCGCTCTTTGTTATTTCTGGATGTTGCTGTAGAGTCATACAGAAATTTGATGCATTTGATAAAAAGTGTAAATATAGGGAAATTTTGAGAGCAGAAAGTACCTTTAAGAACATGTCAATAGCACGATAAACTCCATCGTGTGATGATCTTGGGAAATTGGAAACCTTTTCTGCAATTGCTATGAACTTTAAAGGAGACAAATTGGGTTCGATTCTCGCGATTTCAGCCAAGTATCCGTCAATTAAACTGGCGACAGTTGCTTTTGAGCTGTCTGAAACAAATCCGTTTCCTTCGTTGATGTCTGAACAATCAAGCTCGTTTCTTTTCTGTGTTTGTGTAACAAACTCATCGATTAAGGTTTCAACAATGTCAATGTCATAGACAGTTTCACATCCTTCTGGAGCTCTGATCAAAAGATCAGCCACACTTGCTTCCTCTAACTTCTCTCCTATTCTTCTACTTAACTCTTTCCTCTCCTCTTTTCTACATTCCAAAGAAACCGAAGATTTCAACAGCTTGATCAAGAATCCACAAGAAACACTCTGTTTCTCTCTAGGCAGCAACGAAACCAATGTTTCCAACAAAGATCTATGTTCCATCACATCATCATCATCATTATAATCATCGCTTTGGGTCATGAAACCGGGGATTCTCTTTGCTGCATATACCTCAAGAGCTTCTCCTATAACCTGGGGCAAAACTCTGGCTTTTCTTCTGATAGTCGAAATCACTCTTTTGTATAAGTCAATGTTAAGCTCGGCGAGATCTTCAACCCACCAATCTCTAGGTACACCATTGTTGTTAATCTCAGGTGGAAGAAGCTTTCTTCGGTTATATGTATAAGACCAATCTACTCTTGATGGATCTGCAGCAGCTTTCAAAGCGATTGATTCCAAACACCGCACATCGACTTTCACATCTTCGGACCATGGATAAAATGATCTTGTCGTCTCGAGTACAATAATCGAGTCTTTCCAGCTTCTTAAAACACTCGAGTTCAAGAAAACCTCGATCTTGTAAACAAGATTCCCGCTTTCAATAGATTCATACATCTCAAGATACTCAGCAGCGCAACGCACAGCTACAACATTGTAAGCGTTGAGAGTCACAGTCATTCCGTAACAGAATTTTGCGCATATCTCAAACGCTGGAGGCCCTCCAGGAATATCGGGAATGCGGATTTCATCATCTGATTGTCCATCGATTGTTGCAGCTATCAGTTTCTGAAGACGAGCGCTTTTGGACAGAAGAGGAAACTGTTTCGAAGCCCAAAACAAAAAGGTTGTTCCATTATTAGAGGTATAAGACAATGGTTTCTTGATTTCTGAATTATGATTTATTTTACCTTATGCAGATAGAATTTCACATCTCCAACATTTACAACTACATCAGTCGCTAAATCCGATGCTACATACCTGAAGCAGCCAGAAACGTAAAGACTCATATGAAAAGAACCCAAATAAAATCAATACCCAAATCTTGAAGACATTTTACCTTATGCAATCTTTATCAGACTGAAACGAATCAGGTTTGGATCCAAGTTTCATAAACTTCATTTCTCCTTAAAACTCGCAGATAAACAAACCAGAAAGAGATTTCCGAGGATTGTTCTGCTCTTTTCTTCTCTAAAAACGAACCTGCGAAATAGTTGTTGACACCACAAGAGCATTAAGGATTCAATATCTGAGATCCTTATTGGATGCAAAAGTATAAACAATCGCAGAGTGCTGTTGAAGCATAAGCTGTGAAACTTTATAAAATTAGACCTAAGACTTAGACTAGAAGAGAAAAAACCTATTTTGCTTATTCATTTGGTAACCTTAACGAGATTAAAGGGAAACATGAAAGAGCAAAAACAAAAGAAAGATGCTCTACTTACGACACGTTGCAGATTTATTTATTATCAAATTCTCTGCAATGTTCTGTTTTAGTACCGAATCTTTTCAGGTTCAGAAAGCATCAAAGAAGAAGAAACAAAAAACCCAGAACCCTAGAAAAAAGTGCGAATATCCGATTAAGAATAAAGCAGTTCTCTTGGTTTGTGTTGAGGAACAAAAGCTTTAAAGAAAACAAAACAATGAACATCGATGCAGAGTTGCTAAAGGAGAAAAAAAGATTCTGTTATAGTGGTGGGATAATCAACTATCCAATATCAGACATGTTAAAAAAAAAACAAAAACAAATCAGATCGACCCATTTATAGACAATCAGTTAAATCTTTGGTCTTTGGTTAGAGTCTCTAATCTACCAAAGTAAAGAGCTTGACACTCATAAACCCTAGAAAAAAGATGTTGCAAATTTCATTAAAAATGAATTGGAAATTTGGAATCACACAGAAATTCATACCTTTGATGGAAAGAGAAACCTCCTTTAATTATCAATTCGATGAAATAATATGGAGAGGAAAACAAAAGACAGGGGAAAAGTGTGGGCTATATTGCTGCTGTTTGTAGACAGAGAACTCTAATCCAAGAGAAATCCGACAAATCACAAAACAGCAATCCAACAAAAAAAAACCCTAAAAAGTAAAAAACAGAGAGAATCAAAGAAGATGAGGTGTTTCTTCTTCCTTCTCCCCTTAGTGCAAATCTGAAACCCTCAGAATGTTCTGTCCCCTTTCTCAATGCCCCCACTCTCTGAATCAGCACCACCGCCTCCACCACTCACCTTAAAAAAATACTTTGTTTAGATTTGATTAAAGGAAAAAAACTGTTTTTGATAAATACCCAGGATTTTTCTCACTGTTTTCATTCGAATTCAGTTGCTTTATTTTCTTTTCACTAATGGATAAAACAAATCCAAAGCAATGGTTTAAACTTAAAGGGCAATAGCTGCAAGTAGCAACCATTTATTAATGTGTATTTATAAACTCAGTCACGCTAAATCTGACAAGTAAAACTGTGGTCTGCTTTCTTTTTCAATATCCACATTCTAACTAGCTCTCCCTTTTATTTTGTGTTCTTTTACTTTTTTGTAATAAATGATATTATCAGTCGAATAATTTTTTAATGAATATGAATTCAGAAACATTATTTATGCAAATTGGCAGTCAAGATTCAGTCTTTTCGTATATATGCCATTCATGAATTTATGACAATAGTTTGGTGATAGTTGACAAAGGAACCCAATGTTCTCAGTCAAAGTAAACATGAATTTACAAGGATAATAATTATTCATTTTAATTTTAAATAATGTTTAAAGTTTGTAGTCATAAATTAAAAATTCTTCAATCTTTATTTACGAAGAGTATTTATTAAATAACAATTTATCTAAATCCAATAACAAAACAACCTATAGAATAAATAAAAATCTAACTTATTTTGTATTGAAAACAGAAAATATCACTTAAATAAAACAAAAAATTGGCTACAACTTTACTTCATACTCCTTTGCTATATTCATTAGTTCTATTATTTTTGACCAACACAAAAAGTTAAAGTTAATGATTAGTTCTTATAAATTCCTTTGCTATCTTGGTGTTTTTCATAATAATATCTCCTTATATGCCTTTTTCCAAGTTGATCTCAATGGAGATTTCAAAAATGCCTAATTTTTTATTTAACATATAGCTAAAATAAGTTTTTTCATAAAGATTATCACCAGTTTTTTCAGAAAGATTATCACCAGTATTTTCAGAAATACAACAACATCAAAAATCGTTTTTAAAAATATTTCTAATTTAAAATATTTAAGAATGAATTTAGTATTTAATTTTTAAGTTTTATAATTAAGTTTTTAAGATTCAAAATTAAGCTTTTAAATTTTAAAATTTAGCTATTAAAGTTGAAAATTTAATTAATGTTTTATTATATTTCTTTTTAAAAGTTTTACTAGCATTTATGAAGAAAAGAATTATAGTATTTTTAGAAAAATTGCCCTTAATCGTATTACAAAGAGAAAGAAACTATTCTTAGTAGTTGAAGTCCTTAATAAATGAAGACCAATATAACAATCTTCTGACCAAGTGGAAGAAAGGGGAGCACGCAACTTTTTTTGTTGTTGTTGTAAGAAATTGACAATATATGCTCGCATATTATTTTATATCTCTTAATTATATAAATAGTGTTGTTCGTTTCGTAACCGCAGGAATATGCGACTGCATCATGCAGTCAAACGTTGTTCGTTTGACCGCCGGAGATTCCTGCGGTCAAATGTTACAGTCGACCGCAAAAAACTGCGGCAAAAATTTTTAACTGCTGCGAAATTATAGCGTTTGCGATTAAACAATTGCGATACAACCTACGGCGACAATATGCGGCGATCAAACAAACAATAATATTGCAGTGTCTAACCGCAGCATCTGACCGTAAGTCGCTGCGGCAGACAAACAAACAGCGTTAATATCTGCTATTTCATGCGTTCCACCTTAAATAAACATTGTTTAAAAAATGATTTAATTGTTTTTAAAATAAAATATTATCTAACCCGGTTATATTTCTTCTACTTTTTTAATTCCGTCAACAGACACCGAAATCCAAAAGGATCCAATGTCAATTAAAAATATGTTTCCTAGTGATAACGTCACCTGCGCATCCGAATGAATGTGCTTCGCAAACTTTATCATTTGTTTACTTATCAGCTATCTCTTGTAAAAACTATGAACATTAGGAACTTAAAAATTAAAAAAGAAATAGGAAAGCATAATAATTACACTAAATAAAAAGAAGAGCACATAAAACTGAGAGTAACATGATTATTGAGAAAGATAAGGCATCCTTAATTATAAGAGTTTGGTCGGTTCGGGGAAAGCTGATGATTACTTCCAACGGTTTTGGTCAATGAACTTTTTTTATTTATCAAACAAATTTTATATAAGCGCTCTTCGGTTGTCTGCCGCAGCGTATGCGGCAGCGATCTGCGGTCAGACGCTGCAATATTATTGTTCGTTTGATCGCCGTAGGTTGTCGCCGCAAGTTGTATCGCAATTGTTTGATCGCAAACGCTATAATTTCGTAGCGATTAAAATTTTTGACCACAACTTTTTGTTGTCGACCGCAGCGTTTGACCGCAAGAACATGCGGCAGTCAAACGAACAATGTTTGACCGCATGACACAGCCGCAAGTTCTTGCGGCTACGAAACGAACAGTCCCATAAAATTAAATAGATATGCCCCGTGAAAGAAGTAACTCGGCCTAAGATGATATAACCTGCATGCTCTTAGTAAGGTAATCAGCCACAGACATTCATATAACGAGGAGTAACTTGCATGCTCAAAAGTCGATATGTAAGACATTGGCAATTCGCAACACATCCGAAAATCATTTGACACATAAAATGTTTCAGCTTGTTGGAAGTCTTAGTCTTTGAAGTGTACGTAGCTATTTAAGAGATCCGTGATTGGTTATAGCCAGGGCCGAGCATGAACCCAATCAAATCAATCTCGTGTTTGCGGCTCTCAATATAAATACAAAAAAATCAACACATTTTCCAAAAATATTTTTACCATAATGACAAATAAAAATAACTGTTTCTTTAATTTCTGCATTTCGATTCCTTTTAACAATATAATTATAAAAAAATCAGAACATCCCATTTTTTATAATATAAAACGGTCCATTATTTTTTTTTGTTTGCAATCCTATTAAATTGAGAGACAGCTCTAGTTATAGCATCTTGCATTTCAAGCTTTGCATATGAAATTTGCGACCTAATTTATATTTTGTTCTGACCAAATACATATATTTAGTCTATATATAATTATGATTCACATATGCAATAAACGAAAGTCTAATAGACGAGTTATATATTTAGATATGAAATCGGATTTTTTTGCTCGAGTATAACATCCAGATTAACCATTTTAATGAATAACATGAATTTATTAGTAAAACGAGATTAAATATGTATCGGAGAAAGCACATGGGAGACACAGATTCTCATAGACAAACAAAATCGTATGCATGCATATATGCTGATTCACCTCTCTCTGCATGTGTGGTAACATGTTAGAATCATTAACGGTCAAAGCTCTTGTTATTTTCAATTTTACTCTCCTACCACTATCCCTATCATATTATTTCAGAATAAAATAACCTTACACTAACGTGTTATTAACAGAAATACCATGATGACTTATCATCACTACAATGAGTTTCAAATAAATATATAAATAGGCTTTACTTACTAGAATAATTACAATATATGCCATTGTTATTAATATGGTTAGAGAATCAATATATTTTATTAAACTAACCAAAAATATTATTAAATACGTTAAAAACAATTATTTTTTTCCTTAATTTACATGTACAAAAATTAATATTAAAAATAATTTTAAATAAAAATTAAAATTATATAAATATTTAATTTATATTTATTAATAAAATATAATTTATGAATATTTTTCCCCATGCATGGCGTGGATATAAATCTAGTTTTACTTTATTTTACTTCTCGTTATCATTACTAACCTATTAATTAAACTTTGAAACAATATCAATCTCAATCATCCATTCCGATCAAACCACATATTAGGATAGAAACATACATTCTTGCTTTTCACTATTGGCCCATTTCAGAAAAGGCCCAAAATACAATTAAATGGGTTTTTTGTTGTATCACTAATGGGCTTATATTTCGAGATGGTGGATGACGGTTCATTGGGCATTTTTATTCTTCGCCGCATTTAATCCGCAATTTCGATATCAAGATCGTACCAAAACCAAATCTTATGTTGTTCTCTAATTACCGACAAAGTTATATAGTTCTGTAACTTTGGTTGAATACAGTTTTGGTTTTATTAAAAATATTTTAGTTATAAAATATAAATGTTCATTTGTATATAAAACAGTTAAATTATCTTTTTACAAACTAAACTAGATTTATATTTGGAGAAAAATATTCGTAAATTATATTATATTATTAAATATAAATTAAATATTTATATAATTTTAAATTTTATTTAAAATTACTTTTAATATTAATTTTTGTATATATAGATTAAGAAAAGAAAAATAATTATTTTTTTTATAAATTTAATAGTATTTTTTGGTTAGTTTAATAAAATATATTAATACTCTAATCAAATTAATAACAATGACATATATTGTAATTATTCGAATAAATTAAGCCTATTTATATATTTATTTGAAATTTACTGTAATAATGCAACATATATATGGTATTTCTGTTAATAACACGTGAGAGTAAAGTTATTTTCTTAAATTGTTTCTCAAATAATATATTACATATTAAGTAATAATTTAAATTTATTTATATTTATTTGAAATTATTTATAAATTAACGTATTAAAAATTTAAATAAATAAAAATTATTGTTTTCAAATGTAATACTATTTTTTGGTTAGTTGAATAAAATATATTGATTCTCTAACCAAATTAATATCAGTGGTATGTATTGTAATTATTCTAGTAACTTAAATCCTTTTATATATTTATGTTGAAACTCGTTGTAGTGTTGACAATTCAACATAGTATTTTTGTTATTAATACGTCATGTTAAGGTTGTTTTATTAAAAAATTTCTTAAATAATATATTAGGTATTTTGGTTCGGTTTTATTATGGCTATGTTTTCGATTTATCGCTACCAAACTTTACATTTTGGATAAAAAACCAAAATTAAAATGGGAATTCGTTAATCTATGTAACTTAGATCTCCAGACTCCAGTTGCATACTGTAGTTACATTCTGAAGTCTGAACAAGACAGAGTATTCCACATGTTTAATCGATCAGACTCTAGTCCGTCTTATATACGAAACATTGTAAATCAACTTATAGATAAGAAAATGTGACAGGTGATTATTGACTAATTATTATTCTAATTAATTAGTTAATGTCAAGGAACAGATCACTAGGAGCTGTCAGTAAGAGAGTTCAAGTGGCTTTCCATTGCTTGCGGAAGTAAATGACGTGTAGATCACGAAAAAATTAAAAAAAATTATATACAAATAAGAAATTATTTATAATAACGTGTACGATCCAATCATCCATCTCTGTATTATTATTTTCTTTAAAAAAAAGAATTCAATATCCAATTGTTTCCTCTGTGTATAAACAAATCCAACAACAAATAAACATTTCTTTTTTTTTTTAATAATAATAATAATAATGATGATGATGATAATGCATTTGCAAATTGTGAAGTCCACTCCAATCATTTTCGTTACAAACTCAGTCAATCCGAAGCAACTGGAAGAGAAACGACCGTTAATCTTCACCGTCCACGAACCCTTTCCTCGGTTGAAGTTGACTTTTAACGAATCGAGTCAACTCTAAGAAAGCACCACGGAGACTTGATCAGCCGGTAAATTTAAGTCAAATCCACGGTGGCCACCAACCGCGCTTTGTTCCGACGATCTTTCATCATCTACATCGCTGACGTCACTATCACCAACGACTACTACGCTGTTGCTGCTACTCCCGTCACCGTTATTACCACCGTCATAGTGACACCGTTTGTGTCCACCTAAAGCTTGACCAGACGAAAACGACTTGAAACAGATAGAACAAGTATGACTCTTTCCGCTTTGACTAACACCGTTACTGTTAATAAGAACGGAACCGCCGTTACTGTTACTGTGACTGTTATTATGCGGCTCTTGGTTACCGGAAACGTTAATGGTATTCGCCGGTTTCCGATGACTCGTTTTGTGTCCACCTAAGGCTTGGTAAGACGAAAACGACTTTCCACAGACGGTACACTTGTAGCCGCGGTGATCGGACGACGGAGGACGTGACGGCAGAGACTGTACGGTGGAGCCACGAGCGAGCATGAGGAGACAAAGAGCGAGATACTCTTCCTCTGAAGGAAGGTTCGTATCCGTTTCTTGGTTCTGACTCTGATGATCAAAACGTTGACGTTTTGTTCGTTTTCGTTTAGCCCATTGCTCGAGATTCTCCGGCTCCATTTCTTCACGATACCGGAGAAGAGGACGAGCGGTGGCTGAAGTCGGAGAATTGAGAGTCTCGAGAGCCATATATGGTTTTGAATAGTGAGATGTGATTTTTTATAGATATAAGAAGAAGAAATAGTGAAGTGTGTGATGTATTGTGAGCACGTCTTTTATGTTTGTGATGTGTGTTTTGAGAGTTGGTTTGATTTATATATATATTTGTAAGAAATATTTAGAATTGGGATTGAGAGTGGGAACGTGGGCTACGAGTGATCAAGTGGTGCTGCTCTTGCTTTCTTCAATCCATTTAATTGCTTTGTTTTGTAATTACTATATAAACGTAATATGTTGTAATTCATTTTTGGAATATCAGAGGAATTTATTTACCAAGTCAATGCATTGTTTTATCTAAGTCTTAATTATTTTTTTGTCTTTGTTGCACCTTTGTTTTCATGCTCGGTCAATAGCTTGTGTTTACCGATTTGCATTTTTGTAAAATTCCCATCTCCACATACTCATCATTTAATTTCTCTCATACTTAGTGGACATTTTTATCACCAATTGACTGGAAACTCTTACAAAGTTTTGTAGTTAAGCGACAGATTGGTGTTTAGAAGTTATGTTAAGCAATATATAAAAATATGATGAAATTTGTTGGTTGATTCTCATTTTTATTATTAAAAATAACAACTACTATGAATTTAAAAACAGATATTAAACTGAAAATTAGAAAGATAGTTGTTCTAACCAAACCAACTTAGCTTATGTCATGTTTCTTTCTTTCTTTCCAAAAGCTTATGCAAACAATTAAGAAGTGCAGTCACCGATTTTGGTTGTAAACAGTAAATTAAAAGGGATTCACCAATTTTAGGAGAGTAATATGCAAATAGATATGATCGCAGAACAATCTTAACTTATAAATATTATTTTCTCATTTATTTGCATTTTTATTCTTCGTTGACTTGATAGTATATTTCATATATTCGTTTAAATAAGAGTTGAAATGTGTGTTTGTATATAAAAAAAGTTATTCAAATGGAATGCCATATATTTGGAAGAAGAAGAAGAAGAAGCTTTTGCCATTATGGAGTATAATTTTTTCCCGTTTAGTGATGGCACCACCGTCTCATACAACACTATATGTGCTTGATTGGTTCTCTCTTCTATTGGTTTATTTTTCTGAATGATATTTATATTACGAATATTCATGAATTATTGTAAGTGTGAAAGAGAGAAAACTTGCCCACTAGTGGAATGTTTGTGTTAAAAAAAATCAGAAGAAAATGAAATTACATAATGTGTTAAAGAACAATTGGGCTTCGTTGACGACGATAAAGAGAGTGGAATGGGGGATCGATTTCGTTGAAGGGGGTCGATTTTAGGATTTAGCGTTTTTCGATTTCGGATTTTGGAGATTTCTCCTCGTGATTTCGTCAATTTCGTGGTGTTAGGGTTCGACTTTGACAAGGATAGTGGTATTAGGGTTCAATTTCGACTTAGGATGCTCGATTTCGATAATGGAGGGGATCGATTTCGAAGGTGGCCGATTTTGGGAATTAGGATTTTTTTTATTTGGGATTTTGGGGATTTTGGGAGTTTGGTTAATTATAATCGCGGGTTATCGAGTCATAATTCGGATAATTATTGGTTTAACTTGGTTTAATTAAGATAATTTGGTTTAATTTGGTTTAACAAATTCTGTAAACCGTATTTAACCACGGTAATGTCTAATTAGGTTTCGAATTTTTATCTGAGGAGAAAATATGTTTCGAACTATCAGCAGACAAGGAAATATGTTTTTAATTTTTGCAGCATATATATACAAACTGTGATATTAGTTCTATAGGTATTTGGTGCTATATGATAGTTCTGAGGGGAAATAGATCGTTAGCACTAAAAAAGTCAGAATAAAATAAAATTACATGATGTGTTAAAGAACAATTGGGCTTCGTTGACGACGAAAAAGAGAGTGGAATGGGTCTTAGTCTTCGAATTACGATGATTATGAAATGGGTCTTAGTCGTTGCTCATAAGAGTTTTGTCTACTTAGTCAAGTTAAATGCCAAAAATGCTTCAACGAATCTAAAAGCTGTCGTTTTTTTAGTACTGAGAAATTTTCAAAGCGATGTAAAGTGGACACAGTATACAGAAACAGTCTTGTGAATATTCGCAGTGTTAAAAAGGAAATAATTAGTGAATCAATTGGTAAAAGACCTCTATGCAAAACAACAATGCCCATCAGCAACGACAAATGTTCGGAAAGATCAAAGTTCATTTTTTTTTCTAATTTGCTTGCATAAATATATATATAGATAATTCAAATAGAGAAATATACACATATTTATTGAGTCTTCCATCATTTTGTATTTCCAGAAAATTCTCTATTGTTGGATGAGATTGCACTAAATTTGTAATGGCAGTCAAGTAAAACCATACAATCACTTTTAGAATATGAGAAATTTAAGTGTATAACGTATAACAAAATCATCAGAGTGGCGCAGCGGAAGCGTGGTGGGCCCATAACCCACAGGTCCCAGGATCGAAACCTGGCTCTGATATATAATTTTTTTTTCCGACAAACTGCATTAACGATGGTCGGCTCGAATGATGTTGGACGTAGAGTAACAGTAATTAACTCGGTTTTGATTAACCCAAGATTATGAAATAGTCCAAACTATCATTTCAAATTATGAGATAAATTCTTTGCAATAAATGTCCGGTAAATCTTTCTTCCTCTGCTTTCGTGGTTCATGCAGTCGTGCTAAACTCAACTCAGAACAAGCCGGCAGTGCTGATAACCTGCGAAAACAAATATAAAAAAATCATAATTTTCCAATTTCTTCCTCTATCAAATTCTTACTGTAAAAATCTAAATTTTACTTACTTGGGTGAAATGTAGATAGTAGTAAGGCAGTGTCTCTGTTTCCCTTAGTCTTTTGCCTGTAACTGTTGAAAGCATATTCCGTGAGGTTATATCTCATCGCAATTGGCTCCTCCTTGCTCGGTTTCACCACGCACCATTTCCCTTCCACGTCCTTCTTCTTCTTCTTCTCCGGCGACGGCGACTGCCCTATAGGACGAAATAGTGAAGGACCTGGATTCGAACGAGGTGATAGCTCCGACGGAAATAGTGAAGGAGTGGAAATCGGAGATTTTTCCGGCGAATGAGGAGAAGAGTAAATTGAGGGGTTAGGATTTCTGTAGTATCTTTAAAAAACGAAGTCCGGACAGGCGGACATACAATAACGTTGGATAAACCAAACGACATCCTCTTTTTTTTTTTTTTTTTTTTTTTTTTTTTTGCCTTCAAATCTTATTTTATTAAATGGGAATATGATCGTTTACAATTGACATTAAAAATAAAGGACAAGAGTCATATAATTTCCAACCAACAGAGGATGATAGTGAAAAAGATGCCAATAGGTCACAGCAGCACGGTTTCCTGATCGCTGTTGGTAGCGAAATTGAATTTGTGAGAAGAGGTTCTTCCATAGTTGAATAGTAGAAATATAATGCCGAAGATGCAAGTTTATTTCCTGACTGTTGATAATATTGTTTAGATTTTGGTTATCTCCTTCAAAAATGACATGACGATAACCCAAAGACCACGTGGATTGAATAGCCCAAAGTAACGCAGTCATTTCAGCTTCTATGATTGTGCTTCGCCCTTGAAATTTACCACAACCCGCATATAGACATTTCCCATTCTGGTCTCGTATAATCCAACCCATTCCTGAAGCTTGTTGTCCAATACGATGTGCGACATCATAATTACATTTAATCCAGTTTTGAGGTGGTACCTTCCATGCCTGAGAAACTATGTGTTGTCGTTGTTGTCCCATTGCGGTGTATTGTACACGTTGTCCCCATTGTGTTTGCTGTGAAATATTTACCCATTCTGTAGAATCATCTTGAGCTCGTTCTATTAGCACATCAATAGTAATATCCTGTTTCCTGAAAATTAACTCATTCCTTGCTTTCCATAACCTCCAGAGTATGAAAAAAGGAAGATACTTATTATTTGACACCGCATCGAATTGTCTGTAACTTGCAAGGAAGTATCTGATGTTGTCGTAGATATTGGAAGTAGAACTGCAGATGGTAGTAGTTAGGATGCCAATCTTCCTCCATATCATTTGTGCAAATGCACAACGAAAGAAAACATGTAATTCATCTTCATCAAAATCACAACACCGAGTGCATGATTTTTCCAAGATGATGTGTCTTCTATAGAGATGTGTTTTGAGTGATAGTCCCTTTGATAACAGACGCCATCAAAAATGACGAATCTTTGGCGGTAATTCAATGGACCATATGTCTCCAAACGACATCCTCTTATGAATCCATGGAAAAGGGAACTTCACGTAAAGCATAAATACCATTGGGCCCTGATGACGTGGAAATATAAGCTACTAATATACATTTCCATGGACCTTATTACTTTAATATTAATTCCTGTAACGGCGTCGTATTATTAGTCGCTTACACATAATGGGCTTTATTTAGGCCCGTTAATAAAGACCTTAATCATGGGGCCGTTCTGCGCTTCTGTGTCCAGGAATTACTATTTTTTTTTTGTTTATTTAAAAAAGTTAAATTTTTCTTAGAAATAATTATTTATATACCCAAGCTGTAACCATTTTCGAGTTATTTTATTTAAAAGGCTGTGATTAGATTGATATTATTGAGTGAAGTGGTGTGTGGGATTCTAAAATTGCTTTGAACGTATTGAATAATCCTGTCATAATCATTATGACAACATTACGAAGGGATCTGTTTAGTAGCTTTATCATGATTACCACCAATAACTAATACTTAGTTTACCGAGAAAATTAAAGAAAACTACCAAATAAATAATATAATGGTAAATATAAAATCCAATCGTTGACTCATTCAACACACGATCTTCTCGGATCTGTCGGTATCATTAATCCAACCTTGAATTCTCTTAGCAACATCAAGTGAAAAAAAAATAAACTATAGTTTTCTTAATATGTGTATAAAATTTAAATTGACTCGTTGTGAAACAAAAAAAAACTATTAAAATAAAAATTAGGGCAAATCTCTAAAATAACACATTTTAAAGTTTTTGTTCCAAAAATAGCATCATTAGTTTAAAAATTTGAGTAATACCCTAAAATAGTACTATTTTAAGTTTATCTTCCAAATTTAGCACAATAAAACTAAAATTCTCAAAATAGCATAAATTATTATGTAAAAATAATTATTTATCTTAAATAAAATATATATAAAATTAAAACATAATGTTTGGATTCACTTTTTCTAATTTAGGGTTTAAATTTTTTTCATTAGGAATAAGTTTTCAATTATTTTAGTATTAAATTTGTGCTATTTTTAGAAATTTAAATGACTAGTGCTATATTTGGAACAAAAACTTGAAATAAGGCTATTTTAGTTAATTGCCCTTTAAATTTTCAATAATAGTACAAATTTAAGATTAAAATGCATTAAAACTATATTTTAATAAAAAAAATTAAACCCTAAATTGGAAATAATGAACCCAAATATAATATTTTAAGTTTATGTATAATTTATTTAGAATAAATAAGTATTTTCATATAAGTATTTGTGCTATTTTTGAGAATTTAATTTTATGATACTAGATTTGGAAGAAAAACTTTAAAATATGCTATTTTAGGGTATTACTCAAATTTTTGTCATGAATTTTCCAATTTATTATTTATTAAATATATAGGTGGTGGTGCAATTTTCACAAATTATGTTTGACACGGAATTAGTTTTAGAAAATGCAATAATAATTTCTTAACTTAGAAAAAGCAAATCGTACCATAATTCTGGTTTTGTCTTAACAGAAATATGACAATAATGACAAGCAAATGAGTACAAAAGTGTCGAGAATATTATTTAGCTTGAGGTTTAAGTATATCTATAAAATCACAACACAAATGTTGGGTAGTTTTTATGTTTACGTGTAGCCAGAGCCGGTCCTGAATTTAATAGGGCCGCAAGCAAAAAAAAAATGGGCTGTTTTATACTAAAAAAAAATTAGACCGTTCTAATTTTTAAAATTTTTTGTTGTTAGAAGGATTCGAACCGAAAAACTCAAGGAAACGGTTTACTTTTATTTACCATTTGTGTTAAGAGTACTTTTGAAATAAAGGCTGATTTTTTTATATTAACATTGAGGACCGCAAGCACGGACTTGCTTTGCTTGGATCCAGGGCTAGCCTTGCGTGTAGCATAAGATAAAGCAAAACGGTAGAGAGCGTGTGCTTGACTGACTGACCCCTTTGTTATGCACTTGTCCATAACCATAAACAAAAGAGCCTGAGAGTCGGTGGATCTATTAACCCATTTATATTCTTTTCCCTTAAACAAAACAAAAGAAACGAAAAATTGAAAGAATAAAAAAGAAAAAAAAGGAAAAGATAAAAGATAAGGATGTAACGTTGAGCCCATTGAGTCACTTTATTCCAAAATTATCTAAGGGTCTTCTTTCTTCCTTTTTATTCACGCCTTTTTTTTTTAAGATTCGCGAATTTTGATTTATACTTTGTAAGAAGTGTCTAGTAAAAGTTATTTTTTTTGGACATTTTGTTAAGTTATTTGAACCTGCATACAATTCAATACAATCCACTGTTTCGAAAATTTAATAATCTCTAATATATTATTAAAATTTTTTTAACAAATTAACCTTACCATGATGTATTAATAACAAAAATGTCATGCTGACGTGTCAACACCACAATTAGTTTCAGATTAAATATATAAAAAGGTTTAAATTACTAAAATAATTACAATACATGCCACTTATATTAATTTGGTTAGAGAATCAATATATTTTATTCAACTAACCAAAAAATAATATTATAATTGTAAAAACAATAATTTTTATTTCTTTAAATTTTTAATACGTTAATTTATAAATAATTTCAAATAAATATAAATAGATTTAAATTATTACTTATTCCCTAATATATTATTTGACAAACAATTTAAGAAAATATTTTACTCTCACGTGTTATAAACAAAAATATAATGCTTATGTTTCATTATTACAGTAATATGTTGTCATTCATTTTTGTAATATCAGAGGAATTTATTTACCAAGTCAATGCATTGTTTTATCTAAGTCTTAATTATTTTTTGTCTAGTTTGTTGCACCTTTGTTTTCATGCTCGGTCAATAGCTTGTGTTTACCGATTTGCATTTTTGTAAAATTCCCATCTCCACATAATCACCATTTAATTTCTCTCATACTTAGTGGACATTTATCACCAATTGACTGGAAACTCTTACAAAGTTTTGTAGTTAAGCGACCGATTGGTGTTTAGAAGTTATGTTAAGCAATATATAAAAATATGATGAAATTTGTTGGTTGATTCTCATTTTTATTATTAAAAATAACAACTACTATGAATTTAAAAACAGATATTAAACTGAAAATTAGAAAGATAGTTGTTCTAACCAAACCAACTTACCTTATGTCATGTTTCTTTCTTTCTTTCTTTCCAAAAGCTTATGCAAACAATTAACAAGTGCAGTCAGCGATTTTGGTTGTAAAGGGATTAACCAATTTTAGGAGAGTAATATGCAAATAGATATGATCGCAGAACAATCTTAACTTATAAATATTATTTTCTCATTTATTTGCATTTTTATTCTTCGTTGACTTGATAGTATATTTCATATATTCGTTTAAAAAAGAGTTGAAATGTGTGTTTGTATATAAAAAAAGTTATTCAAATGGAATGCCATATATTTGGAAGAAGAAAAAGAAGAAGCTTTTGCCATTATGGAGTATAATTTTTTCCCGTTTAGTGTTGGCACCACCGTCTCATACAACACTATCTGTGCTTGATTGGTTCTCTCTTCTATTGGTTTATTTTTCTGAATGATATTTATGTTACGAATATTCATGAGTTATTTGTAAGTGTGAGAGAGAGAAAACTTGCCCACTAGTGGAATGTTTGTGTTAAAAAAATCAGAAGAAAATGAAATTACATAATGTGTTAAAGAACAATTGGGCTTCGTTGACGACGATAAAGAGAGTGGAATGGGGGATCGATTTTGTCGAAGGGGGCCGATTTTAGGATTTAGGGTTTTTTGATTTCGGATTTTGGAGATTTCTCTTCGTGATTTCGTCGATTTCGTGGTGTTAGGGTTCGACTTTGATAAGGATAGTGGTATTAGGGTTCAATTTCGACTTAGGATGCTCGATTTCGATAATGGAGGGGATCGATTTCGAAGGTGGCCGATTTTGGGAATTAGGATTTTTTTTATTTGGGATTTTGGGGATTTTGGGAGTTTGGTTAATTATAATCGCGGGTTATCGAGTCATAATTCGGATAATTATTGGTTTAACTTGGTTTAATTAAGATAATTTGGTTTAATTTGGTTTAACAAATTCGGTAAACCGCATTTAACCATGGTAATGTCTAATTAGGTTTCGAACTTTCATCTGAGGGGGAAATAAGTTTTGAACTATCAGCAGAGGGGGAAATATGTTTTTAATTTTTACATCATAGATATACAAACTGTGCCATTCGTTTTATGGGTATTTGGTGCTATACGATAGTTTTAAGGGAGAAATAGATAGTTAACCAAAAAAAATCAGGAGAAAATAAAATTACATGATGTGTTAAAGAACAATTGGGCTTCGTTGACGACGAAAAAGAGAGTGGAATGGGTCTTAGTCTTCGAATTACGATGATTATGAAATGGGTCTTAGTCGTTGCTCATAAGAGTTTTGTCTACTTAGTCAAGTTAATTGCCAAAAATGCTTCAACGAATCTAAAAGCTGTCGTTTTTTTAGTACTGAGAAATGTTCAAAGCGATGTAAAGTGGACACAGTATACAGAAACAGTCTTGTGAATATTCGCAGTGTTTAAAAAGAAATAATTAGTGAATCAATTGGTAAAAGACCTCTATGCAAAACAACAAAGCCCATCAGCAACAACAAATGTTCGGAAAGATCAAAGTTCATTTTTTTCTAATTTGCTTGCATAAATATATATATATAGATAATTCAAATAGAGAAATATACACATATTTATTGAGTCTTCGATCATTTTGCATTTCCAGAAAATTTCCTATTGTTGGATGAGATTGCACTAAATTTGTAATGGCAGTCAAGTAAAACCATACAATCACTTTTAGAATATGACAAATTTAAGTGTATAACATATAACAAAATCATCAGAGTGGCGCAGCGGAAGCGTGGTGGGCCCATAACCCACAGGTCCCAGGATCGAAACCTGGCTCTGATATATAATTTCATTTTTTTTACCGACGACCAACTGCAACGATGGTCGGCTCGAATGATGTTGGACGTAAAGTAACAGTAATTAACTCGGTTTTGATTAACCCAAGATTATGAAATAGTCCAAACTATCATTTCAAATTATGCGATAAATTCTTATGCAATAAATGCCCGGTAACTCTTTCTTCCTCTGCTTTCGTGGTTCATGCATGTCGTGCTAAACTCAACTCAGAACAATCCGGCAGTGCTGATAACCTGCGAAAACAAATAATAAAAATCATAATTTTCCAATTTCTTCCTCTATCAAATTTACTGTAAAAATCTAAATTTTACTTACTTGAGTCAATTGTAAATAGTAAGGCAGTGTCTCTGTTTCCCTTAGTCTTTTGCCTGTAACTGTTGAAAGCATATTCCGTGAGGTTATATCTCATCGCAATTGGCTCCTCCTTGCTCGGTTTCACCACGCACCATTTCCCTTCCACGTCCTTCTTCTTCTTCTTCTCCGGCGACGACAACGGCCCTATAGGACGAAATAGTGAAGGACCTGGATTCGAACGAGGTGATAGCTCCGACGGAAATAGTGAAGGAGTGGAAATCGGAGATTTTTCCGGCGAATAAGGAGAAGAGTAAATTGAGGGGTTAGGATTTCTGTAGTATCTTTAAAAAACGAAGTCCGGACAGGCGGACATACAATAACGTTGGATAAACCAAACGACATCCTCTTATGAATCCATGGAAAAGGGAACTTCACGTAAAGCATAAATACCATTGGGCCCTGATGACGTGGAAATATAAGCTACTAATATACATTTCCATGGACCTTATTACTTTATTATTAATTCTTGTAACGGCGTCGTATTATTAGTCGCTTAGACATAATGGGCTTTATTTAGGCCCGTTAATAAAGACCTTAATCATGGGCCTTATTATATACAATTGGTTCTGCGCTTCTGTATCCAAGAATTACTAAATTTTTCGTTTATTTAAAAAAGTTAAATTTTTCTTAGAAATAATAATTTATATACCCAAGCTGTAACCATTTTCGAGTTATTTTATTTAAAAGGCTGTGATTAGATTGATATTATTGAGTGAAGTGGTGTGGGATTCTAAAATCCTGTCATAATCATTGTGACAACATTAGGAAGGGATCTGTGTAGTAGCTTTATCATGATTACCACCAATAACTAATACTTAGTTTACCGAGAAAATTAAAGAAAACTACCAAATAAAGAATATAATGGCAAATATAAAATCCAATTGTTGACTCATTCAACACACGATCTTCTCGGATCTGTCGGTATCATTAATCCAAGCTTGAATTCTCTTAGCAACATCAAGTGAAAAAAATAAACTATAGTTTTCTTAATATGTGTATAAATTTTAAATTGACTCGTTGTGAAACAAAAAAACTATTAAAATAAAAATGAGGGCAAATCTCTAAAATAACACATTTTTAAGTTTTTGTTCCAGAAATAGCATTTTAAATTTTGAGTAATATCCTAAAATAGTACTATTTTAAGTTTATCTTCCAAATTTAGCATAATAAAACTAAAATTCCCAAAATAGCATAAATTATTATGTAAAAATAATTATTTACCTTAAATAAAATATATATAAAATTAAAACATAATGTTTGGATTCACTTTTTCTAATTTAGGGTTTAAATTTTTTTCATTAGGAATAAGTTTTCAATTATTTTAGTATTAAATTTGTGCTATTTTTAGAAATTTAAATGACTAGTGCTATATTTGGAACAAAAACTTGAAATTGTGCTATTTTAGTCAATTGCCCTTTAAATTTTCAATAATAGTACAAATTTAAGATTAAAATGCATTAAAACTATATTTTAATAGAAAAAAATTAAACCCTAAATTGGAAATAATGAACTCAAATACAATATTTTAAGTTTATGTATAATTTATTTAGAATAAATAAGTATTTTCACATAAGTATTTGTGCTGTTTTTAGGAATTTAATTTTATGATGCTAGATTTGGAAAAAAAAAAAACTTTAAAATGTGCTATTTTAGGATATTACTCAAATTTTTGTAATGAATTTTCCAATTTATTATTTATTAAATATATAGGTAGTGGTGCAATTTTCACAAATTATGTTTGACACGGAATTAGTTTTAGAAAATGCAATAATAATTTCTTAACTTAGAAAAAGCTAATCGTACCATAATTCTGGTTTTGTCTTAACAGAAATATGACAATAATGACAAGCAAATGAGTACAAAAGTGTCGAGAATATTATTAAGCTTGAGTTTTAAGTATATCTATAAAACCACAACACAAATGTTGGGTAGTTTTTATGTTTACGTGTAGCCAGAGCCGGCCCTGAATTTAATAGGGCTGCAAGCAAAAAAAAAGGGCTGTTTTATACTTAAAAAAAATTAGACCGTTCTAATTTTTAAAATTTTTTGTTGTTAGAAGGATTCGAACCGAAGAACTCAAAGAAACGGTTTACTTTTATTTACTATTTGTGTTAAGAGTACTTTTAAAATAAGGACTGATTTTTTTATATTAACATTGAGGGCCACAAGCACAGACTTGCTTTGCAAAACGGTAGAGAGCGTGTGCTTGACTGACTGACCCCTTTGTTATGCACTTGTCCATAACCATAAACAAAAGAGCCTGAGAGTCGGTGGATCTATTAACCCATTTATCTTCTTTTCCCTTAAACAAAACAAAAGAAACGAAAAATTGAAAGAATAAAAAAGAAAAAAAGGAAAAGATAAAAGATAAGGATGTAACGTTGAGCCCATTGAGTCACTTTATTCCAAAATTATGTAAGGGTCTTCTTTCTTCCTTTTTATTCACGCCTTTTTTTTTTTAAGATTCGCCATCGAATTTTGATTTATACTTTGTAAGAAGTGTCTAGTAAAAGTTATTTTTTTTGGACATTTTGTTAAGTTATCTGAACCTCCATTCAATACAATACAATCCGGTGTTTAGAAAATTTAATAATATATATTACTAGATTTATATTCATGTCTGGGTAAGGAAAAATATTAATAAATTATATTTTATTAGTAAATATAAATTAAATATTTATATAATTTTAAATTTTTATTTAAAATTACTTTTAACATTAATTTTTGTTTATATAAATTAAGAAAAGAAAAATAATTATTTTTTACGAATTTAATAGTTTTTTGTTAGTTTAATAAAATATATTAATTTCTAACCAAATTAATAACAATGGTATAATTGTAATTATTCTAATAAGTTAAGCTCATTTATATATTTATTTGAAATTTATTGTAGTGATTACACGTCATCATGATATTTCTGTTAATAACACGTTCGAGTAAAGTTACTTTTTTAAAATATTTCTCAAATAATATATTAGAGATTACGGTAGTAACTTAAATCTATTTATATTTATTTGAAATTATTTATAAATTAACGTATAAAAATTAAAAGAAATAAAAATTATTGTTTTTGCAAATATAATAATAATTTTTGGTTAGTTGAATAAATTATATTCTCTAACTAAATTAATATCAGTGACATGTATTGTAAAATCAGTGACATGTATTTATTCTAGTATTAGTGACATGTATTCTCTAGCCAAATTAATATCAGTGACATGTATTGTAATTATTCTAGTAATTTAAACTCTTTTATATATTTAAGCTGAAACTCGTTGTAGTATTGACACGTCAGCATGATATTTTTTTTATTAACACGTCATGGTAAAGTTATTTTGTTAAAAAGTTTGTGAGAAAGCTAGAAATTAACATTAACCAACAGCTTTACAATTTATTTTAAAATCTAGAATTTTTTTTTGTTAATTTAAAGTTGGCCCATATTCTGGTAAACGGTGGACTGGACCACAGAGGATTGGCTTTCCGGCTTTAGAATCCAGCCGAGTTTTAGTTATTGACAACTTATCGATAGGCCTGTCAATTTGGCTCATTACCCGCGGGTCCCGCCCCGTTTAACCCGCCGCGGGGCGGGTGCGGGTCGAAGGAAAAAAAAATTTATATGCGGGGCGGGTGCGGGTCGAAACTTTTGTATAGCGGGGCGGGTGCGGGTTTCGTTTTATTATTTTGCGGGTTGGCGGGTACCCGCAAATTTTAGGTCAAAATTATTTGACCAAAATTTAAACTAATTTAATTATAAACCAATTTAATTTTAAACCAATTTAATTCTAAACCAATTTAATACCAAACTTGATATTCAAAATTTATATAATTTGATGTTTTAAAAATTGAATTATGATATATTTGATGTATTAATTTTAGATTTATTATTATTTAGATTTATTTTAATTAAATATTTTTAAAAAATTTTAAAAACGAAGCGGATTGCGGGTCACCCGCAAACCCGCTAGATTAATGCGGGGCGGGTGCGGGTTTTAAAAAAATGATTCGCGGGTTTTGCGGGTAAAAATTTTTTTTGAAAAAAAATCTTTAACCCGCCGCGGGGCGGGTCATGCGGGGCGGGTCCGACCCGCTTGAGAGCACTACTTATCGATGTTCGGTCTTATAACAGCAGCTATTATTTATTTCGATTAATTGAAATTACAAGCAAAAATCAATCTGGGAATATGAAAAAAATACAATAAAAACAAAAAGTTGATAATGGAATTGTATGTATTGTCTTTTTCCTATCAAAGGATCGGAAATTTCTACGTTGGACGGAAAAGGACGGTCACATTATACGTTGGACGGACTATAGATTTAGGGCCATTATCGTCTTTAGACAGCAATGCCAAAATTTCGGGATTTTCGCTCAGTGTGGAATTACACGCTAGTGTTGTTTTTAACATATGTTTGTTGCACAGAAATAATAGAAATACATTTATTAGCAGTCTACAAATAATGCGATTTGGATTTTAAGAATACGATGTGTAATTACTAATTAGAGGAGGTGAAAAAAGTAAAAGTAGCTGAAACGATCCCGGAATGCTGACGTCAGCATCGCAAATCTCAGATCTTGAAACGAAACGATCTTTCGCTTCCTCTCCTTTGCTCTTACTTTCCCTTTTTCACACTTTTTTTTCCTCCTTTACCATTAACCATTAATTCTATAGAAGATACGATCGAAGAAGGAAAGAAACAAAAAATAGTGAGAGAGACCCCCGAAAAAGAGCAGGAAGAAGTAAGAAGATGAATTCTGAGCGAGAGGAGAATTGTAAAACGGTTAATCATAATTCGCCATGAGAATTCCTCGATCGAGATTCTTATTTTTCCTCTTTTTTTCGGTATCTGTATTCGTTTTTTCCTCTTCTATCACCGTTCGTGGCGTGAAGTTGAATCGATTTAGTAGTGAAGTTAACGATATTCATCGAAGGATTCTTCACCAGCCGCTTTTCCCGGAGACTTCTACTCCTCCTCCAGATTTCGAATCGACGTCGTCTACTCCTATACCTCCGGCCGCACCTGATCAGCCATTTTTCCCAGAAAATCCATCTACGCCTGACCAGTATAAGTATCCTCCACCTCCGCCTCCTGCTTCCGCTGCCGTCAATGGTGGGTTACCGATACCGACGGCTACTACTCAACCTGCGAAACCTGGGAAAAAAGTTGCGGTCGTCATTTCTGTTGGAATTGTCACGCTAGGTATGCTTACAGCTCTAGCCTTCTTTTTGTATCGACACAAAGTGAAGCACGCGAGCGACACACAGAAGCTCGTTAGTGGAGGAGGCGATGGAGGTTCCCGAAGATTCCTGGAAGATCACAGACCACCGACGTCGTCTACATTTCTCTACATGGGAACCGTTGAACCGAACCGGGAATCGGCGAGCGAGTCTAATGGCGGAAGTAACGGACCGGTCAATTCGTCTCCGTACCGGAAATTGAATTCGGCTAAGAGATCGGATCGCTATCGGCCCAGTCCGGAGCTTCAACCGCTTCCACCGTTAGCTACGGCGCAACTGACTGAGAACTCTCCGTCGGCCTTATCTCCTTCTTCATTATCTTCTGACGAGGAGACCCGCGACCTGGCGTTTTACACGCCGCACGGATCTGCGATTAGCAGCGATGATGGTTACTACACGCCATTTCCTCGCACCAGCAACAGCAATGGTCACTCCTCTGGATCAATTCCTCACTCAAAGAGAACTTCTCCGAGGTCGAAGTTTGGATCAGCTGCGACTGGTGGAACGGTAACTTCTCGCTCGCCGGAGATGAAGCACGTTATCATCCCGTCAATAAAGCAGAAAATGCCGCCAGTACAATCTCCACCTCTAAGGGACATAGAAAGTAATGAACAAGAGCGACCGTATTCACAGAACAAGCCTAAGTTCTCTCAGCCACCTCCGCCACCGAATAGGGCGGCGTTTCAGGCGATTACGCAGGCTAAGTCTCCTCTCAGCTCACGAGTTTCTCCAAGGCAGTCCCCTCCTCCACTCCATACGCCACCTCCACCTCCACCTCCACCTCCACCTCCACCTCCTCCTCCTCGTCCTCCTCCACCTCCTCAGATACGGCCGAGAGAGTTCCAGATACCACGAAAACTCGGCAATTCCGAAGCAACCAATCCGACAAAGTCAGACGATCTTTCAAGAAAACAAGCATTCAAGACTCCAAGTCCTCAGCTGAAAGCTGTTGAAGAGACCAATAGCGAATCAGCTGGCTCTGTTGAGAAACCAGGAGAGAGGGACACGGATCCAAGCAGGCCAAAGTTAAAGCCACTTCACTGGGACAAAGTACGCGCCAGCTCGGATCGAGCCACAGTTTGGGACCAGCTCAAAGCAAGCTCATTCCAGTGCGTAACACTGTTTTTTCACATTGTTGTGTCACATACGTTTGAATGTGACGTGTTTCATGACTTTTTACATCGTATGGTATCATACAGATTGAACGAGGATAGGATGGAGCATCTGTTTGGTTGCAATTCGGGAAGTTCAGCTCCAAAAGAACCTGTGAGAAGGTCAGTGATGCCTTCCGCTGATAATGAGAACAGAGTGCTCGATCCAAAGAAATCACAGAACATTGCAATCCTATTACGAGCACTAAATGTAACACGTGAAGAGGTGTCAGAAGCTCTTTTAGATGGTAAGTTTTTGTCTCCCATTAGATTCATTACTTGCGTTAAAAGTTCCACTTGCATAAAGCAAGTATTGGCATCCGCCTTGATCTTGGCAAGTTAGCAAGCAATTGACATTCAGGTGCTTTGATGGGCTAATGGTGGTCTTTCTGATAGTAGGAATAGTAACAGAGATGCTCATAAGAGGTATTAGTGGTGAAAGGATAAATAATACTAAAAAGGTTTTAGGCCACAAGGTATACTCATTGCAGAGAACTATGACATATGAAATGATTTTCTCTGCTTTTTATATTGCTTCTAACATGATTGTGCAACTTAGAAAAAAAACTGTATCTAAAGAGAGGAAAAGGGTCGTGCTTTAGTATTTATAGCAGTAGCAATCATGATGTAGAGCTGTATACTTCACAATTTAAACACAATTGATTTCATATATGCATTGTTCTAAGATCCATGAGCATTTGTGGTCCTTATTATTTAAAAATCTAATTAAACCCGTGGCACTGTAACAGGTAATCCAGATAGCTTAGGTACAGAGCTTCTAGAGACTTTGGTAAAGATGGCTCCAACAAAGGAGGAAGATATAAAACTCCGAGAGTTCCGTGGTGATGTCTCAAAATTAGGAACAGCTGAGAGATTCCTCAAAACCGTTCTTGATATCCCTTTTGCTTTTAAAAGAGTTGAAGCAATGTTGTATAGGGCCAACTTTGATGCAGAAGTCAAGTATCTAAGGAACTGTTTCCAAACACTAGAGGTTGGTTAATTACTCTTACAGGGGAATGATTCAATCTCTCAAACGAATTGTCTGATTTTGATCTCTTGGTTGGTTTGTAGGAAGCAAGTTTAGAACTAAAAGCAAGCAGGCTATTCCTAAAGCTGCTCGAGGCTGTTTTAATGACTGGAAACCGAATGAACGTTGGAACTAATCGCGGAGATGCAAAAGCCTTCAAACTCGATACACTATTAAAACTTGTAGACATAAAAGGTGTTGATGGCAAAACCACATTGCTTCACTTTGTCGTCCAAGAAATCACAAGAACCGAGGTAACAGCAACAGCGGCAGATGAAACCATCCTCTATGGAAACAAAGACGGATTCAGAAAGCAAGGATTACAAGTTGTTGCTGGACTCAGTAGAGATCTGGCTAACGTGAAAATATCAGCCGGAATGGATTCTGATGTACTGAGTGGTTACGTGACAAAGCTAGAAACTGGTCTAGAAAAACTCCGATCATTTCTCAAGACAGAGACAACAACAAGTCAAGGGAAGTTCTTTGATTCGATGAAAACATTTCTCAAAGAAGCAGAAGAAGAGATTAGAAAGATCAAAGGAGAAGAAAGAAAAGCTTTGTCAATGGTTAAAGAAGTAACAGAGTATTTCCATGGAGACGCTGCAAAAGAAGAAGCACATCCTTTAAGAATCTTTATGGTCGTAAGAGATTTTCTCGGAATTCTCGATAACGTTTGTAAAGAAGTGAAGACCTTACAAGAAATGTCGACAGCGATGGGTTCGGCTTCAGCTAGATCCTTCAGGATTTCAGCAACAGCTTCGTTACCGGTTCTTCATACGTATAAAGCAAGACAAGAGGATACAAGCTCAGATGGAGAACAAAGCAGCAACTTTTCTACGCGATAAAATAAAATAAAAGCTGTACAGTTTCTTACACCGAGACAAGAAATTAAAATTTGGTGTTTCTCAAACCAGAGGACACAGACCGGTTAAGAGAGTAACATCCACTATAATGATCAAATTTCCGTTTAGGACCCTTTCCTTTTTGTTAATTTTTTTTGTCGGTTTAAATAAATATAGAGGTGTCTTAATTTCTTAATTTTGAGTTTTTGTTTCTTTAGAGTTTAGAAGGTTTATCCATTACAATAATAGAAATATCATCTTCATCAGTGGAAATGATGATCATTACTGCAATTGACAAGTCTGATGGAAACAAGGCTCATTCTCAAGCCATCACAACCATGGCGACCTTCTCTCGTTATGTTTATCTAGAATCTATATGATCCTTCTCTCATTCTTGAGTTTAGAAATATTACTCAATTCAGTGAACTAAAAACATGTGATTGCAATGAGACCGATTCTGTTGTACACTTATATCTTTTCGTGTGATTTTTTTTCTTTTCCAATTTTGGAGTTATCAAAAATAACAAAGCAAGTACGGTCGTACTAAATTTTGGTATTGTTCTGTTGTTTTCGTCTTGTTTGTTTCTCAACAAAATTGACTCAGATCCCGGCCCTGAATTTAATAGAGCTGCAAATAAAAAAAAAAGGCTATTTTATACTATAAAAAAATTGGATCGTTTTAATTTTTAAAATTTTTTTGTTGTTAGAAGGATTCGAACCGGAAAAACTCAAGAAAGCAGTTTACATTTATTTACCATTTGTGCTAAAAATACTTTTGAAATAAAGACTGATTTTTTTATATTAACATTGAGGGCTGCAAGCACGGATTTATTTTGCTTGGCCCATGCCCCACCCTGCTCAGGTCTCACCTTATTAACACTTCTGCCACTGAGTTAAAACGACAAAACCACTCAGCCGAAAACAAATAATTCCAGCCCCAAATTCTTAAACCGGATTTCATTTTCGTGAAAACCAACTTATATTTTGAGTTTTTTTTGCCCTATGCTGACTAAACATGTTGGTCATTTCCATTATTTCAATTTTATTATTGTCTGAGTCGCCTTCTTGAGACTCAGAAAACGGTGGAAATCTCGTGGCGACGGTTTAAGAACCGGAGGAATAGCTACTCGCCGATAAGAGAAAAGGAGAGCCTCCGATTTTCTTACTCCCCAAAACATTCTTCACCAGAAGTTTCCATCTAACCTCATCCTTCTTGCTCTGTTTCTCCATCTTTTCCTTAAAGTTCCTGTTCATACACAAAATATCAAACACAAGACCATATTTTCTGGTCTGAAAAGTACATAAAATGTCTAAAGTTTAACACTTTCGTGTTATTTTCATTTGGATTTTACCTGCACAGAGGGACTCCACATTGATCAGAATCTGCGCAAAGACGTGAATGCAATCCAAGGAGTTGCCACATTCTCTTGCAATGTACGCAACCTCCTGGAACTCTAAACTTACAGCCTGCGAAATGCCGGATTAATGACTCTAATCCCTTGCAAGCTTCGTAGTTACACGGTGCGTGGTTAGGTTTGAAATCTTTATCATGTGGTCCTATCGTTTTACATCCGTCCCTACATATATGAACAAGAGCTTCCATTGCATCATATAGTTGTGAATATATCCTCTGTTCCTTGCGTTTTCTGATTCTTCTTTTCCGCATCTGCGTTTATGTTTTATATAAGTTGTTAGAATTTGATAACGAGGTAGAGATATAGTAAAAACGAAAGAAAGAAGTGTTTGTGTATTCAATTACTTACATTTTCTTCTACGATCACAGAGTGTCTAAGTTCTTTCTCGAGAATCGGATGGCTTTTCTTCATAGCTGTCCATGCTTCTGTCGCATAAAGCTCCTTAAAGTGTTTCATGATCATACGGTGAGATATGAAGCTAAGGCGAGGGACATCACACAGGAGTGCAAGCTGGAACACATCAACTACGTTCTCAGTGTTAAGCAAACCATGTTCTAGATGCCATTCACATAGCCTTTTCAGTTGAGGAACCACATACGCGTGCGAAAGAAGTAGCAAATGCATGATAAACTCATTCATATCTTCTTTCTCATAGCTATATATAGAAGAACAGAAAGTCAGGTTTCGAAATATTTAGCGGCAGAGGAAAAGAAGTATAATGGGAAACAGATTGTATACCAAGAAGAGTAGAGAAAACGGACAAAAACATTCACAGCGTCATGAGGGACACCGCGGATTGAGATAATATGCCATTTGCCATGTCTTTTGGCTTGCTTCAACATGCCTTTAATCACAGTGGACGCAGTTCCCTTTTAATTTCGAAAACCATGCAAAGAGACAGTGTCACAGTCTGAATTCGCATAGCTACAGATCCTAAGATCAAGAGTTTCATGGAAGGTTTTAAGAAGAGCTTACAATTATATTGGCATGAGCGTAGATGGTGCCTCCATTATCTGTATATATCACAACATCAGCTTTGTATCCATTGTTGAAAAGACGATCCCACATAACTCTTGTGGCTGTCGAAACGCAGCTCTCGAGTCCTTGTGGTACATCTTTGCCATGTCTTTTCTGGTGTCTATCAGATTTTGATGGAACAGGTGGAGGAATTGGCACTGAAGAATCGGACGTTTTGAAGGATTGATGAAGATCAACACAACCTGTAACCATTTCTCTTGTGTTTTTCTTTTATCTTCACTTTCCTGCATCAGTAAAATGATAATGTTCTATCACAAAACTTCATTATCCATCAGACGATTCCTAATATTTGCTCAAAAGACAAGACAGATCTTGCTTTGCTTTAACTCCAAACATCAAAAGTCATTTTCTCCACCGATTGATTCGTTAATACGAAAATGTGAACCAGATAACAAATTACAACTACGAGCAAATCTCGAGACACTTTCACGAATCCACGATATATTATCAAACTGTTCCTCACACAATCAACAAATATCAAAAACATCGCGATCGACCATTCAAAGAAAAAACAGAGATAGAAAATGTAAGCAACAGGATCAAAAGGTACCCCAAATTCACTGACGAAACATCGAAGAGCAAGTTAATCAAAATTAACTTAATTTACGAGAAAAACTCTCCTCCTTCGTCGAATGAGCAGGAGAAGATAGAACCGTTAAATATCATTGTATGCTCTTCCTTTTATATAAACACACACACGAAACAACATAACGCGACAATTTTTGATAAAAATCCAACGAAAAGGATATTGTTTTTTTGTATTTCCTCTCCGTCAATTATTTAAAGATATTTTCTTCGTTCAACCCCACCACCACCACCACCACCTGCGAAAATCACCGAGAGGCGCGTGGAATCCACAGTTACAGAATGGACGGCTGAGAATCCACGCGCCTTTTGGCTTTTTCCTCCTTATGTTCCCCGTAAAAGCTTCGTCAAGTGGTTTTATTACCGCTTTATCAGTTCAGACACGACTCTTTATGTTTTTTATTCTTTTTTTTTTAAAGTAAAATCTATCAAATTTAAGAGCCGTACAAAAACAGATCGTTTTGTCCTTTGCTTTTGTTCTGCGCTTCACAACACATATTCAGCTGTCCATTTTTTTGGATTTTTGTACATCTTATGGTTCTCATCCTTTCTTGCTAAGAACAAATTTTAGGTCACTTCTTTTTTGTTTTTTTGAGAACCTCAGTTTAATGATTATGAACTGTGATTTCACTATATATTAATTACAAAGAATACAAATATCTAATACGATGACGAAGACTAATCTGCAAATAAAATATTAACGAATCAAAACAGATAACTATATATACAAGTATACAACCCACAAATAAGCATAAAAGTTTAAGAGTGAGAAAAATAACATAATCTCAAAATTTGACAAACTTCTAAAGAAGTATCGTAGAACCGATGTGAGAAATTGTCTAGTACAAAAACAACGTAAAACCAAAACGGATATTGTTCGAATACGATAAAACTCTAGTTAATCATAATATAACTACCTAGATATATACATGAGGGAAAAATATTCGTAAATTATATTTTATTAGTAAATATAAATTAAGTATTTACATAATTTTAATTTTTATTTAAAATTAATTTTAACATTAATTTTTGTATATATAAATTAAGAAAAGAAAAATAATTATTTTTTACGAATTTAATAATATTTTTAGTTAGTTTAATGAAATATATTAATTCGTTAACCAAATTAATACAATGAAATATATTATAATTATTCTAATAAATTAAGTTCATTTATATATTTATTTAAAATTTACTGTATTGATAACACGTCAACATGATATTTCTCTTAATAACACGTCAGATTAATGTTATTTTCTTAAAATATTTTTCAAATAGTGTATCGGGGATTACGGTACTAACATAAATCTATTTATATTTATTTAAAATTATTCATAAATTAACGTATAAAAGTTTTAAAAAATAAAAATTATTGTTTTTGCAAATGTAATACTATTTTTTGGTTAGTTGAATCAAATATATTTATTCTCTAACAAATATAATATCAGTGACATATATTGTAATTATTCTACTAACTTAAACCATTTTATATATTTAATCTGAAACTCACTATGATATTGACACGTCTTCATGATATTTTTGTTATTAACACGTCAGATTAAGGTTAATTTGTTAAAAAGTTTCTCAAATAATATATTAGGGATACAAATAAGAATGTGATGTAGATATCAAATGATTAATTATACAATCTAAATAAAATTCCAAAAAATCAGAAATGGGCCTAAGGTGCCTTGATGTTGAAAAAAAGACAAGTGAAGCCGAATGAATAAGTTATGTTGACGATGCATGAATGAATGCCACGATTAGAGACACGTATATTTAAACTTCCAACACTTGCGAGAGAAGCTCGCTGAATATAACTGGTGGTGAAAGAGAAAAGAATTCAGTGTAACTTCATCGAACGAAACCGGGAAATATATTATTTCACGTAATTCCCCTTTGATCATCCTACAGGGCTAAAATGATTGATAATTTCATTTGGAATGAAATATGATTCCAAATCAAAGCCAACACAAAGAGACCAAAACCAAAAATCAAATTTCATTTTTTTATTCAAATATTTAAACAAGTAACGTAAGCATACAACGAACCTATAAAGAGTCAGAATTCGAAGTTCTCCTAAATTTGCAAATACATAACATCAAAACGAATTTATTTCCAATTCCCTTAGAATTTGAAAAGCAAATAAAAGCGCTGATATTCATGGATCGTCTCAGAAATCGGAGCATCGACCACGTTGTTCCCAATCGCCGTACCGTGTAGGCTCAGGACCTCTAGGCCCTCCGATCTCACCGGTATCTTTGTTTACAAACTCTCCACCTCCATCTCCCTCTTCTTCTTCCTCTTCCTCTTCCTCTTCCTTCGGCATCTCTTGAAGAATCTGATCTGGCTTCACAATCTGATCCTGGTCCACAGACGGAGACTGCGGCGGTGAAGGAGTAACGGAGCTTATAAACCGTGATACAGGCTCCAGGAATCTAAGGGAGGCTGATCGGCTTGGTGAGATAAATCGGGCGATTTTATTCGTCGCCATAGTTAGAAGTGTCGGTGAGAAAAGACACCTATCTTTGGCGATTTATCTAAGCATTATAAGGTGGCTCAGATTGTCATTTATTTAAGCCCTAATTGGAAGCCCAACGGGCTAAAAAATGAGATAATAAAATCATATTTGCACGCCCGGATTCGAACCGATACCTTCAGTGTGTTAAATTGACGCGATAACCATTTGCTGTTTGCTTTTAGCAATTTATTTTTACTTCAAAAAAATAATTCAAGATAAAAACCTCATTAAAAAATGATTCCACAACTGGGTCCCACCTTTGTGCCACATCAACGGTTGTGATGGTGCGCAGGCTGTTATTATAGGAGACGATATTTGCTACTAATTTCGTCTACCACTGAGTATAAGAAAAAAAAGAAGAAAAGAAGTCGTATTTCTATTTTCACTGCTTCTCCTCCCAATCTTCGCCGATCTCTACATCTCCGATCAACCATGAGCAAAGGTCCAGGCCTATTCACAGATATCGGCAAAAAAGCCAAAGGTAAAAAAAATCATCCTGTGGCTCTTGCTCTATTATCTTTCTCTCGTCGTTTTTATTCCGGTTGACATTCATGGAATATGTGGCTTTCTGTTCATTTGATTCGAATGTATTTATCCTGTATGCACAACAGATTATTAGTTTTTGATTACGCGTGGGTGATTCTGTTGATTTTATTTTTCGTGTTAGATCTGTTGACAAGAGACTACAACTCGGATCAGAAATTCAGTATCTCTACTTACAGTGCCTCCGGCGTGGTACGTTTTATATCTATGCATCCATTTCTTTCAATTTCGAGGTTCGATACATGGAGTATTGTTTTGAACCCTTTTTCTATCTATGTATTCTGTGATATTGTTCTGTGTTGTTTGCATTTCGCAGCTTTTAGAGTGTTACGTTCTTTGTCAATTTCATAATTTCTGGATTAAATCTTTGGTAATTTTCAAAGGATCTGAGAGACTAGGATGAGTATAGGATGAAATTCCTTGTGCTAAGATCCGGATGTTTTGCAAAGAATGAAAAGGAGCTTAACATTAGTAAAGTTATCCCTGACGGATTCTACTGTGCATTCATTGTTCAGTTCTTCTGTGAGTTGCGTAGCTAGGAGTTGGTATTAAATTTTTTTTTTTGTAGAAATCGGTTATTGTGTATGACGGTATCAATTAGCTAATAGCATGTTCGTTTTTAGGTTTTTTTTTCCGGTTTAAGAAGCCAAAGGATTGTCTGACATTAATCTAGCAGCTTAACTCCATGGTTAATTTACATTGGTGGAGCCCTTTCATATTTCTCGTGTTCTGGTTTTTAGGCCCTCACATCTACTGCTCTGAAGAAAGGAGGCGTGCATGCTGCTGATGTTGCCACACAATACAAGTACAAAAATGCTTTGTTCGATGTCAAAATCGACACTGATTCTAGTGTAAGTGTCTTAGTAAATCCAGCCAACACTGTCACTTAAATCCAAACTAAACCTTTTGAGCGTGTTTGTATGTTTCTGTTTGGTAGGTTTTGACAACCGTCACATTCACCGAGATCCTCCCATCAACAAAAGCCATCGCCTCCTTCAAAGTCCCTGACCACAGTTCTGCCAAGGTCCTTTTTTATGAAATCACAATGATAACTTTTTCTCAACGGTTATAAATAATAAATTAACTCCATCAATTCTTGAATTCCATAAACAGCTCGAGGTGCAATACTTCCACGACCATGCAACAGTTACTGCTGCTGCAGCTTTGAAGCAAAACCCATTAATCGACATAACAGCCACTCTCGGCTCACCAGTCATTTCATTTGGTGCTGAAGCTGGATATGACACAGCCTCCAAAACTTTCACCAAGTACAATGCTGGAATTAGTGTTACAAAACCAGACTTATGCGCTTCCGTAATATTGTAAGAAGTATTCGAATCTCAAAATAAAGTGATCAGTATCTATGACTTGTGTGGATCTGATGTGAATTTTGTAGGGGAGACAAAGGAGATTCAATCAAAGCATCTTACCTCCATAACCTGGATGAATTTAAGAGAAGCGCAGCAGTTGGTGAGGTTTACAGGAAATTCTCAACTAATGAAAACACGATAACTGTTGGTGCATTATATGCGATTGATCAGTCGACTACAGTGAAAGCTAAGCTCAACAACCATGGAACACTTGGTGCTCTTCTTCAGCACGAGGTGGTGCCCAAATCGCTAGTGACTCTTTCAAGTGAGATTGACACTAAGGCTTTAGACAAGCATCCAAGGTTTGGTCTCTCCCTTGCTCTCAAACCTTGAGAACACACTCATAAGACCTGCTTGATTCTCCGTACCTTTTTTTTTGAATAAAATTTTCCGCGTTGACATTGACGGATAATTCTTTTTGGGATATGTTTGGATTTTTGTTTCTGACATGTTTCCCTGAGCAATATTCTTACAACTTCTGGGTCCATTACCACAAGCCAACACGAAAAAACGAAAATTAAAAAGCTGATTCGTTATATCCAGACCGAAAGAAACGTTATTTCGTTAAGTACTTTCACGTTAAAGTTAAATTTTGCTACGATATCTAAGAAACATACAGCAGAACTTTAATGCAATTAAAGTAAGAGAAGCCATCCATTGAATCTCAACCATCTTGTTCGATTACATCATACACAAATTGGATTTTACTTGAGTATCGAATTCTGAGAATCTCCTGTGCTAAGCAAATTGGGTCTCTCCACTCTCATCTCCGTATGATGTACAACGAATTAATCAAAATTAAATCTCAATCCAATTTCACTATCTAATCTCAGTAGCGTATGTATACCATAAATGATGCTCCATTGGTACAGAAAAACGATTCTATGTTCTGAATCACATCTCCCTCGCATATCTATTTGACATCAAACTATCAAATAACGACTATTTCTCAATCTACGCTCTGCATTACATCATCCGCCGTAAACTTCGTTCCTTTCTCCTTATCCGCGACTGCGCGTCCATTAGCCTTACGGAGCTTGGTGATCACCAGTCACCACATTCGACGCATTGACTCCGACGTTAACCGTCGTTCCGTTGAATTTCTCTCTTGTGAATCACCCACTTGCGGCGGTATACCTGCATCACCTGCCCCTTCTCTGCCCGTGAACGTCTCACTAAGAACCTAACTTCGTCGTCCATTCAACTTGCCGACAGCTCTCCGGCTGAATAATCTATCTACGAATTGGGTTGGGCCTTATTCTGGCCCAAATTGAACAGTCAGGCCTTTCAAGATCCGGGTCGGATACTACTTGGGCCGGATCGGGTTCTACGGCGGCGACTGGTACATCGTCTTCTTCTATATAATAAAACAACACGCGGTGGCGAGGTCAGTCGTCTCAGATCTTGCAGAATCGAAACGTTAAATCTATTAGGTCGAGTAACTTGAACCCGAATTCGGAAACGATGGGGAAGAAACAGCACAGCAAAGATCGGATGTACATAACGAAGACGGAGTGGGCAACAGAATGGGGAGGCGCTAAATCCAAAGAGAATCGTACTCCTTTCAAGAGTCTTCCTTTCTATTGCTGCGCGTATGTTTCTCCATTCCATATTCTGTTTCCTCCTTCTCGAAGTTTTGATTTAATATCTAATTTTTTTCCTTCTGATTCAGGCTAACGTTTCTGCCATTCGAGGATCCTGTATGTACAAGCGACGGGAGTGTTTTCGAGTTAACGTGAGCATTTTCACAGTGAACTATCTAACTACGCTTATTCTTTTTTTATTGCCTTGTTGATTTTGAATTTGGAGTTTTGAATTGCAGAACTATAGTGCCTTACATTAGGAAGTTCGGTAAACACCCAGTTACAGGAGCACCATTGAAAGAAGAAGATTTAATTCCTCTCGTCTTTCACAAGAACTCTGAAGGTTTTCTCGATTGCCTACTAATCTGATTCGCTGTGATTTTCTTCATCAAGATATGCTGAAACATATCTATGTGGTTGCAATTGTAGGAGAGTATCATTGTCCTGTTCTGAACAAAGTCTTTACTGAATTTACACATATAGTTGCTGTGAAGACCACCGGAAATGTATTCTGCTACGAGGTTTGTGTTTTTTTCTTGGTTTTCGTTTTAGAGTTATTCTTGTTTTCAATTGTTTATATTTTATAAATATATAGGCAATCAAAGAACTAAATATCAAGACCAAAAATTGGAAGGACCTTTTGACAGAAGAACCGTTCACAAGAGCCGACCTTATAACAATTCAGGCAACTAATCTCTTGCCTTCTGCTTGGATCTATTTGCAATCGGTTCTTGTTCTTGTCGTTAAAACGTATTTACTTGATTTTGGTTATGTTTTGCAGAATCCTAATGCAGTTGACGGTAAAGTAACTGTGGAGTTTGATCACGTTAAATACGGCCTGAAGATCGATGATGAAGGTTTGATGCAGTTTTTATTATTCGTCCAATTTTATCACAATCCATGTTTCAGTATAGTTGGTTATTCTCTAGTATTGTTTTACAGAATTGAAGAAGATGAACTCAGACCCAGCGTATAATATAAACGTCTCTGGAGATATCAAGCATATGCTTGCAGATCTTGGAACTGAAAAGGCTAAGGAGATTGCTTTACACGGTGGAGGTGGAAATAAGGCACGTAATGAAAGAGCCGCCGCCATTGCTAAGATTTTAGAGTCAAGGTCCAAAATCAAAGAGGATGCTAAAGTGGACGAGGCTAAACCTAAACAAACTTACAGTGTTGTCGATGCTGCATCTGCTTCGGTTCATGGAAGAAGTGCTGCTGCAGCTAAAGCTGGTTCTAGTGATAAAACAGCTGCAAGAATAGCCATGCATATGGCTGGAGATAGAGCACCTGTTAATTCTAAAATGGTTAGTTTCTTGTACTGAATCAACTCTGTTTTGAGATTTGTGTGTTATTGAAATGTTTTTTCCCTTTTCAGGTGAAGAGCCGTTATTCTTCGGGTGCTGCTTCTCGCTCTTTCACTTCCACTGCGTTTACTCCTGTAACTGAAAACGATTTTGAATTAATCAAAGTCGAGAAAAACCCCAAAAAGAAAGGATATGTTCAGTTTCACACAACACATGGTGATTTGAACATTGAGCTCCATTGCGATATAGCTCCTAGAGCATGTGAGAATTTCATCACTCTTTGTGAACGTGGTTACTATAATGGAGTGACCTTTCACAGAAGCATCAGGTATGCATGTGTATGCCTTGGAAATTTGTTTTGTTTTAGGAGCTTGATCGGTTTATTACCAATTATTAATAAAATGTGTTCTGTTGACCAAAGGAACTTCATGATTCAAGGCGGTGATCCAACTGGCACAGGAAAAGGAGGTGAGTCCATTTGGGGAAAGCCATTCAAAGATGAGCCAAACTCAAAGCTGCTTCACTCGGGAAGAGGCGTAGTTAGTATGGCTAATAGTGGTCCTCACACAAATGGTTCTCAGTTTTTCATCTTATACAAATCAGCAACCCATTTGAACTACAAGCACACAGTTTTTGGTGGAGTTGTTGGTGGTCTGGCAACACTTGCAGCAATGGAGAATGTACCTGTAGATGAAAGTGACCGTCCATTGGTAAGTTTCAGAAGCCACTCACTTTGTCCTTTGAGTAGTTTCAGCCTCCTGAGACGGAATTCTGGAATTTCTGCAGGAGGAGATCAAGATAATCGAGGCAAATGTATTTGTGAATCCGTACACGGAACCTGATGAAGAGGAAGAAAAAGAGAAAGCTGAGGAGGAGAAGAACAAAGACAAAGATATTGTTAGTATCATCTCTTCCACCAAATACAATTTGTCCTCTTTTTCTTCTTTGATAAGATTATATATATACACATTTGTGATGTGTCAGGAGAAGATTGGGTCATGGTACAGCAATCCAGGATCAGGAACAGCAGAAGCTGGAGCCGGTGTGGGTGGTGTAGGGAAATACTTGAAAGTTAAGAGTACTACAGCCACTAAAGACACTAGTAGTGCCATAGACTCTTCTGATCTCACAAGCATTGGAGTGTCTAAGAAAAGAAAAACAACGACTGCTTCAGCCTCCACAGGGTTTAAAGATTTCTCCAGCTGGTGAATGAAAACATTTTCGACTAACTTGTGAAACTGTTGACTAGGCTTGCTGGAGTCCAAGAAAAAAAACACAAAAGCACTATTTAGGACAATGTTGAACCTTGGATGATCAAAAGCGGAAGATGAGTAAAAGATTTATTAGAAGTTATAATATTCACAAACAACATATTTAGTTGTTTGTTTGTCTGTTTTAAGGTAGATGACACTCTCGACCAAATTGGGAACACGAAATCAGACTCCAAAGGGTGGTCAGCCCATCCTCCTATAACTATAAGCTTACATGGAGAGAAACATGAATAAGAGAAAGTAAGAACAAAGGACAATAGTAATGGTCGAGTTAACGGCGACTCAGTTCCCAATAATGTTCGTCTCGAAGGAGCTGAAAGACAGAACTCCGATTCTTCTTGATTTTTGTCATTGTAATGAAGTTGATGATCGAAAACCATGTTCCTTGTTTATTTTTATTTTACTTGGATTCTTGGAATAAAAAAGAGGTTTATGTAACCTTTTTTCTTATTCTTTTTGGGTTACTTTTTTCGAATTAACAAATATAAAAAAGCGGGAAATTTCATTACACGATTTATTTATTTATGAAATAAAAGAGATCTATACAAAACTAGAGTCTTGATTTTCGACATTTTATATGAACTCGGACCCAAAATATGTTTTACAAAATTCGACATCCTGATAACTTGAAAGGGATTTGATATTTTGTTATGGCTCACAAGACTCGACTCAACCCCCAAATGCATAAGCTAATAAAAATTTGACTGAAACACAAACCTCTGCAATAGTATGGGAATGAATAGCTCTTATTCTACATTTTTCTTCACTTTCACCATAAAAAACATACAAGACATTGTATCGATATAATTTGTCGTTGAACCCTAAATTAATATTTCCTTTTTTGTAATGAATTTTGACCAATTTTTTGAATTTTATTATTATTTTGAAGATCGGAATATTTTTATTACAAAAAACTAACCACACCGATGTTTTGACCACAATGATCTGAAACTCATCGTTGCGACAATCAATCGGGAACCAATCCCTATTCCCCACAGCAGGATGCGATGCTCTGTGTTGATTGTTGAACAATTCCTTTCTCGGCAAAGCACACCTAGGAACTCAACGGATGGTGTCCAATGGTTTGGACAAGATAATGGTTTGGACAAGATAATGGTTTTTTTTGTTGAAATAAAGTATTGCATTCCAACAACCATGTTTACGGAGACTGAACTGGAGACATTTGGTTTAGAAGAAGCATTCGAGATTGATGGATGATGAAGAATCCAGTGAATCTGATTCACTTTCACTTTGTGGCATTCTGAAATAATGGGAAGAGAGTCGGAAGTAAGAAAGAGACTTGAAATGCTTATAAATTTCTCAGAATCTTTTAGTCTAGTAAGAAAAATCTAAACTTTACTTCCTTATTCATCTCTCTTCAAACCGGTTTCCAGATTGCTCAGCAGATCATCCACACACAGAAAAATGACAGGTTTTACAGAATCTCAGAGTTAAGACATACATATGATCAAACTGCGGATTTACACTGTTAAAACAACAAAAAAATGGTTTTTTAAACTTTTATACTCTGCAGGTGAGGAGATGTCGCCTGACTCAAGATCGAGACTCCTGAACGAGAAACCGGTAACGGTATGTGTATATATGGGGCTTGCTCTGTCATAGAAGGCTTCTTTTTCTTTTCTGTTTACCAAGTATGATTACGGACCCTGAACTTCAAAGCTTTCATGGCTGCTTTTGCAAATATCTTAGCAGCTTCAGCTTCGGCTTCTGCTCTTTCTGCCTCTTTTGCTGCTTCTTCAGCCTCTGTTATAGCAAATTCTGCCTCTGCAACTGCTCTTGCAGCAACTTCTGCAGCTTCTTGCGCCGTCATGCCTTTTATCATAAACAACTGACGTTCTGCCTCGGGTTTTGGTGGGTCTGTTTTACTGTTTCCTTCCAAAAAGAGTTGAGGAGACTTCTGTCTTGCTCCTGCGCTAATAAAATTAGTAGAGAACCTGTACTTGTGCTTTATCTGAAAGTGAGAAATCACCATGTAAGCATTTGAAAATGCTGAGAGTAATGTAATCATGAATACTGAATCAAAAGTTGCATGTTACCTTAACTAATGTTCCAGTTGATGATAAATGCTTTAATCTTACCGCTACATGCCTTTTCATATTTGGCGGAGTCTTGAAATTCTCCTGAAATTTTTACAGCTACTAAGTATGCAACATACTCCTAAAGAAACATAAAAGTCCAATACTAGAGTTACCTCTATATACAGAAAGATCGATGTTCTGTCAGAACCGCGTGGTTCTTTCAAGTTGGTTATTGCCTCCAAGATGATCTTATCCAAACTACTAGAAACGACAATAGCTCAAGATCTAATCTTTATGAACTTAAGACAAAGGTACAACTGTTTTAGTGGTGCATGAGTGAGGACTTAGCATGAACAAAACCTCGTAATTGATCTCTTTGAAGCACAAGTCCGTGGTGATTCACCACTAGAACCTCCAGGCAATGTAGGATTTGCTCTTTCTTCGTCATTTTCCAAAGGCAAAATGCGAAGGGTTGTAGTGTTGTTACTATCCTGTTTAGGAGGAGCTTGCAGAGTCCTTTTAAGTGCAAGTTTAGCCTTCTTCCTCGAACCCCATAACGCTGTTACGCTAATATTCCTCCATTTGTCCTGTTACGCTTTAAACTATCAAGATTAATCTGAATCACGCAATCACAATTTAAAACAAAGCAGATATCTTTAGCCTAAACCCATCAATTAAGTGCCACAGTTTCTTTTGTTTCCAGTTATATTTGTTTACCTTGAGATCAACATTTGAGCGGGACTTTAAAACTAAACTAAACTCAGGATCCGAGAGTATTGTACGCCACTTTCCAGTCCCATGCTTAAGTACTCCAGCTTTAAGAGCTGCTTCTTCTTCCTGTGTCCATTTCTGCTTTGGGGCACCCATCCACGGTTATCAAAAGTTCTCCAAAAAACAGAAGTTTCTCTAAAAGGTCGAAATTCTTTTCTTTTATTCTTTTTTCCTGCCAAGAGATGAAGTAAACACTAAATATTCTTAGGATTTAGAATCTGTGAAATGGGTTTTGAACAAAACGACTAAAATCTGTAAAGCTTAACAACATAGACGCCATTGTTGAACATCTAACTGCTATTCAGCAAACTATTCGTGTGTACCAGAGTCTAAGCTTCATGAAAATCGAAGAACCTATGCTAGACCATATATAGCGATTTGTAGATGCTTTTACCATTTTCCCAATAGAATTCTGCAACAACGAGAACATTGAAAATCAATCTAATCCGGCAGATAAGTAATTCGAAAAAGCGATACGCCCAATGCTCAATCTAACAAACCAACAAGTGATTCGATTTCTAACCAAGAGAGGATCAAATCCTATCTTCCCCGGTGACTTCACCAAGAAACAAAAATCCATTAACGACGTCGAAAATCAACAAGACAATGGAAATTCAGCACACCATCAAAATGAAAAGGCAATATGAGTTAAATGTAAAGGTATTCATCAACTGAAATGAAATGTAATGATCGGAGAGACGAGGTATCTCAAAATGCAAACCCAGAGAACAAAAAAAACAGAAGAAGGAGGAGAAGAAGCATGCCCGATCAAACGGAACAGAAGGAGAGTTTGCACTTGATGACAAAAGCTATCCGTCTTGGTAGATTTGTCGTAGATCAAATATGAACATTAGAATTTCGCAGAAACGAACGAAGAACGAAGACTAGTTTAACAAGGATGAATATCCATAGAAATTGAGCTTCGATCGTACCAAAAATTATGCAGTAACAAAAGATGTAGCCCTTTATTTCTTCGTATTCACAAATTTGCCTCAAGTTTCATCATAGTATACATTAACACCTGTTTTCTATAACTAATTTGAATAAATATTTGAAATACAGCAAGATAATAGGTCTGACTTTCTTACACCCCTCAAGTGTAGCAGCAAGCTGTTATTTAGCTTACAAGTTGTTTTTTAAACTATTTGTAATATCAAGACATAATACATCAGTATGAATGATAGATTTTCAAAATTTTTACCGAGATAAATTTTAATGTTGGTTTTATTCGTTTGGTCATCGCAGACGGTTGTAACTTTGGCTACGGTTAATTTTGCGATTGCGTTTGTTGCAGATGTTGTTCGTTTGTTTGCCGCCGGTGGTCGCGGTTACGGTTGATCGTAAATTTTTAGTCGCACTGTTGTTTTAATCAACAATCTGCCACTATCATAACCGTACGAACCTGCGGCTTAGAAACGAACATCACCGTTCTAATTATAAAGAAGAGATATAAGGAGTCTATTCTAAAGATAAAGATAAATATGGTTGATGGGGGGTACGTTGATCTTGAAAATAATTTTGGGGAGCATTGTAAAGTTATGTATAAAACTAAGACCGATAGGATAACTAGAAATTATTTGATGGCTAAACTGAAAATTTCCCTAGTTTTTAACTTTTCCTTCCATTCACCATTTAACTAAAATCTACGGAATAGAAGACGAAACCGAAACGAAATTAAAGCTCAGAGATTTTCCAGATTTCTCTCTTTTGAATGTCGATGGCGCTGCGTGCTACTCAAGAGACTGGCCGATTCGCGGTGGTGCTCCGGCGTGTCGCTCGTTCTTTCTCCACTGACGCTGTGGTTGAGTCGGATTACAGGCGCGGTGAGATCGGTAAGGTCTCCGGAATCCCTGAGGAGCATCTTTCCCGGAAGGTAAGTAAGCATTAAATCTCTTCGTTTCTTATAAATCCAGATTAGAAATTAGGGATTCTGAAGTGCGGAAATAAATCGATTGTGGTCGGAGATTCGTCTGTGTTCGGGAAAATTGAGCTACATCGGGTTGTTGGTATGATTTTTTTTCAATGGATTGATATTTAACCATCTAATATATTCAATTGGTTTGAATCGTGGAATTTACAGGTGATAATATACTCACCTGCAAGAACTGCTACCCAGCAAGGATCTGGAAAACTTGGAAAATGGAAGATTAACTTCGTCTCCACACTAAAGTATGAAAATTTCTTCATCAATCTCCCTGATTTCTTAGTTTTATTTATTTGATTGGGGTTGTCCTCTTTGGGTTCATCTGTGGGTACATGTGATATCCTCTTCAGTCGTCATATGAGTCTTATGCCTAAATGTCTCATCTTTGCAATGCAAAGTTCTTCTGCGTGTGAGGAATACATCACATCTTAATTCGATTTAGCTTTAACAGACCAATAGCTTATGTTATCAGTTAGTTGCTCGATGGGTTATGTCTATGGCCTTAACATGTTTTTGTAGGTGGGAGAATCCATTGATGGGCTGGACTTCGACAGGTGACCCCTATGCTAATGTCGGTGACTCCGCTCTTAGTTTTGATTCTGAAGAAGCTGCAAAGTCATTCGCGGAGCGTCATGGCTGGGGTTATGTGGTATATTGTTGTCTTCTTTGTTATAGCCTCTTTTTGTCAATGTCACATTTTATCAGAGTGTCGTGTTTCTGTTTTAAGAGCTCTTAATATAGAATTCAGAGTACTAAAACAGCATATCTCCTCGACTCATGGCAGGTCAAGAAGCCCAAAACACCGTTATTGAAGGTTAGTATCTATCCTTCAGCTAATCCCACTTATTCACAGGCTCCACTTGAACTTAAAACTCATTTTACTTCATAATAGCTGGTTTGCTGGCGTAAACGTTGAACAGATTTCAAAAGTGATTTTTTTATTAACTCGTCATCATACTACTGCTCATCATGTGTCGTAATATAATGACAATAAAGTTAATTTGGAGAAGGATCGTCTATTTCTCTCTCTTGGTTTCACTTATGATCCTCATCTACCATAATTCCAGGCGAAGTCTTACTCCGACAACTTCAAGTGGAAAGGCAAACCTCAACCAGAGAACTGATTTTCTTCTTCCTTTTCTCGAGCAAAAGGAGAAACATCATTAAAGTTCACATGTTTCCTTGTTATTTAGCATCTGTGAGCTTTTGTCTGAACTATATTATCCATGGTTGGATTCTTTTTGGTATGTTTTCCTTATTAACAATAATATGATGATGACAAGAACTCTTCTGATATTTCATCAAGCTTTATGATCATTTAATGGTGTACTTCTCAATAGTTTTGATAGGTGATGGTCGAGTCAATAATCCGTAAGATACAAAAATTAAAGATAAATTGGAAACGAAAGAAGATAACACGGGAAGATACATTATATAACTTTAAGGTTAACTAATATCATCGTTTCCTTGTAATATAATAATAAAAACCAAGTTCATTAAATTTCGAATTCGAAAACTATCACCTTTATTCCACCCACATGCTAGCCAGGTTCCCACGACATTGATGATTTTTTAATATTCGAATAATAATATCCATATATGTTAAGATTAACATCAACATAAAGACCATAAACAATGCTCGTTGCATTCTCTACACAAACTATGATACAGCCTAAAAGCAAATAAGGATCGTTACAACAAATAGTGGCAATATCATCCACAAAAGCTAAAACACTAACAAAGTCATACAAAAAAAAGCAACATTACCTACAAGAGTTCGTTCTCTCTAAACGGTTTGAGTCTGTAAACCGGTTTGGTTCAGAACCAACGCAGCCATTTCCGTGGTCGGATTGTGCTACCAAACTCTTTTCTTGGAGTGACATTGATCCTATCCGCATTTGCTGCTGCCCATTTGCTAAAATCAGGTGAAGAAACCAAATCTTTAACCGCTTTTGCCGTACTATCCCTAGTTAGCTTTTTCAACTCTTCTTTTGATAATTTTCTCCTTTCAGGAGTTTTATGGAAAAAGGAAGGGAAACTATCTGATTCAGACGGTGGAGATTGTCGGATCACACTGCTTCCTGCAAAGAACCATTAAACAAAAGCTTATTATTGGTTTCAGTTAGGTTTGAGATGTGATTTAATAGAGATCAGAAATCAACCTCCCGATGGAGTAGCAAAAGTAACACCATTGCGAAATTCAGAAGCATCAGGGCTCTTTTGCATGAAATCATGGAGATATCCTGGGACAGTTGGTACTTCAGCATAACGAATTGCCTCCCAGATTCCTAGCAGTAAATTTATTGGGATCCTGTGCAAAAGAATTCAACTTGCATTCAATACTGTGAATGTTTTCACTTTTTCAGATATTATGGATGCATAATCAAGCGAACAAAAACAAAAAGAGTTCAGTTTGTTGAAGAAAATGGATAAAAGAGATCAGTCGCAACTCACTCATACAAGCGTACTAGGAACTTCAATCTAATGATCTTCTTCAAACTCGATGCCATAAGAATTACAGATATCAGTGCTCCTCCAGCAAGCAAAGGATCAACAGAGCTCTGGAAACAACAGATCCTTGTCTAATGATGAGTTTGAATTGTTTAGAAGGAAAACGTATAGTAAGAGGGAAACTAATAACCTGAAGAATCAAAACCACTGCCACAATCCGGATGGACCAAGAAACAAAAAGTGAAGTGCTAATGTCAATGGAGCCATCTTCGGTCAGAACCAGTTTCCTCACAGTCCAAAATCCAAAAAATGCTCCTCCCAAAGATAGAAATACCCCAACAAAAATCGCTACCTGCAATGTAAAAAAAATTCTTCAGACAAAATTTAACATGGGCATTTCTTAACCAGCAAATACTGACACTATCAAAACTTACATACAGGGGTGTACATATCTTCGTCGATTCCCATCTCCGTTAACAGACTTTGAAACAAACTAGGTATGTAGCGTAGAAGGAAACCACCTACACCAAGCTGACCGAAGAAGGAAAATATCTCGCGTTAGATAAAACAAGGAGGTTGGAAAAAAGAGGGAGCAGAAGAAAAGACAATATATTTAACAATCACCAAGGACGAATATATGAACAACGCAAATGAGCTACGCCCAGTTGGTAGAAGTTTCATCCCCTGTGTACACATCACATTACAAACGCGAAATCAATAAGTAAACACCTTCTCTTTTTTATTTGTTAAGACAATAAACAGACTGAGCAAAAAACTGAAGTTACCTGAAAGAGGACAAGCAGCACAACAAGGATAATGCCAATAGCCATGGCACTGCTATAGTAAAATGCTAATGATTTGCTCAGTGTAGAAGAAGAAGCCAGTAAGAAGCTACCAAGGATTAAGAATACTATGCGGTACATAAAAAATTCTGCAAATACGAAAATGGAATTGATAGCTTGGAAAGTAGAACCATTGCAAAACAAGTAGGATATAATACGGTACTTATAAACTGTAACTAAATTAAACAACAAAAGTCACCTTCTACAGCAGACACTTCCACAGTGACCTTGGATGAGCTAGATACTCTTAAATCAAGGATTTTGTGGTCAAAAGGTGACATTGTCTGACACCATGAACCCTTGGAGACTTTCTCCCACCGACTATGAGGGCACATTCCAATCGCACGTGACAAATTCCTTCAACATACAAATCAAGAAAACGTTAGTGATGTAAGAAGAGCTATGAGGTCTAATCATATCTTGTTATTTTCTATATCAACTGGTCTGGACTACAAAGACTAATATTACCATATAATAAAATCAACCCCAACAAGAGGCGATAAACGACTCACCTGTGGAAGCATATGTCCAAGTTCCTTGTTTTTCCGGTGGTTGACGCATTAACTAACAACTTCAGTGAATGTGCATACTTGTCTATATGTTTAAACCTTCGAAGTCCGTGTATCTGTATCCTCTCACATAGAGCTGTTCTATCTGGCTTCAATCCAGGAGAGCCCTTAACCTCTAAACTAGGAGTGACTTGAAGCTCACTGATCTCTCCCACAACTATCCATAAGATTACAAGAAATTAACCACAGTTATAAAACACACTGTCGATTGTTTGTACCAATCATCACGCTGATAAGTTCCGATTAAAACCCGAAATACTTCAACTAGATTAGTAAATTCTATATCAGATACTTACAAGAGTCACAATTTATGATTCTTAGATTCGCCTAAAACGGAAAAATCCCAAGAGGGAACAAAGGGAAAAAAAATTTAACATAAACTACGCGCAACAAAATAGGAAAGCTCGAATTACTGGCTCAAACACAATAATAAAACCCTATATTTCTCAAATTTCAGCCTGTAATTCCACAACCCAAACCACAAGATAAAGTAAGAACAAAATAGAGCTTACCCAATATAAGTTCATCAGATGAAACAAGAGAGGAGAAAGCAAAGAAATGAAGCAAGAAAATCCCGATAACGACGCCAGCTTTTCGGAGAAGCAAATAACCACCCATCGATTTCTAGGATCCACGAAGGACGAACGACGAAAAAGGTTTTAAGGGCGCGGAGCAACAGCAAATAAGCATAAGGATTGAAGACATTTTTTTGATAACTAAAAAGCAAATCTATTGGCATTTCAAATGGGCCTTTAGTAGCCCGATTGTGGCCCATTCCTTGCAGCTTAAGATATAAATAAATTCCTTTGTTTTTTTCTTTTCCATAACGAACTTATACTTTCTTACATTCTTAATTTCACTTGTATTTTTCTTTTTAGTTCGTTTATAAGAATAATCAAAGCATGACTCCACTTACTGGTTTGTAGGAGAAGTAGTTCATTTCTTTTTACGTTTGTTAGTTGATTCCACCATTGTAGGAACTGAATTTCATCATCTTTGTTATATAAACAAAAAAATGGTAGTTATGACTTACGTCCTACTGGCGTGATGCTTACATATAATACGGTTGCTTCTTTAATCAAGATTTCAATACGACTAAGCACTAACGTAAGCTCGATTATTAATGAAATCTGAGAATGATTGAGCCGTTATTTACGTTACATTTTGTTAACCGAACCACAGGGAATTATGCGATTATCATTGGATTATTGACTTCTTAACTATGATTGACAAAAGAGGCCGACCAGATGAGCAGCTTATCAAATTTTAAAGCAAATAAATTCACACTAATTTATACTCACGCCATACGTGGAAAAAAATATTCGCAAATTATATTTTATTAGTAAATATAAATTAAATATTTATATAATTTTAAATTTTATTTAAAATTAATTTTAACATTAATTTTTTATATAAATTTAAAAAAGAAAATAATTAATTTTTTATGAATTTAATAATATTTTTTGGTTAGTTTAATAAAATATATTAACTCTCTAACCAAATTAATAACAATGATATATATTGTAATTATTTTAATAAGTTAAATTCATTTCTATATATTTATTTGAAATTTACCGTAGTGATAATATATCAGCATGATATTTCTCTTAATAACACGTCAAAGTAAAGTTAGTTTTTTTAAATATTTTTCAAATAATATATTAGGGATTACAATAGTAACTTAAATCTATTTATATTTACTTGAAATTATTTATAAATTCATGTATAAAAAATTAAATAAATAAAAATTATTGTTTTTGTAAATGTAATAAAATTTTTTGTTTAGTTGAATAAAATATATTTATTCTTTAACCAAATTATTTTAATAACGTAAATCTTTTTATATATTTAATCTGAAATTCGTCGTGGTGTTGACATCTCAACCTCGTTTTTTTTTATTAACACCTATTATTTTGTTAAAAAAATTTTCAAATAATATATTATAGATTTTCTATAAAGAAACAAACTGAAAATGTGATTAATTAACCTCGTTCTCAAATATCTTTAACTCTCTTTGGAGAAGTAAAAACGATTAAAGTTCTTGAAAATATTAAAGACTGAATCTCATCAAAGCATATATATAATAATAACATAGATTTGCATAATACTTTCAATATTGTCCAATAGTGCTTTAAGGATTATCTACGCTATCGGAGAATTCTCTCACGAGGATCCGAATTCCGGAATGCTGTGTAAAGCTGGCCTCCACCCACTGCCACTTCTTCCTCCGCCGTGTCTCCGCCTCATAAACCTATCTCCGCCGTCCTCTCCGGCGACCTATAAGATCGATTGAATTTTTTTTTTTTAAATATCAAGCATCCGTACGAGAAAAATAGCTTAGCATATCTTATATATGACTAACAGAAAATGTATATTTTAGAATCAAAATTAACATCTCATAATATACAATTAAGACATATTTTAAACATCTAACATGATTATACAATAAAAAGTGTCAGAGCCACGAGAGCATGTGCATGCAGAATTACCGTATTATCAGCTCCATCTTCATTTGGATCCGTATGCGAATTTGGGTTGACCCGACCCATTTCCTGATCCGTGTTCTTTCCATGTTTCTTCTTCTTCTTGAGCTCAAGCCCTCCTCCATCTTTCAATAGCTTCCCAAGCTTTACACATTTCTTCATCGCAAACTCGTTCAAAACCTCTGCATACAAAGTTATAAAAACGGAATTTATATTAAATATAAAAAACAGAGGAATTTGTATTATTGCTAAAAAAACAGAGATTCTATGTATGTATGCCTTCGAAGCTAACGAGACGGTAAACATGTCCGATAAGTAAAGTGTCGCCAGGACGAAGGAGTTTGAGCTGCTTCAATGGCGATCCTTTCTCGTTCCTCAATGTCGGTGACGTCACCACCACCGCAACGTAATGACCAGGGTTAGATCTCATGACGTCACTAGCTGTAACTGACCAGTAAATCCTCTCCACCTTGTTCTCCGTCGGATGATGGATCAAAACCGTCGCTGCCTCCGCCGCTTGACAATTCCCCATTTTTGTAAAAATATTCAAAAAGTTATAATTTTTTGTTGAGTTCCTAACTGAAATTATAACAGAAGAAAGTTAAATGCATATAAGAAAAGTTGAGGAGGGGTTTAAATAAACAGTGACGTCAGAATTCTTGTTCCTTTTGGTAAAGAGGTAGCTGGAGATCGATAAATGGTTTAAAAAAATATATTAACCAAAGTTAAAAAATGGAGGAAGAAAAAGAAAAGGAAGTAAATAAGCAATCTTTCGAGGAGAAGACAGAACGAAGTTGTAAATTTAAAGATAGTCGAGAGAATAAATAAAGAGGTTGAAGGTGGTATCTTGCATATCACAATGAATTGATTAACAATATGTTTAATCCTCTTGAATTATTAAGTTGACTAGAGTTTATGGCAAATAATTTTTAAGCTAAAACTTTACCAACTTATTCAACATTTTATATTAAGAAAGAATATATTGATGATTTCATAACTAATTCAGATATCTTTAATATATGGTAAATCGATATTTTAATAAAATTGTTAAAGTATGGATTGATTACTTGTTCTAAGGATTTAATGTGCGGTATGACACTCCGAATGACATCTGAGCAACACGCAAAACTAAGTCCATTTTACATGTTTAAATGTAGTTGATATATCAAATATTTATTGAACTAGATTTATACCTACATGTAGGAAAAAATATTCGTAAATTATATTTTATTAATAAACATAAATTAAATATTTATATAATTTTAAATTTTATTTAAAATAACATTAATTTAGAAAAAAAATAATTTTTTTTTTAATTTAATAGTATTTTTAGTTAGCTTAATAAAATATATTAATACTCTTAGCAAATTAGTAACAATGACATATATTATAATTATTTGAATAAGTTAAACCTATTTATATATTTATTTAAAATTTAATGTAATGATGAAACGTAAATATGGTATTTCTATTAATAACACGTGAGAGTAAAGTTATTTTATTAAATGATTTATTAGGGATTAGATGATAACTTAAATCTATTTATATTTATTTAAAATTATTTATAAATTAACGTATTAAAAATTTAAAGAAATAAAAATTATTGTTTTTATAAATATAATACTATTTTTTATTAGTTAAATAAAATATATTGATTCTCTAATCAAATTAATATCAGTAGTATGTATTGTAATTATTCGAGTAACTTAAACTCTTTTATATATTTAAGCTAAAACTCGTTTTGATATATCAACGTGACATTTTTGTTATTAACATGGTAATGTTATTTTGTTAAAAAGTTTTTAAAATAATATATTAGTGATATTGACGTGGACGTAAGAAACTCATATGTTATCAAAGGGAAAATGAGAAGAGTAAAAATATGATAAAAGCTGTTCCAAATTTACAAAGGAAGCGTGTTGATTTGGAGTTACGGTAACAGTAAGAGAGATGTAGGACGTAATGCGGGACCCATAACTAGTCAATCAGGTGCTTTTAGGACCGTTGGATTCACGTATTTCTCATTCTAGACCGTCGGATTAAGAAACAAGGTATCGGATACCCTATCATTATGGCAGCACGAAAGGACACTCTTGAGTGTCTCTTTTCGATAGATTTGGTCGTTGTTTTGTAAGGATTTTCTTAGTTAAATGGAAAAAGGTTACACAGAAAAAACAAAAATTATCTGATAGAGATGGACTACCACAAGCGGAAATGAAAATCAAAGGATATACATATACGAATAGAAGAGAGAGTGAATAAAGGACTAATCAAATATCAGATTGTCAAATAAAATTCAAAGGACTAACATATATGACAAAGGACTATTTTCATACATAACATCCGAGTTGAATGACATGTTCAACATTAATAAATTGTGGGGAAATATATTTAAATTTGTGATGTCAAATAAAATTCAAAGGACTAACATATTTAACAAAGGTTCATGCGTTAAGCGAGCTTAAGCAAGTTGTGATGTCTCACGACATTGCTAAGAAGGCTGTTGTTCGTGAAGGTGGAGTCTTTGTAGTCTCTTGTCTCCTGAATCCTTTTACTTCTCACGCTTTTGGATCCGAGGCTATAGCGATTCTCGTTGATCTGGAACTTGATTCTGATTCCAAAGCTGAATTGATGCAACCAGCTAGAGTTTCTTTAATGTTTGATATGTTGAATGATGGCTCGATTGAAACTAAAATCAATTGTACTAGATTGGTTGGAGGAGAAAGGTTTTAGAGCAGAGCTTGTTTCTAGTCACAGTTTGCTTGTTGGATTGATGAGATTGGTTAAAGATAGGAGACGAAGAAACGGAGTTTCGCCAGCGTTAACGATTTCGGTTCATAAGCAAGTTAGAAACTTGATTGCTAGTGTAGAAGCAGTTCCTCAATTAGTTGATATTTTGCCATGTGGAGAGACAGACTGCTTGGAATCAGCTCATTTCGTGTTGGATTCATTGTGTTTAGAAGGAGAAGGAAGATTGGATTAACACGATTCCTAATACAGTTAGGCTGCTAATGAAAGTCTGTGAGAAATGCACAAACTACGCCATTATGATTCTTTGGACAATTTGCAAATTAGCTTCTGAGGAATGTTCACCTCTTGCGGTTGAAGTTGGTATAGCTGCAAAGCTTCTGCTTGTGATTCAGAGTGGATGTGATCCAGCTTTGAAGCAACGGTCCTCTGAGCTATTGAAGCTGTGTAGTCTACATTATTCAGACACAATGTTTATCTCCAAATGTAAACTCACAAGAACAATCCAATAAAGACTATACTAAAGTTTTCAATGCACAAAAATGAACTTGTCCCATTTGTTGATGTTTATAGATGAAGAAATTTGAATGGCGAGCTATTGGTCTGGTGGTACATTGGAAGGAAAAACTCAAGGAATATGGAGGGTGAAACGCATGAACGAGTCTAATGCCGATGCCATATGTCTCGCTGAACAGTATGAACAGTGACCAATCTTTTTCTCTTGGAAGAACAAACAAAATGTTTTACTTCGAAGACGAAACACACGAAAACAGAGAAACAAAAAGGTGAGCTATGTGTGCTTAAGGCTGGTAGAATCACGTGCAGCTTCTGATGTTTGTTTAGATGGGTTGAACTTTTTGGGCTTTAGTTTAGGCCCATTTCATTCAGCGAAGATGGTTTAATCTAGGCCCATTAGTTTTTGACGACTCATGACACGTCGCTTGTTGAGCAATGGAATTACCTGAAAACAGAGTCGGTTTAGATTGATTAAGACGGAGGTCTCGTCTGTCTCTCAAAGTTGCTTTGTTGTTTGAGAGAGAAACAGATATGGCTTGGTTGGCTAGATCCATTGCAAACTCACTCAAGCTCGACGAGAAAGCTGAAGATGATGAGAATCGACGGCCTGGCGATCAGTCTGGCCCGAATAAATCGGTGTCAGAGTCTCAGTCCCCTCGAGGCGTTAAGGAAGACATCTCTGAGCTCACCAACACCTTGAGAACTCAATTCTGGGGCGTAGCTTCTTTCCTCTCTCAACCTTCTTCCACTCCGGATCTTCGGGAGAGAAATCAGAGTCCCGATCTTCATGCGGAGGAAGGTGTCGACGAGGATCTAATTGCTGGAATTAGGAACGATTTCGCGGAGATTGGTGGGAGATTCAGGACGGGTATTTCGAAGCTCTCTGGAAACTTACCTGTGTCTGAGTTTACAAAGATCGCTTCGAATTTCTTACAATTGGGTTCAGAAGAAGGGGATCCAAAGGATTACGATGTTGGAGACGCAATCGGAGTTACCCGAGAACTAGTTGAGTTTGTGAAGAATCTTGCGATGCATCCTGAGACTTGGTTGGATTATCCTTTACCTGACGAGGAAGATAACTTTGATGGTAAGTTTCGAACAGACCTTTCAGAAATGGTTTCTGGTTTTTGAGTAGGAGATTCGTAGTCTACATCAAATGCTGAAACATCTTCCGTCATAGAGATTGTTTCTATTTGAGTTTAGCACCTTATTCTGCGCAAATCAATTTGGAATACTGAACTTGAAATTTACCTTATTTAGATAATTTGAATTCTTGACTGGTATTGGTTGCTTATTTTTTTTTATTTAATTCTGTTCCGCGTGAATCTGATGTTAAGTCTCTTGCCAACTCAATATTCAGACTTTGAAATGACTGATGCGCAACACGAACATGCTCTGGCTGTGGAAAGGCTTGCACCGAGCCTGGCTTCTTTGAGGATTGAGGTTTGCCCAGAATATATGAGTGAGAATTGCTTCTGGAGAATTTACTTTTTCCTTGTGCATCCTCAACTCAATAAACACGACGCCTTGCTTCTGTCCAGTCCACAGGTAATTTGATTCTCAACACCATTGCTGATCAGTGATTTTTCTTTCATTGTTCTCAAGTTTATGGTTTTTCACGTCATATACAAATGCTTTCAACCTAATCCTTTTTGCGGATGCAAATCGTACTCTTCAAGGAAGTATATCATTTTTGTGTAAAATAAAAATGATCTTCATCAGTGATTGGAAGCATATCAGTTAAGTTCACTAGATTTCTCAGAGGTTATAACTTATAAGTGGTGCTAAGTCGGATTTCGTAAGTTAGAAAATTCATTACTAACTCTTTTGGCGTCTGCATAAAGGTACTTGAAGCAAGAGTAATGTTATCCCACGAGCTACAGAAAGCACCGATAGAAGCAGAGAGTTCTGAAGCCAATGCTGTCACTGTGGAACCTGTTGATATGCCGTATAACCCGTCACCAGAAACAGCAACTCTCAAAAGCGTAAATCGAAATGAGTCATCGGACTCTGAAACAGTTTCAGACAAGCATCCAACTGAGAGCAAGGAGATACAAGTCGTTGACAAATCTGTCATTGAAGAAAGAAGCACATCAACTGCTTCTTCCTCTATATTTATCAATGTGCAAGTCAAGGACGATGAAGAAGACGATACTGATGATTGGTTGAACGATGATGAGACTTCAGACTCTGTTAGCGCCATGGAAAGAAAAACCACGAAACTTTCTATTGGTGAAGATGAAGAAGATGTATCATTTAGTGATTTAGAAGAAGAAGACGAGCGAGGAGACCTGCCACTTAGTTACAAGAAAGTTACCAACTCTGGTTCACCAGATTGGGTTCAGCTAATAGACACCAAGAACAGTCAGGTAAAAGAGGCCGATGAAATGTGATCTAAAGTACCGCTTTGATTGAATAAACATTAAATCTGTTACGTGTTCCCAAAAATCTGATCCTAGGGTTAAAATTTGCTGTAAATAATTTTTCACATACGGTTCAAACCAACCCATCTACGGCCCTTATTAAAAACTGCTATCTTTTTTAATACATTATATAAAACAGGTTTGTTTTTAAAATTATGATTAGAAGTGTAAATTAATTGACTTGAAAAGTAACCTGAAATTTGGTTTTATGTCGTCGATTCTAACCATGGAAATTCAAATGGTCTAAAACCAAGTGTTACAATTTTACTTGAATAAAAGGTTTTCTGCAAAAAGACCTTTAATAAATCCATTCTAAAATCCGATGAACTTTCATTTCAATATGCACCTAATGCAGCCCTATTTACAACGATAATCACGTCACGAGAACGACCGCCAAAAAAAAGGATCTTGCTTCCTTCTAAATTTGCAAATTTTATCGAAGCTGTTTAGTGGTCTGTGATTTACATAACTATGGTCACAAACCCAGAATCTTTTAGGATGATGATGCTCATTGCTTAATTTGAGCTCTTTTCAGTGTCTTCTCCTTCGAGCTTCTTCTTCTTCTCCCAGTATTGATCAAGGGGTGGCCCGAAAATCGCTTTACCTGAAACTACACCAATTCTGCACAATAATCCAAAACAAAACATATTCAAGATTTCTACATAATCATAACGAGTGACCTTAGTGATCAAGAATCGTGTCATTTGTTAACATTTGGACTTTTATATCAGATTCACACGAATCCTCATTTGAGTATGGATAGATTCTTTCTAAAGCCTACGGATTTCAAAGGAAAAACACCAACTTTATCATTCAAATTGACAATTCTTATTAACCATCTACAATTTCTAATTCACATACTATGTGCAAAAAGCTACCAGAGCTCTTCCAATCTAATGGAAGAATCAGATCAATCAAGAGTTAGATCTAGTCGAGGAGAACAATTATGATGAAAAAACGACTTACACAACAGCTCCAATCACCATTGGGAAAGACAAAAATCTATTCCTCCGAAACATTGTTTCAGATCGAAATCGGTCGCCTCCGTTCGAGCAGATCTTCCGCCTTAAAATCCTTAGGGTTCAAGACGTTGGCCCATTAAGAAGCCTTTTCTTAGATACCTTTTCGGCTGTTGAATGCCATTGCCCTACACACGAGGAAAAGAAAAGAGAAAAGACAAAAGCCCAAAAATAATTGTCACCGACTCTTCTTTTCTCTCAATATCTTTTTCTTTTTCAAAACACTAGTGATCTGATTTTGACACTTTCCAGAATAATTACGGCAATATTTTTCTAATTTCTTTCTTCTTTTCTGGTCTAGATCGTTTTTTAGTATTATATTAGTGTTTGTTCACGGGTATAATATAAACCCGTTCTTCAATTTATTATTAGTTTATGTATAAATTCAAAACCAGTGTATATTTCGAGTTCAATCAATGAGAATCATGGAATTTTCTCGTAAAATAGTATCAGAACGAGAAAGTCGTTAATGAGTGATTCTTGATTTTACCAAAAAGATTTCATGGTTCTCATTGATTGAACTCGAAATGTACACTGGTATTGAATTTATACATAAACCAATAATAAACCGAAGAACAGGTTTATATTATACCCGTGAACAAACACTGATACAATACTAAAACCTGGGGCTCTAATATCATATTAGGAAATATGGATATCCAACTCAAAACCAATTGGTTATGAGTGGAATAGTTCATGCACCTTATATAGATATGTAGAAAGCTCCCAACTTCGTGAAACTTTACGCACTCTAATTCATTTGTTCATCAAATGATTTTCTGGCTCGATGCTGATACAACAATATAAAACTAATTACTTGTATTATCATTTTATATCACTTACTTAGGTCTTACCTTCGATATGGGGCATCAATTTTTTAATAAACATACATAAAATATATTTTTTATGATTAAGTTGAGGCAAGTGTCACCTCTCTTTGCACTTAATCAATGTTTGAAGAATTTGTGAAATCATGTGTATGTTATTCCCCCAGCTAGTTATTGATAATTTTGTGGTTATAATTTTAACATCCACATGATAATCTCAAAGTATGTATGACTACATAATATGTAGATGGAGATGTGTCATTCTTTTGTTTGGTCTCTGCTTTTTATCTTTTATCCGTGTGTGATGCATGTAAACTTGTGGTTTCAGAAGTAGGGAACTAGGGATTTAATTCTTACAAGAAAGTCAACTGCTTTCATTTAAGACAACGACAACAAAATAATGAAGATGAGATCAATTAGCTTGTGTGGTTGTAATAAGATCAAATATTATTACGATTAAAGAAGATACCACTAGAGGTTAATCGCCAATCATAACCAATGTATACCCATATATTCAGATTGAATGACAACTGTGATGTAGTTTGTTTAATAATAACGAACGTACAACGACACAATATATCATTTAACAAATCATTCCAACGAGTATAATTATTAGCTAAATAATCATTTAAGGATTGTGGTGTTGAGTGTAGATGTAATCAGTGTGAGCTACTAAAGTTCTTCGTATCAAGGAGCATTCTTCTTCTCCAACACCTTCGCAGTTTTCCTCTCCTTGTTCTACATTCTGCACATAACAAAAAGTATACCTCTTGTGACTAAATTGTTAAACTCTATTATTATATATATATCGTTTGCTCGGTTTATATATACTAGAATACTACATGTGCTATGCATAGATTAAAATTAATATTTTAAATTTTTTATTATTTGAATGAAAAAATTATAAATATATTTTAATTTAAAATATTATGTATATTATAAAAGAATGATATTACTATTATTATATATTATTTAAATAATATTGCATTATTTTATCATTGTTTTCGCGATACGTTAATCAAAAATACATTTATAAATTTTTTAGTAAAATATTTGAAACATGTTTTAAATTAAATTAATAAAATTAGTAGTTTTAATTAATTTTGTTATGTCATAGAATCTACTTATATATAGAGTAGTCATACTAAAAAATAATTATTATTTATTCACATTTAATTTTCAAAAACAAATGATATAATATAAAACTTTATTTGTAAATATATTGATTGTTTGGAAACAAAAAAAATTGAGTGATATAATTTCTATATGATTTGTGATTTAGATATGTCGACTATATTATTACATAATATATATATATATATATATTTTATAAAACAATTTTTACTACAATATATTGAATTTAATTATTAAGTTAAAAAGTAAAGTTGTATATAATATAAAAATAGAATTAAATAGTGTTAATGAAGTTTTTATATCTATAAAAATTCGACATATTTACTTTCCTTATATATGTGTACAATAATTAATTATCTATGTAAAAAACAATCTTATATTTTAAAAATTGGCGAGTAATTAAATGTGTAATTTACTAACTCAAAATTTCCTAATTTTTAAATCTCAGTATATTTAGAAATTAAATAGTGTTTAGAAATTCATTAAATTGTATAATTAAGTTATCTAATTAAGATGTTTAGATAATAAAATAAATAATTTATATTTAAAATTAAATTAATTAGTGAAATTATTGAGAGTGAATATGATGATGACACCTAAACAATTTTCACTTTCAATGCTTCTCCTTTAATATATAGTATATATATATAGTAGATATATATATAGTAGATATATATATATGTAGGTTAGGCCTGAGTTCAACCAAATCAATCAAACTCGTATTTACGTGCCTCGATATTAGTACAAAAATTAGTGTTTATTCTAAAATTATTCTTACCACAATGACAAATAAAAATACACTATTTTTTATGTTTTTCGGTTTAATTCATTCTAATAATATAATTTATAAAAATTAAATTATCATAAATACAAATAAATAATTTATTTTAAAAAATTAAATAAACAAAAAAATTATAACAGCCCATTTTTGATAGTATAAAACGGTTCATTATTTTTTTCCCCATTCATTCTCTTCTTAAATTCAGGACGGGTTCTGTATACTAACGTAGATATATGATATATTGATATGTGTACATGCAGCAACAAGAAGAGTGCGGTTGAGATACCTCGAAGGAGATTTCTCTCGGATAAACGGTTGTTGGAATGGACCGGGCTGATACATATGTTACCGTGGAGCAGAGTAGCAGAGCAGTGATGAAGAAGGAAATTGTGAACTTAGCCATTTTATGATATGACGAGGTACTAAATACAATTCTTGTTATGATATTATTTGAAAGAGATCAACTCATATATAATCTAGAGAGGTGTTGAGTAAAGCTGAGGAGGAAGATATATGAGATATAAGTTATATATTTGAGGAGTATTTATAGAGAAAAGATGACATGGGATAAAAAGTTAAGCAGAAACGAGAGCCATATAATATTAGAGTAAACGTACGTCATGAATCCATTGCCATACCAAACACGCACATGACTATTTATAATATAGTTAAATTAAGTTTTGAATATCAATGTATATGTAAGAAAAACATCTAATTTATGGTAGGTTATTTTTAGGGAAGTTCTGGTGAAATTGATCAATATAGAGTCAACTATGTCTTAAATATTTTACATACATATATTGAAGAAAGTTGGTGGTGGATGTATCTGGATAGTTGGATTCACCTAAGGATTATCACATCAAGCATATAGACTAACTAGATTTTTATCCATGCATGGAAAAAATATTCATATATTGTAATTAATTATTTATTTAGTTAATGTAAATCAGATATATATATATATAATTTATCTTGTATTTAAATAATTTTTTTAAATTTTTTAATACTAATTACGAAAATAAAATAGATAATAAAATCGAATTACACAAATAGATTTAAATTGTATCTATCTTAGAGAAAATTGTAGATATGATAAATATTCAATTAAACTAAACTTTTGTTTTATATTTTGTATGACTAATTTTTTAAAATTTAGAATATTTTGTTCTATATTATATTTACATTTTATGACAAAATACTTTTTTGGTCAAATATTAGAAATTTACATATAATATACTGTCTAAATGGTAGTTTTCGTAAATACTTTAGTAAATTATATCTTATATTATATTTATCTTAAAATGTTCTAATATTTTGACACATCAACGTGGTATATTCGTAAATCACACGTCAATATAAAATTATTTTGTTAAAATAATTTTTAATTAATATATTAGAGATGAGTCTGATTAAATGAATAAACTGGTTAGTGGCTATTCTCAACATTAATTAACAGTCGCTGGTTAAACAAATGAATACGATCATATTTGACGATAGGCCTGAACTAGTAAGGCGGCCCATTTTCTTACCAAAGCCCATAAAACCCAATGAAACCCTAGAAGGTTAGAACCACAGTCGGGTATATAAATAGCCACCAAACACTTGTGTTCGTAGCTTGTCTCTTGTTATCTTTTATACTTCTATTTGTCATTTTATTCTGTGCTTTTCATTATTTTCCCAAATTCCATCTTTTATTGATGTTAGCAACGATTTTATTTTGTTTTTTTCAAATTTGATCGGAGAAGAGAGCGGTGATTGTAAATCATAAGAATAAAATTCTGATCTGCTCATTTTCTGGGCATGATAGACTCATTATACACCCATAGAATATGAGCTCTCTTCTCTAACTTCTCATTATAACACCCCCATAGAAAATTCTGATCTGCTCATTTGTTAATCAGAAGTTCTAACGAAAGTACTTTTGGTATTCCTTTGAGCATTTTGTTGTTTAACCAAAGATAGATACATCATTATTCTTGCTTTCTATTTGGCTGATTCGTCATTTGGTAAGAATAATCTTCAATTTAAATAACCAAATATTAGGGGAAATTTCTAATTAATAAAGTTGATAAGAATAGGCCCATTGGACAACCCATAAAAGCCCAACGCAACCCTAACTCTAAATCCACTGACAGATTATATATAAGTAGATTGTAGACACTTCACATTTGCTCACCTAGTCTCCCTTCTCGACTCAATCTGCAACAAAGGCAAAGAAAATATTAGCCTCCTCATTCTTTCAAAGATTAACTTCGTCTCCTCTTTCCCTTTCCTTAATCTCTGTTAGCATTTCTTGTTTAATCTTGTTTTTGTTTTTTTTTGTCGGAGTTTAAAGTTTTTAGAGGCGATGATGACATCAAAGCATTTCTCGATACTGAAACTTACTCGAGGGACCAAACAAACTCTTGTAATCTTTCATGATGTTTTTTATTTGTGCGTGTCTGAGCCCATAAATTTTCTTTTTGCTTCCGTCTTTTCCAATTTGTTTACTTATTTATTTGAAGTTTAGATCGGAGACGAAATCGCTCGCAATAATCAGTTTCTTATTTATGGTTTATTATCATAATCTATGATTCAGAAATGCTAACTTATCATAGAGATTCACCGATTTACTAATCAGGGTTTTACCTTTTGTTTTTTTGCTTGTTTGTTCAGTCTAATCACAATCGAAAAGCCATGGAAGAATTAGATCAGTTATGTTTTGCGTCTAAATCCGGCGAAAAGGTTCGAACTTTGATAAACTCAGGCGCTGAACTTTGATAAGCGTATGATCGAATCAGGTTGGGGAGAAAAAGAGAAAGTGAAGATTGTATTTGGAAGATGGCAAGATGTTCTTGATAAGCTTGATGATTGTGGTTACGATGGGATCTTCTTTGATACATATGGAGAATATTACGAAGATTTATGGGAGTTTCATCAGAATCTTCCCAGATGGGATTTATTCGTAGTTCAATGGGTTTTGTGGGAGTAATGCGTTCTTTCTTGTTGTGTATTGCAATTTGGTGACGTTGGATATTGAGAATTTGGGGTTTACCACACAGCTAATTCCTTTACCGGTTAAGGATTGTCTTGGGGATCAAATTTGGGAAGGTGTGAAGCAAAAGTATTGGCAGCTTGATACTTATGATCTCCCTGTTTGTCAGTTTAGTGATAGAGTTTTAGTGTTACAGAATCGAGAACTGAAATCTGTGACCCAAAAGTTAGGACATCTTTGAAGCTAGTTTGGATTTGGATTTGGATTAATCTTTAGAAATAACGATGAGCTTTAGATTGGCACATGACAAAACAACGTCTAAGGGTTTATGTTTCCTTTCTTCGCTTGCAAGAAAACTTATGTATGGTCGAAAAAACGAAGGTACTGGAAGGTCATCCATCTCTAAATGATGTCATCGATGTCTGTTGATTGATCATTGGATCAAAGTCTCTCTGGTTTGTATATATATTAGCATCACTGTGTATTTATAGCTATCAATATAGATTTATTCCAACTCCAATCTCTGTCGCGCTCGTGTGGGTTTTTGAAGACGTGGAGAAGTCACTGAACCAGACGTCTTTTATGTGAGTAAGACCAGTGCTTGGGTTGTTAACAGATTGTTTTTTTTTTGAATAGTAATTTCCAAATTTATTTGCTATCATTCATAAGTATTAAATTAAATTCCTACGTCCCTCTCCCAAAAAAAGAATATTAAATAAATAAATTTCAACTTATATACAATATTTAAGACAGCAGTATTTGAGATATTACTCTTCGTTTTAACAGGAACCCACATAACAATTTTGTAGCGGCATAAATCTATGGTTGTGTTATGCATTCAAACGTTGTTCGTTTGACCATCGCAGATTGATGCGATCAAACGATGTCGTCGACCGTAGAAAACTGCGATAAAAAATTTTAATCGATGCAAAATTATAACGTTTGTGATCAAATAATTACAATATAACTTGCAGTGACAACTTCCGACGATCAAACAAACAATAATATTATAGCGTATAACTGTAACATTTGAGCAAAGGTCATTGCCGCAAACGATATGACAGACAATCGAACCGCGATATAATATAATAAAAATTCGGTAAAACAAAAGTATTCAATAGTTATTTAATTATACGCATATGACAAAAAGAGAGAGAGAGTGGGCTGTCCAATAATATTACGACTCCTAATTCAATACCCTTCGTCATAATAAAATTAAATTGTGAATGCGGTTTGACATGACTAAGCATGAAACCTTAGTCTATATCTATAAAGTTTTTTAAATGCTGAAAATTTTGAAAACGCAAAACTTTGAAAGTGACTACTATTATTTGTACTTAATAAAATCAATTTTTAATCGTGGAAAAAATCAATATTCATCCCTAAATGGAGGAATACTTATCCACCAAATCTCTATAATGCGCGCAGCCCAAGACCGTTTTAACGTGCGCATTAAAACCCGGCCGAAAGACGTTCACAATCCACAAGCAAAAATTCTCCTTCAAACAACACATTATCTTTTCTTAATATATATATGTATTTAAATTTTGGATTTAACACTCTCCTCTAAGCTTCGTCTTCTTCACATCTTTCCAATGCCGGCGAATCACCGGTTTAGCTACCGGTTACTCTTCATCCTCCTTATCAGTTTCGACACGGCACGACGTTTTGTCTCCGGTGACCCGAACGACGAGGCGTGTTTGACGAATTTCCATCGAAGTTTAGAAGATCCGGCGAATAATCTCCGCAACTGGACTAAATCCTTCTTCTCCAATCCTTGCTCCGGCTTCACTTCTTATCTTCCCGGTGCTACTTGCAACAATGGCAGAATTTACAAACTCTCTTTGACCAATCTCTCTCTCCGTGGCTCCATTTCGCCTTTTCTCTCTAATTGCACAAATCTCCAATCACTAGATCTATCTTCCAACGAGATCTCCGGCCAAATCCCGGCGGAGTTACAGTTCTTAGTCAACCTTGCTGTTCTTAATCTCTCATCTAACCGTCTCTCCGGTCAAATCTCACCTCAGCTTGCTCTCTGCGCTTACCTTAACGTCATAGATCTCCACGAAAACCAACTCTCCGGCCAAATTCCGCTACAATTCGGATTTCTCGCGAGGTTATCGGCGTTCGATGTCTCGAACAACAAATTATCCGGTCAGATTCCGGCGAACCTGGCGATGCGAAATGGAAACTTCTCGAGGTTTAATTCGAGTTCGTTTGCAGGGAATAAGAAGTTGTTTGGATATCCGTTGGAGGAGATGAAGAGCAAAGGATTATCAGTAATGGCGATTGTTGGGATTGGGCTTGGAAGTGGAATCGCGAGCTTAGTCATTAGCTTCACAGGAGTATGTGTTTGGTTAAAGTTCACGGAGAAGAAAATGGAGGAAGAAGAAGGAAAGATTAGTCACCCAATGCCTGATTACTAAACACTTAACTACAATTAATGGTTTCTTTAAACACATATTAACTAGGTTTCTCCCTTTTCAGTTAGACAAACAAAATGAAAGATACGAAAATAGGGAACTTATTATGCGAATATACGGCGGTTAGTTAATGCTATAATCATAGTTAGATGTTTATTTTTGGGAATTTTCTCCTTGTTTAGGATGTTCTCTTATTTTAGTTTATTTCTGTTGAAAGAAATGTGATTTTGTAATATCCGTAATATATTATTTGAGAAATTTTTTAACAAAGTAATTTTAGTGTCAATAACAAAAATGTCATGCTGACGTATCAACATCACAACAAGTTTCAGTTTAAATATATATAAAAATGTTTGAGTTAGTAAAATAATTACAATACATGCCATTGATATTAATTTGGTTAGGAAATCAATATATTTTATTCAACTAACAAAAAAATAGTATTATATTTGCAAAAACAATAAATTTTATTTATTTAAATTTTTAATACGTTAATTTATAAATAATTTCAAATAAATATAAATAGATTTAAGTTATTACATAATCTCTAATATATTATTTGAGAAAAAATTATGAAAATAATATTGTTACAGTAAATTTCAATATTAACAGAAATATCATCTTTACATTTAATCGTTACAGTAAATTTCAAATAAATATATAAATAGGATTAATTTATTCGAATAATTACAATATATGTTATTGTTATTAATTTGGTTAAAAGTATTAATATATTTTATTAAACTAACCAAAAAATATTATTAAATTCATAAAAAATAATTATTTTTTTCTTTCTTAATTTATATATACAAAAATTAATGATAAAAGTAATTTTAAATTAAAATTAAAATTATATAAATATTTATATTTATATTTACTAATAAAATATAATTTACGAATATTTTTTCCCACGCATAACGTGGATATAAATCTAATGGTAATAGTATATATTCACACCCAAACAAAAACAAGAACGGTTTATGGAAAATTCTCATTTTAAAGTTTATGTTTGATTGACCAGTTTTGGATAGATGATTTCTGTCATTAATTTTAGTTACTGAGTTTTTTAACTTGTTAGAAAACTGTGATTTGTAATTGGCTAAGTAATGGGATTGGCTCGGGACCGTCAAGGGACACGGCACCTGTGCTGATATAGTATGTAGGTAGATTGATCAACATAAAGCTGTGCGTTTCGTTATCATGACGTCATTGACTCATTGATCAAGGGTAAGTAAGTATAGGAAATTTAAGAATTGTCGCACCGAAAGTTGGGTTCATCGTATTTCGGAAACACGAAAATTTATCGTCAAGTACCATGATGCTCCCACAATATCAGGTTTGATCCTTTTTAGCACATAATTCTATGTAAGACCTCTTCGTTTCGTAGCCGCAGGAACCTGCGGCTGCGTCATGCGGTCAAACGTTGTTCGTTTGACCGCTACAGGTTTCTGCGGTCAAACGCTGCGGTCGACCGCAGAAAGCTGCGATCAAAATTTTTAATCGCTGCGAAATTATAGCGTTTGCGATCAAACAATTGCGATACAACCTGCGGTGATCAAACGAACAACAATATTGTTGCGTCTAACCGCAGCGTCTGACCGCAAGTCGCTGCCGCAGACGATGCGGCAGACAAACGAACATCGCTGTACTTAAATAACTTTTTATCGTATATTGATTAAAGTACTATGTATAGTTACAACAAATTGTTTATGTTATCATGATATAGGCTTATTTTATATTGTTATATATGCACTTATAGAGGTCTATCATATGTTGATAAAATTCCATGTATCTTGGATAATTATTTAAGTTGTTGAGATATATTTTTTTCATATTTTATATTAGTAGAATTCTCTGTACTAAGATAGAGTTTTATGATATGTTAGATAGAATTCTATGTATACTAATTGTTTATGTTATGATGATACAAGGATTTCTATGTATTAAGATAAAATTATATCATATGTTGATATAATTATATGCATATTATAATAGAGGTTCATGTTAGGATAATATAATTTTGTTTTAGTTTGATAACATTCTTTGTACTATAAAATGTCTTGACTTTTCATCATTATATTTTCAACTCTGTGGTTTTACGTTTTAGAAGACATTATCATGTAAGAGTTTTAGTTTCATCAAGGTGAACCTTTAATATATATTTTATTTCACTTAGCGGATATGCCGAAATCCTTAATATATTATTTGAAAACTTTTTTAACAAAATAACCTTACACTGACATGTTAATAACAAAAATATCATGCTGACTTGTCAATACCACATAGAGTTTCATGTTAAATATATAAAAGAGTTTAATTTACTAGAATAATTACAATACATACCACTGCTATTAATTTGGTTAGAGAATAAATATAATTTATTCAACTAACCAAAAAATACTATTATATTTGCAAAAATAATATTTTTTATTTCTTTAAATTTTTTATAAGTTAATTTATAATTAATTTCAAATAAATATAAATAGATTTAAGTTACTATCGTAATTCCTAATATATTATTTGAGAAATATTTTAATAAAATAATTTTACTCTGATATGTTATTAACAGAAATATCCGTGTCAACACTAAAGTAAATTTCAAATAAATATATAAATGAGTTTAACTTATTAGAATAATTACAAGTATATCATTGTTATTAATTTGGTTATATAATTAATATATTTTATTAAACTAACAAAAAAATACTATTAAATTCGTAAAAAATAATTATTTTTCTTTTCTTAATTTGTATATACAAAATTAATGTTAAAATTAATTTTAAATAAAATTTAAATTATATAAATATTTAATTTATATTTACTAATAAAATATAATTTACGAATATTTTTTCTCACGGTGTATAAATCTAATATTTTTTTAAAAGGAAATCCAATTCTCAGCTATAGGAAACACTTTTACTTCTTCTTTTTTTTTTCTGGTTTTCGCTTTAACTATTTTCTTAAACAAAGATACAATTAATTCTTGACGTCAAAAAATATAAACTATTCTTACAAAAGTATTCCCCATCTTTCCCAATCAGTTTTCTGATCTTATTGTAATAAAAAATCAGGAATTACTATTGAAATACAAAACTAACAGAGTACACGACTCTCATCCAACTGCTTGATCAGTTCTTCATGGATCCAAATACTTTAATGGGCCGCACAAGCGCTGATAAAACCTAATATATGACCCAGGCCCTAACATTCTTCTTTTGTTCATACGCCGCCCGTTTACAAGATGCATGCAGCGTTGATTCTCTCTCACACACGTGTTTTCTCAGCAAAACGCAAAGCGACAAATAGCGTACGAAAAACTCCAAGTGCGATAAATTCACTAGTGACGTCGAGAATACATACAGAATTTTGCGGAAATTTCATTTTAGTGTCCAAAGTTCGCACTTAACGAATCCGGTGTTGAACTCCGACCCAGGTTAATCGAACGGGTTCTGAATAGGTGCGGAGATGCTGGTAATCTAGGTTACAGATTCTTTGTCAGGGCGGCAAAGCAACCTGGTTATTGTCACAAAGTGTACAACTCAATGCTGAAGATTCTATTAGATTGTATAAAAATTACACCTTGAAATTTGAGATATTGTTACATTAGTATATAAAGGTAAAAAAGATTGTATAGAGATGAATTTTACGATGCATAAGAGGAGAGGAGTGGAGAATTTGCTTGAGAAACCTTAAGCTAAAAAAGTTAGAGAAGGGAAGAAGAAGCGGAGGACTGTAGGATAAGCAAGTCTTTTTCTGTTCAGGAGTCTTTCTACAGTGCATTTTGAAATGTGCTAAGTGTCGGCAAAACGGTAAGAAATCTATGGTTAAATTTAGTATGGAACAGTTGAAACGACGTCGTGAAAGTGTAGCACTCTTGTTTTTTTTTTTTTGCGTGCGTGTGACGGTGATGTTTGACAATAACACTAGGAAGCTCTCCGTTCGGAAATCTAAATTCTTTAGCTATGATCCTATAGAAGAAAGCTTCCACACACGAATTTTCTCGGATTTGAGAACTTTAGATCCGAAAGTCGCTGATTCAAAGTATGTATGTTATATTGTTATCCCATTCCTCTTATTCGGGTTCAGTTTTCCGCTTATCGGAGTATGTATTCATTTGATTCATGTTCGGCTTGGTGTTTTCTTGCTATTATGTTGCTGAATTGGAACTTGCCCGAAATCTGTTTTTTGGGTCTGGTAATTTGTAATCCTAATTCGGGATGCTCATTTTTCGTGAATCCTTTTTAAATTGATTCCATATCTGGAAAACAAATATTATATTAGTTCGATGTGAAATTTGTGGGTAAATGTATTATGATGTCTATTTTGGTTTGCAGGTGGAAAAAATAAAGCTTTTGAGTGGTCTTAGTCATGTCAAGAAGGCAATTAGGTTCGACGAGGCGTGATAGTAGAAGCTTCCCATTTGTAGGAGCTTTGCACTCAAAATCGCGTTCGTCTCCTCTTTTCTCTATTTGCCTTGTTCTCGTGGTACGGTTATTGTTGTATTCTCTAAGTTGATTCATTTCATAGGATACATATTGACTGTTCTTTCAAATGTAATCGTTTTTATTTCCAGGGAACATGCCTTCTAATCGGTTATGCTTACAGTGGTCCAGGTTTTTAGATCTTCAACTGATTATTAGTTTTGCTTGTGATTTCGACTTGAAAATCCTAATTTTGAATTCTTGTAATAATAGCTATATTTAAAAGTATCAGAGAGGTCAGCAAGATCACAGGTAATTCTTGTTTCTCATCTTCAATACATGTGCTTAGGATAGTCTACGTCTTCTCTGACTCAAATAGTATCACTTTCATTAGCTCATAGACTGCTTGAGTGCGTGACACTTGACACTAAGCCTTGAATTTGTTTGTTTAACAACTCTCTACAGGTGACTATCCTTGCACATCAGAAGTTGAAAGAGCCATTCTTGTTCTTAAGAATGCATATGGAGATAGCATGCGCAAAGTCTTGCACGTGGGTCCTGAAACATGCTCAGTGGTCTCCAGTTTGTTGAAAGAAGATGAGAATGAAGCATGGGGCGTTGAACCATATGATATAGAGGATGCAGACTCTAACTGCAAAAGCCTTTTGCATAAAGGCCTTGTACGTGTGGCTGACATCAAATTCCCTCTGCCTTACCGGTCAAAGTCTTTTTCTCTTGTGATTGTCTCAGATGCTCTGGATTACCTCTCACCCAGGTATCTGAACAAAACTGTGCCTGAGCTTGCACGGGTTGCCTCAGATGGTGTAATTCTTTTTGCAGGTAACTAAAACTAAAACCTAAAAACAATCAAGAGCTGAGATTAAAGAGATGTAAATCCAGTCTGATTCAACTTAATCATCATCAATTATAGGTACTCCTGGTCAACAAAAGGCTAAAGTTGCGGAATTGTCGAAATTTGGAAGACCGGTAAGTTCACTAACACCATTTTTTTCTCATGATTGAAACGATAGTCAAGTCTTTCACCAATTCAGAGATGTGGTTTGGTTTTATACATCGTCCTATCTGCTAACTTGACGCAATCCCAATGTTTTTCGCAGGCGAAAATGCGTAGCTCATCGTGGTGGATCCGTTTCTTCTCGCAGACAAATTTAATGGAAAACAAAGCAGCAAGCAAGAAATTCGAACAAGCAGCTTCCAAGATTTCATACAAACCAGCTTGTCAAGTCTTCCACCTCAAGCCACTACATTAGAACACTATTATAACTGGTCTCAAAGCAGCAGCATCAAACCGGATATATATCTCCTCTTTTATATGCCCTTTTTCACTATAGAAAGAAACAAAAATATTCCACAAAATTGTAACCTATTCTCAACTATTTGATTCATAATTTACCTATTTAGTAAGTTCTAGCATTCTATAGACTATAGCTAATCGGCCAAATTATCAAAGCTTAAATAAACTAATTATTAGATTTATGTCCACGCAGCATCGGTAAAAATATTCGTAAATTATATAAATATGAATTAAATATTTATATAATTTTAATTTTTATTTAAAATTATTTTTAATATTAATTTTTGTATATATAAATTAAAAAAATAAAAATAATTATTTTTTATGAATTTAATAGTATTTTTGTTAGTTTAATAAAATATATTAATACTTTAACCAAATTAATAACAATGACATATATTGTCATTATTCGAATAAATTAAGCTTATTTATATATTTATTTAAAATTTACTATAACGATGACATATATTGTAATTATTCATAAATATGGTAAACGTAAATTTACTGTAAAATTATTTTCTTAAATTATTTATCAAATTATATATTAGGGATTAAGTAATAATTTAAATCTATTTATATTTATTTCAAATTATTTATAAATTAACGTATTAAAAATTTTAAAAAATAAAAAATTATTGTTTTTCCAAATGTAATACTATTTTTGGTTACTTGAATAAAATATATTGATTTTCTAAGCAAATTAATATCAATATCAGTAGCATGTATTGTAATTATTTTAGTAACTTAAACATTTTTATATATTTAAACTAAAATTCATTGTGGTGTTCACGTCAGCAAAATATTTTTGTTATTAACATGTCATAGTAAGATTATTTTGTTAAAATTTTTTTCAAATAATATATTACGGATAACTGAAAATATTAGAAAGTATATATATGGGCTTTGAGAGTCTTGGGACATTGGTTCACGCATTTCAATGTTTTTCTTTTAACGGCTAAGGTAAGATGAAGGGGCCTATCTACTTTCCTAATTGCATTTGATCTGAATAAATGGGCCAGGCCCAGTAATAAAATCCATGCGTTAGTTAGATCGTTTTATATGTATAGACACCATGAGAATGGCCCATGTTACATTAGTCTGATACTCATATTGCATTTTTCTTCTTTTTATTTATTTATTATAATGGGTAAATGTCTAAAATAGCATTTTTCTAAGTTTTTATTTCAAAAATAACATCATTAGTTTAATTTTCTAATAATAGTACAAATTTAACATTAAAATGCATTAAAACTATATTTTAATAGAAAAAAATTGAACCCTAAATTGGAAATAATAAATCTAAATACAATACTTTAAATTTATATATAATTTATTTAGAATAAATAAGTATTTTCACATAAGTATTTGTACTATTTTTGGAAATTTAATTTTATTATGCTAGATTTGGAAGAAAAACTTTAAAAAGTGTTATTTTAGGGTATTACTCTATTATAATAGTCTAACTAGGCTATAATTAAATGAATCATTTTCCATATGTATGGAAACTATAAATAGTTGCAAAAACTTGAATGATTTGCCAAAAATAACATACAAAGAAAAATACAGCATAAATTTTATAAATATGGAAAACGAGAGGGAAGAGACAAACGCAGACTGGTATAAAGACATAAATATGAGTTGACCATACTGTTTGGTATCCAATGCAGGTGGAGTTTTTTTTTCTTTCTTTTGTTTATTTATTGGATTCGACATGATCATATGACCTACCCACTTGTAATATAAAACCACCTTGTATATATACACTTCAACATTTTTATAGACAAAATTCTCTCTCATGTTTCTTAGTTTTCTTTTAAATTATCCGACCGAAACACATAATAATCCTCAAAACTTGTAGAAAGGTAAGTTTTTCTTTCTACCTATTTGATATTTAGTCTACATTCTCACATGATATGCCATCAGTCAATATCTTAGATTGGACCATTTACTCATTGCTTAAATTCTTTAAATTTAAGAAAGAATCTCATTTATAATTATTCTAATGTATAACAATATATTTAAAATTTGATGAAGAATCAAATATATTATATCATTTAAAGCATAGTAGAAAGACTCATCCATAATTTTAAAACCATAAGTATACTAAACCTTCAAGAGATAGCTATAATTAACTCTAACAGTCAATACCTCAAATGCTGTTAGTGAGCCATTTTTTACTACTCACCTCTTCGTTAAATTAATTGATATTCAAATGCAAATAATCTGAATCGAATAAATCAAACCAAAACCGAATCGAAAAATAGATTTCAGTTAATATTCGGTTATAAAAAATAAGCTAATGGATATTATTTTGAAAAATTATGATTATTAGTTACTAACCGAAATCGAATTAAAAGTCGAAATAATATCCAAAAAATCGAATTATTTTCGGTTATCCAAAAATATTTTGGATATTTCGGAAGTTTTAGTTATTTTTATTATTTTTTGTTATTTTTTTTGTTATTTTTCGGTTATTTTTTGTTATTTTTAGTTATTTCGGTTATTTTCGGTTATCTAAATTATTTTCAGTTATTTTTTCGGTTTTTGAATTTAATAATCCAACTGATCAAAAACGAGGTATAAACAAATCGAAATCGAACCAAGATATAAAAATAACCGAATGAATCTTTAATCTTACTAACAAAAAAACTGAAATATAAAATTAATAACCAAACGAAACCAAACCGAATATCTAAATATCTAAATGACTATACATAATTCATGCATTCAAATATACAACCTCATTTAGACGAGAGAGATATAGGCGGATTGAAGATTCGACCACCAGACAAGCTGACATCAATTGACATTTACAAAAAAAACACATACCAGGTTTTGAGAGTGTGTAAAATGGGACCCATGTTTTCAATTCTTTGAAACATGAATAATGGAAATTAAAAAAACAAAAAATGGCAAAGGGAAAGATCACGATGGTTGTCACAAAATGTTGTTGTTTGATATAAATTTAAGGACTTGAGGTGGGTAGGGTCTTATAACCTATACTTTTCACATGCATTCTTAAACCCTATTTCTACTGCATCTCCATGTGCCTCCCCTCACCTCTCTACCTATTCCTCTTTTCTTTAAGAAAATAAAATCAATATTGCTATACAAAATATTTACATAAATCTTCTCTCATGCATATCTTTAACCACTTAAACAAAACTTATAGAAAGATTTCCATATTTATTCAATTCAAAATCAGAATAGGATTTGTTTACAAATGATTACAGTACTTGTTTTTTGTTAAATTTTTATCAAAAACTGATTTTCTGATAATATTATTTGGTCATGAAGTACATAAACTAGAAATTACTATATAATTTTCACATACGCATTAAGCAAGAAAAGAATAGCTAAGAATAGCTAAGTCCCTTTCTATTTTCCTCATTTCTTCTAATCTATATATATATATTAAAAGAGAAGCATTGAGAGTGAAAATTGCTTAGATGTCATCACCATATTCATTCTCAACAATTTTACTAATTAATTTAATTTTAAATATAAAATTTTCATTTTATTATTTACACATCTATAAGGAAAGTAAATATGTCGAATTTTTATAGATATAGAAACTTCATTAACACTATTTAATTCCATTTTTATATTATATGCAACTTTATTTTTTAACTCAATAATTAAATTCAATATATTGTAGTAATAATTGTTTTATAAATATATATATTGTGTAATAATATAGTCGGCATATCTAAATCACAAATCATATATAAATTATATCACTCAATTTTTTTGTTTCCAAACACAATCAATATATTTGCAAATAAAATTTTATATTATATCATTTGTTTGTAATATTAAATTTGAATAACTAATAATTATTTTTTAGTATGACTACTCTATATATAAGTAGATTTTATAACATAAAAAATTAATTAAAACTACGAATTTTATTAATTTAATTTAAAACATGTTTCAAATATTTTACTAAAAAATTTGTAAATGTATTTTTGATTAACGTATCGCAAAAACAATGATAAAATAATGCAATATTATTTGAATAATTTATAATAATAATAGTAATATCATTCTTTTATAATATATATAATATTTTAAATTAAAATATATTTATAATTTTTTCATTCAAATAATAAAAAAATTTAAAATATTAATTTTAATATGTGCATAACACAAGTAGTATTCTAGTAATCTATAAAATAGGGAATAAAACCACTTTTTTCTCACATATATATAACAAAAATATACATATACATAGTTCTATTCTGATTCTTCAAAATATAGAATCTATAAATGTTATATGATATTGACTATATGATTGCATTTATGAGTTGATATGATATCTTTTGGTTGTTCAGAAAACGCAATCAAGAATAAGTTGATAAAATACCGAAATATATGGCTTCATCTTCATCAATATTATTTCACATGCTATATTTTCAATGAGTCGTATTGCAGTTTTATCATTATTAAGAGTTGTTATTCGAGGACCCATTTTGGTCGCACCAATCAAATCAATTTGAGCTTCTAAAAATCTTGAAACATAATCTAAGGAAATCGCATCGCTTTATTAATAAACTTATAAAATTTGAAAAGATAACGATATTTTTTTCTGAAATAATAACGATTTTGTGACGTCACTTTGTTTTTTTAGAAAATAATAGTCATGTTCGTTTGACAGCCGTAGATTCCTGCGGTTGCGGCTGCGGCAGATTGTTGTTCGTTTGGCTGTCGCATGTACCTACGGCAGACGCAGCGGTCAGACGCTACGTTTTGCGTCGTAATTTTTTCGACCGCTGATTAAAACAGCAGTGCGACTAAAAATCTGTGATCAACCGCAACCGCAACCGCTGATGGCAGACAAACGAACAACATCTACCACAACCGTAGCCGCAGATTTGACCACATCCGCAGCCGCAGCCGCCTACGGCGACCAAACGAATAACACTAATATTGAAATATTTAGTAATGAGTTACCTACCAAAGAATATTCCAGTTAAGTTAGTTAATAGTTGGAATCAAACTTAAATCGAACAGCCGAAAAATCTGGGGATTAAGTTTATAACCAACGGCAAATCAACATTGGCTTTGAAAATCGTCCACCTGATTTTGTTGGTTATTATAACTCCATTAATTAGCTTAATTAAATATATTAATCATCATAGGTCCAAATTAATAGATCACACATTTTAGATCTCATGTTTCATGAAATATCTGCGCATCCTACTTGTGCTTAATTCTCAGAAATGATTAGATCTATATGATTATTTTTTTCTATTCATTTTGTAGATTTATATTGTTAGCATGAAATTAAATTCAACAGACAGATAAATTAAATAGAAGCTTATTGTAAAATATGTTTTTATGATTACCATCCACAAACAAATTCTTGATATATTAATTGAGAATCATTTTAACAAATTAACTTTATGTTGATGTGTAATTTACAAGTGTGTCACGCTGATGTGTCACACTATTAGAGCATTTTAAGATAAATATTACCTAAGACATAATTTACTAGAATATTTACGAAAACTATCATTAGACAATATATTATATGTAAATCTCTAATATTTCGACATACAATATATTTTGTCATAAAATACAAATACAATATAAAATAATAAATAAATTTTGAAAAATTAGTCAAAAAAAATAAAACAAAAGTTTAATTGAATATTTATCACATCTACAATTTTATCCAAGATAGATACAATTCAAATCTATTTGTATAATCTGATTTTATTATTTATTTCATTTTTAATTAATATTAAAGATTTAGAAAAATTATTTTAAATATGAAATAAATTATATATATATAAAATTTATATCAATAAATAAATAATTAATTATTATCTATGAATATTTTTTCATGCATGGCGTGGGTCAAAATCTAGTTAATTTTATATATGAAAAAGTCAGTGATTTTACTTATGCTGATGAATTGATATATTAATCACCAATTTTATGCTAAAACGCCATCCTTTGGTTATACACATTTATTGGTAGAAATTCACATGTCTGATAAATCTGTCAAATTACAAAACTGAAATTATCCTGGTGCAGTAAAAAAGTGTATTTTCATGAAAATTATCCCACTAAATTAATAGATAAGAAGAAGAAAACAAAAATAATGGTAGACCATTACATTTGGGAGTACTAGACTCAGAGGGAGCATAAATGGTCCTATTTAACTTACTTTCTCCCGTATAAATAAATGTATTTTAGATGTATGAATATATGCATACGTAAACATGATCAATTTGATGAACCAATCCAATTTCTTAAAGAGATTTCATGTCGGTATTGCATTTATATTACGTTTGATCCCCACTTGCCTCTCTTTCCTTTTCGTTCTTCTATGTCATTTCTTTGTTTTCATTTTTACAAACACACCTACTCATCAGATCGATAGCTGATCTAATATAATTAATCAATCATCCAAATCCACCACTTGCAATATTTGCTATGATGAAGAATTCTAACAACAACGATTTCAAAATTAGACAATGACTAACATTTTCGCCTATATATAACTTTATTGAATCTCAATCATACTGTAGAAAACTTTTAATATTAGTTTATAACTCAAAGTGTGAGCATTTAACTACATATTGTGATGAGAATATTACGTACGTACAGAGTCGGGCATAGATCCAAGCAAAGCAAGTCCGTGCTTGCGGCTCTCACTATTAATATAAAAAAATCAGCCTTTATTTTAAAAGTATTTTTAATAAATAAAAGTAATCTGCTGCCTTGAATTCTTCGGTTTGAATTCTTACAACAACAAAAAATTTTAAAAATTAGAACGGTCCATTTTTTTTTTGCTTGCGGCTCTGTTAAATTTAGGGCTGGCTCTGCGTCCGTAAAATAGTCACCAATTTTTGTCTACAAAATGCTCGCCTTATACGTAGTCCATATATAAATGATTTATTACATAGGATTAATATTACACAAAGAATGGATTTTTAAAATTAGTTAATCATTTCTAATTAATACTATGTTTTGGTTTATATAAAGTGGGTCATATAATAAGGACGGTCCGGCGGTGACGGAAACGCGTAAAGGCTAATCATTTATACTATAGTTAAATATCACTATTTTAGTCCCAATTCCTAATTCATTCATAAACTTATTATTTAATATATTTAAATACTAGAAAGCAAACAAATAAACTAGGGACATATAAGTATGTCATTCAACTTTGCATGTCAATAGAAGTGAATTTCTTTTGAAAAATCCAACACTAAGATTTCTTAGAATTGCCTGTATGTGTGAATGCAATAAGACATAGACGTTCAATAATGGATCATTATGATTTTCAAATAACAAAAGAAACTATTGCAACATATTAATTGTTATTTCAGAAAATAATAATAGTTGAATGATTATTTAAAGTATTAAAAATTGTTCTTTTTGAAGTACGTATTAAAATACAGCAAAAGGAAGTTGGCTCACATGTCTTAACGAATATTTGCTTAAAATTATGTTAACGTCTGGGCAGTCAAAAAAGTTTGATTATGTTGTCAAACTCAATTTTTTTGTGTGGATAAAATGTCGTAAGATTATTCTGTATATATATCTCTCAACATACCCATCACTTCTCCAACCAGATCTCACTCTTCACCAACTTCGACCCTAATTCAAGATCTCTCTATTCCTCTCTTTTTGTCTCCCTCTTCGACCAAAATCTTTTGCTTAAAATCAGAAAAATATGAAACAGCTTTCGACAAAAGTGACAAGCAATGGTCATGGACAAGACTCATCCTATTTCTTGGGATGGGAAGAGTACGAGAAGAACCCTTACGATGAAATCAAGAACCCTAATGGGATGATCCAGATGGGTCTCGCCGAAAATCAACTATGTTTCGATCTAATAGAGTCATGGTTAGCTAAGAACCCAGACGCAGCTAGTCTCAAGAGAAATGGTGAATCCATTTTCAGAGAGCTTGCTCTATTCCAAGACTATCACGGCATGCCTGATTTCAAAAAAGTAAGCTTCTTTAATTTTGTTTTACGTGTATCACAAGCAATAAATCAAGTTCTCAATTCTCACGAACCTTTTTTTTGTGTAGGCTATGGCTGAGTTCATGGAGGAGATAAGAGGAAATCGGGTCACATTTGATCCTAAAAAGATCGTTTTAGCCGCTGGTTCAACCTCTGCCAACGAGACTCTCATGTTTTGTCTAGCAGAGCCTGGCGATGCTTTCCTTTTGCCTACTCCTTACTATCCTGGGTAAATTACATGAATCCCAACCCAAATTCCACTTTTCTTGGGTCCCAAGTAAATCCATGAATCCATATACTTACGTTTTAGGCTTTTTGGTGATTACAGATTTGATAGAGATCTTAAATGGAGAACCGGAGCTGAGATAGTACCCATTCACTGCTCAAGCTCTAATGGCTTTCAAATCACAGAATCAGCTCTACAACAAGCTTACCAACAAGCCCAGAAACTTGATCTCAAAGTCAAAGGAGTTCTTGTCACGAATCCATCTAACCCACTTGGCACAGCGTTGACCAGACGTGAACTTAACCTTCTCGTTGACTTCATCACTTCCAAGGACATTCATCTCATTAGCGACGAGATCTACTCAGGCACTATGTTCGGGTTTGAACAGTTCATAAGCGTAATGGATGTCTTGAAAGACAAGAAACTTGAAAACACCGAGGTTTCGAAACGAGTCCACGTTGTTTACAGCCTTTCCAAAGATCTAGGACTTCCTGGTTTCCGCGTGGGAGCCATCTACTCCAATGATGAAATGATCGTATCCGCAGCTACAAAAATGTCGAGTTTCGGTCTTGTTTCTTCTCAGACACAATACCTTCTCTCTGCATTGCTCTCAGACAAAAAGTTCACAAGCCAATACCTCGACGAGAACCAGAAGCGGCTCAAGTCCAGACAGAAACGCCTCGTATCTGGTCTTGAGTCTGCAGGGATTACTTGCTTGCGAAGCAACGCAGGTTTGTTCTGTTGGGTCGACATGAGACACCTCTTGGATACAAACACATTCGAAGCAGAGCTTGACCTTTGGAAGAAGATTGTTTACAACGTGAAACTAAACATTTCTCCCGGTTCGTCGTGTCACTGCACGGAACCGGGTTGGTTTAGGATTTGTTTCGCGAATATGAGCGAGGACACACTTCATTTAGCCTTGAAGAGGCTCAAAACTTTTGTAGAGTCCACAGACAGTGGACGAATGATATCAAGAAGCAGCCATGAAAGGCTCAAGAGTTTGAGGAAGAAGACAGTCTCTAACTGGGTATTCCGGGTTTCATGGACCGACCGTGTACCTGATGAACGATGAAATTATTCATCTCCCTAAGTTAGAGACGAATAACACAGAAAAACATCACGGTTTTTCAAATGCTTATCAAAAAAATATATTCAAGGTTTTTTCTTCTTCTTTATTTCCTTCATTTTTTTATATTTTGGAAAAATATTTTTCATTTCCAAGATATTTATAATGTATTATTGTATTTCTATATATGTCTTACTCATATACATTTGTGTGAGTTTTTATTCAATTTTCCGGGTGTAACATTATTACTATAATTATGTGTTAAAAATGCACTCGGTCCTAGTGTGGATTTGCAGTGGCTATATATATATGTAATATATGTCCCGTTGTAATTTTAATGAAATGTTGCATGCATTGTATTGTATCCGTAATGTAATTCACTCTTTTTAATATATTTTCTTCCATAAATATGTGTTTTTTCTAAATTTGAATTAATTTCTGAATTTGGTTGTACCATTGACAATAATGATCGTTATCGTTAGTTAATTAAGGACGTTAGATAAGGCATGTATCAAGGAGACTTAGTATTAATTAATTAGCCTTATTATTTCAATGGCAGGAATTGGTCAACTGAGAAAGCAAATGAGGAAAGTCAGATGTAAGAAGATTTGATACAATTCATTGAAACATATATTTGGCTCGTTTTACAATTAATTGAAACCTATACAACGATGCTAATAAATACTACAATGGTTGATTAATATGTCCCAATGATCAGAGTTTTACAATTGAATTCCAATCTGAGCAACCGAAATCAATAATTCTGGAAATTAAAAGGCTCCAATCATTTAAAGAGAAAAAGCGTTTTGTTATTTTTTGTGTAATAATTTGCGGGACAAAGTGTCATATCATTGGCTAAACGGCTAATCATTATATAAGATACCGGTCAAAGGTTATGATAAATAAAAATAATAAATAATAAAAATAAATAAAATGGAAAATACCATGAGCGTTGTTTTGTTAGTACTACGAAAATTACAAACTATAGTTATATTCGTTTGACAATCGAAGGAAATTTTGGTTGCGGTTGCGACAGATTGTTGTTCGTTTAGCTATTAGAGTTATTTGCGGCAAATACAACGGTCAAACGCTACGTCTTACGTTGCAATTTTTTCGACTAACAGTGCGACTAAAAATCTACGATCAACCGCAACTACAACCGACAGTGATAGACAAATAAACAACATCTATCGTAGTCGCAGCCGAAGTATTGACCATAGCCACATATACAACCACCTACAGCGATCAAACGAACAACACTTATATAAATATAACTTTAGTAACCGAATTTATTTAATATGAGCATGATACGCGGCTTATACCGGCCGTAACGCCAAATGAACTTTACATGTGGAGCATTAATTTTGGTAGTTGAGTCCCCAAAAAATCTGTCTTAATTTATTACCAATTCGACTAAAAAATGTACTAATAGAAATATGTATGTACTTTGAGAAATAAGGACTTGAGAATTTGGTTAGATTTGAGAATATTCCTTGATGGGTAATACTGGTTTGAGTATTGTATAAAGTCTTAATTGCATATGACCATACGACCGACCATAGCTATACAAACTAAGATTTTCGACCATAATTTTAAAAATGGATGAAGAAAATATTTACGATTGTATGACATATACTATCAGGTACGATCATACCAGTACTAGTGCATCAGATCACATCAAAATTCTGTAGTTTATCGTGCTTGGACGAGAGTACGTAGCATGACAATTTAATTAGTTACATGCATATGTAATTTGTTCAATAGTATATTGTTATGATTTTAAATTTGAGATTTATTAAAATTGTGTGAATGTTATGAGTGTGTTACCCATCAAGGGATGTCAATTAAATTCAGTTTTCGAAAAAAGCAAAGTTGTAAATGATTTTCTCTCTATATATATATATCAACGTTTAAATTTATGTATATCAACTTATTGTAGAGTAGATATATAGATTATGTAACATGTCAAGTTTGAACCAAGCTTTGAGTCACGTGGGTTTCACGAGTAAGGCCATATAACGGCCATATAACTGCACATGCCATGACACAAAAAGCATATTGCATCTCTCTCTCTCTATATTCCATATGTGACTTCAACCAATAGGACAAATCATTTGGATTACAAATTGCATAAATTATACGCGTGGCCCCATTTGATGTTCTTCATAAATGCATGAGGGGCCATCTACGCATGTCATTGCTACTTACATGACACAAACATATTCGATTTTTATACTGAACTCACAGGAACTAAAATTCCATACTCTTGTGTTCTTAATATAGATTTTTAATACAAATTAAGAAATAATAAACATATAATTTAATCATATATATATGTCTGTAGAAGTTAGTTGGAATGTATTCTGAAGTCGAAAAAGAAAGAGTGTTGAAAATACTCTTAAAAATTCAGAAGGTTCCGGTTTGTTTTAAGTGAAAAACCAAACCGGATATCAGCCGTCTTCTTCTTCATCTCGAAATCAGAGATTTAACATGTTGTCGAGGAATTAACAAAATACTCGATAAAGTCTCAGAGTTTGTAGAGAAAGACAAACGGGAAGGATCTCTAACTACAGACAGACAAATTCGAGTTTGCAACAAATCAACTCTAGAGTTTACTACAGAAGTGTTGTTCTTCTTCAATTTAAAAGATAGAACACGTTGTTGTATTGAGTTAGTCGAGAAATGTGAGTGAGAGTTAGAGTCAAGAAATGTTTGATTGTAAACAGTTGAAAAGGCTCAAGTTCGATCAAGTTCTTAGTGGATTTTCCGGATACCATCTCCGGCGAGACGTAGGACCTTTTCCAAAGGTCCGAACTTGTTAAATTTCTATGTCAATCATTTTAATATTTCTTGCTCTGTTCCTTGTAAACACAGTGTAAAACAAAGTCAAAACAACTCTTTCAAAGTATAAGTGTAACACAAGAAGCTTGAAACTCAACATTGTCCATAATATAAACCAATAACCATTCAAAATAAAAGATTCTGAATTAATAATTTTTAAAATTGATGATTAATTATTAAAAATACATGGAAAACTTACAGAATCAATTTTTTTACAAATAATGAATATATTATACGCTTTTAAATGGCATGTGGGTCACGTTCGCTTTTCTCGTACTTGGTGGAGAGCTTATGCTTATGAATCGGGAAGTCACTAAACGTTCTTTTAATTTCTTTTTTCCAGCTAAAATGTTCTTTTAAAGAGGAGCATATATCCGTAATATATCATTTGAGAAACTTTTTAACAAACTAATTTTACTCTGATGTGTTAATAACAAAAATATCAGTTGACGTGTTAACACCACAACAAATTTCAGTTTAAATATATAAAATGATTTAACTTATTAGAATAATTACAATAAATGCTATTGATATTAATTTGGTTAGAAAATAGATATATTTAATTCAACTAACCAAAAAATACTATTATATTTTCAAAATCAATAATTTTTATTTCGTTAAATTTTTTATACGTTAATTTATAAATAATTTCAAATAAATATAAATATATTTAAGTTATTACCGTAATCCCTAATATATTATTTAAGAAACATTTTAAGAAAATAACATTATTCTGACGTGTTATTAATAAAAATATCATGATAACATATCATCACTATAGTAAATTTCAAATAAATATACAAATAAGCTTAACTTATTAGAATACAATATATGTCATTGTTATTAATTTATTTAGATAATTAATATATTTTATTAAACTAACTAAAAAATACTATTAAATTCATAAAAAATAATTATTTTTCATTTTTTAATTTATATACACATTAATATTAAAATTAATTTCAAATAAAAATTAAAATTATATAAATATTTAATTTATATTTACTAATAAAATATAATTTTCGAATATTTTTCCTATGCATGCCATGAGTATAAATTTAATTTTACATTATAAGATAATTAAAATGTTATGCTTCGTAATCGTATGTACATCAATCCACTCATGATGTGCACGAAACGTACATTTGTTACTTAAGAAACAAGTATCAAATCGCACAGAGATTTGTTTATTTGACCTTTTTAAATGTTTGTCCGAAATGCCTAAGTAATTTAGTGACATATGCTGACGCTTAGTTCTCAAATTCAAAACCACCACTTGTGTATTATTATTTTTCTCTGTCGTTACTAAATGGGCTTATTTGAGCTTACGGGACACATACTATTGATATCTATATGTTTTCTGTATAATTGGGCTTAAATAGGCTTTGAAGCGAAAGCAACAAGTTGGAGTCTAAAGGTAATCAATCTGCAGGACATTTTTAATATATTACAATATAGAGATATTTACGAAAATAATTTGTAAATTTTTTGTTTTATTATTATTTTATTAAAAGTGGCAGAAATTTTCCCATACCTATTTTTTCTCTCCATAACCAGATAATAAGAAATCGCCAAATCTCATTCACGTAAAGAAAACAAATATAACAATAGTGTTGTTCGTTTGTCTGTCGCAGCGATTTGCAGTCAAACGCTGCGGTTAGACGCTGTAATATTGTTGTTCGTTTGATCGCCGTAGGTTGTCACCGCAAGTTATATCGCAATTGTTTAATCGCAAACAGTACAATTTCACAGCGTTAAAACTTTTTACCGCAGTTTTCTATGGTCGACCGCAGCGTTTGACCGCAGAAAACTGTGGCGGTCAAACAAACAATATTTAGCCGCATGACACACTACAAAACAAACAACACTAATATTACAAATCTTTCTAATTAAAAATATAAAAACACGTTACAAAACAATCAGACGACGCGACCTTACTCCCACTTTCACGATAAAACATTTCATTATTTTATGTAAATAAAAACAAATTTTAGAACTTTTAAACGGACAAAAACAGAAACATAAAGTTGAAAAGATGATTATTATTATAATAACGTAAAAAATAAAGTTGAATAACATTAACGTGTTAGTGAGTGTCAGCATCAGCTGCATTATATAATTTATTGATATATATATACTAACATCTTGCATTATCTAAAATTATAAATTATTGAGTACGTTGCTTTCTTTTTGACAATGGTCCAAGTTTAATGGTTAAACAAAGAAAATAAATGATTAAAAATATAAACAAAGTCGTCGCGGGGCGAATTGTCGCGAGGCTAATCAAGGTTTTATATGGTGTTGTTTTACTTACAGTCTAGAGATTTGACAGAATGTACAATTAATCAAATGGATTAATTTATTAATCAAAGTGATTCTGTATATTTATATATTAACAGCCTCTTCTTCATATATCGTTTTGTTCTTTGATTTCTTCTCAACGATAATTATTCCTTTTTCCTTCTTTTCATATAGTATTGCTTTATCTTGACCTAAGATTGATATAAAATATATAATAATTTATATTTTAGTTGAGTGATTTTAATTTCCAGATTTCGGCTCAAATTTCCTTTTATAAATATATATAATTTCTTCGGGTGATATAATTTTTTATTTCTGGTTTTTTTAATTTAATTTATTTTCACAAGGTTTAAAATACTAAATTAGGAATGTTCGTTTCGTAGTCGCAGGAAGCTGCGGCTGCGTCATGCGGTCAATCGTTGTTCGTTTGATTGGCACAGTTTTTTGTGGTCAAACGTTGTGGTCGACCGTAGAAAATTGCAGTAAAAAATTTTAACCGCTGCGAAATTATAGCGTTTGCGATGAAAGAATTGCGATACAACCTGCGGCGATAATTTGCGGTGATTTTTTTTTTGTCACTGGGTCACAACGGGCCGACCCAATAGTCCAATATCTTCATACGAAGATTTAGCACCCTCCTACGAAGGGCGGTGGAGTCGAACTGCACACCTCTGGGATGGACGTAGAGGTGGTACAACCACTAGACCACTTGCTCCTCCTCACAATTTGCGGTGATTAAATGAACAATAATATTGCAGCGTATAACCACAGCGTCTGACCGCAGGTCGCTGTCGCAAACGATATGTCAGACAAACGAACAACACAATTATATATATATATATATATGCTTGTGTATATGTAATAACACATTGGTTATATGATAAGGTATTTTGATTGATAGATGTAAATGCTTTAATAAAACTAAAAAGGTTATACGTTAAAGCTTCAATGTAGGGATACAAGTCCATGGCCATGACACGTCTTGCCATCCACTGATGCAAGTGATTACATACATAATCTTCACCACTATCTCTAGAATCTCCTAATTTTCATCCCTATATTAATTACGATTATTTAATTTAAACAATTTTACTTTAGTTTTGGAAAATTATATATTAATTAGAGGTGGATAATTTTATAGAGAATTTGTCGTTTTCTTTTTGTAGAGAATGTTTGGAACATACAAAATGACTTGTGTTTCGGAGACTACTAGTTTTTCAAATTATTCTTTCAAAACATACTTGTATACTGTCTTTAAGCGTATGTATGTTAAAAAACAACAAAAAAAGACAGAAATAAAATGTCATTTTCTACAAATAAAAATATATAAAAATTTTAGAGTAATACCCTAAAATAGCACCTTTTAAAATTTTTCTTCCAAATCTAGCATCATAAAATTAAATTCCCAAAAATAGCATAAATATTTATATAAAATACTTATTTATTCTAAATAAATTATACATAAATTTAAAGTATTGTATTTGGGTTCATTGTTTCTAATTTAGAGTTTAATTTTTTTCCTATTAAAATATAGTTTCAGTGCATTTTAATCTTAAATTTGTGCTATTATTGAAAATTTAAACTAATGATACTATTTTTAGAATAAAAATTTAGAAAAATGTTATTTTAGACATTTGTGAAAGATTTTATATGTAATTGGACTATTAGATATTGGGGATGATTGGTGGGAACCGTGAATGGCCTACTATTCATAGCTCTATTCCTCTCTAAAGCACTACAAAGTAAGCAACTAATCTTTGCTTTCATTTCTAAACCTGACAGCCTTTTTTATTTTATGGTTGTAGAAAGTATTTTAATATAATTGAATAAATAATTATTCTATAATATCTGACTAATATATTATAAAAAGTAAATATAATACAATATGTTTATTTATAAAATTTAACACATAATAATTTTTTTTTTAATGTAATCAAAACTTTTAATTGCAAAACATATGACTAATCTATAAAATTTGACTGATATACTAATGCAGTTTTGTTTTTTGAATAATCGCAATACAGACAATTGAAAATTAATCCAGAATAGAAAACTAATATTTGACAATTAAATTTTTGTTATAAAAAGTCATAGTCAAAACCCTACAACTACGGCTTAAAACCTGCAATTTAGTTTCTACAGCTAAATCTAACTCTAAAGCAACAAATGTAACCAATCATGTCACAAATATAACCGGTCATGTCACAAATATAACCGGTCTGTTCGTTTCGTAGTCACAGTAACTTGCGGCTGCATCATACTGTCAAATGTTGTTCGATAATAATCGATTGACAACATGCGATAAATTGCGATATTGCAGCGTCTAATAAAAATGTCACTACGTGCGGCAGACAAACAAACCCAGTTTTACATATTAAATACTGTTACTTAAATTTTGTTTTATTTTAAATTTTGTTTTAATATTTGCATTACTGATTTGTGATATTTTTTTTTGTCACTGTGATATATATATTTTTTTATCTCAAGTTATTTAGCTTGTTCAAAATGAAAACATACTAACAAGTGTAACACATAAAAATTGAAATGGCTTTCGAAATTTATCACATGATAATTATCCAAATAAATGATACTTAAGATATTTGTTGCCTTTTCAATTTTACAATTGAAAACAATGGAACATGACTTCTTCGCTCTAAAGGACTTTTCACGTTAGATAAAAATGGGTAAATGATATTATTTGGAGGTTTGAATGGGCAAAGATATGTGCCAAAACTCAAACAGAAAAAGAGAATTTTGAGTGACATCATTTTGATTCTGTGATCTTCAAAACCAAACTGACTAGAGAGAGTTTCGAAGCTGTACGTACACTTTCGTTGAATTGGTAAGACAACTCTTCTTCATTTTGTTAGGTATTTTATTTGTTTACTTACAATCTATTTCATACTTTTTAATTATTATTCACACACTAATGCTTTCCAGCTACATTTTGCATTGCCAACCTGAGAGATCCGAGTAGCATTAGTTCTATATAACCGGGGAAAAGGATAGCTTTATACTCATTTATTAAAGAAAATTAATTATTTAAGCATATATTGTGTATTCGAGTGTTTGTCGGAGTATCTCTGATGTCTGAACAGACGAAGCCATGTAGATCCGACCATGTACGTGTCCATATTGATACAATATTCTTTTTAATTAGTTAATACTTATTCCTATGATTATTCAACAATACATATAACACAGGCTTACGTTACGTATTCAAAAGAGTTATACGATGTCGATTTTTCTTCATTAATATGTAATTTTATATGATTCATTGCTCCTTGATAATAAACTAGATTCCAAACATCTCAGTTTTTTTATCACGACCAAATATCTCAGTTATAGTATACAAATGTTGAAATTACCCAAACTCTTTCGTAAATTAATTTATGGGCAATTAATTAAAATAACAATTTTTCAAGTTTTGGTTCTAAATATAATACTAATCATTTAAATTTATAAAAATAACACAAATTTAATACAAAAATAATCAAAAAAAAATTTCTAATGAAAAAAATTTAAATCCTAAATTGAAAAAAGTAAACTCAAATATTATATTTTAATTTTATATATAGTTTATTAAAGTAAATAATTATTTTTTACATAATAATTTATGGTATTTTTGGAATTTGATTTTTAATTTGATAAATTTGGAAGATAAATTTAAAATGTTACTATTTTATGGTATTACTGTTGATTTATATACTTTGTTGCTATATATGTGTTTAGTAAAAAAAAAACTGTGTTTTAATTAACGTTTATTATATAGTTTTTATTTTCGGATGAATTGTTTTTAATTAGAGTAATTTTTTAAAATCCGTATGCAAACTATTAAACATGTAACAAAAACGTATACAAAATATATGCATATTTACGACTTTATTTGGTAAAATTTAACTGTTATAAATCTATTTACTGTTATAAATGACAAATTTAACATAATTCATGCATATATATAGGTTATTATTATATATATATATTATATACAGACTCGAGTGGAGTTGAATAGGAAACATGCATAAAATCATCCTCGGATTCTTGATTACTATATGCTACCTGTAAGTACGGTTTAATAATAATTTATAATAGAACACGTCGTTTACATAAGATGATTAATTACCACTTAAATTTATCAACTTTCCATTAACAAATTTAAAAATGATTTAATGGTAATATTCGTTTAGCAGCCGTAGGAATCCTGCGATTACGGTTGCGATAGATTATTGTTCGTTTAGTTATCGCATATATCTGTGGCAGACGCAGCGATTAGACGTTGCGTTATGCGTTGCAATTTTTTCGATCACTGACTAAAACATTGGTTCGACTAAAAATCTGCGATCAACCGCAACCACAACCGTCGAAGGCATACAAACGAACAACATCTGTCACAGCCGCAACCACAACATTGATCGCAGTCGCAGCCGTAGCCGCGTGTAGCGACCAAACGAACAACACTAATATTTTTTTTTGACGTGAATTATTTAGTATCTATGATTAATGAGTTATTGGTGCGTTTAAAAGACAATCCTCATTTTAGGCACTCGAATTTTAGATTAATATATAGTTGTTTCCTTCTTTTTATGTGTCAGATGTATTGTAATTTGCAAAGGTTATAAAATAAATTCATTAGGGGAAAAAAGGAAGAAGCTAAAAAGTAGAATCTCTTTAAAATTTAAAACAGCACTAACCATTAAGAAAATCTAAAAACGATAATATATCTCTTAGATAAAACTAAAATAAACAAATCTCTGCGTGAATATTAATCTCAATCCATATAGTTTTTTCGACCCATCCCCCCAAATGACACGAATTTATACAAAGAACGTATCCTTCTGTCTATATATATAAGTAAAAAAAAGTTACATATGATTTGGCTCATTGAAGTAACTTGCATCTTCGGAATTAACAAGAGATGTTATATCCTCCCAACTTATGGTGCTTTGATCTGCGGATGTACTCGTTGTTCCTCCGCCCAAAGCTGCTCCGGCTGCTGAGGAATTTCCATAGAATTTGGTGTTTTCGTTGGTCTCAAGATTCACTATGTTATTGTTTAAGAACATCTCACTGATTGCTTCTGTCTGAAAATTACTATTTCCAAACCATTGAAGAATCTCTTGTTGCTGATGGTGATCAACACTTGTGTTTGGTAAAGGAGAGTTTGTGTTGCAACTCATGATAGCCAACTGTCCTTCTCCTGATCCCAAGTAGTAATTAGGATCTAACAAAAGCTGAGAGAAGGAGAAATCAAAATGGTCTGCGATAGAATCTTGATGATGAAGATGATCAGGGTTTGTCGTCTCCGGTTCTTGTTCAATTTTGACCATGTTCTTGAGATTGATCAATGGCTTTTGTTCTAGATTACAAGACGGTGTAGTTTGGTAGTAATTGCAGCTTGTTGGTTCCGTCATCACAAGAGGTACTTGATGATGAGGAAGCTGTGGTAGTAATGGCCATGGTGATGATCCAAACATGTTGTTAAGATAAAGATCCGTACCACCATTACTTTGACCTTGTCCTTGTTGTTGTTGTCTCTTCATCATCACCAACTCTTGCTTCATTCGAGCTTCTTGGAACTCTTTCCTTTGTTTGTTAAGAAGCTTCTTCTTCAGCCTCGTATTCCAATAATTCTTGATATCGTTGTCAGTTCTTCCCGGCAATTGTGCAGCAATTATGGACCACCTTATTGAACATATAAACATTATGATTCTCTAATTAAAGACAAAGTGTGTAAATTAATAGTATTCACTCCATATGATTGATATAGCTAGATAAGTATATTACCTACTACCAATAGTAACATAGAGGTTACAAATGATGTTGTCTTCTTCCTCGGAGAAGCCACCATGTTTGATGTTTGGTCTCAAATAGTTAAGCCATCTTAGCCTGCAACTCTTCCCACACCTCCTTAGACCTATATATACACATGTCTACATAAGCACACACATGTATACACATGAAAACTTCTGTATGTGCTATATGAAAACCCTCTCAAACTATATATATTTAAAAAACTTTTTGCGAACTTAAAATCAAAAGTAAATTAAAGTATATACCAATCTTCTGAGGCAAAGCGATCCAGTTGCCTCCTGTGCCATTATTCTCGATGTAATCTTTGAGTTTTGCGTCTTCCTCAGGAGACCAAGGCCCTTTCTTCACGTTGGCCTTATCACAACACGGTGCTCTTCCCATCTTCTTGATTCTTGACTTGATCTAATTGTATGTCGTTCTCTTTCTCTATTTCAATGATGTTGATGATGAAGGAGAAGGAGGAGGATGGTGTGTGAGGTTTTTATATAAACGTAGATCGATGGAAATTTGTGAAATGAAGAAAAGTATATGTGAATGAAGAAAATGAAAAGGAGAGAGAGAGACTATATAATAGCTGGAGGAGATAGTCTTTCATGTGATGAAGATGTCAAAAAGTAGTGAATTAAAATAAAAATGAATCAAAAAGTGACTTTATGGAATTGGAAAATGTCATGATAATTAATAATGTGATAAAATATTAGTAGAATTTAGAAATGACCGAGAAGGAGGAGACTAATGTTTTTCTCCTTTTGTCTTCGTTTCTAAATAAGAATCTAGTGATTCAGTTTCATTACTAGTTAATTTAACAGAGACAAATCTTTAATATTATTATAGTCTCAAAATATTATTTTACATACATCTCATAAATGGATATATTATAAATATATATAGTCTCATTGTTTCTTTAATAAAATTAATTTATGTGAACATGTTTAGGATGAAAGAACATGATAAATAAATATATATTGATATGAGTTCATGTTTAAGATCCAAAAATGATTCCATGGGTTGCATAAGATCCTCGTGCAGATAACAGGTCGATCTTACAATGTATTGACTATTTAATGGTATATTTATTTTTAGAATGATTCAAATAAAACCGATTTATTGATATCTTTGAATCTAATAACCATTTAAAGTTATTTTAAGGGCAATTAACTAAAATATTAATATTTCAAGTTTTTGTTCCAAATATAATATTAGTTAATTAAATTTCCAAAATAATATAAATTTAATACTAAAATAATTAAAAAATTATTTCTAATGAAAAAAATTTAAATCGTAAATTAGAAAAGGTGAATCAAAATATTATGTTTTAATTTTATATATAATTTATTTAAGGTAAATAATTATTTTTACATAATAATTTATGGTATTTTGAAAATTTTAGTTTTAATGTGCTAAATTTGAAAAATAAACTTAAAATTGTGTTATTTTATGATATTACTCTTATTTTAAAGTATTATTCTACCTCTTATCTTTTTTAATACTTAATCTCTGTTGTATTAAAAAGTTGTGTTTCCATTAATAAATTGGCTTTCTTTACTAATGGAAAAAACCAACACATTGTTGGTTAATCACATAAATAAGTACATGTGTATTTTTTAATTTAATTTTTAATCTTTTCGAATTCATTATAACACAGTCTACATGCTGAAAATTACTCTTTGTATAATAACTGTTTCCTATGGTTAAATTATTTATAATTTCTGCCATTTTATGTATCTAGTAAATGTGTACGCATAAATATCATAATATTATTTGATATTACACGCTATAGGTTTCGTCATGATTCATGTCTTAGCAAGTAGTTGATTTTAAATTTTAATCTTTGATTGTTTATATGTTGTCCGCAGCTTAAGAGTCTCATTAAAAAAAGGGCAAATGTCTAAAATAGCATCTTTCTAAATTTTTGTTCCAAAAATAGCATTATTAGTTTAAATTTTCAATAATAGTACAAATTTAAGATTAAAATGCATTAAAACTATATTTTAATAGAAAAAAATTAAACCCTAAATTAGAAATAATGAACCCAAATACAATACTTTAAGTTTATATATAATTTATTTAGAATAAATAAGTATTTTCACATAAGTATTTGTACTATTTTTGAGAATTTAATTTTATGATGCTAGATTTGGAAGAAATTTTTTTAAAAAATGCTATTTTAGGGTATTATTCTTAAAAAACGACATTTTTATATACTATAAATATTTTTTCGTTTTATAAAAGTGATGTTTTATTATAATTAATTTTGTTACTATTTGTATTTTTATAGTTTTTTGTTGTTGGTTAAATTAGATTTAGACAATAAATCATTAAAAATTAAAAAATTTATTAGTGAGCAAAAAATTAAAAATTATCCAAAGTGAAACAAAGCAGTAAACAGGATACAAATTTACAAATACTTGAAATTCAATTATACTGGAGTAACATATGAATTTATAAATATATATATATATATATAGTTATTACATAAGATTTTACGAAAGCTTGAAGCCCCACTTGCATGGCAGCTTACGAATAAGAAAGAAAGATTGATTATATGTGTACTTTTATAACATGTGATAGACTTGGTCATCAATATTAATAAACACAATTCAATATTTCGAAAACTTTAACTAATAAATGATTGAATTATACTTGAATGTAGTACGTACGTATAGACAATTGATATTGATAGTATAGTACAAATTAAGGATTATATTATATGTGTTGAGATAGAGACATATACTTCGATTGTTTGGTGATGAAAATGAGTGAACCAGCTACAAAAACTTATATTTCATTTTTATATACACAAAAACGCCGATTGAGCAATATATCAATAATAATGCTCATGTTCGTTTATCAGCCGCAGGTTCCTACGGCAACAGCAGCGGTAGATTATTGTTCGTTTAGCTGCTGTAGGTACATGCGGCATATGATGCAGTCAGACGCTGAATCCTGTGTTGCAATGTTTTCGAACACTGATTAAAACAATTGTGCGACTAAAAATCTGCAATCAACTGCAACTGCAACCGCCGGTGACAGACAAACGAACAACATCTGCTGTAGCTACAGCCGCAGGATTGACCACAACCGCAACCGCAGCCGCATGAGACAACCAAACGAATAACACTAATATATACTATTTCCATGAGAACGAAGATGTTTTATGTATCGTCTTAATTGATATTTTATGAAGGATATATAGACCATCATCTTAGTTATACCAGTCCAAAATCTTTAACATACAAAGATTGAACCAGAGTATGAACTTAACAAAATATGTTTGATTTAAGCGTAATAAATTAGCAAAAAAATACACAAATAAACTTATCAACAGTTGTATATCAAAATTGTCAAGATAAATGATCAAATCCATCAATTAAGCTGTCCAAAAAATATCACCAATCATGTATAGATATAGGATCACATATAGTGGATGGTGAGATCATTTGCTATTTAATATATATTTTGTCTTTTAGCTTTTGAAAAGGAAAGGAGTTAATTAATGATATGTACCAAAAGAGATGAAATGAAAGGTTAGAGATATTGAAATTTCTGTGAGTGAATTTCGTTATGGTTGGTGAACAAAATTTTGCCAACCCTCATAGAAAATTTACCACTAACAATTTTATCGATATAATCTATTAATCTCATAAAACAAAATAAAAGAGAACAAACTTTCAAACTCAAATCATGAATTGATAGATGCATGTGTTTTAATTCATTATAAAATGTAGCCACTTAATTAGCACACAGTATTAACCTGTCCCATGGACCCAAAAATCAAATTTTAATAAAAGATTTGATAGGGATGTTATAGATCTAGCAATTGTTAATTTATTCATTAAATTTACTAATTACACTTATTTTCCATGGCAGCTGAGATTAAGGAACAAGAAAACCCACTAACTCTTACTATATGGCGTCACAAAATTGTTTTTTTCTCTTTATTTTGTTGTGTAAAACAAATTTGGTCAATTTGGGTGTATTTTTTATTATTATGAAATTAGTTCCTTGAAAAATAAGTAAAATACGATTAAATATACTTTTTTTGAACATTTTGAATTGGTTTATTTTCAGGTATAATAACATGAGCCAAATGTTTCTAGAGGAAAAAAAAGGTTGACTAGATTTGTGATGGTTAATAAAGGGTTAATAAAGGGTTAAAAAGTCAAAGCACTTGGAAAAAATTAAAGTCTTCAAATTATTGAGGTAATATTCACTGTGTTTATATGTTTTTTGGAATAAAATATGTATCATCTTGGACAAAATATCTTTATGTAAGAAAAAGTTAAATAAAGTTTGAACTTTGAAGTTAAGGGTAATAGAAAAAAGTGTATTGAGATTTCAACAACACTAGTAAGAAACAGAAATTGGTGTACAATAGGCCATCCCTTCTTTTGACTCTTTTCCCTTAAAAAAAACTATTAAACTCATACAAACTTATAGTATTGAGTTTTATATAATGTTGTGTGGTTTGCCAATTTAACATGCATGCATGAAACTTGTGGTTTAGGATTACTTAGGAGCAGAGCCCGCCCTGAATTTAACAGGGCCGCAAGCAAAAAAAAAAATGGGCCGTTTTATATTACAAAAAAATTGGGCCGTTTTATATTACAAAAAAATTGGGCCGTTCTAATTTTTTAAATTTTTTGTTGTTATAAGGACTCGAACTGAAGAACTCAAGGAAACTGTTTACTTATCTTTACCATTTGTGTTAAGAGTACTTTTGAAATAAGGGCTGGTTTTTTTATATTAATAGTGAGGGCCGCAAGTACGAGCTTGCTTTGCTTGGGTTGAAGCCCGGCTCTGCTTAGCAGTTAGGATGAGCTGAATTGATAGTAATTTTATTAAAGTAAAAATTGTGTTATTGGATTTGATATTTGTTAAATCATTTGAGCCAAAAAAAAAACAATAGAAGAAGATAATTTAAAGACTGTTAAGATGGTAAGACATATGTGTGATTGACTATTAATTGATCAGTGAATCATTAAACAAAAAACTTTTAAAGCAATTTAGTGAAAAAGGGGGAAAATAATGATCAAGTCAAAAGGTAAAAGGTAGAGAAGAGAAAGGTTCACGTAATTATATATATTATATATCTCAAGGCATCTTTCTCTCGTCTATGATTTTAATCTTTTTAGGATCCATTTACTTTTTGGAAGTATTCTAAAGATTAAGAAAATGAGTTTTATGATATGAATCTCGTGAGAAGTGTATAGTACTATAAATCTTTTTGTTACACTAATCTATTACTCCACAAAACATGTTATTATACCGTAATCATGAGATAATCATGACATCCTTTTGCATTAAGCTCTATTGTCTCCTCTACTGGTCACTAAAGGCTAAATGAGGTTAAAGTAATTACACCTCAAGTTGCAAAGTAGAAGCTGTCACTCATTAAGCAAAAAAAACCCACAGATCAATGCCGATTTCTTCTCCCATTTTCACACGCAATTTGTTTCCAGTGCATTGCCATAGGTCTCTAATGTTACCATTTACCATAGCTTTTAGTAGGGACGATATTATTTTACTACACAAACTATGGCTGTCCATGGTTTTTTCAGATGAACTTTGGACCTCTCTATTATACTACATGAACTAACAATGCACACCTTAATTTTATATGAACTATTGACATGTCTTCACAATTTCCTAAATCGCTATTTTTTTGGATAAATCGCGATCAATTGAAGTTAATTGCGTCTACCACATAACTCACATAACCCAAATCTTCACAATTGTGTTTACTCAATTGGTTAAAAGGAATAAACTCGCCAACCGCAATTACTCAATGTGTCGGTTTTCGGGTTATATGGTAAATATAGTTAATTTCAATTGATCGCGATTTATTCAAAAGATAACGATTTGTAGAATTGTGAAGACATGTCAATAGTTCGTGTAAAATTAAGGTATGCGTTGTTAGTTTATGTGGTGTAACAAAGAAATCCGAAGTTTAGGTGGAAAAACCGTGAGCAACCATAGTCTATGTAGTAAAATAGTGTCGTCTTCTCTTAGTACGTTTCAATAGACAAAACAATTCTAAGAAAGTGATAAGAGAGATCTATTTCTGCATATGTTCTAACAAGTTTCTGAACACAATGATGTTTTTAGTTTATTTTAAAAGACAGTTTTTGTTCAATATAAGAATCAAAATACTAAAACCTTAGAAGCATGAAATCCGTATATCTTCTGCATCTACACATAAAATTCATGTACAAGCTAACAATATATATAATGATGATATGTGTCGTTGGGATTTAACTTAATTGAACAATCCAGTTCATGTTATCCTCGCATAAACCCATTTGCAGTGTCGTCAAGACACTGTATAGTTGTTTTGAGACAGTTCCAAAGCCATCTTCTCGGTAAGAAACCCTAACAGATAAAGGTTTGTTTTAAATCAAATGGTGAAATGGAGAAGATAAAAGGAAGAAGAAGAAGAAAGGTATTACCTTTGGTTATTGTAAGTAATGCTTCCGACTGGAGATAACACAACGGCAGTTCCTGTGCAGAAAACTTCGTCCGCTTCTACCAATTCATCAACTGTCACATTTCGTTCCTCCACCTAAAAAAACATTAACCAGAATCAAAAACCCGTCAGTAACTGTTCTACTTGACCGCACCGGAACCAGACTTGGTGCAACCAAACTGTTAAAGAATTTGAACAAGGGAACATTGATTTTACTTTGAACCCTTGGCTTCGAGCCACATCTATTATACTCTTCCGGGTAATTCCAGGCAAAATGGTTCCTTTAATCTCAGGAGTAGAGATCACATTTTCCTATACAAGAGTAAGATAAAAAGAGTCTTGTTTCTAGTAAGTAACTTGAGATGTCCCCAACTTAGATGAATAATTGATTTAATCACCTTCACAATGAAAATATTGCACGACGAAACCTCCTCGATATATCTTTTGTAAACGCAGTCTAGGTATAAAACATCAGAATACCCTTTAGCTTTTGCAATCGACTGTGCCTTCAAGACCTAAAAGTATCGATATTCATTAGGGTTTTTAGAACAGAGGAAAATAGCAAAAAAAAAGCTCTCAGCTTTTTTACTTACTGCAGCATAATTACCAATGGTTTTCACACCTCCAGTACCACCGGGAGTCGCACGATGGAATTCACTTTCAACAACTAAGTTGATCGGCGCCACACCTTCCTGTAAGATATGTTTTAGACTCGGTAAATGAAATGATGGAAATAGAAAATCGCATCAGAACAAAGGCAAAAACCTTAAAGTAGTTCCCCACGGGTGAAACGTAGATAAGGAAATGGCCTTATGTATAATGATCCTTTACCTGGAGGTGGAATCTGTATCAAAAAGAGAGGTTAACTAATCGCCGAGTGATGCAACACAAAACGAAGAATGAAAAGAAGAAACTAAGTAAACCGAATTACCCAGCGTTTGTTTGCTAATACAGTTTCTTTCACAGCTTCAACAAACTGTTGGACAGTTGGAGCAGGCATGCACATTCTTTCAGCACCATTTCTCATTCGGGTTGCATTCTCTTCTGGACGGAAGAGGAGAATATTACCGTCTTGTTTTCTGTAAGCTTTTAGACCTTCAAACAAACCCTATAAACACACAGAAACACAGCAACGGCATAAACAATCAAACCGGTCATATACAAATAAAAAAACAAGGCATCAGAGCTTCTACATTTCAAACCTGAAGCACAACCCCCTACTAAAAATCTCCAGCACAAAAGTAGAGACACCCTGCTAACACAGAAACTAACCTATTACAATCAATTACGAAGTTACATTTCCGGGTCAATAATCTGACAAAAACCAAAATATTCTGCTCTGAAACAGAACCCCCTCACTAGTTTCAACTCTTTAACCGATGAAAAGGCAATTATAGAGCACGCAAGTTAGGTTCAATAAAACTTGTAATCAGTTAAAAAGGAAATGGCTTTTGAGAAACCTAACTTGTCCATAGTTGAGAACAGCAGCTGATGGGTTTACTTCAATGTTCCCAAAACGTTGCAATTCACCTTTAGAGAATTCACCATCTCGGCTACATTTCATGACGTACATATAATCCGTATGTTTAAGCCCGAAATCAATCTTGTCCCAATCAATGTCGGCCAATTCAGTCACATCGGTGCTGGACCAAAATTTACGAACTTTTAAGTAAAATGACATTGATTATGTTCTCCCTAACGATTCAACCAAAAAAGAACTGAACCTTGAAGAATTGGATAAAACGGGGTCGCGTCGGTAACGAGAAACTTCACCAATGAGGAAATTGGTAGGAGAATAGCGAATCTGGAGAATTCGGAAGAGATGTTGGAGTAAACAATTGAGTTTTTATACCCTGCCAGACGAAGAAGAAGGAAAGTTAACGAGGGAGGGGAAAGAGTGGAGGCGCGTGGTGATGGTGGCGGCGCGTGAACGGGGGAGTAAGTAATTTTGATGGAAACCCGAGAAGACGCTGCATTTCACCATGATGATCTTCTTCTACACGTGAATTCTCCTTGTGAATCGCTGGGCAAATGACTGAACTCTTATTTTCCAAAACTAGAAAAAGGGAATATTGATCACGATGTACGATCGAGCGTAACAATTCCTCAAGCAATACCATACTCTATTGAAAAAAATACAAAAGATCTAGCCAGTTCATAAATACCAAAGCTCCAGCCAGCTGTGTGATTACAGAAAGATTGAGGGCACTGAAAACTACCAAAGACATGGAGTGACTTTGTAAATAATAGAAGATATGGGGTTCTTGTATAAATATCAGAAGACAATGAGCATTTTGTAAATACTAACAGATCTGAGGCAATTTTGAAAGTATCGTGAAATTTCGTAAATATCAAAAGATCTGGGGTATATTTATAAACAAAATAGATATGGGAAAGTACGTAAATATGGAAAGATCCTGGTATTTTGTAATTACAGAAAGATCCTGATTCTAGTTCAATTGACTCTCTTAAATGGTTAAGACGATAAATATTTTTGTATGAAACAAGATACACCGTTGATACTTGAGTTAACCGATGGATGACATTATCAACAGAAGAAAAAAACACAGAAAACCCGAAATTGATTTCATCTTTCAGTATTGAAACCGAACAAATCATTTTCTCTGAGAGAGACACACTGCAACACACGAGAAACCAACGTATTATCTACCTTACCTTACCTACCAACACTAGTCACTTGAAATCTGAAAGAAGAAGAAGAAAAAAAACTGACTCTCGCATGGAAAGAAAGAGAGTTTTCAAAAACAATCAAATCCATTTACATACACAAATCCTAACTAAAAACAAAAACCCAAAAGGATTCATAGATTTTCTGCAACAACAAACAAGAAATGATAGCTCTTGTTAGTGAATTTGAACTTCTATCAAATGTGATTGTGGTTATTATGTGGAGACGTACCTCCTTAATATGCATATATCTCCTGTTGCACCTTTTTCCTAAAATGGTTTTCTTCATTTTTCATCAACCTAATCATGTTACAATGCCGCCATCTTCAGAATCCTTCTCATTTCTGTTTTCAGATTCAGCTTCTTTCCGATTCGCAGTTTCAGAAATGTTCATCCCAATCTACAGCAAAAGACAAAAGAGTAATCATTCGTTACTGAAAAAGCAATGAGAAACGATTTGATCTGGAGTGAAACCTACCTGACTGCAATCACTTTTGTGTATCTCTTCTACCATCTCTGTTTCTGCTTCTGAAGGATTTTCTGAACAGTCAATGTTTGTCTCTTTGTTGATGACCTCTGTCTCACACGTTACTTTTGTGATCTTCACGGTTTCACTGATGACTACCATACCACTTGGTGGTGCCTGGGTTTGGCTTGATGGTAGTTCATGTTTGTCCTCGGGCACATTTTGAGGAATCAATATTACACTGAGAAAATGATGATGCTCGGTTAAGCTTCAATAACAAACAAACAAAAAAACAAGAAAAATGCATGCATTTTGCTATGAGCGATCAGATTTTACTTCTGGGGATCAGCTTCATCGGAAGTTTTCTGGGTAACATCATGCTTCCTCTTTTTGTTACTGCTTGGTTCACTAATGTCATTTCCACATGTGTTACCTCGTCTTTTTCTTCCTGCTTCAATTCTTTCTACTGCAATAGACAGCCCCTCGGTATAAGCCTTTTCTTCTCTTTTCAATGAATCAAGGTTCAACTTTTCTGAAGGCAATCTTCTTTCGTGATGATGCATTGGGTGTGATTTCTCTGGGGAAACCTTGAATATCAGATTAGTGCATCGTTTAATCCATGAAAATGGAGTGGTGGATGAAAGCGTTGAGCCGTTCTGTCTTTCCATAGAAGAGTTATAGCCATCCTCACTATTACTCACAGTGCTGACTCCATTTTGCAAGTCTAGTTCATCATCCCGAGTAACAACTTTCTGCTTCAAAGCAGAAACCTTTTCCCAGCTACGCTCTAAATTGGACAGCTGCAATGCAGCCATAGACATATCATCTAGTGTAACTTTCACATTCTCTAACTTCTTCAGTTCTTCAACCTCATGACGGATTTCTTCTCTTTCAGCTCGAAGCATATGCCTTTGCATCTCTAGTTTTTCTCTTTGAACCTTTAGCTCCTCAATCGAGTCCTTTAACTCCATCCACTCCCTCTCCCTCCTTTCACGGTCCAATTTGATCTCCAACCTCCCAGCATCCAACCTTTTTAGTTCCACCTGGACACTTTCTAACTCTTTCTCTGCCAATTCCTTGAGGGTCTGTATACGCTCCTCTTCCAACTTCTTCTCTTGCTCAAAAGCCTTCTCTCTCTCCCTCGAAGAATTCTCCAACTCTTCTCGTTTATTTTCGATGCCATACTCCAACTCTCTTTTCTGCAACTCAATATCCAACAAGAAGTCAGCACGTTCGCGCTGTATCTTGCTAAGCCACTCTGAATGTTCCTCCACCATTTTATTCATAAAATCTTCACGCTCTCGGTTTAGCGCCTCCACGTCGTTTTTGTGCTGATTTCTCAATGCATCCCTTTCCTCCCGGATGTTATCACGCTCATCCTTGAGATACATTGAGAAAGCCTCCCTTTGACGAGTAATATACTCCTCTTCTTTTCTTAACTCTTCCCTTTTCACATCAATGTGTTCCCACTCAGCTTCAAATTTAGCTTTCTCCACCTTTAGTCTATCTGCTTCAGCCTGCAGTTCAAGCTTTTGGGACCTCAAATCATCTAGCTCCTCCTTGAGTTTCATCTCCAAAATAGATAATTCGATTGTTTCACTCTTCAAGCCTTCAAGTTTTTCTGTTGCACAGTCAACACTTTTTCTCTTGTCTTCTAATGACATCAAAGACTGCTGCAGATCTAAGTCTAACTTTCTAAGCCGTTCCTTCTCATTATCCAGAAGAGTTGTCTTGAGGTTAATATCTTCCTCTATAGCATTAAAATTCTTTTCTTTCTCGTCAAGATTATAAGACCTCTCTGTTATATCCTTTTCTTTCGCTGCTAATGCCCTTGATTGAACTTCCAAGTCATGTTCCTTTTCACCAACTAGGTCTTCTCTCTGCTTGATATCAACTTCCCTTAATTCCCAAGCCCGTCTTTTGCTCTCGATTTCATCTTCCACCAATTTGCACTTACTTTCCAACTCAGATTCCACATCAGATTTTCTTTTCCTTAAGATAAGTTCTTGATTCGCTAAAACCTTCTGAATCAGTTCCTGTATTGATTGTGTAAAAGCACTTTTAGTAACTCTCACAAATAAATGAGCATAAAACTCAAAGTATGAATGATAACTAGAAGGTTTGATGGATTGAACAAGTAAACTCACAGATTCTTTGCTGGAAATTTTTTCTTCAGCAACAAGCAGCTCCTGCTCTTTCTTAAGTAGTGAAGATTCCCTTTCAGAGACAGCCTGTTTTTGCAAGGAAATTAAACCATGAAACAATACCATCTCGTCTTCTAGAAGGTTATTGGCTGACGTGTTAAGCAAAACCAGAAGATAGTAGAAACTTATGTGTATACAAACCTCTTCTCTTTTAGCAAGCAAAGCTAATGCGATCTCCAGATTGGACTTTTTGTCCTCCAAGGCTCTACGTTCCTCCTCAAATGTTGTCTTTGCAGACTCTAGTCCCTTTTCAAATTCAGTTAATTCATGGGATCTACCAAAAATGTGATCTTCTCGCTGATTTAGTGAAGCTTGTGCATCCAATAATCTTTCATGCTCTTGCTGCAAACTCTTTCGCCTTTCATTTAAAGTCTGTCGCTCATTAACAATTTCGTTTTCTCTGGTTTCAGACCTAAACCATGGAATACAACAAGCAACCAACAACTTAATAGTTAATACTGCACCTTAATTGTACAAGTCCTATAGTCCATTTAATCAAGACAAAGACTTACTCAGACTTAAAAGATGCAAGACGTCGAGCAAGATCGTCTTCACGACTTTCAACTTCCTTTAATTTTCTCTCTGCAATTCGGTGATACCGGTTGGCTTCTGCTTGCAAGGCTTCAGCTGCTCGCATTTTTGCTTCAGCATCTGCATATTTCTTCAGAGCATCCTCAATCATACTATGAGCTTCAGACATTTTGCTCCCAGCAGAAACTTTTGTCTCCGCACATTCTGCACGCATCTCATGCAAAGTCTTCTCCAGCTAAAGACAAAAAAAATCAATAAACAGACTGGAAGAACCTATGTTTGCTCGCTCTCGAAGTTAAGGTCTTACACTAGAAATACACTCTTTTGCAATCCCAACATCCTTCTTCAAACTCTCTTCTCGTTTCTTTGCTTCAGCTAAGGCAGAGACATATGCAGATTGATCTCGCCTATGTGCGAGGTCAGCTTCATCCACAGAGGCCTTAACCTCCTCATACTTCGACAACAATTTGTCTTTCTCCAAAAGTAGAAGACCCATGTTATGTTGGTAATCATAAACCTACACCCACATTACCATCAATATTTGATAAAAACATGCAACAGGAAGAAAACGGACAATCTCAACCAATCAAGCTCAAAAGAGGAAACAAAATCGAGACTTTAAGACTTCCAAAAGCAAGATATGACTCCAGCAAACCAATTCCATCAAATAAATATTCAGCAATAGCATAAAAAGAAGGAGTGTAATTCCTCTATACCCTCTCCCCCGTGAGGAAAATTAGAATTCACATGATCATAGAAGTAGACTTTAGGGCACAAGCTAATCCCAGTAATTATAACAGCCCGTTTAGTTTAATTCCATTGTGTTCCCGCGTAGTACTCAAGTAAAAACAACAGCTAATCCCTAAGTTTGGTAATTTTACCGAACGAAAATTTCATCAGAGAATGAGAATTTAAGAAGAAAGCAGAAGCAAACCTCAGATTCCAGCTTGGCGATGTAGGCGATTAGGGCGGCTTTATCCCTATTCTTGATCGACTGCTCATCAAAACCAGCTTCCTTGAGACGCTTCCACATGACTTCTTCAGTGAGAGGGCTTTTCAAAACCCTAGACCCCGGCGTAATCATCAATCTATTATTGGCCGTACTCGGCGTTACAGGGAATCGGTCCGAACGAGAAGTTGCCATTCAGCTCACAAAGACGGAGAATCGAAAAGTTCAAAACACGAGGATAGTCACTTCACTTTTTCGCACCCCCTCTCTATCTCACACACAACAAAGAAGAGTTCTGTGACCCTGCGTCGCAGAGAAGTCTAGTCTTCCTCTCTTTTATTTAGGTTGACATTTTACTCAGACGGGGTTCTATTCCACCAGTCAAAATGCGAAACGATGGCGTTTAAAAGTTTCACAAAATAGTTTTTAGCGGCTAAAACCAACTTTTGAATTGAGTTTAAAAGAGGTGATTATATGGTAATTAACCTTTTGGATTTCTTCTCAAGATTATATGGTAACTAAATTTTAGATATTCTCAATTTCAAAACACGTCACTTCACTTTTTCGCACCCCCTCTCTATTCACACACAACAAAGAAAGTTCTGTGCTTCGCAGAGAAGTCTACTTTTATTTAGGTTGACATTTTACTGTTCTATTCCACCTCAAAATGCGAAACGACGTAAAAGTTTCACAGTTTTTACTCTTTTGAATTGAGTTTAAAAGAGGTGATTATATGGTAATTAACCTTTTGGATTTCTTCTCAAGATTATATGGTAACTAAATTTTAGAATTCTCAAACGCTAAATTAAATGCTTCATACTCTCTGTGACGTAAAACATACTATAATGGCTGGAAAAAAATTAAATGTTTATAAATCACGACTCTTTAGGAATTTCTTATTCACTTGACAGATGTGTTGTGTGTATAGCCAGCCTCATAAATCTTATATTGTGTTCTTCTTTTGTTTCCGTGTATAACATTTTTTTAAATCACCCAAAATCCAAAAAAGTCAAGCAAGTAGAAAAAAAATAGTGAACATTGACAGCTTACACGACTTTATTTAAATCAGATTGCGTTAGAGATTTTTGCAGATTGTGAGTTTCGTGGAAATAAAACTGAGATGATTATTTACATTGTTCTCTTACCAAGAACGGTTTAACAAAGACAACTTTGCTCCTTTTTGTAGTCGATAAGTTTGGATCCATCCATGGATCAACTGTGTCTCGGCTTGTCGTTGCTCCACAAGCCATTTTGGGTCTTCTGGAGTTGAAGGTCGTAGATCCAAATGGTGTGCACCTGAGAGAAAACAATTCTCAACTCAGTTTGCGAATTTCAAAGAGATTGAATGATGACTATAATTTGAGATTGGTACTAAGACTAGTTCATAGGATAGTTTAAATAGTGGATTTATGCAACTGAATAAACGGTTAAGTTGGTAGTGCAAATGAAAGAACAGCTAGGTTACGTGACTAAATTATTGACGCTTTTAGTAATACCTTCTTTTGTAACAAGAGCAACAATGGTGTCCGATAAGTTCTTGAGAACACTACATTTCACGAGTAAAGCATTCATGGGGCTTAAGAGATTCGTTTTCTTTAATAGCTCTAGGGATATAAGAAAGGGAGTAATGCTCTTACCTTCCACCACTCCAAGGATCTAACAGACCATTTGAGAAAATGATGTTACTTCCAAACGACTTCAAGGTGGCCATTATGTCCTTTTACATTACATTAGAGAGAGAGAGAGAGAGTATGTGTGTGTAAAGATTCAGATTATGGCATAGATAGAATCTTGAGTTTATCAAAAATGTCTTACATGTCCACCAAGCTCTGTGGTGACCCATCTAGGCCTAGGATTGACTCGGAATGTCTTCCAGCATTCTTCTTTATATGAAGAATAATTGAATTCATAAGTTGGAAACATGCTGTTTTCTTGGCTGCTACTCATGGGCATTACCATCTCCGTGCACGCCTATTGTAAAACCAAAGGCAAAAGGAGATTAATGGTAAATTTTCCGGAAAATGCAGATAAAAAAATCAGCTGCTCTTTAGACCTGCCAGTTCCATCCATCCAAACCATGGGGGTCATCATCCAACTTGAAGCATTCAACATCCCCAGTATAGTTGTAATACACACTTATTCCTGCATATATGCGATCTAGGATGCTAGCATCACTTCGAGCCCCATCAATTTTTCTGCAGACCTAGAGAAAGTTAAACCACATTGAACAGCCAATGATTGGGACTTCAACGGAAGTGGTTGAACAATAGCAGGATGCAACAAGAAAATCATTAAAGCATATCCTTGTTGAGTCATTCATGAAAAGACGACAGTCCACATGAGCTAGCGAATGCATTCTCGGATTTTCTCTAAAATATTATATGATTTGGACAAAATAGCATTGGAAAATCATATTATTTCCCAAATATACCTCCTTAATGGGATGTCCAGGCAAAGGCATCATGAAGTCAGCAGAATACGGATAGTCTACCATAGCCAGATAACTATAAGCAGATTCCAGCCAGTCTGAAAGATCATCAGTACTGCTCAACACCCTGCAAAACAGAGCCACCACTCAATTCAGCTCAATTTGACAATTCAGCTCAAACACAATATGTTAAACCAATTCAATTTCTTGTTTACCGACAAAAGTGAAAAGTTTTGGTCAACTGCTGGAGTCCATTCTTCTTCTGACCCTCTGCTATTATTGCATCCCACGAATTCTTTATGGTGTTGAAGCAGCTACTACTCTCACGCTACAAAGTATACCAGCCAGAAATACAGTCACAATAAGAAAAGAGAAAGTCAACCGATAAACAAAGCAAAAAAATACCCTGAAATCATTTGATACGATGTCATAAAACGTATCAGGAGGTACAATATCTTCAAACTGAAGAATTGGAGCTGAGGAAGCTAAAGCTCCTATTGCAATGTGAGGATATTTGAGCCTCATCCATGCTGCTAACACTGATGCATCAACAAGAAACACAAATATACACTCACTCCAAAATCTCATTCAAAAGCATTCAGCCAACACAAACTACAAATATGATTATATACTTACTTCCACCATATGATCCTCCAAACAATACAACTGGGCATGCTTCCGCAGACAAGTTCCGTTTTAAATCAGTCGCAAAAACAGCAAAATCTGCAAGGGCTTGCTCAGTTGTGAGATACGATAATGTGGTAGCATTCTTGTAAGCTTCTTCCCTGCTTCCATAAGGCATCGATTCTCCATAATACCTATGCTACAAAGCAATTCCCAGAAACATGCTCTAAATCTCTAAAATCAATATTGTACTATTCTTGGATATTAGACAGAAAAAATAAACACAAACGAACCTCAGGGAAAACAAGCAAGGCACCGAACTTCGGAGCGATCTCCCAAATGAATCCTGAGTTTGTAGCGAACCATTCAATATCGCCTTCGTTGCCGCAGTAGAGGAAGATCGGTCCGAGCGCAGAAGCACCGAGCCAGTGATCGGAATTGATCAAGTAACGCTGCGAGAATTTCGGTAGCTTGGCGAAGCTGAAGTGGTCAAGCTGCTGAGAGAAAAATTTGGTCTCATATCGGTACTTATCTCCCCGGAACGACTGGATTCTGGTTCGATTCTGTGAAGTATAGCGAGGAAAACGAGGCAGACGCTTAGAAAATGCTGAAGAAGAAAAAGGCAGTGGAGATCCGTTAGACGGAGACGACAAAGTGGAGAAAACAGTGAAAGCGATGATCAGAAGCAAGCAAAAATGGTTCGCCATTTCTATTGCTTTGAATGCTTCTCTCAAGAACTACAAGATTGCAACTGAAGTAAAAATATATATGCAATTAACTTAAATTTTTATTATTGTATCCGAAACCGAAGTAAACTAGATATGAACCTCCAAACCGAACTGCAGCAAGCAAGTACAAGGGTGAAGTAAGTCTAGCAAACATATGTCTTTATATTCCTGGAAATTTTCTTCCAGTAACACTATTTTATAAGTCATAAAACGTTGTTTTGCCCTTCTTTATACAAAAAACTCTCAAGGCCATTCAAGAGCTCAAGCTTTTGTGGTGTAATGGATCTAAGGGATGATGGGGGTGATGGGGTCACGTTGAAGAGCTTTCTGGACAAGTTCAGTTTGCTCCTTAACATGAAGCTGGTAAAATCCAGTGGCTGTAGCAGCTGAAGGAAGACGACCAACGTATTTGATGTCGTTAAAGTTTCCTCTATTCTGTGCTTTCATGGCGGTCAAAAGCCTTGGTGCGATATACTGATATCCTCCCATGTTCATCGGCTCTTCTTGACACCACACGATCTCTGCATCTGTAAAAACACAAACGGACACACAACTTTTCAGATAATTTGTATCCAACCAAAGATCCTCAAACACACACAACCCTGAGTTTTGACACATACTCGGATATCGCTTTAGCTCTCTTTGAATGAGATCATACGGGAATGGGCAAAGCTGTTCTACTCTGCAAATGGCTACATCTTTTGTTTCCAACTTCTTTCGCTCTTCATCGAGCTCATAGTAGACCTGGATCAACAAATCCAAAGTAAGAATCTGGCAACTTTGTAAGCAAATGAAGGAAAACGTTTTGACCTCCCTTCTTTTACCTTCCCAGAGCAGAGGATTAGACGTCTGATACTTTCCTCAAGGTCAGTGTGACCACTTTGATCTTTAATTAGACGTTTAAATCGGGTTCCTTGCTTGTCAAAACCAGGATGTCCTTTTACATCATCAAATTCCGAAAGATTAGATACACATTGTTTGTGACGAAGCAAATTTTTGGGAGCCATTACAATAAGAGGCTTGCGAAAATCCCTGTGTATCTGCAAATAGAAGATAGATCGAATGTGCGTGTGTGAAGAATTAAAAAAAAAAGTAACCGTTTTATAAACTTGCGACTTATATTACCTGTCGACGTAGAACATGGAAATAGTTGGCAGGTGTAGTAACATTAACAACTTGCCAATTACATTCTTGAATCTGCTTCCGAAGAGTTGGATCCATCTCAGGGATAACATAAGGATTGTCATCACTCATCTGCAGTAATATTGGTTAGTGAAGAGAAACCTACTTTTAAATGATCAGGTGCCAATGCGGTTGGTTATAATACCTGAAGGAAACGTTCTAATCTGCCACTTGAATGTTCAGGACCCTGGCCATCATATCCATGAGGAAGTAGAACTACTAGCCCGGTTTGACGAAGCCATTTGGCTTCCCCACTGCTAATAAACTGATCAAACATCACCTGTGCACCATTAGCAAAGTCTCCAAACTGAGCTTCCCATATTACTAGAGAATTCGGGTTTTCCATGGAGTAACCCAATTCAAATCCGAGAACACCAAATTCTGAAAGAGAGCTGCATGCAAAAACACCAAAAAACATAATCTAAAGACAAATGAAGAGTGGTTATGATCTCCATAGATTCACAAACATACCTGTTACTGACAGTGAACATTTCAGGGTCTTGGTTCATGGTCAGGTGATCTAATGGACAATACTCCTCGCCGGTTTCTTGATCATGAAGCACAGAGTGTCTATGACTGAAAGTTCCTCTTTCAACATCTTGACCACTTAGCCGAACATGGTTGCCTTCCACAACCAATGTAGCAAAAGCAAGAGCTTCTCCAAGTCCCCAGTCAATGCCTTCTCCCGATTCAATCATTTGAGCACGTTGTTCATAAACTCTTTTCACTCCTCTGTGTGGCTTGAAATTCTCTGGGAAGGTTGATATTGCCTTTCCCACATTTTTTAAAATCTCTGGCTTCACACTGCAAGAGAACAAGGGGATTAATTTCCCAGTCAAATGTTACATATGGAAGAAAAAAGACAAAAAGCAAAGACAAACTAAATTAAATGAAAATTTTAAATACCCAGTGTTACGGATCCTAGAAATCTGCTCCGGTGATTTGAATCCAGCCCAATGACTTGCCAGCCAGTCACGTTTTTGTGGAATATAGTCTTTACTAGCACCAAATTCTTCATTGAGGATAGAGCTTACTTTCTTTTGAATCTTATCAATATCTTCTTGGGTTACCTGTCCAGATTCCAAAAGCTTCTCCTGATAAATTTGAAGCGAGGAGGGATGACTGCGTATCACCTACCAACAACAGGTAACATTTGTTTTAAGAAAAGTTAGAAGAAAATAAATCTTGACAGGAACTGGGAAGGAAACTGGAATTGGGTAAAAGTTGGAAAGTAAAATAACCAGACCTTGTACATTTTTGGTTGTGTAAATGAAGGTTCGTCAATCTCGTTATGTCCAAAGCGACGGTAGCACACTAAATCAACAACAACATCAGAATGGAAAGTCTGGCGCCATTCTGCAGCAAGCTCACATGCATGCACTACTGCTTCAATGTCATCCGCATTGACATGGAAAATCGGGGCATCTAAAGCCTTTGCAACATCAGTGCAATACTGTGAAGACCTTCCTGCCCTGGGATCGGTTGTGAAAGCCACTTGGTTATTCACCACAATGTGCACTGTTCCACCAGTACAGTAGTTAGGAAGTGCACTAAGATGCAGAGTTTCATATACAACACCTTGTCCAGCAAAGCTACCATCCCCATGGATCAAAATACCCATATTTTTTGTTCTGTTGATGTCTTTCGTGTAATATTGTTTCGCTCTGGTTTTACCCACTACAACAGGATCTACTGCTTCCAAGTGGCTGGGGTTTGCCAACAAAGACAAGTGAAGATGTTTGCCTCCTCTAGTTGGGCGATCATAAGATGTACCCAAGTGGTATTTAACATCACCTGTTCCAGTGTAGAGCCCAACCTCATCTACTGGCTTAGTACCTCCGCTAAACTCGCTGAATATTTGACGAAGAGGTTTTCTGACAACGTTTCCCAAAACATTAAGTCGACCCCTGTGGGGCATTCCGATAACTACGTTCTCTACCCCAAGATCTGCAGCCCTATCGAACATTTCCTTCATGCCAGGAATCAAAGACTCAGCACCTTCAAGTCCAAATCTTTTAGCAGTGGTCCACTTAGAAGCCAAGAAATTCTCAAACTGTGTGCTCCAGGCAAGCCTATCATAAATAACCACTCGACGCTCAGTATTGTACTGCCGAGGTGTTGGGGTCTCGATCTTGTCTCTCAACCAGTTACATTTTTCCCTATCGGCAATGTGCATGTACTCATACCCTATAGTCCCACAGTAAGCCTGCTCAAGCCTCGACAGTATAGCCCTTAGTGTTTGAACCGGACGGTTCTCAGAGAGAAACCCCGACATCCTCCATACACCCAGAAAGAATTCTCTATCAAGGTCAGCCTCTGTAAATCCATAAAGACTTGGCGTGAGATCCTCAGGGATCGCCCTCTCCTCTAGACCTAAAGGGTCAAGCTTGGCCTTCATGTGGCCACTAACCTGGTAAGCTCTGACAAGCAACAGCAAACGCATACTTTCTTGAATGGTTTGCCCCGAGATCCCAGGTGATGTAGCAGCTTGACCCACAAAATTCCGGAAGAAGTTATCCCACGACTCATCAACACTATTGGGATCAGCTTCCCAAGCTCTCTGTAGCTCTTCTAGATATACACTGCTTGTTCCATCTAAAAAGCTATCAGTTAGCTTAGAGAGTGGCACAGGACGTGGAACAGGTGCAACAGACTCTGCTTTTGATTTGAGTATTGTAGAGTGGAAAAATCTGCTTTGAGAAGGCAAAAAACTTGTCCTTGAAGCATACGAGCCACAGTGAATCTGAGACAATGTCCTCCTTATGGCATGCTTTGCCACAGAGGAACCGGTTCTAAACCAACTCATAGCTTAAGTAATCTATGTGCAAAAACAAACCATACAACTCAAGACTAAAACCCTCTGCAGCGAATTTTTAAATGTCCTTCTCTTGACCTGAAACTGATCAATTAAACAACACAATAAAATACTACAAAAATAGTTAAAAGTAAAAAAAATGGCTAACGGGTAACGACTTTGTTATATCTCATGCAGGAGCAAAAACATAGAAATCGAAAACGAAAATAACCAGTTAATTCCATGTTTTCTAAGCGATCTGATCCATTCCGACATCTAAAAACTAGAAACCCCAAATATTTCAAACAGAACAATCAACAATCGGCTCAACAACTTTCATTTTGGAGGATTTCCATAACAGTAGATGAACATAACAAACAAATCAGTGAAGTAGAAACAAAGTTAAGCAGAAATATTCATCGCGAAGAAGAAGGAGACGAACCTGGATCAAAGATGGCAGACTCTCACTGAAGTGGTTCCTACTCCTGGAGAAAGTAAAGCAAGAAAGTGCACCGCCTTTAAAAAGTGACACGTTTGGCTATAAGGATAAGTACATACTTACCACGAATACAATGCTAATAGTCCTCGAACATTTTCAAAAGAAAAAAATATGGATTTACTTCTGTCAACTACACGAATTTATGCGAATAAATCTATTTCCATCCGTATTTTTTAGGTCTTTTATAAGTTACATAAACTGTATTTTTTTCTATAAACTACATAAACTTCATAAATTATTCTAATTACAAAAATTTCGTTAATATTTATACGTTAAATTGTTATTAAACTTTGATTTACTTCGAAAATCTGGTTTTAATTTCAAAATAAACCCAAGTTAAAACCAAATTTTCGAATTAGAACCAGATTTAGTAGCTATTTAATGCATAAACATTAATAGAATTTCTGCAATTAGAAGAATTTATGAAGTTTGTGTAATTTATGAAAGAAAAATACAGTTTATATAGTTAAAGAAAGATCCAAAAAGTACGGGTGAAAATAAGTTTAGTCGCATAAGTTTGTGTAGTTGACGGAAGTAAACCCAAAAAATATTTAACTGGGCACTAAAAAGAGGTATATCATAATTTGAGGTTCTCGGTCCAATCAGTAACACTCCAATACCTTCACACAACATGAAGCATTCGAACTCAAAAATGGGAAAAATTTTAAGAACTGAGATGATCTTCATTGAGTTTGATGTAGAGAAATAGAATCTGGGTCACAGAATTCAACTAAATCATGAATGCTTCTGGAAAAAAATTGTCGCAGGAATCTATAGGACGTGCAAGATGCGAGGAATTAGCCAAGTCTTCCTCAGTTTTACCGGAAAGTTTACTCCGGAGGTTAACATTAATGATCATTATTAGAATGCGTGAAAGTTCCGCATTGGAAGTCGAGATTTTCTACACATGTATATAAGGAATATGGGTCACTCCACTCATTGTCAATTGGTTTTGAGTTGGATGCCCATATTTCCTAATATGATATCAGAGCCTAGGTTAGCCCGACATACGATTTTCCATAAAAATGGTTTCCCACATTGGAAATTGCTCGTATAAGTGGTTCGTATTGTCGTGGTATGTTCGAGATGTTGGTGCGTGTCCCGCCCACATCTCGAGAAGGCCTATTAGAATGTGTGAAAGTCCCACATTGGAAGTTAGGGACTTTCTACGCATGTATATAAGGAATATGAGCCACTCCACTCATTGCCAATTGGTTTTGAGTTGGATGCTCATATTTCCTAATAATCATCGATCTTTGTTTCCATTTTCCCATTTTAAAACCGATTGATCAAGTTATAAATTTTGGTTGATCAACAATTGTTTATAGATAGAGGAAGTTGGATGGGAACCGTTAAGGAGGATTTAACATTTTTCAGCTTTCACATTCTGTAAGTTCCCTGAATTTTTAGTGCTGTCGTTGAAACCATGGATAACGTGATATTATATTGCATTCTAGTGGATATAGAATCGTTAATTGTTCTCCATTGTGGTTTAAACCTTCGTGTCAAATGTTAGGTTTGTATTCTGAACATTTTCATCATCATATACAGTGATCAGAAGGGAAGATCACACATCTTAGCAATTCAACTGGATAGAAACTATCCTAAATCTCAACCCTCTGTTTCCGCGGTTTGTTTTTGTTTTCTTATGTTTCTCTTTCAGCTTTTCTACTCTCCTTGGTGTATCTTCTTTTCTGGATTTGCCCGGTTAACTTTTGTTCGCTGCAGGATGTGCCATACATGTTTACTCTAGAATGGTCAACAAGCTCAAGATTGAAGGATTTTATGCACCAATTCGAAAAGGTAGCCATAAGACTTTGCTGAATTCTCTCTTAGTGGTCACTAATCAGCAACACACATAAATAGGGGTTTTTTGTTAACAGCATCTAGCTTCAAGAATTTTGGTCTGTCTTGGACGATATTGACAAGTTTCTCATATGATGTTCTGTTTGGGAACTGCCCTTACTGTTCAGACCAAGTGGCAGTCAAAATCAACAAGATACACAAGATAGATTAAACAAAACCATCCTCTTAGTCTCAAACCCCTGAAGCCACAATCCTGATTAGCTGATTCTGAATGAAACACGATACCAAGAGGGTTAGTACAGTGACTGATGAGTAGTGAGGTTCCGTTTTTTACTACTATTCTTGTGTATTGTTTAAGATAGAGCTCATGTAGCTTTCAGATAAGTGATGTGATTGTACCTTTTTTCTTCTTTTTTTCTTCTGGCCACTCAGTTCCAAAGCTGATCTATCAATCACCATCAATATGGAGTTTGAAACAAAACAATGACTCTTTTACTTAGTAAACAATTGTTTTTTGGAAGAAAAAAAAAAAGAGTGAATGCTATTATTTGCCTTTTTCTCTATGGCTACAAGCCTTCGTAGTACTGTCGGTGGCTTAATCAATCTATGTTTTTTAATCAATCTATACTTTTTAATCAATCTATGTTTTTTAATCATCTATGCTTTTTTAATCAATCTATATTTTTTAAAATAAATCTATGTTTTTTTAATCAATATATGTTTTTTAATCAATCTATGTTTTTAAATAAATCTATGTTTTTTAAAAAAAATCTATGTTTTTTAAATAAATCTATGTTTTTAAATAAATCTATTTTTTTAAATAAATCTATGTTTTTTAAATCAATCTATTTTCAAGAACTCAAAAGTCTCAAACTTTAAAGAAAACTAGATAGTAATTCTCGTCGTGTGTGTCGGACAAGAAATCCATAAATTATTTTGTTAGATATGTTTTAAGATTATTTTTAACTAAAAAGAACTAGATTTGTTTTCTATATATGTTATATAATATCTCTCTATGACAATAATAAGAAAAATAGTATAAGATTTTTTAATTATCGAAAACGTAGATAAATTATTTGTTAATCAAAAAGATAGTTAATAATAATATATATTAATAAATGTATATAGCTGCATAACAAGTATAATTTAATGTTTTTATTATATTAAAAATTGTATTTAAATTGGATAATTGTAAAAGATGAAGAGATTTGCATGCTATGCATTTTAATCAAATAAGGAAGTTCATAAAATAATAGCGTTGTTCGTTTGTCTGGCAGCGACCTGCGGTCAGACGCTGCGGTTAGACGCAGCAATATTGTTGTTCGTTTGATCGCCGCAGGTTGTATCACAATTGTTTGATCGCAAACGCTATAATTTCGCAGCGATTAAAAATTTTGATCGCAGCTTTCTGCGGTCGACCGCAGCGTTTGACCGCAGGAACCTGCGGTGGTCAAACGAACAACGTTTGGCCGCATGACGCAGCCGCAGGTTCCTGCAGCTACGAAACGAACAGGCTAAATATACATATTTCAGTTATAATGATTGTATAGATTTTCCTTTGTGATGATTTGTTGATAGTTTTAATTAATAATGTTTTATGTGTCGTACATATTAAGAAAACATAAGTTAATGAGAATGGTACAAATTGTATTTAATTAAGGTTTGTGTATTAATTACAAACTCGACCTAATAGAGTCGATTATAATTAAATTTTTAATTAAAAAAATACTGCTAGGACTGGCTTGTGTATGAACGATGACTTCATAGACGATGCATGTTGAAATAATAGATTTGGCGTCAGTTCCTTTAATTTTAAATGGTTCTTTTTTGCATTTGTCGATTTCAACAAGTTCTGAATTTGATTAGATATTTTTCTTCTTAAGGTTTAATGCAGTTCTGACGCCTTTGTTGGATATGGGACCATATGGCCAAACCAGTCATATCTGCTTCGTGTATCAAATCCTTCCAACATGCCAATATTTCTGAAGGTTGTATTTTGTTTGTTCATGTTCATTTTAGTGGTTTAACAAAAACACATTGTAAAATTGTTACTCCAAGAGCAAAAAAAAATATATTAAAATTTCATGTTCCTCATTTGAAATTTGTAATCCAATGTTTTTAAAAAATTTACCGTGTATTATAGGATTTTCCAACGCAAATGTGTTTCAAGACCTTGACTTAAAATTTTGATAATCCCAAAAATTATGGGATAAAAATTCGAAACTCTTTGGTAATATAGGAAAAGAAAACCAATTGTAAGAAATATTGATAAACAAGAGAAAAAAATGCTTTCTAAACAATCAATGCCGTAGGTCATTCTTCTTAAACTTTTCTTATTCGCAAAATCAATTCACCACATATTAACACAGGGTTGGGATTGGGTCCAAACAAAGCAAGTCCGTGCTTGCGGTCCTCAATATTAATAGAAAAAATCAGCCTTTATTATAAAAGTACTCTTAATACAATGATAAATAAAAATAAACTGATTGTTTAAGTTTTTCGGTTTGAATCCTTATAACAACATATTTTTTAAACAATTAGAACGGCTCATTTTTTTATAATATAAAACGGTCCATTATTTTTTTCTGCTTGCAACTCTATTAAATTCAGGGCCGGCTCTGAGTACACACCACGGATTTAATTACGTATATGCAGAATATTTCATATAAAAGAAAAGACAATACATCCACATTTTAGCACAATCATACATATATATAATCTCGTACAAGAAAGAAACATGATCATTGTACGTACGTATGGACATGGTATTATTTTCAAGCATGACACTCGATTGGTGGGACCGGAAACCTAGATCGGTCGGTACAATAATCATAAACCATATGATTTACTCTAACCCAACGGTAACGTCGAGCTTCGATGGCGTTAAGTGACTGATAAGCGTAACCTTCCCACCAGTTGTGAGGGTTGGATGGACAAATGGTTGGTCCAGGAACAGGACAACCTTCGATATCGAAATCCTTGTAATAAGCATAAAATGGAGCTTTACTCCAATCAATTTTCTCTAATCCTCCACGTGTCGCCCAATCATCGGCTTCCCATAATGTTGAGTAAACTCCCATAGGTTGTGATGTTGGGTAAGCTATGTTCTTCGCTTCATTGTTTTTGTATTCTCTTATTGGCACATCGTCTACGTAAAAACTGTTTAAACCAAGTATCACACATTACACTTTAGGGTTTTCACACAGTTAATGGTAAAAACAAATATTAAACTTTTATATTAGCTTTTTATTCTAATTCGATTCAATTAATGAGAGAGCTTTATTTTTGAAATATACACACCAAATGAATGTTCTTATGTACTGTTTTAGTGGTGAAAGAAAAATTTGAAAATTAATTATGCGATGATTCAATCTTAGAAAACAAAACCCATGTCAATGTGGATGGTGAAAAAAATTTGAAAAATTTGGGGTGATTCGATTTAAAAGTAAATGAGTGAGAAGCTTACACAATGTGTTTATGTGTCCATAAGATAGTGTAAGTGTGGAAATCCAAAGCTGGATCGAACCAAAGATTAACCCTTTGTTCTCTATCTCCTTTACCATGCGCAAATATGTTTGTTTGCACAGAGTAAGGCTGCCCACTTCGGTTTCCCAAGAACTCAAAATCTAGCTCATCTCTCACTGTGTCTGTGTCCGAGTTCATCTATAAGCATATGAATGATTAGACCCCGTCAATGTTTCAAGACTATTGTATGTTTTAGAGAAATAGTTATTTGGTGGTGAATGTGTGAAGTTTCAAAACTAATGGGGTAAACTGATAGACTTACGTAGAAGGCAGTGACCGTACCGGCGGAGTCCCCAGGAATGAGTTTGATCTTCATGCTCACTCTTCCGAATAGATACTTTCTTTTGGAAGCAAATCCACATCCTTTTAAAAACAAATACGAACATGTGATAGCTAGTATGTTACATAAAAGCCCCATTGGTTTTTGAACTGTTCCAATATCATTCCAAAACGAATATTTTGTGGGTTTTGTTTTGGTTTACCTGTGCTCTGGTCAAGGACAAGTTGAATAGCTTTCCCACCGTTGACTTGATGGATGTGAGATTCCGACCATGCAGCTTTGAAATCCTCGGCGAATGTCGCAGGGCGTGCCGAAATCTGGAAGAACATTGGCGTAAAAAGGGTGACAATGCAAAGAAAAAGAGTTTCGGGACAAGAAATGAAATAGTTCTTAGCCATGGTGGGACTTTGTCTTGTGAGATTGTTTTTAAATTGAAAAGAAAATGATGAGTGTATCATGTATTTATATACACAAATTTTTTGTTGCCAATAAGATGACGTGGTCTGTAACATCTAACATAAGGAGACATTGTTTAGCTTTCCACACAGCTAACTGCGAGCAGTCTCTTGGCCTACTCATTTATTCAACTATTAATTCTATTTCCACATACCTAAATTTTGATGCCAACAAAATTATAAGGATATCAATGGTTATCATGTTATGTTTTGGTGGAGACTTAAACTTAGTAGACTATACTATTGACACGTCTATAAACAGCACATATATGTATAAGTTCAAAACCCTAAAAAAAACCTACATGCAAACGAAACATATCCCTAATATATTATTTGAGAAACATTTTAGCAAAGAAACCTTACATTTACGTGTGATTTACAAGTATGCCATGCTGACGTGTCAAACCATGAGAGCTTTTTAAAGCAAATATTATATAAGACATAATTTACTAGAGTATTTACGAAAATGGCATTAGACCAATATTTATTACTATACTATATATAAATAACTAATATTTTAACCTACAATGCAACCATAAATATAAAATAAAAATATTAATTTTTTAAAAAATTAGTCAAACAAAAGATAAAATCAAATTTTAGAATAATTCAATATTTATCACATATACAATTTTTACCTATTTAATAATATTATTTTTCCAAGATATTGATAATTTAATTTATTTATATAATCTGATTTTTATTGTATATTTTATTTGTATAATCAATATTAATTTTTTAGAAAATATTTTAAATAAAAAATCAATTATAAATAAATAAATAATTATAATATATGAATATTTTTCCCCACACACCTTGTAGTTACTATTAATCATCATATGATCATTTCATTTACGAGATAGTTAAAAGACTTCCTTGAAATGAATGTAAAACGTGCAATTACAAAATATTAAATGCTTCAACTTTTTTTTAATAGAAGAAACAAAGCGAAGAAATGTTAGGGAAGAAAATGTATATGAACGTGTGGTTTATAAACTTGAAAGGGTGTAATGTCACAATCAAATGATGGCTGTGGTACATAACATAACATATGGTTCTAATTACTTTTGGCTTATAGAAATTATAATACGAGCTTTTGTATCCATTCATGTTTAGCAAGGGCCTCCTTCCTTGTTGCATTCTTTCCTATCGTTGAAATCTGCACAAATTTATAACAATTCAGAAACCTAATCGTAAATTCAATTAAAACAACTTATGCAAATACTGAATTAAATATAAATTACAAGTTTATAAATATATCTGAATATTTTGTAGCATAAAATCGATACAAAATCATTCGAGTTAATAGCAATGTAAATATTGTACATACACTAGTATCCACATATACAAAAACTAAATCGAAATGAGATGTTAGTTCTATTGAAATTATAATTTTTGTGGAGAGCAATAAATGGTTTATTAGTTGTATCATCTTTCAATCTATTTCAAAAGTGTAAAATTTGATTTTATTTTATCTCGTATTTAAATATTCGTATAAAAATATTGGATTATTGGGTTATAGATGAAAAAAATATATAATTTTTATGTGAACTTTTGTAAATTATGACAAATTTGGTTAATGAAATCGATTTTTGAAAAAAAATGTAATTTTTTTTCTGATCAGAGTAAGTTTGTTTTTTCTTTTTTCACAAAAATAAAAATGAAAATAAAACAAACCTCTAGTATTACCTTAGTATGGATAATAAGCTAAGAGCTACAAAAGGTTCATAACACCTAAAAGTTTATCATCCAAAGGATCACAATCCAACCCGAAAATCAAGTTTTGTTCATGCTCTGCTTATTACAAAACCACACAAGAAACTCTCACTTGGTTGGAATCTACCTAGAAAGCAATTATAGATAAATTACCAACAGAACATCGTAAGAATTCAGGTTCAGATCATCAGGTCATACTCATATCTCGGCCACGCACAGACCTGAATTTCCATCTTGTACTGCACGGATTGAGAGGTTCTTGAATCAGTGTTGAGACCATTGTATGTTCTTGATATCGATACCTTCCTTAACCATTTCATAAAGCGGACTCATTTCCCTCAACTTCTCAACTTGTTTAACTGTAAGCTCGACCGCTTTATCTATCTCTTCCTCCGTGGTAAACCTACCAATCCCAAACCTAATTGAAGTGTGAGCCATATCTTCATCCACACCTAAAGCTCTTAGCACATACGAAGGCTCCAAACTCGCACTAGTACAAGCACTTCCACTAGACACTGCAACTTCCTTCAAACCCATCAGCAGACTCTCTCCTTCAACATAAGCAAACGACAAATTCAGATTCCCTGCATATCGACTCTCCATCGAACCGTTCACCACAACCCCATCAAGCTTCTCTCTAACCCCATTCAGCAATCTCTCCTGCAACCTCTTAATCCACTTCTCATCATACTCCATCTCCTTCATCGCCAATTCACAGGCCACTCCAAAGCCAACAACTTGTTGCGTAGACAAAGTGCCACTACGAAGTCCTCTCTCTTGACCTCCACCATTCATCAGTGGCTCGAGGCGGATTCTCGGCCTCCTTCTAACATACAGAGCACCAACCCCTTTTGGTCCGTAGATCTTATGACCACTCATTGACATCAAACTAACATTCCACTTCTCAACATCAACAGGAATCTTCCCTATAGCTTGAGCAGCATCAGTATGAAAGGGAATCTTATGCTCCTTGCAAATCCTACCTATCTCTTCCATAGGCTGGACTACACCAATCTCATTGTTCACAGCCATAACAGAAACTAGCCCTGTGTCCGGTCTAATAGCTTCTCTTAACATATCTAAATCGACTAATCCATCGGTTTTCACAGGTAAGTAAGTTACCTCGTACCCTTCTTGCTGCAAATGCCTGCAAGAATCAAGGACGCATTTGTGCTCAGTCTGTGTGGTTATGACGTGTTTCTTCTTGTCCTTGTAAAAGTGCATCACCCCTTTCACCGCTGTATTGTTCGCCTCCGTCGCGCCGGATAAGAAAACAATCTCCTTTGGTGAAGCACCGATAAGTTTCGCAACCTGGATTCGTGCGACCTCGACAGCGTTCTCCGCTTCCCAACCGTAAAGGTGCGTGCGCGAGTGAGGATTCCCGTAATCATAGATTGAAGAAGCGTTCATCGCGTCGAACACCCTAGGATCAATCGGAGTCGTCGATTGCATATCCAAATATAGAGGCCTACCTGAAATTCGAACTCCTTTCATCACGATACCTGATTCATCCGCGTAGGAATCTACCGCCGTCGAGGTAGTAGTAGAAGCGGCGGCGGTAGACAAATGATGACGCCGAGAAACAGCACCCCATGGCCTGGTAGTTAGGACTCGACGGACTGAGGAAGAAATAACCTTAGACGCCATTGATTCAACGTTTTCCCTAATTGATTGATTGATTCGGTGTCGAAGAAGGAGAAAAAAGCTGAGGTGATAGCGTCACAGGCGGTTTCGTGAGCGAGAGACAACGTGGCAGCTTCCGAAACTCTAAAATTGGAGACAATGAAAGTACCAAAGGCCCTTAAGAAACAGGCCTGTTTGTATGTAATGGGCCTTCTAAAAATACCCACAGTACCAAAGAAAACTCATTCCTGGAACTAAAGCATGTTCTGTTTTCTTGTGGTGCGAATGAAACAATCACAGCTCAAAAAAAGATAATACAAAAAAGCTAAAACTTTAATTAGATCAGTAATTGTCAGATGCATGTGGAATAGTAGAATTAATTTACATAAACGATTGAAACAATAATTCTACTCTTAGATAAATAAAACATTTAATGAAATTAGTATTTAGCTATTTATTTTGCTTTGGAACATGCAATCGCCCGAAGACTACGTTGCCATGAAGGCTCTTCTGTCTGTATTAACTAAGTTGTTACTTTTTAGTCAACGTTTTCTTCGAAAAAGCCATTTAAAATTTTGTCTTCCTTCAAATTAATGTCTCTCAACAACGCATCGGTTTCACTTGTGAGTGATATCAGGCTTTCATCTTGAAAACTAGAGCCCATTATTATCCTCCCAGTGATTTTGCTCCACGTGCATACTAATCTAAATAGAATAAAAAAGCAAAGTCTGATCTCATATGGGCTGGATAAGGCCCATTTCAGGCCCAAATATGTATGATGATGTCACCTTTTTTTTCCTTTCCAACACAAAAGCCGCAATGCCGGGATGTATACATTGAAACCGATGAAGGATAATAGCGCTGTTTGTTTGTCTGCCGCAGCGTCTGCGGCAGCGACCTGCGGTCAGACGCTGCGGTTAGACGCAGCAATATTGTTGTTCGTTTGATCACCGTAGGTTGTCGCCGCAGGTTGTATCGCAATTGTTTGATCGCAAACGCTATAATTTCGCAACGATTAAAAATTTTGATCGCAGCTTTCTACGGTCGACCACAGCGTTTGACCGTAGGAACCTACGGCGGTCAAACGAACAACGTTTGGCCGTATGACGCAGCCGCAGGTTCCTGCGGCTACGAAACGAACAGGCCTAATGCATGTTTTATTTATCATGTCTTTAAATGGATAGAAACATTGAAATCTTCATCGTCGAAGGTGTCCTTTTTCTTCTTCTTTTCTGTAGCTATTGATTGTTATCAAATTTTTTCTTTACTTAATATAATTGGCTATCTCTTTATGTTTTTTGGAAGATTTGAATTCGAGTTTCTTTTCGCGCTCCGTATGATTTCTCCTTTTTGATTGTTTTGTGATCTTACTACTCTTTAAATGGTCATGTTCGTTTGGCAGCTACAGGTTCCTACAGCTGTGGCTGCGGTAGATTTTTGTTCGTTTAGCTGCCGCATGTATCTGCGGCAGACACAACGGTTTTGCATCGTAATTTTTTCGACCGCTGATTAAAATAGCGGTGCGATTAAAAATCCGTTGATCAACCGCAACCGCAACCGCCGTCGACAGACAAACAAACAACATCTGTCGCAACCGCAGCTGCAGGATTGACCGCAGCCGCAACCGCTTGCGGCGACCAAACGAACATCACTAAACATTTACGGACATTTTTGTTTATGTAAAATAAACAATACGAAGAAATCGTGATTCGGATGGTGTATGTATGTTTCTTGTGTGATCTCTAATTATGAAAAAAGAATGTTAAAATACAAAAAGTATTAAATAACAGCAAAAAAGAAAAGAAAAGAAGAGGTGAAAATCCTAATTATGAATCTCGTGATGCTTTCAGATTTATCGTGCGGTGTGAAGAATGTTTAAAGGAGACACGTGTCAAGTTGACTTGGTCTTCCCTTTTTGGGATGATAGTAATTGGTGGAAATTGGAATCCAAAGACATAGAAGAAAGCTAAAGTTTTTTTACTTTCGATACTCAACTTTTAAATTTGTAATTAAAGTTACAATCTTTGAACTCAATTATATAATTACTCCACTGTAAAAGATAGATGTCTCTCTATTGAGTACTACTTTAAATTTAGTGTTTATTTCACTACTAAAGAGAGAGAGACTAAAATAATTTGATAGGAAAGATAGTGTCAAGAGTACTAGTTTTAAATTTTCAAGTATTCGTTTTAAGAAGGGCAATTGACTAAAATAGCATCATTTCAAGTTTTTGTTTCAAATATAGCACTAGTCATTTAAATTTTTAAAAATATCACAAATTTAATACTAAAATAATTGAAAAATTATTTCTAATGAAAAAATCTAAATCCAAGTGAATCCAAACATTATGTTTTAATTTTATATATATTTTATTTAAGGTAAATAATTATTTTTACATAATAATTTATGTTATTTTGGGAATTTTAGTTTTATTATGCTGAAATTGGAAGATAAACTTAAAATGGTGTTATTTTATGGTATTACTTTTTTAAGAATACTAATATAATTTTTCTCCAAACATAATATAAATCATTGTATAAGAAAATCTTGTTTATCCTAAACAAAGTTTAGAAAAGAATCTAATCATTATATTTGGATTTTCATATCACTATTTAAAATTTAGATTTCCATCACCAATAACAAATTTTAGTCATTTTATATCAAATTTGTGATATTTTTTAAAAAAATCTTTCTTATTATTCATTATAGTAAAACATGAATTTTGCTTTTTGTTTACATATTTTTTTAATAAAAATCTTGATTATATTATATTGTGGTTTTTAGAAAAACAGAAAAAAAAAACATTTGAAAAACCACAAACAATCAAAGCCTACATTACATTTATTGGAGAAGGTAAAATAATTTGATCCGAACAAATGGTTTAATAATAACAAATCAGGTATACACCATGTTATTCGTTATTATACAGGAAAAAATAACTAATTAATAGTAACTAGACATTTTCGTATATTATAGGGTTTACTTTCGTCAACTATACAAACTTATACGACTAAACTTATTTCCACCCGTACTTTTTGGGTCTTCTTTTAACTACATAAACTGTATTTTTCTTTCATAAATTACACAAACTTTATAAATTCTTCTAATTGTAGAAATTATATTAATGTTTATGCGTTAAATAGCTATTAAATTTGGTTCTAATTCGAAAATCTGGTTTTAACTTAGGTTTATTTTGAAATTAAAACTAGATTTTTGAATTAAAACAAGTTTTAATAACAATTTAACGTGTAAACATTAACGAAATTTCTGTAATTGGAATAATTTTGAAATTTATGTAGTTTACAGAAGAAAAACACAATTTATGTAGCTTATAAAAGACCTAAAAAATACGGATGAAAATAGGTTTATTCGCATAAATTCGTATAATTGACGGAAGTAAACCTTATATTATATTAACAAGATATTTAAATGGTAGCCTATGCTTTTTGTGGTGGGTTACAATGAAAGATACATACACACACTCTCATTTGAAAATTAGAGACTAATACAAAAATAAATACTGGTATTCTTTTTCGTGATTTGCGTTGGTGTAAGGATTCTTCTCAGCAACTACGAGGGATTTGACATAACTGTGTCGGGGAAAACAATGAAACCAAGAAAATGACAAAACAGACCCATTCAAACACACTGCACTTTCTTTCTTTTCTTCGTGTCGCTGTCTTTTCGCAATCATGTATTCCACGTGACATTTTCAACCCCTAAAAAAAGTAAAAGGTTACACCAATAAAAATGTGCTATATAACTGATATGCAATAGATACAGAGTTAAATAATATTAGAATCTTGTAGTCTTGTTTCAGTGCTTATAAGTTGTCACACATGATATTTCTTTGAGATAAGACTAATTATTTTAAATAGTTTTATTTATTTTCTAAAAAGTACGCATAATTTTAGAATATAAATCTGAGATGAAAAGACATAGATTTGTTTGTCACCTTTGTGATCCATCAAACATGAATTTTTCATGGACGCGTAGTGAAAAGGAAATAGTGGTTATGCGATGAAGTCGCTATCACACACGAAATAGATGTGTCTCAAGTTAAACAAAAATATCTTTTGTGAATTCAACTTTACATTTTCATTTTTATCTTAAAAAATTTATAGTGTTATTCGTTTGGTTGCCGCAGGCAGCTGCGGTCAATCATGTAGCTACGGCTGCGATAGATGTTGTTCGTTTGTCTGCCGTCGACGGTTGCGATTGATCGCAGATTTTTAGTCGCACCGCTGTTTTAATCAACGGTCAAAAAAATTGCGATGCAGGATGCAGCGTCTAATCGCTGTGTCTGTTGCAGATACCTGCGGCAGCTAAACGAACAATCTACCGCAGATTCATGCGGCTGCCCAACAAACATGACATATATCTTCTTTTGAATTTATATTACAATATTACTACTCAGTGCTTGGAGTATATAGGAATAAAAGAATCATAAACATGTAACCGAAATCTTCACTTACGAAATGGATTTTTTTCATAAAATATTAATAATTTATCATATGCGAACCACTATTCTATAATACTATTTTTGATTATGAAAATTAAATTTCTAACAAACACGGGTGAATTCAAATATATTTTATAGAAAACTATTTGATACATATACAATAATACACTAATTTTATAAAAAGTTTCATAAACAAATATTTGCATGCAGATAAATTACTCCCTTTAGTATCATTAACGATCTGATCAACTTACTTAGACTGATACGGAGGACATTAGAACATTGTAAGTATTTGTTTTATTACAACTGTAGCACCAATCGGTACTTACTAACCTTACAAGTAAACTAAATCACAATTTAGTGCAATAATAGGGTTCGTGAGAATCCCTGCCAAGCTATCACTTAACCCCTTAACTCAATAGATGCGAACATACATGCATTAAGCTAGATACAGTTTTCGTATGTTTGATCCAAAATTCTCATGGAAATCTACGTACGTAGACCCTAATGAAACCAAATAAATGTAAGTTCGGTGTGGCTTATATTTATGATGGAGAAAACATAAATGCTTCATTTAGAATAGAAATTGCTTCTTGAGAAGGGCAAAGAGTAAGACAAAGAGATCTCATCAAAACCATTTAAGACTTAGATTTATAGATATTTTGCATGTTTGTGAGTAAGATAGGTTTCACTTTCTTACCTTCTCATATTAACTCCAAACCAATCATTATTTCCCCACCACATTTATACCTTTTGATATCTCCGACTTTTCTCTTTAATTACTCTTCCAAGTTACCATCTTTATTGTGTCAAAAAGAGGTTACAATCTTTTATGTTTTATAAATATCTAAATCATTCCAAGTTATAATCTTTATTCTGGCCAAATTTTGAACTTTCAATACGTGCAACGGTGTACCGAAAACAAATAATCAAGGCAACTATTTGCAGATGCAAGAGTATTCTTCACATTCACTATTTTGAAGGCAAAAATTCAAATTCCGAAGATTAGCATTTTCCCTCAAAAACCCAACTGTACATTCAAACAAATTACAAATTAAATAGATCCGAATTTCGATAACAAACAAACAAAAAAGAGTAAAAGCCGAGCAAAATGAAACACACTTAAAAAGAGTCATTACAATAACTAACAAAGACCAAAAACACAAACCAGAATAAAGAGGTAAAATAAGTAACTTTCATCGCTAAAAACATTCTTATAAAGACACATTTGCCCTTCTACTGGGACCCTAAATTTACCTCCGGGTAACTTTCAGAGATTGAGGAAATCCCGCTTACCTTGTCCAGCGGATTTCGGCGATAGGTCTGTCTCCTGTGTTTGCTTATCTATACCGGATAATTCAGTCGGAGCCTGATCCTTTGACGGCGGAATCTTCGGGACCTCTGTGAGAATCTGAACAACTTCTCTCATTGTCGGTCTCTCAACGGCTTGTTCTTCGACACAGAGCATAGCAACGTAGAAAACGTGAGTCACTTCGTGAATTGGAATCGAAGAAAGTCTCGGATCTAACACTTTAAGAACAGATTCCTTGTTCGAATCAGTCATTTTCCGAACCCATTGCACGATATCGACACCATCACCAAATTCACCGACGGGTTTTCTTCCGGTGACGAGTTCTAGAAGAACCACACCGAAACTATACACGTCGCTCTTCTCATCAACCTTCAACGTATATGCATATTCTACATAACAACAAAACAATTAAGAAAAACAGAGCTAAGAGATCATAAAATTAGACACTTTTTTTTAATTGAATTCCTTTTTTTCGTTACCTGGAGCTATGTAGCCATAAGAGCCAGCGATTGCAGACATACATTCAGAAGTACCGGAATCTTGAAGGAATTTAGCCAGACCAAAGTCAGCAACATGAGCTTCAAAGTTTGAATCGAGGAGGATGTTGTTTGATTTGACATCTCTGTGAACTATCAATGGAGAACAATCGTGATGAAGATAACAAAGTCCTTTTGCAGCTTCAAGAGCTATTTTGTAACGTGTGTCCCAATGCAAGTGTCCTCCTTTCTTACCGTGAAGAACCTCACCCAGACTACCATTAGGCATGTACTCATAGACAAGTAGGTTCGTCTCATGGTTTGAGCAAAAACCTAGAAGCCTCACGATATGTCTGTGTCTTATCCTTCCTAAAGTTTGAATCTCTGCATTGAATCCGTGATCGTGGGACGAACCACGGGCCATTGCAGCTAGTCGTTTGACTGCGACTTGATCACCGTTAGGCATCAAGCCTTTGTAGACAATTCCAGCTCCTCCTTTGCCTATGATGTTGTCTTCCTTGAGAGAATCCAACACATCGTCACAAGTGAAGTCTAGTCTTTGGAAAGCAGTTAATTTCCAAGCCCGTGACTCGCTCGCTTTTTTCAAAGATCGGGCTTTAATTATGGCTGCAACTGCGAATGTAATAGAACAAACGAGTAGTCCCAGAACGAGTAATAGCTTCATAGAAGCTGTTAAAGGTCCTTTGCTATGACTTTGGTGTACTCCTTTAGCAACACCGTCTTTGCAAGGACCAAGATAAGGACCACACAGATCAGGATTGCCTAAAAACGATGTGTAGTTGAAGTAACTGAATTGTCCGGTTCCGGGAACTAAACCGGAGAGATTGTTGTAAGAAAAATCAAGTGATGTTAAACTCTGCATTGACGAGATCGAGCCAGGGATTGATCCGATGAGATGGTTTCTCGACAGATTCAAGTAATTCAATATCCTCATACCAGTGATCTCGTTTGGAATTTCGCCGGAGAGCTCGTTTCGGCTCAGATCGACGAACGTCAAGAGCTTGCAATGGCTGATTTCAGGGGCTATTCGACCGGAAAACAAGTTGTGGCTGAAATCAATCTTCGAGAGCTGCTGGAGCTTCCCTACCTCTGACGGAATCGGACCTTCGAACTTGTTTCCGTCGAGGAGAAGCTTCTGGACGCCGGTGAAGTTTCCAATCGCTGGAGGTAATGGACCTGAGAGCTGATTGTTTGATAAACTGATCTGACCTAGATTGACGGAAACACCTCCGGCCACCGGTAATTCGCCGGTGAGGTAATTATCTTGGAGCTCTACTTGAGATAATTTGGGTAATCCGAATAGCCCTTTAGGGATTGACCCGTTAAGGAAATTCTCGCCCATTCGGATCCGGGTCAGAGACTTGCATTTGCCAAGAGAGTCCGGGATTGAACCAAAGAGGAAGTTTCCTAAAGTGATTAAAGTTTCTAAATTGTTACCGGAGCACATGTTCGGCGGTAAAGTTCCGGTGAGTTTGTTGGAGGAGACATCGACAAGGTTCAGTTTTCCGTTTTCCCCCAATTTCTGCGGGATGCTTCCTGTGAAATTGTTTTCCCAAAGCTGTAATACTTCCAGCTCCGGCAGTTCTCCTATGAACTCCGGTATCTCTCCGTGGAGCTTGTTTCTGAAAAGATTCAAGAGCGTGAGATTCTTCAGCTCTGCAAAACTTGCTGGAATTTCTCCGGTGAACATGTTGTTAGATAAATCCATTGATTTCAAACTCGAGAGCGTTCCCAGCTCCCAAGTTAACGGCCCGGAAAACACATTCACTTGCAGGAAAAGCGTATCGAGCTTCTGAAGGTTCCCGATCTCCGGTGGAATCTCCCCTGTTAATCCGCAATTAGCGGCGTCGAATCGGACAAGCTCCGACAGATTTCCGATCTCCGGAGGAAGACCGTCCTCGAAAGCGTTGTAGTAGCCGATATAAAGTTCCCGGAGAGTCGTTAGGTTTCCGATCTCTGGAGGGATTTTGCCTACAAGCTCATTTCCAGAAACCGCCAAATACTCGATAACCGGCCAGCTTCCGTAAGACGACGGGATCTTACCGGCGAAATAGTTCCCGCCGAGATGAAGATGACGGAGCTGAGTCAGATTGGTAACGGACATCGGTAAATCTCCGGTCAAATTGTTATTGTAGACATCAAGAACACGGAGATTTACTAATCCGGATGAGATTTCGTCGGGAAACGAACCGTTGAAGACATTGTTAGAGAGATTAAGGTGACGAAGCCCAGAGAGATTCGAGATCTCCGGCGGGATTGGACCGGAGATCTGATTATCAGCGAGCGAGAGATTCTGGAGAAGAGGTAAATGAGATACGTCCGAGGAGAGAGTACCGGAGAGGTTGAGGCTAGAGAGATCAAGAGATGTCACGTGCCGGCGAGAGACGTCGCATGTGACACCAGTCCATGTACAGAAACTGGTTGAGACTTTCCAGGAGGCGAGAGGCGATTTTGAGTCATCTCCGGCGCCGGTGAGAGAGGATTTAAGTGAGAGAAGGGCACGGAACTCGGAGATTGGTCGCCCGGTAGAGAAGGAATGAGAAATGTGGAGAAGAAATAGAAGAAGAAGAAGCTTCATTGTTTCTCTCTCTCTTTCTCTCTTCGCTGTATGAGAAATTAGGCTTATGAGATGGTGTGAGTGTGGTGATGGTAACTGAAGAAGATGAGAATGAAGTGATTTTATTTTATAATTGAATACTACTTTATTTTGAAATTCTTTATTTATTTTTGCAATCGAATGTGTATAATACAGATGGAGATTAGGTGCCACGTCAGATTTCTTATTTTATAAGGATTTACTTCTGTCAACTACACGAATTTATGCGAATAAACCTATTTTCACCTGTACTTTTTAGGTCTTTTATAAGTTACATAAACTGTATTTTTCTTCTGTAAACTCCATAAACTTCATAAATTATTCTAATTACAAAATTTCGTTAATGTTTACACGTTAAATTGTTATTAAACCTTGATTTACTTCGAAAATCTGGTTTTAATTTCAAAATAAACCGAAGTTAAAACCAAATTTTTGAATTAGAACCAGATTTAGTAGTTATTTAAGGCATAAACATTAATAGAATTTCTGCAATTAGAAGAATTTATGAAGTTTGTGTAATTTATGAAAGAAAAATACAGTTTATGTAGTTAAAGGAAGACCCAAAAAGTACAGGTGGAAATAAGTTTAGTCGCATAAGTTTGTGTAGTTGACAGAAGTAAACCCATTTTATAACAATTATTCTAGTATTTAAACACAAAGAGTTTATAGTTTCTGCGTTTTAGCTGTTGGAGATAGATAAAACAAAAATTAGATTAAAGATCAATAAACACTATTTCTGATTGCTAAACAGTGAAATAGTATTATTTCAGAACAGTGAAATAGTATTTATTTTGTCATTCTGTCTTAAAATCAAAATTAACGTAGTAAAATTAGATGACTAAATAATTTGTAAGTTTGTACGATGGAGAATATATTATTATCAGGTTTATTTATTTTGTTTTGGAACCATGTTGTTCTTCAAACATTTGAATGTGATGTTCTTCAAGTCTTGACAAAATTCTTATAATTTCTCATATCATGCGACTACATATTTTTGTGCATTTTCTTGAAAATCCTGTGATTTTTTCCCAACTAAATTTGCAGGTATTTAAATTAAACAGAGTAATTGTTGACAACCAAAGAAACTAGTAAATAAAAAGAGTAGCTAAAATTGAAAAAGAGAAGGTTTACTTCCGTCAACTACATAAACTTATGCGACTAAACCTATTTCCACCTGTATTTTTAGGTCTTCTTTTAATTACATAAACTGTATTTTTCTTTCATAAATTACACAAACTTCATAAATTCTTCTAATTGCAAAAATTATATTAATGTTTATGCGTTAAATAGCTTTTAAATCTGGTTCTAATTCGAAAATTTGGTTTTAACTTGTTTTTATTTTGAAATTAAAACCAGATTTTCAAAATAAATCAAGATTTAATAACAATTTAACGTGTAAACATTAACGAAATTTTTGTAATTGAAATAATTTATGAAGTTTATATAGTTTACAGAAGAAAAATATATTTTATATAACTTATAAAAGAACCAAAAAATATGAGTAAAAATATATTTATTGCATAAATTCGTGTTGTTGAAATAATTAAATCCAAAAAGAGATCATTATGGGTAATCTAATCACGTACGTAAGTTAATAAAGCTTTAAAGCGAAAAATCAAGTAACTAAATTAGATTAACGGCCGAGATGTTATCATTTCTAAGGCATTCAATTGTAAGTCAAAAAAGGTTACTAATGTGGGACCCGCCTTTCAAAAGAGAGGTTTACACTAATTGGACGGTTGGGCCCATGTGTTCTAAAATATAAGTGAATTATCATGTGTGTGTTTTCTCGTAACTATGCCCTTTTTTCCGTAAAACAATGCATGCTATTTGTTTGATTTTGCTTATTATTATGTGATTTTTTTATCCGTAGTAAATATATATACGAAAACAGATAATTTAACTAAATTTAATCTCTTAATCATAAACATTATATTATTTTTTGGAAAGTAGTAAGCAAAATATAATACTTTGAAAAGTTAAAGTGAAAGTGAAAAAAAAAAGAATGCAAATGATTGATGTTATTAAAAACTACTATTCCTATCATTTTATTCGAAATGTCGTTGACGTTTTTTTCTTTATTACAAAACAAGTGTCATTTTAATTTTTTCGGTATAAAATTTTAACACAAATTATTTATTTTAATCTCTGTTTTAATTAAAAAATTGAAGATTAGATGTATAATTATTATAAATCCGAGGCAGGATATGATATTAACTGTGACCAAAAACTTACACTAGTGACCATATTACTTCTACGCCACTAAATAACTTAGCAGTTAATTGAGCTTGAATGGACTGGCCTCGTTCCATTGCGGATAAATGACTAAATCACCCTTGCGGTCAAAAACTTGACGTTGTCGGTTTTCGAATGCGAAATGACGAATGCACCCTCTTGTTCCTATGTGTTAAATTGTTGATGCAGTCCTCTGACCAGACTAGACCAGGGGGCACTATCGTAGTTCTAAGTGTGAAAAGAGGCAGTCCAGCTAGCGAGGTTTCACTATCTAATATCTCTATAATTATTTCTTGCATTCTCGTTTCATTTTTAAAATAATATTTTAATTTTTTTATTAATTGGTAAACAACTAATCCCTAATATTATTATTTGAAAAATTATATATAAATAATCTTATCCTAACGTGTTAATATACAAAAATATCATACTGATGTAAAAATATCACAACGAATTTCAGCTTAAATAATAAAATTAGTTAAGTTAGTAAATAATTACAATATAAAATCTACTTACATATAGAATAGTAGAACTAAAAAATATTTATTCAACTATTCAAATTTAACTTTATATTTATGATATAATATATTTTTTTATTTGTAAATATATTGATTGTTTGAAAATAAAAAAAAATTCAGTGATATAATTAGTAATTTCAAATAAATTATAAATAAGCTTATATTATTAGAATAATTATAATGATTAAATTGTTATTATTTGGTTATAGAATTAAATATAATTATTATTAAAACATATAACAATTAATATTTCGTAAAAAAAAAATAATTATTTTTCTTTTTTTTTAATTAATGTATATTAAATTCTATAATTAAGTTATCTAATTAAGATGTTTAGATAATAAAATAAATAATTTATATTTAAATAAAATTTAAATATTGAATAATTTATATTTACTAATAAATTATAATTTATGAATATTTTTCCCTAACATGTTAAATATGGATTTGCAATATATTAGTTGAACTCTTTTGTAAACTTCTGTTTAGACTTGGGTAGACAATATATAATATACTAGAACGTCAATAGATTCCTAAAATAAACCTTAAACTAAAATGGGAACATTATTGAGCCGAAATTATTTACAGTCCGATTTGGTAAGCACGTGCGAATGAAACTTTATGTAAGAAACTTAGTGGGTTTGATGAGGACCTTAAAGTTGTGAAGGAGTAGGTGCTTAAGGAGATTCGTTTCTCTTGATTTTATACTTTAATTCTCTTCTCTATTTCCAATCTTTTAGATTTATATTACGTTGAAAATTGAAACTTAATGACCATAAAGAAAAAAAAAACATTGGGTTAAGAGTAAATAAATAAGAGAAGAATCCAAAGGCCAGAGATTAATTTAACCAACCATGGAAGCACGTTATATCCATTACCAAGCTTTTTTTTTACTCCCTAATCTCTTCGTCTCGTGTAGTGTACCTTTTTGTCTGCTTAAGCACACATCTCTATAAGGATTCTTATTACCAACACAATATTGATTCAAATCTCTCTATTCATCAAAAAAATAAATAATTCTGATTAGTAACAAGTAGATGAATAAAATGTTTATACCACCATCTTCGTTTATGTTTACTAATCATCTAACTATGTTGATTTTTTTAATGATAAAACAAAATTCCAAGATTTGACTCAAACCTTTTTAATATATAATAATTTTTCATTCGTTGGAACCAATATTAAACGGTAGAAAAAAGCTCAATAACCATAGCTCATTGTAATAAAATTGGGAGTTTGAAAGTGTATTGTTCTGGGAGAGACAGAACCACAAAGTTAAGACTCAGGACGGGACATGTTTTGCTTAAAACCACGTAATAATAGAGAGACAACATGTTGTGAAAGCGATGTATTATGAAGAAAATAAAACCGAAAGTCTCAACAAAGTCCTTTTTTAAAAATTTGAAAACTTAGAACAAAAGGCTTTATTCCAATCTCCAGTGGTCCATTTGAAAGATGAAATAGTACCAAGTAAAAGTTAAAATGGGACCATAAAACTTGTCATCTTCACATCATCACTCTGTTTCTCAGTCGGACCATCACGGACTTAAAACATGGTCCTACGACACAATCCCATAACTTATCTCTACGAGCTGAAAATTTGATTTTGTGAAAACACAGAGAATCAGAGAGGAACCATGTTGTGAAGATTTTCTGTATTAGCTGCCTCAACTCTCAAGTCCTTTTCCACTTGCAGGATTTTGTTCGACCTAATGGTAGAGCTTGTGTCTTTTTTACATCTGTGTCGCATTTGTCCATCATTAGACAATCAAAACAGAATTACATCAGTGAGAAAAGGATGGTTTTTGAAATAATATGAATATTATTTTCCATTTTCCATATGTTACTGTTAGGATTTTATGATTCTTTTCTATTGCTTGGTTTTGGATTGTTTAGAAATAAAAATATAAAATTTGATTATCGAGTTCCTAATTAAAATACTTCTCGGTAAGATATCTTTCCTACAAACTTCAGTATAAATCTGATAAACCTTTTACAATACAACCAAATCTGTTATAGCCCTTCTATCTCTTCTCTCTCTTCACGAATTTTCTCTCTTCTTTTTCCTGGGCGTTTTTTCTTTTGATGCTAGATGAAAATCTAATTTTGTGATGTATTTATACTCGTTAAATACTCATTAGAGTTTATTTACCTTTAAATTTTTTTCCTGATCCAAAAAAACTTGGAAGAAGTGTAACTTTTACCAACAGTTACTATAAAGTTAATATCGGGGTAACTTTCTGAGGTTTTCCGCCTGGCTTCTATTTTGTCATGGGGTGAATTTTAAAGAAACGATAGTTCTTCGGTGAATGTTGAAGATATTAATAATAGTGGGTTTTTTTCAAAGTTTCCGTATATTATAGCTTCCGCCTGATTTCTCTACTTTGTCGTTCCCGGCAAATTTCCCGAAGGCACTAAAACACTGAAAACGATGCAATCAGTGGCGAATCTTCCGGCGATATGGAATCTGCCGCTGCGTGGTTCATCCTCGAAAGTCCATTTACTGAACCTTAAGCATCGAAAGGCTCTTCATTGTTTGAGGTTGATTTCGAGTTTCGATTCTTTTTTATTCGAGAGATTTCTCTTTCTGCTGTACTTGTTCTGATCTCGTCAGGTCAATAGTAAATTTGATTACATTTGATTAAAATTGTAGATTTGTTGGATAGTCCGAGAATTTCACGAAACTATGCCAAGCTATTAGATAGTTATGCAATGAAGTTTTAATATTTATGTTGAGTTATATGCTAAAAACTTGTTTTTTTTTCTTCATTTTCATTCCAGGACAGAAGGACATGAAGAGTTTGAGAGCTCTCAGGTTAGTATTCGTTGGATTGAAATATGTTAATCTTCTCTGATTTTCTTGCAGAATGTAACTGTTTAGTTTACAGGAAAATCTTGGACTATCTTCTGTTACAAAAGAAACAAAGCATAAGGACATATGGAACCTCTTTAAAGAAGCTCAGCAAAGTAAAAAAAATTCTTGATGCCATTGGTTTGATTTTTTTCATATTAAGTTAACTTACCCATTGTATTGTATTGTCTTTGCTGTGTATTTTAGATATCCTTTTCTTAAACAAGCAACGCCTAGCTGCATTTGAGGAGTTAGAAAATTTGAAGAAGGAGAAAGATGAATTACTAGAGAGGATAAACCAATTGGAAGAAGAAAGTCAGATCGCAACGAAGAAAGGTTTCTCTTTTTCTGCAACTCCTGTTTTGATTGATCATAGATATGTTTCTCAGAAGTCATATTTACCATGTATGTGCAGACAAGTCTTCTCTACTGTGGGAGTTGCTTCTCTGTATTGATTCTATAGTGATCAATGGATTAATTGGAATTGAAGAAGCTTCATCCCTGAGAAGGCTGGTTACGGATCATGAATTTAACATCTCTGAGTTTCCTCTTGATGTTCTACAAGAAGGAGATACTGAGGTTCTAGCAGCACTTAGACATTTCTCAAGTAAAGGCAAAAGGTGAGTATTCTTTTGTACTTTATGTTCAAACTGTAAGTCAGATTTTAAATTTATAACCGGCTTTTATTTGTCATTCGTTTGCAGGAATGGTCTCCACGTGATTCATATTTGCACCGAAATGGCTCCATTAGTTTCCGTTGGCCCTTTAGCCTCATATATTACAGGACTGTCTTGTGCACTCCAAGGAAAGGGCTACTTGGTTGAAGTTATACTGCCAAAGTATTAATCAAATCCTTCAGACACACACACACACACACATATAAATAATATTTGTATTATCACCAACTTTAATTGTGAAGCAGAATCCTACTAATGAATACCGTTCTCATTAATAGATATTCTACTCTTGATTTGGACAAAATTGAAGGTCTGCGGGAAATTGAAGCTGATGCATATTCTTATTTTAATGGTCAGCTGCATGCTAACCGAATATGGACTGGGTGAGTGAGATGTTGACAGTTAATTTTCTCATAAAGTTGATATTCTTCCTCAAATTACGGCAAAACAGTACCTTGTTTATGCAGAGTTGTCTCTGGAATTGGAGTGACACTTATTCAACCATTGTACTACATATCAATGTTTAGCCGCGATAAAGTTTATGGCTATCCGGACGATATTGATAGGTCAGTACTTCCATTAAGCTTGATCTACATTTGTTCTTAGACTAGTTTGATTTATTTGTGGGGGATCTTTATCGGTTAATAAAATCAGATTTGCCTACTTTTCTCGTGCTTCATTGGATTACATTGCAAAATCTGGAAAGCAGCCTGATGTGTTACACATTCACAACTGGCAAACTGCAATAGTTGGACCGCTGTTTTGGGATGTTTTTGTTAATCAGGTAAAATAAAAACTCTTAAAATTCAGAGTTCATTTTAAAGATCGTTACGCCATAGTTTTCCTGTTGCCATCTCTTTGCGAAATTTGTAGGGACTTCAAGGTACAAGAGTACTCTTGACATACCAAGAATTTGACTCAAAGGCAAGCCACTTTGTTTTTTTTCTTTTTCCCTTTCTGTTTTAAACATTCTAATCGATTAAGAACTTATGTTATCTTGTGTTCTAGTGTCTTGTCCCTCCTGAAAAATTGGAGCTATGTGGACTTGATCCACCTAGTCTTCATCGTCTTGATCGCTTACAAGATAACACGAATCCGCAAGTGGTTAATATTTTGAAGGTAGGTGTTAAGGAAAATACAATACACAAAAGTTAGACTCTTATTCTCAAATTTTCTTTTCTTTGTTCTTCGTTAGGGTGGTATTGTCTACTCAAACAAAGTTGTAATAATGCCAGCCTCAGATTCTGAGGCAAGGACACTCCATCATAGATCAATCCCTGGTCTAGAACCAACTTTAGCTGTTCACAAGTAAATTCCTGATACTTTTTAGCTATCTTTAAATATATCAATCACGGTATAATAAATTAGCTTCTTCTCTTACAATTTAGGGAGAAGTTGTTTTTTGCTCCCTTTGGATTGGACAACTCAACATGGGATCCTTCAAGAGATGTTTATCTCCCTGAAAACTACAGTGTTAAGGATATACGGGGAAAATCAATCTGCAAAATTGAATTGCAGCGTCAACTTGGTTTAGTGGAGGATGCTTCAACCACCATTGTATGTGTTTCTCGCTTTCTGGTTTTTTGTAAGAGATAAAAGCTATAAGTGGAGCTAAATGCATTAACCATAATCTTACTTCATGGTGATTATCACAATTAAAACGTATTTTTACTACTCTTTTAAGGTAGGGTGCATCTTTTCAGAAATATCAGATGTTGATCTTGAGAGGTTGAAATCACTTGTTCGGAATCGAAATAGGAATGATGTCCAGGTTAAAATGCTCGATCTCCCCGCAGATTATAATACACTATTCAAGAATCTAATTAAACATTTTCTCATTTTCCTCTGTGTTTTTCTTTTCCTGCGGGATTGAAAAAACAGTTTGTTATAATGTTAATAAGTGAAGATCAGATGATAATCAGGAAGGTGGAGACAATCAAAGATGAAGAGGTAAAGTAAATTAAAATCAATTTTTTGCATTCCAATTTTTCTTTGTTTCTTTCATCTTATTATCTTGCGCACTCATAGATATTTGTATAATCTTCAACAGAAGGGAAATTTGAAGGTTTTGACAGAACAGAGCAAAGTTGTTTCGCATCTGATTTTTGCAGGATCAGACATTATGTTGTGCATGAACTTTCATGATTCAGTTCTCCAAGTCCCTGTAAGTTTCCAAACTCCATTATTGCTCTATGAGACTGGAATTTTGTCATAATCAGTTACTGATTCTCTCATATGATGAAGCTAAAAGCTTTGAGATATGGAACAATACCAGTCGGACTTAACTGCAAAACCACCGGGTTTATTGATTCAACGTTTGGGAACACGTCCTTAGACCAAGCTTTAGATCTTATGGTGGGTAACACTAACCTTAAAAGAGAAATTCAAACATTCAAAAGAATCACTAGTCGTTGTATATGCTAAGTGTATGTGTGTCATGATGGATGGTTGCAGATGAAGAATCCGAGAGTGTGGAAGTTAAAAATAACGGAAGCAATGGAGAAAGACTTGTGTTGTGATGTTCACGTCTCTGCATATACTTCCATTAAGAACATGTGAATGTAGAGAAAGCAGAAAATATCGATTAACACATTCTTCACTATATATCATCTAAATAAGCAAAGCCTTGAAATCTTGACCAGCAGGTCGTACTGGTTCAACCGCTAACCGGCTGGTGTCCTCGTTTTGGATTTCTCTTAAAACCAAGCTCTAAAAATATTGTACAAAAGATATAAAAAGATTGTAGTTTTCAAGTATTTTATCTGGCCTCTTAATTAATGTAGAATATAGTAAAATTTAACTTGAGACTTAATATAAAATAGGGTTTTGAAAACGGAAAATACGTCCTTTTCCCCATAATATCTGTTTGATTAAAAATGGGAAAACCGGAAACAAATCCCAAGTAGAATATATCGTATGTGAAAATTTAAAACAAATCCCTAATAGAAACTCCAGTTGTTACAGAAGTGAGAATATACTCCAAATCAAAACAGGATTCGGTTTTACGGTATAACAGCTGTGTATATATATTACATTAGATTTATATCTTCTTCTTTTTCTCCTTTAGTAAAGAAAGACAGAGTGTGAGAACCTGAAATCTGAGAAAGAGATAATGACGAAAGTTGGTCAGAGAGATTCTTCAGCTATAGCAGAAGGTTCGACACCGACGGCTAAAAATCGATTTTGGACACCGGGAAGGTAAAAGATACAACAGTTTTGTTTCTTTTTGGAGGGGTTTTTAATGTCGAATTATGATGATGACGATAATGATTTGTCTCTCTGGTTTCGTGAAAACGATTTTAACGTGGTTGTGTAAAATATGAATTCTATGATTGGGTCGATTAGCTTAGGCAAGAATTTCGTGATTTGGAACTTTTTAGGGAAGTAGCTAAACCACAAAACTGATCTCGTTTAGATTTCCCAAATTGAATTTCGCCCTAGATTTATGGGTTTAATACCAGATTTTATTAACTAGAGATTCTAACTTTCTAACTCTTGACGGATTCTATTTGTAGATTCGTCGCGATCTTGTGTATCGTTAACTTGATCAATTATGTGGATCGAGGAGTGATCGCAAGTAATGGTGTTAATGGAAGCTCACGAACATGTGACACCAAAGGGGTTTGCTCAGCAGGAACTGGAATTCAGTAAGATTTTTTTTTTGTGATTTCTAATATCCTATTTATTGAACGATTAAGAAAAAAGACTTAACTTTTGTTTTGTGTTGATACAGAGGAGAGTTTAGCTTAACAAACTTTCAAGATGGTCTATTGTCATCTGCGTTCATGGTTGGACTTCTTGTGGCTTCTCCAATCTTCGCTGGATTGTCAAAAAGGTGAATTTTTTTATAAACAGAATCCTGATGTTCTGTTCTCGTTTTAGGGAATACTTAAAAGGTCGTTGGTTTGATTATCTCTTTCTTTGGATGATTGCTTGCAGAATCCATCCTTTTAAATTAATTGGTGTCGGATTAACTGTTTGGACTATTTCTGCTGCTTGTTGCGGATTTTCCTACAACTTCTGGATGATTGCTGTTTTTCGAATGTGAGTATTCTTTAATGCTACCCTTTTTACGTCTCTTTCAGTTCTGTTTTTGTATGATAACTAACATCTTTTCTTTTCATAACTTGCTGTAGGTTTGTTGGGGTTGGTGAAGCTTCCTTCATTAGTCTTGCAGCACCATATATTGATGATAGTGCTCCGGTTTCACGGGTTAGTTTTCAACTCGGTTACTTATTAACTGTTACAATTTTCAGCTAGTTTACTCATTAAAACTAATTTAATTTTTTGGGTTTCTTCCAGAAAAATCTTTGGCTTGGGCTGTTCTACATGTGTATACCAGCAGGAGTTGCTCTAGGCTACGTGTTTGGTGGATATGTAAGTATAATGCTTGACTATTTTCGGGCTATAAGTGTTCTGCATCTAAGGAAATATATGTTTATATTTTATTCGCTTCAATGTTCAGGTTGGAAACCATCTTGGATGGCGTTGGGCGTTTTACATAGAGGCAATGGCAATGGCTGTCTTTGTTGTTTTGTCCTTCTGTATTAAACCGCCGCAGCTAAAAGGTATCGCAACTAGATGCTTTAATCTTGATTGTATTGTCTCTAGTTCCTTTTTGAAATTGTGCCAATTTTGAGTAAATTGATCCCTTCTCTGTGTATAGGTTTTGCTAATAAAAGTTCGAAGAAACCCTCTACATCTATTGAAACTGTCGCACCTGCTGATGCAGATGCGTCACAAATCATAATCGAAACCCCCAAGTGAGTTGCTCTATCGTCTCTTCATTGTCCCGGTATATGCAAAAGGCAACTATACGTACTAATATTCTCCTCTCTTTTTGTTGGGTAGATCCAAGAGTCAAAACCTGTTGGTTATATTTGGAAAAGACCTGAAGGCTCTTTTCTGCGAGAAAGTATTTATAGTAAATGTTCTGGGTTACATCACCTACAACTTTGTAATTGGAGCTTACTCGTATTGGGGACCAAAAGCTGGTTTTGGTATCTACCATATGAAAAATGCAGACATGATTTTTGGAGGGCTTACAATCATATGTGGGATAATTGGAACATTAAGCGGAAGCTATGTGCTTGATCGCATAAACGCTACACTTTCTAACACCTTCAAGGTAAAAAAAAAAAGAAAAATTCACTAAACATTCTGTTCTTACAATGAATAACCCCTTTTACTGATTACCTCTTAATTAATCTTTTAAACAGTTACTAGCTGCATCAACTTTACTCGGAGCAGGTTTCTGTTTCACTGCTTTCTGCATGAAGAACATGTATGCCTTCATCGGTCTATTCGCACTGGGAGAAATTCTAATCTTCGCACCACAGGTAATATCTTAAAATGTTTTCAATTATATTTGTCACAATGTGTTTGATCCTAATACATTTGCTTTCTCCCTTGTTTTCTTTTGCAGGCTCCAGTTAACTTTGTGTGTCTCCATTGCGTTAGACCTAACTTGAGACCATTATCAATGGCTGTTTCAACTGTTTTGATCCATGTCTTGGGCGATGTTCCTTCTTCTCCACTTTTTGGGAAAATGCAGGTTTGCATTTTCTGAAAAAGATTTTTGGTTTTCATTTATTTAGAACTATAGATTTATTAACTGTCCATGTTTGTAATTGCAGGATCGTCTCAAAAACTGGAGAACTTCAACTCTTATAATTACTTCAATCCTCTTCCTCGCGGCTATTATATGGGGCATTGGTAAGCACTCCAAAATTGCTCTTTTTTTCTTTATATATATAATTTTCTAAGCTAGTTGTTTGCTTGCAGGGATATTTATGAATAGTGTTGACCGGTCTAATGAAAAAAGTGAAGATGATGAGGCCGAAGAAGAGAGCAAAGCAGACAACGTCTAATTTTTGAAGACATTTATCATTTTGACGACCAAATAATTTTTTAGATTATTTTTGTTCAATTGAACAACAATTCATTTGATTCATTTTTTCTCCTTATATTCTCAGCTCCTTTTTTTGTACATAAACTAATCTTCTGAAATAAATTTTTTACTTCCCAGACCTTCATATTTTATCGAGGTCTTCGACGTTAATGGGTGTGAATTTTTTTCTTTTAATAGCATTATACATGATCGAATCTGATAATTCTAGTTAAAAAACGATTATAAATGTGTAATTGTGAAAATTTCTGCCAAATCCTAATTTACACTATGATTCTACGTTAGCTAATTCACAGGAATTTGGAGCTTGATAGAAAGTCTTGAACGGAATAAAAGATGCTTAGATTCTTCTAGAGCGAAAGGCTTCCATGAACAGAGCATTGAAAAAGAATAAAGAAAAAGAATTGTTCTCATTCAAATAAGAAAAACTATGAAAAATTAATGATCCACGAATCAATGGGTTTTTCTTTTTACTTTCGTCTACTAAACATTATTCGTTTTATTATAGTTGATGAATTTTCTGATTCAAAGTAAGGGCATTGTTTTATGAAACACAATTGGTCCTATTTTTGGATTGAAACATGGTTGGTTCATAATCTTCATCACTTAGAAGTTTGGACCAGCTGCAAGGATCTGTTGAGCTAACTTCCCATCCTCTCCAATCTTATGACTTGTGAATGTCTCAAAATTGTTTCTAAACAGACCAGCCAACTTCAACAATGTATCCTTATAAGCCACTTTGTCTTCCCACTGCACCAAAAACACGATCACACATAAACAAAAATGTCGAAATTTTCTTTTTTAGTAAACAAACCAATATAGTTTGTTTCCTCTGACTTACTGCATTCATAGGTTCCAGAATCTCAGAAGGCACTCCTTCAACTTCATTTGGAATCTCCAAACCAAAAATCTCTGTTTTGTGATAAGTGGCATTCAAAAGACTACCAGAATGTATAGCATCAATAATTTTTCGTGTGTACGCTAACTTGATTCTACTTCCAGAGCCATAGCTGCAATACAACCATGAAAAAAATGTTGAAAAATTGTAATCCTTTTGTTTTTACATTTAATAACTGAGAGATGAATGGTTTACCTTCCGCCGGACCAGCCGGTGTTAACAAGCCAAGCGGTGGCTCCATGAGCCTGCATTTTATCGGCTAACATAGCTGCGTATTTGGTTGGGTGAAGCATAATGAAAGCAGCACCAAAACAAGCCGAGAAAGTCGCTCGAGGCTCTTTGACTCCTTCCTCTGTTCCTGCGACCTGCAAAACCACAGAATCATCGGTTAAATTACAGTGAACCGATTTGGTTAAGAAAGTGAAATGGAAATGTTTGGTATGGAATTTTACGAGAGCAGTGTAGCCACTGATGAAATGATACATAGTCTGAGCCAAATTGAGCTTGCTAATTGGAGGCAAAACACCGAAGGCGTCACAAGCCAGTAGGATGACGTTCTTCGGGTGTGGTCCAACACATGGTATCTTGGAGTTGGGAATGTACTCTATCGGATAAGCTGCACGTGTGTTCTCTGTCACGGATTTGTCTGAATAATCCACTTCTCTTGTGTGCTCATCAAACACTACATTCTCCAGTACTGTTGTGTCAAGAAAACAATGCAAAAAAACATACTTTAGTTATATTTTAAGGAAAAATAAATAAATATATATAGAAGATATTATCTTTGAAATGTGAAAACAACCTGTTCCAAATTTGATAGCGTTCCAGATATCAGGCTCTTTCTCCCTGGCCAAATCAATGCATTTGGCGTAACAACCACCTTCGATATTCGAAACTCCAGTCTCACTCCAACAATGTTCATCATCTCCAATCAAATATCTGTTATGATCAGTGGACAATGTTGTCTTTCCAGTTCCAGATAATCCGAAAAAGAGAGCAACATCTCCATCTTTTCCCATGTTACAACCAGAGTGTAGAGACAAAATCTTTCTCTTAGGCATCAAATAATGCATTACACCAAATAGTCCTTTCTTCATTTCTCCAGCATATTGTGTCCCTAAAATCACCATCTCTCTTCTTCCTAAGTTTATGTCCACACTTGTCGATGATGTCATGTAATGAGTGTAACGGTTACATGGGAACTTCCCCGCGTTATATATCGTGAAATCCGGTTTACCAAAATTCTCTAACTCCTCAGCTGTTGGTCGGATACACATGTTGTGCATGAAAAGAGAATGGTATGCTCTTGCTGATACAATTCTTACTTTTATTCTGTTCTCTCGATCCCAGTTTAGGTATTGATCATTCACAAACACCTTAATTACAATAAATTTTAAATATATTACCATTTCTTTTCTTTTGTATGTTTTCAACTATATATATATAATATTCGGTTGACTAATTGTTACCTTGTCCAAAGAGTTCAAGTAATCAACAGCTCTTTCTCGGTTCACCAAAAAGGTTTGTTCATCCATTTCGATGTTTGGCGATCCTCTGTTAAAAAAAATATATGCCTCTTAATGTATTATATATTATGGGTGAATAATACTAAATCTAAACGAAACCACATTGACATTTTAAGGAAATAAAAAGTTTCTACATAATTTGGTGATATTTGTTTGTTGACGTCGATAGATATATGAAATGTAAAGATAAAGAGACTCACTTTCCCCACCACAGCTCGGACTCTGTGGTCGCATCCTTAACCACACGCTTATCTTTAGGAGACCGGCCGGTTTTGGCTCCCGACAACGTAGCCAATGCACCGGTAGATGTCACGAACGATCCTTTCTCATACTTAATCGCCTGCTCGTACAATTCTGCAATCGTAAAATTCCAAATGTGACGTTTTGTTTTATAAATATACGTATAACCAAATTAAAACGGTGGCGTTTTGGTGGTGTTACCGGCGGGAGAGAGGTTATGAAGGACGTGAGTGAACTTCAAAGCGCTGTCACTGACGTCAGCAGCCGGAAGTGACGTGGGAGTGTGTGGCACATGCGCCACTTTCGCCGCCGACGTCGGATCTCCTCTAATTAACTTTGGTCCTGTCTCTCTCGTCAACGAAGCCAACGATGCACTGTAGTTTTATTACCATTACATATATCATTTATGCAAAATTTAACAAATGAAAAGATTACGATGTAATGACAGTATTTAATTGTTTGACATTAAAATTACGACAACACTACAAATCACGATTCACATAAATTGTGCAATCGTTTAACAATAACATCATTCCAACGTTTTGCTTATCAATTCTAATGTTAAAATTCGCCTTTTACCTTTTTTGGGTTTCCTAAAATTCAAGTTTTCATTGGCTTAATTAATAATTTCAAGTTGTACATTCACCATATAGTTTTACTAATTGGACATTGTGATAATATTAATAACAAATGTACACACCTGACGGATTGAAGCATGGTTTCGCCGGTAACAGGAGTGGTAGGGCCACTGGTTCCCATCACAACACCGCCGCCTTCTTTGAGAGGAGTGGTGGGAGCAGATCGTTTCTTCTGGAGACTATGGAGCTCGTCGATGGTCTGAAAGTTGACCCGCGGTGCGGTGTCGTCATGGCACACGTCCCTCGACGTCGGAGATTTAGCGCCCTTCTCCGTCGTTATCCTCGGAAGCGCATCACGCGCAGCCGCAGCCGAGAAACTGAATTCTCCATCACTATTTTCGCTTCCCTTTCCCCCCATTTCCGCTAACGTAGGATTAAGATCAACATACACAATATTAACACACACCAACATATAATATATGAATTTAAATAGAGCTATGAAGAAAATGTTAATACCAGAATGTCTGCTTTTTCTTCTTGTAGAAGACTCAGAAAATATAAAACAAGGAAAAACAAAATTTGTCTGAAGGAGAGATGAATGGATGATGGGAAAGAGGAAGAAGTAGCCGCTTTTATAGGCTTCCTTTGACTCAGTTATTTATGAAATCACTTTACGCTTCTTGACTAACTAACCCTTCCTAATCGTGGTTTGTCTGTAATTAATTACTTGATGATTATCACGTTAATTACTCATATACCAAGTTATGTAAAATTCTAGATTATAATATCTTTTTTTCCAATCTATACTATTTAATACTATCTAGATTATTTATTTATACTACTAGTAGTATTATTCTTACTATTGTCTATTGATAGATGACTAGACTATTATGTTGATTTGAACACATGGGTTCATCACAATACATATACTCGTTGTCCGATTGATGAGAATGTATTAATGTCTTCACGTTTTGTAATTAATTAACAATTCTGGTAACATTCCACGACTATACAATTTCTTTAATAGTTTTAAAATATGTCTGCATTTTAAATGCATGATAATAAACTATATATATCGTTTTCAAAAATCTTTTCCGTACAGATTACAAACATATTTTCAAAGCACGATTTTTCCCCAACTGTGCTTCAGATGTCTGACTTACATTATATACTGATCCAATTCAAGGGTCGTTACGTTGAATACGAAATAAAATCTGGATTAGTTAACATGTTGTGATAGTTGTAATCTTCAGTCTAATATATACAGTTTCTTTGCCATACGAATGATAATACATATAATAAAATAAACATAAAACGTAATCCCACTATGAAATAGATAACTATTTCTTCATTTTCTAATAATAATGAATCCTCTATGAAAACGTTTCAATAAACAAATTCATTTGTAGAGAATACTTTTTATTACCAACGCAATGCGCCGGCCAACCTTAGCTATATTGATTTGAAAGACAATTCCTACGTGGTTACGTGATGATGAAGTAAAAAAAAAAAGTTTACTTACAAATTAAAAGTACATAAATCTATAGCCTATAGGGATATGACATGTAGTCTATTGTAAAAGCCAAGTGTCAGTATGTTGATCTGGACCGTTGATTTCAAGGGACGGCGATCAGAAGGTCAATGTTTGACAGCTTTTCGCAGGTCACAACCACGTCAGCTGCCTTATCTCTCTGCCGCATTACCGGGAATGTAGACATTTTGAGAGTTGACTAAGTTTTGGTAAATGATTTAAATTCCATTAATTTAGTTTAGTCAATGAATGAAATTATAGATTTAATACTACATTCAGAGAGAGAGAGAGAGATTTTGGTGATTAGTCAATAGACAATTTCAAATAATGCTATAACAAACTTAAGCAAAACTCAAATATAATTATAAACTTTTAAAATTTAGTGTTTTTGTTATTTATAAGAAAATACTTTTAAAATATGAAACTAATTATAGTAATTTTGAAATAAGTTTTTTAAATATATGTCTTATGTCGATTAAATAGATAATTTTCGGTTTTTAGTTTTGTATTTTTTACATAAATATATATCTCTAATCTATTATTTGTAATATAATAAATAAAAGAATAAATGTTAATGATAAAATTAAATTTGTGAGAAAAAAATAGTTTTTTCTTTTGTCACTAGTACACAACGTACCGTCTCAATAATTTAATATTTTCATACGAAAAATGGTGAAATTGAACTCTACATTTTTGTAATGAACATAGAAGTAATGCAACTAATATCTCATTTAATTATTCGAAAATAGAGGAAGATATAGTTATAACTATGTTTTTTAAAAAAAAAATACTATTATAACTATAAAAATTGCATAATTTTGGGCTTAGCTCCATTTTAGTTTTCGCCCTTTCACGCTCATAGCCATTTGTACGGCCCAAGGAAATGACAAACATGAAAATTAAAAGGCTTTATTTTGAGAAAAGCCATATATTAATGGGCTTACACATTCTTCTTCTTTTTTCCTTTTTCTTTTTTTTTAACTCAACCGGATTGCACATATATGGTAAGGAAATTTCAAATGAATTTTTGTTTTGTTTTAAATAATAATAATTAATCCGTTTTATTAGATGAAATAAACATGGCCATATGAACAATGACATTGCGTATGAAAGGGTATTAGTATTTAATTTTAATTTGACCATTAGTTCGAGATTCTTCCGGCACTGACCATTTGGAATCACGTAGAGAAGTGGACCTTGTACATTAGTTATATCATACTTCATTTAATAACACACAATTCAAGATTGAAAAAAAGAAAATTGCCACTTGGCGTTAGATTTATAATGGTTTGTCATTATTATATGGAGTAGTTAATTACTCCGTTAGTAATAAACATTCTACTAATCCTTAAATATTGTTATAAATGTTATTGTTAAGAATCAAAGAAGCCACTGTACTAGCTTGCTGATATTCATTTAACCTGATGGATATTAAGAACATGGACATCTAACTCAAAACCAATTGACAATGAGTGGAGTAGCTCATGCACTTTATATAGGTGTGTAGAAAGCTCACAACTTCCAATGTGGAATTTTACACACTCTAATAGGCCTCTTCGAGATGTGGGCGGGACACGCACCAAAATCTCGAATATACCACGATAATACGGACCATTTTCAATGTGGAAAACCGTTTTTGTAGGAAATCGCATGTCGGGCTAACTTGGGCTCTGATACCATATTAGGAAACATATGTATCCAACTCAAAACCAATTGACAATGAATGAAGTAGCTCATGCACCTTATATAGGTATGTAAAAAGCTCTCAATTTCCAATATGAAACTTTAGACACTCTAATAATGAATCTTCCGTTTTATCATGTATACTAATTTAGGATATATATATAGATATATAATTCCAATTTTTTGTTTTTATTCTCCTTAAAAGATATAATGTATTCATCTAATCTTTCTCTTTCTCTTTTAATCACCAAATACTAACTTTCGAAAATGACAGAGTACGATGTGGACCTCTTCCTTTAGATCCAAGGTCGCCACGATAGCTTGTTTTGTTTTTTTGATGTTTTTGATCAAATCATGTGGTCCAAATTTGAATGTAAAAGAATTTAGATAGAAACCATATTTAAAACTTCTGTGTCTCTTTTTTTATTTGCAAGATATGTTATTATATAACCACCTGAGATACTTCTTTTAAGTTTTCTATACAAAACGGCCATATAATGATTATCGCATGACTAATCATGATCATAAGTAATGGAAGAATATAAAATATAATAAATCCATTAAATTTAAACGGCACGATAATATAAACTTAGTATAACTTTTACTTTTGATTTTGAAGTCCAGCGTTGCAAGCACTCTCTCTCTCTCATAATTCACTTTTAATTATATAAAGAGAACACTTCAATTCTTTTATATACAATCTTTTCCACATTTTCAGACAATGATTTGGATTTTCTGGAATTTACAAAAAGGAAGAAGATAAAAGGTAAAAGATCAATTAATTGTCATGTAGGGTTCCAATCTCTGTATTACAAAAGGCCACACCCGTCGACTACTGCTTGTCATTATCATGCACCTTACGGTCCCTTTCTAAAATTCAATATTACATTTATTTAAACCTGACTAAATTATTTGTTATACTTAATTATATATACCATATCTTCAAAACTTATTGAAATTAAAAATATAAAAGGAATTTAAAATCTGGCGTTTTCCAAGCCGTGCATGTCGCTAACGCGATTTAAATGCTTCCTCATGATAGCCACTTTCGCCAACTTCTCTGCGGCTCTCCAAGCCGATGTCGGTGTAAGTTGCTCGCCTTTCTCATCGGCTCGGTTTACTAATCCAGTTTTCGGTTTAAACCGGTTTAACTCGGCTAACTGAGCCTCCAAGCTCTTTGAGCTATCATCAGCGTGCGACACATTTGATTGAGCCGCCGTTAGAACTTGATAGGCTCCGGCTAAATTATCACGTTCAAGCAGCTTGCGTGAATCCGCGACAGCGCGGCACACCGAATGAAGATTTCTCAACCGTTCGATGCTCGGCGTTACGAACCGTACGTTTTGTGGCCGCGGGATCAAAAACCGTTTTTCCATGGGACACGTCATAGGTTGAAGGGTCGTCGGGTCCACGATCGAAGACCGTACGGACATTACATGATGGGACCCGCTCGACGAAGTTGGTACTTTGAGCTCTACGAGAAACTCTCTCTCTTCCTCGGCGAAGAGATTTCCCACTACAACGGCCGAACCGGATCCGAAACTCTCCGGCCGACCAGTTAAAGAGTACACCGCTGAGATCTCAGCCAATGGAGAACCGGAGACCAAACCGAGATCGAGCTTTACGTCATGTAGAGCCACGTTAAGTAACGTACCGATTCGCTCGTTGAACGCGTCTCGAAGCGACGCGTGATGCAGCGCAGTTGGAGCAGCAATCCAAACGGAATGAACCGGGATATCCGGACGAGATAACCGCGTGGTTGACACGATGAATGGCACGCGCGAGTTGTTTAATTTAGCTTGAAGAACCGCCGCCGATTGATCCTGACCGTCCGATAAAACCAAGATGCTCGTCGACGGATTCCGCTCTCGCCGATCTTCAACGACCTTAACCGCTTTTTTTATTGCGTCGTCAACGCTCATTCCGAGGCCTCCCGTCGAATGGATTCCGACGAGTGCGTCGATGATCCTCCGCGTCGATCGTCGCCCTTTTGCTGTCATCCGCCGTAATGGCATTAATCGCTTCGACCCCGTCGAGAACACGACGATTGATAGCCGATCCATCTCTCGGAGCAGAGAGATCACTAGTCGCATCGCATGCTTAACCGTCTGCAAATTGGCTGTGCCTCTGCTCAAATCGAGAACTGTTACCAGATCTATCGATGGCCTACGCGCTTTAATCGCATCTGTGATCGACGAAGGCAACGGAGTCGCCTTCAGTTTCATCATTACGACGTGCGTCTCGTTTCTTCTCCCAGTTTCCACAACTGCGCATTCCGGCTGCAACTTAACCTCCAGATTTCCGGAGATTGAAGGAATCGGATCAACTAAAGCAGGCGTAATCGAAGGATCCGCAAAGAATCCAGGGAATTCGTCGTCTTCCTCAGCGCCGTCGTTTTCGTCAGATTCCAGTATAGTGTTGAACTGAGCAAGAGAAACCGGCGAATGAGTAAGCGGCTCATCGTCGTTATAGATTCTTAGTGATTTTCCCGTCTTGATTTCTCGGATCTCAGACTGTCTATTCGGGTCGGACACTGTCAGAGAATTCGAATCCGGTTTCGGCGCGTGACTCCACGTAGCGGAACAAAACGGACAACGCTTGTCTTCTAATCTGACGGCACAAGAGAGGTGAAACGAATGTGAACACTCCGCCGTGAAAATCGCCGTTGAATCGGTTCGACCGGGATTCAGTCTCTGCAAACAAATCCCACATCTACTACTAGTACTCTGCATATAGAAAAATCGATATTTAGATTAACTTAAATGATTATAAACTTCAAAGTTAGAACTGATTAAATAAAAAACAAGTACCTTGTTGAGAAGAAGCGTTGCACGGAGGAGAGAAACGCCGCCATGGGAAGAAGAAGATGATGATTTAGGAGAAGAAGGGTTAGAAAAAAACTTAGGACTCGAGCTATTACTGGTCCTTGGAGTAGCATTGCTCGTAGTTTTGCAATGGAGTTTGGGGCTAGTGGGAAGAGATGGGATAGCGACTGCCGTCGAGCTGGCGGAGCGGCATCCAATGCCACCACCGCCGTTGCCACGAGGCCGGAGACGGGGAGTTGATGGGTTGGAGAAAAAACTAAACTTTGATCGGAATTTAGGGGTGGTAATTGGAGGAGGATCAATGGTATTGAGTTGTGATGATGATGATGATGATTGTTGAGGTTTCTCTTGATTATTTGAAACGGCAGTGCAAAACGCTTTTCTCCAACCAAACACCATTTCCAATTGAAAAAATTCAAGAAACAAAAACAGTCTTTCTTTTCTTTGGTTCTTTCTTTCTTTCTTGCTTCTTTTTCGAAGTAATTATATAGAAGACGAAGAACTTTGGGCATGGATCATAAGGAGGATGGAGAAATTAAATAAAGATAAAAAAAAGACTAGAGAGAGAGAAAGATTTCTTCTTCAGTGATGTTTCGAAACTTTTAATAATTGTTAATTCTGCCACTATTAAAAGGTAAAAATTGTGACTTTAATGCGTCTGAAATGGCTTTTGTTTCCATTTGCATGTAAATCATTCATAATATTTTTTTGCCTCGAAGAAAATCACTACTGAATCACTGATTCGTTACGTCCCCTTCGTTTTTTTGTGTCAAATTGTCTTTTATTTCCATAACTTTCTCTTATATTTCAAATGTTTAAAGTTAAAATAGTCAACGCTATAACCGACCATATGCATATGAGATTTCATTTTAACTTAAGACACGGAGATCTTTTGTTTCCATTTGCATGCAACTCTTTCTTTTCTAATAAATTGTAAATTAAATTGAAGCTTAATTTCCATTTTTTACTAACATATCGAAGTTGAACTTGGTTGAATTCTTCCTCTATGCCCATCTTGATGTTTAACTTGTCGATTTGATAAGAATCCTCAACAATTTTGAATGGATGAATTTGGATTCGTATATAATTATCTAATGTGGTTAATTCAATAAACACCCAAGTTTTTCGAACTTGTTGGATTCTTCGAAATGTGCAAAGTAAGATATTTCTTCTCGCCATAAAAAAAGTCAAACGAAATTCATGTGGCACGTGACGTTAAAATCCGAGCAAATCGGTAAACTGTTTTCTTTTAAAAAATGTAAATCACAGAGGACATTAAAACTGCGTCGTATTAGGGTTTATAGGACCAGAGATCTAAAGGTATTTATTTGTCTGACTGTATCCAGAGCCGATCCTGAATTTAATAGGGCCGCAAACAAAAAAAAATAGTCATTTTATATTATAAAAAAAATTGGACCGTTCTAATTTTTAAAATTTTTTGTTGTTAGAAGGACTCGAACTGAAGAACTTAAGAAAACAGTTTACTTTTATTTACCATTTATACTAAAAAAACTTTTGAAATAAGGGTTGATTTTTTATATTAACATTGAGGGCCGCAAGTACGGGTTTGCTGTGCTTGGGTCCAGGCTCGGCCCTGACTGTACTTTCTGTCAAGTCAAACTATCTTTCCACTTTACTCCTTAGTTTTACTTCAATTTGACTTAAAATTAATTACTCTAATTTAGTGTATATATTCATTTGAATAATTTTATAGTTAAATGCTGACTGGATGATATTAACTAAGTTTTATGTTTGGAATTACATACGTAGTTTAATTTGAATTTTTCCACATATCGAAGATTCCAAATAATATAATTGACAAAGGTGACGACAGAGCTAATGATATGACATAAAGATTATTAGACTTGTCCAGCAAATTTTGAATTCTGGCTATGGCAAAATGGTGGTTTTGGTTGATTGCGAATACCATAGTTCTATTGTATTTTAATCCTTTTAGATTTATTGGCTGACTAAGATGATTCTATCTGAAGCATAAGCTCCAAAATACAAACTATTGCAGTTTGTGTCTTTAAGTATTTTGGAATTATGAAGAATAGTCACATAAATGAATGAATCTATAGGGTTTCAGATTCATCTTCATCACTGGTCAGTTCCATTCGATTGATTCGATGGGTGAAACACAATAAAGATTAAAACTTCATAATCGTTGGGTTTTGGGTTGGATTATTTATTATTTTCTTTCTTAAAAACCAGTAAGTATTAAGACTAGTACGATTGATAATAATTATTAAAACTACGTAAAGAATACTCTTTCGACTTCACTGAGATAATAATTTCAAATGTTGTATAGTTTTTTATTTCATCAGAATATATGATTTGTAAATTAATATGGTCTACGTCAGTTATTATTTTTTTAGTTACAACACTGTAATGTTCGAGACTAATGAGTTGATTAAATGGTATATATTTGATATTAAATTAAACAATAATTATAATGCTGATACGATTTTTGTCCATATATAAACCAGAATTATTGGATCAATTTTAGCTATTTGTTGAAATCGAATGGAAAAAAGAAGGAAACAAACATATTTAAATGTTTTGTTAATAAGATCGGTTATAACTTTTATTTTTAAAATATTTTTGATCTATTAAATGTTATTCTTTTCATTTATGATTCAAAAATCTTTTTTATATTTTCAACTCACATAATTTTTAATATATTAATCATTAATTATCATAAATATTTATAAATATCATTTAATATTAACAATAGAAAAGTTCGCCGCCGTTTTTAATATTTGATGAAATCGGATGTATGTTTGAACTTTTCGACAATTCCTCGGTAAAGGTGCATCTATTTATTCGATATTCGGTGTTCGACATGATGGATCAAATCTACGTTAGGCCATGCTCGGGATTTTTGAAGGCCGTAGTGCACTTCCAACAATCATGATCTTGATAACCGGTAAGAAATCTAAGGATACCATCGGTTCGGTGGCACATTAACCGTTTGATGCTCAATGAGTGATTTATGCGTTTCAAGTTTGATGAAGAGGTTAGAATAGCAGATGAATGGTAGAGGCAATGCCACGTTCCATGATTGAAAAGCAGAATTCAATTCTTATCTTTTGGAGACAAATTTGACATGTCATTTCTATAAGTCCATTTCATATATAATAAGTGATGACTATATAATTTATCAAATATATTAATATTATAGTATGTCCCATTCGAAAGAAGTGCATTAAAGGGAAAACGAATTAAATGAGATTCACGACCGATGATTATTGTTTTATGTGCATACTATTTGAGTTCACGTGAAGATACAAGAATCACACATATCTATATTCTATATGTAAATAAATTGAGAATCTAATTTTACGTTGACGTCTGATTTACAAGTGTGCTATGTGTCATACTATTAGAGCATTTAAGAAAAATATTATTTAAGATATAATTTACTAGAGTATTTACGAAAATTGTCATTATACAGTATATTATATGTAAATTTATAATATTTCGACATATAATGTATTCTGTCACAAAATATAAATAAAATATAAAACAAAATATAAATTTTGAAAAATTAGTCAAACAAAATATAAAATAAAAGTTTAGTTTAATTGAATATTTATCATATATATAATTTTATCCAAAATAGATACAATTTAAATCTATTTGTATAATTCGATTTTATTATTTATTTCATTTTCATAATCAATATTAAAAAAATTCTAAAAAATTATTTTAAATATGAAATAAATCATATATATATATACATCTAATTTAAATTAACAAAATAAATAATTAATTATTATATATAAATATATTTTTTCCACCGAGTACGTAGATCAAAATCTAGTATTCATTATTTGGATTTAAGTAACATGACTGATTTAAATTCGATCCGTAAAGTACTCTTCTTTCAAGTTAGTGAGAATATCGGAGTACTTAATTATTTGGAATGAATTTATGCTTTTGGTGTCGATTAATTAATGCATTTATGGAATTATGGATAATGAATATAACATAACATTTGGGTAGGGTTAATTTCTTACTGGATAGTGGAAAGTATATTCTTTTTGTCAGCTCTAATGGAAACTATTAAAATGACGGATAAAAGATATCATGAAAATTTATTTATCTTATAAAACACAATTAATAAGCCAAACCACTATTGCCAACGTCAGAGGCGCACTATGTTCGCATCTTTAGGAACAGACAACAGTTAAGAAAGAACATTGTAAACTCAATCTAAGATATGTATGTCTGAAACGATAAAATCCAAAAATATTAAAGTATAGTTATTCACATATTTTTGAACTGATTGGTTAAAATTCATGATATCTTCATGGAAGGTGAAAAACTTAAAATGACGATAGCAAAGCCATTTCCCCTGCGCAAAATAACCTTTCTTCTTTCCTTTTGTATTGTAGCATTTGCGTCAATATATTAAAGCATATTAATCGATTTACTTAACCAAAAGTTACATGCAGTAATTTCTCCAAAGTAACCTTTCTTATTTCCTTTCGTATTGTAACACGATTTGTATTGACACTTCAACGACAAAGTTGTTGATTTCAAATCGTGATTTTATTCATGGTCGTCTATATGTTCAATCTAATCAATATTGATGTAATTTTAGACAAGTTTCAGCGCTATATCAAATTAAAGCATGTGTTTTGGTTTAATGCTTCCATAAATTTACTGATACTAATTATTTAAACTACAGTAAATTTAAGTTAATTTTTTGGACTAAAACATAACTAATTTTCAAACCAACCAAAATTAACAAACAAAACCGGTTTCACAAGTTTATTTAGATCAATTTTACAAATCTGAAAAGAAAAAACAAAACGAAAAACCGAACCAATAACAAAGGGAAGGGGCGAAGATAGAAAAGCATTTCATCAGTATCTGAAGTAAAAAGTCAACCACACATCGTAAACAAACCAAACCATAGACCAAACTCTAGAAACAACGACGACCAGTTACTGGTTCGACCAGAGCAACAACAAAAATAGATCATTTTAATTCTTCTTCATTTCCTTACAAACGGACTCGTTTTTACTTAAATAATAACCTCGGAAATTAAAGATGTAGATGTTTTGAAATTAAAAAACACACCAACCAAAAAAAGGATAATCTCAATCGCACATATTTTGTATAATTAGAAGAGAGCTTTTGTCATGTTCCACTCTTTATGCTCTCATCTTCGCTTTCTCCATTGCTCTCGGAGCTGCGGCTGCCAACATCACATTATATAATAAGACATTTCAGAATCAAACGCCACACCAAAAACTCCTTAGGCCTTAAGACTGTTTTTTCTTTCTGGCGTTTGCGTTTACTTTGATTATTGTTAACAAGAAAGAACGAGTGATCAAACGTCATTTGAAATTTCTAGTTTGCTTCTTAACAGTACTAATATACCACTAATCCAATCATACAGACCTCTGTTCTTATGGAACTTGAGAACGAATTCCAGGAAAATGTTGTTTTCGGGTTTTAGGAACAGAGAGAAGAAAATAAAACTCACCTAACCCGATGGCATCACAGCCTTTCATTATCTTCAGCTTCTTGCACACATCAATAAACATCCTGTAGATTAGATCAGAAAATTATCTTTTTAACGTATGTTTTTAGACTTTTTTTCTAAGATATGAAGCAATGTTCAATATTTTGACAGAGTAAAGAAATCTTCTAAGAAGTATTCAAAATAAAAAAAGGAAACAACTTACTCCCATGGAACATCTCCAACAAGCATCCAGTCACCATCCTTATCCTCATAAGTGAGCACATAGTCTTTTCCATTCAGGAGATCCTTGAGTTTGGTCTCATTAAGCATATCCTTTCCTGTAGCTCCATTAGATCCACATTGACCTAACATCAAATAAACCATGCCTTAACCCACCCATTGTGTCCACAACTGATCTAACATCTAAATACATCACTTGCAATCACAGAAACATCTCACCAAGAGTGAAAGTCGTGAACATTTTCTCCAAGGCTGAAGACAGCTCCCCATACTTAGTATAGCTCCTTAGGTCAACCTTCCTCAAATAAGGAGCACCATCCATACTGACCTTCACGAAGAGAGCCCCAGAACCTGGCCTTCCATCAACCTCATCACTGTTCTTACATGTGGTGGCCAATGTGTTCTTCCGGTAGGATCTCACTGGAGGCCAACCGACAATTTGTGCCCTGAAAATTGTAGACTCCAAAAATTACCCATTAGCTGATGAAAGAAATTCATATCAATCTCAAGCGAATGATCCTATATCCAGTCATTACTTGGCTGCAGGTGGGCTAGAGCTACTCGACTGCCCTTTCGTTATGTTTTGTGGCACTTCCTTCTTTACTACAGATTGGGTGGCTACTGCTTCAGGAAACATCCAGTTTTTCTCAGTATAAACTGAACTTTTGACTTCAGAAAACTGATCCATTGTGTCAGAGAAACCTCTTTTGTTTCCTGAGGCAATGTTTTTTTGCGAGGACGAGCATATCTCATCTTTCGAAGAAAGCAAAGGAAAGAGCGGCTTCTCATCGAGCTTTGCTGGGGTCATTAAGTTGAGATCTGTGTCTCTAGCAGCAGATTGTGATCCAGGAAGTCCAAGTGTCAGTTCTGTGGCCTTAAAGCTAATAGTGGTGTTGTCATTTTCTGCGCGGCCCAAGAGAGTTGAGCTTCCAACAGATGAACAATCAGATAGACCCAAGTAGTTATACTCCTTTAGTCCTCCTACTGTGTTCCTAGAGATGCCATTGCTAGTAGGTGAAGAACTTGCCACAGAGACATTGCTCTGTATCTCCTCTTCAGGAGACATATGAATACTTTTGGTATTTTGAACTGCAAAGCAGCTTTACCTGATTTACACAGCATAAAGTTATCCACATCATATTCACATAAACATAATAAATCATCAACAAACCAGAAAACAATAACCTTCAACTTCTACGAAAATAAGTGCCAACATAAATTTCTAGGCTCGAAGAAGCTCTGAACTTAAACACTCCAAGAAACACTCCCCAACTAAATCATTAGAAGATAGTAGAATTTCTTAGGAATCAAGCATACTAAACATTCACAACAAAAATCTAGAGTAAGCAAAGCTCCAGATGAAGGAAACAGATAAGAAAGTGGAAAGCAAGAAATTTCCGGGAAAACAAAGAAGTCAATTCAGGGGCAGACGCAGAAACTTGAACCACTCAGATACGTTCTTCGTCAGCTGATCTCAGGTTTCACCTTCCACTATTACTATCTACAACGGTTATTAGAGATTACCCGGCGTGTTTAAGCATGCTAACAGCCTTACAGTAACCGAAATTCTCCATTGAAATAACCTTAAATTATCGACGATTGTTTGAACTTATGAACCTGTAGATCTAGTAACTCCTAGAACATATTCACACACAAACATCTCGATTATTTGAACTTCTGAAAACAGAGAAACAAACTGTTACCTCAAGATATAACAAGTCGCTGATGAAAATGGAGCTCACGAAGAAGAATACGATCGACTAGAGACGGATAGCAGAGAGAATGAGAGCGAGGTGTCAAGGTTCTTCCGTCCTTCCATTAAAACAGAAAAGCTTAATTATCATCACCCAGAAACTCGTAGCCGAGATTAAAAAAATATATTAAAAAAATAAATAAAGAGAAAGTGGTAGAATGGAAAATAAGTTGAGAAAGTTGCGCAGTTTGGTTTACGTTTTCTTTATGATCGATTCTGATCCAACGGTTATAATTTGATCAAGACGAGAAACCTGGAACGTCCGATCCGTATCAACGGATATGAAGCGTTGATATAAATATAAATTTTTTGTTGGGAGTCGGATCATTTTAATTTTCCACTTTCTGGCTCCACCCGAAAGAGGATGGTTGTCTGCAAACATTAAATTCCGATTCTATCCTTTCAGTTTACGACTAATATACCCTGTGTATGCTGATAATGTCATATCAACTGAAGGGTATAAGAGTAATTTAAATGTGAGTAAAAGAGGAGTGAGAGGGGACAAGAAAGCGGCATTCCAAGTCGGTTTGCCGGGTGGTGAATGGGACATCTAACCTCCACTTTCTTCTCTCTCCACTTTACTCTAATCCCTTTTATTAATTTTCTAATTAAATTTCTTAATCTTTCTGATAATCTTTTTTTATTTAATTAATTTAAATGCGCCACCTTCCTAATTTCTTTTTAACTTTCATTATTGCACTTCATTATCTTACTTTATATAAGTGTAGAGAGAGATATTGTCATTACATTTTCCCCAGTCTGAAAATTTGATGATGTGATTACTGTAAATTATATACGTATTATGCAAATAGATTAACCTATAGTGTAATAAATACAACACGCATGCGAAGCAAAATATCTGACCGTTGGATTTTGTGGAAGGGAGGCCTGTGTCCGTCCATCATGAGTTTCACTGTGTTTTTAATCATCACTTTTCCGTACCACTCACGTTATCTCTTTCATTTATTTATTTTCTTTCTTTGCCAAAGAATACGAATTAAAATACAAAAAAATCTCCAGAATAAAAGTTTAAATCAAAACCTAGTGCACGAAGAGAAAAACTTCTGCAGTTACATAGAATACGACTTCTCTTACATAGTCAGAGTTAATTTTGTGCAAGGAAATATAGATTGGAGGTATGTATTGTATTTAATATTACGAGTACTTAAAATGTGTGAATATTATATAAAACTGATTAGCAAAGAAACAATAATAAATAGAGATTGAAAAATAATTACAAAAATCAAAAAGTAAACAGTTGATCAGATTAGCATCGAGAGTACAAATAATGCGGGTTGAGACAAGACAATAGGACCCACAGTGCTTTTGTCCTTCACGCTTATTTTATTAGTCTGATTAATGATGATCCGCTGCAGTTAATTAATCTATTTTGTACTTATCTAATTAATAACTTATAAGGATATTAACGACAAAACACGTTACACTGATCCTTGGGGCCCAAACTTGTACAGAAACAAAAATATAACTTTGGGCCTTATTTCATTATTCACATATTATAATGTAGGCCCATAAATTACTACCCTATTAATGAAATAGGCCCGTTAATGTAGTGTATACATTTTTGAAAGGAACTGTTTGTTATTAACTCATGAAGGATTGATACAAGATAAGAAGGTATATAATGATAAAAGTAGAAAATAAATATTTCTATGGGGTTTCTTTTAGCAAGTTTTATTATTGTCCACTAAACCTATGTGGAATCAAGTTTTCACAATTTTGTGAACCAAATTTATGTCCCCCCTAAAATCCAGGTTGTTGTAGACACATTAGTAAAGCTTGAAATCCTGCCTTAAAACCAGATTCGCACGTTGTCTAATTGTTTTATCCGAATTCTAAAGCGTTTAGTTCTGTTAATTACACGAATTTATTCGAATAAATCTATTTTTATCCGTACTTTTTGGGTTTTTTATAAGTTACATAAACTTTATTTTTCTTTTACCCGTACTTTTTGGGTTTTTTTATAAGTTACATAAACTGTGTTTTTCTTTTACCCGTACTTTTTGGATTTTTTATAAGTTACATAAACTGTGTTTTTCTTGCGTAAACTAAATAAATTTCATAAATTATTTCAATTACAAAAATTTCGTTAATGTTTACACGTTAAATTGTTATTAAACTTTTATTTACTTCGAAAATCTGGTTTTAATTTCAAAATAAATCCAAGTTAAAACCAGATTTTCGAATTAGAACCAGATTTAATAGTTATTTAACGTATAAACATTAATAGAATTTCTGCAATTAAAATAATTTATGAAATTTATGTAATTTATATAAAAAAAATTCAGTTTATGTAATTAAATAAATACCCAAAAAGTACGGATACAAATAGATTTAATCGAATAAATTTGTATAGTTGATAGAAGTAAACTCAATTCTAAATAGTTTTATTTTGTATTCCAACTCATTCTAGAAATAGTTCAAGTTATGCTTAGCTCTCGTTTAAGGTTTTGAATTTCGTTATGTTGGAAACGTAAGATATTCCTTCGTTAGCCAGTCAATGTTATGTTAATACTCTTTTGTATGTCCCATTATATTCAACCATTTTCACTATATATATATACACACAAAACGATTAATTATTATTAGCAATACTAAATAATAGATTTAATTAAAAAAATTGTATGGGAGGAACAAGTGGTTTAGTGGTTGTATCACCTTTATGTCCATCTTAGAGATGTGGAGTTCGACTCTACCGCCCCTCGTAGGAGGATACTAAATCTTCGTATGAAAATATTAGGCTATTGGATCGGCCCGTTGTGACCCAGTGACAAAAAAAAAAAAATTAAAGAATTCGTATAAATAAATGTAACAATGCCTGGTCATGACTATAGAAGAGGACCATTAAATTAGGACCAAAATCATATCTACAAAAACATTTAAAATTATGGATAGAAATAGCTGTATAGAACAAATCTTTTTAGATTGAATAATACCTGTGTTAGCAATTTAGCATTAGTAGCGATAGCTTTGTGTCTTAGTCTACATCAACATGGTCCCCATACAGCTTTTTTAGTTGTGCGATAGATTTGGATTTTTCTATAAATTAAGAGCTACAAATGCATATTTAATCATTTCTTCTAAAAATATTTCAAGTCTTTTTGTTACGAGAATTGATATCACCGAATAAAGAAAAAGTCGCTAATGTATCTTTGATTATTGGAGTAAACAAAAAAAAACATATGGATATGTAATAAGTTGCATACACATATCGAAATCGTAATTATTAGATAATATGTAAGTTTTGTTCGTTTGATCGTCACAATCGTTTGCAGTTGTAAGTATGATCAACACGATGGTTGTAATTATGACATATATTGTTCATTTGTTTACCGTCGGCGATTGTGATCGATCAAAGATATTTAATCATACCATTGTTTTATTAATAGTCGAAAAAATTATGATGTAAAACGTAATGTATGATCGCTACATGTGTTGTAAATAATTGTGACAGTTAAATGAATAATAATTTGTTGCAGCCATAATCGTAGATTTTTGCGACTGATAAATGAATATGAAAGTAGTCATTTGATATCACACACAATTTTTATATGAACAATTTATTTTGATACGAAGCAAAGACATAACTTGCGATATGAAAAGTGTAAGTTGGGTTTAGAATTTGAGTGGATAAATACTAACTGACCTTAAAAGACACGTGGTGGACATCTCATCCAGTAAGAAAATTTTCACATAAAATATCTAAAACCAAAAAAAAAATATTTTATTAAATCGATTAGAAAATTTACAATGGATGTCTCCGTTATTAAAAATATCTACTTAATAAATAACAGTCTTATTTTTAGTATAAGATATCCATAGATGAAGATACTCTCACCAATTCAAGAAGAATACTTTGAACTTTCCAAATTTCTATTTTATAAGAAACTAATTTTGGATATAGACACAAGTAGAATCCGTTTTTAATTTCATGTTTGGTTTACAATGATTAAAATTTATAAAACATAAAAATGTTGATAAACCATGGTAGTTTAATTTATTGATACTATTTTTTAAGGGACGACACTATTTTACTACATAGACTATGGTTGCCTACGGTTTTTCCACCTAAACTTCGGATCTCTCTATTACACCACATAAACTAACAACACACACCTTAATTTTACATGAACTATTGACATGTCTTCACAATTCCACAAATCGTTATCTTTTGAATAAATCGCGATCAATTGAAATTAACTATATTTACCATATAACCCAAAAACCGACCCATTGAGTAATTGCGGTTGACGAGTTTACTCTTTTTAACCAATTGAGTAAACACAATTGTGAAGATTTGGGTTATGTGAGTTATGTGGTAGACGCAATTAACTGATCGCGATTTATCCAAAAAATAGCGATTTGGAGAATTGTGAAGACATGTCAATAGTTAATATAAAATTAAGCTGTGCATTGTTAGTTCATATAATATAATAGAAATGTCCAAAATTCATATGAAAAAACCATAGACAGCCATAACTTATGTAGTAAAATAGTGTCATCCTATTTTTTAACACAACCATTTAAAAGAATTAGTAGCAGCAGGGATGTGGAATATTCTTTAGTCTGACCAATGTGAAACGTTTGAGTCTCGAAGAACCAAAATAAAATTTATTGGTTTAGAACCAAAACAGAAGAAAATTGGGAGTCCTTAATAGGCAATAAATAATAATCTCTTCGTACAACAAGATTTTTGGCATTATTATTGGTAAATTAAAACTGCAAAACCAAAAAAAATATAAGTCAGAATAAAAGTAAGAGTTTTGTCAAATTCGAGTTCCACACGGCAGCTACTCTTTTGTTTTCCATTAGATTTTAGAGCAGCCGTAAAAAAAAAAATCTAACAAAATACAATAATTCAAAATTTTACAATAAGTAAAAATAGAAAATGCCAAAAATTAAGAAAGTAAAGGTAAAAGTATAGTCATATTTGTAGAGTTTTTTTCTCAATTTTTGTATTTTAAAAGTTTATAACATAATAATATATTATTTGAAAAATATTTTAAAAAATAATTTTATCCCGCTATTAATAAAAATATTATATTGACGTATCATCGCTACATTAAATTTTAAATAAATATATAAATAAATTTAAATTAGTATAATAATTATAATATATAATCAACATATTTTATTAAATTAATCAAAAAATATTATTAAATTTATAAAAATAATAATTTTTTTTCTTAATTTATATATACAAAATTAATATTAAAAATAATTTTAAATAAAAATAAAAATATATAAATATTTAATTTATATTTATTAGTAAATAGTATTATATAATTTATAAATGTTTTTTTAAAATATAACTTTTGTCTTCTATTAAATCTAAAAAAATAAATCTTATTTTAAATTTGGATATGGCTCACAATTCTTAGGATCGGCCGTGGTTACAAGTGTATACATATGTTACGTTTATATATTAACAAGTACATACACGTCAAACATTATGAAATTAATAAAAATAAAAATGAGATATTCCACGATCATATCTTATCATCGATTTACGTACTTTCGATTTATATAAAATTTATAGACAGATATCTGTCCCTTAGAGACTCAAAAGGCCAAAGGACTAAACCCGAAAACGCTCAGGTCCATTCTCGTATCTTCGAATCGACTGTGGTAGTTTTGAGTCGTAGGGGTTTTCTTTATTTGTCAACGTTTTTTTATTTATTTCTTAAAGTGTTGAATCCATTTTGAATTAGATATTGTAAATACATTAATACATTCAAGAAAGAAAAAGTTTATACGTAGTGCCGCCAGCAAAAGTCCCAAACATTTGACGTAAGTATGTTTCATAGTCATCCCGAAATTTTGAGTTAGTTCAATTATATATTACCGATCTTTACATTTTTTATATTTAAAATATAAGCAAATGATTAAAATAGCACTATTTTAAGTTTTTATTCCATATATAGCACTAATCATTTAAATTTCCACAAATAGCATAAATTTAATATTAAAATAATTAAAAACTTATTCCTGAAACAAATTTAAACCTTAAATTGGAAAAAGTAAACCCAAACATTATGTTTAAATTTTATATATAGTTTATTTAAGGTAAATAATTGTTTTTACATAAGAATTTATGCTATTTTTGGAATTTTAATTTTAGTGTATTAAATTTGGAAAATAAACTTAAAATAGTGCTATTTTAAAGTATTAGTCTTAAAAATATTTCACAATAGCTTTACACCATATTAACATTTTGTTTGACACTTCTGCACAACAAAGTTATGTAGTTTCTAGGTTTGGATAATTAATATTTATTTTAGAAAGTATCTATATATCTTTTTGAAAAAATTTATGTACTTCTTTGTGTATATTTTTAGTGCAGTTTTCTATTTATCATCTCATGATATTTTTATATTTAAATAATACAAAGAAGAAAAAAATCAACTATATTATTGGTTTTGTTGGGTAGGAGTAAATTATTATTTTCGTGTAATCTAGTATTTAATGTTTGTTGAAGCAGAATGGATAATTTATGAATGAACCACACATCAACAATATCATAATCAATCTAAATTTGATTACTAGAACAATTGTATCTTGTCACTAACAATCAATCAGAATACGAAGACTCTTTTGTTATCTATGCATTAATTTTTTAAAAATTAGTCGGTTTTATTAACAGCACATATGAAATCTATTTTTAAATAAATAAATAAAATTAAATTGATGATGAGAGACTAAAAGTTGAAATCAAGAGAGTTCATATTTGTGAAGGAGGCTCATATTTAGGTGTAAGTGGGGACTATTTGTCTTTGGGACGGTGTAAGAACAAAAACACAACTCGTCAATTCCTTATTGTCTGCTTTGAACCTCAACAACGACTTCTGTTCCAAAAAAAAACAGTACCGCCTTTGTATTTCTTGAAATTATAACAGCGATGTTCGTTTGTCTGCCGCAGCGTCTGCGGCAGCGACCTGCGGTTAGACGCTGTGGTTAGATGCAGTAATATTGTTGTTTGTTTGATCGTCGCAGGTTGTCGCCGCATGTTGTATCGCAATTATTTGATTACAAACGCTATAATTTCGCAGCGATTAAAAATTTTGATCGCAGCTTTCTGCGGTCGACCGCAGCGTTTGACCTCAAGAACCTGCGGCGGTCAAACGAACAACATTTGGCCGCATGACGCAACCGCAGATTCATGCGGCTACGAAACGAAGAGGCCTAACACCTTTCAAATATCTTTATTGGACATAAAATAAAAACCAAAATGTGAAAACAACCCAACGAATACAAAAGCAATAAGACAAACGTACGATCAAGGAGTACTCAGTTCACTATTTGGGTGTGCCTGTTTACACGCACCCACACATGATTAAATGCACATTGCCAAAAATGATATTTTACGTTTTTACAATGAGGGTAATATATCAATACATATAATAAAAATGATCAAGATTTGTAGTCTAATGGTGTTTCTTTGTCAACATATAGTCAAATGGTTTGTGAATATATTGTCGGTGTGTTATATATATATATAATTTAATTTAAATTATATATATATATATATATTTTATCTCAAATTTAAAATAATTTTTTTTAAATTTTTTAATATTGATTATGAAAATAAAATAGATAATAAAATAAGATTATACAAATAGATTTAAATTGTATCTATCTTGGATAAAAGTATACATATGATAAATATTCAATTAAACTAAATTTTTGTTTTATATTTTATTTGACTAATTTTTCAAAATTTATATTTTGTTTTATATTATATTTATATTTTATGACAGAATACATCGTATGTCGAAATATTAGGGATTTACATATAATATAATGTGTAATGACAATTTTCGTAAATTCTCTAGTAAATTATGTCCTACATAATATTTTTCTTAAATGCTTTAATAGTGTGACACATCAGCGTGACACACTTGTAAATCACACGTCAACATAAAGTTACTTTGTTAAAATGATTCTTAATTAATATATATATATACCTAAAACTCTATTATCAAAAATTTAATAGAATATTTCGACGAGCAAGAGTTATTCTTGAATCAATAAACAAATAATGTTGCAAAATTTATTTTCTATAATTTAATAAATAATAACGAGTTTCAATCATGTTAATTATCACAAAATACTATTTCTAATCCGATTTATCTATGGTTTCACCCGGGAAAATCCACATGAGAGCGTTGCAAAATTGTGAAGAAATGTTTGAATTATAGAGGATACATTAAAATTCAAATTTCTAGTAAGTTTAGTATATTCGGTAAGAGTAGGCTAGTGTAGATAAGAGTGTGATTAGAGGTAATTAAGGAAAATTAGGTAACAAGCAACAAAACAAAACAGATTTAAAATGTTAACAAGGTGGAGAATGGAGCCCAGCCCACGTGTTATCCGTACAGATCAGCCTCTCTCCTCTTTCCACGTACATTTTCCACTCTCTGTATTCCCTTTTTTTATTTCATTTAAGAAATTAACCATTTTGATTAACGACAAAAAAATAACGATTTCATTAAACTAATTTAAATCATGTGTTAATCGTCGACAAAAATTTCGCTTTAAACACGAGAAATATTATAAAGAGTAATACTCTAAAATAATACTTTTTTAAAGTTTTTCTTCCAAATCTAGTATAATAAAAATAAATTCACAAAAATAGCATAAATACTTATGTGAAAATACTTATTTATTCTAAATAAATTATACATAAACTTAAAGTATTGTATTTGGGTTCATTATTTCTAATTTAGGGTTTAATTTTTTTCTATTAAAATATAGTTTTAATGCATTTTAATCTTAAATTTATGTTATTATTAGAAATTTAAACTAATGATGCTATTTTTGGAACAAAAACTTAAAAAGATGTTATTTTAAATATTTGTCTTTTAAGAAATTAACCATTTGATTAACGACAAAAAAATAACGATTTCATTATACTAATTTAAATCATGTGTTAATCGTCGACAAAAATTTTGCTTAAAACACGAGAAATATTATAGTTTATGTATATAACTAACATATAATATGTAGGGTATTAAAAACACTTTGTTGTTTAGCTAATATTCTTTCTATTTTATATTTAAATTATATTTTAACCAAATTTCATTTTAATTTAATTAGTGAGTTTTTGCTTTTTATTTCTATTTTTTTGTAATGTTTAATTATTAATTCATTTTTGTCAAGTTGTTATTATAATTATATTTAGAAGATTCTGAAAAATATCTTATTTTTTTTAAAAAACATCTAATATAAAATAAAATACGTATTCAATTACTTCTTCATTTGATAGACTACCAGAAAACATAATTCCCTTATTAATTATGTTGTTCGATGTCACTATTAATTAGTTGTTCTGTCTTTTTAAGATGATTAATCAAAATATTTCCAACATAACATATTGACATATTATTCCTATCAACATCTCCACGGAATAAAAATTTGCTAATTTATCACCCAAGATTAGATATTTCCATTCAGAAAATCCCTTTCCTCCCCACTCGTGAAAACTTATTTTCCAGTAGAAAAAGTTATTAAAATGACTGCATAATCAAATATACTTAAACAATATAACATAAATACGATTCAACATTATAAATGTTGTTCTAATTCAAAAATCTTGTTTTATTTTCAAAATTAATTAAAGTTAAAACCAGATTTTTGAATTAAAATAAAATTTAATAGCTATTTAACGAATAAACATTAATAGAATTTATGCAATTAGAAGAATTTCTAAAATTTATGTAATTTATAAAAAAAATATAGATTAAAAAATACTAATAAAAATAAATTTATTCGCATGAATTTATATAATTGACGAAAATAAATCATGATAACTAATGGTAGTAAATGAAAAGAAAAGGGACAACTTTAATGGTACAGCATATTTGCTTTTTTGTACTACTTTTTTTTAACAATTGTAAATAAAATAAATGTTTTTTTTTAAGATATTACTATTTGCCAAAAAAATTCTTTTATAAATTAAACGCTCGCTATCTCCTCTTTATTCCCTGTTCTCACCAAAGCTCACAAACTCTGTCTTCTTTCCATTTCTCTCTCTCTCTCTCTAACACATGAGAGAACAAAATCAGCTCGCAATCTCTGCCGTTAATTATATCACCACCGTAGATGGAGAACACTCAAGATTTCTCGCCGCCGCACATCGACGCTTCTCGGCCGTCACTCGGATTTCCTCTTGGCACAGCTCTGCTTTTAATTATCATTTTCAGTCTCTCCGGAATATTCTCTTGCTGTTACCATTGGGACAAACATCGTTCTCTACGCCGCTCTTTAGCCAACGCCTCCGGTCATCCCTCCGCTGCCTCTACCGACATCGAGTCTTCTCCGTTTAAGCCTAAACCCCATCTTCCGGTAAACTACCAATTCCGAGCTTATATTATTAATTCCATTTTTTTAAGCTTAGTAAATTACAATTCAATTCAGCAACAAAAAGAAGATAATTTAATTTCTTGTTTCTCATACAAAATTATTGTTTGAAACTTCTAAGCAAAATCATTATAGTTAAGCAGTTATTTATTTTTTAATTAATTAAAAATCTCACCTACAAGAGCTAAATCCAGACATTTCAAATATGCAGAGTAAATGCAAAATAGAGAATATTTTGGATAATCGGAAAGTAAGTCTTAAGGAAAAAAAAACTGGAACTTTGAGAATAATAACATTACTTTTTTTGTTGAGACTGAAAATTTTATTTCGGATAGAAGTCGGAATTTTGAAAACTTGTCTTGTTAAATGTAAAGTATAAAAAAATAGGAGGCATTCTTATAACTAATTTTGAAGAAAAATTTTTATTAACATAAAAGTAAATAGAATAAGTTAGTAACTAATAGATTTTTATTATTATTTTTATCGAAAACAGGATTCGAAGAAAAACCAAAATATGAGCGTACCGGTTTTAATGCCTGGAGATAATACGCCGAAATTCATAGCATTGCCGTGTCCATGTGCACCGCTTCGGCCGGAGAAGCTCACCGTTGATGTTCATAGTCCACCGAGCTCTCCGCCTGTAAAGCCGCCACGTTTTCCTGTTCCTTTGTATTAAATTTAATTAGCTATATTAAAAACAAAACAAGGAGGGAAAAATGTCAAAATATCTCGTTTTGATGTAGATATGGATCATAAATTTACATTTTCTTTTTTCACTTATTATTTATTTTTATATTCAGTTGGTTATATTGTGGAGCTTTTGATTATGCGAAAAATAATGCTTAGAATGGTAGTTTTATTAAACAAAATAAATTAAGGAATTTGAAGTTAATTTATTTCTTTTTGCGTAATTATTTGACTGAAAATTGTCTACTTCAAAAATAGCTTATTTTGTTCTTAGATTTAACATTAATGTACACCGATAAATGAGTTAATATTACCTATTTATATAGAAACAAAAACACATGGCAAGAATGTCACACTATATGTCTTGTTTCAATTCTGTTTTCTTTGGCTGCAGAATAAAGAAACGACGGACGAAACTGAAAAAAAAACTAATAATTTTTCTTTATTTTATATTTGCCAAAATATTAGATTTCTACCAGTTTAGGACTTATCGAAATTTGTTTGAATTGTACCAAAAATAGCCAACGCAGGTTCTATTTTCTTCGCATTTCCTTTTTTATTAGTAATCCAATTTTCAAAAAAGGTATTTTGTGCAACCACGTTTGATGCTTTAGTTAGAAAACAACAAGCAAATCAACCAAATTTCAATTTTTTTTGGCGTTAACCCTAGAAGCTTCGTGAATCACTGAAAATAATAAGAGTTTACTTCGGTCAACTACACAAATTTATGCGAATAAACCTATTTTCACCCATATTTTTTAGGTTTTTTATAAGTTACATAAACTATATTTTTCTTCTGTAAACTACATAAACTTCATAAATTATTCCAATTACAAAAATTTCATTAATGTTTACACGCTAAATTATTATTAAACATTGATTTACTTCGAAAACCTGGTTTTAATTTCAAAATAAATCCAAGTTCAAACCAAATTTTCGAATTAGAACCAGATTTAATAGTTATTTAACGCATAAACATTAATAGAATATCTGCAATTAGAAGAATTTATGAAGTTTGTGTAATTTATGAAAGAAAAATACAGTTTATGTAGTTAAAGGAAGATCCAAAAAATACGGGTAAAAATAGATTTAGTCGCATAAGTTTGTGTAGTTGACGGAAGTAAACTCTAATAATAAACATTCCCAAACATAGATGATTAATTATTACATCACCAGTATATAATTAATTAATTCTTGGATGACAAAATGGATAATAATACCAAAATGTTTTAAAATTCTTACAAAACGATTCAAAAGCATAAATCCTAGCCCTCATCCGAGTCCGGTTAAGTTCGGTTTAATGAAATTCAATTTTGATTAAAAAGAAAAAGAGGGAAAGAAAGACATGTTTATCTTGCAGAGTTAAATTACTGAAGTTGACGTCTGACAACCGACAGTGATTTTGGTTATTAATACGCTAACTTACGGATTAGACGTTACATAATTCTCCGTTAATTATGATCTCAAATCCGTTTAACTTTCATTTTGTTTTAATAAAGTTTGGGACCCTCATAATATAAAGAATTTATAAATTTGGCACCAAAGTTTCGAATTGAAATTGACGTCACTAGCAAGTCTCTTACACAAGTGCTCTAAACACAGATACACATTTCCACCACGTGGACCCCTTCAACTTAACAATCAACTTCATGACCTAATTTCACTGTTTTGATTATTTATTCATACATTTTCTGATTTGTTCATTTTAAAATTAAATTACAGCTTTGTGAAATTCATTGATTGATTCTAATATTCTATCCAATTAAATTCCCGAATGAGATCGATTGAGTTATCCTTTGCTCAAAGTCCAAGCCTCGAATCCATCTATATATAAAATATACTAATATGTTCATAAATTAAGTAAACTCCTCGAATCTAATCTTTCTTATGATACTATTAGTGGAAATCTTATTTTGGTAAATAAAGAATATATAAAAGAAATAAATCAATTCATTTATTAAAAATTTATGATGAACTCATATTTCACATGCTATTAAACTCATCTGATTGGTACATCATCTCATATATACTGTTTTCATATTGAAAAATTCACTTTTAAAATATTCAAGATGTAATAAAACTCCACTAAAATTTATAAAATAATATTGGGTTTACTTCCGTCAGCTATACGAATTTATTCGAATAAATCTATTTCCATCTGTATTTTTTAGGTCTTTCATAAGTTACATAAACTGTGTTTTTCTTCCATAAACTACATAAATTTATTAAATTATTTCAATTACAAAAATTCTGTTAATGTTTACAAGTTAAATGGTTATTAAACCTTTTTACTTCGAAAATTTGATTTTAGTTTCAAAATAAACCCAAGTTAAAATTAAATTTTTGAATTAGAACCAGATTTAATAGCTATTTAATGTGTAAATATTAATAAAATTTCTGCAATTAGAATAATTTATAAAATTTGTGTAATTTATAAAAAAAATATAGTTTATGTAGTTAAACAAAAACCCAAAAAGTACGGGTAAAAATAAGTTTACTTGCATGAATTTGTGTAGTTGACGGAAGTAAACCCAATAATATATAAGAAAGTTGTATCAATCTATCATTACCAAATTATTTTGGTTGGAAATTCATCATATAGCAACTTTTGAACTGCCAAAGCATCACAACGGAATACAATAACAGAACCAGAAAAATGACAGAAATAAAGTAATTTCAGTACACAAAATAAATAAACAGTGTTGTTCTTACACTGCAAAGTACAAATTGACTGTACGTACTGATTCCTTATGACGTTATCTATTGCTTCGTGGTTCTTCCGCGGGCGACCATTTTTTGTGGACATGATTTCTTCGTATATTATTTTGGTTGGGATTTTGTTGCTACTTTAATATAATGCATATATACTAAACACAGATTCAATAAATATATTTATTACTCAAATAAATTAAAGCGATTACGAACACAAGTAACATGGAAGGCACCGTTTGTTGTGTATCTGAGCTCAAATTTAATACAAAATGTTGCATGTGATGTTTAATTAACAAGATACGCCGACACAAGAATAATATGAATTATCATTGCGAATTATCATTGCGAATTATCATTTTACTCTTTAAACTACTAAGAACCCATTTTATATAAAATATATAGAATTTGGTTAACATATATAATTTACTAGATAGAGAAAAGACGCATAAGTAATTGATTATATTTTTTTTGGAAAAAATTGCAATACAACATATTTATATATATATTAATTGAGAATTATTTTAACAAAATAACCTTAGGTTAACATGTGATATACAAGTGTATCATGCTGATGTATCATACTATTAGAGCATTTTAGGATAAATATTACCTAAGACATTATTTACTAGAATATTTACAAAAAATTATTATTATATACTATATTATATGTAAATCTCTAATATTTCGACATACAATATATTTTGTCATAAAATATAAATATAATATAAAACAAAATATAAATTTTGAAAAATTAGTCAAACAAAATAGAAAACAAAAGTTTAGTTTAATTAAATATTTATCATATGTATAATTTTATCCAAAATAGATACAATTTAAGTATATTTCTATAATCCGATTTTATTATCTGTTTCATTTTTGTAATCAATATTAAAAATTTTAAATATAAGATCAATTATATATATATATATATCTGATTTAAATTAACAAAATAAATAATTAATTATTATCGGTGAATATTTTTTTTCATGCAAGGCGTGAGTCAAAATCTAATTTAAATATTGTTATAGGACGATAGTTAAATATATTATCACGAAAAACAATTAAAAATTACTTTGTAGTCATATGAAAGCATGTGAGGGCACCGCAATCACCGCTGGAACCTAAAGATCATGTCATTTTATATCTTTATATGTTTTGTTTTTGATCTGGAAATATCATAAATATATTATATATGCTAAAAACACCCCAACTAAAAAAACCTACAACAATTTGGCCTTATCATAAGATAACATAAAATATTGTTGAGATTAAAAAATGGTAATAAACATTTTCAGGTTTCTTATAAAATCAGAATTTCTTGTCACTATTTAAAAATTACTGAAACCATATTAGTAACCTATAAACTCAATTACTAAAATAACTTTTTCCGTATAACAATTTTTTTAATTTTACAACATGTATTTTCACAGTAATCTTAGTAAGTTCTTTTCACGAATAAGTTATTATAATAGTGCTATTCGTTTTCTGCCGCAGATTATGGTCAGTTGCGGTTAAACGTTGTAATATTATTGTCGTTTGATCGCCGCAGGTTGTCCACAATTATTGTATAATCGCAAACGTTACAATTTCGCAGCGGTTAAAATTTTTTATCGCAATTTTATGCGGTCGACCGCAGGAAGTTGTGGTGGTAAAACGATGCATGACGCAGCCGCAGGTTCTTGCGGCTACGAAACGAACAACGTTAATATATATTAGTGTTGTTCGTTTTATAGCCGTAGGAATCTGCGGCTGTATCATGCGGCTAAACGTTGTTCGTTTGACTGCCGTAGATTCTTGCGGTCAAGCGCTGCGGTCGACCGCAGAAAACTATGGCAAAAATTTTTAACCGCTGTGAAATTATAGCGTTTGCGATTAAACAATTGCGATACATCCTGCGGCGAAAACTTACGGCGATCAAACGAACAACAATATTACAACGTTTGACCACAGGTTGCTACCGCAGACGTTGCGATAGACAAACGAACATCGTTATTGGTGATAGTTGGTAAGCAATCCTGGAAATAACTCAACAATAAATAGTCAAACTAAAATAAAATAAAGAAATGATGAAAAGTGAAGTATAATGTAAAACGTACGGATGATAAGCAAGACAAGAGCGGGCCAGAGATTGAAAAAGATCACATGGAGGGAACATCTCCTAGTTGTTCTCTTATCCTTTCCTTCTTTCCTTACGTCACTTTTTCCATTTTATTTTTTCTTCTTTTTTCTCTTATATTTATTTAATATATAGTTAATCATGCTACAATTACAAGGAATAAAGATGATTTCCTACATTTGAAATATAAAGATATTATCTTATATTTGAAAGAGATATTAGAGAGAAACATTTATTTCTTGTTAAACAAACAATTGGCTTATAGATATTATTTTTTTGTTCGGGTTTGGCCAAATAATTAAAAAGCATTCAAATCTTAATCAATGCAAGTAAATGTAGTATGTGTACAGTGTGACCATATGATCTGTCACAATAATATTATATTTTTTTAGTAATATCTGTCAGGTATGAATAAGAAAGGGCTGCTACACCATTTTGTAGAGTATAAATCAAAATTCCAAAAAGGATTCATCATTAGTTTCCAAATTGTTAATAATGTTAAAACATAGATGTGGACAATGTTATATCATTATACTCGCGTATACATGAATGTGTATAAATGCTTTTGCAAGTTGCACAACTAAGATTCTTGGTCATACTTCGACCTCTCACTAATATAATTTGTAATGGTTTGCTATTCTAAGCCAATTTTATGCTTTCTAATTAAGAAGAAGGGATAGTTTATGTTAATCAAGATATAATTTATAAAGAAATTGTGATTTCTGTTTTATGATGATAATCGAGATATAATTTATAAAGAAATTGTGATTTCTGTTTGCTCAATTTTTAATCATTGTAAATATTAAATGTAATCTATAATATATTATTTGACAAAGTTTTTAACAAAGTAACCTTATCATGACGTGTTAATAACAAAAATATCATGCTGACGTATCAACACTACAACGAATTTCAGCTTAAATATATAAAATAGTTTAAGTTATTAGAAAAATTACAATACATGCCATTGATATTAATTTGGTTAGACAATCAATATATTTTATTCAACTAACCAAAAAATAGTATTACATTTACAAAAATAATAATTTTTATTTCTTTATTTTAATACGTTAATTTATAAATAATCTCAAATAAATATAAATAGATTTAAGTATTACCTAATCCCTAATATATTATTTGAAAAATAATTTAAGAAAATAACTTTAGTGTTATTAACAGAAATATCATGGTTACGTTTCATCATTACATTAAATTTCAAATAAATATATAAATAGGCTTAATTTATTCGAATAATTACAATATATGTCATCGTTATTAATTTGGTTATGGTATTAATATATTTTATTAAACTAACCAAAAAATATTATTAAATTCATAAAAATAATTATTTTTTTCTTAATTTATATATACAAAAATTAATGTTAAAAATAATTTTAAATAAAAAATAAAATTATATAAAGATTTTATTTATATTTATTAATAAAATATAATTACGAATATTTTTCCTACATGTGGTGGATATAAATTTAGTTATTCAATAAAGTGAGAAAACTGAAGTACGACAAAATGATTAATAGTGTAGGCTTCATTTCATTACGCTGATAAGTTTTACTATGGCAAGTAATCATAGGCCCCAAGTGAATTTTTTCACAATTAAAATTAGTATACTTTTTGTACTTCATTTTTTATACATTTTCGTTATTCTTATTTCTATTCGAATTAAATAATTCTTAATTCTATTAAGAATATATTATTCTATCTTATCCTAACTAATATTGCAAATTATGATCGAAGCTTATCTAACATGTAAGAAAGAATTTGCAAATGCCATCATTATGTTTATTTGCAAATGGAGGTCTTTTGGGTTGATATTTGGTTCCATCATCATTATGTTTACTTAACTGAATTTGGATCTTTCATCAAAACATGTGATAGCCACACAAAAAAACCATATTCATACATTATTTAATACGACCGACAAAGGAATAAAAATATTTAATCATTTGTTAGCAAATAACCTTACACAAAAAAATGCATTGTGTAATCTTGATTTTTCAGTATCGTTCCTTTTTAACACAAATTTATATATAAGATGATCTTTTTGTCGTCTATATATGTTAGATTAATGTAATACTAGATTTTGACCCATGTCTTGTATAAGAAAAAATATTTACAAATATTAATTAATTGTTTATTTTGGTAATTTAAATTAGATATATATATAATTTATTTCATATTTAAAATAATTTTTTTAAAATTTTTAATATTGATTACGAAAATAAAATAGATAATAAAATCGGATTATACAAATAGATTTAAATTGTATATATTTTGGATAAAACTATACATATGATAAATATTTAATTAAACTAAATTTTTGTTTTATATTTTGTTTGACTAATTTTTCAAAATTTATATTTTATTTTATATTATATTTATATTTCATGACAGAATACATTGTATGTCAAAATATTAGGAATTTATATATAATATACTGTATAATGACAATTTTCATAAATATTCTAATAAATTATGTCCTAAATAATATTTTTTTCTTAAATATTCTAATAGCATGACACATAAGCGTAACACACTTGTAAATCACAAGAGATTAGTTTGTTAAAAGGGGTGACTTCAAAATTCTGATCTCATTCTTTCTTCTCTTGATTCACGATCATTCTCAATTAATATATATATAGATTTTGTCCAAAGCTATAAAGTAAATCGTTTGCATGTTCCAAATAAAAAATTACTTTGAACATTTTGTATCTTTAGATCAACGAGAGATGATACTTTGGGCTATTAAATAAAGCCCATTTAGGTCTATATTTTTAAATTATCGATTTTTCAAGGGCCCAATAATAAACCCTTACGAGTCCGGACCAGACGAGATTATTCCTCCAACAAAAAAAACAAGAAGTAAAACAAATATGGGCCTGTCCATTTATTATTTAAAAGGCCTTAAAGTAAGCCTCTTCGAATTAATTATTTTGACTGATTATATTATTAGAGTCAACACTGTTGACATCCTGATGTAATGATGAATGTGTTGATGGTTGGATGGCCTAAAATCACAGTCATTAACAATATAATCACTCTCATGATTAACCTTTAAAACATTATGATTAATACGCTGTTTAGTATATTAGATGCATCGGTCACTGTCATTTACAAAACCCTAATTTCATTTATCGATTTTCTTCCCTCAAAGTAATTACTTCAGTTTAAATAATTTTTTAACTCAATTCATTTCTACGATTATTCTCCAAGAAAATAATATCTCTTTTGTTTTTATTTCCTTTTTTATACAGCTCATAATATTTTCCCCGAAAATTCAAACTCACAATGGAAATAAATAAACACGAAACTTCTAACGTTATTAAAAATAAATAATATTCTTGGTTTATTAATTTCATTATAAAAACTTCTTACAAGCAATTTCCCCCATAACCTGCGTTTCTGAATAATGCTTGCTTTATATCTTCCGATGTAATGAAATCTCTCTGCTCAGATACCTATAAAATTGACACACACACATACACAACTCATCAATCTTACCATCAGAAATATATAATTTGAATATCATATGATAATATATGTTTTTAGTACCTCAGAACATGAAGCCTGCAAAGAGAAATCACTAAAGCAGCTAATAACACATTGCTCAATCTCCAAGCCTAGAGTCTCTAATGTATTAACAGTAGATAGAAGCAATCCTGGTTTCGGCGAGCAACATATCTCAACCCGAGTGTCTTTATCTCTTTGATCCACTTCAAACTATCCAAAACATAAACAAACCTAACAAATCAGCATCAAGCTATGCTTGTGGTAATTTGGGAGTATTTTCTAACATTTCATAAATATAGGGGCTAATATGTAAAACTACCGAAACTAAAAAAATATCTTCGTTCTTGTTGTACCTTTGGTGAGTTTCTGACCAGAGTATCGTTTGAATTAAGATCCTTGAGATCAGTGAATAGCTTAGAGTGATGTGAAGTGTTGCTAGTTCCAAGTTCTTGGTCTTCGTCTTGTAATTTGTTGATTTTGTCTAAAAGCTCCTTCATGTAATCTATGGCATCTCCTAATATCGATGTCCTGTCCATCTGATTTTAAACATTACAAATAATCATTATATTTTAATTGATTAATCATTTATATCCACTTTTCAACCGGTTCTGTAGATTCCCATAAAAGTAAGAACACAATAATTAAACAATCTTGAAAAAAGGTTCAAACAAGAAGAAACAAACATGTAATGCTAAAAACACAAAAGGCTATTTTTTTATGAATATATTAATTCATTTATTGAAAAGGACGAATCTTTTTGTTGATTTTTCGTGACCATTTAATGATTTGAAACACAGGTTTAATCTTCAAAGAAAAAAAATCGTAGTTAGGGTTAGATTTGGGGATTTAATTGAATGTTTAGAACAAGAAGATTAAAAGGGTAATCTCTTTATGAACCCAATATATTTATAATACATTATTCCACTCATTTTCTTGACAAAAAGAAATCCACTCATTAAAGATCTTTCGTTGATTTTGACCAATTTGATTATAATTGTTTGAAAAAGGCTAAATCATTAGAGGTTAGAATTTTAATTTACCTTACTGATTTTGGGAACGATGGATCGTAGCATAGAGAGTCGATCATTAAGCCGTTTTCTCCGTCGTCTCTCCGCCATGAGGTTCTTTGAAGGTTGGCCTTCGAGTTTTTTGCTCTTCTTCTTGTTTGTAATTGTCTCTCCTCCTCCACAGTATCCAACACTGAAGCTTTTACTCTGGTCAGATTCCATCAATGGAGATGGATACGATGTCGGAGTGTTAAAATTCTCTTCTTGAGAAGTTGGAGGAATCAATGGAGGTGACGAGGAAGAAGAGTCGATAATCTCTTGCAACGCCTCGAGAAAAGGATAATCGAATGCTGCGGAGGCGGCCGAGGATATTAACGGTGGAGATGAAGACGACGTTTGTGGGAATGGAGGTGGTTGGTGAAGAAGCAATGGAGGGGGTTGAGAGATTAGATCCATGAAGGAAGAAGAATACAGAAGGGTATTTTCGTCTTCTTCTTCGTTGTTGAAACAGAGGTAATCAATATTCCATCCATTTGGGCAGAATTGATGATAATGATTATCAAATCCGCCATTAAAGCTCAGATTGTTGATGTTGATGTTGTAGTTGTTGTTGTTGTCGGTAGTTTCTTGCTTTGTCGGAACAAGAAGCTCTTCGAACACATTCATCTGAGTCGACAGTTCCATTTTTCTGAAACAACTCTGGTAATAATAAAAGGAAGAGAAAACAGAGAACGAATGAGTTTTGTGGATTAAAGAAGATGCAGTGTAAGTGTATTTATATATAAATCCAGTTGAGATGTGTGTGAGTGAGAGTACACTGTTGATTAAATTAAAGACTCTAAATCTTAATTTCTGATTAGTACTTTTATTTTATAACCTATGTTTTTTTTTGTTTGATAATACATTTTATTGTTATCTCTCGTGACGAAAAATTAAACATTTTTGTTACCTCTAGCCTCTACCTAGGGATAGATGAGCTCTATATTACAAGACTTGACATGTTAATTTTGCCAAAGATTGCCTAGCCAAATAAAAGGTACTACTGTGAACCAAATTTTACTCAAAGTCATATCAAATGCATAATTTGAAAACTCTGTAAAATGTCATGGTCTGTATAAAAGTTCTGTTTGTTGTGGATTTGAATATCTAGATGTGCATTGTGTATTATACATAGTTTTGTTCTTGGAAATAAATTAAATTATACACACATATACATTATTATGATATGCTTGTAGCATTAGTATATAACTAGACTAGATTTATACCAACAATATCCGTTAAAAAAATATTTATAAATTATATAATATTGTATATTAGTAAATATAAATTAAATATTTATATAATTTTAATTTTTATTTACAATTATTTTCAAGATTATTTTTTGTATATGTGAATTAAGAAAAGAAAAATAATTTTTTTATGAATTTAATAATATTTTTGGTTATTTTAATAAAATATACTGATTATCTAACTAAATTAATAACAATGACATATATTATAATTATTTTAATAATTTAAACTGATTTATATATTTATTTGAAAATTATTTTGGTAATAATAAATCAACCTTATATTTTTATTAATAATACGTTTGAATAAGTTTATTTTATTAAAATGTTTATGAAATAATATAAGTGCTGTTCGTTTGTTTGCCGCAGCGTCTGCGGCAACGATATGCGGTCAGACACTGCGGTTAGACGCTGCAATACTATTGTTCGTTTGATCGTTGTAGGTTATCACCGCAGGTTGTATCGCAATTGTTTGATCGTAAACGCTACAATTTCGCAACGGTTAAAATTTTTTACTGTAGTTTTCTACGGTCGAACGCAGCGTTTGACCACAGAAATATGCGGCGATCAAACGAACAACATTTGGCCGCATGACGCAGCCGCAGGAATCTACGGCTACGAAACGAACAGTTCTATTAGTGATTATGCAAAGTCACGGTTATGTACAATAATTATATGTTGAAATGCTTTTTTCAATAAAAATTCGATAAGACTAATAAATTTAATGTCTAATCGAGAAACCACAAGAAAGCAAATACGTTGATGAATTCCCTGTAGATCCCATAAATTTAATGTCTCCACGAAAAATGGATAAACATTATCTACCCCTCTTGTTTTGTTTCTTTATTTATATTTTTAGTTATTATAAATACACAAATTAACGAGGAAATAGTATTTGTTTGAGAGGAAATTACTAGTATCTGATCACACAAGCGTACGTAATTGATTATTATGTATACGCAAATAACTAAATTGCGTCTACATCTTGTTTAATTTTGATGATTAGCATCAGATTTGTTTTTAATTGCAGTTTGACCCTTAAATCAAGGTATCCTTTGTGAATGGTAATCTCAACTTTTTCAAATCCATAGCATAGGCCGTAGAAATAATTGCCCATTTGTTCACATTTGTCTTATGTTTGACATTGACGTTTATTCTATTATTTTACGCTTTTAAGGTCAAATTTTCATTATTCAGATGGCTATTAATTTTAAACTAATCACCGAAAATTTTGGAACGTTCAGAATTTCTGTTTGTCATTAATGGCTTGATCCATAAGAGGTGTAAATAAGCAAATCTGAACTTAAAGAGACTAACACTTAAATAGAAGCAAATCTAGCTACTTGACTGCTAAAATATATGAATTATATACGACCAAATCCATGGAGAATCACGCATATGCCTAGAATGTAGCTTTTTCATTATTTATGTGTAATTTTTTATATGTTTGCATGTGAACTTCTTGCTCCATCTTCAGTGCCATTCTCGAATATAAAACCGTAAAAAAGAAATTTCAAGAAAGTAAATAAACAAAGGAATATAAAAGAAGAAGAGAGAGAACACATGGACATGGCAACGAGAAGCTCCATGTTCACGAAAACAGACAAAACTGTCTAAGGCCTCTCTCGTCCTTTCAGTTCACTCACTTTCAGTCTATAATTAATCAATATATATACACACACATTCACATTGATGTAAAACATGTGTGAGTGTATTCACATGTACGTGTATATAGTTTTGAATATACTGAACTTAAATGTTTCTAAAATTTATTTTATTTTATTTGAAATAGTTAAAAACCCACAACCAAAAATATTACCTGGATCTGAATAAAGATAGACGTTAACTCATTTATCTAAATATCTTTAACTTGTTCACAGATTGCTCCTATAAACTAGAAAAGATACAGTATAAAGCTCCCACAATTTGTGGCATCGACAAGTAAAAGTTATATATATATATATACTAGATTTTGATCTGTGGGAAAAAATATTTATAGATAATAATTAATTATGTATTTTGTTAATTTAAATCAGATATATATATATATAATTTATTTTATATTTAAAATAATTTTTAAATTTTTTTTAATATTGAATACAAAAATGAAATAAATAATAAATCGGATTATACAAATAGATTTAAATTGTATATATTTTGGATAAAATTATACATATGATAAATATTCAATTAAACTAAATTTTGTTTTATATTTTGTTTGACTAATTTTTTCAAAATTTATATTTTGTTTTATATTATATTTACATTTTATTACAAAATATATTGTATATCGAAATATTAGAGATTTACATATAATATACTGTGTAATGATAATTTTCGTAAATACTCTAGTAAATTATGTGTTAGATAGTATTTATTTTAAAATGCTCTACTAATATGACACATCAGCGTGGTACAATTGTAAATCACACGTCTAACAAAATGTTAATTTGTTAAAATGATTCTCAATTAATATATATATATAGATTATATAACCAATTTATGTTGTTTTAATGTTGAAGATTCACTACGTCAGTTGTAATTACATTTTTAATTAATTTTCTGTTTTATAAATTTCTATATTGATATTTGATATCTAATCACCGATTTTTCAAATTAAAGTTAAAGGTGAGCCAGTTAATCTATTTTTTTTATCTGAACACTTTTTCATAATTTATTAAAACTCATCGCAAATCTTTATATAAATACATTAAATATTTTTTCAAATTAATACAATTAAATAATAGAGTAAAACTGAAATTTTATTCAAAATTTTGTACGACACGTTTTATAAACAAACATACGTATATATACGTCAGCAAAAATAGAAATAAATCGAGTCCATTAGGTATACAAATATATATATACAGTTTTGTGTGTTGATTATAAATAAAGAAGAGTGTTGTTAAGAAGAGGGAGAAGAGACGGACAAGTCGATGGAATGGATGGAGACTTGTTTGTATTCGAAAGCTGTGATATGCCTTAAGAGTTTGTGGGGGCACATTGAGATTCAGTGAACTGTCATCTAATGAAACCTCACCCTCTTCTTAATTAATGATCCTCCTTCATTATCTTCTTCTTCTTCTTCCTTTCCTTCTTCTTCTTCACATGTCTTCACTAACCAAAAAGCTGCTCCTCAACTTTTAATTATAACTTCGTCTTCTTCTGTTACGTGGCTCCTCTTTTCTATTAATATCTCTTTCGATTTTAATCATAAGTCAAAACCTTTACTACATCTTAATGAACTTCGACGGCTGGGATTGTTCGAATCTTTTTATATTTTGTAAGTGTGTTTGTTGATTCTCACTTCTATGTCAAAAAAATATATTTAACTTTTAACCGTTAATTCTTGGAGCAGTGCCGTTTTAAGTTTTTAAAAAGAGATCTTTTATTTTCTAAAATAAAAATTATTTATTATTTATTTAAAAATGATTCAACACATACACAAATAAAATGTAAAAATATAGTCAAAACATGTAAAACTATAAATAATTTTTTGTATTAAAAATTGAAAACATTACTTATTATAAAATGGTAGGATTATATCGTAATATTATTACAATTTTGAATATACATATAACTAGATTTATATCCACGCAATGCGTTGGAAAAAATATTCGTAAATTATATTTTATTAGTAAATATAAATTAAATATTTATATAATTTTAACTTTTATTTAAAATTACTTTTAACATTATTTTTTGCATATATAAATTTAGAAAAAAAAATTATTTTTATGAATTTAATAGTATTTTTGGTTAGTTTAATAAAATATATTAATACTCTAACCAAATTAATAACAAATGACATATATGTAATTATTCGAATAATTTAAGTCTATTTATATATTTATTTGAAATTTATTGTAATGATGAAACATAAGTATGATATTTCTGTTAATAACACGTGAGCGTAAAATATTTTTTTAAATTGTTTCTCAAATAATATATTAGAGATTAGGTAATAACTTAACTCTATTTATATTTATTTGAAATTATTTATAAATTAATGTATTAAAAATTTAAAGAAATAAAAATTATTGTTTTTGCAAATATAATATTATTTTTTGGTTAGTTGAATAAAATATATTAATTTTCTAACCAAATTAATATCAGTGGCATGTATTATAATTATTCTAGTAACTTAAACCTTTTTATATAAATTAAACAATATCAACATGATATTTTTATAATTAACATGTCCTAAAATTATTTTGTTAAAAATTCTAATATATTAGGATAGCTACAAGCCTACAAGCTTATTCTAACTCATTGGTTTCAATTTTCAAATGTGATTTAACTAGATAAAATAATAATAAATATAGTAGTACTGCCAGCTAATAACGAGTAATGATGATCTGTTTGAACTTTGATATAGTTAAAAATAATACAATCTAGACTTATTTTGTGTTAAAAGCTTTAACCTCATCATCTAAGTATAGTTTATTTTATTACATAGAAACATCATAAAATACAAAATAATACAATAAGTAAAAAATTACACAATTATAGTTTGCTTCTAAACTTTATCTGTTAAAATCAGATTAGTACCGTCCTTGTGCTTATCATGTTAAAATCTTTTTGTTCCTTTAGAAAAGTACACCAATCTTTATCATTTCGTTCATTTTAGTTAATATTTGGAAAATAATTTCAGTTAATATTGCATATACATACAATAGTATTTGATAAAAATTTAAATCTATAAATTGATATAGAAAAGTTAGACAGTATTTGATATTAAAAAGTGCAATAAAATAAAGAGATTTAATGTTCTATTTGACCTGATTCGGTCCTCAAGGTGAATGTATGACAAAGAGAAGGGGCCAAGACCACGTGAATTCTCTAACACTACCATACGTGGCCTTTCTTGAAGCGTCCACGTGTCCATGTTACCATTGCCAGACGACCACGCATCTTTTCCGTATGCGCCAAATATTTATTAAAATATGAAGAAATATTTTGTGACTAACCAAAAACAAATCCTCTCAATAGTTACTGACAAAAAAGTGTAAATCATTATTAAAAAGTTTAATTTAATATTAATAATAAGCTTTAAATCGGGTGATGCGATGCAGAAAATGTTTTTTTCTTTTTCTTGAAAGAAATTGTTTATATTAATTTTAGGGAATAGTTATGTTGACTTCCACAAGAAAGCATATTATCGTCTAATGTTTTGTTTAAGTACTATTCTTTAATCACTAAAAAATATTATTCTCTAATTAAGGACAATTCCTCGAATCATTTTAATTCCTACAAGGTATATTTAATACCAAAAGCAACAATGTCTTTTTGTTAAATTAAAACCGACTCTTTGATACAATATAAATAACTCATAAATATTAAGAAAACTAAAAAAAAACTAAATATTAAATTAAAGTAATATCTTAAAATAGCACTTTTTTTAAGTTTTTCTTTCAAATCTAGCATCATAAAATTAAATTCCCAAAAATAGCATAAATACTTATTTGAAAATAATTATTTATTCTAAATAAATTCTACGTAAACTTATAGTATTGTATTTGGGTTCATTATTTCCAATTTATGGTTTAATTTTTTCTATTAAAATATAGTTTTAATATATTTTAATCTTAAATTTGTGCTATTATTGGAAATTTTAACTAATGATGCTATTTTTGAAATAAAAATTTAGAAATGTGCTATTTTAGACATTTGTCCTATTAATTAGTACTTGAAACTATTTTTTCACCGTCGGTAATATCCCGAATACTTTTATTATTTTTTTCACAGTTTTTCATCAAATTTGGTCAAAAAATTTCAACCAAATTCTTCCCAAAAAAATACGAATAATGTTTTTATGGAATTTCTCCGAAGAAAATCTATCAAAAAAGTTATATTTTCTCAAATATATGGGATATTTATGTAAGAAAACAACAAATATTGTTTTCTTGCAGTGTAAACCTAAGGAGATTTTGTTTGCATTGCATGAAATCGGTGGACACAGCCCATAGTTTATCGATATTCTCTCATCAAAACCGCTTTCGCTTTTCTGTTGTCCACTCTTTTTTTTTCTTCTTCTTCTTATTATTATAAATTTATATCCGACACATATTTCTTCGTTCGGGCCCGTTTGTGGACGCATAAGTTAAATTTTAATCCTCATTTATACATTTATACATTACAAATTATTAGATTTAGGTTAAACACTTTAGAAAACATATATTTATGTTAAAAGAATGGGTAGTGCAATATACACAAGGAATACAAAAATATCGAGAAATGTTTTGATTGAAGGATGTTAAAACCAAATACCCTCTTAAATTTTGTTGAATTTGTGCAAATATAATGTCTTTTTAAAACGAAATTTTTGTCTAAAACCAATAAAATATATCGTTTTATTGAGCAAGATATTAAGAAATAATTGTGCTGTTCGTTTGTCTACCGCAGCGTCTGCGGCAGTGATCTGCGGTCAGACGCTGCAATATTGTTGTTCGTTTGATCGCCGCAGGTTGTCGCCGCAGGCAGGGCCGGACCTGCGCCCAAGCAAGGCAATTCCATGCTTGCGACCCTCACTATTAATATAAAAAATTAGCCCTTATTTCAAAAATACTCTTAGCACAAATGGTAAATAAAAGTAAACTGCTTTCTTGAGTTCTTAAGTTCGAGTCCTTATAACAACAAAAAAATTTAAAAATTAGAACGGCCCAATTTTTTATAGTATAAAACGGTCCATTTTTTTTTTTGCTTGCGGCCCTGTTAAATTCAGGGTCGGCTCTGCCCGCAGGTTGTATTACAATTGTTTGATCGCAAACGCTATAATTTCGCAGCGATTAAAATTTTTAACCGCAGCGTTTGATCACAAGAACCTGCAACGGTCAAACGAACAACATTTGGCCACATGACGCAGCTGCATATTCCTACAACTACGAAACGAACAGTCTTGCTACAATTTCGCAGCGGTTAAAATTTTTTACCGCAGTTTGTCTTTTTCATAAGATTTTTTATGTTCTCCAAAACCGGATTTGATCTAAAAAGTGTATTGTCTTATAAGGTTGGATATTAAAAACATGATGGAGAGAAGATAGAACAGAATGGACAGGAGTAGGATTGGAATTTTGCCCATACACACTAAAACCTGGATTTTATATAACCACTAAGACAAACCGTTTAAGAGAAACAACAAAATTCAAACTAAAATCATTAATATAATATTGGTAACAAGGCTGCGTATGAATAAGAAGTTAAAAGTTAGAGTCATATTCTCCGTTCCATTTATAAGTGTACGTTAAAGTAAGAGCTCACGTATAGTCAGCATGTCACACTCATTATATTTTTTATTCATCAACATGCTTTTCCAATCATGCAATTTGTTATGGCATTTTATTAACGGCTTTTAATTGGTTCCTATATTCATACTTTTGTTATTAATATCGAATCCAAAACACACATATAGTTTTGTTTTAATATTTGATAGTAATATGTTTAAAACGTAAATCAACTCTCTGAAATGAAGTCGAAGTAAGAATCTCTTTTTTAAAGAAACCATTCGCCATTATATAGACAAAAAGCCATTTGGTCACATTTATAATGTTGCATACATACACATACATATGATCTCCGGTCCTATTAGTTTTAACTTGTGTCATCTCAACCGATGTCATCAACTGTATTATATTCGGAATTTTGTATAGTTACAAATTTTGCACTTTGCGTGAAAAGAAAGACAAAAGATCATTCCCATATATACATATATATTTTTACGAGTCACATCTTAGTGAAAATATGCAATAAGTTCAAGAAAACTTTACTTTAAAGTGTTTAAAACTTTTATAAATTAACATAGTATATTATATACACGTAAAGGTAGTATTAATAAATAGCATGATCTATAAACATTAGAACTAATAAATACTTACGTTTTTCTAATGCACAAACATTAATTATTATTGTTCTTCTAAGAATAACCAAACCTTTAATTTTGAAGACTAGTAGAAAGACAATATGCATAAACCATTTATCGTTTATATATCGTCTATGTCAATTATATGCTCTTTTGTAATCATCGTTTGAACTTATCGAATACAGTTTTAATCACCTAAACATAAACATGACTACTACTATTAGGAAATATGGACATCCAACTCAAAACTAATTGGTAATAAGTAGAGTAGCCAATGCATTAGGAAACTATTTTTTTGTGGAAAATCACATGTCGGATTAACCTGAGGTTCCGATACCATATTAGGAAATATAAATATCCAATTCAAAACCAATTTGGCAATGAGTGGAGTAGCCCATGGACTTTATATATGTATGTAGAAAGCTCCCAACTTTCAATGTGAAACTTTACACACTATAATAACTACTTGTTCACTAGTTAATCCAACGACGTGGTTATGTGTGGATTTAAAATAGAAAGGAAGAACACTTTGTTAAACACAATGTTGTAATTTCATATGTATTTTTTTTAATACATAGTTAAAACAAACCGAAGCTATCTTCTGCTTATATAGCTCATGTTAGTACAATAAATCCAGTCTGTAGATCAGCTTGTAGAATCACGTATTCGTGAAATCAAATTAGCCAAAAGTCCTGAGTTTTTATGTAATTTTAACGAGAGATCAGAAATCAATTTCGACACGGTTCCTATTGTACATTTCCTTAGGAACAATGGAACGACTTTCGAAATAAAAACAATGGAACGAACAGAAAAAATGTAGGGCCATTCAATTATTACAACATAGGAGGAGAGCTTTATGAGAACACGAGCCAGATTCAGTTAATTATGTCTAAATTTTGGATACATTGTTAATTTGATTTTGTTTCTCACGACAGTTTTGTCCGAATCATTATCAAAGTCACATCTCATCTCACATTCACATGTCCTAAACTATTCATTTACATATTAATCAAATTAACATTTAATTCGTATCTTCCACCTTTTTTTACATCTCTGATGCCAGCTTGCAAATTAATATTTTATTCCCAAAGTCAATTTAGTTAGTGTGATTATTTGCTCGTGTACTCTAATTAAGTAATTATCTTCTCAATAAGATATTTCCAAATAGACATACTCCCTTAGTCATAAAGAGGAGCTATTTGTTTCCATACTTTGGGCCTCAAAGAATAATAACGCAAACTTATTGGGCTAAACACCAAAGCCCATTATATTTTTTTTGTTAATAATTATTCCGTTGTTTTATAGTCCATGACTATTTGGATATGAAAGGCTTCGAAGCGACAGTCAGAAGTCCAACGGTTTAGCGACAACGTCAAGCAAACCAACCGGTTCATGATTCAATATGGCCGGTTCTAGTGAAGAGGATCTTATCCGATTTACTAGTTTTGAAGTTCAGCACATTTCCTACTGACTATTTAAGAGAAATTCAATTTCTCAATGATCACAACAGATTCCAAAAATGTCATCATCTATTGTTTTTGGTTACTAAGTTTATCTGCGAATCACCCGCTTAATACTGATTCAAAATATTTGGAATGGTCTTTATCTCTTAAGTGATCTTCGTTTGTCTGCCACAACGTCTGCGGCAGCGACCTTCGGTCACACGGTACGGTTAGACACTGTAATATTATTGTTCGTTTGATCATTGTAGATTGTCGTCGTAGGTTGTATCGTAATTGTTTGATCGCAAACGATATAATTTGCAGTGTTTAAAATTTTTTATCGCAGTTTTTTATAATCGACCGCAACGTTTGACCGCATGAAACTACGGCAATCAAACGAAAAACATTTGATCGCATGACATAATCGCAAGTTTCTACGACTATAAAACGAACAACACTATAATCATTAAGAAAACGAAAACTGTCGAGTAGTTGTTGTAGAAATGGGAAAAGTCTTCGATTCGCTATGAAATTTGTGTAGTTAACGTTTGGGATATTTCATGTCAGATGTGAGTGTGAGCGCACGCACTTTTTAAAAGCGCGTGGTCAGTTGATAAACTAGTATTTCGTAGTGGGTGCTTAGCTGGCATGGTCCCACAGCTTTGTACATGGTCCCTACTTCGGTTGTTGTGCTTAGACGCTACTCTTGTAAGTTTCACATTTATTTATTACGGATATAACCTCTTTTCCCAACGACTCTTTTTATAAGTTTTAGGTAAATTTTTAGTTTCTGTTAGGCTATTTTTGTAAAGTCTTACGGAGTATTATTTCTTAAAGGTCATAAAACCATATAGTATCCTGAATCTTTTATTGTATGTGTAAAACAAGGAGATTTGTAGTAAATGAAATAAATTTCAACAAGAAAATGACATTACAAGAAGAAGTGGTTTCAATAAAAATGGTTGGTTAGAAGAATTTGGCTCACGGGTATAAAAAACCGTGCGTCTAATTAATTTAATACAGAGCCAAAACTCAAAACTGCAATATAGAAAGAAAGTTCAGAATGGGCTTCGAGAAAATGTCATGTATAAAATAGAATCCAACGGTCCAGATCTGACCCACTTTGGTATTAAAAGTTCAGTATATAGACAAAAAAAAATGCACTCAAGAACTCAATAATTGTCTTTTACTCTTGCCTGAGTTCTCTCTCTCTCCCTCTCCTTTTTCATTCTATCTCCTCTTTAGTTACCTCTTTGTTGTTCATGTTAGACTTCTTCTCTGTATCTGAGAAACTTGGCTTTATTGTTTTTCTTTTCCGATTTCTGGGGATATGATCAAAAGGGTTTGATTAAAGTTTGTTGTAAGTGAATGGTGAGGTCAATTCTTCTGCTCCACACATTACCATGCTTTTCCTGGTAAAACCGCTTCCTATTTTTTCTTTGCAAAGTTTTTTAATCGTTAGAAAAAGAAATTATACTGGAAAAATCGAAAATTTCAAATTTATATTATATTAGATATCGATTTTCCAATTAGCAATTCTAGCTTGAAGTCGAAAAAAATGCAGTTCTAGCCCAGAGATCTGAAAGGAAAGCCCATTGGCGATTGGGTTCATAAATCGGAGGGCATTTGCGTCATTCACACTGATTGGTGTTGCCCTACATCTAATCGTCTCTAGTCGGTGACCGTGCCGTCATGTAAAAATGATTTTTTTCCTTGTCCGAATTTTTGGTTTTTAATGTATATAGTTCTCAGTTTTTATTAAAACAATATTTTTTCAAATCAATAATTTCAATATTTATTTTTGCAGCTAATATTTTATTTAATTATAATATAAATTTAGAAAATTAAATTTTTATAAAACAATAAAAATATTTTTATTTAATCTTTATAGTTTAGCTATCAATAATTAGACTTATGGGGTTAATCTAAGAGGAAGAGGTACAAAGTATTCATTAAAATGAGAACCTAGTTGTCGACACGTGGTTATCGCTGACCTGGCAAAAAACTGACCAATCAGAGAGTCTACAAAAACAAAAAATAAAAAAGTCACTTGTGGACCCACTGGTCAAGTGGGACCCATTGGACATCGAAATGTCTAGTTTGCCTCTCTCGAAACCGAAAGAAAAAGGAAAATAATTTAAAACCTCATCATTTTTTGTAAAGAAACCACCTTCATAGGTAAGTTTAACAAAAAAGAAAAAAAAGAAAAGGAAAACACACACACGACGCCTCACGAACAAACGGCTCAAATCTTGCCACGTCGCTCATTACGCGATCTGAGCCATCCGTGGCAGATTTCAAGGGCAGGTAGATCGGGCAGATTGACGGAACCGATCTTAACCGTCAGATCTAAACTAGACGGTTAGATTTAAATGAAGCGTTATGTCGGTCAGATTTCAATGGCCTTTAAGAAGGGATGATGCCTCCCACCTTCTTCCTCATTCCGGTCCATCTCAAAACCCTCTTTTTTCCTCTTTTTTTTTTCTTTTCACCCCTTTGAGCTCTGAATTTTATTTTCCCGATCGCCGGAACTTTCACATGTTATGTGATTTTCCCGCCATTTCTGGGAGGTAAAGTTTCTTGAAAGCTGGAGACTCCACAAGAATGAAAACCCTGGAAATGACCTTACGATCTTTGCGATTCGTATGGCACCTGCTCTTTTGGCTACCTTAAACGAACCTTCGATCCAGGGAAAATGCGGCGCCGTTTTTATGAGGAAATTTATAAACCAATCCGTCGCCGAAAATACCAATAATCCTCCCCCTTCTCTCTTCAACCCTAACCCTAACCCTAATTTCGATCCTATTCAATGGAACGATTCGAACAAGCAGTTCCATAATTCATCTGATTTTGGAGGCTACGCCACTTTTAATGTCTCTGGGTACACCTCGAGTCAGCTTAGGGAGCTCAAGAAGCGCCTGACCTCGGAGCTCGAGCAGATTCGGATCCTGAGGGAACGGATCGAGACTCAGCAAGTGTATAATACACCGGAGGTATCCGCTCTCCGATCAGCTCCGACGAGTAGCTTTGCCGGGGAAACAAATGACGTTGGACTGAAGAAGAAGAAATCGAAGAAAAACGACTCAGGTCGGAAACGATGCAATCCATTTGCTGTGGAAGATACCCATCTGAAGCGGCCGGCGGTTTCGGATCCGGGGTCCGAGAAAGTGGTGGCCAGCATGTTGAATACTTGCAGTCAGATCCTGGTTAAGCTGATGAAGCACAAATGGGCGTGGGTGTTCAACACGCCTGTTGATGTTGTAGGTTTAGGGCTTCATGATTATCACCTGATCGTGAAGAAGCCCATGGATCTGGGTACTGTCAAGTTGAATCTTGAGAAGGGTTTGTACGTTTCGCCGCTTGATTTTGCAACAGATGTGAGATTGACATTCAACAATGCAATGACATATAACCCAAAGGGACAAGATGTGTATTTCATGGCTGAGAAACTTCTGGATCATTTCGACGGAATGTTCGGCCCTGCATTCAAGAAATTCGAGGCTCAACAGCTAAAACTCACTGGTTCATCATCTCGTCCTGAAACTGAGTTCAAACAAAGACAGTGGAATCAGATTCCAAATGCTTCAAATGCTGCGAATGCGAGGAGAGGAACCGAACAAATCTCTATCGCGAAGAAGTTGGATTCTGTAAAGCCGCCACAACCTACATTACCTCCTCAATTAGTCGAGCCGCCACATGTACAAACTCCTTCACCTACTCCTTCTCCTCCTCCTCAAGCTCTTCCGGCGGTTCAGCCTCAACCGCCACTCCCGCAAACCGTAAGGGAAGTAGAAGCACCTCCTGATGTGAGTGAAGGAACCAAAGGGAGGAAAGGGAAGTTGCCGAAGCCTAAAGCGAAGGATCCAAACAAAAGACTGATGACAATGGAGGAGAAGTCAAAGCTTGGCATGAATCTACAAGACTTACCTCCTGAGAAGCTTGGACAATTGGTTCAGATTCTCAGGAAGAGAAACGGACATTTATCTCAAGATGGAGACGAGATTGAGTTAGATATCGAAGCTGTTGACAACGAGACTCTTTGGGAGCTTGATCGTTTCGTTACAAATTACAAAAAGATGGCTAGCAAAATCAAGCGCCAAGGTTTTATCAGGAACGTGTCAACTCCAGCTAGACACATGGTAAGCAAATTAGCGCTACATTCTATCAAAACAGCCATTGTGTTCTTATGTCAGTCTAAAATTGTTGTTTTTCCGGTCTCTCTTAGACTTCGGTGACAGAAATGGGTAGTGCGGAGAAGAGAACAAGGAAAGGGGATGCAGGAGAAGAGGATGTAGACATTGGAGAGGACATACCAATCGAAGATTACCCATCTGTAGTGATCGAAAGGGATGGTACTGCAGTAGCAGCAGCTGCTAGCAGCGGGTCTAGTTCTTCAGGCAGCTCTAGTTCTAGTAGTGGTTCCTCGTCTAGTGGTATATTTCTTGAACTGTTTTCCAAAATCTCTCTTGTGGCAAAAAAGTTTGCCCGCTTCTTGTTTATGTAATCTCTAACAACATTGGATGGGGGTGATGCTCATTTGCAGATTCAGGGTCAGGTGGGAGTTCATCAGGTAGTGATTCTGATGCAGATAGTGTTCAATCGCCATTTGTGGAAGCAAAAGAAGCTCAATGATAGAATATTTTCGGTGTAGCTTATTATTCTGTCATGAACTACTACTAGGAATCTATCTGGACAAGACTAGCCAGGGAGGTGGAACCGTGGGTGTAAGTAAAGTGAGGAAGGAACTGAAAAGAAAGAAAAAGAGGGGATCTGTTTCTTGTTTGATGAAAACCTTAGGAAGCAGTATTTAGTTAGAAAAGAAAAAAAATGCAATGGGTAGATAGAGAGAAATGGTGGCTTTAAGCAAGAAGCGTTCGTTATTTAGTTTCACTTTCTAATAGATTTAGGAGTGCATTTGTGAGAGGGTGTGTGGGAAAATGTAGGAAAAAGTGTTTTTTGGGGGTCTATTGACTTTTAGTTTGTTATTAGCGTTAAAGGAGTCTGGTTCTGGTAGGCAAAATGGTAGAAAGAAAATGAATGCAATGTAGTAGTTTGAGAAATGTAAATGTCTTTATTTGTTGAAAAAAATCAAATATTATCTTCTTATAAATGTCTTTTAAAGGCAGAGAGTACCAAATGTTTGGAATATATAAAAAGACTAAGCAGAAGCAGAGGCAGGCAAGAGTCCATTGTGTCTGAGAAGAGGCTCAGGTGAAGGTTCACGTCCTCTAAACTCAACAAACACCTAAAATCATAACGAAATGAATGAAAAATGGCCGTTATTACTCATTAGAAGCACTTATAAATACAAATATTCAAAGTACCTTAAGAGGCGCTTTTCCTCCTCCAAGTGCAAGTACGGTGTTTCGGAATCTCTGCCCTGTTTCTTTAACAGCCTGTTTGCAACATACGAATTGTCATAATCTCTTTTTCTTAACTTGTCTTTAGAAAGATGTTTTAGGATATATAATAATAAATACCTTGATGTCGTCCAGTCCAGCTTCTTCAAATGCTGAAAATGCATCTGCAGACAAAACCTCTGCCCACTGCATGTTTTTTTTTATAAGCAAAAGAATTAATAAATTTGGGTCAGAATTTACGGAACCAATTACAGAGGGTTTTGCTATTTGAATAAATTTTAAGTTACCTTGTAACTGTAGTATCCAGCTGCATATCCCCCTGCCAATTCATGAAACAAGTGAATGATAAACGATTTGACCAATTCGGCAAATATATCTCTGATGAGGATTGTTACCTGCAAATATGTGACTGAAGCCACAGAGGAATCTATCCTCAGGAAGTGGAGGTATCACTTGAGTTTTTACTGATACCCTTTGATCCACATCATATATGGTCTCTGGTCCTCCTGCTATATATTTTGTGTGCAGCTCCAAATCAACACTAGCAAACTTCAACTAAAAAACCAAAACATCATTTAATACACAAATCTCGATCCATTACAAAGCACAGAAACCGGCTGTGGATTTAAACCATTTACCTGACGTAGACTAAAGGACCCTGCTCGGAATGTTCTTGCAGCTACGAGTTTCTTGTATACTTCCTCTGGGAGTGTTTCTCCTGTTTGGTAATGCTTAGCAATGCTCATTAAAGTGTCCCTGAAACCATCAATTCCGATTCATAACACTTATTAACATATTTTTACTTGTACATTTCTCCACTGCCCTCTGAAAAACCATTACAAAGTCTCTGTTAACCAACTCCTAAGTACCTGTGGTAACACCAATTCTCCATAAACTGTGATGGTAATTCAACAGCATCCCATTCTACATTTCGGATACCAGCCACAAGTCCTTCATCCTGCTTGGTAAGCATATGCTGAAGAGCATGTCCAAATTCATGAAACACTGTCTCCACCTGTACATCAGAGTGTGATTATAGTAAACAAGTAAGAATTTTTTTAAAAAAAAATTGATGTGAAGCTTAGAGGAATTTTTGTTTACCTCACGGAATGTCATCAGGCTTGGCTTGTCCCCTACTGGTGGCGTTTGGTTGCATACCATGTGTGCAACAGGTAACCTAACAGAAGAGCCTTTCTGAGCCATCACTCGGCTACGGGAAACAACCTCATCCATCCAAGCGCCGCCTCTTTTCTCTGAAGGACGAGAATATGGATCAAAGTAAAAGTAAGCAATTGGGTTCCCAGAAGAGTCTTTGACACGGTAGAACCGAACATGGCTGTTCCAGACCTTCAAATCAATATTACATGTCATTTCACAGACTTAAATTCTTATTTCACTTGATGGATATATGTCAAGGCAACAGATAAATTCCAGATTTTACCGGAGCTACACCATCTGCTGGTTCAATATCAATTCCAAATAGTGTCTTAGCTAGGCTGAAAAGTCCATCCATAACCTTTGGCAGTGAGAAATACGGCCGTAGTTCTTCCTAGAGAGACCAAAACGAGAGATAAAGATCAAGACTTTCAAAACAATATTGTTGTATTACGAGCTAAAGAAGGACAAAGAACCTCATTTATATCGTATTTGGATTCACGAAGCCTCTCACTCCAGAAAGTGGTGTCCCAGTGAGTCAAACTGTCAGATTCTGCAGCACCTTGGTTCTTTGCGAAACTCTTAAGGTCTTCCATGTCTAATTCATACAATGAAACAAAACAGGAAAATCAAAAGTCTGCCTTTAATATGCCATGAAGTCTCATGCTATATCCGACTGTTACAATAGTTGCCCACTTGTTTGATAAATAACACGTCGATGCGAAGATATCTTCTCTATATGTTACCTTGAACAGCTGGATCCCAGGAAGCACTACGAAGCTTCTCTAAAAGCTCTGCTGCTTTTTCAACAGTGGCCATTTTCATAGCCATGCTTACCTAGAACAGTGGAGAGCCACATTAAGCCAATTGGAAAGAAAAAGGAACGGTCTTTACTTGATGACTCTACCTCAGCGTAATTGTTGTAACCAAGCAGCTTAGCTTTTTGCAATCGAAGCTTCAAGATTTGGTCAATTATTGCGGTATTATCCAAATCACCAGAAGAGGCACGAGATATATAAGCACGGTACAGTTCCTCACGCAGAGCACGGTTTTTGGAATGTTGCATGACAGGAAGATAACTAGGAGCATCAAGTGTAATGATCCATGGTCCATTCTCAGCAGTGGCATTTTCATGGCCCTTGTGTCACAACCAAGAGGGAAAAACTGACAAACCGCCCAAAAAAACATGGAGCTTTGCATACGTTTCAGTTGATATTGATACCTTGGACACAGCAGCTTGTGCGAATAGCCCAAGAGCACTTGGAGGTAATCCCTCTATCTCTTTCTTGTCTGTTATCAACTTTTCAAACTTCTTTGTAGCATCCAAGACATTCTCAGAAAATTTATGGGAAAGTTTTTCGAGTTCCTTCAATAAAGATCAAAATTGAGTAGGCATATATATTAATACTGAGAGATGATAGCTTCTGGGGAAACAAAGCTGTAAGAGACCCTGTTACCGAACAAGCTTTTAATTATTTTTTGAATATTTTAAAACAAACCTGTTCAATTTTGTTAAACTCTTCTCTCTTTTCTTCGTCAAGAGCAATACCTATGAGAACCGCCTCCTTTATTTGTGCTGAAATCACGCAGAAAACACAGTTAGTGAGTCTATCTACACTGCAAATTGCAAATAGAACGAACGATATGTTCTCCCATTGCTCCGACTATAACTACTTGCCTTCTACTAAACGTTGGCGAGCTTCGTTGAGCGATGGCCACTCAGGAGATTCTCGAATGGCTTTAAAGGCATTGTAAATAGGCTTGCTTTGCCCCAACCTGAGCTGGAACTTCACCTTCTCTGGCTGCAAGGGAACAACATGGTTAGTAAAACAAGAAATGAATTTAAATTTCACTGAACAAACATACAAATTACAAAACCAGCACAAACAAGCATAAGAATACATGTATAATACTTTACCTGAACATCTTCAATGGCAGCACGAAGCTCAGGTGTGTCCTTGACAGCTTTAAGGTGATTGATCATTCCCCAAACGACACTTAACCGATCAACGATTTTCTCTAATGGTTCCACTAATTTAGGCCATGATGGCTCCACGGATTTCTCTAGCTCTTCCAATTCAGCATCCTAAAAAAATCCATCAAACCATATAACAAATGCACAAGGGGCTATAATAATCCAATCAGATCTCCAGTCAGAACCGATGAGGAAGCGAAAGATGGAAACATACGAGGTGCTGCAATAGAGCACGAATCCCGGGACGAACATGGTTGGCATCAACGGTATCAAACGGAGGGAAATCGAAATCCTGCAAGAGAGGATTCGAGGAAATACTCTCGTCGAGGACAATAGAGTCCACGGCGGCGGAGACGGCAGATGACATCGTCGGAGGAGAAGAAGAGAAGGAACGGAAGGGAAGAGTAGTGGAAGTGGATCTAGGAGGGAGACAAAAGGAGAAAGAGGCCGACCAGATGGGGCAAGAATATGATTTAGGAGAAGATGAGGGACGAAAATGAGAAGAAGAGAAAAACTTAGCGTTTGGTATTTTTGGTGGCGAACGACGAAGAAGAAGATTGAGAGAGGCTCGAGACGTAGTCGCCATTAGTGTGTTAGCTATTACAAGCGTTGCGATTATTGTTATTCTCTTCATTTTTTCTTCTTTTTTTGGTCGCAATTTTACCAATTTCACGATGATTTCAGTAAACATACACAATGCACTAATTCAAAGATGTCAAAAGAATATTCACTAAATGTGTTCAAAACGAAAACACTATTATTCACATAATTCGTCCCTTAAAATTGTTTACTGAAAATTGAAGATTGAGGAATACAACAAAAAAATGTATCATTAATAATTTTAGTAATCCAAAAATATTATTAATTTTTTCTAAAAAATATATTATTAATCTAAATTAAACTTTAAACTATATTAAATCTAAATATTTTTAAATTATAAACCTTAAAAAATTATTTTTAGCGTTTGTTTTATTTTTTTAAAAAGAAAATTAATAATACCTTTGGTAATAAATTCTTGGGAATATATCTATTTGCTATTTCTAAAATATATTTGATTATATAAACAATTTCTTTACTTTAAATCAAAAGCTGGAATAGCTCAGTTGGTTAGAGCGTGTGGCTGTTAACCACAAGGTCGGAGGTTCGACCCCTCCTTCTAGCGTTTCATTGTTGTCTGTTTTTTTCTTTGGCCTCTGTAGAATGTAGAGTAATAATGGCCACAAGTTTCAGTAGTCACGACATCTGTTAAACGAGAGGATCCAAAAAAACCGACAAGACACGTTCAAGTCTGTGTTGTTCCCCAAATACGACAAGGATCTGACAGTAACTTCTATCAAAAAAATTGCCAAATGATAAAACACTGGAGAACATAAACTTGCTTAAATATTTGATTTGATGATTGATAAAACTGTAACTAATCAAAACATTGCTAATGGCTTTTACATGTCGGATATGATTAATAACTTCGCATTGTATTACCATTTTACTACCAAATGAAGATAGATATTCCAACCAAAATATGTTGACTACGAAAACTATCAAGTTTCAATACAATGAATGCTCTCCAGAATACTATAAATTATGATTGGACCGCTACAAAATCCCATATTGTTTTCTTCTTCTTTTTGATCATTCAATTTATCCTTACCCTTTAATTTTTTAATCGATTATAAAAACTCAAATTTCCAGAGCTCTTTAAGATTCATTTTTGTTTTCAAGAAGATGGAGAGAGATCTCGCCCTCGCCAACCACCGTAAACCATTTACCAGTCGATGCATGAGTTCGCCTTCGTCTTGTCTCTCACTGATCAACAGAGAAACAGATTACGCTCGAATCAGTGACCACCACAAGAAGACAAGATCAATTCCGAGATTAATAAGGAATTTGTTAAGAAGATTATTATTGGTCAGAAGTTGCGGATCCGTGAACACGAAACCGAAGACGTTAATGAAATTTCACTACGATGTTGTGAGTTATTCTCAGAATTTCGACGATGGTTCATATTTGCGCGATGATGATCTTCGAATACAGAGTCCGAATAGCTGATACATCTGCTCTCTTTTTCTTTTTCAATTTTATATTCGAATGTAATATCAAAGTTTAAGTTATGATAATTGCATATGTATCTGATAATATTTTAGTCGTTTGTCACAAATATTCCCAACCGTTTCATTAATTACATTTGTACCCGAGAGTTTTCTTTATTACATACGTATCATGTACTTTTTGTTTATTGAGTATATATTCCTGATAGTTTTGTTATAAACGATTTTTCTATATCCTAGGAGAATTGATCATGTGAGAGCAAGACTCACAAATTACCACTCTAGCAAGATTCATTATCTTTATCTACAACAAATTTACTGCTTCGGAGGCCAATGGTTAGTTTGAGGGTATGCCTCCCACTGTTCGTTGAAATTCTTGAACTTAGATGTAAGTCGAAATGCTTCAGCAGGTTGGTTTGGTATGTGTTCTCAACCTGGTATAAACTCTAAGCCTTCAAGAAAGCAAGCGATCCAAGTATTGAATTTCTATTGCTACATATCTGTAGTTTCTGTACTTGTGTTGTAGTTCCATTGTGTTCTTTGTCTAATAACAAAAGTTTCTTCTGCGATTGCTATGTTTTCTTGTCTCACTATTGCTTTTTCTTCTGTTTTCAAAATTATCACATAACCAAATTGCTGTTTCTCTTACTCAACTTCGCTAGCATCTTCATCCTTTTGCAAGACTAGATCATTTCAAATATCTAATAAGCTGAGATGGTATACAAATTTTCTCTTGCTTTTTACTCTTTCAAAGTATATTCAAGAATCCTTTTCCTTGCTTTTCCTTTTTTCTCTAATGTTTTTATTAACATAGAACAAGCAGTATTCCACAGAGAATGAAAACAAACCATATTTGTTTCATACCGTCAGAGCCGGCCCTGAATTTAAGAGGGCCGCAAGCCAAAAAAATGGGCCGTTTTATAATACAAAAACAATTGGATCGTTCTAATTTTTAAATTTTTTTGCTATTATAAGAACTCGAACCGAAGAACTCAAAAAAACAGTTTACTTTTATTTACCATTTGTGCTAAGAACACTTTTGAAATAAAAGCTGATTTTTTTATATTAATAGTGAGGGTCGCAAGCACGGGCTTGCTTAGCTTGGGTCGAGGCCCGCCCTGCATACCGTCAAAGTAGGTTTTGAGCTGTTTCCAAAAGAAGACCCAACTCAATACTAACGGGCCTCCAGGAATTAGCACTTCACTCTTTCTTTTCATTTCTCGTGATTTAGCTTCGTAAAAATTCGTCTTCTTTCCTCTGTTTACATAGATTAAATGATATTCTGGAAACTCGAAGAAATGTACAATAATTAATGAAAAGTGGTCAAATTACGGCTGGAAACAGCGCTGGTAAATCAGGTGGTATGCGTGTTATGCTTCTACAACGTACGTTCGATAACGATTTATAAGTTATAACCATCATTTAACCAATCGTCTTTGATCAAAAACTGCATCCTTACCTTCACTAACGATTTACATAGCAAACTTCTACAATTCCTTAAATCAGTTTTTAAAAAGTAGCTTATTGGATCGAGTACTAATCCACTATATATTAATTTAAAAAAGTAACAGAGATGTGCTATATGTTGGAACAATTTTTTGAACAAATTTGCATGTTCAATTGGGTAATATAACCCAAATATTGATTGCAAAAATTGTTGGAATGTGAATGAGAAATGGGCATTGGACTCATTAAAAAGTCATAAATTTGTTGGATAAAATAATGAGGAGGGACAAAAGTCCCACATTAGAAACTTGAGGAAAAATCTTCTAGTATATAAATGGGAGAACTCATCTAGTAGCTTAAAAGAGATCATCTCGCTTCCGCGAATTCGTCTTTCTCTTAATTCGTTTTTTCAATCGTTTTGATGTGTAAATCGTTTTTTCAATCGTGATTTTCATATCCGATTTTTTGCGTTCTAACACTATATATATATATATATATATATATATATATATATATATATATATTAATTTGAGATAATGATAGATGGTTTTGGAGTTATTTGAGTTAGAAAACAAATGGGTGTAAGTTTGTGTATATTAGTGGATGATCGGTTCAGTCTCACGAGAGATCCATTCTTGATTAAGCTCTCACATGTTTCCCATTTTATTTCTCCGTTCTCTCGTGTTTCTTCACAGATGGAGACGTTTAATCAATCATCGAAACACAATCTCCTCTTTTTGTTTCTTTTCGATTTATTATTTATTTATTCATTTTTATATCTACACATATAATCTTGTCTCTATTGAGGTCATTACCTCAGCAACAGTGTAATTTGAATTTAATATGTATCACTTGATTATAATTCTGTTGGCAGTTCACTTAAGAATAAATGTCATATATATAGATATATTCATCTATTTTTTATTTTCAATAGCTTTGGTTTTTTTAGTAGAGTTGCAAGACTGAAATGTATGTTTTTGTTAGAAAAATATATGTAGAAGAATAAAACATTATTTGTGTAATAAATATAATCGTATAAAAGATTGGTGCAGTGCATACTTCCCAAATAAAAAATAAACGTTACCACAATAGAAACAAGACACATAACAAATTCTATCCGATTTGTTCCGATCAATTGAACAGTTATATATGTTCTCCTGTCTTTTCTGCCACTTCATGACTCTCTCTCATCTTCTCTTTTTGTCTCCATTATCTTTCTCTCTCTCTCTATATGTTCAAAGGCATTAACTACAAACAGATTATTAGTAATCAAATATTATAAAATAACTCCACATTTTTATTAAAAATATGATGAAAAATAACTCCACGTTCAATGACGCTAACCAATAAGTTTGTGAATGAAATAGCATAGATACAAAGTTCGTAATCGAATCGTAACCACACAAAAAAGTTTGGATATGAATTGATCGAAATCCCCTGAATATACAGATATGCTACAATGAAGGTTTACGATTATAACGGTAATATTTTCTGCTAAAAATGTATAAAATGTTTTAATTTTCAATACATGGCCTTCAATTCTTATTATCAAATGAAAACCCTAAGTATACTGATTTTTTACATTTCTTTCCACATGCATGGTAAGATATTCTGTTGATATTTTCGTTTTGTTGTTAATTCTTTTTGTAAATTATAAACATTTATTTGCATTTGATGTCTTTAATTTAAAATTAATACTAACAAAACACTTAATACAAACACCAAAAACATTCAACAAAATAAAGTTTTTCAACTTTTAGGTGAGGAAACACAGTTTTTAATTGCTAAAATAAATTAATATCTGTGATTAATTATCCCAAAAAAAACTTTTTTAGCATTTACCCGACCATTTTTATGCTCATATATATACTTATAAACTCAATTGTATATAAAGATGTCCCATACGAAACCCTTTAACCGACTGTTCCCCTCTTTCTCTCTTCTCCTACTTTACTTATTTCATTCAAAGCAAGAAATCGAAAAAGGAACAAAACTTTCTTCTTCCGACTTTCTTTTTTCTCTCCTCCCATCATCATGTCCTCCTATACCAATCTCCCCTCTCCCAAACCGGTTGCTACTAAATCGGATTACCGTATCTCCGGTACATCCCAAACCAAAAAATCACCGTCTTCTTCCGCCTTTCAAGACCAACAAACCCTAAAATGCCCTCGCTGCAACTCTCCAAATACAAAGTTCTGCTACTACAACAACTACAGTCTCTCTCAACCTCGTCACTTCTGCAAATCCTGTCGTCGTTACTGGACACGTGGCGGTGCTTTAAGAAACGTCCCGATCGGTGGAGGTTGCCGGAAAACCAAAAAATCAATCAAACCTTGTAACACAATAACTCCTTCTTCTTCATCTCAGAGATTTTTCTCTTCGATCATGGAAGATTCCTCCAACTTCTTCTCTCCTCCGACAACAATGGATTTTCATCTCGCTGGATTATCTTTCAACAAAATCAACGATCTTCAGGTTTTAAATAATCAAGAAGTTCTTGCCCTTAGGCCCATGGATCAGCACGTCCAAACAACAACCGTTGATGTCGGTTCAGGTTTATCATTGATGGGTTTCGGAGATTACAACAACAACCATTCACCGGCGTCGTTCGCAACCGCAGGAGCAAACGAAGGAAACATGGGTACTTCGATTGAAACTCTGAGTTGTTTAAACCAAGATTTACACTGGAGGCTTCAACAACAGAGGATGGCGATGCTTTTTGGTAATTCTAAAGAAGAGACTGTTGTTGTCGAAAGGCCACAACCGATTCTTTACCGGAATCTCGACATCGTGAACTCCTCGCCGTCGCCGACGAAGAAAGGAGAGAATCAGACAGAGTGGTATTTTGGTAGCAATAATAATGACAATGAAGGAGTGATTGGTACCAATGATAATAATAGTAACAATAATAATACAGGAGGAGGAAGTGATCAATGGAACAATGGAATTCAGGCTTGGGCTAATCTTAATCATTATAATGCTTTGTAATTATTCTTGGTACGTTGTAGACACTATATATTATAATCATATATATTTGTTATTTTTGTGATGTCATGCCAAAAATATTTATTTTTGGGAGTTTCATTGTAGTCAGCTTGTTGTTGTTGTTGGTTACTATTTTAAGTATTTTAAAGTTTCAATTTGTAAACAAAAAAAATTAGAATCGTGGGTGAAATTCAAGTATAATATATGCTCAAAACTGATGATTTGTCTGTGTTTTAATTTGAAATTTAATGTTGAGAGATATCGAAACAATATTTGCTGTGCTTAAAGCTTTATTATCGTTCTTGGTTTGGTGGTGAATATGTTCAATTAATGACTTATTGTATGGTTATGATCCCAAGATTAGTTAAAAATTATTCAAAACGTCATTTTCAGTAAAATGCATGATGTCTCCTTGGGATTAATTATGGTCCCTTTAAATATAATTAATTGAAATTATATACACATTGAGCCAAGCAAAATAACTGGCAATCCAACATCAATAGTAGCATAATACCCCAAAGTTAATGAAAAGAAAATCATTAAAATATACAGTGTGTAATATTCGTTAAAAGCATAGATATTTGTGCTGTAATTTGAAACTATATATAGAATGATATTGTAGTAAAAAAAAGTGTCAGTGAAGAGTGAATGTACACATATATATTAGCATTTAGAATCTTGGTAGACACTGAACTATGTCGAGTCTATGTGAAACATAGATATCAGACCTTAAGCCTTTTTTTGCAGTCTCTCTTTAGCCCTATCCCTTTAACTTCTCCGTACATATGTATAAATCTACACGAAAATAAATATATATTAGATTTATATCCACTTAAATTATATTTTATTAGTAAATATAAATTAAATATTTATATAATTTTAAATTTTATTTAAAATTACTTTTAACATTAATTTTTATATATATAAATTAAGAAAAGAAAATTAAATTTTTTTAATAAATTTAATAGTATTTTTTAGTTATTTTAATAAAATATATTACTTACTCTAACCAAATTAATAACAATGACATATATTGTAATTATTCGAATAAGTTAAACTTATTTATATATTTATTTGAAATTTACTGTAATGATGAAACGTAAATATAATATTTCTGTTAATAACACGTGAGAATAAAGTTATTTTCTTAAATTGTTTCTCAAATAATTAATTAGGGATTAGGTAATAACTTAAATTTATTTAAATTTATTTGAAATTATTTATAAATTAATGTATTAAAATTTAAATAAATAAAAATTATTGTTTTTTGCAAATATAATACTATTTTTTGGTTAGTTGAATAAAATATATTGGTTGTTTAACCAAATTAATATGAGTGACATGTATTGTAATTATTCTAGTACGTTAAACCCTTTTATATATTTAATTTGAAACTCGTTGTGTGGTTGACACGTCAGCATGATATTTTTGTTATTAACACGTCATGATAAAGTTATTTTGTTAAAAAGTTTATCAAATAATATATTAAGGATACTAAATTGTTAATCTAATAATATATACAAAATCTACCAAATTCGAATTCTATTATTTCATTACACACACGATCTCAGGTTCTTGATGACTACAAATAGGTATTAGATAATGACAATTTTGGTGTTAAGATTGTCAGAAATAGACGTGTTTGATCCACTTTTGTTGGTTTCTAGAAGAATAATAATGTTTAGTTTACACTTGTTAAAATCTTTTTATTTTCTTTTAGCCATGCATTACGTTCTTTACGCAATTACAAAAGTGTATGTAATTAATCGGACATTTTTGTCGTCTTCAAATAATTTAACTTTTACCTAAAGCGTTAGCCTTTAATGTGTCAACTTTTCATTATTATTGTTTGTTTTGTAATGAATTAACGATCGATTCCCATCGTAGGCATCATAATCAATTGTGATTTTTCAAGTCATATCATACTATCAACGATAGATTTCTTATTCACTCACTTTTATCTATTATCGTTTTAATCTTTTATTGTATACTTAGTTTACCTTTCGTTAAATTAAGAGATATACTGAAAAAATCATTCATATTTGCACGGGTTTAAGTTTTTTCTTGTAATTAATATTGATTTGTCTGGAAAATGCCTCGTTAAACTTGAATATAAATGAATGATAACTATACTAATTCAATATTCTAATAAATGATTACTAGATTTTGATCCACGCACTGCGTGAGAAAAAATATTCATAAATAATAATTATTTATTTATTTTGTTAATTTAAATCATATATATATATATAATTTATTTCATATTTAAAATAATTTTTTTAAAAATTTTTAATATTGATTACGAAAATAAAATAGATAATAAAATCGGATTATACAAATAGATTTAAATTATATCTATTTTGGATAAAAATTATACATATGATAAATATTCAATTAAACTAAACTTTTGTTTTATATTTTGTTTGACTAATTTTTCAAATTTTATATTTTGTTTTATATTATATTTATATTTTATGTCAAAATACGTTGTATGTCGAAATATTAGGAATTTACATATAATATACTGTATAATCGCAATTTTCATAAATAATCTAGTAAATTATGTCTTAGGTAATATTTATCTTAAAATACTCTAATATTTTAAGTTCTTTTTTTTGTAATTAATATTGATTTGTCTGGAAAATGTCTCGTTAAACTTGACTATAAATGAATGATAACTATAATAATTCAATATTCTAATAAATGATTATTATGATTTTTGGTTAGTACTTAGTTAAAACAAAAACTCGTTTTCGAATTTTAGTTTATAATTTATAAATAATGTAGAAAACTATGATAATCATAAAATATAAAAAAAACTCACAGGGCTAATTTTATAATTAATTAATGTATAGAATGATTTATACATAAATATACACACATATACAAGAATTACTTTTGTTTAGGTTCCGATCACTTTTTCAATGTTTTGAATTTGATCACTCAAAAGGCAATTGATGTTGGCACTTTTTCATACTACAATCTCCTTTTAAGCTTTTTATGATTGATCATTTGTAAGTTTGCTTTATAAGTGCGAGTTTTCATCCTAAGAACATTGTCTTTTGAATATCTTAACTTTTCGTTTTCTTTTCTTTATCATATATGTTCCTATTTTATCCTAAAAAGCTACTAAAAATTAAGGACTAACCTTTTCTTGCTTTTGGTCGAGTACCATGAACAATAACCAGATATATATATATATATGAAGTTAAAATTTAAAACAACAAATCTCTAATATATTAGTTGAGAAACTTTTTAACAAAGTAATCTTACATTGACGTGTTAATAACAAAAATGATATGCTGACGTATCAACACCATAACGAATTTCAACTTAAATATATAAAATGGTTTAAGTTACTAGAATAATTACAATACTTAAGTATATAAAATGGTTTAAGTTACTAGAATAATTACAATACATGTCACTAATATTAATTTGATTAGAGAATAAATATATTTTATTCAACTAACTAAAAAATACTATTACATTTGTAAAAACAATAATTTTTATTTCTTTAAATTTTTTATACGTTAATTTATAAATAATTTCAAATAAATATTAATAGATTTAAGTTACTACTGTAATTTCTAATATATTATTTTAGAAACATTTTTAAGAAAATAACATTACTTCTGACGTGTTATTAACAGAAATACTATGCTGACGTGTCATCACTACAATAAATTTCAAATAAATATATAAATGAGCTTAACTTATTAGAATAATTACAATTATACTATTTTATTAATTTGGTTAGAGAATTAATGTATTTTTATTAAACTAACAAAAAAGTATTAAATTCGTTAAAATAATTATTTTTCTTTTCTTAATTTATATATACAAAAATTTATGTTAAAAATAATTTTTAAATAAAAGTTAAAATTATATAAATATTTAATTTATATTTATTAATAAAATATAATTTACGAATATTTTTCCCAACGCATGACGTAGGTATAAATCTAGTTAATTAGTATTTTAAGATAAATAAATAATTAAACAGAAAAATATAAGAAATGATAGAAAGCGAAGGAGCATGATGAATGTGAATAGAAGCCATGTAACTGCTTTTGTATCATACAATATGAATCAATTAAATATGTCGCTATTTCACTGCTTTACCACAACAACCTAATTACCAAAAAAAGCTCACGATTTACGATTCGTGATAGGACACAGTATAATTGTATCAATTATTTATGAATGCATTCACCACCTTCATTTGTAATTTATAAAACTTGTGAACTGTTTAAATGCAACAACGTCAGGTTTGAGTTAACAAAACAAAACGAGTTGTGATTGTCACGTCGTTACCTTCTTCACGTCCGAAGCCATTTCTGTGCATCTATCATTTAGGGGCCCATTAAAACTTATAGAGGCCTACTTAGATACATACATGTTTCTTAAGGCGGGACATTACGGCCCAATGTAACTCATATAAGCTTACTTCGGCAAATAAAAGCTCATTAAAGGTCCATTAAGCTACTTAACAAGAGCATTTAACAGTCCACAAAACGACGTTCAGGCACATTGGGCTCATTGCCTTTGTGGTTCTGGATTTAGAGTGATTGCCTGTTAAATTATATTTACGCCGTCTAAAAAATATTCATAAATTATATTTTATTAGTAAATATAAATTAAATATTTATATAATTTTAAATTTTATTTTAAATTATTTTTAATATTAATTTTTGTATATAAATTAAGAAAAGAAAAATAATTATTTTTTTAGAATTTAATAATTTTTTGTTAGTTTAATAAAATATATTAATTTTCTAACTAAATTAATAACAATGATATAATTGTAATTATTCTAATAAATTAAATTTATTTATATATTTATTTGAAATTTACTGTAGTGGTTACACGTCAGAATGATATTTATGTTAATAAATACGTTCAAATAAAGTTATTTTCTTAAAATGTTTAGTAACATAAATTTATTTATATCTATTTGAAATTATTTATAAATTAACGTATAAAAAATTGAAAGAAATAAAATTATTGTTTTTGCAAATGTAATAATATTTTTTTGGTTAGTTGAATGAATTATATTCTCTAACTAAATTAATATCAGTGGCATTGTATTGTAATATCAAATTAATATCAATGGTATGTATTCTCTAACTAAATTAATATCAGTGGCATATATTGTAGTTATTCTAATAACTTAAATCATATTATATATTTAAGTTGAAATTCGTTGTGGTGTTGACACGTCAGCATGACATTTTTATTATTAACACGGGTAAATTTATTTTATTAAAAAGTTTCTCAAATAATATATTAAGGACTATGTATCATTTTTAGTTATATTTGAGAGAACTATGATTAACGCATGTCACTTGGTTTCACTTTGATTTCAATACTATTAGTTTTGGTAAATAAAAAATTCATTAATAACGTACGTGAATTTCGATCGTAATGGAAGAGTGTGTTTATGACAGTTTAAGTGAATAGGAAATTGGTTAGACTGACTTCTCCGACATTGGTGGGTTTGGTGGCTATTTTGGTTTGGACTTTAGGGCCCAACTAAAAAATGAGAACGAGAGAGAGAGATAAAGTAAGATTAGTTTTGGAGAGTGTAATTAGTAAAGAGGTTTAGTTAACCCACTATGCATGAAACCTCTTTCTATCTATATTACCTTTCTTATTGAAAGAAATAACGAATTAACCAATAACTTTATTTAAGATGTAGCATTGCGTTACGAATTTCGGATTTCACCAAAGACTTCAAAAATATTCGTTATCCAGCAACAACTTCACTTAGCTTGTTATTTTTATAACCACATAGATAATACTCCTATTACAACCATTAACTAGATTCATACTTACATTATACGTGGGAAAAATATTCACAAATTATATTTTATTAGTAAATATAAATTAAACATTTATATAATTTTAAATTTTATTTAAAATTATTTTTAACATTAATTTTTGTATATACAAATTAAGAAAATAAAAATAAATATTTTTACGAATTTAATAGTATTTTTTTGTTAGTTTAATAAAATATATTAATTATATAACCAAATTAATAACAATGATATATTTGTAATTATTCTAATAAGTTAAATTCATTTATATATTTATTTGAAATTTACTTTAGTAATGACACGTCAACGTGGTATTTCTGTTAATAACACGTCAGAGTAAAGTTATTTTATTAAAATGTTTCTCAAATAATGTATTAGGTATTACGGTAGTAACTTAAATCTATTTATATTTATTCGAAATTATTTATAAATTAGTGTATAAAAAATTTAAATAAATAAAAAGTATTGTTTTTGCAAATGTAATAGTATTATTTTGTTAGTTGAATAAATTATATTTATTTTCTAACCAAATTAATATCAGTGACATGTATTATAATTATTGTAGTAAGTTAAACCCTTTTATATATTTAATCTGAAACTCCATATGGAGTTAACACGTCAACATGATATTTTTGTTATTAACACGTCAGGGTAAAATTATTTTGTTAAAAAGTTTCGCAGGTATCGTTAACATAATTAAGCATTGATAGCTCAATCCAAGAAAAATGTAGCAGCGAAACAACACTATTGAACTAAATATTTATTTCTAATAGTTATCAAACATTAATAGTCTAAATTTTTACATATAAAATTATAATTTAACATTTATATTCTTTCAGTTTATGAACCAAAGCTTATAGTAAATTCTTATTATTTTTTGTTACCTAATTACATTAACCTATTAAGCTTGACGTGGTGGGTGCCAACTGTGTCACTCCTGATGTGATTCGGATAAATTATACAAAGCGGTTCATGAATCATGATGACTCGTGACTGTCGTGTCGTTAACCAAAACACTCCCATAAATGTTGTTGTCTATCTTGCTTAGGTTTACTATTAAAAAAGTTACCTTGAAATGAAATATCCTCTTAACTTATAAAAATATTAAAAGGTTCGCTATATATAGAAATATTAAAAGATTCACTTGAACATTTACATATTATTATATTTTAAAAATATTTGTATTGTTGATTTTCTAGTTTTGCTATATGTTTTCATTCACTGCAATTACGGGAGTGCCATTGACCAGCTCCAGATATTCTAACCGTCGGCGGGCCCGTTCGGTGGAAGGAGTTAATCACGGCATCGCATCTTCTTCAAAATTGTTAATATTCTTTGTTGTTTAATCCTAACTTAAAATTTGAAAAATAAACCTTTTAAAAAATAAAACAGAACTTATGACATGCATGGTGTTGTATAAATATAGCAGAGATTCTAATCCATTACCAGTCATCAAAATCTGGTCTTCTTCTTCAACTTCCCTGCTTTCTATCTACTAAGAATAACCATTTCTAAAGATAATTCTCTTCAACGAGACAAAGAAAAAAACGATTTTAGAATTTCCCATATAAAAAGCAAACCTCTGTTTTCCTGTTTCTCCGGATTATCTCTGGCTCTGCCCTTTTCCTTCTCCTATTGGAGATGTTACTCGCCTTCCCTCTTTGGTATTATTTTTGTTTTCTGGGAGAAATTTCTATGAAGCTTTGAGTTTTGTTTTTTGTATTCAAAGCTTTTCACAGAGAGAATCCCAGAGGACGTCTTTTGAAAAATATGGCTGTTGAAGGTAAGGCTAAAAAGTTGGTATTTTTGGTTATTTATCCGACATGTTTTTCTGATTTTTCCGTTCTGGGCTTGTCTCCAAATTAGAAATTCTTCCCTATTTACTGGTATTATTTCCAATTCTATCCGCTGAGGAGTTTAAGCAAATACGCTATGTGCATCGAGAAGTTAGAGACAAACAATATTTTACTTGTTTACTTACAGAGATGGAGAAGAAGATCAAAGGAAGCCATGAGAAGCCAGAGACGGAGAAAAACGACATAGGTATCGAGGATCCATCGCCAACATGCGGGCTTGAAATTCCAGTAATGGGTTCAGATTCCGATAACAGCAGCAGCAGTAGTTGTAGCTCCTGCTCGCCTGAGAAATCATCGTCTCCATTATCGACGACCCCTTCGAATGTTTCATCTTTTCATCACCACGGCCTTCCATGGAACAAGATGATCGAGTCGATCAAGAAGAAATCAATGAGGAGTTTCTCGGTCATTCCTCTGCTCGCGAGCTACGAGCTCACCCGCAAAAACATGCGGCGGAAACATCCGAAGTTATTTCCGACGTCGGGAAATGTACTCGACTGCGATCAAATCCTCGTCGCTAAACCCTCGTGGCGGAATTTCACCTACGTGGAGCTCGTTGCCGCCACCGACAATTTTAATCCAGGTAAAGTGTTAAAATTTGAATGACGAAAAAAAGCCCCTCGGATTGGAATGTGGGGATTTCCCCTCAACTGTAGCTGTGAAGACTGAGTTTCTTGAAGCAGATTCGAACATGAATTTGGGAATTCTCAGATTTCAGTAGTGAATTCTGGGCCGAAGATGATTCTAACATGGGTCATGATTATTTGTTATTGTAGAGAATATGATTGGGAAAGGGGGACATGCGGAGGTGTACAAAGGGGTTCTACCGGACGGAGAGACGGTGGCGATCAAAAAGCTGACGAGACACGCGAAGGAAGAAGAAGAAAGAGTGAGCGATTTCTTATCGGAGTTGGGAATAATCGCACACGTAAACCACCCAAACGCAGCTAGGCTTCGTGGTTTCAGCAGCGATCGCGGTTTGCATTTTGTGCTCGAGTACTCTCCTCACGGCAGTCTCGCTTCTCTACTCTTCGGTAAATTCTCTCTCCCTCCATACTCTTGTGAGTCTTTTTAGACATTGTTGTTGCGTTTAATCTTTTTTGAAATTTTTTTTAGGATCTGGCGAGTGTTTGGACTGGAAGAAACGCTACAAAGTGGCTTTGGGTATAGCTGATGGTTTGAGTTATCTTCATAATGATTGCCCTCGACGGATTATTCACCGTGACATCAAAGCTTCCAACATTTTGCTCAGTCAAGATTTCGAAGCTCAGGTATTTGATCGATATATTCAACCAAAGCAAAAGGAATCAACTTTGGTGGATTTAGAATCGTTATGAAGTGGTTCTTTTTTGTGTGTGTGGCAGATTTCTGATTTTGGACTTGCTAAGTGGCTCCCAGAGAATTGGCCACATCACATTGTTTTCCCTATTGAGGGCACATTCGGGTCAGACAGAGATTTCCACAGCTAAAATCTCTTCAGTGAAGCTTTTTTTTTTCTTCTTGATGTTCGAATTCAAAACCGGGTTGGTTCTTTGTGTTTTGTTGCTCTTTACAGATATCTAGCTCCAGAGTACTTTATGCATGGGATTGTTGATGAGAAGACAGACGTGTTTGCGTTTGGTGTATTGCTTCTAGAGATCATTACTGGTCGTCGAGCTGTTGATACAGCTAGCCGGCAAAGCATAGTGACGTGGGTAATGATCTGAATCTCTCTTCCCCTTGTACATAATTTCCATTTTCTAAAATGAAAGATCAAACAATTAAACAGCTTCAATGCCTTCGTTTAGGCGAAACCTCTTCTGGAGAAGAACAGCGTGGAAGAAATAGTTGATCCTCAGCTAGGAAATGACTTTGACGAAACTGAGATGCAAAGGGTAATCCAAACAGCTTCAATGTGCATACACCATGTAGCCACTATGCGTCCTGATATGAACCGGGTATATGATCCAAAACCAAACCAGTCTACTCGCTATATTTGCTGGCCTTAGGTTCTATTAAGCAACTTGGTTGATGAGTTGGGTTCAACTGTGGTTTTGGATGTTACAGTTGGTGCAGCTTTTGCATGGAGATGATCGGTTAGCTGAGCAGCAGCAGAAAACAGGCGAAGCAAGAACAGTGAGTTTCGATGAATGCGACTTGCAAGATTACACCTCACCCTCGTACCTGAACGATCTCACTCGGTATAGACAACTCTTGATGGAGTGAAGAAGTACACAAAAGAAATGAACCTTTAACTCAATTCCACAACGAAGAGAAACAACAGCAACAACAATGACAACAAAGTGTTTCCTTTATCTGTTATCTCATGTGATTTTTGTTCATCTTCTCGTATGTAAAAATCTTTCAAGAGAGGGAAAATGTTGTATGTAAAATCTGCCTCCTAGTTTCAGCTTAAGCGGTGGTTGTCTCTGTGTTTTTTTTCATTGTGAAAGAGTTGTAGTAAGTTTCAAAATCCAGTTCTAAATCTCAGAACTTGTAATATGACTACTGAAAAATAAAGGTTATATAAGATGAATTTTCCAGCGTAACATCTTTTTAATAGAGAAAGGTGGAAAATTAAAGTATATAGCCACTGAGATTCACCGAAAGGAAAAAGCCATGGCTACAGAAATATAGGGTGGTTTTGGTAGGTATCGAAAGATTTGGGGCAGTTTTGTATTTACATAAGTTTGACATTAGTGAAAAATCTTGGCCAGTTTCTAAATACAGAAAAATCTGAGGGCAGTTGGATTGATCAAAACTGAACATTTTCACACAGTTTGCAAATATGAAAATCTGAGAAAGATATTCATAGATGAAAACAGAAAATTGTCAAGACAGTTTAACACTTGACACTAGTAAGCAAGCAGGATTAAACCATAAACCACCCTATAACAAGCATTCTCCGGTCTCCACCACTCACTTCACATTGATACAAAATTTGACCCACAAAAGTTTTAGCTTCTTCAACTTTTGTCCTCTCTACTTCTTCCTAGCCTACAGTTAAACAGAAAGAGATATCAACTAAAATGTAGTCTCCTGGGCTAGCCCGAATCAAGATGATAAGCTCCCTGAACCAAACATTAGCGCAGTATGAGCCATCGAACCATATGATTTAGCAAGAAGACTGGTTAGACCACACGAAAAACTCAGCTTGGTTCACAGGAACTTGAACTGTAGAGTCAGAGACTACAGGATAATTCTGAAAGAAATTCTGGTGGTGGTAGAGAACTGAAGACTCAAATGGAATTCCGCATGGAATTGAGTTAGAGTTTATGTCCGAGGAAGAAGACATGTCCAAATGTTGTTGAAGGTTATGGTCTGAGGAAGGATGAGATTCAAGAGAGAGCTTATGGCGTTTCGCAGCTCCTCCTCCTCCTACTGGGAAAGAACTTTTCATAACAGCTTCAACATCGTATCGGTTCATCTCAAAGTTTGTCACTGCATTGATTCCTCTGAACTTTATGGCAGCAATGTCGTAAGCCTCTGCTGCTTCCTCCTCCGTAGCTATACGAATCCATGTTTAATTTCTGATAAGCAAAGACTTCGTGGGACAACGTTATTGTCTAGAATATTTGCCAAGTTTTTATTTATTACCAAAGGTTCCAAGATAAAGATCTTTGTTTCCTGCGACACGGCCGATTCTTGCTTGCCAACGACCTTGCTGATGATGCCTTGTCACACCTCTATATATCGAAGCTCCTCTCGAAAAACCGCTACTTTTCCTGAAAACATTTACACAAACCAAACGCTATAAATCTTCCGGTTTAGAAACCAAGAACATATGTATAGCAATCTTGATTTGGACTCAAACCTCCTAAGGGATGCAATGAACTCTTGCTTCGTCATGTGATTCATTTCCTCCAATTCTTTAGAATAACTGGCGATCTAAAAGCCGATAAAACGATGACAAGTTAAGCAACCGGCACACGGGGTAATCGAAGATAAGTTAGCAGAAACAAAAGGGAAAGAACATAAACCTGAAAATTTGTAGTAGCAGTAGGACCCCAGTATTTCAAAGCTGCCAAGTCATAAGCTCTAGCTGCTTTATCTTCTTTGTCATATCCACCTTATATCAATCAAAATGACATCATTTGCCAAACTCAGTATATAGATTCCATTTAATCGTCATTAGAGAATTATGTATCTTGCTTACCTAAGTACACTGTCGGAGCCACAATGCGAATGAAAAGAATCATATTCAAAGGTACATGCAAAAACAAATAAAACCAGGTTTAGATAGTACAAGGATCATTCACAATGGTAATCGCTCATCTTATTTTATTTGAATTTTTTTATGTCAACCAGTCTATTTACTTGTTACTAATTACTACAGTTCATGACAACACAAAAAAGGGATTTGATTAGGGTCAAAGCTAGATTCCTCTTGTGTTTTCACTTCATATCACACTTTGCTTTTGTGTGTGATGTGAACACAACACACAAATCAATCTGACAAGTTATAGCCATAAAGAGCCCTACAAATCAATTACTTAGATTGCATCATATAGGCATCAGCATTGGGTCCCATATAGGTGAAATGAGAGATTGTGATTTCTGAAAGAAAGATTGCTCTAATAAAGACAATGAACAAAATGGCGGCACCCTTGAAATGAAATATTTAACCAAATAAAACATACATTCTATTATTGTTATTCCTTTCTTGTTTGTTTGAATTTCCAGTTTAAAGTTGGTCTCATTTCACATTATGCCGAAATCTATCAATCATCATAAAGAGATAGACATATCACCGAAAAGATAAAGCATTTTTTTTTTCATTTCAGTCTTTCTTTGACAACCATAAAAGTAAAAGAATAAATGTTTTTTTAACCCAAAATAAAACTAGGTTGAGTTTTTAAGATTCAAAGACAAAAACCATTACATACACAGAAGAAATCGAACTGAGTTTTCAAAAGAGTTACATAACTAATAATGATTCAAGAAAAGAAATGGATCCATTATAATTTACCTTGACGTCCTTTTCTGGCTTGACCTTCCCTCTTACAGCTGTTGTCCCATAGATGCGCTTCGTATCTTCCCGTCCATCTATGTCTGCATCAATCAAACATGTATTAACCTCAAAATCATATTCTATTAACCAAAAAACATATCTTTTTTTTCTACCCACATCAAAAAATAGATAATCAAAAACTTTGAAATTGGATCTCTAGATTTCTTGATCCGTGCATACCCTACATTACCCAGGATATCCAAAATTTAACCTGTTTTTAATAATCAAACCCAAATAATAATACTAATAATCAGAAAAATATCAATCCGTAACAAATTCATCAAAACATTGCGATTACTTTTCCCAGGAAAAGAAAAGGTAAAAACTTGATTTAATTTCGTTGTTTAATTTACCGAGTGACTCCTCGATAAATCGAAGTTCTTTGTCCAAATGTTTCGGCGATTTTCTTCTTCGAATCATCAAATGATTCCACCGCCTTTGTTTCCTTCTTCGTATTCTTATTGTTTTCGCCATTATTGCAACTTAAACGATGATCAGTGTTGTTAACCGTTAGAGACAAACCTCCTCCGTTGGTGCCACCGCCATGAGACCTTAGCGTTCCCGTCGTGGACGACTCCACCACGGGACCGGAGAGACAAACCCGGCCGATAGAGGTTAAGTCATCCACGATATCTGAGCCAGAGTTTGTTTTAGAACAAGCAACGAAACCGTGGTGGTGATCGGAGAAGAACCCTGTAACTCCTCCGGCGTCATGGAGTGGATCGTAGGTTTGAGTAAGGGGAGATGATTGTGTCTCGGGTTTACTATCCGAGTAACGAACATAGGAAGAAGAATCACCGAGCAAATCTTCGAGCTTGGGAATATGAGTCTGCGAATGGGTTTGTGAATCGAAAAAAGTAGCGAGGGTTGTTGAATCCGCCATTGGAACAGCTTCTATCTGAGCTTCTTCTTTGAAAACTTAAATCAACAAAAGGAAAAGAAAAAAAAAAGTTAGCAGCTTTAACTAATAATCATCACACCTAAAAAATCACGGCATAAAGTTTTCCAAAAAAAAATCACTGGGAAACCAGAAATCATATTTGAAATATTATACCAAAAGAGGTGTTTTTAATGGAGTAGCAAAGATAAGGAGACGTCTCTTTCTGTTAATGGAATTTCATAGTTTTTAAAATGTCTCTTTTCTCTTCTCTTTGTTCTGTTTTTTTTGTTTTACCTTTCTCGGGAAAAAAGACAAACTAAGCAACCGAGAAAAGGAGGAGAAAGGAGGTATGTGAGTTCAGCAACTCTGTTAAAGAGGATAAGTTGCAAAAGTCATATACGTCACTGGAAAAATACGATCTTTTGGAAGAAAAAGTATTGATGGAGTGAAGAAGAAATTTTACCATAGAAGTTATCGATGAGATAATGATTTGAAGAAAGGTCATAAGAGACGAAGTGAGATTGATCAGGTGATTTCAACATATCCGTTTGTGACAGAGAAAACGTTAACCAATTCTCCATCAAAACAGAGAGAGGTTTCAGAGTTTTGGAAGTATAAATCTGCAGAAAAAGACAAAAGAAGATTAATGAAAGCAACTCATAGGGGAAGATGGTTCTGTTCTTCTCAATTTGAAAAGAAAAGACTAAAGAGAAAATAAAAACCTTATAAATCAAGCGTTACAGTCACTAGCTATAAAATTATAGAGGTTGTGCATTATTGGACGACGATCGAAACTCAAAAGAGCAATGCATCAGAAGAAGTAGAAGCAGGAGAGCTCTTTATATATATTTAGAGAGAGTGTGTGTGTGTAAGTAAATGGAGATGAGAGAGAGAGAGAAAAAAAAGTAGAACGGTTTCTTCGATTTTCTTTCTTCTTAAAAAGAGTGAAAATTGTGCTTTTGGATGTCACTTGTTAAGGTAAAAGAGTAACAAAAAAACGAAATGTATATAATGAATTGAGTGAGTGGACGTAGCTAAAGCTAAAATCAACACCAAACAACATTATATGTCATAAGAATACATTATATGTAATAAGAATACATTATATGTCATAAGAATACATTATATGTCATAAGAATACATTATATGTCATAAGAATACAATGTGAAAACAAAAATAACAAACAATAGCTAAACCTTTTGGATCAGAAACGCTATTGGAACACTAAAATAGCATCATTTTAAGTTTATCTTTCAAATTTAGCATAATAAAACTAAAATTCCCAAAATAGCATAAATTATTATATAAAAATAATTATTTACCTTAAATAAAATATATATAAAATTAAAACATAATGTTTGGGTTCACTTTTTCTAATTTAGAGTTTAAATTTTTTTCATTAAGAATAAGTTTTCAATTATTTTAGTATTAAATTTGTGCTATTTTTGGAAATTTAAATGACTAGTGTTATATTTGGAACAAAAACTTGAAATGGTGCTATTTTAGTCAATTGCCCTTTTAAAAAGTCCATAGACTAAAATAGCACTATTTCACGTTTTTATTCTAAATATAGTACTAATCATTTAAATTTCTAAAAATAGCACAAATTTAATAGTAAAATAATTAAAAACTCTTTCCTAACGAAAAAAAATTAAAATCTTAATTGGAAAAAGTAAACTCAAATATTATATTTTAATTTTATATATTGTTTATTTAAGGTAAATAATTATTTTTACATAATAATTTATGCTATTTTTGGAATTTTAGTTTTAGTGTGCTAAATTTGGAAGATAACTTAAAATGGTACTATTTTAGAGTATTACTCTTTTTAAAAAACCAATCGAATATTAATGGTTTTTTTCTCATCAAACATTAGTAGTTAAAATTGTGTAATTGTTATAGAGAAATTATGTAAATGTAGAGAAATGGGTTGTGCCTTGTGGTATGGTGGGGGAGACAACCTTCCAGATATAAAAAAGGAGCAAAATTTAATTAATTTAAAAAAATGTTACAAAATGGAAATACCAGTCATTAAGGCACGTGATTAAGGCGTAATGTCATCTTGTTTATAGCATTTCGTATCCTATAATTCTTCTTTATTCAGTCTTTTACCTTAACCTATATATATTCGTCATGCTCATATACCTATCGGCCAACTCAGAAGCCTATATATTAGACTTATATTAGTGTGGTTTTAGGATGTATACTGAGTTATCTACAATTATTAGCTTAATATACTCTCTTCATTAAAACGAGATTAGTCAATCATGGGACCAAATATTGAAAAATGGAACATTACAAATTGTTTTATAGTTAATATTAGGAAACATGGACATCCAATTCAAAATCAATTGGTAATGAGTGGAGTAACACATATATATAAGTGTGTAAAAAGCTATCAACTTCCAATGTGAGACTTTACACACTCTAATAGACTTCCTCGAGATGTGAGCGAGACATACACCAATATCTCGAACATATCACAATAATACGGATCAGTTATACGGGCCATTTCCAATATGGAAAACCGTTTTTGTGGAAAATCGCATGTCGGACTAACCTGGACTCTGATACCATATTAGAAAACATGGACATCCAACTCAAAACTAATTGGCAATAAGTGGACTAGTCCATACACCTTATATAAGTGTGTAGAAAGCTCTCAACTTCCAATGTGAGACTTAACACACTCTAATAGTTTAATTCGTTTATTTTGTTTTATAAATAACGTGAATCAGACCACGAGTTCTTAGTTTTTTTGTTTCTTTTCCAGTTCAAGCTCGAATGATGCTAAACTCTTCTTTGTTAAAGATAGATTTTAAATGAAGGTGTAAAACCATTTCTATGAACAAATCTTAAAGAAATTCTGACAGTTATTGACTTAATTATGTTATTCATTCAATGACTTATGCTTAGAGTGTAACACTTACTTTCGATCTTTGACTGAAGAGGCACGTGCGTAGCATCTTTTGATTCATCATTTTTTCGTCGAGGATTTCGGTGACGCACGTGCGTCTCTGTCCTCCTCTCTAATTGCCTTTATAATCTCTCTGCTTTGTTTTTTTTTTGTCTTAATCTCTATTTTGTCGTATTCTAAAGTAGCCCTTTTGTTTAAGTCGTTCTGTTCCTTCAGAATGTGAATCTTAACAAGAGATAAATCAATATGTGTGGTAGTAATTTGGTTTTGAGTTTTTAATATGCATGTATGAATGTCATTTAGTATTTATGCCCCACGATAGCATAAACAATATTTAGAATACTCTCGTAACACACATGGTATAAGATATAAAATTAAAACTATATAGTATACTTGTTTGAGTGTATTATGTGTTTATTTATTCTGACACTGATTTTGTGTCTACAACGTAAGCTAACCATTTGGGGATAGTAATGTTAGCACACCTCATCATACTGCTTTAAATTATGCATATATATATTAAAAATACTATAAAATATTTAACCGTTCATATTTTAATTTTTCTATATACCGATTCATTAATTTTAACTTTATTTTTCAAATGTTTTATTTAGATGATGATATATTTCAATTCCGAAGTAATAATTCCATGTTGTAAAATTTTAAATTATAATAATCTTGTGGGTCGCGTTTACGTCCAAACTTAATAAAATACTAGATTCAATCCACGCCATGTGTGGAGAAAAATATTCGTAAATTATATATATTAATAAATATAAATTAAATATTTATATAATTTTAATTTTTATTTAAAATTACTTTTAATATTAATTTTTCTATATACAAATTAAAAAATAATTATTATTTTTTACAAATTTAATAATAAATTTTTGATAGTTTAATAAAATATATTAATTATATAACCAAATTAATAACAATGATATATTTGTAACTATTCTAATAAGTTAAACTCATTTATATATTTATTTGAAATTTAATTTAGTGATGACACGTCAACATGGTATTTCTGTTAATAACACGTCAGAGTAAAGTTATTTTATTAAAATGTTTCTCAAATAATATATTAGGGATTACGGTACTAACTTAAATCTATTTATATTTATTTGAAATTATTTATATATTAACGTATAAAAAATTTAAAGAAATAAAAAATATTATTTTTGCAAATGTAATTTTTGGTTAGTTGAATAAATTATATTTATTCTCTAACCAAATTAATATCAGTGACATGTATTATAATTATTCTAATAAGTTCAACTCTTTTATATATTTAAACTGAAATTTCATGTGGTGTTAACACGTCAGCATGATATTTTTGTTATTAACACGTCAGGATAGAATAAGGTTATTTGTTTAAAAAGTTTTCCAAATAATTTATTAGAGATGTTTAGACTTTAGGTTACCAATGGGCTCAGTTTAATATGTAAAAATATATAAAAGTGGCTCTAATGGGCTTCGAAAATCACAATAATGAGTTAAAGATTGACACGGTCCCTCCCAAAGCACAATACTCTTTTCATTAATATTCAATATCAACTATTATGAAGTGGAAGTGAATCCCAAACACTCAATCTCACTTCACTTGTGTTCAAGAAACTCAGATTTGAAACACTTGGCAAAAGACAACGTAGGTTGTGCCTTTCCACAATGTTTTCCACGTTTCTTACAATCTCAATTTCAAAACATTGGGAACATAAAAATGAACAACCTATAGAATTTTACCACTCTCATCCCAAAATGCAAACCCCCAATACAAGAAAAACAAAATTGCAGTTCTTGAAAATGTATTCAGTAGTCAAACTCAACCCTAATTGGATAGATTTGTGTTTGTCACCTCCATGTTACAAACTAACACGTTGTTTGAATTTTCTTCCTTTCAATATAATCATATTTTGTTTTTATATGATATCGTCATTTTTAATTCCTAGTTATTAATTCCAAACATCAATTTCATGATTTCCAGTATTACCACTTCACCATTTATTAATACTTACTTAAACGATATATGGAATGCTTGTTCTTTATTCTTCGTTGTAAATTGTAACTTCCTATATCCGTTTTTCAGACCGTTTCCGAGGTCAACAAAACAAAGATATAAAAGTCAAAAATCTTTCTCTCTCAAAACATCAATTACATAAAAACCAGATCAAAATCCTTTCTTTGAAAAGTCATTCACCAGATAAACACACACACAAAAACAAACAAAACCTTATATTTCATCATCATCGTCATCAAAACCAGAAAGAAGATGGAGGAAATTAAGAATCAAGAATTCGAAGAAGAAGCACAAGGATCAACAATGGAGAAAGTATATATAGCTGTTGGAAACGATTTACAAGAAGGTTTCAAGACGATCGATTGGGCTTTAAAGAAATGGAACAACATCCCAATCTCCATTGTTCTTCTTCATCTCTGCAACATTTCTCAGGATTTTGTCTACACCCCTTGTATAATTCTTTCTTCTCAATTCGTATCTCATCTTTTCTTTTAATCATATAAACCCAATTCCCATATGCGTTTCCGTTGCGTGTTATTATCATAGTTGGGAAGCTTCCAGCGAGTTCTGTGAGCGATGAGAAGCTTGAAGTACTCAGGAAATACGAAGAACAAAAGATCAACAAGTTGTTGTCCAAATACATTACTTTTTGCGGAAAGGTTTCCCTTTTTTCCTGGTAGAATTCGAATTAATCTATTTTTCATGGGTTCTTAAGATTTAATTTTTCGAGATATGTTAATTGCAGTTACAGGTGAAAGCAGAGTTACTTAAAGTCGAGAAGCAAGATGATTCAATTCAAGTGCTAATCTTAGATTTGATTTCAAAGCTTAGAATAACAAAACTCGTCATGGGAATCACTTTCATGAGATCTTCATCGTCTTGGTACCTATTTCTTTCTATTTTATGGAATGACCCCGTTTAAATATAAAGCTACCAAATTCAACCCATGCATGCAGGAAATCGAAGAGTGCAATAAGCGGATCGTTTTATGTATATCAAAACAAACCAGAATTTTGCGAAGTTTATATAATTTGTGGAGGCAAAATGGTTTTGCTAAAGAGAGAGAACGATGTGAACAACAACAACAACAATATTAGAAGCTGGATCGGTAAAATGTTTCATGATCCGGGAAGAAATCTAGACCGTTCATCTGCCAACAACGATGATCCAGCGACTAGTGGAAGTCCATGGGATAAGAATTTGCAGGAGATGGAGAACTATTTTCAACAATTATTGAGTTTAAATCTCGAAGAAGAAGACGAAAACGCTGTAGAACAAAAAGATGATGATCATGATGACGTTGCACTAGACGTGCTGCAACATATGGTAAACGAAACAGTCTGAGAGAATATATTTTTTTTATTGATTTGTTTTTTTTTTAAAACAATCTTGGTTGAATTTTTATATGTTAAAATTGTCAGAATGTAGCAGAGAAGTTGGAGTATGTGGAAAGAAAGGTCAATGAAGCTAAGCTGCTGATAGAGGAGAAGAGGAGACAAGTCAAAGTCAACGCTGAGAGATCCGACAAAGCTGAATGGGCAATATCTTTATGCAATTGCAGAGTAATTTTTGTATTTAGACTGATACTTCATACGAATCAAGAATAAACTTTTTTTTTCCTTTTGTTTGAGTCAGATTGAAGAGCTTGAAGCCGCGATTAAAGAAGAAAGCGAGAGACAAGAGAAGCTTCAAGGGACGTTAGATTCAGATAAAGAATGTATCCGAGAAGCAACGAATGATGTCGAAAAAGGAAAAACAAAGCTAACTTTTCTTGGGGAGCAAAGAGACGAGCTCTCAAACAAGGTTAAGAAAATGATGGAGGCTAAATTAAAGGCGGAGGTTGAGCTAGAGAGTGTTGGGTTGAAGAGAGGAGAGATGATGATGGAGATTGAGAAGCTAAGGAATCAAAGAGACGTTTTCAACCGTAGGATTGAGTTTTGCAAGGAGAAAGAGACGATGGGGTTGGTTTCCAAGGAAGAAGTAAAGTGCGGATATAGAGAGTATGTTGCAGAGGATATCAGATTGGCGACAGAGAATTATTCTGATCGGCGAAGGTTGAAATCTGGCGGTAATTGGACGAATGTGTACCGAGGAAGGATCAAACATACAACTGTGGCTGTTAAAGTGATTGGTGATTCTTTATCAGATGAACATTTTAGAGCAAAAGTTAAGCTATTGAATGAGATTAGGCATCCTAATTTGGTAGCAATCGCTGGGTTTTGTTCACAAAAGCCTAAATGCATACTCTTTGAGTATATGCATAGTGGGAACTTAAGGGATAATCTGTTCACATCTCAGAGGAAATCAAGAAGAAGCAAGATATTGAAATGGCATGACAGGATTCGTATAGCTCACCAGGTTTGCTCTGGACTCGGCTTTCTCCATTCAGTTAAGCCTAAACCTATTGTCCATGGGCGTCTCACGCCATCTAAGATCCTCTTGGATCGAAACCTTGTGCCAAAAATAACCGGGTTTGGACTGATTATGCATAGTGATCAATCTGATACGAAACCTGATGTGATGGCTTTTGGGGTTTTGCTTCTGCATCTCTTAACCGGGAGGAACTGGCCTGGTTTGCTCAAGGCAATGTCGATGAACCAGACAAGTATTCTCAGAGATTTGGATCAAACAGCTGGTAAGTGGCCGTTGGAGTTAGCTAAGGAGTTTGGTGCACTTGCAGTGAAGTGTTCTTCAGTTAACAGAGGAGGGAACATGGACTTTTCAACCAGAGAGATAATGGAAGAGCTTGGTAAGATAAGGGAAAAAGCCGATGAATTTAAAATCATAGGAGGATACGAGGAAGCGACCAATTCAAACGTCGATGAAGGAGATCCAAATGACATACCTAGTGTTTTCATGTGTCCCATACTTCAGGTCCATACTTTTTTCAATCTCCGTTACTAGTAACTCAGAGAGAAACTGATTCAAATTCTATCTCGTTATATTTCCAGGAGGTGATGAAGAATCCACATGTTGCAGCTGATGGGTTTTCGTATGAGCTTGAAGCCATACAAGAATGGCTAAGCATGGGACATGACACATCTCCTATGACGAATCTGAGACTGGACTATCAGGTTCTCACACCAAATCATACTCTTCGTTCTCTCATTCAAGATTGGCATAGCAAAAGAGCAGCACAAGCTTCCTCTTAGATTCTTCTGTATACCTCGGACTTGGCAAAACACCATAAGACCTCAGAAGGATTCTTATCCTGTATTTTTGAGTCATATCTGCTTTTTTGCTGTAATATTGTGGCAATCAGCAACAAAGATCAATCGTGACAAGCTATCAAAAAAGATGATCAAAATGAAATTATTGACTTTCATTTTAACCCCGTGCTGTACAAAACATAATCAATGGAGAATCGAATAACTGATATTATCAAACACAACACAACAAGGGACAGTCAAAAGTGAAGAGATCCACCGCAAAATAACAAACAAACAAGAAGAAAAATAAGATCCCCCTACGCCAACACCCTTCATTTCATCGATATCGGAGAGAAAAGGCGAGAGATTTGGTCTTTCTGCTCTTGGAATTGCCGTTCCAAGAAGGTCTCCAAGATCTCCATGACGGAAACGAATCTCTTCATTTGCTCTAACTGACGGCTGAGCTCGGCTTCTCTTGCCCTCGCTCGTCGCAGCCGCGCCTCGGTTTCAGCAAGCCGATTTCGTAGATCGTCGATCACCATATCTTCGTTGTCACCGTCGTACGATCGGCGACGGAGGCTGCTGCGCGATAACGGTTGATTGTGACCGTAACACATTGTAAGGAGGAAGATAACAAAAAATCAATTTTTGGTTTCCGTTTTTTTCTTCAGAGGATGAAAAACGAAATGAAGAATGTTTTGGTCATTTAGCAAATTTCTAATAATTGGTTTTTTCAACGGTCTGAAACCTTCCTTCCCATCCACAGGGTTTACTCTTTCATGGTAATAAGAGATACATGAGTCGCCGACGGTGAATCGATCACTAAGCAGAAGCAAGAACTATGGCTAATCTAGAAGCGGAATCTTCACCTTCATCTTCGGCCTTCTCCAGGCAAACCTCTTCTCGTCTCCAAGACGACACTGTTTTCTTCTCAATATTGCCGGACGTCTCCCTCTCCGCGGTATAGGACCGGAAAGCGTCGCCGCTCTTCAATCACTTCACATGGAAATCATCGATTTTTTTTCGCCGTTTACTTCCCCCTACATATGGCAGCACGAACCTTTCTCCCTCTCCATCGCTCTCTCCTCTTCCTCTTGCGTCTGTAGCGCTACTGATGCCTCATCTCCACGGGAAGCTCAAATATGGTGACAATCTAGAGGATGAATGGTTCGCTGTGTTCTTGCTTTTCCTCTTCTCCGCTGCGTTTCCGTCTAGTTCCATTCGTGTGTGGGACGCTGACGGCGATTTTCTCCTCATCGAAGCTGCTTTTCACCTCCCGCGTTGGCTCAATCCCGAAACTAGTCGCAATCGTGTCTTTATCCGCAGCGGTGACCTCCACATTGTTCCCAGAAGCTGTCTTCCGAGTCCTTCCCTAGTTGCGTCACTGCGGTTTCTCATCGAGCGTAGCCAGGAATCTCGGGCGTCGAATTCAGTTAAACTCTGTTCTTCAAGAGAGGCAGAAAGAGATGGAGTTTTATAACTCAAAGAAGCAAAGAAAACAGAAAGCAAAGGCGAAGCAAGAAGCTGGTAGTTCATCTGATGCAAACGTGAACAATTTTGATCTTGGTGATATCTCAAAGTCCATGGAACAATTCATCCAGAAGGTATCAAGTTACAGAGGAGCAGAAGTCCCAGAAAACAGGTTATTTTTCTTCAACATTTAATCATCATTCCAGCATCTGCCCCTTTTACATCTCATTTTTGTTCTCTCATGGAGTCGAACATAAGGTATCATGTCAATTTCAAGCTTTATGTCAGCGTAATTTCTTTGCTCGACTTCTGCAGGGATTTCATAGAAGTGAATCTAGATGTTGACCGTTTCATGAAAGATATTGAGTCAATGCTAGGGAGCCAAGGACGTCAAGAACAAGCTGATGTTGACAGTGATGACTCAGAAGGATCTTCGATTGACATGGATTTTGATGACTTTGAAGATGATAGCGAAGGAGAAGAGTCTAACGAGGATGAGAAGGAAACCTTTATGGAATCCTACTCTGGACTAATGAATGAGGAACTTAAGAACTCAACTCTTGAGAAGAGCTTTGAGCATGTGAGTCAACACTCATCTAAGCAAAACGAGGTAATTCTTCCATAACCATCTTGGAGCCATTTTTTTCTCTAAATTTCTCTGTGAGTTTAAAAAACTGAATTTGAGCTTTTTGATATTTATGTGCAACTGCAGGAATCATCAAAGACTTCAGATGAGAAGGACGATGAATTTACACCAATTGATGTTGATTTCAACCTTGTTAAGAACCTACTTGAATTCTACTGTTCACAACCAGGACTCCCTTGTCCTGCTTCGAATTTACTCGGCCTCATGGGTTTGCAACTTCCAAAAGATTCCAACGACAAATGATTTTTGCCAGGTTCCTGATTTATAACGGTGTGCAACGTTGGGTGGTTCTTGCGTTGTCGAAGCAAGCACATGACATGTGATTCGAGAAGGAGAAAAAAACATAAACTTATGTACACTATTACACATCATCGACCACAAACGAACAAAAGCAAAAGATAGTTTTTTCTTTGTTTCCTAACCCAATAATCTCGACCACAGAAGTGAAGCAGAAAACGCTTTCACTTCAAACAACCATATGAAAAATATCCAATACTCAAATCATATCATTTCATAACATATCAATTCATCATTCTATCATCTTTATGTAGCTAAGTCTCCATCACCATCATCTTTGTCCATTAGTAGATTCTTGAGATATGACTTGGTGTTTTGTTGTCACTCGCTTGAAACAGAAAACCAAAAAGAAGTCTCCAGAAGCTATCCACGAATCTTGCTTCTTCTTTTTTTCGATAATTTGATTCTTAATTTTGATACTGAAACATTAAAGAAATAGTCTTATTCTTCCCAATATCCAGCTTATAGCTTCCCCATAGAAGACAGCCACTGTTCCATATTCTTCCCATCTGCAGTTTTCAGTTTCATCAGAACCAAGAACAATTCAATTCAGAAGCAGAAGACTAAACAAGCAATACTGATAATAATCAGATTCTTCAGTGACGAAAAAGCTCAAAGCTTTCAACACTTTAGATTGCATATCACTGAGATCATCGTAAACATGCATATAAACCACCTAATTGCTATTAATGACGATGATTACGATGGAAACAAAAATTACCAGGAGCAGGATAGAAGAAGCCATTAGGAATCTGATTCCCCGAACCATCCATCACTTTCTTGTAACAAGGAACCAGAACCACAAACCCACCACTATCGTCCTCACTTTTAAACCCTGGTCCATGCGGCTCAACCCAACCAATTGACCACTCTGGATCATCTGGTTCAGGGAACACCACATTCCCCATCTTATCCTCCTCTCCTCCTGTTCCTCCTCTCCCAATCCATCCTCTCTTTGCCTTCTTCACTGACGTAGAAGACGAAGGTCCCGTCTTAGTCTTCTTCAGTGAAGAATTCAGTGAAGACGAACCTTTAGGTATTGACTCTTTCTTGTCTCTCTCTTTAGTGTTACCACCACATAACCACCTCGGGAGACGAGGGAAAGAGACTGCCATCTTTTTAGGTTTGTAAAACTCCGAATCTCCGGAGATAGACACTTATCAATCGGCCATGGATCGATGCTTTACCTTCTTCTACTTATTCGACCTGTAAACAATAAATATCCGCTTTTTTAATCATCCATTCATTAATGAACGAACATAATGTCACCATTGTGATGGCACTGAGTCACTTGACCAAATACAAGCAAAAGCAGTAGACTGTAAACAAATTCAGAAGCCAAGAGGAAAATTCCAATCCATTGATACTTATCTATGATGTGATCGATTAAACCAACACACAGATCGAATATGGAATTTGCGGGAACAAAAAAATCAGATTTGATTCTTTACAGTTTCGATTTCAACGAAATTTCAGGCGTTAACACATGAAAGATCGCAATATATTATATTTTTTTCTCGCGGATTCGTCAACAATGGAAAGTAATTAATGCTTCTTCAGATCGGTGTGTCCAATTAAAAATCGCCAAAAATAGAAAGGCGAAAGCGATCAACAAATGAAGAAACAAGGGAGGATCAAGTTTCCATGTCCGTCACAATACGGCAAGGCTTCGCCGGAAAACTCGGCAGAAAGAAATGCGAAAAAGTCGGAAGAATAATTTTGAAGAGGAAGACGAGAAAAATCTCCAGTAATCCCGAAACTTGAATTACCGAGAAAAAAAAACAAATCGTTGATCTGAAGAAACCCTAGAATCGCGTCGTTTCGTCGTCAGAGAGTCTCTTCTCTTTCTCCTCTCTCTATATTCTCTTTCCCTCTGACTTTTCTGACTTCTACACAAGCTCATCTTCTGCTCTGCTCCATTTATATTACTCTCTTTTCTGTTTTTTTTTCTTTTTTCCCGTTTTTATTGGGCCTCACTTCTGTAACCAATAAAGGTTAATCCGACGGTTGGTAGCGGTTTACTTGGTTTCTTGGCAATTGTTGGTGTACAGTTCTACTATAGACTTTATAACACTTGATCCTAACAAAAAAATCTCTCCATACAAACAAAATGCGAATATTACTGTTTTATTTGTATGTAAAAACAAACCATTTTGATATAATAACGAATACATTTTCTTATTAATAAGAGAAAAACTATATATTGATGGTAGCCTTTCTTTTTGGCATATATTGATAATAGACTTAAAAGAGTACTATACATCTTGGAATTTTCAATTGGAAATAATGCAAGTTCATGTATTTTCTCCAGAATCAATCATTTATCTGAATGGATTTTTGTATAATTATAGAGATGCTTAATAATAATGCCAGCGTTTACCAAACCATTCATCACATCTCAATCAGAGAACCATTAATCACATGTTCTATATACGTCGATAAAATTAATTAGTGCTATAACAAGTGTAGTATGATTATACACAAATGCACGTAAACAGAATTTACATTCAACCTTAGAATATAAACAAATAAATCCATGCAATTCAATGGTACTATTATCAGAACCGTTCCTGAATTTAACAAATTAGAATCAGAAATGCTCAATTTTCTAAATTAAAAGACCATTTTATTAACCCTCAAGAAACCTCATCAAGAATTGACCATTTATTATCAGAAAAATGTGATGATTTTAAGACTTCTTATTCAAACATGACACATACAATCAGGTGCAGGATAAGTATAAATCGACTGTTTCAGTTTCCTTAACCGTATCTGTCCTTGTCTATTCACGTGTCCTTCACCAAGCGCCTGTTGAAAATCGACCCACGTGATGTTTTTGTTGAGGAATAGCTGTCCGATTAAGGCCATGTTTGGTTTAATAGTCTTGAGATTCTCGAACGTTCGATGACCCACAAGAGCATTGTGCATGTTCCCAGGTGATGCAGAGATGAAAATGTCACTGTGCATGCTTACGTAGTAATCAAGTGCAGCTAATAAAGAAGCTTTGCCTTTGATTCGAGCTCGTTCTTCAGAAGAAGCAAGACTTCTTTTGTCTTCCATTCTTGGGAAAACTTGTCTTAATGTTGAGATTCTAGCTTCTCCTCCATACACCTGAAAATCACAGCAAAAAGATGTTTACGAGTGAGGGTTCAGACAAATAAATAAATAAAGTTCAGTTTTTTTCTTCTCATTATATCCCTTTTTGAAGAATCAACAGAAAAGAGGTTAAAACCTGAGTTTAAACAAAGCAATGTAATGGCAGAAGCTGACCTTGTGGGACGCGAGATAGAGACGAGTATTGTTGTCGAATCCGAACGCAGCTAAAAGAAGTCCCATTTCTTCAGGTGTTAACGGACACCGTCCTTGACTTCTTAACTCTTCGTCTGTAAATTGTGAATTCAAGACTCTTCCTTGCCAAATCATTTGTCGGTATTTCGCCAATGCAAGTTTCTCAGCTTTGCCTCCGCCAAAATCACACGCGGAATGTGCAGCCATGTCCTGAAGACAATAAAAAACTTCTTATTACCAAACAACATATAACAACATCATCAAATGTTACGAAACAGAGTAGTAGATCTTTTACCTTGTCGAAGCGAAGATGAAGAACAGCGAATTTCCCAGGTTGTTGTCTACTGTGTGAGTTGGTCATGTCTCCTATATGATCCACATTCTTTTTTTCTTTGTTGCTTCTCCATAATGGGTTTCTAAGACGGCTCACAAGAGCATCACCAAGTGATGTAATGTGAGGGACAAAGCGTAAAGCTTGGAAATTTACTTTGCATCTTAAGCGTTGAATCTCAGCAGGTAAATGGTCGAACGATAGACGATGAGAGAATGGAGAAATAGCAGCAATCCCATAACTACAAAAGAAGTCTCCAAGCTTTTTAGAAAAAGAAGTCTTAAAGTTAAACTTTAACACCATATTTTTCATTTGTCATATTAAGTAACATACCTTTGAAGAACAGGTGAGACGTTCTCAATATACCAATTCGCAGAAGCATGAACAGGCGCAGTTTTCACTCTGGTTTCACGGACTGCTGTGGCATAATACTCTCTAGTGCTCCAAGAGTATTCCTCAGGAAGTTCTCTAACTACCCTTACATCATCCTTCAACGCATCGATAAAATGATCGACATCAAAGATATCAACAAAGGAACTGTGCAAAACAGAACAAAAGCTTCAGCTTAAAAACCCCCAAGCAAACACACTCTTCATAGATCATGAATAAAGGCCCTGAGAGTTTTTCAAGATACATTACCTCGAATCTTGCCAAACAGGATTCACTTCAAGATATGGGATCACGAGCGTTGCGTTTAATATCTTAGCAACCGCGACTGCATCACATATCCCCATTCGTTGTTGGTTAAGTCCGCCATCGAGAAATACTTGAATATATCCCTCAGTTTTATGCGGTAATGCTGCTCCAACACAACAAGTAAAAAAGAGCAAGATTAGACAGAGATCAATATTATACGCACTACTACAATAAAATAAAACGATTAAAACTTTCAATACTTACAAGAGAAAATTCCAAAATCAATACAAGGACTCCATCCTTGATCAGTCAATGGCCTCCATAGCTCAGACTGATCTCCATTTGACTGAAATTATAACAGATAACACAAAAATCTCATCAACTCATTTGATTTCTGAAATCGAAATTAATGGACAAAGAGATCATGAATGAATCATTTAAAATCATACCCGTTGCAACGCACTCTTTAACAAAGATAAATGTCTTGGCTTTATTGTGATAACTCCCTGCAAAAAGAAATGGTTTTATTTCATCACAAGAACTTCACTACCTAACTCAAGAGAGACTCGAGACTTTAAATTAAACAACCTAAGTTCCCAAACTAGTCAAATTTCTAATATTCCAGGTATATTATTAAATCAAAACCGTTATAATCTTTAGGTTCAGCAAACTACTGTGGAAGAGTCAATCAATCAAGAAACACAACAACCGCTGATGTCTCTTTCTCTTAAACTTTCTATAAACGGATTCAAATTGACTAGAGAGATTTATTCAAGAGGCAAATTGAGACTACTATTTCTGGATATCATAAAGCCGTAGTCGAGTGAACTTTCCAAATAAAATAAAGAGAAAAACTGCCCAAAAGCTTAAGTTTTTATTTTATTTTAACGGAATCCAACACAAAGATTTCCGGGAAAATAGGGAAAAAAGAAGAAGAAAATTTGGCCGACTTACAGATGACGAACACGAAGCGTTGCACAGCAAAACGACAAATAAAAGCACAGAGAGAATCCCTCTTCTCAGGAAGAAATTGTCGTTCTCATAAATACTCATCTCTTTATTTGTCAGGCGAGTAGAAAACGAAAAACCCAGATCCAGTTTTCGGGAAAGTTGGAGACTTTATAATCAATCGATTCCCAGAAACAAAAATAGCCGATCACGAACGATCACAAAACCTCACAGTCGAGAAGCACAAAAGCAAAACAAAAAACCAGAATCACATGAATCAGAAAGCTATTGTCTATTTCTCTCTACTACTACTTCGTCCTCTTTTCTCGGGCTCTAGTCTCTCTTCCTCTCGATTGTTAGAATTAAAAAAATGAAGAAGCTTTCATCGTTTTCCCAGAACGGTTTATAATGTAGAGAGAGAGAGAGAGAGAGCGTGGATGCGTCTCAAACGGACACCTGTTCACTAAATTTGCTGTCTTGTCTCTCCATGGGTCCCCGTCTCTCTTTGCAACAAATAATTTCTTTCTTGCGACGATCTTCACTTTTGTTCTCGTGACACGATAACACGAAAAAGAAGAAGAAGACAACTTTGCATAATTGCAGAGATTCACACAAAATGACGAAACAAAATACGAATTATTGACTTAACAAACATAAAACATAACGTAATTCTCTAAATTTACTGAAACTTTCGATTTTCGATATAATGTATACGGAAAACAATTTTAAAATGATTTGAAAAAAGCAAGTATTAGGAAATAAATCAAGAGAAACCTCATTTTTGGTTGGGTATATCTTCATGGAAAGTAAGAAAAAGAGGTATTCAGTGAAAGAATTTAATCCAATTTAATTATATTGTTATTTAACTAATTATTTCATAATCTGTAAATAAAAACATGTGTTATATTAGGTTTAGGATTTGTTATCATTTTTGTTTAGTTTAATTTATTACATGTGTAGTTACTTTTGTGTTATCAATCTTATGGTATTATCATTTGAGAAAAAAAATAATAGAAATTTACTAAGAACAAAATTTTGATTTTTTAACTATCGTTTTGATGTAAAAAAGACATAAAAACTATACAATATTTTAAATTCAATCGTTTAAATTCATTTCAAGTTATTTTTTCAAATTCAATCATTCATTAACTATGTTTGTTTACGATCATTATACATTTATAATTTAATATTAATTCTAAGTACAATTTTAAAGCACAATTACTCTATCATTACGTAACCATCACTAAGACTGACATGTACACAAAAGCTAATGGCCGTGGATTTGATATCTACACCTATTTGCTTTTTTGTCGACGGACATATCCCTAATATATTATTTGAGAATCATTTTAAAAAAATAATTTTACCCTAACGTGTTATTAACAGAAATATCATATTGACGTGTCATCACCACAATAAATTTCAAATAAATATATAAATAGATTTTACTTACTAGAATAATTACAATATATGTCATTATTATTAATATGGTTAGAGAATCAATATATTTTATTAAACTAACCAAAAATATTATTAAATGCGTTAAAAACAATTATTTTTTCCTTAATTTATATATACAAAAATTAATATTAAAAATAATTTTAAATAAAAATAAAAATTATATAAATATTTAATTTATATTTCCTAATAAAATATAATTTATGAATATTTTTCCCCATGCATGGCGTGGGTATAAATCTAGTATTTGCTTATTAAACTTGTTAGAGAAAAAAAGATCTTATTCCTATTTCTTCCTCACGAAAATAAAAGTAAAATAAACAAATAAAATACATTGGGAATAAGAGTAATACTGTTATTTTATTAGATTTTTGGACCGTTGAGACAGATAAAGTCAGTTTGTTATATTTCCAAAAGACAGCTAATATATACGCATGGTGGAAGGAAATTCGGCTTTTGATGTCTTAATATGTGAATTTTGTAAGAAAGAAAAGTCTTCAATCTTGTGTCGAGGCACCGACACTTTTGTTGTGTTCTCTCGTTCGCAGCTTCACTTAAGTTTTTTTTTTATTTTATTTCCATCACAAAGATCCACTCTTCTCGCTTCGTCTTCTTTTTTCATTTCTTGTCTCTTCTTTTCACCCACTTTTTCTACTTTTTTAGTTTCTCATAAATTCATGTTTAGTTCAACCAAAATAATAATTGCTTTACTTTTTTTTCGTTAAAACAATTCTAACCAGAATCTTCCTTTTAACGGTAACTCATTCTTAAAACAAAGGTTTGAGAATGTATTGCTCTAATAACATATCCTTAGATTTTTTAAACAATTCATATAACTTTTGCATCATAGATTTCAATATGTTGTAATAACTATTTACTAGATTTATACCCACGCTATGCGTAGGAAAAAATATTCATACATTATATTTTATTATTAAATATGAATTAAATATTTATATAATTTTAAATTTTATATAAAATTATTTTTAACATTAATTTTTGTATATATAAATTAAGAAAAGAAAAATAATTATTTTTATGAATTTAGTAGTATTTTTTGTTAGTTTAATAAAATATATTAATACTCTAACCAAATTAATAACAATGACATATATTGTAATTATTCGAATAAGTTAAGTCTATTTATATATTTATTTAAAATTTACTGTAATGATGAAACGTAAATATGATATTTCTGTTAATAACACGTGAGAGTAAAGTTAGTTTCTTAAATTGTTTCTCAAATAATATATTAGAGATTAAGTAATAATTTAAATATATTTTATATTTATTTAAAATTATTTATAAATTAACGTACTAAAAATTTAAAGAAATAAAAATTATTATTTTTGCAAATGTAATACTATTTTTGGTTAGTTGAATAAAATATATTGATTCTCTAACCAAATTAATATCAGTGACATGTATTGTAATTATTCTAGTAAATTAAACCCTTTTATATATTTAATTTGAAATTCGTTGTGGTGTTGACACGTCAGCATGATATTTTTGTTATTAACACGTCATGATAAGATTACTTTGTTAAAAAACTTCTCAAATAATATATTAGGGATATTGATACTCTATGTATGTGTGCTAACTTTATTCTCATGTAAAATATTTACTACTATATTGTTATTTTAAATTTATGCCAAATTTGTTCAATATATTTTTGTTGTAGTGTGAAATTTTATTTTTATGTTGTATAATATTTTTAAAGTTAATAATTTTGATTAAAAAGTTATTTATGTATTTGATTATATGTAATAATTAATTAAATAATATAAATTTGAAATATTTATGCAATATATAATTATATGGATTAGAACAAAAATAAAAGTGCTAAAATTATTTTTGGGATAAATAAATTATGAGGACTAAAAGGAAAACAATTTTGTGAGATTTTAAATAGTAAAATTTCAAATTTGAATATATATTATTCAAAACCTTATTTAAAAAAAAATTGAAGGCATATTAAACAACATCTCGGACGTTACTCGATAACAAATATCATTCTTAAAAAGCACTTTATGTTAGGCGACAATTTAAACAAATTTATAAAATATTCCGGTTGGTAAATCAGCTTATAGATTTAAACAAATGAACAACAAATTTCATAACATTCTACGTTTTTCTGACGTCAATATTATACGTTTTCAAAGGACCATTTTGGCGATTTGTTGGCGTGAGAATATAATTTTTTTCCAAATAATATATGCAATTATAAATGATATAAATGAAAATACAGTAGAAGATGAATGATATAAAAGGGGTTATACCATTAAAAAGGTACAAAGTTAATGAGATTACTTACTTTGATAAAAGTAACATTGAACGAATTATTAAACAACGCAATTGTTAAACTTATCTAAAAGGGGTATTATATAAAGCTAAACTTAAAAGAAAGTAATACCACAAAGCCATAAAGCATTTTGGAATTAGTATTGTGTTATGCTTTAGCCTTTTTAAAAAGTTTGTTATTATCATTTGGGCCTGACCCGATTAAGAAATAACCAGTTTTACTTTGAGTAGAAAGGTTCAAGACTGATAAATACTTTGGGCCTTGTCGTTACTGATCTGAACATTCAGACATTAGCATTCACAAACGTATTCCCTTCAATTGTGTGGTTCTTATTTACCCAACAAAGATTTGTAATCATTAATTTTCTTCGTACAAATACTAATTATTTACCTTCAATGACACGCTATCTGGTCGGGCAAAAGAATCATAAGCACCACACAAATCTGCGTATGATTTATATTTCTATACGGACATCATCTGCGTGTCTCATTATCATTTAAAATCAACTAGATTTATATCCACGCCATACGTGGAAAAAATATTCAAAAATTATATTTTATTAATAAATATAAATTAAATATTTATATAATTTTAACTTTTATTTAAAATTAGTTTTAACATTAATATGTATATAAATCAAGAAATGAAAATAATTATTTTTATGAATTTAATAATATTTTTTGGTTGGTCTAATAAAATATATTAATTGTCTAACTAAATTAATAACAATGATATATATTGTATTCTAATAAGTTAAACTTATTTGTATATTTATTTGAAATTTACTATAGTGATGATATGTTATCATGATATTTCTGTTAATAACACGTCAGAGTAAGATTATTTTCTTAAAATGTTTCTCAAATAATATATTAGGGATTACGGTACTAACTTAAATCTATTTATATTTATTTGAAATTATTTATAAATTAACATATAAAAAATTTAAAGAAATAAAAATTATTATCTTTGCAAATGTAATTTATTTTTAGATTAGTTGAATTAATTATATCTATTTACTAACCAAATTAATATCAATGGCATGTATTGTAATTATTCTAGTAACTTAAACCTTTTTATATATTTAAATTGAAATTCGCTGTGGTGTTGACACGTCAGCTGATATTTTTGTTATTAACACGTCAGAGTAAAGTTACATTGATAAAAAGTTTCTCATATAATATATTAGGGATTAAACTCCGAGTTTTGTCACTATTATCCATCTTATGGTACACTTTACCGTAATTTCATTGGATACCGTTTACTTTCTAGTCTCTCTACAATATTTAAATTCCTGAAAAAATCATATAAACAAAATTAAACATAGACTAAGTAGATGATTTTGTCATTCTGACTATGTAATTTCAGAAAATTGTTAAATTTTTAAATTTATCAGAAAAGGACGGAATAAAATAATGAACCAAAATCGAACACGAGAAGGCGTCGTTAACGTTAACGAACAGCACAAAATATTTTGTGTCTCCAAAGACGCTTTGGTGTTCTCTGTCATTTTTATTTATTTGTTTATGGGACAAAATATCAAAACGACATCGTATGATTCTAATTAAAAAAAAGCAGCATCCTCCGCCTTTTATTTAATATAATCAGAAAGACCATATTAGAGGCATCCAGGACCAATACAAAAAAAAAACATTGGATTTGGAGGTAACAAATTCAAAAACTTTTGAATGCTTCGCTTGGAATTTGAGGTTTCCTGTTGCAGCATTTTGGTGTGTCTCTGCTGAAATTTGGAATAGAGTTAGGGCTTTCGTGGATTGTAAAATGGCGGAGCAGAAGAGCAATAATATCAATACCAATAGATGGAACTGGGAGGTGACTGGGTTTGAACCGAGGAAGTCGTCTTCGAATGAGGAGAGCGTTCATCGGACTTCCTCTTCGATGCTTCGGCGATACTTGATTCCGACGAACTCGCATCCACCGCACTCGTCGGAACTTGCGTCTAAGGTTCAGAGTTTGATGGAAAAAGTCCAGGTGTGAAAATTGCCTCCGAGATGGATTTTTTTAGGCATTATTATTCTTTGGGTTTGAATGTGAGTGGGGTTGGATGGTAATATGTTTTTTTCTTAACTTATCTCTAAATTATGAAAGAGGATGATTTGGTTTATACGAGTATAGAGCTGAGTAGTCGAATTTTTTAGATGAAATGCTATTGCAGTTGTGTAATTAGGGATATTCTGATGATAGTTGAGTGGTGGGGAGTGCCTTGGTTGAATCTATTGTTTAAGAAAAGTGGGTTTTGGTTGAACAGCTTGCAAAGGACGATTATGTGGAATTGAGACAAGAAGCTACTGATCTTCAAGAGTATTCTAATGCAAAGCTTGAAAGGGTTACACGTTATTTGGGTGTTCTGGCTGATAAAAGTCGTAAATTGGGTAAGTGATTTGTTCCCTTGAGTGTATGCCATGCGTGTGAAACTCTGAAAACAATTTAATTTTGTGGAAAAAAATATGAATTGTTGGATTTATGGAAAAAATATGTTAAAGATAAGAAATCATTTGCTATTTATTCAATATTGGTTTCATGGAAATTTTGTTACTGTTATGTTTTGTTGTGGTGAAATTCGAGGAATGTGTTTTGTTCACTGATCTGAATAATCTATTACAGATCAATTTGCTCTTGAGACTGAGGCTAGGATATCTCCACTTATCAATGAGAAGAAAAGACTGTTCAATGACTTACTGACGACCAAAGGTGCAGATCTTCCATTACCCAAGTGATCAGTCTTTCTCTCTGCCCACGTTCTTTATATTCCCTACAATGGATTGGATATTTATATATGACTTGAATGTGGATTTTATGTTTTATTTTTCAGGGAACGTAAAGGTGTTTTGTCGAGCAAGGCCGTTGTTTGAAGATGAGGGTCCCTCTATTATTGAATTTCCTGATAACTGTACCTTACGTGTAAACACTAGTGATGATACTCTGTCCAATCCCAAGAAGGAATTTGAATTTGATCGAGTTTATGGACCTCATGTTGGGCAAGGTGAGATACCGTACTTTATTGTAATGTACTCTTACCTTATGCAAGCAAGTACTGTTTCTAATATTTGTCTATAAAAGTAGCAAGCATTCAAACTGTGTACCTATTCCTTAGAACGCGGAACTTATTCAGTAACTTTCCTCAGCTTCACTGTTCAGTGATGTCCAACCGTTTGTGCAATCCGCTCTGGATGGATCTAACGTTTCTATATTTGCCTATGGACAAACTCACGTGGGGAAGACTTACACCATGGTTGCCCTCCCTTTCCCTATTCCTCTCTGAAGTTTATAGATATAGGTCTTATTTTGTACCTGTATTATTGATGCTGTTATGCTATTAGTATCTAACTTGAGCGTACAAACATACAAATAATTTTTCGAAGTTACCAAAATTTTAGGGGTATGAATAGTCTCCTAATTCCTACTCATGCGTTTTACTGTTTATTTGCATGTTAATGCTTCCTATACTTTCTGGCTTTAAATCAAGCCCTGGATATCTATGTGAATGAACTTTGAATTTTGAGACAAAAAATATCATGTTAATTGGCAGGGTAAAAATACGACGGGCCAGTTCATGAAAGCTTATAGTATTATCTTGGTTTACCAGAGTTTTTTCTCTGTTAATTTGAATTATATGTTGTTGGCTTTTCCTCAGGAAGGATCTCCTCAGGACCGTGGTTTATATGCTCGGTGTTTTGAGGAACTTATTGACTTGGCGAATTCTGATTCAACTTCCACATCTAAGTTCAGTTTCTCCGTTTCAGTGTTTGAGCTCCATAACGAACAGGTGCTTGTTCTAGTAGTTTTAGCCTTCGTTTAATTAGTGAAACATGATAATTTAATGGAAATTGGAAGTCTTTTCTAATTCTAAAACTTTCATTTTTTAGATCAGGGATTTGCTCTCCGGTTGTCAGAGAAACTTACCAAAGATCAATATGGGTTTGCGGGAACCTGTTATAGAACTATCACAGGAAAAAGTTGATAATCCATCAGAATTTCTGAGCGTCCTGAAATCTGCATTTCAGAATAGGAGGAATGATAAATCAAAGTCTAATGTGACCCATTTGTATGTTTTATTTTATGCTAAACTCCTACTTTCTACGTATAATTCTCTAACCCTTTTTTATTTATTTCTGCTATCTTGGTAGGATTGTCTCAATACATATTTGTTATAGCAACATAATTACGAGAGAAAATGTAAATAGCAAGCTCTCTTTAGTTGACCTGGCTGGAAGTGAAGGTTTAACTGTTGAAGATGACAATGGAGATCATGTAACTGATCTGCTCCATGTAACGAATTCAATTTCCGTGTAAGTTTAAGAATCCTTTCCCGTTCCCTCCTTTCGTTTGCTCCTTACAATTGAATCCTATACCAACTTATGTATCTTTACCGATAATCTTTGACAGTTTTCTTTATGTGTAGGCTTAAGCTTGAATCCATGATTTTTTTCCTTTACTTACCACATATATCTCGGCTTCTGTAGGCTGGGAGATGTTTTATCCGCTTTGACGTCAAAAAAAGATACCATTCCTTACGAAAACTCATTTCTTACAAATTTTTTTGCAGATTCACTAGGTAAACTCATTCTTTTTTCGAAAACTCATTTTTTGCTTCTGCTTTCCAGTTTATATGCCTCTACTTTTATCTTGTGTTGAGGATTTCTCCCTAGTACTTGATTTTCTTTTCAACTGAGAGCAATTTCCCGTAATGTGCAGGGGGTAGCTCCAAAACATTGATGATCGTCAACATTTGTCCAAGTGCACGAAACTTGTCTGAGATAATGTCATGTCTCAATTATGCTGCTAGAGCTCGGAATATTCTACCAAGCCTTGGGAATCGAGACACAATTAAGAAATGGAGAGATGTGGTAAGTGGAACTAGAGGACAACATCTTCCTTCCTTTCCTTCTTCTCTCGTATCTTGACATTGATACATATAACTGATGTAATTTGATAAAATAGAAGAATCGATCCATAGGTTCTGACTCGTTCAGTTAAATTAAATTTTAAATTATAATAATATTGTGGTATTTCAGTAATACCTTATGGAAAAAGAACAAATATTAAATTTTTATAGCTGAAAGTAAAGCAGAGCGTGAAAGCATTTTCCTTAAATCGTCTGTTGGGGCAATCGCTTTCTTTTATGGGGTTTAGTTTAGTTCTCTGGATAACAGATTTAGGAAATGTACTATGTAACTTTCTAGCTTAACTTGCTATTCTTTATATATAGTTTGAAATATGCAGTGTAAATATCATTCTTTCCTGCAGGCAAATGATGCTCGGAAGGAGGTCTTGGAGAAAGAGAGGGAAACTCAGCGTTTGAAACAAGAAGTTACGAGTTTAAAACAAGCACTTAAAGAAGCAAATGAGCAATGTGTACTTCTTTACAATGAAGTACAGAGAGCGTGGAGAGTTTCATTCACACTGCAATCAGACTTAAAGGTTCTTCGGTGGTTACTGGGATATTCTGGTTATTTGAGTTATTCCTTATAAGATTCCTTTTGCTAACGTTTTACTATTTTGTTTCGTGCAGTCAGAGAATACTGTGGTTGCAGGCAAGCATAAAATAGAAAAGGAACAGAATTCGCAATTAATAAATCAAATAGCTCAACTTTTACAGCTAGAACAGGAACAAAAGTTGCAGGTGCAACAACAAGATTCCTCCATTCAAAATCTCCAGGTTGGTACTTCATTTGTATTATTTTCTGAATTTAGGTACATGTCTCATTATCTTTTATCTTAAGCATCTATGTAACAGGAAATAGCATTCTTTGAACAGACAGCAATGACGTTCGCCTTTTCTTTTCTTTTTATAAATTTTATACAGCATAAAGTTAAAGACTTAGAATCAAAACTGAGTGAGGCCCTTAAGTCTGACACGACAAGATTGAGAGATCCCTTGGAATCTCAGCCTGGATCAGCCGATTCAGCCGGAAACACAGTTGATTCTTCTGCAGTTACCAAGAAGCTTGAGGAAGAGCTTAAAAAACGTGATGCACTTATTGAGGTTCTGCTTTGTCTTCCTGTTGAGCACATTTTTATTAGTGACTTCCAGTTTTCGAATTACCCAAATAATATTTAGACTTGAACATTTTTCTGAAGAGAGCAATTGTTTTCTTCAGAGGTTGCATGAAGAAAACGAAAAATTGTTTGACAGATTAACAGAAAAGTCAAATGCTGGCACGACTCAGGTGATTGTTTTCTCTATCCTACACTGAATATGATTCAGTATCACAACATGGGCGCTTCTCTTTTGCTGCTGTTTGGAGAGAAATCATTCAATCTCTTTTCTTCATTGAATTTTACTAATTGCCATACACATGGGAAATTTATCTCCAGCTAGCCATTTGGTTAAGCTTTCTCATCCATTGTTGTACAACAGGTATCTAGTCCATCATCAAAAGCGTCACCAACAGTTCAGCCTGCAGATGTTGACAGGTAGTTATTTGATCACTTTGGAACCATTCAATCCAAAATTTGGTCTTCTCTATTTTGTTTACCTTCCTTACCACCTGAGCTGTTATATTTTTCTTAATGAAAAATAGTGTGGGCGCTATATCTTCAGCGGATAAGAATGAGGGTGCAATTACTGTAGTAAAATCCAGCTCTGAAATAGTAAAAACCACTCCAGCTGGAGAATATTTGACAGCTGCATTGAATGATTTTGATCCTGAACAGTATGAAGGTCTTGCAGCCATTGCTGATGGCGCAAACAAGCTTCTGATGCTGGTACTGCCACTGGGTTAATAGTTTAATGTCGAGTACCCTTTTAGATATTTCAGGAATGCAAATAACTGAATTATTCTACCACAATTCGAAGACAAATACTACAGTAAATTCTGTTTCTCGCTGGGATAGATCTTCATATATTTGTAGGTTTATATGTTGAGTACTTTATTGGTGCTATTGTTGACTTGCAGGTTTTAGCAGCTGTCATAAAGGCTGGTGCTTCCAGAGAGCATGAAATCCTTGCTGAGATCAGAGATGCTGTCTTTTCATTTATCCGGAAAATGGAACCAAGAAGAGTAATGGATACGATGCTTGTTTCTCGAGTCAGGATATTATACATAAGGTCTTTACTTGCACGATCACCAGAGCTTCAGTCAATTAAAGTAAGCATAACCAAATTTTTTTGAACTAATTTTTCTATTAGCTTTTATCGCTCGCGTGCATGACTAAGTCGTTTTTCCTGGCAAGATTAATCTCAAGTCACCAACTTTTTTAGGTTTCTTCTGTTGAACGCTTTCTGGAGAAGCCTTATACTGGTCGAACAAGAAGCTCCAGCGGGAGTAGCAGCCCTGGTAGGTCGCCAGTTCGATATTATGATGAGCCGATTCATGGCTTTAAAGTAAATTTAAAATCAGAAAAGAAAAGTAAGTTTGTCTCCGTAGTTTCAAGAATCCGTGGATATGACCAGGTAAGATATCTATGATTTACCAGAGATGCTTGATTTAACTTATTAACTGAGAATCTGAGATACAAACATACATGCTTCTCTTGTTTGTAATTTGTCTTAGGATACTGGGAGGCAGCAAGTGACTGGAGGAAAGCTGAGGGAGATACAAGATGATGCCAAAAGTTTTGCCATTGGAAACAAATCCTTAGCTGCTTTATTTGTTCACACTCCGGCTGGTGAACTGCAAAGACAAATTAGATCATGGCTGGCAGAAAGTTTTGAGTTTCTTTCTGTTACATCAGATGATGTTTCGGGAGGAACCACTGGCCAATTAGAACTTCTTTCCACAGCAATTATGGATGGCTGGATGGCTGGAGTGGGAGCTGCGGTGCCACCTCACACAGATGCTTTGGGACAGTTATTATCTGAATATGCAAAACGAGTCTACACTTCTCAGATGCAGCATTTAAAGGTATATACAGCCATGTCAAGTGAAAATGATATTATTTTGTGAGGGAAATGCCAGAATGATTCAGTAGTATTTGATTTGAAATACAAAATCTATTGAAGTATGGGCTTATGTTGAGATCTAGGTCTTATAAGAACTTGCTTGCCATGTGAGGTCTAATGTAGGGATGTTTTATTAGGATATTGCTGGTACTTTGGCTTCGGAAGAGGCAGAGGATGCTGCTCAAGTAGCGAAACTTCGATCAGCTCTCGAGTCTGTTGACCACAAAAGAAGAAAGGTATCTCCTAAAAAGAAACTTCGGATTTCATATCATTGTCCTCACTCTTTATCTGTAACAGTTTTTCCCGTGCCTTATTTCCATATTCTCCTGTTTATCAGATTTTGCAACAAATGAGAAATGATGCAGCTTTGTTTGTCTTGGAAGAAGGCAGTTCTCCTGTTCAAAATCCTTCTACAGCAGCCGAAGACTCAAGATTGGCCTCTCTAATTTCCCTAGATGCCATATTGAAGCAAGTCAAGGTATTTTGATAACTCTTATGATAAGAAACCATTCTGGGTCTTTCTTTACCTGGGTTATGATTAACTGCGAGAAGAAAAACGGTTGATAAAAACTGTTCACTTCTTGTAGGAAATAACAAGACAAGCCTCTGTCCACGTTTTGAGTAAAAGCAAGAAGAGAGCATTGCTTGAGTCTCTTGACGAACTTAACGAACGAATGCCTTCTCTTCTTGATGTTGATCATCCATGTGCACAGAGAGAAATTGCTACGGCAAACCAGTTGGTCGAGGTAAATGATAAAAACAGAGCATCCAAAAATCTCGAGTGATTCAATACTTAACATGTTAGTTGCTGGTTTTATTCATTGGACTACAGACAATCCCAGACCAGGAAGACAATCTTCAGGACGAAAAGAGACCTTCGTTAGATTCAATATCCTCAACCGAAACAGATGTGTCTCAATGGAACGTTCTGCAATTCAACACGGGAGGGTCTTCAGCTCCATTCATCATAAAATGCGGATCGAACTCCAACTCAGAGCTCGTGATCAAAGCAGATGCCCGAATTCAAGAACCAAAAGGAGGGGAAATTGTGAGAGTTGTGCCAAGACCTTCGGTTCTAGAAAACATGAGCTTAGAGGAAATGAAACAAGTGTTTGGTCAATTGCCTGAAGCTTTAAGTTCACTGGCCTTAGCTAGAACAGCTGATGGCACTCGAGCTCGATACTCTAGACTCTACAGAACTTTAGCCATGAAGGTTCCCTCACTTAGGTACCTCGTAGGAGAGCTTGAGAAAGGAGGAGTTCTGAGAGATACCAAATCGACATGAGAAAGGAGGAGTTCTGAGGTTTCATTTGTGTAAGTATTCTACTTTGGATGTCTCTGTATTTGTGTGTACTCTGTATTTTGCGGCCACTAATGGTGGTATTGTGTGTAAGACAGTTTCAGTTACATGGATTCCACTTTACATTAATTTATATATTTTCCAATTTTGTAAAAAAATTATGTTAAAAAGGGAAACCCACAAGTTGAAATATGAAAAAGGGTACTTATCTTTTTAAAAAAAATATAGAGATAAGTTAAATTACGTATAAATGCCTCTTTTGACTTTAGCCCATAACAACAAAAATAATGTAAAAAAAATTCTCCACTAAATGGTTTAAAGACGTAACGGCTTACAGCTAAGCTGGTCTCAGTTTTGGTGGAAATTATATAATTGACCAAAAAAAATCTAATGTTATTTTATAAGTTTGGAGTTAATTCCACATTTTTTTAATGAAAATATAAAATTATTAAATTGGTAATGATAAAAATATTTTTTTGTATAAAAATATTAAACTATTAAATTGATATAGATGATAAGAAAAAAACATATAATAATTATTAAAAATGTATATATTTTAATGTCAAATCGAAATTCAAGACATCGCGTATAATAGACGGAAAACATTTCGCTTTACATAAGTGCATAGATATTATTTAGGAAAATATCAGTATTTCAAATTTTAGTTATAAATATAACACTAATCATTTAAATTTATAAAAATAACACAAATTTAATATTAAAATAATAAAAAAAAATTTCTAATGAAAAAAATTTAAAACATAAATTGAAAATAAATAATTTTATATTTAAAATGAACCCAAATATTATATTTTAATTTTATATATAGTTTATTTAAACTAAATAATTATTTACATACAATAATTTATGATATTTTTAAAATTTTATTTTTAGTAAACTAAATTTACAAAGCAAATTTAAAATAGTATTATTTTATGATATTATTTTATTATTTATTATCTACACATTTATTTGAAGCACAAAACTTAAAAATTGACGAAATTATATTGATTCAGGTCACAATACAAAGATGAATCCTAACAAAAAAAATTACATTGATTCAGGTCACAAATTAGATCAATATTCGGTTTGATTTCTATAACAAAAAAGCTATAAAACAAAAATAATCTATACACGCAGGTCGATTTGACTTCATCAAAAAAATATAAGAAATGTACAAATTCTATTTTTTGCTTATTGGTTTAAGTCAAAAACTGAACATGAAACTCAAAAAAACGTGTGAGCAGATGAATCATGACGATCTCCACCAAACAAGTAATCTGATAAATTTTCAATACCTGATGAGTCTTTTGTGCTGCATGAGCTTGTTGTGTCCGATGAGCTAAACAGTGACGATAAACTTCCACTCGACCAATCCACACGTGGCAACATACTGCTACTACTGTCTCTCTGTTTTTTCTTGTCTTGTCTTGACGGAATTGCTGCTAAATTTCTTCTTTCCTTTGATTTCCCTCCACCGTTCTTGCCCAATGGTCTCGGAGAATCTCTGCCAAAGAAGACGATTCTCTCAGATTAATAAAATAAACAGGATTGTGTTTTTGATTTGTCCACTTACCTTGCATAGAGAAGCATGTATGCTCCCTCTAGTAATACAGTCTCTAATTGGACCGGGAAAACCTGCAAATTCAGAATCAAAATCAAGAATCGAGAATACTAAAATTAGCATCAGTGTATAATTATGTGAATCTGTGACTGACACCTACATTGCTGTCATCAATCCTGAACCAATCTCCATGAAAGGCTTTTATGTAGCAAACATAATGACCTGAAAATGAAGTACTCATAGCATCTAAATGGACAACCACTGCGTAGAGACTATACATTGAATGAGGATCCCTCTGATTTGGGTTACTCATATATGGGCTAATATCGAAACGCTCTGGAAAACGGATGGGTTTACTCAGCTTCCCAAAGTTATCAGACTGCATGCAAAATAAATCATTCGTTTGAATATATTCAACAATAGTAGAACACCAGCAAACTTATAGAGGATGAAGAAACTAACCTGAAAACGTTTCAACACAACAGTAAGAATGTTGGGTCCTTCCAGTATCATCAACTTCTTTTTGGCTTTCTGGTAACATTTACATCTGTGGTTGTAAAAGTAAAAGCAAAGGTAAAGCTTTGGAATTAGTAATTTTTAATATATTTGGATTCCAAAAGCAAATTCAACTACCTGCCACAGAAGTACAGGTTCTCTCCATCTAGGACTTCGTAGGCTGTAAACTGAGCAAGTGCTTCTTCGAGGCTTCCTATATCCCCATCAATCTCAACAGTTAAATCCATCATCAGCTCTGATCTCTCAGATTTGTGGAGGCATTTCATGCATTTAATCTGTGTATTATTACATCATAAAATCCCAATAATTGGGATTACTTTGACTGCCATAAAATAACAAAGTTCTAAAAGGTACTAATATATTGCTAATCATACAACCTTGGAGTGAAGGTAACCACCAAACGTAAGGCCTACTAGAGTAGTTTCTTCTGCAAACTGACCAGCAGCACCGGCTTCTTTGAGAAAAACAGATTGCATTGTATCAACAGCACACCTGGCATTCTTATGAAAGAAGAATGTAACTCACCTTTGTGAAAATATTTAATAAGAAAGAAAGATAAAAACTACTAAAAGCATATGATTCACCTTAGAAACTCGTGGGCATCTTCTTCCTTTCCAGGGCCAAGATGCTTCCCAATTTTTTGTAATTTTGATAAGATCTTGATAGGAGATAGAGGAGATTCTCCTCTCCTTGCCTTTAAAATTAGGTATTCAAACTCACAAACAAAACACCAACTCTTCTTTCTACCTGAAAATCCATCTACCATGATAAGTTTCCACATAGCTTACTCAATAAGAGTAGCAAAAACAATTTTAGGGTGCAAGCTTACATCCTTTAGAATGTAATCCCCTAACTAGGTAAGAGATAAGGGGCCGAGTGAACGCCAAGCACTGGAGAACAGCATTCGCATAACAACTACAAAAGTAATAATATTGGTGATAAGCACAAACAGATTTGAGACAGACTTAACTACATTAAAAAGGCTCAGTCCATAACTTTCTACTAGTCGATCTCCCAAATTTAAGAGTAAACAACGGCTGTACATTAGCTCGTCATACTATAAGCAAGAAAAGATAAATTGTACCTGTTCCCCAAGTTCACAAGGCCAAATGGCTGTAATTCTACTCTGTCACAATAAACTTTCACAAACATCTCATAAGAGAAGCTCATCTGCACACAAAAAAAACAGCAACATCAATATGGGATATAACAGCAGTAGATATAACAACCATCGTACAATTTTTTTTAAGGTTATCATATTTTCTAGTAACCTCCTCGACAGAACTGGAAGGTTGAAATATTTTTGACGACTTTGGAGGTCTAAGATGCTGAACAACTTTCTGCACCGATGTTTTCAATCCATTACTTAAAGCTTGTGGCGGCTTATTATTAGCTTTTGAAGGTAAGAGAATAGTTGAAGGCGACACTACAGCAGGAGCACCAGATGGTTCAGATGTAGCTTTTCCATGTCCAAGTGCATTGATTTCTCCATCATACTCAACTGACAAAAATTGATTCGAAGTAGAAATTTCAGCCAAATCAAATGACCTATGTGAATTTTGCCCCATTGTTTGCGGCTCTGGATCAATAGGTACAGAACTCTTTCCTTTGGAATACTTTCTCGCTGATTCAACTTTCTCTGTGCGATTATGTGATTTCTTCCTAGTTATTGGCCTCGTTTCATAGAAATTATCCTTTTTGTTTAAAGAACAAGTGAAATCCTCAGCTTCAAATCTGGCTTGTACCTTTTCAATACTAGGCCTACTTCTAGAGATATCACAGGCAACATCAACAGACACGCCACTATTCATTCCGTCGTTAGTCTCTGAACCATATGGAGGTACCCCATCTGCTGATGATTCAAATCCAGTCCCACGAGAAGGCAATTCAACAATTGGTTCTTTTGCATCTGCAGAGAGCTTCAAGTCATCAAAAACCACGCAACAAATGTGAATCTTTAGAAATTAAACGGCATAGCTTAAGTATTTATTACCATCAGAATCAACAGAAATCTCCTTTTTTCCATTGTAATCAGTAAGAGAAGGCGATCGACATTCTTCCTTGTGACCTTGTCGCCAATGAAGAATTTGACACTTGCTAGAACTGCAAAAACCCAAACCCAAACTTATAAAAGAATGATCTCTTAGGGATCCAGACTTCTGATCAAATTCTAAAACTACCCACGTTTCCTAACCATCTTCAATCGCTCAGGATCAAACATATAAACGAAGAAAATATCTAAATTGGGAGAAAACGAACCAGTAACGGACGGATTTGCACTGAGCGCAGCGAGTATTGGTGGGGTATAGACAAACAGCGCAACGGTAAACATCCGAAATGGAGGAGCCGTAATCTGCAGTGGCTCGAACCTCATCCGCCACATAGGACTCCTCAGTGGCTAACGCGACGAGTCGAATAACCTCCTCTCTCTTAACCGCGGCAGATCTCCATTGCCGGCTAATTAGAAGAAAAACCAACATCATAAATCCAATCAAGAAAAAGTGAAACATGTTTCTTCAGCCGGCAGCGAGAATCAATCTGGAGGAGAGAAGCCCTAGGAGGCAGATCAACATTGCCTAATAAGAGCAGTAAAGCAGCGGAGGCGGGTGTAGACGGTGACGGTGATGGTGAGAGTAAGAATAAATATGGAAACTAACACTGCGGAGAAGATGGTGGCGATTGGAGAATCGACGGCGAGTAAAGGATTTGGGCATCTGGAGAGATTAAAGCTAGAGAGAGATAGAGAGAGAGAGAAGGGGTAGAAATCAGAAATGGTCTGTAGTGTAGAGAGAGAAAGTGAAAGAAGGAGGGAATAAACGTGCACTTGTTTTTTTGTCGTTTACGAATTCTTCTTTTTTAAAAGACTCGCTCTGGTTTTATCGTTAATCTACAAAGACTAATTTTATTCTGCAAATTAATTACCAAAGATTAATAAACAATAAACAAATCGTAAGCAATAAGTCGCTTTGGCCGAGTGGTTAAGGCGTGTGCCTGCTAAGTACATGGGGTTTCCCCGCGAGAGTTCGAATCTCTCAGGCGACGTTTATTTTTTACAATTCCTTTTAACTTGGGGACCCACTTATTACTGCGCACGTGTTTTAACTGCTTAGTTGACTAAACGACCTACGTCACCAAACGCTTTCCATTTCGTCGCAGGACGATCAAACTTTCGGCGTTGCAAAAGTATAAACTAATAAAAGTGAACTTTTTCTTCTTGTTTTAAACTATTTACTACTACTGTAGTTGTAATTTTGTCTGTTTTCCGATAAGTATTTTTCCCGTTGCTACATTTGTTTGGTTCAAAATTATTGACCAAACTTTCAACAAACCAGATAGACTTTGCAGTAAAACAAAACCCATAAGAACCAGTTTCTTCATCGGTTCATAATCTCTGCTGCTAGTCGTTGTAGCCTCTCCTCCTCAGTAATCATTTCGTTTGTTACGGTCTTTGAGACTTGTTTAAGGTAGTGTTTACTGTTTATGAAAATAACGATACAACTAAAATGTTGCAATCATATCTGTTGCGGCTGCACAACGACCATTTGGTAGATTATGTCAGTCGCAGCCACTGGTGAACATCACTACTGTTACAGCTCGGTGGCGGATCTAATCCCATTTTAATTTTACGAATCGTACAAAATCATACTCTTATAAGCACAACTGTTGCAAATTCTACAAATCATGAACGGAAGAAATTCGCGCGACTAAAGAATCGATCTGCTAATCTAAACGAAATAAGTAAATGCGTTAGCTTACCTCTGCCAAAATCAACTCTGGAGATTTTCTCTGTGAGATCAAAAATGGTGGAGTAAAACGAAAGAAAGATCGATGAAGATGATATAATTCTTTATATTTTATACGTGAGTTTACTAAAACTTGCGCCATCAACGAATATGAATACATTATCCGGTGATGGGCAATTATCGATGATTAAAACGTTAGCACAATCTGACGTCGCAACCAGATAGTCCCCTTTTCCATATAGGCAACGTTACGCCCGCGTGACAGTGCGTGTATCGACGACACAAACCACTGTCCTTTTTATTTTTTTGGATAACCCAAACTTCTAGATAACTTGCAATTCTTAAAAAGATAAGCAGTGGATATTTGTAGATTTCGTTCTAAGGATGTGGTCGCATTTCATTAACCACCAACTCTTGTATTTTCTTTTTCTGCCCAACAAATGTCCTGCTTGCGAGATCTTAATTCTTCCATTTGACTATAATATATAGCATAAATTTCATCAATTATCATTTATTAAAACACAACGAATCAACTAAAACCCACACAATCAAATACAACTAATTCGATCCAGCGTTTTAAGTTTAATATATTGGAAAGGAAACCTAATTAATTTTATTTTATTCGTAATTGCCAGAAAAAAAACAAACTAGTTCGAAAACTAATAATATCATGCGAAAGCATTTAGACTTTTTCTTGTCTCCATATGTCATTTCTCCGACCGCGCTAGTTGTGTCCAGGTCACGAAGAAAACGCAAATGCTTCGCCAGCAAGGTATTATCTTAAATGGGCTTCACTAGGGCCACAATACACCCAATAAAAGCCCATATTTTAACTTTTGACTTTAAACAGTCCCAACTGGTCGAAACTGACGCACTAAATTATCATCGTTCATCACTCGCTCTTATCGGAAAACCAAACCCTAGCATCTTTCCCACGCGCCTTACTTCATCCACGTGGATTTCACTCCTAGCTACGACGTCGTTTTTAGGGAGTGTTACTCACGCGCGAATGTAGAGAAATTTCTTTTACAGCTCATTATGACTCGGCTTTGAGGGCTTCTTTTCCCTTTTATTCTTCATTTCTTCTCAATTTCATTTTTCCTTCCAGAAATTTCCTCCGATTTCAAATTTTCGTGAAAAAGAGAGAAAATCCGAGATCTCTCTAATGGCGGCGACGTTGAGCAGAGACCAATACGTATACATGGCGAAGCTTGCTGAGCAAGCGGAGCGCTATGAAGAGATGGTTCAGTTCATGGAGCAACTCGTAAGCGGAGCTACACCCGCCGGTGAGCTCACGGTGGAGGAGAGGAATCTTCTCTCCGTCGCTTATAAGAACGTGATTGGATCTCTTCGCGCCGCCTGGAGGATCGTGTCTTCGATTGAGCAGAAGGAAGAGAGCAGGAAGAACGAGGAGCACGTGTCGCTCGTCAAGGATTACAGATCTAAGGTTGAGACTGAGCTCTCTTCGATATGCTCTGGAATCCTCAGGTTACTCGACACACATCTGATCCCTTCAGCGACTGCCAGTGAGTCAAAGGTTTTTTACTTGAAGATGAAGGGAGATTACCATCGTTATCTCGCGGAGTTTAAATCTGGAGATGAAAGGAAAACAGCTGCTGAAGATACGATGATCGCGTACAAGGCTGCTCAGGTATATCTATTTACATCTTTTTTCCTTGAATCTCTTTTTATTTTCGTTTTGAGGGCTGTGAATCGGTCCACTTTTGGTTGCTAACATGTTACAAAAAACCTTGTTTCCGATATTAAATCAAATAGGCAATCGGTAATCAGTTAATTGTCTCTAAGTAATTGGCCTCGAATCGTTAGAAATAGTCAACTTTTTCAGTTTCATGTAAAGAGCATTCAATTGCTTCCCTGCTCTGTCTTTCTTTAAAAACTCAGCTACATCTGAGAAGTACTATTACCTCGTATGATTGTTCTTATCATTTATAAGTTTTTGTGTTTGGGATGCAAACGACCTCTCATACGAATTCGTCTCTTTCTTTCTTTGTAATGTCTTTGAAGGACGTTGCAGTTGCTGATCTAACACCTACTCATCCGATCAGGCTGGGTCTGGCCCTCAATTTCTCGGTGTTTTACTACGAGATTCTCAACTCTTCAGAGAAAGCTTGTAGCATGGCCAAACAGGTACTCTTTCTTCGTCCTTGTAATCGCATGTATATTTGAAGTAGAAGCTTTTCCAGTTCTCTGTCTGATACAAACATAAATCATTGTCTGAGTTTGGTTCTTTCTTGCTTGATCTTCTCAGTGAATTGACTATTTGTTTTGCTATTCATTGTTTAGTTTATTGGAAAGAATTCTGAAAAAAATAACTAGAGATAAAGAAGTTGGTGCAAAAACGTAACGCTTTCTTCTTTCTGAACGGACCCACTTCTTTTAAAAACAGAGATTCTAAAGAAAGAAAAAAAGACAGGCTGCAAAAGTCCTCTTCTTTATAAAATTTTTGACATACGCATCACCGTAACCAAATCATTCCTTTTGTCAGTAGAGAACGACACACTCAGAAGTTAAATAATATCTCAGACATTATGGATACCAGATTGAGTAAATGCAGGAGATCTGGTCATTAGGCTATTGACATCTCATGCATCACCCTATACAAGATTTAGAGAGACTAAGAGATATCTGATCATTTCATTTATAATTTGTGATTTTTGGGTTCATGTGTAGGCTTTTGAAGAAGCCATTGCTGAGCTGGACACATTGGGAGAGGAGTCATACAAGGACAGTACTCTCATCATGCAGTTGCTAAGGGACAATCTAACCCTTTGGACCTCTGATATGCAGGTTAGTCCAACTTTCTACTCTTCTTTAATTTCAATAACATCATTAGAAATCGCTTATTGTTGTGATCACCCTTTGATCATAGAGACTCTTTATAAGACCGTACGGATATTGACATCCAAAAAAACTCAATGAGTGACTGCTTTATTCAGGAGCAGATGGATGAGGCCTGAAGGTCTTGTGGAAGAAAAGAAAGTTGTGTGATGTTTCCCACGACCGAAAATCGAGTTCAATCCTCAAAACTCCCTTTGCTCTGAAACTTGTCGAAAAAAATATGTTTTTTATGACAAATTATGTCCACAGCTGTGGTGTTGCTCTGTTCCAACTCTGTTTTTTCTTTTAATTTATCCTCATCTTTCCTTTTTCTTTTATCGAGCTTTATATTTCAAACAATATTCACATTTTCACAGTATCTTGGACCTGTGAACTCTTCCAGACTGTATAAACCCTCTATCCTTAAAAAAAAACAAAAAAACCCACTACTCTAGGCTGTGGTGAAACGCTGCGCTTAAGGTTTTATGAGTGGGATATCCAATACCGTTCCGTTTCCGGGTTCGGTTTTTCTGGTTTTAGTTTTTCTATTTCTGTAAAGCCTAAATCTAAATTAAAACAGTTTGTAATTGGGTTTGGTTTTGGTTCAGCCATACGGTTTGGTTCAGTATATTTGGATTTATGCGGTTTGGTTTTAATGATATAATGAATATACACTTATTCACATGTATATATAATATATGAAAAAGAAAAAAGGGAGTTTAATTGTCAAAAATGCTATATTAGATAATTGTCAAAAATAAATTATACATTTTAACTGACGTGTTTGTTAATTCAATATCAAACTCATTATCGTTAATCATTTTTAGTCAATGCTATACATCATTTGTAATAGTCTGATTGTCTGAATATAAAAATAATAATATTTCATTTACATATAATACAGATCAAATACGTATTGTAACAAAATTTATATTTAACTTTTGAGTCTGAGATAACAGTTTTCCGTATCAACACATTGAGAAAGTATATTAGTTCACACGTTGTTAGTGCTATAAACTAAAAGGAAAAAAGCACTTTGGTAAAATGATATTCGTTTCTTTTGTACTTTTTAGGATTCTCCCAACCATATCCTCAACATGTTTACACTCGTATTTGTAACCATTTGCTTCTTCTTTTTCTATTTGTGAACATTTTTCTCGTAACATTCTTTACAATTTGTAAAACATTTCAATCCAAATTTTTGAAAATTATAACTTAACAAACAAAATCAATAAAGGTTGTGATTTTTGGTACCCATCCATGATCCATTAAAAACAGTTGAGTGGAGATATATTGTATGAACGAACGATAGGAATTGTCTTTACAATCTTTCTATAACTTTAACCACTGGCAACAAACGAGAAAGTAAGAATATTAGAAACAGTGTAGGATTAGATTTGATTTTTGAAAGTGACATTCCAATTGATTGAAGAAATTATGCTACTTTGTTTAAACTAAAAAAATTGTTATTAGTAGCTTATTTTACTAAATCTATGGAGTTGTGTACGTAGTTTATTTCCTGCAAAATATAAATGTTGTTAAATATTATATAACAACACAAATATATAAAAACGAACAAGAGTATATATAGTTAATCATATACTAGATTTATATCTATGCCATGCGTGGAGAAAAATATTCATAAATTATATTTTATTAGTAAATATAAATTAAATATTTATATAATTTTAACTTTTATTTAAAATTACTTTTAACATTATTTTTGTATATATAAATTAAGAAAGAAAAAAATTATTTTTATGAATTTAATAGTATTTTTTTTGTTAGTTTAATAAAATATATTAATACTCTAACCAAATTAATAAAATGGCATATATTATAATTATTCGAATAATTTAAGCTTATTTATATAATTATTTGAAATTTACTGTAATGATGAAACGTAAGCATGATATTTCTTTTAATAACACGTGAGAGGAAAGTTATTTTCTTAAATTGTTTCTCAAATAATATATTAGGATTAGGTAATAACTTAAATCTTTTTTATATTTATTTGAAATTATTTATAAATTAACGTATTAAAAATTTAAAGAAATAAAAAATTATTGTTTTTGTAAATGTAAATTTTTTGGTTAGTTGAATAAACTATATTGATTCTCTAACCAAATTAATATAAGTGACATGTATTGTAATTATTCTAATAACTTAAACTCTTTTATATATTTAAGTTGAAATTCATTGTGGTGTTCATATGTCAGCATGACATTTTTGTTATTAACACATTATGATAAGGTTATTTTATTAAAAAATTTCTCAAATAATTTATTAGGGATCTTGTAAAACATATGACACTATTTTTGAATAAAATAAAACAAAGGTAAAGAAAGACCTTATCGCACAAAAGACAAAGACCATATATTAAAGCTACAAGTTAGTATATGGTATAGTTCTCATACAGTATGGTTACTTGTTTCAAAGGTATATGCCACGATGTAGTAATTGTAACTAAAAGTCACCCTTTAGTCAAAAACAATGGTCAAAGATCACTCAGAGCAAATGCTTCAAACACGAAACATCATTATTGATGGATTTTGAGTTTTTTAAAAAACATTTAAAATTTTATCTATGCATTTTTTTGAACTTACATTAGTTTCTTCGGAATATTTATTTGTTCATTTTGATTTGATTTTACAAATAAAACACAATCTCATGGTTCGAAGAATATTTCCACAAAAATAACAATATCATAATATTAAGGTCGTATACTTTTTTGTAAAATATTAAATTGGTATTCTTTGGCACATATTTTCATTATTCTTCTGTTTACAAAAAAATTAGATACTTTGATCCTATTAAATCAAAATTCAAACCTTTTTTGCAGATTTAGTATTTTTATAAAGTATTAGTCAAATTATATTTATTATCGTAAATAGAATGGAAAATAAAATCATGAAACATAAATAATATACCAAAACATATAAGGCGACCACATTTTTAAAATTGACTATTTTAGTATTATTTTTTATCACAAGGATCACAACAAACTAATTTAATAATCTAATATTTTCGTATGAAAATTTAAAGTTTCATACGAGAAAAAATACAATCACTAACTCATATATTTTTCCCTATTTTAACATTATTTTAAACTTACAAAATATAGAATTTTTATCGTATAATAAAAAAATATCTAAATATAAAATTTCAAAATATATAGCAAAAATGTGAAACCGAAACATCAACCGATATTTATTGTATTCATCATCCAAAACTAAACTACGAATAATTCAATTAAGTTCATATGTTATCACAAATTCCAAGCACATTTTCATTATTTTTCAAATGAAGAAACATTTGCTACCAAAATAGTCAATTCCTTTTCTATACTCTTCCATCCTCTTCCTCAATTCTCATATCCCACATTACCCACTTACCCTAAAACCCACCTTTTTCACTTCCTCGATAAAAAAGCTCCTCCCTTTACCCCTTCCACGAAGGCACAAAGATAAAATCAAAAACCCAATCTTTCTTTCACTTTCCAATCTCTAGATGACAATCCTTCTCCAAATTTCCTAAGGTTACATTTATTTTAGATCGAAATCTAACGAAAAAGGAACAAATTTTCTTCTAAAACACTCTGTTATAATGGCAAAAAATCTAGAACTAGGCATTTTACGTAAAGAGACCTACGCTGATGATGAAAAGAACGGCATAATTGTTGATGGAATTCCGATTGCTGTTCCTGAAATTCCGATTTCTCAGATGGGTTTTCCATTGGAGAGCGAAGAGACTATCAGAGAGATGATGGAGAAGGAGAAGCAGCATTTGCCAAGTGATAGTTACATCGACAGACTCAGAAGTGGAGATTTGGATTTGAATGTCAAAAGAAGAGAAGCCCTTAATTGGATTTGGAAGGTCTGATTTTTATTTAGTTATTCCGTTTTGGATTTAATTGACATGTTGATGGGGTTTAAATCATCTTTATGAGCTCATATTCTGAACATCACATTCCTTGTGATGAATGATCTGGACAGGAAGAGCATTTTTGGGATGCTTATGCACAACAAAGAGAGAGTTTTGCCTTATTTCTGATGCTCAATTAACAATAGATGCACTTCAATATCTCTGAATGCGAGAGAAAGGGTGATAAAATTTTGATGTTTCTCTTGTTCTAAATATTACAGGCTTGTCAAGAACACCAGTTTGGACCATTGTGTATTTGCTTATCAGTGAACTACTTGGATCGATTCTTATCGCTCCATGATTTGCCTGTAAGTTCACATTGCTTCAACTAAAAGATTGAAAATCGATTTAGCCCTTCATCCTCTAGAAGTCCTCTTTTTGTAGCTTCTTGATGTATGATTCTTCTTGTAGAATGGCAAAGCTTGGACAGTGCAGTTGCTGGCTGTGGCTTGTTTATCCTTGGCAGCCAAAATTGAAGAAACTGAAGTTCCAATGTTAATCGATCTTCAGGTACTATTAATCTCTCCCCCTAAAGTCGCTAAATTGTCAAGATGTTCTATTTCGATCTGGTAATCTCTTAAAGTGATCGTTATTTTGATCACATTTCGTAACAGGTTGGAGATCCTCAGTTTGTGTTTGAGGCTAAAGCAGTCCAAAGAATGGAACTTTTGGTGTTGAACAGACTGAAATGGAAATTGAGAGCGATAACTCCGTGCTCATACATAAGATATTTCCTGAGAAAGATGAGTAAATGTGATCAAGAACCATCCAACACATTGATTTCCAGATCACTACAAGTGATAGCCAGCACAACCAAAGGTGAAAAAGGTCTCTTTTATGTTTTGTTTTTTCTGACCACTTTTGTTTTTGTGCCTTTTGTGTTTCTAGGACTTTTGCTTTTTATGATTTTGGGTGAAAATTTGGACTATAATGGTGGTTGTGTATGAGTGAGCAGGTGTTGACTTTTTGGAGTTTAGACCTTATGAAGTTGCTGCTGCAGTGGCACTTTCCGTTTCTGGAGAGTTGCACACAGTACACTTTGACAACTCTTCCTTCTCTCCTCTTTTCTCACTACTTCAAAAGGTACAAAAAAATCCACCAAAAATCTCAAACTCAGCAATTGGGTATTCAGTTTCAAGAAATGTCAGTTGTGGAGAAGATTGAAATCATTAAAGATAACACATTTATATGTATGTGTGTACTAACTAATACACATTTATATTTTGTAAGAAGTGAGTAAAAGAAAGAGAGAAACATGTTTGTGGGTCTGAATCCTTTGACTTCCAAAACCAATGGAGAGACCAAAGGCCATTTTGAAATATATTACTCTATAGCTGTGTGTCTTGTGACTCTCTTTTTCATTTCCTCTCTCTCACACACACACTCACTGCACACTCTAGTCACATCTAAAACCGAATCCTGCCCCCACAGATCATATTGTGGTATGGTTGATTCTTATTTAACCTTGCAATCTAAAAATTCAGAAATTTAGATCGTTTTCCCCCTCCAAAAGCTTAAGACCTTTGTGTTTGTGTCCAAGAGACAAAACGAAATGTCAAGCTGTAACTTTGTTGATGATTTTATTTGCTTAAACTCTGTTGCAGGAGAGGGTAAAGAAGATTGGGGAAATGATAGAGAATGATGGCTCCTCAGGCTTATGTTCACAAACACCTCATGGGGTTTTAGAAGTATCAGCTTGTTGTTTCAGCTTAAAGACTCATGATTCTTCTTCTTTTCATACACATCTTTTTTAAATTTCTCTGTTTTTAATTATTATAATGTCATGAAGAGAGGTTGCAAAAGAAAAAAAAATAATCATAGCGAAATTTTAAAATAAAATAAAACAAGTATCTCGATTCCAACATTTATTTTGTTTCTTTTTTTTTCAAAGCTTATAGCTTTTGTTATAACTAATTAAATAAAAACAATGGATGATCTCAAGACTTCTTTTGTTGTTAATAAATAGCAAAAAAAGAAAAACAGAGAATGTTTTTTGGGGTTTCCCGCCAAATAAATATAGCGGGAAAAAAAACCGTATCGGTTGCGTTGATCGCTGGTAGTTGACTATTCCTTTCAAACGGTGTCGTTTTGGGAGATATGGCGCGCATGGCACTAATGGGCTTACATTTGGGCCCACTAACAGAAGTCTTTGACTTTCGATCAAATCTAGGTAACTTATTAATGGAGCTTTTGTGACTGATAGTATTTTTTAATAGTATTACATTGGAAAATAAGGAAAATATTTATAAAAAATAATTAATTATTTATTTTGTTAATTTAAATTAGATAGATATATAATTTATCTCATATTTAAAATAATTTTTTAAAATTTTTTAATATTGATTATGAAAATAAGATACATAATAAAATCAGATTATACAAATAAATTTAAATTATATCTATTTTGGATAAAAATATACATATGATAAATATTCAATTAAACTAAATTTTTGTTTTATATTTTGTTAGAGTAATTTTTCAAAATTTATATTTTTTATATTTTATTTACATTGTATGTCGAAATATTAGGAATTTACATATAATATACTCTATAATAGCAATTTTCGTAAATACTCTAGTAAATTATGTCATAAATAATATTTTTCTTAAATACTCTAATAGTGTGACACGTCAGTGTGATAAATTTGTAAATCACACAGATAAAATTACTTTGCTAAAATGATTATTAATTAATATATATATATATATATAGAATATATATTATAAAATAATTGGGTTCTGCAACTATGAGGAATGGGCCAATATACTATATTCTTTTAAAATAGTTATATGTGCCTACCAATGTAGTTCACCCACACCAACGATTTTGGATGATCATCAAATAACATTATTGTGTTTGGAGAAAAAGTAATATGAAGATCTTTCCATCTTTTTGGTATTGATTTCTCAATATATTTTCAACCTCAAAAGTGTAAAAAAAAACTCTATTCGTCATTAAACTATGGTCCAATCTTTCCAAGCTTAAGTATGAAAAATATAATTTATAATTTGGCAAAAAATTACTATTTACATTTAAAAAATTTGGCAAAAAATTACTATTTACATTTAAAAAAATCAAATTTAATGAGGGTGAATTAGTATATTGAATATCATGAAATAATATTATGTTTCGGTTTAATTGGTTAAGTAAACCAATCAGGTTTACATTTGTATATAAACGATTCTGTAACAACTTTTTAAAACAAAAAAAAATCATTTTTTGTTATTTTTCTTTTCACTTCGATTCTTTCGGTGAATCATCACGATCTCGATGATCTAATATAGTATGTATTTACGTTAATTAATATACAAAATTTTGTCATTTTAAGTTATTGTTCTCTTATCTTAAATTTTTAAAAAAAATATTTTCATTAACCCTCTTTCATTTTCTGACTATTAATTTTATTTAATCACTGCATATTCTTACATACACGCAAAAGATATATATATATATATATATATATATATATATATGTGTGAAAATTTGAAATGAAAAACTATTTGGACAGTGGACTAAGTGAAGACAACAATACAAAACAAATAAAGTTTTATAATTCTTTCATTGGGCTTCGTCATAATGAGTCGTCATAGTCATTCAACTGTCCAAAACAGATATATTAATATATTTTATTATTTATCCCTTCACAAAAGTTGCTAAAAGTTATAGCTTCTAAACTTTTTCCAACCTTTGCTTTTTCTTTTACGCATAACTAAAGAGAAAATACTTTTCCTTTTCTATTGAGATCCAATATATATTATGTCTTTCCGTAATTACATAAACACTACAATCATTTTATTTATAACAACTAATTAACTATATCGTACTGATATATAATATTTCTTATAAGCTGCAAAATGTAAAATTTACGAATCATTATCAGTTTCCCAAGGCAATGCTTTTGAAGCTAATTAGAGTATGGGAATATCGTATAATTTAAAGGAAAAAGAAACCCTAACCCTAGCATGTCCTATATATAAGTTTTACGCAATGAATCGAGTTTTTTTTTATTAAAATAAGATTACATATTTAGAAACTTAGCTTGAAAGGTTGGTAATAAAATAAAAAAACCTTGCTTGTGGGTCACATTTAGATTCCCTAAATGAAGAATAACGACAGTAAATATTATACAGTAAAAACACTATGAAAATAATGATGATGATAATATACGTATAGACATAGATATGGTACACAATATACACATTGATGGGTCATTGTCCGATGGGTTTCTGCGGATTGACTGAAAGATTCCATGAAGAGGACCACAGTAAAAAAAAAATTTCATGTTTAAAAAACATATTTTTATCTGATCAAAACATTTTAACATCAATAATTTAATTTACCTCATAACAACAATAACAACAAAAAAAAGCCCTAAATTTTATTTACCTAACTGCGTTTCACTACTTTCTATGAACATTTATTACATATCCAGACTCCAACGTAAGGTACGAACATTTCTCATTACTGCAGCTGCTGAGTAAACAATTTTCACCCCTGACTCATACAACATCATTAATTTTTAAATAGATGATTTATGCAACATCATTAAGCTTTCTGGTAAACTATACAGTTTTAGTAATATATAATTGTATTCAGGTTCAATATCAGTGATTAACAAACGATAATCATTATACCTAAACAAGAGACTTGATCAGTCGAACAAGTACTAACTAATTTGGGGTATACAGACATGTTTGAATTTTTTGAACAAAATTTTGAACCAAAAAAAGAGAGATAAAAATGAAAGTGGACCACAACGTCAGCTTCGCTCTTGTAGTGTGCAGCTTAGCTTAGACAAGAAGGCGTAGAGATTGCCTTATCAAGCAAAAGCATTCTCTCCCAATTAATTAAATCCCTTCATTTCTGTGTATATTTGACTCTCTCTCTCTCTCTTTCTCTCTGATAGGGAGGAGAGAGAGAGAAGAAGATGGAGAGGTTGAGACATGAAAGTCTAAATATGGAAATGGCCGTGAGATGGGGACTCGAATCTTATCTGCCTCTTCTTTCCTTTTTCGATCATTTTGGTTTCCTCTTTCCTTCATTTCATCATCACTCAAAACCCTAATTTCATTTGAGTTCATTCTTTTTTTTCTTGGTATCAGATATCTGTAAGATAAATGATGAACCTCAGACAAAGATTTTTTTTCACAAACCCTCTTATTACTGAACCATTTTTAAGTTTCCTATATAACCCATTCAGTTTTTTGACGTTGTTACTATTATTAACCAATGGAAAAATTACTGCTCGATGATATCGAAGGTAAATTACTCATATAATCATAGAGTTTATGAAAAACAACGAAAAATAAATGACTAATGATCTTACGAAAATAAACAAAATAAATTCCAGGAGAAAGTCTAGGGATTTGGAAGAACATCATTAATGTAGTTATGTATGTGTGCCCATATGTTTTTCTTCGAGTTCATGCTTCCAAAGAGCCCACATGTTTCTTATACTTAATTTCTTCCCCCAGATCTTCAAAGAACACAACTATTTATATATATACACACATTATATAATAGAAAATAATTACAAGACATAAAGAGGATGAAGAAGCTTTGGATGCATCGACATGCTTCGAGTTTTCTTTTTTGTCTTTTATTTAAACGAAGAATTAATTCACAGTGATCACAAGACTGTTGCAGCAGCTAGCTGATGTTATTTCACCTTTTTCATTTCCAAGGGGAAAAATTAAATGATTTGAAGTGAACAAATATATTTCTATACTGATTGGTGATTGTGGAATCCACGCATATATGATATGTAAGCCATTGAAACATGTATTTTTAGGGCAGAGATCTACATCCCAAGGACATTCTTTCCGATCCACATTTTAAGTCCATCACATATTGGACAATTAAATAATATATACATATATATACATGCATATATAATCCTACAGACGATATGATGATGACAATAACCATAACCAATTAACATCAATCTTATAGATATATATATGTGTGTTTGGAAATAATGGTCAAGGAAATATAATAAAAGTTTCAAACACTATAAACAAAACGTTATCAGATCTAGAAAGTGCTTGTGTGGACAATGGTCAACCAAATTAGAAAATAACATTCTCAAATAGCAAAAACTTAAGGAACAAGAACAATGTCTAACAAGTAGAAACTAAGGATGCATTAACACATGAATCAATGCTAACGAAGACATATATACATATATAATGCATATACAAAATATACACATACATATATATGCACGAATTTGTATATATAAAATTCACACAGCAAATATGAAAAATTCAAACACTGACACATGTGAATGATGTCAAACAATCAATATCTAGGCAACTTAATTAAGGATTCTAAGGGGTTTAGAAGTTAATAATGAAAAACGTAATTAACCAGAAATATCTTCATCAACATCATCAAAAGACGAAAATAGGAACATAAATTAAACAATAAAAACCCTCTCCAAGTTTTTTCAAGTAATTAATTAGCTAAATGAAAACCCTAGTAGAGATCATGCTTCAAGATTCATGGTTGATCTTGTTCATGATGAAACGAAGACTGTGGAGGAGGAGGAGGTGGAGGATTCTGATGATGATGATGAAGTGGTGGCGACGACGACTTACCAAGAGTGTGTTTATTGTTATGTAACCAAACCTTAAGAACTTGTCTCGGAACACCATTCTCTTGACAAAATCTCTGAATCACGTCATCGTCTTGTCTCTGAATTCTCCATCCAATCCTCTCAGCCAAAGCTAACATCCTCTCTTTTTGCTCCGCCGTGAATTTAGTCCTGAACCTTTTCCTAATCCCTCCTGCTGCCTCCGCAGAAGAAGTCTCCATTCGATCTTCTGATCTCTCTCTTTGTAGTGGAGGAGGGAGAGCCAGCTGAATAGGAGGAGCTTGAGACAGTGGTGGTCGGTAACTCACCGGAGCTGGAAGACGGTAAAATCCAGGCGGAGGAGGTGGCTGTTGCGGCGGCGCATGATGGTGAAAGTAAGGTAATTCCTTGCGGTGAAAATTACGGTGACAGCCACAAGCGGCGCATTTTAGCGCGTCGATGGTACCTTCGATTCCAGCTGGCATAAACTCACCACATCCATCCACCGCGTGTCCTCCTATGTTCACCGCTTGGTTCTTGAGACACTCACGGAACCTAAACCTGCTTCCTCCGCCGCCAGAACCCCCATGAACCACCATGAATCCTCCTCCGACGGTGGAGACTGTTCCAGCGGTGTCAGGACTTTCAGTTGAGGTCTTGCGGACACGGGACGGTGGAGGAAGAGGAGGGGAGTCGTAAACAGCGTCGTTTTCTTCTTCCTCGTGAAGATTCATTTCGTCTTCTTGCTCTTCCTCGTTGTTGTTGTTGGTGTTGTCTTCAAACTCCATTGAAGAAGTGGAGAAATGTGAAACTGCGCCGTTTTAGGGAAGTGCAGGTTCAAGAAGGAGAAAAAGAGAGAGAGAGAATGTGGACATCAAAATTTTATCTTCTCTCTTTATCTCTCCCTCTCTCTCTCTCTCTATGCATTTGAGATTTGAGAAATGGTTTATATTATTTTTGCTATATACATTCTTGGTTATTGGAAATCGGAATCTAATAAATCTACCCTCACCCACACTTTGTAACACTTTCTTTTTATCTCTACATACAATTTTAATTTCTATAAAGTAGAACCAATTACTATACTTTTTTTTTATCGTCAACTAAGAAATTGAACCAATATAGTTATTACAATTATTTCAGTCAATTTTCCCGGACACCATGACTATGATCTAAGACTCGGATTCGTCAGCTTTTGCCATGCACTTTTCTTCTTTCTCCTCAGCATGGCAAGTCTCCAATGGTGGGTTAGGTGCTTAGACGTCCTACGTGTATTAACCTAGAATTGGCAATCCTAATGGTGCCCTCTCGATTCTAGTAGTTGCTAGTTTGTTCGTGATCCTTCTAGTCTTTTGTAGTCCTTAGATAGCGAATCCGGAGTTTGTTTTTAGCAAGAGAAGTGGTTCTTGCGGCAGTAGTAATGTTGGGGTTAGTTCTTGCCATTTAGCTAGAATTAGAAACTTTTGAGCTCTGTTTATGTACTTCATGGTATCAACAGGGACTGGTGTCATGAGATTGGGTGCAAAAAGTTCGCTTTCGTTGCATTTTATCGAAAACTGCATCCTGGTAGTGTTGTAGATGTATAAATGGTTGGTTGCTCCTAATGCTGGTTTCGGATCATCACAGTCACCCACGGCAACTAGGAAAGCAAATCATTCTGAAGAGAATTGTTTTAGTGATTGAAAAGGCTGATTTTCTTTCTCAATCGTGTGCCCACCAATCTCCACCCATATTAGTTTTGTTCTCCGGATTTTTTGTTTGTATCTCTATTGTGTTTTGGTGTGTTTCTTTTAGTAGCTTTTGATTTTTTTCTATGTCAGCACTGTTCGTTTGTCTGCCGCAGCACTGTTCGTTTGTTTGCCACAGCGTATGCGACAGTAACCTGCGGTTAGACGCTGCAATATTGTTGTTCGTTTGATCCCCGCAGATTATCGATGCAAGTTGTATCGTAATTGTTTGATCGCAAACGCTATAATTTCGCAGCGATTAAAATTTTTGATCGTAGCTTTCTGCGGTCAACCGCCGCGTTTGACCACATGAATCTGTGACGATCAAACGAACAACGTATGACCGCATGACGCACCCGCAGGTTATTGTGTATTAACGTAAATTTCACTAGGAAAGTCAGAAAAATATAAAACTTTTAGCAAAAAATACTATTAGAAATAACATTTAGCAAACTAAAAAGCGAGACAATAAATATAGCCCAAAATAATTATTGTTGTCCATATGGCCAATAGTATAAATATTTTTTTAACGTGCCAATAGTATGAATATATGAATTAATATTTCTGCAATAAAGTGATGGGCAGTCTAATCACATCAAAATCAGTAATGCCCTTAATAATTTCAAGGTCTGAATTTTTGTTTCCCCCTTTTCAGAATTATTTACTAAATAAATTCATAGAAACTTGTTTTATTTTAAGTCATTACGTATGGGTAATTTGCAAAAGTTGAAAGAAGAAACATATAAGGTGATCATTTCTCAGCTCCTAACCCACCAATTAACTTGTGCTAACCTTAGATATACTGCACGAGAAGTTTCACTTTTTTATATGTTTTTACCTTTAATAAACAAATTAGACTTCTTTTCTTAAAACACTCTAAAATATCATTAAATAATTTTGTTTAGAAAAACACATCACTAGTATTCTTCCTAAATACTATTAATTTTTTTCCTAAACTAGTAAAAATTTTAAGTTTAAATTTAGTTTGAGTTTAATCGGAATAACTTTTAAGGTTTATGATTTAGTATTTAAAGTTTGTGATTTCGTTTTGAGTATTTAAAGTATAGTTTTAGTTTTTTGGTATTTTTAGGAAAACAATTTTAATAGTTTTTTGGAGAAAAATAATTGATGATAATATTTTTGGAGAAAAACTTAGTTTTGTTGTAATTTTGAGAATTAACTATTTTGGCAACTGGTTATAACGTCATGCAAATTTGTTTTTAATGATAAATTTCTTCGTTAATTCATTCGAGGGTCATTGTCTAGTCAACACGTAATTGCATGACGAATTTACATCCTAAAAACATGAAAAATTGTTTACAAAAAATTAAAGTTTAATAAATTAAAGTGATAATTCGAAACATTAGTGCTAATGATGTTTTTATAACATCTTCTTGTCTTATTTTCATGTTAAATATTGGAAAAAAAAAGAAGTTACAAACTATTCGTACTCCTAACTTGATCTACATTGCTCGCTTTTACAGATTTGCGATCCCTTAAATATTCCTTAGACTATTGGGAGCAATTTGGTCGGCAAAAGCCTTCCACATCTTCTTGTTTTTCTTTTAATATTAGGTAGAATTAGTTCGTACGTACGAGCAGGGTCGGGCTTGGACCCAAACAAAGCAAGCCCGTGCTTGCGATCCTTATTATTAATATAAAAAATTAGCTCTTATTTTAAAAGTATTCTTAACACAAATGATAAATAAAAGTAAACTGCTTCTTTGAGTTCTTCGGTTCGAGTCTTTATAACAACAAAAAATTTAAAAATTAGAAAAGCCCAATTTTTTTTGTATTATAAAACGGTCCATTTTCTTTTTTTGGCTTACGGCCCTCTTAAATTTAAGATCGGCTGTCCGTACGAGTATATTTTATAAACCCAAAGGTCTTACATTTATTCCAAGTCATGATTTTGCAAAAATACAGGAACACGAGAAAAAGAAAACCAACATTCGCACTCATTAATATTTAACTATGGGATCCAATATCTCATAGAAAAGACCACCGAGAGCAACTTTATGGATTTATGCTCCCTTCATAATAAAATGTTGCAAAACTGGAATTATATATCAACAAAAAATTAAAATAATATAAAAATTTCGGTGATCGATCTAAAAATTGGACTTTAAAAATTCGATTATAATAACATGTTTTTTTATCATCAGAATTATAATAACAAGTTGTGTCGTATATATAATAAATGCGAATGTCTTGTGGGGTCGTTTACTTATTAGCAAAATTAATATTAAGGGTTTTCATAAAAGAATTCATTTGACACGAAAGATTAAAGTAAAGTAAACTTTTTAGTGTTACAAAATAAAAAAATATATAAAACACCGACTCTGAGTAAAACGAAGCAAATGGATACTGAAAGACGTTTGAGATGACATGCTGACGTGTACTTGTCAGCTGGCAGGAAACCGCTTTCCTACGTGGAGACACACAGAGGATTGGTCTCAGTTTATTATTCAACATATACTAATTTAATTTTATATTTCTTTCAATTTATAACATAACTAGATTCATATCCGGTAAAAAATATTCGTAAATTATATTTTATTAGTAAATATAAATTAAATATTTATATAATTTTAATTTTTATTTAAAATTAATTTTAACATTAATTTTTATATATACAAATTAAGAAAAAATATTATTTTTTATAAATTTAATAATATTTTTTGTTAGTTTAATAAAATATATTAATTATATAATCAAATTAATAACAATGAAATATTTGTAATTATTCTAATAAGTTAAACTAATTTATATATTTATTTGAAATTTAATTTAGTGATGACACGTCAGCATGATATTTCTGTTAATAATACGTCAAAATAAAGTTATTTTATTAAAATATTTCTCAGATAATGTATTATGATTACGGTAGTAATTTAAATCTATTTATATTTATTTAAAATTATTTATAAATTAATGTATAAAAAATTTAAAGAAATAAAAAGTATTTTTTGCAAATATAATAATATTTTTTGGTTAATTGAATAAATTATATTTATTCTCTAACCAAATTAATACCAGTGGTATGTATTGTAATTATTCTAGTAAGTTAAACCCTTTATATATTTTTTGGTTAAATTTCATGTGATGTTGACTTGTCAGTATGATATTTTTGTTATTAACACGTCAAAATAAAATTACTTTGTTTAAAAAGTTTTTCAAAATATTAGGGATGTGACGATTTAGTCGTGAAAAAATATTTGTTAAACAAAATAGGTAGAACTTAGTTATAATATAACATGAGTTGCGGTGTTGTAGATGGAAGTCGTAATTATTAACATAAAAAATGTAAAACTATTAAACAATTAAGATCAAGCAGAACTTGATTATTAATAAATCCTACACTTATATACTAAAGTATTGATAAATCGCTCATTATCTAAGCTGGAAAAAGATTAATGTTGTATTGTACATAGCCAATGATAGGCTCGTTGAAATTTATTTGTTGCATTCTTATAATGTGGATTTTGTCATAGTCATAATTTTAAAATTGAATATCAGATATCAAGTTTTTTACTATCGTACTAATATTAAATTATTTATATAAGATGTTATTATATATTTTTAAATAGTTTTTTTACTTTGTAAAAATCATAGTAATTCTTTGCAATGAGAATAGTGGAAATAACATGAAAATGGGCTAAAAACTAATAGGTATATTATGATGATGACATGTTAACTTTATAAAAACAAAACAGTTAAAGCTTTGTAAGCGTGAGAATACAAAACTTTAATTATGATGATTTATAAGTCTGAATTTTCTCAACCTATCGACCTCTATTGCCTATAAATATAGCGTAAATATATTTTGAAATGGAAGTAATCATAGGATTTGTAATGTGTTCAATCAATTATATTTATATCACACAAGAAAAAAAAAAGAATTTGGACAACAAAAACAACAACAAAATAGCAAAAAGCAACCGACAAGGCTAAGTTCATAGAGCATGAAGGTAGATTGAAAAAGAAGTAAATCTTTGTCACAAGTGGAACTCATAGATTATTATGAGAATCCATCTGACCATAAATACTACATCAAAAGGACAATAATTTCACTCCTCTTCTTTAGTGCACCTCCATTCTTTTTTTCTCTCCCATCATTTTTCTTCGAATAAACAAAGTAAGAAATTATACCATATTTGGCTGCTCTATTAGTCTATTATATGTAGATGAGACACATGTATAGATTTTAATTACAAGAATTGCACTTCGATTTCGGATAATTACAACTAATAATTCCAGTTTATTGAAATAATGTTGTTCATGACCAAAGTTCAAGGCCTAAACAAGACAAACAGATCAAAAAGAATAATCACAGCTCACAAATTTAACAAGAAGAGCTCATCAGAGAAGCTCTCAATCACATCAAGCTTCTTACAGAACATGATTCATCAGAAAGCATCTGCTTAATCCTCTGGAAAAAGTTCAACACTGTCTCCTCATTTTTAGTTTCTGCAGAAGATATAAGATACGCACATAAGACCAAAATAAGAAGAGAACCATCTTTAATTACTTGATTTCATTGGAGATTTCTATTTCCTCTTCTAAAATATAAGCTTAAATGCACAAGAAGTTGAATAATATCAGCTTACTAACCGAGTTTCGGTATAGTGTGCCCATTTGAATGATAGATCACCACTGGCTCTACAAATGATCCTGCGAGAACTTCACCTTCTCTCTTCAAGAAATCCCTCTCGCCTGCAAACCCAATACAGAATTACAGTCTCTCCATTCTCAGTTAAGACATCAAAAAGACTAAAACCAAGTTATCTCCCATGTCATATTTGGTCATAAAATAATAACAGCAAAAGCCAATCCAGATGTTGTAACAGAGGAGCTCTAGTGGATATTCAAAACTGTGATAACATGTACTGCTACATATTAGGTTCTATATAAACATTCCCATGTCCATCTTGGCTTCATCAAAGCCACACAAATAAAGGAAGTTCTAAAAAATCCGACAGAAACTTGGCATTTGATCAGTATGTCAGTGTCTTAGATTACAAATTAACCGAAAAATCGAGTCAAAACATGAACAGGGGCGTTGCTCCGGTTTACCTATGAAGTGGAGTGACGGACAACGAACTGGAAATGAAAATGCACCAACAGCAGCTTTAGGCTGCCCAAACATCAAACCTGGAAATTTTGCTCCAGATATTATAACCAAGAACTTGACCTTTGGCACCTTAGTTAGAGCCTTTCCCTATTGACAGTTCCAACATCAAACACTTGCTCAAAACAAAATAATAGAAACTGTGCTAACAATGGGTTTTAATTCTTCAAAAGCTCGTAGTTAGATTCAGTCTCTCTATTCTTTACAAGCAGTTTTAAAGTGAAACACTTAGAAAAAAATAATAGATACTATTCACAGAAGTGGATTCATTCTTCAAAAGCTCATATGCATATATAATCGCAGAATCTGAATTCCAATTGATTATGTACCTTTTCTTGCATCCCAGGAATTGCCGCAGACAAAAAAGCTCCCTCAAAAGAATTCAAAAGAACAAAATGGATCAAGAGAAAATACTTGAAATTGATCACATCTAGAATCTACGGTCCATGATCCTGCTGATAAATATCAGAACCTAAGACTAGAATCTCACCCAGCATATCAAACCAACCTGGGAAAAACCAAGAAGACCATCAAAAGGTCCATTCTTTATCATGTAGTCCTCAATATATGCCAAGCACTCTTCAAAATTTCGGTATTCTGTAAAACCCTACAAACAATACCACCAAACACATAACAAATTCACAAGAAAGTACACATCCACACACACTAAAAAATTCCTTTTAAACCGAATTATTTCTCCACTACATCAGTTACTTGTCAATATTTTACGAGGCCACAAAAATCAACCTTTACTCTGATAAGGAAATTAGAGTTTCTATTGGGACCTTGCTAGCCTGGTACCACTCGTAATAAGGCGGGTCAAAGAGTCTCTCTACGTCCGATTTCCCGGTGGCCAGAAATGGACCGTCGAGGAAATCGAGGTCGAGATTTCGGAGAATTGTGTCCGGCCATTTATCAATAAGCGCCCGAAGAATTCGACCGCTAGTTCTGAATCCATGAAGGCACAAGACTTTAGGGTTCCTCGGTTTGGAATCCGTACCGGGGCGGTGATTTACCGACGCCATCGCCGTTATCTTAACACCTAAACCCGTTCGCAAACCACAGGCTGTTTGGCAACCAGGATATGAAAGTCCCAGCATTGGACAAATTAAATTATCCGTCTTCGGATTATGCCAATGTAATCCGAACATATTACTTTTTTTGTTACCTTTATGTGATAATGGTAATTACTCCTCCGAGACATTAAGTAATTTGTGGAAAGTAGAAAATGATTAGTCTGGCAATATTACTAGTCGTATCTATATCAGTTTTTGAGCTTTATATATTAACAAAGTCATTTCTGAATTCATGCAAAAAGCTTAACGATTTGCTATAAGAAGGATTTATAAAAATTTCAACTATATATTTTTCGATAATCATTTAACGATACCGATGAAATTAAACTTACAAAACAAATAATAAGAAGTTTCTGGAACAACTGTAAAAATGACCTTTACAGGCTATCAACTGTGTGTTTTCGTTGTGGGTTAGATTTCGACTTTATTCGTTTATAATATTATTTGTACTATTTAAAAATTCTCTGACTACAGCTATCTCCAGCTCTTGTTATGAGTAACAAAACAATGTTTGTCGAGAAAAGAAAATAAATAAGACAATAACAGCAATATCCAACGGTAACAATAATCTCGATGGTCTGCCACGCACATGGGATATATAGTATTGTCTGAAAATGAAATATTACATTGAATTTCATCTTCTAGTTTGGTATTTCCGACATCGAAATCAATTTCTTCGATATGATTAATTGTATCAACCAAACGATATACCTCTTTCTTTTGAACAACCACTACATTTTCATCATTTTTTTGTTGCACCAGACTAATCTTGTCTTTGTTTTTGTACTTCCCCAAAATGTTAGATCTAAGACTAATTTTCATAACACTGAACCATCTTTGTTTTAATGATGATTTGGTGTGCGGATAGGGAATATAACAAACTTGTTGCTTGAGAGGCTGATACATCATAATTAATATTAAATATCGTATTTCCAAATTATTTTTTATTTTTTTAGCCAAATTATTTAATATATTAATCATATAATTAGAAATATATTTTAAATTAAAAGGGAAGCAATAACTCATAATTATTTATTAGTTAAGATTTTTACATATACGAAATAATAATTCTCTCGGTAGTTATGAAACAGAATATTACTGTTGCGGGATCAAGTAGACATAAAGACAGACATGTTCCGATCTTCTATATGGTATTTTTTTTTTTGTAAGGTATTCGGTTTAAATGTTAAGTTGTTTCTCATTCGAAGTGTTGTTACCTAATCAACGGAATATTTCATTTGGAAAAGCACTTTGAAATTTGATAAAACAAAACAATTGAGAATCATTAACAACAAAATTCTAGCTACTTTAAAACAAATCATTTTGACTGTGATTGCAATCTGCAGAATAGTCTCACAATTAAATGGAACTGCATGTTAATTGGCCAACAAATATTTGAACCATTTCCCTCGGTTTTTATGTTCATTTAGTGTTATCAAACCGACAAAATCACATAATAGTATTTTAACATAACTCATAATTATATGATATAATTTTTGGTTAATATAACCCTAATCATTTCTCCATTCTGCAAGATATATTTAAATTTGATACTTAATATATTATTATTGTTTTGTCCCTCTAAACCCTCAAGTCTTTTTATACCTTCACTCGTCTTCCTCCCTTTCACCATTCTGCAATTCACTCTCTATCTACTTAGCGTCGCTTTCTCTCTCCACACCTAGAGAAATCGAGGATTAAAGAAGAAACAAAGAAAATAAAATGAATTCCAAGATCATTGAAGCTTTCTTGATCGTGGCTCTCTTCGCCACCTCATGCCTCGCTCAAGCACCAGCTCCTACTCCCACCACCACCGTAACTCCTCCTCTCGTCGGCACACCACCACCTGCTGCAACTCCCTCCCCGACCCCTGTTCCCACCGTGACTCCTTCTTCTTCGGCTCCTTCTCCTTCCGATGTCCCCGCTGCTTCTCCACCTGCACCAGAAGGTCCCGGAGTTAGTCCCGGAGACATATCTCCTTCTCCTTCGGATGCCGCAGCTCCTCCACCTAACGCTGGTTTCTCCAACAAGGCTTTCGCCGTCGGTACCGTTTTCGCCGCGGTTGTTTACGCCGTCGTTTTGGCGTAGGATTAAAAAAAAAACATTCTGACATTCTGTTTTCGTTTCGTATTTCCCAAATTTATTTCAGAGTTCGGTTGTTAATTCAAGGATTTAATTGATCTTCGTCAAAATTGAATGTTGCTTTTGTATTGGGTCTGAATGATCGGGGAACAGTAATTATTTACGACGGAGTTTATAAGGTGTGTTGACACGTGTACCTTACTGGTTTGTCGTTGAGTTGTGTAATATGTTGTTATGTAAATCAAGTAATAGCTTAATAAATTTATTTCAATATTCTTTTTCATTACAAAAATCTCACATGGTTTATAACTTTATATTACTCTTTTTGAGTCTTTATTGCAAAAGTCAGAATTAGACATGTCTACGTTTTTTCCAGATCTGATTCCCGTTTGGTCAGAAGTCTTGCCTTTTCCTTTTCCGTAATTTCAGCTATCTTACTGAAAGAATATGATTCCTAAATTATATGAATTAAATATTTCTGAATTCCAGATTCGATATCGATATAATATATGACTTTACTGTCTATCACGCACAAATACCATACTGTTAAGTGTAAAATTAATTTACTAAAAAATATAAATTCTTTTTTTTTTACCTATGTTACAAAAAGAATGTAAGATGACTCCCCACCGGGCCGGAAAAAAGCCCTAACACATATGGGCTGTGTTTCCCCTCTTTGTGCTATTGCTATTGCTGCTCCAACATCATTTTTTTCTTTATTTTGGCATTCATCATCCTGTGATTTTGTTAATCGAACATTGTTGGGAAAAACAACGGCGATATTGAAACTATGGAATTTTAAACAAGGATATATTTTAAATAAATTTAAATTAAAGTGTAAATATATTTCATGTACAAAAGTGTATATGTATAAATGAATATATCTACCTTGTAATCCAAACAAGATAGTGTTAAAAGCTTACCATGATGTAAGAGAATGGTTCAGAAACAAGTTATGAGGGAAAGTTCAGAAACAGAGCATCGATCAAAATGATATTCGATTGGATGGGTTAAATGTAAGCGGATGCAAAGACAATCAAAATTACATTATTTGGATTGGATCATCATAGATTCAAAGGACAGTTATATTAGTTCTGGAGTTTCAAAACTGCCGATATGTAACTCTCTTCTTCAAGTCGAAGTGATGGATTTTTAATCAAATAAAAAGATAATCAAAAATTATAATTCATTTTTATGATATTTCGGATTTGGATGAGAAAACGATTGGAGGTCTCATTAGATTTTGCAAACACAAAGAACAATGCGATTGCGGATTTTTTAGCGAACCAAAATTTACTTGAAACTCAAATTTATGTTTATTTTTAATCTTTCATCTTTGTGGATGACTAATGCTTTGCTGAATGATTTGCAATAAGTGAATTCGATTTTTGAGGTTTGTTGAATGATTTGCAATAAATGAATTCGATGTTCAGAAATCCCTTTGTAAAACGTATAATCCGTTTTATGAATTTTGTGGAATAATCGCTATTCTTATTATTTTGTATAGTTGTTTCATGTTTGCAATAATAAAAAATGGCCTTGACAAGATCATGATGTATTAGAACTCTAGACATCGTTATTTATAAGGATAGAATAGATTATCGCAATTAAATGATAGATCTAATTATATAATAGAGTTGAACCTTCTATAAAAAATTCAAAAATCAGGAAATATATTTTAGTACGATAAATTTCTTTTCATGAAATTAGAAATAATTAGGAAAACTATGGCAATAACAGAATTTATCTTTTATAAATATTTTTTTAAGAGTAATACCCTAAAATAACATCTTTTAATGTTTTTCTTCCAAATCTAGCATCATAAAATTAAATTCCCAAAAATAGTACAAATACTTATGTGAAAATACTTATTTATTCTAAATAAATTATACATAAACTTAAAGTATTGTATTTGGATTCATTATTTCCAATTTAGGATTTAATTTTTTCTATTAAAATATAGTTTTAATGTATTTTAATATTAAATTTGTGCTTTTATTAGAAATTTAAATCAATTTTTAAGAAATTATAATTTGCGATTTGCGATTATTGCTAAACCGCAAATTTTCACTATTATATTATATAAATTGCGATAGTTTTTGAATTATAGACCTGTGGATATTTAAAGCATCTTTATTAGGAGTTTCTCAACGTTGGGTTTTTTCTTAATAAAGAAGAGAGTATAAAAAGAATTTCTATGAAAGTTCATATGACATTTGTCATCATATAATTGATTCAATTTACAATATAAATATATAATTCTACTATATTAAAATTAATAAGAAACTCATTATAAGGATCTCACCCTTATAAATGGTCATAGAAATTCGGAAAACGAATCTGGCCAAAAACCAAACAAATCACGAGGACGAAAATGTGAGATTATTGACATCCACAATTTAAATGATTTGTTTATTTATCAACCATGATTTCTTGTCTTTTTCTGAGTCTGGTTCTTTTAACACTCGTCAGTCAGACACAGTGATGGTTCCACGCACGGAAAATTACAAACCAACTTTTTTGTTTTGTCTTTTCTTTTTAGTCTAGAAAATTGTCTAATCACTGCTTTTTTCTGTTTCATTAATATTTCATGTTTGTATTTTTCTGTTTGGATCTTTCAATATACTAATTTTGATGCTGTCTTATCAAAATCTTGTTTAAAACATTCAACAAATCTTACTGTGCAAAGTAAAAATACTATTCTCACATATATACACTATTGGACAAAAAAATTAGCATAACTTGTACCACAGAACGAGGTATACATATATATATATATATATATATTTGATATTGATAGTTCAATAAATGTATTTATACCTATAAAAAAGGGACAATAGTTAAATCTAGTAATGATAGAGGAAAGAGGAGACTAATTACTATTTCAAAAAGATTATGACATTTTGTTTGTTATAAAAATGTAATGACTCAAAAAAATATATTAGAAATTAGCGGCTGCAAACCAAAATTTTACAAAATATGAAGAAAAATAGCTGTGCTTTGTTTTCTATATGCATGAATGACAACCTTTAAAACAACATTTTAATAAAAAGAAATGCAAAAAATGGAAACAAATAGAAAGTGAGTCAAATCAGAACAACTTGTCTGTTGGTACAATTGAAGATTTCAAATGTTAAAATTTGAAGTAGTCAATCAATCTGTTGCAACTTTAAATAATTTGATTGTAAAATACGTGGAAGTCTACAACTTGCAATTTTTAAAAGCTTGAGTACGAAAATAATTACGAGGGATTTTATTTATTTGATGTGATAACAAAAAAAATTGCCACAGTTTAATTGTATTTTAGGGATTAGTCATTCAGACAAATAACCAATATTGGGTAAGCAATGAGATCACAAATGAGTAGGACACATGTGGAATAGAACAAAAATTGCCAACCATATATTTACCACTTGCCTCTCACGTGTGTTGCTGCTCAATTTCAATCGAACTTGATTTGTGTAGCTTTTTTCAATGTTTATCAACTTATTATAATATTTCACAAAATCGGAAATCGCACATAATGGAGTTATGAAAATTAAAATCGCACATAATGCGGCAATGCGGTATGTTGCGTTCGATCGCAGAAAGCTGTGATCAAAAATTTTAATCATTGCGAAATTATAGCGTTTACGATCAAACAATTGTGATACAACTTGCGGCGACAACTTGCGACAATCAAACGAACAACAATATTGCAACATCAGACCGTAGGTCGCTGTCGCAGATGCAAATAAATGAACAGCGTTACTATAGATTTTATTAATGTAGATTAGAGTTAAGTATTGATCAAAGACAGAGTCTTACCGCAAAGTGCGCTGTTTTTTTGTAATAGTCTGCTATTTTTAGTACTTATATGCCAAACTCTTTTTATTTATTTGATACTTTTAACTCAGCAGCAGTCCTGACAAATGATATATAATTATTAAGCAAGTGATCTGTAAGTATTTTTTTTGGGATTTATTACTCCTTCCGTTGTATTTTTTATACATATTAAAAAATATTATATAAATTTATTTATTTTAATATATTAAGCGAAATTTTATGGAAATTTATGTAAAATTTTGCATTAAGAATCTAAAACAATAATTAGTTTGAAACAACAAAATAATCCTAAAACGATAGTTAATCTGAAACGAAAGGAATATGTTTTCAGACATATTTCGGATATTAATTTCGTTGGTCACAATTTTATTATGATGAAACATACAAAAAATAAAGAACTTACCGGCAAAAAAGGGAGAACTATTTATATTTCAAATTGAATTTTATATAAACACACAATTGGAAAAGCCAATTCATACACTACTTATCCACTTGTTTTTATTTATATTTCCTCTCGAAACAAAAACTAAAGGAGAAGAGAAGAAAAAGAATAGAGGATTAGCGATGAGAGGAAGAGGTGGAGAAGAAGAGTTAGAGGCGAGGGTTTCACTGCTGAAAAGTCATAGCACGGCGGAGGAAGATGGTGGAAGATTGAAGAGGAGAGTTTGGGTTGAGACAAAGAAGCTGTGGGAAATTGTTGGTCCGGCAATATTCAGTAGATTAACGTCATATTCGATGCTTGTAATAACTCAAGCTTTCGCTGGTCATCTTGGAGATCTCGAACTCGCTGCAATCTCCATCGTTAATAACGTCATCGTCGGCTTCAACTTCGGCCTATTGGTATAAATCTATAATACTATATATTAGGATCGAGTTTAGATTGATAGGTTTTTATTATTTTCATTAACTTGAATATGGTGAGAAAGTTTTTAAATATGATGAGTATATGGTGCAGCTTGGAATGGCGAGTGCGTTGGAAACGCTGTGTGGACAAGCGTTTGGAGCGAAGAAGTATTACATGTTAGGAGTTTATATGCAGCGTTCTTGGATTGTTCTTTTCTTCTGTTGTGTTTTGTTATTACCAACTTATCTTTTCACAACTCCGGTTCTCAAATTTCTCGGTCAACCTGACGATATTGCTGAGCTTTCCGGTGTCGTCTCCGTTTGGGTTATTCCTCTTCATTTCGCCTTCGCTTTGTCTTTCCCGCTTCAACGTTTCCTTCAGTGCCAGCTCAAAAACCAAGTATGTTATCAATCTACTTGTTTTTGATAAACCGTAGAAGTTTGGAAACTATAATCTTTTCCGGGGTAAATAGTTGATGATATCATGTTCAAAGTACACCTTTCAAATGAGGGTAAACTACTGGTTTTGTCATCAACCTGATTGTTTCAAACGTAAATATTTAATTTGGAGATACATATCAAGATATCAACTTTTTATAAAGTATAATTAAGTTAACAGTTTCAAAACGATAATTAAAATGCAACTAAGAAAGTACTAATGATTTATGCTTTTAAAAGTTTAGTACAAAGGCAAAAACCAATTATATACGTAACTGTTTATAATAATATTTCTTACAGATGACAACACTTTTAAGAAAAAGTCTTTTGGGGGTTTGTTTTAGGTGACAGCGTTTGCGTCTGCAGTTGCATTGGTGGTTCACTTTTTAGTGTGTTGGCTATTTGTGGACGGACTTAAATTAGGAGTGGTTGGGACTATGGCTACGGTAAGTATATCTTGGTGGGTCAATGTTCTTATTCTATTAGCTTACACTGTTTGCGGCGGTTGTCCACTTACCTGGACTGGCTTCTCCTCCGAAGCCTTCACCGGACTTTGGGAGTTTCTCAAACTCTCTGCTTCTTCCGGCGTCATGCTATGGTACATCCTTTTGTAATATTTTCTAATGAGTCCGACACAATTTTTAACTAGTAGATATTTAATTTGGGTTATTGGACAGTTTGGAAAATTGGTATTATCGGATATTGATAATAATGACTGGAAATCTTCAGAATGCTCGAATCGCCGTCGACTCTTTATCTATATGGTAAGTCGTTTCTTTGCCTCCTTCGTTCTTGTTTTATTCATGTTAAGATATGTTTTTTTACTAAGGAAAAAAAAAGTCATCAATCATACAATTAGTGCTCTCAAGCGGGTCGGACCCGCCCCGCATGACCCGCCCCGCGGCGGGTTAAAGATTTTTTTTCAAAATTTTTTTTTACCCACAGAACCCGCGAATCATTTTTTTAAAACCCGCACCCGTCCCGCATTAATCTAGCGGGTTTGCGGGTGACCCGCGACCCGCTTCATTTTTAAAATTTTTTAAAAATATTTAATTAAAATAAATCTAAATAATAATAAATCTAAAATTAATACATCAAATATATCATAATTCAATTTTTAAAACATCAAATTATATAAATTTTGAATATCAAGTTTATATTAAATTGGTTTAGAATTAAATTGGTTTATAATTAAATTAGTTTATAATTAAATTAGTTTAAATTTTGGTCAAATAATTTTGACCCAAAATTTGCGGATACCCGCCAACCCGCAAAATAATAAAACGAAACCCGCACCCGCCCCGCTATACCAAAATTTCGACCCGCACCCGCCCCGCATATAAACTTTTTTTTTCTTTCGACTCGCACCCGCCCCGCAGCGGGTCAAACGGGGCGGGACCCGCGGGTAATGAGCCAAATTGACAGGCCTACATACAATCTTATCGCATCGTTTCACACGTCTATTTTTTGGGCTGTTGCGGTGACTTGGTTTGTTTATTATCTTCCTCTTATTTCTAAATTATATATATGACTGATTTATGAAACAAAACTTTTGGCAGCATGACGATAAATGGCTGGGAGATGATGATTCCTCTGGCTTTCTTCGCCGGAACCGGGTAAAAAGCCTTCTCTCTATTTGCTCATTTCTATACCGGTTTATGAAATTGAATCTAACCGGATTAGGATCCGGATCCTGATCGATTTAGTCCACTTTATATATACTATAAAGTATTGTTTTGTTGTTACATCACCCCCATGCAATTATTATATACTATGATGAACGAATAAGGAATTAAATAATTAACAGAGGTCATGTCGGGTTCCTGAATAACGTGGCTTTTTTCTTCTACCAAATAACTATGAAAACGGTAACGTACAAAAATCTTCTTAATATTCTATTTTCAACTCTTTAAGATATCAAAAACTAATCAATTTAATGTACTAAATTAGATTACAAAATCTTTCACATTAATGTACTAATTAATTAGTTAGGTTTATATACAAATTTCAATCTCTCTTTTTCTGATATACATTAACAACAAAAATTGCAGTGTACGTGTGGCTAACGAATTAGGAGCAGGGAATGGTAAAGGAGCGAGATTTGCGACGATTGTATCAGTGACACAATCGTTAATTATCGGATTATTCTTTTGGGTGATAATAATGCTTTTCCATAACCAAATCGCTTGGATCTTCTCTTCAAGTGAAGCCGTCTTAACAGCCGTTAATAAACTCTCCATTCTGTTAGCTTTCACCATTCTACTTAACAGCATACAACCGGTTCTGTCCGGTACGTCACATTTTATTGATAACTTTTATCTAATTTTGTAAACCGAGTCAACGTTATTCTTATTGGCTTTTGACTTTTTGATTAGGTGTCGCGGTTGGTTCGGGCTGGCAATCCTACGTGGCATATATAAACTTGGGATGCTACTATTGCATCGGGGTTCCATTTGGGTTTCTAATGGGCTGGGTTTTTAAGTTCGGTGTTATGGTAATCACAATTTTCTTTCACATTATTATTTAAAACTATTTCTTATAGATTTAGGTTAGTGTATAACATAATATTTATTTTATAGGGTATTTGGGCTGGTATGATTTTTGGAGGCACAGCAGTTCAGACAATGATCTTAGGGTTTATCACAATGAGATGTGATTGGGAAAAAGAGGTAATTAATTTAATATTTTGCATATGTTTGCCTTTTTCTTTTTGTCCTCTGAATCGCTATGATATTTCAAATTTCCTAACGACGTTTTAAAAAAAAAAAATTTTACAGGCACAAAAAGCGAATGCGCGTGTTAACAAATGGTCCAACACAGTAAAATGAAAAATTCTACAACATAATTTTTTGTGTTTTAAAACGGTATATTTTGGTATCAAAATGTGATACAATATACCGAAAACCGGTTCAAGTATTACAATGGCTCAATGTAGTTACTACAAGTCAACAAAAATTTAATAATTTATTTAGGGATTATCAGAAGGATGGTACCATATTTATGAACTGTTCGATTTGGTTTATTTTTAATAAATTAATATCTATTGGTTTTTACATGACCAATATTGGTTACGTACTTAAGTTTTTAGATGGTTATCTCCAATATAGTTTTGTTGGATGAGTTGATATTTTATTCTCGTAGAACCTTCCATTAAAATATTATTACTATGTAGATGCCCTTATCTCATATGAAACAAAAATCTTGGGAGATAATTGAGTTCGTTGAAGACTTTAAAAATATAGATTAATAATGCATTTATTTTATTTTATTAACCCATTCAACCCCAGATTTTTTCAACACTTGATGGGAAATGAGATTAAGAGTGTCTATTTCCGGTTAATATCAAATAAGAATAGAAAACGAATAATAAAGATATTAAAAAAATATTATTTTTAGTATATCCAATAAACAAAGTTAAATTTGGGTAATTTTAATAGCTACAACCACTCTCTGAAATTCTTAATAATCCAAATAATAGGACACTGACCAGATTCCATACACGTGCTGTTTTCGTAGAGGATGTTATTTGTTAATGTATTTTAATTGAATTATAAATCCATATGAGATTTGGAAAATATTGTAGAATTTTCTTAATCGTAACATATACAACTAAATAGTCAATAACGAACTATTTGATAGTATGAAAAGAAAAATGTATTAAAGTTGCATACTATTAAAACTCATGGCAATCGTGGCAAATAAAAAACAATTATTTTTTTATTTCCGTAGCAGTCGTGGCAAATAAAAACAAATTTACACGCTCTTATTTCAACCCTTCTTCTCATTTGCTTTTTTTCATATTCTTCCATTGAAAAAAATAAAAAAAAAAGACTAGCGATGAGAGGAAAAAGAGGAGAAGAAGAGTCGGAGTCGAGGATTCCACTGTTGAAAAGTCATAGCACGGCGGATGAAGATGGTGGAGGATTGAAGAGGAGAGTTTGGGTTGAGACAAAGAAACTGTGGCAAATCGTTGGTCCGGCAGTATTCAGTAGATTGACGACAAATTCGATACTTGTAATAACTCAAGCTTTTGCTGGTCATCTCGGAGATCTCGAACTCGCCGCAATCTCCATCGTCATTAACGTCAACCTGGGCTTTAACTTCGGTCTCTTGGTACATATATATACAATACTAGAGAAGTTGTAATTGATAGTCTTTTTTCTTCCAAATAATATATATGACAATATGTATATGAATGGTGCAGCTTGGAATGGCGAGTGCGTTGGAAACGCTGTGTGGACAAGCGTTTGGAGCGAAAAAGTATTACATGTTAGGAGTTTACATGCAACGTTCTTGGATTGTTCTTTTCGTTTGTTGTGTCTTATTATTACCGACTTATCTTTTCACAACTCCGGTTCTCAAATTTTTCGGTCAACCTGACGATATCGCCGAGCTTTGCGGTGTCGTCTCCGTTTGGGTCATTCCTCTTCATTTCGCTTTTTGTTTCGCTCTACCGCTTCAACGTTTCCTCCAGTGCCAGCTCAAAAACCAAGTACGTTTTCTTGATCTATTATTGCAGGAATCCAACCGAATGTTTTCTCTATATTTGCATTTAACGTTTACATTCACAAATGACAAATATATCTTGTTTATTATGTTTAAGATTGTGGGTTTATTTTACAAAACATAACTTAAATGCTAATACAAACAATCACAAAATTTATTTTAAATTAGCGAAACATTAGAAAAAAGAACAATCATATTTTATAGAACAATCTCTCTTCGAAAAATTGATTTCTTTTTGTTTAACGTCAGTACAAGGCAAAAAAAACATTGCTGTGATGAATGTCGAGCTAACCATTTTTCTCTTTTGCGTTATTATAAGGTGACTGCCCTTGCCTCTGCGGTTGCGTTGGTGGTTCACATTATAGTGTGTTGGTTGTTCGTGAACAAGCTTAAACTGGGAGTCATTGGCACAATGGCTACGGTTGGTATATCTTGGTGGGTCAGTGTTCTTATTCTATTAGCTTTCTCCGTCTGCGGTGGCTGTCCACACACTTGGACTGGCTTCTCCACCGAAGCCTTCAGTGGACTTTGGGAGTTTCTCAAACTCTCCGCTTCTTCCGGCGTCATGCTTTGGTACCAATTTAATTATTTTGATCTTATTGACTAATACGTACCACATAACTTTTTAACAGTAGATATATGAACTTTTTGGACAGCCTGGAAAATTGGTATTATCAGATTTTGATTATAATGACGGGAAACCTTCATAATCCTCGAATAGCTGTTGACTCTTTGTCCATATGGTAAATCTTTCTCCAGCTTATTTATAACTGTTTTGTATTAGAGTTGGTGGGTGACACAAATAGGAATACTTAATCTATTAATAATAACAATTGTTTTGTGTTTATGCATTATTAACGTCTAAAAACAAAACTTTCATCACAGCATGACGATAAATGGCTGGGAGATGATGATTCCTCTTGCTTTCTTCGCCGGTACCGGGTAAAAGACATTCTTCTCTGTTTACCAATTTCTAATCCGGTTAGTTATTATGATCTAGCTGGAACCAGTTCGGTTTAGTCTAATTTAATACAACCAGTAAAGTAATGTTTATTTATTAAGAGGCCCACAAAATTTAAAGTTAAAATGAATGCGGAATTAATAGAGGTCATGTCGGGTTTGGTTTGGTTTTTTTTTGCTTTCCAAATAGTTCTGAGAAGTATTGATTATCAGTCTAACAGTTATGTCTTGTAAATGCTGCTGTACCTTTGAATTGACAATTAAAATTCGTACCATCAACCAGGTCATAATAATATAACCACTCCTAATACGAGTTGTTTTACAACTTTTTTTTAAAAAAAGTTATATTCTTTTTTAAATAATTTTTTTTCTCAACTCAATATAATCTAATTTTTTCTGATATATACATTAACAACAAAATTTGCAGTGTTCGTGTGGCGAACGAATTAGGAGCAGGGAATGGTAAAGGAGCGAGATTTGCTACGATTGTATCAGTGATACAATCGTTAATAATCGGATTATTCTTTTCGGTGATAATAATGCTTTACCATAACCAAATCTCTTTGATCTTCTCTTCAAGTGAAGCTGTCTTAACCGCCGTTAATAAACTCTCCATTCTGTTAGCTCTCACCGTTCTACTTAACAGCGTCCAACCGGTTCTTTCCGGTACGTTGCAGTTTTTCTATTCTTATTATTTTTCAAAAAATGAGTCAACGTTTTGTGTTTGGCGTTTGACTCTTTGTTTAGGTGTCGCGGTTGGTTCGGGTTGGCAATCCTACGTGGCATATATAAACTTGGGATGTTATTATTGCATCGGTGTTCCATTTGGGTTTCTAATGGGCTGGGTTTTTAAATTCGGTGTCATGGTAATCACAATTTTCCTTCACGTTTATTTATTTATTATATCTATATTTTATACTTTGAGAATATTAATTAGTAATAGGGATGACACTATTTTACTACACAAATTATGGGTGCCCATGGTTTTTCCACATAACTTTGGACCTCTCTATTATACTACATGAACTAACAATGCACATCTTAATTTTATATGAACTATTAACATATCTTCACAATTCTCCAAATCGCTATTTTTTTAGATAAATCGCGATCAATTGAAGTTAATTGCGTCTACCACATAACTCACATAACCCAAATCTTCACAATTGTGTTTACTCAATTGGTTAAAAGAAATAAACTCGCCAACCGCAATTACTCAATGTGTCAATTTTTGGGTTATATGGTAAATATAGTTAATTTCAATTGATCGCGATTTATTCAAAAAATAACGATTTGTAGAATTGTGAAGACATGTCAATAGTTCGTGTAAAATTAAGGTGTGCGTTGTTAGTTTATGTGGTGTAATAGAGAGATCCGAAGTTTAAGTGGAAAAACCGTGGGCAACCATAGTCTATGTAATAAAATAGTGTCGTCCTTAATAATAATGTTGGTGATTTTATTTATTTATAGGGAATTTGGGCTGGTATGATTTTTGGAGGAACTGCAGTGCAGACATTAATTTTATGTTTTATCACAATGAGATGTGATTGGGAAAAAGAGGTAAAATTATTATTTTGCGTATGTTTTTTTCTCTGATTTGTTTCGTTAAGTGAACTTCGTTTTACTGATAAATATTTTTTGTGGGTAAATTTGCAGGCGCAAGTAGCAAATGCGCGTGTTAATAAATGGTCCAAAACAATAAAATGAAGTCTCACCGAATGAAAGTATTAAATAATTGAGTAGGGGCGGCATTATTTGTTTTTCTTGAAACATCTCAGCATAATATTACTTTAAATATAAATTGTTCTGTAAACATTATTTTTTTCAGCCTAAAAACCAAAACGTATGATCGTATGTTATATTAATAAAACGGGCAACCCGGTGTATTTGAATTGTTATATAATATATATAGAACCGGTTCAAATATTGTAGAAGCTCTATACATTTTCTTTAACGTATAGTATGTGACCTAATTAAGATGATATAGTGCACACCTAAGCATTACTGCAAATTATAATCAGAAAAACTACATATTATCTTTTAATATTATTTATTGATATTTTGTGGCTATTTTTAAATTTTTACAAAAAACGAAAAAACATTGAAAAGCAAACAAAATATGTAGTTTTGTGATTATAATTATGTGTCTAATTTTCCGTAACTTTTCGTGATTTTTATGTGGAACTATGGCTTAACAGGCCCAACTCAACTACATAGGCTTTACGGTTTTGTTAGGCTCAAAGATGTTTTTAGTTTAGGTTCTAAGAGCCAGCTTAAATTTTTGAAACACGCGCCTAAATTAAAAATCAGAAAATGTTAAAAGAGCGCTAGAGAAAACTATTACGATTGGTTGATGTTCCAACGACGCGGATCACTAAACTAAAGCAATTATACCCGTTGATCATATTTAAGATCTAACGAACAAAAACAAATCTGCGCTTCGTTATAAAAGGCAATCTAGTCTCTAAGAATCCCATCACCACATATCCCTTAGATTTACAAGTTTGCAACGCAATTTCTTAGTTTTTCATTGCTTGATAAGATGGCTCGTACAAAGCAAACAGCAAGGAAATCCACCGGTGGAAAGGCGCCAAGGAAGCAACTCGCTACCAAGGCTGCGAGGAAATCGGCTCCGGCGACTGGAGGAGTGAAGAAGCCACACAGATTCCGTCCCGGAACTGTGGCGCTAAGAGAAATCAGGAAGTATCAGAAGAGCACGGAGCTTCTAATCAGAAAGCTTCCGTTCCAGCGTTTGGTTCGTGAGATCGCTCAAGATTTCAAAACAGATTTGCGTTTCCAAAGCAGTGCCGTCGCTGCTCTCCAAGAAGCGGCTGAAGCTTATCTCGTTGGTCTGTTTGAAGACACTAACCTTTGCGCGATTCATGCTAAGAGAGTGACCATCATGCCCAAGGATATTCAGCTTGCGAGGAGGATTAGAGGCGAGAGAGCTTAATGAAACACTAGTAGCTTATTAGTGATCGAATGTTATCCTTGTTTACCGTTCTGTTCATGTATATCTTTCGTTTTCCCATAATTTCGGGTTCTAGCAGTCGATTAGCTTCAAATTATGATGTTTGATGAAATGCCTCAATGAATCTTAATCAACTTTGATCTTATATTCACTTTGTACTTAAGGCTGCAATTCGATTTTGTGCCTCTACATTTTAAACGATGGCCTATGTGGAAAGAATCATTCCAATTCGAATTTGCGCAGACGCTAACATAAGGTTTAATTTACTATCATCAATTCTAATGCCCAGAATTGTTGTGGTTGATATTCACACCAGTATTGTTACATTTACATAACCGTTTTAAATTTGCAGAAAAAGGATTGCTAGGATTTAGAAATATGTAATGTACTCTTACTGTTTATCTTGTATTTTTAGAGCTTTAGAAAATTGAATATCTTATTCATCACAATGTTAAAGAATATAAATACCCGACTCATGAAGGATTACTCAAGGGTTTTTCTATTTACAACTTATATAGTTTTTAATATTTAAAGCCTTCGTAGTATGATGTTTTGTAAAATGGAAATATCGATAAATTTTAATTTAAAAGGTTAATAGTTTCATGTGTGATTATTGATTGAATATATTGTCAGATGATAATGAAGTAATGATGACAATTAATATATTTGAAACGTCACACAGACGAGAATTCCATATGGCGCCTAAACGAAAAGTATGAAACCCCAAAAACATATCTAGCGCTAAAATTAAATGCTGTGGATTGGCTTATTAATGCTCACTAGGATTGTCAATGAAATCTTTACTATCCACCGTTGATTAGATATAAAATCTAGCGGATCAAATTTACGAAATTTTTTGAAACTCCCTCCAAATTTTCAGGCTGCTGCCCCATAAAAACAAACTCAACGCCTTTCATGTTTCTCCACCAAATTTCTATCGCATCTTCGTGTAATCAAATCACCGATTGTCGAGTTCTTTAACTTTCATTCCAAAATGGCTCGTACCAAGCAGACTGCCAGAAAATCCACCGGAGGTAAAGCCCCGAGGAAGCAATTGGCTACGAAAGCGGCGAGGAAATCTGCACCAGCAACCGGAGGAGTGAAGAAACCGCACAGATTTCGTCCAGGAACTGTTGCTCTGAGAGAGATTAGAAAGTATCAAAAGAGCACAGAGCTTTTAATACGAAAACTCCCGTTCCAGAGACTTGTTCGTGAGATCGCTCAGGATTTCAAAACGGATCTGAGGTTTCAGAGCTCTGCCGTCGCTGCTCTCCAGGAAGCTGCTGAAGCTTACCTTGTTGGCCTATTCGAAGATACAAATCTCTGCGCAATTCACGCTAAGAGAGTGACTATTATGCCAAAAGATATCCAATTGGCTAGGAGAATCAGAGGTGAGAGAGCTTGAAGGGGGAATGATGATTGTTCGTTTTGTGTTCTGCGTTTGGATGAGTGTTTTGTGCGTTGCTTAGTTTCTTATGTCTAGATCTTTGCAGAACTTTGGTGTTTACGTGCGATAAGTCTATGCTATGATGATGGCATGTAAGATGTTTGTCTAAATTGCCCAATGAAATTTTTGCTGAGTACTCTACGGATTCGACGAGATATAGTCTTGTATTTTTAAAAATTCACAAACTTTAAACTTATTCACCAATTGATGAATGCAACTTTTCTCTTTGGAGATAACTCCGTAAAAGCCAGATAGTCCGATATATTAAAAAATATATGTTATGTCGGTCTTTGAAAAATGGTTTTTTAATTATAACTAGATTTATACCCACGCTGCTGGGAAAAAATATTCGTAAATTATATTTTATTAGTAAATATAAATTAGATATTTATATAATTTCAACTTTTATTTAAAATTACTTTTAACATTATTTTTTGTATATATAAATTAAGTTCATAAAAAAATTATTTTCTATGAATTTAATAGTATTTTTAGTTAGTTTAATAAAATATATTAATACTCTAACCAAATTAATAACAATAACATATATTATAATTATTCGAATAATTTAAGTCTATTTATATATTTATTTGAAATTTACTGTAATGATGAAACGTAAGGATGATATTTCTGTTAATATTATATTAGGGATTAGATAATAACTTAAATCTATTTATATTTATTTAAAATTATTTATAAATTAACGTATTAAAATTTTAAATAAATAAAAATTATTGTTTTTGCAAATGTAATACTATTTTTTGGTTAGTTGAATAAAATATATTGATTCTCTAACTAAATTAATATCAATGACATGTATTGGAATTATTCTAGTAACTTAAACTCTTTTATATATTTAAGCTGAAACTCGTTGTGGTGTTGACACGTAAGCATGACATTTTTGTTATTAACACGTCATACTAAGGTTACTTAAAAAGTTACTCAAATAATATATTAGGGATACTGTTTGATTAGGCGTGTTAATTGTGTTAATTGCGTTGTTGTTTGATGGCGTCGTTTTTAGATTATGAAACAAACGAGAAATTACCAAATGGAGAAGACATTCCAAAATAGATTCTTGGAAAATTGAATAAATTGAGACAATGATATATTGTGTTGTCATTTCTGTCGTAAGAATCCAAAATTAAAAAAGTTTAATGCTTTTGAGTGGAAAGAAACAAGATAACAAATTGTTTTTGTTCAAAGTGCAAAACGACAACGTATTCTCCAACATCCTTCGCTGTTGCAAAAGAAGAAAAGATACGAATGCTCCAATGTGGTGTGGTAAATTATTGAAAAAGGGGCAATAATCCTACTAATAAATGTTCCAAAAGTTTTATTTGTTGTCAAAAATAAAAGTTCCAAAAGTTGAAATGCTTAAATAAATATTCAAAATGCAACGTTAATCATTCACTTTTGATTTTAGTAACTGTTTTTTCTCTCTCTCATGCGATTTCAGCGTCTTCTCCGGCATCGTCTTCGGCGGCAGTTATACTTCTTTCACTGCCGTTGATGTGTGTTTCCCTTCACTTCGAAGAGTGATATCCGTCGATCTTTGACGGTTTCCTTCACAAATCTATTATATTTCTTCCCTAAAATCCCTACTTCCCCTTCCTCTGTTAATCCATTCATTCATTCTCCCATTCCTCCATCTTTCTGCGATTTCACCATGTCGGATTCTCTGTCCAAACGTATGCAGGACATCACCCTTGGAATTTCAGAACTAGTTATCGCATTACCGTCTAATGTGGTGAGACAAGCCGTTCACGAAACACGGTTCTCCCTCATCGGGAAACCAGTCAACCCTCGCCAGCAAAATCTCCGTGCACTCATGACCACACTCCCACGCCTTTGGAGTGTAGGCGAATCTGTAATCTCCAAAATTATTCATGATAATCAGGTCCAATTTCTCTTTCAATCCGAGGAAAGCCTCATCAATGTCCTCCGGCGAAGCCCATGGAGTTTCAACGAGTGGATGGTCATTCTCCAGAAATGGTCGTCGTCGATCTCAGTCTCCGATATGAAATTCATCCCCTTTTGGGTACAAATTCGTGGTATCCCTCTCCAATTTCTTACCTACGAGATGGTGATTTGTGTTGCCGGAAATTTGGGTTCGATTATTGAATCCGATTTCAATACGGAAACTGCACATTGAGTCGAATTTGTTAGAGTACGTGTTCTTTTCAACATCGACTCGCCTCTGTTCTTCTAGAGGATTTTTAAATTTGGTGAAGAAGAAGTGGTCTTACGGTTTCGTTACGAAAAGCTCTGGAATTTCTGCACCATCTGCGGCTTATTGACCCACGAAGCTTCAGAGTGTGAAAACGGCGACGTCCCTCCTCCAGCCCCACCATCAGACGATTCTGGTGATTCCGGTGACGACAGGGGTCTCGATCTTCCTACGAAATCTCCACCCATCAAACCTGCCCTGCAAATCGGCGCCGGAGAACAATCTTCACCGGCAGCGAAACGGCGTAAGACGCAGACAGGTTCTTTTCGGTTTTTTCTAAATACCGGTTGGTTCAATTTAAATGATGATTGGTTAGAGATTTCGGTTCAGTCATTATTTTGGGTTGGTTTAGATCTCCGAACCGGAACAAAATCTGAACGGTTTACTAATTTAAACCAACATTCCTGTAATCGGTTCAATTTAAATGAATCGACCGGTCTAATATTAGAAAAGTCGGTTATAATCTTGAGGAGTATGGCCAATAGGGAATTCATAAATTTGGCCTACTTGACAATATATCCGAATTATATTTTTAATATTGGGTCGATTAGTATACATGGATTTTGGGGGAATAATAATGTCTTCATCCATCTACGGTCTAGGCCTTCACATTATTGCTATTTCCCAATGGTTTTCTGTCTGGAAGTTTATCTCAGTAATCGACACAGTGATTGTATGTCCAATTTAGGTGATGGTATGGTGGGCCACATACCACCAGAGTGCGAATGAATATAGCATTTTGGAATTGTCTTGGTCTGGGAGGGTCTCTGACAATTCGACGCCTAAAGGGAATAAAGAAGGATTATTCCCCGGACATACTCTTCCTTATGGAAACAAAAAACAAGAATGATGTAATACATGATTTGGCTGCTATTTTAGATTATGTTTCTGTTGTATGTATCCCTCCTAATGGAACAGGAGGAGGTTTAGCGTTATTATGGAACAGTGCAGTATCTATCTCTGTTGTATCTTCGGATGAACGTATTGTAGACTGTAAAATCAATAATAATGGATTTGATTTCTTTTTGTCTTGTATTTATGGGCACCCCATCCGTAAATTTAGACATAATCTTTGGGAAAGATTAAAAAGAATCAATCTATCGAGGAACAGTCCATGGCTTTTATGCGGAGATTTTAATGAAATTCTAGATTCTAACCAAAAAAGAGGGGGTTCTATCCGAGAACCATGGTCCCTGTTAGATTTCCAACAGATGGTTTCAGTGTGTAATCTGTCAGATTTAAAATATTCAGGAAATAATATGACGTGGGTTGGGAGGCGACATAATCACCTGGTTCAATGTTGGTTAGATAGAGCTATGGGTAATCAAGAATGGAGATCATTATTTCCAACTTCTACTGTTCAGTTTTTAGAATTAGTAGACTCAGACCATAGACCGGGCATAATACGTATCAGACGTACGTCGGAGTATGGGAAAAGGAATTTCCATTATGATCCGAGATGGGTCAAACATGAGGACTTTGCTAAACTGGTTAAGGAATCATGGAATGATGTTAATCCTGGTTCAGTATTATCGTTGGAAAGAAGGTTGATAAACTGCAGATTAAGAATGTCACAATGGAGGAGGAATATTTTTATTAAGTCTAATGATCGAATAAAACTTTTAACTACGGAAATAGACTCCGCGAAGACAGACGCTCGTTTCGATAATCAACATATTGGAAAGCTACAAAAACAATTGGCTACTGCATATGCTGATGAGGAAATTTTTTGGAAGCTCAAAAGTAGAAATCAATGGCTTCGAGAAGGGGATAATAATACTAAATTCTTCTATGCAACTACAAAAAATAGGAGAGCATGGAATATAATAAATTCTATAAAGAATTCAATGGGAATGGACATCTTTGGCAACGAAGCTATCGCTGGGGAAGCAAAACAGTATTTCACTCAGCTTTTTTGGTCAACCCAGTCAGATACAATGGAAGATACATTAAATATGATACCGAAAGTTGTCTCTGAGGATATGAATTTCGAATTAATTAAAGACATTTCGAAAGAAGAAGTCCGCCAAGCTATATTTTCTATAGGAGCAAACAAAGCTCCAGGACTCGATGGGTACTCTGCAGCTTTTTTTCATCAACATTGGGATATTGTTGGTGATGCAATTTATAATGAAGTCCATAGATTCTTTCAGTCTGGAAATATGAACTCGAAGTTTAACCATACAAACCTGTGCCTTATCCCTAAATCTAATACCCCAACGGTCTTGCAAGACTTTCGGCCAATTTCACTTTGTAATGTAACTTACAAAGTAATATCTAAGATTTTGGTTTTTAGATTACAGAAAATATTGGATAATATTATTTCTGAAAACCAAGCGGTCTTTATACCAGGTAGATTGATTACGGATAATGTACTTATAGCTCATGAAGTCTTCCACTCTCTCCGGGTTCAGGATCGCTGTGCGAAATCTTTTATGGCTGTCAAAACGGATATCAGCAAGGCTTATGATCGTGTGGAGTGGAATTTTCTTGAGGCTGTTTTAATCAAGAAGGGTTTTTCACGATTATGGATCCGTTGGATAATGGAATGTGTCTCATCAGTTTCATTCTCAATCCTCATTAACGGGAGCTCTTATGGTAATTTTAAACCAGAAAGGGGTTTAAGACAAGGTGATCCACTATCACCGTATCTATTTATAATCTGTGCGGATGTACTAAGTATTCTACTCAAGAATGGGGAACATAAAGGATGGATCCAACCTATACGTATCTCAAACAACGGGCCTACGATTTCCCATCTTATGTTCGCCGATGATTCCTTATTCTTTATCAAATCTGATCTGCAAAATGCTTCCCAGCTGAAACAGATCCTTCATGAGTATGGACGTATATCAGGACAGATTATAAATATGGACAAATCATCTATCACATTTGGTCAAAAGGTTTTTCAACATACGCGGCTTCAAATACAATATGTTGTTCAGAAGGTACAAACTCGGATTTCGGGATGGCAATCTAAGTTTCTTTCTTCAGTAGGAAAAGAGATATTGATTAAAACTGTTGCTTTCGCTTTGCCCGTATACTCCATGAATGTTTTTAAATTACCGATTCAAATCAACAGTACGATTAACAAGATTCTGAATCAGTTTTGGTGGGGTTCTACATCTAACAAGAAGAAAATGTCTATGGTATCTTGGAAGAAGATGGCTACACCAAAGTCATTAGGAGGTTTGGGTTTTCGAGATCTGCAGAAGTTTAATCAAGCATTATTGGGAAATTTATGTTGGAAATTATTACAGCGTCCAAAAAGCTTCCTTTCAAGGATTTTAGCCAGTCGATACTATAAACATGGCGATCTCATGTCCGCAACTAAGGGTTATCGGGCTTCTTATGGATGGCAATCTATTTTATATGGTCGATAGTTACTGGAATCCGGACTTCTTCGTACAATTGGATCAGGATCATCTATTTCCGTTGCTGATACAAACTGGTTACCAATATCACCAACCCGGGCACCGAGACTACTTCCATATACAAATCCTACTATGAAGGTTAGTTCGCTCATTAATAATGAATCAAGGCAGTGGAACTCTGATATGATCACGGATTTTATTGACAAAAATGATCATCACTTAATTTATAAATTATTCATCCCAAATTCACCCTGTACCGATGGTTGGTATTGGAAGTTTTCGTCGGATGGGATGTATAATGTCAAATCTGGATACCGACAGGCACTCAAAAATGATAATGGTTCTCCTTCTTTACCATTATTATCAAATCATATGGATTTAGCAAAACAGTTATGGAAACTTCGTCTTCCGCCTAAGATGATTCATTTTTTGTGGAAGCTACTGTCAAACGCTCTACCCCTTAAGTCGCATTTACTCAAACGAAACATATGCCCGGATGATAAATGTTACCATTGTTTAGAACATGCTGAGTCGGAAGCCCATCTATTTTTCAGTTGTCCAAAAGCTCAGATGGTTTGGCATAGATTGGGATTTGGTATTTCATCTCCTGACACAGATCTCAATATTCACGATATTATTTATCGGTTGATCATTAGTTATGAATCTTTTGATCAAAACTGTCCCCAAAAATATATTCTTTTCTATATTTTATGGCATTTATGGAAGGCTCGGAATGATTTGGTCTTTAACAAGAAAGACATACCTCCTGAGCTTATATTGGACAAAGGATTTCAGAATGTAGCTGAGTGGATTACCAGTCTGTCAACAAAGGACATAAGCTCAGGTCAATCTTCCACCACCTCTTCTACTTCTCGAACTGCTACTTCGATCATTAAGAGATGGTCACCACCCCCTACACATTGGGTTAAATGCAACTATGATACTGCACACAGAGTTGGATCATCATTGTCGGGATTGGGATGGATTATACGAAATGAAAATGGTCGCTTTCTGTTTGCGGGAATGGGTAAATTTCAAGGAAGACACTCAATTGTTGAATCAGAATGTTCAGCCTTAATTTGGGCAATACAAGTAGTTTGGGCTTTGGGTTTTAGATATGTCATTTTTGAAGGTGATAATTTATGTATCAATAGCATCTTAAATCAAAACACCATTAATTATCATCTTCAAAATTACATTATGGCTATTTGACAATGGTCATCTCAATTCACTGGAATTCTTTTCAATCATCAACCAAGAGACGGAAATAAAGTGGCGGATATTCTAGCATCTTCAGTAATTTCTTCAGATGTCGATTGGAAACTTTTTAATAGTTGTCCTTATTTTTTACAAGACAATGTAAACAATGATATTTATCATTAATAAAATTTATGTTGGCAAAAAAAAAAAATATTCAAAATGCAAATACAAACTAACGAAATTTATTTAGTTCGATTTAGTTCATAGTAAAATTATAACTATTTCATCATTTTTTATAAACAGTAATTATTTTGTAGTATTAATTTTATTGAAGTAAATATTTAGATAGATGTAAAAATTGTACTAGGTTATTAATATATATATGAGTAATACCATAAAATAGTATTATTTTAAGTTTTTTTTTTAAATTTATTTTAATAAAACTAAAATTTTAAAAATAGTACAAATTATTATGTGAAAATAATTATTTATCTTAAATAAACTATATATAAAACATAATGTTTTGGGTTTAATTTTTACAATTTAAGGTTTAATTTTTTTTCAAGAAGTTTTTAGTTATTTTATTATTAAATTTGTGTTATTTTTATAAATTTAAATGATTAATATTATATTTGGAAAAAAAACTTTAAATAATACTATTTTAGTATATATATCATGATGATATTTAACTAATAAATAGGCGCTTGAAGTTATTATAAGATATGGATATGCAATTCGTATATTGTCCAAAAATTGTGGGAACCATGAGGAATATAATGGGCCAATGATTGGCTACGAAATGGGCAACAAGTTCAGCCCTATGATCAATCCATGTCGATGCTCGAATAGACTGCTGATTTGACTTTGTCGTTTATTTATAAGTTTTTGTTTGTCCATTTAGAGTTGATGTATTAAAATTAACTTAACTAATATTGATATTAAACCCTTTCAAAGATTTTATTAATCCTGTTTAACTGCCATTGCTAATAGCAGTTTGAGGACTTACTGGTTATCGCTTACTAAAATCATTAGCAAATTATCGTTTAAGTTTGCACGAGCATAATCTTTAAATAGATGGAGTTATCTAAAATGACGAATAATGGAGTTATGTCCACTGTAGGTTTTCTGTACGGAAGTTTCCTAGACCAACGTGTCATTCTTTCTAGCCATTAAATGTTTCAAATGAATCAATATCAAATATGTATACTCCACTAAATTATTAACTAATTTAAAATTTTCAAAAAAAAAATACATTAAAATTCATAAATTCTTCTGAAACTAAAACCAACATTTGTTCTCAAATTTTTCTTTATAACCAAGCCAATATATATATATATATATAAGTATACAATTTTAATTGTTAAAGGTAAATTCTCATTACACACAATAAAACTATGCATATACATATTTATTAATAAGTATTTGTTCCTTTTATTATACAATAATTCTTTTTGTAAGTTCAACGCAATAATTTTTTTTAAGTAATAAATATGTATATAATCATTATCGTTTTTAGATAAATTTTATTATATATAGAAAAAGCAATTGAAATGTAGCTTTGCATACAATTTATAAAGCAAAAGAAAAAACGACAAAAGCTCATATCATTTACTTTTTATGACCATTTCTCTATTTATACATCCATGCAACTTAAACCCTAACACACACATAAATTATCATCCTTTTCCCCGTAACTTCAAAAAAACATGTCCTTCACCACAAACGCTCACGGTCGCCGCCTTGCTGCAACCTCAGAGGTAGAATGTCATAAACAAGTCCGTTCATGGCGGCTCCTTCGAACCATCTTCCAACTTCTCATCCCTTCTTGCTACTGCACAGTCGTAGATCCAAATGATAATCAAGAAGACAAATCTCACCGCCAAATTAAACCAAGAACTTCCTCGGCCACCACAAACTCCTCCACTTTCACTGGAACCATCTTTGGTTTCCGTCGTGGAAAAGTAAATTTCTGCATACAAGCAACAAACTCCAAAACCGTAAATCCAATCATTGTCCTCTTAGAGCTCACCGTCCCATCAGAGATATTAGCCAGAGAAATGCAAGGAGGCGTTCTAAGAATCGCTCTCGAATCAAACAATAACGATGGATACGATACTCATCGTCAAGATTCTTCTTCTCTTCTTACAACACCATTATGGAACATGTATTGCAACGGTCGGAAAGTCGGTTTTGCCATCAAACGAGAGCCTTCAAAAGCTGAGCTAGACGCGTTGAAGGTGCTTACTCCAGTGGTGGAAGGAGCTGGAGTTGTTAACGGAGAAGAGATTAACCGAGAGAAGAATGATCATATGATGTACTTAAGAGCAAGTTTCAAACGAGTTTTTGGATCGTTTTATTCGGAGTCATTTCATCTCATCGACCCACGTGGGATTATCGGACAAGAGTTAAGTATCTTCTTTTTTAGATCATCACGAAAATGATCTTGGATCGTTTTGATTAGAGCATGAAGAACATCAAATGGTGCACTTGCAAACAATATGTTGGGATTTCGAGATTCTCAGAGTTTTTTCTTCCTTATTACCGTTTTTGGGAAGCAAACTAAACCAATTGACGTGGATCTCGGAATTTTTTTAGTTATGCTTAATTAGACGAAAATGTAATAAGCATAGCTTTTGATGATATCAACTTTCGTATGCAGTAGTGGTGACCATGTGTGTTCATGTGTTTCTTATAGTGCAAAAGCTTTTTTATTTTCTGTATCTCCATCTCTATTTATTTACATTGCTTCAATTATTGTCAATAATTTGGGTGGAGGGGGCAAAGTTAATAATTTTAGTTGGCCATCTTTACAAATAGAATGTGTATTTATATTCAAGCAAGCATGAGAAACATTGTATTACTAATGAAAAATGTAATTATTACATATTTACATTTCTTGGATCGTTTATTTGTTATAATTAACACTATCTTTACAAACTAAACAACATTTATTTATCTCACTAATGAAAATGATATACCAAATTCTTTTGCAAAAATGATAATGATTAAATTTTAAAAAATACTATATTATAAAAGTATCAAAGGTTTATATACATATTCATATTATATTAGATTAATACTATAAAATATCATTTTTTAGTTTATCTTCCAAATCTAACATATTAAAAATAAAAATTTTAAAATATCACAAATTATTATATAAAAATAATTATTTAGTTCAAATAAACTATATATAAAATTAAAACATAATGTTTGGGTTCACTTTTTCAATTTAGGATTTAAATATTTTTTTATTAAAATAATATTTTTAATTATTTTATTATTAAATTTGTGATAGTTTTAGAAATTTAAATAATTATTGTTATATTCAAAACAAAAACTTAAAATAATGATGTTTTATACAATTGCTATTAATCATATATTTTAACTATAGTAACATAACAATTAAAAACGAAAAAAAAAAACTCGTACGTGGGTTGAGGTCAACTAAGGTCGAGACTTATCTAAGAAGAATAATAAGAGTGCACGCGGCGGATCCATCACTACAAGAACACTAACAACTTTCTATTAAAATATTATTTTACATTATACACATAACCAAATATATAACTTATTTATATTATAATGTTATTCATTCATGACTTTATACTTTTGCTCAAGAGAAAATGGGCAAGCTGGTTGTCACAGCTGTTGTTTATTCCCTCTGTCTTTCCGTTGTTCTTTTGTTTTTAGCCATAAGAAAAGATCAATATATCACAGCATTCTATTATTATTTTAATTACTTTTTTTATGTAGTCACAAATTTCCTACTTTTTATTATTCAAGTGGATCAAGAAATTTAAGATAAATCCATAAAACGATAAACAAAATCATAAGATCTAACAAGTCACACCACACCATGCTCTTGTTCTAGACCAGTCAGTAACCAACCAGTCTACACTATACAAGGGTCATGTTCGTTTGGCAGCCGCAGGAATCTGTAGCTGCGGCTGCGACAGATTTTTGTTCGTTTAGCTGTCGCAGGTACATGCGGCAGACGCAGTGGTCAGATGTTGTGTTCTGCGTCGCAATTTTTTTGACGGCTGATTAAAACAGCGGTGCGACTAAAAATCTGCGATCAACCGCAATCACAACCACTGGCGGCAGACAAACGAACAATATCTGCCGCAGTCGCAGCCGCAGGATTGACCGCAGCCACAACCGCAGGATTGACCGCAGTCACAGCCGCAGCTGCCTGCGGCGACCAAACGAACAGCACCTAGATTGGCGTTTTGCTAGCCGCGGGCAGAATTGACAAACAGGCGTTATCGAAAGTAAATGGGCCTTAATATTAATAATGGGCCTTAAAATTAATAATGGGCCTTAAAATTAATAATGGGCCTTAAAATTAATAATGGGCCCATAGAATCTAGTGAAGGATTGAATACTTGAATTGCGACCAATTGTCCAAATTAACCAAAAGGATACCAATTTCCCGGTTATGTGCTAGTCGTTGCGTTTTTAGATACATCTTGAGTTGTCGGAAAGAAGAATATTGTTAGGAATGGTGCGGAGAGATGGTAGAGAAGATTTCTGAACCAAAGACTGCTTTCATTGTAGCTTGAAAACAAATCTGGAGAGAAGCAAGTGCTACCGACCATATATAATGACTTCTTCTGGAAGTCAGAACAGAACACTTATGGAACTGTGTAGGAGAGACATAGAGAGAGGTTTCTGATGGTAATGTTACCATTACACATGTCTTGATGCAAACTACAAAGCTCCTGCTGCTGCATCAAGTGATTCTTCAACCCACTGTTATTCACAGATTCTTGTTTGTTTGTTTGTTTGAGACGCAAGGTTGTTGGAAGTTTGTGCTGGTGATGTTGTCCATACACATGTTGTGATCAAACTTTTTCATTAAGCTGCTTCTGCGTCATCCATATATTTCTCGTAATTGGAATGTGAGTTGAGAGAGCAGCATCTCCATAGTTATGCATATAAAATGTAATAACAGGTCTTAATACATATTCCCTCTATTTTGAGGTGTAGGGTTTCTATACAAATTAAAGAAATATTTTCAAAAATAAAGCACTATGTAATTATATATTTAAAACTGATTCAATCAATAACGAAAAGGTGTGGGATACAAATAAATTTAGATTAATTTTACATTGAAAATCCAAACCATTTTGCAAAAGCTAAGCTAAAGCCCAATAATGTAGCCTTCTCAGGCAACGAAATGGGCCTTTAAGATTGTATACTCAATTTGGGATAACCGGATCTTGGTTCTTCGAGAGTCGAGATAATAATTAGTACTAAAAACCGGTTTAGAAAGGTCGATTGCATTAAACGCCAACTTACAGATTTTCTCCAATAACAAATCTAAGATTTTTGATTATTGAGATGGGTAAATGTCGTCATTTCAAAACCAGAAATTTGATTAAAAGGAATTTGGTTGAAACACAAAACGTAACGAATAAATAATAGATTCTTGATTTTTCTAGAAGACAAAAAAAATCACGAAAATATTAGCGATTCATGAATGAATAGTCACCAAACGAAACTATAAGAATTGCTTTTTCCATATAGGTTATAAATTTAAATTTTTCAAAAATACTTCTGGCGGACTAATATAATACATTTTGTAAATAAGATAAAATCGTTACAAAGACAGGCAGGCAGCTATCTCATCAAAGCTCTGTCGCCTTTCATAATAACTCGATTTTTATCAATACTCTTCGGTTTGTGAATATCCTTTGTACACCACACACTCTTCTAAATAAATATAATAAAAAAAACTGCACATACATACGGTAATATTGTTGTTCGTTTGATCGCCGCAGGTTATCGCCGCAAGTTGTATCGCAATTATTTAATCGCAAACGCTACAATTTCGTATGGGTTAAAAATTTTTGCCGTAGTTTTCTGCGGTCGACCGCAGCGTTTGACCGCAGGAACCTGTGGCGGTCAAACGAACAACGTTTGACCGCATGACACAGCCGCATGTTTCTGCGGCTACGAAACGAACAACACTACTATAATAAACTACCAAATTAAAAATTCTATTTTCTCTAAACTAATGTTTTATTTGGTATTTTATGTTTTTTTAAAAATCGTCTATATGATGTCATGGTTTGTAAAGAGTTTCCAGTCTAGACAATATGCCATCGCAATAAATTTGACAACAAAAATAGATAAAATTACGAATAGGAGGAATAGCATTATATGTAACTATCAAGCAGATCTCATCACATCGCTAACTATGGAGTAAATTATATATCTTTATATGATTTCTCAACTAAGTTATTGTCACAAAACAGTGAAAATTATATGGAAAGAAAGTAGAAGCTAGAGGAGAAAATAAAGAAAGAAGATGCGAATGATTACCGACTAATTTAATTAAGCTTTAAGAAAGATGCCGGCTCCAGAGTAGCCGAGCCGAAAGCCCATGGACTCATCATGATCCTGAATCAGTCTCTCATGAATAAAAGAAAAACAATAACCATTATTTTTTATTATTTTAAACAATCAAACCCCAATTCTTGAAAGAACTTCAAGATATCCCCAACACTTCCCGGAGGGTTATAGCTGTCGTCTTGTTCAAAACCAGGAAAAGGGAACTGTGACGCCATCTCTCTCTCTCTCTCTCTCTCTCTCTCTCTCTCTCGCTCTCTCTCTCTCTCTCTCTCTCTCTCTCTCTCTCTCTCTCTCTCTCTCTCTCTCTCTCTCTCTCTCTCTCTCTCTTTCTCTCTCTCGTTCTCTCTCTCTCTCTTATAAATTCGAGTTCATCACGAAAAAGAAAAGAAATACGACGTGAAATCCTCCTCTCATTTATATTTTCCCTAGAAAATCTAATGATTTAAAAAAGTTTATAATCTTTTCTTGGTGGGTATTAGATGAATCTTCCTGGGTTATTAGTTCAACTCTTATCAGAGTTCTCTGTTTTCCATATTAGATGAATGTTTGTAGACACAGAGCAAAGATCCTTCTTTGGAGAAGAAGAGAGAGGATCGTATCTTCGAGCTATATTCCTACACGTGTTGGTCGTTGATCGATCCTGATCGTTCGTTACTACTAAAACGATTTAGGCCTTGATCTAACTATTAAACATCAAAACTTCTTTGCTTCTTCCCTTCTTACTTAGTTCTCGATCTTGAAACGTTCCGACCAAACAAGATGAAGAGATCACGTGAAAGCTCCGATTCTTTAGCCGGTTTCTTACCAATTTGCCACTCTGTTACTGGTAAAACGACTCTTGTAATATAACACCTATATATATATATATTTAGTTTTATATCTGCTTTGACGAGGTTACGGTCGATCTTGTAAATAAAAATTTTGAAATTGTTATTCTATATATCTTGATGTTGATACTAGAGAAATCTACAATTGGCTGGTATAAGTCGAATTTGTCTGTATAGTTAATTTAGTATAAAAATGAGTAAAAATGAAAATTTGACAGTTCATATTATCGAGACATTATCCTGACAAGATTTTGAAATGTAGTGTATCATTCAAGACATCATAAATATTTGATACATATATTTATATATATTTGATGTAAATTATCCGTTTAGATATATACTGTACTTTTTATAATATGTAATAACGTGATTAATGTTTTTATCAGACAAACAAATGAGTTCAAGACTAACAACCACCGGCTTTCTCTATTCCGGCGCCGGAGACTACCCGCCGATGTTCGATACTTTAGAAGACAACGGAAGTCTAGAGGACGTTGACGTCGGACACGCGTCTTCTACAACGACGGCGGCGAAAAAACGGCGGTTGAGTGTAGAACAAGTGAAAGCGTTAGAGAAAAATTTCGAAATAGATAACAAACTAGAGCCGGAGAGGAAAGTGAAGCTGGCTCAAGAGCTTGGGCTGCAACCTCGCCAAGTGGCGATCTGGTTTCAGAACCGTCGTGCTCGATGGAAGACAAAGCAGCTCGAACGTGATTATGGCGTTCTCAAGTCCAATTTTGACGCACTCAAACGCAGCCGCGACTCGCTTCAACGCGATAACGATTCCCTCCTTGCAGAGGTATATTTTTATTGACATTTCAGAGGTATAATTTATAATAAAAAAATTTTTTAACGAATAATTTGATTACTAAAAGAAAAATTAAGTTAAACTCCGTCAATAATTCGGCTAGTGAAAGAAAATATCGAATAAAACATTTACAATGTCCATATTCTAAACAATATATAAATTGATAAGCTGTTGATTGTATTCTTGCGTTTATATTTGTGTAGTGTAACTTTAAGTTTGAAATATATTTAGTGTGTACTAGTTTAAATTATTCCTCTGGTAATTGGAATAGAAGTTTGATGTTGGAAGAGCTTTTGAGCATTGGGAAATTGATAATAAACTCACAATTCCATGTTCGTTAATTTACTACACAATTTGGAATGTTAATAATAGCTAAAATTCTTTTAAAAAAAATAGGGAAAACTTATGACAATTATACATTTCTGCAGATTAAAGAGCTGAGAGCAAAATTTAACTTGGAAGGGACCGGCGGGATCAATAGGAACGCATTGATAGAAGAAAACGGCGTTGTAGAAGTGATACCGATTCAGACGGCGATGGCTACTAACTATAATTTAGAGCTAAGCCACCGTCGTCTGCCGCCGCATATTCCAACGGAAGCTCCGTCATCGGAGCTAGAGTACGAAATGTTTAGCATTTTTCCACGAACCGAAAGCTTCAGAGAGGATCCTGCCTATAGTAGCGATTCAAGCGCAGTGTTGAACGAAGAATATAGTCCCGCAGCGGCTCAACCGGCAATTGAAATGTCAACGATTGGATGTTTTGGCCATTTTGTGAAGATGGAAGAGCATGAAGATCTTTTTAGTGGAGAAGAAGCTTGCAAGTTGTTTGCGGATAATGAGCAGTTGCAGTGGAATTCGTAGGTGAAAGACAATGTTAAGGCTAAAATTCGAAAATGGTGGAAAATTGAGGGGTCATTTGTGGAACTATTGCTAAAGGGAGTCTTAGTTAAAAAGGTGATTGGGAAGGAATGAAGGGAGAGGACAAAAACCGGGAGATCACGTACACTTTGATGCACGTGTGGCCGTAATCGTAGCGACAGGACAAAAAAGTGTGAAATTTAAATAATCAGGAAAAAAAAATTATGTGATGATCCAAACCGTTTATTTTTCGATGTTTATGTTATTATCTTTTGCAGTTGAATGTAATGATAACACTTTATATTCTGAGGATTTTAATGTTTAAAATAATTTTACATATTCTTTTGAATTTTTAAGAGTATAAGGACATGGAGATAAAACAAGAAAAACCTAATTGGATCTCCCTGAATATCCGTGTTTGTTTCTAGCCGTTCTCTTTTCTCCTTTTGTTACTTGCTTTTCATAACCTAAAGCTTGTTTATCTGCCTTTTCTGCTTTCAAATAAATTTCAAAAACTTGAGCTAAAAAAATATATTGTTTCAAATAAAAATTTCATCCATCGATCTTCATGGGACACCATATTTTTAATATATTATTTGAAATTTTTTTTAACAAAATAACTTTATCATAACGTGTTAATAACAAAAATATCATATTTACGTGTCAACACCACAACGAAACCACTAAATTTTTACGGAAGAGTAGTATTCAATTCTTGTGGTGTAGTGCATTTTCAATTTATTATGTATTTATTATCGGCGATGTTGTATTATTTGAAATTGATAACCATGAATAAATTTGGTAAAATTTAACATGAACATTGGATTCAAGTCTTTCTAAACTCTAAATCAATAGTTACACACGATTTAATACGTTATAAATTTGGTAAAATAACAAAATTTTAAAAAAATTGGAAATGTCAGACAAGACGAAGTGGAGAGACGCACATGGGATTCTGTTAAACGAGTTTCATGACACATTTGTTTCGTGAAGTTTATCTCCCATGCGGCGATCCGTATCCTGATCACCCGTATTTCAAGACGTGCTAGCCGTACACGTGTTGGATTTGCGGGATATTTGTTGGATTTAGGGATGGCCAAAAATACAAAAGCTGTCCTTGGGCCCGCCCATATAGCCAGTGGACCCTGCAAGACTTTTCTCCGCTCCCTTTCAGACAAAGACATTGGTGGGGAGGCATGTGGTGTGGGATCCACTTTACATCGAACACGTCACTTTGCAACGTCGCGTCACCGTTTAATTCACACGTATATCAAGCAGGCTAAATTCTTTTGATATTGTTTTTTGACAGTATATACACGTGTATCGATAATTGCTCATTTACCGCCGTCCATAAGTATTTTCTGGTCAACATAATTTGTTAAACAAATGAAAGTAATATGTACCGTTATAATTTAAAAACCAGTTTATATAATAAAATACTAGATTTATACCCACGTCATGCATAGAAAAAAATATTCGCAAATTATATTTTATTAGTAAATATAAATTAAATATTTATATAATTTTAATTTTTATTAAAATTACTTTTAACATTAATTTTTATATATAAAAATTAAGAAAAGAAAATTAATTATTTTTTACGAATTTAATAGAATTTTTTTGTTATTTTAATAAAATATATTAATTATATAACCAAATTAATAACAATAATATACTTGTAATTATTCTAATAAGTTATATTTATTTATATATTTATTTGAAATTTATTTTAGTGATGATACATGAGCATGATATTTCTGTTAATAACACGTCAGATTAAATTTATTTTATTAAAATATTTCTCAAATAATGTATTAGGGATTACGGTAGTAACTTAAATCTATTTATCTTTATTTGAAATTATTTATAAATTAACGTATAAAAAACTTAAAGAAATAAAAAGTATTGTTTTTGCAAATGTAATAGTATTTTTTGGTTAGTTGAATATCTAACCAAATTAATATTAGTGACATGTATTGTAATTATTCTAGTAACTTAAACCCTTTTATATATTTAATCTGAAACCGTTGTGTTGTTGATATTTTTGTTATTAACACGTTAGTGTAAAATTATTTTGTTAAAAAGTTTTTCAAATAATATATTAAAAGTATATTTAGTTTCTTGGCATTATATTTATGCATAGGTATGAAACTAGTTTCTCAAACCATTAGAGATAATACGCGTAAGAGTATCATTCCCTAAAAGAAATAAAGTTGTTTACGTCGACTTCCATTATCTTTCATCCTTTAACACAAAATATACGCACTATATAACCAAAAATCTAAGAAAATGGAATATTTAGGAACCGAAACTGTAATTGGCTGTCTGATAATTATTAAATTAGACTATATGCCAAGGGAATAATTGATCATGCATTAGCACTTTTATATAAAATATAATAATTGATCCTTAGCTAACCCATGGGATTAGGACACTCAAGCACAGAAGCACTGAATTTGGATTTGACATCTGATCTGATTCGGTTTAGAAAATAAGATATATAGATCCGTTTATATAAACAAATTTGTTAAAAATTTATATATAATATGTATATATTATGTAGTAATTAATTAGACCTAAATGCTCAAACGATTATTAATTTCTGTTTTTGAAAATAAGTGTACTCTATTTGGATGGCAGCAATAATATATGTTATCATGCTTATAAAATAGCTGTATATGACCTTTTTTATTTAAGTTTCTAGTATGATATTTAAGTTTTATATCAATGTTCTATTTTTAGCTATTTTGATGTATCTGAATTTGATCTATATATATATTCATAAATATTAGGTGAATTAGATTCATAATTGTTTAATGAATTCGACTATAAAATAAAATTTTATTAAATTTAAGAATACCAGAAAATGGGGTGACATACTACTACGTCTAAAACAATGCTTATAGCATCTTTGTTTCGTCTTTAACTTTTGTTGTTCTTTATTTTTTTTATACATAGTTTGTTTAATCGAAGTTGGAGAAAGCATGCATAAACCTACAATAGTTATTGACAATTTGTATGCATATGTGCTAGTTATTCATCACCGTAACACAAACATACATGTCTTCTTTCAAACGAAATTCAAACTAATTTACTGATTTTTTTTTGTCACAAACTAATTTAGTGACCTGATAAACGGATAATTGGTTTTTATTTGGTGAAAGAGTAGGCATGTTCGTTTCGTAGCCGCAGGAACCTGCGGCTGCGTCATGCGGCCAAACTTTGTTCGTTTGACCGCCGTAGGTTTCTGCGGTCAAACGCTGCGGTCGACCGCAGAAAGCTACGATCAAAATTTTTAATCGATGCGAAATTATAGCGTTTGCGATCAAACAATTGCGATACAACCTGCGACGACAACCTGCGGCGACAACCTGCGGTGATCAAACGAACAACAATATTGCTGCGTCTAACCGCAGCGTCTGACCGCAGGTCGTTGCCGCAGACGCTGCGACAGACAAACGAACAGCGCTAGTATACATTGGATCGAAGTTGTATACAAAATTAATTTGCCTTATACTTTGAGACGTCATTAACTTGACGTAATTAAGCGTTAGATTTGTCTCACGTTTTATACATGCACCGCATATTTGTAGCTCGATGCGATCGATGCTTCTGTTTGCGCGTAGTAAGTAGATGATGGAATGCGAGATTTGCTCTTGTATTTGTTTCGTTATGGGAGTTACAAAGCATATATATATGTATATTTAGCCTTTTTATTTCCTTTTACTAAAAGTATGGAGGTAATAATCCAATTCATAAGCGGAAAGTAATGGGTTTTGCTACATGATTTGTAAAAGAAAACGCATGTCTGTTAAAAATAAAATGCTAGTAATAAATAAGTAGGATAGATTGTAATCTTGGTCGAGATTTTTATATAGTGCCAACTTGATGCTACCCAAGTTCCCAACCATGCATGTGCACTTATACCCCATGAGATATATGCTGTTTCCGCAACATTATTTTAAAACATATCGGAATACAAAAAATTATTCAGAAAAAATTTATACTTATGATTTATAATTGTGTCATTTCAACATGCAAATTTTTAAACAAAGTTCTAATTTCATCCACACTTCGATTTATAAATATTTCTAATTAGATTGGCAGATAAGTATAAAATTAAAATCTCCATAAAGAGGGTCCCACAAAGAAACAGGCTTAGCTTTTGTGTCATGTCACAAAATGGGACCCACACTGATATTCCATGATTTTTTACTAGCCAGCCAGTTTTGACTCTTCCAGTCACGTAAGCAGCTGCAGCAGTAACGTTCGCCCTTTCCATATGCCTTGGAATTCTAAAACAACTCTCTAACTCACGCGATCGGCTCACTCCTTTCATTCCGGCTCAGCTCGGCTCAATTTTCGTTGTGAATGGATTTCGAACCAGATTTACGCATCTGCTCTACGAAACTCGAACATAAACCCTTTTTGGTGATAAATGTGGGTTTGGTCAATATAAATATACATCAGCTAATTTTCTTGACGTGATTATTCACCTTTTTCTGTTAATTTTTTTATTTTTTCACCATTTTTTTCATAGAAGTAGAACAAAATGACTGTGTCTAATTAATCGTCGAGTAAACAAGTCATTTTTCATTTTTTACTATGCTGCAACCTATATAGAGCTGTATAATTTGCAACAAATTTAATGTCAATTAATCGTCGGTGTTGTGACGAACACCGGGTGGTGGCGTACCCTGGGGTCGTGAGTTCGAACCTTTTCCCCCCGTCTGTTTTTATATATAGATTGTATTATATACTTGGGCTTAATGGGCCTCAAGCTAACTAAAAACCCAACTCGGTTTCGAGCTATGTTTTTTCTTTTGAATACAGGAATCTCGACAGCCCCTATATACCCGGTCTTGGATTATGTAAATACTATTCAATTTGTTCTTGATACATTAATATGTAAATACTAATCAATTTAATGAGTAAGAACTTTTATGGAATATTAATTGGGAAAATTTTAATATTATTTGTTTGTGGTTGATGAAATTGAATGGAATAATTAAATTATACATTTAAGATTGTTTTTAATATATTGAAAAACTTTAGTATTTTTGTAGAAAGAAATGGAATATTCCATCGCAACTCTCCAAAAAGAGTAATACTAAAATCTACTATACTATTTTATATTATGTATTATTTTTATGATTTGTTGAATGATTTTAAAATAAAAAAATATATGATACTCATGCAGAAAAACAATCTTTCAATATTAATTAGAAATCTTAAAAATGGAAGGCAAACTTGATTTATATGTGAACATAATCATTGACCTGAAAGAGCCTTTCCATATCTGAAAGTATTAATTGATTTTTTTCTTATTTTACGAGATATCTATATAACATGTTTTAAAGATCTTTTTTTTCCTAAAAATGATCATTTAATGTTTAGAAGGTTCATCGAACAAGTATTGTGTTTCCTGATGAGTTAGTAACAAGAGAATCTACTTCGTAATCCGATCCAAAACAGTCATCTACAATTTTGTTTTCCTAAAATATTTCATTTTCCCATAAATATGGTCTTCTTTTTTGACTACACTCTCACGTGCGCACGAGATTGAAGTTTACGGCGTACGGTTCTTAGGAAACAAAACTATTTTTTTTTTCATAGAAACAAAAAAATAAGTAAATTAAAAAATAAATATCTAAAATAACACATTTTTTAATTTTTATTCTAAAAATAATATCATTAGTTTAAATTTCCAATAATAGCACAAATTCAAAATTAAAATGTATTAAAACTATATTTTAATATAAAAAATTAAATCATAAATTGGAAAAAATGAACTCAAATATATTACTTTAAATTTATGTATAATTTATTTAAAATAAATAAATATTTTTACATAAATATTTGTGTTATTTTTGAAAATTTATTTATAGAATATTAAATTTAGAAAAAAATTTTTAAAATATATTATTTTAGGATATTACTCTATATTAAAATACCTGTAAAAAAACCGGAAACAAGAAGCCGAGACGAATCCGCACGAGTGGGTATTTTAATTACGCGTCAAAAGTGAGACCGAGACCGAGTCGACCGGCTATGGTCACCGTCAGATGATACCTAACAAGTGGGTCCCGGAAGCCATGTTGAGTGTTTGTATAAATCACAACCGTCCATCGCTATCTTCCTTTTCATTGCGTTTCTTTTGTTGACCCTCTTCTTCGTGTCTACATTATCATTTCTGTGAACTCTTAACTTAAACTAAGTTTCGCTTGCGTCACAAGGCTGTGACTCTTCACTTACATCACCCATTCTACAATTTTCTTTATTTTAACTTGTACAAAATCTATGGAGATTTCCTTTTAAAAGTATAATAATTGATTTGCAAAAAAACCAATCATTTTAATATTGACTGGAAAAAAAAAACAGATATTTATAAGTGGTCATTTACACGTCAAAGATTGTGCCTTCTGCGAAAGCCGTGTCGCGATAGCGAAACCTTAATGAATTCGCTTTGGTTATACCGACGTTGATGCAAACGTGGCAGAAATACACACGTGCGCTTGCGTGTGTATATATTACATATAGAATAAACCTCTCGAGAGTAAAGAGAAGAAAGAAAGATGGAATGTAGAAAACACAACCACAAAGGCCACAAAGGAGTTTGTCCATCTTGTTTAAGAGAGAAACTTTCTCTATTACCCAATACGTCGTCTTATTACGTTATAAACGGATCTCATAGGTCTTCCACCACTGTTTCATCTTCTCCGTCGTCGCCAGTGCCGGCGATTAATGATCACCACCGGAGAGCTGGTTCGATGTCGATGTCGTTCGCTGTGAGGGAAGCTTTGAGTGGTAATCTGATTGAAGCTTTAGGTGGCGGATTAAAGAAAAGCAGATCTATGGCTCATGTTCCGAGGGATTTGTATATTGTTAGGGATTCCAAGAAAACGAAAACGACTACTGAGAAATTGAAATCTACGACGGCGAAGAAGACTGGGTTTTGGACCAAGTTGCTTCATCTCAAAGGGAAAAGCGGTCGTGCCGACGTCGGAGGATTGTTTACTTCACGGCAAAGAGTTTATTAAATGATCGGGTTTAGTTTTTTTTCCTTTCTTCTGAAAATCTTCGATGTGTACAGATGAAAAAGGTCAAATGGAAGAAAATAATGATTGTGGTTTCTGATATTCTTTGTTTTATTTCATAATATTTTTTTACCTACAAAGTGGAGATTAAGTTTTTTAATTTATAAAATGTTATTTAATAATTTAATCAAAAAGTTAATTAATCATAAAAATAGTATATAATAAATATAGTTATAAAGAATTACTGCATCTAATAATCACATTAAAAAATTCTAAATCATCTTATGTGTACTAAACACATGAAATATGAAAAATAGAGATTTTGTTTTCAACTTTGAACTATTGCGGTTTCCTACGTAAAAGCAATGAAGTTTCATGGGATTTGACCAATCAACAGAACCGATGAGTGGTTTTGTTTGATCATATCTTATTAAAAGTAATTATTTTGCAAGCCACCAGATATATATTTTAGAACGTTAAACTAATTTAATATTTCTAAAACGTAAATCAGGAAAGATGTTACTCGCACGCACATGTATACGTTAATTTGCTAGTTAACATTTAGTACTTTAGTTGACATGATAAATAATTAGAAATACATTTAAATATTTATATGATATAACAATTTTTTAAATGGTTACAAAAGTTTATAATATGTAATTTTTTTATATATATACAGAAATGTATATATAATGTGTTTTTTATAATCTACTATTAGTAACAATCCATGGTTCTATAGCGCGTAAAATATAAATAGAATATGAATGTTATTAAAAAAATATACGTTGAAAGAAAGTTTAACAGAATAAAAAAAAGAGTAATACCTTAAAATAATACTTTTAAAGTTTTTCTTCCAAATCTAGCATCATTAAATTAAATTCCTAAAAATAGCACAAATACTTATGTGAAAATACTTATTTATTCTAAATAAATTATACATAAACTTAAAGTATTGTATTTGAGTTTATTAATTCCAATTTAGGATTTATTTTTTCTATTAAAATATAGTTTTAATGCATTTTAATTTTAAATTTGTGCTACTATTGAAAATTTAAACTAATGATGTTATTTTTGGAACAAAAACTTAAAAATGTGTTATTTTAGACATTTGCCCTAAAAAATACATTAATTTAATAGTTACCTAATTATACAACAATCATATGTTACTAATCCTTTATTATTGAGCGAATGTTAATTATTTAACAGGTAAGACGAAATATGCAAAATTACAAAAGGAATGATCGTTACACGAAATTGTAAAAAGTTTGTGTAAAGATACGATTCAACAGTATATAACATGTAATAACTGTAAACATATAAAATCTACAACACAAAAATGGCCTCTTCCAACTCCAAATGTACCGTTATGAGGATTTGTAACATTCAAATTAGTTTTTTTTTTCCTTTTCATCAATGTCTTGTAATTTTTTTGTTTACTATACTATGGCGAACAAATCTGGTGCTTGCTTTTGCATTCGCTCACCCAGCTTTCATCAATCAACATTACCGATGAACATCATCTTCATAGTCAACTTCATCATCATCATCGAGGTAATGCCCGTGTTCCACTGACCGGTTTTTCAGTCTCTGGAATATCTCATCCAGTGACTGTGGCATTGATGAAGTCACCACTCTTGTGCTTGTGCTGGTTACTGGTGTTGTTTCTAGCCCTTGCCTTAGTGGAAGAAACTTCTTGGTGGCTACATTATCTTTAAAACTCTGGATTCCTAGTTTCATGTTTCGCCACGTCGAAGCCAAACGAGAAGATGGCTCTCGAACTGATCCTCCTTCACTGTTACTTGGACCAGAACTGTCTGTCTCGAGCAAGGACACTTTAGTTGAAGCTATGCTTTCTGGCTTTGTAACAGAAGATGGCGAGTGTCTGCTCTGTTGTTCTCTAATGGCTGCATATTTATTAGTGATTGCTTCTCTAGCTGATCCGTATTTACGGGAAATATCATCTTTAGATGAACTTCCTTTTATTGTATCTATGTCATAGCTCGACGACGACATCTTCATTTCGACTGAAGGATTTTCCTGAAAGAAAACCAAAAGAAAAAAAAATCATTAGTCAGGCTTTCGAAAAATTTCAAAATCTTTGAAGTAACTAACTTACAGAGAAATTGCTTCCTGGTTCTATGTCAATATCGTTGAAGTTCCTTGCTAATGGAAGAACATGCTCGCCGACCTTTTGTCCTTCTTCAAGCCACGTTCGTTCTTAACGATTATAAAACAAGCAGTAGCTGATTCACAGATAACAATCCATGCTCAATGTAGAAAACATCAATATAGTATTTCTTTTACCTTTTTTCAGAATCATTAACCCCGAAGGATCAAAGCCGTCCATATCATCGGTCTCTGTTTGAAATTTAAATCTTTTCCAGCTACCAAAGTAATTAAATATGCGATCAAAAAAATTGCTTGCCACTAGCAGTGTGTAGATAACCATTATGAGAGGATATATTTCATTGAACCGTTGTCCAAAGATCGGGACAGCATCATCGATTCTACCCATTTTCTGCAGAACCAAATGAAAAATACTGTAAAACATGACTCCTTTAAGACTTCTAAGACCACAAATGTGCAAAGGTATAGATAAAAATATACCTTCTCAAATATAGTCTCGGAATGAAGTTGAATGAGATTAATGAAGTTGTAAGAAATTGGCGGCGCATATCGAGCAATCATCCTAAAGAGACATAAACCGTTTATAAACATATACGTTTTTTCTGTTATATTTTTTGAAGAGGATAAACTATCACTTACGAGCATATCATTAGTAGATTAACAGAACTTGTTTGTCGAGGCGTCAAGGAATAAATCATTAGCATCCCAATTTTGAAGAGTGAATAATATGTACAGATGCACATATAAACCAAAGGTACGAAAGCAAATGCCTGAAAGCAAAATGATCAGGATTTAAGTGGAAAATGGAAACAGATTGCTACTATAACGCAACAATATCATGCCACTCAATTGAAGCGAATATTAACCCAAAATATACAGTACAGCGTACCTGCACTAGCAGTTCATCCGATTTGACAGAGCTTATAAGGATTGAGAAGAGGGACAAGTCCAGTTTACTAAGTAGGAGAGTTGCCTCAGCTAAAAGAATTGCAGCTGACATAATCCCCGTAACTACTGCCAACACTACCTGAATCTTTTTCTTCAATATACACCTCCACATAAATTCTGTCAAAAGCAGCAATGTGCAAGACTTTTCAACCGATGAATAATCCAATCAGCAACTCTATTCGAGGATGTTTTCATTCGTTTTTTCCAAAGAGGGTATAGTTATGAATTTTTCAACTTCAACAACACGTTCAGAAGCTCAGGAGAGCCTACGAGCACAAAAATATTTAAAGAGTTTACCCAATGTATCAAGAAGATTCCCCATTTTCCCGCTTCGACTGGCTCTGAAGCTCGAAATATATTTCCTGAAAAATGGTGCAACAAGGATGTTTAAGGTGAAGGACATCAATTTATGATATTAACGGAGAAGAGAATTATATATTGTCTGAGAGATGAAAAGACAGAAAATCTGACCACCCAGTTGAATCACGACGTTCATAATTCTTCATTGTGTCTTCAAGAACAAGGGCCTCAGTAACATACGTCAGATACTCACTGCAAGCAGTCATAATGCAGCAGTAATTAATGGGACGGGTTTTCCTCCTAGAGTATTATACAAAGCTAAGACAGTGCCAATGGAAAGCCCCTCATACCTTTTATATCTATAATATTCATCCTTAGCATTTCGAAGGTGCCGCCTTAACATTGCCATAGATTTCTCATCAGTGTCATAGTCCATATCATTTTCACCCAATTGACCACCTTGAGGCTTAAATGATGGGTCTTCCCTGACCTGGTATCGAGAATCACAATTAAATTTGGAGAATTGCCACCACATGTTCAACAAAGCAAGGACAGTGGGAAGCATAAAGTTACCATTTTAGCCAGCATAGCATCTATCACATTCATGTATGGTCTCATAGGATCACGCTTGGACATTTGAGTTGAAGTCGCTTGAGCAACCTAGCAAGGCAATAACTCTGAAGTGATAAACAGTCTGACAAGCAAACAACATATACCCAGCTTCTGATGGAGCCCAGTTTAAAGTTACTGGAATTGCTAAAACTTAAGGTACTTAATTACGTGAAGTGAAATTACTTTGGATAAAAGTTTGCTAAATGAAAAATCCCCTAGACCTTGAACAGCACACCAATGAGGAAGTCATAATAGAAGGTACCATAAATTACGTTCTTAATCAAGTTTGACGAGGAGATGGCATATCTGAGCGGATGAGAATAAAAAGTTATTTAGCCAAAATTATACTTACTACAATCGCATTTGAAAGTTCTTGATGGGCACTATCAAGTTTTACAGCAATTTTGGCAATTTTGTGCGACAGAACTTTTTGGCGGGTCGTCCAATCTGCATTCCTCCAAAGCGTCTTAGGAATTTCGCTCAGGCCAAACCCAAGGAGAAATGCACCAGTGACCAGCCCAAAAGTATTTGAGCATGCCATAGCATAACCCAGAATGCTTCCTTTCCTATTAACATACAAGAACCTCAGTCACATAGTCCTGGAACAAATGTAACTTCCACCCCATGGAAAATAAGAACAATAGGGCACCAGACTTTCTAAACGACTAAACCTGGTCTGTCATATATAGTCAAACGATGAGTGATTGAGTTGCAACACTTGGAAATGATATCATGCATTTTCTAAGAGAAGAGCTAATAATAAGATGGGAGATACGAAGCAAATACATAAGAAACATATTCTTTCATGAAGGGGCAATTACCAGTTCCTGTGCATCGTGATAAGAATGATAAGACCGAGAAGACCAATGAATCCCAGTACAAGGTAAAAAACTAAGTTGACATGCACGCTAGTCTTCAATCTCTCTGACACGGTAAAGTCTCCCGCATCTTCGAAACCCTGAATAAGGGGCACCACAGCCCTGCTTAGAGGTAACATAGTTTAATATGAGGTAATGTATTGTTAGGGGTACAGTTTAAATTCTGCCAATCAAAACAAATTTACACCCTAAAGCAAACAACCATATGAAAGGCAAACTTCCACTGGTTTAGAATTTAGATGTATAGATAACTTTGAATACTCATAAATTTGACACATCATGTCATGTTAACTAAGGTGATCTTTTCAAAGGAAATTTGGTTTACCAGCTAAAGGTTGGACTTAATCAAAGGAAGGACACACTATTATACTGATTTGCAAATATTCGGATAATTACATGTCAGAGCAAAGCCACTGAAGAGTTTGACAAGTCCATACCAGGTGAGCAGAAACGTACTCCAGTATGACCAACTCCACAAGAAGGAAATCGCCCCATTCTCAGGACGATTAGGTGGTAGAGATAGTGTCTGCAGAACAGAAGAAGATGAATGAAGCAACCCATTTCAAATAATTCCCTCACCTCATAGTTCGTCTTTTTGGTTTATATCCAAACAAAACACTAGCAACCAAAAACTACCGACCATTGTTTATTTGCAAGTTTCTTATATTCGCAAAGAAGTTCATATTACAGCAAACTATGAAACTTAGAATACTACGCAACAGCTCCTACCAACTATGAAACTTATCATTCCTAAACATAATTTGTTGACTCACAAATCCACTAGGCTTCATGCTTAAAAACATTCAGTGAGTCTTTCAAACTCTTCTGATATTAGCTACAAATTTCAATAAAGCTCTTGCAAAATGCCTTAATCTGAATTCAAATGCCACATTCTTCAGCTAAAATCTTAATCGTGCATATGATCCTATCAAACTTCCAGGCATCAGAACAAAAACCCTTTCAAATATAAACCACAATTTCAATTCCAAAATCAATCAAGACGACTCTTAAAGGATTCCCATTAACTAAGATGCAAACACAATTTTGCTCATAACGGCTAATTCGATCACAATACCACAAGTCCAAATCCTCCATCCCGAAAATACAATCGCAGAGTATGTAACAATTAAAGAAAGCTAGCAAAAACAAAACTCGAAAACAAAAATTACCGTCCAAATGTCGGCAGGAGCGAGGATGATAACGGAGACGGAGCAGAACCAGGTGTATCCAACGGTGATAAGAACGTACCGAGGAATCTCTGGCCCGGCGAAGTATCGGAGCGTAAAAACAACTAATCCTAGGGTTAAAGGCAACGAGATCAGATAGAAAACCCACATCTCTCTCTCTCTCTCTCAACGCAGGGAATGAATTAAGGAAAGACGCAACAATCGAGCTTTAAAGGTATCGATTACGCCTATCAGCGAGATCGCTGGACTCGTTTGTGTGTAAGTGCGCGTGAGAGAAACGCGCCGTTGAGGAGAAGGTCTCTCTGTTTCTTTTCGTTTTCGTTTTCGTTTCCGTTTTCACTTCCCTTTCTTTTTCTGGGTTCGATCTCGGTTCGGTTCATTGAAGATGAAGAAGAAAACAGCTTCCACGCTCGTCGATCAATTGTATTTTTTTTGGAAACGTATAAATTCAACTTCGTTATTGTTGGGGCTTTCAGAAGAATTAGTCCGAATAATATATAAAATTGACATTAAAAATATAGTAATATTAAATAATTTCAACCACTAAATAGAATAGAAGTTAATTTTATTTCTGCAACTCACTCTTTTCGTTACGAAAAACACATCAAATTGAATCCATTTTGATGTTACAGGTTATATTTTCGAAGGAGAATATTGATAATTATTTGTTTGGATGAAAAATGCTTAATTCTTGCGCAGGTACGAAGTTTTGAAATCATGCTGCGCATTTTCGCACGAAAAGTCATTTCAACAAGTTAGGCCCGTAGGAAGTAGGAACTGGGCTACAACTAACAAAGCCTATCTATGATATTGAGTAGTAAAAAACTGGGCCTGATTACTCCTATACCCAAAGATACTTTAACTCATTACCATAATTATGCAAAAAAATAATAATAGTCAAAATAAATGTTGTGATGAACTGCATGTGCAAATCCTTGTCAAACCTCTATTCACGTTGGTTTGTGGTTATTATAGATATAAAGAAACGATCAGAACATCGTTTTTGTTCGACCTCAGTTTGGTTTATATGAATTTGGTTCTAAATCTTTATTTCTATGTCGATTCGGTGCATATTTTTATAAACGAATCCATTCCTTCCCACGTTACAGTGTATCTAATAATTAATTAATATTATTTTTTTTGTCATTGATTTGGATTACAACCAAATCAATGATGCCATTACAACCAACCAAAATCCCTAATATATTATTTGAAAAACCTTTTAACAAACTAACGTTACTCTGACGTATTAATAACGTATTAATAACAAAAATGTTAGCTGACAGCGAATTTCAGTTTAAATATATAAAAAAGTTTAACTTATTAGAATAATTATAATACATGTCATTGATATTAATTTGGTTAGAAAATAGATATATTTAATTCAACTGACAAAAAATTACATTTTCAAAAATAATAATTTTTTTTTTAATTTTTTATACGTTAATTTATAAATAATTTCAAATAAATATAAATATATTTAAGTTACTACCGTAATTCCTAATATATTATTTGAGAAATATTTTAAGAAAATAATTTTATACTGACGTGTTATTAACAAAAATATCATGATAACATATCATCACTACAGTGAATTTCAAATAAATATACAAATAAGCTTAACTTATTAGAATACAATATATATCATTGTAATTAAATTTAGTTAGATAATTAATATATTTTATTAAACTAACAAAAAAATACTATTAAATTTATAAAAATAATTATTTTTTATTTCTTAATTTATATACACATTAATATTAAAATTAATTTTAAATAAAATTTAAAATTATATAAATATTTAATTTATATTTACTAATAAAATATAATTTACGAATATTAAATATAAATATAGTATCAAAATATTTATGATCTTTTTGGTGCAACAATGTCTCCACACGTGAATGATGTCGTGTCCTGCAACCACAATCGTATACCGTCGAGCCCACCTTTTACTTTGTTTCTTGTTACTTTAACAATTAACAGTATCATTACTTTTATTTTCCTATTGATTTAATTGTTTTTAATGACTAGTGGGACCCATAAACCGATCCATGTGTGTGTAAGCAAAAAAACGTAGTACTGAAAAAATAAGATAAACCGACTCAGTGTGATATTTATGAATGAATGGTACAGAAATAATGGATTCCAAGTTTACGTGTTTCGACATAAAATTATATCCAAATTAACTAAAATGTATAGAAATAGAACTGAACTCCTATATTCAGTTTCATTTTCTTTATAAAACCAGAACTAAAGTAAAACTATAGACATATGCAAATCATTTCTGATTAATTGTATAATTAAATAGTTGTAAATCCATAGTTAGAATATTTGCACAATTATTAAAATATAATCAAAATATTGAGAACTCTTCTTTTTTTTTACAGAAATTATATAAGAACCCCTATAATTCGAAAAGAATCCATTATTAAATTCGGACTCTTCCATGAGTTCCATGCTTTATGTTACTAAGTAACACAATAACTGTAGAAATAGAGTCTTTTAATAAAGAGAAAAAAAAAACCTTTTATCTATAAGTAGCGTTTGTATTTGTCTTTTTGATTCTCTTTCTTATAGATATCAAGATCGTGAGTGAGTGAGTGAGAGAGAGAGATAGAGCTATGTCGTCCTCGGCGGTCGAGTATTTGGTGGAGCAAAGGAGACGTGGCGACGATGGTAACGGCGGAGATACGATAAAGAAAGGCGAGCTTGATCATTTGCTTCTACGAACTTCATCCGAACCGACAATTGCTTCCGAAGCTTTTCTTAGAGCAGCAACGTTACTCAAGGACCAGGTGCGTAAGATAAGAACATGACCACCATACGGCTAATATAAGTTAGAATGGCGTGCATATATATATATATTTATCGGTATATGTATCATGTATGTATAGGTTTTAGAGGCCACATGGAAAGGCCGTGTCCTGAATCCGGGTATGGTGTTGGATCCAACTGCATACACAGGTCTACTCGGCACAGCTTTTACTTGCTTGAAGTCGTACGAGATCACGAGGAACCATCATGATCTGCTAACTTGCGCTGAGATAATCGACACGTGTGCCAACGTTGCACGTGCCGCAACCAGGTGAAAATATCTTCGCTACTAAGTTCCTTGCCCGAGTATCGTCGAATAGTTGGGTTGAGTAGTAAAATGGCAGAACTGTCATTTTTGAACCAATCATTGACTATGACACATGAATAATTCTGTAAATCAACGGAATAAAAATAATATCTACACATATACCCATTAGAACTATAATTTGTCGTTTTTCTATAATATGAATAGGCACGTGACGTTTTTATGTGGAAGAGGAGGAGTTTATGCGCTTGGTGCGGTCGTAGCCAATTACAGAAGGGACCAATCAAAACGTGACTTCTACCTTGGTCTTTTTCTTGAGGTCACAATCTTATTTTCGAACTTGTAACTACTCTTCACGTTTTTCTCTTAGTTTCACCGAATTCAGACAAAAAGTAGATTAAAAATGTTGTTTGTTTATATAAGTCATTGTGTCAACGACCAGCAAATGAATCCACGTGCTAATAATAAACGTTGAACCAGATCAATTGATTATCATTATCGAAAGCTGACTTTAGATCTGTTTCCGTCCAAAACAATGTAGTTATGTTGTAAGAATGATGTGTTAAAGACTAATACTGGCTAAATTCATCTCTTTGTTTTAAAAAATTAATATTTCTTACAAGCAGCTTGCAGAGGAGAGAGAGTTACCAGCAGGACCAGAGGAAGGAGGATTTGGGATGTCATATGACCTTCTCTATGGAAGAGCGGGTTTCCTTTGGGCTGCTTTGTTCATAAACCGATATCTCGGTGAAGGCACTGTTCCTGACCATCTTTTATCACCGATTGTTGCAGCCATTTTATCCGCTGGACGAGTTGGAGCTGCAGATCATAAAGCTTGCCCTTTGTTATACAGGCAACTAATTGACTAGTGTGTTTATCTCAATTATTCCAAGAATGCCATCAAGTGGAAATTTACCTCTTTTGTTTGTTTGTGGTTTATAGGTTTCACGGGACACGATTTTGGGGTGCAGCGAATGGATTAGCTGGAATCTTGCACGTGTTGTTGCATTTTCCGTTATCGGAAGAGGATGTGAAGGATGTCCAGGGGACATTAAGGTACATGATGAGTAATAGATTTCCGAACAGCGGCAATTACCCTTGCAGCGAAGGGAATCGAAGGGATAAGCTGGTCCAATGGGCTCATGGAGCAACCGGCATGGCTATTACTTTGGCTAAAGCATCTCAGGTGTTTCCAAAGGAAAGGAATTTTCGTGAAGCAGCCATTGAAGCAGGAGAAGTAGTGTGGAAGAATGGCTTGGTGAAAAAGGTAGGTTTAGCCGATGGAGTTGCTGGTAATGCCTACGCTTTCTTATCGCTTTATCGGTTAACAGGAGATATTGTACATGAAGAGAGAGCGAAAGTGTTTGCGAATTACTTATGCTGTGTTGCGAGAGATCTCATGAATGCCACAAGGGAAGAAGATGAACATGACTATTCACTTTTCCGGGGACTAGCTGGACCAGTATGTCTCTGGTTCGATCTTGTGTCGCCAATAGATTCTAAGTTTCCTGGTTATGAGATATAACTCAGTACCGGGTAGTTTAGATGAACCGGCTGGTTGGGTTATGGATATCTTTGTGAAATGACTCCGTGGTTATTGATATGCATCTTCGGTTTCCAGTTTCTAAAAGTGCTATGAAACTCAGACATACCCATATATCATTAACCAACAACTCGTGTCTGTTAAGTAATACAATCAATGGTAGCAATAATAAAATAATGGATCAAACGGTGTTGATGGTATCAGTAAGACAACGAAGAATGCAACCGAGACCAGCTCTCTCAGTCAGTTTCTCGTGAATCTTCAAACACTGATCGCATGTGGGTCGGTCCCCAGTAGAAAGGCCTCTGTATAAGTACCTGTTCCACACAATTCAAGCAAATAAAAGATTAACACTTCCTCGTGAAGCTAAGCTAAATGGCCTGGCAAATGTAACATTCAACTCAAGAGTTAACGAGTACATTACGATGGTCAGAGCCTCCTCATTCATACAAACCAAACCCTTCGCAGAAATTACAGAAATAAATTCTAAACATGTTTATATCATGACCTAATTCGACAAAATTCTGATCCAGCCGTATCAATCGACTTCAGATGCAATCCAGACAAGAAACGACCTATACTAATTCCCGTAAGAGCAAACTACTAGAGGCTGAGGGACTTACTTCATGAGAATGTCGTAATACTCGACATCAAGAGCATTCAGCATTCCGTCAATATCCTTTATTGCCATTATAGCTCTGTGCACAACTATCCAATTAGCCGACTGCAATTTCACCGATTAAAAGCAACGATTATTATATTATAAATAACATAATCTGTTGGCAACGAACAAACCACTAAAGAGATTAGTGTGGCAGAGGAAACAGGGACCTTGCAACGTTCATCGCCAGTTTTGGGAGGAGATCCTTCAAGAGCCGTTTTCAGAGCTTCGACATGTTTGTACCTAGGAAAACGAAGTAACTGTTTAAGGTCATCTGAGACAGAGAATAAAGAAGAGAGCTTTAAGGTTTAAATCCAAGGTAAATACTGTTTGAGTAAGCTTTCAATCTTCTGCGATTTCGTTTCAATCCTCGCGATGATTGCCTCTGCATTATCAGCTTCAACAAATCCTGCTGCCCGAGCCATCGGATCTCTCTCTCTCTCTGCCCCCACTATCCAGAAAATTATCTAAAACCAAATCAACTCACTTCATATCTTCATTCAAATCGAAAAACCCACTGCATAAGAATCGTTCCTTCGTCGGATCCCCTGCATAAGAATTGGAGAAGGAATATGTTTTTTATTTCTCATATGGCGCCGAAAGTATCAATATTTTTATCTAGGTAACAGAATTACCAAATAAGAAGTACCGAATCAGGAAAACATCAATTCTAAACGGTAGAAAAAATCCATTAGAGATAATGCACATATATCTCATAGCTTCAGATCAGATCAGTAGTCCAGAAATTTAAGAACAACAAACCATAGAAGGATCAACCAGGATTCGAAGCTTACCCGAAATCAGAGAGCGATCGATTGACCGAGCGACCGAGAAAGAATCTCAGAATTGTGAAACCAACTTAAAATCGGACGCTAGGGCTTTTTTGCTCTTGGCTTGACTGAAATAGATTGTCAACAACAGAAAATTACAGAAATGAGAAATGGAACAAAAAGGTATGACCTTCCATTAATTAGATTATTTATTAATATTTTAATTCGACGATTTCCGACAACTTATTCTTTCGATTTAATGGGCTTGCGCGAGGTAAGAAACCCATTATTCATCTTTTGAGTCCGAAGTACTTTTCAACCTTCGCCCTTTTTGTGTAATTAATGGACCGATTTTCTTTCACGACATCCAACACCAACGCATGTGTGGAACACCATTTTGGATTCAATCCCCAATAATCTATAACATAGCAATAGGCAAAATATGCCATTGTATATCTCTATATATATATCACGTAAAACTAAGATTTGAATTGGTTAAACCTAAGTGGTTACAACATATGATACTCTTCGACGTTGGTAACATCACCTAAAAAACAACCCTGTATTACCATTCTCTTGTTCTTCAGTAATAGCAAGACTTTTCTAGTTCACAATGTTAAAGTTTTCTGTCAGAACTGTGGAGAATGCGCTCTCAAGATTGGTTGCATTAAATGCAGATGTCTCCAAGAAGAATAAACCTTCTTTCTCTGCAAATTCTTTACCATCTTCAATTGGAATAGCTCGTTGATCTTCAAGATCTGACTTGTTCCCAATAAGGATGATCACAATGTTCTTGTCCGCATGAGCACGCAACTCTTCTAGCCATCTTGGGATATGGTCAAAGGTTTGGCGTCTGGTTATGTCATAAACCAACATCGCCCCAACAGCACCTCGGTAATATACAGTTGTTACCGCTCTGTATCTAATCGATACGAGAAACCAAAGTGACAAACATATATGTGTAAAGAGACTTTGTAAAAAGAATGTATCTGTTTAAAGCTTATGTTTAAAAAGACTGCAGCTTTGGCTCAAAAGAATTCTGAGGCCACAAGAGTATTAGTTGCGCAGCAAGAAATTCTAGAGAAGGAGCTTGGCGAAATTCAGAAAGTGCTGCTTGCTATGCAGGTATATCTATTAACCATTAATACTTGATTTTGACCTGAAACATTATATTTCCCTACTTGTTAAATCAATCAATGTGTAGACGTGTGTGTTTTCTAAAATTCTTCCATGTTAAATCAGTTGAAGATGCCTATACTAGTTTGCTTGAGTTCACGAAAGCTGGTTGTTTCTTTGCAGGACCAACAGAGGGAGCAACTCGAGCTTACGATTGCAAAAAAACGGGAAGTTATTTGAGAGCGGTAGTAACAAGTAAGCACTTAATGAACATAAAGTTGATAAAGCAGAGGAGCTCTAAACATACAAACATATACTCATTCAATAAACCAGAGATACAATGCAAACACAAACACAAGAATAGGGTTTGTATGAACAAGTTCTTCCTGGAGTCTTGGAGCCAAGAGAGCGAGAACATATTCTGGTTTTGTTGCTGTAATGTCATCGTTGTTTGGGTTTATAGTTCTTTTTTACTTGTTTCGAATTCAAGTTTTATTCTTAATCGAAAATTCTTGATGATGCTGATAAAGATGTGAAAACTCTGGACAACTCATTCACAAGTTGCAGTAATGCTATAAAGACTAAACAGTTGTAATAATATCAAAGGGGTGGTGGCGCAGTTGGCTAGCGCGTAGGTCTCATAGCTACTGAGTGATCCTGAGGTCGAGAGTTCGAGCCTCTCTCACCCCATCTTTTGTTTTTTTTCTTGTTTCACCATAATTCCTGTCTTCACAATCTAAAGAAAAATGAAAAGCATCACTTGTATGATTTCTCTTTCTCAAGGACAGACTAGCGAAGAAAGGAAATGAAAAGTATTTATTTCTCAAGGACAGAGTTTTACTATCTTTTTCAAGAGTGAAACCCATAGCCTTGTTGTTTTTATTCAAATAGTGAATTTTTCGTGGTGTGATTTCTCTTTTCCATTTTAGGATTGTCTTCGGATTCGTCGTTTTATTTTTTTGCTTATAGTACACTGAAGGGAAACCGAATTACGGGTGGAATACCAGAATCTATTGGAAATTTTTCTAGCTTGACACGCTTTTGGAGGAAATCCATGCTCGGTAATCTAAAGAACCTCAAGTTCTTGTTAGAAATTATTCTACACGAGTGTTTGAAATCACTAGGACAAAGGATAAAAGGTTATGTCTTAATTCCTCTGTTTGTCTACTTAACCAGAACCCTGAGTAGGAATCACGTGAATGTGGCTGTCCCGGATTCACTCACCGGCCTTTCAAAACTGATAAAAATGTGAGTGGTTTTTCTGTGTGTCGTCTTCTTTCTTCCTCGTTTTTCGTTTTCCAGTACTCTTAACAACGTCATTGCTTGGAATTACATTTGCAGTTTGTTCAACTCATATGATCTAAGCGGTGAGATTCCTCAGAGCTTATTCAGAATACCATAATAGTCAGTATGAATAATTCAAACACAACCAATTTACGTGAAGTGGATTTGGGCAGTTGAGAAGATTTTCATGGAGAGAGCTTCAATTTACGTTTACCAAGATGATCTCCATTAACAAATTCCAGATTGTAAATCATTTCAGGGGATAATAAAAAAAACATTGAGCAAACATATTAAATTCATACGAACTACTTTAATGACGAAAGTTCACACCAAAAGAACAACAATCATAAGATGGTTCAGCAACAATGATAGCGTAAATATGCCCAAGGAAACAGTAAGAGACACCATATTAAAGCCGGTTTCTAGGCGGAGGATTTCGCAGCCTCAGCGGCCTCTTCTGCTGCTTCTTCCTCTTGCAGCTTCTTGAGAGAAGGAGGTGGTCTCACTACAATGCTTTTCTTCCATTGGCGGTCAAGTTTCCTTGACAACCTTTTCCCTATCCCTTCTTCAATCTCCCTCTCTCTTTTAACCGTCAACATCCGCGCAACCTAAATTTATCCACAACCAAAAGAACATGTCTTTAGTACCATGAAAGAGAGACAAGCCAAAAAGCCAACAAATTTTCAACCTGAATTTAGTTTCATCTAAAGTTTATTTGGTGCATCGGCGACTTGAAAATGAACATAGATTCATGTCTGTTTATAACCCGGCAAGCAATCAGTATGCAAAGCCAAGTCTGTCATGTTCATCTAAAGCTAGTTTGGTGCATTGGCCACTTAAATGGCTGATAGTGCAAAGCTCATGATTCATGTCTGATTGAAACAGCGTTTTTATTTATAGCAACGAGCAGAAGAAAAAGCTTACTATTTTCTTCATTCGGCGAAACTCGCTTGATTTGAACTCGTTCCTTGCCGATTTCTGGAGACGGAGCATGAATAGCTCTCCTTTAAGGTCAACAACTTCCTCGTTAAGCTCTTCCGTCGTCTTCGCTCTTATATCTTTCAATTCCGCCTCTCTTTTCGACATCATCACCACCGTAGAAGCCAAGGGTTTACGAGACGAATAAATCGTCGCCGACGGCACGCGAGCAGAAACCTGATGCTGGATTCTAACACCATGAAATGAAGACGAGGTCGAAGTCGCGGAAGCAGTTCCTCGAAGTAAAGTCACCGCCGTCCCCGGCGAGGCAATAGAGAGGCTCAGCATTGTGGCTATGGCCAAATAAGACGAATTTTGAGGATAACGAAGAAACTCTTGGGATAAGGCTTCTTATATCTTTTCGGTTGCCCCCTGTATTTACCTTTAATTACGAAATGATACAAAACGTATCTAAATTACAAAAAAAGGTCAGACAAATGGTAATACAATTAGGCTAAAAGGTCCTGTTCTCTCTCTCGATAGGTTTATAAATTTCACATGATAGCATTCAAATGAAAATTTCAGTACTTGTCTGGAAATTTCAAAACAGTCAAGATGATGAATCAACACAGTTGTGCGTATTATTGTAATCTGTCGGGAACCAAAGTTATATGTAATCAAACAAACATCCGTCTCTTTAAAAGCTACAAAGTCCAGATTTTTGCACCACGAAAACGAAAGGCTCCATGTTTTTCCTGATATTTACAACTTATCAATACATGTTTTCCAAACTTTCTGATTCAGCCGCAGAACAAAAATAATTATCAGCAGCACCCCCTTCCTTTTATTATGAGTATTCCTCTGTTTTCGGATGCACTCATCTTCATTCTTGATTCTTGTGGTCTTTCTTGTTGTTTTGAAAACACACAAATCTATGTTGGCTCACGATGTCTAGTTGCCCAACTCGAGCTCAAAGCTCTAAGCCGTTGAAAATACTCACCAAGAGCCAATAATCCTCGAGCTGCTTGTCGCGTGGTCAAGATCCGATGCATTTGTTGCAATGTCTCATGTCTCAAGTGATCAGCCTGAAAACAATACAAACAGATAAAGCTTTAACTAATGTCTTAGAAAAGTGTTCTGATGAAGAAAGAAAAAAGTAGTATCTTTACCTGATTTACAAAACTGACCAAAGCTTCTAATCTCTCCATTGCAGAAGTCACCTGAGGAATGTAACTTCCTTCACCGAGTTGTCCCGCTGCAACGCAATCCGCAAGCGTATGTTGCAACTTCTCCATACCTTGAGACAATGCATCTTCCGCTTGTTGACACGATTGTCTTAGATTGCATACATCTAGAATTTGTTGATCCGTCAAGATATCAAAATGTGGCAAAAGAACCTGCAAAATAGTTGATCAATGTAACTCTGTTTCCTTTCGAGCTCTATAAATTTACGCGATTGTTCTTCTTTGTTATTTTCTTTTACCTTGAGAAGATCTGAGGGCCGAAATCCACCAATCCATAGGAAAAAACGTTCTGCAGAAGTTTTCCACATCCCTGACATGACGAAAAAAACATCTGCTTTTGCAGCTACTGATTTCATCTGGAAAAGCTCAAAGTAATGTTTCATGCCGTTTTCAACTAGTAAACGAAGCTCAACATCGCTAACATGTCCATGCAAAACCGTTCTTAGTTCGCATATCTGTTTGTTTTGTTCTTCAACCCAATGTCCATATTCCATCTCAAATGCAGCAATCCCTGTAAAATAAAATGATTTTCACCATTATATCTTGATGCACGAATTTTTATTCTTCTAACACAAACTCAATTGTTCTTGATTGATACAAACCGGGATTCACAGTTTCAGAGAAACCGATAGAATTGGTATCTATGCTATTCCCAACGTAGAATCCCTGAAACCATCCAATTTCTATCAGAATTTGCATTTGGAAATGGGAAGAAAGCGAGTATAAACTTCACTTCATGAACCTGTTGTCTAGCACGATCGAGTTCTTGTTCTAATTGAATTAGCTTCAGCCTGCTTGTTTCCAGCTGCTGAACATAAGCCTACAAAAATAGAATCTCCAGTTGAATAAACAAAAAGAAACAAGATAAACATATGATAATCCCAAGGGAGTAATCAATGTCACAAGCTTTTCTTACTTTCTTGCGCAAGCGACTTTTCCTAGCAGCCTCGCGGTTTTGAGCAAGCCGTCTTTGTATCTGCAATGATATAAAGATTCGGTCTATACGACCTGCAGATTAAATAAAACTGATATGAGCATTAGTAATTAGTGATTACCTTATCAGGATGTCTGGACGTGGAAGCTTCTTGATCAAACATGTGAGGAGTTCCTGTTGTTCCATGGGAAGTATCCTCTGACTAGAAAAGAAATGAAAGCTTTTAGATTTCTGAAAATCAGAATTTTATCATCAGGAGATTGAAGAACAATGGTGGGAAAAAAGTTACCAAATTGTTGTCGAGTTTCTGATTATTGGGTACTATAATGTGGCTTGGAGTGTTCATATTCCCATTGCTAATATTGCTCTTGAAACTTTCCCCCCACATACCAATTTGATGGAGAGGCTCGTACATACCAACTCTTCTCGGTGGCACGAAATGTGTTGATGTTGAATTCATACTTCCCTTAGCTGGAAATTAAGAAAACAAACTTTTAAACTATGTGCATAAACCAAGAAAATCAAGAAAGAACCGATCTGAAAAATAAGCATTAGGTTTCTCAACAAAAGTTAGATCACAGAGAGTTGAACAAACAAAGTTAGTAAAAGAAAAAAGTTGAAATCGTGATGTCTTTTCACCAAATTCTTCAAAGAAAACAGGATAAATAACAAAAAACTCAATTTCCAGAGATTTTAGAACAAGAAGAAATCTGAGAGAAACATAAAGATTCCCCAAGATCTTGGAGAACACCAAAAGATCACAACTGAAACATATGTTATGACAGCTAAAAGAACATAAAGGTTGTAACTTTATTAACTTTTCTAACTCCTCATATTCCTTTACAATCTATAATCTACAACAAAAAGATAGAAACTTGCCTACCCAGGAAAAAAATTTATCCTCAATAGGATTTGAAGGGTGATTAATAGATATGATCATAGAATTTTTGTTAAGGAGATAAAAAGCTTCAAAAGTCCAGTTTCCACTTATTGGGAATGTCACTTTATTTCAGCACTAACGGTGGACCAACTTAATAAGATTAACAGTGAAAAACTCCTTAAAAGGGAATTTCTATTCACTGGTTTATTAAATTCTTGTACGCAACTATAGGAGAAAGCTGAAATCCAATTAAGCGATAACATCAGAAAAAAAAGCAAAAGCCAATCATGAAGTCAAACAAACATATCTAGAAATGTGAATTAGATTAAGAAAAGTTATTATTACAATACAATTCTGGGCAATATTCGAATCAGTTCCAGCTTCAATTCCAAGCAACTCAGAAAATCAGATTGAAGTAATCATCGAGACTTAATACAATCGCTGGAGAACAAAACGGGTAAACAAAATTAACCAAAACAACCAATAAGATAAAAAAAAAGTTTTTAACAGAGCAAAGTCAAAGTACGGATTTTGATATAAACGACGCAGATAAATCTCTGACTTTTCACCTTTTTTCTCTCTCTCGCGTTTACTACGGAAAACAAAATCTTCTAAAATGTCTAAAGCGGTTAGGAAGAAGGATCTAAAGCCTAACCTTCTGATGGTTTCTCGCGTCAAAGCAGCGACTTGAAAAAAGGCGAACTTTTGTCGCGAAAACCATGAAAGAAAGAAAAAAGAAGATTTTTTAGCGACAAGATCGAACGTGAAGCCCAGAAGTCGGGAGTTCGAATCTGACCGTAAACAGAAGGGATTTAAAGAGTTCTTCCTTCTGTCTCAGAAACTGAAGTCTCATCATCTTGAAGAAGAAGAAGAAAAAGAATCATGCGAGAACACGACAACTTAAATGAGAACCTTTGACAGAGTTATTTTAAATTTTCCATCGTTCAGAAAAAAAGAAGAAATCAATTAATAAAATGTTTATCTTTTATCAAAAAAATTGGGTGGGTTATCGGTGATTGTTTGTCTTTAAGCATACGTAGCTACAGTGAGTCAAAACCAATTATTACATGTTTTTTTTCTTCCAATTATTACATGTTTCTATACTATTTCTCTTCGGTTTCGAAATAATACAAAATTACCGGACTAATCCCTTTGTGAGACAAAACTTTTACCACATAAAATTCTCAAATAAAAAATAAATTTTATTACAGATAATTTTCAAAAGTAAAATGATTTGCAGCGTATTATAATACAATTCGAATCTCTAATATATTATTTGAGAAATCTTTTAACAAAATAACCTTATCATGACGTGTTAATAACAAAAATACTTTGCTGACGTGTCAACACCACATGAAGTTTCAGCTTAAATATATAAAAGGGTTTAATTTACTAGAATAATTACAATACATGCCACTGATATTAATTTGGTTAGAGAATAAATATAATTTATTCAACTAACCAAAAAAAACTATTACATTTGCAAAAACAATACTTTTTATTTCTTTAAATTTTTTATACGTTAATTTATAGATAATTTCAAATAAATATAAATAGATTTAAGTTACTACCGTAATCTCTAATACATTATTTGAGAAACATTTTAATAAAATAACTTTACTCTGACGTGTTATTAACAGAAATATCATGTTGACATGTCATCACTAAAGTAAATTTCAAATAAATATATAAATGAGTTTAACTTATTAGAATAATTACAAGTATATCATTGTTATTAATTTGGTTATATAATTAATCTATTTTATTAAATTAACAAAAAAATACTATTAAATTCTTAAAAATAATTATTTTCTTTTCTTAATTTGTATATACAAAAATTAATGTTAAAAGTAATTTTAAATAAAAGTTAAAATTATATAAATATTTTATTTATATTTACTAATAAAATATAATTTATGAATATTTTTCCCCACGCATGACGTGGGTATGAATCTAGTCTTGGTATTAAAAGAAAATTACATGTATTGCTAGTTTACACTCAAAATAAAAAAATAATATTAGGTAATTCGTTTTATATTGAGATGTCATGTCTCCACTACTTGGCTGATGTGCGCACCAGGTAGATCCATTTTTTTATTCTCTTCTATATAATTCTCCATTGTCTAGTGTTCTCTTCAATTTACAATCTTTCTACTTTCTAAATTGCGCAGTTCCGCTTTTCTAACCTACGCATAGTAACTAAATTTCGTTACGGTTTAATTTCCCGGGAAAATGGATTTTGCGGTTTAAATCAGAAAGGATAAAACCAGCGCGTGTTTTATACTCGCGGAATCTCGAGTGAAGGAGGGGGTATGGAGAACTTGAGATTCTGCTTCGATTATAGTGACGTAGTAACGGCTTCTTCTAAATATATAATTAAGTTCTAAATATATAATTAAGTTCTAAATATATAATTAAGTTCTAAATATATAATTAAGTAATCTGTAGCCAATAGTACAACAAGCTGTTTAAATTATATAAATACTGGTATTTATCCTAATATCATAGCCGTCTCATTAGATATTTTCAGACTTATGAAAATTTAAATATAAGAAACAAAAATTACTTTCAATTTTTTTTCAACAACTAGTTATATATTATAATCGTACATGCTAAAATATTGGTTAAGCGAATGACCAACATGAATTGTTCTTAACAAGCAACGTTTAATTAATCTAATATTCATGAAGATACTAATATCCTAATATATTATCTGAAAAACTTTTTAACAAACTAACTCTATCATGACGTGTTAATAACAAAAATGTCATGATAACGTGTCAACACCACAACGAATTTCAGTTTAAATATGTAAAAATATTTAAGTTACTAGAATAATTACAATACATGTCACTGATATTAATTTGGTTAGAAAATCAAAATATTTTATTCAACTAATCAAAAAATAGTATTGCAAAAACAATAATTTTTATTTTTAAAAAATTTTAATACGTTAATTTGTAAATAAATATAAATAGATTTAAGTTATTATCTAATCCCTAATATATTATTTGAAAAATAATTTTAAAAAGTAATTTTACTCTCATGTGTTATTAACAGAAATATCATACTTACGTTTCATCATTAGAGTAAATTTCAAATAAATATATAAATAGATTTAACTTATTCAAATAATTACAATATATATTATTGTTATTAATTTGGTTAGAATATTAATATATTTTATTAAACTAACCAAAAAATATTATTAAATTCATAAAAAATAATTATTTTTCTTTTCTTAATTTATATATACAAAATTAATGTTAAAAGTAATTTTAAATTTTTATTTAAAATTATATAAATATTTAATTTATATTTACTAATAAAATATAATTTATGAATATTTTTTCCGGGTAGAAATCTAATGTATAGATAACTAGTGCAATATAGTTAATATTTAATGTATCGATGATAACATTAATTGATACTGCAAAAGGATCCATATATTATTCTTCCTTTTTCTAGGTTTTATTTTATTTATGTTAAATCAAGAGCCATATATTCTTCTTGTTAATAATAAAAGTTATAACTGTATAATAAACAAATGAATGTTAGCCTTTGGGTGTCCAAACAGGCTAGATTAATTAGTAGAGTTAATTAGGAGAATGAATCACCTAATTGATACTGCAACCTTTTTAATTTATGTATGTTGGCTCTTCAACCTCTATAGGAGACAATTATGCATTATTAGAAATTATAAAAAAATTGTTTGGTTGTGGACATAAAGAAAAGTCTTACATGTCTTCGTTGATTCCCACATTTAGATTTTAGACCAATAAACTCATCATTACACATATAACATAAGGGTAACGATGTTTCATGGCCATTACATAGAGAGCACAAATAATTATTTTCTTAAAGATAAGTCCACAAATTAGGTACAATAAAGAAATATATATTGGATTGTCTAGTAGGAGATAACTAAACAGAATTGGATAAGTTTAATAAGTTATGATTTAATCTTCTTCATTTTATGAAAGTTATATCGTGCAAATGATGTATGCAGAGTTCCATATAATTCACATGACGGTGGCTTTTTAGCCATATGATGATAGATATTGGAGATTTTTCATTTTAAGCTCTATCCACATATTAAAATATAGGTTTTTTATATGAAAAACATTATTATTATTATAATTATAAAAACGAGAAGATAGAAAAAGAGACGTCACGCATAAACATTTATATATGCTTTATCCTATTTCTAGAATTATTCTCAAATGCTATCATATAAAGTGGTTTGCCACCACGAGTGGCTACCTCATCTTTGTTTCTTTTTCACTCATTTTTTTGGCATAAACGAGGTTTTTTTCCATCTTTGTGCAATAATTATTTATATGAATTAATTATTATTTCCAATAAGTTGTGTACAAATTACAATTTTGAAGCTTATAATTTGTTCAATACAAAAGAAGTTGTTAGGTTTACCATTGATACGGTTTGGCTTCCTGATTGGTGGAAGCATATGTAAGAATGAGTTGGTATACTATTTACACATTCTATATAAACAATTTGACGATTGTTCATTAATCTATTGACTTAACTTATTGATTGGGTTCTATAAACGTTAGTAACTGGGGAAAAATTTAATCTGAATCTCACCCAAATTTTCAGGGTGTTAGGAAAAAAATGCACACGCCAAATCATTGATTTGTGATCTGATTGATTTGGTGTCATGCAGTGGCACGTGCATGTGCTTAAAAGCAGATTCAATGTTTACTAAGGAGTTGTATATATAATTAAATGTAATGATAATTTGAAATCAAATTTAAATAATCGTCTAGGGACGTTATTAGAACTTGGAAGTAGAGCAACCTTTGGCCCTCATCGTCAGACCATATCTGTTTTATTATAATAACTAGATTTATATTTACGTATGGGAAAAAATAGTCGTAAATTATATATTATTAGTAAATGTAAATTAAATATTTATATAATTTTAACTTTTATTTAAAAGTAATTTTGACATTAATTTTGTATATATAAATTAAGAAAAGAAAAATAATTATTTTTTATGAATTTAATAGTATTTTTTGGTTAATTTAATAAAATATATTAATACTCTAACCAAATTAATAACAATGACATGTATTATAATTATTCGAATAAGTTAAGCTTATTTATATATTTATTTGAAATTTTGTATAATGATGAAACGTAAGTATGATATTTGTGTTAATAACACGTGGGAGTAAAATTATTTTCTTAAATTGTTTTTCAAATAATATATTAGATATTAGATAGCAACTTAAATCTATTTATATTTATTTAAAATTATTTATAAATTAACGTATTAAAAATTTTAAAAAATAAAAATTATTGTTTTTGCAATGTAATACTAGTTTTTGGTTAGTTGAATGAAATATATTAATTTTCTAACTAAATTAATATTAGTAGCATGTATTGTAATTATTTTAGTAATTTAAACTCTTTTATATATTTAAGATAAAATTCTTTTATATATTTAAGATAAAACTGATTGTTGCAATTGCTGATGGACAAGACGTTTTAGGTCATTGTTTGCGTCATACGACCATGTAAACTTAATTAAGTAATTTTAGGTCATTGTTTAGCTATTAATGTATTAGGTAAAAATATTAATGCAATATTCATTCATATCATTTTGTATTGAACACCAAACAAATACCAAATCCTACTAACAACTTTTGTAGATCTGATTCTTTTGTTAAACAAGTCGAGTGTTAAAAAGAGATTCTCGAGAGGGAAAAGAAAGATTAACCAGCAAATTAGAATACTAATTAGATTAATAAATAAGTAATTGGATATCATGCAATGCCCCTAGAGGACTCGGAGAAGACGTCAGAGTGTAGAAGAAGTAGATACACTTATCCACTTAGGTGTAAAGGTGTCATGCTTTAATTAGTTTGGTATTATACTCAATATTTTAGATAAATATTCGATTTTTTTTATAAAAATATATTACCTACTGTACTTGTTTCCAATCAAAATTAGACTCCTAATAATCGACAAAACAAAACAAGAAAGGCTTCTTAATAGTATAAGCCTTTGACCTGTTGAAATCTCTAAAGAGTTTTTGTCTAACCCTTTTATATCATTTGCATAATATTCAGAAAACAAGTAATATATGATCATAACACATTCTGGATAATGATTTTAATAGGATTATTTTCTCTTTTTATAAAGACAAATATACATGAGAAAATTCACTAGAAAAGGTGGATTGGAAAAGCAAGTGGAAAACTTAGCTGTAATTAATCTTTGTAAAATTTATTTAGTAATTTATATTTTCATATTTCAGGAATGTTAACTCTTCCTCGCATGAGGCCCATATAGTAAAATTGTAAACAAAAGTATGAATGACCATTGGGCTTCGTCTTACCTTTGGGCTTGAAGCAACTTCATGTCTGAATCATAAAGTTAAAATAACTTTCTTTTTCTCCAAGCGGATAGTTTCATATATAATTATCCGTTAATATCTCTAATATATTATTTAAAATTTTTTTTAATAAAGTAATTTTAACGTATTAATAACAAAAATATCATGTTGATATATTAATAACAAAAATGTCAACACCTCAACGAGTTTCATCTTAAATATATAAAAGAGTTTAAATTACTAGAATAATTACAATACATGTCATTGATATTAATTTGGTTACAAAATTAATATATTTTATTCAACTAACTAAAAAATAGTATTACATTTACAAAAAACAATAATTTTTATTTCTTTAAATTTTTAATACATTAATTTATAAATTATTTAAAATAAATATAAATAAATTTAAGTTATTACATAATCTCTAATATATTATTTGAAAATAAAATTAAAAGAATAATATTACTCTCACGTGTTATTAACAAAAATACTATGATTACATTTCATCATTACAGTAAATTTCAAATAAATATATAAATAGTGTTAACTTATTCGAATAATTACAATATATGTCATTATTATTAATTTGGTTAGAGTATTAATATATTTTATTAAATTAACAAAAAAATACTATTAAATTCATAAAAAATAATTACTTTTTCTTTCTTAATTTATATATATAAAAATTAATGTTAAAAGTAATTTTAAATAAAAAATTAAATTATAAATATTTAATTTATATTTACTAATAAAATATAATTTACGAATATTTTTTCTCACGAATAACGTAAATATAAATCTAGTGGATACTGAAATCGTGATAAGTCATGGATTAATATATTAATCTGTTAACAAATCAATAATACAAAATTAATAGTGAATCCGTACGCCGATGACATGAACCTGCATACAATTAATTTAAAATTATATTAAAAGCCCTGATTTTCATTTAGTGTATTTCTATTACAAATATAAAAAGTTAAAAACAATCCCATTGGAAAAAAGTGACCTACCCACCTTCTCACGAAAACCACCGGTACCAACAGATTCGGCACGATTAAACAAAATACCATTAACCATATTTTAATATTATATCAGACAAATATTGACCCAATCTTATCCAACACCGTACGTCAAAGTATTATATATACCTTCTGGGTTGAATTATCTTATTGTACAGAACCAGACAGAACCGGATATAACCGATAAAAAGAGAGATCGAGCGATTAAATTAAAATGGCGGACATAGCGATTTTGGTGGCGGAGGAGTATGAGCGGAGGGTTAGACAGACGGCGGATTCGAGATCGGCGTTGGCAGAATTTGATTGGTGGAAGAGTTTTCCAGCGAAGATGACTATAGGAGTCAACGAGAAGAAGATCGAGAGTTTCATGAAGAAGTTTGAGGCTAAATCTCAGTTTGCTCTCGCAATCTCCCGTGGCTTCTTCTCTGCTTGATTCCATTTCCGTTCTTTCCTTCTCTGTTTTTTTTCTTTGGGTGAGTTTATGTAAATATGTAAATATGAATGGATATCTAAATTAATCAAATGTAGTTTTCTGTTTATTTTTAATCAAATGTTTGATATGATTTTAGGACTCCGTCTTCTCCATCGAATCACTGAGAGTGAATGATTAAACAAATCTCAATGGACTTCTCTGTTTAATGAAAAGTTTCTGGGGAAGAATCCTAATAATTTAAAACTATTACATCCTTTTGCTGTGTTGAGAAACTTCGGCGCAATTTTTGCAATTCGACCTTTAAATTCCGAAATTCTCTTAAAAAAGTATTATAGTTTCTTTTGAACGGAATTAAAAAGTATTAAGGTTTGCGGCCTTATCCGAAACCTTTGAGAGCTAAGAATGGGAAGCAGCGACGACATGCCAGTGGTTCTTATCACCGGATGTTCTCAGGGAGGAATCGGTCATGCGCTGGCGCGTGAATTTTCGGCTAATGGTTGTCGAGTGGTGGCGACGAGTCGATCGAAGAGCACGATGGCCGATTTGGTGAAAGATCCGAAGTTGTTCGTGGAAGAACTGGATGTTCAATCGGAGCAGAGCGTGAATAAAGTTTTGTCGAAAGTTTTCGACAAATTTGGTCAGGTTGATGTTCTTGTAAATAACGCCGGAGTTCAATGTATCGGACCTCTCGCGGAGACTCCAATTTCAGCAATGGAAAACACCTTCAATACCAATGTGTTCGGTGACTGAAAAATTCGAATCCTTTCTCATGATAAAATGCCTGACTCAAGTTTTCTGCAATTCAAACTCTTTCTCATGCCTGATTTCGCTATTTCATGGATTGAATTTTGTGATCTGTCTGGTGACTTGGGCTGTGACAAATGCTTTAAAAAACTGAACTTTATTAGAGCATTTGCAGGTTCCATGAGGATGACTCAAGCTGTTGTACCTCATATGGCATTTAAGAAAAAGGGAAAGATTGTGAACATAGGAAGTATCAGCACTATGGCACCTGGACCATGGGCTGGGGTTTATACGGCATCAAAAGCTGCTCTTCATGCTCTTACCGACACATTAAGGTTTTAGATTTCAGCAATCTTCTTGACCAGTTCGATCATATCATCTAATATACTATCTTGTTTTGTCTTTGTCTCTTCCAAAGGTTAGAACTTAAGCCATTTGGGATTGATGTAATCAACATTGTCCCAGGAGGTATTCAATCCAACATAGCCGACTCAGCGATAACGAGCTTCAACAAATTACCTCAGCTTAAACTATACAAGCCATTTGAGGAAGCTATCCGTGAGCGGGCGTTTTTTTCACAAAATATAAAGGCAATACCTGCAGATACATTTGCGAGACAGACTGTGTCCGTGGTGCTGAAGAAAAACCCACCGGCTTGGTTCTCTACAGGAAGGTTATCTACCGTCATGCCGATCATGCACCATATGCCCATTTTCATCAAAGATTTTCTCCTGACTAAAAGCTTTATGAAAAAGGGAACAAAAGTTGAGTAGTAGAATTTGGTAAAAAGAAACTGTTTTAACGTATCTAACAGGTAAAATTAAAAATGTTGCCTACCCATGTTTACAATTTTATACAATCAGGCTGTAAGATACAAGTCGTATAAATTAATTGAATAGAAATTGGGTCCATAAACCCAACAATTTTTTTTTTCTTTCAATTTGGTAGTGGAAGACTGAGTAAAATGAGATTGGTAAAAGAATGTTACTAATTAGATACTTGAACAATTGACTCTTAAAAAAGATAATAATAAAACCTTCTCAGAAGTATGCATGAAAGCTAATTCAGATTACTCTATGGTCCACCCGTTTAATAATTTACGGTCAAACTTTCGCAAAATATTAAAATGTTTTTAAGTTAAAATTTAATCAATCACGTCAAAAAAAAAACAAAAGAAAAGAAAAGAAAAAGAAGAAAGTCAGTAGGCCACAAAGTCCTTCAGTTCAGGAGGAAGAAGACGACTCTCCTTTCCTCTCATCTTTTCTTCTCCATCGTCCCACAAAATCTCCGAGGCACGAAGATGGATTCTAATCCCTAATTCCACCCAAAAACCAAAAACCTAAACAGTTTCTAGAAATCATACTCACCACCAATTTCTGGCCGTTGATTTTTGCAGATGGGTAAAAGCGGACGGTTTAGATGGAACCCTTTCAACAAATCGTCTTCTTCCTCTTCATCTTCACGGCAACAGCAACAACAACAACCCCCCGTTGAATTTCTCTGTCCGATTTCAAAATCGATAATGTTTGACCCTGTTGTTGTCTCTTCCGGTCAAACCTTCGAACGGGTCTGTGTTCAAGTTTGTCGCGACCTTGGCTTTGTACCCAATCTCGACGAAGACGACTCTCGACCCGATTTCTCCACCATAATCCCTAATCGCAACATGAAATCAACCATCGATAGTTGGTGCGATAGCGTTGGCGCCGAGCGTCCTCACCCGCCTGATTACTCTGCTGTCGAGAGACATTTACGGCAACAGATGCCGTCGCCTTCTTCGTCGGAAGTGGAGATTCGTGTCTCCGAGCAGGAGCTGCTCAGGGCGGTGGCGGACCGAGCTCCGATGATGATTCACCACGCTGACTCCGAGGTCATGGGAAGGAGAAGACCGGCAGAAGATTTTAACTCCACGTGCTCTTCTGATGAATCTGTAATCGTCGCTCATAGCCCATTCACTCCTCTTCCTCTAACGACCCGACCTGCTTGCTTCTCTCCGTCGTCTTCTTCTTCTGAAATCGAAACCCTAACGAAAGATAATTTCTTCGTTCCTTGTAATTCCGCCGCCGAGAATTCTCCCGAAGAGGAAGAGATCTACAACAAGCTTAAGAGCACTGATATATTCGATCAAGAGCAAGGTCTGATTATGATGAGAAAGATGACTCGCACCAAAGACGAAGCTAGGATTTCTCTGTGTTCCCCTCGGGTTCTCTCTCTCGTGAAGAATATGATCGTTTCCAGATACAGCCTAGTGCAGACGAATTCGCTAGCCTCGCTAGTGAATCTCTCGTTGGAGAAGCAGAACAAATTGACGATCGTACGGTTAGGATTCGTTCCCCTTTTGATCGACGTTTTGAAATCGGGATCCAACGAAGCGCAGGAACACGCCGCCGGATCACTTTTCAGCCTTTCCCTAGAAGACGATAACAAAATGCCGATTGGAGTTCTAGGAGCGCTTCAGCCACTGCTTCACGCGGTACGAGCCGCGGAGAGCGACCGGACGCGCCACGATTCGGCTCTAGCACTATACCATTTGTCACTGAACCAGACAAATCGAACGAAGCTGGTCAGGCTCGGAGCGGTTCCGGCGCTTTTCTCATTGGTCAGATCCAGTGAATCGGCGAGCCGAGCGCTCTTGGTGATTTGTAACCTAGCTTGTTGTAGTGAAGGACGATCGGCGATGCTTGATGCGAATGCAGTCGCGATTCTCGTCGGAAAGCTGCGGGAAGAGAGAACGGAGTCAACGGAGAGTCGTTCATCGTCATCGGCGCGTGAGAACTGCGTGGCGGCGTTGTTCGCGTTAAGTCACGAGAGTCTTCGATTCAAGGGGCTAGCGAAAGAGGCGAGAGTAGTGGAGGTGTTGAAGGAAGTGGAAGAGAGAGGAACGGAGAGAGCGAGAGAGAAAGCGAAGAAGATTCTTCAGCTGATGAAAGAGAGAGTTCCGGAGGAAGAAGAAGAAGAAGAAGAGGGCGAAGGATCGGAATGGGACAGAATAATTGACTCGAACCGGTCGATTCGGTCGAGATTCCGAGTTGGTAGAAACAGAATGGTCACGCAGAATTCTTCAGGCTTCTAAAGAGTCGCATTCTATTTGTTTTTGTAGACGAAAAATGTTTTTAAAAAATGAAATGGAAAAAAAGAATGGTTGGGATGGTGTAAATATGTGTTTTGTCACTTTGTGTATAGACATTAATTATGTTTTCTGCCAACAAACAAAAAATGCGATTTCTGCATTTGGGCATCTTTTTATAATAGGAAATGTGAATGTAAAAACCAAAACATAAATATAAAGATTCTTATGACTGGCAAATAAATGTACATATTGAAGTGTAACTATGTTACATTTTTACAGTAAAAGAAGTAAATATGACTAAACTAAACAGCTTAAGGTACTTTTGAAACAAAGATTTGTAATAAGAAAGGTTACTACTACTTTGTACAAATGCAACATCACAACAAGAAAAGTGGGTCAGAAACTATCTAAAAACTAATCGACATTTTCAAAAAATTAAGAATGGGCTGGAGGTTTATAGTACAACATACCAGGTGGCTGAAATCTCTGACCTTGTTGCGATTGTTGCTGAGCTGCGTTTGGTTGATTATTCATCATATGTTGCAGCAGCTGTCCAGGCGGCATTAACGGTATGTTACCGAATTCACGAGGCAAAAACTGTGGAGATGCGCCCTGGTTTTGTATTATATGATACTGAGGATTTTGATGAGCAATTGCGTTTGTGTCTGAACTATTTGATTTGGTTAGACCAGAAGTCTTTGTAGCTTCGGCTGCAAATGAAGACAGAACAGAATGCATTATCATTGATGAATTTGTTGATGCTGTTAGCATTGCAGCTATTGATGCAGCCGTGATTTTCTCTGATTGGCCTGATGTTCCATTGTTGTTAACCAGTGTTTCATTATTCAGCAGTATCTGCATCTTCTGGACTTCCTTGGTTTGTTCTTGTGCTATCTGATGATTAAGAGAGTAAGATCCAAAAATCCATGAAATGCCGAAAAATCCGAATGAATGGCAAAAACACGAAATGCAGATTCATCAATACCATTTTGACATCAATGTTGCGAAATGGTTCATAGGCTGATCCCATAACCAAACTGAAGTGAAATAAACCGATTGGATTTCCAAATTTTCATATCCGAACAAACCAAATATTACATTAACCGACTAAAACCACAGTTGCTTTGAAACTCCTTAAAGGTATCTTTTTCGAAGAGGATAAACAAAAAGCTGAATCCAAGCCAAAACTGCATGGCTTAAAGGTACTATGTTTCATACACTGGAAAAGAAGAAACTGACAATCTGATTGGATACTCCTAGGCATAAATAATAGAAATCAATCATTCATTACCTGTATCTGTGACTGAAGATTCTCCAATTCAGATTCCTGACACACAAAACTCTCTAAGATGGTAGAAATGTCTTATGAAAAATTATTTAACTTGCAGGAGCCAAAGACCTTACCTGTTCACGAAGCGCTTCTTTAAGATGATTTACAAGGGATGTTCTATTTTCTTCAACATACATAAGTTTCTCAACAGATTGTTTCAGAATGTTTTCTTCTTCTTCCAATTCATTTCCCAATGTTTTTCTCCTTGGGTCATTTGCTGAAGATAATCAAAGATTGAGAACCAGCAGGTGTTTGACAATAGAAACGTGATGATGTAAGAAATATACATGAAAATGGAAGGCAAAGAGAGTAACAATCTTTCTCTTGAAAACAAATTGTGAATATTTTTACCAATGGAGCAGGCATCTGCAACATCTTTCTCCATCTTTCTAATCCGTTTAACAGCAGCCTTGCACTTGTTCATCTCAGTCTCTTCATTTGAGTTCTCAGCATGAACCAAATTATATGCAGATACTATCTTCTCAGTCACACCTTCATTCTGGTAGCAAAAACGCAAGCGAAGAGATAATGAAGTAAGACTGATAAAATCTCCTGGACAAATAAGTATGATAAAACTATAGAAAGAATCTTCTTACCGTTCTGGCAGATCTTGAATCCCGTTTTCCAGATTTGGATCCCTGTAATCGCTTTTTACTGATATCTAGTGGTGGAGGAACTTCTTCTGAGAGCATTACGTCTTTGAGACTCTTTGAACGAGACCCAAAGACTCTTCTCTCTTCCCATATATTAACCTATAAATCAAGAAAATAGAAAATCGATGAACAAAACCCTTAATTGGTTAAGTTCCATGTGGTATCAATATATTCCTGAATCGGCTAAAGATTCTAAAAAACTCGAAACTTTCAACAACTAAGTGAATCACAAGTTCACCAGGATCTGCTGCAAAGGATAATTCTTAAGAACAGACTCCGGCACTTACCTGTTAAGGTAATAATAAACATGCAACATTATTCAAAAACATGTCTTTTCCGGCAATTACTTAACATATTCAATCACACTAACTAAATCCGAAATCTTAATTCAACGCGAAAAAAGGTCTCGAAAACATCAATAACACAAAAGCCAATTCTGCAGCGTTAATTACCAATCGCGAGACGACGCCTTTCACACGATCATCTCCTAAGGAAACAAGATCTTTGAGAGCCACAGGAAGAACTTTCCAGAACTCTTGGACGAACTCATTACCCTGACGCTTGCTGTTCTGAAGAATGTCGTTGGAAAGGTACAAGAGAGGCACTTTCTGGGCCATCTCTGTACCGTGAAACTGTTTCTCCCATGTCGTAACAACTAACTCAGCTTCGTTGCGATGGAAAATACACCACTGTGATAGAGCTTATCAAAAAAGGGTCAAGAACCAAACAGTTCAGGATTGCGATATACAAGACACAAAGATCAACAAGAGAATTAAATAAAAACTGACGCAATGAATTAGATATACACCAATGTGAAAAAGTTTTATCCAAAATAGGATCAAGATTAAAAAAAAATCAAAATTGTGATATACAAAACAAACATATGTAATCAAAACAACAATATGATAGATTTAAGTAAAAAAACTGGAAATTTTCTTGTTTCAATAAAGGATACATTCGATGGATTGCTGAGTGCTGTTGAGCTTCGTGATCTTATCAATCAGTATCTCTTCACTAAACACACTGCCCATCCCAAACCAAAACTCCAAAAGCAACAATAAAAAAGGAGAAGAAGCTGAAACACAGAATGAGGAGAGAAGGTGGAGAAGAAGACGACGGAGTTAGAAGGAAACGACGGCGTTTGACACGAGAATGAAGCCCTAATCCTTAAGAATGAGAAACGCATTCAACAAATTAATCAAGGTGCTCTCTTCCCTTTGTCATAACGCCGTCTGCCATTAATTTCTAACTTCAATTTTTCCATTTTCGCACTTTTCATTTCTTCTTTGCCATCAATCTCATTTCAGTTTTTCTAAAAAAGTTCACTTTCTATTTTTTGTTCTTGAAACAAACCGTAAGAGAAAGACGACCAGCAACAAAAATAAAAATGTTCATTTTGGGCCTTAATCTGATATAAATAAGCTTTTTTCTATTCAGACCACGAAGATCTTGAATTCAGATCCAAAGCATAATTAATTTTAAAATCACTTAATAGAAACAGAAAAAGGTGTAAAATGAGTAGTAGTGGAATGATCGTGATTTTCCACAAATCTCGTGTTTATTTATTAGTTTAAAAACTCGATAAAAAGAAAACCTTTCTTTGTCAACGAAAATTCAAAAATTATTTTATTTCTTTTTTGGGGGGTCGATGTTTCATTTATTTAGTTTCTATAAGGAAAAATCGTGAGATGTCGTCTCCAACATAATGAACAAAAGATACATATGCACTGGACAAAATCTGCAGTAGTTTGGTTTCATGGGAGACAAATCTATTACCATGCCACAACAACAACAAAAATAATACTAAACCATTAAAACCTAAACAAATGAGAATGCGACAATAAATCATCATGGTCAATTTGTTTTTTCAGTACCTTTCAAATCTTTTTTTGTCTAGTATTCAGAGCCGACCCTGAATTTAAAAAAACTACAAGCAAAAAAAAAATATCGTTTTACATTATTTTATCATAATATTTTCAGAATGAGAATCGATTCTTTTACTAAAATATGAAGAACCGCAAACACATTTTTGTCTCACTTAGTTCCAAGCAGAGCCGGCCCTGAATTTAATAGAGCCGCAAGCAAAAAAAATGGACCGTTTTATAATACAAAAAAAATTGGGCCGTTTTAATTTTTAAAATTTTTTGTTGTTAAAAAGACTCGAATTGAAGAACTCAAGAAAGCAGTTTACTTTTATTTACCATTTGTGCTAAGAATACTTTTGAAATAAGAGCTGATTGTTTTATATTAACATTGAAGACCGCAAAAGACGAGCTTGCTTTGCTTGGATCTAGGCCCGGCCCTGGTTCCAAGACCCGCTCTGCTAGTATTTCATCTACAAAACAAATTATACCACATTATAGATCGCACAAATGTATTACATATGTAATCATATATCTCTCAAGAACATGTGCGAACCTTGTTTGATTACTTGTGCTATTAATTGTCACTAAGAAAACGTTAAACCAACAAAACAAAACAAAACCTTTAACCAAATGAATAGAACTTTCCCTCTGCATATACCCCAAAAGATACACTTTTGAATAAAATTCGAAGACTATATATACAAGAAGTCAAGCATCATAACATCAACAACTCATATAACTTTAACGTGAATTCGACCTCTTAAAACCCAAAACCATTGGACTAAATTTAAGACGTTATTAGGGTTACAAGTGGGAATATAATACACCTAGTGTATATATTTGTGTCTGTATTAAAGTAGTGTGATCGATGTTGTGAATGAAAAGGTTTTCACCTTTTTAAATTTACGAAATCAGAAAATAAAAGAAAGTAGTGGGGAGCGTGGCTACTGCTGAAAAGGCCTGTCCTGTCTTGCCTATGAAAAACGCATTATGTACTCTACCACCCTCTTTTCTTTCTCTAGTAGTGGATCTTCTATTATAAATATATATATATATATATATACTAATTTCTTAATTTTACTGGTTTTTATATTGAATATATCATTTCTGTCTAATCACTGTTTTATTTAAAAAATAATAATACTTTAAAATAGTATTTTTTAAAGTTTTTCTTCCAAATTTAGCATCATAAAAATAAAATTCTAAAAATAGCAAAAATACTTATGTGAAAATACTTATTTATTATAAATAAATTATATATAAATTTAAAGTATTGTATTTAGGTTTATTATTTCCAATTTAGGGTTTAATTTTTTTTCTATTAAAATATAGTTTTAATACATTTTAATCTTAAATTTGTACTATTATTAGAAATTTAAACTAATGATGCTATTTTTGAAATAAAAACTTAGAAATGTGTTATTTTAGACAAAAACGTTGCTGTTACATACACACTTAGTTATGGTGCATTTTTGTTTTTGAATTCGTTTTTCTACTGAAATAAAAATTTGTATTTGTAAGACGCAATTGCAGATTAAAATGTAAATAAATAAAGATTTTGAAAATGATTGATATTCATAATATATATGGAGATAAACGTGGAAACATCATTGCAAAACAACAAAAACTTTTTATTCTCTCTCTATCGCTTTTGATGGGATTTAATTGTTTGCCCCCTAAATCTTCTAAAAATCCTTTGCCTAATCATTTGGATTTCCAAACTCCAGAGTATATATATATTCATAAAATCAGTGTTTTAAATTTGTATATATAGTTCATAAAATTGATAGATACATCCAAAGTTTTTTTTCCTTTTTCTGAGTTGCTTGCTTTATTCCTTTTTAAAAGCATTCGTGTAAGTAAATAAGTGGGGAAAGGCAGCTATATGTTGAATTAATTAAGCAGAAACAAAACCATCGATTTTCTTCAAGGTACCAAAAAGAATAGAAGATCTTGTTATATCAATCAAATAGATTCTTGTTTAACAGATGAAAGATTTCTACATAGGAGAAAGTAGAATTATAATCAATTAAACAGCTTTTTATTTATTTCTGTGTGATTGAAGCAACTATGCTTAGTGTTGTGAGATCATCCCATAGATGTAACCATCGAAGTTTGGTTTGGTGGATTATAATGACTACAATTATTATTAAATAAATAATGGGACAAGACGTTGTGACGTACTGAATGACGATAATTTAAATGTCTTGAGTTATGATGACAGTATTTTTTTATGTAAACTTGAAAAAGTTACCCTATTCTAGAAAAAGGGATGAATATTTGGGGAAGTGTCATGTGATCACCAAATGAATATGATGATTAATTAAGGATAAGCAGTGGCTAACCATTCCCTATATCTCGCCACTAATCACTGTATTTATTTACATAGTTTCTTTATATTATAGGTAAATAAACATAATGTTTCATAACTTCATAGATCCAAAATGTTGCAATTTCATGTTAGTAACAATGCAAGGTTTTTGTTTAGGGTTCATACGCAACTGTATAACAAGAAATATTCAACAGTTTTCTCTTTGTCAAAGTAATAGCATGTTTTTGGGGGGTCCCTGGTGAGTTGAATGTAGCTCTATAGACTATTGAAATACAAGTTCAAATCATACAATATATCCTACTATGAGGATACTGAAATTCAAAATCTACCAATCTCATACCCGAGCCGATGATCAAGATCATATACTGCAGTTCTATTTATACATATCCATTCCCATAAAACCGATATAACATGCATTAATAGAAGAAACAAAAAAAAAAACAGTGTTCGAATATGTAGAAAGTCATTGTTAATATTTAGAACAAAAGAGATTTAAAATCTATCCATACGTTAATTAATTAATGGTTCCATTCATCATGTGTTTTTCGCTAAGATGTTCTATTCCTTTTTTTTATGGCTAATAATAAATATGATAATAATGTAATAAAAATGTTAGACGAATCTAATCAGAAGAAGAGATTCATGATAATTCCACCGTACCTTTATTTCTAACTGCCGCTAAAATTATTCTTCTGTCGAGATGCATCAGAAGTTAGCACCATGGATTGATCTTCACCATTGATGGATCTTAACAGATTATTATCATTCTCAAATTCAGAATTATTGTCTCCACGAGTAATATGTAGGGTTGGCTGTGTGATCTGTGTCAAAGATGATGACGAAGAGACAATAATGTTGTGAAGTCCTTCAAAGTTTGTTCCCATGCCCACTTGTCCAAAACCATTACTCGTTCTCAAGCTCAACGGTTGGTCGAAAGAAGGTTTCGACTTTTCACACAAAAGTGAGTGATCCGTTATAGGGTCGTGAGGAGATTGGCTGTTGAGAAAAGGGTTTGCGATGTTTTGCGTGTTCGTATCAAAGAGAAGCTGGTAATCAGTTGAAGGAGGAGGAGGAATTAGGTAATGATGACTAGTCGTCGATGGAGGGATGAGTCTGTGGGGAAAGGGCTTGAAGGGACGTGATGAGGGTGAAGAAGAAGAAGAACCTAAGAGATCAAATCTTGATCTTGGAAATGGAGAAGATGATGATGATGATGCTAATCCGATGAAAGGAGTCGAAGGATTACCGGTGAATTCTTGAACCATGGCTCTGAAGTTTGAAGTATCTGTGGTCAAAACAGTGGTAGGCGCTCGTCTCGAGACTCGAGCTCTCTTCTTTGGATTCCGTGTTGTCGCCAGACCGTTTTTCTTGTCGGATGGGACGGAACAAACGGGACTAGTTGTGTTTGCGTTGTTTGAAACTGTTGTCAGATTTTGCTGAAGTGGGTTTGAGAAGAAGACTGGTTCTGGTTCTGATGAGATCGGTGGTTGTGGTCTAGAACTGGAGCCATCGGTGGGCTTTGTAGTCGTTGCTGACCATAAAGTATTATCCGTTGACCAACCGGTGTTGAAATAGTTAGCTATGAGAGACTCAAACTGTGTTTGACCGGCGTTGTTGGAGGAGACGGTAGTTGTGTTGGTGTTGAAGAAAGCAGAGATTGGTTGATCAGCGAGTGAGTCGTACTCTTCTTGATCTCCTCCTCCACCACCGCTTGAGGACTGCATGCTACTGCTGTTGCCGGATTCCATGGCGGAGATAGAGACAGATGATGGTTTAGAGAGAGAGAGAAATGATGAGAGTGAAGAAGAGGGTTATGATGATTTTTTGGGTTGTAGAGAAACTTCAAAAGGGAGAGGAGAGTGTGAAAGGAATTGATGGTTGTGTGGGAGAGAAAAGCTAATTAAAAGTAAACAGCTTTTTCTTATTTTCTTTTTCTAACTCTTAATTTGATCACTATTCGCCTTTTGTTCACCCTTTTTTCTTTACTTGAAACTTGAAACTTTGAAATTTGAAACTAGGGTTAATTACATTTTGGTGTATAAAAAATTAGGGTAATAGAACTATGTTTTTTTTCATCGTTCACAAGGCACAAGAGTGGATCGTTGTCCTAGATACACGTATTAACCTAGCAACTTGTTACAAAAACATTTGTGGCTTTGTGTCCTTTTTAAATAGGTAAGTGTTTTTAAATACAACTTTTGTCTAAATTAAAAATATTTTAAAGTGATTGGCCTTGAGACTAGACTACCAACTTTATAATATAATTATTTGTTAGTAATGCAAATATAAAAGCATAGGTTTTCTAAAATAAAAATTCACTATCATTGCTTTTCCAATGAGTGCCTCGAAGTGGTGTTTCCGTATGTGAATGGAATACGAGAAATGGTAGCTGGGATTTACCAATACTGACTACTCAGTGGGGGGTACAAATTTAAATATGATTAACTTTTACCAATCAGAATGTACTATTTATTTGATTTAAATTCTTAAAATCAATAAAATATGGTAATAGTGGAAAAGCTCTTTAAGATTTTCGGTAAAGGGTTTTTATGCATATGAAAAGGGATACAAGAAAATAACATTAGCTCCTCTCTTTCTTCCCATATTTTTAAGAGTTTTTAATGATATCCATGTTATAATACGTGTTCCCTAGCTTTAATTATATAATATTTAGATTTAAATAAGGAACGACACTATTTTACTACATAGATTATGGTTGTCCATGGTTTTTCCATCTAAACTTCGGATTTTTCTATTACACCACATAAACTAACAACGCACACCTTAATTTTACACGAACTATTGACATGTCTTCACAATTCCACAAATCGTTATCTTTTGAATAAATCACGACCAATTGAAATTAACTATATTTATCATATAATCCGAAAACCGACCCATTGAGTAATTGCGGTTGGCGAGATTACTCCTTTTAACCAATTGAGTAAACACAATTGTGAAAATTTGGGTTATGTGAGTTATGTGGTAGACGCAATTAACTTCAATTGACTGCGATTTATCCAAAAATAGCGATTTGGGGAATTGTGAATACATGTCAATAGTTTATGTAAAATTAAGATGTGCATTGTTAGTTCATGTAGTATAATAGAGAGATCCAAAGTTCATGTGGAAAAACCATAGATAATCATAGTTTGTGTAGTAAAATAGTGTCGTCTATTTAAATAATTGTATTTGTACCTGTGTTTCATAAAGTAGAATTATAATGAGAGGCTAATATTGAACCGTCGACATCTATATGTGTTACGATGTATATGTAGATGTGTAAATTACATGTGAAATAACGACAATTGGTATTGTAATAGAGACATGAATCAGAAGTTGTCAAACAGAGCACAGGCTTTGACCGGGTCAATGATCGTGAAACCAAATTAAATTTGCAAGTTTTTTTCACCTGATTTAATCGTATTTATTGTACTTTCCTCGAGACTAAAATGGTATTTATGGTTAGTATACAACACAAGCAAAAAAAAAAAAATCAAGGTCTGTTCAGAGTGGAAAATCTTAGAAAATATAATCAAAGGTTAAACCAGATATATAAATATAGTAAAACTTCAATAAATCAATTATTCGGAATTATATATTTTATTTATATATAAGATTAAAAGCTAATTCAAAACTTAAAAATAGCATTTAAATAGTAATAGAGAATCTTGATTATATAGAAGGATAATGAAGATCTTAAAACATATTTTTTTGGGGTTAAAATTCTATATGGATAAATTGGAGGTGGCTGCGTACTTGTTGAGGTCAGTGTCGTACTTCCTAGCTGTTGTCTACTTACCTAGATTTGCCTGTTGAAAGACCAAATCTTGAAGAGGCAAATCTTGAAGTGGAATCCCCAGATCTAACATCTTCACGTACTTTTTTACTTGTACACTATCATAAACAATTTTTTTTTAAAGAGTAATACTCTAAACTAACAATTTTTCAAGTTTTTCTTCCAAATTTAGCATTTCAAAATTAAACTCTCAAAAATAGCACAAATATTTATGTAAAAATACTTATTTATTTTAAATAAATTATATAAAAACTTAAATTATTGTATTTGGGTTCATTTTTTCCAATTTAGGATTTAATTTTTTTTCTTTTAAAATATAGTTTTAATGTATTTTAATCTTAAATTTATGCTATTATTGGAAATTTAAATTAATGATGCTATTTTTGGAATAAAAACTTAGAAAGATGCTATTTTAGACATTTACCCTTTTTAATGTACTTTTACTTGTTTCATAAATACTTTCATATATAAACCTATTTATTTTTGCTAAATAATACTTTGTTATCAAACTATTATATCTCAATGTTTTCTTACGTATTTCCGTAAAGTCAGATTATCAACATAAAACATATTGTTTTTATTACATTGGTTTGCAGGTTTTTTCAGGTGTTTAACTTCACTACAGTGTGTTTATATCAAAGATTTAATGCTGTATAAATTTAGATATTTATAAATTCTGCTCTTTTAACATGATATATACTTGGTTAAAATAAATTTTCATGGGATTTTTTTAACATTAAACTTTATTTTATTAAGACTATGGGGAAAAACTCTTTGTTATAGAGAATCCTCGCGTACGTGTCTTTTAACGAAAGAATACCACATTACGAAAAGAACCTATAAAAAAGATTCAAACTCAGCATGAAAAAAGAAAAAAAAACATCATCTTGTGGCCTTTAGTTCAAGAAGCAAGATCAGAACCAAGCCATGACCTATCCACAAAGCAAATCGTAGTGCATGAGGATGATCCAAGCTGAGAGAAGATGTAACTTTGACTGTTCTTAACTTGGTTAAACTTTCTTTCGTTATCTTGTTTCTAAATTCCTAATATATTTTTTGAGAAACTTTTTAACAAAGTAATCGTACCATGACGTATTAATAACAAAACTGTTATACTAACGTGTCAACAGCATAACGAGTTTCACCTTAAATATATAAAAGGGTTTAAGTTACTAGAATAATTACAATACATGTCATTGATATTAATTTGGTTATAGAATCAATATATTTTATTCAACTAACCAAAAAATAGTATTACATTTGCAAAAACAATAATTTTTATTTCTTTAAATTTTTAATACGTTAATTTATAAATAATTTCAAATAAATATAAATAGATTTAAGTTATTACATAATCCCTAATATATTATTTGAGAAAAAATTAAGAAAATAATATTACTCTCACGTGTTATTAACAGAAATACCATGTTTACATTTCATAATTACAGTAAATTTCAAATAAATATATAAATAGAGTTAACTTATTCGAATAATTACAATATATTTCACTGTTATTAATTTGGTTAAAATATTAATATATTTTATTAAACTAACCAAAAAATACTATTAAATTCATAAAAATAATTATTTTTCATTTCTTAATTTATATACACATTAATGTTAAAACTAATTTTAAATAAAAGTTAAAATTATATAAATATTTAATTTATATTTACTAATAAAATATAATTTACGAATATTTTTTCCCACGCATGGCGTGAGTATAAATCTAATATCTTTTTAAACCGGATGATAATTAGTTGTGACGAAAATGATATACATATACAAGATGGTGGGTAGTAACAGTTTTCATAAACTATATTATTCATTAGAACCTCCCATTATAAAAATCATAATTTAAATACAATTAACAACGCTTATAAAAAACGCTTAATATATATAACCCTTTACACGATTACGGTGTTGCCACTCTTTGGTCCCTTGAAAATCATTGATTAATACATAGTTGATATTGACCACTACTACATATGTCTACATTTTATTCTACCTTTTAATCATAATTATCCGTAAACATATGGTTTGATTTATAATAAGTAGATAACTTGCTCGATAGACTAATCAATATTTTGTAAAGGAGAAGTTACTTTTTATGGCATCGTGGATGTATTAGAGCAAGTTGTGTAATAAAAAAATTATTAATCAGTAACTGTAGTGCAAGTATAACGTTTTATCAATAAAGCTTGTGATGCAATTAGAATTGTTCAAAGAGTTAGATTGATTCATTTGATTGAGATCACTATTTATAAAAACATAAAAAATAATTAAAATTGAATACCATTTTAAAATTAAATGATGTAGGAAATGATAAAGAATTTTTAAAGAATAATACCTTTAAATAGCATTTTTTAAATTTTTTCTTTCAAATCTACTAATCTAGTATCAAAAAATTAAAATTTCAAAAAATACCATAAATAATTATGTAAAAATACTTATTTATTTTAAATAAATTATACATAAACTTAAAATATTATATTTGAGTTCATTTTTCTAATTTAAGATTTAATTTTTTCTATTAAATTATAGTTTTTAATGTATTTTTATTTCAAATTTGTGCTATTATTGGAAATTTAAAATAATGATGTTGTTTTTGTAACAAAAACTTAAAAATATTATATTTTACACAATTGTCTATCTTTAAAGGGTAAATGTCTAAAATAACACATTTCTAAGTTTTTATTCCAAAATAGCATCATTAGTTTAAATTTCTAATAATAGCACAAATTTAAGATTAAAATACATTAAAACTATATTTTAAAAGAAAAAAACTAAACCCTAAATTGGAAAAAATGAATTCAAATACAATAATTTAAGTGTATATCTAATTTTTAAAAAATAAATAAGTATTTTTACATAAGTATTTGTGCTATTTTTTGGGAGTTTAATTTTGAGATGCTAAATTTGGAAGAAAAACTTGAAAAGATGCTATTTTAGGGTATTATTCTATAAATTATACATTAAACGCTGTTCTGAAATATGTATATTTATATATGTAAAGAAAATATTAATCATTTTTTTCAAATATACTGTACGAGACAATGGAGAATATTACAACATTTGGCTTGTTAGTTTGTGTTATGTTGTCGATGTTTTATTACATCTGGTTTCACAAAATCCCATACAAATCTGTGATTGAAAAAAAGAAAACTGAACTTAAGTTGGGTATAACTTTTTTTATCAATATATTTACTTGAAAAGAGTATCTGTTTCTTTCCACATTTGAAGAGAATTTGTGTAAGCTGTTACCCACAGTTAAGCAATAATTAAAAATTTCAAACAAAAAATATTCTCTGCACTTATAAGGAATAATATTGTTTTGTCCGTTAGGTATTGTTGGTATCCTTGCTGGTTTTATTCTTTGACATCCAATCAATTGCCGCACTTGATTTCATAATACATAATAATAAGTACGTTAAGATCACACAATATCTATTTCAAAACCTTTTTCTTCCTGATATGACATATTTTATGCAAGCTAGCAATATGTGATAGGTGTTTTGAGTCTCGACAAAACATAGTTTTGAATTGTGTTAACCACTTTCATCTAAGAGTGCAAGAATGCGATTTTAATAAAAAGAACAGAATTGTGTTAACTACAAAATAATATTATACGATTAATTTGTAATAAGACTAATATTGTTAATGGTTACAAGCAGTATCGGGTTTGATTCTAAACAAAATAAACTCGTGTTTGCGGATCTCAATATTAATACAAAAAATCAGTGTTTATTTCAAAAATATTCTTATCATAATGACAAATAAAAATATATTGTTTCTTTAAATTTATCTGTTCGAATGTTCCTAATAACATAATTTTAAAAACAATAGTAAAAACAGTAAACTCAATAAAAATAAATAAAATTTAGATATAACATAAAATTACATCTGAATTTAAACCACACAACATAAATCATAAAACTACAAATAAATATTAATTACTCAATAAAACTATTTGGTACTTGTGATCGCAGATTTTTAGTCGTGTTTTAATCAGCGGTCGAAAAAATTTTTTGTTGCGACAGTCCTGCGGCTAACATGACCATAAGCTAAATAAACTTATAAAGGTATATTTGAAATATCTAATAAAATCATTGCAAGGTATATAATTATAACAAATAAAACAAAACAATTATGACATTTGAAAAGGTTAAAATTCAAATCTGATAATCAAATGTTCCGCCTTTGAAAATTTAAAATTTTGTGAGTCTATTGTATTATAAAAAAATATTCAAGATATGAAAATTTTAGGGTTGTGTTGGAGATGATCTAATAAATTGTATATGCTAATTAAATAATTCTATTTGGGAAACAAAAATAAAAATGACTAATCGATGTAAATTTCAAGTAATCATTATGAGAGAACCTTCGCAATAAATATAGTTTTTTAGATCTTCAATTTGTCGATCACTAAACCATGAAAAGTCACCATAAGGATTAACATTAAGAGACAATTGATTGGATCTCTTACAGCTCCAGCGACCAACGTCATGCTAGAAAAATAATTGATATGTTCATTGTTTGACTTGTCTATTTGATATTTTTTTTCTCATCAAGTATGATTTGTAAGCTTCGTTTCAATTGCTAGCTAAGCCCTTCGTTTTCTGCAGGTTAGGCAATGGTTTGTGAGCTACTTTGGTTTCTGGCAAAATATCGATAGTTACCATTACCAAGACATGTATTCTCCTTTGTATGTTGTGAAGAAGTCCTCTGTAAAAAAAAAGTTATTTCCACGATGAAGGGTGTGTATGATTGGTCAAAGAGGTGGTCCTGTTCCAGACAAGGAGACATGCCACGTGGCTAATTTTAGGGAAATTGGACCATTGATTTTTCTGGATTTGTGTATAAGAAATCTTCTTCGGGAAATTGGACCATTGATGTTTCTGGATTTGTTTATAAGAAGCTCAAGATCCAATGCAGTTGACAAAATCGTCCTGTCTTTCAAACTAACAAAGACTGTTTTCTCACAATCCCAAAAAGCACGGGTTGTGGAGACCCGACCCGACCTGACCTCCAAACCGACAATGATTGGGCTTTTCTTTAACAAGCTTTATATGGGCTTTACGAGTATTTGACGTTATCAAAGATTTGTCTTCCAACACGTGTCTTGAACTACACCCACTAGATTGTCCACGTGGAAGTGAAACAAATACAAAGTCTGTCCACGTGTCTCGTCGCTTGCTAATTTCGATATCTCCTTTAACAAAAACAAGTTTTTGACCAAAACGTTTTAACAGATTTGATCAAGAGAGCAAAGATGTTGCGGTTGATGCGGCCGAGAATCTGCAATAAAGCGGCAGAGAAAGTACGTTTAAGTAGCAGCTTAAGCGGTGGCGGAGATTTTCCGATCTTAAAAGGTCATAAAGCGGCTCAAGACTTATCCAAAGATACTCTAAAGTCCCATGAAACAATCAAACAGAAAGAAGGTATGACTACAACATTACATAATTAATCAATTCTGAATGAACTTATAAATGCAATCGTTTTAATCTCTTGAGAGTTTCCAACAGACCAACACAAAGTGGTTAAAAAGGAGTTCAAGATTTACAGATGGAACCCTGACAAGCCAAACACTAAACCCTTTCTTCAATCTTTCTTCATTGATCTTTCCACTTGTGGCCCCATGGTAATTTTACTGCAATTCTTGATTGAATAGATATTTAGGATTATTCTTGATCTTGGAGGTTCTTTAACTCTTAAGTGGTATCTAACATGATGAGTTGCAATAGGTTTTGGACGTTTTACAAAAAATAAAAGCAGATGAAGATGCGAGTTTGAGTTACAGAAGATCATGTAGAGAGGGGATATGTGGATCTTGCTCGATGAACATTGATGGTACTAATACTGTTGCATGTCTTAAACCTATAAATTCAGACACGTCCAAGGCCACAATAATCACTCCATTGCCTCACATGTACGTCATTAAAGACCTCGTCATCGACCTTACTAATTTTTACCAACAATACAAGTAAGTAAAGCTACCTTCTTTGTTCCGTCCGAGTTTTCGATATTTGACGAATTAGTTAAATTTTGCAGATTTTACCAATAATCTGTGTCAATAGATATATTTACGTGTTACTTAAACTTAATGTATATAGGACTATAGTTCTTTGATATTACTTAGAAATTACATAATATTTCATGATTTTTATTATGGACTCCGTTTAAGTTGAGTATAAATGTTGATTATGAAGTTAAATTTTACAAAATAGAAAAGGAACATTACGAGTGTTACCAATCATCTATAGTGTATACATTTTTATCCTCTTATGTAAACCTTAGGTTTGTTACTCTGTTGTGTTGTTCGATTGAAATTAAAGAGCAGTCGAGCCATGGCTAAAGACAAGGGAGCCACCAAAAGGAGGACGTGAACACCTACAATCACCAAACAACCGGAAGAAGCTAGATGGGTTGTACGAATGCATACTATGCGCTTGTTGTACCACATCATGTCCTTCTTATTGGTGGAATCCGGAGGAGTTTCCAGGACCCGCAGCCTTACTACAGGCGTACCGTTGGATCAGCGACAGGTAAACACATTGAAGATCTAACGGGTTTAACTAAAAAGGTGGTCATGAAAATGGGGTTTTTGTTTATTTGCCGCAGCCGCGATGAGTTTAGAAAAGAGAGGTTGCAAGCAATAACAGAGAATGAAAGCAAAGTATATAGATGCAGGGCAATCAAGAATTGTACGGCCACTTGTCCTAAAGGACTTGACCCAGCTAGTGCCATTTTGAAGATGAAGGCTAAGCATTTACTCTCTGATCCGGTCGAGAGTATCTAGGTAGACCACGACTGGGTCCTGTCCGGTTATATATTTAAAAAGCTTTTGTATCTGGTTATGTGTTTCTCTACTCCTTTTATTGATAAACGTTTTATATAAAAGATCACCAAACACGTTTTCTTACATAAAAGGAAAATACGTGCGCTCCATAAAAATAGAATCAATTGGAGAAAAACACGGATTAATTTACGGACAAATCGCCCACTTTCTTTCTAAAATATGTCCTTGCTCTCTCTCTCTCTCTCTCTTACACGACCGAGTCAGCAGCAGCAGGCAACAACCATGGAGGTGACGAATTAACCATTAATGAATTGGAATCAATTTTCAAAACTTACTACCAACTCATTTTGACATTGAATAACCTTTTCACCCCATAGTTCTTTTCTTTTTCCTTCCGTAGTTAAGACCAAAACCATAATGACACTTAATATTAAATTTATGACACCAATATAAAACACGAAACGGAAGAATCTTTGTTCTTCTTTACCGTCCTACCGAGAAAAGCCTAATCTCATCTGTCTCCTCTCTTCTTCTTTTTAAAAGATGAGATTTTTCTCTTCTCATATCCATTAATCTGTTGTTTTCTCATTTCTTTCTTCCTCTTCCTCATTCTCCAATTTCTAAGTCCTGATCCGTTATTCGGACGGAGGAAAAACGTTTAGAATTCCTCATCAGGCCGGTTCTTATGATGGAGGAGAACACGGCGGCGGCTGCGGCGGAGAGAAGATCGGGTTGTGGTTTATTGAGCGTTATGTTTGGTAGACGTGGCTTGTGGTCCAAGAAACATACTTCAGCGGATAACGGTAATCAGAAAAACACGTCTACGACGGCGACTGCCACCAACATCCAATTCACTAAATCTCCCGGTACCGAGTTTAGGAAACCACGTGATGATCAGAAGGTTTCCGCCGAGCCGATCAAAAACCAGAGATCGGTTGTTCCGTCGGCCAATCAATACCCTAACAACCATCAATTAGGGAGTTACGAGAATAATCATCAACAACGAAGTAGTCATAATTACAACAATAGTCGTAGCGTCGATCCGGGATCGAGGAAAGTGCCGAGAGAAGCCGTCGGTTTATCAGGTGAGCTTGAAAGCATGATCACCGATTATCAGAAGGCAAAAGGAACCAACGGATTGGTACGAGCTTCCTCTAGCAATGTCATGTTATTTGGAAATCTTGGTAATTTGAATCAGTCCGGACCAGCAACGGCCACATATTATGGTAATGTCAATACGCAGAGTTATGCTAATTCTGGTGCGCAGAGGACGACGGTGGCTACTCCTGCATCCATAACAACGAAAGGTCAAGATCAATCAGGATCTTTGTGTAGAGCAATCTCAACGAGAATGGATCCGGAAACGTTAAAAATCATGGGGAATGAGGATTACAAGAACGGAAATTTCGCAGAGGCGTTAGCATTGTATGATGCTGCCATTGCGATTGATCCGAACAAAGCTGCGTACCGTAGCAACAAGAGCGCGGCTTTGACCGCGCTAGGGAGAATTCTTGATGCAGTTTTCGAATGCAGAGAAGCGATCAGAATCGAGCCTCATTACCATAGAGCACATCATCGGTTGGGTAACTTGTACCTCAGGTAATCTAAAAATACCTCACTAATAAAAAAACAAGTTCTTAAAAACTTTATAGAAGATATCTTACAATTTCCGATAGGTTAGGAGAAGTCGAGAAATCGATATATCATTTCAAGCACTCGGGTCCAGAGTCTGATCCAGAAGACATTGCAAAGGCGAAAACTGTACAGACACATCTTAATAAGTGCACAGAAGCCAAGAGATTACGAGACTGGAATGGTTTGATTACAGAGACAACAAGCACAATCGCTTCAGGAGCTGATGCAGCTCCACAGGTATATGCATTGCAAGCAGAAGCATTGTTGAAGACGCACAGACATCAAGAAGCGGACGATGCTTTGTCTAGATGTCCGGTATTCGATGTGGAAACCAGTACTCGGTACTATGGACCCGTCGGCTATGCTGGTTTCTTGGTCGTCCGTGCTCAGGTTCACCTGGCATCTGGCAGGTTCGTTTCGTTCTTCTTTACAATTCTTGATTTCTTTATTATATTACACGGTCTAAACGGTATGTACTTGTCCGAAATCTGAAATGCCCCACTTTTATATCACAATTCTTTGCTTTTTCTTGTTTTGATTATAACCCCGTGTAGAACATATAGCAGTCTCAAATTGAAATCCCAGGTTTTGGTTGTCAACTATCAAATTTAAATCACAAATTATGGTTTTGTTGTTTATATAATTTTGTTTTTCTTGATAAACCTGGTAGAGTCAATGTACCATTCATATGATATCTAGTTTTATTTCATAATTCTTGTTTAAGCAGTATAAAGTATGTACTGTTTTTTCTTCTTCTCTCGATTCCTTTGAGCAATTGAGCTGGAATATATCAAGTAATTTACAGTTCATTGGATGTTCCTGTTTTTTTCGGTTTTATGGTTTGAAATCCGGTGTAGACTAGACGGTTTAATATTTGATTCTTATCAGATTCGACGATGCGGTGGAGGCAATCCAACGCGCCGGCAAGCTAGACGGGAACAACCGGGAGGTGAGCATAGTATTACGGCGGGCCCAGGCGGTGACCGAAGCTCGGTTCAGAGGAAACGAAATGTTTAAAGCGGGGCGGTTCCAGGAGGCTTGCGCCGCTTACGGCGAGGGATTAGACCACGATCCGCGAAACTCCGTCTTGCTTTGCAATCGCGCGGCTTGCTGGTCAAAATTGGGTCAATTCGTAAAATCTGTTGAGGATTGCACGGCGGCGATATCTGTCCGGCCGAGCTACCGCAAAGCTCGCCTCAGACGAGCTGATTGTAATGCCAAGGTGACAACAACAAAACCCAGTGGGGTCAATTTGAAACGAATGATAAATAATAACGGGTATTTTTGTAGTGCAGATTGGAAAATGGGAATTGGTGGTGGCAGACTACGAGATATTGAGAAAAGAGACGCCCGAAGATGAGGATGTGACCAGAGGATTGTCGGAAGCTCAACAACAACTCATGAAACGCCGTGGCCAAGATTCTTGAGAATTTTCAGGAGATTAAAAAACCAGTGGAAGGCTAATATGGATATTGAGAAAACCACCGCCGTAGTATTCCTTCTTTGATTTGCTTTTTGGGCCGGGCGAGTGACACCTGAATGACAAAATTATTTGTGTGGTTCTTTAATTTTTTTTTGAGGGGGATTTGGATGATTATTAAATTGTTTGTATAGAAATGAGATTCTGGTACTTATTTAGCTTTTAAAGAAAACAAAATTGGTCCTTCAAAGGAAATTAAAAAAAATTAATGTCCGGCCTTAAATTATTATTTGGGTTACTCAAGGCCCATATCAAAAAATATATTTTCTCAACTCCTTTTTGTTTCTTTCCTTTAAACGCTTGGGTTTACAATAGCGCTGTTCGTTTGTCTGCCGCACGCTGCGGCAGCGACCTGCGGTCAGACGCTACGGTTAGACACAGTAATATTGTTGTTCGTTTGATCGCCACAGGTTGTTGCCGCAGGTTGTATCGCAATTGTTTGATCGCAAACGCTATAATTTCGCAGCGATTAAAAATTTTGATCGCAGCTTTCTGCGGTCGATCGCAGCGTTTGACCACAGGAACATGCGGCGGTCAAACGAACAACGTTTGGCCGCATGACGGAGCCGCATGTTCCTGCGGCTACGAAACGAACATGCCTAATATATTTCCTCCATACAAAATAGTATAACATCAAATATCTTTATAACTAATGTCACAATTCATATATCCACGTTTAAAAAAATAAAAACATATTTTCCTCTCTATTAAAAATTGAAAACATATTTCTCGCTCTATTGAAAATTCGAAATCTAATTACACATGGTGGTAGTTCCGGTCGTAAACCAAGTAATTCAATTGTTCGGGAGAAATTAATTTCGAATTTTCAATTGAGCGGGAAATATGTTTTCCACTTTTCTAACTTATATATACAAACTATAGTATTAGTTATAAAAGTATTTGATGTTATACGATAGTTACGAGATGAAAATACATTGTCACCCGTCACCATGAGTAACAAAGTCACGAGTTAATACCATGAGACCTTAACCAAACTTTTTAAAATTAGATTTTAACATCTATTCATTGTAACCGAATACATATTTGTTTTCATTCTCTCACACATACACTAACATGACATCGTGTTTCATTGACCCAAAAGAAAAGAATCTCCCCACACATCGTGGGAACAACGACTCGCTGATCCTTGACAAAGTCCGAACAATGATTCCTAATCGCCGACAGCTCATACGGCGAAGCATCACGAGCTAATTATTGCCCCACTGTAAATATATCATGAGAACAAAGTCCTACACTTCTCACTCATCGTCACTTCCAAGTAACTACAATACCAACCTTGGATCACGTTTTACAATACTAAATTTGTTTGCGATGTGCACGGAGTCAACATTTTTTATTTTTTTCAAAGTAATAAATTGTTATCAAAACTATGTGATGTTCGATTGTAATTAAAAAATTACAGAAAGTATTAAAGTTTAACAAGTTAATAAGGAAAAAAAAAGTTAAGAATAATTTTTTATGTGAAGTATTACCATTTCCGTTTAAATTTTAAGTTTATAGATATAAGTTTTGTTCGTTTGGTCGACGCAATCAGATGTGGATGCGGATGCTGCTGCGGTCAACCCTGCGATTGTAGATGTGCCAGATGTTGTTCGTTTATGTGTCGCAAACAGTTATAATTACAATTGATCGCAAATTTTTATTCGTATTGTTATTTTAATCAACGGTCAAAAATTGCAATAAATAATGCTATATCTGCCGCATATACCAGCGGCAGCTAAACGAATAACAATTTGTTGCTGTCGCAGCCGTAGATTCATGTGGCTGACAAACAAAAATGATCATATTAAAAAATTCTAATTATTTTTAAAAAAAAATTATAAAACGTAGATATATAACTAAATATTCAGATTTTGATATACACGAAATATTAGATAAATTATGAAAAGATACGGATAAAAAAGTGTATGATTTGAATACTATAACAGATTACAATTATCTATAAAATTCAAGATATATGTTTTTTTGACTACACGTATTAACAACTTTAACAAAAATAATTTATCATCAATTGCATCCCATTTTTGTATAAATGGTATATTTTCTTTATTATGATATAATGATAGTAACCAAACAATACTGTTTTCAGTTGGGCTTGCATAACGAAACCCAGATCAGAATTTGAGTTTGGTTTTGGTCCTTACGAGATCAATATCAAAATGTAATGTCTTATTAAGCCCGTTTTTAAAAAGAAAATAGTAATAAACATGGCATATGCTTTTTCAAAGTATATGCTCCTTATGATTTGAATCTACAATAGCGTTGTTCGTTTGTCTGCGGCAGCGACCTGCGGTCAGACGCTGCGGTTAGACGTAGCAATATTGTTGTTCGTTTGATCGCCGCATGTTGTCGCCGCAGGTTGTATCGCAATTATTTGATCGCAAACGCTATAATATCGCAGCGATTAAAAATTTTGGTCGCAGCTTTCTGCGGTCGAAGCGTTTGACCGCAGGAACCTATCAAACGAACAACGTTTTAACGCAAATACGAAACGAACAGGCCTAATATGCTGTTAAGATATTAATTGTTTGTCAACATAAAACATTAATTTAATTTCCAAACGACTTTCCATTTTCGAAACTCAAAGCATCAAATTATATAAATGGTATCATGATCATATATATTCATATTCCAACTGAAACCAAGTTGGGTGTGTGTGCACCCACCAAATTAGACGGCATAGATTTAATTTTCACAATATTCAAAAGCACATCACATATAATCAAAATTTATTCCAATGCTTTCTTTATAAATTCTTATATGAATATAATTCAACGAGGTGATTTGTGAACCGTTGGGGATTCCATCAAATCAGGATTTCTTGATATTGTTTTAAAGACAGCCACTAGCAATTCATTCTTAATTAAAGTTATACACACGCCATACGTGGGAAAAATATTCGTAAATTATATTATGTTAATAAATATAAATAAAATATTTATATAATTTTAACTTTTATTTAAAATTACTTTAACATTAATTTTTGTTAACAAATTTTTAAAAATAATTATTTTTTACGAATTTAATAGTATTTTTTGTTAGTTTAATAAATATATATTAACTCTCTAATCAAATGAATAACAATGATATAATTGTAATTATTCTAATAAGTTAAACTCATTTATATATTTATTTGAAATTTACTGTAATGATGACACGTTCGTATAGTATTTCTGTTAATAATGATTATTTTCTTAAAATGTTTCTCAAATAATATATTAAAGATTAATGCAGTAACTTAAATCTATTTATATTTATTTGAAATTATTTATAAATTAATGTTAAAAATTTTAAACAAATAAAAATTATTGTTTTTGCAAATATAATAGTATTTTTGGTTAGTTGAATAAATTATATTTATTTTCTAACCAAATTAATATCAGTGGCATGTACTGTAATTATTCTAATAATTTAAACCATTTTTATATATTTAAGTTAAAACTCGCTGTGATGTTAACACATCAACATGATATTTTGTTATTAACACGTCATGATAAGGTTATTTTGTTAAAACGTTTTTCAAATAATATATTAGAGATATGCCTTTGACCCCCCCAAATTAACAGTAATAATTATTACTCTTAAGTATGATATTTATGAGAATCGGTCACCACTTAATTATCCATATAAAACATAAGTTAATTTTTTCCTTACACGATTATATGTATGGATTGATTAAGACATCTTACATAAAGACAAAATTAGTGGAACTTAATTAAGTGATTATTTTTTAGTGGGTGAATCTAATTTTCTTGGAAATCTGATAAAATAAATGTTAGCTTTATATCAAATACTTTCTGCAAACCATGCTGATTTGGGCATGACAATGCTATATTCCAATATTGTGGTTTTGGGATATATCTCACCATCTTTCGATTATTCTTGTTTTCATTATTCGTTTAACTAATACCATTTGCTAGTTAATTAAATCCAAACCCTAATATTGTTCTCATCTACTGTGTTTTAAATGTTACTGCTGAGATATTCACTTTAATAAGGTTCGTAAGAGATAAGTGAAGTTTTGACTTAGAGATAGAGAGGCCTCATCACGATAAGATAAAGTCGATAGCAAAAAGCATATATACCCTAATTTTCCATTTTGGGATAAAATGAAGAAGACAGACTATAATAACAAAAAGGAATAGTAATCACACTGTGGAAGCATTTGCCAATTCCATTTTACGACTGCAGGATTCGATAAGGCATTATATTAAGGGTTTACTTCCGTCAACTACACGAATTTATGCGAATAAACCTATTTCCACCTGTATTTTTTGGGTCTTTCATAAGTTACATAAACTATGTTTTTCTTCCGTAAACTACATAAACTTCATAAATTAGTCTAATTATATAAATTCCGTTAATGTTTACACGTTAAATTGTTATTAAATCTTGTTTTACTTCGAAAATCTGGTTTTAATTTCAAAATAAACTCAAGTTAAAACTAAATTTTCGAATTAGAACATATTTAGTAGCTATTTAACGTGTAAACATTAATAGAAATTCTGAAATTAGAATAATTTATGAAGTTTGTGTAATTTATAAAATAAAAATATAGTTTATGTAATTAAAAGAAGACCCAAAAAGTATGGATGAAAATAAGTTTAGTCGCATAAGATTGTGTAGTTGACGGAAGTAAACCCTTATATTAATAATATGATTGTTAATTCATGAATGTAATAGTTTGATAATCGTGTAGATTGTTATCATTGCTAATTTTTATAATAATTTTGTTTACTATAATGTAGAAATTTTAAATGATTGGTTTTATAAATCTATGGGTAGAAAACAAAATTTTAAAGCGAATGATATGAAGAAAGAAAAAGCAAATCATATAATGACAAAAGAATCATACCTTTGCTTCAAATACTTTTTCTCTTTTAACAGTGTGTGTGGGCCGACGACAATAAGTGGCAACTCATTTTCTATCTTTTTTTCTCTTGCAATTATTAAATCACAACTCATGAATTATTAGAAAGTGAAAAATAGCATTTCACAAAGAAATTAAATATTTGGGTTACTCTCTTATACTTGTCCTGTCTATTTGCAGTCCATGTATGTTAATGATCTTGCTTACGATTAAGAAAATGTTATGTGATGGTCTAAATATACAGATAATTTGTCATTCACTAATTAAAAAAAGAGTAATATTTTAAACTATCATCTTTTAAAAAATTTCTTACAAATCTAAAATGCCAAAATTAAACTCCTAAAATTAGCATAAATACTTATGTAAAAATACATATTTATTTTAAATAAATTATATAAACTTAAAGTATTATATTTAAATTCATTTTTGCTTTAATTTTTTCTATTAAAATATAGTTTTAATGTATTTTAATATTAAATTTGTGTTATTATTAAAAATTTAAATTAATTATGTTACTTTTAAAATAAAAATTTAGAAAGGTGGTATTCTTAAAAAAAAAATATTTACTGTTTATGATTTGAAATAAATATAAATAATTTATATAATTAAGCTATGGGCTTTGTGGGCTAAGAAGAAGGAAATGAGTCAGATAAACGTAGGAAAGCCGTGTGGGTGAAGAAGTGGGCCCATATCCACGACCGAAAGTACGTTGAACATAGCGATACCGTTAAGTTTTTGGCAGTTGTTTCAGTTGACCTGTCGATTAATATTTTTCTTTTTTTTGGTCAGAATAAATCCTGATATATATATAAATACACAACTGAAAGTATAAATAAAGTCCAATGAGACATAACGAATACATATTGTTCTTCTTTTCTTTTTTTTTCTGTCATATTGAATCCTGATAATTCATTGAAAGTATAAATAAAGAATACAATTCCTTATATCCCGTGGTTTAGTTTTTTCTCGTCCTTATTCCACGTGATAGGGAACTGTTTTGGTCCAAGAATATCTATATTTAATTTAAATATTTGATAAGAATATTTGATTTTGTTGATTTACGTTTTGTTTTTTCATTCATACGCCTGTTGGGATTCGATATTCTTTCAATAATTTTGTCTTTGGAGTTAATCGTCACTGAAGGAAAACTTTAAATACGTCAATTATTTTTAATATCAACAACTAATTAATATGAATAGCAGCTAGTCAATTAATATAATCTCCAATTGAACGTAAACAAAATCGCTGGACTTTCCATTATATACATCTACATAAGTACTAATATCTCCAAATATACCAACACTAGATTCATACATACGTCATGCGTGGGAAAAAATATTCGTAAATTATATTTTATTAGTAAATATAAATTAAATATTTATATAATTTTAATTTTTATTTAAAATTAATTTTAACATTAGTTTTTGTATATACAAATTAAAAAAGAAAAATAATTATTTTTTACGAATTTAATATTATTTTTTTGTTAGTTTAATAAAATATATTAATTCTCTAACTAAATTAATAACAATGATATATTTGTAATTATTCTAATAAGTTAAACTCATTTATATATTTATTTAAAATTTATTGTAATTATTATGTTAATAACATGTCAAAATAAGGTTATTTTATTAAAATATTTCTCAAATAATATATTAGAGATTACGGTAGTAATTTAAATAGATTTATATTTATTTGAAATTATTTATAAATTAACGTATAAAATTTTTTTTAAAATAAAAAATTATTGTTTTTGCAAATGTAATAGTATTTTTGTTAGTTGAACAAATTATATTTATTGTCTAACCAAATTAATATCAGTGACATGTATTATAATTATTTTAATAAGTTAAACCCTTTTATATATTTAAGCTGAAAGTCGTTGTGGTGCTGACACGTCAGCATGATATTTTTGTTATTAACACGTAAATGTAAAATTAGTTTGTTAAAAAAAATTTCAAATAATATATTAGGGATATAATTTATTTTTGGTAAACTATACCAATTTTATATTTAATTATGAAGACATCATCAGTTATATTCAACTTTTCCGACCTTTAATATATATCTGATTACTCATTTGGTGGATAAAATTTCACAATTCTCCTGTGGTTTGATTTAACTTATTGTACGGTTTATGATGAATCAGAATTATAATTTTTAATTAAATAGATTTCACAATTTTCTAGAAAAAGTTTATATTTACACGATGAAAGCATCGGAACGTGTTAGCTCCAGAACGGTTCTACGAAAGAAAAGAAGAAGATAGGAAAGCAAAGAGAGAAACACAGTAATCCAAAGATAGAATAAGGTTCTTTACATGTAATCACACTCTCATTTCTCACTTCATTAACAGCTCTTTACAGCTCATTTCTTTTACTTTCTCGTAATTCCCCCTAAAAAATCATATCAACTTGACAAAATATGCCAAAACCTCATGTCAATTTACACACGTTGAATGTCCCCAACTGATATTGACCCTCTTTTATGTCCACTAGCTAGTTCTAAGCTTCTCATTCAACATATCCTCTTTATATCTATACACATGAAAATGCATTTTTAAAAATTATTTTGCTTTAAGTTGATTCGTATAAGAACATGTACCATAATTATTGTGGTATCTACTGCCCTTGTAATGATATTTACTACGCGACACATCTTTTAACTGAAGGATGCTGATTCATTTAATTTGATTCGTTTTCACTGGTAACTGGATTTTAAAATGATTGAAATAGTAAAAATGTACTTTTTCATAAATTTGGAAATTGATATGGGTTTTATTCTGGAAAATGTATACTTATTGAGAAAGTGGTTGACCTAATATTGATGGAAACAGTCGGGGATAGACCGATCATGTGGATTTAGTGCGTGCAACGGTGCATGTACGATGAATGAATCTCTTGTTACATATTTTATTTTACGTAGTTGCTATGTTTTTCTCTTTATGTGACGGGAAAGAAAAAAATGAATCTGCCGACCACAATAGACACGACTTTGTGTTTCAATAGGGACACGTACCGAAGTAGACCACACGTGTGGTGTCGGTTTCGAAAGAGCGACAGATTAAGACGAGTCATATGGTTTGGCCAGCGAGCGACAATCTCCTGACACGTTATGAACCTTTTTGAATTTTACCGGACTCGGTCCCGTCCATGACCGGCGATTTAGCCTGACACTTCATAACAACGTATGTAGCTATAATAATTGAAACCATCGAATATATGTATTTTTCCTGAAACAAATCGTTGACCAAAAATAAAATACAGTCATATGTCACCATGTGACCATTGTTTTATTTGATGTGAAGAAAGCATTTTGTTGTTGCAAAAACATCATTTTAATTGAATGATCATTTTTTAAGGTCAAGAGAAGAAAACTTCGTGGATGTGCTCGCACGTGTAGCTAACTAATTCACAATCTAACTTTTTGAGACATTTAGTTATATGTTGAATCTTAACCAAAAATGTTTCGAGGTTTAACAAAAATAATTAAAGCGTTTGTATTTAGCCGAAAAACACTGGTTTGCTTTCCAGTTTTCTAACTTAAAATAGAAATTGGGTAACAGTCAGAACCTTATACTGAAAAATAAATAGTTTTGTTTGAATATTCTTTATTCATTTTTTCCCCTCTTTATAAGAAGAATGGTTTTGATGTCACGATTAATCAAAAATTAAAAATCAACGGTTGTCATAGAATCGAAAGAATCTTAACCTCTAACTATCGATCATATGTAATAAATATATCACATTTATGATGATCACGTTCACATGAGGCTTTAGTAAGTTTTTTCAACATACATTGAACCGAAAGCACGTGGAAAAACGAATAAGATTCTAAGAAGTCAAGTATATTATTTTCAAAAATTTATCTGAGTAAAGAAAACTACTTTCGTTAACACTGTCCAACTAGCATTTCCCGAGGGTTTGAATGCTCTTATGGTTAGGCCTGTCAATTTGGCTCATTACCCGTGGGTCCCGCCCCATTTGATCCGCCGTGGGGCGGATGCGGGTCGAAGGAAAAAAAAAATTATATGCGGGGCGGGTGCGGGTCGAAGTTTTGGTTTAGCGGGGTGGATGCATATTTCGTTTTATTATTTTGCGAATTGGCGGATACCTACAAATTTTGGGTCAAAATCATTTGACCAAAATTTAAACAAATTTAATTATAAACCAATTTAAGTTTAAACCAGTTTAATTCTAAACCAATTTAATACCAAACTTGATATTCAAAATTTATATAATTTGATGTTTTAAAAATTGAATTTCGATATATTTGATGTATTAATTTTAGATTTATTATTATTTGGATTTATTTTAATTAAATATTTTAAAAAAATTTTAAAAACGAAGCGGATCGCGGGTCACCCGCAAACTCGCTAGATTAATACAGAGCGGGTGCGAGTTTTAAAAAAATGATTCACGGGTTTTACGGGTAAAAATTTTTTTTTAAAAAAAATCTTTAACCCACCGCGGGGCGGATCATATGGGGCGGATCCGACCCACTTGATAGCACTACTTATGGTCAATGAAAAAAATGCTCTTATTGACATGATACATTTAGTTTGGAAAAAAGATTCGACTTGGTTATACTCTGTTTACTAGGATGTATTATTTTAAATATTTTTAGGTGGTCAAAGAGTCAAATATTCAGTTCCGATCTCCAAGAATCTTATTGTCAAAAAAGCAGAAAAGTCTATTGACCGAAGTGTCATTGACCATGTAGCTTAAATCATAAACATGTTCAAACAAAGACTGAAATTTTCTTGATAACACAAATTGTGCTTCATTTGACTACCATCAACTGCTCCATTAATAAAATTTATAATTGAATTTTGATTTTGTTTTTATTTATTCATATCTCCTGGAATTTTTAGAGTTAAATAAACTTCTTCCAGTGTTTTCCCATTAATTTCGATGTCGAATATGGACACATACAAGTAATTGGAATATGCAGCCCCCAACTGTGCAGACGAACACGTGGGTGAATTCTTTTTCGAAGGAGTACCAAAATTATACTGAAACGTGTTTCAGGATTCTCAAAAACCAAATTGTTTTATGCTAAAAAAAGTTGATGTGTTGATTCGACTGAGAAACTTAGTAGGAGTAGCTGATGGAGTATGTTTACTAGACGAGATCTTGTATATGTGTAATCGAAAACAAACAAACATACACACTTGCATGCAAGTCATGACACATGTAAATTTCACCAGAATGACACCATTTTGTTGACAATGTGATATCTTAGAATACTATCTAAAACTTATCACTATAGACAATATAGTATCTGATAAGTACCATAGCCCAAATAGGGTCACGAGATTATTTCAATGAACATAAACTGTCCAAAAACTATATCCACGTGCAAAAAGCAAGAAGCGTTACAACTTACTATCAAATTTCAAATTGTTCTGATAGGTTCAAAGATGAAAAAACTAAAACTCTCTCGAAGAGTCACTCATTCCAAGCACGTGATTAATCATCCCTCGCATATTTGTATGGATATGAGCCTTCTTACTTTGACCTTTTAAAGAAAACGTATTAAGATATGGGTTATAGTTTATGGTTGTGAAGGCTCTTGATGTTAATAGTTATTACAAATTTGTAATGCCAAATGAAAGTTATTACAAGTTTGTAATTATTAAAATGTCCAATTAAATATAACTACCATAAACAATTAATTTTCTTAAATGAAACAAAAAGGGGTCAATATCTATGCTGAAATGGACGTTTATTAGTTAGTGAAATAAAATATTACTTAATTATCATATGATTGGGCGACGTTAGCTTATTAAAACATATACGACCATACACGAGGGATGGTTCCTTTTGTCATGGGGTCCACGTGGCATTATAATGGGACCCATTTATACACAGAGAAGAGTCACCACCTCCTTCGGGGCCGGCTTCTGGGTCCTACAAACTCGGTCCCATGGCTCCCAGTTGTAAGTTGTAAACCTCTCTCTCTCGTGTTCGTTTGTGCTTCTATTTAAGCCACCTCTTGGACTTAGCATTTCTCCCACACTACCTCTCTCGTCTCTTCGAGCACTGCAAAAACCATTTACATATTCGAAAAACAGAATAAATTCTTCTTCTCTTCTTCCTTTGTTCTCCTTTCTCTATTAACTCCTTGACCATATTTACAAATTTAAAGTTTCTATCTTCGATCCCTGATTTTCTCAATTGGGCTGGGAAAGTTTAAAAATTTCAGTCTTTTCCGAGACCAAATCAGTTTCATTTCCACAACCCCTGTTTTTTTTTCCTTTCCTTACTGTAATACTCTGTTTAAAAGTTATAAAAAATGGTAAGCCAAAACGTCGTCGTATCGGACGCCAAAACCGGAATCATAACCGTCTCCACTGTATCTAACTCACCCGTCTTCACACCTTCCGCTCAGAAACCACCGACAGCTCCTGGTTACATCTCTATTTCAAAGAAAAAACTTCTCAAAAACCTCGAAATCAATGGCGCTCAAAGTCAAAGACTCAACTCTTGGGTTGACTCCATGAGAGCTTCTTCTCCCACTCATCTCAAGTCTCTTCCTTCTCTCGCTTCTCAAGAGGAACTAAATTCCTGGATTGTAAACTCCGTCACACCCATTTTCAGACATACACTCTGCTTTCTTCTCCTTTTCTTACAGTAATGTTTTCTTTTTTTTTACTTTTTAACTCCGATCAGAAACGACATCCATCTGCACTTGACATATTCGAACGAATCATAGAAGCTTCGAGTGGCAAACAAATCGTCATGTTTCTTGATTATGACGGTACTCTTTCTCCAATCGTCGATGATCCAGACAGAGCTTTCATATCCAGCAAGGTTCTTATAATTCATCCAGATAAAATTTCCATTTTTTCGTTTCAAATCTCCTCTTCTTTTAAGAGTTTTTTTTCGTTCTGTGTTTCACAGATGAGAAGAACAGTGAAAAAACTAGCCAAAAGTTTTCCAACTTCTATAGTTACTGGTAGATGCATAGACAAGGTACATTTTTTGTAAATAACAGTTTTCTAAATACTATTATTAATGAACTAATTTAATTTGATTGACGTTTTTTTATATTAAAATATGAAGGTTTATAGCTTTGTGAAGCTAGCAGACCTGTATTATGCTGGAAGCCATGGAATGGATATTAAAGCCCCAACAAAAGGTTTCTCTAGATACAATAAGGTATATATAAGTCTTAGAATATAAAACTGAAATGATTACAAAACTACAATCCTATTTTTTCTGTCTTAATCAAAATTTTATACTTTGTTTGTTATAGGATAAACCGTCTGTTCTTTACCAACCAGCCGGTGATTTTCTTCCCATGATCGATGAGGTACATAAATTTCTGTTTCTCTTTACTCTCTTTGTGTATAAATGATTGAATAACTTATTTAAAAATTCATATTTCTGCAGGTTTATAAACAATTAGTGGAGACAACCAAATCAACTACAGGAGCCAAAGTGGAGAACAATAAGTTCTGTCTTTCTGTGCATTTCCGCTGTGTCGACGAGAAGGTATAGAAGAACAAGATTTTCCGATTTTATCTTGATTTTAAAAGACAAAACTATTACTGGAAATTCTGATTGAATAATTATAGAGCAATAGACTAAAATAGCACCATTTCAAGTTTTTATTCCAAATATAGCACTAGTCATTTAAATTTCCAAAAATAGCACAAATTTAATACTAAAATAATTGAAAATTTACTCCTAATGAAAAAAATTTAAACCCTAAATTGGAAAAAGTGAACCCAAACATTATGTTTTAATTTTATATATATTTTATTTAAGGTAAATAATTATTTTTACATAATAATTTATGTTATTTTAGGAATTTTAGTTTTATTGTGCTAAATTTGGAAATATTTTAGGATATTACTCATAATTATATATATTCAGAAATGGAGCGAACTGGCTTTAAAAGTTCGGTCAGTGGTAACGAACTATCCGACTTTGAAACTGTCTCAAGGCCGGAAGGTATGTCGTGGCGTTTACTTATTGGTTTGCATGTCTGAATTTAAGTTACTCTTTTTGTAATTGTATTTACATATATTCTGACTCTAAACAGGTTTTTGAAATCAGACCTATGATTAAATGGGACAAAGGCAAAGCTCTTGAGTTTTTGTTAGAGTCACTTGGTTAGATTTTCTTTCCCTCTTTGTCTTTTTCTTTTTCTTAGGACAAGAAAAGTTGTCCTCTTTATTTTGCTTGTTTAACTTATTTACAACACAAAATTCAAAACTCTGGCTCTTGCAGGATTTGAGAGCAGTAACGATGTATTTCCGATTTACATTGGTGATGATCGAACCGATGAAGATGCTTTTAAGGTTTATAAATTTAACTTATATTTTAATTATAATTATTTGAAATGATATATTTGAAGTATCTACAACATCGCTAATTCACATTACTGATTGTGTTTGTTTTTTCTGTTTAATTTGTCTAAATTAGTTGCTTCAAGAGAGAGGACAAGGCATTGGTATTCTTGTCTCCAAATTCCCTAAAGACACTAATGCTTCTTATTCTTTGCGAGACCCACCTGAGGCAAGTACATATACAACATTACGTTTAAATAAAACTATATCCATTTACTCAATTATGTACACACCATATATTATAATGATCTAATTCTGTTAACACATACAGGTGATGGAGTTCTTGCGACGGTTGGTGGAATGGAAACAAATTCAGCAATGAAAGTGAAGTGGGCAATGGAGTGATTTTAGTATAAAAAGACATATAGATGATATATTTATGTATATCCCTAACCTATAATAGAACATTGTACAAGATTTTTTATATATAAGGGTAAATTCTTAATATGCCCTGATATATAAAGGTTGTTCTTGTTCATCATTATTGTTTTCTTTAAGAAATAGATGAACAAGAACTTTTATACAATCGGGGATGTATTTCTCTTTCTTTTATAGCCTTTTAATTCTTATGTTGCTTGAAGGCAATTTTCACCTTTAAAACTAAATCAATAGACGATTTGAAAAACTAGAATTTACAATTTTTTCTTGTAGTTATTAAGTTTCATTTCTAAGGTCTGGAACCATTCTTTCAAATTATGCATTTAAACAATTGAGCAATACATTTTGTAAACCGAAAATATAATTATAAATAACATATATTTCTAAACTCAAGAAGTAACAGACAATTAAAAATTATTCAATGGGAGATTTATGGTATGTAGATTGTCGACTAGTGAGAATTGGACACACATCCTCGGTGGGTTGATCAGTTACATTTTCCAGGATATATGAGAACATAGAGAGTGCTTGTGCAAGTAACGATTGAGAAATGACAACTTGTTTAGTCGAGAACCGTCCGTGTTGCTTACATAGGTCAATAAAACTCTCTGTGCCTTTGATTGTTCATAGATCCTAAAAATACAAAGAACAGAGGAACATATGTATTAGTAAAAATAATAAGTAAATGATTTACCTCTCACCATGCACATATGTATGTGTATTTGCATATTGGAGCTCGTGTAGATTTTGTTTTATACGTGTCAACAATGGAAACGCCCACGTTTCAAGATCTTTGATCTGAATATCTTTCTCAAGCATTAATTAATATTCATAATAAACTTCAAAAGGATCATGACCATGTATATGAATGAATGTGCACATGGAGGGTGCATGTGAAGGAGAATGCCCTCACATTGGGGAGCCAAATTAAATGTACTCGTGTCGCTTTTTTTGCATCTTTTCTCACCTTCTAAAGTAATCATAGTTCGAATTATTTTTCTGCAATTTCATTTCTGATTTCTTATTGTAAAGTATCCGATCCATTGCACGTTGGGTAATTATTCTAATTTGTTGGTTCGAGATTCTTGTTATAAGATTAACAAAAAAGGAAGAAACAAGTCTAACTTAAACCCAGAAAACAAGTACAACAGAGCAAATAATTACGAACATGGTAAATGTTTGTTATTATTCAATGATAAGTAGGAGCCCAAAAAGGAAGAAGATAAGGCATGTGGCTCCTCTGAAATTTAAAGTATGGGCTTTTTCAATAACCATGGCCCATTTTAAAGGAAAACCGAAAACAGAGTAGGTTCAGACTGTTTACTGTTCAGTGGTCCTCTGCAATTTAGTATCTTTAAATAAAATTATTATTTCACTATTTACTAAAAAAATATAATAATATATTATATAAATCATTTTTTTTTACAAAAAATCATTGTATATACTATGCGTCTAAACGGTATATGGTAACAAAAAATTAGCTTTAGACGGAAAAAAACAAAAAATTAGCTTTTTGCATGAGAATAAATGAGTATCCCCTATCTTAGTTCTTAATTAGATATTTGCTAATCTTTTTCTATAATTAGATAATTGCTAATCTAATAGACATGATTAGGTAGGTAATCAATATGTATCATGATTTAATGGATCTTTACTTAGAATTTAAACATGGAGGGTAACAAAAGGACGAGTAATCAGATGGAGACATGCTCAAGAGACCAATATGCACTAGTCAAATGATGACAATAGAAGTTTATCAATACGTACATGAGTTACTTTTGATGGTTACAAAGTCTTACAACAATTAAACCAGTAAAAAACAACATTACCTAAGCGTTGTTGTGTTGAGGTGTTTTCGTCGCTCTCTCCAAATCAATCTTGCAATTTTCTCTCAACTCTTTCATGACTATGAAGCTATTCTGCTGCAGATTGTAAATAAAATAGGTCATCAGAACACAGAACGTAAGTTTTTTTTACAGGCCAAATAAATATACAGTTCAATTAGAAGCTGTGAAGAACTTACAAGGTGGTTGCTTTCACGAGCCAAGATACCCTCCATGTTAAGAAAGAGAGATGTCCATTGACCCATGATATCAAATTCTACATTTGTGGAGTTACTGGAGTTTTCAGATCCATGAATATTTGTTGGCTCTCCTTTACTGTTCCTTTCGATCAACCTACTAGCTTCTTTCTGGCTCTTCTTCAGGACTACAGTCAAACACAAATTCATAGGACCATACATGGAATTTACATTTATCTGAATTTTGCAGTTTAATGAGACCTTACCAGATAATCGGCCTTTAATATCCTGGTAGTGAAGATCTGACCAGATATATGCAGCTGAAGACATCCATTACATCCACAAACTAAGTTAGATAATGTAATTGAGAGTTAAAGAGAGAGAGAGAGAGTATTAACAAAAAAAAACAACACTAAAGAATCAGACAACCTTTCAAGCAAAAGGAACAAGAGCAAGATTTAAGCTCATCATCACCTTCCATATCATGATTTATAATCCCCATACCATCAACACTCGAACATCTGTTCATATTAAACCTTTTGATAGTTTGAGAATTACTTAACAAACCCGTTCCTTCAGTAGCCACCATGGCCAACCTGTCATCATTTTCGCTATTGCTGCTACTGAACACACTCATGGGTAAGTCTTCACAGGTAACAGCACCGGTTTGAGTTGCAAAGACAGTCATGTTAGAGTCCTTTACCCATTCTTTCTGACTAAGTTCCACCACAGCATCACCATCTTCAACTTTTATATGTTGAACACCGATATCTACAGCATTGGTTTCACCCTGAGATTCTTTAAAATCAACAAGATCGAAATTTTTCAAAACACCATCAGCATGTGAATCACCGAAACTGTTCTTATCATCAGAAGAACCATCGTTTGTATCACTTGTCCTAGTACTCTCCTTGACCAAGTCGTCTACAACTAAACACAACCTCTTTGAAAATTTTACCCCCGAGCCTTCACGAGCAACGGTCTTACTAGAATCATCTTCAGATTTCGAAAGCAAATCACCCAAAAGCGATGAAATTCCTCTCTTGGTTGGAACATTAGTCATATCACACAAAGCGAGACGGGTTTCCTTGGGAACTAAGCTGCAGTTATCTCCAGTCATCTTTAAAATCACCCACAAACAAAAAGAAGAAAACTTTTCATTTCGCAAACTAGAAAACGATACTCGAAAATCAAATTGTCACTGGATTGTAACGAACACATAGCGACAAACAATATTCCCGCCCCCCAAAAAACCCTAATTTTTCGGAGGCACAATTAATACTCCATATGAGAAATTCAAAAAACCCAATTAAATTCGGAATCATAAACTGATATGATACAAGAAATGAAGCGATTCGTACACTAGAAACCAACCCTAAAATCGACGAAAACAAAATCAATTGAGAATGGATTACTGACCAATGGATTAATGGCATCTCTTGATGGCTTAGAAAACTTCGTTTTACCGGCTGACAAAAATAAGTATCGGCGTGAGTAAAGAGTCAGGGTTTTTGAGGTGGTTGAGGCGGGAACCTGTGCGGATTTTCCGATCTTAGATATCCTTTGACCCGCGTTTCGAATTACGATTTGGCGTCGGACACGGAAGTCGCGCGCGGTCCCGTACTGCTTAATGGACCATACTTGATCGTTATAAGCCCACACAAATAAAAGCCTATTATAAAAGGCCCAATATCTACTTCGCCTGATTTACTTGTTAATGTTTGTATGCATGCCGTTCTGAATTAGATATCAAGTTAAATTTTTGTAAAGAATTGTGAATAACTAGTAATTGCAATAAAATTTGAAATTCACTTATATTTATTTTTTCTTATGATTTAGAAATTTAATGTATGATTTACTCCGTTCTACTTGCCTAATCTTCGCCGTTCTACTTGAGCTAAAAAATCTTATCAAAGAATAAAGAAATGATAGTCCTCGAAAAGTACACTAACAGAGCCAAAATTTTATCCATTTATAAATGAACACGTCATCGACAGCTACGTGTCCACGTCACCTTCCTTGCCGTGAAAGCCTTCGCTTTTTAATCAGTCGATCTTATCATTTTCAATTCTCATATTCCATTAGAGAAGACAAAATTTTCACTGAAATATCTCCAATGGAATCGAGGCTAAGGAATCGGATGGCGCCAGAGGAGGAATTTTCCGAGTTAGTAGCGGCAAGGCGGATCCAGCGTTTGTCATCACACATTTCCCCCGCCGTGGCGACGCCTTCGGTACCGGTGTTGCAGACGGAGGTGTGTTCGTCGCGGTCGAAGAAGCTGGAGGTCAATGGTCATGCGTTGTCGCTTTACATGAGGGGAAAACATATGGATATACAGGAGAAAGTGTACGACTTCTTCAATTCCCGCCCCGATTTGCAGACGCCGATCGAGATCTCCAAGGACGATCACCGGGAATTGTGTATGAGGCAGCTGCTTGGGCTTGTGAGAGAAGCTGGGATAAGGCCGTTTAGGTATGTGGCGGACGATCCGTCCAAGTATTTCGCGATAATGGAAGCTGTTGGAAGTGTGGATATGTCGCTTGGGATTAAGATGGGTGTACAGTACAGGTTGGTTAGTACTAACTTTTACAATCTATTTTTAAGTTGAATCTGTTCCTAAATTGGTATGTCTTGCTTCTTCTTTGAATTGGACATTTGAACTTTTGTTTTATGATATTGTTCTCGATGAACGTTTGATCTTGGGTTCCATTTTCCTATTTTATATGTTTGAGTAGCAATATATGACTATGTTAGTGTTGATAAGATTTCAGCCGAATTTCTTGGTTTATCACAGAAGATTTGATAAATACAGGATTGGTAAATTTTGGGGCTTCATTGACATTATTTGATACATCTATGCATAGCCTTTGGGGAGGCTCTGTGATCAATTTGGGAACCAAGAAGCACAGAGACAAGTATTTTGATGGCATTGACAATCTCGAGTACACGGGTTGCTTTGCCATGACTGAACTCCACCATGGTGAGTGAATGACTAATGCTTCCTCTGGATCTAATACTTTCAGAATTTCATCCCTCTTTTCTAACCATCCGTCTGTCCTCAAGGGTCAAATGTTCAAGGTCTCCAGACTACAGCCACATTCGATCCCATTAAAGACGATTTCATAATCGACACACCTCATGATGGAGCCATCAAATGGTGGATTGGAAATGCTGCAGTTCATGGAAAGTTTGCCACTGTTTTCGCCAGGCTCATCCTTCCAACTCATGATTCCAAAGGAGTCTCGGATATGGGTGTTCATGCCTTCATTGTTCCAATAAGGGATTTAAAAACCCACCAGACGCTCCCAGGTGTTGAGATCCAAGATTGTGGACATAAAGTGGGTCTTAATGGAGTGGATAATGGTGCCTTGAGATTCCGTTCTGTGAGAATACCCCGCGACAATCTTCTCAACCGCTTTGGAGATGTTTCCCGAGATGGGAAGTATACAAGTAGCTTGCCAACAATCAATAAAAGGTTTGGGGCAACGCTTGGTGAGCTTGTAGGTGGAAGAGTTGGCCTTGCCTATGCATCTGTTGGCGTCCTTAAAATATCAGCCACGATTGCTATTCGTTATTCTCTCTTAAGACAACAGTTTGGTCCTCCAAAGCAACCCGAGGTCAGTATTCTTGATTACCAGTCTCAACAACACAAGCTAATGCCGATGCTCGCCTCGACCTATGCATACCATTTTGCAACTGTGTATCTGGTGGAGAAATATTCAGAGATGAAGAAGACTCACGATGAGCAATTGGTTGCTGATGTCCATGCACTCTCTGCTGGGCTCAAATCCTATGTAACGTCTTACACAGCCAAATCACTCTCGGTCTGCAGAGAAGCCTGTGGAGGACATGGTTACGCAGCGGTTAACCGATTTGGAAGCTTGAGAAACGATCATGACATTTTCCAAACATTCGAAGGAGACAACACAGTGCTTCTGCAACAGGTACACTCACTCTTTAAGAAACTTTCAGTTCTCTTGAAATAATTATCATTGCTCATGTTATGGTTTTTCTTCTAGGTAGCAGCTGATTTATTAAAGCAATACAAAGAGAAGTTCCAAGGTGGGACGTTGACAGTTACATGGAGTTACTTGAGAGAATCGATGAACACTTATTTGGCTCAGCCAAATCCCGTTACAGCGCGTTGGGAAGGTGAAGACCATCTAAGAGATCCTAAATTCCAACTGGATGCTTTCCGGGTGAGTTGATGTGTTTTACTATATTTATATAATCTCTCCGACTCTCTCATCGCTGTCATCCATCAATCACACTCGTTGTCTATAACATTTGTCTCTTCAGTATCGAACATCTCGTCTTCTACAAAGTGTCGCAATGAGATTGAAGAAGCACACCAAGACTCTAGGTAATTTCGGTGCATGGAACAGATGCTTGAATCATCTCTTGACACTAGCAGAATCTCACATTGAATCTGTCATTCTCGCCAAGTTCATCGAAGCGGTTCAAAAGTAAGAAAACAAACCAACAAAATCTTCCATATCAAGTTTAATAAATCTCACATAAAAACCGTCTCTTTCTTCAGCTGTTCGGACCCAAGTGCAAGAGCTGCTCTAAAACTAGTGTGTGATCTTTACGCATTGGACCGAATCTGGAAAGATATAGGAACTTACCGTAACGTGGATTATGTGGCACCTAACAAAGCTAAGGTATTGTTTCTTGTATAATCCAGAAATTGAATCAAATGACTTTTCTCGATAAAATGGTTTTTTTTTCTTTTGCAGGCGATTCATAAATTGACCGAATATTTGAGTTTCCAAGTAAGAAACGTGGCCAAGGAACTAGTGGACGCATTCGAGCTACCTGATCACGTTACTCGAGCACCAATTGCTATGCAATCTGATGCTTATGCACATTATACTCAAGTTGTTGGATTCTAAAGAGGTGATGGAAATAGGATATTTTTCACATTGTAATCGAGTCGGTTGATACGATTCTATAATAACAATTTATCCAAGTATGTAGAATAAAATCTGCAATTCTTGTATTGTATGTGTGCTTGTATTCGTTGATATTTGTTTTCAAAAGACAATTTTTAGATCAAACAATTTGAGGATTTGTTATGAAGTTTTGCGATGGTTGGTAGACATATAAACAAAAATAGAAACAAAGTTTTGCAACGTTCAAGCTTATTACTGAATTTTTTAAAAAATTCGGATATTTTACTATAGAAAATATTCATTTCTAAATTATATAAAATATGAAATTTGTTTTCACATGCTCCAAAAATTTGGTGCAAAATCTAGCAAGTTACAAATATTGAGGTAAAAGTAATATCAATTTACTCTTAACTGTAATTAATAGTTATGCTAGATTTTGAGTAAAACAGTTGTGTAAAGGTGTAGTAATTATATGAATAAAATCTATAAATTTTTTTGGAAGAACAGCATTTAAAACCAGATCGGATCGTTTAAAAATATAAATTCAAAGAAAAAAAATTGGACCGAACATAATTGGATTCAAACTTAGTAATAGAATTTCTGAATTTCGGATCACATCCCTAATATATTATTTGGGAAAGTTTTTAACAAAATAACCTTACCCTAACGTGTTAATAACAAAAATACTAGCTGACGTGTCAACACCACAGCGAGTTTCAGATTAAATATATAAAAGAGTTTAAGTTACTAGAATAATTACAATATATGCCACTGATATTAATTTGGTTAGAGAATAAATATAATTTATTCAACTAACAAAAAATTACTATTACATTTATAAAAACAATAATTTTTATTTTTTAAAATTTTTTATATTTTATTTTATAAATAATTTCAAATAAATATAAATAGATTTAAGTTATTATCATAATCTCTAATACATTATTTGAGAAACATTTTAATAAAATAATTTTACTCTGACATGTTATTAACAGAAATATCATAACTAAAGTAAATTTCAAATAAATATATAAATGAGTTTAACTAATTAGAATAATTACAAGTATATCGTTGTTATTAATTTGGTTATATAATTAATATATTTTATTAAAATAACAAAAAAATACTATTAAATTCGTAAAAAATAATGATTTTTTTTTTAATTTGTATACACAAAAATTAATGTTAAAAGTAATTTTAAATAAAAGTTAAAATTATATAAATATTTAATTTATAATTACTAATAAAATATAATTTACGAATATTTTTCTCCACGTATGGCGTGGGTATGAATCTAGTGTTTAATATAAAATGTAGAGATCATATAACCTCTAAAAATTCTTCACAAACATCCAAAACCCTAGAACTGACAGTCATTAAACCATCCACTCTTTTTCTTTCCTTCTCTATCTCTTTCTCTATCGAGCTTTAACATCAATTTCCAATTTTGGCTTATCCTTCTGCATCTATGTCACACATGTGATCTACTAAAATTCAGTAACATACAGATCTTATAATAATTCTAAATATCCACCGCTATCTTTTCTTTAATATCAATTGTCAGATGACATTACTCATGATGTAAATATGTTTATCACTCGCGCAATTTCTGGTTACAAATTTGTTAATTCCCCAAGGTGACTCATGACTCAAGACGATCACATTTCGATACGACACTCTCCCAACATGCAGACCTCTTCTTTTACATATTATAATGACATCCCTTAGTATAAATTAATCCATTTACAAACTACGATGAAACATAACCGCCAACAATACCAATCAATCAAGTATAAAACGGGAACTCGATCAATCGCAAGGGATCAGTTTGTGTATCGAAATAGACATAAAAATGGTAGAGGTCCAAGATTTGGAACCACTTAGCCCAAGTCAAGATGAAGAAGATGATGATTACGAAGAAGAAGAAGATGATGATGAATTTGGACGTTTCGGTGAAGAAATCAGCTACAATGATCTCAAGAAACGTATGTGGAAAGATCGACACCTCATGTCCAAACTCAAGCAACAGAAAAAGGATAATCATGATCACTCGGTTATCTCTTCACCGTCATCTCCCACGTCAGCATCATCTTCCTCGTTGGCTATCGTGCGTCGGGCAGAAGCTTCACGCCGCAAGAAGATGGCTCGATCTCAAGATTCGGTTTTGAAATACATGATGAAGATAATGGAGGTTTGCAAAGCTCGAGGTTTCGTTTACGGAATCGTACCGGAAAAGGGTAAACCGGTAACCGGATCTTCGGACAGTTTAAGACGTTGGTGGAAAGAAAACGTTCAATTCGACCAAACCGCTCCGAACGCTGTTTCCGATTACTTAACGTTAGCGGCTGCTCAATTGATTTCGTCCAGCGAATCTCTAGATCCGAATTCGTATATCCACATGCTTCACGAGCTACAAGACACAACGTTAGGGTCCTTGTTATCGGCTTTGATGCAACACTGCGTGCCGCCGCAACGGCGTTTTCCGCTGGAAAAAGGTTTGGCTCCGCCGTGGTGGCCGAAAGGGACGGAGTTATGGTGGGGAGAGCAAGGAGCGTCGGCGTTTGAGCACGGTCCACCGCCTTATAGGAAACCGCACGATCTAAGAAAAGCTTGGAAAGTTAGCGTTTTAGCGGCTGTGATAAAACACATGTCGCCGAATTTGGAGAGAGTGAGACGTCTCGCGAGGCAGTCGAAGTGTTTGCAAGATAAGATGATGGCGAAAGAGACTGATACTTGGTCTCGTGTGTTGAACCAAGAAGAAGCTCTTCTCAAACGCCTCAAGATCTCTGACGACGATGAAGAGGAGGAGGATCAAGAACCCACAAGATTCATTGCCCTTGATCAAGAGTTATCACTCAACGACTGTGTTCTTGTAGCGCAAGATCAAGAACCGGACATATTAATGAGGAAAGAGAAAAGAGTTGATCAAGAATCATCACTAAATGCCTGTTTTCTTGTTGATCAAGATCGAGAAGAGTTGGGAAACAAGAGAAAAGGCAAATTTGTGGAGCAAGAAGCGATGTTAGATAATGTATACACTTGTCAAAACTCGAGTTGTCCTTCGAGTGATGTGAATTTAGGATTCGTCGACAAGAATTTGAGGACAGGTCACGAGATGGAGTGTTTCTACAGGACTCAGGAACCGATAAACCAGAGTAGTAGCGGTTCCGATGGGTTTGTTTGGTCAATGACAACGAGTAACGATGATTACAGCGCAAGCTCGAAAGCGGAGGACATTAGAGATTATCCTAATCAAGACGGAAACTGGCTAGATTATCTCTTGTTCGAGAGTTTACATAATCTGAATTGCTCTGATCAAGGATATGATGAACAAGAAACTGCGGTGGATTTGAACCAGTTACCAGATCATTCGGATTCAAATCAGACCATGAACGAGGATGATTTTTCGTTATGGGACATGGGTTGTGAAGACAAAGATATTTATATGCCTCAAGATTGAAAAAGATCTCAACTTTGGAATATATTCTCTAGTTAAATATTAAAAACAAAGTTGAAGAAAGTAAAATTTTTTGTTGTTGTTTGTATGTTGATCCAAAGCTATACAATCAAGAAACAAATACTTTTTAATCATTTTTTTTCCCAAAAAGAATTGGAACAATCTTAGTCATAAAAACTATGCCTTTGCGGAATGCAATCTTCAACCAATTTTGCGGCCGCACAAGAATAACCTTTCCTGAATCTACCTTTGTTCAGACTCTTCACATCAACTTCTACTGCAAAGATTGCACAAACCGGTCTATGATCTGAAAACCGTGATTCTCCTCGGATATATGAAAGTTGTTCTATTCCTTCTCCTCTCCATAGAATCCGGTCACACCTGAAAATATTCCAATTTCAAAAATAAAAATCAAAACATGGTTTAAGGGTTAGGATTTTAGATAGTACCAAGCAGGTGTACGCCGTTTTTTCTTGGATTTGGTGGTTTCTCCGGCGTAAGCATCTGAGTTTTGAGTGAATTTATAGGTTGGAGCAAAGAGGATTTGACCTTCTTGAAATCCAGAGAAGACTCTTCCTGCTCCTCTTTCCATGTTAAGCTGAAATCATTAGAGATTAGAGTAGTTGGTAAGAAAGAATGAGAACATAAAGATTGCTGTTTTATGATCATTTTTATACTACAAAACCTGATCTTTCTCTAGAAGAGTATCCCAATCATTGTCTTCTAGTAATACTCTCGTCTCTTCATATGTTAAAGCAACTCTGTAATTCAAATCTCCAAGCCAAAGCACTCGGCTGCAGATAAAACAAAAACAGAGTCTCTATCGGTTTTCTTTTGCTTGTATAGAATTAAAAAGCTTATGGTTTTCATGGAAACATACTCGTGATCAACAATTCTTTCTGGTGCACGGCAATTAGAGTTCTTGGTGATTTTGGGGAATTGAGTATGTTTCAGAATCTCAGTTACATCTGCGTTTCTTCTCAGCTCATCACCTTCTTTCTCACCAGAAGCCAAATGGCTACACACAAAGCAAAAGCTTGTTTGATGCAACGACATGCTTATAGCAATGCATCCCTACAAAATACACTAAAATTTAGATTCTTTTTTTCTTTCTTCTTCATAATGTTGAATAAATAGGAAAAAGGTTGATTTACCTTGTTTCCCAAGCGACCCATGATTCCTCTTCCAACAGAATCAAGTCTAAGATGAGATATATGTGGAATCAACTCTTTTCTAGCCCAAACAGACAAAAACAAACCAACCATTTGTTTACTAGCAATCAATCTATAACTCATTTGTCCTGGCATCCTCGTAGTCGCGGGAACATCATCAAACAAGAAATTCTCATGAACCCTAAAATTCTCAGGCTCCACATTGTTATTGTTATCTGCAATATGATCACTAAAATTTTTCGATCTCCTTGCTTCCCAACCAACCGAAGTATCAATAACCGGACAATTACAAGTCTTCAAAAGACTTGAATCGACTAGATAGTTTCTGCTCAAGACTTTAAGATTCGGTCTTTGAAAGAAACTTAGACTACTTGGTGTTCTTGATTCTTCATTAGCAGAGCTGCTACTACAACTAGTTGTTCTTGAGGCAGAGAAAGCTGCGTTTGAATAAACAGAGTCTTGTTTCGGTTTGTTTAAAGCTTGGCTTATTAAAGCTAACCATTTAGCTGCAGGCTCGTTATCTTCAACCACTAATACGTTTCCTGCACTTAGAGGAACAATCTCTTGAAACCTGAGATAAAAACAATACAAGAAGTCAAGAATTGTCAGAAGATTGAAAACCTTATTCAGACCCATTACGCCATATTTGTTCAAATTTCATTTTCATACCCACAGATGTATAAATCTGCTGTGCCTTCAACAAGTAAGAAATCTTCGAGGTTAAGATCGTTGTTTGGTGCTCTTCCTCCAACATTCCACGTAGCTAGAAACACCCTGAAAATTAAAAAAACACAGAGAATTTGAATCTGACAGAAAAAATAAAAGTCACAGAATTCATTAAACAGATAGAGAATGATTGGTTTTCTCACCTGAGTTCACGAATCTCTGTTGTTGGTGCCATAGGCCTATCGAAACTCGATAGATTCAAGCCTTCAATTCCAGGACTTGACTTTCTATCTAACGAATTTACCAGACAAAAAAAACCTATCAAAATCAATACTTTAACATTGCTTAGCAATAAAACCCCAACATTTCTTTTGGGATTAAGAAAGCCCCAAAATTTGATTGAGACCTTGAGGAAGAGACAAGTCCATATTCGAAATAAAGAAAAAAAGGTTTAGTCAACTACGCAAACTTATGCGAGTAAACCTATTTCTACCTGTACTTTTTGAGTTTCCTTTAACTACATAAACTGTATTTTTCTTTCATAAATTACACAAACTTCATAAATTCTTCTAATTGCAGAAATTGTATTAATGTTTATGCGTTAAATAGCTATTAAATTTTGTTTTAATTCGAAAATCTGGTTTTAATTTAGGTTTATTTTGATAATAAAACTAGATTTTCGAATTAGAACCAGATTTAGTAGCTATTTAATGTGTAAACATTAACGAAATTTCTGTAATTGGAATAATTTATTAAGTTTATGTAGTTTACGGAAGAAAAACACAGTTTATGTTATTTAGAAAAGAACCAAAAAAATACAGGTGGAAATAGGTTTATTTGCATAAATTCATACAGTTGACGGAAGTAAACCAAAAAAAAAAACTACTCCCAATCTTTGACAAGGATTGATATACTTCGCTTTCGTAATCATGTGAAAAAACGTTAAACTTTCTGGAAAAGTTGCCCAAAAAATCAAATTATTCTCAACCACACATTGAAAAGAAAATCACAGAAATTATCAGTTTACCAGAAAGAGTCTTCCAAATCATTGGAGAAGTGTTGTCAAGAACCGATTTCGTTTTAGAAGCCATTCGTCGCTCCAAATCTATCAAGCAAGATTTCAAAAGCCATTTGATTTATATATAAAAAAGAATCGAATCGTTTTCTTGTGTTGTACGTAAATCTTGTGTTGTACGTAAATCGTTTAAAGAATAAATACCATTGAAATCTCCAATGTTGTTGTTGTATTCGTCATCATTATTTCCTTTGTTGTTCATATTATTTGACGCATCTTCTTCTTCTTTACCTCATCGTCCTGATCCAAATTTTTTCGGGAGAATTGACTATACATAAACGTCCATAAACTCCAAAAAGAAAAACACTTTAACTAAATTAAAAGGAAATATTCAATTAATGGGTTTCACGTCGGGACACTTTCTAAGAGAAATATTTAAAAAAAAGGAAAATCCGGTAAGAAAAATAATTGAGGAAGAAAGAGAGAGAGAGAGGGAGAGAGAAAGAGAGAACCTTCTTCTTCTTCTTCTGGCTTCGGAGGTTATCCTCAGGAGGAGTCGCTATCTTTATTGGAATCCATTCATTAAAATTTCTAAACAGAAATTAAAAAAAATGGAAACAGAAGAGTAGTTAACATTTTAAGACATTAATCCTGGGTTTTAATAGATTTATTTATTTATTGTATACTTTTCCACGACTATTGAGTATTACATGAGCAAAATTATCTTAATTCGATTAGTTAATTAATTTGCAGAAGAGGAAGTTTATGATTTTTGTTTTTGTTTTTTTAGTAAATTAGAAGTTGTTTTTTTAAGTTAGTTTGAAATGATCAGATTTTGGCGGCAGCGCCTTCGGAGGTTTTAATAACAGCGGAGATATGGTTTAGTTACAGATGTACACTATAGGATTTCTAATTTGTGTTTAGAATCAATCAAAGGTTTAATTTATTGGCTTGTTGGAACAAAAACCATATTAAAGTTAATGGAATAAACTAAATAAGTAAGATTTAGTAAGAAAATCTTCAGATTCCATAAACTATTAGGTTAACTGTTCTATTTTTGAAATAATGATATTATGGGTCTGAAAAGCAAGAAAAAGAAAGGAGGAAAATTGACTACACGACTCCGCTGGGGATCGAACCCAGAATCTCTGGTTTCGTAGACCAGCGCCTTATCCATTGGGCCACGGAGTCTGATTTGATTGTGTAGTAAACTATAACTAGTGTAACTAATCGTGAGACAATCTATGCAAATAAAAGTTGCAAAAAAGTAGAACTCAAAACTTAGTGATAAAACAAATTCGTATCCATCAGATTAAACGTCCAAGATTTTTCTAAAACTTGAAATTAAGAAAAAAAACTTGAGTAGATTTGTAGACAAGGTGTATCACTTGCAGAAACTGGAGATACATGGAAGCTGCAAAGGAAAAACCATCCAAAAAGAAACACAACCTTGTTTTCTCCTCGTTTCAAACAACGACCGCAGTTTCCTCTTTCAATCCATCTAGTTTCTTGGGAAGAGAATCTACTGAATCCAATCCAACATTGGCAGCTTTATCCTCCTCATAAGCTGCAACATGAACTCCAAGAGCTGCACGGCCAGAAGGATCAAGATTCTTTGACCAAGTTGCATCCCATTCTATAGCTTTTGCAGTACTGCAAGCTATACTTGGACCTCCCGGGACAGTCGCTCTTGCAGCGCTCTGCTCATATAAAACAGAGAGAAGACTGAAGACATGACTAACACCAAGATTCTGAATATCTGAGGCATATTATTATGTACCTTAGGGAAGAACTTTTCAAAGATGGTTCTGTAGTAGTAAGCTTCTTTTGTCATAGGTGTATTGTCGGGGAAGACAAAGGTTGCATTTGACAGCATAGTGTCAGAGACCTTATAACCAAGAAAGAGGGAAATATAGTGTCAAAAAAGTTTAACCTTTATCAACAAATGCTGTAAAAAAGACCAGTTCGTACATGTTTATTTGCATGATCTTTCAGACCATCAATCCAACTGTACCCAACTCCATCGCTGAACTGTTCTTTCTGTCTATATAGAATGTGCTAAATTCACCGGAAGATGAGGAAAATTTGTTAGAACATATAAAGTGTAATTGCAAGAAAAATTATACGAAGACACAAACAGTTTTTGTAACCAAACCTTTGGTAGATAAGGCTTTTGTTCATCATCAAAGGCATTGCGTAGGACCCATTTCTCGATCCTACCAATATCAGGCCTGACCATCTTCCACTCTGGATCGATGGACATTGCGACATTTATGAATTCTTTATCTAGGAAAGGCACACGAGCTTCCACACCCCATGCAGAAGTTGATTTGTTGGCTCTCAAGCAATCAAATTGATGGAGAGCTTTAATCTGTAAGTAAAGGAAAGCATAAACAAGATTCAACAATGGAGTCAGAAGCAAACTAGTTCTTGAATCTGAAGAAAATAAAAAACCTTTCGACATGTTTCTTCATGAAATTCTTTCTTGTTGGGTGCCTTATGGAAGTATAAGTATCCTCCGAGAATTTCATCAGAACCTTCCCCGGAAAGGACCATCTTTACACCTAAAGATTTAATTTTTCTGGACATAAGAAACATTGGGGTGCTAGCTCTTATAGTAGTCACGTCATAGGTCTCAATATGGTAAATGACTTCCTCAATCGCGTCTATCCCGTCCTGGAGTTATCATAAGAGGAAAACATTAAGCCATCTTTTTGAAGAAACAATGAATCTGCTTGCTTACACATGATTTCGCAGATGCACAAGGATGAATATTAACCTGAACTGTAAACTGAAACTCGTGGTGCCGTGTTCCAAGATACTCAGCAACTTCTTTGCCAGCTTTAAGATCTGGTGATCCCTGAAAACAAAAACAGAGTATAGTAAGAATATTGAAGGACACACAGCATATTAAGAAATCTTATAATAAGTTGAATGCGCAGACCTTCAAACCGATGCAAAATGTGTGCAACTGTGAACCCCATTGACGGGCAGCTTCTGATTTTTCTAAATGGCGTAATGCTACTGAAGCAACGAGGGACGAGTCTAATCCTCCAGAGAGGAGAACTCCAAAAGGCACATCAGTCATTAGTCTCTTGATCACAGCCTGAAAAAGGTCAGATTAAAAATCACATTCATGTGTCAAAACCACTTCAGTAACTGCAGTAAACACTGAAAATTTAAGACGCTGAAGACGTTAAATCTTTAGACATACCTTTTCAAAAGCATTGCGCAGCACTAAAGGATCATATGGAGTTGAAGGAACTTGCTCAGAGTACCACGGAGGATTGTACCACCTCCTAAGCCCTCCTACAAGAAAGTGGCAAGGAAAAGAATAGTTAATGTAAACTTCAAAGCCAAATGCCTCAAGTATATAACAAAGGACAATGCCTCAAGTTTATCGTATACAAACCTTGTTTACTTGAATAGATGTGGCCTGGAGGGAAACACATAAACTGTTCACAATCATCACTAAGTGCTTTCATCTCAGAAGCAAACCAGACAGAACCTATAAAGGAGTAATTAAACAGTGGCAAGGTAATCTAAGAGACCACATAGAGAAAGGTTAACTGGTTGAAGTGTATTCTTAGGAAATGTAGAATATATACCATCAAGACCCCACCCAATGTATAACGGGGTGATACCAATGGCATCTCTTGCAGCAATAAAACTTTTGTCGCGTGTATCAAGAAGGACAAACGCAAACATTCCATCCAACATGTCAATAAATTCCTCTCCATGTTCTTCGTACTGCAACAGAAAATGCAAGAATAGAAATGCTCAGATTCCATTTTCCCTTACTGCCAAACCTGAGATTTTTACGCAATTATGTCCAACAAAATGGTATGCCACAGCAACTAACTATTCAGTCTCTTCCCAGTTACGCATACTTACAAGATGTGCAATCACTTCACAGTCACTTCCAGTACGAAATTGATGAGACTTCAGTTCTTCACGCAAAATCTTGTGGTTGTATATCTCTCCATTGACCTGATATCGTAGCCACAATCGATTTACCCTTTAGATGATACTATTGACAAACAAGCAGAAAAGGTCTAGAGTTCAACGTTTGTTCAGATGATACTTGTTCTGAGAGAAGAGAAAGTACCGTGACAGCGATGGTCTTGTCTTCGTTATAGAGCGGTTGGTCTCCAGAAGTTGGGTCAATGATGGCTAAACGCTCATGAGCAAGATAACAATCATCATAGCAATGGAGTCCACTCCAATCAGGACCTCTATGCCTCAATCTGCACAACAACAAAAAATACGATCTAAACATGAAATGGACCTACTCACTCAATTCGGGTCTACATAAGTTTTTCATCTTCTCCCTAAAGATCAGTTCTCTTTGCAATCAAGCCACTCTTCCATCGAGTAAACGAACACATATACCCTAAAACATCTGGAACTTTGATCAATTCAAAAAAGATTTCCAACAACATTGAGCATGGTTCATCCATTATCAGACAAAACACTTTAATGGGTGATTGATAATTCAATGTCACGGAAGATTGAGCATACCTGCGAGAGAGTTCGATGATGCGAGAACGTTTAGCTTGAGATTTGTCGATGCAACCAAGGACAGCGAGAATCCCACACATTGTTGTGGCAATCGAAATGAAACAATGGCTTAAACCGATTGAAGAAGAAAGTGTGAATTTATAGGGGAGCTTTCAATCACTGCCGTTGATTTTAACAATTTAAGATACAGATTTTACTTTTAACCCTAATCTTTTTAATATTATTCTTCTTGGACTCATTTTTGTGATTGGCAGAGATTCTATATCCAATGGAATGGATGGATCATTGTCACAAGGTCCACTGGTTTTTGTTGTCAACTACTTGGAACCAACACATACCATATGCTACATTTGGCCTTTCACAATTCCGAAATGTTGAACGAATGCAACAATGCCTCAATTTTCATTCCTAAGGCATTTTACAAACCAATTTAGATGAAAATCTTAGGTCAGATAATCCTTGAAATCAATGAAAAAAAAGTTTTGTTATTATTTGCAGTTGAAATGGCTTGAACTTTGGAGTCATCATTATATTTTTTTTAAATCAGGAGGTGATCCTGCTTTTTACCACCCAATAATTCTTTTAGGGCAATTAACAAAGTAGCACTATTTCAAATTTTTATCCTAAATATAATATTAATTATTTAAATTTTTTAAAATAGCACAAATTTAAAGGCAATTGACTAAAATAGCACTATTTCAAGTTTTTGTTCCAAATATAGTACTAGTCATTTAAATTTCTAAAAATAGCACAAATTTAATACTAAAATAATTGAAAACTTATTTCTAATGAAAAAAATTTAAATCCTAAATTGAAAAAAGTGAACCCAAAAATTATGTTTTAATTTTATATATATTTTATTTAAGGTAAATAATTATTTTTACATAATAATTTATGTTATTTTGGGAATTTTAGTTTTAGTGTGCTAAATTTGGAAGATAAACTTAAAATAATGCTATTTTAGAATATTACTCCAAATTTAATACTAAAATAATTATAAAAAAATTTCCTAATGAAAAAAATTTAAACCATAAATTCAAAAAAGTGAACCCAAACATTATGTTTTAATTTTAGGGCAAATGTTTAAAATAGCATCTTTCTAAGTTTTTGTTCCAAAATAGCATCATTAGTTTAAATTTCCAATAATAGCATAAATTTAAGATTAAAATGCATTAAAACTATATTTTAATAGAAAAAAATTAAACCCTAAATTGGAAATAATGAACCTAAATACAATACTTTAAGTTTATGTATAATTTATTTAGAATAAATAAGTATTTTCACATAAGTATTTATGCTATTTTTGGGAATTTAATTTTATGATACTAGATTTGGAAGAAAAACTTTAAAAGGTGCTATTTTAGGATATTACTCTTAATTTTATATATAGTTTATTTAATATAAATAATTATTTTTACATAATAATTTATGTTATTTTTAGAATTTTAGTTTTAATATACTAAATTTAGAAGATAAACTTAAAATGATGTTATTTTAAAATATTAATCATTTCTTTGATATCAGTTTAAAGATGACATTATTTTCAATGGAGCATGCGAATATGCGAGATATTTTGGTTTTAAATAATGATTACTTATCATGAAATAATGTTTTATGCTACTATTCGTCAAAAGAAACGACGCCGTTCTAGTGGTTTGGTTTTGCTCTTCAGAAGAAGACGTATAAAGTATAAACTAGAAAAACAAAACGAAAAAGCGTTATATTCTTCTCGTTTCTACAAAGCACAAACCCATTATCGACCAAAGATCACTAAAGCGGGCGATCTTCTGGATTCTCGGTGCGCGGAGATTCATGGCAACGCCTAACGGAGCAAAGATTTCGTCTAGAATGGGCCCTAAGGTTTTGTTTTATTCCATTTTGCTTACGCTTCAGTACGGAGCTCAGCCTCTGATCTCCAAACGCTGCATTGGGTACGCTGTCTGGAAACAACTTATGCCTCTAAATCTATGATGTTGATGCTAGTCGCGTTCCTATTCGGTAATTTCGTGCGTTTATTTTGGGAAATGCGAGATTTGGTTTTTTAAAAGTTTTATGTAGAGATGGAGTTCGATTTCTGGACATCTATTTTTTAGGCTTTTATCGATTCAGTCTGAAAATTTCGGAAATTTTACAATCATATGATCTTCAGTGCGAGGATTATGATGTTTTCTCGTTGTTACTGTGAGACGATGATCACTGCACAACTAAGCCATTTCCTATTATCCTAAGTGTTAGTGATTAATTTGAATATATTAGTTTGCTAGAATGGTGCCATGGCCTATCAAATTAGCTCTTCAGCATTATGTTTTGGTTGTTACTATGTAATATTTTGCATAGTCTAGTTCTTGATATTGAGTTACTTTGGAATACTTGGACGTCTATTCTCAATGAGACTGAGGGTGAAGCTATGTTAGCATCACAATTCCATTACTATTTAGAACCTAGTGGGCTTGGTCACTAGTCCATTTTTTGTTTGTACTTGTCGACAGTTAATGAACTGCCTCTTGCATGGTTTGGATCGATGTTTTGCAGGAAGGAGGTTATTGTAACTTCATCTGTTTTGACGTGCGAGGTTGTTAAGGTAGTGGTTCGATGTTTTCCTTTTCGCTTTGAAATTTAACAGTTATGAAGTATTGTTTCTGAAAATCCAGTTGTATGTCCCTTATTTCAGGTCATATGTGCTCTGATTCTCATGGGAAGAGATGGTAGTTTGAAGGGATTATCAAAAGAGTGGACATTGATGGGTTCCTTGACTGCATCAGGACTTCCTGCAGCTATATATGCACTGCAGAACAGTTTGCTGCAGATCTCTTATAGGAGTCTTGATTCCTTGACTTTTTCAATCCTGAATCAGACGAAAATCTTTTTCACCGCATTCTTTACATTCATAATACTAAGGTACCCTTTCTTGTTCTTATGATTTTTTTTTTGTGTGTGGTCGACCAACGACTGGTTGAAGTTTTGAGTTTGTGGGGCGTAGTATCATCATAAGGTAGTGCGTACATCGCAATTAAGTTAGAAATTGGATTGCCTGAATAAATTTATTGGGCTGCTTCTGTGCTCAAACTTGATGCGTACCACTTCTGTGAAGTTCCTCCATGGCAGTAGGAAACTAATTTCACATGATTTAAGTAAATGAAGCAGCTGTTGGATCTGATCGGAGTTGTCTTTTCATGTTTCTCTCCTGCCAAAATATGAAATAGAAAAATGTTAAAAGCACGACTCTTAGTTGTCCTAGTAGCTCGATGAGTTTCATGTGTTGATGTTGTGTGAGACGTGGTTAACACATCATCTTGAATGACATCTTTTAGGCAGAAGCAATCAATTCAACAAATAGGAGCTTTGTGTTTATTAATCATGGCAGCGGTCCTTCTAAGTTTTGGTGAAGGATCTAACAAAGGTTCAAGTGGCATTAATCCGGATCAAGTACTGTTTTATGGAATTTTCCCGGTCCTGGTAGCCTCTGTTCTCTCGGGTTTAGCCTCTTCTCTATGTCAATGGGCTTCTCAGGTCATCCAGAGTTTAGATGTCACAAACTGACAAAAAAAATTCTCTAGCTTAATTCATTTACAGACTTAATGTATCACCGTTACAGGTCAAGAAGCATTCATCATACTTAATGACAGTGGAAATGTCTATTGTTGGAAGCCTCTGCTTGTTGGCAAGTACCATTAAATCTCCAGATGGTGAAGCGATCAAAAGAAATGGCTTCTTCCATGGTTGGACTGCATTAACCCTGGTAACAACATTCTCTAACCCCTGAAGAATTCAATCGATGGAAAAACGGTTAGCACTGATTGTTTGTATGCACTGCTGTACTGACTGTTCTCCCAGGTTCCAGTAATAAGCAATGCCCTTGGTGGGATTCTCGTTGGCTTAGTTACATCACATGCTGGTGGCGTAAGAAAGGTAAAACAAAAACAGACCACCTCACATACTTTTTGTTACACAATCAAAGATTCTTCAGCACAAGGTGAGATATATATACTCTGTTATTGTTACCAGGGATTTGTGATTGTCTCAGCATTACTTGTGACCGCGCTACTTCAGTTTGCGTTTGAAGGAAAACCGCCTTCCTCGTATTGCTTAGTGGCTCTTCCTCTTGTGATCAGTAGTATCTCACTATACCAGAAATATCCATATCTGGACAAGACGAAGAAGAAGAAGGTCTAAGAAACACTTTCATCTTCTGCATCCACAAGGTTAGCTGCAAAATTTAACAATGAAAATATCTCCTTAATACGATTATGGTGATTCAGACCATTTAAAAGACTTTGTATTATTACATTGATAGTTAAATACATGGAAAGAGCTCTGTAGTTATCTGAATCCGAGCTTTGAGTTGTTTTTCTTTTATCGTCTTGGTCTAGCTTATTGTTATTGTGCAAGGCGGGTACTTATGGGCTGGAACTGAGTTCGGCCCAGTTTTTAAAATTGGGCCCATTGGAACACCACCAATATGGGACAGTTAACAAGTTCATGATTGAAGGATTAACGAATTATTTATTTTTTCTATTGATTTTATTATGCATTTAACACCATTAAAATTTGGATTAGTACATGGCATGACAACAATAATGAAATCCAATCTCTACCATAATTAAAATTTTGAAACTGTAGCCAACACTTCTCTTGCAACAATAGATTCATGGAAAAGTCTCTCAGATTTCATCTTATGTTGTAGTATTTCTTAATATACCATGAAATTCAGTCTTGAAGAGACACGACACGACACGACACATATTTATCTGTCTCAACATTTGCCAATCTGTATGATAATCGATGCGCAGGGATACTGCCGTAGAGAATGAATGAATGATGACGCGAGAAGAAAAGGCACCAAGTCACACTTTCACCAAAAGCCTACCTAATTATTCCCTGCTGCGACAACGATGTTAGTAAGCAGTGAGATGACTATAAACTATCAATTTTAGTTGAATCCAACTAACATTACAATCTCTTGTCTCCCTTCAGATCCTCTAACTATCGTTTCAATCTGATTTTGTTCTTGGGCCTGCTGATTGTTTTTTTTACTTCTTTTTTCTTTCTTAATTTGCTGAAATCTCCAATCGAAACGGGTAAATTTATCCCAGACCTACAATGCGTGGCCTTGATCGATGGATTTCTGACGCAATCAGATCAGTATCATTGGATCACAATGCTCAAATCTTCGGGGGATTGTTTCTCGACGTATCTGATCCTTCTTCGTCTGTCTCTTTTGTTCCCTCTAAAGATTGTTCAATCAATTCGTGTCGCTTTGTCCGAAAGTCGAGTTCTTTAAAGTTTAGGAGACGAAACGGCACAAGGGAACCTTTGTTTTTGTCGGTCAGTTTATCGATTAAGGAGAGTAATGGCGAGGAAGAAGAAGGTGAAGGGTATAATGGTCAAAACGGCTATAAATCTCTTCCGGTGAAAGATTCGGTGTTGATCGATGGTGGTCAAGAAGCGGCGGAGAAGATTAGGGTTAAGGAAAATGGGTCAGGAGCTCTCAACACCACCAAGCATTTATGGGCTGGAGCTTTTGCGGCAATGGTTTCAAGGTCTCTCCTTCTTCTAACCTTTCCTATGAAACTCGTGATGTTTATATAAGATTTGTGATATAGATTCAGTAGTTAAGTAAAGTTGTAGACTTTACTGCTTAGTGATATGCTTTTTATATGCCACTTCGTATTAGTTTGGTTGTAGTAGTTATGGTAGCTCATTGAGTTTTATTGATTTGGTTTAAGCAGAACTTGCATTGCACCTCTTGAACGGATGAAGCTAGAATACATAGTTCGTGGAGAGCAACGGAATCTTCTTGGTCTCATTCAGAGGATTGCAGCAACTGAAGGGATTAGAGGTTTTTGGAAAGGGAATTTTGTTAATATTCTTCGAACCGCTCCTTTTAAGTCCATCAACTTTTATGCATATGATACATATAGAGGCCAGCTTCTGAAACTGTCTGGGAAGGACGAAACTACAAATTTCGAGAGGTTTATCGCCGGTGCAGCTGCTGGAGTCACAGCTAGTTTGCTTTGTCTACCGCTTGATACCGTAAGTAGATGCAAAAACAAAAAACTCCCGTGAGCACCTTTTCTACCATTCTTTTGAGGTTCTCTTTGGTATCGAATTGCAGATAAGAACGGTTATGGTGGCACCCGGTGGAGAGGTATTAGGTGGTGTGGTTGGTGCATTCCGTCACATGATTCAAACCGAAGGTTTCTTTTCGCTATACAAGGGTCTTGTACCTTCGCTTGTTAGTATGGCTCCAGCGGGAGCAGTGTTCTACGGTGTCTATGATATTTTAAAATCAACTTACCTTCATACACCGGAAGGTAAGAAGCGGCTTGAACACATGAAAGAAGAAGGCGAAGAACTAAACGCTTTTGACCAACTAGAGCTTGGTCCCATGAGAACTTTGTTGTATGGAGCAATCGCTGGGGCTTGCTCAGAGGCAGCAACTTATCCGTTTGAAGTTGTGAGAAGGCATTTACAAATGCAGTCACATGCGAAGAAGTTAAGCACAGTAGCTACGTGTGTGAAGATCATTGAACAAGGAGGTGTTCCTGCTCTGTATGCTGGCTTGATTCCCAGCTTATTGCAGGTATAATTCCTTAATTTTAGTTATAAACTAATCGTTTAAAATCTTTCTTACACCTTTGGTAATTCTCTCATACTTGCAGGTTTTGCCTTCGGCGGCGATCAGTTATTTCGTGTATGAGTTCATGAAAGTTGTCATGAAGGTAGAATCATCACAATAACGGGTCTTATTCAAGTTACTTCAGAGGAGAGATGTTTTCTGCTTTTTTGCCTTTTACAAAACCAGTTAGTTTGTGAAATAATTGATTTCAAGAACAATAATAAGATATGGAAATTGCGAGTTGCTTTGCTGTGTGCTGATATTATATCAAACAATCTAAACACATACACTCACAATCACTGCCCCATTTCCTCAACGTCACAGAACGTTTGGAAAAATGCCATAAAGACAAGGCAAACATATGACAGCAGAATCTGATTCTCGAAGATAAGTCTTCATCACAATTGCCTATTAATACATCAAGCCAAGACTACACCATACGAGTCCTTGAGCTCTCACTACTGTTGCCATCCATATTGCTGGTTTCTAGCACCACTCATTGGGTTCGGACCTCTTCCAGAGCCACCAGAGGCACCGTACTGACCACCACCTTGTGAGTAATTAGGTGGTCCAACACCATAACCCCCGCTAGGTCCTCTAGGACCTGCAGCATATGGTGCACCTCGACCTTGTGGAGGGTATGACCCGCTGCTGTAACCTCCACGGCTCTGATTATTATAACCCCCAGTCTGGTTTCCACTAGGAGGGTACCGGTTTGGACCAGGTGCACCACCACGGCCCTTTTGATAGTAGTGGTGGCCGCTAGGTCCACCAGCAGGTAGATGTGGTGGTGCTGCAGGGTGGTTTGGTCCGGCAGGCCAATGTGGGGCGGCATGAGAATGGCCAACACCATGTTGCTGTGGAGGTAAACGAGAATGTTGCTGCTGGGGATGCTGCAGTTTCTGTTTTTTGGCTGCTTCCTCATTATGACGCATTTGTTGCCGCTTTTTCTTTGTCTGGAACTCATGTGATGATTCATATGTGGGTAGACTGTTTAAGAGAAGTGAAACATTGTTTAGTCATATGAACCAAATGAGTTTTCAAAGGCTATAACAAGAAACTTAGAGAATTCAATTACCTCTTTGGATCACACGGCAATGGATCAGTCCAAAAGTACTCTGCATCAAGAGCATCCTTTGCGGATATTCTCTGCACCACAAAAAGAAAAAAAAATAGCCGATATATATGCCAGCCAAGGCTCTTTATTTCTGCAATTTGCTCATATCTTAGATTAGTTTGGACCTGAGAAGGGTCAAGCACCAACATTTTCTCCAGTAGTTCAAGGGCATGACGATCAAAGCTACAGTATAAGATAAAAACCAAAATGAGATCTCTCCTGAATCATAGTAAAGTGTAACAACTACATAATGACTTGTCCTTACTGTCGGTAGATCTCCCTTACACGTCTCTTCATGGGCCGAGATGATTTCATTTGGTTATACCAAGGCATCTTCGAAACCCCAGGCCAGTTGTTTTCATCAGGTGATCCACAAAGTTCATAAATCTTATTCAATTGTTCATTCTGGAGAAACAGACATGATTAAATTGCTGTAAGTGGAAATAACAGCAAAGTTTACTGTACTAACGCACGCACACAATAGTTATTCAAAAAATGAAATCCTGACCTCAGTTTTCCCAGGTAATATTGGTTTACCATTCAAAAGTTCAGCAAATATGCAACCAACTGACCACATGTCAATCGCTGGTCCATATTTTGTGGCACCAAGCAGCAATTCAGGGGGCCTACCGCAATAACCGATACATTAAAGTTGAGACGAAAATGCAGGAATAAGCACAACTTATTCTCTCTTTTATGTAACTTAAAAGATTGTAGACATACATACCTATACCACAATGTAATGACACGGTTTGTAAGATTTCCAGTATGATCATGAGAAAATGACCGTGCAAGCCCAAAATCCGCAAGCTTTAAATTTCCCTCATTGTCGATAAGGAGATTTGAACCTGCACCAAGATATCATATGTTTAACTTGCAAATAAAAGCGAGCGTACTAAACAGTCAACCATGTGTTTTGAGATAGTCACCTTTTATATCACGGTGAAGCACTTGATTCACATGACAATAGTGAAGCCCAGTGAGTAGTTGCTTCATGTAACACTTTTTTTTACATATGTTGCAGTGTCAGACAAAGTCGGAACAATTAGGTTTTTGCAAAGGCTACAACAAGGTATCTAGCCATGCAATACCTTGATCTGAGGAACTGTAAATCTCAGTCCAGGACGATCAGCAAGTCCAGTCAAGTCATGATCCATGTACTCAAAGACCATATAAATTCCACCCTTGTATTTGTTATTATCTGAAATTGGAGCAAAGCCCAAGCTTTAGGCGAGCGTAAGGAGCTTTACTAGACCCATCCTAGACGTATCTAAGTTCTTGGATAAGTGTCCCTAACCTGGGTTTCCCTGATCGTCCTTATCTCGACCTTTTAAAAGCAAAAAAGCCACATAACTCTGAGTAACAAACTTCACACCTCTTTAACAAAACTCCGAAGGTAATTTCGGGATGACATGTGTTCCTTATTACCTGGCGAAGTCACAATCTCTTTCAAATGGATAACGTTTTCATGATGCAGCTTCTTCAGAATTTTTATCTCCCTTATCGCTGTTATTGGAAACTTTACGCAAACAGTAATAAGGGAACTATAAGGCATACTGGATTCACAAAGATTGCAACTTTTTTAAGCTAGTAGGCAAATGTAGCTTACCCCTTCTCTTTCATTGTCCATACGAATCTTTTTCAGTGCCACGATTTCACCAGTTTTGATTTCTTTAGCCATGTAAACTTGACTGCAAAATCAAAGCCAAACATATGAACTAAAACCCCCCAACTACTATGATACAGAAAAAAGTTCACACTTATTAGTAACCAGAATAAAAAGGAAAAGATATATATAGACAGAGCTAACTTCAGATGGTCATTCACCTGAAAAACTTATTTACCACATCAAGCATACGCTAATCATTCAAAATCCGATTTCTATGAGAACCAAATCGTAAAAAATTTAAGGATTCCAACTCACTCAATCAACAAAACAGCATATTACCAGACACAGAAATCAAGGTTTTTTAGATAAAGCAAGAAAGCTATTCGCCAAATCAACCATGGTATAGATAAATACTCGAAATTTTTAAGCGCAATCGCTTCAAACACTCATATAACTGAAGATGCACGAATAGTCCACAAACTAAATCAATGAACCAAACACAAAGAAAAGGAGACGGAGTAGAAGAATTACCCGTAAGTTCCTTCGCCAATCTGTTCTAGCTTCTCGAAGCAATCGACACTACGAGATCCCCAAATCGGTGGAGGCTGCTCGATATTCAACTGCCCAAAAGCCGCAACCGCCATTTTTCCTTATTTCTCCTACAGAATTTCACGATTTACCGACTAAATTCTCAGATAATTTAGCTTCGCCTTTGTCGCTCTCTCCGCCTTTTCGGTGTCGGCTTGGCGGAAAAAATTAAGCTTTTTATTCAGGTTTCTCTGGTTTAAACCGGTTCTTTCAGCGAACCGAAAACAAATCAACGGTAAATTTATTGATGTTTTCATGGTTGGTTTGCAGTTGGGTTTCCGTTTAGTTTTATCACTGTTTGGTATTCTGATCAACCAAAACTGCGATTATCACAGAAACCTTTCTCAAACAATCTCTAGTCTCTGCAAAACTATAAGCGAAAGCCTCAGCCTCACCTCAAGAGTATACATCAAGGCAGACGTGGTTTCTGTTTTTGGGCTGCTTTTCCGTTACTACGCATCTGAAGGTAGACTGTTTTTTGAGAACATGAAAAAACATCGTCTGATCACAACACTGAACCGTCAGGAGTTTCAAATACATCTACTTTTAATCGTGTCTAGGTTCTAAGGAAAAATACAATGCCGAACAAGAATCAGTTTCGATAACCTGACTTTCCTTGATTGTCCCTGTCTGAACCTTTTAAAGGCAAAACAATCACAAAACTCCAAGTATCAAATTTAATGCCTTTTTGATGGAATTTCAGGATGAGATAAGTGTTCCATATTACCTGGTGAAGTCACAATCTCTTTCAAATGGATGACATTTTCATGATGCAGCTTACTCAGGATCTTTACCTCCCGAATCGCTGTTATAGGAAACTTCGTGCCAATTGGTAATAATCACAAGTCATACTAAATTCAGAAACTTGCTTCTGTTCTAGAGCGCAAAATTGAAGAAACTACGGTCGATACATGTGCGAAGTTCATGGATAGTAGCTAACCAACCCCTTCTCTTTCATTGTCGATACGGATCTTTTTCAGAGCGACGATTTCACCAGTTTCGATTTCTTTAGCCATGTTAACTTCACTGCAAGACCAAAACCAAATATGCCGAATTCAGGAAAAAAAGAAGAAAAGGGCATTTATCTAGCATAACCCAACCATGCAAATCCGATTTCTTGGACGAGGTATTAAAGTCTGAGAATTCGAATTCACTAAATCAACAAGCTATATCTTTATAATCACAGGGATCATCAAACCATCGATTTTTAAGCTTTTTTTGTTCAAATAAAATAAGGGAAAAACAAAAATCGCTGAATCAACAAAAGCATTGATGAACACACGAATCTTACGACATAAATCGCTTCGAAACCCATAGAAGAAAAATACCCGTAAGTTCCTTGACCAATCTGTTTTAGCTTCTCGAAGCAATCGACACTACGAGATCCCCAAATTGAAGGAGGCTCCTCGAGATTCAACTGCCCTAGAGCAGCAAACGCCATTTTTTTGGTTCTTTCTCCTACAGAGCTTGGGCCATTATCGAATAATTTGACTTCTTCACTCAATAGAATTTCTCCGGTAAAGACAACTTCGACCTCTCATATTCTATTCCGTTCCGCGCAAAAACCTGAGCTTTTTAATTCGGTTGGAACCGGTTATAATACTGAACCAGAAAAATTGAATCTTAATTTCGATTCGTAAACATTTATCAACAAGTCGATCAGTCAACAAATTGCGATTATATTGTAGGAGAAACAGTTACTCCTATTCAAGCGATGACCCTTGTAAAGCTACCATCAGTTGCTCAACTTTCTAATCTCCAAAAATCCTTCTTACTAATCTCCACAATCTCAAAGAAACTGGGTTATCCTCAATCTCCTTTAGAAATCTCTTGTCCTTTAAGAGACCTGCATTCTGCAAAACGTTAAGCCCAGGAATCATCTCTTCTCCAGACTGTGGATCAACGCACACGGCCTTTTCACTAAAGCTTCTCTCTTTGTCCCCATTTTCTTCATATACAGCCTCATTGTCATCTTAAACTTTACCCTCAGCACAGCGGATCAAACTTGGAGATTTTCTTATCATACTCATCTTCAGAAAACCCATTAGCCATAAACACCTAAAACTTTCGATCAATGACTTCCTGGCTTATACAACTTAGCGAGAGAATGCCGAAGCTTTTAAGGTAAGAGAAACGAATTTGGATCCTTGAGTAGAAGCCAACCGGATCTGTTGAGAATAAGTCCGTTGGAGCCACAATGGTTTTCAGACTCTAAAGCACAAGCACAATGGACTTGCAGCTACGTGATTATGAGTTTTTGGAAAGGAATTACCTAATGCGGAGCCAGAGAATCAAAGAATCGAAATCTGGATTCTTCGTGGCGTTGTAAGAACATGATCTGAGTGATCGATTTCTTGATCAGACAAGTTGTAATTGCTAACCATTTAAATCACTCTACATGATCTGAGTGACGGATTTCTGGATCAGTTTAGTAGACAGCACAGACCGTATATACCATAGTATCCATATATCCGTTTAGTAGAGTAGACAATGTGCTTATAAACTCACTGATTTTGGACGGTTTACAATCGTCTTGTTTGAAAAACAGAAATACTATTGGGGAAATGATTTTGATAAAACATTGAATAAAACTTATAAATATTTATTACCACTTTAATTGATATTTAGCATTTCTATTCTGAAAAAAGAAATCTGTTACAAACAAGCATAAACCTCGTAGAATACATTTAACTTGTCAAAAGAAAAAGTATACATTGAACTTGAAAATTTGTAAAATCTAAGAAGACCAATTTAAATAGTTGGTTAAGTGTTTTTATTTAAACCAATTCTAAAATTCGAAAAGTCGGATTCCTCAAAAAGAAAAGGAAAAGTTGGAAAAACGAATGAGAATTTCACTGACGAGAAAAGCAGGGAAAGTCTTTTCAAGTTAAATACTTTCTGAAAGATCTAAATTGACCCCAGAACTTATGTTTACATGCTATGGACGCCCTCCTCTTATCTCCTTTGCCGGAACCCCAAATTCCAGTTACCGATCCGGCGAATTTACGGGAAAATCATCAGCCGGAACATTTGCGGGACGAACTCAAAGATGAGACGATGAAGAAGAAAATGAAGCCATCGACTTTAGATAAGAGAAAGCTAAAAGCAAAGAAGAAAGAGAGAATGAACAACGACGAGGCTTCTTCCTCTTGTTCTTCATCCTCTACCTGTAACCCCAATTCTACTCAAAGGGTTTCGCGAGTGGTTCATAGATTGCGAAACCCCACGGTGCGGTTAGGTATGGCTCGGCGAAGCGTTGGGGAACGACAAGCCGAAGCCTTGGCGCTTCCTCTGGGCATGTCATTCGCGGCTTTTGCCAACCTGGTTTGATCAATTCCCAAACTTTCTTTCCTTTGATACGAATCCGTCCTTTGTTTTATCGTTTCCTGCATTCGATCTCCCTTGAAATTTAGGTTTTCTGTGCTAAAAAGATCGCATTTAATTTAGGTTCCCCTAATTCAAAACTAGACCAAGGAGAGTATCAGAGACAAAATGATTAAATTGAATTCATTCTTTAATGATATATACCAAAATAGCAATACTTGAATTCACCTTAAATCGAAGAGAGGATCTTTACTTCCAATTCGAATCAGAGTCAATCAAAGAAGCTGAATTTCTTCTTAATAATTGAGCCGCCAATGAAGCAATACTTGAATAGACTCGGCATAGTTGAATTGTCTCGTCTCACTTGTCTTAAAGCTTGAGCCTTCCATACGAATTTTTAGCTCTGATTTGGCTTATTAGCCACCAAGGTCATTAACTTTCATTGCTCTGTTTAACTGTTATTTGTTCTGTTTTCTTGTTCTTTAGGTTCTTGAGAGAAAGAGTGCCGCAGGTCAGAATGTGTATGTTGATGATCTTGCAGTGGTAAGTACTAAGAATTTTTCAAACAGTCTTTTCTCTGTTTCTGTTTATATTCATTTTTTGTAGTGAATTGACACAAATTTCACTGATTATTCGTTGTAGATTTCTGCTTCCGCTGTCAAAGAATCCTTAGCCAATGTAAGCCAAAAGTCCCCTGATTTTTGTTTGGCATTCAATTTACAGGCTTTCCCTTGATTATAATGATGTGATTACAGGTTTATGGTAACAAGCTTGGTTCCTTTGCGACAAATTTTGAGAAATCATTTAACAGTACTCTAAGAATCCTTAAATTGACCAATGAATCTGCTTTTCCGCATCAGTTAGACAATAGTAATGTTGATTTAGACCAGTCTGTAGTAGATGGGTGCTCAGACACCGAGGTATCTGCAAAGGAAATTTCATCCACTACACCTGCTTATGAAGCGATTCAAGGTAGTACAAGAGCAACCTCTTTGATGAATGAGATTGTCCTGCACGAAGAGACTCAACAATTATCTGGTATACCTAGAAGCTCAGCAATGTCCTTGACCACAATGGAACGGTCTTTTGAAGAGCAAGCACGAGCAAACGATCTAAAAATCGTGGAGATTGGTCTTAAAATGAGGGAATTAAGGCTGAAAGAGACTGAGCTAGCACTAAGCTCCGAATCAAACAATCTGGGGAAATCGAAGTTAGAGATGGATATTTCAAAAGCTGCATTCGAAGCCGAGAAATTCAAAACCGAACTAGAAGATACAAGAAAAGCTGATATGGTAACAAGAATCATGGACTGGCTCGTTGTAAGCGTCTTCATCATGTTGGCTTCTATGTTATATGGTGCTTACGTCTTCTCACATGAGAGAATCAGGGAAGCTACCTCAATGTGCGAGCCATCTGAGGAGAAAAGCTCTTTTGCTTGGTGGGTTCCTAAACAAGTTTCATCGATAAACACAGGCATACAAATTATGATTTGCCGGCTTCAAGTTTGGGTTCAGAGTTTCTTTGGTGTCTTAATGATCATCGTCTTCACTTACTTCATAATCCAACGATCATCAGGTACGAAACAGACAATGCCAGTAACTTTTATCATTATTTTCCTCGGTATTGTTTGCGGATTAGCGGGTAAGTTTTGCGTGGACACATTGGGTGGCAATGGTAAACTCTGGCTGCTTCTTTGGGAAATGTTCTGCCTTTTGCAATTAGTTGCAAATGTCTTCACATTGGCGTTGTATAGTTTGATTAATGGTCCAATAACGGTGACTCAAGAGACAAAAAGCCCGAGGCGTTGTAACATTATGGTGCCGTATTGGGCAAGGCGCAGTTTCTTCTTTGGGGTGATTCTGCTGGTACTTCCTGTGATTAACGGTCTTTTGCCATTTGCGACATTTGGTGAATGGAGAGACCATTTCGCTGTGGTTGTGTCTGAATTTTTTGCTAGGTCGGGCTCTGATTTTTGATGCGAAATCCCTCGCTGTGTACTTTTGTACTATTTTTTATGTTTGCTATTTGGGTTTGGGATTTTATCTTGTAATCTTTGGTATTTTATGTTTACTATTTTTGTTTTATTGGTGTTGTCCAAAACAATGGTATCGCTGTTACAAAAGTTATATATTTGATGTATTTGAGTATGAATATAAAGAAATCAAATTAACGATTTGGTTTTAATTGGATTGAACAATTCGATTAAATTGATAGTATGATTGTAAAAAGACGGTTGTACAACAAATTTACATGTTAAATTGTTATTAAACTTTGTTTTACTTTGAAAATTTGGTTTTAATTTCAAAATAAACTCAAATTAAAATTAGATTTTCGAATTACAACCAGATTTATTAATTATTTAACGTATAAACATTAATACAATTTTTCTAATTACAATAATTTATTAAATTTATGTAATTTATAAAAGAAAAATAAAGTAGGAGGAGTAAGTGGTCTAGTGGTTGTACCACCTCTAAGTCCATCCCAGAAGTGTGGAGTTCGACTCCACCGCCCCTCGCAGGAGGATGTTAAATCTTCGTATGAAGATATTGGGCTATTGGGTCGGCCTGTTGTGATCCAATAACAAAAAAAATAAAAAAAATAAATAAAGTATCCAAATCCTTATAACTAAACCTTGATTAAATATAAGGCCTCCAAAATATCGAAGAAAAGGAAAAAAATCATTGAGCAATCACACACCATCGATGATGGTAAAGTTGCAATATTCCAGAGAAGAATCTAGTCATTTTCTTTATAATGTTGCTTTTGTATTATGGGTTTTAGAAAGGTGTCTCCATACACTTTTTGGAGTTGACTATTCTGGTTTCACCAACACTTTTTTTTTAAGTAATTTAACCACACTACAATACCGTTTGAAAAAAAGAGTTAACTCGTTCGTGTTAACCCCAAACAATTTAACCTTTTTCATATACTTGGAACTTTCTTAATTCTATCCTAACTCCACATTAAAAACGTGTTAGTTTGTTTCTTTCTTCTATTCACAAGAATTTCAATCATCTCTGTTTCTTAGATTCTGAACCTGGTCTCAAGAGAATCCTCTGCTTCTCCGGTACTACGATCAAGCCCAAAACATTTTAGAAATACAGATCCAGCAAGCTGAAACAAATTACACGGATGATGCAAATTATGACTTGAATCTTTCTCTTCACCGTCTGTTCTCGTGACTCGCCTTGTTTCAGCTGCCGTTATCTCTCCTTTTATGCTCTCAAAGCTTCCTATCTGCGATAACAATAAACCGATGGGTTCATTATTAACATCATGAAGCTTTTTTCTTCTATATGACTTAGAACCGAAATGATACATTATACACCAATGGGTCATTTTATCAAGCAATTCGTATAACGATGAATCCAATAAATGGGTCATCCGTAAAGTATAGGTAAGACAAACAACACAGTCATACACAAACTTTGAAGAGGACTATTTGGTTTGAAACGCAACTCCAAATATCTGAAATGCTACTCATATTTACACGCTCTTGTTTGCAAGTAAAACTCTTCAAGAATCTCTTGTGTCATATAATCTTTCAGCTCCTTTCCTACTGAAACTGGTATGGCACCACGCTGTGTAAAAAATCCAAGAGAGGAAGCAAACTGTTGCTTAAAGACAAAACTAGACATCTCCTGTGAAACCTAAGCAAGTAAAGCTTTTAAACAAAGGAAACACCTTCCTTTGCTCGTATAAAAGCTACCAACATGATTGGAAAAGGACTGTTCAAAGAATCAAGAACTTCCAAACACAGTTTGCGAGATCATAACATACACATGTAAACCGAGAAAATGAACTGCTTATGGCGCAATGTCAAAAACCTTATCAATGACTATTAGCCGCAGCTATACTATCCAAAACCCATCATTAGAAATCCACATTTTCTATGTTTAGACTACTTCATACTGTTTTCTCAATTCAGGACAATGTAAATAATTTCAAGGTTTTTTTTTGGGTGAAACACATCATTTCAACTATTCGCTAGCATTACATTCACATGCGGCAACTCTCCAGCTAATTTTGGATGTCACATTCTCTCTTTTTCTTAACTGCAACCCCTTAAGATTCGCCATTAATCTGAAGGAGGAGATTATGAACATCGGTCTCGTTAAAAGTCCGAGAAATGAGCAGAAAAGTAAGTCAACGGAAGCAGGCTCGACTGGTTCCATGATTCGAGCGACTAAGTAGAGAGGGACAGAGTTGATTTACCTGATTTGACTGTACGAGGCTTGAACTGACTGAAAAACCCAAGCCGTGGTGGCTGATCGGAATCGGATCTCCAGAAAGAAATTGCCGGGAAAGAGGTGAGCAGGAGGTAGAAGGAACGGAATCAGCAGCTGAGCAAATGTTATCGCCGATATCTGAGGAGAAGATTCCGAAGACAAAAAGGAGGAGTAAGAGGAGAAAGAAGACAAACATTTGGATCCATATCAGCCAAGGGATATTGTAGCTATCTACCAACATAATCTTTTTCCCAAGGTCCATCATTTCTCGAGAATCAAAATAATTAGAGATTCTGAATCCTCCAGAATCTCTTTGAGGAAACGATTGAAGAGGAAGAAGAAGACGATCAAGAGAAGGGGACGAGAAGTTGGGTGACTGGCAGAGATAAAGCGACGGAGCTTTGATTGTTCTGAAATATTGAAGGTCACCGCGAGAACATAACGGCAAAAGTTGCTTAACGGTAATCCACGTGTAATACGTTAATTGGTTAAAAGGTGAAAAATCGCGATCGTGTAAATCCTTTTTTGAAAGATCGTTTCCTGAGTTTATGCAATTTGTTATTTTTGTGGGAAAAAGAAGTTTGTACAAATTAGTCTAAATAGCTATGGAAAACTTATTGATGTAAAAAAAAATACTATTGAAACTTATCTACTAAATTTAATTGGTTTGGTGGACCCTGCAGCCTAAAATCAGTGTGTGGAATCATGGTGGTACGTACCGATCAGTGTGTGGATATAGCTGGTCTCTACAAAATGTTGCCACCGGTTTTTGATACGGTTTATGAGCAAACCGGCATGCAGCCACCGGCTTGGATTGGTACATTACGGGGTGGCGAGCCAAAACAATCACTTCAGACTCAACAGCACCGAGGTTGAAATCTTTTTTTTTTCTTTTATTTGAGCTTTTTGGGGCTTTGGATCACGGGTTCTAAAGTTATTGGATCCGGTCTCGTCGGCGGAATTGGAGCCCATGAATACAAGTCCAAAATACGGCGTTAAAATTCGCGTCATTCGCACGTGATAATCACGTGATCTCTCACACTTCACTCTCTTTCCCAACTGCAAAGAGGAGGAAAAATATCTTCTGGTGTGGAGAAGCTTTGATGATCAATTATCCATGACGATTCTTAGCTCGTATTCTTCACTTTCTTCTCTCAAGCTTTTCCGATTATCTTCTCGGCGACCTCTGGTCGACCCCGCTTTCCTCGGAAACGGGTCAAAGACATCTCAGTCTTTCCATCTCCGGTTCCGAATGGAAGTCGTTTCGAGTGTTTCGACTTCTTTTTCTAGTATTAGCGTCGGAGAAGATTTTCCAGTAGATTATGAGCAGTGGCTACCGGTTCAGAATTCTGATAGCCGGAGAAGAGCCGGCGTTTTGCTCCACCCGACGTCGTTTCGCGGTCCTCACGGCATTGGCGATCTCGGAGAAGAAGCGTTCCGGTTCATCGATTGGCTTCATTCTACTGGTTGCTCCGTTTGGCAGGTGGGTTCATCTGGGTTTCTGTGAGTGAGAATTAGAGTTCTGTTGGCCAACTGTGAACTTCAGCTAAGGAAAATGTTTCTATAGATCTTGATATGATCGTCGAATCATTAATCTGAACAGAATGTGTTTTTTTTTTTGCCACTAGTTTTAACTTTTAAGTTCCGATAAACATCAATGCGACACTACTACTGAATTTTTATCTCACGAGCAGGTTCTTCCTCTGGTTCCCCCAGACGAGGGAGGATCTCCTTACGCAGGACAGGTTTGTCTATTTTTTTAGATGGATTATAAATTGGTGGTTTCTTTCTCTATTAATGCTAACTAGTTGTGCTGGCTACTTTTAGGATGCAAATTGTGGGAACACATTGTTGATTTCTCTGGAAGAACTTGTGAAGGATGACTTGTTGCTGAAGGATGAGCTCCCACAACCAATGTACCAATCTTCAATATGATTTCTAAATGGACTCAATTCTTTTTCCTCAACTCCTACATCTTATATTTTGCAGTGATGTTGATTGTGTGAACTATCAAACTGCCAACAAGTTAAAGAGTCCCTTGATAACTAAGGTAAACAATCTGTTTACAAGTTACCTCAGTTTTCCTATATAGATCTGCTAAAATTCAAAGTTTTGTGTTTGAAATGAACAAAGTTATCGTTTTCTTTTTTTATTTGGAGCACTAACTCAGCAAGTTGCCTAGCATTTTCTCTCTGTTTTAGTTTTTTGGCTAAGTATCTGTATATTCAGTAAGTGATAATAGCCACTTATCTATTGGCTGGAGAAGTAAGTTTGGCAGCTGTATTTTCTCAGGCAGCAAAGAGGCTTATTGATGGAACTGGTGAACTGAAGAGCAAACTGCTAGATTTCCGCAACGACCCGTCTATATCATGTAAGAAATCTAAATTTTATTAATTCGTTTGTCAACAGTTCGCTGGCTTTATCTGGACAACAAATTTCACTGAGGATGTCATGTTCACGCTGCACAGGTTGGCTTGAAGATGCTGCTTACTTTGCAGCTATAGACAATACTTTAAATGCCTATAGTTGGTTTGAGTGGCCTGAAGCACTTAAAAACCGTCATCTTTCAGCCTTGGAAGCTATATATGAAAGTCAAAAGGACTTTGTATGAACTTGGTTTAGCTAACTTATTGGATATGATATCATCCTAAATTAATATTCTATGAACCTTTGTGGGTAACCTCTATCATTTTTTGCAGTTAGATTTGTTCATTGCCAAACAATTTTTGTTTCAAAGGCAGTGGCAGAAAATTCGTGAGTATGCACAGCGGAAAGGTGTTGATATTATGGGGGATATGCCCATTTATGTAGGATATCACAGTGCAGATGTTTGGGCAAATAAGAAACAGTTTTTACTGGCAAGTAAAAGGTTTAAATATTGATGCAAACATTCTTATTGCTGGTACCAGCAGAGTAATTTTGATTTTCTAGAAAGCCAATTTTATTTTTGTCTTCATGCAGAACAAGAAAGGCTTTCCCCTTCTAGTTAGCGGTGTTCCTCCTGATCTCTTCAGTGAAACTGGTCAACTGTGGGGAAGGTTTTTATGCTACGCGCTCTTATGCTTAGATTGTTCATGCAGTTCTTGGTTTCTTATTTTCATTGGATTAGTATGTGGAAGCTACTGTTTCTTTCTCGCTATCACCTCGATATATAATGCTGTGAAAACAGTGTTACTCCAGCATGGTTGATGCGAAATACATTTTTGGCATTATCTCGACCACAGTCATGCCATAACTTGTTACCCTTCACTCTTATTTTTCTTCATTACCACAACGTTTATTAACCCTTTACATTCTTTGATTTGTAGCCCTCTTTATGACTGGAAAGCGATGGAGAGTGACCATTATTCATGGTGGGTTAATCGAATACGACGTGCACAGGACTTGTATGACGAATGCAGGATTGATCATTTCAGAGGATTTGCAGGGTTTTGGGCAGTCCGTTCTGGTGAGTTAATCTTCAAACGAGAAAATGTGACTAATCTTATTTGTTGGGGACATAGTGGGATGGTAATTTAAATGATTTGATCTGGTGTGATACTCTGGCAGAAGCTAAAGTTGCTATGGTTGGAAGATGGAAGGTGCGCTTTGCTTAATTTGTGAGTGTAAATTAATCAGGTAAAGAAACAAAGAACTCCAAAAGTTTCATTATTGTAGGTAGGACCTGGAAAGTCTTTATTTGATGCCATTTCGAGAGGCGTTGGGAAGATCAAAATCATAGCAGAAGATTTGGTAAGCTCATCGGACTCCAATCAGATAAACAACCAGCTTACTTATATAAAACTCAGCCCAATAGGTTACTGTAGATGTGCATCAATTTCTTTAGCTTAAAAGGAACTTGCAAGACTTGCTTGCAATATATTATAGAGTATGGACACCTTGACTACGAATGGGTGACCATTTGACTTTGAAAGATCTTGTCGAACCTGGAGTAAAAAAACATTGATTTCTCCTGTTGGCCAGTAATCCGAGTCTAGAATCATATGCTCAATCCCTGCTCCCAGAATTACATATTGCAAAACTGGCATACGAGTGTTTGCTAATGGGGGCTGCATTTTGTCATAAGACAGGGAGTTATTACTAGAGATGTAGTTGAGCTGAGGAAATCTATCGGAGCACCTGGAATGGCCGTCCTCCAGTTTGGTAAAATATCTGGGCATCCTCATGTACGTCGCTGTATTTTAATTTGTCTCTGCCTACTTGATTCTTTGTCTAATGTCAGCTTTTGGAGGTGGCGCTGATAACCCACATTTACCTCACAATCATGAAGTGAACCAAGTTGTATACACTGGAACTCATGACAATGATACTGTAAGTTGTGTTTTAGCTTAATTTTATATTTACCGGAAGAAATGTATCTGTCCCATTGATTGCTCTTGGTAAATAGATTCAAGGTTGGTGGGACAATCTGGACCAAGAAGAAAAGGCTAAGGTCCTCTCATACCATGCAATAAAATGAGTTTATGATTGTAAGATAACAACAACAGCGATTTCCTTGTTGGCAGGCAATGAAATACCTGTCAATAGCTGATGAAGACGATGTCTCATGGTCGCTCATCCAAGCTGCTTTCTCTTCAATCGCTCAAACGGCAATCATACCGATGCAGGACATTCTCAGACTTGGAAGTTCCGCCAGGATGAACACTCCAGCCACAGAGGTAAATCATTTCCTTTTTTTATTATCTAATACGAAATTGGTATTTTATAATATCTTAGTCTTTGATCTTTATCACAAAGTGATTTGGTTTTGTACATGTGAAAAAAAAATACGCAAAGGTGGGGAATTGGGGTTGGAGGATTCCAAATTCAACGAGCTTTGATGATCTGAAAACAGAATCTGTCAGACTGAAAGAACTTTTATCATTGTACGGTCGTATTTGATGAAAATCATCATCCGACCATAGTCTACGTAGCTAAAGCGATGTGGGGCAAAATAAGCAAACGATAGGCTATACCAAAAGAGACCACTTACTTTGTATCATAAGTAAAACCCAGAAGAAACTTTGATCTGGATTCACTGAGAATTATCATCCGTGTGCACCGTAACTGAGAAATTATACTGTTTCGAAAGGGAAAAAATCCCAATTTTATTATTAATGAGTTGCAAAATATTAAAAGTCTTGATGTCTCAGGCAAATCAAGAATTCAAGATGTTTCCGAGTATGTAAATCTTTTTTATCTGAAGGGAGCAGGCTTTTTCGACCACGGTGCTATGCTTGCCGGAGCCTCCCCTCGTTTAAATTTTGATTTATCTGTGAAGCCTTGTATTGGACTTTGACTAGAACTTTGTGAAATTCTAACAAAGATCTGTTCACATTATGGGAAACAAAAAGCGATGTTGACAGTGGGATTTGAACCCACGCCCTTTCGGACCAGAACCTTAATCTGGCGCCTTAGACCAACTCGGCCATATCAACTTTGCTAATCATAGCCCAGTTATACTTTTTGAATTAAATCATTAATCAATTCAAGATTCAACCATCTCTTGTGGAAATTCCAAATTTTTTATTTTAATGCTATTTAAGTAAGTTTGTTTGTGTTTTCAGTGTTGTGGATCTAAAACGTTTTAAAATTCATATAACAAATAAAAAGGAGCTAAGATTGTGTTTGAAAAAAGAGAGAGTAAAGTCTACTATCAATAAATGAGGGAGTTTAGTTTAGGGCCTTTTAGGCTAATCTTTTAGCAAAATTCAAAGTGAGTTATTAGCAAAATTCAAAGTGAGTTATTAGCAAAATTCAAAGTGAGTTATTAGCAAAATTCAAAGTGAGTTATTAGCAAAATTCAAAGTGAGTTATTAGCAAAATTCAAAGTGAGTTATTAGCAAAATCTGAAACATATACAATATTTACAATATTTGAAAAATGTATTTCATTAAATATGATTCATTATTTTATAATCTAAATGCATCATAGTAATTAGGGGTGGGTTTTCGGCGAAAACCGAAAAAACCGAACCGACCGAACCGAAAATTTTCGGTTTCGGTTTTCGTTTAATTTTAACCGTTAAACCGATCGGCTAAATAATTAATTTTATTCGGTTTACATTTCGGTTCGGTTCGGGAATACCAAACCGATCGGTTTTCCTAAACCGAAAATCGGCTGACTTATATAACAGAAAAATCGGGTTTGGCAACCCTAATTTTTCAGAGAAAAATCGCAAACTCTCCAGCGGCGGCTCTGAAAAATCACCTTCTACGATTTTTTGACAGAAACTTCTGCTTCTTCTTCTTCTTCTTCTACGAGATAAAAATAAATCTGGTTTTATTGATTCGTTTCTCATATCAACAAGGTAAAATGACTTAGTTTCCTGTTGAAGATCTAGTGGTTTCTTTGCGTATTTCCGGATTGAATTGAATCTAACTGTGAATGCTTCAATAAAATAGATCTGCTTTATGTTTCTTCGATCTGCTTGTGTAATCCCCAAAATAATTCAGCTCTGTCGCTTATACTTTGTGCCGTGCGCTAATGTATGGATCTGTTGTGCGGACCTGAATATGACCAGGTTATAGTTCGTGGTTCGCATCATTTCACAGGGTAAATATTGGATTGATATGTTACTAGATTTCATTTAGAGCTCATAAGTTATTGTCGTGTTTATATAGCTTATTTCTTAGAAAAACATATGCGATGTTTCTGATCAAGGTGTTTCATTACTTGTATGTTTTCACATCAGTTTACAGCATAATCTATTTCTTATAGAGTTATAGTTTCTCTGAGGGTTTCTTACTTTTTGCCTTCGATTCACCTAACTCATTTTTTTGAACTTCAAAAACGAAACAAGCAGATCAAAATAGATCTATAAATTTTTTTTAAAAGTTTTTATAAATTTTTTAAAAATTGTATAACAAGCAGATCAAAATAGATCTATAAATGTAAAGTTTTTATAACAAGCAGATCAAAATTATAGTACTTTTTTTTAAAAGTTTTTATAAATTTTTTTTAATATTTGCGATTTATACATTCACGTTTGAAACACTATACATTCACGTTTTTTTAATATTTACGATTTATACATTCACGTTTTTAATTTTCCAGAAAGTTTAATATGAATCTTTGCTTTGCCCTTTTTTATTGATGACGTGTTTGTTATCAGGTTATATTAACTTAATATGGAGTTTGATAGAGATGAAATTCCTGAACCCATTGCCACTGGAAACAAACGGACTGAAACGCAGCGATCAAGTGCTTCCGATCTCCCACCGAATCCGAAGAAAAAATTTCAAAAAAGGGCAGAGGTATGGCAACATTTTATTCAAACGGAAGACAACCATGACAAATGCAATTGTCGTTATTGTGGGGTAGAGATTAGTTGCAATTCTAAAACTGTAGGAACTAGTCCAATGAGAGGTCACATAGGAAGATGTAAGTTATATAAGACTTTCATAGAAAGTGATAAACAGAAGATGATGAGTGGAGATAGTAGTGGTAATATGAAAGTTGTGAAATGTGATCCTTTAATTTTTAGGAGATCAGTAAATGACATGGTCATTATTAATGAACTACCATTCTCATTTGTTGAGTCTGAGGGGTGGAAACGATTTTGTAGCAATGTATTACCAATGTACAAGACTTTTTCAAGAAGAACTTGTACTAAGGACATTGCTACAATTTATATGGAAGAAAAAGCTACTCTTAAGACTTTGTTTAGTGTTAATAGGCAAAGAGTGTCTCTCACTACTGATATTTGGGTATCTCCGACAACCTCTTACAATTATATGGTGGTGACTGCTCATTGGATTGATGAAAATTGGGAGTTACAAAAAAGGATCATTAGTTTTAAGGTTATAACTGATCATAAAGGTGACACCATTGCTGAACATTTACTTAGCTGTTTAGATGAATGGGGAATTGAGAAAGTTTTTACTATTACGGTGGATAATGCAAAGGGAAATGATAGAGCTATAAGATTGTTCAGGGACGCTATGAAAATGAAGGGAATGGACGTTCTTTAACTCCTTGATCCGTATAGGAGTTCTTTAACTCCTTATATGATTGATGTATTAGTGTGTACTCAGCAATGGTTGCGGTGTTCTTCTCATTCACCAATCCAAGTTGCTAACTTAGCTCAAATGTTGGAAGAAGTTGATTTTTATGAATCACTTGGTAAGTTTTAGTATCATATTTATTTGTTTTTGTTAATTTTAGTTGCATATACTAATCTTGTTTTTTTGTTTGGTGTAGATTCTCGGACATCACAAGAATGATACATCACAAGAATGATGTGGTTACTAATGTTGTTTTCATTTCTTGTTACTGAGATTATCTGTTTGTTTGTTGTTTCTGTTTTTCTCTTATTTTCTTATGATTGTCTGTGTTGTTAGATTATCTGTTTGTGTTATTGTAGATTGTTTTGTTTTTTTGCAGGAATTGGAGCATTAACCGGGTAAACCGAAATTAACCGGGTAAACCGAAATTAACCGGGTAAACCGAAATTAACCGGATAAACCGAAATTAACCGGATAAACCGAAATTAACCGGATAAACCGAAATTAACCGTATTTAACCGAAATAAACCGAAAAAAAACGTGAAAAACCGAAATAAACCGTAATAAACCGAAATAAACCGATAAAAATTTAAATTTAAATTTGTTAAACCGAAAATAAATTAAATTTCGGTTTAATTCGGAACGGTTTTATTTACTTAAAACCGAACCGATTAAACCGATAAAAAAACCGAACCGAACCGATTCTCAAAAAAATTTCTTTCGGACGTTTTTTTCTCAAACCGAAAAACCCGAAAACCGGATAAACTGACCCGGATAAACCGAAAAAACCGAAAACCCAGGCCTAATAGTAATGGTTACATAACTGCTCTGCAAGACACATCATTACAACCAAAAAAGAGTAAACTACACTTCACATTTACCAAAACATAGTAACTATGTCATAGTTAGACATTGTAAGAAAGAAAACAGAAAACAACAGATAAACTTGATCAATACTTCCGGTTGAAACATATGTGAAAAGGTATCATCACAACCATTTCTCATTTCTTGCTTTCAAATCACTATTATTATCAATAATTAAATTACTTTTCAAGCTTTAACGCAACAATTGAAGCAGCTGAAGATTCCTCTCCTCATCTGTTCCAAGTCATTTACACGTAATATTAATAATGTTTTATTCCAAAAATAAATAAATTATTATTTATGTCAGAGTTCACAACTTCACATGGTAGGTTCAAAAATATAAAGCCACAACATTCTTTTCTCAAAAAGCATTATACTTTGATTTGATTGAAAGAAATCATCACAACAACTATGTTCAACCCTTACAACAACAATTATATTTCTTCTACTTTTCACTTACAAGTGGTTTTAAAACCCCAAAAATAAAGCTTCAATGAATTTTCACATTTTTAAGCATTCCAGATGAATACAATTTAGACTTAACCATATCCAAATCTAATATAAACTCAAAATCTAATGTATGTAAGTTTGGTGGGGGGTATTAATATCATGTGTAGATATAAATTGCATAAGCAACTAACTAGACCAAACATTCAAGGACCACATTTCCCCAATTGCTTGAAACAGCCACATAATGCTTACAAAGTTAGATTCCATAACCTAACCAATCCAACAAGGTAAGGTCTACATCAAATGAATCACACACCTATAATCCACCAATACAATCACCACTCCAATTCAAGAACAAGAAAATGGAAATTCAAGTGTGACAATGCTTAACCAAAAAAACCTACAAAATCTAAAGTTCTGAACTTTGGCGAGCATGAGATTGACAAACTAATAAGTAGAACAAGCAATGTGTGACCCAAAATCTAACCACATCAAGTTACAAAGCTGGATTCCATACCCTAACCAATTTAAAAACACCTACCTAGTACCCCAGTACACAATCAAATCATCAGATTTATGTACACTCACAATACAGAGTGAGATTCCATAAACCATGAATGAACACAGAGGTAATACAGAGAACAGACAAACATTTTATTCATACAATCCCAAATCAAGAAAGAGTTAAAAGTAATCTTACAGATGGGGAATGTGGGCGGTGGTGAGAGAACTCATTGTGGTTATTGTCACTGTGAACAGTCTTCAGCTTAGACTTAGTATTATCGACCGAAGTGGGTTGATTATGAAAAGGGTTGATGAGTTCTTCTTCGTTGCCAAGACTGGCTCGAGAAGGATCTCTCTTGTTCAGTTTCCTCATCTCTCTGATCTTTGTGAAATCCATAGAGTAATCAGGAATTGTTCCTCCTTTTTGATCCCAATCTCCAAATTGTGGTACTGATAACCATGTCTTGTTCTGCAAACAAATCTCCGTTTTAATTACTTTGATTTTGAAGAACACCAAACCATGAAACTGGAATTCTCCACTCACAAAAAGGTTTCCCTTTTGTCATCTATAAACCCAGATTCACGATTTCAAATTCCAAAATTCGATCTATCAAAGACTCATTTCTCACATCGAAATCGAATACTAACACCTTTTCGCTATAAAAAATTCCAAGCAGCCTTTTTTATTTTTTAAAAAAAAACAGGTTGTGAAAGTGAAACAAACAACACAGAAGAAAAGTGTTTATACAACAAAAGGAGAAGATAGGTTTGAGAGATATAAACCTCCTTTGGATCCTCCATACGATCAAATCAGTAGAGAGAAGAGAAGATGATCTTAGCAGCAAGATGGTGATACACAGATATATATAAGCTAAGAAAAATATGAAAACTTTAATAACAGCAAAATTACAGCTCGATTGGGTGGTACGGCTTCACTGTACATAACAATGTATATAGTTTTTTTTTTGTTTGGGAAAAAAGCTCCCTGGGACGCGTACACGTTTTAGCCGCGTCAGCTTTGTTTCTATCTTCTGTGAACGACGTCGTATTAATACTATCCATTAAATAAAAATAGTATAGTCCTTAGAACTTAATTGAATATTTGTTATGATATTAACATAAGTTTAATAACTACAAAGGTCTAATATTAGTTGTAGATAAGTACGACTTAGTTTGGTCAGCTATTTGAAATACGCTATTAGTTTCTGAGATATAATCATGGAGGCGATTAACATACATAACCTGTAATGTTTAATGTTGTGAGAGAATTACATGATATACATTTAGAATAAATTTATTTTCACCCGTACTTTTTGGATCTTTCATAAGTTATATAAACTATGTTTTTCTTCTGTAAACTAGATAAATTTCATAATTTATTCTAATTACAGAAATTCTGTTAATATTTACACGTTAAATTGTTATTAAACCTTGTTTTACTTCAAAAATTTAGTTTTAATTTCAAAATAAATCCAAATTAAAATTAGATTTTCGAATTAGAACTTGATTTAGTAGCTATTTAACGTATAAATATTAACAGAATTTCTGTAATTAGAATAAATTATGAAATTTAATGTAGTTTATAGAAGAAAAACATAGTTTATGTAACTTATGAAAGATCCAAAAAGTACGGGTGAAAATAAATTTATTCGCATAAATTCGTGTAGTTGATGGAAATAAACTCTTCTTTTTATTATTTGATTTTTATTTGGGTTAATTTTTTTGCGACATTCGAATGCATGTTTCAAACTATATCGAAGATGCACGTTAAATTGTTATTAAAGCTTGTTTTACTTCAAAAATCTAGTTTTAATTTCAAAATAAACTCAAATTAAAATTAGATTTTCGAATTAGAACTTGATTTAGTAGCTATTTAATGTGTAAATATTAACGGAATTTCTGTAAATAAAATAAATTATGAAATTTATGTAGTTTATGAAAGAAAAATATAGTTTATGTAACTTATGAAAAAACCAAAAAGTACATGTAAAAATAAATTTATTTGCATAAATTTGTGTAGTTGACGGAAGTAAACTCTTCTTTTTATTATTTGATTTTTATTTGGGTTAATTTTTTTGCGACATTGGAATGCATGTTTCAAACTATATCGAAGACGTAAATTCTTAAATGGTGATGTTGGTGCTTAGAAACATTTTAAATATTAAAAGGATATATACAAGTTAACAAAAAGACAATTAAACCAAAAAAAACGGTGGCGTTATGACATCCACAGAGCAGTTAACGTGATTACGTGACGTTGTGTTGTAAGTTCGATATGTGGAAGACTTTAAGTAGTGTCTTTAAAATTGAAAAGAGTTTTGTGAACCACAAATATGTAACTTCACCGGATTCGTAGTGTTATCTTCAACCATCTCTTCTTCCACAACCACAAATAAGTATTCACTTTTTTTTAATTACAAATAAAAATTCAGACTTTACTTTTTTTTTAGATATAGCAAAATCCAATTAAAAACAACAAAAATTCATAATGTATAGTTTATATATAATTACATCTTTTATTTTAACTACTATAATGTTTTCTGCTTTTTGATAAACTAATTTAAAATCATTTTATGTGTTTAAATTTAGTTAGAAAAATTATCTAGAAGAGTTTAAAATGTGATAGACAAATCAGATACCACGATAATTATATAGTTTGGAAAATCAAATTTTATATTAATACAATATTATACATCATTTTTCGTCTTTGTTTAAATTTTGGCAATTGTGAAAGTAATAATCTACTGATTTATTTATTATAACGATATAATTGAAATTGGGAGAAATAAAAAGCAACAAAAGAAAAAAGAAAAAGAAAACGCAAAACTGGAAATCACACACACACACACACAAAAAGATAAACGAATATTATTATATCTCTTTGGCTGAAACTCAAACGTTAGAGAATCTGTTATCAAAACACTCTCTCGAGAGTTATTCCTCTGCTGCTTCTTCTTCAGAGTAGAGCGAGATTCTCTCGTGAGATTGCTGTTCTTCAGAAATCTCCAAATCCCAAAATCATGGGTTTATCAACGAATCTCCATAGCCTCGACCTCTGTTCCACCTTCTTCACCGGTCTCCGTCCTTGCCCATCCCCAATCGCCTCCAGTTTCATCAAAATTTCTTCCATTTCCACCCCTAGACGCGAAATTCCTACAATACGAGCCCAAGTTTCGACAATCAGCCTCGAGACATCGGTTAAAGAGCGTCAAGACGACATCGAGTCGCTTTTCTCGACCCAAACAACCCAAGATGATTCCGATCGGAATAGATACGGGAAGAATTCGAAAAACGGAGCTTCTGGGGTTTCGTCAGGTGTGAAGCTAGAGAACGTAAGGAAGAGCTACAAAGGCGTGACAGTGCTCAAGGATGTGAGCTGGGAGGTGAAAAGAGGGGAAAAAGTAGGGCTAGTAGGCGTGAACGGAGCGGGGAAGACGACCCAGCTCAGGATAATCACTGGTCAAGAAGAACCCGATTCAGGCAACGTAATCAAGGCGAAACCCAATATGAAAATCGCCTTCTTGAGCCAGGAATTCGAGGTTTCCATGAGCAGGACGGTGAAGGAAGAGTTCATGAGTGCTTTCAAGGAAGAGATGGAGATAACCGAGAAACTGGAAAAAGTGCAGAAGGCGATTGAAAGATCTGTCGATGATTTGGACCTTATGGGAAGGTTATTAGACGAGTTTGATTTGTTGCAGAGGCGAGCTCAGGCCGTGAATTTAGACACCGTCGACGCTAAGGTCAGTAAGCTCATGCCGGAATTAGGATTTGCTCCAGAGGATGCAGATAGGCTTGTGGCTTCGTTTAGCGGTGGATGGCAAATGAGAATGTCACTCGGGAAGATTTTGCTTCAGGTATGAATGGTTGATTCTTAAGGCTTTTATCTTTTCGATTCGATTGAACATTAAGTGGCTCCCATTAGAAGCTAATGCGATCTGTGTGTTTCTGTGAGTAGGATCCTGATTTGCTGCTACTTGATGAGCCTACAAATCATCTGGACCTTGATACTATTGAGTGGCTTGAAGGTTATCTGCAAAAGCAAGAAGTGCCCATGGTTATAATTTCACATGACAGGGCCTTTCTTGATCAGTTGTGTACCAAAATTGTGGAAACTGAGATGGGTGTTTCGAGGACATTTGAGGGCAACTACTCTCAGTATGTAATCTCAAAGGCAGAGTGGATCGAAACTCAGTATGCAGCTTGGGAAAAGCAACAAAAAGAGATTGAAGCAACAAAGGACTTAATCGCTAGGCTTGGTGCAGGTGCAAATTCTGGTCGTGCTTCTACTGCAGAAAAGGTGAGCATATGCAAAAACAAAACAAATCAAGCTTAGAATTTTCGGTATCATTGCTGTCATTAACGATTGAAATGCATAACGGTTATGTCACTATCCTGGCTTCCTCTTTTATCTGTAAATCGGTTTAAGAAGTTTAAGCTTATGTTTTCTGATGTGTGGGTTATAACAGAAACTGGAGAGGCTCCAAGAACAGGAGCAGATAGAAAAACCATTTCAGCGGAAGCAAATGAAAATTAGGTTTCCAGAGCGTGGAACAAGTGGAAGATCAGTAGTAACGATTAAAAACGTTGACTTTGGTTTCGAGGATAAGGTGAGTTAGTAGAATGAAGTTTATTATATTCCTTTTGTTTCTAATGGTTGACCCTGTGAAAAATGTGTACTGTTGCAACCAGATGCTATTTAAGAAGGCTAATCTAGCAATAGAAAGAGGAGAGAAAATCGCCATTATTGGTCCCAACGGGTGCGGGAAAAGCACGTTATTGAAGCTAATCATGGGTTTAGAGAAGCCTATGAAAGGTGAAGTCATTCTTGGAGAGCACAATGTATTGCCAAACTACTTCGAGCAGAATCAGGTTTGTTTTAGGAGCTAAACAATTGGAAATAGGTTTGCTCACTTTATTAACATGATTTGGGTTTTTTTTTCCTTGCCAGGCTGAGGTTCTTGATTTGGATAAAACAGTGCTTGAAACAGTTTGTGAAGCTGCAGAAGACTGGAGAAGTGATGATATAAAAGGTCTTCTTGGACGTTGCAACTTCAAAGCTGACATGCTTGATCGAAAGGTCTCTCTTTTAAGCGGTGGTGAGAAAGCACGCCTTGCTTTCTGCAAATTTATGGTGACGCCATCGACTCTACTCGTTTTGGACGAACCAACGAATCACTTAGACATTCCTTCAAAAGAAATGCTCGAGGTTAGATACGATGAGAATAACTGTTATTGGACTTGGACTTGGAGAGAGGCTAATTATCTTGATTTTGATGACCCAGGAAGCGATAAACGAGTACCAAGGTACTGTCATTGCAGTCTCACACGATCGATACTTCATCAAAAAAATTGTTAACAGAGTCATAGAAGTGGAAGATGGTCGTTTGGAAGATTACGCAGGCGACTACAATGTACAGTTCGAATTACATCTCTTACTTTGTCAATACAATTTGATCTCTCTGTTTGAACTATCTGCATTGCATGTTTGAATGTGTGAAATCTCTCTCAGTATTACTTGGAGAAGAATCTGGAAGCTAGATCGAAGGAGCTAGAGAGAGAGGCAGAGCTTGAAGAGAAAGCTCCAAAAGTGAAGGCAAAGTCAAAGATGTCAAAGGCTGAAAAAGAAGCGAGGAAGAAGCAGAAGATGCAAGCTTTTCAACAGGCTAAACAGAAATCAAAGGCTAGCAAGAATTCCAAGAGATGGAACTGAAAAACAGAAAGGAGTCAGATTTATAAAAAGCAAAAAAGGCCTGGGAATGTATATAGATACTTTAAAAAATGTAGACGAGTGTTCATGTATTTCTAAACACTTGAGCTCCATTTGGATAATTTAAAAGAAACTTTACTGTCCCAAATATGGATTACAGGTTGATCACTTTAATACTTTTGATTCCAGTTTTCTCTTGTTTCTTTTTGTCCCACCAATCGAATATGTGATAATATTTCAAAATCTTTTCAATTAATCACCAAAGTCGTTCAATTGAAACTAAACCAACTATTTCGATTAAAAACAGGAAAAGTAAATAACTACAAGAAACCCGGTTTTCTTATAACCCTAACCGGGTTCTCCATCTCTTCATCCTCACTGTTTTGTTCAGCAAAACTATAAGTTTTAAAACCTTGTAGAACCTTCAATTTCTCTCCTTATTTGATCGGAAAACTGTAATCATGGTCAGAATTCTTCTGGGTCTGCCTGGGAATTGGGCAGAAGATGAGCTTGAGTCTTCTGATCACTACACAACAAAAATTGGCGGTCTTCCGGTAATGCCTTCCCGTCGCTGTTCATCTCTTCTTTTCTTTTCTTTTTTTCCACAAAAATTTCAATTTTACCTTTCTTGGACTTGAACATATTTTGTTTTTAGGATTTTCCGCCATTACCCGATGATGCACTGAGACCTGAACTTCTAAATTGTTGTTCATGTGGAAGTAGACTTTCTCTTGTAGCTCAGGTTTAATTATTTTTTATAATGAGTCGTTTTCGTTTCTTAATATTTAAGAACCTATAAATTTGAAGAATTTCGATTGTTGACATATAAAACTACGTTTTCTTTCTCTTCATTTAGGTGTATGCCCCAATTTCAACTGAAAATTTGGACATCAAAGAGCGTACGCTCTATATATTCGGTTGCTTGATGCCTAAATGTGGAACTTCTGAACAAAGGTTTTGTCTTCTTTTTTTTCTCCTTCTTACTCTCTGATTATGTGAGAATGATCAAGGTGTGAAAACTTGCTCCTTAGCGATTCAATTGATTTCTGTTCAGCTGGAGAGCTTTTGTCATTCAGAGAGCTATGAAAGAGAAAGAATCGAGTGGAGAAGCGCATTTGCCTGTCGCTTCACCTGTGGATGCAGTTTCTAAAACTCATTGGTTAGATGATTTAGACGATGATGATGATGATGATGAAGGTTTTGATTTTGAGAGTTTAGCTAAAGCGATTGCAGAGGCTGCTACTACTGTTGCTTCCAATTCGAAGAAACAGAAGAGCAAACCAAATGGCAATGCTAGTTCAGGGACCAAAGCAAAGCCTTCGCCTGCCAAATCCGAAACAAGAGTTTTGGATCAAATTAAAGTTGTGACTGGTGCGGTGGTTCCGTGCTTCTATATCTATACAAAGGAAGAGAACGTCTCAAAAGATGTCGACCGTTTCTCCATGAGCTATTCGTCCATGTCTATCAAAGATAAAGAAACCAGCAACAGTGATGAGAGTGAAACCGAAGAAGCCTGGGAGGATGAGAAATATGAATATGACAAAGCCCTGAATGCAGATAGAACTTACCTTAAGTTCAAAAAACGGCTAGATGCTTATCCGGAGCAATGTTTCAGGTAATTGTAATTTGATATTATCTAAGCGTATCTAACCTGTCAGGTTAGTCTTGAACGGTTTGAACATCAGTTTAATTTTTCTCTCATGGTCAGGTACTCTTATGGAGGCAAACCATTACTGGCCACCGAAGACCTGAAATCACCCCATAATTGCGGGCATTGCAACTCTCCAATGCTCTTTGAGATGCAACTCATGTCTCCATTAATATATTTTCTACACGAAGCTGTTGTTGATAAAGGGCTTAAGCAATCATTGGATAACTGGGATTGGATGACACTTCTTGCCTACACTTGTTCCAAGGTATTACTCTTATGGGATCTCATATATTCCTTTGAATTAAATAAATCTTCAAAAGTGATATTTTTTTTCAATGTAGAGCTGCGCAAATGCGGTGAGTGGAGATTGGGGTGTTGCTGAGGTGTGTATAGAAGTACAGTATGAGAAACCGATGAATCTTGATCATGCTAGCTTCTTCAAATGAAAAAGTTTCACTGGCGAATCCTTCATTGCTCGAGAAGATGTGCTGAAGTGATTATAGTTGACAATCTGGACAATGATAAGATTTTGATCATGAAAGTATCTTCTTCAACTGCTTCAGGACAGAGGCTCCCAGGAAGTGGGAGCTGCTCAAGATCATTTTTTGTCTATTAGACCAAAACTTATTTTATTTTTGTAAAATGATAAGCCTTTATGTAATGTTTGATTAATTAAAAGACATATGCTTTTGTTTGATTGGATTAGTTTCGATTTAATTCTCTTTAAAGTCAATGTAGGTTTGCCGCAAGAACCGTTCAAAACCAAAAATGTGATCTGCTTCTCTTCATGCGTGAAACATGGCGCCAACTCTCCTCTTCTAACATTTCTTTTTGGCCCCTTTCTTGATTTCTCTGAAGCTCTTTTTAACTAATTTAAACATGAATGAATCAAGAAGAATCAGACTCGGTTTCTCATTCATCTTTGTGATCATCATCGTGATCTCTGGGGGGATTTTACTAGTCGCTGCAGATGGAGCGGAACATGATGGTGTCGGCAAGAAAGAAGAGAATCCGTCACTTCTAAAGATCATATGTGGGATTTTTGGTAAGAAATTTCCTCCAAGTTCCTGGGAATTGATTCAAGGTGCAATGCAGAAGATCCAGATGAAGCTTTACCCTCCAAATCTAGAGTAAACAAGCAAGCATTCATATATTATATTCTTGGGTTTTCGCCAAAATCCGGTTTTTTTTAACTCATGTGTGTTATTTGTTGTGATAGTTTCAGACGCAACGCCGACAACAGCAATACTGAGGAAGACGGAGAAGATAAAGGAGAGAAACTGAAAGAGGCAGCGACAAGGAGTCTAGAAGTAAGCAAAGAAGCCATTGAAGAGTCTGCAAAACTAGCTGGAGGTGTTGTAGGAGAAGTAGTTCAGAAAACAGCTGAGAAAGTTACCAAACAAACCTCACATGATGAAATGTAATGTAATCATCAAGATTGCTCATAATGTTATAAACTTCTAAAAGATTCAGATTCAATACAATTTCCATTTCAAAAGGAATCAATCATAGCTTTCAGACTCCGGGCTTAAAAAACACAAGAGAGATTCAAATTCTAAACATTTCAAGAAGAGCGAGAAGAAGAAGAGAGCTTAAGACACTCACTTTGACATCTTCTGAGACAAATGTCATTCCAATTAGCAACTTGATGCTGGTTAACGCAGACGGTTCGAGCACAAGCATCAGTGCAAGCGTCAAGCTCAGATACGCCGCAGACGGTAACACAAGTGTCCGGAATTGGATCTTTAGAGAAAGCTCCAACTTTTTTCAACATTCTTTTTGAAGTGCAAACTCTTTCACAGACAAAGATTTCGTCAGAGCTCTTCTCTCTTCCTCGTGCACTTTTGATCCTCTCTTCTTCGCCGCGTCGCTTCTTTATCCTCAATGCTTGACCTGCAATTAGTGCAGGCACTGCTGCTGCTAACAGTGGCCACCACACTTCCACCATTTTCTTGTTAAAGACTTAAACTTTACACTGCGCATTGCCAAAAAAATAATCACGAATACAAGTTAAAGCAAAAATTGTATTTTTAAGGAAGATTATAATCTGGTAGCTTAGTGATTAGATTTAAACCCCCACGCTTTTGTTGAGGAAAATCGATTATCAATTTTCCCATATGAACAATTTCGAAGCAGAAACAGAAATCAATCGAAATTGAAATTAACACGGAATGTAAGAACAGCATATGGTACAGATATAACAAGTTACTGAAACACAAGAAGCATAATTCAGAGGGTTTAGGGTTTTTGCGACGGAGAGAAAGAGAAGAAAATGAAACAAATTTAGGGGATTTTCAGCTGATTGCAGCAACCCAGAAACCATAGCTTTGAAAGAGAAGAAAACCATGGAAATGGAAATTCGAGGGGACAAATTCACATACCTTCGTTCCTTCTCTCGGTGTTCAGAAGTTGTCGTAACTTTGTAGCTATATACCTACATTAAAATCTAGGGAACAAAAGTTTATTTCAAATAAAATAATATCCCTTTTATATTATACCAAAAAGTGAAGGAAAAAAATGAACAAAATTTCTCTTAATAGTTTTTGAAGAATATTGGCTCAAGGATATGAAATTTAAAAATCAAATTTGGATAAAATCCCACGGAATGAAACAAACCCAAGACTCAAATGATTAGATTGTAAAAATTCAAGTTATCTATCAACACAAGCATTGGTGTGAATTTGGCAATCATTCACCGGTTTATATCTGTTTAAACCAAAAAACATTCAATGAATTTGCTATAAGAACAATCCAAAGAGGGTTACAAACATATCCAACTTTACCACCTCAAACCAGAAAGAAAGAAGAAAGCAATGGAAAGATAAAAAAGAATAAGAGATCATAAAGTTTTCTTGGAATGAGAAGTGATTTCAAACGTTAATATCCATCCGTTTAGATCTGGCACTGCCATTGTTGGTCGTTTCTTGTACACTGGAAAGAGAGAATCTTGGGATAGCGTAGTTATCAGGAGTAGACACAGGTTGCTGCGGATACAGTGTAGGAGGAGGAGTTAAGTTGCGTTGTGCTGGAAGTGGCGGTAACGTGTTGTTGTACTTGTAAGGATCTCCATGTAAACTGCAACAATCGTCCACGGTTTAAAACCCTGTAAGAAAAATCTTTGCTTTTTGCATTGTTAATACCTTGTTCTCTTGTAAACTTGATCATCGTCACTTGTGATCTCATCTAACCGTTGGGATGATGAGGTTGGTACGGGCGAAAGAGACCACGATGAAGCTGCTGGTAGCTCGTCTGAAAAATATCTTCGTCTTATCAACTGTAAAAGCCCACAAAATGGTTTTATCGGTTTCAAGATGTAACTAGAAAGAAAGCTGTGTTTAATGACACTAACCATCCTGAAAAATTTGTTCAAAGCTTCCTTATCGTATCTGGTTTCTTTAGCGGCCTGCACCAAACCCACGCCTTCAAACACTAGTACTATATATAACATAAACGAGTGATTAGGCTAATGGGCACTTACTGCTATGAGACCTCCATTACCAGGAAAGCTTTCAAAGAGAGGAAGTTCTTCGCTTGAGGAAAGCAAACCTTGCTTCTCTACCCAATGACGAGCTGCATCAACAAGATTTCCACTGCTTCCTTTTGTTCCTTCTTTTGCAGCAATATCTGCTTTGTTGCCAACAACAATGTATGGAACAGGAAGACCACCAGGACCTCCTGAGAGGAGAGGAGCTGAAAAAGTTCCAGTCGCTGCAACCTCAGACGCCCACTTATGCAAGCTTGTTTTTGTTCTTCTTTGTGAGAGATCATGAACAAAAATAACACCTGCATAGAAAATTTCTTGCTTTATGAGATTGTTTAGAGACAATAAGGACGAACAACGTGGATAAGTTGGGAGAGACCATTGATTTGTGAGTAGAACAATGAGCGGCAATCTTTGTATCTTTCATGCCCTGATATATCCCAGAGTTCAACAAAGAAATCTCTCTCTGAGTCACCTTGAATGCTACTCGAAGAACTAGCTGGACTACCGTAAGTTATGTGCTGCACAATGGGAAAAGTATGAGAAAATAAAGGAGTGGTAACTCCAGCTCCCTAACCACTTTGAACATTTGAGACGATTAAGTTACCTTGACACCAACTGTGCATCCAATTGTTTGAGATGGGCGAACAATAGAAGAACCTTTGTTGATGAGGTGTACAAGTGATGTTTTCCCAACACCTAACAAAAAGATTTGAGATTTAAGGATGAAAATTAACTCCAATAATGCAGAGTCTTGAAATTCACTGTTTTGGGCTATGAGCAAAAGCAACGCAGTAAGTAGCAGACTCCAAGGAAAACAATGTTGACTGAAGATAGTAGACTCTCAAGTTTAAGAAAAATTATACAGCTCAACGACCAAGAACCATAAATCCTAACCAAATGGTCCAATTCAAAGCAGAGGATCTATCTACCTGAGTCATACATAATCATGTAAGCACAAGTATCCCTGTGCATCAAGTGCAATTCCTATTAAACCCAGTTCAACAAAATTTACAAAAGAATGGTAATATAAAGAAGTCTAAACGACTAACTTGGTTAGGTTACATACAGTTGGTGATGCAATCTAACAAAACTACATGAAACTAGAACTTGTTATTACCTGAATCACCAACCACCAATACTCGAACTTGCCCACATAAAGGCGCTAAGATCTGCTCTTTATTTTCCCTTTCACGTTCCCTCCAAAACTTCATTTTTTTGTCTTAATCACTAGCGAACCCAGATTAGTTAAAATGGAAAACTAGAACTGTTGAATCAAGTTACGTAGTCCCGATTCCAATCCAACATTAGAAGAAAAGGCTTCCAGAAACACTCATAGCAACCTCTGATTCTTCAAGACTTTTATGATTCAATCACCATGGGCATTACCGAAACAATACCTCACCGAAACTATCCTTGAAAATCATCTGGCGCAGATTCTTCACCTTTCTAGTACGAGAGATTCTATGGAATCAATACAAAAGGTTACCAATATTGATCGACAGAAGCAGCGAATCTACGGATGCAGACCGAGAATTTCAGATCAATTCCCAAGAAAATCAAGCTTTTCCAGACAAATCTCTTCTCCACCTAAATCACTCAGGTAGGGTTCGCCTTCCTAATACGAATCTCTCTCGAAGTCGTTCAAACGAACATATACAAAGTGAAGTGAATCTAGATCCAGATCATAGATCCAAACGCGTATTTGGTTTCCTTCGAATTTACGAAAAAAGTAGTGTTTGAGATTTGGACGGAATAACAAAATGAAACGAGTTATTTTCCTGCGTAAGTTGTTAAAAGGTAGAAGATGGGATCGGTTCGCACAAACCAAAACCGGATCACAAACCAAACCCAAACCGATCAAAATCCGTTATTAACCGAAGTCAAGATAACCGAAATAGTCGACCTCGGTGGCTCGTAAAAAGATTATTATTACTCTCATCTGGTTTTATTATCACACATATATGTTTAATTTATCAGTTCTCACACGTTACATAATAGTTTTTATCCATTAATAACACTCCAAATAAGTGGATGTACGAGTAATGTGAATGTGATTGCATCAACATCAAGCAACCAAGTGTGTTCGATAAAATAACCAACTCAAACATATTCCTAATATATTATTTGAGAAATTTTTTAACAAAATAATCTTACTCTGACGTGTTAATAACAAAAATACGTGTCAACACCACAGGGAATTTCAGGTTAAATATATAAAAAGGTTTAACTTATTAGAATAATTACAATACAATCACTGATATTAATTTGGTTAGAAAATAAATATAATTTATTCAACTAACCAAAAAATACTATTACATTTGCAAAAACAGTACTTTTTATTTTTTTTTAAATTTTTTATACATTAATTTATAAATAATTTCAAATAAATATAAATAGATTTAAATTACTACCGTAATCCCTAATATATTATTTGAAAAATATTTTAAAAAAATAACTTTACTATGACGTGTTATTAACAGAAATATCATGCTGACGTGTCATCACTAAAGTAAATTTCAAATAAATATATAAATAAGTTTAACTTATTAGAATAATTACAAGTATATCACTGTTATTAATTTAGTTATATAATTAATATATTTTATTAAACTAACAAACAATACTATTAAATTCATAAAAAATAATTATTTTTCTTTTCTTAATTTGTATATACAAAAATTAATATTAAAAGTAAATTTAAAATTATATAAATATTTAATTTATATTTATTAATAAAATATAATTTACGAATATTTTTTCTCACACGCTTGGCATGGATATAAATCTAGTTATACACAAATTGTCCAATCAAATCTATATATAGATAAATAAATGGTGCTTTTATTCAGTATATTACAAACTAAGGCCGTCCAGTGTTAAGAGATCAAGACCATAATGACTTTTGTAGACACAATCCAAAAGCCTTCAAAGAGTGACTTAAGTAGTTAAGTGTGCAAATGTGACTGTTTCTTCTCTAGGCCCATAAGAGCAGAAACGGTCAATGCAAGAACGTCTACAAAGTCAAGATCCAAAGCTGTCGAGAAGAAGAACCCTACCATTACCATTGGCAAAGAGAGATTGAAGAAAAATGTAAAATCTCCATGACTTTTTTACTTACAGGCTCCACTTGTTCAGAAATGTTGTTGCAGTGATTCAGTAATATATTGGCTGATAGAATTTCTTGACCTCCTTTTAAAGCTAGAAAATAGAGAAACACATAGTACATAGATTATCAGACATATCGTTAGAGATTGTAATAGTATGAATATGTTATGTAGTATGAAGATCTTAAACTATATTTTCATACAAGTGTAATTGTGTAATGTATTAACCAATGAGATAAACAACACACATGTCAAAACCAACCATAGAATAGACAAGTAGATCACTCTATCCCCTTTGGAACATAAGAAATAAATGTCAGGCAAGTGTTTGAGACTCTAGAAACGAAAGAAAAGAATATTAGAAGCAAAAAAAAGAGAGTACTAAAACAGAATTGAAACCAACTATGATTTCAGAAATTTCAAATTGTAGAAACACGTGGTCGTAAGTAACCTGGAAGGCTAGTTTTTCTTCTCTGTACTTTGTTATTATAACCAAGCTTCCTCATTGTGATGCTAGAGATATGCCACTTTTTCGTATTTGTACATCAAATTCTACTTGGTTAATTCACCTACCAATCTATAATATCACCAAATTCTAGAAAACCAACATTATCTAGATATATGCATATACATATCATCCATATTTGATTCGTTCATCTAAATATCTACAAATCTTCTCAAATTCTAGAATTGTAACACTGAACATATATGTAATACATAGCATCTATGTTTGATTGGTACACTTAGCCATCTAACAACTATTCTCAAAATCTCAAAATCTAAAATCTAATATTGTCCAGATATGCAATATAGACTATCTATGTTTGATTCGTTCAACTAACTATCTACAAATCTCTTCAAATTTTAAAATTCTAACATTATCTAGATATACCATATATACCATCTATATTTGATTAATTCACCTAACCGTATACAAATCTCTTCAAAATCTAAAAGTCTACAATGTGCTAATATGCAATACATAGAATCTATGTTTGATTAGCTCACCTAACCATCTACAAATCTTCTCAAAATCTAAAAGTCTAACATTATCCTAATTTGCAAAAAATAACATTCATGTTTGATTAGTTCACGTAACAATCTAAAATCTTAATATAAAAACGATAGTGAGACCGAAAGCAAACTTTTCTTCTATAGACATTGCTATTATAACTATAATTTCAAAAACAATATTGAACTCAAAAGAAACCTAAAGGGCTAGTTTTTTTCTCTAAGACATTGCTATTATAATTGTAATTGTTTATCCATCAAAATCTAGCATTTAGACTACCAAACTAGTATTCATGTTTGATTAATTCGCCTAATAAGCTAAAGTCCCCTCTTAGAAAATTTAACTACCAAATTAATTAGAAGATGAATGAGAAGAGCAATACAAGTGAAAAAAAACAAACAAGTGGAATGTAATTAGACTGGATCCATTTTTGAATTATTTTCACATATATGCATCTTAACATTCATGCTTCTTTATTCAATTTGGCAATGTAAAATCTTCTCCTAATCTAGCATTTAAATTACCAAACTAGTATCCATGTTCGATTAGTTTGTCTAACAAGCTAAAGTCCCCTCCTATTGTGTTTGTGGAAGAAAATTTAGCTACCAAATTAATTAGAAGATGAATGAAAAGAGCATTACCATGTGAAAAAAACAAAAAAATGGAATCGCTAACGATCAAAAGACTGGATCCATTTTCGAATCATTTTCACATATATGCATCTTTACATTCATGTTTCTTTATTTAATTTGGCAATCTAAAATCTTCTCCTAATCTAGCATTTAAACTACCAAACTAGTATCCATGTTCGATTAGTTCGCCTAACAAGCTAAAGTCCCCTGGTATTGTATTTGTGGAAGAAAATTTAGCTACCAAATTAACTAGAAGATGAATGAGAAAAGCATTACCATGTGAAAAAAACAAAAAAAATGGAATCGCTAACGATCAAAAGACTGGATCCATTTTCGAATTATTTTCACATATATGCATCTTAACATTCATGCTTCTTTATTCAATTTGCCATCTAAATCTCCTTCTAATTCTTAGGTTGAAAGAAATCGTGTTTTATTATAGTTATTGAGTTACTAACCAAACTAAATCAGTTTCTAGCTAACAAGAAAACTAGCATACCAAATGTAACTATAGAATCCCCTATTTACTCTAGTTAAATTATATTCCCTAATTTCTCCTCCTTCTTATGAATGCCTAAATCGTTTTGTAAGTCTAAAAGGCCAGATTAATAAATGGAAGACATACCTGTAGAACGCAAGAATTCATGAACAACTTCGACGCTTCTGTGGAGTTTGATTAACTGTTCTTCATAACCTTTATAATAAAATAACAAAAAATCACATAAACAGTGGAAATACAGCACATGATAAGAACGGTGATGGAGACAATAAAGAGACATAGAGGGATTGAGTGGAATATGATGGATTATTACGATTCAATATCCTAGAACTTTACTTCCGGCGAGTTTCTTGACCCGATCAGCCAGCAAACCCCGAGAGATTCCTAGTAATAAGCGAAAGAGACTTCGTGATCCATCGAAATTGAGTGACCTTTCAAGTTTTCGCATGGATCCCAGAATCGTTGATCTGACAGACAGCTAGAAGAACAAGTATTGTTCAAAAAATCGCTAAATTGAGATGTTTTGTTAAAGAAAAAAGGTAATGAAATTTAGGATTGATTCTTTGTTATTTAGCAATTTGAAGCGGAGAAAACATGGCATCAAGCGTTAGGAGAGCGTCCCATCATCTTCATCATCTTCGTCGTCTAACAATCCTATCGAAGAAACAAACCTTGTTCGCCTCTAACGGTACAAACAGAAGAGAAGTTGCGTAATTTAACCTTATTTACTTAGAGGCTTACAACATCAGAATAATCTTGGGAGAAAGAAAAGATTTTCATTTCTTAAATCATACTCTGTTTCTGGGTGATCATCGTAAGAAACCATTCGACAACCTATTACTACAGCTTTCCATGAGATAACGTTGAGATAACTTCTTTATTGTACCTATAAAATTACACAAGGCAATACATTGAGATAACGTTGGTCGATATCTTATAATCTCAAGTAGGATGAGAGAGTTGGATAGATTAAAGAAGAGAGTGTTGGTTCCAATTATCATGATCACAAGACAAAACCATGTCGTTGTAATAGACATGTGAGGGGCTCTCATGGTTATGAACTCCTTCATAGGTTGTAATAACATAAGCTGCATCTTCACCATCTCTCTCTACTCTCTTCTTCACTACGCAACCTTCATTTGAGCATTTGTAGTAATTCCTACATAACATTCATTCACCATTTATTAATTAACTTTAACTACTTAATAAATATCCCACCAATAAAACGATCCTAATTTGAAGTTCTCGTGACTACACAAACACACACGGATGCATATGGAATCTGTATTTTATTCCAAGTGGGTTGGTACGTGGATAATACGTACGGGGGCCACTAAATAGTATTAAAATCACTATATGATCTAGTTAGTGGCCATTCATAGAAAAATAAAAATTATAAGATTATTATTGGAAATGCTCAAGCAGCCATATGTTAATTAATTTCAATAATTAAATGAATCGAGAAATTAAACCTTTTAAATAATTGATTACCTCTTGTTCTTGTTGTTCTTGACAGATTTCTTCCCATACTTTCTCCATTTATAACCATCATCCATCACATCAATCTTCGATCTCGTTTTAAATGCAACTCTATTACCCATCATCTCCTTCCTCTGGCTTTCTTTACTTCCCCTATTTCTGCAACCAACCAATATAATTACTAATGTTTGGTTAAAATTCTAGACAACCAACCAATATAACTAAAACTCACGTTGATTCCTTTTTACTTAACGTCGTTCTTGCGTTGCCGGAGCCTCCGCTTTCGCCGGTAAATGTCTCCGAGGAAACAATACTTGTTGGAGATGAAGTATCCTCTTCGATTAATCCATTAATATTGCCTCCTTCATCTAAATCGAATATCAAATTAGAGAAATCGAAATTATCCATAAAAGGATTAATAAAGTTTTCATCGGAGACTAACGTGAAATTAAGGGTAGGGTTTTGAGGGATATTCATTATTTAAAGGAAAGAAAAAGTTGAGAGAGAGAGAAAGAGAGAGATCTTAAAGCATCAAAGAAGTAGTAGAGATCAAGTGAGGAAGAGGAGACAAGAGAGATGAATGGTCTTTAATTTACATGTATATATTATTATAATATTATTGTTATGTACGAAGTTTATTTAATTTTGTAAAGAAAAGATAATTAAGAGATAAGATTACTAATGAGAAGCAATTTCAAGGTAGATACTAGGAAGGTACTTCAACGCCACGTGTGACGTCATTGTGATGACGTATGACAGACGATTTTGCTCCGTTAAGAGCTGGTATCGTTCTACGTTAACGTTAGTTCTTCGTAACGTTGATTTTTCCGGTTTTGGTTTATAGATCAACGGTTTAAACCAACACTTTCGTTATCGTCTCAACTCTCCCAAACCAATTTTCTATTCAGTTTAACTTTATTTTGGTTTAGTATCTATTTCATAAAAAATAATTATATCCACAATATAAAAAATGTAAATATATGTTATATCTATTATGGATTTTATAGATTTTTTTTTTAAAATATGAATAAATATATTCGTTTTACGGTTCCTTCCAAAATTTCTGGCAAGGAATATATTATTAATTTACACCCACTGACCGACCCACACATATATAACCAAAATTTCGCAAGCCTATTCCTCAGTCAACGATTCAAGGTGATAGATTAATCTTGTTTTAAAGGTAAGACTACATCATTATTAGGAAACATGACATCCAATTCAAAATCAATTAACAATAATTGGAATACCAATTAGCAATAATTAGAATAGTTCATATACCTTATATAAGTATGTAGAAAGCTTCCAACTTCCAACGTGGAACTTTACACATTCTAATATGTCTCCTCGAGATATGGTCGAGACACGCATCAACATCTCGAACATACCACGACAATATGGGTCACTTATACGGGTCACTTCCAATGTGAGAAACCGTTTCTGTGAGAAATCGCATGTCGGGCTAACCTAGACTCTAATATCATATTAGGAAACATGGGCATCCAACTCAAAACTAATTGACAATGAGTGGAGTAGCTCATGCACCTTATATAGGTGTGTAGAAAACTTCCAACTTCCAATGTGAGATTTTACACACTTTAATAATCATTTTTATAATGTTTTTGTAACCACAATAATTTTCGAAATGCATGTAGGTTTAATTTAAGTATTCCTAACATTGTAGCAGTTAAGAAGAAGAGAAGACAATATAAGAACAGGTCCAACGTCAACAAACCTTCCTAATGGAAAACTAATAATTAATGAATTCATCACTTAGCTAATTCCATTAACGATATGAATAGGAAACAAGCAATACTTTGAAATCACAATCCCTAACGTCATGGTCTTGAATTTGGAAATACATGATAAATGTGTATGATATGTTTTGGAATGTGTCTAGCTTACTTCATGTTTGATCGGACCTCCTTGACGGTGGAGTCACCATGGTAACATAACATGCCCAGTGTAAGGACTATTATTAGATTATAAGTTTTATGAATTGTTTAAGTCTATTGATGTTTTTGATAGTGAGTATTCTTCATACCATTTTTTTTTCAAAAATGATATGTTAATTAATCATTAGTCTTGACAATATTATATTATATAATTAATTTCAGTTTAAATTGGTTGAATTATTTTTGAACGAATAAAAGTTTTAATTGATCGAATTGATTTCAATTCAAGTTTCTTAGTGTTTGATCGGAATCTGATATTAGCGTTGTTCGTTTGTCTGACCTGCGGTCAAACGCTGCGGTTAGACGTTGTAATATTGTTGTTCGTTTAATCACCACAGGTTGTCGTTGTAGGTTGTATCGTAATTGTTTAATCGCAAACGTTACAATTTCACAGCGGTTAAAAATTTTTGCCGCAGTTTTCTACGGTCGACCGCAGCGTTTGACCGCAGGAACCTGCGGCAGTCAAACGAACAACGTTTGGCCACATGACGCAGTCGCAGGTTCCTGCGGCTACGAAACGAACAACACTATTATGTTTTATCTCAAAACTGATTGAGAAATTGATTATAAAGCATCGGCTAACTTTGTGCCAGCAGCCGCGGTAATACAGAGGATGCAAGCATTATCCGGAATGATTGCTCGGACTTTGTGCTTGCTGGAACAGCAGCACTACTATGCAATTAATTAGCTGCCCCGTTCAGTTTGGATTTTTGTTTCCTGGGCTCGCATACAAGTCCAAAGATCTCGTGTTTGCTTTTACAAAACCTTTGTGCAGATTGAGCTTGAATATGAATCTGAGGAGATAGCGGTACCACTCCTCATGCAAGAGTTTCATCAGCACCATTTTGTTCTACCAAACGTAAATAATTTAGCAGCCTACAGGTCACATGGCACAACACTATGATTGTAACCAACAGAACTCTTGATTCTACCAAATGGTCTCTCAAGTCCTGTTCGAAGAACCCTTCAGGAATTCAAGCTGAGTTTGGTAACAACAGTCCCAAACTCTACAGGTCAGGAATTATCTTATCGAAATCTTGTTTCATTTGGCAAAAATATACACAAAAATCCATTGTAAAGTCTCAATGATTGTGGTAAAAGTGTTGTCTATAACATACTAAACACTTTCGTAATTCCCCTGTGAAAGACATTGGAGGAAATTGAAATTGACCCGTTTTAAGATTAATCTCTGATTGCGATTTTGTCTGAGAAACGATATGATCGTTTCATGTCTTGTCTCAGCTCTCAAGACTTAAATGTAGACTTGCTAATAGTGATGACATAAGAGACAAAGACTGATTATCAAATGGGACCAAACCTTACATGTGCTCTCATGGTCCATTTCTCTCCAAAAAACATTTCTTTTTGATGTCGATCTCCGGGTAGCTACGTGTTTCTATGTAAACCAGAGAAGTTCTTTTTAAAAAATCTCTGGATAGATAAAAACAAAAGTTACAGAAACACACTTCTTCTTTTGGTCATGCCTTTCTCTGTACTAACAAAACATTCATCAGAAGGTGTTGTCTACAGATTGTCACTAGTTCTTGGTACATTGACATTTTGGTTGATTTCTGGACTTAAGCAAATTTTCTTTCTTTCTTTTTTGACGGTTTGTTCGAACGTAAAAGTCTAATCAACCCATGTATAGCTAATCATATGAAACGGCTGGTACAAAAATCAGAAAGTCTCATAAACAACTAACTAGATTTTGAGCCACAGTCCTGCGTGGGAAAAATATTTACAGATACTAATTAATTATTTATATTGTTAATTTAAATTAGATATATATATATAATTTATCTCATATTTAAAATAATTTTTTAAAAATTTTTAATATTGATTACGAAAATGAAATATATAATAAAATCGGATTATATAAATATACTTAAATTATATCTATTTTGGATAAAATTATACATATGATAAATATTCAATTAAACTAAATTTTTGTTTTATATTTTGTTTGGCTAATTTTTCAAACTTTATATTTTGTTTTATATTGTATTTACATTTTATGACAAAATACATTGTATGTTGAAATATTAGTGATTTACATATAATATACCGTATAATGGCAATTTTCGTAAATATTCTAGTAAATGATGTCTTAGATAATATTTATTTTAAAATGCTCTAATAGTGTGACACATCAGCGTGGCACACTTGTAAATCACACGTTAACATAAGGTTACATTGTATGTCGAAATATTAGTGATTTACATATAATATACTGTATAATAGTAATTTTCGTAAATATTCTAGTAAATGATGTCTTAGATAATATTTATTTTAAAATGTTCTAATAGTGTGACACATCAGCGTGACACACTTGTAAATCACGCGTTAACATAAGGTTATTTTGTTAAAATGATTCTCAATTAATATATTATAGATATCATTATGATTAAATAATTAGGTCCACAGATCATTATTTCAGGTCATTGGTCCATTTATTTCATGGGATAGAAATCAAAACGAGACATAACATCAAAATATTCAAACTTTTTAAGTCCATACATACATTTCATCGATCAACTGGATCACAAATACACAATACTATTTACTAGAATTGTCAAATTTTCTTCCACTAACACATGTTAGCATTAAGATCTAGCTAATTAACTTGAAGGAGTGAAATAATATATAAAATTATGTATCATATTTCATTCACGTAGAATTATAATATCAAAAAAAAATGATCATTTATTTTAAAATATATAGAAAAATAAAGTAGGGCAACTTGTGTCGGAAATTATATAGTTGGATTGTAATAATGAATGACTAAATGGGAAACACATGACTCTACAGACTTTCTACGTCCTTTTTGCCATATTTATACATTCTCTAACATGTCCCCGACCCCCCACTCCAATCTGCATCCCTTAACGTGATCCAATTTTTATTTATAACCACAATTTATCAACTAAACTCAACGTTAACAATAATTTGGCTACGTGAATTTTTTATAAATATGGAAGACGAAAAGTGGTTTTCATTATAAAGTCCGTTGAACAGAAGTTTATTGGTTTAATTTCTCGATCTTTTGAACGATAAGCACTGTAAGCCGAAACGACCTCGTATTGAGTCGCACGACTTCCTAACAGAGCCGGTCCTGGAATCAAGCGGGACAAGCCCGTGTTTACGGCCTTTCATATTTTTTTAAAAGAACCGGCCCATATTCTGAAAATATTTTGATAAAATAATGTAAAACGGCCATTTTTTCGTTTTTGCTTGCGGCCATCCTAAACTCAGGGCCGGCCCTGCTTCCTAAATCAAGAATTAATAAAATATAAATTGGATGGTTAATTAATTTAGACGTGTAGCTGGTTTATATAAGTAAACAAAAAAATAATTTTGTGGGGATATATAGATTTATGTTTATGTGAGAAGGCAGAGAAGCATCGACGTCAAAACCTTTGACCCATATGTCTCACTAACTACCAAAACGTTATTCAATTCTGATATAAAATCGGGACCATAAGCTCATCATAGAATCATTCATCTCCTATATATAAACACAAAAAGGTTTAATAAAAGAGATATATAGCCAAAGAAGAAGAAAAAAAGAATTCTCTCTTTCGAAAATGGCAATTAGGGTTTCCCACAAGTCTCTCTACCTGGCACTTCTTCTCATCCTCTTCATTTCTGCTCCTACTCAAGGTAAATCTATAGCTAACACACACACACACATACATAAGGAGTTTATAGTAATTATATCTAGTAGCCAACTAGCCATCAAGAAATTTGGATACACTACAATAAAACATCCATTTTGTGACCACGAAAGTAGTCGCAAAACAGTCGCAATTTAGTCTCTTAATGGTTGCGTATTGCGACTAATATGTGACTATAGGTTTTAATCACACTTTTGCGACTACTTTGCGACTATATCTCCGTAGTCGCAAATTGGTCACAAAATCGTGGCAAATATGGTCGCAAATTTTGCGACTACATATGTGATCGACAAAATACAGTGGCATTTTGATAGTTTTTTTGTAGTGATAAAGTTTTTGATCAAACAAAATTGGACTTTATTAGCTCGAAGCTTACGAGAAGTCGTGAGGAATAGAACGCTGTTGGTGATGGAGAAGGATCAAGAGAGTCTGAACTCAAGGCATGAGAGGGGAAGAAGTGATGGTGATGGATTGGTGGATATGGATTATAATAGTGCCAACAAGAAGAGACCGATACACAATCGCTCATGAGCTTATCAATATATTATTTTATATTCAACAGAAATTACTATGAAGTATTGGGAATGAAAACTATGTTGTTTGTGAACATTTAAATATGTCTACAGCCTTATATCGACAGAAAACGAATTTATATAACTATCATAGTTGCGTGTGTGTGCTTTAATCTATGGATTACGTCGTTGGTTTTTGTGTGTGAATAAATCTCAATGGATGTATAAATTATATTTAAACCTCTAATTAATGTTCTTTTTTAAGTGTAATGCTAAGTTAAATTAATTAATTAAAAAAGTTACACCTCTAAACAATGTTCTACGTTAACTCTCTCGAGAAAGTAAAATCATTATCAAAATCCCCACAACAAAAAAGGAACCAAATTAAAAAAACAAATGTTAATTATATATTAAACCTGATAAATTGATTTACGAAGATAAAAAAATTAGAGTAATACCCTAAAATAACACATTTTAAAAAAAAATTTCTAAATCTAGCATCATAAAATTAAATTCTCAAAAATACCACAAATACTTATGTGAAAATACTTATTTATTCTAAATAAATTATATATAAATTTAAAATATTATATTTGGGTTCATTATTTCCAATTTATGGTTTAATTTTTTCTATTAAAATATAGTTTTAATGTATTTTAATCTTAAATTTATGTTATTATTAGAAATTTAAATTAATGATGCTATTTTTGAAACAAAAATTTAGAAAGGTGGTATTTTAAACATTTGCCCAAAAAATTATTAGGTTGTAGAGACTGTAACCGGATCGATCCATTTATGTGAACCCGTAACAAAAAAGATGACGAAGTTGTTTTCTGATAATATAAATTAAATCATAATATTTATAGCTATCCAAATGAGTTCTACAACTTGAGACCTATTTCGAAATTCAGGGGAAACCGAACAGGTAATAATCTAATAGTGTTGGCCTTTGTGGAATCAAATGCACTACTTATTAGATTCCACTGGTGAAATCTTGAAGAACAATATAAATAAAAAATAAAAAAGGAAAGGAAATAGCATAAGAATGAAATACTCAATATTCCTATAAGAATTTTTTTTTTTTTTCGTACAAATTAAAAAAAGAATTAACATTTACCAAATGCTAATTTTGTATGCTACGTGAGTTACTTTTGTTTATTTTTTAGATGTACGTTATGTGATGTTTTGTTACATAAGTCGAAGCGTCGATAGATGGGCTTCTGAACGATGAGAAGCAGATGAGGCTCGCTGAAAATCTGCTGGTTCTCAACATACGTCCCGAGGAAAATATGTTGGTTCGTGGTCTTGGCACCACGTGTTAGGATGGAATCGAGCCAGCTTAGTGCAACCTTGGAAGATATCAGTTTATCAGAAAGGCCTGATTTCATGTAATTCTCTTCTTGTTTATATAAGTTTGGGTCTTCAGCTACTGTGTCTTAGATATTTCTTAATCCTTGTTGTTTCTGTTGCAGGATGCTTCTAAACCTGGTTGTGTCAATGGAGGTGACTGGACATCTCTCTGGAATCAATACAGGGGCGAGTTTGAGAAACAGAAGAGCATGATTGGTGGCTCTTTTGGTTACAAAGTTAGTAAAGATCTCAAACTAAGAATAATCCAACACGTAAATGATTCTTTGATCTCTATTATTCTTATCTCATTGTTTGCGTCATTCTAAAATTTACAAATTCTTCACATCTTCTGCAGAACATAATCGTTGTCTCAAAAGTAGTACTCAAGGATTACGTTAAAGAGACTTTGTACTTGCAGAGCTTTTATGCCTGATCATTGAGGTAGATATAAGTGTAGACAACAATCTAAATGTAACCAGTTATACGTATAAATCTCTTCTTATTAGTTCATTATATTTCAGGGAACAGAGAAGCATCTATTTATAATGGTTGTGTCCAAATCCTTGATAGCAAAAATCAACAGAGCATGAGGAATAATCGGGTTTCAGTTCTTCAAAGACAGCAACGAAATCCTCAACTCCTGGGCGAAACTTGGACAAGCTTTTAGAACTTGTTGAGAAGGATTGACACCAAATTCACAAATAAACTGTGGTTCATAAAGCTGCCACTAGGAAACAGTTTAGCCACACACACACACACCACAGTGGAAAGAAGCTTTAAGGTTATGTCAGTGTGCTAAATTCTCCTTTTGGGTTTTCTTTCTTTGTTTGGTTCACATACGTAAGAATCACTCTTTTGTGTATGATCTTAAAGATTATACATAACTCTTCCTTTTTTAGATTTTCTTGTCTCCCTGTTGTCTTTCAACTTTTTTTTTTTACAACCAATTATTACGAAGCAAAAGTTTGATAAAACAAAAAACAGAACATGCAAGCAAGGGATAAAGCAATACAAACCTAAACCCTGTAAGCAATTCATCATTTTTTCTATAACTATATATAGTAAAAGAAATGAAGCAATTCCATCAGGAGGATGGACTATTCTTTTGGTTATTACTATTACTTGTCTTGTCTGGTGGAGACCATTGTAGATCCTGGAGATAACCGGTTTCGCTAGCTGATTCCTGCGGCGGCTGAGTGAACAGAGGACGAGAATGAGACGATGGTGATGATGACGTAGATTGCATCGTTGAACCTCCGGTGTGACCAAAAAGCAACGGAAACGGTATTTGATTATATAAATCCATAGATTGCTGATGCTGAAACTGTTGTTGTTGAGGAGCCATCTCAGAGTAGCTCGTGTTGTACCAGTACGATTGTATCAACGGCTGAGAATGAACGGTTTGATCAGAAGCAGGTCTTATGGGCAAAAGGGTACTTGTAGAACCTGAGTTCCATAACTGGATAGGTCTCTGAGCAGTGGTTTGAGGCACAGACTGTGTTGTTGCTGCTGCTACTACTGCGGTTGAAACGGGTCTAATGAGTTTTACGTTTTCAGGGAAATTGAGTTTAGCTTTGTTGCCTCTAAACCTAAGTGCAGCTTCATCGTAAGCTCTCGCTGCTGATTCAGCATTGTCGAATGTACCGAGCCAAACTCTAGCCGCTTTGAACGGATCTCGAATCTCAGCCGCCCATTTTCCCCATGGTCTTTGTCTCACTCCTCTGTATCGCCTTCGAGGTTGGTCACCACTAAACGACGACGTTTTGGTGCTGGCATTTTCTGTAGTTGTGTACTCATATGTTGGGCCTGAACCTGTCATGTTACTCGAATCTTCTCTCACTGTGATGAACAAAACAAAAAACATATCAAATTTCTGTTTTGCCTCGTTATTTAACACAATTCTTACATTCAAAAGAATTGAAAATTAAATGTCTCGAATAAAATTACTAGAGAGAGAGAGAGAAGAGTTTAGAGTGATTATGAGAAAGTGATGAGGCCAAATGGGTGACAAAGAGTAATGAACAAGTAGAAAAAAAGCAAGTGGAAAACGACTCTTGAGGCAACTAGAGGGAGATAGATTCTTTTGGCATATCATCATCATCATCATTTGTTGTTTAAATATCCACACTTTATTATATAATAATTGTGAAGTACACTTTCCTTATTTATATACACCATTACATTAGTTACCATTTTTATTCTTAACTGATTTTAAAAAAAAATTCAAACTGTTATAATTAAGGAAATGAAAACTAAAAAAAACAGAATATTTGAAATAAAACGATATGCGTTGCTTTTTTAAATATCAAAATGAATTTTCCGACAGTCTCCTGGAAAATGAGTCATTACTTATGAAAGAACTGACGGAGGTTTATAGAGGATAAAATATTATATGTTGGTTTTGTAGATTGTGTGAGGACAACAAAACAGCAACTATTTAGATTTTGTGTTAGAAAAAAATGATGTGACTCGTACCTGACAGTCGTCATAAATTTATTTAAAACGTTTATCAAATATGATCCTTTAAAATATAAAATTCTCACCATCTTATAAAGTCTTAATTCGTTTTAGATATATTAAATCTATAACTGTGGACGTGTGCGTTATAGACAGAAGGAAATAAACCAACAAAAATTACCTTTCGAGCTAGAACTGCCGCCGGAAAAATATTGATCGACCGTCAAAATATTAGCTGCCTTGACTGCTTCGCCGCCAGCGTCGGTTACATCTCTTCTCCTTTTCTGGCCGGAGGAAGAAGAGGAATTTGAAGTCCCTTCTCCACAGTCATCGCCACCGTGTTGTTGAGGAGGAACATTTCCGGCGACGACATGTGTCAAAGCAGAGACGATTGTAGACATCTCCATCTCTCTACTGAAACTCGACATAAGAGACGAAGACAACGGAGGTGTGACTGCGTTATCACGTTGGAGATGATCGTCTTCCGTCGCGAATAAGTAAAGCCATTGATCGATTTCCGATAACGTCCGATGATCATCTTCTCGAGTTGTAGACTCGGTTTTTTTGACATCGTTATCTTCCTGATTTGCCACTTTTAAGACACACATAAAAATCCCTCTTTCTAATCCTCCTCTCAAACTTTAACCTTATAAACCGAAAAATTTATCTTAAAAATAAAAATAAATACTTTTTACTTATAGGGAAAGAAAACTCTGTAGAGAGAGAGAGAGAGAAGCAGAGAGGTGTAGATGGGAAGATAAAGACAGAGATTGTCGAAGATGTTGTAAAGACAGAGGACCAGGTTTAAGCTGGTAGATATACAAATATTTTTAAAATTCAGCGCCGCCAAATCAAAGAGTCGGCTATTCTCTGTTTTGGCTGTGTGAATTGAAATGAAAACACTTTTTATGTAATCTATAATAACAGAAGAAAATTTGGTTTTGATGATTTGGTCAATATGAAATTGAGTACTATATATAGTACATATCGGATCTGAAACCTTTTGCAACTTGTGGGTAATTCATTCATCAATATATCTGATCTGTAAATTATTTAATTAAATTATCAAAAAACAACTATTTAAACTTAAACGAGTCTAAACAAATAAATTAGTAACTAAGAAACCAACTAGTATGGTTTGGCTCTAGAGGATTCCAGTCATTACTTAAACGCGTTGCAAAGCAAACCAAATTTTATAAACACTGTTAAAATATGAAGAGATTCAGACACGAGTATTAATTACTATATTAATGGTTCGGTGATTAAAAATGAAATTGCTGAAATTAAGTAACAATTAAATGGAATATTATTAAAATAAGAGTATTTGCCTAAACGGTGAGCTTGAAGGTCAAGTTGAGAGATGAGTCGTACCGTACGAAAGCGCGTGTCTCACACGAGTCGGTGATGGTTCGTGCCGACGTCAAAAGACTCCGTTAGGACGGTGTAAGTGGTGAAAGGCCAACGCACGTGACTTTTTTGGGCTTCACCTACGGCCCATTTATTTTGACCCTTTGACCCAAGTAATATTTAAATTTATTTTTATCTTTTGGGTTTTAAGTTACATAAACTATATTTTTTTCATAAGTTACATAAACTTCATAAATGATTCCAATTACAAAAATTTTACAGTTAAATTGTTAATAAACTTTGTTTTACTTTAAAAATCTGGTTTTAATTTTAAAATAAATCCAAGTTAAAATTAGATTTTCGAATTAGAACCAGATTTAGTAGTTATTTAACATTTAAATATTAATAAAATTTCTATAATTAGAATAATTTATGAAGTTTATGTAATTTATGAAAAAAAAATACAGTTTATATAATTAAAAAAGACCCAAAAAGTATGGATAGAAATAGGTTTAGTCGCATAAATTTGTGTAGTTGACAGAAGTAAATCCATCCAACTTAATAAGTACTGTTGAATTTATTATATAGATGTAGATGTAAAGTGTTACTCCTAAAAGAGACCTTTTTTATGCGAATACGACTATAGATTAGGACAAAATTTAAAAGTTAGCTATACCAAGAAAGAAAAAATATACTCAGACAATTTATTTTAGGATTTTATTTTCCTGTTTGCTACGTTTATTTTCTAAAATAGGGCATGTAAAAGCTTTTTGACAAAAAAAAGAAAAGAGATATGTCCACATTGCTTCTAAGATTAGAATGATTCAAAATTCCAGAGATACTCGCATGTTCTAGTGTGAACACACTAGACTATTACTATTATACTAGATTTAGACTCACTTTGTGTGGGGGAAAAAATATTCACATATTATAATTAATTATATATTTAGTAAATATAAATTAGATATATTTGACTGAATTTTTATTTAATATATTTTTAAAAAATTAATATTGATTATACAAATAAAATATATAATAAAAAATCAGATTATATAAATAAATTAAATTATCAATATTTTGAAAAGATAATATTATTAAATAGGTAAAATTTGCAGATGTGATAAATATTGAATTATTCTAAAATTTAGTTTTATCTTTTGTTTGACTAATTTTTTTAAAAATTAATATTTTATTTTATGTTATGTTTGTCTTTTATGTTGAAATATTAGGTTTTTATATATAGTATAGTAATAAATATTGGTCTAATGCCATTTTCGTAAATACTCTAGTAAAGTATGTTTTATATAATATTTGCTTTTAAAAGCTCTCATAGTGTGACACGTCAGCATGACATACTTGTAAATCACACGTAAAGGTAAGGTTTTTCTGATAAAATATTTCTCAAATAATATATTAGGGATTATAATCCGAGCTTTATTTTTTTATAAGTAAAATATTTTTCTAGTTTAAAAGTTTTGAGCAAAACATGTATTGCATTAATTAATTTTTATTGTTTAATATAATGGACAATTACAAAAATAGCATTATTTTAAGTTTTAATTCCAAATATATCATTAATCATTTAAATTCTCAAAAATATCACAATTTAATAATAAAATAATTAAAAATTTCTTCCTAATTAATAAAATTTAAACCCTAAATTAGAAAAATTGAACTCAAACATTATGTTTTAATTTTATATATAGTTTATTTAAAATAAATAATTATTTTCACATAATAATTTATGCTATTTTTGGAATTTTATTTTTATACTGCTAAATTTGGAAGATAAACTTAAAATAGTACTATTTTACGGTATTACTGTAATATAATTTTGACATACTTTATTATAAAGATGAAAACAGAATTAATATTAAAAAGTAGAATTTACCAAACTTTTTTAGAAAAAAATATTCGTTTTAGCTAATAGCCTAATATTCATTGTTTTAATCAATGTTAGTTTTGCACTTAGTTTCATATAATATTCCATGTTTGACTAGTCCACTTTAATCATAATTCAATTTAAAATTTTAAAATGACTTAGAGAAGAGACAGCAAAATTGCTTATTCCTTATGAAATACAAAATTATTAAAGTATACAATAGATTTAGAGATAGAGTTTAAGGAAATCGATTCAAATATGGAAAATCAACGAATATTAAACAAGAATTCTCTGATTAAATTAGCATTAACTTATAGTGTTGTTGGTAGCTAATTAAACCTGATATTACAAGTGCGCAATACTATTTAAAAAGTGAATCATTTATTCTTTTACAAAAATTATTTAATATCTTAAGAATTTAATCACAAAAGGCACCAAATTCCTATGTATTTATAATGGAAGTTATTTTATTGGATTTACAGTTTATGACTTTTTTAATGCATGTTCATGTATTTAAGAGGCAAACGAAAAAGAATAATCTTGTTCGTTACTAAAAAGGAACAATAGTTTTTATTCTTTATGTGCATTTATTTTTGGCTAACTGTGATGTAATTATGTTTGATTCGTGTTTTAAAAAAAGTATGAAAACAGTAGCCACTTGTGTATAAATATCCTCAACAACTGGCATTTTAGCATCGCAATTCGATTGTTGTCGATGTTCGACGTAACTTGAAATAGTGTTCTTCCTCTTTTTTATATAATTTTTCACATATGTTAAAAATTTAACAGAAACAAAATTAGTAATATAGTAAATAATTTCGTTTAATTATTGCAATTAAATAATATAAATAAAATTATATTTTATTCGAACTTACTCATTAAAGTACAATAAAAATAAAACCTTACAATAATATTTTTTTAAAACGGAAGAGGTACTTAGTAAGGATAAGTAATGATTTAATAATAATAACACAACCCTTAATTATAAAGATAGTACATTGAAATAAATACATTTTCTCCATTTTATTTAATATTGATTTATATTTTAGTTTTTTCTTTATTTTAAGTATTATTTATATTTCAAATATAGAATTTTAAACAAAATTCTCGTGTGCCCATATCTTTTAATTTACTAATAAGTATGAACATATTAAATACTGTATTAATAAATAAAAACCCAGAAAATCAAATGGTTTTTTTTAAATATATATGAACCAATCTACTTCTTTTTCACATGAGCTTTTTTATTTCTCACATTTTTTTCAATTTCTAAACCAAAATTTTGTTTCATTACAGCTGTCTGACTCTTTAATATCTGCTAATCTAGTATATTTTTTTTCCAATTTGATTTTTCAAAATTAAGAAACTATTTCTAAGTTTGGACATTTGCACATTTTGCTCTACCTTGAAGCTAGAGGATATCTATAAATATTTTTAACAGTATTATAAAACTAAAATAAATATAATATTATTATTGTAAACTTGTATTATCGTTCAAAAACATATGTAAAGCATAATTTTTAAAACAAAATAAACACATTAAGACTAAATAAGTATGCATATCATCAGAAAAAAGTCTTCTTAGCAAATATAGATATTGAAAATCAAAATAATGAGTTTATTGGTATAAAGGATAAAATATAATAATATACACAAACATTTAAAATAACATAAGTTGTTACCATCTTCGATCCTTCTTCTCCTATTAATTACCGTAGACTTAAAAACATAAAACTAAGATCATGTCTAACACGTGGAGGAAAATGGCTGACTTTGCCAGAAGAGAAAAATAGTCATATTACAACTTTGAACACCGACAAAGTCAACCACAGTTTTATTTTATTTTCAAAGAAAATCCAAAGAGAACAGCGAAGCAAATGTCACATTATAATTAATATTAACTTCAGTAGTATCCGATGAGTCGATGACATCCTATAAAATTATTAGAATAATATTTTAAAATACTATTTTTTAAAAAAAAAATTTCAAATTTAGCATCTCAAAATTAAATTTCTAAAAATAACATAATTATTTATATAAAAATATTTATTTATTTTAAATAAATTATATATAAACTTAAATTATTATATTTGGATTTATTTTTTTTAATTTAAAGTTTAGTTTTTTCTTTTAAAATATAATTTTAATATATTTTAATTTTAAATTTATGTTATTATTGGAAATTTAAATTAATGATGCTATTTTTAAAATAAAAATTTAGAAAAGTGTTATTTTAAAACATTCCCAAAATTATTATGTTTCGATGTCACTTACGTAATCCACATTTTTATTTCAGCAGTCAGCGGAAAAGTGGATCAGCCCATCTTCTTAAAACATATGACGTTTTTCTAATAATGTTACTGGAAAAGCGGTATTGGGCCCGAATATCTTTTTGAGTCCTTTTGAGCCCAGAAGAATTTTTGAACCCGAAAATCTTTTGGATCCAAATATCTTTTTGGAGCTAAATTCGTAATTCATTTTTTTATCATATACAATCCCATTCAATAACTTAATATTTTTTATATAAAAATATAATAACCTCATACAAAAAAATATTTTTTATATAAAAATATAACAACCTCATACAAAAAAATGTAATCGAACTTCACACTTTTAAAATGAATATACACGTTATACAATCACCAGAACTTCATATTTTTAAAATAGATGTAAACGTGATACAATCACCAGAAATCACTTATTCTTTCATAATTCATAATTTTTTATTAATTTTTCTTTTATCGGTGACCAGTAATAAAATCGAATTCTACCATATTATGCAACTCACTTCTTCTTCGTATATTTATTTTCGTGAAATATCATATATATATTTTCTATGCATCATTTTTTGAAAATTTATATTTGCATGGTATAAAAATTTAAAGGTTATGTAGTCACAAATTAGTTTTTAAAAATTGATGATTAAAGATCAAACTATTAAAGTGCAAAGAAAAAAAAATTTCAAATAAAAACTAATATTTTTTAAATAAGAATAAATTAAAGTTGTTTTCGTAAAAGATCACAGATTGAAACTCCTCTTCTGTAATATTCAAAAGAGATCAGAAATATTCAATTAAAGAATAATTTGGCAAATCTTTTTCTCTCACCAACAAAGAACAAAACAAATAGACAAACCTTCTTCTTCATCTATATCTACAACACATTCTTGCAAAAAAAAAAAAAACAATCTCGTAACAAAACTAAAACCATTTTTTTTCGTTCACCATCTAATGAACACAATGAAGGAGCGAGTCTTTCTGGTACTCTCTTACATCTTCAAGATCCGTGGGAATCAAAGCCTTTTTCACCAACCCATCCATTAATCAAATCTCACAAGCAGTCTAAACCACAGATCTCAAGAATCGGACCCCCTTTCGCCACAAACGGATTAACCCGAACCCAAAGGAGTGTAAGAATCGAGGCAAGGAGGATGGACCAGACGACAATAATGGTTGGCATTCTATCTTGCTTTCCAAGCAAACCTTTAAGGAAAGGGTAAAGATGAATGATGACCCAAAGTGCAAAGAACAACCTTCCGAAAAGCGGTCCCCATGAGTCATATCCATTGCTTATAGCATCAGAGATTCCAACTATAACTCCGATGACGTTTATGATAAGAAGAGTTGTTGGAGGGATGAGAAGTGAAGTCCATTTGAAGAGGTAAAGGTCTGAGAATTCACCATCATCAGCTGCTTTTGATGTGACTGTGAAGTTAGTGTCCACACCAGCAAGAACCTTGAGAAGACCTTGGAAGAGAGCAAACAGATGGGCAGAAACGCCTCCGATGACCCAAAACTGTTCATTTCTCCACCAATCATCGATTCCAACTTTGCCCCATTGCATCTCGAGAATACCCGTTACTGCGATGGATGAGAAGAGCGCCATGAAGAGGATACTCGCATAGTTGCTTATCTGCAAAACACGAAGGAACAAGAACCGTTTTTCCAGTCTTAAACACACCAAACATGGAATAAATATTCACACTTTGAGATCTCAAGATGATTATTTTGCGAACTCAAGATAATGGTTTTACCTCGGGAACTATGAATTTTCCTGTGAGAAGACAGATGGCGGGAAGGGAACAGTAAACGAGGAGTGGGAGAGAGGTCCACGGGTAAACCACGGAATTAATGTAGGACAATCTCTCAAGCCATTTCAGACCACCTCCATAACCATACCAAATAGGACAATGCCTACTCAAGAAAATCTCAACAGATCCAAGCGCCCACCGAAGAACTTGATGAAGACGGTCTGAAAGATTGATTGGAGCTGATCCTTTGAAAGCCGGTATCTTAGGTGTACAGTAAACAGACCTCCAACCATGAGAATGCATCTTGAAACCCGTAAGAATATCCTCTGTAACAGAACCGTAGATCCACCCAATCTGTATTTTGCACAAGGGTCATCATCAAAATCAAGAATCTGCTGCATTAATACAAGAAAATATTCAGAAAAGTCTGCATACCTCTTTTCCCCATTCGGTTTTATCTTCATATCCACAACTAATGACTTGGATAGCTTCTTTAAGCAGACAAGCCGGGCTTGCGTTCCTAGCCATCCCACCGTTTTCCATACGAGTAGATGCAACAAAAACAGGAGACTGTCCAAACTTCTTCTCCAACTTTAATTGCATTGCCTCGGTTGATTGTTCTGGAGTAGAGCCTACATGTTTTTATTTATTTTTAAAAAGATTTTCTAGCAAAATGCTCTGACACCAAAGGAGTTATACAAACGGGATTGTAGTGTACCTTTAGTGATGCGACCCTCTTCAATATTTTCTAGCGCGTGGATCTGCTTCGACGCTTCCCTGTTCTTCTTCTTATCTGCAGCTGCTGTCTTTGCTTTACGGTTCTTTCTTGAACCACAGCAAAGGAAACACCATTTTGGCCAACAATTGCATGTCTTACGCGGAGCCTTCTTCTTCTTTGGTGCATCAAATCCGTAAAGTGCTTGCCTCCTGAAAACACAACCTGTCCCGACATATATAGGTCCTTGTAACCCATCCAAACCCTTCATATTGATCTGTAATTAAAGATTCATTAGTTGGAAATGTATTGAAGTTTCACATATACAATGGGAAATTGTTGGATGTACTACTTACATCGAAAAACACAACATTGCGATTTGAGTATCGATCATGCCGATCAATCCCATCGAATCTTTGAGGGAATTGAACATAACAGATTTTCTTTCCTGACTGAGGATCCATCATGAAACACATTGCTTCTCTTAGAGCTTTGCTGTTGTTGATGTAGTGATCACAATCGACGTTCAGAAGATAAGGAGCATTTGATAGAACCCCCGACACTCGTATCTTAAACAAATTTATAGACAAATGAAAGAATCAAGAACCATTTAAATGACAGAGAGTATATGAATCTACAAAGAAAAACTTTTAAAGGTTTTAAAGCATATTATTTACCAGGGAATTCATAGCTCCAGCCTTCTTATGGTGATCAAATCCGGGTCTTTTCTCACGAGAGACATAAACCAACCGAGGCAACTCGTTGTTTTCGACATCACGAACACCATCACTTCCAAGAAAAACCTGTTACAAGAAAACGAGTAAAGTTTCGGCATGAAGCATATCACAAAGAAAGGCTTTTCCGAAATAAAAGCTTTTGAAACTCACCTGAATCATGCCAGGATGATCTCGAACACTATTACCGGGCCAAGGTGTACCGTCTTGCATAGTCCAGCCATCCTCAGGCACTTTCTGTGCTGTCGCTACTAAAGCATTGATCTTTACCTTGAATTCTTCATAATCTCTCTGCCAAAACCAGTATAGAATTTCAGATCAGTTTTCCAAAATCATCTTCTTTTCATAAGAACCCTCAAAAATAAAGACAGTTACTTTTCACATGAGAACAAAGTTTATAAAGAAGCAAGAACCAAAAAATACCAAATTTTTCTCATGAAATCGATTTATAAAAAGAAGCAAAGAACTAGCAACCTTCATGGCTCGCCGTTCCCTGACAAATGCTGGATGGACTTTATTCTTCAAGTAGTCCATTTTATGGCAGAAATACCATTCGGGAGCACGAGGCTCGATACAGTATTTTTTACAGAAAGGAACCCATTTCCTTGCAAATTCTGCAGTCTCAGAAAGAGCTTCGAAAGTAAGCATAGCAGCACCATCATCAGATACATAACAAGAGACCCTATCAACTGGATAATCCACCGCAAGAATAGACAAGACAGTGTTTGCTGTAATAAGTGGAGGCTCTTTCAATGGATCCACTGTACTGACAAATACATCCACAGGGGATAGCTCCGATGGTTTCCCTTCTTTCTCATATCTGCAAACAGAAAAAGTAAATATTATATTCTCAAAACAGAGTTTTAACATTTTCAAGTGTGATAATCCACATGATTCAAGTTACCTTAACGAGAGTCGGTCCAAGTATGTTTCTCGCTCGATTGGATACCACTTAGGGAACTGATCAAGAACCCATGAAACGGCAAACCATATCTCACATATTACGGATATAAGCCACAATGCATATGCATCTTTGACTGGGTGAAGAATACGGTAGTGAAAGAAGAGACCAAGAATCACAAGACGTAGAACAATTAACATTCGGTATGGATTTATCTTGCTCGATTTGATAGGTATCTTCCTAGACAATGGCTGCCTTCCCTCATCCATCCTTAAAAATACACAAAAAGCTTCATAAATATCACTACAAGATAAATCAAAATTTTTTTAATTATGTCTTACATTGGAAAATCAGCATCATCGCCATCTTCAAAATCAGGATCTCCTTCATGTTTCACCACCTGAAGTTTCTCATTCTGCTTTCTTTTCCATTCCTCCATTCGATCTTTCCAAGCAACACTTCCATAACCGTAAATTGCAAGATCTTTCTGAGGTACCATAGGTCTTGGATGTGCTGCAATTAGACAAAGCAAAATGAATACTTAAATTCAGTTAATATAGACAAAAAACAATTTTCTTGTCAAATACTAACAAATGAAAAACTTTACCAGACGGGTCAGAGAGAGAAACCGGATGAACCCTATTGCCATGACCACCAAGTGAAGGAGGAACAATAAGAGCATGTCTATCAGAAGAAATCTCAATGTCCTGTAACAACAAAAGGGAAAATCTGAGGGAGCCGGTAGATAAAGTTACTGAAGATGGGTTTATATAATATGGATAAATTATGAGACTTTTACCTCGTCGCCATAAGTCAGCAATGGAATCTGAGAGCCAGGTGGAGCTGTGTCCAAATCAGATTGCGGGAAACCCGAGTTGCGGCCAGAGATTGACATACCTTCAGAAACCTGATCAAATCCAATCCCATTGTTCCCATAATCAAACTCATTGTCCAAATCATCAATGTCATCTTCCTCTTCATCGTTTTCAACCCTTGGACTTCCTAACAAACAATAACAAAGGCAAAATAATCAGTGAATATCTAACATTCGCAAAACCAAATAATTCAGTCAAACAAACAAACCTTTAATCCGTTTGTAACGGGTTTTGCATTGCGGACAAGCTTGATTGCCTTCTCGTCTTTCGTATTCATAGCAAGGTCTACACACAGGGAATGCGCATTCATTACAGGCCACAAACGGTTCTCCATCGACGGTCAACTCTATCTCGTCTCTGCAGATTTGACATGTCTGTCCACTCAGCTCTTGCACAGATCTTATCTGCACAATACAGCAGAATCAAAGATTTCATCAGAACATAGTGACAGTTAAAAAGACTTCAAAAAAGCTCGAAAAGAGTCGAAAAAACATAGATTGGATCTCACATATAGACCCAACCACAGATTTACTACTTAAATCAACCCACAACGCAAATCTCCACAATTTCTGAGACGAAAATTATACTTCAAATTGACAGATTCATGACTGCACTTTGTGTCGGCAACAAGAAACAAACTGTTGGTTGAAGAAATCTCTAAATTTTGGAGAATTAAGACAAGTAAATCCGCATAAATTCTTCCCACCGACACAAACAATTCTAGATAAAATAAGCTGCAAAAGTGCGGAATCTAAAAAAACCCTATAACCTGTCAAACCCAGATCCAGAACAACAACAAAAAAAGCTAAAGACTTTTGCACAGAAACAGAGAAACCCAGATTAAAAAACAGGTAATTGGAAACAACGGGCACAAATTAAAAAACCAGAAAGGATAAAGAGAAAGAAAGAAAAAAATGAAATCTTACTCTGGCATTCTCATCGGCATTAATCAGAACAAACTCGTTCCTGTTGTGAGAACCGGCGATTAACCGACCACCGGTATTCATATTGTCTGAACACCGACGCTACAATTTTTGGATTTCACAGATCGAATGAATAGAGAGAGAGAGAGGGGAGTGGCTTATTAAGCAACCGGGTCAACTCAGCGCAGCTCGGTTCTCAGAGATCCAGTCCATAACAGATGTTGCTTCTCTCTCCAGCGGCAAATCGGAGTGCCAAAAAAAATCAGACTTTGTTGCAAATATATAAAAATACAATGAAGGGGAAATTAATGACGGACAAAAGGAATAGTGTGGTTGTATTGTATATATGGTGATGGTATTGATTCAGCTGCAAGCCACAACCTTTTTTTCCTCTCTCTCCTCTTTGAAAGTGCACAGTCACAGAAATAAAGGATGATTCGAGAGAGAGAGAGAGAGTCAATGGTGGAGAGAGGCAAGCTGCAGATGATAAAGGGTAGGCCAAAAATTTTACAAACGCGTAACGAAGAAGAAAATTAGTGTGAGAGAGAGAGAGAGTGATTAGTTAAGTACTTTGGTAAGATTATTAAAGGCGATTATTTTTACCAAATCACAAAAAAAAAATAATAAATTTTGTGGGGAGAAGGATTGTGGGACCCATTAAACCGGTGTGCTCTCTTTTTTTCCTCTATTCCACTTATTGTGTTAAGACCCAAAATTACACATTATTAACTAATAATTATTAATCAAATCATTTAACAAATTTACACTTAATTTTTTTTTTAATTATCTGGTTATGTGCAATCAGTAACCCTAGCATTTATTTTATCTCTAATTTTAGGTTTTTGTTTTTTTACATTTTTACTTTTTTTAACTTCGGTTTAGGAATTAGTCGATCCATATTTCATTGATCACTCTCTCTCTCTCTCTTGAAACCCAATCATTTGTCTTTGTTGGTTCACGTTACGTTCTTGCAATATGGACAAGAAATAGTATCACTTGTAATGAAAATTCATCTGAATCACACAAAAAAAGATATATCAAATTTCTATCTAAATTCTTATAAATATTTTAAATAGATTTTTCACCAAATTTCCACGAAAATTTAACATAATAAAAAAAAGTAATACTTTAAAATAGTATCTTTTAAAGTTATTTTTCTAAATCTAACATCATAAAATTAAATTATCAAAAATAGCACAAATACTTATGTGAAAATACTTATTTATTCTAAATAAATTATACATAAACTTAAAATATTGTATTTGGATTCATTATTCCAATTTATGATTTAATTTTTCTATTAAAATATAGTTTTAATACATTTTAATCTTAAATTTGTGCTATTATTGAAAATTTAAACTAATGATGTTATTTTTGGAACAAAAACTTAGAAAGATGTTATTTTAGACATTTGCCATAAAAAAATAGTTAGGAATTTTCTACTAATATTATTTGTCGAAAAATAATAGTTAACCACCGACGAAAATCAAGATCTTGCTATGTACGAAAAAGTAACAATGTCAAAACCAAGGTATTACTGAGTAATAAATTCCTCTTTAATTTAAAAACAAGACTGTTAAATGTTCAGAAACAGATATAGGGCATTTACTCACCAGGTATTAACACAATCTCAAGCATTGTGTCCAGGATCTTGTTTTCCAGGTCTTTTCTTGTTTTGTTCTAATAGTTTTTAATCTTGTCACTAATCACCGTTCTATGCACGGACCGGTTCATGGTTTTTGACTGCTTTGTATTATTTGTTGACTTGCATTGGTTTTCACTTTTTTATCATCCTCATTCCTCGTTTATTTTCAATATTTTTTCCTATCACATTATATGGATGAGAAGGAAAATGTCGAGTTGTTGTTCAATTTAACTAGAGAAAATTTAGTCTCCTCTGTGCTTGAATAAGAGGAAATATGCAATTATTGACACTATCGTATCACATCATATAATATGTGTCTATATGTATACATTTGCCGACAGAATAGTTAGTGATATATTTGAATATATAGGAACTATATTTTACGAAATATATTAAATTTGCTTGAAGAAATTGACTTGTTGATAGTGGGGAGAAATAAAGCAAAATATTTGTGGGGACTTATATATAAAAAGAGTGAACTTTAGTAGGTTACCACATCAAATGTCGTTTTCATGATTAATTGCATGCTGTGTACTGTCTTCTACTCTTCTCCAATCGCTCGTGCCACATGTACGTTCTTATATAAACTGTCGGTGCACCATTATATTATTCTTTTTTATTTCACCAATGGAAATGAAAAAAAGGCTCTTTTATATTTCAATCCAAAAATAATATAGAAGGAAAAAATTAGGTGTATAGAATAGATTTCTAGCAAATAATTAAATATAATATAATTTTGAAGCATATTGGTCTGTTCGTTTGTCTGCCGCAATATAATTGCGAGATATCATAATAGTTTTATTCGTTTGTCTGCTGCAATATATGTGGTAGCGATATGCGGTCAGACGCTGCGGTTAGACGCTGCAATATTATTGTTCGTTTGATCGTCGCAGATTGTCGCCGCATGTTATATCGCAATTGTTTGATCGCAAACGCTATAATTTCATAGCGATTAAAATTTTTTACCGCAGCGTTTGATCGCAGATTCATGCGGCTACAAAACGAACAACCATAATATTTATATAAAATAACCCGTTAAAATAGTTATATACATATCATATAATATACTATTTCATATATTTGTTTTAAATATTTTTTTAAAGATTTTTATATAGAAGTTAAAAAATCATTTATTTTTAGTTCTTTTTAAATAAAACATTATTTATAATTTATATAGAAATTTTTTGATGCTACTAACACAAATGTAGACAAATATTGGACTAGCTACAAGCTTCTCTATAATATCATCAAAATTAAAACCTTAACATTATGAATTAACGAAAACATAAGTGAAAAAACACTATAATAAGTTTAGAAATTTAAACATGTTGATATTCAATAAGTTAAGAAATTAAAACATGAAGATTTTTTCCTCTTCATTATCATTTATTGAACGAGACAGAAAATTATAGCCACTTAACGAGTGGCAAATAGACCAATTTATGTGGGGTTTGTTTGTCGTTCACATGATTCCTTTTTTCTTTCATGTTTTAAAGATTTTTTCTCTTAAAATATAATTGTTATCACTTTAAGATTACGCAATCAGAACGCATAGGCTACGCTTCATAATGGACAAATGCACACAAATTTATAGTAATACTAAATTATATATATAGCAACATTTTAATATTGTAATAAGGTATATATATATACTTGCTACATTTAGTCTAATTTTGAGACATACGTATATATCCCAATTGTGTTCATTACGTATAGATGCATTGTAAGTGTGAATGCATCTCCAGTTTTATGTGCCATAGTATTGCCCATGTAAAAATGTGAAAATATGATAATGTTTCGAGTGTCTAAGTCTTATATATATATCATGTTAAAATTAGACTACATGGAATTCAAATTGATTGAAGAACAAAAAATTAATTGATATAGAATGAAATTGTATATTAGATAGCAAATAATTATAGTAAATTTCAAAACTCTTACTCGTACGTATATTAAACAGAGATGATATATTGATTTGGGCAAATGAGTAAAATAACACTATTTTAAGTTTTAATTTCAAATATAGCATTAATCATTTAAATTTTTAAAAATATTACAAATTTAATAATAAAATAATTAAAAACTTTTTCGTAATGAAAAAAATTAAATCATAAATTGGAAAAAGTGAACACAAATAATATATTTTAATTTTATATATAGTTTATTTAAGATAAATAATTATTTTTACATAATAATTTATGTTATTTTTGGAATTTTATTTTTATGTTATTAAATTTGGAAGATAAATTTAAGAGCAATTGACTAAAATAGCACTATTTCAAGTTTTGATTCCAAATATAGCACTAATCATTTAAATTTCTAAAAATAGCAAAAATTTAATACTAAAATAATTAAAAACTTCTTCCTAATGAAAAAAATTTAAACCCTAAATTGGAAAAAATGAACCAAAACATTATGTTTTAATTTTCTATATAGTTTATTTAAGATAAATAATTATTTTCACATAATAATTTATGCTATTTTTGAAATTTTATTTTTAGTTTGCTAAATTTGGAAGACAAATTTAAAATAGTACTATTTTAGGATATTTTTCTAAATTTAAATTTGTGATATTTTATGGTATTATTTTATTGATTTTATTAATTTTTTAAACATTTAAAAAAATAAAAGTGTAATCATTTTTGCTTTCTGACATTGAAGTATCATCATTTTATAGTATCGTTCTCTCTTACTACCATTTTGTGTGTGAGTACGTGCAACAGAACAAGTACAAATGTTTTACATTCACATCTAAATAAATAGTTCTATATGGTTCAAACTAAAAAGGTGAAGCTAACTCAGGAGCATACGAGAATGATAAATAAAATATTTAGCCATGTCTTTGACTCTTTTTGACAAAGAAAAAATCACACCATTTATAACTAAGTGTCATTCTTAAGTCTTAGCAAAAAAAATGTATCATTGCTTAAAAACATAAGTACCTAAAAGAACAATGATTCAACAAAAAAAAAGATACACTCAAAATATTGTACTGTCTCTGAACAAAGCTAATCTGTTTCCCTAAACGGTAACTCAAATGTAATTATGTATATATTGGTCGAAGCACATAAAGAGTAATTTTCTTTACGTAGACATAAAATTTAGTGTTAAAATTATATGATTAAACTAAACACGTGTTGCATGACTCAGATGTGACTTTTGACTCATTGCTATTTTACTACTCCGTAATCATAACTATGAGATAATGCGCACTGACTAGGTTTTCTAAATAATTAATTTATCTTTTCTACGTTTGCAATTTTTTTGATATTTCAAAACTATTTAATATTTATATATATCAATAACCCAAATAACAATGACCGAAATCCATCTCAAATAACATGATAATAATCTTAAAAACGAAGACACATAATAATACTCCATACTTTAACTAAATTATTTTAATTGATGTTTTCAATTTTAAACACAAAATTTATTAATTTTTTTAATATTGGTATTTGCATATTTTTGTTATTAGTTAACTAACATTTTTCTTTTAGAAATATTAAAACTTAGTTAATATTTGTGTAGAAACTACTAAACATTATTTCCAAATAAGATATAATAATTAATACATTGTTAAGCATAAAATATATTAAAAATAGAGTAATACCCTAAAATAGCACTATTTTAAGTTTATTTTTCAAATTTAGCACACTAAAACTAAAATTCCAAAAATAGCATAAATTATTATATAAAAATAATTATTTACCTTAAATAAACTATATATAAAATTAAAACATAATGTTTGGGTTCACTTTTTCCAATTTAGGGTTTAAATTTTTTCATTAGGAATAAATTTTTAATTATTTTAATATTAATTTTGTGCTATTTAGAAATTTAAATGACTAGTGCTATATATGGAACAAAAACTTAAAATAGTGTTATTTTAGTCAATTGCCCAAAAAAATATACTCTATATGTTTTTAAATAATAAATATTTTGAAATTTTCACATATATACTAATGATACAAATTAAAAATTATCTATAAATATATCATTTTGTGATTAACAATTTAACTATTATAAATCAATAATAATTAAATAAATTTAATTTTCTTTAACTTTAAAATCATCATTATTAACTAATAAAAATTGCATCATAAATATAAAATCTATTTTTGTAAATAAAAATCAAAATCAAAACATATTTCAATTAAAAACAAAACAATGCAGAATTGTTTAAATTAATGATTAAAATAGCGAGACAATGCAGAGTTAACTGTAACATTCTTTGTACAAAAGTTACAACATCATTTATTTCATAACAAAACACAATACCATATGAAAGAACGAATACTAATTAAATTCCGATTACTACGATTTAGCTTTAATAAATAGTTAATGCCACATGTGGAATCAGATTCTCTTGTCGGTGAAGGGTCCAAAAAACTAAATTTAAGATTGGTAAATTCATACTAATGAAAGATAATATATTTTATATAACAATAGTTCTTTATGTTTTTTACGTAAATTAATAAAATTACCTATAAATTTCAAATTTTATATTAAAAGTAACTGAATTTTTTGATTTATTATCGATGTAAAGTTATAAAAATTTAATAAAAAATAATAGATTGCTAATCACAGATTTTCTAATATATATACGAAAACAAACAATCTACCATTTAGAAAATAAAATATCTTGTTTATAGAGTTATAAGTATTCTTTATACAGAAAAGCTATACTATAATTCCTAAATACGTTTTAATCTTTTTGAAAGCAAACAAATGAGCAGTTTGGTATACATGTATTAATATGAAATAATATTTAAAATACTACAGTGAAATTTTGTTTCAAAATATCGTAATTAGTTTTTATTTCAAAAATACTTAAAATTCTTGTATTACAAATATTTTTTTATTATAGAAATAAAAAAATAATTAAAATACTATATTTGAATGATTTAATTCTAATTTATGATTTGGATTTTTACTATTAAATATTTTTAGTTTACTCTCATATGAAACTGTTTCTATGTTTAGAAGAAAACTGATGCTATCTTTTAAAAAAATTCTGTAATATTTTTAGAATTGTAGTTGAAATAATAGCTTAAGTAAAATATTTCAATAACTCATAGTCATACGTGTCTTAGTCTAAATTTTTTTCTGTGAAAAACACACCAACATGCACTATCAGTAACACGATTTTTTGTAGTTATTTGTGGTTGCAATAAATCTGAAAAGTCATATTCTATAGAATTAAACCCTAACTTATCGGAAAAGAAAGATCCAAAATAAAATGAATAGAACAAATATCGAACAGCTGTGAGATTGCTTTGTTGTACTTTAGACGACCAAAAAAAGTCTAACCTGGTCCGAACTAAGGAATTCTCAGATTTCGGGCAGCATTTCAGATATTTTACGGGCAGCGGTCACGTTAGGTCTTGCGCTTCGACTTTCGACAGCTCATCGCCAGTTTTTACGAGTACAGTTCATGATTTATGTACTCGTGAGACTATTGGTTCTTTAGAACAGTTCTGGTACCATACGTCGCCTGATCTGATTCGGACCAGGTGAGATTGTTTCGGGTAAGAAAATTTGACTTTTTTAGTTAAAAGGTTAGAGTCAAAGAATGCGTCAAAATAAGAATCAAGATTAAAACAATGTTATATTTCTTAGCATTGTTATATAGCTGCTAGTTGAAGGAAAGTATTATGTATGTTGTTAATTGTGAAATTGAGTATGTAGTTCTATTCAAAGTAAAATTAGGGTGCGGCGGATAAGAGATTAAGTAAATAAAATATGTGAAAGAACACATGGAAAAGATTGGTTTGAATGTGCCATTGCCATGTTCTTCTTTCTAATACCCCAAATATTTTCCAGCTAATTGATTCTCTTTTGTAATTTAAAAAAACATCATAAATTAAAGTATGGCTTTTACTTGATTCCAAACTCAATCTAACCGGCAATTAAATACTTAAAAGTTACTTGCGTAAATATATAAACATAAAAATTTGAATTGATGTCAACTGAGTGGCTGTAGTTTAGTGGTGAGAATTCCACGTTGTGGCCGTGGAGACCTGGGCTCGAATCCCAGCAGCCACATTTTTAAAAGTTCTAATTAAGTTTCCTTCATTTTTTCATAAATGGGCTTTCATCGATTTGTCCATCGTTTTTTCCTTTTTTAAACTTGGGCTTTGGGAATAATTATTTTTCCTCCATTTCTTCATAAATGGGCTTTCATCGATTTTTTTTCTTCACAACTTGGGCATTTGGAATCGTTCAAGCTCAAATATTTTCTTCGCATACAAGTAAATGTACAAAATACTTCACATCCATAAACCGGTTATTTGTATCTACTACGTGTCATCAAATTCGATAAACCGGTTATTTGTATTTACTACGTGTCATCAAATTCGATAAACCGGTTATTTGTATCTACTACGTGTCATCAAATTCGATAAACCGCCAACGGTAAAAAGTAAAAAAAAAAAACAGATCAACATGTGACAAAAGAAAAAAAAATTAAGACCATTTGCAAACGAAATTACAGTTTCTTTAGATTCAAACTTAAATGGGACTTCTATTACCGGTCAAGTAAACGCAATGTAGAGTCCAAGCTACCAGCTAAACCGCAGTTACCATCGTTTGATATCAATGGACAGATAGTTAACCAGTTGGCCTAGGTTAACTCCTTGGTTAACTGATATCTCCATGATTCCAACTAAACCCAAAAACTCCCAAATCAATTGTTTGTAGCCATGGAATGGGCTTATACTAAAATAGATTTAATAGTAAGTAATTTGATCGGCTAAATAAAGCTTGAGATTAAATTTGGTATCTCTAATATATTATTTGAGAATTTTTTTAACAAAGTAACTTTACCATGACGTGTTAATAACAAAAATGTCATGCTGACGTGTCAACACCACGACGAGTTTCAGATTAAATATATAAAAATATTTAAGTTACTAGAATAATTATAATACATGTCACTGATATTAATTTGGTTAGAAAATCAATATATTTTATTTAACTAACCAAAAAATAGTATTATATTTGCAAAAATAATCATTTTTATTTCTTTAAATTTTTAATACGTTAATTTATAAATAATTTCAAATAAATATAAATAGATTTAAGTTATTACATAATCCCTAATATATTATTTGAGAAACAATTTAAGAAAATATTTTACTTTCACGTGTTATTAACAGAAATATCATGCTTACGTTTCATTATAACAGTAAATTTCAAATAAATATATAAATAGGCTTAAATTATTCGAATAATTACATATATGCCATTGTTATTAATTTGGTTAGAGTATTAATATATTTTATTAAACTAACCAAAAATACTATTAAATTCATAAAAATAATTTTTTTTTCTAAATTTATATATACAAAAAATAATGTTAAAAGTAATTTTAAATAAAAATTAAAATTATATAAATATTTAATTTATATTTACTAATAAAATATAATTTACGAATATTTTTCTCCACGACGTGAGTATAAATCTAGTAAACCATTATATCTAAAATTGTTACAACAAAACGAAATACAAATACTTGACATGGACCGATAAATTATGATTATTTACGAATCTATAATCATTTTGCATTATTGGGCGTAACGGATATGAATAAAGACCGGTAAAAGCATAACAATAGAGGCTAATTAATAAACCACGATCCCTTGTTGATGATTTGATAACAAAATTAACGAATAACTTCTCATCTCCCTCATTATTTTTCCAATTTATAATCGTCATTATATAATCTCACTCACTAATCAAATAAACAAGAAGATAAAGAAAAGCAAGTTATGGCTACTAACACTACTTCAAAGCTTGCTCTCCTCACATTGTTGACAATTTCATATCTCATATCGACCGTCCATGTCGTCACATTAGCTGAGGCAAGGAACCTCCAGACCACCACGGTGGCTACTGATTATTCCGGCGCCGGGAACCTAATGGATTGTTGGAACGCGGCGTTGGAGCTTAAGTCTTGCACCGACGAAATCGTTGAGTTTTTCCTTAGCCGTACCGGTACGATGGAACCGGCGGTTTCCGGTGGAATTGACAAAGATTGTTGCGGAGCCATTAAGTTGATTGTGAAAGAGTGTTGGTCCTTTATGTTTACTTCTTTAGGACTTTCGACTATGGAAGGGAACAATCTTAGAGAATATTGTGATTTTCAGACGGAGAAGCCGGAATTATCTCCTTCTCCGGCGCCGTAACATTTTGGCTTTGTCACCGGTTGAAATTACGTATCTGAGGACTTGATTAACTATATGGTTCTTTTTCGCCTTTCTATTATAAGTTAATAAAGGGCTACTCTTTTGGTGTTATTAACTCTAGATTATTGAATCATGATGTTTATGTATTTCAATCTAGCTCGCAAATTCACTTCATTTAAGAGTTAATTAGAATTCCAATCTCAAACAATAGAAGCAGCAGCTGCACAATACAACGGGCGTTAATTCTTCGTATCCTGCGAGCAAAATGCTGTAATTGTTCCATCTTCAGTTTGTGTAAGACGTTAGCAAAATTTCTGTCGCTAGAGATGAGGAATCGATGAGCAGGAAGTTGATTCTGTAACCGAACACATTACATCTGTAATAAGAGATCTGCCCGTACTGTTCTTCAAACCTGTGATAATCCCATATAAACACAGAAAACAAAACTAAAGCTTTTTCCAATACTATTAGATGATTCGAAGATCATCGAACGAACACAAGAACGACGCGAAGAAGAAGAAGATTTTTGGAAAATTCTCTCTTGATTAAAAACTGTTACAATGTTTCTTTATATACAAAAATGTAAAACCGGTTTGGTTCAACTGAACCATTAATTAGTGTTTAATCGAATGATTAAACCAACATTACACTCAATACACCCCCCTCAAGATGGAAGGAACAACCTGTGAATTCCTATCTTGGATATTAAACTCTTAAAAAGTGCTGGTTGAACAGCTTTAGTAAAGATGTCGGCCAGCTGATTATCAGATTTAACATGAAGAGTTTTAAGGAATCCACTTTGTAAACGCTCCTGAACTACATGACAATCATTCTCGATATGGTTCGTTCTCTTGTGAAACACGGGATTGGAAGCAATGTGGAGTGCAGAACGATTATCACAAAAGAGATTGGCTGTTGCTACAGGCGTACATGAGAGATTCTGAAGTAATGCATTCAGCCAAATCAGTTCACATGTAGCATCAGCCATAGCTCGGTATTCAGCCTCTGAACTACTTCGAGAGACTGTAGGCTGTTTTCTTGATTTCCAGGAGATTAAAGAACTGCCTAGGAACACACAATAACCGGTAGTTGATCGTCGAGAATCAGGACAAGCTGCCCAGTCCGAGTCTGAAAAACCTGTCAATCTGATTGTCGAAGATGCTGCAAAGAACAAGCCTTGTCCAGGGCAGTTTTTAAGATATCGAAGAACTTTATGGACTGCTTGAAGATGAGAAGTAGTAGGTGATGCCATATACTGACTCAATTTGTGTACCACAAAGGTAATATCCGGTCTGGTATTTGTCAAGTATAGCAAACGACCCACAAGTCTTCTATAAATGGATGCATCAGGAAGTAAATCACCACTCGATTCAAACAACTTCAAGTTAGGCTCCATAGGAACTGATGCAGGTTTGTAGTTTAGCATTCCTGTTTCTTCTAGAAGTTCCAGAGTATACTTCCTCTGGTTGATGGAAATGCCTGATTTGTTTCGAGCAATCTCAAATCCCAAAAAATATTTCGGTTCTCCAAGATCCCGAATTTTAAAGGCATTTTGCAGAAAATTCTTGAAGTTATTCATTTCAGACTGATTATCCCCAACTAGCAGTATATCATCAACATAAATCAAAACTGCCATGAAAGAAGTAGAAGTATTCTGAATGAATAACGAATGATCAGTTGAAGCTTGAATGAAACCAGCTTGTAACATGACTTTTGTAATCTTTTGATTCCATTGGCGTGAAGCTTGTTTCAACCCATAAAGGGATTTGTGAAGCTTACACACTGAATTTGGTGGCCAATTCTTTCCCAATGGATTAAGATAACCTTCTGGAATTTTCATATAAATCTCCTCATCAAGGTCACCATTCAAGAAGGCATTACTTACATCCATTTGGTTAATAGACCAATTCTTTATGGCTGCCAAAGCAAGAATTATACGAACTGTACCCATTTTGGCAACAGGAGAAAACGTATCCAGATAATCTAACCCTTCTAACTGAGTATAACCCTTTGCCACAAGACGAGCTTTGAATCTATCAATAGTACCGTCTGGGTTATGTTTGATTTTGTACACCCACTTACAACCAACATGATGTTTTCCTTGAGGAAGTTCACAAACAGACCAAGTTCCAGTGTTTTCAAGAGAATGTATTTCAGAATTCATGGCTTCTCGCCATTTTTCAGATTTTACAGCTTCACGGAAATTCTTTGGTTCGGTTGTAAGGGATAAATTGAGGACAAAGTTTTTATATGAAGGTTGTAATCTGTCATAGGTGATGAAAGAAGAAATGGGATAAGAGGTCGTATGAGAGGATGGTTTGAAAGAAGGTGTGGGATAATCCCTATTATGATGTAAGAGATAACAGTGATAATCATCAAGATATGCTGGAGGTCTAGTCTGCCTTTTTGTTCTTGAAACAATGTGTTCACTTTCTGATGGAACATAGATCAGATCAGTATGAATGTTAGGAACCAAATCATTATCAGACAGGGTAGCAGTGGGTGGAGAATGGGGGGAAAGGGTAGTGGAATTTGGTAAAGAGGTGGGAGTGATTGGGACAGAATCTGATATGTCTGAATCAGGAACAGGTAAAGGTAAGACAGTTTGAGGAAAAATGTCTGGTGGTGTTAAGGAAGTATTAAGGTAAGGAAAAACAGTTTCATGAAAAACAACATTTCGAGTAATTGAAATGAGTTGTGTTTCGAGATCAAGAACTTTGTACCCTTTATATCCAGAAGGGTATCCAAGAAAAACACATGGTTTTGCTCTTGGACTGAATTTATGACGATGTTTGGGAATTGTTGAGGCAAAACAGAGACAGCCAAAGACTTTGAGATGATCGTAATCAGGAACTTTAGAATAAAGGAGTTCATAAGGGGATTTATTTTGTAAGATTGGGGAAGGGGTTCGATTGATCAAATATACTGAGGTTAAAACACAATCACCCCAGAATTTAAGAGGAACATGAGACTGGAAAAACAAGGAACGAGCAACATTCAGTATATTGAGTGTAATGTTGGAGTATACGCAGCAACTGTTTGATTGGATGATTGAGTTGTCTGAAATGCCACTCCACTATTTGATGGTGTACTCTGCATCATTCTCTGTCTCTCCTCTTGAGAAATGAGATTGAAGACTCTGGAGATGGATGGTTTTGGATCCATCATTAGAATATGTCCTCGGATTGCAGTGAAACTCTCATTTAATCCCATAAGGAATTTCAACACCCGATCTTGTTCATCACGGAATTCTAATCTTTTCATGTTTACACAATCTAACTTTCCACAACAGCAACTGAAAACAGCTTCATGATTCTTTAATTCTTCCCATAGCTGTTTAAGCTTAGTGTAATACTCACTTACACTTTGTGAACCTTGGATCTCGGCATATATTTGTTGTTTTATTTCTGCTGTTCGTGGACCATCACTTTGCTTGAATTGATCATGAAGATCAAGCCACATTTGCCTAGCAGTATCTAAGTACATAATACTCTTGGCAATGGACTTCTCAACCGAATTGACAAGCCAAGTGCAGATCATACTATTACATCTAGACCAAGATCCAAAATCAGGATGTGATTCGTCTGGTTCCGGGTAAGTACCACGAACAAACACTGATTTATTCCTAGCACATAATGCCATAAGCATTGAGCGACGCCATGTATTAAAATTCCCTAATCCTGTGAGTTTTTCAGAGACAAGGGAAATACCGGCATGATCAGCGTTGTGAACGTACAGAGGATTAGAGTTCGGGTCCGACATCGAACTGGTACGTGATTCGATGCCGGAAAACCTTCCGAAATCTGGATTTGAAGTTGAATTGGCAGGATCCATTCGAAATGCAGCTCAAACTGAAGATATATCAGCTCGATTCAACAACGAGATGATTCGATCAAGAAAATTGAAAGAAAATAGAAATCGATCAAGAAGACGACACAAGATAGATGCGTCTGAAAAGAAAAGGGTAAAATCGGAAGCAATTTCAGAAAAATTGCTCTGATACCATATTAGATGATTCGAAGATCATCGAACGAACACAAGAACGACGCGAAGAAGAAGAAGATTTCTGGAAAATTCTCTCTTGATTAAAAACTGTTACAATGTTTCTTTATATACAAAAATGTAAAACCGGTTTGGTTCAACTGAACCATTAATTAGTGTTTAATCGAATGATTAAACCAACATTACACTCAATAAATACTAAATAGCGAATTGTGTAAAAGAAAAGCTATATAGGTCATGTTCGTTTGGGTGCGGCAGATTGTTGTTCGTTTAGCTGCCGCAGGTACCTGCGGCAAACGCTGTGTCATGCGTCACAATTTTTTCGACCGCTGATTAAAACAGCGGTGCAACTAAAAATCTGCAATCAACCGCAACCGCAACCGCCGCCTGCAGACAAACGAACAACATCTGCCGCAGCCGCAGCCGCAAGATTGACCGCAGCTGCAGCTCGCAGCCGCCTGCGGCGACCAAACGAACAACACTATATACGATAAGAAACGGAAGTCATTTGATTTGGTGATTGCTCATGCACAATGGTGGAATTACTAAATGAAGATTCAAAAGTATGGTTTTGCATTGAAATGGAAACTGAAGCAGATAACTTGAAAAAGAATCTTGAGGAGCATGAGTGAGAGTGATTCCGGTGGCGGAGAGAGCTTTGTTGTGGTTCGTTCTCGAGAGGTGCTAAACACCTCCAAAGGCGGAGATCGTGATGGCTCCTTTGATTCCATTGATTGTGATGGTCGGAGTCACTTTAAAGGAGAGACGGACAGAGACTAAACCCCTTGTTGACAACACATCATGTGATTTGATGACTCAATATGGGCCCTATGTAGACAGGAATGAAAACGTTTAAACAGCAGCGCCCATTACCACGCCCATAACGTAGTATCGACGAGTTTTTATGAGTTTCTCTCGGGTCAATTCATATTAGCATCCATCAAAGCTTTTAGCCAAATTAATTACACCTTTAAAGACATGTGATATTTGTTTTGTGGCGATCAGGTTACACTCGATTGATTCTTTACAAAATGTTCTTGTTCCACACAAATTTATCTCCTAAATATCTTTTTATTAATATTATTAAATTGTAAAATATATTAGAGTAATACTCTAAAATAGCACTATTTTAAGTTTATCTTCCAAATTTAGCACACCAAAAATAAAATCCCAAATATAGCACAAATTATTATGTAAAAATAATTAGAGTAACACCCTAAAATAGCATCTTTTAAAGTTTTTCTTCCAAATCTAGCATCATAAAATTAAATTCCCAAAATAACACAAATATTTATGTGAAAATACTTATTTATTCTAAATAAATTATACATAAACTTAAAGTATTGTATTTGATTTCATTATTTCCAATTTAGGGTTTAATTTTTTCTATTAAAATATAGTTTTAATGCATTTTAATCTTAAATTTGTGCTATTATTGGAAATTTAAACTAATGATGTTATTTTTGGAACAAAAACTTAAAAATGTGCTATTTTAGACATTTGCCCAAATAATTATTTACTTTAAATAAACTATATATAAAATTAAAACATAATGTTTGGGTTCATATTTTCTAATTTAGGGTTTAATTTTTTTATTAGAAAGAAGTTTTTAATTATTTTAGTATTAAATTTGTGCTATTTTTGGAAATTTAAATTATTAGTGCTATATTTGGAAAAAAAAACTTTAAATAGTGCTATTTTAATCAATTGTCCAAAATATTAATCGAAGGTAATTAAAATCTTGAATTATGACTATTTTGTAGTATTTAGAAACTTTTTAATGTTAATAATAATAATTTATAACTACTTTTTAATATGTGTGAAAATTCATAATTATAGGAACAGAGGAATATTATATGCAAAGTTTAAAATTCGTGAAGCAATTTTTCATTATTTTCTTTCACTCACGACAACGATATGCTCTTTTCTTGACCAAACCATGATTTGTTTTGCTTTTTCTTCTTTTGTTGTCTTTTTTTCTCTACTTTTTTAGACGGTAGGTTTACTTTAAATTATGAGGAAGAAAAAGATTGGAGATGCGTATATTCCTCGAAGTTCTCATAATTTGCATAATCATAAAATTTAGGGTTGGTGTTATATATCAAATATATAATACTACAGAAATACACATATTTTTTGGTCGGCGTGTAATTTCGTACTTTGAGCAAAAAAATAAACAAAACATATATATGACATTCCATTTATTAACATTAAAATGTGGACTAGTATTGATATATACTTAAACGTTCTATTCTATTTAATTTTTATGGTTAATTAAAATATTGTTATAAGTAAAAAATCTATGATTAGTTTCATCCACAATTTCTATCGATAAAAAAGGGCAATTGACTAAAATAGCACCATTTCAAGTTTTTGTTCTAAATATAGCACTAGTTATTTAAATTTCCAAAAATAGCACAAATTTAATATTAAAATAATTGAAAACTTATTCGTAATGGAAAAAATTTATACCCTAAATTGGAAAAAATGAACACAAACATTATGTTTTAATTTTATATATATTTTATTTAAGATGAATAATTATTTTTACATAATAATTTATGCTATTTTAGGAATTTTAGTTTTATTGTGCTAAATTTGGAAGATAAACTTAAATTGGTGCTATTTTAGGGTATTACTCATAAAAAAAACATTTGATGCATTTATAACCGCAACGAGCGGTAACACACCAAAGAGCATGGAATTTATGCTTTGACCACAACATAAAATTCTCTTGGATTCACTGATGGTTGTCGACACATATGGATCAATACTCACTATATCATAACATGTTATTTCGTACGACCGTAAAAAAAATCTAAATAAGAATTGATGCTTTAAAACATGAAATACGTATTTGGAACAATAATTTATATTGTTTTTGCATGGACAAAGGTCGTGATGAGGTGGACGTTCGCGTTACAATCACCATCTACTTTAAACTACAACACTTTACTCTCATTGGTCCTTTTATTTTAAATTTTGACTTAACGATTCTTATTAAATTGATTCAATTTCTTTATAGAGTTTATATTAACTTACTTTGAGGCGTCTCTTATCGGTTATCCCCGAAAGGACAAATTATTTTAGTTATGGATTATGATTGGGTCCAAAAAATCAAACTTCCATTAGACACAAAAAGCAATAGCCAATTCATAAAACATTATCTACTAAAATAATTCTCAACTAGCCAAGTGAATGAATTTTTTAATTAATCAATCAAGATCCAGCAATTTTTGAATATTTAAGAAAAATCAATTGTGAATTAATGTTAAACCATTATGTCCACGTGTTTACTATTATAATTAATTTCAATGATTGTTGGATCCTAGATTTTGGGGTTGTAGTGTTGTAAATCAATTTTTATATATGTTGAAATCGATCAAAGGATTAGACAAATGATTTAAAAGAACGAAAGATTATAAATATTGATTTATTGAGATGAGTTACAAACATTTAGTGTTAGTTAATTATGAATCCAAACTATTAATATATGTCATTTAATTATGGTCCGAGTCTATCCTTTTATATTTGCAGCTCGTTTAATCTTCATAATCATTAATAGTTATAAATGTTTATAAATATCATTTAATGCTGATACTAAAGACTCACCGCTATCCTCGATAGTCGGTGAGATTAGACGAGTCTCTTACCAATCCGGTGATTCTTCGATAAATGCGCACCTACTATTCTAGAGAATGAACTTTCGTTACAATGGGTCGGACCCGCATTAGGCCGAGCTCGGGGTCGCTCGGAAGGGCCTACCCTACCTCCACCAATGATCTCATCATTTTAGTAACCAACTTTTAGTGTTATATTATAAGTTCAATTCCGTAGATAGGTGTGGACAGTGTGGTGTGGAACGAGTGGTGATTGATGGACGGAACGTGAAACATATATACAAATTTATTCAGTCAACATCTAAATAATTTTCGTTGGTATAATGACACAAAAGTAACATCTTTTCTCTTCCTCGATTCTTAGCCAGGTGCTTCTAACATTGCCAAAGCTTAGAATCCAAAAACGAAAAGATCATTTCTTTGTATCTTAGTTAGTCTTTCCGTTATTTTAGGTAGTGGTTTCTATTACCATTAGTTTAAAGAAAACTATAAAAAAACACAAAAAAAAATCAGCATAATGCATTATAAAATTTTTATTTTTTCTCGAAGTTTAATTTTTTCATAATTTTTTTTCATACTTTCTATTTTTTCATAATTTTATTTTTTTCATAATTTCTTTTTTTTTCATAGTTTTATTTTTCTTGTAGTTTTGTTTAGTTTCTTTTTCATATTTATATTTTTTTCTTTTTCTCATAATTTTTTTTCTCATAATTTCTTTTTTTCTTATAATTTTCTTTTTTAATAGTTTCTTTTTACATAATTTTATTTTTCTCATAATTTACTTTTTTTTAAAAAAAATTCTATATTTACCTTTTCTTATATTTGTCCTTTTTCATAATTTTCTTTTTTTATAAAAATTAAATTCCCAAAATCAATCTTATATCAATTCACCTTTAATTCATTTATAACACATGATGGCAGAAAATATAACATATGATGGCAAAAAATAGAAATCAAGATGCGACCGAAACCATGATAGCCATTACTTTCGAATATTAAACCATAATAAAATATCATTTTTTGTGGATGCTTTGTGTGTATACCATTATATAAATATCCACTTAGTTTCTAGTTCTAACCCAACGAAGGCCACTACAACAGGTATCCCTTCATACAAATCTTAGAACTCAAAACAAATCCAAACATTCACATTAAAAGATAAACAAAACAAAACCAAACATCATCAATCTATCGACCATCGATGGATTTGGAGACAAGTAAACCTTACATATTGGTGGTTACAATACAAGTCATATATGCAGTCATGTTCTTGATCTCCAAAGCTGTCTTCAATGGCGGAATGAACACTTTTGTCTTTGTTTTTTATCGTCAAGCTTTTGCTACCATCTTCTTGGCTCCACTTGCTTTCTTCTTCGAACGGTACATATATGTATGAATCTACAATTCTTTTTAAATATATATTAACTGTATTCTTTTTTTTTTAGGAAAAGTGCTCCACCTCTTTCGTTTGTGACCTTCATCAAGATCTTCATGCTTTCTTTATTTGGGTATATATGTCTGCTACAATTATACATTTCAGGATTCATTTCTGATTTTTTTGTTCATCAAACATCTTTTGCAAATATTTGCGTTTTCTTGTGTAAACATAAACGCAGAAGTAAACTAACAACAAGGGTTTATGATTTATAGTGAAACTGATATTATCTGTGTTGGGATGTCAGTGTGACATTGAGTTTGGACTTAAACGGAATCGCATTATCATACACGTCTGCGACTTTGGCCGCCGCCACAACAGCTTCTCTTCCGGCCATCACATTCTTCTTGGCTCTCTTTCTTGGGTACATATATACTTCTTAATTGGCTTTATATACTAAATCAATACCTAATTATTGTTTTTAACATTTACCTTTTGTGTATAATATTAAAGAATTGAGACACTTAAGGTTAAGAGCATCCAAGGAACAGCAAAGCTTGTGGGCATAACTGTGTGCATTGGAGGTGTAATTACATTGGCTCTTTACAAAGGTCCACTGCTGAAATTACCTTTATGCCCTCACCTCTATAACAGCCAAGAACACACTCACCGGCCCGACCACGTTTCCGGCGGTTCTACATCGTGGCTCAAAGGATGTGTCCTCATGGTCTCCTCCAACATTTTATGGGGTCTCTGGCTCGTTTTACAGGTACCTAATCAAAACTGCTCCGTACACTATCATATCCTTATAATAATTATGAAATTTCTACTACATTTAAGTTGATTTTTTCCGCTATATATATATAAACAGGGTCGTGTGCTAAAGGTCTACCCTTCAAAGCTTTATTTCACAACACTTCATTGTCTATTGAGTTCGCTTCAATCTTTTGTAATCGCGATTGTTTTGGAGAGAGATATTTCATCATGGAAGCTTGGTTGGAACCTAAGACTCGTAGCAGTCATTTACTGCGTAACTATCTAAGCTCTAATTCATTTCATAATATCAATTCCATGATATTAAATTCCAATATTAATCTTATAAACGTACGTGACATGCAGGGATTTATAGTTACAGGCGTAGCATATTATTTGCAATCATGGGTTATAGAAAAGAAAGGACCTGTCTTCCTATCAATGTTCACTCCTTTGTCTCTCATCTTCACTCTCCTCTCTTCAGCTTTTCTACTTTGCGAAATCATCAGTCTTGGAAGGTTCTATACAATAATCCTCCTCATCAAATACTAGTTTTTTCAGTTTGATATAATGATTTAACTTATACATATATGTTTGTATGTTGCATTGTAGTATTGTAGGTGGATTATTGTTGATTATAGGACTGTACTGTGTGTTGTGGGGAAAAAGTAGAGAGGAGAAAAACGGTGGTGATGACAAGATTGATCGACAGAAACAAAACGATGTCGTTTGCAATGAAGTGAAACTTGTAATTAGTTAAATTTTCATGTGGTAGTTTTGTATTATATATGTGCTAAACTTTAGGCTTATCATAAAATATGTGAAGTCTAATTATTTGTTGTCTCATCAGTTTAACGCACTTTAACCCTTATCATATCGTATGAAACGTTAAAGCCCAAACCTAGACAGATACGGGCCTTCGTCAGGAGATCAAGCCCAATTACAAACATTTATCCCTATAATTAATAAATGAAAATCTAAATTTAAAGCATAGGACTCCTATGCATTTTCCTAGAAAACATGATTTCGTATTTTTCCGTTAATTTCGTATTTTTCCGTTAATTTTATATTTTTCCGTTAATTTCATATTTTTCCGATAATTTCATATTTTTCCGTTAATTTTATATTTTTTCACTTTAAAAATATAATTTTATATTTTTTTTACTGAAACGTGATTTTTATTTTTTATTTTTTATAAAATGTTATTGATTACTTATTATAAAATATTTTTTTTGAATCATTGTTGATTAGACAAAAATAAAATATAAATGAGTTTAATAGAGTATCCATTTTTAAAATCAAAACCTCTTTTAATAAATAGGTTTTAAATGAATACCCATTTAAACCCATCAATCTCAATTCTAATAAATTGGTATAAATGAATTTTTAAATTTGTAAATGCCGACTAAAAATCTATTAATGATAAACCCATTTTAACATCCCTATGGCATATCTCACTTACACAAATTGAAATTGCCTAACAGATTCTCCTAAATCCTTTTTTTTGTAAACATTGTTATGAATCCTGATTTGGTTTTAAAAAATAATTTAGCTACTCTTCATTGGTAATTTCTTTGTCTCTCTTGTAACACATTTTTAATCTAAATCTCACAGTGTAGTCTCTTTGACTTTCTTCTCAAAAGATAAATTTTCTTCTTCTTTGTCTTCGGTTACTTTAATGTCCTCATTCAAAATCTGAGCTTCAGGTTTATCGAGTTTTTCTTGAGCGTCGATAAACTTCAGAACTTTTGTTTCTTCTGCAATCTCATCTTTCGTTGTTTCTTGATCACTTTCAACCTCTGATTCGTCTGTATTCTTGACATTCGATGTTTCAGAAGTCTTGACTTCAAACATTTTTGGAACTTCAATCTTTAAATCCTCTGAAGATTTAACCTCTGAAACCTTTAGAAGTTCTGACTCTGCAACTTTAACTTTATCACTCTTTACATTTGAAGCATCCTTATCCTCCAGAACCTCAGGAACATCTGACTCTTTTATAACCTTAATTTCTGGCAATTCAGGAGAAGAACTCTCAGAAGCTTCTGTATGTTCCGACTCGTCTGCAACTTTAACAACTTCCGACGTTTTCTTAGCTTCCAATTCCTCTGGAAACTTAACTTCCCAATCATCTGAAAAACTAACTTCTTGTTCTTCAAATTCTTTAGCTTTAGGTGTTTCAGGAGTCTTAACCTCTGAATCTTTTGGAATCTTGACTTCGACGTCATTTCGAGTCTGAACGTTAAAGGCTTCTGGAGCTTTGTCTTTCGTAACTGTTACAGCAGAAGTATCAAGCTTTGAAACCTCTGAAGAACTGCCGGTTTTGTTATTAATTTCTGAATTTGTCGGCGATAGATCGGTTATGTCTTTTACTATTGCCTTATTCTGTGTACAAAAACTTATCCATAAATCGATAGAAATAAATGAAAAACCAGAAATCCAGTATAAAAATCAAAGCCTCTTTATGTAGAAATATATACTTTTTTTCCAGGAAAATACGTGCATTAAGTATTTAAAAGTTAATACTTAGAAGGCAAGACAAGCTTTTTGTCTTTTGGCCTGCCATCAAAGAATATACCGTTTGGTTCCTCCCTAACGTACACAGTTATCAACAATAATATTAAGAAATTCAATAAAGAACAATGCTCTATAATACCACAAACCAGGCTCAGGTCTGTTTTCAAGCAAAGTAAGCTCGTGTTTGCAGTCCTCAATGTTAATATAAAAAAATCAGTTCTTATTTCAAATATACTCTTAGCACAAATGGTAAATAAAAATAAACTATTTCTTTGAGTTCTTTAGTTCGAATCCTTCTAACAACAAAATTTTTTAAAAATTAGAACGGTACATTTTTTTTTGCTTGCGACCCTATTAAATTCAGAGCCGGCTCTGCCACGAATATATAGTTTTAGCAAAATTTTAAGCTTAAGAAGATTTTCTAAACGAGTTTTTTTTCCAAAATTGTGTCACGTTTGAAAAATAAAATTAATATATAGTTCTTCTTTTGTTAAAATATAATGGTAATGTTCGTTTGTCAGACGTAGAATCTGCGGCTGTGATAGATTGTTGTTCGTTTATGCGGCAGACACATCGGTCAGACATTGCATTTTTCGTCGTAATTTTTTGGACCGGTGATTAAAACAGCAGTACGACTAAAAATCTGCGATCAAACGCAACCGCAACCGCCAGCGACAGACAAACAAACAACATCTGTCGCAGCCGTAGCCGCATAGTGACCGCAGCAACAAACATAATATTTCTAAAAATGTGATCTTATGGAGTTTTGTTCATTTCGAAACTGTTATGTTAAAGCCGGTAGTATTTGAATTATATGTGTTTTAAATGTTATTAAACAGTTTGTGCAAAACAAATTAAATTAAAGTGAAAACTTTACCTCATGAAACAAGTGACTGAGAGATTGGCGATTGTTGTGTTCCTCCACGTCGTCTTCAATCAGAATCTCTTTTCCTTTCTCGCTCCGTCGTGCCGCTACCGCCGCAGCAGTAGCTGCTTCCTCCGCCGCATTGTTCTGGCTCTTTTCCGCCGTATCTTTGGTATGATCAGACGGAGCCGTCGTCTCTTGGTCCACAGGAATCCGATCCTCGTCGGAATCTTTGAGAACCTTTGGCTTGGTTGCACAGTTTCCCATCTTGTGATCGCAGCCTCTTATTTTTCTGTGTTTGGTTAGTAATGATAATAAAATTTTCTAAATTTCCGAGAGACGAGAGAGAAAGAGAAATGATGAAAATGGAGGTGAGGGATGGTCAAAGAAGAGTTATGTCCCGACAAATTCTCTGCGACCAGAGAGAGATAAAAGATTTAGATTTGATTAAATATAGGTTTTTATGGTAAAGTTCTTTCTGATAAAAGTTTTATGGTAAAGTTAAAAGACAAAATGACGTAATTGGATTTGGTTTATAGTAAGAAAATCATAAAGTAGTAAAGTATATAGTCGAATTAAATTTCGATGCATGGACAAATATTGTTGGTACTGAATCGAGCAAGGAGGATCTTACGTGAAAGTGGAAATCTTATTGCCAGCTTGTCTGATTAAATCATCTGTATCCAATTACAAATCCTACTCTTTTTGATATTACCATAAACAACGATTTCAACATAAGCTCCAAATTAAGTTAATAGATCAATTATTTGATTCTCTTTTCGATAACACATATTCTAAGTTATTTTCGGTAATCTACAATTTTATGAAGAAAAAAACAGTATGTAAAATGATTTTACCGCCTTGGTGGTAAGTTCTTCTAATGCATAAATGAAAACTCGACCCATTAAAGATCAGATTTGGGTTTGTTATTAAGAAATTGAACCCAAAAATAACAATTGAAAAGAATTTGACAGTCCAAAGTTGCGGTTGTTTAATGTGTGATGTTATTTGGGTCATCGGTTCAGTCCGGTTCACTAATTTTGACCGGGTGGTTCAGTCTTAGTCGTCTCTCCCTTTCTCCACATCATCCTGGCGATTTGCAAATCCAATCCCTCGGAGTGGAAATCAAATAGTGGAGTTGTTGAATCTCTTCTTAAGTTTATACTGTTTGAGATAATCAAAACTACAGAACAGCGACGTCGTTGTTGTTCAAAATGCTTTCAGATAGCGTAATGTTTATGGTCTAAATGAAAGGCACTTTGCTTTCTTTATATGTTCATTCTCTTTGTGTGTTAAATACAGAAAGCTTATTGTGGTCAGACTCTGGAACCCAATTTCAGAAGACTATGCAACAACCCCAACCTCAGATTTTTGAAGAAAAATGAACATCAAACCATAGGTTTTGTTTAATATGCATTCTACTAAAATAAAACCGTATTGACTTTGACTTTGTTACAAGGTAGCTAAAAAGCTTGTATGGCAAAAGCTTATCGTCGTCTACATAAACGAAATTTAACATCTTAACAATCCAACAAAACTCTCTTATAAAGAACAAAACCGAACATCTTTACTTCTCAGTCTTCACTTTCTTACTGGACTTACCCGAACGATCTGAAGAGCCTGAAACTGTAGTTGTTGAGCCATGATGTTTTCCTGACGATTCTGGATGCTTTCTTTTTGAAGACATGGGAGTCTCAGTGAATGCAGAAAAGCTGCTCTTCTGTCTGCTGCTACGTGTGGAAGCTGAATGTCGAAGAGCTGACTGTCCGCTTTTATGCCGGCTACTTTGAGTTGCGTTAGAATATTTTCCGGAGGAATTTGTAACTGCTCCTACAAGCTTCTGTTGGGTTTTGGCCTTCATTGTCTCAAGCAGCTCTTTTGGTTCAGGGTAACGAACTAACGAAATTCGACGCGAAATCTTCCCAACTGCATTAAAACGCACAAAAGCATTAGAATCATTGAAGAAAGGGGCAAGCATAACTGAACGATGGGAATATACCTATTTTGGAATCTTCCCCAGAAGGTATAATCACAGTTGCATCAACCTCTTGAGAAGCAAAGCTAACAAGGTCAACCTCTATACCTATCAAATCCAAAAGGATGGTAACTTATTGAACCATTAATGTGGAAGAGCAGAAAACAAAGGCGATGAGCAAACTTTGAGATCAAACTATGTATGAAAGAGTACAAAACAAACATAACTAAAATCATAAACTTACCAGATGAATCCTCGAATCCTCCCAAAATCCCATCTTTGTCTAGCTTAACCTTAAGCTCCTTCCCATCGATTTCCGGAAACTGATAAACATCATGATAAAGAAAATCTCTTTAGTTGCAGAACACTAAACTAGAATCAATTGCTTTTACTAGAATTAATGAGGATTTCACTCTGAAAATATCATTCTCCAAACATACTTGGCTTATAGGGCACTGGATAAGCCAAAGCTCCTTCGAACCCGTCATATCAAAGTCCACGAGCGGCTGTAAGTTATTGACTACAAAATCTTCGGAAGGTTTGTAATCCAATGCCATCTCTTCTAAAGTCGAAAATCTCACGATTTCAGAAACCTATAAAATAGGATAGAGGTCCTAATGAGAGGCTGTAACATACAAAATTAAACAACATAGAACTCAACCCTACTTCCTAGCTCCTACACAAAATCGCAATTACAAACTCCACAAAAGATCGAGACACAGAGCAATTAGTAAGAATGACATGAAATTGAAGGCAAATCAAAACGAAATCAACTGCTAACGGTGGGTTGACCTGAGAAAGAAGTTGCTTTGTTGACGGCAATAAAGAGAAAGAATGGTTGCCGGAGAATTCGATGCGACGATGACCTAAAACCCTTCCCAATTTATAATTTCGACCTATGTTTTTTAGGGACATTTCACTCAAAACGACGTTGTTTTGAGTAAACTGGGGAGGGGGGAACAAACTGGTTCTTGCACTAAACCGTAAAAATTAAACCTAACCGGCCTACTTTGGTACTTGGAGCGTTAAGGCTCAGAATATTAGTCTATAAATGGGCCTTGTAAAAGATATGGTTGAAGAAGCCCATGTAAAGCAATAAGCTGCAACGTAAGAAAATGATTCAGAAGCTCTGAACTGAAAACTCATAAACCCTAAATCCCCAAAATGGAATAATAGAATTCTTTCAGAAGATCTAAAATCGAAATTTGCGTATTCCCGCAAACGAAAAATGATTAGAAGAAGAATCTCTTCGCTAATATCAACACCTCTCATCAATTCTTTGTTTCATCAGACCGCCAAGCCCAGATACATCTCCTCTTCATTTCTTCAATGCAATCGTTCTCCGATCCGTACTCAAATTCCTAGCTTGGCGAGCAGAGTTTCTTTGTTGCAGGGAAGTAGGGCTTACAGTTTATTGAGTTTGAACGATCTGAGAGACAATGTGCCGAGAAAACTCAAGACGAGGAAAGGAAGAGGTATTGGGTCTGGTAAAGGTAAAACTGCGGGAAGAGGTCACAAGGGGCAAAAAGCGAGAGGGACGATGAAATTTGGTTTCGAAGGTGGACAGACTCCATTACGACGCCGTTTGCCTAAACGTGGCTTCAAAAACAAATTTAAGCTTCATTTTCAGGTAACTGATCCCTTCGTTTCTGGGATTTGTTTCTGTGGTCTACAACTCCCATGATTTCTTCTGAATGCTGGGTTTTAGCTACTTGTGGTGAAGTAGATGGTACTGTGTCTTTCGGATTTAGAGTTCGATTTTGACACTCTATTGATGCAGCAACTAAAGATGTATGTAATTGTGTGATGCAGCCTGTTGGTCTAGGAAAGATCGCTAAACTCATAAACGCTGGGAAGATAGATTCTCATGAATTGATCACAATGAAAACGCTCAAGGTTCGGTCACATTCCTCGCCTTTTGATTCACCTGTTTTAATTGAGTTGATAGTTCTTCATGAGTCTGGTTCTTACCAAAACCATTAATGCCGGTCTACAGGATGTGGGAGCCATAGGAAAGCAAATAGAAGACGGAGTAAGACTAATGGGTCGTGGTGCTGATGAGATCAAATGGCCACTTCATTTCGAGGTTTATGAACTTTTGCTCTATATAGTCTTTACATTTTCTCCATAGTGCCAAGTCATTGCACAAGTCCATGAATTTGCTATTTAATCGGCATGTTTTGTTATAGGTTTCGAGAGTAACGGTTAGGGCCAAAGAGGTGGTGGAAGCTGCAGGAGGATCAGTGAGAAGAGTGTATTACAACAAATTGGGCTTGAGGGCATTGCTTAAACCGGAATGGTTTGAGAAGAAAGGAAGGTTATTACCAACAGCAGCCAGACCGCCTCCTAAACAACAAGATAAGGTCGATAGCATCGGACGTCTTCCCGCACCTAAGAAACCCATTCCTTTTTTTGCAGCTGAGGAGAACAAAGTTGACTCGCCTGTTGAATCATGATGATTTCTGGTTGGTTTTTTAAGTTGTTTGTGTTGTTTTTTTTGTTTATGTTCTTACAAGAAATTTGAAACTGGCGGATTTTAGCTGGACAAATAATGTCATTTTCGTTTAGATTTTCTGGATTTCGTCATAAGCTGTTAAGCATTTTCTGTACTTGGTCAAGGAGATTTACGGTGTCATTATAAGCGTTGTTCGTTTGTTTGCCGCAGATTGCGGCAGCGACCTGCGGTCAGACGCTGCGGTTAGACGCAGCAATATTGTTGTTCGTTTGATCGCTGCAGATTGTCGCCGCAGGTTGTATCGCAATTGTTTGATCGCAAACGTTATAATTTCGCAACGATTAAAAATTTTGATCACAGTTTTTTGCGGTCGACCGCAGCGTTTAACCGCAGGAACCTGCGGCGGTCAAACGAACAACGTTTGGCCGCATGACGCAGCCGCAGGTTCCTGCGGTTACGAAACGAACATGCCTATAATTTATTTAATTTTTGGAAAAGGAAATTATGAAATTATAAATGAAAATATAACAACAAAAAAACAAATTTGAAGCATACGATTATTTAAAAGAAAAATAATATTTTAGAAATATTTTTATATTTACGGAAATAACCGAAATTATCTGTTCTACCTTAAGTTATAACAGTGTTTAATTTACATGATACCGCCGTACGTAATTCACCTAATAATTTGTGAGAAAGTGGCCATGATTGTCTGAATTTAAACGACAGAGCGTGAAAGCAAAAGGGTAGTTTTTCGAGGTCTGAGAACTCATTACTCTTAACAAATATGTAATGATGCCTACATTGTTAACTGTTGTTTATTCATTTATTAACTACAAGAAATGTTACTCGATTGTTTTTAAAAAAATATACCGTTGATGAATTCGCAAATAGACATTACCGTAAGAAATATGGGGATTGAATCCATTTCTATTATAGAAGAAACGATCCTCTTAAGTTTCTTCTTAATCGACGACATGTAAACAATGAGATGGTTACGAGTCGGCCAGATATCTGAACATCTCTTTATATAACTGAAGATGAAGTCGAAAGATTCAGTAGCGTACGTACTCAGACAGAAGAAAACTTATACATAGAAAAGTCAGTCCTTTGCTGATCTACCAATTAAATCATTTTCGAAGCATTAATGTAATGTTTAAAAAGTATAATAATTGTTATTAAATTAGATGGCAACCTTTGTTGGTCCATCACATTGGCAAATCATAATTGACATTTTAAAGACATTATTGGTTGCAATCAAACAAATATATTGATCCAAAAAACAGTCGATTATACATCTCAAGACTAATCTACATTAGACCTTAGTTATAAGATATACAATTCTATTTAAATTTAACAAATTGTCCTTATCGAATACAAAGTCAATCTCCAATTGATCGGAATAACTAGTGTATATCATGAAGACTTTGATTCGAGCAATATTACAAAATCAAGTTACACTTACAAATTCGTAACAGAATATTAATATGTCTTGTCTTGTCGACATGAATCTAAACCCAAAAAAAAAACATTTACACCAATTTAAAATTCAAAAGCAAGGGATAAAGGAGGAAACCCAAATGCAAAAAAATATAAAATTCATTGGTAAACAAAAAACAAAGAAGTTATGACCTTTGAGGTTTTTTCAAGGAGAAGATCGATCCCAACTAAGTAAACCGATATCATTATGCTTTCTAGAGGGACCAGAAGCTGGAACTGGGAAATGACGTGGCAAGAATCCCAAGAACTGTCGAGATGAAGACGAAACGACATGGTTTGCTGCCTTGTGTTGTTTTGATGAGTTGAAAACGTTTGTAGTTGTTCGTGCTCCTTTGCAGAAACCAAAAAGAAGCAGCAACATAAGAAAATTGGTTTTTGTGAAGAAAGCGAACATAGAGTGGATTCTTGTTCCGCTGTTTGGAAACGACATTGTTGAAGAGAGGTTTCTTGTGAAAGGATTTTTGGTGAATTTGTCTTAATATTGTGAAAGGGCTTAGTTTTTGTTTGTTGTTGATAGGGAAATATGGGCAGAGAAACAGATAGAGAGTGAGAAGATTTGAGTAAGAGGTTTTATGTGTATTTAATTGTTTTCTGTTATTTTATATTTATTTTCAAAAACGTGTTTTGAATAAATCATGAACCATGCAAGTAGTTTGTACACTTGCTGTCAGGTCTACACGCCGAAGATCTGTTTAGTGTTATAGTTTTTTAAGACTAGAGAACTGTATATAATTTTAGACTTTATTTTTATTTTTAAGTAAAAGAAAATAAAATACATAAGCGTTCTTCGTTTGTCTACCGTAACGTCTGCGGCAGCGACCTGCGGTCAGATACTGCAATATTGTTGTTCGTTTGATCGCCGCAGGTTATCGCCGCAGGTTGTATCGCAATTGTTTGATCGCCAACGCTATAATTTCACAACGATTAAAATTTTTTATCGCAGTTTTCTGCGGTCGACCGCATCGTTTGACCGCAGAAACTTGCAGCGGTCAAACGAACAATGTTTGGTCCCATGACGCAGCCGCAGATTCCTACGGTGGTCAAACGAACAACGTTTGGTCGCATGACGCAGCCGCAGATTCCTGCGGCTACGAAACGAACAGCCCTATAGTTTTAAATTCTGGAATTTAAGATTAATTTAGACTAAGGAAAAAAATAAGAATTTAAATTTATTTGTAGCTAATTGAGGTCTTAAATTTTGTTTTATTTATGAATTTAAGCTTGTTTACATTTTAAGTCCAGAGTGTATTAAAATAATGGAAAATTTGTGAAATAGTTGAAAAAAAAAAAAAAAAATTCTGAAGAATAGGGAAAGTTTTAATGAATGCTGTGAAAGTAGAAACTTTTTTTATCCTCCATATTCGTCTTTCATTATTAGGTTAAAGCTATTGAAATAATCAAACATAAATAATAACATTTACCAATAATATGACAGCAATATGTAAAAGAATGTGCAGTGAATTTACTTTTTATAATATTTTTCTAAATAGTGGAAATGACGTTTGTACGGCACAATAATGTGTTTTTCTCTTGCCAACAGTTGTTTATGAAATATTCTCCTTTTAAATTTTTGTAAAGCTAATTATAGTGTTTTGGGGATTATGGGTACGTATTATTTATTTGGGCAGATGTCTAAAATAATATTTTCTTAAAGTTTTTATTTCAAAATAGTATTATTAATTTAAATTTTTAATTGGGCAATTGACTAAAATAACACCATTTCAAGTTTTTGTTTCAAATATAGCACTAGTGATTTAAATTTCTAAATATGACACAAATTTAATACTAAAATAATTAAAAACTTATTTCTAATGAAAAAAATTTAAACCCTAAATTGGAAAAAGTGAATCCAAACATTATGTTTTAATTTTATATATATTTTATTTAAGGTAAATAATTATTTTTACATAATAATTTATGCTATTTTGGGAATTTTAGTTTTATTGTGCTAAATTTGAAAGATAAGTTTAAAATGGTGCTATTTTAGGGTATTACTCTTTTTAATAATAACACAAATTTAAGATTAAAATGTATTAAAACTATATTTAAAAAAAAATTAAATCCTAAATTGGAAAAAATGAACTCAAATACAATATTTTAAGTTTATATATAATTTGTTTAAAATAAATAAGTATTTTTACATAAATATTTGTGCTATTTTTGGAAGTTTAATTTTGAGATACTAAATTTGGAAAAAAAACTTGAAAATGTGTTATTTTAAAGTATTACTCTATTTTATTTATTTTTTTAGATTTTAAATCTAAAGATTACTTTTATTTCTTTACTGGTAAATAATAAATATCATAGTTGACAACAAAAAATCAATTACATCAAAGAATTAGACTCACCATCTATATTTAAGGAGGGTGTGGGCACATAGAACAAATAATATATTAAAATAAAGTGATGTGTATGGTAAGGTAAGGCCTTTTATATGTTATGTCAAGACTCATAACTTTATAATATTAAATTGATAGTTTTCTTTGGTTAGGAGAGAACAGAACATGTTAGGCCCTTGTCTAAATATAGTGACCAAATATAATTATGTCACAATATCGCAAACTTTATTGCAATATCTTCCTAAATCTAAAGCTACTTGAAATGCATACGTTTTACTATTATTTGTATAGACACATGTATGTATACAGTGTATATATCAATCACCCTTATTGCCATTTCAATCTCTTGTGGTTTTCTTATTCAACTCAGTGTTTTCCATACGATTTTATTACTTTTCAATGATTCTTGAGAACAGAGAGTATATACTAAAATAGAAGAGACGTAGTAATGTCAGAAACAACAGTTGAATTCCAAAGTTGGTCTAAGTCTCATTCACTATTATCAAACACTGACTACGACTTAGCTACTTCTATTACAAATCTAGCAATCGTACTCCTCCATTATTGTTTCATGTTTTATATTAAAATATTATATCAAAAGAAATATTTCAATCCAACACGAAACTGACTGACAATTCTAGCTAATCCCTAGATGGGTTGTATAGGTTTGTAGTGAAGTATAATTATGGACCATTGATTAATATAATGTTGCATCTTATCACGATTTATATAATGGAAAACTAATCATTAAAATATTTTAAAAAAATTTGTGTTTATCCAATTAAATATTAATTTTTTTAATGAATCATTTAAATATAAATTTTTTTAATGCGTTTAAATAACGATCTATAATTAAATAAATTGATTTAGGTATAAAATTAGTTAATATTAAGATCAAAAGTAATAATGTTAACTCGGTTACTTATTTTTTATTTATTGATGTCTAATTTTAATTATTTAAAATAAGTAATAGAATTAATGATGTTATTTTTAATGTTAATGTTAACTAATCGTATGGCTAAATTGGCGCAATTAACTATAGAACGTTCTTTAAATGACTAATTAAAAAATTTAGTATTTAAATATCCTAAACGGAAAAGTTCAACATTTTAATAACTATTTTCCCCTTATATAATATCAACTATATACTAATTAATGGTAATTGGGAGTGCTTTGTCACATTATTATATGATTAGTAACACATTATATTATTCGACCATCTTTTATTTTACCTTTTCTCCTAATTAAGTCCCCTTCGAAAGAAAAAATAAGGGACGACACTATTTTACTACATAAACTATGGCTGTCCATGATTTTTCCACATAAATTTTGGATTTCTCTATTATACTACATGAACTAACAATGCACACCTTAATTTTACATGAACTATTGACATGTCTTCACAATTCTCCAAATCGCTATTTTTTTGATAAATCGCGATCAATTGAAGTTAATTGCGTCTACCACATAACTCATATAACCCAAATCTTCACAATTGCGTTTATTCAATTGGTTAAAAGGAGTAAACTCGTCAACCGCAATTATTCAATAGGTTAGTTTTCGGGTTATATGGTAAATATAGTTAATTTCAATTGATCGCGATTTATTCAAAAAGATAACGATTTGTGAAATTGTGAAGACATGTCAATAGTTCGTATAAAATTAAGGTGTGTGTTTTTAGTTTATGTGGTGTAATAGAAAGATCCGAAGTTTATGTGAAAAAACCGTGGGCAACCATAGTTTATGTAGTAAAATAGTGTCGTCCCAAAAAATAAAGATTTCTATATTAGTGAATTTTGTTGATTGTGTACTGTGCAACTATTTGAGCTCATAATATCTAATATACACAAACAACACGTGCGATCGTGCTTGTGTGACGAGTAGATCGATACTTGTGAAGAAATCAACGTCACGTACTTAAATTACGCGTATAGTGTACGGAACGGTCGGGGTAAAGGTGGGTGCGAGGCATGAGTAGCTCATGAGTCGAGTCACGAGACAGGAGTCATGAATCGTGAGTGAATATTCATTGAAAGTGAACGAGCATTCACATGCATGACCATGTCACACCAACTATCACTATGAGGTTGGCATACAAAAATCCTCATCTATATTTCCCATTATATATAAATATATAGAAATTCCAGAATACTAAACTCTAAATACGCCAATCCAAATGTTCTTATCATTAAATTGACATGAAATTGATTAGGGTTTTTATCATAATAATTTTTGCTACTAGTGACGAAAATCAGATTTTAAATCTTTTTTTAAAAAATAATATATAGATATTTTAAACCTTTTACATGTATTAAGAAAATACTAGATTCATACCCATTCCATGTGTGGGGAAAAATATTCGTAAATTATATTTTATTAGTAAATATAAATTAATTATTTATATAATTTTAACTTTTATTTAAAATTAATTTTAATATTAGTTTTTGTATATAAAAATTAAGAAAAGAAAAATAATTATTTTTTACGAATTTAATAATATTTTTTTTGTTAGCTTAGTAAAATATATTAATTCTCTTACCAAATTAATAACAATGATATATATATTTGTAATTATTCTAATAAGTTAAACTCATTTATATATTTATTTAAAATTTATTGTAATTATTTTGTTAATACCACGTCAAAATAAGGTTATTTTATTAAAATGTTTCTCAAATAATATATTAGAGATTACGGTAGTAATTTAAATATATTTATATTTATTTGAAATTATTTATAAATTAACGTATAAAAATTTTTAAAAAAAATAAAAAATTATTGTTTTTGTAAATATAATAGTATATTTTGGTTAGTTGAATAAATTATATTTATTCTCTAACCAAATTAATATCAGTGGCATGTATTGTAATTATTCTAGTAAGTTAAACCCTTTTATATATTTAACCTCAAACTCGCTGTGGTGTTGACACGTCAGCATAGTATTTTTGTTACTAACACGTCAGGGTAAAGTTAGTTTGTTAAAAAGTTTTTCAAATAATATATTAGAGAAACTAAAACTTAACTATAAATACATTATTTTGTGATTACCAGTTTCCTACAATTTTAAACCATTAATCATTCAATAAACTTTTTTTAATGAAATTTACAAATTCATCATTACTAATTAATAAAAAAACATTGAAAACTTAAAGAATATATATTTACGAAACAAAAGTAAAAACTAAAAAAAATCTTTAATTGAAAAACTGATGGAGTATATTAAAGTAACAAGTGAAATAATAAATTGAATCATGTATATTTGTGGTTGGAAGGAGGGAGACATGAACAAGTTTGTCAACTAACAAGTTCGTTAGATAATGTTTTGATTTTCAGATGAATTAATGTTAGCCTTTTTTTGCTATGATATTTAATTAATGTTAGCCTTTTTTTTCATAATAATCATAATTTCGCAATTCATTTAATTTCGGTTGGTTGGAATTCTTGCATATTATCTAGTTAGGTATTATAAAAATTGGAGAAGAAATTCTATTGGTAAAACATAATAAGCTTATAAAAGGATCGTATGGAATTCGGGAGGAATCCAAAAAATAAAATAAAATAACTTCTTGTTCTGCATATTTGTGTCTATCTCGAACATACATGTGAACATTTACATAAACCTTCACACAAATATGAGTATGGGTCACGAGGTGAAGTATATGTAGCCCAGCCGGTTAAGAATATGGGTCACACAAATGGCTTATTAAGATTTAGTTGGGCTCATAATTAAAAAGCCTGGCCCCTGACTAAGTGAAGGGTCCACAGACGAGCTGGGTTTATCGTTCATCTTCGTAGGGTTCTTCTTCTTCTTGTTCTACTTCACTTCCCAATCGCATTCTTCGATCACTTCGCCGTCGCAGAAATGACGAAGTTAAGGAAGCTCGGCCGGCCAACGGGTCACCGTATTTCCATGCTAAGGTTTCTTCTTCTTCTTTTATTAGTAGAAACTTTCATAATCGATCCTCTTGTTTCTTCGCACATTTCTTAAAATATCTCTCGATTGATTTAGAGAATGTGTTTTTTTTTGGTTTCCTCTCAAATTTTTTTCAGGACTCTGGTTTCTCAATTGGTGAAACACGAGCGAATTGAGACCACTGTCGCAAAGGTACTAATTGTTTTTTTCCCAATTTGTTTTTGATCTGGGGTTTAGTTAGGGTTTATAGTCTTCATCTGGCAAGAATCTGTGATACGATTAATTATAGCTTTCAGGCTTTTGTCCTGTAAATATTTCTCATTACTTACATTGGGTAATTTGCAAAATTTCGGATTTTGCAGGCTAAAGAGGTTCGTCGTCTTGCTGATAATATGGTTCAACTCGGCAAAGAGGTACCAATTCATATTTTTTTCCACTAAGTTTTATGAACTTGGCAATACACAGCAATGGTTCCTTTGGAATTTTCAGATGCTGACCGTGTTTTTGAACGCTCTCGACTCTTTTGTATAATCAGATACACCATAGTTGGTTTGGAATTGTAATTTTGCTCTCAAGTGTTCACAAATTGATTATTTTGCTTCTCCGGGATAACTATATTAGATGATTTTGGTTGCGCTAATCGCTGATGAAATGATTTATTACAGGGATCACTTGATGCAGCAAGGCGAGCTGCTGGGTTTGTTAGAGGAGATGATGTAATTCACAAGATATTTACAGAGTTGGCTTATCGATACAAGTGAATCATCAAAACTTTTTTTGTCTTTTTTGTTTGTAACTCTCCTATGTCCTAAGCAGTCTGCTTCATCAGCTGGATGTTTTGTGTTAACAGAGATCGAGCTGGTGGATACACAAGAATGCTCCGCACTCGCATACGGACTGGTGATGCTGCACCAATGGCCTATATCGAGTAAACAAGTTTACGTTATGTAGTCTTCATTCTGCTTACACCTTCCCGTAGTCTGACACTGAATTTGAGTAGTCTGCTATACTAATGTGGCCGTGTTTGACCGATACAATAGAACTCGATTCGTACTTTGGAATGTTTCTTTTGTGAGCTAACTTGCATACTCTTCTTTTGCAGGTTTATCGATAGAGAGAACGAGCTAAGGCAATCGAAACCAGCAACACCTCAACCGCCAGCTCGAGTGCCACTTGACCCATGGGCAAGATCCCGTTTAACCAGGCAGTACGCCCCACCAAAAGAGGAGAAATGTTCTGATTCGGACCTTTAAAACATATGATCTCTCGTATTTTGTTTTTTCTTCCCCCTGTTGTCTCACCATCAGTCGATAATTTTGTGTCACCTTATTCATCACACTATCATTCACAATATGTTTGACAAAAGGTAAGAATAACAAATACGTTCTACCATTTGAAACAGTTTACATGTAAGTTTCGTTGAAGCGATAAGCATTTACCCTTTTCTTTTAAATTCTATTATAAAGTTTCTCTCATGCTTCTTACATCTACAAGATAAGGTAAATAGTTCAACCACTCAGATATTAAAGTTCAAAGTTTCATACTTTTTGGTATGATAGGATCATATGAATTATGAGGGTTCATCCGTCACTAGAAAAATATGATAAGATCTGTTAAAGTTTAAAGTTTCGAACTTTTTTGGTATGATATAAATTATGACGTTTCATCCATCACTCGAAAATTAAAAGATTTTTCTTTTAATGAGAATATATATACTAATATTTTGACACTACAATAAAGTTACAATGGTGACTTCTCTTCTCTCCTTTTGAAAACTTTAAACCTCATTTTACTTTACAATCTTAAGCAGTCGTAGAAGCCCATTCATCAGCCTGAATAAAATTTGCCACAGAGTAAACATCAACATGCTTCTCCGGTATCTCACTACTCCATGGAACCCTATTGGATCTAACCGATCCTGGACCCGTATTCTTATACTCACCGTAATACAAAGTCTTTAACGCGAAATCTCCGCTCCACGGCATCCATCCATCAGGGCTAATCAAAGACTCAAGATTACTGTTTACAAAAACGGTCCTTGAAAATTCCTTCCATGGTCTTCCCAAATAGTTCGTATGAGCCTTAGGGTTAGTTTGAAATTCCTTCATGTATTCCTCTGTTCCGTTAATCGAACAGTTCAAGAACACGAATCCTGTGGATTGCGACGCGTCGATCCTCCCGTGTGCTGTGATCGCGTTGTTTGCGCCGCCGCCTTGCTCGACTTTGGAATGTTTCGAAGCGATTAAGATATTGCAATCTTGGAATACGGCAGCTGAGTTACCAAAGATGAAGTCTACGTTGCCTTCAATTCGACAATTTTTGTAGAATTGGCGGAGAGAGTGCGCGTAAAGAGTGTCTTGGTTCCCAAGAAACTCGCAGTTTTCGAGTATCGAAAAATCACTGTCTGATCTAAACGCAACCGCTTGGTGTGCGTCTGCTCCTGCCGTGTTCTCTATGGTTAAATCACGAGCCATGAATCCATCACCGAGAACTCCTACAAAATATCCAAAAATATTAACAGTTTTTACAGTGAAAAACAAAAACTCTTGGAAGCTTTGTCCAAGCCTTACAAGACAAAAGATGTGTGATTAACCGTAGAAAGTAGTATTTGATTAAGTCTAGAATCCAATGGATATTTTCAAAGTAAAAATATCTAATGGGTTCTGTCTCTAGCGGAACCACGAAGAGTCGCATTCAATCGATAATAATTTGAATCTTAAAATAAAATACCAAATAAATAATATTCATTTTACGTGGCAGAGCAAACCCAGATAATAAAAAAGATCACAAGTGTAAAGAAGAACAAATCTATTTTTGACTTTGCTTTCGTTCTTCCATTTTATATTTCTTAATTGATAAATTTTAAGAAAGGTTTTACGAAAGTTCAAAATGAAAATCAGTAACGTTGGTATAAACTCACCGACAGTTGCAGAGTTGTAGGTCGTCATCCCTGGTTGCCCTACATTCAACGACCCTGAAATTACGGTTTTCCCAATACCGTCTCCGACGAACACGACGTTTTTTTTCTCGAACGGAACCCTAACGGTTTCCTCATAAACACCTTCTCTAATCCGTATCACAAATTTAACGGTTCCGTTCGTTTCGGGCGCTGCGTCTACGGCTTCTTGCACCGTTTTATAAAGACAGTCTTCCCCTCCGTTCTTACACACCGTCACGTCTTCCGTTAAACCAGACGGAAAACCCAAATTAGCCTCCTCACCCGAACCTAAACCCGAGCCCAAACTCGGCCCTGCTTTCTCCCAAAACCCATCACGTTCCGTAACAGGGTGGATCCACGAAGCGACGTCGTCTCCGAAATTGTCGAAGGACACCATCATGCTCAACGCGTTTCCGGTGAGTTTCACGAGTTCGTCGAGAAACGTGATCGTGTCGACGACTTGTTTCGTGTCGTTGACGGTTTTGAGACCTGACCAGCAATCATACTGGTAAGCGAGAGCTGCGCTCATCCACGCACGAGCGTCTTTGATTGCGCCGCTAGTCACAGCAACGTCCGTCGACTCGGTACGGTGCTCGGAGTAAGAAAGGATCTGGAGGCAAATGGTGGCGATGTTGGTTCGATTTTTATTCCCTGCAGAGGAGTCTAGGATCGATTTGATTTTCGATTGGCCGGTTTTGAGATTCTCGAAGGAGACCGAAATCGCCGAGTGGATTATCTGAACCGGCTTAGGATCCGGAGGGACCCGACCCGGTTGAGAGAGCGCGGAAAAACAATGGTCTGGGAAACGCGTTGCATTACAGGCGAGGCGGATCTGAGCGATTGGAGGAGGCGATGGAGGCGATGCAGTCTCCGGCGGTTGAGAGTCGCCAGAGGAAGGAGACTGGTGCGTGTTGCGACGATTGTGGGAGGATTTGAACATGGTGGCGTAGAGGAGAAGGGTTAAGAGGAGGAGGAGAATGGAGGTCACGGCGATGATGATGAGTATACAGTTACGGGAGGGGAGTTTTTTCCGGTGAGGTTTTACGGCGGACGAAGCGAACGGAGTGGAGGAGGAGGCGGAGAGAGAGTACGGGAGTTTCGGAGAATCCATTGAAGCGAGAGGGAGAGAGAGTTAATTGAAATTATGTGTGTCTATAGGTATGAACAAAATGAATTGAAATTATTGAATTCTGGGAAAAGAAATTTGAAATGGAAGAATGATTGAAATCTGAGCGAGGGGGAGAAAGAGAGAGGATGGGATTCAGTGATGGAGAGCGATGGCCATCAGAGATGTTGGATTTTTCTGGTTTTCTTTTACTGTTTTTTTTACGGCTATTTAGAGGAAGAAGGGTTTGGAGATTAAAATTAGCGTGAAATTAAGGTCTTTTTAGCGGTCAATTACAGATATTTGTTTAATTAAGTGTAAAATTGTAAAATATACAAGGGCCGGATCAAAACGGGCCAAATAGAGAGACTCGATTTCATTATTGTTTGATTCAATTTGGTGTTCTCTACCAAATATGCTATTTTGGTGGCACAAAACAAGTTGTCACTGTGAGAGATCTGAACAGATATATCATCAGATCGTTTCTTTTCAAATTTCTCTCTTTTCGTTTCATATCCTAACCCCATGGTTACTTGCTTAGTTCCGGGTCAAATTTAGTTATTCTGAATGAACCAATTTAAAATATTTTTATTACAATGCTACAAATCGTTACCAAATATTGTTGATCTCTATGCCAATACCCTAAGAAGTAATTCTTTTTTAAAAAAATCAGTCCTTTGAGCCGACCATTTGTCTATTTAATCAAGAATGAAATATCTTGTAATCATGTATCTAATTAATAACAAAACCAATTTTTCTTTGAAATACTTTAGGGCATATTTCGAGACAATGATAATATTAATTTGGATGAAAGCTATTAAACAACATAAAATTTGGTTTGTTGTTATTTTATATTTGTTTTGGACATTATAGTTAGTTTAAATTTTAATAAACAAAATATGAATTGTACCGCTGGTCAACTCTGGTCTAGCGGCCAAAACTTAAAAGCATGCTTGAAATTGCGAGTGTGGGCAGACTTAAACGGGCTGGCTTTTAAACGCCAGGGCCTATACGGGCCAAAAAGCCCACCACAGCGTCCCGATATTGATTCAAGCCTATATATAATAAAGATGACTCGTGAGAGTAAAAACCGGTGGAAAATAAGTAGTACGAACATCAGAAGTTAATTTACCATTAGGGGCTAATAGCCATCGGTGTGATGCGCTTCCTCGCAGGTTTATTTGAGACCGGTGTGTTAACTTTGCTTTGCGATGGTTGTTCGTCTTCCTCTTGCTTTATTTCCGTCATCACTTCATCGGTTTTCTGCGTAACATGCTCTTTCTCCTTACCATCCGTGGTAATTTTGCTCGGCAATGGCTGTTTATTCTCTTCATTTTCAGCCTCTTTATTGCTCTTGTCTGGTCTTGGTGCCGTCATCGGCTCATCGGTTTTCTCTAAAGCGTGCTTTTTCTCCTCACCATCCACGGGTTTCATTCCAACTGCAATTAAATTGATGGGTTAAATCAGGATCTGGAAGGTACATAGTGAAAGAAATAAGAGCAAACCTGAAATGGAAACGGGTTCTCCTATTTCATTATCTTCGAATTCAATTAGTGTGCAATAGCCATCTTGCGAGGACAATGCCAGATACAAGGCATTAGGTGACCTGAATGATCGTTGGTTACAAGTCAATAATAAGAATAAACTGAAGAAGGATCGTTCATAAAACAATGTGCATATTCTTTTTACCATGTTATATCGGTTATTGCAGCGTAGTGGAGACCTGCTAAGACTGCGATTGGAGCAACACACTCTGTGTCATATATGTACACCGAATTTAATGTCGCAATGGCAAAGACAAGACGGTAAGGGAGTTTGAAGAAACCCTCTTCTGCATGATCCAATATTAGCAGATAAGGAAAAAAATATACATCTAAAAAGCCTTGCTTTTCTATCTTAAGAAAAAAACTAAAAAAGTATGTACCAGAATTAGAACCCCGGAGTTTAAATGCAACAGGACAAAAACGAACCACTACAACCGGTTTGCTGGCACCTGGAAGCTGCAGTGCAGGTCTGCTTGCGGCAAAAAGAAATGAGTGCACGTGAGACTTTGTATTGCTTACTAAATATCTCATACATGAGCTCAAGCGATTGAGGTCACTTGGCTCAGCTTAAGGAAGAGTTTTACATGCCTAACAGTATATTCCTCAAGCCTAAGGCTTCCAAACAAGGTGAGATGATTATAGTACCTTGAAAGGTCCTTTCTAGAAAAGACATAGGTAGCATTTACAGCTTCGGAAGTGGTTGAAAGCTTGAAAGATCCTGCACATACAATACGGCGATGACAGGAACTGTGAGAAACAAATTGTACCCGGGCAAACTATGTGATGATGTAGCCTAACTTTCTGGAAAAAAAACAGGACTAATTTTTAGGATAACCACCAGCTGGAATGAGTAAAAACGATCCATCAGGTGACCATGATAATCTTCGGAAGAAAGACGGCAATGTCTCATCATGAAAGAGATGGGTTCTTATTGTCTGCACATAATGTCACTGTGAAATCAGGCATACTGCATATTCGCAATGAATCATGAAGATTTTTTTTTCTAACCTTAGTTTCACCTCGTTGCTGATCTGCTTTCGTGATAACATGCTGGCAAACATAGTTCATTTTCTCACCACTTTTACTCTTTGTTTGAGGCTTATTAACGTAAATCCGGCACGTTCTGTCTGAACTAAGAGATGCTACGTATTTTGCTAGAGGGTCCCAGGCAACACCTTGAACATAATGACAGTGAGCATCCAGGATCTGATGGACAGAACCTTGTAGCAAATAGGAAAAATTTAAGAAGCAGAAAGTCAGGACGCAACATGCAAAATGATATATCTCCTCTTTACTTTCTCACCTTTATTAACGTCCCAGATAATGCAAGAGTTGTCCACGGAGCCAGAAATCAGATAAGCATCATCAGGAGACCACTGAAGATCCAGGACATCCTTTCGATGAAATCTAGCAGGAAAATAAAAGTAAAAAATAGTCCTCTTAGATTACATTGCTGCTCCAGAGACAATGGAGAAATTTCTAGCACCATATGCCTTCCACCTTGTTACTGGTCTACATTCGATTGAGTCCATATTGGTGTTTTTTTTGAAGCTTTCATACGCTTTCCATTATGTTACTAGCCTATGGAATCATTCTCCCCTCTTAAGATCAACAATACCAAAACGCCCAACCATGGTTTTTAGAAGATGGCTCTTGCTAGCTTAAAATTTAACAATTACAAGAGCGTGGTAGTGTAGCTTATTATTAGGATTAAAAGACTCACGATAATGACTTGTGAACTTTCCAGGACTGATTGGTTTCACTAGGATGCAACTTCCATATGATAAGCTCGCCTCCTGGTTTATAAGAAAAAAAAGGACGGCACAAGTGGTTTCACAATGGATTCAAACTATTGTATTCAGACGTGTTCTCAGTCACCAGATATTCAGATGTGTTCTCAGTCATACCGTCTGCTCCCGAGGCAAGTAGCTCCCCTGCATATTACCATAGAACCAATCATCACCGCAGGAAGACACAGATTATTAACATGATTACGGCTCAGGAACACCTCTGATAAAACAAGGCTAATGGCTAATGCTTTTTAACTATTATCTTTTCCCAAGAGACTATAATTGAAAGAATCCAAGAAACACATTGCTTACCAGACCGAGAAAAACGAATGGTATTTACAGCACATCCATGGTAAGTAAGGCTGCTCTGGTAAGTTACACTTGGAAGCTTCTTCTCCGCTTGACCAGAGTTTATTAACCACAGCTAAAAAAATTCAATTTAGTTAACAATTGATGAAAATTCAACCTGATCACTAATTTAAATTTTGGATGCTAAAATTCATGGCCTCATATGAGAAAAACAGATGCTCGGATACTACAATTTCAAACAATCAAGCGGCTCTTTCAAATCGATTGGGTAAGAATTGATAAAATGTTCGTAACTCAGATCCTAAAAGGCATAAACACTATGTTAATTTCTGAGTTGCATTACCTTGATGTCGAAATCGGCTCCCGCGGTGGCTAGTAGACCGGAAATCGGGTGAAAATCAAGGGTTAGCACTGGCTTACCGTCGTGCCAACATATCTGTAACGTGCCTCCTTTCATCTTGTTAATCCCGCACAATGCCCAGAACCGTTGCGTAAAGTTTTGCGAAAAATTAGCGGAAATTTCTCGAGAAAAAATAGGGTTCGTGGATTTCTGGAAAGAAGAAGGACTACATTTGTCACTCTGGCGCGTCCTTTGGGAATCATGGGCGCGAAATATTGTCTCCGTGTCAAGTGACGATTTTGTCCACCGACTACCTGTTTAATTTACGCATAATTACTATTCCTTACGTTTTATATTAAAAATAATGTTTATTTAAATATTGTTCTACTTTAATTAATGCTTTAATTTCTAATTTTAAATTTATTAATTTGAAGATTTACATTTCTTACTTTATTGGATTCTGTAATTAATAGTTCGAACTTGAAAATTAAATCGCATATTAAATTATGTGTAAGAAACTTAAATATAGCTTAAAATAAACATAGAATTATGTAAGTTAAATATTTTCTATGTTTTATGTAAATACATATTCATATTTATCTGATCTGCTAAACCGTTGAATTAAACTCTCAGATTGCCGTCATTTACATTATAATTCAGCTATGAGTTCATTTGTTTAAGAAAAATATTATATAATATCACATCTAAATTTTTATTCTAAAAAATACTATTATTAACTTTTTATCCCAAAATTATCACAAACCATTAGATGAAAACACTTGTTTACATTATATACATTATAAGTAAAACAAAATATGTTCATGTTTTATTTTCCAATTTAAAATTTAGTTTTTCTCTGTTAGAGTTTTTTTAAAAAAATTAAAATTAAAATTTCAATAATTTTTGAAAAGCTAATAATTATATTTTTTATAATTGCTCTTTAGTTGTAGAATTGTTATTTATATAGAGCAAATAGAGCCGGTCCTGGTCTTGGAATCAAGCGGGACAAGCTCGTGCTTGCAGCCTTTCATATTTTTTTAAAAGAATCGGTCCTCATTCTGAAAATATTTTGATATTATAATGTGAAATGACCCTTTTTTTCTTTTTTGCTTGTGGTCTTTTTAAATTGAGGGCCGGCCGTGAGAGGAGACTATACTCGCTGACCTAAAATTATTTATATAAATGTTTCCACCAAAAATTAAAAGAAATTATTTAACAAATATGAATAAGTCACACGTCTTTTGTTTTTTTTATTCGCATATCAATTGACGTAGTTTAAAAAGTAGTAATAGTTATGAAGTCGATAATAGTTCAGCTTTTATGTTCTTGTTAATTTGCATATACGACGTTTCTAAAGCAGCAATTTTTAAATTTTATTGCAATCTTAAAAGTGTAACTTCTCCGAAGTGATAACACGTTTCATTAATGCACATAGATAATGCAAAAGTTACACCAAGCCGATCAATAATTTTTTTTTAAAGATAGTACAATTAAATTCATTCAACAAGCCGATCAAGAATCCCGGAGACAACACCACAAATACGTTTCAAACTCTCTTCACGCCGGCTAATCTCCGCCGGATAAACCAAACCTTTAACTCGCTGGAAAATATTCCGACATACATTAGGATAATCCTCCGCTGCGTGAACATGCATGTGAGCATAGTCATAAGCTTCAGCATCAAGATCTTGAATCGTTAGCCGCAGAGAATCAGCGGCGAAAGTATACTTCTCGGAGCAATCTTTCAAGACCTTCTCAAGTACGGTGTTGTTAGCGGCAGAGGATAGAGTTCCGGCAATATAAGTGGCCGTGGCGGTGGCGTTTTTCATACCAATGCCGGCCATAATGACAGCGAGACCTTTCATATCGGATGTGGGACTTCTTGGGTCGGAGTTGAGAGCTGAGACGCAGAGGTCGTAATAGATTGTGGCTTTACAAGTTGTTTCGATTGTGTTTGTGTCGGATCTGACTGAGATTAAGGTTGATGATAGGATGACGAAGAGGAGGAAGATGGGAGAAGTAGCCATTTTCAAGAAAGAGGCTTTTTTGAGCAACCGTTTATGGAGAGAGATGGATCAAAGAGGGTTCTTGTCTTACTATGTTCTGAGCACTTTCTTGAATTACATATTAAAAAGAAATAAAAGACAATTTATGTTTTATATTGGTGACCGCAAATAGGAATTGTATAACGTCTTAACATGTGAATAAAACGTAAAAAGGAACCGGTTTAATTATTATTATTTTTTCATTATTACCGAGAAAAGAAAATATGAAATTAAGTACGTGATGGAAATTTAGTAAATTGTATAAAAGTGCAAATGTGAAATTCTTTTTAATTCTTTAAAAGTGTAGAGGAACATGGTGTTCGAATCTATCGACCATAACTTGGAAGACATGATGATGAGTTATGTATTGGTATTTGGTTTTTGGAGCTTTGTGAGGTGTTGATCTGTGGATCTTGTAATTAGCACGAATTATAAAGCCTTGTTTGGCTCTTTTCCTTTCACGACAAAAACTCCATCTGTCATTTGTTTTGCTCTTATTTTAGAGACAATAAAAGAACACTCTCCACCCTGTGATGATGAGAAGGGGCATGCATGACGTTTTGAAGTGGAAACAACATTCCAGAACCAGAGAGAAGAAAACTAATTTGGGTTTTTATGCTCCTTTGAACTGCAAATGCACTCTGGATATGGATTTTCATAAAAGGCTTCTTCAGTTCTAAACCGAGCACGTCCTTTGATCCCCTGTGCTGGCCCTTTCCTTCTCCTTGGTGCACCTTGCCTGCAAAACCGATCCAAAGAAACTCATTTTTGGAATCAAATATGCGCTTTTATGCGTTTACGAAGAAAGGTTGATTGCCAGTTTGTGAATTATATAAGAAGCAAACGTATGATTCTTTCATTACCTGTCTTGATGCATTTGTTTCACAAGATTCGACAGCTTTGTTCCTTCTTTTATCTGTCCTCTCTCGACCTTATCGAAGAGACTCACTAGTCCTTTCCTGCATACAAGATCAAACTTTTCTGCTATAACGAAATGATCAAATGATGAAAGCTTTCTGAATATGAGGGAGGGAACACAAGGAAGAAGATTGAACCTGTCTGGAGTTATTGTTCTGCGATGTCTTAGATATCTGCGGTGACCTTCAACGGCTCTTGCCATGTTTCCGGAATGAGAAGGAACAAACACATCACTCTCAACTGAAATTATATAATCAAGAGCAGCCGTTTTAGTCGCATGGCCAGTGAAACCTTTTAACTCTTCTTCTGTAGCAAGCATTTCCTACAAAGTCCAGTACGTGAAACAGAACACTATGTCATCTTTCTACTCAGCAACTCCAATATTTAGATTGCCATTAACACAATTGGCCAACAGACCTTAAAAACTAGATTCGGGAAGCGTGATTTAAGTTCTGAGAGACTATCATCACCCCCATAGATTTCACCCGCCGCAATATAAATGACTGTTGATTGAGAATAGCCAAGACCTTTCAGAAATATGCCCACTTCTTTTGGAGTCAATGGACAAAGGCCTTCCGTTCTCTGCTCTGTTGAATTTATACTTTTGATTTTCCAATGACTTGTACGTTCCCTGTGATCAAGCGATAGTACACTGAGCTAAAAACCGTAACTTTATCACGGGAAGACGTTTTTCATGTTTGATTTGTTAAGAATAGAATTACCGCATTACTCTCAGTTCTTCGGATTCAGCATCAGTGAGACCATAGGTACAACCAGTGAAAGCCAACATGTCTTTCTCATATCTAAGATGCAATGCAATATATCTCCCAGCACGTGACTTGAGTCGCTCAACCAGCTTCTGTGGTGTCACCGTCATGATTGCTCAGAACCCAAGTCTACAGGAAGGCCCATAGGACACCTCTTAAATGCATAAACTACTGAGAATTATGTATGATAGAAGAAAGATGTGTTCATTCTTCTTTCAGGCTTCTCCTATTAAGCCCCCAAGCTCATTATACAATCAGTTTTTGATAGAACAATCATTTGATGATGAAAACTCATCGACACAAATGATGTCTATGGAAATTCTACATTGCTATTCAGTACCCAAAGAGAACATAAACTTGAAATCTTCTGTGTATGCAAAGTAATCAAATTCTACTACAGCCTATCTATGTTGTATCATGTGTGTGTATGTGTGTGGGTAATCACACACAAGAACAGTAAGAAATTAACATGAACAGTAAAAGGATCCAAACCTGTCCAAGGCTTTCAATTGCTGGAGAGAAGCGAAGACCACGATACAGTGCACGACATCTCAGTCTCTGAATGTCAATAGGCAGGTCATTATTTGCAAGGCGAGAATCTGATTTCGCAACATGGATGACCTGCATGGTGCTGTCAACGGTTAACAACAGTCTCTAAATATCTACAAGTTCCGTCTACACATTGAGTACAGAGCAGATGAATGAAACAGTAGAAGTTAGTTTCATAGAGAAGTTGCTTAAGACCTTGTACTCCTTCCACAAGTGTGTCATTTCTTCATAATATCTTACAGCAGACCAAGAAGTAAAATGCTTCCTTGCTCTAGGTAGAGATTCCACTTCCTTTGGGAGATTCTTAACAATCTTCACATCTCTTCGCAGGGATTTGATGAAATGTTCCTCGTCAAAAATATCTGAAAAAACACTGAGGCATATTGAAGTGGAAGTTAGCAATAGAACAAACCTCGTAACTACTAACTACCAGCCAGTAAACAATTTGTTTGTTTTGTCTGAGTTTAGAATACCTTGAATCTTGCCAAAAAGAGCGCTTGTCGAGCTCAGGAATGACTAAAGTCGCATTCATGATGTGCGCAACAGCAACTATATCCGCTATCTGTAAGAACAACCACATGCTTACTGAATCAATTGGAATTTAAGAGAAAACATTCATTCTAAACAAGGCAAATAAACAACAGCTTATATGGTTTCTGGTTTAGTTTCACTTACACCAGTGCGCATTTGATTTAGTCCACCATTACTTCTCACTGTTATATAATGATCTGATTCTGAAAATTCTGCAAAAGATAAGGAAAAATGCTATCAAAGCACAGTTCCCAATTCATATACCAAAACTCTAAATAGATCCAGCGGAAATTGAAATTAAGGATATTTTACCTTTGTACCTAGGAGTAGGTTTGACACATGGATGCAAACCAAAGCTGAAAGGAGGAGTCCAAAGTTGAGTATTTTCATGTGATTTCTGCAAATTCAGAAGCTCCAAAAGGGTCATCAAGAGTTTTCCTTTAATCAATTTCACCTCTTATCAAGATCAAAATCGATCTAATACCAAATCAAGACACTTCATTTCTTTATTCAAATCCAAAACCCACTTAAATAAGAATCATACCTTCTTCAGAGGCAAAGACGGCGGGGGAAATTCTTCTGAATCGATTAGATCCTGATGTTGCTGCTGCTGTTGGGTTTGGCCACCGGGTTGTATGTTTCTGGAGCTGAAGACGAGAACCCAGATGGTAAAAGCAAATATGAAGATCAAGTAGAGAGAAATAGCTTTTATGGAAAAGAATCTAGCTGAAGAAGAAGATGATATTATCGAGCGAGATGAGCTTCGAAGTTTCACCATTTCTCCGAAGAAGAAGAAGAAGAAATCATCAAAACAGATCTACAACGGTCGGTTTCCTCCGGATATCAAGCTTTTGCTCGTTCAAAACCGGTTTGGCGTCAAAGTTACTGTATTACCGGGAATTCGAATTTGATAGTGTCCAGTTGTGGTAACCAGTAAGAACTATAAAAGCACCGGTTGGATTTCAACATTATTGAATTGTTGGAGTTCGAATTTAATAACTCTACGGTGATGTCCGGTTATGCCAGTACCCGTAATTCTTTAAAACGGTGTGTTTCAGAAGAAACGATTAAAACGCATCGTTTCGAATCTTTTGATCGTCTCTTCCAATCTCCGTGAAAAACCCAACCCAGCTTCAAGTTTCATCTCTATCGTTTTCCTGCACCTAGAAATCGAGGGAAAAACTTTAGACAGGAAAAGTTCTCTTCTTTGATGGTTGAATAAATGGCGTTCTATTTCTCGAGTTCATTAACTCCAACCTACTTCTCCAAACCCTTAAACCCTTCTAAGACCCTCTTCCCCATTCAATTTCCGTGTTCTCTGTCTAGTTTCGTCAGTCGGAGAAAAACAACGGAAGTTAAATTAACTTCCAAATTCAATCTGTTTCCTTCACTAAGAAATGGTTTGATTACTTGTTGTACATCAACAAGCTTTGAGTCTACTGACTCTGCAGTTTCACAGGACGAAGATGCTGAGTCGAATCGTCTATTTGAGGTTTGTCTATCTGTTTTTCTTTAATTTCAGATTAAGTAACGCGAAGTAGTGTAAATGGTAATTCTTGAGTGTATGACCGTATGTTGCAAGTAGATTACGTTGAGACATTTTTTGCTGTAGCGTAATCGATGTTCTTACTCAGCTCATTATTCTCTACTGAAAGAGGTGGAATTGTCAGAGCTTTGATTCGTGTTTTGGATTTGCCAGAGATTAAGGGAAGCTGAAAGAGAACGGATTAGCAATATGGAAGAGCTCGAGAGAAAGGCTAATTTACAATTAGAAAGGCAGCTAGTCATTGCCTCAGATTGGAGTAGAACATTGTTAACGATGCGTGGGAAGTTAAAGGGAACAGAATGGGATCCTGAAAACTCTCACCGGATCAATTTTAGTGATTTTATGAAACTGTTAGATTCCAACAGTGTTCAATACATGGAATATTCAAATTACGGACAGACGATATCAGGTTCAGAATTACAGAAACATTATAATCTCAGTTCTTTTTTTATATGTTACACATGCCAATGAAATAGATTTGCTCAAACTGCGGTCTCAGTTCCGAGAAAGTTGGGTCCTTTTCATGGTTTCTCTTTCGGTGATATTAGTGATCTTGGTTTCAGTGTTGTCCAGTCGGACTAGTTTGTCTTTTATTATTACCGAAATTTCTGAGTGTCTTTCTGAGTTGGTTTTCAAGATGAATTATTCATGCTGTTCAAACCTAGGATATGTGTCAAATTTTCTTGAAATCTCTTACTTATGTTTTATTATTGTTGCAGTGATATTGCCTTATTATAAAGATGGGGAGCCCCAAGGAGAAGAAGAAAACTCGAAAAAAGAGATAATTTTCCGTCGTCACATTGTGGACCGAATGCCAATTGATGGTTGGAATGATGTTTGGAAGAAGTTGCATCAGCAAATAGTCAACGTAGAGGTTTTTAATGTAGATGTGGTTCCAGCTGAAGTCTACACTACAGTTGCTACCTTTGTGATTTGGTCTATGAGACTTGCTCTATTTGTTTCGCTTAATGTTTGGATTGACGGTATTATGAGGCCAATCTATGCCAAGTTAATCCCTTGTGATCTCGGAACCCCTACCAAAAAGATTAGACAACCCCTCAAACGCCAAGCACTAGGATCCCTAGGCAAGAGTCGGTAGGTCAATAAATGCATTACTTACTGCCTTTGGTATTTACCACTTCTGTTCATGTTTGTTGGATCTAAAATTATGTTTGCTTTTCTCACTAAGGGCAAAATTCATATCAGCAGAAGAGAAAACTGGTGTAACTTTTGATGATTTTGCGGGTCAGGAGTATATAAAGAGGGAATTACAAGAGATTGTGCGGATTTTAAAGAATGATGAGGAGTTTCAGAATAAAGGCATTTATTGTCCGAAAGGTGTTCTTCTTCATGGACCTCCTGGGACAGGGAAAACTCTGCTGGCTAAAGCTATTGCTGGAGAAGCTGGTTTACCTTTCTTTGCAGCAAATGGAACCGACTTTGTTGAAGTGAGGAATTTGTTATATGGACATAAAACAATTGTGAATTATCTTGGTTTTTAAAAGTCTTGAATCTTAAACTAATGGAGTTTTCCTGTTTTTTCTTGAATTATATAAGATGTTCGTAGGAGTGGCTGCATCTCGTGTAAAAGATCTCTTTGCTAGTTCTAGATCATTTGCACCATCTATAATCTTTATCGATGAGATCGATGCAATCGGAAGTAAGCGAGGTGGACCAGATATTGGTGGGGTAAGAATTCAGAGTCTTTTTTCTGGAAATTAGATATTCACATTAGATTAAAAGGTTTTAACTTTTGTAAAACTGTGTTCCTAATTGAGCAAGGGAGGAGCAGAGAGAGAACAAGGTTTGCTTCAGATATTGACTGAGATGGATGGATTTAAAGTTACTACATCACAAGTAATGTTTCAATTTGCTTTAAAGTTTATTTTCGGGTAAACATTTCTGGCTATTTATCATGGATTCTGTCAGGTGTTAGTCATAGGTGCAACAAATAGATTAGATATTCTTGATCCTGCTCTCTTGAGAAAAGGGCGTTTCGACAAAATCATACGAGTTGGTTTACCTTCGAAAGATGGTAGATTGGCAATATTAAAGGTACTTAACTGTACTTTCCGGAATCTCAGAGGTTGGTTTGCTTTGTGCTTTAGCTAAAGGTTCTCTTTGTATGAAAGGTTCATGCCAGAAATAAATTTTTCCGATCCGAAGATGAGAAGGAGAAGTTGCTGCAAGAAGTAGCTGAGAACACGGAAGATTTTACTGGAGCTGAACTGCAAAACATTCTGTAATAAATAAGGCTACAGCTTCACTTACTTGTTTAGAGAATTGCAGAGGAAAAAATATCCAAAAACTCTGATGTTTGTTAATTGTTTACAGAAACGAAGCTGGGATCTTGACTGCACGAAAAGACTTAGATTACATTGGAAGAGAAGAACTTCTAGAGGCACTTAAGAGGGTAAATTAGTGCTTAATTTGTAGTTTATGTGCACTTAGATGCTGCTTTAGCAAACTCTGATTCCATTGATTACAGCAAAAAGGGACATTTGAGACGGGACAAGAAGATAGTACTGAAGTTCCAGAGGAATTGAAGTTGAGACTGGCTTACCGAGAAGCAGCTGTTGCTGTTCTCGCTTGTTTTCTTCCAGACGAGTACCGTCCTATCAGTGAGGTGATTGAAAAAATTGATCCTTCATGTGTTTTTTTGGATTATTTCATGATTAAGACCATTGTTCCATGTGTCTCTCTCTGCAGACTGATATAAACTCGATCAGGAGCCAACCAAATATGCGCTACGCAGAAACTTCAGGGAGAGTTTTTGCAAGAAAGTCAGATTATGTTAACTCAATAATCCGTGCATGTGCTCGTAAGTTATAAAACCAGAGAAGCCTGACTTTTGACATTCATATATTTGATTATAGATCACAAATATCTTTGTCGCTTACTTCATTCCCCTTGCTTGTATATAGCCAGAGTAGTTGAAGAAGAGATGTTTGGAATAGAAAACTTGTGTTGGATCTCTGCTAAGTCTAATTTAGAAGCTTCACAGCGTGCGGAGTTTCTGATTCTTCAGACAGGAATGACTGCTTTTGGAAAAGCTTATTACCGAAATCAAAGAGACCTCGTTCCAAACGTAAGTTTTTATTAAATTTGTTCCTTTGCATTTTCTTTTTACTTCTGTTAGCTCTTGGAAACCTCAGCATTTTGATTCCTCTTGGTGTAGCTTATTCCGAAACTTGAGGCATTACGCGATGAATATATGCGGTTTGCTGTTGAGAAATGCTCATCAATCTTACAAGAATATCAATCAGCACTTGAAGAAATAACAGGTTTAGAATGTCACTCGAATCTTGTCTGTTTCTTCATTACACGATTGCAAGCATCACCACACTCCAATCTTAAAGAGTGCCAAACAATATTTCAGATGTGCTACTTGAAAAGGGAGAAATCAAAGCCGATGAAATTTGGAACATTTACAACACAGCTCCCAGGATACCTCAAGTTAGCTATCCCTCTCTCTTTCTCTGTCTCTCTGTTTCGGTTATTACAGTTTTTCCAAATCCCTTTGATTCATGAAAACAGAAACCTGTGAGACCTGTGGATGAATATGGAGCTTTAATCTATGCGGGAAGATGGGGAATTCACGGTGTATCGCTTCCGGGAAGAGTCACATTTTCTCCAGGAAACGTCGGTTTCGCAACATTTGGTGCTCCTCGTCCCATGGAGGTATGTTTAGTACAGTAACATTAACAATAACTGCTTTCTTTCTCTTATATTTCCTCTTGTTGTTTGTGTTTTATGCAGACGCAAGTCATCAGCGATGACACATGGAAACTAGTGGATGAGATTTGGGATAAAAAGGTTAAAGAGATTAAAACAGAAGCTGTAATTCAAGTTGAAGAAGAAAAGAAGAAACCTCAGATTTTGATGGCATCACATTTCTTTTAAAATAATAATTAATTTGTTATGTTTCTCTCGTAATTTTCAATTTTGTGACTTTTTCTTATCTTTTTATGTATTATTCTATTAGACAAAAAGATTTCTTGAAAAATGTTAGTGGGAACTATTAGATGTGATCATTTTTTCTATAAAATTGAACATTTTTACTATTTTTAATAATTTTATTTTGATGCAATTTTGCCAAGTTGTAGGGCATGGGCAAAATTAAAGTCATCCCACTAAAAAAAAAATACCAGAATGCTTTTTCTCTTTTCAACTAAAATGATATTATTCCAAGAACCAACGTGGATTTCATTATATATTACTAACAACAATCATAGAAATGTTGAAAGGCAATGCAAAATTGAACACTTAACCAATGGCGACAATAAAGTAACAGGTCGGTATCAAAACCATAATCTTCTTCGTACCTAAGTTACATATAAATATGTAATATTTATTTTTCTTGATTAAAGCAGGGCCAATCAATGAACAAGTTGCTTAGATTCCAAGTGATCCACAATGGAAGGTATAACTCTTTTATATTAAAATATTTTTAAAAAAATCTTTAAAATACATATGTTCTTCTTCAAAGCAATTGTATGTGATAAATTAATTTGAGATTATTGCATGGAGAAAAAGAAAGGAAACTTGTAAGATCAGATATTACTGATCATTTGTACTCATTGATGTTTACCAGACAGTCCATTGCTATCCATATTTTATTCATTTAATTTTCAGCAAAAAATCTAACAAATTTGAATATCTAAATCAGCCTTTGATGATTTCATCACCTAACTAACTAATGTTCAGTGTATTGTGAACGTGGCGTGTATAATGAATAAACAATCCATTTTCTGGAGCAGTTTTATACATAGACTGAGCCAACCACCGATTGAAGAACATGAGGCCTGTTCGTTTCGTAGCCGCAGGAATCTACGGTTATGTCATACGGCTAAATATTGTTCATTTGACCGTCGCAGGTTTCTGCGGTCAAACGCTGCGGTCGACCGCAGAAAGCTGCGATCAAAATTTTTAATCGCTGCGAAATTATAGCGTTTGCGATCAAACAATTGCGATACAACCTGCGGCGACAACCTGCGGCAATCAAACGAACAACAATATTGTTGTGTCTAACCGCAGCGTCTGACCGCAGGTCGTTGCCGCAAACGTTGCGGCAGACAAACGAAAATCGCTATGGTCATATTGTGACACCACTACTAATGTTATTGAAGTTGTTAGCATTTTGTATATTCATTATATATTATGGCTATGATTCTTTTTAATTCGAGGCAGGTTTGTACATAATTATACAATCTCTCTCTATGATATATAGATAAACTAACATAGTAGCCTTAGGTTTTGTTAACTAAACTCAAAAGCAAATACTCAATTTCCCTGCTAAGCAAGTGATGTATACCGGTGGTATGTCATAATCAAATTAATTTTTCTTGCCAATTATGATTATGAACAAGGTTATAATATCTTTCTTAATCCATAATATATTAATTGAGAATCATTTTTAAAAAATAATCTTATTTCGACATGTTATTTATAACTATGCCAGCTGAGATATCGTTTTCACATAATCTCTCAAAACAAATTTAAAATAAGTCTTAATTTACTAGATAAATTACTATATATGTCATTCAATCACTATTAATACACATAAAACCATTAGACTATATTTTACAAATCTTTCACTATATTACCTAGTACTAATCAATGCATAAATTATTCTATGTCAATGCCAACATTTTGATTTAAATTTTAATTGAAAATAGTCAAAAACTCTTTTATATTTCTCGATAACATACTTTAATTTCTATACCAAAATATTTTACTTATCTTATTAATAGTTTTAGTATAATCATTTATATTTTATTTTAATTTTAATTGAGTTTCAAAATATTTCTTCATTAGAATTTTTTTAAATTATTCAAATCTTTCTACATAAAAATAAATTTTTAATCATATAAAACAATCCAGAAGACTATATTTTACATTAAACATAATACAATTATGATATATTATTTTATCATGGTAATATGACTTTTAAATTTTCAGACAATATTTCAATATATAAACTAATTATATATATTATTTTTATAAAATTTTATTCTATAAAATATAATAAATAGTTTATATATTATTATGAAATTTTTTTGGGGTATTTGAAATCTGAGGAATTACAATAATTGACATAGTTATGTCTTCATCGATCTTCAACTCACCTGCTCTAACTATAAATAATAATGTATAAAAAGTCGCATTCCATGTACAACAACATCATCTACCTTATGTTATATTATTCAAAGAGTAGGTCAAAAAATCTTTATCTAATTAATATATATATATATATAGTAAATAACCACCTTGAAAAATTATATATCTTTTATTTATAGGATAATTTAAATATTAAACGATAACAAATTTCGACAAGTTAAGATTATAGTAGTTAACGTATATATATATAGTAAATTCAGTCGTCACGTATTATAGTTGTGAAATAATTAAAAAAAATTCAGAAACATTTGGATTATATGATGGAGACATTGTAACCAAATTTGATTACTTTTTTCCCATATTTTGCTTACACGTAGTCATGAAAACTTTAATTTTGTTTTTAATTAAGTCATATTGTAATATTATCTTAAATAAATATGGTTGTCTCCAAATGCCTCAAACGTAACTATCCATTATTAAATAAAGATGGTATTGATTTTTTATCATTTTGTGGACTGAAAAAGGAAACAAATGTTGTGATTGGAATTCCATATTCACCAGAAAAAGGAAACACATTTTTTTAATTAGATTTAAAGTTGATCCATAAATTTTGTTTTCTCAATCAATCAAGCATGTGAACAAAACTGTTTTTTTTTATAATTTCATTTTCGGTGATAAATGGTACAGACACATGCATTGGATGTTGATGTTGATGTGGAACTCCATAGCTTTGTTGATAGATATCCTTAAAATAAATTAATCCACATAATTTTGGAATTTTGCCTCGCGCCATAATTAAGATATAGATTTTAATAGTTTGTGTTTGTAACCGATCTCGATAAATTGATATTCATAATCTTTCGTTCTTTTAAACTTTTTGTCTAAATCATTAACCGATCTCTGCAAATATAAAACTTGATATGCTGCATTCTAATTTCGGAATCTAAGATGTAACAAAATACATTTTACATAGTTTTTAAAATATAATATGATTCGGATAAGTAAACCATTTCTAAAGTTAGATATATCCAAAAATTAAGTTTATAATAATTAAGGTATAGATTTTAATAGCTCGCGTTTGTAACGAACATTAATCGTTTGAAACCGATCTCGATAAATTAATATCCATAATCCTTCGCTTTCTTAAACTTTTTGTCTAAATCATTAACCGATCTCTGCAAATATAAAACTTGATATGCTGCATTCCAATTTCGGAATCTAAGATGTAACAAAATACATTTTACATAATTTCTAAAATGTAATATGATTCGGATAAGTAAACCATTTCTAAAGTTAAATATATCCAGAAATTAAGTTTATAATAATTTAATGAGGATTTACTTTTTTCTCACTTTTACTTTATGCTAACATATAAAAGGAATAAAACTAGATTTTATGTCGTCCATTGTTTTCAAATAATTAAAATATCATAAACTAAATCTCAAACTAATCCCTACAATTTACATTTTTTGTTTGTTAGTGAAAAAATTAAAACACGTTTGTTTTCCTTTCTCCGGTTAATTAGGTTTTCTTCAATCCGGTTATTTTATCTCAATTAAACCATAAATACCAATAATCCACTTTGGGACGGAATTAATGATATTTCATTTTGACAAGAAAGCTTCTACCGAAATGATTGGTACTCATCAGACATACGTAAAGTGAAATCCACAAGTGGTTCTTATTTTTATTTTCTTTTATCTTAAAAAGTACAAACATGATCATAGTATGTTGTGATTCAAATCAACTTCTTAATTAGCTGATTGGAGTTAATTTGGGTTTAATCTTTTAACATTAAGATACTAATTCATCTACAATGTTAAAATCGTACTGTTTAAGATAATATAATTTGATTTTTTTATAATTTTTTTTATAATTTTGCAAGTGATTCCCGAGCATGAGAGAACCTTAAAGTGACAGCCTGTCACGCAAAATAAAAACAAGTGTAGAAACCATTAAGATTCACGGACTCGAAGGCAACTTGCATTTTGAAGCTCGACAAACTTTACCATTTCATAGATAATACGACACCGTCACGGGTCGCTACCAAACACTCTCGCTTATTGGGATCTATGATTCCTTTTATTTTCACTTTTCTTTTTCTCCTTTACGAATTATACAATTCCCCACCGTAAATATACCATTAATTAAATCAATAAAAACACAACAACAATTTGCATACTTGATTTCTGGCCCATTTCATTTGAATTAAAATACTATATATATTTGACATGCCTCTGAATTTATAAAGTAGATTATTACACCATTCAAGTTATTAGTTTAGAAAATTTTTGAAAATATATAATATAGATATTAACCCAACAGAATTAATTCACCAGTTTTAAAATATATTTTCCTCTTACTGACTAAATTAGTTTTGGACCTGAAGAATACACAGACCAAAAATCAAATCTTTTATGTAGTGTTGAAAAGCATAAATCAGATTTTGACATGGAGTCGCCTGAAACATTGAATGTTCAAAAGAATATATGCTTAAGTTTAATTTTATACCGAAAAAGGTAAATTTATATGTCGAGACAAAAAAAGAAATTATACGTTGGAAATTCTATGTGCACTTATACATAAAGTTAAAAGTTAAAACCACTCCGCATGCTAGATTCGATATTTAAAAACTAACTAGATTTATATCCACGCCATCGTGGGAAAAAATATTCATAAATTATATTTTATTAGTAAATATAATTTAAATATGTATATAATTTTAACATTAATTTTTGTATATATAAATTAAGAAAAGAAAATTAATTATTTTTTACGAATTTAATAATTTTTATTAGTTTAATAAAATATATTAATTTTATAACAAAAATAATAACAATGGTATAATTATAATTATTCTAATAAGTTAAGTTCATTTATATATTTATTTGAAATTTACTGTAGTGATTACACGCTAGCATGACGTTTTTGTTAATAATACGTTCGAGTAAGGTTATTTTCTTAAAATGTTTCTCAAATAATATATTAGAGATTATGGTAATAACTTAAATTTATTTATATTTATTTGAAATTATTTATAAATTAACGTATAAAAAAACTGAAAGAAAGAAAAATTATTGTTTTTGTAAATATAATAGTATTTTTTTGGTTAGTTGAATAAATTATATTCTCTAACCAAAATAATATCAATGCATGTATTGTAATATCACTGGCATGTATTTATTCTAGTATCAGTAGCAGATATTCTCTAACCAAATTAATATTAATGTCATGTATTATCTAACCAAATTAATATCAGTGATATGTATTGTAATTATTCTAGTAACTTAAACCCTTTTATATATTTAAACTGAAAATCGATGTGGTATTGACACGTGAACATGATATTTTTGTTATTAACACGTCAGATTAAAGTTATTTTGTTAAAAAATTTCTAATATATTAGGGATTTAAAGAAAACACATTTAACAAAAATGAAAGAACAGAGGTCATAAATCCTATCATTATCCACATTTTAGACCGTATGGTCCGACCGTATCATCTTTTAACATAATTATAATACAATCCTAGATTATTTATACAAACCGCAGAATTTTTTAAGTGAGCGTAGTTGCTCATTACTATATAAATAGTATTACTTAACCCCAAAAAAATATCCCAAGAGTCGAAGCACAACACAATGGGCTCTTCTTCTCCACTAACAAGGATAAACAGAGTACCATCCTCTGTTTTTTTCCTTATCTTCTTGTGTTTCGTTCTCTTTTTCTCAGTTTCAATAAACGCTCAATCCTCTCCGGTTTTCGCCTGCGACGTCGCCGGAAACCCATCTCTCGCCGCATATGGATTCTGCAATACCGTTTTGAAGATCGAATACCGAGTCGCTGATCTGGTCGCTAGACTCACGTTGCAGGAAAAGATCGGGTTTTTAGTGAGTAAAGCTAACGGCGTGACTCGGCTTGGGATTCCGACGTATGAATGGTGGTCGGAAGCACTTCACGGCGTTTCTTATGTCGGACCTGGCACGCATTTTTCCGGTCAAGTTCCCGGCGCTACGAGTTTCCCACAGGTTATACTCACCGCCGCTTCTTTCAACGTATCTCTGTTTCAAGCCATTGGCAAGGTAAATAGATCCATTTCGACTTTTTTTTTGTTCTTGTTTTCGTCCTTTGCTTTTGTTTCTCTTTTTTGGATAATGTAAATATCTCAGTTATTATGCAAATGGGGCTCACCTTTTTTTTCTCTTCCGTTTGATACAAGTAAACACTTTTCATCACGTTATACGACGTCGTTTTCGAACCTTTCTTAACCACTTTTGAAGTTTCCAAAGTTTTTGTTTTTTGCAGTGGCCATGGTTATTATAGTTCGCGGTTCGTTCTGGGTTCAGATAAAAACCGAATACCATTCAATTCGTTTTGATATGGTTTCGGTTTTTGCAGAAAATATATCTTTAGAAAAGGATATTAATAAAAATACTGAGATTTTAATCGGTTTATTTTCTCTTCGTCTATTGTTCGTTCGGATATGAGATAAAGAAAATGACTCTATTCTCAGATTCGGTGTTTCAGGATACATTTAAAATCGGTTTGGTTAAACCGGATCGGACACAGTTACGTTTTGGATGACATTTATCTAATTTCTTTGTTAAGGTTGTCTCGACGGAAGCGAGGGCAATGTACAATGTTGGATTAGCCGGACTAACGTACTGGTCACCGAACGTGAATATATTCCGAGACCCAAGATGGGGAAGAGGACAAGAGACTCCCGGAGAAGATCCATTACTCTCTAGCAAGTATGCTTCAGGCTACGTTAAGGGTCTTCAAGAGACTGACGGTGGCGATGCTAACCGCCTCAAAGTTGCCGCCTGCTGCAAACACTACACCGCTTACGACGTAGATAACTGGAAAGGTGTAGAGCGTTACAGTTTCAATGCTGTGGTAAGGACTCGAAAACGTAAATCTTTTGACGAAAAATCCAAAAATTTTCAGTTAGAGTGTGTTTGATCGATTATTTTGCTATTCGGATCGTTTGCTACGAAATTTCTCACCTAGTGTAACCAAATCTACTTCAGTTTGTTTTCCTAGTCTGGTTTCTTCGGTTAATTCGGTTAATTCGGTTCCGAAGTACTAAAATTGAGATTAAGCTCATTTTCTTTTAGCTTAGCATGTTCGTTCTGACCGGTTTAGGATAAGGGTCGGTTAATTTGGTTCAGGTCTCTTTTATTAGGCATGGGTTTGATATTTGTTGGACCAGAGACATTTTTAGTGTTTTGCTAACTGTATTGATGTGCTTGTTTGTTGGAGTAGGTGAATCAACAGGATATGGATGATACGTATCAACCACCGTTTAAGAGTTGTGTGGTTGATGGGAATGTGGCGAGTGTTATGTGTTCTTACAATCAAGTTAACGGTAAACCGACATGCGCTGATCCTGATCTCCTCTCTGGTGTTATCCGCGGCGAATGGAAGTTAAACGGGTAGTGATCTAATTCGATCCATGGGTTTACACCTTTTTTCCTGTCAATTTTGCAAAGGTTTTGGTTTTGATTTTTGAGCTTTTTTTTTCAATAGGTACATTGTCTCAGATTGCGATTCTGTAGATGTGTTGTATAAGAACCAACACTATACTAAGACTCCAGAGGAAGCTGCAGCTATATCTATCAATGCAGGTTTAGACTTGAATTGTGGTTCGTTCTTGGGTCAGCATACAGAGGAAGCGGTTAAGGCGGGTTTGGTAAATGAGGCAGCTATAGACAAAGCGATTTCAAACAACTTTTTGACCCTTATGCGTTTAGGATTCTTCGATGGTGATCCGAAGAAGCAGATCTATGGCGAGTTGGGTCCTAAAGACGTTTGCACATCTGCGAATCAAGAGCTAGCAGCAGAAGCTGCAAGACAAGGCATTGTCCTGCTAAAAAACACTGGGTGCTTACCGCTTTCTCCTACAGCGATCAAATCGCTAGCTGTGATTGGACCAAACGCGAATGTCACCAAAACAATGATCGGAAACTACGAAGGCACGCCGTGCAAATACACAACACCGCTTCAAGGATTAGCCGGGACAGTACCAACAACGTATCTACCAGGCTGCTCCAATGTGGCTTGCGCGGTAGCCGACATAGCCGCCGCCACGAAGCTCGCGGAAACTGCAGATGTAACGGTGCTAGTGATGGGTGCAGATCAATCGATCGAGGCAGAGAGCCGCGACCGAGTCGATCTTAATCTTCCCGGAAAGCAACAAGAACTCGTGACTCAAGTAGCAGCAGCTGCGAAAGGACCAGTCTTGCTCGTCATTATGTCCGGTGGAGGTTTTGACATTACGTTCGCTAAGAACGATGAGAAAATCGGAGGAATTATGTGGGTTGGTTATCCTGGAGAAGCCGGCGGTATCGCGATCGCTGACGTCATCTTTGGCCGCTATAATCCAAGTAAGACTTTTTGTAATTGCAATTTCAATAGCTTAATCCGATGATAACAAATTGGTAATATTTTTGAAGGTGGAAGATTGCCGATGACTTGGTATCCACAATCGTATGTGGAGAAAGTTCCGATGACGAATATGAACATGAGACCCGACAAATCAAACGGGTATCCGGGTCGTACCTACCGATTTTACACGGGAGAAACAGTTTACGCCTTCGGAGATGGACTCAGCTACACTAAATTTAGTCACAGCTTAGTCAAAGCTCCACGGCTCGTTTCTCTTCGTCTTGAAGAGAATCACGTTTGCCGATCTTCGGAATGTCAATCGCTGGACGCGATCGGACCACACTGCGACAACGCTGTCTACGATGGTGGAGTATCGGCGTTTGAGGTTCATATTAAGGTGAGGAACGGCGGAGAAAGAGAAGGGATTCACACGGTGTTTTTATTCACGACGCCACCTGAGGTTCACGGATCGCCGAGGAAGCATCTTTTAGGGTTTGAGAAGATCCGTTTGAGGAAGATGGAAGAAGCGGTGGTTAAGTTTAAGGTTGAGATCTGTAAAGATCTGAGTGTTGTTGATGAGGTCGGGAAGAGGAAAATTGCGTTGGGGAAGCATCTTCTCCATGTGGGCGACTTGAAACATTCATTGAGCATTAGGATCTGATCCCAATGGATTCTTTTTTTTTTTAATTAAAATGAAAATCATAAAGCTTATGCAAGTTGGGAAAAAAAGAAATAAAAAGGAAAATTGTGAATCTCTTATTTTTCAATTTCTCTGGTATTAATATTCAGGAATTAGACGTGTCCATATATACTTCTAAAAACGAATATACCACAGTAATTCATGTATAACTCCGTTAGATTTAGGTTTAACTAGTTTAGATACTTCTGTTTGTTGCATGTAATTCCGAATACAACTTCTGTGGTAATTTTGAATAACTTAACTTTAAAGTTATAGTTACACTAATATTATTTCTTATATTAATTTATGAGATTATTTGAAAATTTCCCTATTTAAAATTTCTAATCTCTAATATATTATTTGAGAAACTTTTCAACAAATTAACTTTATTTTGACGTGTTAATAACAAAATATCATGTTGACGTGTCAATACCACATAGAATTTCAGTTTAAATATATAAAAGAGTTTAACTTACTAGAATAATTACACCACTGATATTAATTTGGTTAGAAAATAAATATAATTTATTCAACTAACCAAAAAATACTATTATATTTACAAAACAATACTTTTTATTTCTTTAATTTTTTATACGTTAATTTATAAATAATTTCAAATAAATATAAATAGATTTAAGTTACTACCATAATCCCTAATACATTATTTGAGAAACATTTTAATAAAATAACTTTACTCTGACGTGTTATTAACAAAAATACCATGTTGACGTGTTATTACTAAAGTAAATTTTAAATAAATATATAAATGAGTTTAACTTATTAGAATAATTACAAGTATATCATTGTTATTAATTTGGTTATATAATTAATATATTTTATTAAACTAACAAAAAATACTATTAAATTCGTAAAAATAATTATTTTTCTTCTTAATTTGTATATACAAAAATTAATGTTAAAATTAATTTTAAATAAAAGTTAAAATTATATAAATATTTAATTTATATTTATTAATAAAATATAATTTGCAAATATTTTTTCCCCCGCATGGCGTGAGTATGAATCTAGTTTAGATTATTTGAAAATTTCCCTATTTATAATTTCTAATTTACCTCTATGTGTTTCTTTTAAAAATTACATTTTTTCATATGTGATCACATATTTTTATCCTGATATAAATTAGAAATTATATCTTTAAATATATAAAAGCTGAATTTATATTATTAATTTATATATTGAAATAATTATAAATTATCTATAAAAATAATTTAGTCAAGAACTCAGAAACAAGTCTAGTTATCAAATAAATAAAAAGAGGTAGATTCCAAAATTTCATTCTTATTTAGGATGTTTTTCCGAATTTCTATATGATGTTAACCGAAAAAGATCCGGATATTTTGGTCGGGTACGGGCTGTAGTCGGGAGATTGACCCGAGATACATAGAAGAAGTACCGGATCATTATCACCGGTTTGTTTTGGTTATTTCCAGTTTGGTTTGAAAAAAGTTTCACCTCTTAACAGAATATAAATCAGGTTCCCCTTTTTTTCTTCTGAAACTGTTAAAACTCTCCGGGAAACACACAAAACAAACCTAAAAAGCTCGGAAGAAAGATTTGCGAAATCTTTTAATGAAAAAGGAGCAGACAGGACGAAAATTCGCTTTTCTGGATTCACAAGGGTATTGTTTCTTCCGTCGAATTCGCTTGAACACTTGAGCAAAAAGGTCGGATTCTCTCCCTTATTCTCAATCTGGTGAAGAATTCGCGAGGTTTTTGTTTCATGCTAGTGCTGAATTTTTCAGACGGCGAGGAAGTAAACGGTGTGGAACTTTTTTATATATGGCGTATAACGGGTACGTGGTTCCTGTCGATCCTTCGGCGGTTGTGACGGTGAAGAAGAAGACGCCTCAATCGTCACGGAATTGGGTTCTTATAGACTCGACGGGACATAGTATGGCGCTCGATGTCGACAAGTATGCTATCATGCACCTTGCCCAGATCCACGCCCGCGATCTCCGGATTCTAGACCCAAACCTATCTTACCCTTCTACTATTCTTGGCCGAGAGAGAGCCATCGTGCTGAATTTGGAGGTGGGTATTGTTTGGTTTTCTTCTAATTTGTTCGCCAGGCATTTGTGGTTTCTGGAATTTTCTTGTTTCATAGTGTGATTAGTTTTTTTTTTTGTTGTTGTTCGATGATGCAGCATATCAAGGCGATTATCACTTCCGAAGAGGTTAGTTTTCTCGTTGATTCCTTTTCTGTCATTTAGATTTCTAGGGCTTTTGCAGTAGATAAATTTAATTTTCATTTGTTTGGGTTCGTATTGGAGTTCGGGATTTTTTCTTAATAGCCAGAGGTTCGTATTGGAATTCGGATTTTTTTTTTGGAAGCTTCTGCATAATACTGGCCTTGTGGAAGGAACTTTAGCAATGAGCACTAACTGAGGTTGAAAATTTTGGTTAGTCTAGTGTGTTAAACAATGCGCAATCTCATTCATATTTGGTTGGCACTATGAACTCTTAGAGAGTAGTTTTCCATGAATAAGATTTCGTTTCGTCTAGGCTCGATGATTTCTGTGAAATTGGAACCATATGTCTTCTTGGAGTAATGACTTACACTTATCGTACAGGTTTTGCTTCGGGATCCATCTGATGAAAATGTTATTCCCGTTGTAGAGGAGCTTCAAAGACGCTTACCTGGTGGAAATGATGCCCGCCATGGACAAGGAGATGGAAAAGAGAGCTCAGGTGTACAGAATGACGGTGATACTGGCGAAGAGGATGGTACTATACCCCATAGACTTTTTTTCTATTTTAAAACCTCCAAAATCTGTGAAATTCCAGTTATTTTAAGATCGCAATCTTGTTTTGCCTTTTGGGATACTGAAACGTTGCTTGTTGCAATTATAGAATCCCCATTTGAATTTCGGGCGCTGGAAGTTGCTTTAGAAGCAATCTGTAGCTTCTTATCTGCAAGGACTACAGAATTAGAAACAGCTGCTTATCCTGCTCTGGATGAGCTTACCTCAAAGGTAAGTACCTTATCATTTTCTATGACCAGTGGTCCAGTTTCAACAGCATTTTTTTACATTCATCTTGTAGATTAGTAGCCGTAATTTGGATAGGGTTCGAAAATTGAAGAGTGCCATGACTCGGTTGACAGCTCGGGTTCAAAAGGTGAGCAATTTTATCAGTATTTGCACTGAAAGACAACAATGTCTCCTAAAATTTGTAACGGATTAATGAATTAAGAACTTATCAACTTTTGCAGGTAAGAGATGAGCTCGAACAGTTGCTGGATGATGACGATGATATGGCGGATCTGTACCTATCAAGGAAACTTTCAAGTGCTTCCTCACCGGTTAGTAGTCCTGGTGAACCAAATTGGTATCCTACGTCTCCAACAATAGGTTCTAAAATTTCCAGAGCAAGTAGAGCGAGTTTAGCCACGGTACGTGGGGATGAAAATGATGTTGAAGAACTTGAAATGTTGCTTGAGGTTGGTTTTTAATGCAAAAAGGTTTTATTTGACCTACCTATCTCTGATACACTAGTAGAGTCGTCTAAAACCAGATGTTTCAATATCTTTACAGGCATATTTCATGCAAATCGACAGCACTTTGAACAGATTAACAACGGTTATCTCCGTGATTCTTTTTTTTGTTTGTTTTCTGTTCTTTCGGGCAGACTTTTTGATTCTTCGAACTGTTCGTCCAAGTTTCCTTTTTTGATTTTGATGCAGCTCCGAGAGTATATCGATGACACAGAGGATTACATTAACATACAGGTCTTGAAATGTTGTTAACATTTGTTCTTGAAATCTGAACCTCGTAATATCCTACTCTAAAAAACCTATAATCATTCGTTTTGTTTGCAGCTAGACAATCATCGTAATCAACTGATTCAGGTAAGCAAATGTTGAAAGCGGAAGTTTTTTTGTAAATCATCTTCTTAAGCTTCTCTTCTTGACCATGTTCAAAATCCTGCAGTTGGAGCTCGTGTTAAGTTCTGGAACAGTCTGCTTATCAATGTATTCTCTTGTTGCTGGAATTTTCGGGATGAACATTCCGTACACATGGAACGACGACCATGGATACATTTTCAAATATGTAGGAAACCAATTTGCTTGATAAAGAAATAAAACAAAATTCATGATAAACCTAAATCAGTAATTGTTGTTGTGGTTGCAGGTTGTGGGCATGACGGGGACATTATGTGCAGTCTTGTTCGTGATCATAATGTCGTACGCTCGGTACAAAGGGCTGGTGGGATCTTGATGGGTGAGTTTGACCAGAGAAATATTTATGGGTAGGGTGAAATGAAAGATAACAAAGCATTGTGACTCTTCCAATTGTAAAGATAAGCTTTATTACTTTATACATCGACGATTCCTTACAGTTTCAGCATCTTTAAAACATAGCTTTTTCTACCTTTCTGCCTATATTATAATACTACCACTTATACAATTTTTTTATATTTTGGGTTTAAATAATGGGTAAATGTCTAAAATAACACTTTTCTAAGTTTTTGTTCTAAAAATAGCATTATTAATTTAAATTTCCAATAATAACACAAATTTAAGATTAAAATGCATTAAAATTATATTTTAATAGAAAAAATTAAACTCTAAATCGGAAATAATGAACACAAATACAATACTTTAAATTTATGTATAATTTATTTAGAATAAATAAATATTTTTACATAACTATTTATACTATTTTTGAGAATTTAATTTTATGATGCTATATTTGGAATAAAATTTTTAAAAAATATTATTTTAGGGTATTATTCTTAAAAAAATTATATACATATAACTTCCAAGAATGAGGGTTTTGATTTTTCACAAAAATCGTGTGCTTAAGCTGCGTTTTCGCGTTTGGGGTTTTCTTCTTCTGTATGAAAATTTCAGCTTCCATTGACAGAGTATGAGAAGGGCTTGGGCTGGGCTTGGGCTGGGTTTGGGCCTGTTTTTGTTTATTTCATTTTACAATCTAACAGTAAAGACAACTTCTGAAATTAAAATGTTGGCATGCAAATGAATTCCCTAAACTCAGATATTAAGGGAAGTCAAAACCTAAGCATTATCTATAAAATGGCTTTCGTGTTTCCACATACACATTTTGCTGGATATTATATCGCAAAGTAAAAAAATTGGGATAAAATAATGTCGACGTCAGCAGTTCGCGTGGAGAGTTGAGGCCGAAGCTGACGGAATCGTCGATTCAATAATAAAATAATAAGATTCCTTTTTATTTTATTTCTATTTTGTACTTTTTCCATCTAATATATAATTCAATATAAATTAAAATAATATGATAGATTCTTCCACCTTGCAAGGAACCTCATTGGCTGACGTAACAGGAATTGCCTCTTGGAACAACATAAGAATCAAATTTCATTCATTTTAAATTGTGTTCTTATATGATGTGGTCCAGTGCGACCATTTTCAATTTCTCATCACACCACGACAAAGTTTGATATAAATTATATTAAAGCACTGATCCGTACTAAACTATAAATAATTTTTCTATACTTCTCCTCACACCGCACATCTAACATTTTCCTCCCATAACAAATTAGGTGTTCGCTTATTTCTAACGAAATTTTGCAATTTATTGTACATTTTTTAAAATGATGTTTTTGTGTCCCAACAAAAAGCAAAAGTAATACATACACAAATTGCAATATATGTTTGATTAAAAAGTTTGAATGTCTTTTACTCGAACAGAAAATGAACATATAGATGTAGAAGTAAGTACAAACATAAAGTAAAATCATTGATCTTTTAGTACTTAATTAGATGCTTAATGCCACAAGTGCTTCCGATTTGGATAGTGGAATCTTATATTAAAATTTAAATAATACTAGGTTTAACAATGCCAGCTAATTCTATATTAAACTCCATACTCCTCGCATGAGAAAACTATTGTTTTTTTTCTATTTCTCGTTTATAAAAAAGCCGATACATAAAATGACAAAAATATAAACATCATAGTTTGTAAGACTCGATCAGCTGATATTATGAATATTACGAAAAAAATAGAAACTTTACTTTCCATAAGATTGATGACGTCATAAATATTTTTCAAAAGGAAGACCGGTTAAGATGGTAATCGGTTTTTATTTTGATAGCAAAAGTGACTTTGTCCGCAACATCACTAGGCCTGTCAATATGATTCTTTACCCGCGGGTCCCGCCCCGTTTGATCCGCTACAGGGCGGATACGGGTCGAGTGAAATTTTTTTTTTCATATGCGGAGCGGATACGGATCGAGCATTATTTAGAGCGGGGTGGATGCGTGTCGTAATTTTTTAACTTACGGGTTAGCGGGTACCCACAAATTTTTAGGCTCAATCAAATTAATCAAATTCAGGCCCAACTAATTTAAGCCCAAGCTAATTTAAACCCAAACAAATGAAATTATTAAATATTTTAATTAAATTATTTAAATATTTTTAGAAACTTTAATTAAATTTATTAAATATTTTAATTTAAATAAATTTATTAAATATTTTAGTTTAATTAAATTTATTAATATTTTTAAATTTTTTAATTAAATGTATTAAATATTTTATTTTAATTAAATTTATTAAATATTTTAGTTTAATTAAATTTATTAAAAAATTTTAAAATTTTTTGAAAAATGAAGTGGGTCACCCGCGGGACCCGCTTGATTAATGCGCGGCGGGTGCGGATCTAAAAAAATTGATTCGCGGGTTTTGCGGATAAAAAAATTTTGTGCAAAAAAATCTGTAACCTACCGCGGGGCGGGTCAGGCGGGGCGGGTCAGGCGGGGTGGGTCAGGCGGGGCGGGTCAGGCGGGGCGGGTCAGGCGGGGCGGGTCAGGCGGGGCGGGTCTGACCCGCTTGACAGGCCTACATCACTACTAGAAGGGTATATATAAGACTTCTCACCTTATAAAAGACGGCGTCGTTTTCATCGAAAAGCAAATTTGATACATTTCCCAAAATAGAGCATTGTCTCATCCAATAAGAACCGTTACTATCGGCTGAGACAGAGGGCATTTTAGGTAACTCATAGTGCTTCTCTCTCTCGCGGTTTATAAACGAGAAGGACCTGATGCGTACGCGCTCATTACTAATATCTCCTCTCTTTCTCTCTCTTTTGGTGGCCGCTAATATTTCGACACCTGTGCTTAGTCTTCTGTTTCTTCTTCTCCTTCTCAAAATTTGAGACGAGTTGCTTCTCACTTTCCGACGATTTTTTTCCTTTGTATACGGGAACTCTCTCTCTCTCACAAATCCAGCAGGTTCTGATTTTTCCTTTCAGGATTTTTTTGTTTCTTTTATTACTTTTGATCGAGTTATAAATGATGAATCAGAATGCATGTTTTGTTTCTAAAAAACATATTTCGAGGTTTACTTTAATGTTTTCCCGGTTGGTGAATTTCTCCAGATTTTTTCTGTAATTGTCTCATGCTCTTGTTAGGGTTTTTTTCCCTTTTGAAATTGGGTTTTGTTCTTTCACCCTTAATTTTTTTCGAGTATGCTTTGTTTAATGATTGAATTGTTTATCTTAGATTCTTTTTTGTTGCACAAATTTCTACTTTGTTGTGAATTTAATTTTCTTCCCGAAAGTAGAAACTAGTGAAATTTATATATCAGAATTTTGTTGATTCCTTGGTGTTTTTTATCATTTTAAACAATGATTTCCTTAGATCTTGTTATTGTGTTTGTTGTTATCATTTTTCAAACTAAGTTGACTTTCGAAGCTATGACGCAAGTTATCATGTCTAATGATCTTTCTCACGTAATTCTGCTATTTAGCTGTTTTGTTAACAAAAATTATTGAGTTTTACGTTGTACTGTTCTGTAAACCAAGCATATCTTATCCTTTCTTTGTTTTGGGAAATCTCTAATTTTCATATTTATTTGAGCAAAGAAAGATGTACCCTCACGTTTCACTTTTACCAAGGCCACAAAATGTTTCAACCATGAGTCATTCTAGTTGGTACATGGTCCTTTTCGAGTACAGTTGTAGCCAATTATTGGTCTTTACATTGAATCTATTAACTCCATAAACTGCAATTTGTATAACACTATTATTGACTCAAGTGCCTTTTGATTATCTGTCTCATGTCATTGTTGTTTTTACTGCTCTTCTTTCTTAGCTTTCTACTGACAGAGATTTTGTAACAGCTGTAGAAAGGTTCTTGCCATTAGCCGTTCTTGAAGATGGACAGGGCAGACACATGGGGATTTGTCAGTGGTGGGAGATATTTATATCTCAAATTGCTTTTATGTTTATAGCTTAGAAGGTGTTGTTTTAGCCATTTTTCTTGCATCCTTCTGTCTTCTTCATATGGATTTGAACGAGAGTGTTGTTCATTTTTCTCGTGCCAACGGTGTTGCAAAGCTTGACAATTTTGGTGATACTGCTCTCAGCTTGAAATGCCTTGCAAGCAATGCAGGGAGATTGCTTGGGAACTCTCACCATAACCATAAGCTTTGTTCTGATGTTTCCAATTGTCCTGATGGTGGCTGCCAGTTGGTTCTCGGTTTGGGTCCAACACCGCCATCGTATTATTACAGTGCCAGGGCTGATAACAACAACAAAGGATCAGCTTCTTCTGGGACTTTTCGAGAACTCTCATCAGGAGGTAGATCAATTCTACAACTTGGTCTTCCCGCTGTGACCATGGATACTTTTAACGGACTTGATTGTTCGTTGCTGACATATACAGAGACCAATGTGTCTCAAGCTGTTGTTGATGAGGGCTCTACGTCTGCAAGGCGATCAGGTGGCTATATGCCATCTCTTCTTTTCGCTCCAAGGATGGAGAACGTTAGAAAACCTTCAAGAATGCAAGAGTGTAGTACTAATTTCGGAACTGATGCTTATAGTTCCAAGCTTAACCATGAGTCAGAGTTCTCTGTAGGCGCTCTCTCTGACAGGACGACATCTACCACATCTTCTCAGCACAGGACGTGTAACCCGAAGAAGTGCAAGTTCATGGGATGTGCGAAAGGAGCTAGAGGAGCATCGGGGCTCTGCATTGGCCATGGAGGTGGGCAGAGATGCCAAAAAGCAGGCTGCAACAAAGGCGCTGAGAGCAAAACTACTTTCTGCAAAGCCCACGGCGGAGGAAAGAGATGCCAACACTTGGGATGTACAAAGAGCGCTGAAGGAAAAACTGATTTCTGCATATCTCACGGCGGTGGAAGACGGTGTGGATTCCCTGAGGGATGCGGTAAGGCTGCACGTGGCAAATCCGGGCTCTGCATCAAGCACGGCGGTGGTAAAAGGTGTAGGATTGAAGGTTGTACACGAAGTGCTGAGGGACAAGCTGGGCTTTGTATATCCCATGGTGGGGGGCGGCGTTGTCAGTCTTCAGGTTGTACAAAAGGTGCTCAAGGAAGTACAAACTACTGCAAAGCTCATGGTGGGGGGAAACGCTGTATATTTTCGGGATGTACAAAGGGAGCGGAAGGTAGTACTCCGCTGTGTAAAGCACATGGTGGAGGAAAACGCTGTATGTTTGATGGAGGTGGGATTTGTCCTAAAAGCGTACACGGTGGCACAAGCTTCTGTGTAGCTCACGGTGGTGGGAAGAGATGTGTTGTTGAAGGATGTACGAAAAGCGCTCGTGGTCGGACTGATTGTTGTGTGAAGCACGGTGGCGGGAAACGGTGCAAGACTGTCGGGTGTGAGAAGAGTGCGCAAGGTAGCACTGATTTCTGCAAGGCTCACGGTGGTGGAAAACGTTGTTCGTGGGGAGGAGATTGGAAATGCGAGAAATTCGCTAGAGGAAAGAGCGGTTTGTGCGCTGCGCATAATAGTATGTCTCAGGAGAAAGCTGGAAGCAAGATTGGTTTGATTGGACCTGGACTTTTTCACGGCCTTGTCTCTACTTCTTCACAAACCACAACAACTGATCATTCTCAATCTGGAGTCAGTGCCGTCTCTGATTGCACGGACTCCATCGATCCCTCACCACTGCTGCTGCATAATACTCCTGAGAAAAGACAGAAGCTGATGATACCAATGCAGGTTCTTGTGCCTCCATCAATGAAATCCTTAATAGACACTGGGACACCGGAAACCGAAACAAACAATAACAGTAGCAGCAATAGAAGGAACATCTTCGACTTTATGATTCCTGAGGAGAGAGTTCACGGGGGCGGGCTTATGTCTCTGCTGAAACAAACACTCCATTGATGGAATTTGAAAGCTTTGACTACGGTAAGAAGTCATCACCAAAAAGCAAGAACTTGTTTTAAAGCTTTTGTAATATGTATAGGGTCTGGGGTTTTTTCTTTGTATATTTCATTGGTCTCTGTTTTTGTTTGGTCTTGTCTCGACTTGACCATCTTTGTCGATGGCTCCAACTCTCAAGTCTTTTTGTTCGTTTGATTATTGTTTGGAATGCTGCAATGTAGTAAAGCTTTTAATTTTTTGTTTTATGTATAAAACCAGACCTTGCTTGGCCCTGCGTTTTAAATCATATACCGGTTAAATACTATTTTGGTTTATTTCGTCTTGACCGGTATAACGGAGAGGTTGGAAACTCCGTCAAAACCAGAGGTCATCATTCATCAAATGAATAACGCCGTTATCATTCATCCGATGGTATACTGAGACGTTAGCCTCATTCACCTGTTTGTGTGTTTAATTCTTCTTTTTCTTCTTCTTCTTGCTCTTCTTCTTTGGTCAATCTGAAACTAAGTTCATAGAAATTCTTTGGGTCTTGTGATCTTGACTTAATTCTTAGTTTAATGCATTGCTATCATCAACATTCTTAATATGTTCTTACCAAAAAAAATTCTTAAGATTTATCAAAATTTTCTCCGGAAATATTAACGAAAAACAGCAAATAAGTCTCCTCTGGTGATTTTGATGGAAAAAAGTCTCATTTTGTAATATTTTGTTTATCTCAAAAACTCACATCTCACAAAACCTCCCTCTAGACAAACACTATTGAGCCACCTGTCTACACTCTCACATCTCACCACAAATGCCGCTAAAACCTTTTGATGAGCTTAAAAACTTGTGATGAGCTTAAAACATTGACGTGAGAACCAGACTTGTCTTCACTTTCCAATGTACTTCGAACAATGATGCAAGAGACAGGTTTGTCTTTAACTTCTGTTGGACTTCAAACTATGACGACAATGGAAGACTGGCCTATTGAGGAAGTCGATAGATTTGTACAATTGTGGGAATCACAGGACAGAGTTCTTCTTTCGAGCATTACAAATTTAGAGAACGGAGAATGTCATGTTTCACGGATCCATCTTCATTACACATACAAAACAAAACCTAGTAGATATACGTACAACACAAGCAAAAACTATAAAGATATACAGATTCATATCCTTGTATTGTTTTTCTCCCATTGATTAATGAATCCAAATTATAAATCAGGATGCTTAATTTTGTTAGCTTTTGATATTTAACAATCCCTAATATATTATTTGAGAAACTTTTCAACAAATTAAGTTTATCCTGACGTGTTAATAACAACAATGACATGCTGAGATGTCAACATCACAACAATTTTCAGTTTAAATATATAAAAAAGTTTAAGTTACTAGAATAATTACAAGACATGCCACTGATATTAATTTGGTTAGAGAATCAATATAATTTATTGAACTAACCAAAAAATAGTATTACATTTGCAAAAACAATAATTTTTATTTCTTTAAATTTTTAATACGTTAATTTATAAATAATTTCAAATAAATATAAATAGATTTAAGTTAGTACATAATCTCTAATATATTATTTGAATAATAATTTAAGAAAATAACTTTACTCTCATGTGTTATTAATAGAAATATTTTCAGCACTACAGTAAATTTCAAATAAATATAGAAATATGATTAACTTATTCGAATAATTACAATATATGCCATTGTTATTAATTTGCTTAGATTATTAATATATTTTATTAAACTAACAAAAAATACTATTACATTTATAAAAAATAATTATTTTTTTCTTAATTTATATATACAAAAATTAATGTTACAAATATTTTTAAATAAAAATTAAAATTATATAAATATTTAATTTATATTTACTAATAAAATATAATTTACGAATATTTTTCTTCACGCATGGCGTGAGTATAAATCTAGTACTAGCTTACATCCGTATTGTATATAAATTAAATGTCTCTGGTTTAATTATATACCAACAATACGAAATCATTATTTAACTACATATATGCAGATAGAAAAACCTAATACATTGATGATATCATTATCAAGTTTTATAATTACGAATATCTACAAACTGCAAGACCATGAAAACTTCTACATATTATTATTATTATTTTATGTGTGCAAGGTGCTTGCATCATACATGAGTCAGTGCTTGCTAAGCAACCACCCATAAAATTGAAAAATGATAACATACTATCAAAGATCTTTATAACTTACGATTGAATACAATCTTCTATTCAAACTTAGGACAGACTCACTAAGAATACAATTCTCACTATTTTCTTTAAACTTTCATTTAGTTTATATTCCATTTCTGGTTTCACAGAAAAATAAACAATTAAATCTCAAGTTTTTACCTATAAATTAGAAGTTAATTAGTGAAATCTGAACGTTGTTCGTTTGAGCAAACGGTTGGTCAAAAATTTTAATCGCTGCAAAATTATAGCATTTGCGATCAAACAATTGCGATACAACCTGCGACGATCAAACGAACAACAATATTACAACGTCTAACCGCAGCGTTGACTGCAGGTCGCTGCTGCAGGCAAACGAACATCGCTATTATACATCTAAAACTTAGGGCTCCACAATTTGGTTTTAGAAAAATTATTTTCCAAGCTGCCTGCATCTTCCATCTAACAAAGAGAGAGAGAGAGAAATATAATTCTTATTTGTTGATTTGTTTGTTGAGTTATAAACTTTCAAGAAAGAAAGAACAAAAAAACCAAAAAGTTAGTTTGGTCTCTATAACTTTTTAAACACACTATTAGCCTTTTCTCATGATTATTTGCCAACATGGGGGCTTATTTTTTTAAGCCTCATTTGCATGCATCCAGTGGTAACATAATCATTATTTCCTTTTTTATGTATTAAATGTTCTAATGTTTTGGATTTTGTGTTAGTCAGAACACTAATCCATTTTTATCACTTAAAATATATTTTAATTAGTTCATTGTTCAAAGGATGAGAAGTAGGCTGCAATTTATCTCAAAACTAGTAGATGTGGTTTTCCTCCTAACCTTGGGTGTATTAGGCAAAAAGACATCTATTTTTATTGGGAAGTCTACACTAACCAATAATTTTAGGGTTATGATTGAACTGTAAATAAATCTATTCCTTATTATTACAATGGTTTAATAACCAAAATTTTTTTTTAAATAATATATGTCGTGAATTACTATTGTGATTGTTGTATGGAAAGTTTATTAATACTAACAAGTACGATCATATATACACACAAATTGGGTTGAGTATTTCATTTGTGTAATTTAGAAAAAATTTTATGAAGGTATTATTTTATCATGCATGTATCAAAAACATTTATCAATTTTTGCTGTAGAAATTAATAATCAGTTGATTGTTTTAACGCAATTGTCTAAAATAGCAATATTTCATGTTTTTGATACAAATATAATATTAATCATTTAAATTTTTAAAAATAACATAAATTTAATAATAAAATATTTAAAAATATTATTTTAATAAAAATAATTTAAATCCTAAATTATAAATAATGAAGCCAAAAATTATATTTTAATTTTATGTATAGTTTATTTGAGGTAAATAATTATTTTTACATAATAATTTGTGTTATTTTAGAAATTTTATTTTTAAAGTGATAAATTTGAAAAATAAAGTTAAAAATCTATTATTTTATGATATTACTCATTGTTTTATTGTAATATTTGTAATAATTTTTTCGGCGAAATACTATTTGCTCATTTCTGCCATATAATATAGCAAACATAATTTAATTCAGTAGTAGAAAAGAGAGATATATGAATTTAAAAAATAAAATACAACAGACTATATTTTCTTCCTTTTTTTTTGCTTCTTGGTTGCAAATTGGTGATTGCTAATCTTACAACATATAACTTGTAAGAATGATGTCATTGTCATTCTCATTCTCCATTTCCTTTTTTTTTTTGGTACAAAGATTTTAGAAATAATTGCCCACTAAACCTTTTCATTTTTGGGTGCTTCTGTCTTTATTACGGTAAGCTTACTTCGTCAAGATCATCTAAAGACAAAAACACTTCATCCAAACATGAGAGTTCTGTCCCATCATCATCCTCTTCTTCACTGCAATTTTGTTCATACACTCTGCATATCACCCACTTGCTATAGTCCTGCACACAATCAAAAATCGATGCCACGTGGAGGTCAACTTCTAATTTTATAGTTATAAAAATAAAGATTTGTAAAATTATATAAAGTTAGGCTTAATGAAACAAAAGGGTACTAACGGGTTTATGAGTAGAAGCACGACTTGATCTCTTAGAAGAACGAGAAGAAGATGAAGAAGAAGAGGAATCTGGGAGTGAATATTCTTGCATGATCCAGTTAGTCTGAGAATCTTGAAGATAGAAAGTTAGATACTTTTTGATACCCACTTTCTTATGTGTTGAGCTTGTGAAGATTGGCTCGTCTATTCCCATTGATCCCCAATACCCATTGCTTGTCACTCTTTCTTGCGTCTTTCTACTATAGAAATACCATTGCCTCCCTTCTCCCAAAGCTTTGCCTGTAATTACGTCACAAATTCATCATCAAATAGCATATTCGATGTCTACGTACATGTTTTGGTGTGTGTGTGTGTGTGTAATATATATCTGTATATGATTGATTGTGTTTGTGTATCATGAGATCGAATGATTGATATGGGTGCACATGTGTATGACTATGAAGAAAGCAATAATGTTAATTATCGTTCACCAATTAATAGATTCCTTCCACGAGAATAAAAAAGGAAATTTATTAGGTAGAGATTGGCACTATTAGAAATTGTGTGTATGGTAAGATTTTGGAAACAAAAACAATCCTTAAAAAGAGCAACCCAACAAAAGTATATATATAGTTCTAAAACAATAAAGACATATATTGGTTACTTAACTTGGTGACAACAATCAATATCTCTGTCCTTTATAAATTTCTATCATTATACATACTTATACATACATGATACACACCCACATGCATAACTTACTATATACACATGCATGTAATTAAGTAAACTATGGGATCATTATACATGTTGCATGATGCATATAGAGATATATGTATACCAGGGAGGTCCCAAGGATCATAAGGGTAAAGCTCAAGGTCGGGGATGACGTCAGGATGACAAGGCAAGAGTGAAGCTTTGCGGTGGAGGAAGTGAACGACGAGCTCTTCATCCGTCGGAAAAAACCTAAATCCCGGTGGTAGATTCATTGATAACGATATTAATCTCACCACTTCACATATAAATATTTGGTTGCGTGTTGTATGTGTATAGAAGAAGAACAATAAAAAAGATAAGGAGAATTAAAGTAGATATGTAGAGAAGATGATGTGGAACCAGAGGAAGTGTGTGAAAGAAATTGAGGTATATATAGAAGATAGTATAAGAAGAAGGTGAAGGTGGAATTTGGAAATCATGTACTTTTATACATATGGCTTCTTTAAATCACTTCTTTTTAAAAATTCGAAATTAAAAGAAATGATAATAAAGAGATATAATGATGGTAATAAAGATGGAAGCAAGTAAGTGCAAATGGAACTCAGAAGAGAAGAATAATCGATGTCAAAGGGCTTTTCAAAGCTTATTTTCAGACAAGTCGTTGCCTTAAGTTGATCTTATAATTTTTTTTGCCTATTACTGTTTTTATTATTTCTAATTAAGTTTGTGTTCTAATATTTGTTTCCTTAGTTTTGATTGGTTGATGGAGAAGAATATTTAAATATAAAATAGATTTATCTATGTTACAACATTTATATCTTTTATAACTCCATATATATATATGTGTGTAAAAAGTCAGATATTTTGAAATTGTTAATATGAAAGAAAAAAGATTAAACAAAAGGTTACACATGTGAAATTTATTAATAAATTATATTAAAACAAGCAAAAAAAAAGAGAAAGAGGCGGGCGGAAATGAGAGGGGTTTAGGATTTGGATACTTCCACGCAAAAGGGTATCTTCTTTTATCTTCACCACTATGAAGAAGATTCTTATCCACTTCTTCTTGTTTCTCTAATTTTTTCCATTATTTTATATCTAATTTTTATTCATTCCAAATTACTATATATCTCAAATTATTTCATTACTATATACTTCCCCATTCAAATTAATTGTGTGTTGGGTATATTATTGTGGCGCAGACTCTTCTTCGGTTTTTATCACATAACGTTTAAAATTGTTTTTGTTTTTCGTGTGCATCAATTAATGAGTGTATGTCAAGTCAGAGCACATATGTATTCGGTTGCTTCCGTGGATGACTCCTAATTATTGAAGCGATTTCAGGTAGTTTTTAACTAAACATTTCATTATTATTTTTGTACCAATAGTTACTTTTGTCTTGTTTTGATTACAGGTAGTAAATTCTAGGAGAAATAAAATGCAATTAACTTTATATAATTATAACTTTAAAAAGACACTTTTCATTAAAAAAAATTTATATATAATCAACAAATGCTAAAACAAAATTATCATTTCATTAAATATTTACAAATTATATAATTATAACTTTAAAAAGACACTTTTCAATAGAAAATTATATATAAGTATTGTTCGTTTTATAACCGCAAAAAGTTGCGGTTGCGTCATACGGCCAAATATTGTTCTTTGACCGTTGCAGTTTCCTGTGGTCAAACGATACGGTCGACCACAAAAAATTGCGGTAAAAATATTTTAACCGCTACAGAATTATAACATTTGCAATAAAAAAATTACGATAGAATCTAAAGTGATAACTTTCGTTGATCAAACGAACAACAATAATGTAGCGTCTAACCGTAGTGTCTGACCGCAAGTCGTTGCCGCATACGATATGACAAACAAACAAACAACGCAATAATCAATAAATACTAAAACAAAATTATCATTTCATTAAATATTTACAAATTAAATGATCATGTTTACGTTAATACGTTCCCTATGGAAGTATTTTTTTATATATAATGTGTTAGGCTTTTACACAATCCATTTTTTTCCATTGGTAAGTTAAATAACTACCAAAAAAATCGATCATAATTTTTTTATATGTAATGTTTAAAGTATTGGATATGAACAATAAGGAACTCATCAAATAGTCTAACATCTTATACAAAATAAAATCAAATTAAATTTCACACATATAAAATGACAAGAGAATGAAAAAAAAACAATGGCCCACTTGTCATATTCACGTTTTAACGGTCAAGTATTCAATTTAATTAATGTAGTCCGAAGTTTACGCCAAAGACAAAAAAATACTTCATTAGCTAAAAACCAAATATATGTCTAATTTGAATAATATTAAAAAACATGAATACAAATTCGGAAGAGTTATCGAGGTCGAAGAGGAAGGAGTGTGATGATAACACTTCATGCTGAGATCATGCACCCGCAATCTTCCACGTGGCGCACATGAAAATGGGTTTGGTCTTCAACCATACGTTCATGGGTCCCACTTCTCTCTCTCTCTCTCTTTTTCTCCTTTGCCTTCATTTTGAGATTTGTACCTTCGTACCCAATACCCTCCCATTATTACCTCTCTCCTATTTTTATATAAGTTTTTTTTTCATCGCAAACGACCGTGGTTACGACTGCATTATATATTTTTCTTTTATTTATTATTAGCGGTTATAGTTATATTCGATCGTAAATTTTTAATTATATCATTGTTATAATTAGTAATAAAAAAATTGTTACACAAGACGTTACATCTACTGTATATATCTGCGATATCTAAATAAACAATAATTTATCATAACCGCATACGTAACCACAACCGCAAAAAACTATGAATATCAAACGAACATGATCATAATCAAATCTTAAGATATTGTATCTATAATAAAAAATTTCCATAAAACTGTTGACAAAAATCTGTAACTACGACGTATAATTTTAGAGAAAATTTTCTTTTTTCTTCTGTTGAAAAATTATTATATAAATCGTAAACCAATGTTTCTAATTTCAAACATTGTGTAACCCCTAAAATATGTTTATATGTGCTAAAATTTAAAAAAATGTGTTATTAATAATGGTTTAAGTATGTATGAAGAAAACTTTAAAATGTATCAGTCTTTCTCATATGCATTCCCCCTCAAGTAGCAATCAATGGCTTTTGTTATAAAATTGAGATCCACACAAACTCAAAGACTGCCCAAAAGATTAAGACTTCAACTGAATTTATATCTTCTCTGGTCCCACTTGTGTCTTAAAAATAATTGTTCATCTGTTGTCATTTGCTTAACATGTTATTGGATTTTTTCACTCTTCTTAATATTAGTTTTGTAACTTACTTTGCAATTCATCAGATGAATTAAATTTTCTTAAAAAGGAAGAAGAGTATAGCAGTAGGCAGCCCCAATGAATAGAGGAGGAGTGTGTGGGTGCTTCTCAACTTTGCTTCAGATTTCTCCAAGGTTTTAGAAAAAAAAATTATAATAAAAATGTGAAGTTAATATTAATATTATTATAAAAGGGTAAAATAGTCAAAGTAGAAATATACATTGAGGGGTTTTGGGATGATCTATTGCTTACGCTTACGCACGCACATGCCCACACCACACGCGTGACCAAAAGATCTTTGTCTTCTTTAATTATTAATCAAACTATCAAACAATGTTATAGTGTTATCTATTTATTTATTTCTTTAATTTACATAAATCCATTAAAGTAGTATATTCAAAAGCTTCAAAGTTAAGGTAAGTATTTAGTGATCCAAATAGTAACACAAATTACTTTCATACAAATCCTTACTTATTTTATTTATTGTCGTCAAATGCTGTTCGTTTGTCTGTCGTAGCGTTTGCGGCAGCGACCTGCGGTCAGACGCTGCGGTTAGACGTAGTAATATTATTGTTCGTTTGATCGCCGCAGGTTATCGCCGCAGGTTGTATCGCAATTGTTTGATCGCAAACGCTATAATTTTGTAACGATTAAAAATTTTGATCGCCGCTTTCTGCGGTCGACCGCAGCGTTTGACCGCAAAAACCTACGGCGGTCAAACGAACAACGTTTGGCCACATGACGCAATCACAGGTTCCTGCGGCTACGAAACGAAGACCCATAGTTTTGGCTTTTTTTTTGTATGTGCAGTAGACGTAACCATCGAATAAATGGGAATTAGGCATAAGTCAAAGTCAAATTCGTCAAAGCCTTTCATGGCCACATATTGTTCCTGCTTTCGTTCTTATCTTATATTTTTTTTTGGCTCATCTCCAACGTTTAATTTCCATTTTATCCTACTTTTAACTTGTTACAGTTGAAAAGCAAATCTGATGCCTATTGTATAAGCATACATATCTCCCAATTTAGTGTTTATACATACTACGAGGACACGACATAACCAATTTAGTGTTTATGCTTCTTGATCTCGATATTCATATCAAAACTAGTAGAATTCATACACATAAGTAAGAAAAACAAAACTAAAAAGAGAGATAAATATGAGTAGTCGTGGAAATCGATCCACGCAATCTACAAAAGAGGGATAATTTTTTTAGTTTCACATCACACATCATATCCAACACATTAAAGCTTATAAGTGGAAGTCCTATGAATATGAATATGATTCTCATTTTATCTTTTGATTATATTGTTACTGTTGTTTTAATCTCATCAAATATCCAAAAGATTTGACTACTACTACTTTTTTGTAAGACATCTAATAATTACATAAACAATAATGATTCCTAAATCCAAGTTTATCATACTAATCCTACCCAATAGGAAGATAAATGATATAACATGAGACAGGACTCGTATTTGCTAAATTCGAAGATATTTACTCCACTAAGAGAGAAATTATGGAAAGATAAATATGATGAAAATGAGATATAATATCTGGAAAAAGAAAAGCAACCACCAAAAAACTGATGACTGCATAACAAAGAGAGTCCACAAGCAAAATGCTATAATATGATTTTGAATTCTCATGTCGAAAAACTATAACACGACTCTTAGTGCTGAGGTCCGAGTAGTGATGTCTCATTAAGAATCACTTTCAAGTCTTTAGGAAGTCAACAGTTAAAAAAACTTTTGCTTTTCCAAGAATGAGGTTATGAAATAACACGTGCAGTTGCAATTTCAAGTCTTTGATGTCGAATCATATGAATATGTTTTGATCAGTTTAGAAAGATATTACAATCCAGTTAAATCGTGTGTGCAAGTCTGTTTTTTTCTATCTATATCTAAGATAAGGTTACCCGAATATTGTAAGAATAACCTAATCAAGTAAAAGAAGATAAAGGAAAGACAAATTTACCTTTAAAAATTTAACTTTTGCTGTCCATTTTGTTTCCCTCTTTCCTGATGTAAATACATTTATAAATTCACCATAACTTTACATCTGGAGACTTTGCTGCACGCTGCTTAGGTGATAGCTACCTTATAACAGTTATGGTTTCTACAAAGTACAGAATTACAGGCAAAATGTCAGTATATATGTGAGTATTCAATAGAGAGAAAGAGAGAGAAAGAGATTGAAGAATACCTGAAAAGGAATCCAAGTCATGACACAATGACAATACCCGACTGCAGGACATGAAGGAAAAGGGAAAAAAAGTTTTTTGTTAGAGTAAAATGGTTTTATTACACTTGAAAATGGTTGAGTAAGGTTTACTTACATTGTCTACTATAAATCGATCTATGCTACTAAGTTGCGGTTGTAACCATTCAAGTGTATATGCGGACAAACTTTGTTGTTGTAAAGACTGATGATCAACTGCAGAGATCATACAACTAATTTGTTCTTGTAATGTAAATGAACAAAGAAATGGAAAAGAAAGCGAAAGATTTAATCAGAAAACAGAAATATATTCTAACCTGATTTCCGTGTGATAATCTTATGTGTCACAAACGCCTGCAAAGACAGCAAAATAAGATAGTGAGAAAGATTTATTAAAGCAATTGATGAATTTGGCAGATGTTTAGAGGAAAAACACGTAGTCATGAAATGGTATGTGCGTAAAAATGATCTTTAAATCACTTGAAGAAGACTTTTTTGGATTTCAGAACAGAAAATAACCTGCCAAGAAGAAGGCATGAATTCACGAAATGGAGGTGGTTGAGCTTTGGTTAAAGCATTCCCTGACATATCATCGTTTGAGGAGAACTTCCTGAAATTTTGGAAAGTTACAGATCAAACAACTATAAAAACACAAAAGACGACATATTCAAGCCTGTGACTATCCAACTAACCGACTATTCTCATTTGTTGGGCACTTTTCTTCGTAAATTGTACCCTTAGTGACCATCACAACCAGTGAATGCACCTGCAGTAGCTTCTTCATCTCTTGCACTATCGTCTCCACCACACTCGTAAGGGAGAGACTTTTTCTATATATCATCAATGTAAGAGTCTAAAAAAAAAATCAAACTCAAAGTTCGCCAAAATCTTCAACGTGTAAATTAAGCTAAAAGACATATGATCTAACTAAAGCAACCTAATTTGTACAGAAACAGAGAAGCTATCTCCTTACACTGTTACACCATATTGAACCTTTCCAGTTTGAAGGTGGCAGGACTTTAAAACAGGCAGCTTCATAGAGATGTGATGTGACTGTCTTTATGTAGAAATCTTACCTGTTATTTTTCTCCAATGCCAATGATGACGATAAACGATCAGTCCAATGGAAAGCCCCGATGCTGGTGAAAAGATTGCAAAATAGTTAGCTCAAATCAAATTCGTCGTGTCTGCTAAAGAAATATTGGAGTAGGTTATCGAGCCATATGGGATCAATTATAGCGTCACTCGTGTAGACTATTACGTATTCGTAACCTGTGATGAATTCGTTTCAGCATTTAGTGATAAATAATGATAACATGGTCCCGGGAGGAAACTTAGAAGACTAGCATTTGTAGATCCAACCGAATAAGTTACCAGCAGATTCTAAGACAAACCTGTCAATCATAAGCATTCCGACTTGACTTCCACACGCTTCATGCTGTCGGATCCGATAATGCAATGTCTGCAACGCAATGAGATGATGATAAAAAAAAACTTTTGAACAGGGTCCAAGAATCCAACACAAACCTCGCAGTGTGATACTTTAACAGTGAAGTGTCGACACAAACATTACCTTGAGACTGGACAAAAGTTCGAGACTATCATAACAGCGAAGATACAGAAACCTTTTCATGCATGAAACATATAACTCCTCATCGTAAAGAATGTTTGAATTGTCTTGTGCAGATCCGCAAATTTTAGCATTTGACTCTTCAAGTTGCCACCAAGCTCCATTGCCTAAACCTGAAACGCTGAGAGAATTACATTCAACCACATTCGATTTATATGGCAAATTTTGGCCGTAGACTAATAAAAAACTTAAACTACCAAACAACAAACTCTAAATAAAACGATGCGAAATTACAAGTAGAGATGCCAAAATTTCCTGAAGATTTTTTTATTATAGGATACCGCTCCAGTGAAATGAAACCTTCATTCACGATTCTCTTTAGTGAAGTAACTCGATTGTAAAATTCATATCATACAAAAAGTAAAACGATGGAAAGTACAAAACTTGCATACGGTTAGCTTCGAGAAGGCGATGCTTGAGCATGTCAGATAAACGCAGTACATCAAATCGGCAATCTAGATCGAGGAACAAAACCAGTTTCCCCAATCCTCCATAGTGAATGCCGTTCCACGTTTTCGGAAGAATGCAACTGATCGCAGCCTGAATCAGGATCTGAGTTTTCGCAGACGGAGACGCGCCAGTGATCTCGACTACGTTCCCCGCGCGTAAAGGCACACGGTGAAGAGGCGGAAGAAGCAGGAACGCTCGGTCTCTGAGAACTCTAGTTAACATCTGCTTCGCAGTCTCGTCACCGCGAATCCAACCACGCGCTTCATGTTCTCCCATCTCCAGTAACACTCCCGGATCCCGGCCGGCGTGGAAGTCTCGGCGACAGACCACTGGTCACGGCGGATTAAATATGGGCCTATTAGATGAATACACATGGGCCTTTATATGGCCCATAAGAAAATAGATATGGATCTAAAAGAGGAACACACATGGGCCTATAAAGGGAAACAAATGGGCCTTATATAGACCTATAAGAAGAACATACATGAGCGTATAAGGGGAAACAAATGGGCCTATAAAATGAATACACATGGGCCTTTATATGGCCCATAAGAAAATAGATATGAACCTAAAAGAGGAACACATGGGCCTATAAGGGAAAAAAACGGGCCTTATATAGATCTATAAGAGGAACACACATGAACGTATAAGGGAAAACAAATGGGCCTATAAGATGAATACGCATGGGCCTTTATATGGCCTATAAGATAATAGATATGGACCTAAAAGAGGAACACACATGGGCCTATAAGGAAAAAAAACGGGCCTTATGTAGATCTATAAGAGGAACACACATGAGCGTATAAGGGGAAACAAATGGGCCTATAAGATGAATATGCATGGGTAATAGATATGGACCTAAAAGAGGAACACACATGGGCCTATAAAGGAAAAAAACGGGCCTTAGATCTATAAGAAGAACACACATGAACGTATAAAGGGAAACAAATGGGCCTATTAAATGAATACGCATGGGCCTTTATATGGCCTATAAGAGAATAGATATGGATCTAGAAGTGGAACACACATGGGCCTAGAAATGGAACACACATGGGGCTATAAAAGTAAACAAATGGGCCTATACAATGAATACGCATGGGCCTTTATATGGCCTATAAGAGAATATATATGGACCTAAAAGTGGAACACACATGGGCCTATAAGGGGAAACAAATGGGCCTATAAAATGAATAGGCATGGGTCTTTATATGGCTATAAGAGAATATATATGGACCTAGAAGTGGAACACACATGGGCCTATAAGGGGAAACGATGAATACACATGGCTTTATATGGCCTAAGATATGGACCTAGAAGAGGAGCACGCATGGGCCTATAAGGAGAAACTAATGGGTCTTATATGGACCTATAAGAGGAACAAATATGGGCCTTAGTAACAGTATCAATATGGGCCTACATAGGGCTGACTCAAATTTTTAAGAGCCCACACAGTCAAAGAGCTTATATTAATGTCATCTTCTTTCACTTTAGCGCCTATATTTCATATTATTATCCACTTTTCCTCGTTTTTCTCAGATATCATATACCGATCCAAATCTGTTTTTCTTTTTCATCTTTTGTAAATCAATTTGTGTAATCGGTGACTTCTTAAGACCTATCAACGAACTAATCCATGGATTTATCAGATTGTACGAAAAAGAGTAGTTACAAGTTAGTAAAACTAAAAAGGAAAACAAAGACAATTAGGTCGAGATATAAGATTTCTCATAAAACACCAACTATGTCCAAATTATTTACAAGGTGAAATGGCTTGGAGGTGGCTGAATGATTGGAAGTTTCGACATGGTGATATTTCCAGCAACTACACTATGCGCAACCGTATCTTCCAATGGAAGAGGATCGACTCGCACTACGTTCTCTGGTATAATCTTCTTTCCATCAACCTTCGCAAGAACCTCAAAATGCATTCTCATTGTCTCGGGCTTTGTTCGCCATTCTGGAAAGTTCAAATCTTTAAGGTCACTTTCCTTCAGCTTCCTTTCTACACCAAAACCAATCTTCACAAACGTTTGAGCCGCCACATCCGCTTTTAACACCTTAAAGGAACCTTCTTCCTGTGCTTTGAGACCCAAAACAGAGGTCAAAAGCTTCTCAAAGCCGAGTAAGTTAGCGTTAGAGCCGTTGATTGAAGTGATTGGCCACATGGTTGTAAATTCTCTTGGTGTAAGAACAGTGGTAGCAGCGCCCCCAACTGTTGAGACACTGCTACTTCTGTCTTTTGACATTGAGGATAGTTCCACAAGTCCTGGCGCAAGACGCTTCAGCTTGAGTCTGTTGTTAGGAGATTGTGAAGTTGTTGCAAGAGAAGAAGGACCAACAATGCGGAGGGAAAGAAGTGGACTTTCTTGATCAGTTGAAGCAAGTCGAAGCTGGTCAGCTAAAGAGATAAGTCCAGAGGCAAATTCGTTGGAGCTTTGGTTTAGTGGAAGTTGAAAATCAATTGGATGGCGTAAACTAACTGATCTAGCTCCTTTGACAGTTACAACAGCTCCATCTGCTAATATCACTTTCTTCAAAACACCAGCATCCACATCGTACTGCAGATTTTCGACAGATGAATCAAATAAAGCAAACCAATTTCAATACTCAAACTTAACCAGTAGGATAAATCTTTTACTTACTGGCAATGAAAGACGCATATCGTTTGCATCTTGGATCCAAATTTCCATGGGACCAGCAAGCTGAAACGGAGCTAAAACAGGTGGAGTATCACTCGACTTCTTGCTCGTAGGAACCAAACCATTTTCATTCATAGCTACACTGGGTTCTTCAATCTGGAAAATTGAGAGATCTACGTATTCCCATCGGTTCACATCTTCAAGAAGCTTGAATGGAAGAACTTTGTTATCGATTTCTAGATCAAATTCATATGAAACAGCATGTCCTACCAATGCATCCCTTACATCAAACCCAGAAATTTTGACTTCCTCGGATTGGAATCCAAGTCCCTTCACAATTGCTTCCTTCAAATCCTATCAAGCCAGAAATTTCAAAACAATATGAAAGTCAGGAGATTGAAAACCGTATCCATGAAACATTTTATGATATTATACGAAGAAAACGAATCAGTTTTCCTATTGGCTCTAAGAGCTTCAAAGAGAAAAAAAACTCTTTTGATTGACACCAAAACACAATAATTTGTTAGGGGTTAAACTGAATTGACATTATTATTCAATCTCGACAGAGTTAAAGCGATCAAAAAAAGATGATAAATTTATTACCGAGATGGCTTTAGGGTAAGGATGATTAGCTTCAGGAGACGAAGACAAAGCTCTAGACGATGGAAAAGTTGCTAAAAGAATCATAAACAGAGCTCCGACACAAACCAATAATCTACGACCCATCATGGATTGAAGAAAAAAAGTGTAAACAATCACTCGAGATATACAACTACAAGACCAGAAGCCCTTAGCGATTATAAATTGAGATGTTTCGAGAGAGAAATCACGAAGAACAAACGAAATTGGAGGCACGAAGGTTTTGATTGCGCAAAATTAAAGAGACCCAAGTTAGGATTTGATTTATTTGTACGAATAGAGAAGGCCGTGGATGGTTCTGGAGTCTATTTAAAGGCGAATAGATGACGACGTGGAGAGTATTGACCAATAAGAATGAAGAGAATGATGTGGCCCGACGTGGACACCTTTACGTGACGACATCTTTTCAGATCGTTAATTAAAAAAATTTTAAATGGCTTCGCCCGGGTTCGAACCGGAGACCTTCAGTGTGTTAGACTGACGTGATAACCAACTACACCACGAAACCTTTGCTGACTACTTGGTTCCTGTCTATTGTCATACTGTATACGTTTCTTCTCCTTTTTTCTTTTTATTCGTTCTGTGCGCTTTCGACTAGGTATCTCCATGGCATGATAGACCATTGCATTTCGGAGATGGAGTTTTTCACTGTATATTGAAAGAGTCAAGTGCGAAAATGGAGGTCGCTACTGAGTAAGCTTTATTAAACAAGACACTAAGAAAGGCAAGGTCAGGTATTATCCGCAAGGCAAGAGTTAACTACATTTCTAAAGGTGAAACCTTTAAGCTGCTTTGGCTATGATTGATGGAGAGCTGGGTTGGAAGAATTGTTGTGATTTCTTTAGATTTTCCTAAAGCTCATCTTGTGTATGACGATGATGTCGAGAAGCATTTCCCGGTATGATCTCAAAGAACAAAAGTTTCATGTCGCATGGACTTTAGTTTTCTGACTCTAGGTGTTGCTCTCAAGGTATTACAGCTATTAGAGACTACTAGATTCCAGATGGGAAGACTGCTAACAAGTTTGATCTTGGAAACAAAGTAAAAATCCTGTTCACACATTTGGTTGTAGATTTTAAGAGCTTATTCTGGTTTTTATGTGTTTATAGGATTATGCTTTGAAGATCATCCTGAGACTAATGACTCATGGCTGAGCTAGATCAGTTTCTCCTGGAGATCTTTCATTTTTCTGAAAAAGTTAAAAGGTTAAAATCTCGCTTTTCTAATCATTATTAAGTTCTTCATCAAAAACAAACCATACCTGTGACCGTTTGCTTCTATTGTTTTGATGCAATTTGAGATTCCTTCTTTTGCCAGTCGCAAGTATGAGAAATAAACAATCAAGATATCATTTTCTGTTCCGGAGTCCGGAAAAGTAATCAAACAAATTTTCTTTGGAGAATTTGAGTCTTGCAACAGAGGAACAAGAACTATACATATGAAGGTAATTGTTTATCTTTCAGACACATTTCTTTTGTACAAAAAAGTATAATAAGAGATGAGAATAAACCATAAAATTCATACAGCTACATTTGAGGCTTTTGTTTCATGCATCATCGAGAAGAGGTGCAACGGTTGATTCTCTGGTCACTGAATCAAGCTCGGAATCTTCGTTATATCGATCCACACCATTCAGGAAAACTCCTGTAGAATACAAACGCAGCAAAATCATTACTTCCACATTAAACTAAATAAAATTTTGTTTTTAAATTCCCGGTGTGGCTAAAAACCGAACCTATGAACCAAATTGCAGCTGCTGGAAAGAAAACAAATGTAAGAACAAGAGAAGTCACTCTCCAGTTGTTAACGTAGTCCTGCATGAGCAAATGAGAATACATTTCAGTGATGGCTTAAAGTAATCTAGATGAAGAAAGAGTGTTTAATCGAAGCTTCATTTGATTAAGACATTGCAGAACTGAATTAAGATTTTGTGGGTACAACTAAGAACCAAACCTGAAGAACTCCAACGAGTGGTGAGGAAGGTACATCTCCAAAGATATGGATAGAGACTGTAGACATCGCCATTGCAAGTGGTCTCAAACTTGGTTTGACACAATGGAGACTTATGAAATTCACAGGACCCTAAACATTATAAAATTAATCAAACGAGGAGAAATTGTAAAACATACTTTGATAAGAACATAACAGAATCAGTATTTGAATCGTGGAAACAGAGATTACCTGTGTGGCGAAGATGAGAAGTTCACCAACAGCAAAAAGTGCTAAAAATGCATACATGCTCTTGAAACAGAAAGCAGCAAAGCAAAATAACGCTCCTATAAATGTTGAAACTGAAAGAAGCTGCAAAATACAGAAACATGGGATCAATTACTAGTTTAACAATATGAACCCCAAGTGCTAGAAATTTATGTCAGGAACAACATGGGCCTTTTGGCGTTTGAAATTTGAGATTAGTTTGTCTTCAAAGCGAGGATCTTACCTTGAATGCATTTGATATTGTAGCATTCATGAAATCTAGAACCATTCCTCCTGACAATGTGCCAACGATTCCACAGATAACTGTGATCCCTCCAAATATCATATCGGCATTTTCCTGCAAACGGATAAAGGCATAAAGTGATACTTTTACACATAGAAACTAAAAACATTCTGGTAACTTCTTACCATCTTGTATATGTTATAACCAGCTTTTGGCCCCCAATATGAATACGCGCCTAAAACAAAGTTGTAAGCAATATACCCTGGCGAAAAGAAAGAAAACAGTTACAGGTAAAAATAACTTATACAAAGACACAAATGCTTAAAATTGTTTAACACATGATAAGGAAAAATGGTTACCAAGAACATTTGTAACATAGACCTTATCTACCAAAAGCATTTTCATATCTTTCATGACAGATGAGAACCCATAACCAGTTGGCAAAACGTTCAAGTTATCTGTCCGGGTTTTTCCTGAATCATCTGGAGCAAAACCTGAAGGTATAAGACTCATTAGAAATAGCTCAAGTCTATCACCGAATAGTGTCTCTGTGTGTGTGTGTGTGTTGTCAACTTCGAACATGCACCTTTCATATGCAAGGGTTTGATAACAAAACCTAGAACAGCAAAAGGAAGCATAAGTATTGCTTCTCCCCAAAATGCAGCACGCCAAGGAAGAACATTACCCACCTACAAGAAAAAAGAAAGAGCAAAATGAGGTCACTGAAAGTGGTTTAAAACAAAACCATGTAATCATAACATTGTGACAGTCAGAGCGGACAAAGAGAGAAATAACTCACCAGTCCACCATATACATAGCCAAGAGCATAGCCGGTTGGAATGCACATGTAGAATATAGCAAGCCATAATGATTTCTGATTAAAACAAAAACAAAAGTGCCTTGTTAAATAATCAGACTATAGAACTCGGTGACACCTTCATATAGAAAAACTAATACCGTTCTTTTTCTACAACCATAGCTCGAGACATCAAACACATTCCAGAAGCAACTACCTGGTCATGTGGGGCATTGTCGTCGATAAATGGGGCAGCAAGGCTTACAAATGATGCCTCACCAACACCAACAAACCTGAACAAAGTGAGAATGGTAAAATGGATATGTATATGATTAAAAATATAATATGAAAACATTAGTGAAAAGCAAATTGAAACTACACATACATGCGACAGATTGTGATAGACCAAAAGTTAAAGGAGAAACCACACCCAATCACAGCAAGAGTCCAGATCGATAATCCAACTCCGATAAGTCTAAACGGATTAACACTGCAACACAGTACAGTAAGTCAGATCAATAACCTGAAAAGGTCATACAATGTAGATTTGAATTTCAGCAAAAACTGATTGTCGAAACTTTGGGAATCCAGTACACACCTCTTTGCTACTGAAGCAAATATAGGAGAGGCTGCAAGAAGTCCAACCATGAAAGCAGATGATAGAATTCCGTCTTCGAAATTGCTCAAGTTGAAATCCCCCCTGTACAGTACAATAATGGCCATTACTAAAGCGCTAAGAAACCCAATACCGATATCAGCTGCCCATGATTTCATACAACATTCTACACCAAAAACAAAGTGGATTGCCGCTATAGGTAGTGGATTCGATAAAACAAAGGGCTTTCCTAACAATAAGACACATGTTCAGCTCGAGTACCCCTTCTAGCTTAAATTAAAGGTTGATTGAAGTCATACTATTCACCCAGTCCAGACTTTCAACAGCTAGTGCTTTAACGACTAAAACATGGGAACTTACTGTATTCCACTGCCAGCTGAACATGTACCACTTGATGTGCAAGTACCACGACTCCCATTGACACCATTACTTGCTATAGCTCCTCGATCTATATAATTTATTAAGTTGACTACACAAAACACAAAGAGAAGCCTGCAGAGATAGCAAAAAAAAAAAACCAAGAATAAGGGTAAATCAATGACTAAGTAAATGAAAACACTACCAAAACAATCATCAACCAAACACCCACGAATTTCGGATTCCTGGGAGTTCAAGGAGTAAGTAATTGCTGAAAGTAAGGCCACAGAGATTTTGCATATCCTTATATCTCCGTTTCCCTCAAAAGATTAAAAATATAAGCGCTGTTCGTTTGTCTGCCGCAGCGTTTGCGGCAGCGACCTGCGGTCAGACGCTGCGGTTAGACGCAGCAATATTGTTGTTCGTTTGATCGCCGCAGGTTGTCGCCGCAGGTTGTATCGCAATTGTTTGATCGCAAACGCTATAATTTCATAGCGATTAAAAATTTTGATCGCAGCTTTCTGCGGTCGACCGCAGCGTTTGACCGCAGGAACCTGCGGCGGTCAAACGAACAACGTTTGGCCGCATGACGCAGCCGCAGGTTCCTGCGGCTACGAAACGAACAGGCTTATATTCTGAGCTGAATAAACCTCGATCAATCTGCTTATTCTAGAAAACTAAAATTGACCCAGAATTTGATTATACAACATATAAAAGTAGGCTGCTTTCAATTGAATTTAAACATAAATGTACAAAACTTCCTTAAAGGGAACGAAGTAGCAGATTGCAAGAAAAAAAACAAATGTTTCCTTCTTCAACCACAACATAAACTCAAAGCTTCTACATTTTCCCCCGATTTTGCCAGAAGTTATGATATTTTGACCTAAGAAACATATACAATGAGGAAACAAGATAAATTACTTTTTGGGGGAAAACCATGAAGGCTCTGCGATCTTATCGTTGATAGAATCTGAACCCGAATCCATAATTCTAGGGTTTTGGCTGCGATCACCTTCTCCGAATACATCCATGGGAAGCTCGGATTTCTTAAAGATCCAAACTTTAGATATTCCATGGGGGCATTGTTGTAATAATCGTAATAAATCAATGGAAAAAATCAAAGTCGGTCTTCTATAAGTTTTGATAATTGTTTTCCACTTTTTTCATTAATTCTGTTTTTCCAATCCTTCCCTAAAAACCAAGGAACAGCTAATTTGGATATTACAAATCCCATCTTCAAAACAAACTTGTAACCAACTTTTGTTTACTTTTTAACTGTCCTTATTAACTTTCGACTTTTTGTGTTACTTTTACCTGTCTAAATTAGTTTTCAAATAATTATAACCTAATCAGATTGTAAGACGAGATGAATAGTGGAAACAATATAAATAAATCACCACGATATATCCAAAGACTCATTATTTTTCAACATATCAAAATTTGGCGGCTAAAAGAGAACAATGAAAAACTTCAATCGGTTTTGAAAGATTTCGAAAACCTCCGTCTTTAACAACGCCGGAGAAACTAGTAAGCAACAACGACCATTAACCTCTTCGGCTATGCCGCATACTTCTAGTAACACAACAAACCCTCAAGGTTTCTTCGCCGGATAAAGCGAACCCAGTATAGTAATCCCTCCGGGGATCCATTAACCAAGCGATTCAAAAATGTTACCGTCGTTGCACTCACGGGGTAAAACTATTTCCAAGGACTCCGCAGGCGGCTTCACGCGCTGCTAGTAGCCGTGGGGAGAAGGCCCTGCGGAGTTTGGCGATATAATCTCTGGGAACGACAGAAGAGAGTTCCACAGAGTTGCATGTATGCTTGCGTCATTACTTCGAGAGATTTTCAATGACAAATCGAGACTAATAGAGTGCTTACATTGTACATAATAATTGGTTTATTAATTGGTCGGTTATTGTTGGTTTGGTATGGTTAAGTATCCTTTAGCTTAACCATATTCATGTGTATATAAACAAACTCATGGATCGTTTATTTGGTAATGGATGGAACAATCTTAATTGAAGAACTTAATACTCTACTATGCAGTTTAGATGAACATTTACATGTTGTGTTTCACTCATTATGATGATAATGCTAAAAGGAAAAAAACTGCACATGTTTCCAGTTGCCTCTTCTTCTTCTGCAAATAGGTGACTTAGATTTTCGGCTCAAAAAACAAATGTAAACCTTGAAAAGACAGTACATTTGTGTTTTGTCCGAAAGATAGCAAAACACAATGGCCAGTACCTTAGTGAATCTGATAAACTAACGAATATGATCAGATATGCAACCTGTGATATCTCTGAAAATATGCAAAACATAATTATAAGATTGGAGATTCTACTCAAACCCTATGATTCTCTTCAATCCAGGAAACAGCCCAGAAAATGAAGACATAGAAGAAGAAGAAGGAGAAGAAGACCCAATTGGTTTGTCAGAAACCAAACACTCGTCTTCCACCATTTCCTTCACAGATCTAACAGATAAAGGTTGAAAATCGAAACCCCATTCATCCACAAACTCTCTAACCAGAACCAATTTCTCTTCTTCTCCAATCTTCCTCCATTTATTCCTCATCTCCTCTTCTTTCAAATCCATATGCCGACAAAACTCTCCCCAAAGAATCTCACCGCTCTTCTTCATCGCCTCTCGTCTCTGTTCAGAGACTGTATTCGCTTTTCCGATCTCTCTAGCTAAATCCTTGGCTAGCTCCGAATCGCTCATAGTTTTCTTCTTCCTAGGCTTCCTCGTCCTCCTGTTGCTGATGATGCCATCGACTTCATCGTCTCTCCCTATGCACTGAATCCGGGTAACAGGTCGGCTCAACAGTTGGTGGAATTCGAGATTCCGATGAAATGAAGTGTTTTGCGGAAGAAAATGAAGTAATCTCAACGACATTTTTTCTGCTCTATTCTCTCCCTTTCTTCTGCCCTTTATCCCAAATCATATCCTATTCAACACTTCACCAATACAGAATTGTATTCAACAAGTATTGAAATGATTGAGTTATAATAAGATTTTAAATGATTTTATAAAAATATAAAAATTTTACTACGATTTCGTATTAAATATTCTCAGTAATCTCACTTAAAATTATGAGATATAGATTGTCTATTTTTTACCGATTTTCTTTTAAATCTTCAAAATTATTAAAAAACTTGTGTTTTAAATATTTTCTAATTCAATAATCAATATAGACGTTTACAAAATTTTATATCTAATAACACAAGTTTAAAATATTTATAGTTTGAATAGCATATAATATTATCATTTTAACTCAAATTAAGTATCCCCTAAACTAAGAGGTATTTTATTGGATACTAATATTTATAACCTTATCTCACAATTGTGCACAAAAAAATGCTACAAAGTCATATATGTACAGTTAATAGTTCAAAAGGTGAATGAGAACCGATGACACTAATCCGTACCTTTAAGCCAAAGGTGGAACCTTTCAGAAAGTTGGGAGCTTCTATGTCGTTCAACATCACACTTAGGTATCAACTAAGACTAAACAAAAACTAAACATTAACATCAACTCGTCTGCAGGAACATCAACATCTACTCGATGTGATCCTTTCACTCCATCTTGATTAGATTCAGCAGAAGTTCTCGGCTGTAACCTGCCAACCTTTATCATATCAGTTTAAGAGAACATAAGGCTGGAATGCAATGTACGTATACAAAACACATTAATTTTACTTCTATGTTCCATGAAATGTCGATTTGATCCAAGAGATTCACAATTCAGTATTGGCCAGAAAGCTTATATGGCATTCACAGCTGAAGAAAGGAATTGAAACTCCTCATTAGACTGAACTTTTGCAAAACATAAATTTTTTAAATTACTTATATTTAGCGAGAAGAACAGCTCTGTGATAAGCGACAATGACGTTAAACTTAGGGAAATAAGCTCCACGCCAAGCCTTTCTCTTCTTACACTTCACAGCACTCGGATAAGCCACTCTAAGTATGCACAAGAACGAACCAAGAAATTTTCATTCATAGAATCACCAACGAACCCAATATTTCTGTTCCTCATCAGCACTAGAAATCGAGTCGGGTCAATTCGACTCAATCCGCAGCCATCGGGTATCCACCTCCATGAATTGGTAACATCCATGTTTTCTCACTTGTTCCGCAAGCAATTTCATGCGTTTCTGTGGAATGGGCAAGTCTCTTCGTACATCGGTTTCGGAGTTTCTGGATTGAAGATATTAGCACTATCAAGTCCATCTCGGCAGACCAAACAGTAAAGGAAAACTTGGGCCACACCAAAACAGTCAAGCCCAATCAGAAGATCAATGGCACCTTCACACCATTTCAGCAGCACTCAAGAACATACAATCAATATTCAGCAAATCCAATTGCATAACAAATATATTCCCCTTGGATCTTACGCTGATCGTATTGACACTTGTCAAAGGATTAGAATAATTGTTCAGCTATAAAAATTCTCCTTGTGTAATCGTTTTCCTCAATCAATGAAAATCTGAAATTTCTTATTCTTCTCTTAAGCTTCATCAGACCCATCGGCCGGAGAACAGATCGCACGGCGGAGGATAGGCGAGATTAGAAGTGATCGGACAACGGAGAATGATCGAACAGAAGATGAGTAATAGAAGAGAAATAAGTAGAATACATAGAAGAAGTGAAAATCCGAGCTTCGACGGCATCGTCGTGTAGCTTCGTCCGGATCCGAACTTCATCGATTACGCGAATATGAAGGAGAAGACGAAGTGTCACTTCATTTCACTGTAATGTCGCGGTTAAACCGGATTTACATTTACCGGTTATAACTCTATTTCCGGTTTTCGGTTTGTAAATCAGAAGCTTATTCTTTTGGTTATATACAAATTAATTACCTAAACTAAAGAAAACTAGAAAAGTTATTAAAAATTAAATGGATAAATATATGGATAATAATAATGGATGGATGGTTCAAAATGTAAAATAATTTTACGACAAAAAAGGTTTGGTTCATATAGAGTTTATGTTTTGGCTTGGTTCGTATCCGTAGGACATAAAAGGGACCCAGATGGTTCGTATACTTGGTTAGGAAAATTGCCATTTCTTCCACATTTTAATATTTCTATAGAAGCATTATTAGAGGATAAATGCAGATCAAATCAGTTAATTAGTAAATAATAATAATAAAATATAATCACCCACTAATCCACATTCTCCTTCTCCTACTTGTTTTACATCTTCTCTCCTCCGCCTCCTTTTGTTTATCTCCTCGAATCTCCTGTAAGTCAACATATCTGTCTTTATGTATTTGCAAATGTATGCATCTATGTGACTTTTCTGGGTAATTTTGTCATCATAACAGCCTGCAATCTCATTTATTCTTCTTCGTGTGATTTTTAGGCTTTAGATTTAGTTCATTTCTTGGTTTAGCTACAAGATCTCATTGGCTTTTGGCCTTCCCTGAGCTGAGTTAAATCTCTTCTTTGATGGTCTCAGTGATCCTTTTGGATATGAGTGGTGTTTATTTCCCTTCTGATAATTTCAAATACATTAATTTTCTGTCCACAATTACTGGAATAAAGTTCTACCCTTTAGGTCTCTGTTTCGGTTTTGGTCAACTTTAGTTTTTGAAAAGTGTGCATTTGGTGATACAGAATCTTTCCTATCTGTTTTATCATATCATAGCTGTTGTTTTAACGCCTCTAATTTGAGATCAATGTTTGAATCAGCTTGCGGAAATGGAGACTGGTGCTGGTATAGGTTTGTACCCGCTGCACCGCTGCAAAAACATCTACCTAGTGAGTGGTGTCTATCTATTTGAGCTGAAATCTATGATTTTGAAATATTCTTGATAATATAATGTTAGCCATTTAAGGTTTCGGTTCAGAATTCCGGGGATGATATTGACTACGTTTTTACCAGGTGAGGCATGCTCAAGGGATTCACAATGTTGATGGGGAAAAGAACTATAAGGCATACATGTCTCATGATTACTTTGATGCAGAATTGACCCAACTTGGGTGGCAACAGGTACCAAGAATGACCTCTTTAGCAGATGTAAAACAGAGCAAACATTTCAATTTCAGTTCCTCAATACTAAATAGTATATTCTCTTGGTGACAGGTAGATAGTTTGCGTAAGCATGTTCATTCTAGTGGACTCCACAAGAAGATTGAACTGGTCATCTCTTCTCCACTGATGAGGTACTTCAGACGTGTGAAATGTTATCTTCTATGGTTTTATGCGTCTGTTTGTCTAATTGGTCTTCTTAGTTAGGAAGACTAATAGATTTGTTGGCTACAAATGTGTTAGATTAATACATTTTTGAGACTTGTGTCCTGCAATTCATTTTTATGTATTTCTAGAAAAATGTACGTCTTTCCATTTTGAACAGACAACTCCATTTAAATAAACCTTTGAAGATGTTAAAACTGATGTTTTGTTTTATATGTAGAACAATGCAAACTGCTGTTGGTGTTTTCGGTGGAGCAGGCTACACAGATATGAGTGATGTACTACCTCTAATGGTAGCAAATGCAGGAAATAGCAGCCGGTCAGCTATATCGAGTTTAAACTGCCCACCAATTATTACAGAGGAGTCCTGCAGAGAGCATCTGGTATAGCATTTCAGTGAAATACATACTTAGCGTAGAGAGAAACCAAATTGGACAAAATTGCATTTATCTATCTTACACAGTTATCGTGAAACTTCAAGCTAAGAGGCAGGTTTTGCCATAAGCCACTTGAAATGACCATGAAAACAACCATTATTTTCTATTCTCTACAAAAGATAACTGTTTGACTGAGATATTGTCTCCACGAAAAAAGGTTTTTGAATAATCATGCTTAGTTGCGTCAAGTTTTCACTTTGTATTCCATTTATTTTTCTGGACGCAGGGAGTGCATCCATGTGATCAGAGGAGAAGTATCAGCGACTACCAGTTTCTTTTCCCAGCGGTTGACTTTTCACTGGCAAGTAAAAATTGAGTGTTAGATGTGCCTGGCATTGATTATTACTTGTAATGTTCTGGTTGCTCAATTAAACTATTAGCAGCATACAGTTCTGTTAAATAACTAATATGTCCATCAATCAAATGACTCCTCGCACTAAATTTGTGTTCAGATAGAAAGCAACGAAGACAAGTTATGGAAGGCTGACGTTAGAGAAACAATCGAAGAACTTGCAACTAGAGGAAAAAAGTTCCTGAACTGGTACGTTCTCTTTTATAACCAGCCTAAACCCTGCATAAAGATGTAGGAAATTTAGTTCTTTTTCATAGATTGTGCAGAAGTTTAAATCCTGCATGAAAATAGTCTTGTCAAAAAAAATTTATATAGTAAATGCTGATGGAATCAGAACTGTTTTTGATGGACTGGTTTTGGATTTGAAGGCTATGGACAAGGAAAGAAAAAGAGATAGCGATTGTGACACACAGTGGTTTCTTGTTTCACACATTGAATGCACTACAAAACGAGTGTCATCCAGATGTTAAGAAGGAAATTTGCAGCCAGTAAGCTCCATACCCATTTGTAAGGGAATTTTTAATCTATTGGGTTTATAATATACATTTGATTTGCAGCTTTGCCAATTGTGAGCTACGCTCAATGGTCATCGTCGATAGAAGGTTGGAATTTCTTCTTTCATTTTTCTTTGCCATGAGCTTATCTTTAGAGATCTAACTACGTATAGTTAAATGTTATTTTTTTTCTCGTGTACAGTATGTTGGGATCGGACATTTCAGTGACTGATTATCCAGGAAAGATACCAAAGGGGATTGATCTTCCAAGTGCTGCTGTTGTAGAGAATAACATCAAAGCCGAATGATTCTGTTTGAACCTTTATATTGTCTTCAACTTTCTATTTTATTCATACGCAAACCCCTTCTTTGTTTGTTGTATGCAACTATCTCTTACTATTAAGTTAAAAGATACTTCGTGACAAACTTGATTTGTCTTTGCTTAATTGGACTTTAAGTAATAAGATTGTTTGTAACGTAAATGTTGTGTTTTTGGTTTAAATTTATGGTTAAATGTATAAAAAAGGTTGTTCTCTTCTGTTGTTTATCATTATTTGGAGACGAAGAAGAAAAGAACATACATCTCTTTTATGGTATAACAATCATCGATTTGTTTTGTCTACATACTACATTACCACTTATTGCTTATAATATTATCAAGTAGTAGTATAATTTAATTAACCAGAAGAAATACATATCAAATACGATTAATTAATATGTATAATGCTAACAAAAAAAAACGAAACGATATTCCCACCTACTCAGTTTGTAATGAGAACATCGTGAAAGACAGCAGGTTTCTTGGTAATTGGAGCCAATTCCTGAAATAATTCAACATCCAGACAATAAGTTAAAGCTCTTTTTCTACTGTGGTACTGGAATCGGACTCCATCACTACTATTTACCGACTCTAACCGCACCATTTTCCACTCGGATCTTTTAAAAAGCGATAATTTCCATGACGCTTATCTGAGTTCTAAGATGTGCATTTTTCTTTGATGATTGGCCACAAAATTAGTGTGAGAGAGAGGGAGAGAGAGAGGGAGAGAGAGAGAGAGAGAGCACACCTCAACTGCAGCAGCTAAACCAAGGATGGTGGCTTCGGCCCAAGGTCTTCCCATTATTTGTAATCCTATTGGAAGCCCTTCCTTATCATACCCAATCTGCAGGGGTCCCCATTTTCCATATATTAAATGAGAGAGAGAGAGAGAGAGAGAGAGAGTGATTATTAATCACAAAAGAAGATATGGTTAGTGACCAACGCGATAGATCTACATTCTCTTGATATATGTACTGATAATACAAGAATTGCTTACCGGGACAGATATGGCTGGGAAGCCCAGGAGATTTGCAGCTAGAACAAAGCGCATTAAGTAAGCTGCAAAAGAAGCAATCTCAATATCACAAATTTTAAGACTTTTGATGTAAATATATATATATATATATATATAGATATTTTCACCTATACATATATATATATATATATATATATATATAAATTTACACCCAAAAGTGAAAATTTTGGAAGTTCTGTTTAATAAACCTGTCACTTGAATATTGGTTTCTCCATTTTTTAGAGCATCAGGGGGTATCACAGGAGCTGTCATACTGTTTGTACAATATAACATTTCACAGAGTGAGAGAAGTTCAAACAATCAAAATAGAAGTAAATATGTGTCTGAAAAACATTGGAAGTAAATGTTCGTTAATATATCTTTACAATTGGGACTCTCAATCCTCTAAATAGTGCTTCAGAAACTAAAACAAAAAAAAAGTTTAATATGATATGAGTTATCTATTCATGGGATTATTTTACGTACCCAGTTGTAGGGGTCACTATGACATCAACGTTTTTGAAGATACGCATGTGATACTCCATCAATCTTCGTCTGCAACAAAGAATTTCCAAATCAATTTGGGCATAAGGAAATGTTGTATGTTGTAGCTGAAGCAATCATCTGCCCACAATCCTAAATTCCCAGTAATCAAACTTTATGTACAAACTGTTACAGACTTAAAGGCATGTAATACAGTTACCACTCTTGGCAGGTTTTCTGGTTAAAGCATGTGATTCGTGGGAAAATCATATGTGATGTCTGCTTTAAGAAATCAGGCCTTGGCAGTTCTTGCAAAAACTTAAGGAACCTCACTTAGTTAAACTTAACTCTCTAAGTGTGCAAAAACTTACATTCCCATGATTGAAGGCAAAAATGAAAGGTTTACATTTGTTAATTGTCATTTACCTAAGACACTGGGCAGCAATGTAGTCTGAAGCAGAGAATGACCGGAAAATTGCAAAGCTGGTGCGAGTATCATAAGTTAGTTTTGAAATTTTCCTGAAACATAAGACAATGGAGAGAATGGTTAGACTTCTTTCATATTGAAACCGAAAAAGGTTTTTTAAGGTTTACTGCTACTGAAATTAGAAAAAATCTTAGACATACCCAGCCTCACAGTAAGGAGTAAGAGAACACAGTGTTGCAGACCCGATGGACACAACATGAGCTGCACGCATCTCTTCCAGTTCAGGAACCACTATTTCCACTACCTACGATAGTACCATATAGAGATTGTAGCAGAAACAATTTCTTGATAAAGAATCCGTACAATGAAAAAACCTATTCAAATGATCAGCTTACTTCACAGCCATGATTGTTTGATAGGAGCTTAAGGATATCTTCGCATTTGTCTGAGATGTCACTTGAATTTACGTCATTAAACCACTGAACCGATAAAAACAACGCACTAAATATGCCACTGAAAGGTAAAACCCTACTCAGATCAACTAGCAAGGATAGAATATCACCGTTGTATATTTCCCTAGTCGTAGAGATCCTATAGCATTGCCTCCGTTGTGAGACAATAACTTCGGAAGACAGGGTGGGGTCTATAGATATTGCAAATACCAAATCATAAGGTAACATATTGCAAGACTATATGCCATTATCAGTTGAATACGTAGCACACAGTCATCAAGAAGTGCATGAAACTTCTTTTTTTTTTTGTGAAATCCTTGTGGCTCAGTAAGTAATAGAAATATCATGCTTTCTTGGGGACAGAAGATGTGTATAAACTGAGAAACTTCTACAAACGACTAAATGTCAAACTTCTTCATAAAAATTTATAGAGTGCTGAATAAAATTTATTTTGGCTGAAAAGTTACCGGATTCAAATTGATTTTATCAGTAGATGAAGAACCCAAGATTGCTGCATACCTGAAAAACACACAAAGCCAGATTAGCCAACATCCAGGTTTATCCAAAGATCAGACATCAGAATAGACAACATGTGGTTTTGGTTTGAACAGCTTTGTTTTTCTTGTTGCACCTCTGCTCACTATTTTTTGGATGCTTTGCAAAAATATCGAGAATTTGAAAGAATAGAAAATAACAGCAAAACATTCTGAAATGCCCTGACTTATTCCCCTCTGAACAAAGAAAAACTTACACCAAGAAAGCATCTTCCAGAGATGAGGCAAGTGGACTAATTACTTCGACTGTTCCACCTTCGCATAATGACCTGTGGAGATGACAATGGCCGAAACAGAAATTAAGTGCCATACATATCACAAAAAAAAAATTCAAACCAATGTGTAAATAGTTATCCACTGCAGCATATAAGGCTGGCAATGGACCAAGTGTCGCTTCTCATAATTTTAAACAACAAAATTTCAGCAGTTAGCTTGTCGGTACAATATCACTAATATCTAAACTTTTAGAGCACCAAACGAAGAATTCATCAGTAGTTAACAGTTACCCTTACGAGCCTGACTAGTTTCCCAGCAACAATGAGTATTCAGTATTTTGAAAACATGTGAAGTTATGTAAAAAGAGACGTCTATGGACCCGGAATTTTCTGTTAAGAATCCAGATTCTCTTTACTCTAGTCTTACCCTGTCATATCTGTCCGACCATATGTTGTTTTCAGTCCCGTTACACCACAAAGTGATGCAGGTATGCGAACAGAACCTGCATTTCCAGACATGACTCAACATAGAAGGTATGTAGATCACAGGTCAGATCAAACAAATCAAAATAACTTTGATACCTCCACCATCTGTTCCTAGAGCAGCTGAACATAGTCCAGAAGCAACAATGGCTGCTGAACCTGAGGAAGATCCGCCTGTGTACCTTTCAGGTGCGTGTGGGTTTCTTGTGGTTCTACAATGCATAACAAAACAATAGCATTTCTCGTAAAAGTAAGATACGTTTTCTCTGATGTGTGCTTACCCATAGTTTGAATTGTTTCCTGTGGTCCCCATGCCTAATTCATGCATATTTGCCTTGCCAAGTAAGATTGCACCACAACTTCTCAGTCTTGAAACAACTACTGAATCCTTCTCCACAGAACGATCTTCATGCAGCCATGTTGTTCCACCTATTATGAAAAGCTCTATGACAGGTCTGTATTGCCTGGAAATATTTTGAATAAAATACAAGAATGACGTATTCACCCTTTGTCGGATGGGGCAAACAATCAATATCGTCCTTGATTGTCACAAAAATTCCATCCAAAACAGATATTGGGTTTCCTACACAGTTCACGGCCAACATGATCAACACAGATCTCTACAATCCGTCTAAACCTGACTGAAGCTGACACTCCAAGCAAATAAGAAATAGTTGCTGCTGTCATGATCTGAATCTGGTAATGCAAATAGATCTCGGATTCTGCATCATTACCTTCTTCAAACCTCTTTGTAGAAGCTTCAGCTTGCTTTCTGACTTCATTAGCATCAAAGCTAATAAAAAAAGGTGTTGGAGGCTTGTCATAGCTAAACTCCTCTGTAATTGAGATTATTTGTTTTGCTACCTAGCCATCAGCAACAAGATTCTCTGTTTGTACCCAAAAAAAAAATGAGAAAAACTGAAAATTAGGACGACTAACCTCAGATGGCGTTGTCAGCTTAGATCTATAAGAATATGCATAATCACGTATCTTCCAGTACCGGAAGGGTGACCTTGGATCTGCGTGCAAGCTATGAGAAGGAACATATTGAGGAAGACACTTCAAGGCTGTTTCCAATCTGTCTATAGGGCTTTCATCTTCGCCAACAATGACAACATCAAGCTCCAATTCTAGTTTAAAATCATACGCACAATCATCTTTGAGGTTGATAAAATGATTACCAACGGAAGTAATCTAACACAAATTTTCATATGAGTATACACAAATGAATGATAAACAAATAGTAAGAGAATAAGGGAGAAAGACCAAGAATATACTCTGAGATGTGAACTCCGGTCTAAACATGGGCTCCTCTGGTATGACTGTGTTGCGAAAAATCTGCCAATCACAACAAGGAAAAGCACATACTATGTCTCATTTCAAAATGTACGAATATTGACTATCGAAAACCCTGAGGACCAATAACAAAGGCAAATAATCATAAAGACAGTCTGATCAAAACAGACCTTGGTCATGCCATTATTCTTCTTCAATGAATCTACAATAGATGAACCTATAAATGGCGCTTCCAGCATCTTAACGAATAACTTGAACAAAAAGCCAGTCAAATGAGGGGCTGCAGAATTACAGAAACCCATGTAAAAGGCACAACACTCATTCTTCAGCTAGCCCACAATATCAAATTTGCGTAGTATAACCGAACCTTTGATGTCTTCTTCTTTGTATTTGACACCAGCAAGATCAACCTCACTTGCAGGTTTCATGACCTGATACTTACCCATCTACAAAGTATCAAGCAAGAAAAAAAGACATTAAGTTAAATTGATCTCATAGATAACACGTCACTGTTCTATAAGTTAAGCACTGAAGAATCACAAACAAAAAAACGATCAATCTGTTCTGAAGTTTCTTCCCCTGACATATAATCCCAAATTCCAGAATAAGAACAAATTCGAAGGAAAAAAAAAAAGATAAAGGCGACGAAACTGATGAAATTTCCGAGAACCACAGCAAGAGAAAAACCACGGCGCGAAAACAAAACCTGCTTCGGCATTTAAGCATTCAGACGAAAGAGACCACGAGAACACAGAAATTCCCGAAAGAAAAAAAAACCTCCAGCAGAGTTTCAGAAACCCGAATCCAAGCGACCGAAGTAGTAATGGAAGATTCAGATTGCGAAGTTAAAGATGAACCTGAGAACGTTGATCCGATTCGAGCGGAAGTTTACTTAATGAAGCTCACCTTGCTTCGACGCCGATTAGAAGAAACCGTGCGGGATGAACGGTGAAGTTGTTGGAAACTTGAATGTTGACTTCAAATAGACTAATTTTTGTTACCGATTTGTTAGTTTATCGAACTTTGAACTTGTCCCGTTTGCTGAAATGTTCCAACGATGTTTCTCAGATTGTCGGCAATAATTTTTCACACATATCAAAATTTCTATATTGAATTGTAAATCAATTATATTCTAATTGTTTTTCTTGGTTTATTCAAATCGAAATTTTGATTCGTTACATAACATATGACCATGAGTCAAATCATTTATCTAAAGAATCAAATAATGGAAAGTTTTGGCTGAAATGAATTGGTGTTCGATTAAATACATAATTTGGTTGGTTGAATTAATCAAATAAAGACCACGAGGTACGACTTGATTACTGACTGATCTAGCAACATACATATACTATTAGAACTATATGGATTACTGAATTTTGGTCATATGAATATTCTAATCTAACGAGACATTAGTAGAAGACGAAACCTAATTTGTTTGATAAACTACTACTAAAGATTTCGGTTCGAAATAAAACATCAAAACACTAATGATCAAGTCTCACAATCTATGTTTTTGTTTTCTTTGCGAATATATAAAGTTCTATACGAAATCAGTTTCGCTAATTCAAAAACATAAAATTTTGTCTTATCTACCATCAATCATGATCATCTTAGGCGTGCTGGTGAAATGCGTCTGCTATAAGTAAGAATAATCACAAACATTTATACATTTATCATAAGGTGCAAGTTGGCAATAAAATACAAGAACAAACAAGTCAGTAGGTGAATATACAGTGACAATGTTAAATTATCTCCAACCCTTTTATAATTACCTTCTAGAAGACTAAAAAATCCGAATTGTTGTTTATATCTTATTCTTCAGTTCTTGATATATCACTTAGAAAATTTAACTTTAAAATAGTGTATAATGATATAAAAATATATCACTTAGAAAACGATATAAAAAATAAAATAACATAGTGCTGATTGAACTACGTAGAAGCTGGACTTCTTCAACGTCGAAGTATCAAAACACTAGTTTGGTCCCACCAATGGTGTCCCCAAAGCCAAAAAGTCATATTAATCCATAGAGAGACTCAGCCAACGTCACGGACCGTCACACTATCTCATCACCGCATTAAACTCAAAATCCGACAGGACACGTGTGACAGAGCAGTAAGTTGTCAAGTTAACATTTTCCAATACCATCAAAATCACCGTTCCGCCATGATCAGTCGTCTCCATTTCTTTCTTGATTAAGGCACAAAAGGAAAGATAAGCGATTTCATTAGATAACTTCGCGAGATGGAGAAATTCTCGAACAACTCTTGTCCAGATTCTACTGACTCGTCGCCGAGATCTCGCGAGATCGATTTCGACAACCCGCCACCATGGGATGATCAGAACCAACAGCAGAGCTACAAGGTGAAGTTCATGTGCAGCTACGGCGGCAAGATTCAGCCACGGCCACACGATAACCAGCTTACTTACGTTAACGGCGATACGAAGATTCTTTCCGTCGATCGCGGGATCAGATTCCCAGTTTTAGCTTCGAAGCTCTCCGCCGTCTGCGGCGATGACGGCGGAGATATCTTGTTTAAGTATCAGCTTCCAGGTGAAGACCTAGACGCTTTGATCTCGGTTACTAACGACGACGATCTGGAGCACATGATGCACGAGTACGATCGCTTGCTTCGTATGTCGTCTAAGCCAGCGAGGATGCGTCTCTTCCTCTTTCCGGCTTTTTCCGCTTCCGGAGGATTTGGATCAGAAGGTTCGACTCAATCGGATCGGGATCGCTTCGTCGAGGCTCTGAATACGGTTCGTAGCCTTCCTGAATCGGCTAAATCCGTAACCGCTCCTCCGAATAATGCGGATTTTCTGTTTGGAACCGAAAACGTTCCAGCTCCGCCGCAGCCACCGCTTGAGGTGAAATTACCGGTTCCGGCGGCGCTCGAACCTCCTCCTTTATTCAATGATCCGCGGGTGATTCAACCGGATCACGACATAAATCCGTCGGAAATTCAACGACAGATGCAAGAATTTCAGAGGATGCAAATCAGGGACATGGAACAACAACAACAGCAATTACTTCAACAACAGGAAGCTGTATACAGAAGGAAGAGCGAAGACAGTCTACTGGAAACCGGAGGTTACTTCTCTCCGTCGTACGTCCAAAATCAGCCGCCGCAGCCGACAATTCCTCAAACCAATCCACAAGTTTCTCCGATGACCTTCTGGCAAGGGAACCACAATAATCCAGGAGTCGTGTTTCCAACAACCACACCGGGATTAGGATTACCGGAGCAGCCAGTATACATGATTCCATCTCCATCTCCAATTCCACATCCCGGAACTGTATACCAGACGCCACCGACACCGCAAGGCGTCATGGGACCAATAGCTACAGGACAAGGACACCAAGGTGGCTACTATCCTCCGGTACAACTAATGAGTTCAGATGTTTACCGAGAACAGCAACAACCAGCTTACAACGTGTCTCATCATCAGCCACCAGTAGGAACAAAGGTACAACAACAAATCCCTCCGGCTTTTACCTCCGGCCCTCCTCCACCGCAATACTCCGCCGTTCAACCGGCCCGGCAAGTCGTCTGTTTACCAGATACAACAGCTTATACTCAGGTAACTTACGCCGGAGGAATGGGAAAACAAGTTTACTATACAGAAGCACCACCACCTTCACAATTCCATGGAATTGGCTTACCTGTGACTGGTATGAACGAATTGAGAACTGGGCCGGACGGTAAGCTTGTTGCTATGAACATGGCACCCAAAGTTTCTTCACAGAATTCAGATTCGGCAATGGGATGAGACATTATGGTTTAATCAGATTATTGTTACCATTACAAAAATTTCATCATCATGTAGTGTAATCAAGGTTACTTTGATATATCTGGATGTCAGATAAATAATGTTCTCTTCTTTCCATAATTTACGTCTTTATAAACTTATGATGTTCGTGATTCTGCGCTTTCTACATCTCTGTCTTATTTTGGTGAATTCTGTCTCTTGTGCATCTGTTTGCCTTTTTTTAAACTTCCTTCTTTGTGTTTGTTTCCGCGAGTCTTTTTAGTTTTCATCTTTTTGCTGTCAACAATATAAGATAAATATGAAATTAAATTGTTCGATTGGACTTGTAATTTAAATTTATGGGTTGATTTTCATTAGAATTGATGAAAAATTAATCATTTTCTTGTGGAAGATCAATAGTTGAAACTCCATAATTGGATTCTTTACAACGATTAATATTACATACAACTCTTGTATATGTCGTGCCATATTAGGTAATTATAATTATGGATAAAATTATCAACTTTTTTAGAGCACAAACGAGTGTTCAATGAGTTTATTTAAAAAATACTAATAAAAAATTAGATAGTTTTCTCAAATGCATTCTCATTATATTTGCCAAACACTTTATTATCTAAAAACTTCATGTATTTTTTATTAATATTTTTAGAATATTGAAACTAAAAACTCAATAAAAAGACTTATTGAAAGTGATTTTAGGGGTAGGTGTTGTGTCAAGGGACAATATTAGGTCGGAAGTTTTGAAGTTGAATTTTTTGAGAGTCTTACGAAGAAAAGAGACAACTTTATTAACTCACATATGGCCATGTCATGAACCCATTTGTTGTATATTCCCAAATTTCTTCACTAAACGACAATCATTAAGCATCATCATTCATATTTGAATGCATATATCAATCAAAAAAACAAAACCCAAATAAAATTGAGATATCCAAAACAGCTGTCCAATGTCATATCAGGCGGAGAAAAATATAAACGCGTGCACACACACTTCTAACACAATCAAATCGGTTTATTTCGGTCATTTTATGCTAATAAACTTATTTCTATTCGTATTTTTTAAATTTTTCTAATTAAATAAACTATATTTTTCTTTTATAAATTAAACAAACTTTATAAATTATTATAATTGCAAAACTTATATTAATTTTTACACGTTAAATAACTAATAAATCTGGTTTTAATTCGAAAATATAAGTTTAATTTGGAATTATTTTAAAATTAAAACCAAATTTTCGAATTAAAATAAAATTTAATAACAAGTTAACGTGTAAATATTAACGGTATTTGTATAATTGAAATAATTTATAAAGTTTATTTAGTTTACGGATGAAAACACAGTTTATGTAACTTATGAAAAATCCGTACGAATATAAATAAATTTATTTGCATAAATTTATTTAATTGACGTAAGTAAGTCCAAATCAAATAAAATCGATCTTAAGAATTTGGGAAGTGTGCAATAAAAAAAATTGACCGTTTTAAATTATTTTTTAAAATAGATCCTTCTACTATAATTTGACCCTGTAAATATAACCAGTAGATGATAACTGAAAACAAAATCGTTGATTTATCATATGATCAAACATCTCTGGAGGACAAATGACAAAATGTAAAATCTTTCCGGTAACAGCTGTAGAAATTCAAAATTGGAAACAATGAATAGGGAAAATCCAATTCAAACTTGTCATTCAGATTCAACAAGTTTCTTTCACCAAAAAGACAAAAGAAAAAGGAAAACATGGTTTTCACCAGATGATCAACCACCTCTGGTGACTGTCGTTGTGGCTTTGTGTTAATGCTCGGTGTTCTTGAGTTTCGAGAACAGATCACCAAGTGCAGATTCACACGCTGTTTGACCGTCCGGTCCCAAACCCTTGAGGAGAGACTTGGTGAGTTTCAACGAAGAGACGGTTTGAAAGATCCTGCCACAGAATTTACGAACCTGAGCTCGCCTTGCTTGCTTATCAGGAAACTTTGCAACAAGCTCTTTAATCAAATGACTCAGTTTCTTCAGATGGCTCTTCATTGTTTTCTTTGAATCTTCTAGGGTATTTTCGTTTATAGGAACCAATGATCTTAGAGTTTCAGTGATCAAATCAAGAGCTTCCACTCTACGAAATTCAACCTTTGCATTCCCGCTCTTGTCCAGAAGAAATCCAAACAGTCGGTGTCCAATCCATGGTCTCCTTCTAAACACTTCCTCAAGAAACTCTATCTTCATTTGAGACTTCTTGGTATCAAAGTACCTGGAAAGGGCATTTTGAAACACATCCAAGATCTTCTCCAGTTCAGTTTCTGAGAATTTTTTCGAGTCGATTATCTTCAGAACCCAGTAAGTTGAGTTTTGGGCAAGGTTAGAGATCATTTTGTATCGGTTCCACGCAGCTGACTGCTTCTTCTTGGAAGGATCAACACCTGACTTCTTACTCTTGAATGGTTTTGCCGCCAGTTTTAGATTCTTATCCAATAAAGAAGCAAGCGCAAGCAATTCGATAGATTCATCCTTGGGAATCTCTTTAGCCTTGAAGATCTTCTTCTGGATGATACCCCATATACGCTGTAAAAGCTGCTGACTACTTTCTGCAGTGCTTGGGTTCACAAGTGCCTGAGCTAAGTTTAAGTACACTGTCATAACTTGAGGATTACCTGTTAAAACATCAATAATAACACAAAGTACAGAACTCAGTCGCGACTAGTATTGTTCATCATGGCACATTTTCTTATGAAACACTTACCTGGATTTTCATGGAGGTATATTTCAAGAAGGGAGAGGACACGTAATTTAAACAAAACAAGCTGGGACTGAGCAGTTTCGCCGCCAGCTTGATTCCTCTTCTCCTTGAATATCTGGGCCAGGTAGGTGTCCATGCGAAACATTGCATCGTCATCCATCCCATCATCATCATCATCAGAGTCATCAGAGTTATCAGAATTTTCAGGATCTCTGTCAACTGCCATAGGGACAACGCCAGTTACTGTTTCAGAATCATCAGTCTGCCCATCGCTCTCACCAGTCTCACCCATTTCCTCATTTTCTTCCTCTTCTTCATCTTCAATAGTTAGACAATCTTCATCATCATCGAGGTCCTCCGAGTCTTGGTCCTCCTGATGTCTAGCCGGTTTTAGATCTTTCTTGATCACTCGCAACATTCTCAGTAGTCCATCAGTGGTAACATCTTGACAGAAGTACTTGAATACCTATAAGAGACATAGAATCGGGAATTTCTAATATAATTTGACGTTTAGCCAATTGGTAACAATGAACCAAAGAATCACATAGACACTCATTTTAGCATCCAAGAACCAGAAACTTAAAATAGAGTAATGAGAGAGTTTTTTTAATTGTCGCTAGCTTATTACCTGCTCAATGGAAGAACGCATTGGAGCTGAAGAATGCGGCAGGAGAGAAAGTAATGTGTCCACCAGGACATCCATGACTGCTGGTTCGACTTCATCGTCTGCCTCACCTTCACCATCACTCTTCAGAAGATCAACAGAGGACTTGAAAGCTTTGTCACAACATGCTGAAAGTTCACTAGCAGCTCCAGCGAACTCTCCCGGATGGAGGAGTATTTGAAGCAACAGCTGAACGACTAAGTGCCTCAATGCATGAAATTTATTTGCATCAGCAGATAATCCACAATTCCTTTCCTGCTACACAGTAAGATTTCACAACTTAAACACAGAAGCATCATTATTTATGTCAGCAAGATTTCACTTTACACTTTACAGTAGTAGCATTAAAGCCAAGCCAGCATGGAATACCTCCTTTGAAAGTTTGCTTTCTGTTTCTTGTAATTCTTTGACTGCTTTTTCATCAGCTTCATTCAAGGTACGGAAGAGAGAAAGCGATGGAATATTCTGCAGAGTGCTAAGAAATCTCATAAAGTATGAAACAGGATCATCGGGCTGCTCCAGGCCATTCCCCTTACCTAATGGATTCTCAATCTTTTGAGAATTCGACAGCAACGACTGAAGCTGCTCAATGCACATTTTACAAAGAGCAGTGGAAGTAGCTGTCTTTGGCCACTTCAGTTTTTCCTGCAACTCAAATGACGTAACTTCAGTCCCGAGAGAAGCCAGAAATAAACCTTGAACAGCGAGAAATTTCAGGATCTGCTTTTGCACTCGCAGTTTCGCCTCGGGAGCCAATTTAGCATGTTTTAAAATGCCAGGGAGAGATTCAATGACCCAGCTTTTCAGAACATCTGAGTTTCCAGTTGTTCCAACTGAATCCTTCTCCTCGTTCGAACCTATCTCAGAATTATCATCTGTTGTTTGACTCTGATCTGAGTTCAGAGAGGAAGGTTCTAGAGTCCATTTCATACTTGAGGGTTCCTCAGGAACATGCTGTTCATCTACAAACAAGTTCATCAAGTTCTGCAGAAAAAGCGTGCAACCATCTTCAGTTTCGAACTCTGCAGCTAGATCTTTCACAGTTTTTGTACGCGTAACATTGTCAAATTTTCCTTCACTGTGTTTCTGAAGAGCCATTGTAACAGCCACCCTCTTGGTATCGTCGTCTTTCACCCAATCCATCAACTCCACGAGAAAATGGGTTGCAACTTTATGCAGCCAAGAGTCCTTCGTGGAGAGTATATCCACAAGACACTGAACAAATTTGAAGGACAAAACATGTTGGACGAAATTTACAGGAAGCTTTGGAAGAAGAAGAAGCAGGATATCGAATGCCAAATGTTTGCGATCATGAGATGAAGAAAGTAGGGTTCCTTCCATAAAAATTTGACAGAAATTGTGGATACTATTTGTGGCTTCTTCTTCAATGGGATTGGACTTGCGGTTTCGCTTTTGCTTTTTCGAGGAACTCAAAATCGAGGTGACATCTTCGCTTTGAACCACTGCATCCGGTAACAGCATATCACGAATAACAGACCATAAGCTATGAACACGTGGCTGACAGAAAGTAGATTCCTGAAAGTGTGCACAACAAAAACACAATCTCAAAACAAAATCTTAACATGTTCATTTATTCTCCATAGCAAAAAGATTGGCATGAATACTACCTTCAAGCAATTAGCAATGGCTGAGAGATGATCAGCAGAAAAAAACTTCCCAGAACTGAAAGGAACTGGTAGAAGCTTGCTAAATACAGGATGATCGACTGAAATCTTTTCATGGAGCTTAAGCGCTAGGAGTAAAGCATCTGGGTTTCCAACCTCAGTTGCTTGTTCAAACCATTTATGAAGCTCTGGAGCTTCCATAACATGAGTCACAACAGCTTCAGCAGGCAGCTGCACAATAATAAGATGGTATCATAAGACTTCACAGCACATTACGAATGGTATCATAAGAATGAACCTATTATACCTTCTCAACAAAGTCAAGAAGAACATGAACAGCTGGCTCCTGCAAGTATCGCTTTTTCGCAGCAAGACTAATAACAGCATTGGTAAATTCTTTGATGATCTGGGAATCTTTGTTAGATTGCCAATCTTCAATAAGTCTTCCAGATCGTGCTAGCGCACCATAAGCAAACAACCGACCCAATAAGCATTCTTTGACATCCTGTGTCAATTGCAAAAGTAAAGCATTTGAGTTTCTATAATTAAAAAAAAAACACGTAAAACGAAGGATAAAACTGCTACTTACTTGCCCCTTCATGGACGAAGAAACCGACAAAGAATCAGAAATGAGTTTCAGCAGGGATTCCACATTAATGCTAGAAATTATGCTAACATGTAATGTTAACCCCAAAGCAAATCCCTGTCTTGCACACTGTTAAACAAACATTAGCAACAGAAAACAGTGTTATCCAATAAGGAACTGACAGAAAAGATAGATCTTTGGGTACAGAACTGAGCCAGAAGGATACCTCTCTTGAAGAAGAGACTCCACGAATAAGCCTGCGTAGAGCGTATCTCAGTTGAGGTGCACAATTATCGAAGCCGTCATTCTTCTCAGCTTCAAGTATCAATCGTCCATCAACAGATTCCTTATCTGGTAGCTTCTCGTATTGCATCTGAATCTCCTGCAGCCTTGATACCAACGACGCAGCAGCTTCTTCTCTAACAGAAGCATCAGAAGAAGCCAAATCCCTGAAATAATTAAGCGGTAGCTCCGACAACGTTCCAGTTACAGAAGTAGAGGAAGAAGCGGTGGCAAGACACGTTTCAGGGTCGTTGGAGGTTGATTCAGCAACCACAGGGTTTGGCCGCGAAACTCCACCATCTTTCTCCAGAGCTGCGCGTTTTCTCTCTTTGTCTGAAGCTTTCCTCTTCTTCTTCTTCTCCATGTCCTTGCCTGAACTCGCAACGCCAGGAGCCGCCGCCGTCGCTGCCGCACCAGCATCATCAGCATTAAGAACGCCTTTCATCTTATCAGTCCTTGATATCTTCTTCTTCTTCATAAACGAATCGGTCTGATTATTCTCAACATCCTCCGATGACTCCGCGCTACTTCTCTTCTTACTACCCATTAAAAATGCCAAAAAAAAGCTTTGATTTGCTTTGTCAAAGAAAAAAGACAAACCTTTTAAAAAAAGAGGTAAATTTGAGGAACGAAAACAAGAAGAAACCCTAGTCGAGGAATTTGGAGAACGGACTTAAAAGGGTTTTAGGGTTTAGAAGCAGATTCTGTAAATATATACCTGTCCCCAAATAATATATGTATTTTTCGATGGTTAGTGCTTGGGATTAATTTCGGCAGAGTTGTTCGTTTTCTAAAGAACGTTATCAATTAATTAACAAAAAACGTTATTAATTTAATATCTTTAAAACATTTTTTTCATATAAATAATAATTAAAAATATTTAAAAGTTTGAAAATCCAAAAACACCATTATAGATCTCACACATTTTCAATATATTCGTTAAAAATATTTCTAAAAAATATATTAAAAATTATTTATAAAAAAGTCATGATTATTTGTCTTGATATATATAAAATAATTTTAAATTACTAAAATATTTGTAATTTATAATTTTTTATTAATTTAACTAGAGAATTAAATATTATTCATTAGGTTCAAATAATATCAATTATTACTCTTTTTTTAAACAGTTACTCGCTTTTTCGTTAATTCACAGCAAGAAGAGTTATAAAAAAAACATTTTCATAGCCAACTATATAAACTAACAAATATTTGAAATTTAAGAATATTATATTATTTATTTTTTGAATTGTTAGTTATTATGTTAATGATAGTTTAAAGTTTATTTTAAAAATACTCAAGTAATAAGCAACAGTCAAAATATAAATCTTAATTTATTTTAATAATTTATCGAGGATAAATGCATTTTATACATAATTATTAAATATTCAAATAGAATGAAATATAATTATCATATTGATGAAAAATAATTATTACATGTTTCAGTCAATACAATTTTTAAAAATCTCATATAATAATTTTACGGAAAATTATAAAATATTTTATGATTTAAATTTTAAGCTACACAATATTTATATAATAAATATTTTTATACATCACTTTATCATGTTTAACAAAATTGATTGTTATAAAATATGATCATTCTAAGCGCAGGCTGAGTTACTACGTCGTTATAAGTCTTGTTTCTCAGACATTATTATTTGAGTGGAAAGATGGGTTTATGGTTCATGTGGCAAACCCAAAAACCCAATTTTCATAAACGCAAGTTAAAAATTATCCTTTTTTCTGAATAGACCCAGCCCAACAATATAGTGTAAGCCCAATTTCACCCAAGAACCAATTTGAGCAAGATTAAACTGTCAACCAAAAAAGAGATTACTATTTTATTACTTCATTTACTATGGTAAAAAGGGATGATCTTTATAATTGTATAATATGTCAAAATTTCTACAATCATCTAATTTATAAAATATGATATGATTTTCTTTTCACTCATTACATAGCATCAAAAATAATTTGTAATTTTCTCTATTTGGGCCACTACTAATTATAATAACAATAATAAAGTATGATTGGTTAAACATCAAATCCTCAAAAACTTTTTAACAAATTAATATTATCCTAACATGTTAATAATAAAAATGTCATGATGTGTCAACACCACATCGAGTTTCACTTTAAATATATAAAAAGGTTTAAGTTACTAGAATAATTACAATACATGTCATTGATATTAATTTGGTTAGATAATACATGTCACTGATATTAATTTAGTTAGAAAATATAATTTATTCAACTAACCAAAAAATACTATTATATTTGCCAAAATAATAATTTTTATTTCTTTCAATTTTTTATACGTTAATTTATAAATAATTTCAAATAAATATAAATAGATTTAAGTTACTATCATACCCTAATATATTATTTGAGAAACATTTTAAGAAAATAACCTTACTCGAACGTGTTATTAACAGAAATACCATGCTGACGTGCAATCACTATAGTAGATTTCAAATAAAAATATAAATGAGTTTAATTTATTAGAATAATTACAATTATATCATTGTTATTAATTTGGTTATAAAATTAATATATTTTATTAAACTAACAAAAAACTATAAATTTCGTATAAAAATAATTATTTTTCTTTTTTATTTATATATACAAAAATTAATATTAAAAGTAATTTTAAATAAAATTTAAAATTATATAAAAATTTAATTTATATTTACTAATAAAATATAATTTATAAATATTTTCCCGGATATAAATCTAGTTATAATTAAATCGATAGTGCTTCATATAGTTGACTCATAAGAGCCAATCAATAATTCTTGTTAAACTAATCAAACCCCATTTATATTCTCTCTTTACATCTACAAATAAAATAAAACAGAAAAGATTTGTTCTTAGTTGAATCTCACGTAAAGATTCCTTCTCTTCCCTCTCTCTCTCTCTTCTCACTCATACGCATAGACAAACAAATTCATAACCTCTTAATCGGAATGGGCCGAATGGCTATCGCCGAAGAATTCACCGACGACGATACATCTCCGATCGAAGAAGTCCGTTTAACGGTAACAAACACAGACGATCCGACACTACCGGTTTGGACATTTAGGATGTGGTTATTGGGTCTAATCTCATGTTCTCTTCTATCTTTCCTTAACCAATTCTTCTCGTACCGAACAGAACCACTTGTAATAACTCAAATCACAGTTCAAGTGGCTACACTTCCCATCGGTCATTTCCTGGCCAAGGTGCTACCTAAAACTCGGTTTGGGTTACCCGGATTTGGATCGAGGCGGTTCTCGTTAAACCCAGGTCCGTTTAACATGAAAGAACATGTGTTGATCTCAATTTTCGCGAATGCGGGTAGTGCCTTCGGATCCGGATCGGCTTATGCGGTTGGGATCGTAACAATTATTAAAGCTTTTTATCGCCGGAATATTTCTTTTATTGCTGGTTGGCTCCTTATCATCACTACTCAGGTATTCTAACTTTATTCATTTCCTTACGCTTTTATATAATTTGTTCTTTATTAAATATGAAGTGGAACTGATGATTTGCAATAGTGATGACAGTTCTTAATTTACGTTTGACTATTCATATTTTCTTTTCCATAGTTTTAACATTATGAGTCAAATTCGTTGTCAACTCTAAAACGCAGATTTTAATTAAAGAACTTCTCAAGGTGACAAAAAAAAAATTAAAGAAATTCTCAAGATCCACTAATGGAATTTTGAGAAGATTTATTTAAACATGTTATTGATATTTATTGTAAAAAAAAGGATTTACCAAAATTGTAGGTATTGGGATATGGGTGGGCTGGTTTACTGAGGAAATACGTAGTCGAACCGGCTCACATGTGGTGGCCTAGCACTTTGGTTCAAGTCTCACTGTTTCGGTGAGTTTCCTACTCTTAATTATTAGCTTAACTAGATTCATACCTACGCCATACGAAAGAAATAAATATTCGCAAATTATAATTTATTAATAAATATAAATTAAATATTTATATAATTTTAAGTATTTTTTTTGTTAGTTTAATAAAATATATTAATTATATAATCAAATTAATAACAATGATATACTTGTAATTATTCTAATAAGTTAAACTCATTTATATATTTATTTGAAATTTACTTTAGTGATGACACGTCAGCATGATATTTCTGTTAATAACACGTCAAAGTAAAGTTATTTTATTAAAATGTTTCTCAAATAATGTATTAGGGATTACGATAGTAACTTAAATCTATTTATATTTATTTAAAATTATTTATAAATTAACGTATAAAAAATTTAAAGAAATAAAAAGTATTGTTTTTACAAATGTAATAGTATTTTTTGGTTAGTTGAATAAATTATATTTATTCTCAAACTAAATTAATATCAGTGGGATGTATTGTAATTATTCTAGTAAATTAAACTCTTTTATATATTTAAACTGAAACTCAATGTGATGTTGACATGTCAACATAATATTTTTGTTATTAACATGACAGGATAAAGTTACTTTATTAAAAAGTTTCTCAAATAATATATTAGATATATATATATATATATATATATATATATAATGAAAGAGATATGGAAATCAATATGTTGGAGAAGATATAAATTTCAATTTTAACCTAAAGTAAAAATACAATTTTTATTCCTTATGTTAACATGCGTCGAATACCAGTATAAATGCAAGCTTATCCATTTCTCTTTTCCCAAAGACAACTTATCCAAATCTATTTTCCCAAAGAATTACCGTATAGTTTGATTTGGTCCTTGCACACTCTCATTGACTTTTCTCTAATAATTTCAATATTCACACCATTTGTCTTTCGTAGTCTGAATCTCTCCCATCGATTTGGTTAGTATTGATACATCATGTAGATAATGGTTTCCAGAATTTAAAGCTTGAGATTTTCTTATAAGTCAATATAGAAATTATAGTATTGTCTTATTTTGTTGGGAAATTGTATAATTGATGGAGAATGAACTCTTTCTTATCCATTTATACAAAATAATTTTATAATGAGTAAGTATGAATCCATGTGATTCAAACTGTAGACATGTCGGTCTTTTCGTGTCTTTGTTAGTAAGACTTCACTTATTCATTCCGTGGTCTACAAGTTGATTTACACTTTCACATTTCACAATCATGACAATTGACAAAGGAAAACATATAATAATTGTTTACTTTTAGAAATCAATAATTTTATTTCAAAAATTAGATTTATATAGAAATCCGAAAGAAAAATATTCGCAAATTATATAATATTATTTATTATTAAATATAAATTAAATATTTATATAGTTTTAATTTTATTTAAAATTATTTTTAATATTAATTTTTATATATATAAATTAAGAAAAAATAATTTTTTTTCGAATTTAATAGTATTTTTGGTTAATTTAATAAAATATATTGATTTTCTAACCAAATTAATAACAATGTCATATATTGTAATTATTCTAATAAATTAAACCCATTTATATATTTATTTGAAATCCGATTGATAACAAAGCATCATAATATTTAGGTTAATAACATCACAATAAAATTATTTAAAAAAAATATTTATCAAATAATATATTATACATGAGCGATTTAAGTTAATAAAAACAATAAATGGAGTTATTGTCTTAGTGATTTGAGTATATGGCTGTGGTGGAAGGTTGCACATGGTGGGTCAATGCATATTTTCTATTCAATTCCACAGATAATTAATGAGATATTACGAAATTCTTTAGATATTTTGTTATTTCCTAGATAATTAATGAGATAACTACTAATATGCTATAATTGTATATATAAATACATACGTGATGATTTTGGTTTTTTTTTTGTTAATTAATGAAAAAAATTTGCACGTAAATCAATTAAGGGCATTGCATGAGAAGGACGAGCAAAGGATGACAAGAGCAAAATTCTTTGTAATAGCATTAGTGTGCAGTTTCGGATGGTACATATTCCCTGGCTATCTCTTCAACACACTTACAAGCATCTCATGGATTTGTTGGGCATTTCCAAAATCAATCACTGCTCAACAGATTGGTTCGGGAATGAGAGGTCTTGGTCTTGGAGCCTTTACACTGGACTGGACCGCAGTTGCTTCTTTCTTGTTCAGTCCACTCATTAGCCCGTTCTTCGCCATTGCTAATGTTTTCATCGGTTATGTTCTTTTGATCTACATCGTGTTGCCTTTAGCATATTGGGGATTTGATTCTTACAACGCTACGATATTCCCTATATTTTCATCGCATTTGTTCACATCCTTTGGTCACAAGTACGATATTCCTGCCATCGTGAATAATAAATTCGAGATAGATTTAGCTAAGTATGAGCAACAAGGCAGGATCAACTTGAGCATGTTCTTTGCTCTTAGCTATGGGCTTGGTTTTGCAACCATTGCTTCTACACTCACTCATGTAGCTCTCTTCTATGGCAGGTTAAATTAAAGCAGCTTAACCAAAAATAATTAATGTATATATTGTTCTTGCATCATACTAATTAATGTATATAATGAACAGAGAAATTTCCGAGAGGTTTCGAGTTTCGTACAAAGGCAAAGAAGATATACACACTAGGTTAATGAAGAAATATAAAGACATACCTTCATGGTGGTTTTACTCAATGTTGGCAACAACAATTCTTGTCTCTCTTGCGTTATGTCTTTTCTTGAATGATGAGGTTCAAATGCCTTGGTGGGGACTTGTGTTTGCAAGTGCTATGGCTTTCATCTTCACACTTCCCATCAGTATCATAACTGCAACAACTAACCAAGTAAGCAATATATATTGAGTAATTAATCCATGCATGGTTAATTTGTTATATTTTTTCAACGGTTTTGCAGACACCGGGCTTGAATATAATAACAGAGTACGCAATGGGAATCATTTACCCTGGACGACCTATCGCAAATGTATGCTTCAAAGTCTATGGATATATGAGTATGGCACAAGCTGTGTCTTTCTTAAATGACTTCAAACTTGGTCACTATATGAAGATTCCACCAAGATCCATGTTCTTGGTTCAATTCATCGGTACAATTCTTGCTGGAACTATCAACATAACGGTCGCATGGTGGCAGTTAAATTCTATCAACAATATATGTCAAGAAGAACTTCTACCTCCCAACAGTCCATGGACATGTCCCGGTGACCGTGTTTTCTTCGATGCATCGGTCATTTGGGGATTGGTTGGACCAAAACGGATCTTTGGCTCTCAGGGAAACTACCCGGCCATGAACTGGTTCTTCCTTGGTGGAGCGATAGGACCGGTAATAGTGTGGTTATGCCACAAAGCGTTTCCAAAACGTTCTTGGATTCCACTTGTGAATCTCCCGGTTCTTCTAGGAGCAACCGCAATGATGCCACCCGCGACCACTGTGAACTACAATTCATGGATTTTGGTCGGGACAATATTCAACTTCTTTGTGTTCCGGTACCAGAAAAGTTGGTGGCAAAGGTATAACTACGTGCTCTCAGCTGCGATGGACGCTGGTGTAGCGTTCATGGCGGTTTTGTTGTACTTCTCGGTGGGGATGGAGGAGAAGAGTTTGGATTGGTGGGGAACAAGAGGTGAACATTGTGATCTAGCAAACTGTCCAACCGCTAGAGGTGTAAGTGTTGATGGTTGTCCGGTTATATGATCATATGTTTTATTTGTGTTACAAAGAATGTATGCGCATTAACATTTAACTAGATTCATATCCACGCCATGCGTGGGAAAAATATTCGTAAATTATATTTTATTAGTAAATATAAATTAAATATTTATATAATTTTAACTTTTATTTAAAATTAATTTTAATATTAGTTTTTGTATATATAAATTAAAAAAGAAAAATAATTATTTTTTACGAATTTAATAATATTTTTTTTGTTAGCTTAGTAAAATATATTAATTCTTTAACCAAATTAATAACAATGATATATTTGTAATTATTCTAATAAGTTAAACTCATATATATATATTTATTTAAAATTTATTGTAATTATTTTGTTAATACCATGTCAAAATAAGGTTATTTTATTAAAATGTTTCTCAAATAATATATTAGGGATTACGATAGTAATTTAAATATATTTATATTTATTTGAAATTATTTATAAATTAACGTATAAAAATTTAAAGAAATAAAAATTATTGTTTTTGTAAATGTAATAGTATATTTTGGTTAGTTGAATAAATTATATTTATTCTCTAACATTAATATTAGTGGCATGTATTGTAATTATTCTAGTAAGTTAAACCCTTTTATATATTTAAGCTGAAACTCGCTGTGGTGTTGACACGTCAGTATGGTATTTTTGTTATTAACACGTCAGAGTAAGGTTAGTTTGTTAAAAAGTTTCTCAAATAATATATTAGGGATTATAAGGTTGTTAACCCAAACTTCAAAAACGAACAAAAACTAACATTGTACTAACTTAATTTTCGACTATAAACCCTACACAAAGCTAAATTCTTTTGTCCAAATTATTTTCTTTCTTTCTTTTTATGTGCTTTCCTAAAAAAATTAGAGTTGAGTTGTTAAAAGGCCATAGGGGGCATTTGAAACCATGTTTGACAGTGCTATCACAACGATAAAGCTTTTTTTTTACCAATAAGGATTTATTTGATTATCAAGTCTTACAAACGAAAACCCATAAGACTTCAAACTTGCAGCTTCTGTCTCTGGAAATGAAATATTTGTCATTTGACTGATATCCAAATTCTCAGCATTTCAGAGCTGAATAATGTTTAGATAGGCAAATTAAGAAATGAAAATTTAAGCACCAATCACAGAACCAGAGTTCTTCTTGCACTCAGACAACATGTCCATGTAGAACTGACACTTGCTTATCTCGCTTCCATAGCTGCTGATGCACTGCATCAATAACAAAAATAAAATACAAAATCAGTGACATAGCCACTAATGCTATTTAATGATTCACATCATTCTGTTTTATTGCTTATTCCATCTAATTTAGTGTTTAGCAATAGAGCTATCACTGAGCTTTCATCCATTGTTTAGCAGCCGATGTATGCAAATATCTTAGGCTAAAGATAAGAATGAATTCAATCAAATGTTTGATCATGCATTTTCAGCTCCCACGCACTTCGTATCTCGACAAATAACAAAATAAAGACTGAAATGAGAGTATGAGAATATAGATTCCACACTTACATCTTGGAAAGCCTTAGCATGAATCTCACAGGAACTAGAAAGCATGTTGCTTGCAGCAGGAGCTGCAGATGCAGAGGCAGCCTCAACAGCTTCATGCTGAATGGTTCGTGGGCCCATCAATGAATCAACAGCCCTATGTGCAACTGCACTTCCGGTACCAAAAGCCATACCTAATTCCCAAAACACAAACAAACATGTCATTAAATAAGACTCCCGACAAAACAGTTTTGGTCTAGACAAAAAATGCTTAAAATTTCAATTGATGAAAGACAAATCTGGCGCATTTACCCTGAGCTATGGTCGAACCAATGCCGGAAAGCATGCCACCACCACTGCTCGACTGAACTGGAGCTGGAGGAGGCGCACGGTGTACTGAAAGAAAAACCCAGAAAGAAATATTATAAACATGAAAGTGGATTTGATTGAATAGTCATAACTAAAAGCCACCAGACATATCGGAAATTTAGTTTTACCAGGTTGAGGCGCCGGGCTGCGTGCAGCAGCAGGGCGAGGACGAGGAGCAGATCTTCCTGCAAACAAATACAAATGAGACGAAAAAATCACAAATAAACCTCCTCCTTTACTATCACAAAATCGACATCTAAATTCACAAAAAGAAATCGAGAAATGAAACGAAACAACACCGTGTCACGAATTTTCAACAAACTAATACGACTAATTGTTTAGACTATTTTACTTTATGATGGATATCTTCGATCGACCCAAAATATCAGAGGCGGCAATCACACAAAAAAACGATAAAACGTTGGAACCCTAAATCGGTGATACATGCATAAACATGGGACTAGGACCACGACAGTTCGTCATAAAATAATATAGATCTGAAAAACGGGAAGAGAAGCCTTACCACCGGAGCTACGGCGACCCATTTTGATAGAAAGACGGCGAAGAAGTGAAAATAGAATGAGATTTGGGGGAAATATTGGAGATGGCAAAAAGCTAATATGCGGCCCCAAACCTGGAGGCGGTTATTTATAAAAGGGAGACGGAGTCAGCAATCAGACGAGGTCAAGATCACGCTGGAATGTCCACGTGTATGATTCTAATTGGTTGTAAGTGTTGGCTGTTTTCTTTTGTCACACTAATTTATCCCTAAACCTAAATAAACCAAATTTGGGCTTCGTTTCAGGTCCAATAAATTCTCTCCCTTTCTATAGTGTCACAGATCCATCAAGATATATATATATATATATTATATTTTTAGAAAACATAAATTACAAGATAAAATTAAAAATAGCATTTACAAACGTGTAAAATAAAAATAATGGCTTAGTGTTTTTTTTTACTAGAATACTACCGGTGCTATATACACAAATTAAAATTAATATTTTAAAATTTTTTATTATTTGAATAAAAAAATTATAAATATATTTTAATTTAAAATATTATATATATTATAAAAAAAATAATATTACTATTATTATATATTATTCAAATAATATTACATTATTTTATCGTTGTTTTTGCGACACGGTAATCAAAAATACATTTATAAAATTTTTAGTAAAATATTTGAAACATGTTTTAAATTAAATTAATAAAATTAGTAGTTTTAATTAGTTTTGTTATGTTATGGAATCTACTTATATATAGAGTAGTCATACTAAAAAATAATTATTAGTTATTCAAATTTAATATTACAAACAACTGATATAATATAAAATTTTATTTACAAATATATTGATTGTGTTAAGAAACATAAAAAAATTGAGTGATATAATTTTTATATGATTTGTGATTTAGATATGCCGACTATATTCTATAAAACAATTATTACTACAATATATTGATTTTAATTATTGAGTTAAAAAGTAAAGTTGCATATAATAAAAAAATAGAATTAAATAGTGTTAATGAAATTTCTATGTCTATAAAAATTCGACATATTTACTTTCTTTATATATGTGCACAATAATTAATTATTTATGTAAAAAAAATCTTCTATTTTAAAATTGGCTTGGCAAGTAATTAAATGTGTAATTTACTAACTCAAAATTTTCTAATTTTTGAATCTTCGTATATTTGAAAATTAAATAGTGTTTGGAAACTCATTAAATTCTATAATTAATTTATATAATTAAGATGTTTAGATAATAAAATAAATAATTTATATTTGAAATTAAATTAATTAGTAAAATTGTTAAAAATGAATACGGTGATGACAAACAATTTTCATTTTTTTTTTAATATATAGTAGATATAACATATAATATATATAAGCTCCACCACATCTTCCGATTCCGACCCTGCCTGGCTAGTTACAACTATATGTATCATCCTCATCCTTGGATGATGACGAACAAAACGTGCAATACAACACAACAAACACTAGAATCTACATGGACTCAAATTTCAGAGTTTTCGCTTTTTTGCACATGAAATCTGAAATCTCAATTTGCATTTCTGTTAATTAGACAACTAATTGTGAGTTGATTAAGAGTAGATTAGGAGTGTTTTTTTTTAACTCAGATTAGGAGTGTTTTATAATCTTTTATTTCGTTTTGTATAGTAGTTTTCCTACAGATGCAAGGAAGATTTTCAGAATATAAGGCTATAATAAAGTGAAGGGTTTTACAAAATCATCAGTGGAACTCTGTTAGTAGTGTTTGATTTTGGAACTTATATTAAAGTAAAAAAAATTATGTAAATTTTCTAGCATTTCCTTAGCTAAAGAAGGTGAGACAAGCTGAGAAAAACTACCAGTCTAAGTACTGTGGAAGCAAGTTTCAGCAGTCGAAACTAGAAACTGTATAACTCATTGTTTGCAAGAATTTTCTACCACGAAAATACGTGACACCACAGTTTTTATAGCATGACTCTTCCTCTACCTCCTTTCAATCACATCTCAATTCTATGTAGTAATAATGTGGAGAAGAACTTTTCTTTAGAAAAGATATCAAGCTGATTCCATCAAAGTGTTAATCCCAATACTTAAAATGAAAAAGATGTTTGTACAAGATTTCAAAAGATCCAAACTGATGAAAAGGTTTTAAATAAAACAAGAAACAAGTGGGAGATTGTTTTTTGTTTCCTGCATGGTAAAAACTGTGTGGTTCTAGTTTAGGCTGTATTTTTTAGACAATGATGTTTAACCTGTAAGGATGAAGGCGTGAAGGAGGTTTTGAGCAGCCTGGGTTTGATCAGGTGACCCTGATATGACAATGATCGTGTCACTTGTTCCTAGAGAAGGTTCATGGACTATTACCCTCGCACCCGATATCTGATTAATAAACATCAAATGGTATAAGGTATGCTTAAGCGCTTAAGGCAACCAATGTGGGTGTGTTTACTTCATGTTTATGACACTATCTATTTGGTTTGTAGCTGATCATACTACATATACCAAGATTCCGTTTTTAAACAACGACTAATTTGTAACACTGAAAACAAGGGTGTATTATACACAATGGTTCGAGAATATCAGAAAAGCATGGAGTTTTCGTGACTCTAAGACCTAGATTAGTGGTAGACGGATGATTTGCAGCACTTAAAATTATATGGATTTTGTTTCTGCATGCTTTCTTTTTAGTAAACCTTAGGAGTTCATTTCTGTTTTATTTTCAGCCGTTACTGATTCTTGGTATATAGTTTCAAGGACTAAGAGCAGCCAATAGAAACTAAAACCTATTGCTGCTCTTGTGGAGCAAATAAATTACGGCTTAATCTCCTTTGGGTGACGCTATGGGGACAACCAATAAAAGATTTGTAAACAAAAATTTGTCTTACCTGTCTCAGTTGCTCCAGATTGTAGCCATGCTCTCCATACACAAAGCTCATAGCATTTTCTGGGACTCTAATTTCTACAGTCGTGTTTGTAACGATGGCAGATTTTTGCCCACTGGAAAAGATCAAGCCAGCATGTAAGTTACAGAAAGATCAGAGCAATAAGCTAATATACTTTGCGCTTTTATGGTTGTGCTTTTACCTGCCAAGTACAAGGCCAGGCCGTGCAGAAGATAATCCACCACTAGCGTCAGATAAGTCTATTGGAGCTGCCGATGGCTGCAAAAGGACTATTTATATCAGCTACAGAAGTTGAAATAGAAGCAAAAACTTAGTCTTTGTTAACTTTGAGGAGCGGTACAAATGTCCCAAATCGGTATGTGAAAGGGCAGATTTAATCCTCCAAATCCCTCAGCGAACATTAAAAAGTACTTATGCTAACCAGAAACTAGAGAATGTGAAAATACAGAGGGACAGAGACACACCGCGGAGGCCCGCAAACGAGAAGCAGCCTCAGTTAAGTGATGGGAGATATCACTGCGGTCCATAGTGGACCGCCTACCAAAGTTAGGAGAATAGCCTGCCGAGGAATTAAACCTATCAGGAAACGGGTCTTCTGGTCTTATGTAAGGATCTGTGCCAACAGGTCTTGAATAGTTAACTGATGAATGAGACCCATTTAAAAAGGAATCCTCAGATCTTCTGTGCAGACTTGAAGTGGTGGTAGGTGGATGACTCAAGGATTGATGAGGCCCAATAGACAGAGGATAATCTGATTGTCTGTGGTAGATTCTCTCTGTAGTTAAGGTGGAGCTGTTCTTGGTTACAGAATTTTTCATTAAGTTGGAGAAAAGACTGTCTCGAAGCCTGCTCGTTAGATGGTAAATGGCTTCTCTCACATTTGGGAACTCTCCTGAAATCTATTGCCCAGCAAAGAATGTAGAGTTAGCAATGATGAAAACCGAATTTCACAGTGTCCTTTAAAATTCAAAAGTTCAAAAAATTCCCAAATTTAAAGAAACTGGAAGAATTTGATACTTCAGTTTCTTTCAGAAAATAACGATACTATATACCAAAATATTATGAAAAGCGTGCAAGATGAAGCTCTAACATTTAGCACTGGTACCAAATTATGCTTCACAAATCATGAGAGATAGTCATGAGCACATTAGATCTTTTAACCAACTGGAACCTTGCAATTGGAATATGTACCATAACCATAAGGTCAACAAGTGTACCTGCACAACTTGATCATTCTCTGAGACACATTTTGGGTTCTGCTCAACTTTCAAAATTTGAATTGCAGCCCCAGTGGTTTTCCGCATTTCCGAAACTATGACACCTCCTTTTCCCAACAAACAGCCAATCTGACTTGTTGGGACCACAAGCCGCGCAGTTATAGATGTCCTTGAGCCATTATCTAGAATTTTTTTAGTAGCTAGCTCAAATAATCTAGAAAAAACAAGGAGAATAGCTTTCTGGGCCGGCGACCTTTGACATTCAGGGTTCTACATAATGAACAAGCAACAATTATCACACAAGGCTAGTAAATAGATAGGAAAATCTTACAAAAGCATCCATGAAAATGGTACAATATTAAAAAGAGCAACCTCTGGTGCAGAAACTGCAATCAAACGTTCTTCGCAGTCAGCAAGCGTATTTCCCACATTTATGAAGGCACCTGTCTCGCTATGAAGCGTCTTGATAACTTTACCCCCTGTTCCGATAACTCCACCGGCATTTTCAGTGGAACAAAGGATCTTAAAAACCACTTCTTGGTTTCCTACTTCCACTTCTGATAAAGCTGGTTCCATGGCGGTAATGTTAGTCATTGAGGCAGAGGTAGTTATGTTGTGAGGATGTGTATCTAGAGTGGAATTACGATGTGCAAGAAAATCTGCACTTGGTCGGCGAAGAGTTTCTTGGGGGAACGTTTCAACATGCCTTCCAAACGCATCACGTGGAACCATCTCGATAGGTCTATGCGAAGAATCAAGAGAATCATGCACCTCTCTACGCTGTCGGAAAATATCTCCCCTGACAATATCCGAAGGCCTGTATAATGTTTCTGGAGGAACCATATCAATATGCATGCGTAAAGCATCTTGCCGTGCCGCCTCAATATGCCTGTGTAAAGCATCTTGCCGTTGCACCTCAATATGCCTGCATAAAATTCCCTGAGGAACCACCTCGATATGCCTATGATGCAAAGCATCACGAGGAATCACATCACTAGGCCGAGTGCCCCGAGGAAACATGTCAACTGTTCCTGGTCTATAGTCATAATTTTCAACGTACTTAGGAAAAGACTCCTGAATAATTGTTTCTATGGGCCTATGTGAAGATGCTTGGATCTCTTTTTCAAGGGGTCTGTTTCCGACCACCCTTATCTTGTTAACCAATTGACAATCTTGCAGGCAGCGGGAGACAGATACAAGAGCTCTCTTCACAGAGAGAACATTTCCTTCAATCTGCCACGTAATATTTTACTGAAGATGAGAATTATACAATACAATCTGCAGAAACAAGCATCGACAAAATGGTATTCCAAGCTTTCAGCTAAACTTTCTCTCCAAATAGAAGTTCATAGTTCTATATGACGCATAAAAATGTTTCAATGACAAATAAAAAACTTAGAAAAGAAACTGCGTAATCCAAGGTCCTAAAACCGAAATGAAAGTAATCTTAACCCCCCAAATTAACAGATTAGATGCAAAATTGAGAACTTGGCAAATTGCCTTAGAATTTGATCAATTTCAATTCCATCTTTAAACAATAAACCATTAAGAAACACAATAAACCAAAACACAAGCTCGTACCTCCACCAACTCGTCCTCAGTGTCAGCGCAAATCGGCAAATTCTCAGTCCGTATCGCAATTTTGCAGTCAGTTTCTTTTCTAATGCTCCCCACCATTTGACCACCCTTGCCTATCACGGCACCCGCATGGCTAGACTCAATCAACAATCGGCACACGACCGTAACACTATCCGCTTCCGCCGCTAAAACTTCGAAAACCCTAATCAACGCTGCTTGTACTTTAGATACCTCAACTTCCTCCTCCTTCTCTTTCTCCGCTTCTGCTTTTCCATTGATATGAACACCCAATTTTACCCTAGACGACGAATTCACTTGTGCAATGATCGTGATTACCCGATCCGGAGACCCAAACGGAGGTTCCTCGACCCGTATCTTCGCTCCGGTTGACTGTTGGAGCTGTTTGATCAAGCTTCCAGATTTTCCAATCACTGCACCGACCTGCGACAACGGGCAGAGCAATCGAAACGACGCGTGCCCCACCGGTACAACCAGAGGCGGGAGCAACTGCGCGTGATGCGTCTTTACCCTCTTGGAAGATCCGAATCCTGAGCCTTGATCGACCACTCCGGATCTCTTCTCTGTAAGATAATGACGCTCCATGACTTCTCTCTCTCTCTCTATCTATCGATCAAACCTTGTCACGTCGGTTCCCGGCGAAGAGATTGTCAGGAGACGTCTTTCGAACTTAAGTCTCTAGCGCTAAGTTGCTAATTGCGTCGGAAAAGCCTATTGATACCGCTGCGTTAAACGCCGCCGTTCCAGCTAGGTAGTTTTTTTTTTTACCTGTAAAACGCGAATCGGAATCTGATCAAACCAAACTGATATATTAAAACTTGATTTAAGAATTACAAAGAAAAGATCTGTTAGACCAAAGTACATGACTTTATCTAAAACAGTTATACTGCATATAAATAAGGATTTAAACAGATCACCAGTGAAGAAAAAAAGAGAAACAGTTTATTTAGAACCTTTTTTGGTATAGTTTATTTTACTCTCATATTAAAACATGCAGGAGAAGGACGAGCAAAGCATTACAGGAGCAATATTGCAGCTTAGGATCATAGTCTCTGGCTACATCTTCACAACATTCACAAGCATCTCACGGATTTGATTTATGTTGTAACACATGAAATGAAAACAGATGAACTGTTCAAACTTCGTAGCCAGGATTCACAGTCTGCTGCACATCTCCATAGCTCTCAAGCTCAGCCACATCCTCTAGGCTCCCAAGAAAGAGAGGCAATCTCTGGTGAAGTTTCACTGGCTGTATCGAAAGTATCTCTCTCTTTCCATTAGAAGCTTTACCACCAGCTTGGTCCACGAGAAAAGCCAAAGGGTTTCCTTCATATACTAAACGTAGGTGATCTCTTGGATTCATAGCTACTCCCCCGTATAACAGAGTCCTGTGAAGATCAGCCACCAGGGAACAAATGTACCGCGCTGAGTATTTCTTCGGGTTTTGACCTTTGCCTTGTCGCACTGCATCAATATAGTTCCTTAAACCTTCTGGCCAATCAAAGTACCTGGCATCGTTCACTGAGTATATTTGTCCTGTTATTGATGATACAAGGAGCAATGATCAATGCAGGTTCTCTAGAGCCATGATTAGGGATGATTCAATGCATCAATTCAGTTCAACCGGTTCTGTTAAACCATGATATTTACAGTAAAAATGAAGCATATGTGCCATTAAAAACTATTTACCTCGATTAGGGATCTTAATGTTTTGATGGGTAAGAACGAATTCTCCTGTGGAATGATCAAGTGTGAAGGCATGTGTTCCGGATCCAAGACTAATGCAGAGTATCGTGGCTGACGAGTAGAGCACGTAACCGGAGGCTACAAGCCTGCTTCCTCTCTGCAGAGAATTGAGCTCAGCTTTCTCTTCGACTGGTAAATGGTCAAGTTCAGCGAGTCGATTGTAAATCCCAAATATAGTTCCCGTGGGTATTGAAGCATCAATGTTACGTGATCCATCTAGAGGATCTACAACCACAACGTAAGGAGCATCATCTTTTATCCAAGTGGGACTATCGTTTTCTTCGGAAGCCATTACTGCTACTTTTCCTGAATTTCTAAGAGAGGACAAGATGATATCGTTCTGCAAGAACAAATCATGCATTGTAATATTGGATCTTGATACGAGAGCATGAAAAAAAGGTAAAGAAAAACACAGACGGAGATAATATCGAGCGGCTTGGGCGCATCTCGGTCTGATCCGATAGAGGAGTTGACAGAGAGCTTTCCAACTGAAGAATTGAAAGGAGAAGCTACAAGAGAAGCTATTCTTTTGCAAGCATGTTGTAAGTGGTAAAGCAACACAACAAGGTCGTCTCCTACATTTTTCTCTTCTCTCCCTCCTCCTCCCCCATTACCTATCACAGAAAAGATTCACTGACAATTTAGGAAACACAAAACTAAAAACTTCAATCAAAGCTCTGTATATAGATGAATCCTCAAAACCCATCCGTAGTTTTGTCTCACTGGGATGATTCTCAAGATTTATCTTACACAACTAAGCACATTTTAGATGCTAAATTCAGGAATATTTCCAATAAATTCCGGGGTTTTAGACATAGATTGACACAGAACACAATCTATCGAGACATGGGCTAAGTATGCTCCGACAGAGCAGTGGTTTGTTACCTGCAAAATCTACGAGAGTACAGTATCCATCATCATCATCACCGATCGAAGTCGTACGAGCGGCGAGGAACTTAAATGAAGCAGACTCACGGTGAGACGCCATCACGCGGCGGTTGTTACCGGCGATCGGAGAAGAGAGAATAGAAGCTTTGATTTGTCTTAGGGGGTAAAGATCGAGGCTTGGCGGGGAAATTGAAGTTGGGTAAGGAGTTATAATCAGAGATTGCATAATTCTCTGGATTTAGAGCATCCACGAAACTCAATCTCATCTGGGTACGCTTCAAAATCCCGGATAGCTAAATCAGGGGTGACGAATTCCATAGTCCACAGCATTGCCTTCCGGTTAATTTCGGAATTGGGTTCCGTATAAGGTTATAACCGGTTCGGTTATAAAAGCAGAGTAAGGACCAAAAGCATCACCTTCTTCATCCATATAAACAGAGTTTCAGTTAGTGATGATTTAAATAAAAGTTCTTTCTTTCGAAGACATAAATTTAAGGAATTGTTGGAAAATTTTTCTTCAGAAGAATTCATTTGGAGCGTTGGTCCAAGACCATTTTAAGTTTGAAGTCTGGCTTAATTTAACTTGCCAAAAGATCGACAATTCAACATAGGCTTCGTATCTTGCAAACATACTAAATCTCCATGTGTCTTTGACTTTCAGGCAGAGATAGAGATCAATGTCCGAGATCAAAACCCATATTTGTAACGGGACAAAGACGACGTGCGAAGCATCCGGTGCAGAAAAATCAGAAATGACTTCGCCAGAAACACCTTTTTGAGCTTTTTTCACAAAACTAAGATGGCGATGATGTTGATGAAAAATAATGATCGGTTTAGTAAATTGATCCCATAGTTACTCAAATCAACTGTCGTAAGGTTTCCACATTCAAAGAAAGACTTAGGGATTTCTGCTTCAAATTAGGTAAGGCCATTAATATTTCTGATTTTCCACGAAGAGAATCTTACAAACTCATTATTCTCAATTCTAATGTTAGAGAGATCGCTAAAGATTCATGCCGTTTTCAAGGCAATGAACGAAAAGCGTTACTCCACTAAACCTTGTTCATTGCCTTTCTCGCTAGAAGATATCAGCACCTATATCAGATTCTTGCAATCATAACCACAACAAAGCCCGACCATATCGAATTATCGATTATCATAATCAACTAGATTCATACCACACTATGTATATACAAATATTTGTAAATTATATTTTATTAGTAAATATAAATTAAATATTTATATAATTTTAAATTTTATTTAAAATTACTTTTAATATTAATTTTTGTATATACAAATTAAGAAAAGAAAAATAATTATTTTTTACGAATTTAATAGTATTTTTTGTTAGTTTAATAAAATATATTAATTATATAATCAAATTAATAACAATGATATACTTGTAATTATTCTAATAAGTTAAACACATTTATATATTTATTTGAAATTTACTTTAGTGATGACACGTCAGCATGGTATTTCTATTAATAACACGTGAGAGTAAAGTTATTTTATTAAAATGTTTCTCAAATAATGTATTAGAGATTATGGTAGTAACTTAAATCTATTTATATTTATTTGAAATTATTTATAAATTAATATATAAAAAATTTAAAGAAATAAAAAGTATTGTTTTTGCAAATGTAATAGTATTTTTTGGTTAGTTGAATAAATTATATTTATTTTCTAACCAAATTAATATCAGTAGTATGTATTGTAATTATTCTAGTAAATTAAACTTTTTTATATATTTAACCTGAAACTCCATGTGGTGTTAGACACGTCAGTATGATATTTTTGTTATTAACACGTCAGAATAAAGTTATTTTGTTAAAAAGTTTCTTAAATAATATATTAGATATATATATATATATATATATATATATAATGAAAGAGATATGGAAATCAATATGTTGGAGAAGATATAAATTTCAATTTTAACCTAAAGTAAAAATACAATTTTTATTCCTTATGTTAACATGCGTCGAATACCAGTATAAATGCAAGCTTATCCATTTCTCTTTTCCCAAAGACAACTTATCCAAATCTATTTTCCCAAAGAATTACCGTATAGTTTGATTTGGTCCTTGCACACTCTCATTGACTTTTCTCTAATAATTTCAATATTCACACCATTTGTCTTTCGTAGTCTGAATCTCTCCCATCGATTTGGTTAGTATTGATACATCATGTAGATAATGGTTTCCAGAATTTAAAGCTTGAGATTTTCTTATAAGTCAATATAGAAATTATAGTATTGTCTTATTTTGTTGGGAAATTGTATAATTGATGGAGAATGAACTCTTTCTTATCCATTTATACAAAATAATTTTATAATGAGTAAGTATGAATCCATGTGATTCAAACTGTAGACATGTCGGTCTTTTCGTGTCTTTGTTAGTAAGACTTCACTTATTCATTCCGTGGTCTACAAGTTGATTTACACTTTCACATTTCACAATCATGACAATTGACAAAGGAAAACATATAATAATTGTTTACTTTTAGAAATCAATAATTTTATTTCAAAAATTAGATTTATATAGAAATCCGAAAGAAAAATATTCGCAAATTATATAATATTATTTATTATTAAATATAAATTAAATATTTATATAGTTTTAATTTTATTTAAAATTATTTTTAATATTAATTTTTATATATATAAATTAAGAAAAAATAATTTTTTTTCGAATTTAATAGTATTTTTGGTTAATTTAATAAAATATATTGATTTTCTAACCAAATTAATAACAATGTCATATATTGTAATTATTCTAATAAATTAAACCCATTTATATATTTATTTGAAATCCGATTGATAACAAAGCATCATAATATTTAGGTTAATAACATCACAATAAAATTATTTAAAAAAAATATTTATCAAATAATATATTATACATGAGCGATTTAAGTTAATAAAAACAATAAATGGAGTTATTGTCTTAGTGATTTGAGTATATGGCTGTGGTGGAAGGTTGCACATGGTGGGTCAATGCATATTTTCTATTCAATTCCACAGATAATTAATGAGATATTACGAAATTCTTTAGATATTTTGTTATTTCCTAGATAATTAATGAGATAACTACTAATATGCTATAATTGTATATATAAATACATACGTGATGATTTTGGTTTTTTTTTTGTTAATTAATGAAAAAAATTTGCACGTAAATCAATTAAGGGCATTGCATGAGAAGGACGAGCAAAGGATGACAAGAGCAAAATTCTTTGTAATAGCATTAGTGTGCAGTTTCGGATGGTACATATTCCCTGGCTATCTCTTCAACACACTTACAAGCATCTCATGGATTTGTTGGGCATTTCCAAAATCAATCACTGCTCAACAGATTGGTTCGGGAATGAGAGGTCTTGGTCTTGGAGCCTTTACACTGGACTGGACCGCAGTTGCTTCTTTCTTGTTCAGTCCACTCATTAGCCCGTTCTTCGCCATTGCTAATGTTTTCATCGGTTATGTTCTTTTGATCTACATCGTGTTGCCTTTAGCATATTGGGGATTTGATTCTTACAACGCTACGATATTCCCTATATTTTCATCGCATTTGTTCACATCCTTTGGTCACAAGTACGATATTCCTGCCATCGTGAATAATAAATTCGAGATAGATTTAGCTAAGTATGAGCAACAAGGCAGGATCAACTTGAGCATGTTCTTTGCTCTTAGCTATGGGCTTGGTTTTGCAACCATTGCTTCTACACTCACTCATGTAGCTCTCTTCTATGGCAGGTTAAATTAAAGCAGCTTAACCAAAAATAATTAATGTATATATTGTTCTTGCATCATACTAATTAATGTATATAATGAACAGAGAAATTTCCGAGAGGTTTCGAGTTTCGTACAAAGGCAAAGAAGATATACACACTAGGTTAATGAAGAAATATAAAGACATACCTTCATGGTGGTTTTACTCAATGTTGGCAACAACAATTCTTGTCTCTCTTGCGTTATGTCTTTTCTTGAATGATGAGGTTCAAATGCCTTGGTGGGGACTTGTGTTTGCAAGTGCTATGGCTTTCATCTTCACACTTCCCATCAGTATCATAACTGCAACAACTAACCAAGTAAGCAATATATATTGAGTAATTAATCCATGCATGGTTAATTTGTTATATTTTTTCAACGGTTTTGCAGACACCGGGCTTGAATATAATAACAGAGTACGCAATGGGAATCATTTACCCTGGACGACCTATCGCAAATGTATGCTTCAAAGTCTATGGATATATGAGTATGGCACAAGCTGTGTCTTTCTTAAATGACTTCAAACTTGGTCACTATATGAAGATTCCACCAAGATCCATGTTCTTGGTTCAATTCATCGGTACAATTCTTGCTGGAACTATCAACATAACGGTCGCATGGTGGCAGTTAAATTCTATCAACAATATATGTCAAGAAGAACTTCTACCTCCCAACAGTCCATGGACATGTCCCGGTGACCGTGTTTTCTTCGATGCATCGGTCATTTGGGGATTGGTTGGACCAAAACGGATCTTTGGCTCTCAGGGAAACTACCCGGCCATGAACTGGTTCTTCCTTGGTGGAGCGATAGGACCGGTAATAGTGTGGTTATGCCACAAAGCGTTTCCAAAACGTTCTTGGATTCCACTTGTGAATCTCCCGGTTCTTCTAGGAGCAACCGCAATGATGCCACCCGCGACCACTGTGAACTACAATTCATGGATTTTGGTCGGGACAATATTCAACTTCTTTGTGTTCCGGTACCAGAAAAGTTGGTGGCAAAGGTATAACTACGTGCTCTCAGCTGCGATGGACGCTGGTGTAGCGTTCATGGCGGTTTTGTTGTACTTCTCGGTGGGGATGGAGGAGAAGAGTTTGGATTGGTGGGGAACAAGAGGTGAACATTGTGATCTAGCAAACTGTCCAACCGCTAGAGGTGTAAGTGTTGATGGTTGTCCGGTTATATGATCATATGTTTTATTTGTGTTACAAAGAATGTATGCGCATTAACATTTAACTAGATTCATATCCACGCCATGCGTGGGAAAAATATTCGTAAATTATATTTTATTAGTAAATATAAATTAAATATTTATATAATTTTAACTTTTATTTAAAATTAATTTTAATATTAGTTTTTGTATATATAAATTAAAAAAGAAAAATAATTATTTTTTACGAATTTAATAATATTTTTTTTGTTAGCTTAGTAAAATATATTAATTCTTTAACCAAATTAATAACAATGATATATTTGTAATTATTCTAATAAGTTAAACTCATATATATATATTTATTTAAAATTTATTGTAATTATTTTGTTAATACCATGTCAAAATAAGGTTATTTTATTAAAATGTTTCTCAAATAATATATTAGGGATTACGATAGTAATTTAAATATATTTATATTTATTTGAAATTATTTATAAATTAACGTATAAAAATTTAAAGAAATAAAAATTATTGTTTTTGTAAATGTAATAGTATATTTTGGTTAGTTGAATAAATTATATTTATTCTCTAACATTAATATTAGTGGCATGTATTGTAATTATTCTAGTAAGTTAAACCCTTTTATATATTTAAGCTGAAACTCGCTGTGGTGTTGACACGTCAGTATGGTATTTTTGTTATTAACACGTCAGAGTAAGGTTAGTTTGTTAAAAAGTTTCTCAAATAATATATTAGGGATTATAAGGTTGTTAACCCAAACTTCAAAAACGAACAAAAACTAACATTGTACTAACTTAATTTTCGACTATAAACCCTACACAAAGCTAAATTCTTTTGTCCAAATTATTTTCTTTCTTTCTTTTTATGTGCTTTCCTAAAAAAATTAGAGTTGAGTTGTTAAAAGGCCATAGGGGGCATTTGAAACCATGTTTGACAGTGCTATCACAACGATAAAGCTTTTTTTTTACCAATAAGGATTTATTTGATTATCAAGTCTTACAAACGAAAACCCATAAGACTTCAAACTTGCAGCTTCTGTCTCTGGAAATGAAATATTTGTCATTTGACTGATATCCAAATTCTCAGCATTTCAGAGCTGAATAATGTTTAGATAGGCAAATTAAGAAATGAAAATTTAAGCACCAATCACAGAACCAGAGTTCTTCTTGCACTCAGACAACATGTCCATGTAGAACTGACACTTGCTTATCTCGCTTCCATAGCTGCTGATGCACTGCATCAATAACAAAAATAAAATACAAAATCAGTGACATAGCCACTAATGCTATTTAATGATTCACATCATTCTGTTTTATTGCTTATTCCATCTAATTTAGTGTTTAGCAATAGAGCTATCACTGAGCTTTCATCCATTGTTTAGCAGCCGATGTATGCAAATATCTTAGGCTAAAGATAAGAATGAATTCAATCAAATGTTTGATCATGCATTTTCAGCTCCCACGCACTTCGTATCTCGACAAATAACAAAATAAAGACTGAAATGAGAGTATGAGAATATAGATTCCACACTTACATCTTGGAAAGCCTTAGCATGAATCTCACAGGAACTAGAAAGCATGTTGCTTGCAGCAGGAGCTGCAGATGCAGAGGCAGCCTCAACAGCTTCATGCTGAATGGTTCGTGGGCCCATCAATGAATCAACAGCCCTATGTGCAACTGCACTTCCGGTACCAAAAGCCATACCTAATTCCCAAAACACAAACAAACATGTCATTAAATAAGACTCCCGACAAAACAGTTTTGGTCTAGACAAAAAATGCTTAAAATTTCAATTGATGAAAGACAAATCTGGCGCATTTACCCTGAGCTATGGTCGAACCAATGCCGGAAAGCATGCCACCACCACTGCTCGACTGAACTGGAGCTGGAGGAGGCGCACGGTGTACTGAAAGAAAAACCCAGAAAGAAATATTATAAACATGAAAGTGGATTTGATTGAATAGTCATAACTAAAAGCCACCAGACATATCGGAAATTTAGTTTTACCAGGTTGAGGCGCCGGGCTGCGTGCAGCAGCAGGGCGAGGACGAGGAGCAGATCTTCCTGCAAACAAATACAAATGAGACGAAAAAATCACAAATAAACCTCCTCCTTTACTATCACAAAATCGACATCTAAATTCACAAAAAGAAATCGAGAAATGAAACGAAACAACACCGTGTCACGAATTTTCAACAAACTAATACGACTAATTGTTTAGACTATTTTACTTTATGATGGATATCTTCGATCGACCCAAAATATCAGAGGCGGCAATCACACAAAAAAACGATAAAACGTTGGAACCCTAAATCGGTGATACATGCATAAACATGGGACTAGGACCACGACAGTTCGTCATAAAATAATATAGATCTGAAAAACGGGAAGAGAAGCCTTACCACCGGAGCTACGGCGACCCATTTTGATAGAAAGACGGCGAAGAAGTGAAAATAGAATGAGATTTGGGGGAAATATTGGAGATGGCAAAAAGCTAATATGCGGCCCCAAACCTGGAGGCGGTTATTTATAAAAGGGAGACGGAGTCAGCAATCAGACGAGGTCAAGATCACGCTGGAATGTCCACGTGTATGATTCTAATTGGTTGTAAGTGTTGGCTGTTTTCTTTTGTCACACTAATTTATCCCTAAACCTAAATAAACCAAATTTGGGCTTCGTTTCAGGTCCAATAAATTCTCTCCCTTTCTATAGTGTCACAGATCCATCAAGATATATATATATATATATATATATATATATATATATATTATATTTTTAGAAAACATAAATTACAAGATAAAATTAAAAATAGCATTTACAAACGTGTAAAATAAAAATAATGGCTTAGTGTTTTTTTTTACTAGAATACTACCGGTGCTATATACACAAATTAAAATTAATATTTTAAAATTTTTTATTATTTGAATAAAAAAATTATAAATATATTTTAATTTAAAATATTATATATATTATAAAAAAAATAATATTACTATTATTATATATTATTCAAATAATATTACATTATTTTATCGTTGTTTTTGCGACACGGTAATCAAAAATACATTTATAAAATTTTTAGTAAAATATTTGAAACATGTTTTAAATTAAATTAATAAAATTAGTAGTTTTAATTAGTTTTGTTATGTTATGGAATCTACTTATATATAGAGTAGTCATACTAAAAAATAATTATTAGTTATTCAAATTTAATATTACAAACAACTGATATAATATAAAATTTTATTTACAAATATATTGATTGTGTTAAGAAACATAAAAAAATTGAGTGATATAATTTTTATATGATTTGTGATTTAGATATGCCGACTATATTCTATAAAACAATTATTACTACAATATATTGATTTTAATTATTGAGTTAAAAAGTAAAGTTGCATATAATAAAAAAATAGAATTAAATAGTGTTAATGAAATTTCTATGTCTATAAAAATTCGACATATTTACTTTCTTTATATATGTGCACAATAATTAATTATTTATGTAAAAAAAATCTTCTATTTTAAAATTGGCTTGGCAAGTAATTAAATGTGTAATTTACTAACTCAAAATTTTCTAATTTTTGAATCTTCGTATATTTGAAAATTAAATAGTGTTTGGAAACTCATTAAATTCTATAATTAATTTATATAATTAAGATGTTTAGATAATAAAATAAATAATTTATATTTGAAATTAAATTAATTAGTAAAATTGTTAAAAATGAATACGGTGATGACAAACAATTTTCATTTTTTTTTTAATATATAGTAGATATAACATATAATATATATAAGCTCCACCACATCTTCCGATTCCGACCCTGCCTGGCTAGTTACAACTATATGTATCATCCTCATCCTTGGATGATGACGAACAAAACGTGCAATACAACACAACAAACACTAGAATCTACATGGACTCAAATTTCAGAGTTTTCGCTTTTTTGCACATGAAATCTGAAATCTCAATTTGCATTTCTGTTAATTAGACAACTAATTGTGAGTTGATTAAGAGTAGATTAGGAGTGTTTTTTTTTAACTCAGATTAGGAGTGTTTTATAATCTTTTATTTCGTTTTGTATAGTAGTTTTCCTACAGATGCAAGGAAGATTTTCAGAATATAAGGCTATAATAAAGTGAAGGGTTTTACAAAATCATCAGTGGAACTCTGTTAGTAGTGTTTGATTTTGGAACTTATATTAAAGTAAAAAAAATTATGTAAATTTTCTAGCATTTCCTTAGCTAAAGAAGGTGAGACAAGCTGAGAAAAACTACCAGTCTAAGTACTGTGGAAGCAAGTTTCAGCAGTCGAAACTAGAAACTGTATAACTCATTGTTTGCAAGAATTTTCTACCACGAAAATACGTGACACCACAGTTTTTATAGCATGACTCTTCCTCTACCTCCTTTCAATCACATCTCAATTCTATGTAGTAATAATGTGGAGAAGAACTTTTCTTTAGAAAAGATATCAAGCTGATTCCATCAAAGTGTTAATCCCAATACTTAAAATGAAAAAGATGTTTGTACAAGATTTCAAAAGATCCAAACTGATGAAAAGGTTTTAAATAAAACAAGAAACAAGTGGGAGATTGTTTTTTGTTTCCTGCATGGTAAAAACTGTGTGGTTCTAGTTTAGGCTGTATTTTTTAGACAATGATGTTTAACCTGTAAGGATGAAGGCGTGAAGGAGGTTTTGAGCAGCCTGGGTTTGATCAGGTGACCCTGATATGACAATGATCGTGTCACTTGTTCCTAGAGAAGGTTCATGGACTATTACCCTCGCACCCGATATCTGATTAATAAACATCAAATGGTATAAGGTATGCTTAAGCGCTTAAGGCAACCAATGTGGGTGTGTTTACTTCATGTTTATGACACTATCTATTTGGTTTGTAGCTGATCATACTACATATACCAAGATTCCGTTTTTAAACAACGACTAATTTGTAACACTGAAAACAAGGGTGTATTATACACAATGGTTCGAGAATATCAGAAAAGCATGGAGTTTTCGTGACTCTAAGACCTAGATTAGTGGTAGACGGATGATTTGCAGCACTTAAAATTATATGGATTTTGTTTCTGCATGCTTTCTTTTTAGTAAACCTTAGGAGTTCATTTCTGTTTTATTTTCAGCCGTTACTGATTCTTGGTATATAGTTTCAAGGACTAAGAGCAGCCAATAGAAACTAAAACCTATTGCTGCTCTTGTGGAGCAAATAAATTACGGCTTAATCTCCTTTGGGTGACGCTATGGGGACAACCAATAAAAGATTTGTAAACAAAAATTTGTCTTACCTGTCTCAGTTGCTCCAGATTGTAGCCATGCTCTCCATACACAAAGCTCATAGCATTTTCTGGGACTCTAATTTCTACAGTCGTGTTTGTAACGATGGCAGATTTTTGCCCACTGGAAAAGATCAAGCCAGCATGTAAGTTACAGAAAGATCAGAGCAATAAGCTAATATACTTTGCGCTTTTATGGTTGTGCTTTTACCTGCCAAGTACAAGGCCAGGCCGTGCAGAAGATAATCCACCACTAGCGTCAGATAAGTCTATTGGAGCTGCCGATGGCTGCAAAAGGACTATTTATATCAGCTACAGAAGTTGAAATAGAAGCAAAAACTTAGTCTTTGTTAACTTTGAGGAGCGGTACAAATGTCCCAAATCGGTATGTGAAAGGGCAGATTTAATCCTCCAAATCCCTCAGCGAACATTAAAAAGTACTTATGCTAACCAGAAACTAGAGAATGTGAAAATACAGAGGGACAGAGACACACCGCGGAGGCCCGCAAACGAGAAGCAGCCTCAGTTAAGTGATGGGAGATATCACTGCGGTCCATAGTGGACCGCCTACCAAAGTTAGGAGAATAGCCTGCCGAGGAATTAAACCTATCAGGAAACGGGTCTTCTGGTCTTATGTAAGGATCTGTGCCAACAGGTCTTGAATAGTTAACTGATGAATGAGACCCATTTAAAAAGGAATCCTCAGATCTTCTGTGCAGACTTGAAGTGGTGGTAGGTGGATGACTCAAGGATTGATGAGGCCCAATAGACAGAGGATAATCTGATTGTCTGTGGTAGATTCTCTCTGTAGTTAAGGTGGAGCTGTTCTTGGTTACAGAATTTTTCATTAAGTTGGAGAAAAGACTGTCTCGAAGCCTGCTCGTTAGATGGTAAATGGCTTCTCTCACATTTGGGAACTCTCCTGAAATCTATTGCCCAGCAAAGAATGTAGAGTTAGCAATGATGAAAACCGAATTTCACAGTGTCCTTTAAAATTCAAAAGTTCAAAAAATTCCCAAATTTAAAGAAACTGGAAGAATTTGATACTTCAGTTTCTTTCAGAAAATAACGATACTATATACCAAAATATTATGAAAAGCGTGCAAGATGAAGCTCTAACATTTAGCACTGGTACCAAATTATGCTTCACAAATCATGAGAGATAGTCATGAGCACATTAGATCTTTTAACCAACTGGAACCTTGCAATTGGAATATGTACCATAACCATAAGGTCAACAAGTGTACCTGCACAACTTGATCATTCTCTGAGACACATTTTGGGTTCTGCTCAACTTTCAAAATTTGAATTGCAGCCCCAGTGGTTTTCCGCATTTCCGAAACTATGACACCTCCTTTTCCCAACAAACAGCCAATCTGACTTGTTGGGACCACAAGCCGCGCAGTTATAGATGTCCTTGAGCCATTATCTAGAATTTTTTTAGTAGCTAGCTCAAATAATCTAGAAAAAACAAGGAGAATAGCTTTCTGGGCCGGCGACCTTTGACATTCAGGGTTCTACATAATGAACAAGCAACAATTATCACACAAGGCTAGTAAATAGATAGGAAAATCTTACAAAAGCATCCATGAAAATGGTACAATATTAAAAAGAGCAACCTCTGGTGCAGAAACTGCAATCAAACGTTCTTCGCAGTCAGCAAGCGTATTTCCCACATTTATGAAGGCACCTGTCTCGCTATGAAGCGTCTTGATAACTTTACCCCCTGTTCCGATAACTCCACCGGCATTTTCAGTGGAACAAAGGATCTTAAAAACCACTTCTTGGTTTCCTACTTCCACTTCTGATAAAGCTGGTTCCATGGCGGTAATGTTAGTCATTGAGGCAGAGGTAGTTATGTTGTGAGGATGTGTATCTAGAGTGGAATTACGATGTGCAAGAAAATCTGCACTTGGTCGGCGAAGAGTTTCTTGGGGGAACGTTTCAACATGCCTTCCAAACGCATCACGTGGAACCATCTCGATAGGTCTATGCGAAGAATCAAGAGAATCATGCACCTCTCTACGCTGTCGGAAAATATCTCCCCTGACAATATCCGAAGGCCTGTATAATGTTTCTGGAGGAACCATATCAATATGCATGCGTAAAGCATCTTGCCGTGCCGCCTCAATATGCCTGTGTAAAGCATCTTGCCGTTGCACCTCAATATGCCTGCATAAAATTCCCTGAGGAACCACCTCGATATGCCTATGATGCAAAGCATCACGAGGAATCACATCACTAGGCCGAGTGCCCCGAGGAAACATGTCAACTGTTCCTGGTCTATAGTCATAATTTTCAACGTACTTAGGAAAAGACTCCTGAATAATTGTTTCTATGGGCCTATGTGAAGATGCTTGGATCTCTTTTTCAAGGGGTCTGTTTCCGACCACCCTTATCTTGTTAACCAATTGACAATCTTGCAGGCAGCGGGAGACAGATACAAGAGCTCTCTTCACAGAGAGAACATTTCCTTCAATCTGCCACGTAATATTTTACTGAAGATGAGAATTATACAATACAATCTGCAGAAACAAGCATCGACAAAATGGTATTCCAAGCTTTCAGCTAAACTTTCTCTCCAAATAGAAGTTCATAGTTCTATATGACGCATAAAAATGTTTCAATGACAAATAAAAAACTTAGAAAAGAAACTGCGTAATCCAAGGTCCTAAAACCGAAATGAAAGTAATCTTAACCCCCCAAATTAACAGATTAGATGCAAAATTGAGAACTTGGCAAATTGCCTTAGAATTTGATCAATTTCAATTCCATCTTTAAACAATAAACCATTAAGAAACACAATAAACCAAAACACAAGCTCGTACCTCCACCAACTCGTCCTCAGTGTCAGCGCAAATCGGCAAATTCTCAGTCCGTATCGCAATTTTGCAGTCAGTTTCTTTTCTAATGCTCCCCACCATTTGACCACCCTTGCCTATCACGGCACCCGCATGGCTAGACTCAATCAACAATCGGCACACGACCGTAACACTATCCGCTTCCGCCGCTAAAACTTCGAAAACCCTAATCAACGCTGCTTGTACTTTAGATACCTCAACTTCCTCCTCCTTCTCTTTCTCCGCTTCTGCTTTTCCATTGATATGAACACCCAATTTTACCCTAGACGACGAATTCACTTGTGCAATGATCGTGATTACCCGATCCGGAGACCCAAACGGAGGTTCCTCGACCCGTATCTTCGCTCCGGTTGACTGTTGGAGCTGTTTGATCAAGCTTCCAGATTTTCCAATCACTGCACCGACCTGCGACAACGGGCAGAGCAATCGAAACGACGCGTGCCCCACCGGTACAACCAGAGGCGGGAGCAACTGCGCGTGATGCGTCTTTACCCTCTTGGAAGATCCGAATCCTGAGCCTTGATCGACCACTCCGGATCTCTTCTCTGTAAGATAATGACGCTCCATGACTTCTCTCTCTCTCTCTATCTATCGATCAAACCTTGTCACGTCGGTTCCCGGCGAAGAGATTGTCAGGAGACGTCTTTCGAACTTAAGTCTCTAGCGCTAAGTTGCTAATTGCGTCGGAAAAGCCTATTGATACCGCTGCGTTAAACGCCGCCGTTCCAGCTAGGTAGTTTTTTTTTTTACCTGTAAAACGCGAATCGGAATCTGATCAAACCAAACTGATATATTAAAACTTGATTTAAGAATTACAAAGAAAAGATCTGTTAGACCAAAGTACATGACTTTATCTAAAACAGTTATACTGCATATAAATAAGGATTTAAACAGATCACCAGTGAAGAAAAAAAGAGAAACAGTTTATTTAGAACCTTTTTTGGTATAGTTTATTTTACTCTCATATTAAAACATGCAGGAGAAGGACGAGCAAAGCATTACAGGAGCAATATTGCAGCTTAGGATCATAGTCTCTGGCTACATCTTCACAACATTCACAAGCATCTCACGGATTTGATTTATGTTGTAACACATGAAATGAAAACAGATGAACTGTTCAAACTTCGTAGCCAGGATTCACAGTCTGCTGCACATCTCCATAGCTCTCAAGCTCAGCCACATCCTCTAGGCTCCCAAGAAAGAGAGGCAATCTCTGGTGAAGTTTCACTGGCTGTATCGAAAGTATCTCTCTCTTTCCATTAGAAGCTTTACCACCAGCTTGGTCCACGAGAAAAGCCAAAGGGTTTCCTTCATATACTAAACGTAGGTGATCTCTTGGATTCATAGCTACTCCCCCGTATAACAGAGTCCTGTGAAGATCAGCCACCAGGGAACAAATGTACCGCGCTGAGTATTTCTTCGGGTTTTGACCTTTGCCTTGTCGCACTGCATCAATATAGTTCCTTAAACCTTCTGGCCAATCAAAGTACCTGGCATCGTTCACTGAGTATATTTGTCCTGTTATTGATGATACAAGGAGCAATGATCAATGCAGGTTCTCTAGAGCCATGATTAGGGATGATTCAATGCATCAATTCAGTTCAACCGGTTCTGTTAAACCATGATATTTACAGTAAAAATGAAGCATATGTGCCATTAAAAACTATTTACCTCGATTAGGGATCTTAATGTTTTGATGGGTAAGAACGAATTCTCCTGTGGAATGATCAAGTGTGAAGGCATGTGTTCCGGATCCAAGACTAATGCAGAGTATCGTGGCTGACGAGTAGAGCACGTAACCGGAGGCTACAAGCCTGCTTCCTCTCTGCAGAGAATTGAGCTCAGCTTTCTCTTCGACTGGTAAATGGTCAAGTTCAGCGAGTCGATTGTAAATCCCAAATATAGTTCCCGTGGGTATTGAAGCATCAATGTTACGTGATCCATCTAGAGGATCTACAACCACAACGTAAGGAGCATCATCTTTTATCCAAGTGGGACTATCGTTTTCTTCGGAAGCCATTACTGCTACTTTTCCTGAATTTCTAAGAGAGGACAAGATGATATCGTTCTGCAAGAACAAATCATGCATTGTAATATTGGATCTTGATACGAGAGCATGAAAAAAAGGTAAAGAAAAACACAGACGGAGATAATATCGAGCGGCTTGGGCGCATCTCGGTCTGATCCGATAGAGGAGTTGACAGAGAGCTTTCCAACTGAAGAATTGAAAGGAGAAGCTACAAGAGAAGCTATTCTTTTGCAAGCATGTTGTAAGTGGTAAAGCAACACAACAAGGTCGTCTCCTACATTTTTCTCTTCTCTCCCTCCTCCTCCCCCATTACCTATCACAGAAAAGATTCACTGACAATTTAGGAAACACAAAACTAAAAACTTCAATCAAAGCTCTGTATATAGATGAATCCTCAAAACCCATCCGTAGTTTTGTCTCACTGGGATGATTCTCAAGATTTATCTTACACAACTAAGCACATTTTAGATGCTAAATTCAGGAATATTTCCAATAAATTCCGGGGTTTTAGACATAGATTGACACAGAACACAATCTATCGAGACATGGGCTAAGTATGCTCCGACAGAGCAGTGGTTTGTTACCTGCAAAATCTACGAGAGTACAGTATCCATCATCATCATCACCGATCGAAGTCGTACGAGCGGCGAGGAACTTAAATGAAGCAGACTCACGGTGAGACGCCATCACGCGGCGGTTGTTACCGGCGATCGGAGAAGAGAGAATAGAAGCTTTGATTTGTCTTAGGGGGTAAAGATCGAGGCTTGGCGGGGAAATTGAAGTTGGGTAAGGAGTTATAATCAGAGATTGCATAATTCTCTGGATTTAGAGCATCCACGAAACTCAATCTCATCTGGGTACGCTTCAAAATCCCGGATAGCTAAATCAGGGGTGACGAATTCCATAGTCCACAGCATTGCCTTCCGGTTAATTTCGGAATTGGGTTCCGTATAAGGTTATAACCGGTTCGGTTATAAAAGCAGAGTAAGGACCAAAAGCATCACCTTCTTCATCCATATAAACAGAGTTTCAGTTAGTGATGATTTAAATAAAAGTTCTTTCTTTCGAAGACATAAATTTAAGGAATTGTTGGAAAATTTTTCTTCAGAAGAATTCATTTGGAGCGTTGGTCCAAGACCATTTTAAGTTTGAAGTCTGGCTTAATTTAACTTGCCAAAAGATCGACAATTCAACATAGGCTTCGTATCTTGCAAACATACTAAATCTCCATGTGTCTTTGACTTTCAGGCAGAGATAGAGATCAATGTCCGAGATCAAAACCCATATTTGTAACGGGACAAAGACGACGTGCGAAGCATCCGGTGCAGAAAAATCAGAAATGACTTCGCCAGAAACACCTTTTTGAGCTTTTTTCACAAAACTAAGATGGCGATGATGTTGATGAAAAATAATGATCGGTTTAGTAAATTGATCCCATAGTTACTCAAATCAACTGTCGTAAGGTTTCCACATTCAAAGAAAGACTTAGGGATTTCTGCTTCAAATTAGGTAAGGCCATTAATATTTCTGATTTTCCACGAAGAGAATCTTACAAACTCATTATTCTCAATTCTAATGTTAGAGAGATCGCTAAAGATTCATGCCGTTTTCAAGGCAATGAACGAAAAGCGTTACTCCACTAAACCTTGTTCATTGCCTTTCTCGCTAGAAGATATCAGCACCTATATCAGATTCTTGCAATCATAACCACAACAAAGCCCGACCATATCGAATTATCGATTATCATAATCAACTAGATTCATACCACACTATGTATATACAAATATTTGTAAATTATATTTTATTAGTAAATATAAATTAAATATTTATATAATTTTAAATTTTATTTAAAATTACTTTTAATATTAATTTTTGTATATACAAATTAAGAAAAGAAAAATAATTATTTTTTACGAATTTAATAGTATTTTTTGTTAGTTTAATAAAATATATTAATTATATAATCAAATTAATAACAATGATATACTTGTAATTATTCTAATAAGTTAAACACATTTATATATTTATTTGAAATTTACTTTAGTGATGACACGTCAGCATGGTATTTCTATTAATAACACGTGAGAGTAAAGTTATTTTATTAAAATGTTTCTCAAATAATGTATTAGAGATTATGGTAGTAACTTAAATCTATTTATATTTATTTGAAATTATTTATAAATTAATATATAAAAAATTTAAAGAAATAAAAAGTATTGTTTTTGCAAATGTAATAGTATTTTTTGGTTAGTTGAATAAATTATATTTATTTTCTAACCAAATTAATATCAGTAGTATGTATTGTAATTATTCTAGTAAATTAAACTTTTTTATATATTTAACCTGAAACTCCATGTGGTGTTAGACACGTCAGTATGATATTTTTGTTATTAACACGTCAGAATAAAGTTATTTTGTTAAAAAGTTTCTTAAATAATATATTAGGGATGCGACAAAAAAACATGTCCAAACTAAACCAATGACCGAGAGTTTCGGTTCAAAGAATACCGATCCAAACCGGAGAAGCACAATTTGATGGAATTAACTTCATATCCAGTTACCCACGAGGCCACGACCCATTGGAGATTATTTTTAATGAACACTTTTGAAAGACTAAAATAATACCCCCAACGATATATCATCTAATTGCTGAGGCTCAAGTAATTACATTACAACTCCTTTCTCGTCCTTTTAGATTTAGATCTGTATTTACTATTTAGCCAATAAAGTAAATAAATTTAGGAGTCAATTAGTTATACGGAGAGAGGAAGGAAAAGGGGAAGAAAGGAAATATGCTTGGCGCTGGTCATGGCGGACGCGACGGAGTTAGTGGTCGTGGAAACGGCGGTGGTAACAGAGCGGAGGCAGATCGGTGGCTTGTAACATCGGAGAAGCTTCTGGCGTCATGTGACCTTCAGGGAGCGAAGACATTTGCGATACGCGCATGCGAATCCGACCCAACCCGAGCAGAAGCAGCGGACTACATCCTCGCAATCTGCGACATTCTTATAGCTGCAGAGACTCGTTTAGGTGACTCAAACTTGCCGGACTGGTACGCCGTGCTCCGACTCGGTCGGTTAGCTCAAAACCCCGAACACGTTGCGACTCAGTACCGTAGACTCGCTCTTCTCCTCAATCCTTCGGTAAATCGTCTCCCGTTCGCCGATCAAGCGTTTAAGGTCGTCTCTGATGCTTGGCACGTGCTCTCTGATCCGTCGAGGAAGTCGTTGTACGACCGACAGTTGCAGCTGAGTCAACTCGGGAATTCTGGTTTCCAGCCACGGAGCCAAGCGCAGCAACAATTCCAGTGGAAACCTAGCCAATGCACCAACGTAGCACAAGAGTCGCCTTCTGTAGCTCGGCCAGCTACATCTACCGCTAGGTATCCGCCTTCGTCCCTGAGCCAGGCTGGGACTACGACCGACACTACGGAGACGAGCTTCTGGACCGCTTGTCCATACTGTTTTGTACTCTTTGAGTATCCCAAGGCTTACGAGGAATGCACTTTGAAGTGTCAAAATTGCAGGAGAGCGTTTCAAGCTGTGACGATACAAACACCTCCCGTGGAGGGGAAAGGAGAAGACGTTTACTTCTGCTCATGGGCTGTATTTCCGCTAGGCTTTTCCGGTGAGTTTAAAACCCCGAGTTGGTCACCTATTTCACCTCTCTTTGCGTGCCCTGTGCAAAACGTGGACGATGGACCAACCACGAAAAAGAGAAAGGAACCGGCTCCTACCAAAATTTTTTATGACGATGATGACATATATGTTGCCATTTCTGACGAGGATTACGAAGAAAACTCTACGGATGGTGATGATGATTGGCAAGATGAGGTACAAGTGAATACGAAGGCGAATGTTGGGAAAAGGAAAGAAACAGTCTTGAGAAGTAACAAGAAACATGGAGCTGAGAAAACTCGGAAGGGAATCCAAAATATAGAAAGTATCAGTGGTGCTAGCAATCCCGTGGTTTCAACTACTCCCTATGCTACGGCTGTTGGTTCCTCATCTGATTTTATGCATTTTATGTCTAAACCAGTGAGTTATACTACTAGAACAAGAACAGGAACTGGAACTAAGAACCTGGGGAGGTTGGATTTGAATGTGGAGTTCAGCAATGAAGTGGAAGAGCCTGCTGTGATAGGAGAGAGAAATAAAGGCAACATGCTCGGAAGTAACATGGAGGTGGATAATATTGAAGGGATTGGGTTCTTTGAGGGCCTTGATGAATTCTTGAGTAGTTTGCCGATACTTTCTGTTGTCGGAGATGATAAGATCAAGGCTACTTAGTGAAAGTAAGACTTTTTCCTCCCTTGTTTTAGGTTGGCCATGTTCTGTTCTTGTGGTGCTTGAGGCCTTAGCTTTCATGTAGTTGAAATCTGTTGATGTATTTGGCACAAATTAATACTTTTTGTTCCCTTGATGGTACATAATCTTCTGCATCGTAACCAGGAACATGCTTTATTAGATGTGATGGGCTTCTTAGTTCTGACCAAGACAATAAGATTTCTTTTCGGGATTAGAGGATTTTAAGTGCTTTTTCATTGGTAATATGAGTTCTGCTCAGGTTTCTTTTTGCCCCACAAAAGTTCTGTTCCTCTGGTTAAAAAAACTACAGGGCAAAATATAGGTGCCTCTCGAAGTGATGAAAAATAAAGTAGCATGATTGATCAATCCGTATTTCCGCCTCATGGCTACCGCTTCTTCTTTAATTTCCTTACATTCACTGGAGAATTTTTGTAAAGTGGCAGCAGCACATATTGCTAGCTTCATTCATCCGAAGTTTTTGTAACCCTTGGATTCATCAAGGTAAGAAACACAAGTAAGTATTTTGACAAAGCTTTTTAGCCATGGCCTTCTTTTGTCGAGAAAACAAGTAAAGACCTAAATAACTTTTTAGGGTCTCTTCTTTTGTCGTCGCTGTAGATATTCTTTGAAATATTAAGAGTTCTAACTTACCTGTACGTTGTAACGAGAATGCAAACTCACGAAGATGCAGACACTTTTCAAGCAGTGCTTATGAGCTCGTTATCTGGCTTATACGCTCCAGTTTTGTTGCAGTTAAGATTCCATTGTCTATTCATAAAGCTTTTTCAAGCCGATAGTACAATGTAGAACTATATTTCTAACGCCTTGGTATTCTTTATAATGAAGCTGTTTAGGATCTAAATGTTCCTCGATAATCTGCTTTTCCCTAATTACCGTGAAGTCAGGTTCATAATTTCCGGAAAAGCAAAGCCATGCCGACAAAGGCAGGTTCATCTGTTTTGCTCTCTCTTCTTGACAGTGTATCTCTCCAAAATGCAACGGAAATTTTGATAGTTCTTCTAGCTACATGTCTGTACTGAAGCTAAATCTAAGGTCAGCTTCCCAGTAATTCTAATGTTTTAGTGCTAATTCTGATTAATGAAGTTAGCTTTAAAGGTTGATCGGATTATTTAACAAAATAAGTTTTGTAAAGCTTGATAAGAATGCTCTACTACCGAATTTAATTTCATCGAGAACGAAAAACAAGTGATAGGATTAGTGGTGAACGGTCAAAGCAAACATGGGGGCTCTCCGTCTTTGTTGGAGAAGATGAGATCCATGTGCTGTTGGATCCGACAGGTAAACTACCAGACAACCAAAAGTCCATCTGTCTTATTATTTTTTTTTTCCTTTAATCATTTAAATCTCCCATATCCAGCTCCCCTGGTTCTACTCGGCTGCAGATTTCTCATCATTTCTTCAATCATGTTCACTTCAGTGGATCCTTGTTCCGCAGGAATCTGTGTTCTTCACAATACGCCGAAGGTATACATGCTCTCTCTATGTATAAAGTTTGACCGAGATTTAGCATTAATATCTCTTTTGCTCTTGTATCTATACTTTCTCTACAGATCTTTGGTAACAATGCAAAGTCCAAATCGACCTGTTTTAGATTTTGTACCTCTTCAAGGTATTTTCTTTGAACCTTTCGTTTGACTTGTATATATAACTTTGACTAGTGCAGCTCATGATGCAAAAGAAGAGCAAGACATAATGTAATGCTTGAGAAACGATGTCAAATGTCAATTATAGGATGAAGAGCCATTGAAGTAGAGTACCAACCCATTAGTATATTACTGCCAACTTTAGAATTTTCTTATCTAAACCGCTCTTGTATCTTCCAGAAGAGATGCCAAGTTGAGACTAGCTGCCTCATCGAGGGTGCCATCTAACCTTACCCATGAAGAAAAACACCAGAATTATGTGGCTTCACCAAATGGAGGACATGACATTTTTGAAGGAATCAAGCATAGGTTCCTGTCCTTCAAAAAAGACAAATACATGTAAGCATTGGTTTCAAATTTGTTTGGGGTTTATGCATATCAGCTTTTTGGTAACAAGTATATGCAAATTAATATAGGGAGAACTTGGAGCAGTTTCAAAGTCTAGCTAAGAGCCAATCCCCAAAGGTGAAAACTCTTACCACAAGACTTAGCACCTTGGTTACACTACAAATTTACATGTAAGCCGTATCTCTAACATATCAGAAATCAGTTCATGGTGATAGCATGTGCAGATTCAAGGGTTTGCCCTTCAGAAATCTTAGGGTTTCAACCAGGAGAAGCATTTACTGTTCGTAATATTGCAAATATTGTACCCACTTATGAGGTCTGTGCTCGTAATTACCAGCTTTTTACTTATTTATGTGTGTTTTGATACTGAAATAAGGAAGCTTGTGCCTTTGTGTAGAGTGGTCCATCTGAAACAAAGGCTGCGTTGGAATTTGCTGTAAATTCTCTTCAAGTAAGCTTTATGAAGTAACTAATTACATTCATGATCATGCAGTAAAGATTTGGCATATGATCAAAAGTTTTTGCAGGTCGAGAACATTCTTGTTATCGGGCATAGTCGCTGTGGAGGCATCCGAGCCTTAATGACCATGGATGATGATGAAACAGAAGAAGACAAAGACTCAAGGTTTTAACCAAATTTCATCACTTTCATACCCGCTTAAAACCTGGATCTGACAAATCCAACAGTACACAATCATCCCTACACTCTTTTTTTTTCCAGGAGCTTCATCAAAAACTGGGTCCTCGTAGGGAAAACCGCAAGATCAATCTCGAAATACGCTGCTTCCAGACTCAGCTTTGATGAACAATGTCAGCATTGCGAAAAGGTGAACTTAGCCTTTCGTTGTTCCATTCTCAGACTTTCACAGATCCTAAAGGATATTTAGATACACTTGCAGGAATCTGTGAACTGTTCGTTGAGGAATCTATTGTCGTATCCATGGATAGAAGAGAGGGTGAAGTATGGGATTTTATCGATACATGGTGGTTACTACGACTTCACTGAATGTACGTTTGAGAAATGGTCGGTGGATTATAAGGAAAGTAGGTGCGTCGAGGGCAATATCGCGGTTAAGAATCGGTCCATCTGGAGATGAAACGTATTCGATACAAAAATTAAAAGAATCCATACCAGTCAGAGTCTACATTGAGTTTGGTTTGGTTTTGATTTTGAAAATTTCGGTTGAGTTTGGTATGATTCCATTGTTTTTTCTTCACGTCACAAATAATAGAAAATCATGAATTCCGTCCAAAACTTAAATTTGACTCTGTTCTTGAAAAAATTAATCAAAACTTGACCACCAAGAAATTAATCAAGGAAATAATTAAAATAGAAGCACTATTTTAGGTAGTTTTTGCATTTAAATTTGGTTTCAAAAACAAAAAACTTTGGGTACCTTTGAAAAGACAATAAAAAGAAAATAATATTTTAAAATAACATTTTAAAAAATTTTTCTTTTAAATCTAGCATCGTAAAATTAAATTTTTAAAAATAGTTCAAATACTTATGTAAAAATATTTATTTATTCTAAATAAATTATACATAAATTTAAAATATTATATTTGGGTTCATTATTTCTAATTTAAGGTTTAATTTTTTTTTATTAAAATATAGTTTTAATGCATTTTAATTTTAAATTTATATTATTATTGAAAATTTAAAGTAATAATGTTATTTTTAAAATAAAAACTTAAAAAAATACTATTTTAAACCTTTATCCCAAAAAGAAAGTACCTTTGAAAGAATATGGAATGGGGCCGAATTGTTATCAAATTGGGCTATAAAGTTTAATGGCAAAATTATGGATATTACATATAAGAATAAGAGAAAATGGCATAAGCGGTCACGAGATTAGTAGCTACGACAAAGCCAAACAGAGTGAGAAAAGGGAAGAATAGAAGGGAAAGATTAAGCGATGGGTGTGGAGAAGCAAGTTATCAGACCTGGCACGGGTCCCAAACCCGCTCCGGGCCAAACCGTCACAGTCCACTGCACCGGATTCGGTAACCGCTCTTCTCTATTATCTCTAATCGCACTTTCTCTTCACATCTTTGAAATTTCTTTTTAATGATAGTGAAATCGATCTACACATATCTGATTTGCTGAGGATTTTTTTTGATGTGTTAGTTGCTGATTGTTTCGCAATTTGAGTTAGATTTCTTGGTGGAGAAATGGATTTAGTTTAGGGTGGTGTATGTTGGGAGATCACTGTGTTGGACATCTTGGGCTAATTTTGTTCCCTTTCTGGGTCATAATTAATTTGTAATTTTTCTGTTTATACAACTAATGTGCGAGATTATTTGTTATCTCATCTGAATAGTCATTTGAACCGTTTCCTTGTTTAGCCTTGTAGTTGTAGGTTAGTGGAGAAACTTGATTATCCAATAATCTAGTTTCTTGTATGAAGATTGAAACTCCCTATGTACACTTTAAGCCTTTGTGAATTGTGTTTCAGATTTTTAATTCGTAAAGCGTTTCTTTCTTTCAGGAAAAGGTGGTGATCTATCCCAGAAGTTCTGGAGGTAAAGGATTCACTCGCCATCAACACAGTCACACACACAATCTTTCTCTTATAAAATGGATGGTTTTTCTTTGAAAGTCTTGTTAATTTGGTATTTTGTAAACCTAAATATGTTTTGGACTTTCGTACATATAGTACAAAGGACGCTGGGCAGAAACCTTTCTCGTTCCAAATCGGTAAAGGTGCTGTGATCAAAGGTAAACTTTTCCTCTGCTTCATGGTTTGATCATATCATATGTACGGTCTATTTTCCCTTTTGGAGAGTTAATATGAATTTTATTGTTGAAAAACTTGCTTACAGGATGGGATGAAGGTGTTATTGGAATGCAAATTGGAGAGATTGCTCGCTTGCGGGTATGTAGACTGCTCTTCCCATCATGAAAACATATATGATTCTCAGTTCGTGTTCTTCTTAACCAAGCTTTATGTGTATTTTGAAAACATTCTTGTCTGTAACGGTAGTTACTTAGAGCTTGAGAGCTTGTTGTAGTAGAAACCATACATGTGCATATGTGTGTGGGATATTGTTGGCGGTTTATAACATCTTTAGCTTGCAAACCTATCTGTTTCTGCAGTGCTCACCAGATTACGCATATGGGGCTGGTGGATTTCCAGCGTGGGGAATCCAGCCAAACTCGGTTCTTGAGTTTGAAATTGAAGTACTGAGCGTGCAGTGATGATCTCTCCAGCTCCAGAACTGTGGATAGATTAAAAAGCACAAAACTCTTTTCTCGCTTTCCGAATGGTTTTTGTTCTTAAAGTTATTATGAGATTGTTCTTGTGTTATTTTACATTTTTTATAACAATAAGTGTGGATGGATGCTTTTACTAAAACATCTGAATGTTTGAGTGTTAAATATGGATAAATCGAATTGATCTAATAAAAAAACAGATTTTAAGTTGGTTTAAAATTGTTGTGTGTTTTAATCAATAAAATATCTCAAAACAAATCTCTAATATATTATTGGAGAAAATTTTTAACAAAATAACTTTACCTTGGTGTGTTAATAACAAAAATACAATGCTGACGTGTCAACATCACATGGAATTTCAGGTTAAATATATAAAAAGGTTTAACTTAATAGAATAATTACAATACATGTCACTGATATTAATTTGGTTAGAAAATAAATATAATTTATTCAACTAACCAAAAAATACTATTACATTTGCAAAAACAATATTTTTTATTTCTTTAAATTTTTTATACATTAATTTATAAATAATTTCATATAAATATAAATATATTTAAGTTACCACTGTAATCTTTAATACATTATTTGAGAAACATTTTAATAAAATAACTTTATTAACAGAAATATCATGCTAACGTGTCATCACTAAAATAAATTTCAAATAAATATATAAATGATTTTAACTTATTAGAATAATTACAAGTATATCATTGTTATTAATTTAGTTATAGAATTTATATATTTTATTAAACTAACAAAAAATACTATTAAATTCGTAAAAAAAAATTAATTTTCTTTTCTTAATTTGTATATACAAAAATTAATGTTAAAAGTAATTTTAAATAAAATTTAAAATTATATAAATATTTTATTTATATTTACTAATAAAATATAATTTACGAATATTTTTCCCCACGCATGGCGTAGATATGAATCTAGTTAGATTATGATTTGGGTAGCATAATATAACCATGATTGAAATTTGAATTCAAGACTTGCTAAACACAGTAATTACTGTTCTTAAAATCAAATCAAAGGAAGAAAAAAAAAAGACAAAAGCTAAAAACTGTAGAAGAAAAGATAAATTAGGTTAACGAAAGAAAGGAAAAAGAAGAGAATGTGAGAGAAGTCGTGCGGGTAATTAAGCACTTAAAATTCTCGTGCAATTTCTTTAATCATCACTTATGTTCCTTTTCTTTTTTCTTTTTCTTTTTCCATTTCTTTCCTTTTCTCTTTTCTTTTCACCCACATTCCCCAATCACACATATACTTTTATAACAATTGTATTTCAATTCTACATAATATTTATAAATTAAAAGCATGCTGCTAAATTTGGCGTTGTATAATCTATATTAAAAATTCAAGAGTAATACCTTAAAATAGCACATTTTAAAGTTTTTTTTTCAAATCTAACTAAATTAAATTAATAAATTATACATAAGTATTCTATTTATTTTATTCAACTAACCAAAAAATAGTATTATATTTGCAAAAACAATAAGTTTTATTTATTTAAATTTTTAATACATTAATTTATAAATAATTTTAAATAAATATAAATAGATTTAAGTTATTACATAATCCCTAATATATTATTTGAGAAAAAATTAAGAAAATAATATTACGTTCACGTGTTATTAACAGAATACTTACATTTCATCATTACAATAAATTTCAAATAAATATATAAAAAGGATTAATTTATTCAAATAATTATAATATATGTCATTATTATTAATTTGGTTAGAATATTAATATATTTTATTAAACTAACCAAAAAATACTATTAAATTCATAAAAAAATAATAATTTTTTTTCTTTTTTAATTTATATATATATAAGAATTAATGTTAAAAGTAATTTTAAATAAAAATAAAATTATATAAATATTTAATTTATATTTAACTAATAAAATATAATTTATGAATATTTTTTCTTGCGAATAACTTGAATATAAATCTAGTTTTTACGATGGTCATGTAAACTAAACCAAATTCAAATCCGAATCTAACCGGAAATCAATTTCAAAATTTAATCCATATTATTTCTGGTAAATTATTCAGAAAAAAAAATTAATACTGAAGGATGGGGAAAGGGTAAAAGCGTCATAAAATCTTTTTATAAAGCCATGTTAGCATTGTTGCCATTTATTTCTTTAGAAAAACTTTGTAAGAGAAATAAAAATCGACGGTACTTACACATTATTGCTCGTTGGTCACTTTCATTTCCCTTATCCCTTCGCTTTTGCGCCATTGATTCATCTAACAAAAGAACTCTCTTCGTTTTCTCTGGATCTGACCGGAAAATCCTTCCTCTATTTCGTCTCTGTAAGGTATCAAATTCGATCTTCATATACATCTCTACTTTATTTTCGTTCTTATTTCACTGTTTCCTCCGTTCGTATAAATATTGGTTAAAACGGTTTAAATCGTTCATGATTTTGGGATTTTTGGTAGTTTAAGTGCTAATCTGGGTTAGAACATTGTGAACTTTGTATGTTCTGAGTTGCAATTGTAAGTGTAGTGTAATTTTGTTCTAACTGATGCCGTGGATTTTTATCCCTTTGTGGTGTTGATGAGATTTCCTTTTGTTTTTGCACAGATACTAAATTTTTCAAAAGGTATATTGAATACAAGAAGTTGCTGATTTGAACCAATTAGTGTATAAGAGGAGAAAGAAAAACAGCATGTGTTGGTTCACTACTTCTGTTGACGTATACCGCAAAGTTGTGCGCTTGAATCTTTATTGCCGTGTAATTCTGTAGATCTTTCCTGTAGTCAAAAATCATCTTCTTTCGTATTCATCTTCTCTTCCTTTTCGATATATTTTAACCACTTTTTTTCAAATGGGATCCCAACATTTCTACGTGTTCCATTGCGAACAAAGAATCAGCTAGAGAAAAAGCTCCTTCTTTCCTGTTTTCTTCTTTCCTTCCACAAAAATAGTTTCTTCTTTCGGTTGGTATCTGTCTGCCCTTTCATTCAAAAGTTCCGCAAAGTTATGGTGTGCCAATCACCTGGTAAAACAAGATTTCGAGCATTGAAGTACGAGACCGGAGACGCTAACAGATCAACAATTGTAGTCAGAGTTATTGCATGCTTTCAACCGATGGACAATTGCCAGGTCTCTAGCTGTAACTATGCTCTTATTTATGACACTTTTAGCTTATAGTTTCAGTCTTTTAACACTGCGATTGTGCTATTTTGCCGTGTTTCAGGCTGAATACTTCAGGCTTTTACTCAAACCAGTCACGTAGTTGGTTTGTGATTTTCTGCTGTGTCTTTTATTTCGTTCGTTTGTTCCTCTTTCCTTTCACTATTATTCAAAAAGGAAACAAGAAGTATTACATTCACCCGATTGAGCAACTTAACAATCGGTATGCATACTAAATTTCCCCTCGTGATCCCTCTTACAAAATTGTTAAGTTGATCTTCTTGAGCTGATTTTTGCATTTTTCTTTTGTCCTACAGTGTTTGTACTGTTTAAAGTTCCCTTGAGTTAAACTGCAAGAGCATGCCTCTTGATAACTGGCAACGGGATTTGCCTCTGGGCATAAGTCCGCAACCTTGCTTTGAGGATATAACAGCTCAGTCTGTCCACCCTGGAATGCCTCTCCCTGAGCTTGGTAAACTATATGCAGCTGAGCTTCAGGCTCGCTGTTTGCAGCCACCACCATTCCAGTCTTTACTGTGCAGTCATGATAAGGAGTCTTGTGGAAAACAATTCTCACGGTCTCACATGCGGTCTTGGTGCCCTGCTGCTACTACTACTCCACATGGAGCATTAGAGTCTCCTCAGAAAGGACTTATGATATTCGATCAGTCAGGAAACCAGACTCGTCTATTACGATGTCCATTTCCCCTGCGATTTCCATCTCCTGGGGCTGCCGAACCAGAAAAGTTCTCTGAGTTACAACATGGGCCAGACAAAGGTTTCAGGCAAGATCGTGTTACTTTGGATTTTGATGAGAACTACTTAAATGGAGAAGAGTCAGAAATGCGTGAAGACACTGAGGAGATCAATGCACTACTGTATTCAGATGATGATAGTGATGATTGCGAAAGCGATGATGAAGTAATGAGCACCGGTCACTCTCCTTATCCAATTGAAGTTTGCAACAAAAGAGAACTGGAAGAAATCGATGGTCCTTGTAAAAGGCAGAAACTAGCGGATAAGGTCAATAACACCAGCCACTCATCATCACTTGTGGGCACTACGTTTCCCACAAGACTCAATGGATCGTCCTTCCTTAAGGATAAAAAGCTCCATGAATCAAACATCTCTGCCAAAGAAGACACTGGCTCTGGCCTGAGCAACGAGCAGTCTAGAAAAGACAAGATTCGCACAGCTCTGAAAATACTCGAGAGCGTAGTTCCGGGTGCAAAAGGAAACGAAGCTCTCTTACTTCTGGACGAAGCCATTGATTATCTAAAATTGCTGAAACGTGACTTAATCTCCACAGAGATTAAGAACTATTACTAAACAAAAACCTCCACCAGTCAGCAGTCACTAGTCACCAATCTTGTTTTTAAAAGAGACAACATGGGGAACAAGAAATCCACAAACAGATAAGGCTTGAAGATTCTCACGAGTGAAAACGTGTGAAATGGTTCTGTGTCCGTATCCTCTGCACCAGTTTTTTAGCTGTATATAGTGGACTACTTTGGGTATATTTGCTTCTGCAATTTCAAAAAGTGAAAGAAGAAAAGAGGTCACTTTCTTATTCTCTCTGTGCTTGGTGTGGAAAAAAGCCAAAGTCTTCATGGTCATTGATCGACAATGATTATCTTTTTTGGCTGAGTGTGGCTGGTGAAATCAAAAGGCAATATTCAAAGTCTGATCTCAAACTCGCGTGGTCTATGAATCTCCCCTAAGGTAATAAAAATATCTCTGACCCACACTGTCTTTTGTCTATATGATGACTAAGTGGGTCCAATGATTTTATGGATTGATGTCATGTTCAGGTAATTAATTTGAGTGTCTGTAATAATGCAAACCATTTCTTTTTCTTTGGATTCCCCACTTGCTACGGGTTTTGTTGCTGTGTCTTTGAGTCTCTTCATTGTTTATGTTTGTTCTCTCAGTGTCTACGTTTTGTCAAGATGATTGGCTTGTCTTTTTGTAATAAACCATATATTTATGTCACTTATTCCATATTAGAAATAAACAGCATACAAATTAGGATCAAACAAAAGCTTTTCTTTCTCCAAAGAATCAAATCAAGAACACACGGTTGCTCACTTGAAATCTTTTAAATTTCTCTCAAGAAATTGAGTTCCTCCATCGTCTTGGCTTCCTCGTCGGTTGTTGGTCCACACCAACTTGTTCTCCTCCGACCATATCATGACTCTCCGGTCCACTTATCTTAGTCAGTTTACTTAGCTTCTTCCAACCGCTAGACCAAGCTGAAGACGAAGTGTTCTTAACTTTTCCCATCTTCTCAAACTGTCTTTGCATCACTTCCATCTCATTCTGAAGCTCAACATACTTTGTTTTAACCGTCTCTAACTCGAATTTCAACGTGTTAATATCCTTCTTAGCAGCAGCCCACCCTTCCTGTTTTTTTTTTTAAATTACAGAAGTTTCATGAGCAGAAAAGGAAAGAATTTGTAAATGATGTGGTGAGTCTTCCTCTTACTTGCCTGAAACGATTGTGGTGCTGCTTCGATCAGTGTCTTACGATTCGGAATCATTGGTTGATAAGTACTCATGGCTTCTCCTAACGTGGTTGATTCCTTGAGTAACGTGTTGGCTAAGGCGTTACTGATTTTGACTTGCTCCGAGAAGAGGACTTGGACTACAACTCGCAATGGTAACCTCTCGTTCTGAGCCACGTGCATGCATGCGTCCATTGATAGCTTTTGACAGTCCATCACTCGACATAGTCGCTTCCTCTCGTGTTCCGACAATGTCGGATGCGCCTATTGATCGAAGCAAACATGATCAACCTATTCATGAAGAATGTTGTTACAGAAAAAAAAAATATTTTACCTTGAGATATGAATCGATGGCTCTGTATAGACCATCGTCACAGGTCCTGGCAGATTCCGGTAACGCCTCAGCCAAAACCTGAAACTTGGTTAATGGCAAATTCCGATCTCTAGCAACTTCAGTGAGATAACTATCCACAAGCCTCGCGACTCTCATCTTCGCATTCTGATTGTTGTTATTACCATTGTTGCTATTCGCTCTCGGAATTCTGGCGTCGGTATACATAGACGGGGACATTCTACTGGGACTCGACTCTTCTGTCTGCTCTTGGACGAGAAAATGTTCCAACAATCTCTGTACAAGATCAACATCGTACATTGTCTCCCCTTTGTTGTTATAACCTGGAATCAGAAGATCCTGAAGATTCGCTTGCTCGAATTGCATCCCTACGCGTTTCTCGAGCTCCGTGATCAGCGCCGGAGCTACTTTGAGCATGTTTGCTCCTCTGAGGAGACGGAGGAGGAAGCTACAAGAGACGGAATCTTTCTGAGGAGGGATGATGCTAATTAGGGATTCGACGATCATTCGTTGGTCTTTAGGGCTGATTCCCAGCCCGGCGAGACAAGCGACGGAATCTTGATGACCGCTGGTTTTACCGGAGATAACCATGTGGAGACCGCCTTTCCAATCGGGACCGGAGCTTCCTCCACTGCTTCCGCAGCTTACACTCATCTCGTCTCCTCCTAACCCTACTCCTCCTCCAATGGCGGACATTTCTGGAGCTACTGCAACTGCTCCTTCTGTGATCAAACCTGGAAGCCATTTTCCGGCGTAATGCATGATTGCAGATCCGAGAAGTTCAAATCTCATACCTTTCACCTGTTTCAAACATTAGAGGTTGAGGATTGAGATATGCACACCAACGGTTTGTGAAAGTGGTTGAGAGAGAAAAGTATTTGTGTACCTTGATCGCAGTGATTACACGAACGAAATGATCGATCCTCAAAATAGACACATCTTCGAACCACCAGTCCGAAGGGACAGGCTGGCTATTATTGTTCTTACTCGGGCTACAATGGACACCTGAATCCTTCGATTCGTTCCATTTCGGACTTGAACTCGCAACATTCGTGGTAGATGGAGATGGAGACTTCCCTGTGTAAGTCCATCTAATCCCTTTTGGATTACTACAAGCCTTCCAAGCAATAGATTCGCTGCACCTCCTCACAATCTGAAGATTCTCAGCCCAAGGTGAGAGCTTCTCACAGCTCTTTAGAACCAAGATGGAGTCCCGCCATGAAGACAGAACAACATAGCTCAGAAAAGCTTCTGTCTTGAAGATCAGATTCCCTTCCTCAAGATCCTCTGTCATCTCAAGATACTCAGCTGCACAACGCAGACCTGATATGTTAGTTGCCGTGAGATCCACGGGAACTCCATAGCAGAATTTGGATGCAAGCTCAAATGCTTCTGGTCCTCCAGGTAGGTCATCAAGAATAAGTATTGTCGGGTCAGATTCTCGTGACTCGTACATCAATCTGTTTATCTTTCCACTACGTGACAACAATGGATACTGAAGGAAAAAAAGAAACAGAGACATATGAAATCCATAAACTTCTGAAACTCCAACATAATAGTATTGATTCAAGAACATGTTTACCTTGTGCAAGTAAAAGTTCATGTCACCGATTTTAACCAGAAGATCGCTGGGGATATCCGTAGCAACAAACCTAATCAAAGCAAAGGTTTTGATATCAATCTTAACTTCCTTAACAAGGAAACATGTTCTGCAGAGACTGTTATGTTTTTTTTTCTTTCAGTTTGAGGACTTTACCAAGATTGGCCTCTAAGCTCAAACCCATCAGTCTTGACGCCGCCATGCTTGTTAGAACTCAAAACTCCACTACCATACTCTCTTCCTCCTCCTACAATCCCAGAATCACTCTCAGATTCCCACATCGTTCACAAGATTTACACTATGATGGACGCAAGAAATAACCAAGAGAATATATTAGAATGATTTTAAACAATCAGTTCCAAGAAAAAGATAGAATGATTAGTTTTGGTTATAAAGATGAGAGAGAGAGAGAGAAGAGAGACTATCCTATCCCCACATGGGGTGCTTTCTCTGAATTGTCTATTTTCTCAGAGAGATTTTCAAAACCAAAAGCCTCACATAAATCTACAGCCTGTGAAGTAATGGGCTTAAACTCTCAGCTTCTCAGTTACCATAATTCTTTTTAACCTTTTTTGAGTAATACAAATTTTGCCCATTATTATCATATAAATCAAGATATCGGATCTGTCTTTTTAGATTTTACATAACACTACTATTGAGTTATTCTGACAGTTGTAAGATGTTTTTTCAGTGATGGTATGATTTGGTTAAAAATGATTGAGATCATAAAAAGGACAAGTTGGAGAGTGAGTGTTATTAACTGATAAAGTCATGTTCTTCTTCTTCTTCTTTGTCTGTCTGTTTTTGTTGATATATACAATGCATTTAACTTTTATTTTATTTTTTTGCATTCTGCTCTTAGTTGAGGCTTCTTATTAGGCATCTATCTCCTCTTTATTAGATAAATATATGATATTATGTAATTTTGGTATCAATTAGATTACTGAGAACTAAAATCAAAGGAAGAAAAGTTGGAGGAAAATTAAAAGAGAGCATTAAAAAGAAGGAAAAGGTTGTTCATACATCATAGATGGAGAAAGTTAAGAGAAGTAGTGGTCCATAAGAATGTCATTTATTTACAAATATATTCACTTAATTTTAGTTTCAAGCATATTGTTATGATCGACTGTATGATTTCTTTCCTATTTTATTCGTGGCAATAGGTTACCACTAATTTAGTGTCGACTAATTATAGCAAAAAACAAAAGAATATAAATGTCGACTTTCTCTTTGCGATTTATGATGATGATTACAACATGTATAAAAATAATTTTCTTTTATATAACTAACTAGATTTATACCCACGCCATACGTAGAGAAAAGTATTCGTAAATTATATTTTATTAATAAATATAAATTAAATATTTATATAATTTTAACTTTTATTTAAAATTACTTTTAACATTATTTTTTGTATATATAAATTAAGAAAGAAAAAAAATTATTTTTTTATAAATTTAATAATATTTTTGGGTTAGTTTAATAAAATATATTAATAATCTAACCAAATTAATAACAATGACGTATATTGTAATTATTCGAATAACTTAAGTCTATTTATATATTTATTTAAAATTTACTGTAATGATGAAACGTAAGCATGATATTTCTGTTAATAACACGTGAAAGTAAAATTATTTTCTTAAATTGTTTTTAAATAATATATTAGGGATTATATAATAACTTAAATTAATTTATATTTATTTGGAATTATTTATAAATTAACGTATTAAAATTTTAAAGAAATAAAAATTATTGTTTTTGCAAATGTAATACTATTTCTTAGTTAGTTGAATAAAATATATTGATTGTCTAACCAAATTAATATCAGTGACATATATTGTAATTATTCTATTAAGTCAAATTGTTTTATATATTTAAGGTGAAACTCGTTGTGGTGTTGACATGTCAGCATGTTATTTTTATTATTAACACGTCAACATAAAATTACTTTATTAAAAAATTTCTGAAATAATATATTAGAAATTTCTTTCGTTATATTTTGGCTTTGGTACAAACATGTTATTATGAGTGATGGTTTTATCGAAGAACCAATCACCACGTTATAACTCTTACTTCCACAAACATGATGGCCAAATATTTGATTTGATTGTTAAGAGAGATTCAAAACACATGTGGTCAATATGTCTTTTATAGAATACACAAAGTATTGATTTGATCTTATTATATCATATAAATCGCATTATTGATTTGGTTATGGTGGTGGTGATGATAAGAGGTGCCACGTCGCCTTCATTTGTTATAAGTCACGTGTAAAATTGTCGGTTCTAGTTAGACCGGATCTGCTTATCCAACGGCTGTCTTTTCGTTAATAATAAAACGTTAAAACAAAATCGGACGGCCAGGATTAACCCTCAAGTCTCTTCCCTTTCGGTTTTGTTTGGGCTTACTTAGTACTTTGCCAATCTGAAGTGGCCCAATAAGAGAGAAACAGAATATTCGAAGTCTCTCAATGATGTAGAAGGTTGATAGGAATCAAGCAGAGGTAAATTAAGTAATTAGGAATTACAATTACTTATAGAGATCTTCTTTCTAATCAGAACCACAGAGATACACTCTCTCTCGTAGTAGATTAATGTGGCTTTTAGGGTTATGCTAGCGAGATCAAAGCTTGCTCTATGTTTGAGCACAAGATCACATTCTTTGCTGAGATTATCCTGTTACGCGATTCTCTCATCTGGATTTTGTGGCGGCATTGATGGTGATGTCGGTGGCTTACCGGGAAACGGTGATTCTGATTCAGCCAATGAATGGGAGAAGCTTCTTAAACCATTCGATCTCGATTCTCTCAGGAATTCATTTTATAAGATCACTCCTTTCCAGCTCTGTAAGCTACTTGAGTTACCTCTCGATGTATCTACATTAATGGAGTTGTTCTCATGGACGGGTTCTCAAAAGGGTTACCGTCACTCCTTCGATGTGTACCAAGTGCTTATTGGTAAGCTCGGTGCGAAAGGTGAGTTTAAGACGATTGATAGATTGTTGATGCAGATGAAAGATGAAGGAATCCGTTTTAGAGAATCCCTTTTCATTTCTATTATGAGAGATTACGGAAAAGCTGGATTTCCTGGACAAACTACGAGATTGATGTTGGACATGAGGAATCTGTTTTCCTGTGAGCCCACTTTTAAATCTTACAATGTTGTCTTGGAGATTTTGGTCGCTGGTGATTGTCATAAAGTTGCAGCCAATGTGTTCTACGATATGCTTAACCGAAGAATTCCTCCAACGGTTTTCACATTTGGTGTCGTAATGAAAGCTTTCTGTGCGGTTAATGAAATCGATTCTGCTCTGTCTCTGCTCAGGGACATGACGAGACATGGCTGCGTCCCAAACTCAACGATTTACCAGACTCTTATACATTCGTTATCCAAGTCTAATAGAGTGAACGAAGCACTTCAACTTCTCGAAGAGATGTTTCTGATGGGTTGTATCCCTGATGCTGAGACGTTCAACGATGTTATCCTTGGTCTCTGTAAGTTTGATCGGATTAACGAAGCTGCAAAAATGGTGAACCGGATGCTGAACAGAGGGTTTTCTCCTGATGATATAACTTATGGTTATTTGATGAATGGATTATGTAAGATAGGCCGTGTTGATGCTGCAAGGGATCTTTTGAGCAGAATTCCAAAGCCGAATGTTGTGATCTTCAACACTCTTATTCATGGGTATGTGACTCACGGAAGACTTGATGATGCTAAAGTTGTTTTATCAGATATGGTAAATTCTCATGGTATCTTCCCTGATGTCTGCACGTTTAACTCGCTGATTTATGGATACTGGAAGAAGGGTCTTGTAGGCTTAGCTCTAGAAGTTTTTCGTGATATGAGGAACAAAGGATGTACGCCTAACGTCTTTTCTTATACTATCTTAATTGATGGCTTCTGCAAATTAGGCCATATAGATGAAGCCTACAATGTTTTGGATGATATGTCTGCGGATGGGTTGAAACTCAACACTGTTGGTTTTAACTGTTTGATATCGGCTTTATGCAAGGAAAGTCGAATCCCCGAGGCTGTTGAGATTTTCAGAGAGATGCCGAGAAAAGGCTGTAAGCCTGATGTGTATACATTCAATTCAATGATATGCGGACTCTGCGAGGTGGATGAAATTGAGCATGCCTTGTGGTTACATAGAGACATGATATCAGAAGGTGTGGTTGCCAACACTGTTACTTACAACACTCTGATCAACGCGTTTCTCAGAAGAGGCGAAATCGGAGAGGCTCGTAAGCTAGTCAATGAGATGGTTTTCCAGGGATCCCCGCTTGATGAGATAACCTACAATGGTCTGATAAAAGGGCTATGCAGGGCCGGGGAGGTTGATAAAGCGAGAAGCTTGTTTGAAAAGATGTTAAGAGACGGGCTTGTACCGAGCAGCATCTCTTGCAACATACTTATAAACGGGCTATGCAGATGCGGGATGATTGAAGAAGCAGTTGAATTTCAGAAAGAGATGGTTCATAGAGGATCCACACCAGACATTGTGACTTTTAACAGTCTGATCAACGGTCTATGCAGGGCCGGTAGGATCGCAGATGGTTTGGCATTGTTTAAGAAGCTTCAGATTGAAGGAATATCGCCTGATACGGTGACGTATAACACTTTGATGAGTTGGTTGTGCAAGGGAGGTTTTGTTGATGATGCTTGTTTTCTTCTGGATGAAGGTATTGAAGAAGGTTTTGTTCCAAATGTTAGAACTTGGTCCATTTTGCTGAGGAGCCTTGTTCCTCACGAAACATTGGATATTCCGAGATTTTATGAAGCAATTCTCTGATACTAAATGGTTAGAGAAGCTTTGTTAACTTCTTCAAGGCTTATGCTTTGATGGATATGTCGCTGTTAGTGTTGTATTGTAATCTCCTCATTGGGCTAATTCGCTTACTTGTAAAATAATGAATGCAAAATCATTTATGACAATAAGATTAGGCATGTTACCATATTTTCTTGGACTGCATTTACCATTACATGCACATTTTGTTGTGTTTTAATTGTACTTGTGTCGAACCCTCGGTCATTGCACCTTTGTCCATCCTTTTTGGGCCAGGCCTGGTTTTTTACGTTGTGACTTGTATTGTGATTTTATGTCCATTTACATTTTTTTTTGTCATTTTAGACAAAAATTTTAAAACACCTCTATGTAAATGTCGAGAATGATTAATTTAAAAATATATATAAATCTGAAATTAGAGTATAGAAACTAAATTTATTTAGAATTTAAATATCAATATAGAGATTCAAATACAATTTTTGATTTATTTGAAATTGATTATTTTTGGGAAAATGTTAAGATAATATTTACATTTGATTTAAGATACATATCGTTTTACACAATCATTTGTGTTGTTTTTGAAACAAATTATTATGAATATTTTTAGAATAATGTTTATTATGATATATTTTAAAAACTCTCTTTTTTTAGTAGGTTACGTTTCTATTTCGTCGTCACTTCACCTTATTAGTCATTGAGCTAATTTGACTACTATTAAAAATATTGAATATGTAAATATACGCAATTATGACAATTACTTTTGTCATGTTACCTTAATTTTCGAAATAAGTTACACTTTTTCGTTTAAATTTTTTTTATAATTGTAACTTGTGTTGCAAATTTGTAAATCATGATTTTGTTTCTCTTTGCAGTGTTCTACTCATGTTTTTTACTTGCGAATTTCCAATAATCAAACAAATGGAATTTTGTAACATTTGAATCTGATAAAGTCATATATTAGTATCGATGGATAAAAACGAGCATAGGAACAACAAAACAAAGGAGGAAACAAACAAGTAGAATTCTGATAACAGAAATGTAGAAGAACAAATAAAGAATAATCTCTCTCTCTCTCGCTCTCTGCAAAAGCTCATATATATCATAAATAAATAAAATTATACTTCATCTAAAAAAAGCTTCAATATCTCGAACCTACATGGCCAAAACGGCAGCGGTTAACATAACCGCCACGGATCCAAAGACGGCGTAGCTGTTCGAAACAGCACCGCTTTGCGCAGGACCGGGAGCTTCACTCGGCGAGTTGGAGATCGAAGACGGAGTAACAGCCGGCGAATCTGAAGGAGAATCCGCAAAAGGTGGCGATGGAGGAGAGGAGGATGATTCTGGAGTCAATGCGGTTGCCGGAGAAGGGGAAGTCGCTGGTGCAAGTGACATCTTCTTAGGCGAAGGCGCAGGTGAGATCCGTCTTCCTACGCCGCTAGATGGAGCAGGAGCTGGAGATTGAGCCACAGTAAAGGAAATTAAAAGAACGGCGAGAAGAAGAAACCCTAGAATTTTTGGGGAAGCCATTTGGAAAAAAATTCGAATTGAGCTGGTTTTCGGTAATGATTTTTTTTTTGGAGTGTTTTCTTATTTGCTTTGTTGTTTACAAACTCGGAGACGAATCCTTTAAATAGAGAAGAAGTGGGGTCTACTGTAAGGTGCATCTACACCGTTGATATGTATAAATAAGAACCGACTTTAATCAGACGGCTGATATATCATTCTACAGTTAAAAAAAAGCAAAAGGTGAGGACAAGCCTAATGAGAAAAGAAAAAAAGAAGACGCGGTTGGCTAAATCCCTTGACTACGGCGCTAACGGCTCTATGACAGCTGTGATTATAGAATCAAGACCGTACACGTGTTCTTTATATAGACGCGTGATTTATATGTCCGTTGTGGTAATTATATTTTGTACTTTAGTTTCATTTTCTTATAATAAACTGAAATCAAATATAATAAATTGAACTAATGTGTGTTTGAGTTTGATGTATCAGTATAATTAGTTCAAAATAAAAGAAAAGAAAAATATGAAAATTCTACGGCGAGAAACCAATAAAAAAGATTTTGTTTTTTGTATAAAATCGTCTCATTTTGGATTGATATGGATTATTTGTAATGATAAGAAATTTTTTTTTAATGTTGAAAAGAGAAATTCCGAAGTCGATCTATTGTCATTGAAACAGAATGTACAATTTTTATTTGGGTCTTACAATCTACGTGGAGAGATTGGATTATCATTTTATTATTTTTGAAAGAGATAATCTATAATATATTAATTAAAAATCATTTTAACAAAATAACCTTATGTTAACGTGTGATTTACAAGTGTGTCACGCTGATGTGTCACATTATTAGAGCATTTTAAAATAAATATTATCTAAGACATCATTTACTAGAATATTTACAAAAATTGCCATTATACAGTACATTATAGGTAAATCACTAATATTTCGACATACAATGTATTTTGTCATAAAATACAAATACAATATAAAACAAAATATAAAGTTTAGTTAGTCAAACAAAATATAAAACAAAAATTTAGTTTAATTGAATATTTATCATATGTATAATTTTATCCAAAATAGATATAATTTAAATATATTTGTATAATCCGATTTTATTATATATTTCATTTTCGTAATCAATATTAAAAAATTTTAAAAAATTGTTTTAAATATGAGATAAATTATATATATTTGATTTAAATATTTTTTCCCATGTAGGGCGTGGGTCAAAATCTATTATATTTTTAAATAATTTTCTCAATCATAAGAGGATATCTTTGCAACTACAAGACTATATCTATACAATTCAATTATAGATCACCATGTTTGATGAAATTAAATTCATACTTCTCTAGATCTGGAAATTTTTCAGGTCACCAGTTAGCTTCTTCTATTACAACATGTGATTCCGATTGGAACATTTATTATAATTGTCCTATGCATTTACAAACACTTGTAAAACACTGATCTTGATCACTAATCAAAGTATTTGTTAGCAAAAAAAAAGAGTTTTTTGTAGTGTTTGAACGTTCAAACAGTTTCCAGTGGATTTCAAGAGAGGCTTATAGTGAAATTGAAAAAGATATAATACTAAACAGCATTAGTCTACACTTTAATAACAATGGCACTTAAAATTATGGTTTGAATTTGGCTTAACAGTCAATTAATGGTTTCAAAAGGAATCAAGCAAAGGAGAATGCACACTTGATGGCTTCCTCTTTTTCTCATCTTCACAAATATCAGTGCAACTACTCAGTCCAGAGTGAGTATAACAAGTAACAGAAGAATTCAAAATAATCAGATTAACTTTAGAACATAAACCAATCAAATCAAATTCCTCAGATAGATCAAAAGTCTTTTCTTGCTCGTCTATGTCAAATTTCTTTCCTGGTTATCTATAAGTTTCTTCCAGGTTTTGTTCGATTCGGTTCATCCGGGTTCTCGAGCTTTTAAGACTCAAGACTCGGTGGTTGCAGCATCATCAGTTTTCTCGACAACATCGCCTTTGAACTTCAAGCCATACATGTGACCCATCTTGGTACGCTTTGTCTCCAAATATTTCTTATTCTCCTTTGTGATAAGACTCAAGAGAGGGACCCTTCCCACAATGGCTAACCCATATCCTTTCAGACCAACGTACTTAGCAGGATTATTTGTCATCAGCTTCATTGTCCTCACGCCTAAATCCCTCAGTATCTACACATTGAAGACGAGTTAGTGAAATACAAGGAATGATGTTGCCTTTTTGGATGTTAATGGGATTCTTATCTAATATACCTGTGCACCAATTCCATACTCTCTAGAATCAACTGGAAGTCCTAATTCCTCATTGGCTTCAACCGTATCACGACCAGCATCTTGCAGATTGTAAGCTCGAAGCTTGTGTCCTAAACCGATCCCTCTTCCTTCATGTCCACGAAGGTACACCAACACACCACGACCATTAGACTCAATCTGCTTCATCGCTAGAGCTAACTGGTTCCCACAATCGCACCTTGCTGACCCAAATATGTCTCCCGTGAGACATTCGGAATGAACCCTCACTAAAATGTCTTGACCATCACCAATCTCTCCCTGCCACAATTCCAGACAAATGAGTTTTTGGCAAAATCCTCGGAATTTCAAAAGGAAGCTTTGCTCTAACCTTAACCATTGCAATGTGCTCTATTCCGTCTAATATGGACCTATAGCAGTATGCTGTGAAAGGTCCCCATATTGTCGGAATCCGAGCTGCAGAAGACCGTTCCACTAGTTTATCTCTCTTCCTCCTATATCTGCCATGTTAGAAACATGAAGTTTATTAGATCTTTAGCTTTGAAAGAAGTATATAAATGTAAAAGAGACACAGAGCCTTAAATTTTAAATTGCCAGACCTGATCAAATCTGCAATGGAAACAATTTTCAGGTTATTCTCGGCTGCAAATTGTTGGAGCTTTGGTAATCTAGCCATGGAACCATCATCATCAACAATTTCACACAGTACTCCAACAGGATTTAGTCCAGCTAAAACAGTCAGATCAACAGATGCTTCAGTGTGTCCAGCCCTTTTCAGAACCCCACCTTCTCGATACTTCAGCGGAAAGATATGCCCTGGGCGGTTGAAATCATCGGGCTTTGAATCTCTTGATGCAAGGGACAATATCGTTGTTGCCCTGTCACGAGCTGATACGCCAGTTGTTGTACCATGCTTTGCATCCTTATATAGAGCCAAAAAATACGCAACAAATTCTTCAAAATCCAGCACAAAAAATTAAAGCTTTTTGAGATAAACTACTTACCACAGTCACTGTGAATGCAGTGCAGAGCTTTTCTTCATTCTCCTTCTGATTCACCATTAGAGGAAGGTGCAATCTCTCGAGATCATCATCTTTCATGCTTACACAAACTATCCCAGTTCCATGTTTCACAATAAAAGCCATAGCCTCAGGTGTAGCTAATTCAGCAGCCATTACCAAATCCCCTTCATTTTCTCTATCTTCATCATCCACAACCACCACAAGCTGCAACATTACCGCCAACGCAATCAAGGAAAAGAAACAAACAGAAAAGGTGAAACTTTTACTTTAACAAAGCAAAGAAAGAACGAACCTTCCCTTGGCGTATATCTTCAATGGCCTCAGGGATTGAAGAGAAACCTTGTGTCGGTAAATCCAACTCATAGTCATCATCTTCAGCAACGAAACCATTGGATGGTGCAGGAGCTGACTCTGCCGCAAGTGTTCCAAGTGAAACTGAATCGGCCTGTAAGGGGTCTCCGATCAGGTCATCCACGAGAGACCCATTTGAGAGAGGAGCATTTCCATTGGTGTAAGAGCGCAGATCATCTTCTCTAGAGATCACTGCAGCTTTTACCTTTCCAGTGGTTTTAATGGCAAACGATAATTGATGGTTAGATGGCAAACTAATACCGCGTAATCCATGGAGCAATGTAGTAGAACTCTGGCTTAGTCTGTAAAGAAGCATCAAATCATTGAGGCTACAATCCATCAGCAAAAGATGGAGGAGATATGTTTACGCATCTACTCGAATAGAAAATTTTCAATTCAAATTTCAGCTATGTAAGATCGTGATCTAAGAATTTGTAATTGCGTTTCAGTGAACTTTGTGATTAGAGGTGGATCAGAGATTCATAGTTTTCACAGAATGAATGGTTACTTCTTCACTCGTGTTCAATCATTAAGTAAACCAAAGCTAAAGGAGATTAGGGAGAAAATCTCACCTCGAGCGAGAAAGAGATATGGTGGAAGGAGAGGAAGACGTTAAATTTATCGAAGACATATTTCCCTATTCGTCGACGAAATCAAGAAAAACCGTATCGCAAAATCGAGAGCTTGGGAATTCTAATCACGTTCTCCAAAAACACAACCCACTTCGATTCACGATTAATAGGAGGAAAATTGGAGGCTTTTATGAATAGGGGTGAAGATTGGCGGCTTTTATGAAGAAGATGCGGGGAAAAGTGAGCGAGGAGAGATGATGGGTTAGTTGCAGATGACGATAGCGATTAGCGAAGCTTTTTTTATTTAACGGCGGCCAAAGAGAAGAGGAATTTGAGAGGATCTCTTTTACATCCGATGATTCGGTGAGAGATAAGACATTTGCTTAGCTCTTGTCTTATCCAACCATTTCTTAACGCCGACCTTTAAAGACTTTCTTTTTCAATTTTCATTTTCTTCTTTTGTTACACCACAAAGAAAAGAAATAAAGGTGGTTTAGTCTCAATATCTTTATGAACATCTTAGTCTCTAGAACTTTGTTAAAATACAACTAGATTCATATCCACGTTATGCGTGGGAAAAATATTCGTAAATTATATTTTATTAGTAAATATAAATTAAATATTTATATGATTTTAACTTTTATTTAAAATTAATTTTAATATTAATTTTTGTATATACAAATTAAGAAAAGATAAATAATTATTTTTTACGAATTTAATAATATTTTTTTTGTTAGCTTAGTAAAATATATTAATTCTCTAACCAAATAAATAACAATGATATATTTGTAATTATTCTAATAAGTTAAACTCATTTATATATTTACTTAAAATTTATTGTAATTATTTTGGTAATACCACGTCAAAATAAGGTTATTTTATTAAAATATTTCTCAAATAATATATTAGGGATTACGGTAGTAATTTAAATATATTTATATTTATTTGAAATTATTTATAAATTAACGTATAAAAATTTAAAGAAATAAAAATTATTGTTTTTGCAAATGTAATAGTATATTTTGGTTAGTTGAATAAATTATATTTATTCTATAACCAAATTAATATCAGTGGCATGTATTGTAATTATTCTAGTAAGTTAAACCCTTTTATATATTTAAGCTGAAACTCGCTGTGGTGTTGATGTCAGCATGGTATTTTTATTATTAACACATCAAGGTAAGGTTAGTTTGTTAAAAAGTTTTTCAAATAATATATTAGAGATTTGTACACTATTATATTACAAACAACAAAAATCGTTTGCTTTTTTTTTTTCCAACCGGTTTTCTGTTGGTTATTCTTACGAAAGTTGAACCAATATAAAGTAGTTGGGTTACATTGGTTAAAGTACCGAAGACTTTGGTTCTGTTTACTGTCAATTGTCTTCTTCCCATCCACTCGCTCTCCGGCGAGTAGACACATCCAATAACGAAAACTAAAAAACACCTTGCCGTCTCTCTCTCTAATCGCTGGCGATGGAGAGCTTCGCACTTCACTCTCTCATTACCACCGCAACTTCCGCCTCCTTCTCCCATCATCCCTCACGTCTCTATCTTCCCCGCTGTATCTCATCGAGATCACCGGCTTCAGCCATCTCTCTCCCTTCTTTCCCATCTCTCCGATCTCATTCCGTTCAACCTCTCAACTTCCCTCTCCTCAAACCAATTCCCCGTTTTTCCACACGAATCGCTACCGCACCACGAGATGACACTCCTCCTCCTCCTTCGCCTTCTGAATCTCCTTCCCCGTCTCCTCAAATCCTGCAAGGGGCGAAACTCGTTCCTCTGATTCTCTCGGTTTCCGTCGGTCTTATCCTACGATTCGCTATTTCTGTTCCGGAAGGAGTCACGCCGCAAGGCTGGCAACTTCTCTCGATCTTCCTCTCTACAATCGCTGGACTCGTCCTTAGCCCTCTCCCAGTCGGAGCTTGGGCTTTTATCGGACTCACCGCGTCCATTATCACGAGAACGCTTTCGTTCTCCGCCGCTTTCTCGGCCTTCACAAGCGAGGTCATTTGGCTCATCGTCATCTCATTCTTCTTCGCACGTGGATTCGTCAAGACAGGTCTCGGAGATAGAATCGCCACTTACTTCGTGAAATGGCTTGGGAAGAGCACTTTAGGTCTATCTTACGGGCTTACGCTTAGTGAGGCCTTGATTGCTCCTGCAATGCCCAGCACGACGGCTAGAGCCGGCGGCATTTTCTTGCCGATCATCAAATCGCTTTCGCTCTCGGCCGGAAGTAAACCAGGAGATTCCTCTTCCAGGAAATTAGGTTCTTATCTGATCCAATCCCAGTTCCAGGTTAGTTCTTGTTTTTTAGTAGTGCTTAGAATATAAAGTTTTTAGTTTGTTCCAATGTGTCTCTTCGTCTATATTTATGGAGTATAATGGAGAAGAAGAAAGAGAGAGCTATTGTGTGAAACTGCCAACTGATTTAGTGTTGTGTGTTCTACTTGGGGCATATCTTTTGCAGTCTCTACCATTAATACAGGACCTTTACTACCTTTACTGCTTTCTAGTTTTTTAGAGCTCGATATTCATGAAAGAATGTGCCTTTTCTTGTCTTCTGGAGCATTTGTCTTTGAAGTATTCTTCCACCGATCAAGTTTCTTGGTTTATTTGATCTTGCTCATCTCTAATTATGTTATGTAATCTTTGACAGTGCGCCGGAAACTCTAGTGCTCTTTTCTTGACTGCTGCAGCTCAAAATTTGTTGTGTCTCAAGTTAGCTGAGGAGCTTGGAGTGGTGATCGCAAACCCATGGGTTTCTTGGTTTAAGGCAGCTAGTCTACCCGCGATCATATCACTTCTTTGTACTCCACTTATCCTCTATAAGCTTTATCCTCCAGAAACCAAGGACACACCGGATGCTCCGGGTATTGCTGCATTGAAACTCAAGCATATGGGCCCTGTCACTAAAAACGAATGGATCATGGTCGGTACAATGCTTCTTGCTGTCACTCTTTGGATCTCTGGGTAAGTCTTAGGTAGCTCTCGTCTTAATCTATAGGTTTGGTTAAACCTAAACACTCCATGGTTATATTTTATGCAGAGAAACTCTTGGAATACCAAGTGTTGTAGCTGCTATGATCGGTCTTTCCATACTTCTTCTGCTTGGTGTCCTCAATTGGGACGATTGCCTAAGCGAAAAATCAGCATGGGACACATTAGCTTGGTTTGCTGTCTTAGTGGGAATGGCAGGACAGCTCACAAACCTCGGTGTTGTGACATGGATGTCTGATTGTGTAGCCAAAGTTCTTCAATCTCTCTCATTAAGCTGGCCTGCTGCGTTTGGTCTTCTCCAAGCAGCTTACTTCTTCATTCACTACCTTTTCGCAAGTCAAACCGGCCATGTTGGAGCTCTCTTCTCAGCATTCCTTGCAATGAATATAGCAGCAGGTGTTCCAGGGATTCTCGCTGCACTTGCTTTAGCTTATAACACCAATCTTTTCGGTGCTTTGACTCATTACAGTAGTGGTCAAGCCGCTGTCTACTATGGAGGTATATCTTATCTTCCTATATTACGAACATAACAGAGCTCTCTCCCTCTCTCTCTCTCTTAATGGTTTAAGCCTCTTAACGTCTCTTGTATTTCGTGCAGCGGGTTATGTTGATCTGCCTGATGTATTCAAGATTGGATTTGTGATGGCTACGATTAATGCTATCATCTGGGGAGTAGTCGGAACTTTCTGGTGGAAATTTTTGGGTCTCTATTGAGAGCTTTTGGTTGATATCACCAGAAGAAGTTGTTCTCGAAGCTTTGCACAGACGGTAATATAATCGCTTTGGTTTCGAGGGTTTTTTCTCCTTTTAATTTACGTGCAATTACAGAATCGGACAATCTTTCTCACATAGACATACAGAGATCTGTCTCGATTTTTTTCTATTTATTTCAGAGAAAGTTTTTTAAGAAAGAAGATGCAGATTTGATATATTTTTCCAATACTACATTTTTAAATCTCTTTGATAATTGTAAGACAACCATTTTACAGAAAATGATAGATATCATTATCATCATGAAAAACACTTTCAACCTCCAAATAACTAACTAAACTATGTATAAATCACATTCATTTTGTTAGAGCAGGTTCAAAGTTCAAACAGACAAACTTCAAATTCTACACAAAGAGAACAAAAGGAATTGTCTTTAAGCAAATTAACAGAGAAAAAAATCAATTTTCATTCTCCGGTCAGTGATGGAGAGTTTGGCTCTCCGTTCTCTCTCAATCTCCGTTTCTTCGTCAGCCTCTTATCTCTCTCTCCGCCGTTTACCTTCCCAATCGTTGTCGCTACTTCCGCCTTCGATTTCAGTTTGCTCATCTCCACCCGTCCGATCACTCTCAATCTTCTCCCCTCGATTAAATCTACGCGCCACCGCCTCCTCGGCCTTTTCCTCGCCGCAGAAACATAACAATCCTCAATACTCTTCGCCGTCTCAGCAGCCGCAAGGAGCTAAACTGATTCCTCTCGTAATCTCCGTCTCAATCGGTCTCATAGTCCGATTCTTAATCCCTAGACCCGAACAAGTGACCTCACAAGGATGGCAATTACTCTCGGTTTTCCTCTTCACGATCTCAGGACTCGTCCTTGGTCCACTCCCCGTCGGCGCCTGGGCTTTCATCGGCTTAACCGCTTCGATTGTAACCAAAACGCTTTCGTTCTCATCCGCTTTTGCTGCTTTCACCAATGAGCTTATCTGGCTAATCGCGATTTCTTTCTTCTTCGCTCGTGGATTCATCAAAACGGGCCTTGGCGACAGAATCGCCACTTATTTCGTGAAATGGCTGGGGAAAAGCACTCTTGGTCTATCTTATGGTCTCACCTTCTGCGAAACGCTAATGGGTTTGATAATGCCGTCTACGATGGCTAGAGCCGGCGGAGTTTTCTTGCCGGTGATCAAATCTTTGTCTCTCTCCGCCGGAAGTCAACCCGGAGATCCATCTTCGAGAAAACTAGGTTCTTTTCTGATTCAGACTCAATTACAGGTAAATCAAAATCCAGATTCATTTTTTAATGAGCTTATTGAATTTTACCAATTTAAGATACACAAATGAATAAACACACACAGGCCTCTAATTAATTCACAAACTCAGCTTTGTTCGTTAAGCATCAATGGTTAAACCTCAAAATCCATTGCGTACGTAGTTGTCTCTGTAACAGTGTGCAGGAAGTTCTGGTGCGCTTCTCCTCACATCAGCTGCACAAAACTTACTATGCCTCAAACTAGCGAGAGAAGTTGGTGTTGTACTCTCAAATCCATGGATCTCTTGGTTTAAAGCCGCGAGCGTTCCCGCCTTTGCATCTCTACTTTGTACACCTCTCATCATCTACAAGCTTTACCCTCCTGAGCTGAAACACACACCAGAAGCTCCAGCTGCAGCTGCAAAGAAGCTGGAACGATTAGGTCCCATCACTAAAAACGAATGGATCATGCTCTGCGCTATGGCCTTGACCGTCTCTCTTTGGGTTTTCGGGTAAGAAGATTCTTGCAAATCTCAACAAAGCATAGCCAAAAATGGCCTAAAACCATCAACAAAAATGCTAAGAACTATATAGATATTGTCTAAAAATTTACATGAACTGAGTCTATGGCTACATAGAACTCACTAAAAGTAAAAAAAAAACATCCAGAAACAACGTAATTTAAGAATAGTTAACCGATTTTGATGGTTTTTCACGCCAAAATCTATAATTACTTAACCGTTATAATCCAAAACAAGAAAGCTGGTTTTTAACAACTATATGATAGATCCAAAGTTTCATCCAACCTTTATGGTCACACCGCACAGGGAGGCGGTTGGAATAGCAAGTGTTGTATCTGCGATGATCGGTTTATCAACGCTTCTGCTGCTAGGAGTCATAAACTGGAACGACTGTCTAAGCGACAAAACAGCTTGGGACTCGCTCATTTGGTTTGCAGTTTTGATTGGTATGGCTGGACAACTAACAAACCTCGGGGTCGTTGCTTGGATGTCAGATTGTGTCGCCAAACTGCTCCAATCTCTCTCCCTGACTTGGCCCGCTTCATTTGTTATCCTCCAGGCTTCTTATCTCATGATACATTATCTTTTCGCAAGCCAAACCGGTCAAGCAGGAGCTCTCTATCCTGCCTTCTTAGCCATGCAAATTGCTGCTGGAGTCCCGGGGGTTTTAGCAGCGCTTTGCTTAGCTTTCAATAACAATCTCTCTGGTGCACTGGCACATTATAGCAGTGGACCAGCTGCTTTATACTTTGGAGGTATCTTATTTTTCATATCCTTACTTATGGAATTAATCAGCCGTTTTCACTTTTTTCTTACAAATTTTTTGTCTGAATCGGCAGCTGGATATGTTGATCTGAAAGATATGTTTAGACTCGGCTTCGTGATGGCTCTTGTACAAGCGTTCATATGGGGATTTGTCGGATCTTTCTGGTGGAAATTCTTGGGTCTCTACTGAAAATGGTGCGAGCATTCCTACCCAACACAACCCAATCCAAACATTCCAGGTTTTTTATCCAAACCGAACCGAAGTTACGCACTTACAGAACCAAACTGAATTTAAGTTCGGTCTAACTTCACTCGCATTTCTTCTAAACCAAGATTCTGAACAAACCAAGTAGAAAATTCTGTATGCTCCCAAGACCAAAGTTTCTGTCATTTTTCGAGCGCTGCAGCTTTTATATATTTTTCCTGGTCCTGAAACTCACCGTTTACTGGGAAGCCTACGAAAGAACGAGGAAAAAAAGGAGCGATATAAGAGCCAGGAAAAATATATTGAAGATGAAGTGATTTAACCGACCAATCGAGTGAGTCGGTTCTTAAGTTTGGGTCAGGTTATTGGGCTCATTTATTTCTTTTTATCTACTTGGATCTACCTAAACAATTTACTCAAAAGGGCCTAACTTTCTTTTTCTTTTTTGTTTAACTTGGCCCAAATTTTTATTTTCATAAGAGTTTGGAAAAAAATCATATTCACACCTTGTAAAAAATCAAATGCATGTTTTCATAAATTCCCACAATACCCTCTTTTATAAAAAATGCATGCTTACTTAATTCCGCAAATAATATCTATCTGCAAATAAGTTCAAACATGTAGAGTATGAACATATAAAACGAGAGTAGTTACTAAGCAATGAATTGGTCTCCAAGGTCCCGACATCACTAAGAGCTGCCTACTTTATTGTTACCCACTTTAATCATATTACTTTTTTATTGATTATCCACTTTATCATCGATTAAAATACCGCAAATGACATTATTATCTTATACCCATCAATATAAAAAAGTCAGGTTGCTTTAACAAAATATTAGTTAATATATGCTTCCATCATTATGTTTCCTAATGCATTAAATTTAATGAAGTAGAAACAAGAATACCTTTTATATTTATATATGTCCACATTCCCAAGGCATATATTTACACGTCATAATAAACGACAAAAGCAAAGAGTTCAATCCACAATCCAAAGGACCAAACCCAAAAGATTGCATCGCGCGTGCAACTTGCTTTCACTTCAAAATGATAAATGCTATCTACGTCTCGATACTACGCCAGGTGTCTCACTCACGTCCTTTGGATCAAACCAGGGTTTTGCATGTTGAGGTTTCTGGATCCCACATTGCCGGCAAGAGATATTTCCTACCGGCGAGTCCACGGGCGTTGTAACTAGACCCGGTTGTTTTGTCGAAGAGGACCCGACCTGCGTAACCCGGGTAAGAACCCGTACCGAATATGCCAGTACAAGCGGAAACAGCCTCAACCGGCGCAGTTTGTGGACCCTGGTAATATCCATTTTTAAACGGATTCGTGACGGTGTTTGCGAGAAGTGTCGCTAGGTTTATAATCATTCCGTCAACTCCAACGTCACCATTAGGCGCTACTAACGGCGGTGTTTGCGGACCGTAAATCGGCTGGTGAAATGGCCACGCGCAATATCCCGGGCACTGCGTCTCGGAGTTCGCCACCCAGACGTAAGCGGCACCGTTAGCCGTGCCAGGCGATTTCGACCCGGAGAATCCGTGTGTCCCGCATCGGTTCATACAAAACCCCTCGACGGCAACGTCTTTCGCCGTGAAAACAACGGTGATTGAACTAAGTCCACCGTTAAGTTTTGTGGATAAGGCACGGATGTAAGGATTTTTGAGGGATTTTCCAAGCGGGTAATTTTCGAGGAGAAGCTGTTTCCCGACAACAAGCGTTGAGGATCCACCTTTGTATTTCTCCGTCGTCTTCCACCAGGACGCGACGGAAGGAACGGTGGAGATGGAGGCTGCAGCGTATTTGGAATTGAGCGAGCGGATGAAATCAACGATTACGGATCGTTGGATGGATGTGAATTTCCCGTACCAAACGATATTGACGGTTATGTTTCCTTTCAAGAGAACGCCGTTGTGGTATTTCAGTAACAATGGCTGTTCCTCGACCAACGCGGCGGCGGAAAATCCGGCGGTGGCGAAGAGGAAAGAAAGGAAGATGGCAAAGCGATAATTAAAAGCCATTTGGGGGATATTGAAGAAAGTTCAAAGGTGTTAATTGGGGTTTATAGAATGGAGTCTACAGAAGTATTTATATACACCTAAGGTTTTTGTGAACTGGTAGAGGAGTTGTAGTAGTAAAAGTGTCAACGTCAAAGAGGTGCCACGTGGGAAGATTAGAATGGTTGACAAGGGTGTTTGACAGCCTGTATTGGTCTTCAAGTGTGACGTGGTTGTTTCCTTAACGTTTATTAAGTTTTAAGTGATTCTATTAGAGGATGAATTTTTAATTAATTGGTTTATAAACTAAATTTGTTTTTCTTATCTTATGCCATGCACTGTATATACACAGGAGAATGCTCTTTTATAGGTGTTTGTATAAAATTATAACGTATTGAGGAAAGACTTCTTTTCTTTTTAAACATACATTATTAGGATTGTTTTTTCCTATCACGTCACTTTCAAAGTTTATAAATACAAATTTTAGAATAGTTTAAATGCGAAACCCGTACTAAATAATAAATGTAAGAAATTCATTACAAAAAATATTAAATAATTTATAGATCACTTTGACATAAAACTACTAATTTTTGTACGGTTTGAGTTTGAAACTTAATAATTAAGAACATAAATCTGAACTAGTTTTCATATCTTTGCAAAAATAACACGTTTTGTAAAAAGAATAAATAATAACAATATTTAATTAAGGGAGGTTCCTTTGGAATTAAAGGGCGCCACTGATTTTGAGAAAGGTACATAGGACCTGATACCGTGTGATGATTCCTGTGGGAACCACAAACCAATACGTATTCAATTACGAGCAGTCAATCACATATATAATACTGTACTCAATATACATACGGTCGTAGCTAGTTAGGCACGATATACGATGCGTACGAACCACGCCCTTACTGGTCCTGGTCCATTATTGCCTTTTACAACTCTACCCTCCACTTCTTCTTCTTTCTTTCCTTTTACTTTATTTTTAAATCTAGATTTAATCCTTTTATCTGTAAAGCTAAAAATACACACGTTTTGCTTTTAAGTTATGAAATTTCAAGAAAATATGTGACTGGAAGACCAAAAAGTTTAAATTTATATACTTTTCAAAGAGAGAAGACTGATATATTTCTTAATATAAAACTCAAATTACTGTGTTTCTGATTTCAACACGAAGGTAAATTCACAGCCGTTAGATCTTGATATTTTGTTTGGTATGATCTACGCCGTAGCTGTATTTTTTGCGGGTCCCGCTGTCTACGTCATTCTTTGAAAAATTACTTCACGTGTATTACGTGATACCTGAAGCTTTCCCTCTGATTTAACTGACACGTGACAGTTTTCATCTTTCTTCACTTAATATTAAACTAGATTTATATTTTAGTAATACTTGAAAAAAAAATATTCATAAATTATATATTATTAATGAATATAAATTAAATATTTATATAATTTTTATTTTTATTTAAAATTATTTTTAATATTAATTTTTGTATATATAAATTAAGAAAGAAAAATAATTATTTTTTGTGAATTTAATAAAATTTTTCGGTTAGTTTAATAAAATATATTAATACTCTAACCAAATTAATAACAATGACATATATTGTAATTATTCGAATAAATTAACCATATTTATATATTTATTTAAAATTTAATGTAATGATGAAATGTAAGTATGATGTTTCTGTTAATAACACGTGAGAGTAATATTATTTTTTTAATTTTTTCTCAAATAATATATTAGGGATTATATAATAACTTAAATTTATTTATATTTATTTAAAATTATTTATATTTATTAAAATTATTGTTTTTGCAAATGTAATACTATTTTTTGGTTAGTTGAATAAAATATATTGATTCTCTAACCAAATTAATATCAATGTCATGTATTATAATTATTCTAGTAAATTAAACTTTTTTTATATATTTAAGCTGAAATTCGTTGTGGTGTTGACACGTCGGCATGCTATTTTTGTTATTAATACGTCATAATAAGATTATTTTGTTAAAAAAATTTCTCAAATAATATATTATAAAATAGATATAAAAAAAATATCTGTATAATTTGACAGTCAATATTTCTATAAGATAAATGGGACAATTGAACTGAAAATCAATTAGCATCTTCAAAACAAAAAAAATAATTGGGTGACGTTCCAAATTCAAAAAGACAAGTACATTTGTTGTACCGATCATCTCAATCTTTCCGGTTTATGTCATTGGATAAGATAGATATATATAACCAACTGACGTAGTCAAATATCAGTCTCACGAGTATTAGATATCTATAGTTTTCACACGATTACACTTTTTTCTTCTTAAAGAAATGCTTAACAAGGAATTAATAAATTCATACTTACGACCAAAACTAGAGACGTATATAAAAAGAAAAAATCTAATCAATCAAATCACACAAAGAAATAAAGAAAACAGTTTGAAAAAATGAGTAAAAGACCATAAACATAAGCAAGAGAATTTGCATATTTTGTAAAAGACAATGCATATATAAGGATGTTTTAATTGCTTTATATTTCTCCTTTAAATGTCAATAATATGGTACATATAAATATAAGAAATAAAGAGAAGTTGAAACTTTCGGAGGACCATGCATGCATTATACAACGATTATAATTATTGCCGCATATATGGGGAATTAGTCAACAGTTCTTGCCGACTAAAAATGTATAAATATTTACGAATGTTGAAACGCACATTCCCCTCCAACTCCTTTCTTTTGACTTTCGGGACGGATTTTTGGCCGACCCATTTTCTTTGGCACGTCCTTAATTTCTAAGCAAATTAATACGAAGAACAAATAGTATAGTGGTTGTACCACCTTTACGTCCATCTTAAAGGTGTGGAGTTTAATTTCACCGTCCCTCGTAGGAAGGTGCTAAATCTTCGTATGAAAATATTAGACTATTGGGTAGGCCCGTTGTGATCTAGTGACAAAAAAAAACAAATTAATACGTTTATTGGAGAAAATGAAATTAACAATCTTTTTTTTACCCTTTCTGATTCATATTAAATGATGTTTTACTGAAAATTAATATAATTTTAAATAATGCTTTTAGATTTTTTGTTAAAAATTAACTGAATTCCTTTTTTATTTTTTTATATTAATATTCTATATTTTTTTTATTGTTGGTTACATTATTTTTAATCAGATAATAAATAATGTTTTTATAAAAAAATATGAAGAGAAACTATTAATTAATCAACCCAATATTATGACGAACTTGGAGATTATCGTGCCGTGGAACGACCGACCAGTTGTTGTTCATGTTGATTTGGTAAGAAAGCCCTTTCCAGTTTCTATGAATTGGTCCTATTATACGACCATACTTATCATTGTCATATCTTATCACTAATTAAGACTAAAGAGTCCACTTTCTTGGAAACTTCGCAAAAGTTAGGCAATAATTCATTAAAAACTCCACATGCGTTTAATATATAACTAGATTTTGATTTGCGCCATACGCGGAGTAAATTATTTATTATATTTTATACAATGAAATTTTATAAAAATCATATATATAATTAGTTTATATATTGAAATATTGTCTGAAAATTTAAAAATCATATTACCATGATAAAATAATATCTCATAATTATATTATGTATAATATAAAATATAGTCTTATGGATTGTTTTATATAAGTAAAAATTCATTTTCGTGAAAAGATTTGAATATTTGAAATTTAAAAAATTCTAGTAAAGAAATATTTTAAAACTCAATTAAAATTAAAACAAAATATAAGTGCTTATACTAAAATCATTAATAAGATAAGTAAAATATTTTGATGTAGAAATTAAAATATGTTATGGATAAATATAAAAGAGTATAAATATAGTTTGACTATTTTTCAATTAAAATTTAAATCAAAATGTTGGCATTGACATATAATAATTTATGTATTGATTAGTAGTAGATAATGTAGGGAAATATTTATAAAATTTACTCTAATGATTTTATGTGTATTAATGGTGATTGAATGACGTATATAGTAATTTATCTAGTAAATTAAGACTTGTTTTAAATTTATTTTGAGAGATTATGAGGAAGCGACACCTCAGCTGGTATAGTTGTAAATAATACGTCGAGGTAAGGTTATTTTTTTAAAATGATTCTCAATTAATATATTAGGGATATAGACATCGAAAAGTTATATTTTGTTTAATCCATCAAGAACATGCCCAATACATTAGAAAATAAATGATTCTTTCGAATTGATTTCCTACCGATTTTCAGTTTGACTGGGTTTGCATTGCCCCCAGTGGCATTTTTAAAATAAATCAAAAGCACAGTAAAATTTGTCTATAATTTCTTAAAACAGTCTTCATCTGACAAGTAAATCAGGAGAGACTCAAATCGAAGATTTTTGCTTTCTAGGGGTTTTATCTTACCGATTCCTCTTATTAGAATGTGCAACTATTTGTGTGTTTTGTCGATTCTGTGATAGTTTCTTGGGCACTGACTCTAGCGCACTCGGAAGAAGTCAATCGACATGAACAATAAAGTAAACCTCAAAGGTTTTTTTATTTCCTCCAAATTTGATGATGCACTGATAGGCCTGTCAATATGATTCTTTACCCGCGGGTCCCGCCCCGTTTGACCCGCTGCGGGGCGGGTGCGGGTCGAGTGAAAATTTTTTTTCATATGCGGGGCGGGTGCGGGTCGAGCATTATTTAGAACGGGACGAGTGCGGGTCGCAATTTTTTAACTTGCGGGTTAGCGGGTACCCGCAAATTTTGGGCTCAATCAAATTAATCAAATTCAGGTCCAACTAATTTAAGCCCAAACTAATTTAAACACAAACAAATGAAATTATTAAATATTTTAATTAAATTATTTAAATATTTTTAGAAATTTTAATTAAATTTATTAAATATTTTAATTTAAATAAATTTATTAAATATTTTAGTTTAATTAAATTTATTAAATATTTTTAAAAATTTTAATTAAATGTATTAAATATTTTATTTTAATTAAATTTATTAAATATTTTATTTTAATTAAATTTATTAAATATTTTAGTTTAATTAAATTTATTAAATTTTTTTAAAAAATTTTGAAAAATGAAGCGGGTCACCCGCGGGACCCGCTTGATTAATGCGGGGTGGGTACGGGTCTAAAAAAATTGATTCGCGGATTTTGCGGGTAAAAAAATTTTGTGCAAAAAAATCTGTAACCCGCCGCGGGGCGGGTCAGGTGGGGCCGGTCCGACCCGCTTGACAGGCCTATGCGCTGATGAATAAAGGAAAACCTCGTAGTTTTGTTTCATATCTTTATTAAAAAAGAAGAAGAGTACTTGTTGAAGCTTTTCATAAGCTTTCTGTAGACATCCAACGACATGATACATACACGTAGAAAAATCATGTGTATATTTGGAAAAAGTTTCCTGAGTTATTTGCAGAATACATAAATTTTTCTATTCAAAGTATAAACTTTGTCGCATAGATGTCGAATACTTCTGATGATGTTAGAAGTGGCACCTGCAAGAAACACAGAAAGAAAAAGAAAAAGAAAGAAAGAATACTTAATGATTGAGAATATTGGAAAAGATTTCAGATAAGAAAAAGTTAAGTTCGATTACAGCATCAGAGCTTGAGTAGTCTCCTTCAAAGGTAAGGCGAGATTGGGCCTCGCGTATCGCAGAACACATAAAGTTAAGAAGGTGACCATACGTTGGTGCTGGTCCAGCTGTTATCACAGCTTTGATGAAGCTATAAGTCATGGCTCCTGCGTTCTTTCCCGTGAACAACTGCAACAACGCAATGGTCCTTGTTATATACAGAGAGGCTATAGTCTGATGAAATAATGGATGGAAGTTGTTTTCTGAACATACAGGAGTGTAACCACTGGATTCATCATCATCACAAGCACTGAAACAGAAAGCTGATCCACCATCTGTTCCTTTGTAAACTCTCACTGATCTTTGATCTTCCCATTTGTAAAAACCATTCCTGTTTTTTTCACAGAGAGAAAGAAAAATGTTTCATTTTCAGATTCAGTCAAGTGGAATTAAGAAGGAAGATTTGACTTTACCTCTCCATCCTGCAAACGAAGGGTAAATCAAGGACAGTTCCGCTGTTACAGGCGTCGATGACAGCATGTAGCTTAGCTCCATGGACGAGAGGCCTCACGAGTATCTTATTAATCTCATCATCGATGATTTTACCTTCTGTTTCATGGTCTAAAGGGCACAAGGTTTCATCTTGACCATCGATCTCGTCTCCATTGTAGTCCTTCTGCTGAGATCCATGGCCAGAGAAATGGAACACAAGTGAATCACTTGCTCTGTTTCCTTCAACTAACCATCTCATCGCTTTTCTTATGTTTTTCTTCGTCGGCATTCTATGCGGGCTGGCTTCTTCTTCTGGAACAACAACAAAACATTCATATCAGGTAATTAACAAATGATGGCTTCTGGTAAGTATGAAAACAACAAAAAACCTGTGAGCATGAGGATAGAGTCAATAGGGAAACCCATTTGTTGAACCAAGAAACATCTCATGGATTTAGCATCACTGATGCAACCTTTCAAGCTATAACTTTTTCCCTTATAGTTCACGCCGCATAAAACCGCTCTCTTCTTTCCAAACGGCGAGGGAAGAGGCTCGAGCAGCAGAGATGGTTGTGGTGGAGATTGAGCCATCATTTGTTGTTGTTCTTCATGATGGTACTGATGTTGCTGTTGCTGCTGTAGATGATGGTGTCTACGTAGCTTTTGAAACCCATGAATCATGCGATTCGCACAGTGCGCTATGTCAACGATTGAGTAGAGCTGCGTGACGGTGTGGCACATTGAACATTGAACGGCACGGACCTCCGGTTGAACCCACATCCTTCTACCGCAACGGCAAAGTACTTGTCTCCGGCTTGACATGATTCACCTTTGCTTTTGTGTTTCTTTTGCTACATCAATTGCATTTGAGTGTTGAATGTTATATAAAGAATTACAAGTAGTAGTTGTTGTATATATTCGTTGCTATCCTTCAAATGAAGAACTGTATAATGTTGAATTTTTTACGTAATTTGATCAATTACGCTACCATGTTGTTCCATGAATCAATTCTGAAACCACATTTCAAAAACGGAATATGATTCTGTTGATTGATTGCAAATTGATTCTGTTTTTCTTTTTCTTTTTAATTCTCACACCTTCGTCTACGGTCTTACAAATTTCGAATAAAGATTTTCTTTCTTTCTACGATGCAATGTTTTAACATTATTCTGAATTCACCTAACAAGCGATGCGGCGAATTGATGTTACAAGAAAACAAAACCAAAAATAGTATAACTTCGTTATCTTAGTATTTTGAAACAAACCAAAACGTACCGGACCGGACGATTCAATCAAGCCTAAGAATTCACGTGTCCTAAATTTCAGGACAAAATTCAAGATTCGGACAAGCTTGACATACTCAATATTTTCATTCGCTCATGTTACATGTCCTCGAATCATTACCATCAAAAAGCTTACTTAATACAAAAGCAACGGTTAGATTTGAACCACTTGTGTTTCACGCCATTTGCCGCGAAGCAGCTATATGTCACCTTTTTCTCCTTTCGCGATGTATTTACACTATTTCCCAACCGAATAACAGAGTTGGATCATTTTCATACAGTCAGACAACAACCTCGGGAAACCTGAGAAGTGAATCTATAAGTATCCAAAACCATCGGAACATAATAAGTGATCGGAAAAGAGAAGTGTATCGTGGGATGAGTCAACAATTCGTTTCGAGGACAGCTTTACGAGCTCTGCTTGTTTGCGGCGGTGGAAACTATAACTTGCTCGTTAGGTATGTTCCCGCCGCCTCTGTGTTTCAGAGCCCGGAGGAGATAGAAAAACCGAGGCGAATTCATGATAGGTGTGGCGATTTCAAAATCAGTTCTTCTAAGCATGAGCAAGGTGTGCATTTGTAGAGGTTCTCGATCGACAAGCTTATAAAAACTGTATAGGATCATATATATATGTAGCACTAAACTGGGATTTTCTATAACTTCAACTTGAAAGGGAGGACGACGATTTCTACGTCGGCGATGGAGAAGAAGGATGACAAGAAATATGAAAATCCGACGGTCGAGACGGTGAAGAAAAATCAAAACGGTGGTGGATCGGTGGCGGTTCCGAGTTATTGGGGAATTGAGACAGCGAAGATGAAAATTAGCCGAAGAGATGGATCGGACTGGCCTTGGAACTGTTTTATGGTAATTAAATTACATTATCTCGAATTTCGTAGTCAAATGAAACTATATGAGTTATGAATATATGGAACAGCCATGGGAGACATATCAAGCAGACTTGTCGATAGATTTGAAGAAGCACCATCTTCCGAAGAATATCGCCGACAAAATCGCTTACTGGACAGTGAAACTCCTTCGCGTTCCTACGGATATCTTCTTTCAGGCATGATCATATATATGCACTCCCTTAGATTTGATCTAAGTATGCTTCGGTATTTGGATTTGAACAACAATTAATTATATTGTTTTGGTCAGAGACGATACGGATGCCGAGCAATGATGTTAGAGACAGTAGCTGCTGTACCAGGAATGGTGGGAGGAATGCTTCTCCATCTAAAATCAATCAGAAGATTCGAACATAGCGGCGGTTGGATCAAGGCATTACTTGAAGAAGCAGAGAACGAGAGGATGCATCTAATGACAATGATGGAGTTAGTCAAACCCAAATGGTACGAGCGTCTTCTAGTAATACTTGTTCAAGGAATTTTCTTCAACTCTTTCTTAATCTGTTACGTGAGTTCGCCGCGGTTGGCTCATCGGATTGTTGGATACTTGGAAGAAGAAGCTATACATTCTTACACCGAGTTTCTTAAAGATATCGACGATGGAAAAATCGAGAATGTCTCGGCACCTGCGATTGCCATTGATTATTGGAGATTGCCTAAAGATGCTAAGTTGAAAGATGTTGTTACTGTGATTCGTGCTGATGAAGCTCATCATCGAGATGTCAACCACTTTGCTGCCGTAAGTCCATAACAAAAACAGCCGATTTTCATACATTCTTTTCAAGTCAAATTGTATCAATAGTCTTCTGGATATAATACCTATAATTTAACTGAAGAATTTCTAATCATAACTGAAGTTGTGTGTTGTGTTATTTGCAGGACATTCGCAATCAAGGAAAGGAATTACGAGAAGCAGCAGCTCCTATTGGTTATCACTAGCAAAGTTTTCAAGAGTCTTCTACTTGAGTTTTCTTTTGGTTTAAGATATGAACTAGATTCATACCCACGCCATACATGGGGAAAAATATTCGTAAATTATATTTTATTAGTAAATATAAATTAAATATTTATATAATTTTAATTTTTATTTAAAATTATTTTTAACATTAATTTTTGTATATACAAATTAAGAAAAGAAAAATAATTATTTTTTACGAATTTAATAGTATTTTTTTGTTAGTTTAATAAAATATATTAATTATATAGTCAAATTAATGACAATGATATGCTTGTAATTATTCTAATAAGTAAAACTCATATATATATTTATTTGAAATTTACTTTAATAATAACACGTCAGCATGATATTTCTATTAATAACACGTCAGAGTAAAGTTATTTTATTAAAATGTTTCTCAAATAATATATTATGAATTATGGTAGTAACTTAAATGTATTTATATTTATTTGAAATTATTTATAAATTAACGTATAAAAAATTTAAAGAAATAAAAAGTATTATTTTTGCAAGTGTAATAGTATTTTTTGGTTAGTTGAATAAATTATATTTATTTTCTAACGAAATTAATATCAGTGGCATGTATTGTAATTATTCTAATAAGTTAAATCCTTTTATATATTTAAGCTGAAACTCTCTATGGTGATTACTTTGTTAAAAAGTTTCTGAAATAATATATTAGAGATTTTTTTGAACTTATCAAACCATGTTTTAAGGGAGTTAGTAGAATCTATCTTTTCCTGTTGTAAGGTACTACCAATTCGGTTGAATTTTAGAATTATTTTGTAAGAGTTTGTGAATTCTATACGATGATGGGCATATATGTAATTATAAAGGAATTATGGGGCGAAACTAAAAAATACCAGTATCTCGTATATGATAGATTTCGTAGTTTCATAGACCATCTTAACCTAATTTCACTTCCTCTCTTTCTCCCTCCCATTTCTCCGCCGGCGGGAAACCCATGTCGCACTTCGGAAGGTCAGGTCCGCCGGATATTAGCGACACTTACTCTCTTCTCGTCCTCAATATCACTTTCCGTAAAATCTCTCTCTCTCTCTCTCTCACAACTTTGTTGTAACACTGGTCATGGTTATCGTGGTTCTGAGGGATAGGGTGTTGTTTTGTGTGTAGGTACGACTGCAGATGATCTTTATCCACTGTTCGCAAAGTACGGAAAGGTCGTCGATGTCTTTATTCCCAGAGATCGAAGGTCGAATTACATATTCTCCCTTTTCTACTATTTGCTCTAGCCGCTAGGCGTCTTCAAGTCCTATTAAGAAATTAGGCTTTCACTTTTGTTCTTTCTGTAATTGAATCAGTTCTTGTTTTCCTTTCTCGAATCGTTTCTGTCATTTAGAACTGGGGATTCGCGTGGTTTTGCATTTGTTCGGTATAAGTATAAAGATGAAGCTCACAAAGCAGTGGAAAGGCTTGATGGTAAATTATCCAGACTCTTATCTTTTTGTATTCTTGTTTTGTTATATCGGTTTATGCTCTTGGTGACTGGATTTAACACGAAGCTTCTCTCTTCATTTCAGGAAGAGTTGTTGATGGCAGAGAAATCACTGTTCAATTTGCAAAATATGGCCCAAATGCTGAAAAGATGTAAGTTTTCTTTCTTGGGTATTGATTGTTAAAGTTTCTCATGTACATTGCGTTTGGATTTAGTATATTTGCCGTTCACTGTGTTAAACTGCCAAACTCATTTCATACATGATTGGAGATTTTTTTATCTTTATCTAATTTGCTACTTGCTTACGCTTCATATAATTTTTTCTCCTTCTATGAAGGAAATGCGCTTCTGTAATGTATTTTGATTAGTTTTTAATTATCATTTCAGCTCCAGAGGAAGAGTTGTGGAGCCACTTCCAAAGTCAAGAAGGTCAAGAAGCCGTAGTCCTCGAAGGAGTCGCAGTCCATATAGACGCCGTAGTCCTAAGAGAAGCCGTAGTCCTAGGAGAAGCCGTAGTCCTAGGAGAAGCCGTAGTCCTAGGAGAAGCCGTAGTCCTAGGAGAAGCCGTAGTCCTAGGAGAAGCCGCAGTCCCCGCAGGAGGTGAGTCTCTTCTGTGATCTGTTTTTAATGATGGTGAGGTGAACCACAAGGAGTTCGTGGTGGTATTGTTGTTAGCTTTTGTTACTTGAATCATCGACAAATTATATCTCAAACAGTATATGTCTTAATATTTCCTAATAGAGTTACATAATTTTTAGGACCCGAGATGATTACAGGGAAAGAGACTACCGCAAGAGGAGCAGAAGCAGAAGCTATGACAGGCGTGAAAGGCATGCGGAGAAGGATAGAGATTATCGTCGGCGCAGTAGGTCTCGTAGTGCTAGCCCAGATGACAAACGCAGAGTCAGAGGACGTTATGATGATGAGAGCCACAGTCATAGTCGCTCATTGAGGTCTCTTCCACCTTCAACGTCTCTATTTATTTCATGTTGTTGATCAACACCATGTAGAAATTATCCTGATTCCATTTTTTCTTACATGCAGTGCATCTCCTGCGCGCCGCAGCCTTAGCGCTGGAAGTGGCTCCCCACCAAAAGGTTCTCCTCCTAGAGAAGTCTCTCCTGAAAGGCGAAACAAAGAGAGGTCTCTGTCTCCTGCTTGCCGCAGCCGTAGCTCAAGAAGTCCCTCACTGCAAAAGGCTTCTCCTTCTAAGGAAATGTCACCTGAGAGGAAGAGCAACGGTAGGTCCCAGTCTCCTGACAGCCGTTCTCCTCAGGACAAATCGCGTAGGCAATCTCCTTAGGCTGAGGTGGGCATAACACAAAAGCTTTGTATATATATAAAATCACTAAAGAAATGCCTGAATTGGTTAATATCTTGCAGGAATGAGGCCGTACTTGTGAAGTGGACCCCAGGGTGTATTAAATCATGTTTACTTGTACTGATGATGTTTCAACATCAAGCACTGGAACTTCTACCCTCTGTAGTATTGCTTGGTTTACCGTAGGTGCCCTGAACTACTTCTACTACTACTGTATGTTTGTTTCATGCGATCTATCCAATCTTGGGATTATTATGTTTGAATTTTTACAGCTTTAATAGATTGTGGGTCTGGATGAATCTTGTTTGCTTTTTAAGTGTATGGGTTTGGAAATGATAGGATGCTAACCCCATTCCATGGCTTGTCTTAGGATAGTCTGGTTCGAGAAAAGAATTGACTTGGGAAGATGGCACAAAGATTGTAGCTGTTGATGCTGTTTATGAAACCATAGATATGATGTGGATGGTGGATGATGCTCTTAACACTTTTTGTTTAAACTACGAAAGGTTTGGTTCGTTGCCTCGTTGGTCGATTGCCCTGATTTTTTTAATCCATTTATGAAAGAGTCGTAATCAAAATTTCTTTTCTAGAATCGTAATCATCACCTCGTTCATTCCTCTGTTTAAGATTCTTTCGTCATCAAAGGTAAATAGAAAAAAGAAAAATCTCAATTTTTTTTAATTAATACAAAGATATAAGATTACAAAAGAAGTAACTTATAATTTGTCTCCTGTCTTTTCTTAAGCAATGGTGAGTTGAAGAAGCTGTGTAAAGTCCAACCTTCGAGTCTCATGGTAAAAAGTCTTATATTTATTTGGCCAATAAGTCAACCAAATGGACCCTTTAATCTCCCACTCCATTCTTCTCCCTATTGCTCCTTTCCCAATTTTCCACACCACACTCTCTCCATACTCGTCCCCTGCAAATATCACACCACCTCTCCTCGTAAATGACCGATACGCCCTTGCGTACCGATCCTTGAACCAAGACCTTGGACTCATTATCGAAAACTTCGAGGGCTTTGTCGAGAAAACCTCTCTTCCTCCAACGCTGCTATCGTACAAGATCCAGTTTAGATTAGCCGTGTAGCCGAGTACGGATTGCTCGAATTTCCACGGGGTCATTGTCATGGTCGACGCTTCTCGTCCCGCAACTCTTAGGCCTAGCGAGTTTGGTGGGTCAAACGAGCCTTCGATTGATCTCTCGACCTCGAACTCTCGTCCCGAGTTATTCGATGATTTGCTAACCGAAACGCTTATGAAATATGTTTGGAGAGTTGGAGTAAGCTGCAGAGTGATCCTTGATGGGAAATGCTTCTCGTGTTCTCCTGCTCCTTTTCTTGACATCAGTCTCTCATTTACAAGCTTTATGACATCGTATCTGTTTATATGATAATAGTATTGGTAACAACTTAGTTATGATTTATTGATCTTTTATTTACGTGCACGTGTTTGGCTATAAATTGCCAAATTGGTCCTTCACAAAATAAGAACCTAACAAGATATCTAAAATCCTACAGTACAAATACTTGGTACTTACGTGTACAAATATCATGTCTTGCAATCGACATATGTTTAGTAATATTAAAAAACAAGTTTTGTAAGATTGTTTAGTGATCTACTAGTCAAGACTGTTTTTTTAACAGAAATCAGTGCTTTTGTTTTTTCCTTTTAATTTCCGTGGTTAAATATGTCATTTGCTTTGCAAAACCAAGGTTTTATAAGAAAAGATAAAAAGGTTTTAAGCCCATTTTTTCCTTAAAGAAGAATACAATTACCTGATGTTGTCTATTTTCACGATAACATCGATCCATTTGTCTCTGACTACAACTCTGTGATTGAATTGCATAACACCTTCGAGCTGATTAAACATGAGAGAGAACAACAATCTCGAATCAGCCATTGGTTTGCTCGATCTTTCTACTTCCATGGCTTCAATCGGACAGTACAACTGTACTTTCCACAATCCATAAGCTGAAACAGCGTAAGAGAACAAAGGAGTCGTTGTCTTCTTGGTGGACCGACAACTACGACGCTCTATGATCCAATTTGTGATTGCTAGATTCACTGATCTCATCCATTGCTCTTCCAAATTAGACCCTAGAAGCTTCATCAGAGATATTGTTGCCTGCCTTGCTTGAGAAGTAACCAAATGGTTCTTGAGGGCATTGAGGCAATTTTCACGGAGATACAAAGGAGCTTCGTAGACGCAGACGACGAACGAGAGAGTGAGAATCACGGCGTTAAATATGTCTTTAAGACCATTGATCATCGATGAATCTGGTTTATGGATTTTAATGATTGAATAATTAGAACTATTAGAGCTATAGGTTAAGATAGATTCAACGAAACTGAAGAGTAGAGAGATGATTGTTTGTTCATCAAAAGGGTTTGGTGAGTTTGGATTGATGTTGAGTAGTTGTTTAGAGGTCCAAAGATACAAAGGAGGATGATTATTGGATTGGACGATGATGGAGAAAGTTGGGATCGTAGAATTATTGTGTCTTTGTGCTATGAGGTTTAGGGTTGAACTTGGGAAATCATTAGCTGAAGGACAAATACAAAAGGAAAGAAAATTTGTATGCCATTTCGTGATTTGTGGGATGTTTTGTATCCAAGTGAATACATCAGGGTACTTCTCAGACATCATTTTTTTTATGTTGTTGTGTGTTTAGTTTTTTTTTGCATGCACATACGCATGAATATATAGAGATGCACGTAAAAGGGTTCATGAACAGTTACAAAAAAGAGATAAGCTTTAACATTTGGTTAAAGTGGAATAATAAGTAAAGCATTTCATGAGAATATTTAATCTCTGGAGAATTTTGTTATTCCACATTAAGGAAAAAAATAATAAATAGCCATAGATTGTTTTAACCACTTTCCCAACGTGTTGTTTTAACAATAGCTTTTACATTAATTTTACCTTTTCGTATTCATTTGGTTCACCCTCATCTATTCATCTACATACTTTTGGTTACAATCCATTTCTTTCATTGGTATTTTTTTTTCTCTTAACTGATTTAAGTTAAAAGAAAAAATAAAATGGTCTAGAGAGAGACACCCACACGCTAAAGCCATCACTGCTTCTAATAATTGCTCTTTTGATTCTTTATATTCTCTTTTTGGGAATTGGTTCTTCAGCTGTCAAATGAAACGCAGTTTCTTGCTCCACACGTCTGGATATGCGAGTTTCTGAATCTGGCATCGTTGTTAACACTATCCTCATACGTGTTATATGACTTATATCACACGTGTGTCATCTAAGGCTAGATTAGAATCAGGAGCATTAGGCCCATTATCGACACGCAGGCCCATTATCGACATACAGGCCCATTATCGACACGCAGGCCCATTATCGACACGCAGGCCCATTATCGACATACAGGCCCATTATCGACATACAGGCCCATTATCGACAGGCAGGCCCATTATCGACATACAGGCCCATTATCAACACGCAGAACCATTATCAACACGCAGGGCCCATTACCAACACGCAGAGCCATTATCAACACGCAGGCCCATTATCGACAGGCAGGCCCATTATCAACACGCAGGCCCATTATCGACAGGCAGGCCCATTATCAACACGCAGAACCATTGTCAACACGCAGGGCCCATTACCAACACGCAGAGCCATTATCAACACGCAGGCCCATTATCGACAGGCAGGCCCATTATCAACACGCAGGCCCATTATCGACAGGCAGGGCCATTATCAACACGCAGGCCCATTATCGACAGGCAGGCCCATTATCAACACGCAGGCCCATTATCGACAGGCAGGGCCATTATCAACACGTAGGCCCATTATTAACACGCAGGCCCATTATCAACACGCAGGCCCATGTTAAAAACGTTCATTTAATCAAAACCTAAGAATATGAAGCAACAAGCGAGTGCATCGACCCCAAGAAGCGGATTGATCAAAAAGATTTGTAAGTGAATTTTAAAGTAGTTGATGTCAACACAAAAAGAGAGAGTAAGTAGTTGTCGTGTTTTCGATGTCTTTAGTGACTTCTTGGGCACGTGATTCAGCAGCTTTTTGACAGGACTTAGCATGGCGTTTCTCTGACGTCCGAGCATGATCAGCAACAGCTGTAGTGAGAGCATATATTCTACTGTTTCTTCAGTTTAATCAAGAAGCTTAAAACAAAACATGAACAGAAGTAAGGGAAAATTTGGAACTATCACTATGTCAAACTTATACCAATATGAATATCAAAATGATTCTTGAGCTTTCTTTTGCTTGCATAACTTCAACCCATATGAACTCACGTATTTAACAACGAATGTAAAATATCATATCGATTTATTAACTGTTGACATTTGTACAAATTGTGTACAAATTTAAACGAGAGATTGTTTTAATTAGGGAGTAGAGAACAGAGTAAAGTAAAGATGATGTCATCATTAGAATAAAAAGCAATAAGCTAAATACACGCGTATAGTACCAAGAACATACTAATGACGTGTACCAATAATATCCCTAGAAATGATAGGATCTCACAGTGCTCCTCTCGTCCACGAAATTTTGATATTAAACCTTTTGATTTGTTGACACGTGTCAATCTCATATGGTCACTTGTCTGTCTTTTGATTCTCCCGAAACCAAAAAACAACTATTAAATTTTAAATGTATTTAAATAAAAAATTAAGAAGGCTTCAGCGTCTTCTGCCAATCAACTCTAGAAAGTACTATAAAGTCTTCTTTCCCAGTTTCCGATCTAGTTTCAGTGAATCGATACTATCCTAGGAATTTTGTTCTTCTGGATTATTTGATCGGTGAATTTTTTTGGAGTTGCTAGTGGAAGCATCTGTCTGACAGGTATGCGAGCATATTTGGTTAAGACTCTAGGGTTTTGATCCTTCTTACGTTTGGTTTTCGATTGAATGTAATTATAAATTATTGGCCCTTACCTCAACGATTGAATAATAGTAGCAGCTAATGATTTTCTCAGTTTTTTTTTTATCATGTAGTGTTTTTGTTCTCATTTAATGCTTCATTTAACTGGGGTTTTAGTGGGTTTCACTCTCCCAATTTTCATTTGTAAAGCTGATAAGTTACTTAACATTCTATTACATCCTTATTGATTTTGCTGGAAATAAGAGCATAAAATGGACGAATCCTACCATCTTATCAACTGTTCTTTTTTTTTGGGTGCTACTTCTTGTAAGATAAACCATTATTAGGAGTAAAAAGCCGGAAGATGGGATAATCGATCTGGTTGAGTAAGCAAGTGAGGAAAGAAAAATGCCTTTGCGCAGGAAGCACAAAAACTTTTTGACTGTAGAGTTTGAGTCTACCATTTAGAATTGAGTACTCGGAAAGGATGTGTGGATTTTAGGGGTTTGAATCACATTTTCGAATTTCATGTCTTTTGAGTCTGGATAAGAAAGATCAAGTTTTCTATATGCTGGGTTTGATATATCTATTATTGGAACCTTCTCCAGCTGTTTAATATCTTATGTTTCTTATCCAGAACCAGAACTAGTTTTCGGTTGGAGTTACATGTTTTGCAATAGAGATTACATATCGAAATAATGTGCATGATTTTAGGGGTGATTGAAGAGTCTTGCAGTTGGGAGGAATGTCAGACTTGTGCATTGATGAGGTGAGTTGAGTCACAATCGTTTATTTGCATATTTGTTCCGAAAATTCGTCATATGGTGATATTGGCAACCGTCAATTTTATTCTTGAGGTGGGGGGGACATGTCACTCATGTCTGTAGGCTACTGATTCTCTGTGTATGATATGTTTGATCATTTGAAAGGCTTACCATTTAGCTTGGAGTATGGCATTCATGTGGGTAAAAACTTCCGAATATTATAGCATATTAGATTTTTTGTGTACTTAGTATATGAACTTAAAAGTCTACTCAAGGGCTCCATTGTGTATCATTTTTTTTTTTCTGTTTTGGTGATTCGTTTGTAATGTCTACACATTGTATTTCATATTATTACGGAGATTGTGTTCTTGTTCTCATTTGAAGTTATTGATATTAGATAGATATCTTGGTAGCATTCCTACAGACGTATCGTTATAATAATATTGTTGTTCAAGGTATTTGATAAACTAATTAAAATTTTGGTCGGGTTTACATGCATTTGTCCAAGATATATGAAAACTATGACAATTGACGGAGGGCATGTTCTGAATGACCTCTATGAAATTTTGATCTTGACAAATGACTAAAGAGCTTTCGCTCTTGCTCGTCTCATATGTTCTCGAGAAAACACTTGTTGTGAATTTCTCACTGCTAGTGGGTTCAAAAGCTTTTAATATACTGAAAGACAATCTGCCATCTCATATTCTACTTCTAGTTATTGCTACCACTTGGATGTGTTCTGTGTTTCAGGTCTGGGAATTCTTTGTTATGCCAAATTGTTTGATGTTTCCCTAGCTTTTTTAGTTCGATTTGCTAACGCATGTTTTTTATTTGGTAGCTGAATTTTTTTCCTAACCTTTTCAGCGAGATTATAATGTTTTCGATAAATTTCATGGGAACGATGATGGTATAGTTCCAGACTCGGTGTATAAGGATGATAGTCAGTTTCCAGTTCTAGGTAGTAGCAAGAAGAAACAAAGACATGAAGATATGGGTAGCAGAACAAACCATTTAAAGAGTAATATTTTTATCAAAAGGGAGGGCGATATGTTAGGAAGAAATCCCTGGCCTGAGAAAAATAGTGGTGGCTCTCCGGCTTCTTGTGATGCGGGATCAGGCAAAGATGTTCAGGATATGACACTGAAGGATACAAAAATTTCAGATCATGGTTTCAATGGTGGCCACGGAGAAGTGGTTGCGAATTTTGCCACTATGGATCCCATATTATGTGACAATGCCGCTGCAACGCATGATGGCGTATATAATTATTCCCTCAACAACATTTCAGATGCTGAAAACAATCTCAGTTTTCTGGATAATGGAGATAAAGACAGCAATGATCTCTTTTATGGCTGGGGTGACTTAGGAAATTTTGAGGATGTGGACGATATGCTTAGGTAACCTTTAGATATTCTCTTTTCTTAACACATTGGGGGATCTTCCCTTATAGGAAAAAACATGATAACACCTCTCTGAGCTTATCCTTGTTTTTTGGACGCTACAGGAGTTGTGATTCAACTTTCGGATTGGATAGTCTTAATAATGAAGATGACTTGTGCTGGTTCTCTTCTGCTCAGCCAAATGAGGATACAGAGGCCATGACGACAGATGATATAAAACCAGATATAATGTTGAACAATCAAAGAAGCCCTATGTTGCAGGTTGAAGACTTTTTGAACAAAACTGAATTCAACCATGCTGTTGAAGATGAATATGGATATACTGTTGTGGGCGGTTCAGCTCAAGGAAAATTGTCAGAAAATGTCAGTGGTACAACTTCGCAAAAGAAGGATATATTGATGCTGGATGGAGAGGTTAGTCAAAATTTTTATTTCAGAACTTTTGTGGCCTTCAAAGCACAGGCCACCACTAATTACGTGGGTTGTTTGCCTTCTATGATGACTTTAGCCACTTACTGCATCTTTTTCAGTTAACTGTTTAGATATGATGCTTTTTACAATTTTCCGTCAATGGTGGTTCATGGTCTCTTTTAGGGCCAGTAGATTTCGATTAGATAATATTCATATCTGTGCATTTTTTTCTCTTTTGCAGGCTAATCTTGAAAAGAAGCAGACTGATCATCTTCATTCTCTGGATGGGAAAAGTGATGGGTACTCGGAGAATAGTTTTACTTTACAACATAGTGGTATTTCCATGCAAATAATGGGCACAAACCAGTATTGCCCTCCCTCCGCATTCCAACAGGCAGGTTTACCGGCATGTGAAAGTAAATCTGGTATCAAATTTGAGAACAAACCCAATCCTTTGTCTGCTTCAGATGAGTCATACACATCAAATCAAGCACAATCTGTCGAGAGCTTACAAGGTACAACTGTTGATGATCGGTGTAGGAAGGGCTTTGAAAAGAGAGATAACTTGCAGCCCAGGCAAGACATGCGTGCTTCTTTTGCTGCAAGTACCAGAAAGAGTAGTAAGGGAAACCCCATTGTGCTTCCTGATTCTGCTCCTATCCAGAAGACCAGGATTGAGAATGACCACAGAAAAGCTTCTGAACTGGAAACATCAAACAGGCAGGAAAGTTCTTTTGTTAGTTCTGTTGTTGATGACATTTCACTGGAAGCAACAAGTTTTCGCCATCTTCAGCAAGTTATAGAACAGGTACAATTTGTTGTCAATAGATAATGGTGATATAAGGAAAAGAATTTCCGGTGAGTTCCGAAGGTGATCGGTATAATTTTGCTCTTTCTTTGTGATTGATTTCAAAGTGTGTATATCTTGATAAATTTACATGTACATTTGTTTACTTGATCGATGTGTACTTGCTTTCTCCAGTTGGATGTTAGGACAAAACTTTGCATAAGAGACAGCTTATACCGATTGGCAAAAAGCGCGGAGCAGAGACACAATTGTATGAATCCAATTGGTGGAAACAGACAGGAGAAAGGTGCAGGCTCCCATCTCGAAACTGGTGGAGCAGACAAGTAAGCACCACCTGCGTACTTCTCCAATATATTCATCCTTTATCTCCTGTTCCGTTACTTATCTTTCAATCCGTGTAAATTTCTGTATTTGGTCCAGGTACGTTGGATTCATGGATATGGAAACTGATACAAACCCGATAGACCGATCCATAGCTCATTTGCTGTTTCACAGGCCCTCAGACTCATCTTTTTCATCAGATAACGATGCTCGCTCTTGTAAACCTCATCCAGTGGTAAGTTAAACAATCCCTTAATTCTCACACAAAGCCATTCAAACTTGCAAACTATGTCGTGCAGTGCCTCATTCTTTCTAGTCATTATATTCTCTACAGATTCCTGAGCCCAATAGTAGTCCGAGCCTGAGGATAGAGAAACAAGAGGAAACCCCAGAGCTTAGAACCGAAACAGAAATCGTAGCAAGTGAAAACAAATAATGGTGTCAACCAGAAACTGGCTCTTTCAATGCTGTGCTGAAGCATTCGAGATATGGTTTTAACACTAATCTTGATTTTGGATCACCGAAATTGCTCAGGTTAGATACCAATGTCCTGACTCTATCTTTCATCAAAATCATGTTACAAATTGGGACCTGGTTTAGATATTGGTTCGAATCTGATTGTACACTTGATTGCTCGAACCAGGGCTTTGTAATATGCTCAAACTGTTAAGTAGAGGAAGAAGTAGAGAGATAATTAGCCATTCTGTAGATAAAGATGTGAAGTTTTTTTTTTCTTCTTTTCTGTAATGCCATAACTATTCTGCTGTGAATTCGCTTCTCTTTTACTTCCAATAATGGTTTTGTGTTCTGCAAAATGTGTTTCAACTTTTGACGAATTTCTGCATTCATGTAGCGATACAAATCCAGGTAATTGTAGATGAAGATTAAACTTTGTATCAAAAGCTACGTTACAGAAATTGGATCTGGATGGACAATGTAGTAAAATGAGAAAGAGAGTTCTGAAACATTCTAATCGAAATGTTGCCTAAGCTGCATCTCAGTTTCACTTTTCCAAGAAGCGTGAGAGGATTGTCCTCTCATTCTTTTGCTCTTCTCTTTATCTTTGATCGTAGAGCCTTTCTTCTTTGCGTCTGTGTCTGTTAATGGCCGGTCACCACAAACCGGGCATACCATTCCTCTCGCACTTGTATATGTTTTGGGTATACCGCATTGCAGACACATCCTATTCTCACCAAAGAAACCGTAATCAACTTCAAGAGTGCGGATACTAAGTTTACCAGAGAAAGAAGAAGAGACAAGTATTATTCACACCTCAAGAGATCTGCAGCTTCTTCTGCATTTGGATTGGTTGCAGTAGATATCTGCTTTGCACCACTCTCTGACGATGGTGGTGCATCCTTATCGCTTCTTACTCTCTCATGGATTCCTACTAATTGAGGTTGTGCTTCCATGACAACACCTACAGAGACCAATCAGCCAAAACTTCAGTGTCTGCATCGAGAAACAACAATGGTTTCATAAACAGAAACGCAAAACTCGGCCTGGTTTGTGTTTTCACAATGTTCAAGCTTAAAGTACAAAACAAGCTTGCAAAGCAAAATCCCATTTTCACATCTCTTTTCAAGTTACCAAACCTAAATATTAGGATGTGAATTCAGCATTGGCTGCAGGACTTCTGTTGGTACATAATTCAACATCATCAAAAGATGAACCTTTCCAAATTCCAAAATAACCAAAATGCTACAAAGATGCTAGCAAGATGTGGTACCTTTCGGTTTAACTTTCTTCTTCTTGCAGCTGATACGCTTTGCATGCTCTGCATCTCTAGCTGAAGCTTCTTCATCCGCTTCTGTGCGGTTGTTTAGAAATTCTGGTGGCCCTGCAATCTGCAGAGGTTCATAGAAGCAAAGCATCATTTACTATGACCCTAACAGGTTTTCACTATCAGAAGATCTCTCTAATGTTCAAATCCCAAAACTACTTAGTCTATGGATCCAGAAGTTTGTCTTTTCTCCGCGGAAAACCTCTAAACGTCAATCACATGAAACTTACAGATCCATGTAACTTTTCTTCCTCCATACCAATAATCATCCAACTTCACCGCGACGGAAATCTCAACGAAAAAAACAAACTTGATGAATTCTGGGGTGAGAAAATCAAATGGAATGATGACCTGAGAGAAAACGTCGTTAGCTGAAGGAAGGCCGGAGTCTTTAACGGAATGGGATGCAGAGAAATCGAACACAGACGAAGATCCGTATCTCTGAACGCCATGGTCGTCATCTTCGTCGGAGTTCTCGTAATCCCCAGTAGCTCTCTCCTCTGCATCTTCTTCTTCTGCAGAAGAATAGCCTTGAAGCAGCGTCAAGCTCATGTTTGATGCTCCAAAGATCTGTCGTCTCAAAATAGCCGCAAAAACGAAAATAAGAAGAGCTTTTATGAATTTATGTTTTAGCCCCTATATTACTTAAAATCGTATCTCACCCCTCGAACTCCATTCCAAAATTGGCTGAAAACCGGAAATAGAGTCGGCTATCCGATTTGGTCCAATACCAAATTATTTGGTTCAAAGTACCGGTTTTATGAAACATTTATAAACCGAGATTTGGTCTGTTGGTGCGGCAAAAGCTTGAAATGATAAGAATCTTCCCAAGCATTCGCTGTATCCCTTTGCTGTCTGCCGCCAAACCTCTTCATTCCTTTGCTTTCTCGAGAGAACCACAGCAATGCGCGTCGTTTGCAGAGGAAAAATCTGCTCTAGCGTCGGATACTCTCACTATAACTCCCAAGACTCCGTTGTTCCTTAGACCGCCGTCGTACTCAACTCCTTTGTCGGAGGTTTGGAAATGGCACAGCTGGGCGAAAGATATGGCATCCTCCGTAGAGGATTCTCCGACCAATGCTGAAGATAGCCTTGAATCTGTCGTTCTCCTCCGTGAGCTAAAATGGCTGATCGAAGACTCGATCGTAGACGATCATTCGGTGATCCATAGAAGGGAGGTTGTGGACGACGGCAAGACTGTGAAATTGAGAGCGTCGTTGGAGGAGCTTTACGATTTATGGCGGCAGAGGATCGAGAACCGTAGGCCGTTTCAGTATGTCGTTGGATGCGAACACTGGAGAGATCTGGTGTTGTGCGTCGAGGAAGGGGTTCTTATTCCGAGACCGGAGACGGAACTGATTGTTGATGTGGTGGCGGAGTTAGTAGCGGGAGATGAATGGTTTAAGAAAGGAATTTGGGCCGATCTCGGGACAGGAAGCGGCGCAATTGCGATCGGCATTGCTAAAGTCTTGGGAAGTTATGGGAGAGTTATAGCCACAGATCTCAGTCCGGTGGCGATTGCCATCGCCGGCCACAATGTGCAAAGATACGGCCTTCAGGTTAAACATAATTGTTATTCAACTCAAGAGAAAGGGAAAAAAGCTCATGTCTAATGGAACATGACAAAATGTACCAGTCGTTATTAACTGCAATCTTTCAAAATAAAAATAATCATGTGTTGAGAATTTTGTAATTAAATCGGGTAGAATGTGGATTGAAGAGTTTCTCCTTCAGTTTAATATATGATATTTCTAATAGATTAATTGGTGTAGCGGAAGGATCATGGTTTTGAAGTCATTCTTCTTCTGTTTTTGGTTATTTTTTCATAGTTATGATAAATTTTGCTATATCCAGGGGATGGTTGAGATGAGAGAAGGATCTTGGTTTGAGCCCTTGAAGGATCTTGAAGGAAAACTTGTGGGGCTTGTGAGTAATCCACCATACATACCAAGTGATGACATTCCAAGCCTACAAGCTGAAGTTGGTAGACACGAACCAAAACTTGCATTGGACGGTGGTATTGATGGGACTGATAGTCTTCTCCATCTCTGTCACGGGGCTTCTCGGATGCTTAAACGCGGTGGCTTCTTCGCTTTCGAGGTACCTATTTTATTCACTCTGTTTCTTCAAATCCTTTACCATAAGTAAATACAATCTTGTCGTAAAAAAAGTAGTTGCAATCCTATTGGGTTTCCTAGATCTCTCTCATACTTAGTTAGCATTTAAAGAAGATTAAGTTTGGTACAGAAAAGATCAGGTCTTACTTAGCCAGTTTTATGAAATTTAAAAGCAAATTGTTTTTTGCTGAGTGATTGAGTGTTCATCGAGTGTGAAGGTACAATCTTGTTTGGCGTTTCTTATGTTTCTCTTCCTTACACAGTTACATTCTTCTGTTCTATCAGTAAGAAGTTGCCATTTTAAGATTAAAATATCTACTAAAAAGATTAAGTCTTGATAGTGTCATTTTTCAATATATGTAAGAGCTAATTGCTTTATAAAAAGATCTTTGCATATGTACTAATAATCACATCCACCCACCATGAATAATGAATCTTATTGGCTTATGATGATGCAGACCAATGGAGAGAAGCAAAGCAAGATGATCGTTGATTACATGGCCAACGATCTCAGAAACAGTTTCTTTGATTTGAAAATAGTTTCAGATTTTGCTGGAATTAATCGGTTTGTGACTGGCTTTCGTCTCTGAGATTTTACACAACTCGGTGTGTAGCTATTTCCCAGTATTTGTAGGAGTAAGACTAATAATTAAAACTACATCTGTACAATTAAACTTATATGGTTTATGGCTTTGTGAAGCCATTTTCCTCAATATCGTCGCCTTGGGTTTCAGTATCAGCTAAGGAGTCTATTGTAGAACTAAAACAAATACATAATTACATCTTCTGATTACCGCATTATTTCGATTATTATGAGATATGAATGTGGGCTTTTTAGAAAAAGCCCATTGGCTTGTACATCTGGCCCATTGAGGCTGTATAACTACTAATAAACGCAACACTGTTCTGAAACTAGGGTTGTTTTTGGCAGACTTGATTCCCATTAGCTTCCTGAGCATCCGCCGCTTCTGTTGAAAGGTTTGGTAATTGTTCCGTCTCTCTTATCCCATCTTCGCTTTTGCGGCGCTTCTTCTTCTCTTTACGATTGTATTTTCCTGATTCTTTCACTTTCTGAACATGTTCGTTGATGCTTTGCGTGTTGTTTCTGGAATTTGAAGTTCTCATGGTTTGTATGTTGTTCGTTTATTTTTTGCAATTTAATTGACTTTTTCTCGCTTCGCGAGGATAGATCCGTAATATTAGATGTGTTAGTGCAAACACAATAGAGGAAGATCACTGGAGCAAGAATAATAGATAATGATTTTTTCTCGAAATTCCCATTTGTTGTGATGTGATTCTACGTCTCGAAGAAACGAGTAGAGAGAATCGAATGGTTAATTCAATTGTAGTGTGTTGATCATAATCGTAGTCTTTTTCACTGTTTTTCAGCAGTAATCCCATCTTATGAAACGGAATTGATCTTCATACAGTTATCTACTTGATTGAAATCTGGATTACTAATGTAGTGTTCTTTATACAATCATGTGCTTCTTCATACTTCGGTGTGTTATCTGGTTGACAATAAGCCACATTTATGTGAATGCAGAATGGATTCTCAGATCAAGCACGCTGTGGTAGTAAAGGTCATGGGTAGGACCGGTTCTCGTGGTCAGGTCACTCAGGTTAGAGTGAAGTTCACAGATTCAGACCGTTACATTATGCGAAACGTGAAAGGACCGGTCAGAGAAGGAGATATCCTCACCCTCCTCGAATCCGAGAGAGAAGCCAGAAGACTCCGTTGACTCATGCCATTCATTTCCAAAGTCGTCGAAGATTTACATTTTGATGGTATCTCGTTTCGTGGCCTTATGGTCATGCTTTTATTTGCCCAATTACCTGGTTTGTGTTACTTGAGTTTTTGTTAAGACAATCTTCGAATCTAGGAATGAATCTTTTATGACATACTTGAGAATGTGTCACTATCAATGTTATCTTAATTTTCTGATAAATTAAGTAAGCCAATTAATAGGTTTTAATTATGTACTATAATTCGGACAGTTATGAAGATTTATTGTGTGACAAATATATCGTATGCGTTTGAAAAACATAACAAAACTGCATTATTAATCAAATTAACCTATTCGATATAGGTGCTTGTAAAAGGGAAATGACATCAATAATAAATTAATATTTGTATTTTTAAATAATACAATATGTTAAAAAAATCTATATATTTAAAATATTATTGTTTTGATATAAGTATTTTAGCCGAAATTTGCTGTTTCTAATAATTTAATTCTTAATTAAAAATTAGTTAAATTTTTATTTGTTATGGTTTATTTGTATTTTGTTAATGATTGAATTAAGTTTAAATACATTATAAGTGATGTTTTATTTTAGAAATTAAAAATAAGTTAAATTTTTAATATGAATATTAGAGTAAAAGTAGTTAATGCATTGGCTCACCAAGTTAACATCTATATCTATGCGTATTTCTATTTATTTAGAAACGGAAAAGACAAACATAACTACATAAGTGATTACATACCTCTTTTTCTTACAAAAATGACGTCATTAAAAAACTATCTAAACATAATTGTCTGTTTTTTTGCTTTTAATTACCATTTATTTATGTGTCTGAGCAAAAGAAAAGTATTACCATTTATGTGTAATCCAAATTACCATCCTTTTTTTTATCACATAACAGAAATCTCATATGTCAGTCTATACCAATTAAAAGATTTCCTTCATTATCTAAGATTATTTATTCTAGTTTAGTATCGGATTTCTGATAATAAGCCACTTCTCATAATCAAAACTAAGGGTAAACATACATTTTGGGAAAACAATTTCCGCAAACCAACTATTAATTACTGCGTTAATTTAACGAATAGACCAAACAGAACTTATATCAAGCTGGAAATGTTATTTATTCCATCAAAATGGACTTGAAAATGCTCTGTTCTGTTAAAAACCCTACGCAAAATCTTAGAAAACTAAGAAAAAGCATCAAGAGTTTTTCATGGATTTTATAAAATGAAAACCGATTCTCACTGTCTCTCTGAATTTTTATTGTAGTAATAAATATCTTATTAAAATGCTTTAAAACACAAATGAAAGCTAAAAAAAAAAATAGAAAGCATTAGTTTAACGAGTTAATAATTTTATGTCTCTCGCAATGGTTTTATTTTCGTTAAGGCTAATCACTGTCACGTGTCTTAAACCTTCGGTTAATTACGATAATTTACCAATTTAACCCTGAAGCCGCGTTTCTCTAATCCTAATCATATCTCTCTTTGTCTGTCTCCCACACATCCTTTATATTTTCAATTTCAAGATCTCTTTGACAACTATAAATAATCTTCCTAACGACGAACACAGAGACCCACTCCAAATCCTTCTTCTTCCTCCTCCTTCTGGTGCGTCGATCCTCGATCTCGTCTCTTTCTGCTCCATAGGTTTCGTTTCTCCTTCTTTTCTCAATGATCTTCGATTAAGATTCTCCTCATCGTTTATGTCATTTTACAATTTCGCAACGCAGAAATCTGTCTGTTTATCGCTAGGTCTTTCTTTTGGTTAGCTCTGATTTGGATTGATCTTTGATTCGCCGTCGCTTCTGTGATTTGATCGTATTGGCTCTGTTTAAGCTGAAATTCTGGTTTTATACAATCGTAAATCGTTATCTATATTGCATTTTGGAGATCTGACTCACATGCTTGATTTTGATATAGATCAATCTGTAGATTGATTTAGATTATACGTAGATTTTTTACTCTAAAGGTTATGCTATTGTGGAACTAGTATCATATATTATTAACATTTTCATCGCTGTAAATTCTGGATAGTGTTTTGTTTGCCTATATATAGGTCTTCTTAAATGCGCAATCGACGAACACTCTCTTCTTTGATTAATAAACCCATATATAGTAGTTGAGATAAGCTTTTTAAGACTTTGCCTATTTTGTGGAATTTACACTCATTTGTTTCTTAAGCTAGGGTTTTGTTTGACTAAGTCCAGTTTTACAGGTTGTTCATAATTAGGCTCATTCGTGTTCTTGAGCTATACAATATTACACTTTTCAGAACAGAAAATTTCTTCACAGGATTGTGGAACAAGTATCAGATAGGAAGCATATCATTTTATCGAAAAAAATCTTTCCGTTTGCATTTCAAGTTCAAATATTAGCTTCCTTTAATCGATATATGTTCTTCGTTGATCAACCAAAGAGTCTGCTTTTCAAGATTGGTTCATGAATTGTGTACTTCAATTAAGTAATGTTATATATTATATACTAGTGCAGCATACATTTTTTTTGGTTTTGGTGGCGTTGAGACATCATAATGTCCAGCGGAGAGGATTTGAAAGAGCAATCGGTAGAAGGAAACCTCACCAATGAGGCAGAAAAGTCAATGCCATCATCACAGCAGGAGGTTTTGCATCTAATTCTCTCAAATTAGATAATGATCAAATACAATGCTTAATGCCATGATCTAACGCTTTCTTTAATTGTATTGTGTAGGAAGTTGCTGTAAAGAATAAATATGGAGGGCTCATGCCAAAGAAACCACCTCTCATTTCCAAGGTAGTTTATTTTCTGATCTAAAGATATTTTATGTTTTCAGTCAGTTTTTCTGAGGTGGATTTAATTATATCAGGATCATGAGCGAGCATACTTTGATTCAGCTGATTGGGCTCTTGGAAAGGTAAAAGTATAAAACATTCTTTCCACGAGGGTTGTTTCTATTGGGTTATCAAATATAAGCTTTAGGTATTGGTCTCGCTCTCATGGTGTTATAATTAATGTCGTAAACAGCAAGGTGCTGCGAAGCCAAAGGGACCCCTGGAAGCTCTTCGTCCCAAGTTACAGGTAAATGAAGCTTGAACCACGTTACATCTTCTTTTTTTTCTTCTTGCAGTTCGTTTCCAATTGGTCCCGCTTTTGCAGCCAACACAGCAACAGACGCGTTACAGGAAGTCTCCATGTGCTCCATCCGAAGGTGGTGAAGGTAAATTCCCTTTATTTTATCATATACAAAACAAAGCAATTTAAGGACTTACTGATTCATCTCGTTCCTCTGATATTATTACAGATGTAGGGGCTGCTCAGGCCGAAGGAGTTTCCGGCAACGAGGAGTAGTTATATATATATGTGTGTGGAAACTATTGTGTAAGAATTCTCTTATAGTCGGATATTTTCTGTCCATTTGAAACAACAGATATGGTTGTCATCAAATCTTAACTTGATCGCATAGCGGCTCCATGTTCCAGTAATTACAGTTTAGCCTTTCGGTCTAGAATCTCCATTGCCTAATGTTTGGTTGGAAAACAAAAATCAATAGTTTTCTTGAATTACAGAGATGATCAGAATGAACTTATTGTTTTTGAATCATTTCAGATTCACATAGTATTTTTGAAGTACAATTTTAGATAATTTAGCATTCAACAATAACTACATATTTAATTTTGAATATTTTTCATTGATACATCATTTATAACTAAACATAGTTTAAAGAATGTATCACGGGAATATTAAATCAAGTGATTGTCTTTCCTCAAAAACAAAAGGTGAGCTATTTCATCAATATTATCATAGATGGACTGAATGAAAGCCTGAAGCTTTTGTTCCGCACAAAAACAAAGTCAAACTTGTTTTCAATAACAAAAGCAATTATACAGCAAAAACGTTGGCAGATGTGTGTAGTAGTTCCAAAGAACTGTTTCAACACACAATTGTGTTCATTGAAACTTCAAACAAATGACATAAAAAAACGTGAAAATATAGAAACCAGAAGATAAGGAAAATTTTGTTGGATATGGAAAGATACTTCCAAAACTATCCCACTACTTGCCCGGATCTTCTGTGTTTTTCCTAAAAAAAAGTCATCGTTTTCATTACATTTTCAATCTCTATTCTTATTCTATTTATCTTCTAAAACCACAACACTTTAAGTCTTCTCTTGTCTATACACATATTGGTAAAACTTGCATGGTCTCCCCAAAAGCCAGATTATCGGGAAAGATATATATATAAGCTATATTGTTTTTATGTTTTACATATTTACATATCAATATTTAACAGTTATGTTTTACATATTTACATATCTAATTTTTCTATAATAAAAACAAGAGTAATACATTAAAATAGCACTTTTTAAAATTTTTCTTTCAAATCTAGCATCATAAAATTAAATTCCCAAAAATAGCACAAATACTTATGTGAAAATACTTATTTATTCTAAATAAATTATACATAAACTTAAAGTATTATATTTGGGTTCATTATTTCTAATTTAGGATTTAATTTTTTTATTAAAATATAGTTTTAATGCATTTTAATCTTAAATTTATGCTATTATTGGAAATTTAAATTAATGATGCTATTTTGGAACAAAAACTTAAAAAGGTGTTATTTTAGACATTTGCCCTAAAAACAATTGTACTCCTCATTTCTAATTTTCTAATTATATATTTTATTATCTAAAATTATTTAGACTTGAACCAAAATTTAAAACTTCTACTTAAACAGTATTTCTATTACTACATAATGAATCAATCAAATTCAAAGAATTATCAAAACGAACAAATCAAAGAAAAGACTTTTAAAGTCAACGAACAAACACAACACGCGGTTTGAGTTTTTGAATCTATCCCAAACGTCGTCGTTTTCTATATATTCCCTACAAATACTTTTGCCGGTTTCGTTGACTCACACGTCCTTCTTTGACTGATCAATCCCTTCTATAAATAGTAGTGTTAAACAAATAAACTATATTCACCAAAACTAAAACACACACTTGATCTTCTCTAAAACCCTAAAAGTATATATACAAAATGATTTTCGTTAGATCATTATTATGCTTATTCATTATCTCCATTAACTGTTTAGTCATCTCGGTCCATGGACAAGCCGCTGCGAGACCTAGTCCTGGTGGCACGAGGATTGGGTTTTACTCAACTACGTGTCCTAACGCCGAAATCATTGTCCGAAATGCTGTAACTTCTGGTTTCAGCTCGAATCCAAGAATCGCTCCTGGAATATTAAGAATGCATTTTCACGACTGTTTTGTTAAAGGTTGTGATGGTTCGATCCTTATATCAGGAACTAACACCGAGAGAACCGCTGGTCCGAATATCAACCTCCGTGGATTTGAAGTCATAGACAACGCCAAAACACAGCTCGAAGCTGCGTGCCCTGGAGTCGTATCTTGTGCTGATATTTTAGCTTTAGCCGCTCGTGAATCGGTCGTCCTCGTAAGTTCTAATTAATAACATAACATGCAGTAATAGTGTCATGGTATTTTACTTGTAACTAATGTGTTTACGTGCATGGGTTAATATATATGCAGACGAGAGGAACAGGTTGGCAAGTACCAACCGGACGTAGAGACGGTCGAGTTTCTATTGATTCCGACACTAACAATCTCCCTGGTCCCAGTGATTCCGTCACCGTTCAACAACAGAAATTCTCCGCTTTAGGACTTAATACTCGTGACCTCGTTGTCCTTGTCGGTCAGTAATTTGCACTTTAAACAATCCAAAGCACAATGATTCTCGATTTTTGTTTTCTGCCTCCTAATTAATGGAAAACCTCTCATCTCTTAAAATATGGATCATCAATAAATAACAACATATCAACTATATAATTTAACAGGAGCACACACAATCGGAACAGCGGGATGCGGTGCATTCAGGAACAGGCTATTTAATAGCACCGGACAACCCGTGGATCCAACCATCGACCCGACATTCTTGGCGCAGCTTCAAACACAATGTCCTCAAAATGGAGATGCTTCAGTGCGCGTGGATCTCGACACTGGAAGTGGAACCACCTTCGACATTTCCTACTACAACAATCTTAGCCGTGGCCGTGGAGTCCTACAATCCGATCACGTCTTGTGGACCAATCCAACCACTAGACCAATAGTGCAACAGTTGATGAGTCCTAGAAGTAATTTTAACGCTGAGTTTGCGAGAGCAATGGTCAAGATGAGTAACATCGGTGTGCTTACGGGGAACAATGGGGAAATTCGTAGAGTTTGCTCTGCTACAAATTAATTAACTGATAAAAAAAATCAGTGGTTATAAATTTTCATGTCTTGCCATTTTAGTTTCAATAAGAAATAAATAAACCAATAGAAAATGACATAAGAAAAACCCAAAAGTGGAATTGTATGTAGAATGTGTTTCTATTCGGTTTCTTTTGGTTTTGTGTAATGCATGGAATATTAATTTATTACTGCCGTTATGCTTTAATGAATGCACGACCGTTATAAATTTACGTGAATAAAATATTATTTGGCCGTCGTTCACGTACATATATTATAGTTTAATTCAAATTATTGTGATTGAGCCTTGAAAATCAAAGTTATTTATTCTGGCGTATCCCGAAAGAATTCCACTCGGATACCGATTTTTTCGGGCTACCATGGATCCTATGGTTCATTTGGAAAGCACGAAATGGGAAAATATACAAAAATTCGGCTCAGTTAGCACCGACCATTTTAGGAAAAGCTCGAAAAGCACAGGAGGTGTGGCTTTCGGCCATAACTCCATAACTCAGGCTGAGACTGATCAAATTTCGAGGCAGAGCGTAGCCCACCGAATCCACAAATCTCCTGCATACACATCCTTTGTCTGTTTCTTCGACGGATCGTGGAAAACAGAGGATAGAACAGCTGGGATGGGATGGATTCTTAAATTACAAGATGGAACGAGCGACCTTTTGGGTATGCAAGGAATTTATAGAGGACTGTCTCCATTACACATGGAAGTTCGGAGCCTCATGTGGGCCATGGCGAGTCTAGTCGATAATCACCGTTTCTGTTCTCAGTTTGTCACCGACTCAACGGACCTCGTCCGGTTGCTCTCGGAACCCCAGGGATAGCCGGCTTTCGATGCAGAGATCAAGGAGTACCAGGAATTGAGAAAGTACTATCCGGAATTTGAACTCATCTACCAACCAAAAGAGAAGAATATTCAGGCAGATGCACTTGCGAAGGAGGCCCGTAGGAGAAGTATAATTTTCTCTTTTGTCAACACTTCTATACCGTGCTGGGTCAAAGATACCCTAAATATCTTCTGACCGACTATGTAGTGTTTCGTTTAAGTGCCAAAAAAAAAAGCCTAGAAAATCAAAGACAAGTTATGGAATGTGTTATAGCATCCTATAAATTCAGATTTCTCATATCTTCGTAGATCTTTACGTGGAGACATTTTGTTAATATATACACACAGTAATGACCTTAGTTTTCAATTTTTTTTTGTAATCTGATATTTGTAATAATTCTTTTTCTCTAAAAAAGGAGAGAAAAGAATGCTAAGAAGGTGACCTAAAAAGTATACCTTTTGGGTAATATATAAAGAATAGTTGTGTTGAAAATAACAATAACGATTGTGTAAGTGATTTACGTCTTACTAATTGATGTTGAAAGACAGTCATGTTGACGTGCATTCGTGCAAATAACAAGAAGTTTTTTTGAAGTAATTACCAGAGAAAATGGCAGAAAATCCGTCTTATTCATATTTTCCTACTTTTTAGTTATTTTTGTTGCGAATAGTTTGACGAACTAAACATGTAATTATGTAAAGGATACTTTGAAGTTACATATATGGATGGACACTATCTGTAAACGTTAATTGATGTAATGAATATATATGGAGGTTATAAAGTTCACGAAACTCTCTTTCATAATGAATATATATGGAGGATATATATAGTAATGTATTATGTAGTTCTTTTCTAAAATATTGGAGTATATTCCGAGTATATTATTTGAAAAATATTTTAAGAAAATAATTTTATTTTGACGTGTTATTAACAGAAATGTTATATTGACATGTAATCAGCACAATGAATTTCAAATTAATATATAAATGAACTTAACGTAGTAGAATAATTATAATATATGTTATTATTATTAATTTGATTACAAAATTAATATATTTTATTAAAGTAACAAAAAAATACTATTAGATTTGTAAAATATAATTATTTTTCTTTCTTTAATTTATATATACAAAAATTAATGTTAAAAATAATTTTAAATATAATTTAAATTTATATAAATATTTAGTTTATATTTATAAATAAAAAATATTATATAATTTACGAATTTTTTTTCTCTATGTGATTATAAATTTTCAACTCGAGGTAATCGAGTTTAATCAGCTTTTTTTGGATTAACTACCATTCAAATTTTCTAGTATAATAAGAGTACTTAGTGTCTCGAGATTTTTGCCAAATTCCAACAACGAAAAATCGGTGATATATAATACATGTCTTCATTTCATAATCAAAATTAAAATTACTTTTCTAAAGGGTAGTTTGGATTGATACATAGGTGATTCATGTGAGGTAAAACAAATATTACTTTCAAAATTGAAACAAAACACATCTAAAAAAACAAAACATATTTTTATAGTTAAATCGCGTTAAAAAGGTTTCGACATGTTGATACATGAATTTTGATTATTTAATCCAACTTTAAACGAAAACGAATTAAGTTGAATACGACTTTTAAAAATATAATAAAAAATATGTGAAAGTCAATAAAGATTTGGAATGATTCAGTTTGAATTCAATGTACGAATATAAATCTAATCATTGGTGGATAATTGGTGGATAACTATTAATGACAAAAAAAAATTGGTGGATAACTATTAAGAACAATTGTAAATAATATATTTTTAAATTTTTGTTTCAAAAATAATATTATTATTTTAAATTTCTAATAATAATACAAATTTAACATTAAAATATATTAAACCTATATTTTAATAGAAAAAATTAAATGTTAAATTGGAAATAATTAACCCAAATATAATATTTTAAATGTATACATAATTTATTAAAAATAGATAAATATTTTTACATATTTATTTATAATATTTCGAGAATTTAATTTTATAATATTAAATTTGAAAGAAAAATTTTGAAAATATTATTTTATGATATTATTCAAATACTAAAATAACAATAATAAGGAATAATTAGATGTCATAATGGTTTGACTTTGCCAATTAAGAAAAAAGATTAGTCAATGATGATGATATTATGGCTACTATAACATATTTTCCCCTTAATAATTCTCAATTTAACTTCTCTTATAGAAATTTACTGTTAGATTTCCATGGAAAAATTCTCAGGATTTTCATGCATTTATCATACAGTTTCTCTAACCTATGATTGTCAATATCGTATGGTCAGTAAAACTAGTTTATTGAAGAAAGGACCAAGTCTGTAACCATTAATTAAACATTATTATCTTGCTCTGCCCTTTGATTTTCCTTTGACAAAATATGCATAATCGTATAGTTGATTTTCTCATTTGACATGTAATTAAGAAATTCAATTACAAATATTTATTTAATTGCACAAAATTCAATTTAAAATTCATGATTAAGAAATTCAATTACAAATATTTATTTAATATGCAATTGTTTGATCGCAAACGCTATAATTTCAATTTTGAAAATTCATGACTGAATATATAATAACGGTCACACACGTTTTTTCGTCATCAGAAATTTCACACATATGCATGCCAGCTGTAAAGTCTAATATAATGATATGTAATTAGTTTGATTCAGGGAAGTGATTTACTAAATAATCCATATTCTCTTTGTTTTGTTATTGTAAATTTCCCATGCACAAGTCTCTGGTCCGATTTGTTCAAAGATTCCATGGCGGTGAATACTTTTAAATCTTAAATTCTTCAGAGTGTACCACCAAAACACTAAAGACAGATAAATGAATCAGTATAATTAAATTTTATAATAGACAAAACTAATCATTTTAAAAAGTCAACTATGCCTAATTCAGTTTCATTGTCTTGTCCGTAACCATAGAGATGTTCTCAGTCAAAATCCGGACCCGAATGCAACCGAAACAAATCCATGTTTGTAATTTTTCGTATTTTTGTAAAACAATCGGTATTTATTTTAAAAATATTATAATAAGATAATATAAAACAATTTTTTTTGTGCCCTTTTTAAATATAGGACCGGTCTTGGATTTTACCAACAAATTTGAAATAATATTAGATTTATTCGTTTGATCACCGTAGCCGATTACGACTGCAATCAATAATATTGTTGTAGTTAACATTATAGTTGTAGTTGTGGTATATGTTTTTCGTTTATTTGTTGTTGGTGGTTGAGGTTATAATCGATCACAAATTTTTAATCGTACTAATATTTTAATCAGTGATAAAAAAATTTGCGACACAAAACGAACAATCAACAATATATCATAATCGCAACCATAACAACAATTTTCTATAATTGACAAACTAAGATGATCATTATCGCCACTCAATTGATCGAAGTAATCTAAATAGTAACATTTGACCCAAATAACACATCTCTATTGTGGTGCCAACTGGTAATGTAAAAAACAGTAGCCGAATTTGTAATATATATTCAATATATGAGATTCATTTTTCAACAGAAGTAACTATTGGTTCATATGATAATAGCTCTGATTTGATAAAACCTCGATTCTCTTACCATCTACACAACTTACGAAGATAACTTCACTCACAAGGTAAAACAATAAACAATAAAAATATTATACATACATATTTGTTCAATGGACCGACTCGTATACGGTAATACATACAAACTAATTATTATTTATTGATAACTCAATCAACTTACAAATAATAATAAAATTTCCATAAATTTCGGCGACGTGTGCCGAACTTGCTCGTTATAATTCTTATTACTACGAAATCTTTTGCCTATATATACAAACCCTTTAACACCAAACTCAAACACACAACAACGAAATATAACAACCTTTACAAACCTTAAAGAAACTAAACAAACACAAAATGGTTCGTGGATATAAGTTACTATTCGTTCTCATGATCTTTTCAGTAATGGTTGCAGCTGCAACCGCGCAGGGAAACCGTGGTAACCGTGGTGGTGGCAGAAGACCACGAGTTGGTTTTTATGGCAATAGATGCCGAAACGTTGAGTCCATTGTGAGATCGGTGGTTCAGTCTCATGTTCGGTCTAATCCGGCTAATGCACCTGGAATTTTGCGTATGCATTTTCACGATTGCTTTGTCCGTGGCTGCGATGGCTCGGTTCTCCTTGCTGGTAACACCTCGGAGAGAACCGCTGGTCCGAACCGTTCATTGAGAGGGTTCGAAGCCATTGAAGAGGCCAAGGCTAGGCTTGAGGTTGCTTGTCCTCGAACCGTTTCTTGTGCTGATATTCTCACCTTAGCTGCTCGAGACGTAGTCGTTTTGGTAATATATTGAAATCAGTAATATATCTCAATTATTAAACGCATGTGTGTTTAACGGTAATCGAATCTTGGATGATGTAGACCGGTGGACAAAGCTGGCGTGTGCCATTGGGACGTCTGGACGGCAGAATCTCACAAGCCTCGGACGTGAACTTGCCCGGTCCAAACGACCCGGTCGACAAGCAGAAGCGAGACTTCGCTGCTAAAACTCTCAATACATTAGACCTCGTCACTCTTGTTGGTACGTTGCAATTGCATATGTATGCATGTACACTGACATTGCTCATAGCTAGTAAGGCACATCTGTTTGGATCGGCAATTTTATAACTAATTTATATATAGCTAGTAATAATTTTTTTGATTTTTACAAGGCGGACACACAATAGGAACTGCTGGTTGCGGTCTGGTAAGGGGAAGATTCTTTAACTTCAATGGCACAGGACAACCGGACCCATCAATCGACCCAAGTTTCGTGCCGCTAATCCAGGCTCAGTGTCCTCAAAACGGAGGCAACCGAGTCGAGTTAGATGCCGGAAGTGTAGATAGGTTTGACACATCTTTCCTAAGAAATGTGAGGTCAAGCCGAGTGGTTCTCCAATCCGATCTAGTTCTATGGAGAGATAACGAGACCCGAGCCATCATAGAACGGTTATTAGGCTTACGCCGACCATTTTTGAGGTTTGGATCAGAATTTGGAAACTCGATGATCAAGATGAGTCTCATAGAAGTTAAGACTGGATCGGATGGAGAGATTCGTAGGGTTTGCTCTGCGATCAATTAAGAAGAGTATAAAACACACTAAAGTCAGTTTGATTTTAATTCATGGTTTGGTTATAACTAATAATCATTTAATTTGGTTTATACAATAATAAGCTTATCATTATAGCATTTTGTGGTTGATGGCTACGTTTTTGATTTCTCAAGTGTAAGATTGTACTTGTAACAAAAATGTATTATATAAAATTCTCATATGTTTCTTCACTCATGTATGAAAGGAATTAACATGAAGGAGTTATATAATTATCGAAAATACATAATTTGATAACGAATCTTCTATGTAGTGGAATTTTTTTTGTTCATTTCTGTTTTGTTTTGATAACGAATCTTCTCTAATCCAAACCAAATTCATCCCAAACAGTCTTAAAAAACAACTCAAGCATCATAACACTACAAACCCACAAAGATTTTACATAAAAATGCAAACTTTTTTGTCCTCACTTGTCTCAAGTTTAACTATACATAACCTACACAAACCAAAACAATCTCAGAATGAAGAACACTCACTTTGATGCCAGAAGAATCTCGGGTTTTTTCGACTTGCTTGGAGTGTTAACATTTGAGAAGCCATTAACAGACTCTGCAGCTGCAGTTTTTGCAGCGGTTCGTGCGCTTGTATCGAGGTTAACTAGACTTCTTGTAGCTAGAATTGCTTGTGGATTCAGATCATGAGAGGCTCTTGCGTACAATGATCTTACTGCATTAGAAGCTGCATCTTTGACATCATTAGTATTCAATGGACTGAGCAAGCAGTGACCTATAATCCGTAGAGTGGGTTGTAAAAGCTCCCATGGAAGTGGAATCCTCACGCTTCCTCCGACGCCGTTAAAGCTAAGCTGTTCTTCGTTCTCTCTGATTGCTAATCTATCAAAATCCTCTTCGATCTCAAGACTACGCCCACTGCTTCCATTGAGAGAAGAGGAATCTGCAAAACCGTTGGTTAGGGCTAGGACTTTGTCTTCATCTCCGTCGATCTTTTCCTTGCAATCGCAGTCCTGACCAGCCCAACTAGCAGCGAATTTACAGAATTCGAGCTTGGACCAAGCTGGCATCTGTGAGATCTCCTTGAAATAGCATTGCAGTCCCACGCCAACGATGCTGGCTCGCTTAGTTGACTTGACCGCGATCTGAGGCTCTAGCTGCGGAGACAAGATTCCGACGGAGGCGGTGGGATTCGAATCACGCGCTTTGTCAACGCCGTTTCTCGGTGTGTGGTAGAGAGATGGCTGAGAGAGATCCGGGATATGTACAAGTATAGGTTTTCCGGCGCGTGCTTTTACTTCGGCGGCGTAGATTGCGAGAAGCACGGCTTCGAATCCGGAGAGAGAAGGAAGAGACGACGAATCGGAGGAATGAATTCGAGATAGGTACATTCCGACGAGTAACGGGAGGAACGAGAGGACGACAAGACGAAGCGGTGGATCGGAGGAGAGGTAGGTTTCGTATAGCCATTGACAGAGCGGGTCGGATCCGGAACCAGAGGACGGATTGCAAAGAGAAGTCGAGATCAGTGAGTACGCATCGCGAGAGGAAAGTAACGATAGCGCCGGCCTGTCGGAATCCGCAAGAGAGGAGATCGGACATCCTTCACCGTCTTCCACCTGAGAATCGCCGAAGAGGAGAGAGGAAAGAGAAATGATGCGAGAGCGCTGCTTAGAGACTGATTCCCACCAGGAATGCATCGGATCTCGGTCAGAGGAGATTCCTGAGACGACACCAGCCGTTGCAGTGGGTGTACCGGCTGATTTGGAACGGTGAGGAGTAGAAGAGGAGGTGGAAGACGAAGGAGAAGGTGAACCGCCGAGAGGTTTGACGGAATAGTCCATGGGACTAAGTCTGAGCTGAGTCAAATGGGGGCTTTCGCTCGATCTTAGGAACACCGAAGATGAAGGAAGATTGAAATGATATCTTTTCTATAAGGATCAGGACAAGTCGATACAATTCGTTTCTTATGGGGCAATTCTTAAAGATGGTGAAGTTACAGGAGTTTCTTAAACGAGCCACCAAAGCCCAAAATTGTTAATAGAGTAAGGAACTATAGGGCTAGATTATGTGGGCTTCAGCTCACGGCCCAATCATGATACTAACACAAAGTATCATTAATCCGATAGAACCAAAAACATACAGAATAAAGTTGTGAAAAAGTTAGGTTCTTTGATGATCAATGAATGGTAATATGAAATATATTCTTCTATCGATGACACTTTAGAAATACGAGAGAAGTAAAAATAATTACTTGTTTCTTTCCTTAAAGTCGGTAGGCTTTGTTCGATCCGCATAGTTTGGATACTGTGCTCTTTCCACGTCGATCATCCACCAACCGGAATCTTTTATTTTTCGGAAATAAGATTTGGTGCTTTTAACACACAATGGGAAATCATCCTAAATACAAATAAACTAGATTTTAAGGCATGTAGAGGAAAAAAATATTCACAAATAATAATTAATTATTTATTTTATTAGTTTAAATTAGATATATATATATATATATTTTATCTCATATTTAAAATAATTTTTAAAATTTTTTTTATTATATGATAAATATTCAATTAAACTAAACTTTTATTTTATTTTTTGTTTCACTATATTTTCAAATTTATATTTTGTTTTATATTGTATTTACATTTTATGACAAAATACATTGTATGTCAAAATATTTGATATTTACATATAATATACTGTATAATGATAATTTTTATAAATATTCTAGTAAATGATGTCTTAGATAATATTTATCTTAAAATGCTCTAATATTGTGACACATCAACATGACACACTTTTAAATCACACATCAACATAAAATTATTTTGTTAAAATGATTTTCAAATAATATATTATAGATATGAATATATCTGTGGAACCGGAGCTACACACTAAAGAGAAAAAATATATATATATAACTATTATTTATTATTCATTTATTCTCTACCTACCATGTAAAAAGAAGATGTAAATTACTTTTCTTTCCTATCTAGGTGAATCTCTGAAAGCTAAATATAGTATGTTTTTAGTTAATATATTTAGTTAAATAAAATCAAGAGGCGTAGTCCTAAAAACTTAGAGGAAATGTGGAAACTACTATATTTGGAAATAAATATTGAAATCTACACTTCCTTTAAAAAAATTTTGTTTGAAAATTACAGTTTTCCTAAGTTAGTTGACTATATTATTTAATAGTTAGGAAATGAAAGAAAGTACTACTAAATATTTGTTGTTTCTTTAATTATATATACTAGATTCATACCCACGCCATACGTGGGGAAAAATATTCGCAAGTTATATTTTATTAATAAATATAAATTAAATATTTATATAATTTTAACTTTTATTTAAAATTATTTTTAACATTAATTTTTGTATATATAAATTAAAAAAAGAAAAATAATTATTTTTTATAAATTTAATAGTATTTTTTTGTTAGTTTAATAAAATATATTAATTATATAACCAAATTAATAATAATGATATACTTGTAATTATTCTAATAAGTTAAACTCATTTCTATATTTATTTAAAATTTACTTTAGTAATGACACGTCAGCATGGTATTTCTGTTAATTACATATATTAATTATATATTAATTACACGTTAAAGTTATTTTATTAAAATGTTTCTCAAATAATGTATTAGAGATTATGGTAATAACTTAAATCTATTTATATTTAGTTGAAATTATTTATAAATTAACGTATAAAAAATTTTAAAAATAAAAAATATTGTTTTTGCAAATGTAATAGTATTTTTTGGTTAGTTGAATAAATTATATTTATTCTCTAACTAAATTAATATCAGTGGTATGTATTGTAATTATTCTATTAAGTTAAACCCTTTTATATATTTAATCTGAAATTCTCTGTGGTGTTGACACGTCAGCATGATATTTTTGTTATTAACACGTTAAAGTAAGATTACTTTGTTAAAATATATTAGGGATATGCAAAGACTATAATAATTTTTTGTTTAACCATAAATTTTATTTTAAAGCCTTTTATTGAGGTTTGGCATTTTCAAGTGAAAAAATTAACCTTGAAAAATGCCAAATCTAATTTCTTAAATTCTAAAACCTAAGAGAAAAAATGAGAATGAAGTTTTTTTTGTTGTAACAAGTTTAATCATGGTTTAACTATTGAACCACTATTAAAAGTTTTTCGTATAAATCAAGAACAAGAATTGTAAAAGTTTATTGCAATCATTGATGTTTTCAAATGGGTAAAATACCAATTTTTTTAAAAAATATATAGGGAATTAATTTAGAGTTAAATTAATTTATCGAAAAGATATTCCAAGTGAAATTAGTAAAAAACAACAAAGGAAAGTAATATGAAAGGGTATGTCTCTTCGTGAAGACCCCACGATCACGTATCCATATGAAATGCATGACACGTACACAAACGTCATCGTTTTGCGCGCAACAGCTAAAAGCAAACCGACCTACAAATTTCCCCATTCTTCTATTTCACTCTTTCTAGTTTCCTCCATTAAATCCCCTCTCTCACTATCTCTCATTTCTCACCTAAAGACCCAAAGAGCAAGAGAGACAGACAAGGAATCTACAATGGCCACCATCTCCTCTATCGCGACGCCTTTTCTTCTCATACTCTTTCTCTTTAACTCTTCCATCTCTGTCTACAGCGCATCTCACCACCGCACAGCGGCACCAGCGCCTTCTGTTGACTGTTCGACCCTCATACTCAACATGGCGGATTGTTTGTCCTTTGTCTCGAGCGGAGGCACGGAGACGAAACCGGCGGGTTCGTGTTGCGCTGGGCTCAAGAAGGTGCTTAAAACCGACGCAGAGTGTCTCTGTGAGGGGTTTAAAAGCAGCGCTTCTCTTGGCGTCACTTTAAACATCACCAAAGCTTCTACACTTCCTGCCGCATGCAAGCTTCACGCTCCTTCCATCTCCAATTGTGGATGTGAGATCTATCGATGTTTTTAACCTCTTTTGGTTTTTGTTTCTTAGATCTCTTCCTATTCTTTAGATCTCTATTTCTTATGAGCGGTTTCTTAGATCCCCATTTTTCAGTTACTTTCGATTGATTTAAGGATTTTCTTTTGTGAGTTTGCAAAACCATTTGACTAAAGTAGATTGGAGTTTCTCTAGTTGATGGATTGACTTACAGAACCTTTTCTTTATCTTACTTTCTTGTTTGCAGTGTCTGTCTCTCCTACTATGGCTCCAGGTATTTTATCTTCCTCCTTTGTTGCTTTTTAATACTTTGTTCTTAGTGTATTCCAATTTTTAGTATCATGCAATGCTTGTAAATTCTTAGTGAAAACTATTGAAACTTTATTAATCGTTTTGACCCTCTGGATTCTGTACTTGAAGTTTCCAGCTTGGAACTTGTAAAGTTTGTGATTAGAAACGATTGATCTAAACTTTAAATGTTCAGATCAATTAATACACTGCATGACAAAAAATTTAAACTTTTTATGAAGAAAGTTTCCAACTTTGTTCATTAAGATTCAAAACTTGTAACGATTTGCGAAATGGTTCATGTCAGAACTTTACTGTCAAATGTATTGTGTTTTGATTTCAATTCTTGTGAGGTGTTCAAACGTTTTAAAGTTTCTTGATTTGGTAACAATTTTGTTTAGGTGTTGCTCCGGGAGGAGTTGCTGCTGGACCCGAGGCAGCCGGAACCTTAGCTCCAAACCCATCTCCAGGAAACGACGGATCTTCCTTGATTCCGATCTCAATCACAACCATATTCAGTGCCGTATTGCTCTCCTTCTGTGTGTAAAAAAAAGTCTCAACTTTTTCACCATTTAGATTCGGCTGTATGGAAATGGTTTAGGGTTTAAGGCATAGTATTGTGTGTGTTTGGAGGATTTGTCTATCTAAGACCCATGTCGGTGTATCTCTGTTAGCGTTTTTAAAGCTTTTAATTTATGTTTATTACGCTGTCGCACATTGGTCCCTTTATTTTATCTGATTCCTCATTGTTTTTGTTATATTTGTCCTTTATCATAATAAAAAAAATAGTTATGTAGTTATGTAGTTCTGCTGAAGAAACAAGCACTAATCGTGAAAGCTTATGCGATATTATTGTTACCAATATGAAATTAGGATGACATATTATGAACATATGATCAACCCAAAATTCATAAATCTTTACGACTTCAATAATGAAAGTGCTAAATGACTCGATCAATTGGCCTAAAGAAGTGGAAGATGCAATATTCTCATACAATCACTCATACAAACAATAAGTAATAGATCTAAATTTATATATGATATATACTTAACTATCACAATTTTTAATAGCATTTCAAGAAACTTGTTATATAAGATATTTTTTGGTTAAACTTGCTTTTTTTTTCTAAATTAAAAAAAACATTTGTAGCATACTTCACACATGTTTAGTCAGCACTGGATAAATAATACGAACCGAATAAATCGAATCAAAATCGAACCGAACTGAAAAATAATTTTGGTTGGTATTTGGTTATAAAGAAATAACCGAACGGATATTTGTTTTGGAAAACCATGGTTATTGTTTAGTAACCGAAATCGAACCGAAAATCAAAATAATATTCGAAAAAATGAATTATTTTCGGTTATTTTTGGTTATCCAAAAATATTTCGGATATTTTGGTTATTTTTTAGTTATTTTCGGTTAATTTTCTGTTATTTCGGTTATTCTTCAGTTATTTTTCGGTTATTTTCAGTTATTTTCGGTTATTTCGTTTATTTTGGTTATTTTTTGTTTTTAAATTTAATAACCGAACCGATCGAAACCAAGATATAACCGAACCGAAATATAAAAATAACCGAATAGATTTTTAATCTTACCAACCAAAAAAATTAAAACAAAAAATAACCAACCGAAACAGAATCGAATATCAGAATGCCCAACTCCATGTTTAGTAATTAAAAAATCATAAAGGACACCTTTAATTATTTTTTTTTTGGCTTGAGAATGATTAGCAAAATACATTTATAACCATCTTTTCTTTCATTTTCTTCATGTGATTAGTTAATTAGCTTGTCATATTCAAAAATTTAAAATCGTTTGTATTTAAGTTCAAAATTCAAAATCTCATGTTAATGATTAGTTAACTGTCCGTTGTGAACAAATCACGTTATTTCCCACGAAGATTTTCAACTTTCTAATCGCGTGGACTTTCCAGCGCACGTTAGTTCCCTTCCCTCCCCAAAGACAAAATGTAAATAAATAAATCGTATCAAATTACTAAAGACTAACAATTAAATTAAATAAAAAGCCTAAGAGTTAAAATAATTTCTAAGTAATGCGAACAATAATTACTTCCTCTCTTTCTCTCTCTCTCTCTCTTTGTCTGCCACCAACAGCAGAGGACGACGACCGTTTCCACGACAACCGCATCCGGCAGAGACGACGGCGATCGGTTCTCGCCGTTCGGTTACTTGTTTCTGCTCTGCTTTTGAATTGATTTTTTTTCAAGCGGACCATCTCGGAGAGGACGTAGAAAGGATTATTGTTCGATTAGCTGATCTCTAGGTTCTTTTCTGTGAGATTAGTTTGATCTCTGGGGAAATTACTGATTGTCTCCTGTTTCCGGGGATTGAATTGAGTAGGATACGAGGAATTTCTATCTGCTGTGGTTTTTAGCGGTTACGTTTGCTGGCGTGGGAAAGCTTAGCATTGTAAACCAAAATTTTCTCGATTGGGCATTGGGATTTTGAGCTTTTAGTGGTTATAGACAGACTATCAGGCTTTTGAGTGAAGATTTACTGATAATCTCAGGGTTTAGTTATCGGAGAGAGACTCCATTAGGTTTTTGTCTGGTCTAGATTTGCTGAAGAATCTCCTGGATCTGTTTTCTCGACGGATGATTTGCGTCTGTGAGCTAGGGTTCTTTACGTTTGACTGATCAGAAAAATGCCGATGGGACGGTTTCTATCTCTGGTCCGAGGAGACTCGGCTGAGTCACCTCGTGAGATTACCTCACACAGTAATCTCATCGGCGAGTCCGGTTCTAATGGTTGGCTTATTAGGTTTTTCGATTCTGCCTTTTTCTGCGAATGGATTGCAGTCAGTTATCTGTACAAGCACCCACATGCCGGTGTTAGGGACTATTTATGCAATAGGATGTATACGCTTCCCTTGTCAGGTATCGAGAGTTATCTGTTCCAGATTTGCTACATGATGGTTCACAAACCAAGCCCATCTCTTGATAAGTTTGTAATAGATATCTGTGCCAAATCACTGAAAATTGCACTGAAAGTGCATTGGTTTTTGTTGGCTGAGCTGGAGGATTCGGATGATAATGAAGGCATCAGCAGGATTCAAGAGAAGTGCCAAATTGCAGCTACTTTGATGGGTGAGTGGTCTCCTCTTATGCGTCCACAGAATGAGGTCTCAACCCCTGGCAGCAAGAATCAGGTCCTAAGTAGACTACTGTCATCAAAACAGAAACTCTTCTCGTTAAAATTATCTCCTCCCACCCAAAAGTCATTGTCATTCTCACCTTCGCCAGGAACCAACGTTCAGGATGATGGTAGTCAATTACCTGCTGAGGACAATAAGATTTTTAAGAAACTTATCCCAAGTCCTAAAGTCAGAGATGCTTTAATGTTTAGAAAGTCAGTTGACAAAGATGATGAAGAGAGTGAAAAGGACGGATTCTTCAAGAGGCTCATGAGGGACAGCAAAGGTGACGGTGATGAACCAACATCTAACTCCGAGGGTTTCTTTAAGCGCCTTATGAAAGACAATAAATCAGAAGACGAGGAGATAACTAACAGTTCTGAGGGGTTCTTCAAGAGGCTCTTGAGTAGTAAAGGAGAAAGTGAGGAATTGACATCGAGTTCAGATGGGCTGTTTAAGAGGTTGTTACGAGATAATAAGGGGGACGAAGTGGTATTGAGTTCAAACTCGGAGAGTTTCTTCAAGCGGTTAATGCGGGAGAATAAAAGCGAGGACGAGGAGTCAAATGCAAACTCAGAAGGGTTCTTCAAGAAACTATTCCATGACAGCAAACTTGAGGAAGAAAAAGTTCCTAAAGCCATGGATGATGAGGACAAAGATGGGTTCCTTAAGAAACTTTTCAAGGAAAAAGTTGATGACAAAAGAGGTAATGAAAAAAATGAGACTAATGGAACAGTGCTTGCTGACGATAAATCTGGTAAAGAGGATGAAAGAGAGGGTTTTTTCAAAAAGTTCTTTAAGGAAAAGCCTGATGACAAGAAAGACACTGTCAAAGCCGATGATGGGAATGAAAGTGATGGTGATGAATCTCCAGAATTTTCTCTGTTCAGAAGATTATTTCGTATACATCCAGAAGATGCGAAACCTACTTCAGGAAATGAAAATAGCAGCAATGGCTTAGTTGAAAGCAGTCCTGGGACAGAGAATTTTTTCCGTAAATTGTTCAGAGATCGTGACCAGTCTGTTGAAGATTCTGAACTATTTGGATCAAAGAAGCACAAGGAGGTTTGCTGACACTTGACTTGGTCTTTTGTGTTTCTGTCTTATCGCAAATAGTGGTTTTATTTGCACTGTTTTGACATTCATGTTTCTTTCAATCCATATCTTCCAGTTCATTTATCAAGATTCTTGTAGGAATCATATATCTCTACTTCTTGTGAAATTTACATGATGCAAGCTGGCTAAAAAAGGGGTGGTTGTTTGACTGCAACGTATCTATACCATACATTGTTTACTGTCATATGTGCTTATTCTGCTCGGACCAATCTTTCTTATTGTAACCATTGCAGAAGCGGCTAGGTTCACCTAAGCAGCGGGATGATATTCCATCTGGTAAGCCCCCACTACCTAACAACACCGCATCACAATTCAGGAAAGGGGCTTACCACGAGTCGTTGGAGTTTGTGCAAGCCTTATGTGAAACATCATATGGTTTGGTAGATATATTTCCCATCGAAGATAGGAAGATTGCTCTTCGGGAGGTGATCCTTTCCACCTGACCTTCCATATCAATGATTAAATTCTAGTTGTCAGATATTACCTGCATAGCAATTGACTATTATTCATGTTTCTTCTGTTTGGTTTTAGTCTCTTGCAGAGATCAATTTTCATTTATCTGAAGCTGAAACCACCGGAGGTATTTTCTGAAATTATATCTTAAGCGGAGTTATTATGTGGAGGTTTACTTTATTTGTCTAGCTTAAATATATTCAGCCTGCATACAATACCTCGGTCATGTATGCTTTCCTCTGAAATAGTATGTAATGTTTTTAGCCTTTTCTATGTTGCTGAGACCTAATTATGGTTATTTTCTTAAGAAAGTAGCATGTCCTTTAAATCATATTTTGATGTGGATTTTACATAATTCCAATGGTGGTAGATGTTGGCCATTGTTTATCTGATTACTGTTCATAACATATTGCAGTCTTTTCAATCTCTTGTTTAGAGGATATTTTTATTTACATTCTTCTTTCTCTATTCTCATTTATTTTCCTCTCTTATATAGATTTTCTTTCGAATTGTGCTTCTCCATTGAGAGAATTATGTGGTCCAATCTTTCTGGCATCTAAACGTCAGCTATTGGAAGCATTTTTGGATTCTTTCTGTTATATTTCATCTTTATTGATTCTGCTGTGGTAAATATTTTCGTTATCAGATACTATTTTTTTTTAACCTTCCAGGAATTTGCTTTCCAATGGGGAGAGGAGTTTACCGTGTTGTTCATATTCCTGAAGACGAATCCATTCTTTTGAACTCTAGGGAAAAGGCACCGTACATGATCTCCGTGGAAGTTTTGAAAGCAGAGACACCCAGGTAAAAAAAAATTTCTTTCTTAAAAGTTACTAATCTACTGCTTCTCATTTTTTATAGGTACTAATCTACTTCTTTTCTAGAAAACTACCTTATATTCTATCCCCCGTTGATCGTATTAGAACTTTGCATCATAAAACTCTCCCATTGTTCTTATGTTTCTGAAATTTGTTGTGGCAGTGCTAAAGATACATCCAACTCGCAGAAGCTCTCTAAAGGGGGCATTCCATTGGCAAACGGGGACGCATTCTTGCAAAAGCCACCTCCATGGGCTTATCCACTATGGAGTACTCAGGAAGTTTATCGCAATAGTGCTGACCGAATGTCGCTATCCACAGCCCAAGCAATTGATCAAGCAATGACTCCTAAGACGGAGGTGAAGGTGAAACTTGTCAATGTAAGCCTCTCAGTGGAGAATCGTTCGTCGTCTCCTGAATCAATGAGTAATCCATTTGATGATGTTCTGGCTAAGGCCCCAAAAACTGGGCTGGACACTGATCTTGAATGGGTAAGGGTGGTCGTGACGGCTGACCCAGGACTTCGAATGGAAAGCATTCCTGATCCAGCAGTCCCACGTAAAAAGGAACATCGTCGTGTTCCCAGTACCGTTGCCATGGAGGAAGTAAGGGTGAGTGTTTCTTGACCGATATCTTGTAGGAGGCAATTACTTTTATGTTTTTGTCATTTGAACTAACTGATACATCATGTCTCCTAGTCGTTGAAACAACTATGATACTCAATTGAGTTGTTCTTTTTAGTGCATGACTTGTTCTTGTCCTATACAGTTCATTTACTTATAGAGGCATCTAAGGTTAGGAAGCCAATATATTGATATTGTTTGTGTTCTGTTTGGTGTTGTTTCTGTACCCGTCATTAATCCTCAATCTAATCACTTATGCAGGCTGCTGCAGCAAAAGGAGAGGCACCTCCAGGCCTTCCTCTCAAAGGGGCTGGTCAGGATTCGTCAGATGCACAACCAAAGGTGAATGCATGTTTAAGAATATGGATCTTCATTTTCCTGATTCTGTTTTAAATGTTGTACCTTCTTTTTATTTATTTGTTTGTGTTGTTCACCAGGCCAATGGTGGAATGCTGAAGGAAGGTGATGCCTTATCAGGTGAACTTTGGGAGGGAAAGCGAGAGAGAATTCGTAAAGCTTCAATATATGGCAAATTACCTGGTTGGGACCTTCGTTCTGTAAGTGCTACATAAGGCCGTACCCTTTAACTTTAATACTGAGGTCTCCTCGAGTATATTCCTCTAGTAACCAGAGTTTCTGTTATTCTGGTTGATACTGCTGATGTTTATTGTCTGAAGGACCATAACTCGTCATTCCAGAATATATCATATATGTTAAAGGAATATTAAGATATTTTATTATCTCGTTTCTTGTTGGATAAGTGAAAATAACTAATACTATTTGACATCCATTCAGTCCTGATCATAGCATTTTTCTACTTAAACTTGCAAAAATATAGAGATCAAATGACTAACACACGAGTCTATGATCACTCTCTGAGAGGGTCTGCTTATGATTAGCTTCTGCTTTTGGTTCTCTTCCAGCGACACTTGAAGTTAGTTTGTTGTTGACATTGAAAAGCTGTTCTTAAAGGAGTTAGATACTTTCCTTGCTTAATCTTTACTGAATTGTGTCCTTCTGTGTTGACCCTTTTTTGTATGATATTCTGTCTATTTCTATGTTTTAAGTGGCTCTAGATCTTCTTCGCAGATCATTGTGAAGAGCGGTGATGATTGCCGGCAGGAACATCTTGCTGTGCAACTCATTTCTCACTTTTATGGTGGGTGATATTTTCTTATCTCTATCAATATCTGTTAATATCCTATTTCTTAGGGTATGGCTTCTCATTTTTTGAAGGCTTTCTTATTATGTTATCTAAGATGAGTATATTTCCGTCTTATCGAGTAACTGTATTGTTCATGTGTTAGATATATTCCAAGAAGCAGGTTTACCTCTCTGGTTGCATCCTTATGAAGTCTTGGTTACATCTTCGTATACTGCCTTAATAGAAACAATTCCAGATACGGTAATGTTGTAAACCAGAATCCTCCTTCAATTGTACTAGTATCTGCATATGCATTTACTTGCTACGTTGTATCCTGTAATCAATCTTTTTACACTGAACGTGTATGTAAAACGTACGGTTTTCCTCTCTTGCAGGCTTCTATTCATTCTATCAAAAGTAGATACCCCAACATAACAAGCTTACGTGATTTCTTTGCTGCAAAGTATAGAGAAAACACTCCAAGTTTTAAGCTAGCTCAGGTAATGTATTGCTAAGGTAGATCTTAATATTTTAATCAACCCACATGTTGGTTATTTCTTCCAAGAGTTTTCTCGACTTCAGCCTTTTAGACATGTTGTCTTTGAAATGGGAGAGGGTTCCAGAACTACATAAAGTGCATTTTTTAGTTGCATTGGATTTTCAAGCTAGCTTCTTTACGGATCATTCTCTACGAAAAGGAGCTGTTTGGTTTAAACTTTTAGGAGTTTTATGCGCATGTATTATATTACCCAATCTTACCAACCTGTATCGGATGCCCATAACTGGCTTCTTTTGCAGAGGAATTTTGTTGAGAGTATGGCCGGATATTCTTTGGTCTGTTACCTTCTGCAGGTACATGTCTTAGTGACCCCTTCTCAGTACATTTTTTAAAACATTTCTATATAAGCATCCATGTACGCTGAAACAGACTGATCTATGGGCTTTACACTTTCTGACGCTGTTAATAGGTTTCAACAATAGAATGCTTTGACGTTTTCTTGCTCATGGTTGTCATTTGATTTAGATTAAAGATCGTCATAATGGGAATCTTCTCTTGGATGAAGAGGGTCACATTATACACATTGATTTTGGTTTCATGCTATCAAATTCTCCTGGTGGTGTAAACTTTGAGAGTGCCCCATTTAAGTTAACGCGCGAACTTCTTGAGGTAAGGCGCTTATGCTTGGTCTAGTGATATTTTGAATATTCGTCTCTTTATAGAATTTTTCTGCTTATATTACTTTAGTCCAAAATATTACCAATAAAACACTGGTCAAAACCAGGTCATGGACTCTGATGCCGATGGGGTTCCAAGTGAGTTCTTTGACTATTTCAAGGTATATGCGTAGCTCTCCCCTCCCACCTTTGACACTAAATCGCTTAAGCCTCCATTTCTATTTTCTCCCGTTTTTGCTGAAGCGATTTAATTGTCATTTGTTGTTAGGTGCTATGTATTCAAGGATTCCTTACATGTCGAAAACACGCTGAACGGATTATTCTCTTAGTTGAAATGTTACAGGTACCGTAATATCTAGCTTCTTTTTACTAACCTGAATCATATATAGTAACACAAACCTATATATTTGCCTTGTAAATTCCATTTTTCTGGTTTTGTTCTGTTAGGATTCGGGTTTCCCTTGCTTCAAAGGCGGCCCCCGCACTATTCAGAACCTAAGAAAACGATTCCATCTAAGCTTAACCGAAGAGGTAAGCTTTTTTTTTATAATCTCCTTCAAATTCAACTTTTTGCATTATCCATTGTGTTTTTGTTTTTGCATTATCTACTGTTTGTAACAGTTTTCTTAATCTTCATTTTTTTGTTTTGGGGTTGGATCACGAAACCAGCAATGTGTCTCTTTGGTGCTCTCTCTCATCAGCAGTAGCTTAGATGCTTGGCGAACACGTCAGTATGATTACTATCAAAGGGTGTTGAATGGAATATTGTGATGTTCCAAAGCTATTTACAAAGAATCAACCTAATATAAGGGTATGTTGGGGTTGAAACGCCTAAAAACTTTGCGTTTTGAGGAAACCCTTTTCTCATAGTGTAGCAATCAGAATCCTTCCTAAGGCAGAAGAAAGATAAAAAAAAAAAAAAGCCTTTCCCTGAAGAGAAGCGATCAGCGTGTGTGCCTGGGAGAAGAAACCCAGTCGCACGTGTGATTCACACGTGTGAGGAGAGAAACTACACTTTGTGTATAGAATGTTTTCTTTGCAGAGGTTTGATTTCTTGCTTACTACTTGCAGTATGAAAAAAGTAAGGCAAAAGCCTTAATTTTCTTTCTTCCAAATGGCTCATAACAAAACCTTTTAGAGAGGACAAAAAGGGGTTATGTTTTTTTTTTTAAACGAAATTTGTTTCCAGTGAAAACTGATTTTGTGATATTATTGTATAAATTGTGTATTATCCTTTTAGCATCTGAGCAAGAAATTGTTTTATAAAACATATCTATATTTATGTTTTAATACAATTACAACCCTGGTATATATTGTAGATAAATTAACGAAACTACTTTTTCACTACAGCCGATGACAAATCAAAGTTTCAAACATGCTTTTTTTTTGCTTCCACCTCTAACAAGTGATGTTGTAGCTTACACTCCCATGCATTCTTCTCCTCTTCCTGAAGTTCCTTGGACACCACTGACGATTATATTCGTTGCTGGATCTCTTTTTTGTTGTTGATGAGTCTCTGCTTTTAGACGGATTCAACAACCAATATTAGGTAAGTCTCTGCATCATGCTTTTGATGAATGAGATTCAAAGTTCCCTAAAAGAAATTTTTTGTTGATTTGCCTCTTAATCTCCAGACGCTGGTTTTCTTAGGAGATGGCAATTCAGCATAATGCTGGACTTGAGCGTCGAGCTGTTCACAGAGTTACATGAGCTGATTCAGCCATAGTCAGTCACTGCTCAAGCCGGTAATCACGTTGACTCGAGAAGCAACGGTCAGACTTAGGACCATATTTAGTAGTCCCTGCTGATTATGATCCTTCTTGATTTGCTGCCATGGAAACAGAGACCAAACATATGAAGACAAAAGGAGAGACAAACCGACGAATCATTAGTACACTTGGAACCGTAAGATAACTTCTAGTGTTTTTTGGTTCTGCAATTGTGTTGTCTTAAATTGTACATTTCATCATCATTTATGCGCCAAAGACCTTTATTAACATCTGTATTTTCATGAAATTTTAGCTTCAATGATAATGGCCACCCTTAGTTTTAATTTAGAGGCTACAAGGATGATGTCACGGGGGACATATTTACAGATACGGAGATGTAAGTTTAGATGCACAAACGTTATAAGGATTTTTTATCTAATTTACTGCTTTTTTCAATTTTACCTCGACCAAGCAGACGACTTTCTACTTCGATTGATCCTTTTTATCCTCTGAAAATCCTTTCCAGTTTCCACCTTTACAAGAAAAACAATTTCGCCCTACGAAAATGGCGAGCCTTGTCTTCAATACGCCATGGCTTAGGGTTAGGTCTTTACCCGAGCTAGCTCCTACTTTCCTCCGCCGACGTCAGTCTTCTTTATTATACTGTTCCAGGCGAAGCTTCGCTGTGGTCGCGTGTTCATCACCCAGTGATAATAGTGGTGGTTCTGTCAGAGTTCGTTTCGCGCCTTCTCCCACTGGTAATCTCCATGTAGGGGGAGCAAGGACTGCTCTTTTCAACTACCTGTTCGCGAGGTTCGTGATGTGATTAAGAGTCGTTTTCTTTCTGAACAGAACGAGGCTAAGAGTTTTTGGGCTTGTAACTGATGGAGTTACACAGGTCCAAAGGAGGCAAATTTGTGCTGAGGATCGAGGATACGGATTTAGAGAGATCAACACGTGAATCTGAAGCAGCTGTTCTTCAGGATCTCTCATGGCTAGGTCTTGATTGGGATGAAGGTTACTTCTTCTTCTCTTACGCTTATTGAAGTGTGTTTTTTGTTCTCAATGGTGGTGTAATGAAAATTAGGATTGAAATTGCAGGTCCTGGGGTTGGTGGAGACTTTGGTCCGTATCGACAATCCGAAAGAAATGCTTTGTACAAACAATTTGCAGAGAAGCTTTTAGAGTCGGGTCATGTCTATCGCTGCTTTTGCTCTAGTGAGGTGAAAATCTTCAATTTCTCTTTAGAAAAAAACTGTTGCTTGTTGTAACTGGATTCTGTTGTTGACTTTAGTTCTTTGTATGTTATGTAGGAACTTGTAAAAATGAAAGAAATTGCAAAGTTAAAACAACTGCCTCCAGTATATACTGGTAAATGGGCAACTGCTTCTGATGCTGAAATAGAGCAAGAGTTAGAAAAGGGGACACCTTTTACTTACCGTTTTCGTGTGCCAAAAGAAGGGTCTTTGAAAATCCATGACTTGATTCGTGGTGAGGTACGTTTTACTGTGCTTATTCTCAATCTACGATTGGATATTATAATGCTGCAACCTTTCGTTGTGATCTAAGAGAATTTACTTTTAGCTAATCCATTGTAAAAAAGGTCTCCATTGATGCATGTTATGAAAAGTTTGATGAGCTCTTTTTGTTTACTTGGTGTGGTTATTGACCATGTGGTAATGCCTTGAAGGTAAGTTGGAATTTGGATACTCTTGGAGATTTTGTGGTAATGAGAAGTAATGGCCAACCTGTTTACAACTTTTGTGTTACGGTAGATGATGCTACCATGGCTATATCGCATGTTATAAGGTTACTCCAGTGTCTTTTTTTTAGAATTTGTAAACATGTTTGAATGTTAGCTTGATCAAATCCATTAACTTTCATTTCAGGGCTGAAGAACATTTACCTAATACTTTGAGACAGGCTCTAATTTACAAGGTGGGCACTAACTTATGTGTGTTTGTCCAATTGCTTCCGGAAGTTATGTCATCCTGAATATAATAGGAAGAATTTTTCTGTCTGCATCAACCAATGGCAGGCTCTGGAGTTCCCGATGCCTCAGTTTGCACACGTTTCTTTAATTCTAGCTCCTGATAGAAGTAAACTGTCAAAGCGCCATGGGGCAACTTCTGTAGGCCAGGTAATTGTAGCTGTTATTGCCTTTACTTCACACTGATCATAGATTACTGATTACTCAGTTGCTGATTCTTAAACTAATTTCTTCTCTACGTTCCTTTGTAAAAAAACAGTACAGAGAGATGGGATATTTGCCTCAGGGAATGGTTAACTATTTGGCACTTTTAGGCTGGGGAGACGGCACTGAAAATGAATTTTTTACACTTGAGGAACTTGGTGGGTCCTTGTTGACTATAATTTTATTGTGTTTGATCTTCATCCTCATTTACTTCTCTGATTCTTGGTAAATGCTTGTTCTTGATTTGCAGTCGAAAAATTCTCGATTGAACGTGTCAACAAAAGTGGTGCGATTTTCGACTCAACAAAATTAAGGTGATTAGGAATTTGCTTAAGGGTTTGAATTATCCATTCTTCTCTTTTTTTTGTATCTCTGTTTGTTCTTTATTTTTTGCTCATAAATAGATTGAATGTTGCATATCTATAAATTCAAAGATGGATGAATGGTCAACATCTGAGGGCACTTCCATTTGAACAACTGAAAAAACTTGTTGGTGAACGATGGAAAAGCGCCGGTATCCTAACAGAATCTGAAGGGGTATTTGTAGATGTAAGATTTCTAATCATGTCTCCACATTTTCTTGTGATCTTGATATAAGGTCATGTCTGTTATTTTCTGAGGAATTTCATTATAGTATCCTGATCAGACTAACCGAGTTTGAGCATTTTGTTGAAGTACAGGAAGCCGTCGAGCTTCTCAAGGATGGGATTGACTTGGTGACAGATTCAGACAAAGTACTTTTGAACTTGCTTTCATATCCTTTACATTCTACATTGGCTAGGTAACTATCAAACGGGTTGATCTCCTGCCTTCTTCCTTCCATTTTTACGGTTATCTTGGAGCTCTGAGCTTGTGGTGATTTTAGTTTTGCTGCACCTGATGCAGCCCTGAAGCTAAGCCCGCCGTGGAAGACAAGCTTCATGAAGTAGCAGCCAGCCTCATAGCTGCTTATGACAGTGGTGAGATTCCGAGCGCTTTATCAGAAGGAAAAGGTGGTTGGCAGAAATGGGTGAAAGCCTTTGGCAAATCATTGAAACGCAAAGTTAGTCATCTCATTAACCCAGTTAATACAAAAATAAAATCTGCTCTCTTTTAATGAACAAACCTTACAAGAGATTGTTCTGGTACTGGTTATAGGGAAAATCACTTTTCATGCCACTACGAGTGTTGCTAACAGGAAAACTCCATGGACCTGAGATGGCCACCAGTATTGTTCTGATTCACAATGCTGGAAGTCCTGGTATTGTGGTTCCTCAGGCCGGGTTTGTGTCCATGGAGGAACGGTTTAAGATCCTTAGGGAGGTGGACTGGGAAGCTTTGAACAAAGGCGAGAGTGTACCTCTTGAATCTACAGCTGCAGTATCAACCTGAGGAATTTTCTTAGTCTTCGATTAGTTGGTGAAAAGACCAACCCCAAAGATTTGATTTCTTTCTTTGTTGTCCGAAACAATTGTAGAGTATTTTGTTCTTGATCAATCACTTGCGGGTTTTTGCCTAAACTTAGGATCAAAACAGAAAGCAGAAAAATCACAAGGCCAGTTTTTAATTTGCTTCCTACGCTCTGTTTTCTTGCTTTCTTGTGTTGTTACATTTGTTCTTATAATTGTTAAAGCTCTCCTCATTTTACGAAGCACATTGTTCTTTACGAAGAATGGACATGTCAATTGGAATCAGTCCAAAATCTAAGTTACACCTCAAAAAAAGTTTAGGTTTTTCGAGCTAATCCTGCTCAGGCTCGGGCAATTTCGGGTTTGGCCCGACTAAAACAGGATAACCAAGGAGAGTTTTTTGGGGGTTTGGAGCAGTTTGTGTGGTGGGGACTGAGGTGAAGCTAACCACATAAACACTTGAGAGAGACTCTCAAAAGACTCAAACTTTAAAAGCTTCAAGCTTAGAGTAACTAAAAAATAGTTGGACTTTTGCCAATAGGACTGAAGGGAAATCTCACCTTATCCACATTCCAACCACAAGCCCTTATTGCATTCACGTCCACGTCATCAACATCATCATCTTCCTCAATCGTTTCTTATACTAAAATCTAATCTCTTCCCTCTTCACCAACCAAACCCAAAATTCTTGAATTTTTTTCCCCAAAGATCTCTAATGGCGGCCATGAACTCGAGTGTACTCACCTGCAGCCACGCAATCTCTGGTTCTGGCTCAGTGGAGTTAAATCAGAAAGTGGGTTTGGTGAATGCATCAGTTGGGTTTGGTCAGAAGAAACAGATGATTATGCCTGTGATCAAAGCTCAAAGAGTTGTTGTTGATGATGTTAATGGATCTAATGGAAGAAGATCAGCCATGGTTTTCTTAGCTGCTGCACTCTTCTCTTCTGCTGCTGTTTCTGCTTCTGCTAACGCTGGTGTTTTCGATGAATACCTTGAAAGGAGCAAAGCCAACAAAGTAAAATCTTTGAAAACTCTGAATCTTGAGATTTCTAAACCATTTTATGCAAATTATTTTGCTGTTTTTTTCTTAAAAAAATATTGTTTTGGGATTATAGGAACTTAATGATAAGAAGAGACTGGCAACAAGTGGAGCAAACTTCTCTAGAGCATTCACAGTTCAATTCGGAAGCTGCAAGTTCCCTGAGAATTTCACTGGCTGTCAAGATCTTGCCAAGCAAAAGGTTTCCCAAAAATTCAATCTTTTTTTGTCTTTGGGGAAAAGGGTCAGTGATAAGATTATGATGTTCTTCTTCGTTTTACATTTGCAGAAAGTTCCATTTATCTCAGAAGATTTAGCGTTGGAATGCGAAGGGAAAGACAAATACAAGTGTGGTTCCAATGTTTTCTGGAAGTGGTGAAGAAGTTTATTTCTTTTTATCCATTCTTATATATATCCAACAACGTATCTATCTCTCTCTATCTCTATTCATCAAAGTTCTCATATCCATTTGAATCTATCAAGTTAAACTCAGTTGAGAACCCCCCAAGATTTATACATTTCACCGTAATCTAACTTAAACGAAGAACTTCAACTTCTTCAAGAAGAGAAAATAGTGCGATTAGTACAAACAAATGACTCAACGCATAAAAAATAAAATTTTAAAAGACGACCATAAAGAGATGATGGTAACGTTAAGAGTGTATTTGAAGTAAAGTTTTCTTTTTTTCTCAAGCGATAGCGTAAGTGAGAGTTTCTACTTCAGTGGGTCGCCAAAATGATTTTTGAACAGAAAGCAAACCTTCTTTTTCCTTAGAATAAGTCATACGAACTTCCCATTTCATCGCTTTAACCATTGCTTCCACTTGTTGTATTGTTTCCGCATCGTCCCGAACTATCAATTTCCCTTCCGGTCTCAAAACCCGATCCACTTCTGCAATTACCGCTGTTAGATTGCACCTGTAAAGTAAACACTAATTTGTTAGTTATTGAGTTCTGTTGTTTGAAAAAGAGATTCTCGTTCTTATCAACTAACCTTTGTTTGAGTTTGGAGAAAAGATGATCGGCGTGAAGAAGATCATATGATCTCGGGTAGGTACTGAAAGATTCACACCAATCGTGGTAAATACCGAAGAGTCCTCGTTCGTAAATTATGGCAAGTGTGTCCGGTGAATCTATTGGAACCACATTCATGACCCACAGCTTCAATTCTCTTAGAGCTGCCGCAAAACTGCAAGAGATTCAGCACAAACATTAAAGATGCTGCAGGAATAGCCAATAGAGTGTTTCTTGATTGATCTTGTATTATCAAAATTTGGATGAAAGTGGAAAGGGAAACAAACTATGTTTTACTTACCCTCCATAAACGGCTCTCATGTCCATGACATTTCTAACGGATGCCCAGTTAATTCCTAAACCTGTAAGGTAAGATTTGGTCACTACACGTTTCCAATGCTCATAATCCGAGCTGAAATCCTCTGGTGCTGCTTTGCCATAAACTCCAATCTGGGCACTCGATAACCAGTATGGAGGCTTCTCCAATCTCGCTGGCCATTGCTCAGGCCACTTGGATCCGCGAACTGTTTTGTCTTCCGGAGCAGTGTGCATGCATGCTTGAAGTGGCACTTTCCTACCAAAATCACACACGACAATACAAAACATGTATATGTAAACGTAGATATGATAATTTTTATACCTTAACAACTGAAGAAAGAAAAATCATACCAAGATGCATTTGGATCATCAGAGTCGGCACAAATTGGAGGTAGCTGTTCTGATCTGTTTGTATAGCATTCATTTGATGTAGGCTTTCTGTAAGTAGCTACACCTACTCCATTGATAGTGTCCTTGTTAATGGATATGAGTTCCCAACACATCTTCTTAGTGAGTTCACTCATAGCTGCATAAGTCAACAACAACGAAGTTACACAAAGCGTGTTCCAGTGAAATAAGAAACAAATCTGGAAAAAAAAAACTAACGTTTATTTACAACCTTTCCAAATCTCAACATCTTCGGTCTTTTTCTGATAAACAGGAGTAGCAGACCACACAAAGAAACCACCGGGTCTCAATACACGGTTAAGCTCCAGAAGGAGTTTACCACCTGTCCATGTAAATTGTGCGCACAAACATCATAAACAGATGACAAAGAGTTGAACGCAGCAATAGAAACAGACAGATGAATCTTAGTCAATGTGGTGGTGGTGGGGGGTGGGGGTGGGTGGGTTATGTTACTTACCTTCTATGTGCCATGGCACTCTACAGCGAGCACAGTGAACAATGTCAAAAACTCTGCCAGGGAAAGGTAGCCTGGTAGTGCCCATCACTGCAGAAATGGCGGGAATGCCTCTCTCAAGAGCAAATTGCACTTGAGCTTCATGTTCATCTTTAGGTGCAAGAGACATCGTGATCACATCTCTGTCAAATAGGAAACCTCCAAAGCTTGCAACACCACATCCAACATCCAAGACCACGCGAGAGCGTTTACCCCATGCAATATCATGGACAGACTGTAAATCAGATTTTCATCAGAAGGGGAACTTCCATAAGCAAAAAAATTACACTAGGTGAAAACCAATTCAGACCTCTAACAAATTAAGGGAGTAGAAAACAACTGTATGCATAAAATAAACAATAAGATTATATTTAAAACCAGCAATCCAATTCAGACTTTCTAAAAAAAAATACATCTGAATACCAACCTCCTGTATGAAATCAATGTAATGAAGAGCACCATGCTTGAATTGGGTTCCTCCACCAGGAAAAGTCAAATACTCACCGGTAACTTTAACCCAATTTTGATGCCCCTTGTACTCAGCAAGCTTGGTATGAGGGACGTTCGTGTACCAGATCTGCATAAATGAAACTATTTTTATTAATGTTTAGAGTAAAATATATAATGGGAGTGCGAACAAACTTGGCAGACCTTTTCTCGACTTTTGGGCCACCCAATTGGCCGCTTGTATCCTTCTGGCAAAGGAACGAGGCAGGTGGGTGCGCTGTCTGGGCAGTGCCTCTCACGATGCTCATAATGTTTAGTACTCTTAAGTCTCCTAATGGCTTGCACATTATCGAGACACGGAATGTAATCCGGTCCGGCAGTTGTATTGCAGAGTCTCCATTTGTAATCAATTTGATCCCCAGAACCCTTTTGAGCTTCTTTTTCATTTCTGGACTCTGTTGCTTGGGTTGAAAATGAACCATTTTGTGCAAGAGTTTCATTCAGTAGCTCTAACTGTGCCCCAGGAGGCGAAAGATCACCTGAGGTCTCGTTTTTAGGTTGACTCTCTTGCTCTACTTGAACATCCACATTTGTCTCAGTGTTATCCTTCTCAGTCAATGTTTCATTATCTTCATTGCCTTCTTTGGTGTCTTTATCATCTTTGACACCTTTCTCTTCTGTATCGTCGTCACTGGACTTTTTCTCACTATCATCAGCCTCAGATTTCTTTTGGCTTTCACCATCCTCACCAGACTCATTGTCCTCCGTTTCAGGTTTAGTTTGCTTTTCATTCAAGCCAGGATTTTCTTCATCTAGATTGCCTTTCAAAACCTTTTTCTCTTCTGAATCACTTCCACCACCATTTTCTGACTTGGAGTCATCATTTTTGTTTTCCTCACCTTCGGTCTCAATTTTTGTGTCACCAGATGAAGTAGAATCTTCTTTAGTTTTCTCTTCCGGGTTCTCTTGTTTGCTTGAGCTCTCATCGCCTTGAGGCAACCTTGCATCACCACCTCCTTTGTTCTTCTCCTTTGGTGTTTCACCAGATGCCTCTTCAAACTTCTCGCCGTTGCCCTCTTCCACAGGTGGGGTTAACTGTTTCTTTATCCCATCTTTGTTGTTCAGAGAAACCACATCAACATTCTGAGCGGGTCCAACTGAAGATGATGTCATCATCCAGATACCGACTAAGCATAGAGCCACAAATACCACAACTGTCACTGTTGAGCAATAGTTTGATGAGGGCCTCCTGTTATCTATCCTAGTGTACCTTGGTTGTGCCATGATTCAAAATTGAACAATAGACGATAACAAACGTGAACGCCTACACAGACAGAGAAACGAGGAATATGGATGTTAGCATGAAATAAGATCTATATCATCATATCTGGAGAGATAGCAAGACAAGTGTAGAAAACAACTGCAAACAAAACTTAATTCTTCATTTCTTAACTCCGCTAAACCAATGTAACATATTTCTTCCAGATGCGTACATCAGCTCCATCTCGTCTAACTTCACTGGATGAGAAAATCCAGCTACATACTGGTTGCAAAATTAAAGAAATGTGATAGCTCTGAACTCTAAAAATAATTGGCGAGGCCATGCCCATGTTTATTTAGTGGAGAAATGTGATAGCTCTGAACTCTAAAAGTCCAGCTACAATGGTAATGTCAGTAGATGTGTGTAAACCCTTCTCATTGCACTTCAAAATCACTCCTAAAAGTTACTCCCTCGAAATATACATTTCAATTTCTAAAGAAAAAAAGGATCAACCAAGGGGAATCATAGAATTTCGAGTCCATATTAGTCAAGGAACAAACGACACCGCTAATAACCTTCAACAAAAATCTCAAGAACAACAAGATTCCATCAACATAATACCGAAGAAAAATCATCAGATCCGCAACAGATCTATGTAGAAGAACCATTTTGCTACATCATCGAGGTCGTCATTCAGCAACGTAACATAAAAAAACCAATAAAATCACACAACGATAAGATACAGAGGAATATACATAAGGCATACCTTAAACAGGCGTGAAGCCAATGAGAGAACGAAAGAACGGAGAACCTGAATCTCGATTTTCAGCTACGGAGCCATTTTCCGTCACTTTCTCGAGAACATTCGAATGGCACGGGTAATGTTTGGAAGAGCGTAAGATGAGGAGGAAAAAGTATATATATACACGATAGAAGAGAGATTGATCTTATGAATTTGATTACACAAAAATATCTTTACTAATTAGTAGTAAACAAATAATATTAATGATTTAAATTTAAAAATTGGGGGAAAATTGCTTATTTTAGATAAGCGGAAAGAAAGAGGGAACTACGGAGCAGCCGTGAATTTAGTTATGGAAAATCTAATTACTCCAAATAAATCATTCCTTTTAGATTATTTTTGGTTAGACAAAAACTAATTGAATCAAATTGCTTAAAACCTTAACATTCTTTATATATATATATATATATTAGTTTTAATTATATATTACCATGATATAAACCAAGTTGTTGGGGAGTAGTTAATTACTATGCATGATTTTAGGTGAAAGCAAAATCACACTTTTTCAACTTTACTCATTGATTTCTCTTTCCTTTAGTCACCTCTTTTTTAGAATAAACTAAAATCTCATTTTAAACTAACAAAAAAGCAGGTGAAAAATAACTAATGTCTTGCATATTTTCAAAATTTTACGTTTGTGGGAAAATAATTCGCAATATTTATGCGTTTGAACCAATTTTTTAAATATTTAGTAAAAATCATGTCTAGATTGATTAGTCAAAAACTAGGCTAATGTTGATAATCTACTTATGGTCAGGATGTTGATAATCTACTTATGGTCAGGATGTTGATAATCTACTTATGGTCAGGTTCCTGCGGCACTATTAGCGACATATTGTTATTTGTTTAGTTGCCGCACGTATTTGGGATAGACACACCGGTTATATGTTGTGTCATGCGTCATAATACGTCATAATTTTTTCGATTGGTGATTAAAACAGAATTACGACTAAAAATTTACGATCAATCGCAATTACAACTGTTAGCAACAGACAAACGAATAACATCTTCCGCAACCGTACCCTTAGGATTAAATGCAGCCGTAACCACAGTCATCTGTGGTGACCAAACGAACAAAACTAATTATTATTCATGTGATTAACATAGATAAAATTCAATAGAGTTTCAACACACCTTTTTGTTAATATTATGTAGTACGTGCCAATACACATACTAATTATTGACAAGGATTAGACAAAACATTTTGTTTATTTAAAAAGTAGTCTATTTTTTAACACGAGTGTTTCCGGATTTGGTGGATCTTAAAATGAGTCCCCATATTAAGAAAGTGTACTATGAATGTCGGCACATAAAATCCACACATCGAGAAGTTTCCAACATGTCAAAGTAGTGCACAAAACGGCTCGGTCATGTTTATTTTTCTAGAGTTTTCACTTTTAGCAGTTGAACTGAAATTCAGTACAACACGAATAGTTGAGTATAACTTTGTTACTTTGACATGCATTGTCAGTTATTTTAATCATTGTGAACATTTGAAGACAAAAAGGTAAAAATCTGCTTCGTTATCTATTTACGAATTTGCTGGAGTTTCGAATATAGTTTAAGAATTAAACGCTAATTGCTTTATTATGAGAAGAGTTAACGCGAAACAAAAAGAAGATGAATCACCAAAACTATCACTACTTTATTGCGCGAAAACTCAAGAAAGCGAAAGAAACGCATCATCAACGTTGGATTTAAGAGTCACTTGTACAATGGTTATTGTTGATTGACGAACATGTGAAGTATCCAGATTCAGAGGTGGAATTCGTGATTTCTTGCTCTACAGATCTGGAGTTCACTGCTCTCTCGATCATCAGTCGATTTATTCGTTTCACGGTAAAGATTCTACAATCTTCGCGTCTGGAAAATTCGTAAATCACGAGCTGGATGCGGAGAAATTTGTTATTTCAGTTGAAACTGTATATTGACTTTGGGGTTTAAGAGTAGCAGAGTGTTTTTTTTTTCAATGGGTTTAATCAAATTTTGTGCGTCTTTCTGTTTGGATTGTTTTCTGATTTGGATGCATTCGGGATAAAGAAGAAAATTCGTTGTTTTGCTCATTTAACTTCCTATTATCAAAGGGATTTGGGATATGAGAATTCGACTGTTTTTGCTTTTGAATGCCGAACAATGACTTTACACTATGTGACTGTTCTCTTAATGAATCTTGTACTTCAACTACAGAGCAAGGAGCTTTCTTTTGTGGAGAGAGTTGATATTATTTCTGGCTTTCAGTCTAAGATGTTTGGGGGAAAAAGTTACTTACTCAGAGGGAGTGTATCCCTTGCCTTAGTTTCTCTCATTCTTTTGATGATAATACTCCTGGCTTCCGAGAGAAACCCACTTCGTAACTCTCTGTTTGAAGTAAAACGTCAGTTTTCAGCTTCTTCTTCAGGTATGTCAATGCTCCCATCTTTTAGTATTCAGTTTTTGGTTATGTCTTCTGCTATTTAGTATCCAAACTTTTGAACTCTCGTTATCTCAAGAAATTGTAGACTTGTAGTCTGGTTTTGTGATACATTTTGGTTTCCTATTCAGTTTGTAACTTTGCAAAGGGGCAATGGGTCCAAGACCGGAAGCGACCATTATATTCTGGTTTTGAATGTAAACAGTGGCTATCAACCATGTGGGCCTGTAGGATAATGGGCAGACCCGATTTCTCATTTGAGGGTTATCGGTGGCAGCCAGAAGGTTGCAACATGCCACAGTTCGACAGATTCACCTTCTTGAGAAGGTATGGCAGATTTTTTTCTCAAACAATTCTGCCTCTCTTTGATGAACTCTCGCTACAGCTACTTTAACTAGTCTGAGAACTTCCAGCACATTCTGAATTTCAAATAACGAATATTCTTGAATCATACATGGTCCTTTTCTGTAGTGTGATACTGTGATGTAATTGTATATGATTTCTGTGAATATGTTGTAGCTGAGAAAAATTCTGAAAGTACCTCAAATTGCTTACTGCAACTTTATTTCTTTTTCTGCTTCTATTTTTAGAATGCAGAACAAGACTATAGCATTTATAGGAGACTCATTGGGACGGCAACAGTTTCAATCCCTGATGTGTATGGCCACTGGGGGTGGAGAGAGCCCGGAGGTTCAAAACGTGGGATGGGAGTATGGTCTGGTAAAACCCAAAGGAGCTCTCCGTCCGGATGGTTGGGCTTATCGTTTCCCGACTACAAACACAACGATCTTGTATTACTGGTCAGCTAGTTTATCGGATTTGGTGCCTATGAACAACACAGATCCACCTCGTGTTACTGCAATGCATCTGGACCGTCCACCAGCATTCATGAGGAACTACCTTGACCGTTTTGATGTATTGGTTTTAAACACTGGTCACCATTGGAACAGAGGCAAGATCGAAGGAAATCATTGGGTGATGCACGTAAATGGAACACGGGTCAAAGGTGAATATCTCAAGGACATCAGAGACGCTAAGGATTTTAAAATACACAGTGTTGTAAAGTGGCTGGATGCACAGCTTCCATTGCATCCGCGGTTGAGAGCTTTCTTTAGGACGATTTCTCCGAGGCATTTTAGAAACGGGGATTGGAATACCGGTGGAAACTGCAAAAACACGATCCCTTTGTCTAGAGGAAGTGAAATCACAGGCGATGAAGGATCGATGGATACAACGGTGGAGAGTGCTGTGAATGGGACAAGGATCAAGATTCTTGACATAACTGCACTTTCTGAGCTAAGAGATGAAGCTCATATCTCAGGGTCTAAACTCAAACCCAGAAAACCGAAAAAGGCGAGTAACTTGACATTGACTCCAACGGTCAACGATTGCTTGCATTGGTGCTTACCTGGGATCCCTGATACTTGGAATGAACTTTTCATTGCCCAGATTTAATAAAGTACTCAACACCATCACACTCCAAAAAGGTAGTTCAATGGATCTATTGATTCTTTGGACGCATACAATACAGATAGACAGATAGTTGATTCTTATGATTGCATACTTATATGTAATGTCACAATCTGGTTGATAATACACGAAACGACAAATCTTTTTCTTAACCGAAACCGATATGGTTACACAATCTAACATTAACTGGCATTAAGAACCGGTTTACTTACGGGAGGAAAGACTTTCTTCTTTTCTTTTTCATCAAACTGGGGAGACTTTGTTTCTTTTCTGACTTTCAAGACATGGCGAGTTTCGAGAAATTCGAGTCCATATTCGGAGAACTCGTACCCGAACGCCCGGATCCGGGTACGGGTCTTCTCCGGCGATGTCTCTTCCACGTCTACGCTTCCGATTTATTTCATTTGACCATCCATTTAACGGACTTTGTCTCAGGCGTCTGGACAACCATCCTTTCCGTCTCGCAGCTAGACGATATGGTGCCTTTACTCTTCGTTTTTCGTTTTTGCTTTCAGTTTGGGGTTTTCTGGTGTGAATAAACTGTTAATTCTCTGAAACTTGATGATTAATGGATTGTTATTGGGATTGCACTTGATTTTGAAACAGAGGGATACTGTAGGGGTTGGTGGTTCGTGGTCGGAGTTCCTCGATTATACTGTCGCTTCCTTGAAATCTGACAATGTGAAGCTTCTCCTGGGAGAAAATTCAAAAGGTAAATTTCTCATACCTTGTTATGTTCTACTTCATACATGAAAATTGAATGCTATGTGGCTTTACTTCCGCTTGGAAAACATACTTGGTTCACCTGATACTTTTAGAATTTATGACATCCTTAACTTTGTGCCTCTACATCTTTTGCTCTTTAATGTTTTTGCTTGCTCGAGCTTGTGTCTAAATATTCTGCTTTACAGTATTCTTAGTTGTGTTGCTCACCATACTCTTTCAGGTGTTGAGACTGCGCGGTTAGTTTCTCAGAAGGCCAAAGGAATGCCTCGTATAACAATTCTTCTAACAAAGATGGTAGATTCATCTGCTAATGAGGCAATGGCAAATCTGTGTCTCGAGCTGTTCAGAGCATTCAAGAGCACGCAGAACTTACTAGGTAAACATTTAATCTCAGCAAGGCCACTCTGCTGTTCTGGCAAAAAAAGACCAGGAAAAATCTAAAATTTACTTTTTTCTCTGAAATAGTACTGTTTTTTACCTTAACGTTCTACCCTTTTGTTCCTTTTTTGTGCTTTCAGGGGAAGTGAGCTCTTCAGCTGCAGCAACTGATGAAAAGGTATACTTGGTCTGGAAGTTCTAAGTGTGTTTTTCTAATCAAAGTTTTTTTAAAAAATCTGCTGCAATACTCTGTTCTTCCTTGGTTAAAAAATCTCATCTGTAATGAGAATCAGGGTAAAAGGGATGATATCCATAACCAACTGGAACGATATGCTTCTGGAAAACTAGATGTTATGGCTCCATTAACAACAGTTAATCGGGAAGACTCTCCCGGTTAGTCCTGTCCGCTGTTTAATCACATTTTTAGTCATTTATTTCCAGTTCTTCCCCAGAAAATCTCATATTTAAACAATAGTCATCATCATCACCGTTTTTCCCTTGTATTTTTTTATTATAGCCAAGCAATTTACTCGAGAAGCTAACACAGCAAAACCTGCTAAACGAGTACCTGCTCACCGGAGGTATAGAAATATCATCTCCTCATGCAACTTCCTATTAACATCAATAATCTTGATCTGAAATCCCAGCTTTGTTTTTTGTAGAGCCCGTAAACGAGGCGCTCTACTGCAGGATTCAGAAGAAGAGGATGGCTAATCAGAACATAACATCATTCTAGACGACACTTTAAACCCATCACCAGCTATCAGTAACAAACTGGATCTCCTCTTTGGGTGAAAGGTGTGAATATAGTCTGTAAGGTTTAACATAGATTCGTAGTGCATACATTAGAATCCATTTTTGGAAGATAAAAAGGAAACAAAATGGCATCTTGCTTGGCAAATAGTGCTTAACTCATTATCGTTTATTTTCCTCTAAGCACAAATTTCTTTGATATCTGACATGTCCAGTATAAGAATTAAGCATACGCACCAGTTAGCAGTTCAGACAAATACAAATATAGTTGCATCTCAGAAATGAAGATTCTCCTCTTCCATGGATTCTTTGACTGCCTTCAAGATCCATGGTTTGAGTTTCTTGGTGGTAACTATGATCCCCTGTTTTGTGAGCAAGATATTTTCCTTTCGAAAACTCCAGAGATTTCCCTGCAGCATTCGCAAACTACGCCTCCAGCTTCTGCACAAGGTTATTTTGTTCAGGTGGTCATATTTTACATATATAGTTTTTGTATCGATCATCATATTTGATAGGGTTATTATTAATCATTAACACACTAAACAAATCGTGTATGTTTCACCAATCATTCTACTAATCTCTCTATATGAGTTAACATTTATATAAGAAGTTTCGGCTGAAGTGTAATCTTTTTTTTTTTTCTGACGGCGCTGAAGTGTAATCTTCTTTCATAGTTATCATTTTTTCTTTTTTTCTTAAGTGAGAAAGGTCTTTTCAAATGACTTTTTAATATTTAAGTAGCCCGTAACCATAGGCTTTTTTTTTATTTCCCCCCGGCCCCCAACATTTTGATACTTTCACGAATCTTCCCAAAACCTTTTCAAAATAGGTTCACATATGTCACACTATTAACATAAAACAACTAAGAAAATGTTTCAACAGGCTTCATAAAAATTAAAATTATATTGAAAATAGAATTAGTGTTTTTTTTATATATATAACAAATGTTGAATTCTTTTTTAGTGATAAATAATCTTTGTGTGAAAAACAACAAAGTATACTGTCCAAGGAAGGACAACATTAACATGTATATTACAGTTGCGTGTCAGTGAAGTTTTTAAGAAGCAGCTTTTTCTTCTTCTTCTTCTTCTGTAATTGATTCTCTTACCGCTTTCAATAGCCTTGGGAACAGTTTCTGCGTCGTAACAACAATTCCTCTCTTGTAATCAAGATACTTCCCTTTAGAAAAGTCCAATGGATTCCCTGCTGCATCTGTCACTTTTCCTCCCGCTTCTGAAAGATACAACGTATGATCAATTCATGAACACTGGACCAAAAGCTATGTAGCATAGAGCTTAACGGGTTTTACCTGAGACTAGGATTGATCCAGCGGCGTGATTCCATATTGATTCGGGTCTTGCTTTGCGGGTAAACCTCAAGTATACCTCTCCATCTCCTCTACATAAAGCTGCATACTTTGTTTGACTGTTGATCTTGATTGGAGGTTCCTTTATCCCCAGTTTCTGTCATGCAAAAAATTCACAGATTTATCGCACAGTTAGAGTCATACTCAGACCAAACAAGAAGATATATAATGAACGCGACGAAGGTGTTACCTTAGCAATGGTGTTATGGATGGGGACAGGTGTGTGGTATGACTCGAAGAAATTAGCTTTCTCGGGATCGTCAGTGCTGCTTACCTCCACCTAATAGCACATTGTGTAATACTTCATGTAAGATATTGAAAAAGTTTAATGCAACTAAACAGAGTAGGTTTACCTTTACAGGAGGAGAGTCAACATTGAGTGACTGGACATAAGTCCCAGTGCCAACCGCGCCAAAGAAAAGGCAACCCATTTTTTCAGGTGAAGCCTTCTGCGTGTTAGTACTAGCATTGAAGGCCATAGGAAGCTTAGGACAAGCCATTACACCAACTACTACTTTTCCTTCCACTAGCAATGCCAACCCTATTGCATATTGTTCTCCTCTTATAAATCTACAAGATGGAATTTGCCGGGTAATGAAAAAATATGCAATTACGAGTATACTCTATGATAGTTACAATAATGGCAATAACAGAAAAGGAAATACAGAGTTTGATTAGTCTGAGTCTTCATAAAGGTCGATTTGCATCAATGAAATGATATGAAGTTAAAGTTGGATTAAGGGCTAACCGGTTCACAAGACTTGGGGCTTAATGTGTATTTTTCCATTCAGTAAATAAAGACTCACCCTCTGGTGCCACCTATGGGATCCAAGATCCAATGGCGACCCTTAGGACCCCCTTCTGATTTGCCACGGTCTATGGCGTTGAGAACATCATCCGAAGACAACGGAGAATCAGCATATGATTCATCGGTGGCAAGAGTATCTTTCACAAGTTCTGTAATACGTGCCAAAACAGTCTCAGCAGCAACTTTCCTCAGCTCACCAGAATCCTACACAAAAATTACAGAGAGAAGTTATAAACGAGTACAAAACTGATTGTGTCACTAAAACAAAAACTTCCACCGTTTTTCCATTTTGGCACCTCTTCAGCCACTAATGACAAATGTACGTTCTGGAGTTCCCTTTCCAGTACAATACTAACCACCGCCTGCGAGCCTGAAAGAACGTTTCCTTGTTTCAATTATGATCCAAGAAAGATATGAAATCTACGCATAACAACCAAGAAGATTCATATCTCTGAGTGAGAATGATAATCATTTAAAACCCAATCGAAACCTTTTGACAAAATGCAAATTGCAAGAAAATGGTCAAAGAGGGCTAACCATAATCAGCAACAGTAACAGGACTATCATCTGATTTTGTCCAAACGTCAGACACCAACAGAGATTTCCTCACATCCTGGAACAAACAACGAAAATCCACTTCTTAAATCTGTTCCAATACTCTAAACATAGCGCAGAGAAGCAACACACAAATCAGTAAAATTTTTGATGGATTGTTAAAACCCAATTAGTAGATACAAAGGTGAAGATTTAGTCAGAGCTATATCCCCATTGCTGATTATCTTTTCGGTTTACATGAATCAAATTCCAGATTTCACGCCCTAATCCGAAAATACTCATCTCAGTTGACGATTTCCAAGGAAACAACCAAAGGTCACTTAGTCAACTCATTTTGTTCTACAGAGAGTTAAAGAAACATCTCACTCTCTCAAACACACATCGCAATGTCAACAAGCAAAAATAAGAGAAAAAGAATGTAAATCGAGAAGTCAAAGATGATCATGTGATCTAAAAGGCGGAAACAAGTGATCGTACGTTGCTGAGACGAGCAGCGAGAGAGACAGCTTTCTTCGCAGCAGCAAGCATCTCATCGTAAGACATTGAAAGGGCGAAGAAAAGTTAACGAAGAAAACAACGACGACGACGAAGAAATCTCTAGTCGACTAGGAAATGAAGGAAAATCCTCTCGCGACTCTGAAGCAACTTCTTCACGATAGTTATTTATTTATTTGTTTTTTTTTTGCCAACAAATAATTATTAATTAGAAGATTCATTGTGTACAATCGAAAGTAAGAAATTAGGACAAACAACAAACAAATTCCAATGATACATTCCTTCTAACGCTTTTGATGCCAATAAATCTGCTGCACTATTGCAGGATCTTGATTGATATTGAAAATGAACTCCAGCAAACTGAGGCACCCAGACATATATTGTTTGTAGATAATTTTGGAGACGCAGATGTACGTTTCTTCTATTAATAAGATGATTGATCGTGAGATTCTCACCCTCAAATACAATTTTGCGATAGCCCAAAGACCAAGTTGCCTGAATTGCCCACAAAAGAGATGTCAATTCTGCTTCCTCAACTGTGTGTCTTCCTTCAAATTTTCCCATCCCCGCATGAACAAAAACTCCATTACTGTCACGTATAATCCATCCTAAACCAGAATATGCAGTACCAGTACGATGAGCTGCATCATAATTACATTTCAACCAATCCCGTTCCGGAGGTGTCCATTTAGCCATAACAGATCTTGTGTCAATGAAACCCCCTGAATTGTCCTTCTTCATGACTGTCAACCATTCCATAACGTCATCATATGTTTTTTGAAGTATGAAATCCTTTGACCAATCCTTGTTATTAAACAAGAGCTCATTCCTCGACTTCCATAACCTCCATAAGAGATAAAATGGTAGATATTTCTGTGAAGAAAGATTATCACATTTATGATAACTAGATAAGAGATATCTTAAATACGTACATAATAATTCGTTATTTATTTATTTGTTAGTTTCTTTCTTTTTAATACGTACATAATAATTCGTTATTTAGTTTCATTAATTGTTTTTTTGGTATTTTTTTTCCGACAAATACTTTATTATATGAAATTATGTCTGATCCTATCGGATATGTTTCTTTGGGGTATTTAAAAACAATAATTCTTTTTCAATTTATTTATTTAATAATTTTATTATTATTTATAAGTCAAATACTACATCAGCTAACTTTTATAAGATTATTATATCATCTGTAAAAAATACCATATTATTTCTACTACCATTAAAATATTGTTTCTTTTGTTGCCAAACAATATTCATCCTCTAAATAAACTCGATTCTATCTTTTAGTTATTATATATAGAAAAATAAAAGGAATTATTATATATTATTCATATTATGTAAAAAGTTAAAATCTTTATCACATATGTTATTATTCAAATATTTAAAAAACGAAGACAAATTACTCGACTTATAAAAAATAAGTGTGTCAAGAACCATGCCATGAGTTATGAAAATTAATTGTGATTAAAAAAACATCTTATAAAAGACTAAAATAATGCTGGAATATGACGTATTTATTTATGGAAAGATTCAGCACCTTCGTCCTTTTCCTTACCAATCTGAAAAGTAGTCGACGCGCAGTAGACAGTAGACACACGTCCAGGCTTAAAAGGCCTTTTCTGCCCCATATCGGTCCCTTAATTAGCCCATATCGGTCTCTTAATTTGGCCCATATAGGTCCGTTAATTTGGCCCACATCGGTCCGTTAATTTGACCCATATCGGTCCGTTAATTTACTCCATATCGATCCGTTAATTTGGCCCATATCAGTCCGTTAATTTGGCCCATATCGGTCCGTTAATTTGGCCCATATCGAACCGTTAATTTGGCCCATATCGGTTCGTTAATTTGACCCATATCGAACCGTTAATTTGACCCATATCGGCAATGGAGCTAGATAAATCGTGTAGAGAGTGTGCTCCTTCAAATGACTCGAAGAACGATGCCTCTTCAGGATTCTCAACACTAGAGACTTGTACCTTGACAGCAGAAGATTCTGAATCTAAATGCTGCATATACGTCCCTGAACCAATTGTAGCAAAGAAGAGGCATCCGATTTCTCCTGATGAAGAGTTGTTGCTGTTGTTTCCGGCTATGGATGCTATTGGCAAGTTTGGACAAGCAAGCACACCTAAAACTACTTTACCTTCCTCCAGCAATCCTAGCGCTACTGCATATTGATCTCCCCTCAGAAACCTAAATCGTCAACAAAGAATCAGATAAGCCTAGTGTAAAGATATCAACAAGATCTTAGTTTTGGCTTAGATGGTTTTACAAACTTACCCTTTAGTACCATCAATAGGATCCAAGACCCAATGTCGACCATTTGGACCACCTTCAGATGTGCCACAATCAATGGCTCTGAGTAGATCATCAGTGGATAAAGTAGAACCACCAAACGATTCTTCTGTAGCCAAAGTATCGTTCACAAGTTTCGTGATGCGCTCAAGAATATCCTGAGAACCATCCTTGCGTAGATCACCTGAGTCCTATATAGATAATTTTAAGACAATGTGAGTCCAAAGACATAAACACGAGATTAAGTAATGGAAGAGGCATCTAACAAAGTGTTATTGAGCTGTTTCACCTCCTCAGCCACCAATGAAAAGGGTTCCGAATTGAGTTCCTTTTCTAAGACTAAACTAACAACTGCTTGTGAACCTGAAACAATACAGGTTAAAAACGTTAACTAGCTGACAAAAGTCATTGCCTTGTCTTTTCATTGTAATAGAAATTGAATGTGATTGTATTGCAGTCTCAGTAAGATTCAAAGAGAAAAAACTAACCATAATCAGCAACGGTTACTGGACTTTTATCAGATTTTGATTGAACATCTGATTGCAACAGAGCCTTTTGAACTTTCTGAAACAACCCAAAACAACGAATTGGAGAAAAATTGGATCACATATTCAATCAAGCATCGTATACAGAACCAGAATTTTCTGAAAAATAGGAAATGAATCTTTACTCAGTATCGCTAGACTCTATTCCCAGCAATACAGAATATACATATTCATCATCCAAACCCAGAAGAAAAACTTCAGATTTCAGAAAGAAACCGACTTCCAGAATTTGAAACGAAATTCAGAAGACTACGGAAATGGGTTTTCTAAATGATCAAATTTTTTTACAATCATCGAACCTGACAAAGACGAGCGGCGAGTGAAGCAGCTTTCTTAGCAGCATCAAGCTCTTTCTCATAAGCCATCGATGAAACTACTCTGAGAGTCACAAATGAAGAAGACGACTTCCTTCCGAATACAGAAACAAGACGATTCGATAAATCTCTGGATCTCGAAACCAATGTTGTTGATGCAAATGTTTGAAGCGGAGGTTTCGCTGTTCGAAAGCAATTTATAGACATTGTTAGCCTTTACAAGAAGATAAATGTCTCAAAAACATTCTGATTGCAAAGACAATTACTATCACTTTTTCGAATTTCCCATAAGACACCCACGTACTTATTTATTCTCTTTGATTAAACCCAAGAGATTATTTTCTATCAAAAAGACCAGAATCGAACTGCTGGTTTAGTGATTCATTTAGTACCAAATCGAAGAATCAGAAGAAAGAGCAGAAAAATCAAAATTTCTAAAGTTCATAGATTGGTTGTTGAGGTTAGGCTAATAACATAAACTATCGCACGTGGATGTTGTGACTAAAACACAGCGAATTATAGGTAGTGAAGAAAACAAAAGGCTTCTTGATTACTGAAGCCCAAGGAAAAAATCAAAATCCGATTTTGAGTTTTTATATTGTTTTTAGGATGAAAAGCCCAAATCTTTTTTTATTCAAAGACAAGATTATGATTTGTGAAGTTTTCCACATGGATAAGCTTCTTGACATTTGTTAATGACGCAGAGACAAGAAGACCAGATTTTCCAGATTCGGTGGCGTGTGAGAGAGTGTTTGTTTCCGCCGCAAGCAAAGAGTCACGTTCCACTAACTTTCAAGATTCAACAAAATCTGCTTTTATGTATTTTGTTTTTCTTACTTTTTTTTGTTCTGATCCATTAAACAAAAGAGAATCTCCAGTAAAACTATTCTTTATACAAAACAATTCCCAAAAGTCTTCTTGGAAGGCTGGTTGATTGATATATTATATATACTTACAACTTTTATCTGTCTGATTGTGAATTATATATTCTCTCAAAGATTGGATTTTAAAAGGGTTCTTGTGAAGCAGAGGTTTTACAATGAACAGATGCAATAAGCGTAATCAGCAACCTTCATTTATTGCAGATCATTTCAACACCTTGGATCAGGTTTCACATATTCACCAACTCTTTCTTGATTTCTTGATTTGAATGCTTTTTTTTGTATATATTTATGACTTAAGAGTTGATGAAGCAATGGTCTTGTGTGAACTTGCTTTTTCATCAGGTGATAACATCTCTGAGAGAAGCTGGACTTGAATCTTCAAATTTGATTTTAGGAATTGACTTCACCAAGAGCAATGAGTGGACAGGTGATAAAACGAATTCGATTTACACACTGATGAGACCGGTTTAAAAAAAAGGTTGTAGTTTTATGTTATGAATCACATTGCAGGAAGATATTCATTCAATAGAAAAAGTCTTCACGCGATTGGTAAAAGACAGAATCCATATGAACAAGCAATATCGATAATTGGCCGTACATTGTCACCCTTTGATGAAGATGATCTTATACCTTGTTTCGGATTTGGAGATGGTAACTTCTTACTTCTTTTTTAGAGTCTTATAAACAAAACTCTAAGTGGTTTATGTATTCTTCTTCTGCAGTAACAACACGAGATCAATATGTATTCAGCTTTTATCCTGAGAACAAAAGTTGCCACGGCTTGGAAGAAGCTGTTAAGAGATATAGAGAGATTGTTCCACATTTGAAGTTGTCTGGTATTTGTGACTACAAACTTTTCGAAAAGGACCGGTTTAGGTCTCTCTTAGGCTAAAGATTTTGTGTGTGTGTGCATACTTTTGTGACAGGTCCTACCTCGTTTGCCCCGGTTATTAATGCAGCCATCGACATAGTCGAGCAGAACAATATGCAATACCATGTTCTTGTTATTATAGCAGATGGTCAGGTCACAAGAAATCCAGATGTGCCGTTTGGTCGACTTAGTCCACAGGAAGAAGCTACCATGAACTCCATAATGGCAGCTAGGTAAACGATTCGATAAGCTCAGATTCATGGTCATAATGCGATACTAATGTTGTTAGATATAACTTTTCCAGCCATTACCCATTGTCGATCGTCTTGGTTGGAGTAGGAGATGGACCATGGGACACAATGAAACAATTTGATGACAATATCCCTCACCGCGAATTTGATAACTTCCAGGTAATAGACTAAACCTAGAATAGCAATTTGCATATATTTTCAGATATGATGATCAGCGAGAAACTCTTTGTTTCCTTGCACAGTTTGTGAATTTCACCAAGATAATGTCAGAGCACAACGATGCAGCTAAAAAGGAGGCTGCTTTTGCACTTGCAGCTCTCATGGAGATCCCTTTTCAATACAAAGCCACATTATGTCTCAAGTTAGTGGAATAAAGCTTTCACCTTTGAAAACCTGTTGTATCACCGTTCATAATCATTTAAACTCCATTAGATTTACCAAACCCGAACTTTGATTATGCTTGTGAACACAGAAAACAAGTGCGCAGTTCCCGTTTGCAACACAAGCCACTCCCACCACCACCGGAGGTCATAGAGCGTGACAATGCGGTTAGATCAGTGTCAAATCCAGTGACAGAAACTGCAGAGAAGAGTGAAAGAACGTCTCCAATAGCACAGCCGGTAAGCCCTCTATTTCCGCATTTTTTGCTGTTCTATATCAGTTTATGGGTACTAAGATTGACATTCTTTTTGTTTTCCGAAAAGGTCTGTCCAATTTGCTTGACGAATCCAAGGGACATGGCTTTTAGCTGCGGACACACTGTAAGTGAAATTTGCAAAACAAAGAGAACTTTTGCTTGTTCTGTGAACCATATTATATTAGTTTCGTGAAACATGTGTTACTTTTATTTTCAAATGAAGACGTGCAAGGAATGTGGCGTTGTTGTCACGACATGCCCAATGTGCAGACAACCTATAACAACGAGAATAAGATTGTACACTTGACTGGTTTAAGACCATAGAGCTTCATACTTTGTGCATCTGGTAAGAGTCCAAGTAGAAGAAGATTTATACCTAAATCTTGAGCTCTGGTTTGTATGTATTGCAGTGGCTGTGAGGGTCTATGCAAATAATTTATTGATTTGATGATTACCCGAAACTCTTAGCTTGCCGATACGAGGAATTATGCCAGAAGAATTCTCTTTCTGTATTAATCAAAAGCTACATACAAAACCACAGAGGTCCCAATTGTAACATTCCAAAACCGATATGATAGCACATAACTCTCTAAATTAAACGGAATTTTTCAACAGCAAAGAAACCAGTTGACAAAAAGAAAAAAGAAGAAGCTAACAACCACCTTAAATTCTCAGAAGCTCCATCGGTCGAGTTGTTGCTTGGCTACAGCCATGTCTTTTTGTGCTTTCATTCTCCGGTAAAATATTGGACAATCTCGACTGTTTCAATAAAAATCCAAAAAAACAGAAGTTGGATCAAAAGCAATCATCTGTAAATAGACAATTATTTAATCTAAAAAAAGATTCAGATATCTTGAAAAATGTAAAAGCAAAACCTGGTGCACAAGACATCTTGGTGAAGAGAGCCTTGGCACTCCTGGCACTGGGTCCACAGCCTTCCAAAGAGCTCTTCTAGGTCTGACACTGTTTACACCATTTTTTCTTCGTACATTAGTGACAACAGATCAAGAAGTCTATAGAAAATGTACAAAAACGTAGCTTACCCTGAGACACGTTTTTGCAGTATAGCTCCGCTTCTCTTCCCTTGCAACGTGAGCATAGTGTTCCATTGCTGGTTGAAGTTAAACCGATAATTGATAAGCAGATCCCATATATGGAATCAGATAAGAAAGATTACATGAACAAAATAATTAAATCGTAGAAACTTTGAAAACATGGAAAATAAATACAGGTCAAGAATAACTTGCAGAATCCTAATATTCTTCAAAAGGGAATATGAACAATACATAGGCAAGTAACCATAAAGTACCTGACTGGAACTTTGCAGCCAGCACAGCTCAGTTGTTTCTTGGCAAATTTCATTATGCCGCTGTTTGAAGGAGTAGTAATTGATATTGACCTCGTGTGACTTCCATGGAGAAGTTCCTTGCTAGCATTTTTTAATACCGGCTCAAAAATCCTAAGAAGCGGCTGAAAACAACATCTGTTTTAACCTCCAAGCACCAGAAATAAAGAGTAGAGAGTGAACTTAGAGAGTCCAACAGACCTTGCTAATTTGATTCTCGAGGTAGTAATTTGGGTCTATAGGGATGTTATTCTCAAGCACATAGATCGGATCTTCTGACCGTTCATATGCCTAGTTGGTAGTCAAAATGAGATGAGCACGGTAGAAAAATGTGACCTCTACATTTATTAAAAGATAAAATAACGTTGACATGAAAGCTACCTTGGCACCTTTAGCAGCTTTTATAATAACATATGGTACCCGATCCCCAACATTTGGCGCTGTAGCAGCATCCCTCTGTCACATATGAAAAAGCAAACACTGGGTGTCAAGTTTCACATGATAGATCATCAGACTCAAGACTCAAGAGTCACCTTAGCAATTAACGTGTAACATAAGACATGCTTAATCACACAAATGATAGAAACCAAAAAAAAATATAGAGTAATACAAACCTTACGCATGCGTTCAGCAAGTTCACCATGAGCTGATTTAACTTCATAATCATCTCCTGTTTTAGTTAGACCCTATGGTTTGAGAAACGCATGAGTAGCAAATAGGTGGATTCCAAAAGACTCCAAAAATGAATGCTTTACAAGCGGATCCCAAAGACTTCAAATGAATCAAGCATAACTTTTCATCTACACAAATTCCAACCACTAACTAATTTGAGCTTGTTGTTCAGCCGTTTAACTGTTCATAAGTGGGGAAAAGGTTTTGAAATCTCTCACATGTCTCTTGGTTCCACATAAAAATAAAACCAGATCAAGGTTACAAATTCTGAAAAGATTGTGTATATTTTAGGTTTTCATATATGGCTCCAATCATAACCATATACTTCGCAAGATAAGAAATCAAGCAAAACACATTACCTTAGTAATCACCAAAAGTGATAAGTCAATACGGTTCATGAGAAGATCCGAAATTGTATTCTTAACATGCTCAGCGGCGCCCGGAACATCTCTATCAATTAATATTTTGTGAAGACTCTCAGTTACGAGATTCTTAACCAGTAAACAATTATCCCTTCGTACTGTCTCGATTCCTGTTAGAGCCCGTCATATTGATACTTAGTTCAAAATGAACAAGATAGAAGCTGTGAGATTACGAAGATTTACCTTTGGTGTCCATTTTGTCAAAGTTTTGAGGATTTGTCCATAGCAAACCAGCATACCTCTTCTTGTTGATCAGCAGGTATGGGAAATAGACCTTCTCAAACTCTAATTTGATGGGCTTTATGATATCATACACAATTAAGAAACAGAGAATGATTCAGCCAGTTATAATTTGTTTTCAAGATATCACGTAATCTGGCACCCTCCCCCATGGGGATCAGGGAGACGTTTATGATATGCTCCTAACAAAACAAATCACTCACTTTGATAAAAGTTCCGCTGATATACTCTGCAGCTTCCCTCCCCAAGGTCATCGCAGCTTCTACATCCGATACTCCAAATTGTACCATGACTGAATCAGTGTCTCCATAAATGACCTAATACATCATTGCCATCAAATTCAAGAAATCTAAAAGCAACTTATGCTTCACTTGGACTTTGCAATACCACGAGTAGTTAATTGAACATGTACCTCTGCATTGAAGTCATATCCTCCCAATGTTGTGAATTTATCTTCCACAAATTTCTTTGTTTGTTCAATCATCTGACGACCTTCGTAAAGATACACGTCCATCAGAATAAACATAAGAAGAAGATATGTGCCACAAAAGTTGCAGTGCTCACAAAAGAAATACCATAGCTAGTTACACTTGAGGATATTTCTAAGCATGGTAACTGCCCAATAGTGGCTCCCGTAAACCCGTACACAGAATTTGCACTGATCTGAGACAATAATAGAAAACAAATATAAAAGAGCAATTTATAGGGACAATATTGTTCATAATTTTCCGAACATTCAAATCAATTTCTGAGTGACCAATTTAAATAAACTGGCAGCAAGAAGCTCACCTTCAAGGCCAACTGTCTACCATCTAAAACAGCCTTCTCAAGTGGATCCTTTGCCTCCTAAATTAGACAATACCAGTTTCAATAGTAATTGTTAAAGACTGCATACTGGTATTTCACATACTGCAAGAATTTTTTCAGAATCAAACATTCATATACCTTTAAATCTGCTTTAGCTCTTTTACGGGCAGTAATAAGTTCTTCAAGAATTTCTGGAAGTATACCCTGAAATTAATTATTTGTTTTGTTTATAAGCTGCTGTAATCCCCTAGTTAAATTATTTGTTGTACTTCCGGAAAGAAATTATTCAACAGAATTTAAACTAACTGGGATGAATAAACCTTTTGCAAACTTTGCTTAACAAATGTTTCTCCTGATGGAGTTTTATTGATATGCTCAGGTGGAAGATTCAGTTTGCGTACATCTTCAGGTGTCACCTTCAGAGATAAGAAGATGGAAATAATGCTCAAAAATTAATAAGGTGTATGAACAATGGATAATAAAATAAACAAAAGTGAAAGAGAAAATGTCAGAAAGATTACCAAGGTGCAATAGCACAGGTTATATGCCATCATAATTGACGGGTATAATGAAGCAAAATCAAGAGTTGCAATTGGCTTTTCATAGAAACCTGTTTTTGCTTCTAAAACCTGATTATCGTTTGTAAGATCCAAACAACAGGCATGTCAGAAAAACGTGAAATGTTGATCATTCACGATGTGTTTCCCTCAAAAGATTAAACAGAACTAATACAAACAAGAGGTGCAAGATAAATGTTAAACCTGCAAATCACTAACTTACAGTTGCGCCTTCAAAAGTTCCTTGTTCAGACCCCGACTGTTTAGCATTTGGGAGAACCAGGTTTTTCTGTTTAGCTTTCCTAAGAAGCTGAGATAGAACCTGAAAAAAAATGTTGAGACGCATAATATCAGCCACTATAATCAACTGAAATGTTAATCCAGAAAGTATCAGCCACTATAATCAACTGAAATATTAATCCAGAAAGTATTAGCTGAGACCTACCTTGATACTCTGCCCTCTAGCAAGAAGAAAGGAGATAGGGACACCAGTTACACGAGCCATTTCGACATAATTATATATATACATCAGTTTGTCCAGAAGCCTCTGAGGGAGATATGCATCCTGTAACAGCAAAGAGGAACGTGGTTAAGATTCAGATGGTTGACTATTAACAGAGAAAAAAATAATTGAGACCATAACAATGAGACCACCAAGTTTCTACAATAACAAAGCGATCCATATAGAAAAAGAAATTTTTTGACAAACCATAAACTATAAACCATAAAATCTGGTGCACTATATTATCCAGATTTTAGTTTTAACTGTCTGAACATAGCTTCCACACTTCCTTCAAACACATGAATTCATGCGTCACCCCATAGCCGAAAGTCCTACAAGCCTATCAAACATCCAGAATGCTAGAAAAGCTCATGAATGGATATAGGGGCAACCATTTCTAGGAACCCCAAGAACCATCAGTCAGGTTAACAGCTAGGTAAGGCTTTTTACAATGTCCTTGTGCACAAAGGTTCCTCTTGCCACATGTACATAACTACACACAGAGAGAACTAAAGATATCCCTCAACAAACACATCAATGTTCATTTTCTACACTAGAAAGGGTGGGATTTGTGACAACATGCAATAGGACCTTAAGCTAGTTAGACAAGCCTGATATCTAGTAGGAAAACCTTCTATACATCTAATAACAGACAATGTCACAAGACATACATAAATACACCAGAATAAACAAAAGTAGGTACCTTCAAACAATAGACAGCAAGACGCCGCCTGGTTTCCGCATTACCATTCTGGAGATCGGTTATTATAGAATGGTGGACATCCTCTTTCTGAAGAAGGCAAACATGTTAGCCTATAAACAAGAGAAAGAAAATGACATTCTAAGTATAATTACTCGGTTTCACCTGCTCGGAAAGAAAGTGAGCTGAGACAGAATTCAGCGAATAAGAACTTAACTTGTAGTCTCTATGTATTGCCTACAATATACATAAAAAGGAGTAAATTGATATCTTTGAAATGACCTACGAATAAACGATCTAAGAATGACACAAACGAATTTGCTAGGGACAGAAACCTGAAAAAGGTCAAACTGAAATCGTCCTTCGATTGTGGTCTCTTTACTCTCCCTTGTTCCTTGTTGTCTGAAACATGGCACGTGTTACTGTAGTAAGCAATACAATATTATACGATGTGATTTTAGAGAACTCATGAGCCACAAAAACCATAAAGCATAACAAATATATTAAGGAGAAACCGATGGCAGTTTGCAAGAACCAGTTACTCCTTCATCACCTTGACGAAAATGTTGAGTCCCTGACCCGGACCCTGCTGTTCTTTACACGACCAAGAAGAGGAAACTCCTCTATTCCCAGTGTTGCAGCTCTCTAAGGATCAGAAAACAGCAAGTTTACTGTAAAAATCCGTGATATATACAGGTGACATTTAGCACAATGGAAGATTGCAAAATAATCCATATATAATGCTATAAGAAAGAAACCAGAGGTGACATAATGATCCGCAAATAAAAATAGAGGTTAATGTTCAAGTACCTCAATTAGATATGGTAAATCAAATTTGCAGATGTTGTAGCCAATGATGATATCAGGATCAACATCACGAATAAAATCCTGCAACCGATATATCTTATCCATCAGCATAACAAATGGTTCAGCAAACCCACCACAAAATTGAAGCGACAACATAAAATTACTAAACCCGTCACTGACTGGTGACTCCTTCCGGAATTAAAACACAGAAAACTGTAAAAGAACTTGCTTTTGCAAGTTAAGGTGCCAGAAACAGAAAAAGAATATATGTAGGACAAGTAATGCACATACTGTAATGGAAGATGAAAGGAGGCAAAAACAATTACCCTCCAAGCTAGTAAGACCTCTCTTTCTGTTTCAAAAGACATGACATCGACACCTACGATTGGAGCACATGACTTAAGAGTCATGACATTGCGTACAAATGGTTGGTTCTCTCCTTGAAGAGTTACGAGGTTTGCTATCTAGAAAAGCAGTGAGAATTCAGGAGGGATGAGAATAAAGGTACCAAACACAGATATCAAATTATAGCAAAACCAGCTAACCTGGATCACAGGATCATGCTTAGCCTCTGGAAAGTGACCTTTACGGCCTGCACACTCAATATCAAAACTTAGTACACGGAATGGAGCCATTTTTGAGTATTCCCCTTCTGCAGCATGACTGATCAAATCTGAGTACCTAAAACGTATGTTAAAGAGAGTAATGACACAAAATAGAATCTGTTACTAGATAAACATATTATTGCTTCAAAAAAATCTTGGTCTTAGATGAGGATACAGGCAGTGGAACTCCAATTGGCAGTATGACAAAGTTCTTGCATTCTTCTTATATTTCCCAGTAGGCACTTCGATCCAATTTCCTCCCACAATATCGCGATCAACCATGAAACGGAGAGCAAAAACGATATTGCTCTCATATGTTTGAAAGCTCTTCATACCAAGCCCATCAATTTGTATGCCTCTATCAAGAATGCCTAACAATTTAATAAATGCATTGAGGAAAATGAGTAAAGCAGATAGTAGACCCATAAAGCTTAAGCACAAACATTTGGAAATCATACCACGACAGCTAGCCACCATAGTTGGCAAAGCAACTGTAATCTTCAAAAAAGTTTGGGATTTTTGCTGTTGGTAATACATAATGCTTCTTTTTTGCACCATTTCTATATTACGAACACATTTTGGAACATTGGCATTTTTATTGGATTCCCTCATCTTTCCCTGAATGAGAGCATTAGAAAAACCCTGGGAGATCAAACTACAACAATCTCAAAAGTTTATTTTGGCCTAATGGTAAGTACCTCAAGAATCTGATGGAAATGAGAAATATCATCTGGCCCCATTCCAGGAGGGCAAGCAATGTAAAAGTACGGCTCAAACCCATGAACATAGCAACACACACTATGACCTGACAATATACCAGAAATGTAAGTGCAACAATGAATATAGCTTATATATGAAAAGGAAACCGTTCCTCATGTCGTATTCAACCATCTCCAGCTTACAGATAAGAGACAGAAGGCATATATATAACAACGGGGAAAAGAGTTTCAACACAGATTCAAAGAAATCATGTTATTCGATAAAGATCGGAAATTTACCAGAATATTGCAGTGAATTAAAACTCTGTCCCTAAAACGAGACATTAAGATTTCTAAATCGCCCAGGGAGTAGTTAACAAGTACCTTCTCTAGTCACCCCGAAAATCCTGATGATTGCAACTTGCCCTGAGGAACCTGGTAAAAGCTCCTTATGACTCTCCCGAATTACATAATCAATCTCCAATTGCTGAAAAACTAACAACCCAAAAACAAAAAAAATCGAAATGTTCAGCAGTTTCCAGAATTATAAGATGAAGAAACCCTATAAAGGTATTTCACTAACATAAAAAAAACTCAACTGATACTCTGCGAATCCGAGAGATAAGCTGGTGAGAGAGGAGGTCGAGCCCAAGTAGACGACCTTGCGGATACAGCTTCACGCTCCTCGATATCCCGAAGCATAAGGGATTCCTCATCCTCTTCGTCCTGGAACACGTCCTCGTCCACAAATTCATCCTCTAGGGTTCCGACCGCCGGAGATGGTGTCGGATTACCCGTGGCTCGATGCTTCCCCGCTGGTAGAGTATTCGACGGAGGAGGTCGCTTTTTGGAATTTCCGCCTCTATTCATGACTTACAGGTGAGCGGGAAGAAGACGAGAATGGGTGAGTAGAGTGAGAGAGCAAAAAGGAGAGATTACACCCACTGCAATTCCCGCCAGTTTTAAGGTCAAGCTTTTCTAGAGAGACAATCTCTTATTTCTTCAAGGCCCTCGATTATACTACTATTAACGAAAATGACCTTTTCTAATAGTGATTGCATTTATTTTGAACTCGAAAGAATAGATTTGATGTTCGGGCCTTTATAAAGGTGCTGGAAAGGCTCGGCCCAATTTTGGCCCATACCAGAGGTTCACAGTCGTACCGCCAAAACTGTTACGGAACTCACAAGTTCAGCGGGAGGTATGCACGACAGCCTCCGTTTGTTAGAGAACAGTTGAATTTATGTTGGAACTATTTGAAAATTGTTCTTAGACATGTTTTCTGATTTGAAAATTGCACGTTTTAGAAAAGCCACTAGTGTCAGTTGGCAACTCCGAACAAAAAGAGATTAGCAATTTAGCAGTAAATCAGAAAATGATTAAAATTTCACAAATTAAAATGACAAAATACATATTTTAGGTTAAAATCAGAGAGATAATAATAATATATATACACACACACACGCACGAGAGCGTTTGCACTCGGAACTGAGAAATCTTCAAATTTCGAAAAGGTCAGCGGAAAGGCGGGATTCCGAACATTCTCTTCTTCTTCTTCTCAGTCTTATCTCCACTACTATTACAATCGACCATCGGGAAACACAACCCATCTCCTGTAACAGTGTTGCGATGGCGGAAAATACGGCCAGCAATAGAAGAAAACCTCAGAGCTTAAACGATCGACACTATCGTCTCCTCCAGGAACTTTCTGCGGCTCCTAAACAGCCTCCATCTTCTTCCCGTACGAAGAATCCTCTGTATATTTTATTGCGTCTGTGCTGTCTTTGATTTTAGATACTTTTTTGGATGTTTCAGATGAAGAATATGACGGAACGAAGAAGTCAATGATTAAGCTTGCTGGAAGACGTCGTCTCTGCAAGGCCTCGCCAAAGGAAGACGTATCCGATGGAGATGACGATCCTGATTTGGCAGATTTCGATTCCCCAGGTAATCCTGCATTTTCACCCGATTCTAGGGCTTTGGGCAAATTCTCATTTCTCTCCGTTTCAAAAAGAATCGAGTATTTCCATTAACGATGTATTCAGATACTGTTCTAGTAGCTTACTTTGAAATCAGGTTCTTCGAAATTTGGGTTTATAGTCTGTTGTTTGATTTTCGTTCTTTACGGCTGTTACTGTACTGGGTCAAATAACTTCGCTCGAATGGGTGGTTTTTTTATGATGCTCGAAGCAGGTAAAGGAGATACACCACTCGAGAGAGCTGGAGCTGGGAGCAAATTCACATCTTGGGATGAATCAAAGGCAGCTAACACGAAGGTGTCTGACGAGCCCAACTTTTCGATAATCACAGACTTTGGTTCGCCTTCACCTCAGTTTAAGCAAAAGGAGGATATGCAAGATGGTGGAGGAAGGAATGAAATCATGGATATTTTGGATGATTTGACCTCTAAGCTTGGGACGATGTCGATTAAGAAGAAAAAAGATAATCAAAAAAATGATTTTGATGCGGGTCCAGTTAGGAGCGGGGTTAATGACTTTGATTTTGAGAGCCTTGATGGTAAGGGCCAACGCAAGGAAGTCGTCCAAAGTCTGAAGACGACTAGACATATAGAGGTCACTGAGAAGCTAAGATCAGTTGGAAAGTTGGATGCTGCTAAGCTAAGAAATTTAGACGAAGATGACGATGATGACTGTGTCCTTTTGACTGGGAAAAAGGCGGCTGAAATGAAAAGCCATCTTGGAAAGCCTAAAAAGCCGACTCAGCCTTACAGCAGTGAAAGACCTGGTTATGGTGAGAGAGTGTTGGAGGATGAAGGGTCTATCATTTTAACTGGCCCCAGATTTTCTTACACATTGCATGGAAAGATTGCAACGATGTTATATCCACATCAGAGAGAAGGGTTGAAGTGGCTTTGGTCATTGCATATCCAAGGGAAGGGTGGAATACTTGGAGATGATATGGGTTTAGGTAAAACTATGCAGGTAAGGAAATTTGCAATCTGCATTCTTTTTGTTCTTTTATTGTTAATAATGTAATGCTGATTTTCGGTTGATTTGCATTGCAGATATGTAGTTTTCTTGCTGGTTTGTTCCAATCCAAATTGATCAAACGTGCACTGGTAGTGGCACCAAAAACCCTGCTGCCTCATTGGATGAAAGAATTAGTTACCGTGGGACTCTCTCAAATGACTAGGGAGTAAGATCGATTTCTTTGATTGTTATTTACTGAAACTATGACGGTGTTAAATATCGTGTTACTAATTTTGTTTCTATCTCCTTTAAAGATACTACGGCAATTCTACGAAAGCCCGAGAATATGATCTCAACCACATTCTACAGGTACATTTTCTTTCTTCCATTGTTAGCCTGAGAAGTATCACTAATGCCTTAACTGTGCAATCATATTTCATTTACATTTGGCTTGTTTTGTGACTAGAAGATCAACAAGAAACTTACACCGGTAGCCTATCTTGTAGTTAATCATCTTTATCATCTTAGCAGATTTTCATATTATGCAGATTGATTAGGTTGAGAAATAATCATCATTTGTTTCTTGGTCTTGTTTTTCCTCCAAATAGTTAATTTTCTTTTTATTGTTTTGAAATGGTATGGGTTTTTAACCTGAGATATCTCTAAAATTTGTAGGGTAAAGGTGTTCTTTTAACGACGTATGATATCGTACGGAACAATACGAAGGCTTTGCAAGGTAAACACCTCTATAATTATGATGATGAAGAAGACGACGGAATCAGATGGGATTACATGATTCTGGATGAGGTAAATACATATCAATCTTTTATCATTTCTGAGGTCTGGGTACTATTGTCCAATCAGGAGGTGCTTGGTCTATGCCATAATATTTATCAAGAGCTGAGATGCTACTATTAGTGTATGTCTTGACCTCCCGCCAGTATCAATATGATAAATTTCCGGTTACACTTCTAGGGACATCTTATTAAGAACCCCAGCACACAAAGGGCCAAGAGTTTGCTTGAGATTCCAAGTTCTCACCGTATTATAATAAGTGGTACACCGATCCAGAACAATCTAAAGGTATTGTCTATGACATTTACCGTTAGTCAGTATCTTTTCATCTATGAATATATTCTTGGAAATTTTCAATTCTAATGCGGCCTATTGATTTCATCTTCATTGTACAGGAATTGTGGGCTCTCTTCAACTTCAGTTGCCCTGGGCTACTTGGTGACAAGAACTGGTAATCCTTCTCCCAGTCCATTTGTCCGAGTACATTTATCAGCTTTGTATTATTAAGCCTTTGAGATTTATCAGGTTTAAGCAGAATTATGAACATTACATTCTTCGTGGAACTGACAAAAATGCCTCTGATAGAGAACAGAGGATAGGCTCAACAGTGGCAAAGGTGAGGATTCAATATGAATATGCTTGAATGGCTATTATTTTCAGACTGTAAAGACGTTTTTATTAGTGTTTGAACTTTCTTCCTCTTATCCTGGCATGTCTTGCTGAATCTAGTTCTTTTCTATGATTAATACTGGCCGTGTTTCCAATTAGGCAGCAAATGATAAGTCCTACTCTTCATGTGTTACAATCTCAATGCTAATATATTTCTACCATTTTTAGCATGAATCAGTTACACATGGAATATAGAAGAATTGAAATTATAGGTCTTATGCATCATGCTTAGAGTCTGGGTTCTTTTGATACAGTTGAACAGTTAAGGTATTCATACACAAGCTTAGTTGCAGCTAAAGAAGATAATAGTCTATCAATTTGCTTATGACATAGCATAAATCTTACAAGTATGTTTTTCCTTCTTTACGTCTTTCTGATTATTAGAACTTGAGGGAGCATATTCAACCTTTCTTCTTGCGGCGCCTTAAGAGTGAGGTCTTTGGTGATGATGCCACAACCTCCAAACTTTCAAAGAAGGACGAAATAGTTGTATGGCTACGGTTAACAGCTTGCCAGGTGATGTGTAACCCATTAACAAATAAATACGGGCGTTGGTCTAATATTCTGAGTCTTATAGAATAATTGATGGGTATCTTTTTGTTGCAGAGGCAATTATATGAAGCTTTCTTAAACAGTGAAATTGTTCTGTCAGCTTTTGATGGTTCGCCTCTAGCAGCTCTAACGGTAACTTGAAACTCTCTTCTTGTTCTTTTTTTTGTTTGCTCAAGTACGTGTGTCTGTGGTCTCTATAAACATTTTTTACATGTATATTTCCTGTTCAAATCTTGTCTGTTCTAAAAATTAGTATAGCTAATATCTCGCAACTTACAGTTATTTTTATGTTGTGAAACAGATTCTGAAGAAAATATGTGACCACCCACTTCTCTTGACTAAGAGGGCTGCTGAGGATGTCCTCGAAGGGATGGAATCAACACTAACAAAAGAAGAAGCAGGTGTGGCAGAGAGATTGGCAATGCATATTGCAGACAATGTGGATACAGATGATTTTCAGACCAAGAATGATAGTATCTCTTGCAAATTGTCATTCATTATGTCGTTACTGGTTAGATCACAATTTATGGTTCCATCCGTGACATTCATTTTGATGTTTGTGTGTTTGAACTGACATCCTTTGTACATTTTTTTCTCAGGAAAATTTGATTCCAGAAGGGCACCGTGTTCTAATCTTCTCACAGACTCGCAAGATGCTTAATCTCATTCAGGTTGGCTGCTAACATTACCCCCAGCGGCTATCTTTGAAAATTTAAGGGTTCTTTATGGATTGCGTTTGAAATTTCAGGATTCTCTTACCTCCAACGGTTATAGTTTCTTGCGAATTGATGGCACTACGAAAGCTCCTGACAGACTGAAGACTGTTGAAGTGAGTTTTTACTCTTCTAAAACACATTACATATCGTTTTCTTCCTGAGTTAGTTCTTCCCTCTTGTCTTCATGCCATCACAGTTCTTTAAAACCTTAATATATTCCAGGAATTTCAAAGTGGTCATGTGGCTCCTATATTTCTCTTGACTTCACAAGTTGGTGGTCTTGGCCTTACTCTGACAAAAGCAGACCGTGTGATTGTAGTTGACCCTGCGTGGAATCCAAGGTCTTCCGTTGACTCTCTCAGCGGCCTAAGTTTAAATGTTTTGTAAAATATAATGTTATTAACCCGTCTGTCAGAATTCTGCATCTCTAGCTTGTTGAAGATAAAATTTATATGCTCTTTTCCTTGCTTGTGAATCTTGATAAGGTCTGAAACTAGTGTTGTGAAGCTATTGAGTTTTTAATTCTCTGGAAAATACGTTCATGACATGATTTTCTGATATCTATGCAGCACCGACAACCAGAGTGTTGATCGAGCATATAGAATTGGGCAAACCAAGGATGTCATCGTGTATAGGTTAATGACCTCAGCAACTGTTGAAGAAAAGATTTACAGAAAGCAGGTTCGTTAGATTTTTTTTTGTTCCTCGGTTTGTGTACTAGCTGATTGATTTGATATGATATCTGTATGATATAATCTCACCGGTACATGCTTCTGTAGGTGTACAAGGGAGGCTTATTTAAAACTGCAACTGAGCATAAAGAACAAATCCGCTATTTCAGCCAACAGGTGTGGTCTCAGTTGTGTTGTCAAAAGTGGTATAAATGTTTTCCTCGCTGTTTGATCGTTTCTAAAAGTTTATACAAAATGATTTCTCTCTTAGGACCTTCGAGAACTTTTCAGTCTTCCCAAGGGAGGCTTTGATGTTTCACCTACACAGCAGCAGCTACATGAAGAGCATTATAACCAGATTAAATTGTATGCAAAAGCCTCAATTCTGAGGAAAAAAATGGGATGGTTTCTTTCGAATATGGATTTACTTATCTCTTTGTTTGTATAGAGATGAAACTCTGAAATCACACGTCAAGTTCTTGGAAACTCTCGGTATAGCTGGAGTGAGTCATCACAGCTTACTATTCTCCAAGACTGCTCCTGTCCAACCGATACAGCAAGAAGAAGTAGAAGAAATAAGGTGATGAATTCTATGTCTTCTTAAATTTCAGAGTAACCTTTTTACTCATAAAACAGTTTTCCTTCATCTTCAAATCCTGGTTCTGATTATATCTTCGACATGGTTATGCAAAAAGGAGAGGTACAACATCGTTTGTAGGACGCCCATCAGCAAGTTCTTCACGCGACAACATGATCAATGGGTATTACCATCAACAACCTTTGTCAAAAATAACTCTGTGTGTGTATAATCCCTCATCGACTTTGAAAACTGTTTTCTGGCAGGGCTGAGTATGCTTTCAACCCAAAAGATGTGAAATTGGAAAAGAGAATCCACATTTCCCCAATCGATGATAATGAGTTGTCGGAAAGCGAAATTAAAGCAAGAATCAGTCGGTTGTCAATGATTTTTGAAAACAAGGTAATGGCAACAATTCATGTAATATCCAAAGCTTGAGGGTTTTATAATCTCTAATTGGTTTTTGAGGGGGGTTTCATTTTTCATCTGGCAGAATGCAATCTCAAGGCTACCTGATGGAGGGGCTAAAATAAAGAAGCAGATTGCTGAATTGACTAAAGAGCTCCAAGACATCAAAACAGCACAAAGCAACGATATGCCTCAAGTTATTGACCGGGAGAACATAAGTCATAAGATGCAGAAAGGATTGAATTTGTAGAGTAAGACACATGTCAAGATGCAACAAAAAAAAACTAGCCTTGACCATGTTGTAACACTTGTCATGGCTATTTTTGGTGTGTCCTTGTCGAATTTGGTCTTGTTAGTCAAATACCAAATGACTTAATGCAAAGGAGATCAATGCTATTGATCTTTTTTTCACGGAGCGTTTTAAACAATTTTCTTTAGTTTCAAACTTGCAAAGATAACGCAAACTGTGATCAGTAAAATGAAGATTTCAACATGACATTACATAAATTAAAAAAATTTGCAATTAAGTTTTGTTTTTATCATCATCCCAAAAAAGAATGGCAATAAAAGGTTTGTTACATATGTACTAAGTTATTAAATTACCAATAAGTATGTTGCTAAGACGAACATAGAACGGAACATTTAAAAACGTTTTCTACATCTTCACAAAACAAAGAACACAAACTCCATCTTTTGATCTGTCTTACAAGAGTTCTTCACTCTTCCCAAAGTGACACATTTTAAAAGCTTGAAAACCTCAGAAAATCTATTACAATTTACACAACTTACATCGTCAAAATTCTTGCGACTTTCAGGGCTTTCCACGGTTAAACTGGTAAAACTATTGGTTGAAGTTGAAGCTAGCAGTGCGGCTCCATCGCCCTTTCAAGTATTCCTCAACGAAGATACTACTAGCTTCAGGGCTACTATCTGAAGCTGCATCATCTTCCAAATCAAGCAATGCAAGGTTTATGTGTGATTCTATGTTTGACAAGTATGTGGTTTCCTCTTTTGAGGCTCTCACTTGATGTTTTCCCCACTCTGTTGCTTCGTCGTCCCCTTGTAAGATCTTTAGAACCTGTCGATTAATGAAGAATACACCAAAACAGAGCAATTAGAAGCAAAGGTAAGCTATAGCACACAAAAAAGAGACCATAAATGATATATAGCTTACCACGCCAATTTTTGGACGGTCATGAAGTGTACGTTTGATGCACAGTGTGGCAGCTAACAATAGTTTCTCGATCAGTTTGTTATTGTTCTCAGTTTCTAGACTTGGATCCAGTAACTGAGCAAACTTGCCGCTCTCTAGAATTGGGTTGGCCTAGGAAAGAGATGCAGCTTAGTCATTTCAAAGACTAACATGCTTCCTATAGTTTAAAGTAGATGAATGTGAAATTGTGGACAACTGTGCTTACCCACAAGACAAGGCTCTCCTGACCTTTAGATTGGTCGACGCATATTGGTTTTCTACCCGATAGGAGCTCGAGTAATACAACACCAAAAGCATAGACATCAATCTTGTTGGTTACTCTACCGTGCATGAAGTATTCTGGTGCTAGGTAACTGTCAAAGAAGAAAGTTAAGGGGAATACTGATAGAGTCATGAACTGATAATGATGTTTTTAAGGAAGGTGTAAAGAAGCAAGTTAAATACCCAAATGTCCCGGTTATGCCCCCACACAACACGTGCTGTGAAGCACTTGAAGCGATGCTTGCAAATCCGAAATCTGAAAGCTGAAACAATATACTTTTACAATTGTCAATCACAAAAATTAAGTTCATGAAGCTTTTGTAATTGCATCTGTGAATGAACTCAGATTAAGACTGCAATATAGCATTACCTGTGGCTCAAAATCATCCGCCAAAAGAACATTAGAAGATTTCACATCCCGGTGTATCACTTCTGGATCATGAGTATTATGTAGATAGTCTAGCGCCTCAGCAACACCCACTGCCACTTTATATCTCTCCAGCCAGCCAAAATTTGTTGCATCCTTTCTATTACCTGAATCAAGAAATGAGAATAATCAAGATTGATATTTCTCTGTCATGACTATAAGGATCCAGAGAGAATATCATATTTAGTTTCTTTACCATGAAGGTTCTCTTCAAGGCTTCCACGTGGTAGATAGTCGTACATCAGCATCAAATTATTATTCTCAAAACAGAAACCAAAGAGAGAGACAATATTCTTGTGATGTACACTTGTAATAACTTCAATTTCCAGTATAAATTCTTTCAACACATCAAGACACGGCTTCAAAATTTTGACAGCCAATTCCCTCCCGTCTGGTAGGTCTCCTCTATAAACATAACTATTACCACCTTCTCCAATCAAGTTCTCTGGAAACAGAAAAATATGTATCCATAACAAAGGATGAAAATCAAGTCAGACCAAAACCAAACCCACGTAAGAAAATGAAAAGGGACATACTGGATGCAAAGTTTGAGGTAATTGACAAAACTTCCTCGTATGTGAATAATCTACATGTGGAAGAGTATTTTTCGTGTAGACCCTCCAGCTCTTCCGGAATGCTGTTTGATCCAGTGCAGGGATAAATTGGAGACTGCACAAGCCCAGAGCCTATTCGAGAAATATAAACATCTTCACCATCAATGCTAGAAGAGCAATCTTCATCACAACCAGAATCACTCCTTTTCTTATCCAGGTCGATTGAAGCTGCTGAATGCCGTCCTCGCAGCCTCGAAACCAAATGAAGTACAGTCTTCTTAGCAGAAACTTTGGTCCAACTTTTTCGATTAGCATAAAACCTCCGAAGAAAATGCCAACCTGTTCCTGACTCAAGGGAACCTGAATCAGTCTCGTTTGTTTGTACTGGCACTAACGCCAATGAATTGTCTACAGATAAGCTTTCAGGAGACTGTAATGATGAAGTTCGACTAGTTCTCGTCCAGCGAGAGCTTGTTCTTGTAGGGCTAAAAGAGTTTCCAATTTTTGACGCTTCAATAGCAATGTTGGATGATCCAAAAACTAAAGAAGGAAGATTCATGTGCGGACCATCTGCACCTGCAAAGCACTCAACTTTCTTTAACAAAAACCTACAGCGAAGAGATAACAAACCAAACTAGAGATTAACAGTTCACAAATGAGAGAAATTTGAACCACCATCATTAATATCAGAAACTAATCCGCAACATACCATTAGTATTAGGTACTCTGCGGAACATAATTTTGCCACTCTTAACCGCAAAAACTGAGATATCCTTGGCAAGATTCCTGGCACAATACTTGGCCAAGGAAGCTGATGAACGGATTGTGTGATGCTTTCTAGAGGAACCTACAATTAGACTTGTTGCTCCGCACGATTTTACTTCATGTACAAGAACTTTCCTAACTGACTTCCCTCGGAAAAACTTTAGCTTTAAATCTACCTGTTACAATCAGTAAACTTGTCCTCACTAATAACATTCTAAAAAAGAGAGAAATTTCCACTTCAAATTGCACAAAATTCCAGAAACCCAAAATAGCCTTGAAAAACTTGCCTGTTTTAAGTTGCAGAAGCTTTCATATACACTAAGCATGTTATCAAATTTCCTAACCAGCGAAATAAGCGACGATGAGCCCTCTGCACAAACAGACAAACCAAAATTAAAAAAAAAAAAAAAACAAAATCGCAAGGAAGTAGAAACGAAATAAGGATTTAGAAACCAAGAGAATAGTCGAGAACGTGAAGAGCAACGATTCGATCTCCAGGACGCGCCACATTCACCAGTGACCACGTAAGCACCTCTCCGCTCCCTTCGTCGGGCTTTACACCGACGATTACTAACGCCGAACCCTCCCCATCCGCCACCGTTACACTTACTCCAACTCCTATTTCGGCGACTTCGCCACCTCCTCCTCCGGCAGTGGACTTCATCCCAAGAAAACGATCTCTCCCGTTTTTCCCCTTCTCTTCTCCTCCTCCACGGTCAAAACTTACTATTCACAAACAAACACACACTCTCAGTAGCGAATCTCTCTCCCTCTCTCTCTCTCTGGCTTCTCTGGCTTCTCTGGCTTGTCGTTTTCCTCTTGGGGAAGGGGAAAGAGAGAGAGCGAATCACGTTAACTGTCTCCGGGAGAAAAGTGGGAGGAGAGATATATGTTTTTGTGTCCTGTGGTTTAAATGAATCTGGACTGTTGATTATTACCTCATAAAAGAAGTTAGACTGAAGAAAGGAAAATAATAAATAAAACACGAGGGAATAATAATGAACATCATTCTTTCTCTTCCACTGGACAAAAGAATCTCTTACCTTTATTTTCCCCACTTTTGCCTTTACCTTCTTTCTCCCCTTCCAATTGTCATTTAATTATCGCCTCATTTTTATTTTTTCTAGTTATTAAGCTATTTAATCTACTACTAGATTTATACCCATCATTGGGAAAATTATTTACAAATTATAATTTATTAGTAAATATAAATTAAATATTTAACTTTTATTTAAAATTATTTTTAACATTAATTTTTGTATATACAAATTAAGAAAAGAAAAATAATTATTTTTTACGAATTTAATAGTATTTTTTGTTAGTTTAATAAAATATATTAATTCTCTAACCAAATTAATAACAATGATATAATTTTAATTATTCTAATAAATTAAATTTATTTATATATTTATTTGATTTTATGTTTTGTGTCCTCACCGTCGGTGGAGAGACGTAAGTCATGTCTCCGGGAGAGATATATGGTTTAATTATATATTTCCATCATTTTGGTATTAGTAATCATAGGTAATTCCTATTTAGTTAACATGACATTTTAGAGAACTGAAGTAAGATGTGTTTGAGATTTGTTTTAGAATAGTATTTAAGAAATTCACAGTTTTGGGGGACCAATAATGTATTTTATAAGGTAATCAAATGTCGATTAATTTACTATTACGTCATTTACATTGGGATTAGGGAACGACAAAAGACAAAACAGAAACTAAAATAGTTCTCAGTAGATTTTGTCTTAAAAGGAATTAATTAATTATTACAAAATTACATGAGTTGCATCCAAATTCATATTAAAAAGTGAATGATCGAGTTAGTTAAAAAAAGATTTAGCATGTCAGCCTTCCACTAAGAAATCACGTTGATTATAGTATTTATAGCTTTTGGAAGAAATGAATCCTAAGTCTAACCATGATATCATTAACACACACGTTACATGAGTCATGACTATTAAAAAGACAAAAGTTAGCGCACTAAGATTTGTGTTAGCTTAAGATTGCTCGCAATTACTATAACTAAGATATTTATTTCATCGTTTTATTTTTCACAAATAAAAAGGGAATCGTCTTAAAGATGATCTTCTCGACTACATTTTTATATCCTTCTATTTTGAAATCGTGTTGGAAGAGAAGGAAAAATACTTTTCAAAATACTAACAAGAGTTAACTAGATTTATAACCACGACATACGTGGGAAAAAATATTTATAAATTATATTTTATTAGTAAATATAAATTAAATTTTATTTAAAATTACTTTTAACATTAAAATTTAAAATTATTTTTAACATTAAAATTTAAAATTACTTTTAATATTAATTTTTGTATATATAAATTAAAAAAATAAAAATAATGATTTTTATGAATTTAATAGTATTTTTTGGTTAATTTAATAAAATATATTAATGTTCTAACCAAATTAATAACAATGACATATATTGTAATTATTCGAATAAGTTAAGTGTATTTATATATTTATTTAAAATTTATTGTAATGATGAAACATAAATATGGTATTTCTGTTAATAACACAAGAGTAAAATTATTTTTTTTAATTGTTTTTCAAATAATATATTAGGGATTATGTAATAACTTAAATCTATTTATATTTATTTGAAATTATTTATAAATTAACGTATTAAAAATTTAAAGAAATAAAAATTAGTGTTTTTGCAAATGTAATACTATTTTTTGGTTAGTTGAATAAAATATATTAATTGTCTAACCAAATTAATATCAATGATATGTATTATAATTATTCTAGTAAGTTAAATCTTTTTATATAGTTAAACTGAAATTCGTTGTGGTGTTGACATTTTTGTTATTAACACGTAATGATAAAATTATTTTGTTAAAAAATTTCTCAAATAATATATTAGAGATATGAATTTTATCTTTGATTTAAAAAAAGAAATATAATCAAACAATAAAAGAACGGACGAGGAAAAACGAATCCACATTAACTCACTACTAAATTTTAAAAAGAGTATTAGAGATTAGTATATAATCTGGTGGGCACGATTCAGAAAATAGTATTTGAGAAATCCAGCTATAACCGTGATCTACGCAAATCTTGATTTCCTGAGCAAAAAGTCATTAACTAAAAGAAACTAGTCATTAATTAAAAGAAACTAGTCATTAACTAAAAGAAACTAGTTTATAATTATCATTTTCTAGTCATTAACTAAAAGAAACTAGTTTATACCTAATCACTAAGAAAAATCAAGTAATTAACAACTTTCTTATTAAATTATGACTAATATATATATGTATAATTAAGTGATCCAATGTGTTGACTCCAAAAGGAAACCCACTGTTAAAAAAGAGAAGCACAATATCATTTTTTTTACCTGATTATAATTTCATAGTAGAAGAAAAAATGTAGTTACCGTTTGAGTCCATGGATAATAATGATTGGATTCACATTGATTAATCATGCTAAAAGCCTAAAAGTTACCGTTAGTGTTACGGTTAGGGCAAGTGTTGGCAAAATGTGAAGGATCACCGCATGAGAAGCACCTTCTACCACTCACCGGCTCTCCAGTTGCAGAGACGAAGCTTGTTCCACTGCCCCGTCCTACACTGCTTTGGCCGCCTCGATTTCCACGCCCACGACCACGCCCACGTCTACTTCTTCCGCCGCTATTAGAACCTGTTGACGCAGTCTCAGTACTGTTGCTGATGCTATCTTCCCATCTGTCACAAGCAATTATAAAGTCGATTTCTGTGATTTAAAAACGAGTAAAAAAACTAATGAATCTATAATGGGAAGCCGCGAGCCATGGATTATTACGCGAAGAAATTGCAGCCTTCTGATGGACATGAGAAGAATTTTCTTCCCCTGTTAGCTTCTGTGTTGGCTGTTCGAAGAGCACATGGTGTTCCACAAGTGTTACATGATACGGTAGTTTCATCTGTATTATCACAACGATATTCTTGAGTGTAAAGGAAGATTTGATCTAGATTATTTGCTTGAAATTTTGATTGGTATGTATAATATATACTAGCAAAAGCTTATTGAGAAATGAAATGGTCTTTGTTTGCTAAATATTAATACAAAGGATCATTACCGTTTATCGGATTTGTTCTAGTAGGACGAGGATTTTGAAATCCTGAAACCCGGGAGGGACAATTGGCGGAGGTATGTCCATGTTGTTGACAGTGTATGCAGGCATTATTCTGTCTTATGTTGCTTCCTTGGAAATTGTTTGAAGATGCACCTGGAGCTGTCCTTGCTACAAGAACGAATCATCAATTCTTTTTAGCTTAGAGTTCTCCGTGCACAAAATATGGCATACTAAAAAGTTCTTCCATCCTTCTTTAGGACAGAAGATGATGGAAGAACAATTGTTTGAGGTCCAAGACAAAAATAAATATGCTAATTTTTGTTACTGCTTGGTCATACGAAGCACTAACCTTGAGAGCGGGATCCAGTTCCACATATGTCTATCAACTGTTTAAGAATGTCATCACAGCCACCAACACAGCCTGATCACGATGACGCAAATCAGTGGCAAAACTGACATGGTGAACCCATTCAACGATAAAGCACAGAGTTGGTTGCAATACCTAAGTGATTAATATCAAAGCCTGGTGGAATTCCAATCTGACGGAACTTGAAACGTATCTTGTAGACGGGACCTACAGAAAAAAAATTGTACCATTTAACTATAAAGACAGAATGTTTCACGCATAGATTTTGGACTTCTATTCACTGTTTTACTGAAAAAAATATATAAATCTGGGGGCGGTACCTGGACCACAAGTTTGACAAACATCAGTAGTGACAGATGCTTCCAATGTAGGTCCAGGAAGCCAAACTGCATTCCGACACTGAATATTTGGAGAATGTCTTAAATCATTAGGTGCAAGCAAGGATATCATACACGGATAAATACTGAGACATCAAATTATTAGATACTAATTTTCAGAAATAAGGTCAGAAAAACAGAGAAATACTGACCTGAGGATAACTCATGCATCCAACCATGAAATTCCCATCCTGCATAGACAAGGGATCAGAGTGTTTAACCTGTTGCTCCCACTAACAAGAGGGAAAAGAGCAATCCACATTCCACATAGAAAAGTTTTTTTGACAGATTATCTAACTACCCGATTTTTCCTGAGTGCCATATCTGATTCATGGCACAGGTTGCATCCTCGGACAACTTCACCAGTCGTTTGATTTTCACCTTCATCAGTGTTATTGGATCTGCACATGCAGTATCAGACACATGATGACAGAACAGACTTAAGCTACACAGTACTTGAACAAAGTAGTGAGATTACCTTTCAAAGAAAATTGACATTGCTTCTAGGAGCTTTGCTTTTTTGACTCTTGCCTGCGAGAATTAATTTTGTGAATGACGAATACAAAATCACAGCATTCAATTTCAGCCTTCTACGTTAGCAACAGCTACAGAAAAAAAAACAGATTTGGTCACAGAGAGAAGGAAAGTACTATACAAAAAGGTCACTCACATCTAAGAAACAAGCTTTCATTTGCTGCAAACAAGTTTCAAGAACTTCATTTTTAGTCCTCCTGCCAACACTAACTTCATTCATATCATGTTCCATGATGGCTCTGAGATTTGGTTTCCAAAGCTCATACCTGACATGAAAAGAATGGCAACAAGAACACATCTCAAATTCTTCGAGGACTCTCCAACAGGATAATGATACAAATTAGGTCTCTACAAATAGATATGCCCTTAATATAAAGACTAGACATTCCTTCACCAGTTTTCCTCTCAATACAGGGGAAATATGATTGAAAGCAACAAATATAAGGAGCCTCCAAGTTATTTTGGATATGAGGGAAATTTGGTATTAGACATGCAGACTTATACATACCCCATGTCATCATATCCCATAACAAGCGCCTCACCCTGCAACTCGGATCAGTAAAGTAACTTCAGAAACGTTATACAGATATAGAGGCCTTAAAACAGAAATAAATTATATTTCCCAGGGAGAGGCAATTGCCATGATTTTGCTATATATCCAGCAAATAAAGTTCAGACAGATCTTTAATATACTTCAGATCTCAGATAGTCAGATAACAGTACCAATATAGATACACAGTTTTGCTCTAGGTCCACTAAATAAGTTCATCAAGATGTTTTATATAGTTTAGAGTCCAGACAACAACAACATCATATGTATAGGCTGAAGTTGGAAATAAAAGTATACTATCTAAGGATTGTCATTATGTTTTGCGATGCAACTGTAAGCCTATGAATGGTCTTAGGAACCTACCGGTATGATGTTGGACTAGTAAACAAACTTCTATATGATCACCAGCAATTCCTGACTCTAAAGTTTAGGTTTCTATCAACATCAAAATGCAGTGGTAATCCTAATTTACATGCTGGCACATATACATTAGGAGCCAGAACTACAGCGTCCTGGCTTGTGGACTAGCCCTAGAATATGAGCTTCCTAATTCTTAAGGCATTCTGATTGGTAGAACAGCCCACGCTTCATATCCATTAATCAACATTTTCTCTTGTGGAGTAGCAAATTCAGAAAATGCTCTTCACCTTAACGAAAGAGCACCTTTTATATCACATTGAAAATAATTCCAAGTAAACTAATGCTAAACGACACAAACAAATTCTACAGAATTCTTGGGATATGAGTATTACTAGTTAAACTTATTAGTACACTCTAAAGGGTTAAGATAGATCCACACAAGAAAATCTACATAGCCTATAGAATTAAAAAGGACAACGGGAAAAATTTAGAGAGGTTGAGTATCATAGCAGCTACCAGGTTAGTAGGAGAAAAACGTGTATTAGCATCCTTTGTAGCATAACCCCGATCAAGGAGTTTTTTTATGTGGTCGTGCATTGTCGCATCGGTGCCAATGCCTGCCTAACGTTCACAAGAAGATAGGAAATAAATAGTTACAAACTCGATGGGATGACAAATTTAGGGAGTGATGAACAGAATACGCAAAAAAACACCATGTTAAGAGGGGCAAAGAAGACAGTTTTAATCACCTTGTCCATACAACTCAGTAAGTCAGCTTCACACAAGAGCGGGGGTGGTCTTGTTACCGCTGAATCAAGACTCAAACGAGTTGGGATAAACTGCACATACATTCAGAAGCGTCATCAATTTTCCTGGCTGTAAGAACTAAGTAGAATGGTAACAAAAAATCGAAGGAGTGAACGTTAAACAGAACAATTCAGACAGCCTCTTGTTTTACGAGAAAATATAAGGCACTTAAATAAGCTCTATCATGTATGAGAAATAGTTCAGTAGTTCTAAATGTAAAAGACAAAACAAGAAAATATAAGCCACTTAAATAAGCTCTATCATGTATGAGAAATAGTTCAGTAGTTCTAAATGTAAAAGACTGTCAGTGAGCATATAAAACCAACTCCCTGGCACAGTTTTATGCCAAAAAACAAGCAGCTTTTTCAACGAGCTGTGATTGCTTCTCCATATTAGTAGCAGAAAAAAAAATTGAGCCATTTTAATAATCATGATGACACCACTTTCACTTTCAACTAGAAACCACAATGGGGAATGTTATGCTATAGTTTAGTGGTTAAGGAATGTGATTTGCACGCAAGGACAAAGAAGTTTACTTAAATGAGGCTAGGCTGAGCAATAGAAATGAACAACCTACTAAAAGCAGATCTAAGGAAAAATAAGAGAATCACAAACCTGCTGCCCTTTTTCATATACTGGAATCACTGAACCTCCCCATGATTCAAATCGATACACTTCAAGGTAATTTTTCTAGTCAAACAAAGAAAAATATGGTCATAAGCTAAATAATAGCAACACCAAGTAATCATCAATTCTTATTTCCGTTTTCCAGTTTTACTGCGCTACCAAAACAGAGAAACAACTTGACAAGCAAAGCAGCTTTACATTTCATTTAAGCGTAACCACAGAAATCAAGACTGAAGAAATGAGTAATGTGTCTTACAGCTAATATAGCTCTCCCAGATGCAGAAAAGCGCTCCCCAGCAATATCAATTTCGACTGTAGTTTCAGCAGCAACTGCTGGCTGGGAAACACATGCTAGGTAATGGCGGACAACTAGCTCATATACATTCTGGAAAAGTGAAAAAAAAAACGTTCACTCGAACGAGGAAAACAATAGCATACCTCTGCTTCAGTATGTTAACCAAATGACAGCCATACTTACAAGGTGATCTCTGCTCCAGTTAGACTCTCCGCTAGAAAATTTTGTTGGATGAATAGGTGGGTGAGCCTTGTCATCATGACCACCATTCCCAGGGTTTCTCCAGAGGCCCCCCTCAGGTTCTAATAATCTTTGTGCATATGGACCCCATGCAGGATGTCTTGTTTGTTCTTCGACCATAGCCTGGACACAACTAGAGATGCTAAGAGACTAAAATTACAACCAAAGCATCAAAGTTTATCACAAACTCCAAATTAACCTTATTAGCTCATATAAAATTACCCACACGTAAATCAGTCCTGCTCGAAAAAGAATCGGTCTCTGTACGAGGATAGCTGATGAAACCAGCCTGATATAACTCTTCTGCCACCTATCCAAAAATTCTTAGTGTTGCAATTTCGAACGCCAAAGCATATATGACAGGATTTGATTTTTTTTGGAAAACATGCAGTCCTAATAGGCTAAAAATCATAGGAAATTTATGTCAACCAATCGGATACTCATTCAGACCTTCATGGTATGCTCTGAACTCAGACGGAAGTATCTTGAAGCGCGTTTTTCAAGTTCAATAGTGTTCAAAGGATAAGGAGGATATTTAAATTTTTCCCTTGGATGTGGGACATTCATTACCTGGAAGGAGATTATAAGGGATACACAATATTTAGTAGAAGATGGAAGTATCAGATGATAAAGATGCTTCTTTTTTACTGACCGTGGCAGTAGGTTCCAGGACACACATTTCATATAATATGACAGCTGAAGCATAATCAAAGAGATGACCACGCCTGCGATAAAAATTACATCAATGCCACATTCAAGGATAATAGACCAAGAAACAACAATACGCATGGAGGTTGATAAAACTACATCCAATTAAAGGTGGCAAGGCCTTCTTCTGATTCGTGAGAACAGTTTATAGTCCAAAACTCTTCCGGTTCATGTGCCTGGATCTCCCAGTATCGCTCTACAATAAAGCCAAGTGTAGGAAACTGCAGTTGAATCAGAAAAATGTCAAACCTAGCTGCATGAAAACAATGCATACCTGGCTCTGATATACATAATAGTTCTGAAACTTATTGGCACTGATATCAAAAATCAAAATTACCTGACAAGGACCATAACTTATAACACGACTCCTCTCCTCACCTGTGGAGTCAATAGAGAACCTATCTTTCAGCAGCATAGTCTGAAATCTAGTGAAAGAAGCACCAATGCGTAGGTCTATTTCCTAAAGTATTCAAAAGAAAATCTTAGCTAATACAAATTTTATAGAGAATACTAATGCACGAGCATTACATCGATTTCAGGAGAAGCTCACTTGTCTAGCATCTACGGCCTGAGCAAACAATTGATTAGGCTCTCTGAGATTTTGAACTGCTTCATGAATTTCCCTAGAAAATCCAGTGCCAACAGATCACTGGATTAGGTTCTATGATTTAAAGTAGAGTTAGCAAGAGAAAATATGTGAAAAATTGTGTACTTAGCTTTCTCTACCTGTCAATTAATGCAGAGAAATGCGCCCTCCGTATGAAAATATTATGTTTCACAGCTCTGCAAACATCTATAACTTCAAATGCAATGTTTTCACCTTCCCTATCACAATCAAGCCACAACACAAGCCAATCGCTTTTCCTTGCTTCCTCCTCCAATGTCTTCTTAATGTCTTTTTTGTCCTAACTCGCTCACGAAGAGAATTAAACAAAACTTGAGACCCAGCAAACCCAGCTTCATAATCAAAGGCCATGGTCCAATTTGGTACGGTTGTAATTACCAAAAAAAAATCAAGAACAACGAGACCCCAAGTGAAAGAACAATTTCTAATTAGAGAAGCATTAGCTAAATCAACTACCCAAAGTTACATCAGTATACAATTAAGCGTGTGCGCACACGTGATTAGAAATACATACACGGGACATTAAATACCTCGGGAACGTGTTTTAAGACCGGAGCTTGGTAGAGATCTGCCGGGTCGCAGGAGTGCCATTTGCGGAAGCGATCAGCGAACTCAAGCTCCATCAGGTGGCCGATGACGGAGGTCATTAGCATACGACATGGCTGGCCACTGATGGCATAATCGAACTCAAATACTTTGTTGTACCGAGACCTACCCTCCCGAGTCCGGAAACTTCCACGAGATAGAATCCCCGCCACTGACTTCGCCACGGACGGTTTTTCCGCTACATTCAATACCGTCACGGGCCCACCACCTCGCCGCGACATCGTCGGAGAAAAGCCTTTGTTTCCAGTAGGCGAGATTTTCCCGCTCCTGTGGAGGCGTATACTGGTGTCGTCACTCTGACAGAAAGAGGAACATACCAAGAGAGTCCTCTTATTTTACTTTAAATACAAATAAACCCATTCATTTTATTATACGGGGCTGTTTCAAAGTTTCTCATTTTGTGGAAGCCCCAAATTTATTAATTGGTATCTTTTCGTGTAAGAAAGTTGCTAAGGTGAAATTGATAATCTATAGGAGGATTGGGTCTATAATCTAGAATCGGTGCCAGAAACAGAAACTCAGAAAGTCAACTAGTTGACTAAGATGAATTTCTCTCGAATCGCCATCTCCCTTTTCGTCGTTCTCCTGTCGCCGTCTCTTCTATCTTGCTCCGGCGATTCCATTGGCGTCGAAGATGAAATTCCGCCGACTGTATGTATCGTCGGGAGTGGGATCGGAGGCTCATCCGTAGCTCACTTCCTCCGTAACTATTCTGTTTCCACCGGCTTGAATCGGGCCCGAATCCTGATGTTTGAGCGTCACGAGGTAGTAGGTGGACGCATGAGGACGGTTACCGTTGCCGGTGATACGTTCGAGGCTGGCGGTTCGATTCTGCACCCAAAAAACTACCACGCTCGGGACTTCGTCGAGAAGTTCAATTTGACAGTTCGATTGCCGACTTCGATTGAAGAATCTTCCGCGATTGGTATCTGGGATGGGAAGAGGTTCATATTTAAAACCTTTGGCTCCACTACCAAATTTCCGTTTGCGGATACGATCGTCTCTTGGGTGAATGATCTGTACATGTTCCTGCGTTACGGGTTTTCATTGTTCAGAATGAGTAGCTTCATTGAGGTAGTTTTTATCTTCCACTGAGTTTCAACAGTAAAGGAATTTTCCAATTTAGCGTGTCGAATACATTACTTAGCTCTATCAATTGTTGAATCTGTAGCAATGAATTGCTTCTTGCAAACTGATTTTACTTGGGAAGTGACCAAATGATTTTTAAATTTGAGGATGTTCTTGTAACAGTGACTGTGTGAGTGTGGATCTTCTTGTATGTTAACTGATGTACATTCATGGATGTAGAATACAGTTGGTAATTTCTTGAAGTATTATGAAAGCCTAGAATCAAGACCTGTCTTCAAAAATGTCGAAGGGATGCTTAAATGGTCGGGCTTGTACAATCTCACAAAGCTGACCCTACAGGAGAAATTATCTGAAGTTCAGCTAGCTCCTTTATTAGTCAACGAGCTGGTTACCGTAAGCGTTCTCATAATTTCAGCTGAAACTGTTTTTTTGAAGTCATTTTTATTTCTTATTTTTGACATGGTTCCTCTGTATCACATGCATTCTGGTGATAGGATATTCATTTGATAGTATGATAAAGTTTTAATTTTAACATAAAATTCTTCTCTTTAACACCAAATGTTCTCCTACTACAAATTTTTGTTATCGATTATTGTGTCTTTTCCAGGTTATTACAAGGATAAACTATGGACAGAGTGTACTCATCAGTGGACTAGCAGGTGCAGTCTCCTTGGCGGGTTCAGGTGGAGGATTATGGTCGGTTGAAGGTGGGAACTGGCAGATGGCTGCAAAGCTGATCAATCATTCAGATGTTACATTGCACTTGAACGAGAAAATTGAATCCATTTCATACATCGGTAATTATTACGAGCTTAACTCCACAAAAGGAAATAGCTTCAAGTGTGATGTCGCAGTAGTTGCCACACCTTTGGATGAGGTGGATATTCAGTTCTCACCCTCAATCTCAATTCCCAAGAGGGAACTACAACACACTCACGCAACATTCGTGAGGGGACTTTTAAACCCAGTAAGAATCAATCACTCTGGAGTTTTAGTCTTTACCCTGATCATGGCTCTGACTCCAAACTAATGTTTTCTTTCTGAATAAAGGGATATTTTGGGATGAAATCCGTTTCAGATATTCCAGCTTTGGTGGGAACCATTGAAGATCCTATAATTCCATTCTCAAGCATCTCAATTCTAAGAAAATATAGTGAAACAGATATGGCATACAAAATTTTTACGCGACAATCTGCATCAGATTCATTGCTTGATGAGCTCTTCAGGTAAGTTACAACACAACCCATGTCAGATTGATTACTAACTTAGACCTCTCCAGTTCGTTAAAACTTGTCTTTCTTCGTCCTCAAACAGAGTAAGAACCGAAACCGTTCGAATAGACTGGGGTGCATATCCAAAGTACCACGCCCCTGAAGTTTTTGCACCGTTCATATTAGATGATCATCAGTTGTACTACGTGAATGCTTTTGAAAACGCGGCTAGCACAATGGAGACAAGTGCAGTGGCTGGTGAGAACATGGCAAGACTCATAATTTCCAGATTCAGGACAAAAGAAACATCATCTTCCTCGGACACAAGAAGCTGTAGCTCTGGTCTGTACTCAGACTCATGAGCAAGCTAAAAGTCCACAATGAACAAAGACTTCGACTTTGTTCATAAAGAAACAGAAAGCTGTTAAAACTGTAACCTAAGCTTGATTGTTTTTAGTTCTTGAATCAGACCATTTTCATGAAGTTTATCATATTCTTTGTTAAGATAATCACGCATATAAAAACTAAAGCAACGATTATGAATACGAAGCTTATTTAATCATAAGAATGATACGTCAGTTTGTTAATTTATATTTTAATTATTATTTAATCATTCGGGTAAATGTAGTGAGCCCATAAACAATCAAACCAGAAAAAGCAGCCCATTTTTGGCAGAAGACGTGTCTTCTTCTTCAATTTTATTCCAAGCTGCGTTGTATAAGCGAAGAGGTCAAGCAATTCCGATCGGCGATGGGTTGCTTCAGTTGCTTCGATGGAACCCAAAAGCAACAGCGTAAGGAAGAAGAAAGACAAGCCTCCGCCGAAGCTCGTGCCAGAGCCGCCGAAGCTGCCATGCGACGGTTTTCTCTCTTCTTCATCTTTTCCGATTTTGAGTCGCATCTATTGAAATTGACTCGTTTTGTAGGATCGAGCATCTTAAATTCCTCAATCCCTTAACAATTTTTCAGTTTCAATGAATCAGAATTCTGTCTTGGATTATTTATTGTTTTTTTATAACGCAGACAAGAACAGTTTGAAAAGTCTGCAGCTGGAAGGGCTGCACAAGCTCAAATACAACAAATGGCTAAACAATCAGCAAATACTAATAAAGGAGAACCTGTTCTTAAGGTTTCTTTCTTCAACCTTTTGTTTTTTGTATTCATCAAGTTATCATTTTGCTTATTTAGCTTTAATCTTGCAGTGGCAAATGACTTAGCGATGACATCGGGTTTCTATGGAATCGAATTTGTGAGATTGGTTTATTTGTAAATTTTTGAGTGCTGCAAGACTTTTAATGTGAATGGAAGACCTATTTGGCTTAATAAAACAAAATCAGGACTTCACTTGACTCCTGAATCTTCGTATCTTTTCATCAGAAACTTATGGCACATCACAGTACCGACAAAATCAAGCATGCCATGTTTCACAAGCTACAACCTCTTTTAACTTTCCATTACTGAGTACCCAAACCGCTGAGTCCAAGTGGTTACAACCTCTGCTGCAGCCGGTAAGACCCACTACAAACTACACATCCCATTCCCACGTCTCCTGTAATTAGACAATGTCGCCACTGATAGGGTCTCAGTTACATCTTTGTCAGCTCTCATTGCCGCCACCTGATATGCTCATTCTTTCTCTCAGAGAAATGATCTTTTACAGGCTTCCTTATCTTCACTCAAAACTCGTCTTCCTTCTTTTGTTGTTGGTTTTCCCTTTAAACGTAGTCGTATCACAATCCTTCAGTCGCTTCCTCTTCTTCTTTTCGTTCGGAGTTGAGCCAGTAACATGGCACGAGATTTCTTGGAAAGCAAGACAAGTCAAATTTGTTTTATCTAGTCTTCATCGATAAAGAGTAAAACAACTTTTCCAAATACACTTTGTTCTTTACAAATGACAGAGATCATGATTACACAGAAAACGTCAAAAGCATTAAAGAAAAAAATGCTAAAAGAATGATATATCATTTTGTTGCTCAGTTTCTTATAGCTCAAGCTGACAAAGGTTCTTCAAGAACTGCAAGAAAGAAACAGACCAAACAAACACATGTCTGAGTTTAGTTTTTGCAATTCTAAAGTACCATCACAAGGAGGAGGAGATGGAGGAGAAGAAGAAGAAGAAGAAGAAAGGAAAAAAAACCTTTTCTCTTTGTGGCAGATTCAGCGGGTGTGATTTCCGCATTGGAAGCTACGGGTGTTTTTGTTGGCACATCCGGAAGATCAAGCTTCTCAATTTCTTCGGACTCCATTGTAGGCACTTCAGGCATCTCATCAACAATAAGCTTTAAACAAAACATACATCATCACGAGTGTCTCTCTCCCTATACTGAAGATCGATAATAAACAAGTTTGTTTTCATTTGAGCATTAAAACATACCTGACTTTCTAAGTTTTCAAATTCTGCTAATATCTCTTCTTCATCCTCTGCTGATAGTTTCTCTCCCAAGATAGCATTCAGCTCCTGACATCCAAAAATGTTATAACAGTCAAACACAGAAGCTTGACTTAAATGATTATAGAATATTTCAAACCTAGACGATCTCGGGACAGTATAAGTGCCAGCGAAAGTGGTAACAGAAAAGTTAAAAGTGAAGACAAACGCAACACATAAATAATAAAAAAAGTTATGACTCACATCTTGATACGCTTTAGCATCAGCAGTATCATCCATAAGTTTTTGAACATCATCAAGGTCCACCTCGCTTTGAATCGCTTTAATAGCATTGCTACCCTGCTTTAGGCTCTCAAACACTGCTTTTTGTTTGCTCGTAAGTTCAATATCTGTCAACTGAGTCACATGAAAAGTTTGAACTATGTCACTTTAAGATTTCTTGAAAAAGTCACAGAAATGCATCAAAAGAGATGATGCTGGACATAAACAGACGCAAAAATGAAAAGCCTTTAGGAGATAGATAATTTACTTGTTGTTCAACATTGATGACCCACTGATCTACTTGCTTCAATAACTCTTCTTGCGTTCGTTTCTTCCTCAATGCTAACAAAGCTCTGTCCTTTCGCTTTTCCCGGATTAAGTCTCTTGCAGCTTGCTTTTCAGCTTCAATTACTTTCTCAAGCTAATTTCCAATAAGTTAAGAAGATGGGTTTAAAAAAAGAAGGAATGAACTAAGAACTCAAAAGCTGAAGTTTTTCTCATCAGTACTAGCAATCAAAAGAAACATTGTGAAACAAATGAAACCATCCAATCCACCGGTCCTTAAACTTTGAGAGATTTTAACCAATTAAGGATTTTGAATGATTACCCATTTGAACTCGGATTCCAAAATCGATCAAAATCAATTCCCTGAATAAAAGATAAAAGAAGTAAGAATCGAAAACCTGTTGCTGATATTGACCGAGCTTGCGTCTCTGGGTTTTGAGAGAGAGAATCGCTCGATCAACCTCCGTGATCTGTGGTTTCTTCACGAACAAATTCCCCATCTGTTTCACTAACTGGATCCAACTTCTACTAGACGAAATCGATTTGTCTCTATATTTCCGAAAAATGATGCCAATTTCAAAGAGAGTCCAATTTTTTTCTCTACTCCGCTTTTCAGTTGGATCAATACTATAAAAGGAAACGAACCGGACCGAGAAAATCAAATCAAGATCGAACCAATTTTACAGGTTTTACTTCTTATACATTCTACACAAGATTTTTGAAAGTTTATAATTTAATTTGATATTAGCGCTGTGCGTTGTCTGCCGTACCGTCTACGGTAGCGAGCTGCGGTCAGACGATGCAGTTAGATACTGTAATATTATTATTCGTTTGATCGACGCAGGTTGTCGCCGCAATTGTTTGATCGCAAACGTTATAATTTCGTAGCGGTTAAAATTTTTTACCGCAGTTTTCTGCGGTCGACTGCAGCGTTCGACCGTAGAAACCTGCGGCGGTCAAACAAACAACGTTTGGCCGCATGACGCAGCCACAGGTGCTTACGACTACGAAACGAACAGCACTATTATAATAATTTTTCTATAAAATATTTTTGATATTTTTTCTAAAAAAATTATTGATTTTTTAAAAAACTATTAATAGTATTTTTGAAACCAAAGTTTTTTATAACATTTTTAAAACACAGTCCAAAGTAAATGATATTAAAAGAAATTTTGTATAAAAAGTGATTTAATGGTTAAACCATTTCTAAATCAATTACAAAATTATGGAATTAAATTTCATTTAATTTTCATAGAAGAATTTTAAATATTCGTATAAAAATATTGGAATATTATAACAAGCCGTAAAAAAAAATTTGTGTTTTAGGGATTAAGGCATATAATTTAGTAACCTACTATTGAAAATATAACACTTTTTCTTCTCATAAATATTATTAAAAACTGAAAAAAAATAGTAAATGAATTGAATAGTCAAGAAAGAGAGTTAATGGTATTGGGAAGAGTGTAGCCTTTCTCCTCTATTTATCATGCTGTTGTTGAAAATGGTCAATCGCGCCTTTATTACCATCGGACTTCTTCCCTCTTTTCATTTCTCTCCTTTGCCTTCTTCTCTTACGGATAGTGAAACTGAAGCCGCTAATTTCCCAATTTCTCGTAAAATAGTAATTTCGTATTTCGGAATATTACCAAACAAAACAAAAACAGATTCCCCAAACAAAAAATCTTCTGCACAGTAGAGAGAGAGAGAGTCTCTACAACTGTGATCGATGGCGGAGGAGATGAAGACCGATGAAGCTGCGGCTACGCATCGTAAGGTTCTTATCATCTCCGCTGGTGCTAGCCACTCCGTCGCTCTACTCTGTACGTTTCTCTCTTCTTCTTCTTCTTCTTCTTACTCTTCTTTTTCACTGTTTTTGTCCTTTTGGAGATAAATAATGCCCGGGAATTGTGGAATCGGCGGCGTTAGATGGCTGTGTTCTTCACGAATCTTCTTGATCTAACCTTCCCTAACTTGGGGAACGAGTTTCACTTCCTGTTGTTTCTTTCATCTTTCACCATCTGCGTTAAGAGGACGTAACGCAAGGATTATAATTTTGTAGCTGGAGACATTGTTTGCTCATGGGGTCGAGGAGAGGATGGACAATTAGGTCATGGAGACGCAGATGATCGACCTTCTCCAACGCAACTAAGCGCTTTAGATGACTACCAAATTGTTTCCGTTACCTGTGGTGCTGATCACACGGTTGCTTATTCTGAATCACGCATGGAGGTCTACAGTTGGGGATGGTTTGTTTCTCATCAAATTCTTCTTCCATGCTTCAGTTTTTCACTGTAGAAAGCACTCGGGATGAGATGATGACCACAAGTTCCTGCTGACTAGATTCATCTGCAAGACAGTAACAAGTACACTCATTGCACACACTTTAAAGACTCATGTTGGGTCCGTCATTTTTACAGGGGTGATTTTGGGAGATTAGGCCATGGAAACTCAAGCGACTTGTTTACTCCATTGCCAATCAAAGCATTGCACGGTATTCGAATAAAGCAGATTGCTTGTGGGGATAGTCATTGTTTGGCTGTGACAATGGACGGAGAGGTGCAGAGGTATTTACTCTTAGTTATGTTCTTCTCCTTATGTGCAATCAATCACAGTGGTTACATGTCAACTCAGCTATGCCACTTGTAGATGATACTCATCCCACTTTGATTATTACTGTTTTAAACATTTTTGTCGTCTGTTTTTTGTTCCAACATATCTTTTTGACTTCTGTTTATAAAGTTGGGGGCGCAACCAGAATGGTCAACTTGGTCTTGGGGACACAGAAGATTCTCTAGTGCCTCGGAAGATTCAAGCCTTTGAGGTCTGTGTCACTATATATTCTTGCAATTGCATAATGTTAACATTCTGTCATTGAAGCTTCCTAAACTTATCAAAGACAATATGCTTCAGAATTGGGTCACAATGTTGGGTCCATTTCTGCAACTTGATCTTTATGAGTTTTACTAATCACGGGTCCACATCTGGTGGAGATGTCTTCAACATCATAACTTAGGTTACTGAATTTAGAGTGGTAACTACGAATTTGGCCATCTGTTTAATTATGCGTTATACTAACTGCAGTACACAGATAGGTAGGATCTATTGATAATTGCTCGAACTAGGTAAATGAGAAGATTTAGTGATCGGAGACCGTAAGTTTTAGTTGTTAGTTTGGTTAATCTCTACTTTAATCCCTAGTTTGGTCAAACTTGTAATGCGTGCAGGGCATACGAATAAAAATGGTTGCTGCTGGTGCAGAACACACTGCTGCGGTTACAGAAAATGGTGATCTTTATGGATGGGGATGGGGAAGATATGGAAATTTGGGATTAGGTGACAGGAACGACCGCACAGTTCCTGAAAGAGTTACCTCTGCTGATGTAAGCTATCAAACTCTTGTTCTTTTTTAGCCACCTTCTACTTGTTCAAACTTCCATTCAAGATTCAGTATACACAAAATAAATTGAATATTGTTCAGCGAACCTTGCCCTCGACAATGCACTGCTGCACGCCGGTTTAGATGTGTAGATTATGGGGTGACAAATATATGCCCTCTAGTTCACCTGCCAGATGACAGGGAAGGGACCATAAAACTTTTAGAATCCTATGATCAAAGTTCAACTTATTCGGTTTATTATCAGGCCTTCCATATCCTAACAGTGGGTGAAAGAAAGTTTAGTTCATAGATCACTGGTATCACGCATCCTCGCTTTTTTACTTCAGTTCAGCTTTCTTGACGCTCGTTTTCCTGGTTGTGGAAACTACTATTTTAGGGTGAGAAGATGTCGATGGTTGCTTGTGGATGGCGGCACACAATATCAGTTTCATACTCTGCGGCATTATATACCTATGGATGGAGTAAATATGGACAGCTAGGACATGGAGACTTGGAGGATCATCTTGTTCCTCACAAACTGGATGCGCTGAGCAATATCTCACAGGTTTGACTTAGGCCCTACATATTTGTACATCTGAAATATCCAAACAGTTGTAAATAATAGCAATAATATTTGGAGTTTAGTTGTTCATATTCTAGCTGCATGAAATAAGTACAAGAAATATCTGACAGTTATTATCTGCTGAAGAAGACTGGTCTCATTGTATACGTTTCTGCTCTTTTCAGATTTCAGGAGGTTGGAGACATACAATGGCATTGACTTCAGATGGAAAACTTTATGGATGGGGTTGGAATAAGGTCGAGAATGCCTTACCTTTCGTTTTTATCTGGAATGTATTTTGTAAGAATTTATAGAACAACTGCGTTCATCTACACATCCATCTGATATTTGCATTGAGTTTCTTTATGCATGCACTTAGATGAATATAAACAAGACATGCAATGTGTATATTGGGTTACTTTAGGACCTTGTCTTGAATAAGAGAAGCTTCTAATTTTTCTGTCGTTTTAGCATGCAGTTTGGGCAAGTAGGAGTGGGCGATAACATAGATCAGTGTTCTCCTGTGCAAGTGCGATTTCCTGATGATCAGGCATGTTGTCTTACAGTGACCCCTCTAACCAGACTGCTTGTCACATTCTTCGCAAGCAATATATTCATAATAATCACCTCATGACTCAATTTGTTGTTTTCTTTTCTAATGCACACAAATCTTTGTGGAACTTCACAGAAAGTAATCCAAGTCTCATGTGGATGGAGACATACCTTGGCTGTGACTGAAAGAAATAATGTGTTTGCTTGGGGCAGAGGTACAAATGGACAGCTCGGCATCGGAGAGTCGCTTGACAGGTAAAAGTGTGTCATCTAGACGCTCATGGATCTATATTTTCAAACTGCATATATTTTGGTGTTATGAACTGAAATATGAAAATTGGCCAGTGGAATTGTGGCCCCATTAAGTATCCATCATTGATAATGCAAGTGGATATTTGGATTTCTTTTTTATAAAGGAATTTCCCCAAGATTATAGAGGCACTGAGCGTTGATGGAGCAAATGGACAACATATTGAATCTTCTAGTTTTGATCCATCTTCAGGTGAAAAGAAAATTAAAAAAAAATAAAAATCAACCCTTTTAACTGTCCTTGAACCTGCACAAGTGAGCTAATATTTTTTTTAAAAATCATTGCCTTGTTGCAGGGAAAAGCTGGGTGTCGCCTTCAGAGAGATATGCGGTTGTTCCTGATGAAACTGTAAGCTTTATTTCGGTTTCTAATAAACTTTATCCAATAGTTTACTGATTGATGATCGATGCTCATGAACTCAAACCTGATACCTTGTATTGAAGGATGAAGTAAATAAGAGTGAAATTGAAATTGGATTTTTTGTAAGTCACAGGGACAAACGGAAGGTTCAAACAAAGGTAATGGAGGTGATATCAGTGTGCCACAAACTGATGTCAAGCGTGTACGATTTTGAGTTGGAGGTGATATCTTTTGTGTTGAGGTTTGTTTCTACTATTCCACTACGTACCTTCTTCTGTGACTTGTTTTGGGATTTGATGTGTTGTATTGTTGTTGTTGTTGTTAGTTTGTAATTTGTAATGCTTCGTCCTAATGTTGGTTCCTTTGTCCTCTTTCTAGTCATAATAATGCCTTACCTATAATATGTTTTCCATAAAACTTATGTCTTTTTGTCTTCAACAATGCACTTCTGTTCTGTTTAAGAACCGTTAAACATAGTTAGCTAATATTATGAAGTTTCCTAATCGGTGAGGATGTGGGTGGTGCTCTTTGAAGCAAAACCGTCCACATTGCTCTTTTAAGTGTCAGGTTACTTTCTCAATTATTCGAAATTGATGTCACGTTTGATTCCATTCCATGTTATCACCTTTTGTCAGTTCCATGTTAAACTTTCTGATGATTCTTCATGTCTCCACCATTTTCCATTCCTTTTCTACTCAATTTTTTAAGAAGAAATTGCACTTTATATCAAAAGAATTAAATTCAAGGTTACATTGTAATACTGTAATATTGAGATTTGAGTGAACTGCAAATGTTTCGTAAAAGACGAAAACACCCTTACAACTATATTTCACATTGGCCCTCGTTTTCTTTCTCATCTCCCAACAAATTCCCAAGTTATGATTTTTGAAATTTTTTTAAATTGGTCAGATCCCAAATTTTTTTTAGTTCCTTGAATTGAACAAATTTGTTTGTTTCCTCCAACACCTTCTTTCTTCTTCTTTCTTCATCATCATAGTTTTGTTTAATAAGTAGTCTTGAACGGCTTGTAAACCTTAAGGTCAAGCATTACTCCGGCAACGGAGCCGACTCCGGCGACCATCGTGATCACTAAACAACCACAGCTCAACATTTGTAAACAAACCCATTTCGTACTCCACCTCTCAACCTTCCTCTGTTTTATATACATCTCCACTGGAAAGTACACCGTCAAAGGCCAAAACCCCAATGCTCCCAAAATCCCGACGACATCGTTAAAGAACGGCATAAGCATCGATATCACGGTGGTCAAAACCACAAAACCAGATCGGAAAGCAGCCCTGAAAACATTAATCTTGTAAGGTGACTTAAAACCGGGGATTTGGATTTCGAATTCCTTGGCCACCAAGTTATTGTCGGGGAATCTCGATGCGGCTTGTTTTTCGACAAAGGCGAATATAGGCTGAGCAAATACTTGGTAAGCTCCTACGAGGTGGACTACAATGGCGGCATTGGCCACGTCGAGGAGCCAAAACGGATTGTAAAATCCAAAACCAGTTAAGAGGTTTCCTGGTGCTGCGTCTCCGAAAGCGGCGTACCCCATACAGCCACATAGCATGTAAAACGTCGTCGTAACAGCAATGCTGATTCTTGTAGCGTTCTTCATCGTTTTTGATTCCGCTGGTGGAGATCTTACGGTGTCCTGAATTTCGATTAGGACAACAGAATACGAATAAGCAAAGGCAATGTCTCCAAGTGCTTGGAAGGTTCTCCATATCTTCTGGGTCTGACCCACTGTTCCGATGCTAATTCCAGTGAGACTTCCCTTGAAAACCCCATTTGCTGAAACCTATAAGTGTTAGTCAAACCCTTTGGATTGTTGATTACTAAAAAGAATATTATTTTTTTACCTGCGACCTGAATGATTCCGAGAGCTAAACCGATTATAGAGTATGTAAAGGACATGATCGCAGCGACTATGGAGAGCCACCAAATCTGGTCAAAATCTTTGATCTGAGAGAGCAAAATCTCTGTAACACCAAACATAATCATGTATGGATTACTAGACATGTGACATGGGTTTTTCCCTCCACTCTCATGGAAGCAGTTTGATCTCTTGATCGCCCTGCAAGCTCCATCCCGTATCACCAGATTTAGATGACTTTCATTTGATTTCCAAAAGAAACTACTTTATGAGAAAGAGAGAGACTCACATCATGCTTATAGATGCTGCGATTGTGTATCCTACCGTGATACCAAATAGATTCAAGTACTGAATCAGCCCACAAATTTTAAACCTAAACCCACCTGTCAGAAACAGAGCATCTCAGAACACAGAGCAAAACATTGTGCAATAAAGCAACAACAGAGCAAGCAAAACATATCTAAAGACCAAAAAACAAAACAGAGAATGGATATTTGATACCGAGGATTGATTGGACAGCATCCATGTAAGTATAGTTTCTCTTTCCGGAAACATGATCTCCGGTTCTGTAACAGTCACAGAGAAGAGTGGAAGAGTAGTAAGTGACAAAAGAGAACAAGAACATCACAGCAGGACCCGCGATCCAACCGAGTTGACCTATGGCCCATGCAAGCGACAGAACACCAGATCCAATTACTGCCGTTATAATATGCGCACTCGCGGTCCAAACCGTCCCTGCACAAAAATGAAAATTCACTCTTAAAACTTTATGAACATGAATCATTCAATTCTTAGGTTGAGTTTAATTCTACCTGATCTTTTAAGCCTTCCATCGTCATCAAGACATTTGAAAGCTGGCCGAGTAACATCCATCTGGTTTTACTAAGACATCAATGTTATCGAGGAGTTCGAAATACTATTAAATAACTAACGAAACTAGAGAGAGAGAGAGTAGTTATAGTACCTCTACTTATTGAGCCTTAAAAGAACAAGCTTTAGACAAAACTAAATTCGCTATGGACAAAGAAAGAAATGCAAAGGAAATGGATGGAGAGAGCAATTGTTGTTGCATTTTGATTGTTTTGAGTCATCGTCTTATATAAGCCATCAAAAGTGGGGAATCATTTTCTAATTTATTATAAAAAAGAATAATATAACATTTATGCAAATGTTCATCTGTGAATAACTTTATTTTGTGGTTCATATCAGTAACATACAATCAAAGACATAACATTTGATAGCATTATTTTTTTGTTATTCTTTTCAGTAAAATATATATTATTAATCTAAATAATTTGTCAATGATATAAAGGGTATATTAGTATTCAAATTTTTTTTGAATATTATTGTATGCGAGTATGTACATGTACATAAATCTCTAGATGCTAAAATTGTGAGGCAATTTGTGGTATTGCAAATTAAGTTGCAACTAGATTTATACTCACGTCATGCGTGGGAAAAATATTCAAAATTATATTTTATTAGTAAATATAAATTAAATATTTATATAATTTTAAATTTTATTTAAAATTAGTTTTAACATTAATGTGTATATAAATTAAGAAATAAAAAATAATTATTTTTATGAATTTAATAGTATTTTTTTGTTAGTTTAATAAAATATATTAATTGTATAACTAAATTAATAACAATAACATATATTGTGTTCTAATAATAAGTTTATTTGTTATTTATTTGAAATTTTTAGTTGATGTATATTTCTGTTAATAACACGTCATATTAGTTTTTTAAAATGTTTCTCAAATAATATATTAAGGATTACAGTAATAACTTAAATTTGTTTATATTTATTTGAAATTATTTATAAATTAACGTATAAAAAATTAAAGAAATAAAAATTATTGTTTTAAAAATATAATAATATTTTTGGCTTTGTTGAATTAAATATATCTATTTTCTAACCAAATTAATATCAATAGCATGTATTGTAATTATTCTAATAACTTAAATTTTTTTATATATTTAAATTAAAATTCGATGTGGTGTTGACACGTCAGTATTTTTGTTATTAACACGTTAGAGTAAGATTAATTTGTTAAAAAATTCTCAAATAATATATTAGAGATACTATAGATGTCATAAGAAAAGCAACCCATTATTTTCGTTAAAATTATGAAAAAAAATTGAATACATAATTGCAAAAAAAACATAGCATGTGTCCGACATTAATGGATAAAAAGAAGCACAAACAATATTTATAGTTTTCTTCTCCTATCTCTCATTCTTTGTGTGTGAATGATATTAACTGTAATCTTCTTCTACTCAAATGTTTCATTCTTTTCTCATATATTCCAAAGACCATGCCACAGTTAAATAGATCAAACATTATATATTGAGTCTATTGAAACATTAGCTAAGAACACATACTGATATAACCCGAATAATATTAATTATTTTGACTAAAATCTCAATATGTGTATAAGTATTTCAATTTGAGAGTTTTAAAATTATAAGGGTTTTTGTTTTCTCAATTTTTAGTGAAAGATACGTAAAAAGAAAGAGAATCAAATGCTTGTATTGTGTTGGGTCTAATCGCTCATATTAATTAATAATTAACAAAACTCATTCTTACTTTGAATGCTTACGAGTTCTGAGTTCTAAGCTATTTTAAGAATTAATGAATATTTATCTACTAAAGCATATGCCAAATTTAGGGTTTTAAACGTATTATATATAAGAGTGATATGTATATGCTGCATTAACGCAATATACTTCGGTTATATTAATACATATTCATTGACGTTTCCAAATTATTATATATTCACTGGTTTCATTAAATCTAGATATTCGAATATTCGGTTCGGTTTCGGTCGGTTATTTTTGTTTTTGGTTTTTTCGGTTGGTAAGATTAAACATTTATTCGGTTATTTTTATATTTTGGTTCGGTTTCGATTCGGTTATACATCGGTTTTGGTCGGTTCGATTATTAAATTTAAAAACCGAAAATAATCGAAATAACCAAAATAACCGAAAATAATAAAAAAAATAACCAAAATAACAAAAAAATAATCAAAAATAACCAAAATATCTTAAATATCTAAAATATTTTCGGATATTATTTTGGTTTTCGGTTCGGTTTTGGGATTTTCCAAAATAATATTTGTTCGGAATTCAATTCAATTCGGTTTATTCGATTCGGATTATTTGACCAGTTCTAGGTTTCAAATTGCCGTGCTCTGAAATTTCTTCCAACATGCATATCAATTTATAGTAAATTCATACCGTTCTTTACCCAAAAAAAATCAGAATTATTTGCAAACCAGAGTAATTTATCTGAGTTTTTTGTTATAATTTTTCCGGTTTAGATAGAATAATTATTAAGATAAAACTAAATTTATATAGATTGTTTGATGCTATTTAGATTTTTATTCGTAATCATATTAGTAGAATATATAGAGTATGGTGGGGGCATTTGTTAGTTATATGAGTTCATCAAGTTCCGACAAAATAAAAAGATTAATTGTTATTAATTCCCAATTGTAGATTTCAGGCCATAAATATATTAGTGGTTTAAACGAACAAAGATAAAGAGAAAATGCATAATCTCAAGAGAATCGAATTTATCATGCAAGTGCTATTATTTACCATTTTTATTTTTAAAGAATATCTTTCAACACTTTCAATTACTCCTTTTGATTATAAGAGATTCTTTTTATTTGCTTTTTTCTTAATATTCACAATATTCTGAAACGTATTATTATTTGATCTTTATTTTCGAGATTCATGAACGGAATATTGTTTAGGGAAAAATGGTCTTTATACTGAAATATTTACGTGACTTATTTTACACGATTTTTTAGCACGAATCTAACATTAATAACTGTAAATTTTAGACACTTAAATCTTATTAAAACTGTAAAACAATACAAGTTATGTTTAAAGTTTCTGAAAAAAGTCAGATCTAGCCCACATAATATAATCGATTTTCGACAATTATAATACAAGAAGCAGCACGTGAAAACGTTCGTTATCTCATATATATACTTTTATATTCTTCAGTCAATAAATCCGTTCGTCCACATTTAATCTTTAAGATTAAAGGAAATCGCATAAACTTTTAGCAAATCGAATCATTTTAACGTATCAAAATTCTATTAATTATGACACTATGCTTTATGATATTATCAATGCAAATGACTTGCCAACTGTAAGTCTAAAGCTCCAATATATCTAAAAAATGTGACAGTTCCATAGCCGGAACAGCAGATCGACCACGACCGAGGATGTATGTAAGAGCCTCGCTTGAATTCAAACCTTTTTTCATCGCTAGAGATCATCACATGCTTCTTGAGAACTGTTCAAAGCTACCACCTGAATTAAGAAAAGGGTTACAGACTGTTACCAACTGCTTAATCGCCTACAGATTTATCTATTTATATGTAAGAGGGATGTTGTAACGGTTTAACCCGGTTCACCCTGACCCGTTTTAAGACATAATTTTGGTGTTACAGAAGTGCAGTACGTACTAAGGATCATTGTCCATTTGAGAAGAGCTCCGCTGAAACCGATCCTGAGCCGCACGATCCCATCCGTATAAACCGAGAGAGAAAGAGAGAGAGAGAGAGAGAGAGAGAAAGAGAGAACCATAGGCTTGATTTGATCCCCATCGTCTTCATTAGGGATTTTTGGAAGGAGCTTCGCTACGATATCTCCAGCGGTGATGGTAACAGCTCTGACAATCAGAGTAAACTCCCCGGGAGTACGAAATCGAGCGCATTTACAAAATGGAGTTTGATCGCAGCTTCGAAACTCCTCCTTCTTCCATGAAAGTGCTGTTTGAGAGAGCCGAAGTAAATGAGCGATAGTACAAAGAGAAGCGATCTCATTTAAGAAACAAGACCAGCGAAAGTATAACATCGAAGGAGGAGATGATCCTTGCGGGTCAGGTTACCCGAATGTCCGACCCGCTAATCAGATTTATAGCCCTGGACTAAAGGCCCATTTAAGGCTAATAAATCACGATCCGGCCCAAACCCGATTAAGGTTATTTGAGTTTTTAGACTTCTTTCTTCAAACTATACCCTAATTTGGAATCGTGATAGTTCTCGAGCTTTTTGAGAGATGACGCCGGAGAAGACGATTATGACATCGGAGGCGTCAAATTCGTCTCCTTTAAACCCTTCTTCTTCGAGGATTATCTGTCATGTGTGTAATAAGCAGTTCTCGCAATACACTTGTCCTCGCTGCAACTTTCGTTACTGCTCTCTTCCTTGTTACAAATCTCACAGTGTCCAATGTACTGAATCCTTCATGAGAGAGAATGTGGTTAATGAGTTGCGGCAAGTTCGATCTGAAGATCAAACCAAAACGAAGATGCTCGAAATATTGAAACGTTTTCACTCGGAAGAAGAAGAAGATTGTGGAATTGATAGCATCACGGATGATGAAGGTTCGAGTTCGACTCTACCGGAGGAAATTGTTCAGAAGATTCTGGCCGGAGATGAAGTCAGTCTCGATGATCTTAGCTTAGAAGAGAGAAAAGAGTTCCAAAGAGCCTTAGCGTCTGGAGAACTTAGCAAAATGATTGAACCATGGGAACCTTGGTGGTTCCAGCCTTCAGCTCGCACGATCTCCCTTGGACTCGGAGGTACACAACTGGTACAATGTATCGAAGAAGATGAAGAAGAGGAGGAAGCTACAATGGTGGGTGAAATCCCTCGTGGGCCTGATACACCTTTGATATCACTCAGCAAGCTTAGCTCAACGAATCCATCTCCTCTTTTACCACTCCATTTGATTGAAATTATATACAGTTATTGTTTTACTCTTCGTATCTATAATGGAGAGTGGCAATCTGATTCGTTAGGTTCAGCAACAATGGTATTGACCGTCTCATCAGTTTTGGGTCAGAATGCACAACCTGAGACCATAAAGGAGGTGTTGTCGTTTTGCTTGGAACAGACATGCTCTTCAGCATATAAAAATCTCTGTGGTGGTCTAAAATTCGGATTGAATCTGGTCAATGATGTGATTCATTTGCTTTCTCTTGGTACTGGAGCTCTGATATGCCTTCTCTGTGATCTCCAAAGGTTGATTCATGGTGCAATACAGGAAGGTAAATCAGCAGGACGTGATCTGAAGAAGAAACTAAAGCTTGCGGAGAGGAAAGTGTTCTTCATGTTGTGTTGGGTCAATGAGCAGACTCCTGAAGTGTGGCAAGCTCTGGAATTAGCTGTAAGGGAAGAGAAGAACTCGGTGGTTGAGGTCAACGATTGCAAAGGATTTCCAGAAATGAAGAAGAAAGATTATGTCAGAAAAGTTGGCGGCGTGGTGATTGAGGAGATAGAATGAATTCTAATTTCTGTAGTTAAAGCTTGATAATGAAAGGTGTTAAACAATGGAGATCTTGTTTATTGTTTTCTGGGAGTTGCACAATACGAAATACAAACAAACAACAATTTCTTCCTTGGCTTCCATTGATAACATCTGAATCCCCAATCTTCTTTGTAGCTAGCTAAGGTTTTGCATTCAATCTTTAACTTCTTGTTCACAGCACTAAGACTTTCCTTCGTGACAGTTTTATCTTCAAGGGATTGCCACCTTTCTCCTCGAAGATCACCAGCTCATTCCCGGAAGGCTTAAACCATGATCGTGGAACATGATACCTAAGCCCAAAACCAAGAATCAGATTCGAACAAAGAGATGTTTAAAACAAAAGATGAGAACTTTAATGATTTTTTAAGCTTACCATCTTTGAGATGGCTCTCCACATCCAGTGTTGCATTTATCCGGCATGAATTTGCCTCTGTAATCACACTCTTTAACACATTCGTCATTCGGATAGTTCTTTCTAGCAATCCTGGGCCAATATCTTCCAATCTCTTCACCGTTTAGCCAAGCCATACCTTTCCCCATACTGATCATATCAAGCCCGATTGGTTCATTTCCAGAAGGCGAGTCTATGACAACCTACGGAGAAGTTCAGATTTATTACAGAGGAAAACAAAGCATGATCTTGTAAAAATCTGCGATTTTCTCCAAGAATTACATTACCTTATACCAAGTCAGTGGTTTTTTCTTGGGAGGTTTTTCAGTCACCGTCCACTTGACAGCCCCGGAGTTACCTGGCTTGAACAAACCTAGATGCTCTCCTTGCACGCTAAGCTGCAAGATTTCATAGGAATGGTGTTGAGAAACTTGTAAAAGAGAGAATCACTTGGAGCACATGAGGGCATCTAGAGAGAGAGAGAGAGAGAGTTATATAACCTTGTAGGACCATTTGCTATTTGTCAAATTCAATGTGCCATTGTTGAGACCTTTGATGGAGACGCTTGTAAGTCCAGCTCCAACCCATTCGTAAAATGATCCTGCATTCTATAACAGAGGAAATACCCCGAATGTGTGAGTGCGGATGATGAAGCAATTCCACAATAGTATTTGGAACAAGACAATTCGAAACTTTTCTGTTCATAGAATTACCGAAAGACCAACAGTCATGCTAAGCAAATCAATATTGTTTTCGCCCGCTTTGAGAGAAATTGATTTCTTGAGTTTGAAAGGCACATGAGTCCCATTCCCTGATGCAGTTCCTAGAAACCAGTAGTTACATTTACACGCAAACAGTTAGAAACTCAAGTGCCAAGAGATCACAAAAAGAATCAGAGTTTTGGAAAGTACCCAAGTATTCCTTATTAATGAAAACATGAAGAGTATGCCCCTTTGATTCAATAAACAGAACCGGGCGGCTTCCCTTCTTCAGGAACTGTTCGTTATCACTGACTGTTATACTGCAACAGATTGAATACATCTGTTTCAGATTCTTTCTCAACAAACTTTTCCACAATTTTAACAGTTACTACTGACCTTGTTGTGTACCAAAGATAGTCAGTTGTGTCTTTTGTGGTGTTGATATGATCAACAAGTTCATTTTTCACAAAGTCTGTTTCTCCCCAAATACCTGGTTTCTCAGAGAACACTTCCCATTTAAGACCTGATGCAGATTTTAAATCTTCAGGTAACATTTCGACCTTGGAGGACTTCGAAGTTACCTGTAGCAAAGCTCAAAATCAGTTTTTGGTTTAATTTGCGTTTTCGGTATGTCCTTGTCTGTAATCCGCACTTTTTTTTACCTTTGCGGTGTTGAAAAGCTCGTTCTTGCAGTCAGGTAAAATGCTAACTGACCAAGCAGGTAAGTGGTACGACCTGTTCCGAAACACAACCACGTTGTCATTTTTATCATCCGAGTTTGACAGAAACGCCGCACAACTTCCTGAAGCGTCAGTGTACACATCAGCCTGAAAATCAGATAGAAAAAAAACATTAGAAGGGACATTCTAACAGAAACAGATGTCCTTCGTGGTTGTTTTAAAACAGAAAATCTACCTCGAGTGAAGGGCCTAATGAAACATTCCGATGCTCTGCATTGATCAGCATGTTTTCAGAGAGCATTATAGCTTCATGGAGATTCTTAAGGTGACCCCATTTTGGTAGTCTTGGCAATCCTAACAAAGAGATAGAAACAAACGCAACTCATAACCACTGAAGAGTTATCTCAATCCATATTGATCTCTTTGTTACAAAACTCACCATACTCATCAATCGGAGCTTCATAGTCATAGCTTGTTGTGATAAATGGTCCTCCTGAAGTACGTCCAAAGTTTGTTCCTCCGTGATACTACAGCGACATGTAGTTTACAAACTGATACAGAGCTAAATAATGTGCTCGTCTTGAAGAAACTAACTACTATTTACCATGTAGTAGTTGTGAACACTTCCGCCTTTCTGGAAAAAACGAGCAACAGAGTAAGCTATATCCTCTGCTGGTCTGTGTGGGTCTCTGCCTCCAAAAGTTTTAAACCTTAAAGAAAAAAAGAAACACTCTCAAGAGACCATGATAATCAGATTTGATTGCCAATAACAAGATACTCCAAAAGATTCCAATTTTACATAGAATTGTTAAACAGGATGAAATATTAATCGTGTTACCATCCAGGCCAGTTCTCAGTCCAGATTTTGGGTTTATCCGGTGTATTAGGTGTGAACTGGTCACAGTAAAAGCCATTGCAGGTACTCATCTGCAAAGGTAACAAGCGAAATCATCAAAATACACTTGTGTATCACACAAAGCATCCGCTAACAGCTAACATGTCAATGCAAAATATTAAGCAAAAGAGCAAAAAAAGAAGAAGATGAAGGTGTGTAGAGATCTTGTGTTTCGAATTTTGATATAGACTATACCACAGTCGCAGGAGCATCCCATTGCTGGCACATCATCCATGGAACACCAATGTTTTGTGAAACAGCCATAGAAGCAGACCATTGAGCATACCTCTTCCCTCCTTCTCCGTAATCGCGCTCATAATACCCGTACTCGTTTTCCACCTACAATTCTAAGAATCAAAAAAACATTCCGAAGGATCTAAAAAAGATGCTGAAATTCAAAATTTTGACATGTCTTGCCTGGGACAAGATTATTGGACCGCCCTGTGGTGCGAAAAGCTTCTCTTTTTTCAACAGGTTTACGATATACGTCATGAAACTCTCCATGTAATGCTGGAAGTAAATTCACAGAGAGAATGAATTTTCTAGTAAAAGAGAAAATAGAATGTCGCGTTTGTGTTTGCTACCTTCCATGGCTCGTTATCCGCCCTGAAGACTGTTCCTGGCACATAATGCAGCCAAACAGGGACTCCCCTATAACCAAAATATTTCAATTGCAAAACTCCAACCCTTTAACTTCATATCTACAAAGGAAAACGAAAAAGGAAAGATGCTCTAGAAAGAGCATTACCCGTAATTCCATTCGGCCGCAACAAAAGGGCCAATTCGCAGAATCATATGCATTCCAGCTTGTTGAACTATTTTGATGAATTTCACTATATCATACCGCCCACCAAAATAATACTACAAACCGAACAAAAAATCCGATCTTGATCAGCAAAAAGATTGATGGACAAAGCTCAACAACACACATTAGAGTTATTCAGTGAACTTCAAACCTTTCCAGGAGATGGTTCATGGCCATTCCAAAACACATAAGATTCGATTGCGTTGCAGCCTCCTTCTTTTGCTGTTTGAACAAGTGATGGCCACATCTGCAAGAAAATCAATTTCATAAGCAATAAATTTCTCAAGAGCGACATTTTCCAAATCAACCACAGTCATAGCTAAGAACCCAACTCATAACTAGTAAAACTGTGAATTGAATACCAGACTTTTTCCATTTTTCCCAGAAAATAAGAACTCAGGAACACACACTTTTACAGAGGATGAAAAGGAAGAAATTTAGATATCCCCAAATCATTTGCTATCAAACCCATTTCAAAATGTATGATTGTAAACTAAAAGACTTATTCAAGAATCTCCATTGTGAAAAAATTAACTAAACCCTCACTGGCTCCAAACTTTATTCGATTAAATTTACAAATCGTAAATAAGCATAGATAACGAAACCAAAACAAAAAAAAAAAGATAAACTTTCGAACTTTGGCTTCACCAGACGGAAAAGCAAAGACTGTAGAAGGAAAAAGGAAAGAAGAAAGTAACTAACAGCTGGAACGCTTCTCGGGTAATGAATGGCGGCGGAGATAATGAGCTGACGGCGACCGCCGATTGAGAGAGAACGGTGATCGTAGGTTACATTCGCCGCTGTAATAGTTCTCAACGAGAAGAGAAACACCATCGCCACCACCAGAATCGCCGGAGAAACAATGCTTTCAGTAAGCCGCTTCATTTTGAATAATGAATATTCTTCTTCTTCGTCTTCCTCGAGTGTTCTTGTCAAAGTCTAAAACCCCCACTTAACTGTTGAGAGGGAAAACAATATCTATCCTTTCTGAACTTCCAGAAATCTTTCTTGGTTTGTGTGTGAGAGTGTGAGTAAATCACTCTTCAGTGTCGATTATCATTATTTATTTTGTAGATTGTCTCTTGTTTATTTATATTTGTTTCTGCTTACTAAATTCGTGTGGTATAGATATCAGATTCCATCTATATATGTATGAGTATATTATATATGCATAAGAAAAAGGGAACTAGTAATACAAACAAGTATACAATTTGTTAATATTCAAAATCTCTTCTTCTTCACATACTTTTAAGAAGTTAAAAACTGACAAGAAATACGAGTCTTTTTAACCTAAATGACAATCAATTTAAGACAGATTTTTAAGAACTTTGAATATATTACTTAATCAATTGCATGGTATAATGTTATTAATATTTTTATTTTGTGGTATCCTTTTACTATTAATTAAACAATGCGATTAGTAAAAAAATTTGATGCCAATGTATAGAAAATTGTATAATTTCAACGGGTAATTTATTAAAAATGGTTTTTGTTTATAATTTTTATATTATTTACCGTATAAATTTTTTTTTGTTAAACTAGTTGAACCATTGTTAATTATTAATAATTGGATTTTTTTATTTTTAAATATATTTTATAAATAACTATTATATTGCATTCCAATCGGATATTTACTTATTCACATTATTATTTTTAAAATTCCAGAGAATTTTTTATCGATTAATTTTGTAATATGTGTAAAATAATTATTATAAAATTAAAAATAAACTATAACAAATATTAGTTTCACAAATTATTTTTAAAAATTATTTGTATCATATATATTTACCTGGATAACAGTTTTTTTAAAAAAAAATATATAATAAAAATAGAAATGTTATGTTTTGTGTATTGTTAAGTAGTCAACTAGTAGATTATATAAATATTATGGGCAGACGATCTATTTTCTCATCAAAACTATTGTATAACATTAAATACATGTACAACTAATGCCACAGTTTATATATCTACGGTGGGAAAGTTGAAAACATATTTTCCTCTCAATTAAAAATTAAAAACATATTTCTCCATCTATTAAAAATTCGAAACCTAATTAGAAATAGATGTGGTTCCTGTCGTAAACCAAGTAATTACACTGGTCGGAGGAAATTGATTTCAAACTTCCAATTGAACAGAAAATATGCTTTTCACTTTTGTAACGTAGATATACAAACCGTGACATTGGTTTTAACGGTATTTGGTGTTATATGATAGTTCGAAAGGAGAAATAGATCGTTTGTTTAAATATTATTAGCAATACTAACAAAAACCCTTTTCAGAAAAGGAAAAAAAAGAAGATGATCTGTGGCGTGGCGCTTGAGTAGTAGACATTAGTCATGGTCCCCTAGATTACCGATGAAGTAATTCGAACTTCAAGAAAGAAAAAGACATAAGAGAGTTGGTGACAAAAAAAAGACATAAGAGAAAGGGAAGTCGTTAGCCTTTTATAAATACAATCTAATCCTCTTAACCAAATTTTGACTTTCCTACAAAGGTATCTTTAACTCTCTCTCTCTCTCTCTCGAGACAAAACAATTAGCATTTCATATTTTTACGAGAAAAATAAAAATATTGACATATCTTTTTCCTTTTGATGAGCAATGAATCTACAAATATTTGGTTATTTGTTTCTGTAGTCTATTAGTATTATTTTTTCTATACTTTTATCACCAAAGGAAACATATCACATGCACAGAGAACAAGCCTAAAATTAAATTAAATATATTCACACAGATTTGTAAAAACGCTGCCTTCGACCAATCCACGTTTTCTGACACCTTCATGTCTCCACGTTGCCTTCTTTTCTCCAACAAATTAAGTTTCTTGTGAATTTTACATGAAATTATTTGTAGATAATTTTTTTGAGGGCAAGAAAAAAGGATATTTCTTTCTCAAATCTTGACTAGGAAAATTATGGTTTTGAGTTACATAATAAACTACTAAAGATGAGTCGTCTTCTTTTTCAATAAATCAGAAGAAAAGAGGATACTCAGTTTGTTAGCACTTCATTGGTTCTTCGAGCTGGGGGATACATGTTTTTTCGATGGCGAGAAAACACTGCTTTCCTCTCGCAACAAATAGCACTTTGGCAGCATTTAGCGACATTACCATTTAGGTTGGATTTTAAAATTTCCAATTATTTTTACTTTTTAGCTAAGTGTACCAAATCAATTTTCCGGATCGCATTGATTTATGTCATAATACAAAAATAAAAATAAAAAATCCACAAGTTTGCATCAAAAAGAAATTCGAGAAGTATTACTCTCGAGTAATAATATTATGGTCCTAACTCTTAAGCACCAACAAATCAAACAAATAAATCAAAATGGTAAGTCTGAACAAATAATCCGAACTGAAACCGAAACGAAAAAATGATTTTGGTTGGTATTGGGTTATAAAAAAATAGCCGAACGGATATTATTTTGGAAAACCATAATTATTGGTTAGTAACCAAAACCGAACCGAAAACCGAAATAATATCCGAAAAACTGAATTATTTTCGGTTATTTTTGGTTATCCGAAAATATTTTGGATATTTCGGATATTTTGGTTATTTTTGGTTATTTTTTAGTTAATTTCGGTTATTTTTTAGTTATTTCGGTTATTTTTATGTTATTTTTAATTATTTTTGGTTATTTTGATTATTTCAGTTTTTAAATTTAATAACTGAACCGGCCGAAACCAAAGTATAACCAAACCAAAATTGAATCAAAATATAAAAATAACTGAATAGATCTTTAAATTTACCAACCAAAAAAAACGAAACCGAAAATAACACCGAATATCCGAATGAGCAGCCCTCCAAAATACCGATAGAGTTGAAGTCTTAAACGTGTAGGGCCCCACGTCCGTGACGGTGCTTCTTCTCAAAAGCCACGCGTTACCTTTGGCGTGTGAACTAGACGAGGAACGAGTAAAGACATATAAGGAGTGCGCGTGGCTACGTATTTAAAAAAGAGACGCGTGAAGTATTGCGAATTTGGTGTCGGTGAAGAGACAACTGGATTCGGCGGACCAACAAAGTCTCTGCTGGATCTTTATTACTTGGGATATGAGCGTTATTGATGGATCTCTCTCTTTTTTCTTTTAAAATAAAGTGGTTTATCTAATCATCGAAACATGTACATTAATTGTTATACAACGTTAGCTTGTAAGTTGTCATGTCACAGTAGTTCTTTTTAGTTTTTTTTTATTACTTGACTAGTTTAAGGATAGAAAGTTACCTCCAAATCCCATCTCATACTTTTGGAAACTGATTCCAAAAAAAAGGAGAGATACCAATTATATATATCTCCATACATTTTTTCTTCTATTTGCCAAATCACACTGCTATAGAATTGTGTTGCAAGTTGTAATGGTTAAGAAGTCAATCTTTAAAAATAAGTTAATTGTAATATGTAAACATGACATGATATACACAATTATATATTATTAATAATTATTTATATTTAAAATTTATTACTCATCTATAAATATTAAAAAATTGTCAACCAGACAACCAACACATTTTTAAAATAGAAATCTCAAAAGGTAAATTGGAATAATTGGAATAATTGGAATTGGTTTCTTATAAATTATTTTATAAAATATACTATAAATAATTATTTTGAATGAACTGATATAAATATGTCCTGTTCGTTTGGCAGCCGGAACCTGCGGTTGCGGCTGTGGCAGATTGTTGTTCGTTTAGCTACCGTAGATGCAGCGGTCAAACTCTGCGTCATGTTTTGCAATTTTTTCGACCTCTGATTAAAACAACAGTGCGACTAAAAATCTGTGATCAACCGCAACCGCAACTACCAGCGACAAATAAACGATCAACATCTGCCGCAGCTGCAGCCGCAGGGTTGACCGCAGCCGCCTGCGGCGACCAAACGATCAACACTTTAATGTAATTTAACATTGTGTACATGTTTTGGCTATTGTTATTTGAAAAACGTGTTTAGCGGTTTTATGATTTGAAAAACTGCTCATAACTTCACATCAACAATTACGTTTTTCTCTTTCCTTTATATAATTCTGTTTTGTCTAAATTATTTTTTATTCAAATCTAATCTAATGTGTTTTTTATAAAAAAAAAATCCAATAAACAACAAGTATTTAAATCTTAAGATTTGTATAGTTTGCAATTTTTTTAACTCTATTCTCATTTTGTTCAAATAACGTTTGTTATATTCAATGCGTGTACATATCTGGATTTAGATTAATTGCATAATTGCAATGTGTGTTAAATTTTCATATTAACAAGACTATTCGCGAAATTTCAATAATAATTTTATTGATAAATTTTGTTCAAACCAATAAACAAAATATTTAGGAAAGTTGAGATTGAGATTGGTTCGAACCAATAACCGATATTGTATTCACAGAAATCCGAAGAGGATCACCACCTTCCTCTTCCAATACCACCAATAAATTTCCAAATGGTTTCAAAAACTCCCTTGGAATATGATATCTGCATCAATCAAATCCAAATCATAAACTCTTCAGTTAAAATTATTATATATTTTTGTGTTCAAAATCAAAATGTTGTCGGCCTGTGACACTTACATAGTTTGGGATGGATGGCCAGAAGGAGTGAGGAAGGAAACCCAATAACGACCGATGCTTTCACCATTCACCCACATTTGTCCTTTACCCATACTAGCCATATTGAGGCCTACTGGTCCATCTCCACTAGGCTCATCAAACATCGTCTGTACATATATATACACACATTTTTTCACCTATACACATATTTACACATAAATATATATACGTAGACATACCTTGTACCAAGCAAGAGGGCGATTCTTGATGAGTCCAGCATTATTGGTACTCCACTTCACTCTCTTTAGATTCCTCCATTGATGTAACCTTACTTTTTCTCCAAGCAAACCCACCTTCACAAGACATACATTTTAGGTTAAGTATCAACACAATCCTCACAACCAGATCATGAGCTTATACATTTTTTTTCATATTACCGAGTAACCCCATTGAGATCTACTCAAATCGATGGTGTTTGTCCCGCCACACCTAAGTTGCACTTTCGTTAATCCATAAGATTTCCTCTCCATGTAAGCTCCAGAGTCCTTTTTATTCATAGGGTGAGTTGTAAATATTGTGTGTGATACAAGAAAAAATTAAACCAGGTTTTGGTTTGGGTAAGCGCCTTACCGGTAGACCAACCATGCCACTGAGAATTGAAATGTTGTTCTGTCCGTTGATTAAGCTAACCGGAACCTGGAGTTTAACCACCCTTACGTCTCTGCTTCCATGTCCAGATCCTGCAAGAATACAATTCCAATACACATCGGTAACCAAATTACACTAGAGTTTATTCTTGATAGATAAGTTCGTAAAATCAACAGCTAATCAAAATTTGAAACACATATATAGTTACTTTCAATTGTTAATTATGTATTGCAAGATGTCAGTAAGACAAAACAAAGAGAATGTACCTGCTAGTGCATTGTTGACGAACACGTGGACAACATGTCCTGATGATTCAATGTAGAAAGACGGGTTCGTGCAGGGTGAATCCGGCTTAAACCTTCAGTTTAAACAAAATTGCATTAGAAATACAAAATGGACATAAGAAATGTAATGGGAAATGTCTTCTAGTTCTATATATATCACCTTAAAGTGTACCAAAGGTAATCAGATTTGTCTTTGGTCAAGTTAGTATGTTCCAGTAAAGCATTTGTCTTTAAAGATGAGCCTGAGAATGTTGGGATCGTTTCCCTAAACAATTCCCATTTGTCCGGAACATTAAACACTTGAACAGGTGTTGTAATTCTCATGTTCTTCGCCACATTCACCTTTTTATCGATATTAACCAGTTTATATGTTTAATTAGTCCTTAATTTCCACTAGTACTATCTCAAAGTTGTGGCAAAGAAGGGATAGACAGATTTACCTTTGCTGTTTCATAGATTAGGTTTTTGCAGTTCTGAAGAATACCAATTGACTTAGGACGCAAGCTGTACGCATTGTTTCTGAATTGTATTTGAATGACTTTAGTGGCGTCATTGTTCACCAGAAACGCAACGCATCCACTCTTCGAGTCTTCAAAGACATAAGCCTGTTGCATTGGTCCCAAGAAGAGCATCGTTTGCTTCCCTTGAAGTAGAGGGTTTGCAGAGGATTTTATCGCAGCGTGAAGCTCCTTCAAATGGCCGTACTTAGGCTGTCTTAAAAGACCTGAAAAACAAAAAACAACAACATCAAAAATCAGATTAATCGGTTTTGGTGATTAGTGCAATGAGCTTTAACCCGGACCGTATTCATCGAGAGGAGCTTGATCGTAGTAGCCTGTAATGAAATATGAAGATGAAGTCCTTCCAAAGTTTGTCCCACCATGGTACTGTGTAAAATTAAGGGGTTGGTGAGTTCTTTCTTGATAATCATATCGCAGTTTCGTTTTAACAAATCAATATCAAATCTTCTTTACCATGTAATAGTTTATGTAACTTCCATTTTTCGCAACGAAAAGAGCAGCATGGAAAGCAATATCCTCAGCGGATCTAATATAAGGTTCTGCTCCGTAAACCTGGAAGCTTTTTTTCATCACAAAGAAAGGAAAACAGAGTTAACTTCTTGAACAAGAAACAAATCGAAATAGATAATGAAGCAACCCTTACAAAGATGTCCAATCTTCAGTCCACATTTTCGGTTTATTTGGTGAGTTTGGTCCAGGAAACGTCTCGCCGCATCTCATACCGTTGCACGTGTTGATCTACAAATAAATCATCGATCTTTAAGAAACAAGAAACATTGATCTTAGATAAGTACAATGGTACGGTACGGACCACCGGATCAGGAGCGTCAGGCTGTTTGCACATGATCCATGGCACTCCAGTGTTAAGCCCGACCGCCATTTGACCTGCCCACTTGATGTACGATGCTCCTTTCTCATGGAAAGCCGCCTCCACGTTCCCGTACTCGTTCTCGATCTATACAATTAATACCACAAAGAACCCAAACATGTTCACATCGCAAGAAGATAACCGGACCCGGTTCCACTTTTATTTGAATCTAACTGGATTTTTATTCTATTCGGCTCAGGGATCATGAACTGGTCATAATCATGGTTTCCAAGTCATGATATATTGGGTTATAACTCAACGTGAAAACTCCCAAGTAAGGTAATTAATTAAACTGGTTTAGTTTGGTTCGGTTTGATGACATTGAAGCAGATGAAAAATTACCTGGGAAAGAATAATTGGACCTCCCTGAGAAGCATATAAGCCCTCTGATTTCATCAAATTCACGATTTTACTGGTGAATCTTCGCATGTGGAACTTGAAGGGCTCATTGTCGGTTCGGTATACCATACCAGGTACATCCCGTAACCAAAATGGCAATCCCCTTGTTAACCAAACCGATTGTCAACTCAATAAATAGTTTTTCAGTGTTCGTAATACATTGATTAACATTAAAAAACAAAAATAATATTGTTTGTATGGATTAATACCCGTAATTCCATTCAGCTTCGATGAAAGGTCCAATACGTAGACAAACATAGAGACCTTGTGATCTAATTTCTTTAATAAACTTCACTAAATCGTTTCTTCCACTAAAATCATACTGCAATTAATATTCATTTATATGTCCAATAAACTATATGTTAAATTTTTGATTTTCATATCTAAGAAGTAACAAATCAACACATTCATAAATAAATGCACCGACCTGTCCGAGTTTAGGTTCATGGAGGTTCCAGAAAACGTATGTTTGTATCACATCGATGCCTCCTTCCTTTGTCTTTTTTATCAAAGACGGCCACATCTGCAGATTTATTTGTTAATTGATATATTATTCAAATAATTGAAATGATAATACATTTTGTAACGAAAGTAAAATTGCCTGTCTTTGGATCCCATTGATTAAAATGAAATGGGATTTGTTCACGTGATTGTCTTAAAGTTGTCAAAAGACCAAATGATAATAAGACAGAGAATCAATGATCATCACATGTAAATTTAATAAAATATCATTATGTTAGTTGACAAATAAATTAATTATTGTAGTATAATTAATCTCTAACACATTTTGACAATTTACTTGATCATATGATATTTTATTTATGGAAACAATGAGAAGAACATTAGATGAAGCGGAGAGAACGGATCTGTGCCTAATTAAGTTTTAGATTCTAAATGAATTAACACGCAACTTTTAATCTGTCGGGTTTTGTAGTTTTCTATTTAATTAATCATAAATCTGACACTACAAAAAGAGTAGAATGAAGTACAAAGTGACAAATCAGAAAGGAATCAAATCATAAAAAGAACCAAAACGGTGTCGTTTTAAGAACCCGTGACTTAATTTCCACTGAAGTCAAAGAGTCAAAGATGTTGTGTTAGAAGGAAATCTATGTCTTAATCTTGATAGTGAAGGTAAAGAAATTAAATAAATAAAACGTGATGGATTAATTTCGTTTCAATACATAATTCATGTCTTTTTTATTATTTTAATATTTTTGGTATTGCATTGAATAGATAACCTTTAATAAAATAGCAAAACTAGTTAAGACGTACACGGCATATAGTGTGTTCCTATTGATGTCTTGCTTAAAATAAATCCCCATTAATTTCATTTACGATAATGAAGCCAAGTTACCAAAAAAGCTATATATTTTAATATGGAAATAGTGATTATTGTTTAGCCAAAAAAAAAAAAGAGTTTCTGACGCAACACAAAGTATACATGAAAAGCGAAAACGAATTAATAAATGTAAAGGAACTCGTGAACAGAATTCCGTTACAAAAGTTTCGATATATGCGAAAGCCACCATATATTATATATCTATATATGCCAATTACATTAAAGTATACAAAGAGTTAATTTGAGATCTCATCAATTAAAATATTTGTTTCATATATATTTATCCAGAATTTATACACTAAATTGATTTTTTCATATATATGATAAACTAGATTTTGACCCAGCCTATTCACAGATAATAATTAATTATTTATTTTATTAATTTAAATTAGTTATATATATAATTTATCTCATATTTAAAATAATTTTCTTAAATTTTTTAATATTAATTACGAAAATAAAACAGATAATAAAATCAGATTATATAAATATACTTAAATTGTATCTATTTTGGATAAAATTATACATATGATAAATATTCAATTAAACTAAACTTTTGTTTTATATTTTGTTTGACTAATTTCTCAAAATTTATATTTTGTTTTATATTATATTTATATTTTATGATAAAATATATTGTAGGTTAAAATATTAAGGATTTACATATAATATAATATATAATGACAATTTTCATAAATATCATACTAAATGATATCTTAGATAATATTTATTTTAAAATGCTCTATATTAGCGTGGTATACTTATAAATAACACGTTAACATAAAGTTAATTTGTTAAAATAATTTTTAATTAATATATATATAGATATATATTACATAATTATGAGACAAGTTTTGGTCCAACTATTTTTGTTGATATTTGCTAAAAAAGGGTTAAAGATATGATAATGAATGGAAATATATTTACCTCGGGTGTGCTGCGAGGATAATGAATTGAACCGGAGAAGAGAAGTTTCCTCTGTCCATCGATAATCAAAGACCGTCCGTCGTACCTTACTCCTTTCTCACCACCGGCGACAGCGGTGGAGAAAACAAGAATTATTCCCAGAAAAATCCAACATGACCCGACCCGACCAGACACCATCTTCTTTCTCTTCTTCTTCTTCGATGTTATGATTACTGTTCGAACATGTGTGTGTCTATATATACACATTAAGCATGTGGGTGTATGCATTGAGGCATTATATAAATCGAAGACAAAATTGATGACTTGAAAACAAGTGTGAGTATAATATGTAGGCGTTGAATAAAGATTTCGAGAGCTATTTATATACAAAACGATTCAATCGCAATAATTGGGAAATCTTTTTATACTCTCTTGAGGTTATTTATGTATGTAAGCCTGGAAACTACAATATGCTTTTTTTTTGTTTTGAGATTACTAAAATGCCCTTTTAATTAAACTTTTTTTTGTTTTACATTTTTTGCCAATATTCCCGATGATGGTAACATTTCAACCACACTAGTTTTTGTTTTACTCAATCAACCCACAATAGTTCAAATTAGAAATTAAAGTTAAAAATTAAAATAATATCTTAAAATAAAATATTTTTTTAAAAATATATTCTAAATTTAATATTTTAAAATTAAAATTTCAAAAATAACATATATAATTACGTTAAAATATATATTTACTTTAAATAAATTATTCATAAACTTAAACACTATATTTAGGTTTTTTTTTCTAATTTAGAGTTTGATTTTTACTATTAATAAGAAGTTTTAATGTATTTTAATCTTATATTTGTAATATTAATGGAAATTTAAACTAGTGATGCTAATTTTAAAATAAAAACTTAAAATATGTTATTTTAGAGATTTGTCGTAAAAAGTTATTATGAGAATATTAAATATTACATTTCAAAAATTTGCAAATTAAAAATGTTTCTATTTCAAATATTTTGGATTTCTAGATGTTGAATAATTAATTAACTAAAAAATTGCATAAACCAAAGTAAATATGTATAAAGCTTTCTTTTATATAAACATTGTTAATATGAAGATTCGTTATGCTACTATAACTAAACAAAGAAATTCACATGAAGATAATAACAATGCATATAGCTCATTGCCTTTGACAACATTCAAAGTCCTACCAAAGTGGAAAGTGCATTGAGCCAAAAATGCTTCAGAGTTATACAGAAGCATGAACCATGTATTGATTTGATTTGTGGTTACCTTTAACATTAAACCTTGGCCATGCTATGTTCCTTAGCAATTACGGGTCTGTGTTGTTCCTTCCCCAAATAACTGTTGAAGAAACACTTCTTTTTTAAAATTATAACACTGTATATAGCAAACATCTTATGAAATAATATAATGGCTGTGTTAATGTAATGGTTCTACACATGGTTTGAAAAGCAGACAATGATTGGGATGTAGCGTATACTAGACAGAAGTTGTAACTTGAAGACAATACTTGCCTCAACACATACTTCACGTAAAGACAAAAGGGGTCTTAATGTGGGCCTAAAGTTATTCTTAAGGCCCATATATTGGGCTTGTACATTAGGCTTCTTTAGGTAAATGCATAGTTCATAAATATCTTTCTACCAAACCTTTTAACTTTGTCAAAGAAAGTAAAATTGCTGTCTCATGTGGAAGATTTATCCAAAGAAGAAAATGCATTAGTTACAGGACAAATTTTCCACAGCACACTTTTTATTTGCAGAAAAATTACAATAATTCTAGTAACTAAAAATTGGAGATATTATTTATAATAATTGTCGTTTTCGTGGGAATGTAAGTCGAAGACATTGTAATTTTCTTTTTAATCCCTAATATATTATCTGAGAAACTTTTTAATAAAATAATTTTATCATACTGACGTGTCAACAGTACAACGAATTTTAGATTAAATAGATAAGAGTTTAAATTACTAGAATAATTATAATATATAACACTGATATTAATTTGGTTATACAATAAATATATTTTATTCAACTAACCAAAAAATACTATTAAATTTGCAAAACCAATAATTTTTATTTCTTTAAAATTTTTAACGTTAATTTATAAATAATTTCAAATAAATATAAATAAATTTAAGTTATTGTATTAATCCTTAATATATTATTTGAGAAACATTTTAAGAAAATAATTTTACCATGATGAGTTATTAACAGAAATACTATACGAATGTATCATCATTACAGTAAATTTCATATAAATATATAAATAACTTTAACTTATTAGAATAATTACAATTATATCATTGTTATTAATTTGATTAGAGAATTAATATATTTTATTAAACTATTAAAATCATTAAAAAAAATATTTTTTTTAATTTATATATATATATAAATTAATATTAAAAGTAATTTTAAATAAAAGTTAAAATTATATAAATATTTTATTTATATTTACTAATACAATATAATTTACGAATATTTTTTCTCACGCATGTCATAGATATAAATATAATTTGTGGTATTAATTATGAACAGAAGATATATCTGTTTTGGAGCACAGTAATGATTTTGGCAGTCCACTCAGAAGTCGCAATATTTATATATTGACCAGAGAACAAGTTGCACACCAGCCACACCGAGAAGCATCCGATTGTATCCACAGAGGTTCGTGCGGATGACGTAAGCAATGACATCAAATGCTGTGTATGTCGACAATCCAATAATTCATTGCCACGTATACTATTTTAGCGGGCTGCGCAATCAACGTTGAAAAGAAAACGGTTGGTTTTGTCACACGTGTCAGATAACTACCCACGTGTGATTCATGAATCTCCTCTTTATAAAAGCTCCATGGTCTTTACTCTCCTCCTCGATTACAATCTTTGATAAAACAAGATCAAGTTTTTAAAATCGAATCTTATCCACAAGAAAAGAGAAACTTTCCGAAAATGAAGGCGGAGCTAAGTTTGCCGGCAGGATTCCGATTTCATCCGACGGACGAAGAGCTCGTCAAGTTCTATCTCTGCCGCAGATGCGCATCGGAGCCTATTTCCGTTCCGGTTATCGCAGAGATTGATCTTTACAAATTCAATCCATGGGAACTTCCAGGTAAAATTTCAATACCCACGAGATTGTTTTTGAATTCATTTCGCGTTAATTTTTTCGGTCGGTGGTTCTGTGATTGCCATTAATTCTGAAAAAAAATTCGAATTTTTCCAGAAATGGCTTTGTACGGAGAGAAAGAATGGTATTTCTTCTCACATCGAGACCGGAAATACCCAAACGGATCACGTCCGAATCGAGCAGCTGGAACTGGTTACTGGAAAGCGACTGGAGCTGATAAACCGATCGGTAAACCCAAGACATTAGGGATTAAGAAAGCACTCGTTTTCTACGCCGGAAAAGCTCCGAAAGGGATAAAAACCAATTGGATCATGCACGAGTATCGTCTCGCTAATGTTGATCGGTCTGCATCTATGAACAAGAAGAACAATTTGCGAGTAAGTTCTTGTAGTAATTTTTTTTTTTTGAATTTTGATTAAATTTTCGATATATGTGATGATGATTAAGGGTTTTTGATTGAAATTTGCAGCTTGATGATTGGGTTTTATGTCGGATTTACAATAAGAAGGGAACAATGGAAAAGTATTATCCGGCGGATGAGAAACCGACGGCGATGACTACTACCTCGGACTCGAAATGCTCAAGTCACGTGATTCAACCGGACGTCACGTGCTCCGATAACTGGGAGGTTCAGAGCGAGCCCAAATGGGTTAATCTCGACGACGCATTGAAGGCGTTTGACACGTCGATGTTTGGTTCAGTCGACTTATCTCGAAATGACGCTTTTGTCCCTCAGTTTCCGTACCAGTCCGATATCGCCACTTCGTTTCTGGACCCGCCGGATCAGAAACCGTTCTTGAATTGGAGTTTTGCTCCTCAGGGGTAAATTCGGAAAAAGTATAAAAATCGAAGCTTTCCAGACAGAGTATTCGGCCAGTGCGCCGGGGAAAAGAACTCGATGTCGGAACCCGGAAAGCATATTGAGTCATTCAACTACGGAGTTGGGGGATTCTTCAGTATCTGATGTTGGGTGGGGCAAATGGGTTTCCACCGGTGGATCTGACTCATCAGGAAGATTCAATTTTTGTTTTGTGATATCAAAACTTGTAGATACAAAGGAATCGTAAAAACAATAAGGACCGTAATAAAGCATATATACATTCATCATACTAAAGCATATATATATATATAATAAAGCTTATTTTTCCTTTGATGAAGCAATGTGCATTTTTCTCCAAGAGAAGAATACAAAAGATTTATGCAGAGAGAAAGAGTGCGAGGGACAGAACATGATGAAAAATTCAGGGGTTATTTTGAGAAGCACTCGAACGAGAAGCCCAAATACCAAACACAAGAAACCAGAAGATGAATAAGATTGCCCAGTAGCGTGCAGGACCATACCTTATTCTTGTGAGCACAACCTGTTTCAAGTTTTGTGAGTGTTTGGATTAGTGAAAAGTAGGAACCATGAACAATCTGTAGAATGAGATGTATTAGATAATTTACTTACGAATCTGAAGAAGATGACTACTGTTAAAGCACAGAGGCCACCAAGAAGGATGTGAAGTCCGCTCCTAGCTGTTTTCTGCACGAATGTAAAGAACCGTTAACCAATAAACCCTACTACTAATTAACCTGTCAGAGAGGCTTCAATACACGGATCAATGGCCTACCTTTCCAACACGAGGGGCAATGAGCCAGACCAGAGTAACTGTGAGTAAACCGGTAGCAAGTAGAATTCCGGTACCTTCCACAGCCCACGTAGTTGCACGGCTTTCCATGGGCAAGATATCAAAGTTCACAATACCTAAAGGTTGTTCAGACATAACTTGAGCAGCCGCAACAGAGCTATTATTATTGTTGTTGTTCAGAGAATGGGGACCAAACCATGATGATATCTCACTAAGTCGTTGCCTTCGAATGGCAGCAATTTCATCTGTATCTATGGTTGAATCTGTATTCATCGGTAACACATGGTTTGAATCTCCTCCATCAGCGGTTCTTTCTCTTAGTGCCGTGTAATCTCTCAAGGCAATGGCCACTTTGTTGAAATCAGCAGTTTTTATATTTTCTGCAGCATTGCCACAGATTTCGCACACGGTAGATCCATGGTTGAGAAACCATTTGAGTGCACAAGCGTAGTGTACCATAGCAAGCTCGTTTTTGCAAGAACATCCAAGCTCAAGCAATGCATCCTGATACGGCTGGATTCCCATTTCGATATCATTTGTGCAAATGAAAACTTCCCCATCAGGACTTGTTATTTCAATAAAGCCAGATTCGATCCCATTGCTTTTGGCGATGGAATTCTTCTGCTCAGCCTCTGTAGCTTGGCTGAAATTATCAGCGGTTTCTTTGGCATTGCTTTTACGAGCTTCTGGAACCGAAGGAGTAATCCCTAAAAACCCTAAGGCAGCATCTCCTCGTCTGTCAGATTCTGCAGTATGGCATACACGACAAATTGGCAGGCCCGAGTCAGTGTCTGTACTGTAACGCTCCCCAATTGGTAGTTCTTCGTTCTTGACGGGTGGAAAATCGTGATCATTGACTCCACAATTTGTTGTCTCCAACTGACTCTCTTTACCCATCAACCCAAGAAAGAAAAGTTCTGTTTCTTCACAAGACCACAAAAAAATCACGTAGATAAATTTATCCGTTCAACTCCTAGGAAATTCTACTATATAGACACTGAAAAGGCCTTCCAATAAAACAAAGGACCTCACGGTATCTAGTATTGTACTCTAAAATCACGTTGAAAGAGAAACAATCTGTCAGAGAGAGATGGCCTATTTTGCATTCTTTCAAAGGAGCCCCTGCAGTGAAAGCATGGTAAGATGTCATAAACATAAAGAGTGGAGTAAACTTATGGTACAAACAGATCACTTTGACAAAGACAGAAAGGGTAAATTCAAGAATGTAGAAAACACAAACGAAAGAACAAAAACAGATCCGAGCTTACATTCAAACATGTACAATACATAAACTAATGATGATGAAGCAGCTAAGTCCTGTCCAGTTTTAGTGATCAAGGTATCAGGCTTATAGTGTGTATGTGATACTTCAGTGAGAAGAATGTATCAATTTATAATCAGTTTGATCACAGATCCACCCAACCTTTCAGATATTAGAAGAGTCAAAACAAGTTGAGATCAATCAAAACAAAAGGAAAGTGAACAAAAGACATGACAAAATGATGTCTGAAACCAATAAATTTATTCTGCAGGTTGTAACTGAGCATGATAAATAGCAGCAAATCCAATGTTCCAAACAAAAGAAACCACTAATAAGTATATAAATATATCATTACATAAGCAGATTAACGCAGCCATTAGTCCAATTGGTTAACTTAAGCAGGTTAAGTAAGCAGTCATTACGCAACTTTTTAGCAGAAGCAGATTGAGCAGCCATTAGTTTTGGTTTTCAACAGAAGCAGATTAAGCAGCTATTGCTCCATTTTCGTTAAAAAGAAACAAAGTAAGCAGCCATTAATTTAAAAAATTTAAGCTCGCCATCAAATTTTCCACCATTGATTTTAATGGACAGAAACCCATGGAAAAGACAAAATCAGCAATTTTGTTCTCTCATGGACTCATGGGTCACCGACTAAAACAGAGAAACAAAAAACCAGGGCATTGAGATTTAAACGATCTGCAAAATGGGAGATCAAGCATGTGCAAATCTGAGCAGATTTCAACATTCTGTGTCAGTAAAATTCTAAGTAAAGGAAAGATTCGGGAAATGAATCTATAGGGTTTGGAGTAAGCAAACCTCCTCAAAATCTGGATTGAAATCGATTGATGTGCAAGCGAAAATTTAGAGATTTTCGAAAAACCAATCTGTATTCAACTCTGGGTTCCTCGAATTCTGGGAACTGGGTGTTGGAATTTTGTTTCTGGAAAATGCTCGTCTCAGAGCTAAGCATTCAGATTCAAAAGTTGTAGCCACTACACCAACCTTCACATGGTGCGGACTGCGGGGAGTTGAGTGGTTTTAGATTTATTTTTCACTATAAAACGTTTTTAAGAAGAAAAAAAAACTGTCCATATTTCCCATTAAACCCAATGAAAAAGATAATGATATATAGATTTTTGATTTAAAATATTATTTTGAATTTATGAGTATATTTAAAGATTTGGGGAAAAAATCTTGACTTCATGTAGAAGATATAACCGTTTTTCGAATAAATAATATAAGGCGTCGTAGTCAATATTTGTTTTTCTTTGACAAAGAAAATATTATTATGTTGACAAAAAGTCTATAAAATCTAGCAGAATTTAAAAAATAAAAAGTGTTAGAAATTATGTAAAATAATGAGTACATAATCAAAATAAAATCAATGCATACAAAGTAATATCGGGATAATATAAAATCAAATACATGTCTCGTTTTGGCTCTAATTTTTTCTTGGATTTTTGCTAGGACATATTATGTTCTTTGTGTAGCTATTTTCTTTCTTATAGGATGGATGGATGGATAGAAAGGAATGTTTTATTCATCAATTTTAAGAATGCATTCATGAGTACACAAAGATTTAATCAGATGTAATGAGGACACCTGAAAAAAACGACCAAGAACATTGGAAGGGCTAATGGTCATATCTTTCTTTCATTCTTTCAGTATCAGAAATGACAAAAAGGCGATTCAAGGGTGAAAAAGCTTTTCTCTTCTCCTTCATCTTTCTTCTGGTATTAACCTATAAATGATCACTGTGTGTATATATGTATATAACCAACCTCTTCAAAAAAATTTCTAGTTTAATACTTTCCGAAGCCAATCTCAGTGGCTTTCGTATGGGCACAACTATACAACAATGACACTCTTCAGAATCATCAAAGGGAAAAAAAAGCAAAACTCTCCGTACCCGGGCTTCTAGTGGGCAAGACCATATTGGAAGTTACTCGTTTTTGTTAGCAAAATTTGGTGAGAGGATTGATTGGTTTTAATTTTTATGAGAGGTGGAGAGCCATTTGTTGAAGAAGTATTTTCTTTTGAGATGCATTTATAACTCCTTTGCATTCTGCATCGAGTAAGACCTCGTTCATTATAGCCGCCGCATGACCTCGAGGTTCATCTGATGCTCTTCTTAGCATAAACACCTGCACACAAACAACCCCTTGTGGATCGAGTTTCTTCAGTTCCTACTTACAATTTTGACACAGAAGGAAATCATTGTACCTGCCCATGGTGAGTAATCTCCAAGCAGCCAGGTTGCTGAATAAACGGTTCTCCATCTATTTGGACAGGGAAAGGACTAGACACGTGTATTCTTATGACCTTTCCCTGTGCTAGCCTCCTCGCCTGAGAAAGACCAACCTGTAGTAGGCAAGTTAGTATCACACATTTTTACAGTTGTTTAATCAAATCTTACTGCTAAATAAAAGTTTTGCACGTTTTTAGCCAACTGTATCAGAAACAATAGTATGGAGCAATTCGACAAGAGTTTCCACCTGTAGTTTGCCAAGGTGCCATGCTCCACGGACACAAACAACCTCTAGTGTCTTGTCGTGCATTGACTGAGTGCTAAAATTATCATCATGTTCATAATCGTTTTGCCAAAGATCTACTCCACCCATATAGCTTCCAATGTTTAGTACTATTAGACCCTCTGAATCCTGATGGGAAAACAAAATTAAGTACATCAGTTTCTAGAGATATCATCCTCTATCTCAATTCTCACTTCCCAGAAAATCCAAGCATATTAGAAAACTAAATGTAGTTTTCACCTATGGGTTTTACCAAGCAGTCATCTTCAATTTTCAACTAACCTATTCTTAATAAGTAGGGCTTTTACTTTCCATATAAGCAAAGAACAAAAGACACAGCATTGAGGAAAGTGATATGGACAAATCCTACAAAACACACCACACAAAGAGGAGGGAAAGAAGGACTAATTTCATTTAAAATCAGATACCTTGGGAATTTCAATGTCTTTTCCATCAACTTCAAGCCAAACTTGCCATGGCAAATCCGCACATGCTCGATCCATGATATCCCTTGCACCTTCTTTAGCATATCGTAACTTATTTACAAACTGCATAACAAATAAAAAGAAAAATATATCAGCGTTTCTTTTATTGAAATAAGTTTGCTTATTGTGTTAAGCCGAAAGTCCTACACCACAAAAAATGACATGCAGCTTCATTTACTTTCTGGTGCTCAATATATCATCATATATGTTACAGGTAGGAAAACACAACTGCGTACCTGACTACAAAACTTCTCAGGTTTTTCCTGCCGCATCATATGAAACTCATATGCAACCTTGGCGTCGCAGCCAATACCTAAACAACGGGAATGTCAGCTATTGTTCAAGATCCATGGACCCATGACAGGGATCCAACATAGGTGCTTAAATAATGTACCTAAGTAATTCATCATAAACTTGTGGCCTTCTCTTGCTGGAAAATTTTCTGTACTCTCTTCTACAATCTTCACACTCCATCGATCCAACATTGTGACTGCCGCACGATCAATGTCTTGCAAAAATGCTCTTAAGCTTCCTTGTCCATCAACAATTGAAACACCTCTTCCCCACTGCAAAACTCTAGATAAATCATTTCCTGTGCCTAAAGGAAGAATAGCAACAGGTGGGGGGGATTCGAAATTGCGTTTCTCAATGGCATCAAGCACCCAAGCAACTGTTCCATCTCCCCCACACACCAAAACTCTAAAGTATTTCACTCTGCTACATAGGTCTAGACCTGCATCTGGCCCAAGGCAAGAGCCAAGCTCAAAGACCTGTAACTCAGCAAAGCAATTATCATTAGTGATATACCTAATAGATTCAATATGTTTTAAAAAAAATTTCTGACCGTCATTATCTACACAATCAGATAAAATTAGAAGACAGTACGAATTTCATATTTCAAGCCATCACTTGCTACTGAAAGACATTTTACAATATCTACAGTGGTTTTCTGACAAAACGAAGCTCAGTTGTTACCTGTGCTGGATTTAATAGCATATTAAGCCTCCTGTGAAGAAAAGGGCCGAGTTGACCTCCACTCTTAGCATTAATAAAGACCAAAAGCGGTCTTGCATCTGGGGGAAAATCAACCAAGGTATACTTCTTCATGAAATTAAAAGCAGCAGTTTTATTTCGTTTGGGCCCCCCTATGCCATTTTGCATTCCCTTACCATTAGGCATTTCCAAGACATTCTTTGAGCAATCTATGCTCCTACCTCTGCGTAGTTTCTTCACAACAAGTCCATTAACAACACATTTCACAGCACTGCTGGCTGCATCCTCCAACAGCTTACCACTAATAGATTGACCATTCCCATTTTTACCTCTATGGCGCTTTCTCCTCACCTGCCCTCGTATAGATGCTAACTCGTTTTTAATAGTACTCAAAACTCCATCTACACCATTTTCTTCACTGGATTTTACATGTACTGGAGAGAGGATTACCCTTCTGAGAGAGCCAAGGTCACAAGTGTCACCAGATTCCTTGGACATAATCATGTGACACTTTACATGTATGAGGCGCTGGCACCAAAGACAGTGCCACATTGGAGAAGATTCAATGAAAGGAATACCGCAAGGTTCATCACAATAGAAGCAAAAAGCAGACATGTCAGCATTATCATCCATGTTAACCCATCGCTCAGACCAGTGATGTCGGATACGGTCAGATCCAGCCTGGGCAACACATTTGCAGTCTTTTGCTGCAGAGCCTGAGCAATAAAAGTGAGCTGCTACACCGCATACAGAACATCGGTGGACAGGAATACTCAGTGATGCCTTGTTAGAAACATTTTGACCTGGAACAAGAGAGTAGAGACACACACAGCAGGTGGATGGCTGTGGACCATAACCATAATCATCCGTCCATTGATGATGAGAAAGTGGAACTCTCAGTCTTTTCCATACCTTCTTCTTCTCTCTAGCAGCAGCTTTAACCCAATTTATAGAAGTTTTTTTCTGCCATTTAAGAAATGTGTACACAAATGCCAGAAACCCAAAAGATCCAGTTAGAAGCCATCCGAATATAAATGGACTATCAGCACCGGAACTGATCAACCACTGAATAAGAGAGAACCCCACTTCCATCATTGCAAATCTAATGCATCATTTCCTATTTCACTTTTAGGCCAGCAAATACCTGGAAGAACACCATAAGACAAAAAACATCAATAAGAAGATATGGCCTTTGTAAACTTACACGAGACTGACAATATCAAGAACAATAAATGCAACATGGCTCAATAATTCCTTTTGATCGATTGTGCCAGATATAGCCAATTCTTATTATTCCCATACCAAATCCTGAACGATTGGAGAGTTACTGTGTTTCAAAGGCAAAACACATCTAATAACAATTCGAAAAAGCATGCCAATTCAATACCACATTGAATAGTCTAATCCAAAATTCGTCTAAGAAAACACCAAAACTAAAGAGCTCGAAAAAACACAACAATCAAATCAAGCACAATTGTAGAAAAATATGAGACAGAAACAGTTCATCAAGGTAATCGAGAAATCTAACCGGAAAAAAAAAGTAAGAAAAAAATTCCAGATCTGACACGAATCAAAACCGATGAGTTAATTCAAAATCCGTACCAGGTGGAAAATAAGAGAGAATCGGATCGAAATTCACGACGGAGATCGGCAAGATAAAATTAACACACTAGATTCTCCGAGCACCAGTAGAAATCTCCAATTCCTTTTTCTCCTCGAAGCCAACGAGAAGGAGAGAGAGGAAAGTTTTTATAACGAAGGGTGAAAAGCAAAAGGCGGGATTTAGGCAATACGCAATAAACGCGCCTTTCCTCGAGCGACTAGTCCGCTCTTTCTCTCTCGTGCTTGCCACGGGTTAGTCGGCGTTGGCTTCTTATTAGAATTTAACGAGTTCTCCCTCAAATCCTTGTGACGTCACTTGCAAGAAAAAGAACCAATCGCATTACTTACTTTTGACTTTCTATATAAATATAATACGCCACATGTCCTAGTCAAACACAAAAACAAATTTTAATTTTGACGCTAGAAAGTCAATATTTAGTCATTTTATATATCTTTCTTATTAAATTGATAACCATGGATCATTAATGGAGGGATCGAGAGAGACCATACTTTGTGTTTAACGAGAGATGAAGTTGTAGAACATACGGAAAAACAGGTCGATGAAATATTGCAAGAAAATGCAACCGGCACTCTCCAGCGTTATTTAAAGACCGGTGGAAACAGAAGGAGCCTTGTCTACGTATACTTTCGACGAACTTTGTAGTTTCAAGCGTAAGTTATCCACTCCGACAAACAGTATTGGTAAATACTTTTATCAATTCATCAGTAATTCAAAAAAAAAATTCTTTTTTTTTACATTATATCACAACGTATCCATACAATAAACTAATATATTCGTACGAAAATTTAACACTATCATACAAAAGACGGATTCGAACCAATTAACCTAACCTAATATCTTTGGAAGTGCTGCAATCAATATACCATTTATTCCTTCCAATTAATTCAAGATTTTATATTAGAAGATTGATGAAATCAATCCAAATCCAATATTGCATAATATGAAAATCAGCAAAGGATATACAAAATTATTAATATACATCGATATTTTACATTAAAAAAATTAGTATTATCTTTAGTGTACTATTTTAATATTAATTTAGAAAACTAGAACTTTTAATTCTATATAAACCAATGTATTATATAACTTTCTTTTTATAAAAAATCTAATAATAATTTTTTCTTTTTATAAAAATTTAATTCTATATAAACCAATGTATTGTATTTTAACTCTTATCAATTTATCAGTTTATAACATATGATGTGATTCTACTGCATCTCCAGTGGGAGAGCTAAGTGATTTAACATGAAACTTGCAAATCTATGTTTTTAATGATTCTTTTGCTCTTTCAATATCTTTTGTCTGTTTTTTTTTCTCTTCTTCTTATATACTTTGTAGACTAGTTCTCGTCTTGTTCTTGATCCTTATTACACAAATAATTTCTTTGTACTAACTTAACCCGCCCTTTGTTGGGAAATTTAACAGCACCTTGACGTTTAGAGGTTTGCCACCAATTCATTTTCCTGACATGGCTCTGCGACTTGTGCTTTTGCTTCTTTGAGTTTCTTCTATGTCTCATCAATCCTTCCACTAACGCTTGAAATTGTCCACCTTTGTCTTTATCTGTTGTCAGATCTCTGGATTCTACTTTCCTCCGTCTCTCAACTGATTTCTCTTTCTTTTTCTGGTGAAATGTCTTCTGCAAATGCTTCCAAGCTGATGTCTTTGTCCTACGGCTTTCCTCCTTGTTATGGTGATGGTGGTGGTGGTGGTGGTGGTGATGGTGGTGAAACACCTGTCCTAGCTTGTCCTTGAATCTTCTAAACCGCCCAATCACCCTTTTCCTCTGTCTTCCAAAATCGCTTGATCTGTCTCTCCTTTTACGTGGAGGAGAAGCGCTGACATCACTCTGTGGTGGATATGATGAGTCTGACTCGGTCACACTCTCTCCCTGAGTTTCCCAGCTTGAGCCAGAGGTTGATTCTATTTCCCCAGAGGCTTCTTCTGATTCTTGCTCTGTAGAAACTAGTTCTTCGCCTTCTGAGCTTGTCCCAGATCGCGTGTTTCCACTCTCTTTATCAATCGAATCTTCGTCCCAAGTCTCGGTTCCTTGGTCCAACAGAGTGGGTTTCATATTCATCGTTCTCTTACTTGGACTTGGCTTCTTGAAACCAACGGATCTCACAGGACGAGGCGGTAATGGCGCTGGACGTGTCATGATCCGAACAAACTGATCATTCGGAGAACAGCTTCCCTGAGACTGAGGTAATAAATTTCGATCATCACGGCTTTGGATCACCTCTGTAGCATTATTCACACTTCTCAAGCTAGGTGCTATATTCGAAGTTCTTGGAGTCGGACTCATTTGCATGTAATTGCTCTTTAAACCAGGCATATAAGCTTGATACTTTTGTCTATGTTGTGTCAACGCTTTCTCGCATAACCTTGTTCTATCATCATGAGTGTCCACACGACTGGAACAAAAACGAAAAGCAGAAAGCTGTGTTTCGATTCGTTCGATTGAATCAACCACTTCCTCTGCTAAACTAGCCTTACTAGGCAATTTTATGATACCCCGTGAGAATGAGTCCTTAATTGAGTTGTTTTTACTCGGTGTAGAAACCTTCTCCGGCAAAAACAACTGTACTTGTGCAAGTATCTGAAACCAAATTTATGATTCAGATGCAGAAACACGAAAACAACAGCGATGTAAGTTGAACCATAGATTTAGATACGAACCTTGGATTGTCTAGCCAGAAGTTCCTCTGTCGCAGAATCGAGCAAGCGCTTTAGTAGAAACTCTGTATTCTCATCTAACTGCGAATTTCAATGCTCCTAATTTCAGATTACTCGATATATACATGATATTCATGAGGTTGAAGACGAGGATAGAAAATAAATTAAACTCACCAGAAACGCTTCGGGTATAGATTCGTTGTTCGCATTTGATTGGAGAAGACCGTATAATCTTCTCAGTGACTGAAGATCGCACTCTACGTTACGAGGATCCATCAAGTCAAGAGTTACTCAGAATCGAAGAAGAAGAAGTTAGAGATGCGTCGATAGGAATACAACGAAATAACTGTTTGCCGTTTTTTATTTAGATTAAATCGACGAGCGTATTGATGTTTTGTGTCGGCTAAAACGACGCTGTTTTGCGTAATTACGTAGTCTTGTCAAAAAGAGAAAAACAAACGACTTTTTTACATTTTATTAGTAAATTGCAAAATCCTTATTAACTTTTTGAAATTCTAATATACGCCCCAAGTTTATCGAAATGTTAATCGCACCCCCAATAACGAATCGATATACGTCACATCTATATTCTCTCTCTCATGAAAATTAAAAAGTAATAATTCAGTCACAATTTGGGAAGTAGACGTGTTTATGTAATGATCAATGGTATGTACAACCTCCAAAAAGATTGTTTCCAGTTACGTGTAATAGCATTTCAACTTGATGAGTCTTTTAATATTGAGCAAACCCTGATTTAACACAATAACATGAATCATATATAAGAAGAAACCCTAGATGGGCCAATGAGCTTCAGAAACATATGTATGCATGAGTCCATGACAAACATATTCTCATGAGAAGTGATGTAAAACGTAATTTTGAAAGAAATGCGATAAGTAGGTTGGGAGGAATGAAGCCTGGTCCGAGAATCATTTAGAATTGTGTGTTTGGTTAAAGAATTATTCTTAATGACCTCGAGCCAGACAACATTCCTCTAAACCCTAAATCGCTTCATTGTAAGAAGGCAAGAAAGTGTTCAACTGTGAATAGAAGAAGAAGAAGAAGAAACAAAGAAGTGGAAAGAAGCATGTGACAGGGCAAGAGACCCTCGTAGTTTCTACTATTTATAGAGACAGCAAAAGATCTAAACCCTAGATTTTTCTTTTGAATTTTCTTACATAGATTTGGTAATTTTGGTTTAATGTTTATTGATTAATTTTGGTTATTCTCTTTATATGGTGTGTATAGGGTTACCTAAAATAGAATTATATAGTGAAGTCCAGTGTGGTAAAATCCGACATGCTCCAAGTTAGTACATTCAAAGTTCAAACCCTTTTCATGTCTTAAATCATTTTCCTTTGAATTTTTTTTATCCAGAATTCTCATTAACTGTTTTTTGAAATATATTTAATAACCGTCATTTCCAATGCCAACAGCAATCTTCCTCTTATTTAAATTCCCTGTCAAGTCCCTAAAACTATATATATCTGCAAATATTGTAATATATATATATCAACATCAAGGGTTGAGTGTTTATATGGACTGTACGAAGTAATTAGAATCGCATAGTTAGAACATTGATCTTCACTACAAAGCTATAATATCAAACTTTATCACTTCGAGTGTATAAAACTCAATTGTGAAAGCATATATATACATACATACTGGTCTTATGTCTAGTGTATTGAATGCAATACAAGTACCTTCGTCTCGATTTATTATTACCTTATTATTACTTTTGGCTCCACGTCAACGACTTACTAGTTTTTTTTGTCTTTTTTTAGTTATAGAGTAAAGTGGCTGTATGCTTTTACATTTCTGAGGTCGTTTGACCAATTATATAATGGTCCAGAAATGTTTGACAATATTATAGGTTTTCGTTACTGACCAAATTTTGTTTGAATCTGAAAAATTAAAAAGCTGAATCATATTTAACCTTTCTTCCATTATGCAAAATCAATTATCATAACAAACAAGAACTTTTTTTGTTAAAAGAAAAAGAATATTTTCGATTCTACCATTTTAATATCCATAATGTGGGTTTAGAACATATTAACTGCTCTGAAAACGACAAATCACTGGTTTTGTCTTCACATCGGTCCGTGCCAAAATTTCCTCATTTAGATTACTTTTCATCTCAATTTAACTAACTGTGATTTTTTTTTTAAAAAAGTTGTACCATTTTACTTGACTATCTTATTTACGCATCATCATAATTTCCATTCAAGAATATTTATTTTTTGTACTGTGATTTTGAAATATATTTTGTATATTTTTAGGTGCTCTCGTGGCTTATATTGGTACGTTAACTTTACATATATTTACGTATTTCGATGTTGTAAATTTTGTTTTCTCTTGGGTGAAGTTTCAAGTTTGGGTTATTTAAGGTGCATCTGAAAGGTTCAAGAGAAATACCGGAAGAACACGTCACACCAAATCAAAGAGATAGAAAAGGAAAATGAAGATCTGGATCGTCCATTTTCTAGTTGAATCGAATGGTGGAGAACAAAGTTACCTGGGAACCGGACATGTCCCGTGTCAGCGGAAACCAAGCACCAATAACCGAGAAAAACAGCCCGGTTTACGAGGGAGAAAGAGAGAAGGACTCTTTTTCACTGACTGCTTACGTCTGTCTCCGGTCCCATTTATATCTTTCTTTAATAAACGCACACAAAGTACAACATTACAAATTAACCCATTTTGTTAAAAGAAAACAAAACAAAATGGATCTAACGTTTAAGAACAAGTCCTAATTTATGAAAGTTATGTTGTTATGAATCTGAATTCTGAGAGATAGAATATTTGTTTTTGTGCTGTCACTATATAGTATCCCTCCCAACAAAATCACTAGACTAACATATTCCGTGAGATATGATTAGTGAGAAAATACCTTTTATTCACTATACAAAACATAAGATTAGCCAAACACGTTTAGTTGTTTCTTATTAGTTTGTAGCTTATGTATCTAGCAATGTGTCATATTCTGGGGAAAATATGCAATTACAAAAGTTAAAAGAGAAAAATGAAAACCAACCAATATTTAAAGACTGATCTAAAACGATTATAGTTTCTAAACGACGACGTAACATTACAAACTGTACTAACCTTATCCATAACAGCCATCATAAAATTATCATCATTGTCATTTTATCATACCACAATAACCAATTCATATATACAAAACCTATATAGATGTATGTTATGTTACATTATGTGATCTATTACACAAATCGAGGTTCTGTTTTTCTTCGTTTTTCCAGCTGTTTCATTACAATTATGCAGCTCTAATGCTTTATAGGTTTTTATGTTCTGTAATGCAGGTTTTGCTTTCAAAGACCTGCTACTAATTATCTCATTCATCTTGCTGAGGATAATCTGATAGATTCTTGATCAAAGGTGGATTCTTCTTCATCCCAAGTAGCCGGTAAAGTTGGAAGCAACAATGCTTCTTTGTTCCTAATTTCTTCAAGATGTTCCCACTCAGTCCATTTCTCAGCCAAACCACCAGTCCCTTGAAGCATCTTAACCACGTCAGACATAACTGGTCTATCTTCTGGTGAGCCTTGTGTGCAGAGAAGAGCCACTTGAACTATGGTTTCAACTTCTTTGGAGTCATAGGTGGTCAAATTGCTATCAACAATGTCTCTAATTCTCTGATCTCTCAATAGCTTCTTTATCTGTTTCACACACATCCAACATTAGTTTCAGTTTCTTCACAGAGAAGAAAGCTTACAATAGAATTCATGTCTTACATGATCAAGCAAGAGAACATTTTCTTCTTCTTCCAATCGTGAAAAATCGATTGCGCGCTGACCAGTAACAAGTTCAAGAAGTGTTATACCGTAACCAAAAACATCAGTTTTCTCTGATGATTTTCCTGTGCAGAGATACTCTGGAGCAATGTGACCCATTGTACCTCGGACTTGAGTTGTGACATGAGTCAGCGATGTGTCCACAAGCTTAGCTAGACCGAAATCTCCTAAAACAGGCTCAAAATTGTTGTCTAAAAGTATGTTTGCAGCTTTGAGATCACGGTGTATGATCTTTGGGTTACATTGTTCATGTAGATATTCTAAACCGCGAGCTGACCCGAAAGCCACACGTTTCCTCGTTGGCCAGTCCAAGCCTTCCTCTCCTGCTTTCAAATCTACAAGGTACAAAAATGCTCTTTTAACAAATAACGCAATCTTAAGTCATTGAAGAGTAAAGATAAGCTCTATGCTTAAATACCTCTTAGTCGATATGCGACACTAAGGTTCTCCATGTATGGATAAACAAGGATTCTCTCAGAGGATGTTGTGCAGAAACCAATAAGGCGTAAGAGATTCCTATGAACAGCAACGCTTATGAGCTGAATCTCTCTTTGAAACGCAGCTTCTCCTCCAGGACTGAAGTAATCCGCAAGGCGTTTCACAGCAACTTTTGTTTTGTCTGGAAGCAAACCTCTGTAGACTTTTCCAAAACCTCCTTGTCCTATCAAATTGCTTTCGTTGAATCGATCTGTTGCGAGCTGGATTTCACGCAAAGAGAATCTTTTTAGCTGTCCAAAGGATATCTTCCTGTCATCTTCACCTGAATTTTCCAAGGAAAAGTATTTTGGTTTAAAGCCATTAAGTGACTCAATAATATCTTTGATTATAAACATATGTACCAGCTACATCGAAAAAGATGTCGTATTTGGTTCTACGGAGGCGATGATGATGGTACATAACCATAGCTCCAAGAAATAAAATCATAGTAGCAACACAACTTGCAGTTAAAGTGATGTCTCTTAGCTTCTTTCTGGAGGATGTAACTGCACTTAAAGATACTATGTTAAGTCTGTTCTGTTAGTATGTGATTGATTAAGATGAAATAATAAAGAACCTGGAAGACGAGAACTCGAAGAACAAGGCTGATTCAAGCTTTTACCACATATAAGATGAGTTCCTGTAAAACTGAAGAAATCACAAAAGGTGATTATAGTATTGAGAAGTTAATGTGACCTTAAATAAATTCATGAGGAAAAGAGATTTTACTCGAATGTTGGGATTGAGAAGAATTGTGTTGGGATGCTTCCTGTTAAATTATTGTATGAGAGATCCCTGTTAAATCAAATTTCTTTGTTTGATTCAAGCCAAAATATCTCATAACTTCACATTTCAAAGATGGTTTATAAGAGAGTTTCATGTGGACTTACAAGTGCTTTAGATTTGAGAGCTGAATCCAACTCGTGGGTATTGAGCCGCTGAAACTGTTCATCGATAGGTTTAAAGTCTGTAGATTAACCATTTTCCCAAGATAATCTGGTAAAGCACCAGACAGACTATTGTTCTGCAACTCTCTGCAGAGAAGTTATCAAAGAAAACAATACAATGATTAGTGGAACCTATAGAGAATGTTGTAATTTAAATGGTTTGTGATGATCTTACAAGGTAACCAAGAACTTCAGTTTTGTAATGGCAGGAGAGAGTGTTCCTGTGAATCCCTTCGAGGCAAGACTTCTGAAGATTGATACAAAATGGTTTCAGAAACATCGAAAACTAAAAGTTGAGAAGATCTCTGTTAGAGGACTTACAGAGCCACAACACTCTGGTCTCTGCAGGTGACATAATACCAACTAAAGCAAGGGCTCACGAATTCACGTGCCCATCTAAGACGATTGCTCGAATCTTTAAGTGAGCCTCTGAGCTGCAACAAAGCTCCTCCTAGCAGATGAACAATATGTAAACCAGTTGTTACCATAAGATCATTTATTCATAAAAAGAATTATAGATATATACCTTCAATATCTGGTTGAGTTGATGAAGAAATGATCCCCACTAAAGCTAAAGCCATGAAGCATTGTAAGATCAATTTCTGACTGTTCCATCTAACGAAATCTCTTTGAATGAATCTTGTTCGAGTTCTTCTGTTCCCTGCAGCTTTTAAGAGTTGTTATATTTATGACTCTGCTCCAAAAGTTTTTTCTTTCTGAAAAATCTATAGTCTAAACATAGTGATCGATGGAGAAAGTTTAATTCTTGTACAATAAACACATAACCCTTATGATCATACACCTATGAGCAAACTATGTTAACTAAACAACCATTTGCAAGCAAATAAAAGAAAAACAAAAAACCTTTCTGTGTTTCACCTAAATATGTACCAAATATTTTGTAACTTGAAACAAAAGGAAGAAATAAAGTTTAATATATTACATAAAATGACAAACAACAAGAAGCCTATTTAGTATATACTCGAGAAAATAGACATTAAAGTGTAAGAAAAAGCAAAGCTTTAGTACCTGATTGAGCCATAGAGAAGTTGAAACACTCTAAAGATGAGAACAAAAACATGGGTTGGGAAGAGAAATGGAGGATTTGTGTAGTAATAATGAAGCTAAAAAAATCATCAAAAGAAGAAGATGAGTCTATTAGAAGTTAGTGCCTTTAATGGACCCACAAAAGGTATTTTTAATGTCTTTTATCTCTCTGATTTAAAGAAGAAGAAGGAGAAGAAATGCTGCTTTGAGGGAAAAGAGAATCCCACTAAGTTGAAACATCTTTGATTTCTTAATTTGGTGGTGTGTTTGTTTCTTTTTCTTGCTTCTTTATTTTGGGTGAACTCTTTTCCCAAGTGTGGGACTTCATTGTGAATGAGACTAAAAGGTTAAATGAATGAACCTACAAAGCTAATGGTTTAATTAAGAACCTTAATTATGTTTGGGAAAATAGCATCTGAATTAAGAATAAAAGACAGAAGCATGTGTAAGAAGGTTCCACTTGTTTAGATTATATTCCACTATTTCTGGACGATAGCAATGCAAAAGAGCATTTTTGTACATGTTGTTCCCATCATTTTCTGACCTTCAAAATGAGAGAAACAAAGATTATACCCAAACTAAGTTATATAAAGGAAAATTAGGTTTAGAGAAAAGAAGAGAAAACATAACGTGAAGAAGAAGCAGAGTAAGAATATATAAACAATACAATATTACTTGAATATGTTCTTATGCTGATATGCTCATCTCTTTATATATTGTCATACGATTCTTCACCTTATTGTGACTTTGTTCCATCTGCAAAAGATCTGATGATCATCGCAATCTAAATTTAAAAAGTGTAATTTTATCTACATTCACAAATAAATACAAATACAAAATACTTTTTCTATTTTATTTCTAAACATAAAATTGAGTTAAGGTTAGTGAAAAATTGAGAACGAATAAGAAATATAAAAATTAACATGATAACACATATTACACCTTTATTAAATATACCATGGCCTTCGTTTATTCTAGGCCTGAAACTCGAACCGGCCGAACCGAAAATTTCAGTTTTTGGTTTTACTTTAAATATATGTAGTAAACCGAAAAATGAACCAAATTAACCCGAATTAGACCAAAAAACCGAAATACACATCACTAAACCGATTAAATATAAATTTTATGTCATTAAACCGAAAATCTACTTCTAATTCGGTTTAATTCGTATCATTTTTATTTTCTAAAAACTGAACCGATTAAACCGATAAAATAATCGAACCGAACCGAAATATTTTTATTTTTTTCGGTCGACTTTTTTCAAAACCGAATTATCTGAAACCCAAAAAATCCGATCCGATTAACCCGAAAAAACCGATCCGATTAACCCGAAAAAACCGAAAATCCAAACTTAGTTTATTCTGTTATTTAGCTATATATTATGATATCTTCATATTTTGATATCTCAATTTTTTATAATTTTATTTAAAGATATAATATTTAGACTAATACCTTAAAATAACATCATTTTAAGTTTATCTTCCAAATTTAGTACCCTAAAAATAAAATTACAAAAATAGTACAAATTATTATATAAAAATAATGATTTACCTTAAATAAGCTATATATAAAATTAAAACATAATGTTTGGGTTTAATTATTTTAGTATTAAATTTGTGCTATTTTTAGAAATTTAAATTATTAGTGCTATATTTGGAATTAAAATTTGAAATAGTGCTATTTTAGTCGATTGCCTTAATATTTAATTATTTTAATCTTAAAAATTAGTTTTGCGAAAACATAGTTTCAATTTTTCGTTTATCAAATAAAACTTTATTTTTTGCTGATTTAAATCTCAAAACTGAGTGCTAAAATATTTTTTTTCCCATTTATGAGAAAGTGAGGAAAAGAATTTCGAGAAGAACACTACACGGAGTCCAAAAGAGTATTCTATTTTACAAAACACCCCTTTATAATTTGTTTGTAAGATACACGTGTCTCGAAATATGGCAGGGGTATAATAGAGAAAGTAAGGAAAAATTCGCGTTGGCCTTTAGGGTTTGGTTAAAATTTTCCAGTCCTAAAATCCTGCGCTATTTTTTCTTCTAATTTTTCACTTAAACTCGACGATCGTTTCTTCTTGCTCAGTCGTCAAGTAGCGAATCGAAAGTGAGAGTAAGATATGAATGGAGTGGAGAGAGTGGACTTGGAGGAGGAGGAGGAGGAGGAGAAGGAGTGCGAGGACTGGTGCTTCGTCTGCAAAGATGGCGGAAGCCTAATGCTCTGCGACTACAAGTGATTCTCTCTCTCTTCCTCTGTACACTCGCCTTTTATTTCGGATATTTTCATGCCTCGTTAATGGATTTAGTGAAACTCCGATGAAGGAAACAAAATGTGCTGCTGTTCCGGTAGAGGATTAAGTTTTTTTTTCTTTTGCATGTTCGTGATTTCTGCTGATGAAGGGTGTTTACGTCTTTAAGGGTTGATTATTATATAATTAGGATTCATCAATTTCAAGGCGGGGTAAAACTAGTTGTATTATATTGTACTACAATATTTAATTAAGGGGAGAAAGGATTTCGTTCTATCGTTCTAAAGATTTTACAGAAAGTTGTTCTTCTTCAACGAAGTTTCTTTGTTCATTAAATTGATGATTGGATTTAACTTAAGTCAGTAATTTCTATGCACAAAGGGATAGACAACAGTTTCTGCACTCTGATGATTCTTTTAAATTCATGTAGTCGAACTAGAGTCATTTTGCAAATCTGTAATGAAAATGTATAAAGATGTTTCTTTCTTTTTCGCTGTTGAAAAAATGGAAAGCATTGTCTCTCGACCACGAAACAGGATAGCAAACTTTTTACTCTCCACAATCCACAGTAATGTCAATTTTACTCTTTTTTTAATCTAATATTTTGCAGCAGATTGATAATCTGAGATCTGCATGCAAATCAACAATTTAGTTATAAATACCGTCAAGATGAATACTAAAGCATTATGTGTTGTGACAATTGACAAATAGTTTAAATGTATGCATCTCCCTCATTGTGATTGCTTATTTCAGGGACTGTCCAAAAGTTTATCATGCTTCTTGTGTTGAAAAGGATATCTCAGTAAGAAAGAATGAAGATTCGTTGATCTGTAGTAAGTGCTAAATCTTCTCTATACAAATTATATTTTTATTAATATTATGATCATTTTGAAGTAGCATGCTTCTTTCAATTGTGACTTAGCTTCCGTCACCGGTCTCCTCTAACTTATGGCTTTATGTCTGAAAATGGGAGACATTGGAGAGAATATTGTTTGCAGTTTGTGGATTGCTTGATCTTTTCCACGTATTTAGTTGTGACAAGTAGAACCCGTTAGCAGTTAACAAGAATAGATTCTTTTTTCAGCCTGCAGAAGCCATTGACAACTCAAAATACAATTGTTGGATCATTTTTCAGTCACTTAGCGTACAAAGTCTATAAATTCAAAAAAAAATTTCTTTTTGCTGGGTTCTTGGGTCGGTTAAAATTTCTGGAAACACAGTAGGGTAACATTATATTTGCAGTCAGAAGGCTACTGTATCCTTCGCTCTTGCTTTCTGGAGGGATTAATGTTATTTTGTAATTTCAATTTTCAGAATGGCAGATTAATGTTATTTTGTAATTTCAATTTTTCAGAGTGGCACAGTTGCTACTTGTGTAGCAAGAGGCCAAAGCTGTGCTGTCTTTGTTGCCCAAATGCTGTATGTAATGGCTGTGTTACTCGTGCTGAGTTCATTCACCTTAAAGAGAATAAAGGGTTATGCAGTCAATGCCAAGAGTATGTATTTGCTTTAGAAGAGATTCAAGAATATGATGCCGCTGGGGTATGTTTCAAACTGCCATAACCATAATAATACAATGTCCTATTGTTTCCTTTCTACTCATGTTTTGGATAGTAGTCTCTAATCTTTAACTTTTGGTAGCCATGCGTTGCAGAAAACCTAGGTGTTTAGGATTTGTAGAAATCTGTGTAAAAGGGAATTATAGGCATAGGAAACAAACATGAGCTTCAGTTTGGAAGAATCCAAGTGACACAACTTAAATAAAACTTGAATTAGAAGACTTGAGAGATGAATCCACCACACCTTTTGTAGGTTTTTAATGAACTGAATGAAATAATTCATAATAATTAGCAAGCGTTAGAATTTATAGTGTACTACTTTTTTCAATTATTTTTATTTTAAAAATTGATGCACAAATATGATCTATATGTATATGTTTATTTTTTAAGAACCAAGACTTTCTTGCGGCATTTAAAATGTTATCTTCTCTGCTTAACATTTCTTTACTGGTTAGCAGGATAAGATTGACTTGACAGATCGGAATACATATGAGTGTCTGTTTCTAGAGTATTGGGAAATTGTAAAAAATCAAGAAGGTATAACTTTTGACGATGTCCGCGATTCTCAGTCACGGAAGAAAGGTGTTAAGTTAAGTTACAAAGATGATCCCAATTTTTCCCTCGATGATGTCCACTCTTCAAAGTCACGAAAGAAAGACATCAAGCGTAAGAATAAAGATGATCAAAAAATTTCATCAAAGAGCCATGCAGTTGAGGATGCAGAAGATTATAAAATGACGGACAAAACAAAGATAATGGAGTTTATAAACTGGGGTTCGAAGCCCCTCATTGATTTCCTAACATCCATAGGGGAAGATACTAGAGACGCAATGTCACAACATACTGTGGAGTCAGTTATTCGGAGGTACATTCGTCAGAAAAACCTGCTTGATCGTGAAAAGAAGAAGAAAGTTCATTGTGATGAGAAGCTGTATTCTATCTTCAGGAGGAAGTATGTGAATCAACGGAGGATTTATAAACTTTTAGATGCTCACCTCAAAGAGAATCTGGAGCCGTTTGAGTATATCACACCTTTGGAACATGGCTTCAGTGAAAAGAATGAAACGTTTTTAGTACCGTGCAAGAAGCAGAAAACAGAAATGTCAGATGTGAGAATTTGTGAAAAAGAAGTGAAACCTAAAATGCAGCCAACTGGTTTCGCCATGATCAATGAAGACAATATAAAGCATGCTTATTTACGGAAGAGCTTAGTCATAGAGTTATTGAAGCGGAATGAAGGCTTTGAGGATAAAGTGATGGGAAGCTTTGTGAAAGTGAAGAATGGCCCTAGGGACCGTATGGCGTACCAGATCTTGCAGGTTACAGGTATCCTGGAGTTGTGGTTAGTATTGTCTGTTTTCTGTAGTAGGTTTGTGCTGGGTTTTTTTCCTTTCCTATCTTCTAGATTTTAGACAATTTTTGGCTGTTTTTTTTCTCAGTTGTTACATTGCAGCCTATTGACATTATAATACTGCCAAATTGCCATATCTAATCTCTGATTTTGTCATCCATGTCGTGATCACTGCATCACACTCACTATCACCTTATCATTTTTCCGTATTTGTAGGCATTAAAAAAGCTGATGACCATACTGAGGGCGTGCTTCTTTGTGTTGCTGGTATGACAAGTGATGTTTGCATTTCCAAGTTGGATGATTCTGACATAAGCAAGGTGAATGATGTCTTAATAAACTTAGTTCATATATTATCATTTTATTTCCTTCAATTTGATTTTGCTCTCTTCGGCGTTTGTGGAAAAATATATGACAATTCTGTTGTATTCACTGAGAAAGTGTCTAGATGCCACTTTCTATTATTACTATGTCAATGATGTGTTCTGGTATGCGTGGGTAGAATGTTTTAAAAAACTTCCTTTGTTTTTACTTCCTAAAAAAGCTAAAACCACAACTTGCCTCTTCAGGAAGAGATTGAAGATTTGAAGCAAAAAGTGATGAGCGGCCTTGTGAGACAGCCAACTGTTGTAAGTCTTTAGCGCATTCTAGAGTTCTGTATATAACAAAGGTTATGATTCTCTGTCTGGAATATATCTATATTACTTCTACTTATTTAGATGAAGAACTGTATTTGTTTCTAATAGGTTGAGATGGAGCAGAAAGCTAAGGCTCTCCATGAGGATATAACGAAACATGTGAGTAGCTCTGAAATCACTTAAGTTAAAATAATTCATGATCATTTTGCGAGAGAGAGCGTAAACACATTTGATGATTTGGTGCTGCATCTCACATTTCTTGTGTGGGATACTTGGAAGTGGATTGCAAGGCAGCTTATCATTCTGCAGAAACGCATCAACTATGCTAATGAGAAAGGATGGAGAAAGGAATATCCTTTTGAATTTAAAATCATCTTCAAACACATTTCCATATTTTCATATGATAGTTACATTTGAAACACCTTAACTCTTTCCTTTTGCGGGACTATTCTACATTAGACGAGTATTTAGAGCAGAGAGAACGCCTCCAAAAATCTTCAGAGCAGGAGAGATTACTAAGAGAAACTCCACAGATCACCGAAGAGCTCATCGAACCCGATGCATCCTCAGATAGTAAACAAGGGAATATCAGCGGTTTGTCTCAGGAGGTCGTAATCGACTGACTGATATTTAAGAGGAAGAAGGTTGTATTTATTCTTGTATATTTGTATTTTGTGCTGGTTAGGAAATTAAAATGCTTCTCTTCCATTAGAACTTATATCTAAAAGCTCTTGTTTTGGTCAGAATTGAACTGATTTAGGCTGCTTATGTGTTCATATATGTAATATGCAAGTGACATGACATGTCTTTGCTTGGAATCAAAGTCTTTAACTGTTTTGCTACTATTACTATTGTTTACCAATTTAGTTCAGTGTCCGTTTTTAATTTAAAAACCGGCCATCATAAACCAGATTAAAAATGACATGAAATAAGCACGCGTCTCATCATCCTCGATAAAGCCAAATCGACGGACGGAAAGAGTTCTTTCGCGTTGGCGGCGGATGAAAAGGCGGCGGGTCACTAGCAGCTTGGGGGGATTAGTGGGACGACTTTGTGGCAGGCGATATCGTGAAGCTCGCCAATGGAATATTCTCATACGTGCGAAACAGCGGGCTCGTTCTCAGAGCTGGAAACCGTGGGAAGATGGAGAAGATGATTTTTTCTCACTTTGTTCTGGTTAATTTTGGTTTTGGTAAAGTTCAGTTATTCCAATTTTATTGGTATCTTTTATATGAATGGTACACTTTAGTTGAATTTTAGTACAGTCAGTTAAACTGATCTGCTTATCAATACCGAACCAAATACCAATCCGATCGATTTTAACATGTAAACCGAATGCTCTTGCTTAACTAAATGATGGCAAAAGAAAAGAGAAGAAATGCCAATAACACTTTCAGGAGCCTGTTATTTTCTGTTCTTTATTTCATCAAGAAACGTAAACCTTTAAAGGATCATGATTTGGAAAGAGCTCACTTGACTACACAGATCTTGATAACCGAAGCAGCTCCAATACGGTGCAGAGCCACAACAGCATCACCATGGTTACAGAGTCCTTTCTTAGTCGCCGACTTCAAAGCAGACTCGATAATTTCCTCTGTAGATTCACTATCAGTCGCTTTTGCAGATCCTTCTGCCAAAACCGGAATCAAACCTCTATATATCAAACTATGCCTTGCCGGTGAGTCGTCGCTGCAACTCCAGTTAAAGGTATCGCTGGTGAAAACAGGAACAACAACCGAGAGAATTGGAACAGCTGGTCTATACTTAGCCACCAGTTTAGCTGTTGTACCTCCTCGGGTCAACACGATGATGAGTTTCGCCTTGGCTTTGTTTGCGGTTCTTACAGCGGATGATGCAAGACTCTCCAACGTGCTCATTGGAAGTGGTGTGGCTCTAATCATCTCCTTGAAGATTGTGTTGTAGTCCAGCGATGATTCTGCTTCGATGCAGATTTTAGCCATTGTTTTCACTGCTATTTCTGGGTAAGCTCCTGCAGCGCTTTCTCCACTGAGCATCACGCAGTCTGTCCCATCGAGGACCGCGTTTGCTACATCTGTGGCTTCAGCTCGTGTTGGCCGTGGAGATTTGATCATAGACTCGAGCATTTGAGTGGCTGTGACGACAGGTTTACCCGCAAGGTTACACTTGTAGATCATCATCTTTTGAGCCAAGAAGATCTTCTCAATTGGAATCTCCATCCCAAGATCACCACGAGCAACCATGAATGCATCCGTTTCACGCAAGATCTCATCGAAATTCAGCACCCCTTCCTGGTTCTCAACCTTGAAAATAGCAAACCAAACAAAAACTCATACCTCATATCTTCAAACAACTTAATTAGAAACAACTGAAATAAGGTACGTGTGTGAGCACCTTCGACATCAACATTATAGTCTTGGAATGTGATCCAAGTACTTTCCTGACATTAACAAGATCTGATCCTTTGCGAACAAACGAAAGAGCAATCATGTCGATTTTGTTTGGTACACCCCATTTAAGAATATCTTCTACATCCTTCTCAGTCAATGTAGGGAGATCAACAACAACACCGGGGAGATTCACATTCTTTCTTTCGCCCAGCATCGCTGTATTTTCACATCGACATGTTACAGTTCCAGAATTTGGATCACATGACAGTACAGTTAGACTTATGCTTCCATCTGCACATAGTATGGTATGCCCGGGCTTCACATCCACTGGCAGCTTTTTGTAGCTCATGGAAATCGTTTTTTCATCACCCTTGATTTCATAGTCAGTGCTAATAGTGATCTCCTGACCTTCCTTTAGTTGTATAGGGTTCCCATCTTTCAAGAAACCAGTACGAATCTCAGGCCCCTGTGGTATAACATGAAATTATAAATTGAGCTAACACTTTCCGTAAACACCCATTTCTGAGATCTATGGATCCATCAACAATACTAAACAAAAATGTAAACACTAATGCTCAATGTTCATGTCGGGACCTTAACTAGAAGAACCTCAAACAGCGACCAAAGCCACTCGGAGCTTCCAAGCTCTGATACCATAAAACTAGAAGAACCTCAACAAACGACCAAAGACACCTTCCACCTAAAAAATGAGTAAACAGTGTGTTCTTCTTCAGAAAAACGACAACGAACCACAAACAGCCATTCCTGATCTTCTCCATAAGCGAGATCAACACAACTCATGTTTACACACTTCTATACAACTCATGAAGAAATCTATTATCAAAGAAGAAAAATATAACCTTTGTATCGAGCATAACAGCAGCAAGAATGCCCGTATTCTGCATAGCGGTGCGGAGATTGTCAAGAGTCTCCTGATGGTACTCATGGCTGCCATGAGAGAAATTGAATCGAGCCACATTCATGCCCGCTTTTAGAAGCTTCTCAATCATAGGAACAGTCCGAGACGCAGGACCTAAAGTGCAAACTATCTTCGTCTTTGGAGTCCTCCCATCATTAGGTAGCTCCTTCAATATCCCCTCTATGTCTATGTTCGACATTTCTCCGAAACACACACCCTTATTCTATAGTCAAGCAGACTCCTGCTATGAACGATAAAAACATTACTCACATACCCATCATTCAATCTTCGATACAAGATTCAAAATCCAAAAAACAAATCTTAGAACGAATTCCATTCTAATGGGAAAGAGACAAAACCCACAAAAAGAAGAAGATATTTTACATCAATTCTTCACATACAAGCGATCATGAGGAGAGATCAAAATTAATCAAGTCCATCAAACCACTAGCTAGCGGAAAGGACGGGCCTTTTCGATATGTTACGGGTGATCCGACATACAATATTATGAGATTCGATCTAACGGGTTTCAAAAGAGGAAGAGATGATCGGAGAGAAATGGATTTTACCTCAAAACGCTACTTCTGTTAGTGTGAAACGGTCGGAGACTCGGATGTAAGCGAAGAGCGTATATAACGGCGTGCAGTAATTGCCACGTGGAATTAATGAAAAATTATATATTACCCAATCAGAATGTTTCATACTAGTAGAAAAATACAAATTCCTGCCCATTTGAAATCCCGAATATTGGGTATCAGAAAAAGAAAAGAAAAGCAATCCGAATATTGTTGACTTGTTAATTTTTTGTAAAAAAAATTGTTTCATTTTAAAAATTTTGTTGAAAATTAATTATAGAATTAACATGCTATCAACGACTATGGTTATGCTAATAAAAGAATATGCTTTGGATCTCAAGAAATGTGCTATCTTTCGATATCGACTAAATTTTTTTCCGTTTTCTACGTTTTTCTAGGGTTGGGTTTTCGGTGAAAACCAAAAAACCCGAATCGACCGAACCGAAAAGCAACTTTAACCGAAAAACAACTTTAACCGAAAAACGGCTTTTCTAAAAAAATTAGTTACTATAATTTTGAAGTTGTAGAGTTGAAAAACTAACAAAAAAATGGATTTTCTATTCTACATGTAAGAAAAAAGCATGCAGACAAAGGTTTGACTTTTAAGGATTTAGACTTGTCTTGTCTGGATCTAGACCACAGAAGATTATTGATAGATACTGCAATTTGTTTTCTCTTTAATTAGTTCCTTGATTTTGTTTTCTGTTCCTGTGGAAATTGAAAAGCCATTTTCAGGAAAATTATACTTATCTCTGTTCCTTCAATCTCTTTTGGAATTATCAAGGAGCCATTTGTTGTCTTTATATTCTGCTTAAATGAGTGAATTCTCATAAAATTAAAGCAACTATTGATAAAAATATATTTATTTATACCTAAAATTTCCTAATTCCAAAAAGCTTAGGTTTGCGAAGAATGTGGACTTTCTTCTATAAATTTGATATGCCCGAGTTCTAGAAGTAATTAATTATTCTTTCTTTTCTTTCAAAGAACTAAGACTGAAGATACATGAAGTAATGAACATGGACTCATCAACAGATTGAAGATACATACAAGCACCTGATAATGTTACATAAGAAAGGGCAATACTTGATGGATTTGCTTTCACATGCGTTTCGGGAGAACGTATTGTACACGCTCTTCTTGGCATAAGTGCTGCAGCAAAACACCAGAATGCCAAAGAAAAAACAAAGTTAGAGAAAGTGAAAACAGTCAAACACTGACTGAGTTTTTTGCTTTTCATTTGGGAGCCATTTTCTAATATTGAAACACAAAGTAAGGCACCATGAAGATAATATCAGTTCTTTACCTGCATTTCCTCTGGTAGTGGCTCTGAGACGGCAAGAGTGTAGCAACCAGGAGCAAACTTCCCTGTAAAAATTTACCAACATCATACAATCAGCTGATCATATAACTCTTGTATGCCACCTTTCATGGAAGATCACATAGCCGCTGATGTGACCAATGTAACAGTAATCTCACCAGCTATAATCTATTTGATGAAGACAACTTCGATGATGTAGCTCACAAACAATGAATGTAGTGGTGAAGCATATGAAACAAGTTTATGATTTAGTGACAATTTATTTTATTGTGTTATTGCAATTGTTAACTTTCTCCACTTTCCTATTATCTAGGAATACATGATTCCAATTTGTTCTTCTTCTATATAAGGAGTTGTAAGGAATGAAATCATGAATAAAGGAAAGAGAGAAAATTGCGGCAAAACTTGTTTTTAAGCTTTTCGGACCTATCACTATCAGAGTATAATGATGAGAGAATAAGAACACATTGATGGAAATAAGAAGCAACGCTGTTTACTGAACACAAACAGGAAAGTCAAAAGTTGAAAAAGAGAGATCAACATACCAATTCTTAACCACCTGGCAGCCCAGCTTCTACCTGGATCCATCACAGAGATTATACTGCAAACAATCTTAAGTATAAGCATCAAGAATTAGATATAAAAAGAGACACAACCCACTAAGTCTCTCACTTCAACTTCTAAAAAACAACTCTTGAAGAAGAAAGTTTTGGGAAATCTGTCAATAAAAATGTTACAATTTAAATCACGATCCAACAAGAATGCAAATTCAAAATCGAGAAGCATCAATTGATGCATTCAGAACGGACTTTAATTTCATCTTAAGCAGAATCACTCCGAGATTCATAACTTTCCACTAATACGCATCAAAGTAAGAAACTTTGAACCCTATAAGTTTGTGAAACTGTGAAGCAGAAGAAAGAATAAATTAACAGGTTTCGATAGCAGGAAATACCCATTGAAATTAGGTGTCGTAACCTCCACAATTCGCTCGTGATCAGCTTCCATCTTGAAGAAAGGACAATTCTCGCATCCAGCATCCCTAAACTGTTGAGCCAAAAAACGAGCTTAAAAGGAGAAAAACCAAACACCCAGAATCTTATAAAAAGGAAGTAAAAACCCTAATAGAAACAGTAGAAAACCCAAAGAACCTGGTCATAGGTTTTGACGAGTCGACAACGAAGACAAGCCCTAAGTTCATGGCCAAAGCTAGTCGGAATCTGGGCTGGTGCGCTCCCCATGTTGTTTGCTATTCAGTAACTATTTATGAAATTTAGCTTCTCAAATTCCAGTTTGTTCTTAGATTCTTCTTCACCTCTTTCACCTCTTCAGAAGGTTTTAATAATAGCGGGAAGTAAATCCTATATTGGGCCGTTTTGAACTCTATATTGGGCCGTTATGGACTCTATATTGGGCCGTTTTTGACTCTATATTGGGCCGTTTTGACTCTATATTGGGCCGTTTTGGACTCCATATTGGGCCGTTTTTGACTCTATATTGGGCCCTTTTTTACTCTATATTGGGCCGTTTTGGACTCTATATTGGGCCGTTTTGGACTCTATATTGGGCTGTTTTGACTCTATATTGGGCCGTTTTGGACTCTATATTGGGCCGTTTTTGACTCTATATTGGGCCGTTTTTGACTCTATATTGGATCATTTTGGACTCTATATTGGGCCGTTTTGGACTCTATATTGGGCCGTTTTTGACTTATATTGGGCCGTTTTTGGACTCTATATTGGGCTGTTTTGACTCTATATTGGGCCATTTTAAACTCTATATTGGGCCGTTTTGGACTCTATGTTGGGCTGTTTTGGACTCCTAACAAAAAGTATACTCCTAACAAAAACTCAGTTATGATATTGTTAACCTGTATTTAGAGTTACGTGCTTAATCAAACTGATAGATCAATGATGTTTCCATAAAATCAAATTTCACTCCACTTAATCAATAAACACAACTTTAAAAAATGCTTATTTCAGATTATAGATCAGAATACGAGTTTCGTAACATCATAAACTGTTCCTCTAGCTTAACAGAACGATAAACATTATTGGAAACGAGAAAAAAAGGACGTGATGGATTGATGAAAACAACAAAAAAACAAATTAGCAAAGACGAGTGCAGTAGCAGCGGCGATGGAAGCCACGGCAGTGACCACCGGAAAAGCCTTCACTACGGCAGATCATGCCACAATTGTGGTCGGACCAACACATATGCTTGAAGTGATGGCTCTTTGATTGACACATCCTTCCCTCAGTCCCAACAATCTCCTCTATAATTAATTTACAAAATTTCATATAAGAATGGAGATAAGATCACGTAGCAAACATTTCACACACATATATATATGCATTGTTCATTTAACGCAAGTTAGGTTTATGTAAACATACTAAAGTTTTCAAAACATAAGGATTTAGTTTGAGGTTTGGTTACTGAGCAAACTAAGAAACATAACTAGCAAGGTCTGAAACTCATGTATGGTTCCTCTTAAACAAAAACTGGCTCAATGTATTGATCAGTTCATTTATAGATGGAAGGAAAAATCTTACGAGATGAGAAGAAGACGAGAAACAAGAGGAAGGCAACGACAAATTTGTTCTCCATGTATATGATATCGAGTAACTCTTTTTCTTCTTTTATATATGAATTGCTATGCTTAACTAAATGTCTGCAGGACTCCATATATATAGAGAGTTTTCATATGCAAGTAGTTTGGTTAGGGTTTTTTTTTATGTTGTTACATAATGTACTTTAGTTAGGTTTTTTTGTTCGTTAACCAATGAGAGCACCCAAACACTAAGTTTCATGCAATTTACTAATTTACTTAGTATTTAGTAGTGAGGTGCTAATAATTTTTTCTTAAATAAATTATTTTTAGAAACGTAGTTAAAACAAGAAATTTGTAATTAAATAGTACTTTTTAATTTGTCTGAAAATTTTGAAAAGAAAAATGTTGTAAACGATGAATTTACACTCACAACAATCCAAAAATGAGTTCGAAACTCGAAAGATGCTTAGGAATAATAAAACAAATGCTATTTAAGATGTATTAAAGATTGTGAAATAGAGATAAACGAGGAACACTGGTCGGCGAAAACATTCAATGTAGGTTATTATTTTATTAATTAATAACCAATTTAGAAATTTTAGCATAATCACTTATTATCAAATCAATCATTTTAAAATTTTTTATCACATACTAGGATATTTTTAATAGTGAAAATTTATGTATAGATTTGTAGGTATTACTCAATACCCTAAAATAACACTTTTTAAAGTATTTTTTTCAAATCTAAAATCATAAATCAAATTTCCAAAATTAACACAAATAATTATGTAAAAATACTTATTTATTCTAAATAAACTATAAATAAATTTAAATTATTATATTTAGATTAATTTTTTTATTTTATGGTTTAATTTTTTTCTATTAAAATATAGTTTAAATATATTTTAATCTTAAAATTTGTGCTATTACTGAAAATTTCAACTAATAATGTTATTTTTAAAACAAAAACTTAAAAAATATTATTTTAGATAATTATCCATTTGTATTTTGAAAATATTTTAAAACTAAAATACAAAGATATAACCAGTTAGGAACATGAGAACCTAAGTTTTTTCTTCCTTGTTATTTTTGTCTTCTTATGGGGAAATGGTTAAAATAGAAAGCAAGTCACGTGCGGACGGGTGAACTTTTGTTTGTCTTCACGTGACATGGGAACTGAAATGCACAGTTTACCACACCACACAAATTTTGCTAGTCATGTGACTACCATTATTTTACCATAATCAGGCCCAACAAATATATATGGGCCTTTGCGAAAAAACAATATGGGCCTTAAACTGACTAGAGATGAAACGTTACAGAGGCCCATAAAATGTGGAATATACATTCATTAGAGTTGCGATATGTGACGATGAATATTATTTGGTAGAAACTCTCGATCATGTGTATAATCCACTCTTGTTATTTTCTGTCTACATTTTTTATGTTACATTGTAATGATTAAAATATCACATATGAATTTAACTGGCATTTCCACACATGATAGCCTAATTTTAAAGCACACACAAATTTAAAGTTTTTTTTTTGTAGAATAGAAAACAATATTATCCACAAGTAATTATTGACCATTCTCTTGAACTTATGCATGACAAAGTATGTAGCAACACCACGTGGGTTGGTAACAGCTTGGCCCACTGTAAAGGAAAACAACTCCACATGAATACATTATGAGATGTATTTTATGGGTCATAAAACCTTATTATATTATATAACATAAGGTTTGACAATCGAACTATGATATTTATTAGAACATGAAGAATGGTTATGTATCAATAAGTGTCACGCGATGGCCGACTTAAATGCTCCAAATGTAATGACTTAACTATACTTAATTAGTAACTTAGCAAGTTAGTTACGGTCGGTTGATATTGTAATACTTTTATTATAACTAATCGGAATGATACATTGGGTTTGTCTCTATTTGACCGACCTCGACCATGCCGCGTCGTGCTCCAAACACGAAATCAACATTTAAAAACGGTTAAATATTTCACTAAATTAGAGAGTTAGTTTATATTGAAATATTATGATCCAATTAGAGAGATAATAGTTTAATGACCGCTTGATTGAAGCTGTTCTCATCGGAAGTCGAGCGACCTCTTCACGTGCCTCAGTCCCATGCCCATCTCCTCCGTTTACTCCTCCATCATCGATACATCCACTTGACTGTGTGTGTGTGTGTGTGTGTGTGGGGCAATCTCAGAGCCCCATGAACGACGCTTTATAAGATTGAAGATTTTCTGAAAACGAACCCAACTCATCCAAGTGTGACTGATTTTCAACTACATCGTGCTCGTACATAAACCGTATATATATATATACACACATACAAAAGTTTCGATTTTATTTGGGAGGAAGAAGAAGAGATGGATAAGTATGAAGTTGTAAAGGATTTGGGAGCTGGGAATTTCGGTGTTGCTCGTCTTCTTAGGCATAAAGAGACTAAGGAGCTCGTTGCCATGAAATACATCGAGAGAGGTCGCAAGGTCTGATCTTTTTTCTCTTGGGTTCCTGGTTTTGAATGATTCAAGTTCACTTTTTATTGGTTTTGGAATTTGGGTGAAGCCAACGTATGATTTGACGTTTGATGAATTGATATATATTGGACTGCAGATAGACGAGAATGTGGCTAGAGAGATTATCAATCACAGATCACTTAGACATCCTAATATCATCCGATTCAAGGAGGTATTTTCTAAGACTTTGTTGATTTGTGCATAATCTTTACTACGTTAACAGAGATTAAGGGACTTAAAAAAGAGTAAATTTCAAATCATTTTGTAGGTGGTTCTGACACCAACTCATCTTGCTATTGTAATGGAGTATGCTTCTGGAGGAGAGCTCTTTGAACGAATCTGCAATGCTGGTAGATTCAGTGAAGCTGAGGTCTGAATATGTATATATATCTTCTTATTCTCAAAATCCTAACTTGGGTCTTGCTCGATTTTCGACATCTTTTTGATCTTTAATGTTTCAATCTTTCTATTTTTCCCAGGCTAGATACTTCTTTCAGCAGCTGATTTGTGGCGTGGACTATTGTCATTCCTTGGTATTTCAAATCTCATCACGGTGAAAGGAGAGATATTTGCTTTCATTTTGTATAATTTTTCATTTTGTTATGCAGCAAATATGTCATAGAGATCTGAAGCTTGAAAACACACTGCTCGATGGCAGTCCTGCGCCACTGTTGAAAATATGTGATTTTGGTTACTCCAAGGTCCATTCATTAGTCTCTTTTTTTTTTTTTTTTGTGAAATTATCTTCCCATCATTACTTGGATTCGACCTGATAAGTCATATGTTTCCATCTCCTTGAGTAGTCATCTCTGCTTCACTCTAGACCTAAGTCAACTGTCGGTACTCCAGCTTACATCGCACCGGAAGTTCTTTCGCGAAGAGAATATGACGGAAAGGTAACATTACTCATGTCTTCAATGGTCTGATCCATACTTTTTTACTTGTTTATGGAACTATTTGCGATTGTGTAATGTAGCTTGCGGATGTTTGGTCTTGCGGTGTGACTCTTTATGTGATGCTTGTTGGAGGTTATCCGTTTGAAGACCCTGATGATCCGAGAAACTTCAGGAAAACAATTCAAGTATTAATTAACTTCAGAATTTCAAATACTTCAATCATAACTTATAGCCACCTCAATCTTAAGAGTTCTGTACCGTTTCTGTGAATGTTCTGCAGCGTATTATGGCTGTTCAGTATAAGATTCCGGACTATGTCCACATATCCCAGGAGTGTAAACACCTTCTCTCTCGCATATTTGTCACTAACTCTGCTAAGGTACTTTCTCTCATTTCTCTTTGAGTTAAAAACCCGTTTTGAGTTTCCACTTTCTATGTTCCAATCTTTTGATAAAATTATAAATTTGCGCAGAGAATCACACTAAAAGAGATCAAGAAGCATCCGTGGTACTTGAAGAATTTACCAAAGGAACTTACAGATTCTGCTCAAGCGGCGTATTACAAGAGAGACAACCCGAGCTTCTCTCTTCAAAGCGTGGCAGACATAATGAAGATCGTAGGAGAAGCAAGGAGTCCACCTCCGTCTTCAAGTGCCGTCAAGGGCTTTGATGAAGATGAAGAAGAAGAGGTTGAAGAAGAGGAAGAAGAAGAAAAAGATGAGGATGAAGAGGAAGATGATGAATATAAGAAGCATGTCAAAGAGGCACATTCTTGCCAAGAGACTTCCAAAGCATAAGAAACGAAATTTGCAATCTGTTGTTTAATACTACAAACTCTCTGTTCGTTTATGTGAATTCGAAGATCTATATGCAATTGAATCAAAATCAGCCAGCTCTCTTTTGACGTTAAAGATCCATTAGACAAACAGGAACAACCACCTCCTTTGTAAATAGCAGGGTTCCAAACTAAGTGAAAGGAAGTACCTTTCTTCGTATACATAACCAGATCTCATGGTGCTATATTTTAATTTCACAACACTAGAGAGATGGGGTAGCAGCAACACACACAACACAAACTTCTTTTCTGTGAATTTAACAAAACCTAGAAAGAACAAGCGTAAAAGAATACATATATCTGTCATGAGACAGAGCTTTGGTTGTTTCACTCATTGAAGTCTATGCTTCCACTGCATGAGCTGCTACCATCGCGGCTATGCAAAGAAAAGCCTCTCATATGACCTGGTAAACCTGAAGCACCGTCGACTCTCTTCTCCTTGAAGAATTTTTCCCTCTCAATGTGTTTTGCAGGTGGTGGTGGAATCACAACAGGCGGGGATTGCGAATGGCTATCACCATCCCGTGATCGCTCCTCTGATGGTAAAGGACGAATAAGTGGGCGGTTGAGTCTTTCGCTATGGATTGATGATCCAGGTAGGCCTTGTAGAGGTGATGGTTCTTCTTCATCCTCAGGCTTTGCTCTAGCTTTCCCTTTTCGCAATCTGGAAGCACATATTCACATTGGATCCTTGGACTTAGCATCAAGAATACTCATTTTAAACTCCAAGAACCTTATGTGGCAATCAACTTTGTAACTTTCAATTTAGAGATTGAGCAATATAAAGGGACAGACCTTCTGAATAACTGTTCAGGCTCCTCTTCCTCATCCTCTTCTTCAAGCTTAAGACAGGCTGGATTAGAGATAGAGCTGCTTGATTCAATATTTGCACTGGAAGCCTTTGGCTCGAGTTTTTTCTGGTGACCGTTTGAGATAGGACGGATAGGTTCAAGATTGGAATGAAATCCATTGGATGTAGTAGACCTGCTAGGCACCGTGATTTTATCAGACAGCAAGTCTTCGTGTCTACTGAGAATTCTCTGAAGTTGCTCATTCAGTTCAATTGCTTTCGAAACTGCTTTTTCATCCCTGCATAAACAAAATTGGTTGATGTACGTCAAAAGACAAACGCTTTTAACATGTTCTCTAAACCAAGAGAGGCAGGAAACTTGCCTCGATGTCATGACAAGGTGCATTACACGCTCTTTCTGAAACGAACATTGCTCGACAAGATCAAGAGTAAACTCATCTCTTGCCCCCTGGATGGACAAAAGTGGAAGTCATCTCTCAGGCTAGAAGATCAAAAAAGGGAACTAAAAGGTAGCTGTTTAATGGAGGTAACAATACGAAGTCAAGAGGTATATTATATACCCCGGGATTTTGATCATCCACTGCATCAAGCACTTCCTTCAAAACTTCTAGTGCAGTACTAGCCTTTTGTAAAATGCTAAAAGCAAAGAGGTTAAGCAGATGTCTCTTAACAACAAGAAAAAGTTTAGGTAGCTGATATGTGGAAAAGATACCTAGAAGAAGAGGCAGTTTGAGATTCTCGCTGCTGCATTGTTGCAGTCCCCTCATTTCTAGCAGATGCAAGTTGTTCATTGAGTGTATTTCTTGGAATAGCTTGCGCAGTGACCACAACTGGTGGTGTTGAATTAGATCGCTGAGGAAACTTAACTCCTGCGTGCTGAAGGTAACAGAAGATAGCAAAAAGAAAAGCTTGCACTCTTATATACATTCGCTTCTTCAAGAACAAAATCACATAATTAGAATGTTCTCATTTCAAACTCACCACTAAATCATAGTATGCTGTAAAATACTGAGGAAATTTCCCTGAAGCGCCACCAAGGGCAGTTTGTGTTGCATCAAGAAGGAGAAAAATCCTCTCTCTAACAGGCAAATCCGACTAATAGAAGTATTCAAAAATGTAAACCAAGCAATATACAAATTAAAATAAGCAGCTTAAAGCACAAAATTTGGCGAAGTAAAATCCAGATACAGAGATGAACATACTTTTTTCTTTACTATCTTCACAAGTGTGGGGAGTACACCCGTATCTATAACCTGCTTATAAATATTCTCTCCAATATTATTCATCAACATCTCAAGCAACTGCAAACAAAAATTAAATAACAGTTCCCATTACCAAAATATTCAAGGTTACATCATTCTCCTTAGGGTAAACGATAGATCGAGACCATGGGCTTACCTGGACAGCATATAGTTGAGTATTTGGGTTCTTACTTCCCAAGCGTTTTTTGATAGCCTTGATAACATCTTTAGATTGCCTGTTTACAGTATAGACGAGCTCATATATATATATATCAAACTAAAATAAAGGTATGTCCAAGACGACGCAGAAGTAAAATGTCGATTTATCTCACTCACATAATCCTAGAGGGTGATGAAAAATCAAACAACAACAGTTAAAATACTGGTGAACATATCGCCTTTTGCAGAAGAAAAAGGGAGCAGACTGTTGTGGTCTAAGCTTCAAAACATCACTAGCGTCGTACTTATACCAGACGATTTGAAACGCTATATGGCTTTTCATACCTTTCATCTCGAGCGGCTAGTTCACAGATCTCAATGTTTTTGGCCCAGTCCACATCAGCAAGCTTTTCACTTGTTGCAGAATTAACAAGATCCGCAGCCATTTTTAGCTATCTGTATGACCACCCAAGATACATTTTTATAATAGAACCAGAAAGAGCACAGATCTATTGCAGCTTGGCAAAACCAGAAACTCAGAACCAACCAAAAAGGTTCATGGTGGATCAGTACGAAAACCTACATTTGACTGTTATATGAGTTTTGCTTCCCAATACAGCTTTGAATGTGTAATAGATTCTACTCTGCAAACAATGAAATCATGTCAGATAGGATGAAAGAAATGGGTTTTACTATCAGGATTATATCACAACCTGACAAAACAAGAGAATCGCCAACAGATTCCACTGAGAAAATTACTAGAATTTGGAAACATATATTCCAAACTATGCATGTCTAGACAAAGCCTAAGCTTCTTCTCACTCTCTCTTTTTTTCCCGTCTACTTCAACCAAATCCCATAAACCCACAAGAATACCGTAGATAGATCAAAAAGACAACCCACAAAAACCTAGCAACTGGAGATTTTCGATAAAAGTCTTCAAATTATACTTTCTCAAGCATGAAGTACTTCAAGTCAATCTCAGAACCAGAAACAAATATTATGAACACGAGGATAGAGTAATGGACGAAATATGAAATGGATAAAAAGGGAAGAGAAACGAATAATAACATAGAAGAAGTTCGTAAATTTCCTTCCTCCGATCAAAAATTATCATCTTTCCCCATTCTTAGTGTCTCCAACTGCCCAAAAACTCAAACCCAAATCTAGGAAAGAAACACAAGTTGAGGAAAACGGAATAAAACCGAATAATTTGATCCAAACAAAAAAATCTAGCTGTCGAGAACAATCTGACCCACAAATAGATCTCAAACAAGAAACAAGACAAACAAGTAATTTCAGTGGATGACGATAGAGTAAAAAGTAAAAACCCTTACTCACTTGCGAACACGGAGAGGATAACGAAGGCGAAAGCGAACACAGACTTGATAAACCCTAATCAACTTGAGCATTTCACAGAAAAGAAAACAAGAAGAAGACAGGGAGCCAGATTGGTAATACAAAAAAAAAGAAAAGAAAAGGCAAAAGATGAAAGACGAAGCCTTTGCCCCTCTTCTTCGCCCGATATAGAATTAATTCCTAAATAATCCTTAAAAAACAGTAATCTGTACTGATGATAACTAATTAAAAAAATCTAATAGAAATAAAGGAGAAAAAGAGAAATAATCAAAGGCTGAAGCAACAGAGCACCGCCATGAGAGAGAGAGAGAAAAAAAATATATACTTTCTCTTGGTAAAGTGTTGGCGCGGGGAAGAGAGATAAAACTAAAGTCACAACTGACAGCCTGGATGACTGCCACGTGTCATACCTTTTTTAATTACGACACCCGAAAAAATCTCGGGAAAAAACTTTTGTTAGTTGTCTCTCTCGAAACGTCCCTTGAGTTCTTCCTATTTTCGTATATTTACCTTTACTTGTTTTTGGTAAAGTAATATTTATCTCCAAATTACACTTCGAAATCTTTGTGAAAATAATTAATAATAGGATAATTGTCAAAAATATATTTTTAAAAATTTTATTTTAAATATAGCATTAAAAACTCTATGTAAACTAATGGTTGACTATTTTCGGATCATGCAGTTTTTGCATAATGATAAATTACAAATGGAAAAATGATACTGGTCGAAAAATAATTACGAGACAAATTCAAAGGTAGTTAGCTAACATTTAAAACTCTTAACAACCAGGTTGACCTTGTTAGTTTTATAGAAAAACAAATAGATTTGACCTTAACAAATTATCAAGTACCAAGACTATCTAATTTCTCGTCGTGTTGTGTATGGGTAAGCTAATTAGTACATTTAAACTTATAAAAATAACAGAATTACATGAACGTATGGGTATAGTGAGTATCATAACTTTGTTATAAATTTCTAAAACGTTTTACAATATTTCTTTTAAATTTGTAAATTTTATATCAATTTTATATTGTAGGTTTAGAGACTAACAATTTGACATATTTTAGTAGTTTCTGTTATTATACTATAATAGTTGTGATTTCCAGCTTTAAAATATTTTTTGGAATAGTATATAATGATTATTTAATTATGGTATATATATACTAATTTTGAAGATATAACATAAATTTACCAAACCAATTTCAGTTTTAATTTTCTAATTTTCAATTTAGTAAACATAAAATATAGTTGAGCTATTTTCGTATTAACATTTTACATTTATTTATGCATACGTTATGTAATTTCAAAAAATGAATAAACTAAAGTGCATTGATAATATAGTATTTCATATTTGAACTTAAGTTTTTCTTTTTGACATTATATTTAAGTTTTTTATTTTTGATTCCCGTTTTATTATTAACAACATAAAAATATATGAATTAAATTTAGAGGTTTCTGCTAGCTGTTTTCCTGCCCAAATGATCCATAATTTGTTGAGCAGGCCCTGCTGGTACCGTACATCTTTCAACATAAAATCCACCAAATTATTTGGAGGAGAAATCGAGATTGAGTAACAAAGACTCTCTATTGAAGTTTTGAATGATTACAAGAGTATTTGCAGTATAATGAATGGTAGGTGTGTTACAATACAGTATTATGATGGTAAAACAGTTAAGTTATAGTTAGACCTTTGTACACTAATCAAAACAAATTTTGATTTACGTATTGCCCTAAACTTTCTAAAATCATACACTTACGTTCCAACAATTCAAGGCGTTTCAGCACACGATTATACGTTGTCGTTTTGAAGTTCTTATTTATTCATTAAGACCACTGAATCTCTTTGAATCCTCACTTGACTGAACCCTCTCACTTGCCTCCAATTTTCAGGCCACCGGAGACGTGAACTCCGTCTATTACTGTTATGGTTCTCACAAATACAGCTAAAGCTATGCCTTTTAAGTTCTCTTTGCGAATACGATTCTGCACTCATTCTCTTTCGGGTTCTCGTATCGCTTCCTTGAATGCCAGTCCACTAGCTTATTATTCTTCTTGCTCAGTCCCTTTTCTCTCTCGGATATTCTCCTTTAGGTTGAATTATTTTGCAGTCGGGTCTCGCTTAAACTTCTCTACTCGTCCGAACAGAGACATACCCGAAATCGGGGAGAGGAGTCGAGATGGTGGATATTTCCGCGCGTCAAAGAGCTTGATTGAAGACGAGGAGGATCTCAGTAATTGGGTAAGTGATTTGAGGCCTGGATCTTTTCGTGTCCGTCTAACGAGTGATGATGAGGATTCGGGTCCGGAAGTGGATCGTAGCAGGGGAAGAAACCAAGACAGGAGAGGAAATCGCAGCCAAGTTGAATCTTTTAGGGATAAGCGGTATGGTGATAGAGAAAGTGGACATAGTGTTCGGATTCAAGGAAGGAGTAGTCAGGGGACTTTTCGTGGGAGGCAGGAGAGAAGTTTGGACTCAAAATTCAGGAGAGATAGAGAAGACTACAAGGGTTTACGGAAGCGGGGTGATCTTCTTGAGGAAGAAAGTAGTGATGAGGATGGGAAGAGTTTAGCTATGGGAGACATTGGGGATTTTCTTAGTGAAGATGAAGAGGAGGAGGACGAGGATTATGAGTTTCTTAAGAAGAAAGCGGCTTCTGCTTTTGGGTTTGATAAGGAGAAGGTTGTAGAAGCGAATAGTGTAAGGAATGCATTTGATGTTAAAACTTCAGATTCTTATTTGACCAAGACAAGGTACATTGATGAAAATCTAAATTTTTCTCTGTAGTGTTGAATTCTCTGAGAGTCGACCAAGCTCAGAGTTTTGCTTGATTGTAATTTGTAATTAGGTTGCTGCAGAGTTGTTCTTTTTTCTTTGTGAGTAACTTACTCTGATCATTTAGTGCTGTTTGAATGAGAGTACGATATATGGTAAATTGTTTTCTTAACAGATTCGATCAGTATCCATTGTCTCCCTTATCGCTAAAAGCAATCAAGGATGCTGGATACGAGACAATGACTGTTGTGCAGGAAGCTACTCTCCCAATAGTTCTCAAAGGTATATATTTTTTGGTGTTTATTGGATTAACAACGCAGAACGAAAATAATACTATGTTTTAGAAACTGAATCACCACCTGTCTTGAACTAGAATTTATGTGATTCCTCAAGTTTACAAGGACTTCCATTTTGTAGCCGTTATGTTTTTTTACATTAATTCCGTGGTTTCTTCGGCACTCACTGTTTTTATCCAGGTAAAGATGTCCTAGCTAAAGCCAAAACAGGAACTGGGAAAACTGTAGCGTTTTTGGTGAGCCTTACCTTGAATATAATAAGTTGGCCACTTGGTAATAGGTTGGAACTATGATTGGCATTTGTCTTTATTGTTGATTTTTTTTCTTTTTAAGCTTCCATCAATCGAAGCAGTTGTCAAAGCTCCTCCTATAAGCCCGGATAATAAGCGACCCCCAATTCTTACACTTGTGATATGCCCAACTAGAGAACTTGCCACTCAAGCTGCTACAGAAGCAAACACCTTGCTGAAGTATCATCCATCTATTGGTGTTCAAGTTGTGATTGGAGGCACCAGACTTGGTTTAGAGCAAAAGCGTATGCAAACAAATCCTTGCCAGGTGAATATTGTATGCCATGGTTTATTTATAAAGTTGAGGCCCAACTTTAGAGCAAATCCTTAAAGTTCCTTCAATATTTTGGTCTCCAATATAATAAGTTCAATTTGAAAATTTTAGATTTTAGTGGCTACGCCTGGAAGGCTCAAAGACCATATCGAGAATACTCCAGGATTTGCAACAAGGTTAATGGGTGTGAAAGTCCTTGTGCTTGATGAAGCTGATCATCTTTTAGACATGGGCTTTCGTAAGGACATTGAGAGAATAATTTCTGTGGTTCCTAAGGAGAGACAAACTTTTCTATTTTCCGCCACAGTACCTGAAGAGGTCTATCTCATTCTCTTGCATAATTCTTTTCGTTTCGGTTTCTATTGCCTTAATCCCTTTTTGTAACGGGCCTTGATTTGTGTCTTTTTGTTGTAAAGGTTCGCCAAATATGCCTTATTGCTCTGAGGCGGGATCATGAGTTTGTCAATTGTGTTCAAGAAGGCACTGGAGAGACGCATCAACAGGTCAGACAACTGCACATGATTGCATCGCTGGACAAACATTTCTCTCTTCTATACACACTTCTTCGAGAACACATTTCCGGTAACCTAGACTATAAGGTACAAAAATCATCCCAGCGGCAGTCACAGACTCACAGACTGCTCTGACTAATATTTTTCTCTTTCTGACTAACTCTGTGGCTCCTGAAAGGTCATTGTCTTCTGTACAACTGCTATGGTTACAAAATTAGTGGCTGATCTACTTGGTGAGCTTAACTTAAACGTGAGGGAGATCCATTCCAGAAAACCACAGAGTTACAGGACAAGGGTTTCTAATGAGTTCCGCAAATCCAAGGGTTTGATTCTCGTAACATCTGATATATCAGCTCGAGGAGTCGATTACCCTGATGTGACCCTTGTTTTACAGGTAAAATCAATCATACAAGAGTATAAACTCTTACCTCAACGTCAGTTAAAAAATATACTTTGGTTTATAAAAAATTGTATACGTTTATTTACCTGTACAGGTGGGATTGCCAAAAGACAGAGCACAATATATACACAGACTCGGTAGAACCGGGAGAAAAGGGAAGGAAGGAGAAGGCATATTGTTGTTGGCACCATGGGAGGAATACTTTCTATCATCTCTTAAAGACTTACCAATCACTAAGTCTCATCTGCCATTAATAGAACCAGAAACTGTGAAAAAGGTTAAGCCTTTTTTCATATCTTACTAATCTTGGCAAAAGCCTTTCTTTGCTTCAAGGAGATAAAACTTAGAATCTAAAATGTAACACAAATACCAAATCTCTTTGAGTTAGCTGATGGTATGAGAAACTCAACTTGTGGGAGTATGAATGAACAGGTGCAAAAGGCGCTATGCCATGTCGAGATGAGGAACAAGGAAACGGCGTATCAGGCTTGGTTGGGTTACTACAACTCACAGAAGATGATTGGAAGAGACAAAGACAGGCTTGTGGAGTTGGCTAACGAGTTTAGCCGTAGTTTGGGACTTGACAATCCTCCCGCTATACCAAAACTTATTCTTGGTAAGATGGGTCTCAAAAATGTTCCTGGTCTTAGAGCCAAGTAGATAATCTTTGTTTTCTTGTCTTTGTATTAAAGTTCTTTTCCTTTATATTTTTAATTTTAACTCTTGCAGTATCGACTTGTTTAATTAAACTAAAGTTCCCAAATTGTAATTGATATTATTCAGTGTCCAAGTATAATACAAAGGTGTTAACTAATCTTATTGATTTTTTCTTAAATCAGAAACTTTAGCAAAAATAAAGTTGGGATATTAATATATTTTGAAATGAACAATACTCAGTTTTATTATGTGCGTATCATTGCAATCATAAAATTAAAGAGCAAGAGGTTTCTTAAAAAAAAATTAGATCCATAATTTTTTTAAGTACTTTTTAAACACACAACTTTCGATTTTTTTCAATTTACAACCCAAAAATATTGTATATGTCTCTTGAGAAAAATATACATGTAAAATAAACACAAAATAAGATTTTAATTTGTAATAATAGTCATAGTTTCCAAGCAAAATAAGATAACGTTAATTACGTAGAGAAGATAAATACGTGGATCGTGACAGAAACGGATATACACGTGGATGTGGACCCCAGAGTTGGGCATGTTTAAAACGCAATCAAATCACACACGCACTATCTGCGCGTGAGTTACACCTCTAGGGACTATTTTTATTAAATTTTGGTCAAACTGGGAAAAACCAAATTGCTCCTCACAGGCTTGTTTATCCTGTCAAGTGTCTCTTTCACACAAAACTCCAGTCGATCGTCATTTTTTCCTCCGCTGTATTTGCATGGCGTTTGCTCCCATTCTACGCCGCGTCTCCGCCGCTAAGAATCTCTTTTCGTTATCTAGACTCGCCGTTGGATCTTCTCCCTCCGTAAGATCACTCCAAACCGGAGCTTCCGGTGATGATTTTCATCACTCTCCGCCGTCTTCCATGGCTGGTTATCACGTGAGCTCCGGCGGATTCATGCGCGGAGCCGTGTATCGCGAGCCCAATAAACCTCTAACCATCGAAGAGTTTCATATTCCTCGGCCTAAATCCAATGAAATTCTCATCAAAACCAAGGGTATAAAAATTCTTCCCCAAATGCTGTGATTTTATTGGATTAGTGTTCACGCAATCTGTAGGATCCGAGAGTTCAAAATTTTAGTGTTCATTTTTCATTTCGTTTGTGCCAGCTTGTGGAGTTTGCCACTCTGATCTTCATGTGATGAAAGGAGAGATACCATTCGCTAGTCCTTGTGTTATTGGGCATGAGATAACTGGTGAAGTAGTTGAGCATGGTCCACTTACTGATATCAAGATCATTAAAAGGTTTAATTCTTTGTTTTCTCTCCTGAAACACTAATGGAATCGCATATGTTTTGATTAAATCCTGAATGTTTTAATTTTTCTTTTCAGATTTCCAATCGGGTCTCGTGTAGTCGGAGCCTTTATTATGCCTTGTGGAACCTGTTCCTATTGTTCTAAGGTGAGGAGGAAATTGTAGAGCTTTCATCGGATTTTCTTATCTGAGACTCGTTAAGCTTTTATTACTCGGATACAGGGCCATGATGATTTATGTGAAGATTTCTTTGCTTACAATAGAGCCAAGGGAACTCTTTACGATGGTGAAACTCGTCTGTTTTTGCGGCATGATGGTATAATTGAATCTGATTAAGCTTCTTAAACAGTAGTGGGACGGTGGAGAACCATGATAGTTTCACCTAATCGAATTCTCAATTTCCTGCAGATTCACCTGTTTATATGTACAGTATGGGAGGGATGGCTGAGTACTGTGTTACTCCAGCTAATGGGTTAACCCCTCTACCAGAGTCTTTGCCCTACAGTGAATCTGCGATTCTAGGGTGTGCTGTTTTTACAGCATATGGTGCTATGGCTCATGCTGCTGAGATCCGTCCTGGAGATTCAATTGCAGTAATTGGAATTGGTGGTGTTGGCTCCAGGTATGTTAAAGGTGTCATCACCGTTTCTTGCCTGATTTGAGGATAGTTGCAACCTGATTTGGTTTCATTTTCTTCTTGTATGACCATAAGGTCCATAACCATCTTTGAGTTGTGCTTCAGTTGTTTGCAGATAGCGAGGGCTTTTGGAGCATCTGACATAATTGCTGTGGATGTTCAGGATGATAAGTTGCAGAAGGCCAAGAGTCTTGGTGCTACTCATATTGTCAATGCCGCTAAAGAAGATGCTGTTGAAAGGATAAGAGTATGGCCGATTGACCTGTTCATTTTGTTGTATATAAACCATTGATTGATATTGATATGAAAAACTGTTTGAATTTTTTCAGGAAATAACCGGTGGGATGGGTGTTGATGTTGCTGTTGAAGCCTTGGGAAAGCCTCAAACTTTCATGCAGTGCACGCTAAGTGTGAAAGATGGTGGAAAAGCTGTGATGATTGGACTCTCTCTAGCTGGCTCCGTTGGAGAAATAGACATAAACCGACTTGTTCGTAGGAAGGTTTGGCTTCTTGCTTTCTCGACCTACTTAGAACATCTTTAGTGCTGCAAATGTCTTAAGGTCATGATATTGAATCTCTCTCTCCCTCTATCTCTCTCTCTTTTTCTGTGAAGATAAAAGTAATAGGCTCATATGGAGGAAGAGCAAGACAGGATCTTCCTAAAGTAGTGAAATTGGCAGAGTCAGGGGTTTTCAATCTGACAGACGCGGTTTCAAGTAAATACAAGTTTGAAGATGCAGGAAAAGCATTTCAAGATCTCAACGAAGGAAAAATCGTTAGCCGAGGTGTTGTTGAGATATTGTAAACTAAAGTGTTTTGATTCAGGTTTGGTAATGACTGCTGCGTACCTGATTCACTGAAGGTCTTTGTAGTTGCAACAGTCTTCAGAAAAGTTCATTGTTATCTGACTTTTGTTGGGTCTGCTTCTATGTCCGTAACAATATACTCTTAAGTCATCCTTTATGAACCTTTGTTGTTGAGAATAAATTGTGGTGAAGAATGAATGTTACTTGATGTTTTTGTTTCAACTAGATTCAAGTTATGTCGGAATTTTGAAACATAGGACCTCACTTATATGTAAAATCTTGATGAGAAATTTCCAAATTCTGATAATTTACATATTGATGGTTTTGTAAAATAATAAAGAAAAGGAAAAGAAAAGTATAGTTGAGTACTCTAATATATTTATAAAATAGTTGGACTAAGTGGCCAAACTACAAATTTACTTTCCATTCTCAGCGTCGGCTGCTTCATAACGTCACCGTTTTGGAAACGCAATCCTTCTTCCGTCTCACCGGAATTTTCTCGCTATTGTCTATTCTCCTCCGTCGCCGACGCTAGCCAAGCTGAGCTCTTCCTAATTTTTTCTTTCAACATTTATCCGGTCGCCTTATCTGGTCAGATCCTTTACGTGTTTCTATTTCCCTTATCGTTGATTTAGTAAGAAAAAAACAAAAAAAATAGATCGTATAGGTCTCGAGCTAAGCTTTAATTGGAATTTGGAATTGGTATTGAATCTTTAGGTTTTTGATTAGGTTAAAAGCACCGTAGCTCTGGGCATGGAGTTTTAGGGTTTTCCTCTGGTTATTTTGTCTCTGGAGCTGAATTTCATCATGTTTTCCATTGAATAATATTTCAAGATGAGAGGAGCCAGAGATTTAATCAGACGTAAATTGCTGAAACTTTGAAGTCTTAGTTTCAGATTTTGTTCTGAGGAAGTTTTTCTGAGGTGTTTGAGTTATTAGCTAATTCTATTAGAATATAGTTTTTTGTGGGTATAGGATAAGTCCTGTGAAGATTCTCAGATTGGTTGCCTTTTACATGTATTCCTTTCCACAAAGTCACGTCCTTTGGTTGATTTTCCAAATTTTTGCTCATTTTTTCAGGAAAACTATTATTCAAAACTTCAAAGAGGAAACCGGAATGGTTTCGTTTTGTTAGGCTCTACTGTTTTCGATCAGCATAGTAACGATATTTAGGCCACGAGTACAAAAAGCAATGGGAGATGGAAGTAGCACCAGATCCAACAGCTCGAACAGCGGTAGTGAGAAACCAGAGTGGCTGCAACATTACAATCTCGTTGGTAAGATTGGTGAAGGGACTTATGGTCTCGTTTTCTTGGCAAGAACCAAGACTCCGCCCAAAAGACCAATTGCCATCAAGAAGTTTAAGCAGTCAAAAGACGGAGATGGAGTTTCCCCAACTGCAATCCGCGAGATCATGTTGCTCAGAGAGATTTCCCATGAGAACGTCGTGAAGCTTGTGAACGTCCACATCAATTTTGCAGACATGTCTCTGTATCTTGCCTTTGATTACGCTGAGTATGATCTTTATGAAATCATCAGGCACCACAGAGACAAAGTCGGTCATTCGATAAACCAGTACACAGTTAAGTCTTTGCTCTGGCAGCTTCTCAATGGATTGAACTATCTCCACAGTAATTGGATCATACACCGAGATTTGAAACCATCAAATATCTTGGTTATGGGTGATGGAGAAGAACATGGAATAGTGAAGATAGCTGATTTCGGCCTTGCACGGATATATCAAGCTCCGCTGAAACCGCTATCAGATAACGGAGTTGTGGTCACAATATGGTACCGTGCGCCAGAGCTGCTTCTTGGCTCAAAGCACTACACAAGCGCCGTAGATATGTGGGCAGTTGGATGCATATTTGCAGAATTACTGACTCTCAAACCATTGTTCCAAGGAGCGGAGGCGAAATCATCTCAAAACCCTTTCCAAGTAGATCAACTCGATAAGATCTTCAAGATCTTAGGCCACCCGACGATGGATAAATGGCCAACGCTCGCTAACCTTCCGCACTGGCAATCCGATCTTCAACACATTCAAGGTCATAAATACGACAGTGCGGGTCTCCACAACGTGGTTCACCAAAATTTAAAAAGTCAGGCTTATGATCTCTTATCCAAAATGCTGGAATATGACCCGCTAAAGCGGATCACAGCTTCACAGGCACTAGAACACGAGTATTTCCGGATGGAACCTTTCCCGGGACGGAATGCATTTGTAGCCTCCCAACCTATGGAGAAGAATGTGAATTACCCGACTCGTCCTGTCGATACAAACACGGATTTCGAAGGCACAACGAGCATCAATCCGCCTCAAGCAGTAGCAGCAGGAAATGTAGCAGGGAACATGGCAGGAGCTCATGGAATGGGCAGTAGATCAATGCCAAGACCAATGGTTGCACATAACATGCAGAGGATGCAACCACAAGGCATGATGGCTTATAATTTCCCTGCACAGGCAGGAATGAACCCGAGTGTTCCAATGCAGCAGCAGCAACGTGGGATGGCTCAACCGCACCAGCAGCAACAACTAAGAAGGAAAGATCCCGGAATGGGTATGTCCGGTTACGCACCTCCTAACAAGACCAGACGTCTGTAAAGATCATACGGTAAAATCGAATATCATCAATCTCGATTTATCGTAGCACTAAATTCCGATTTGCTTTTAGAGTAGACTAGATTGTATTGGAGCATGTGATTTCCTTGCTATTCATATGGATGCATTCTGTAGTTTTGTAAAAACATCATCTCAAAGTGTTTTTCTAATCTAAGTTTTGATTATTATTTTTAATGGTCTTTGTTGCTTCAAAAGTTCAAAGTTATATATGAATTAAACAGGAGTACTGTAATCAACATCAAATTGATTTAATTTAATTAGATGTAAAAATGCCCATGCAACTAATTATTCAGAAAAAAACATATTATTACGTAGAGGGTGTAATATATAAACAACACTGGGCATGCCAGTTTGATTTATGCAATCATTACAAGCCTATGAATGGTTTTAGTTTGGTTTCAAAATTAACTTAATTTTACGGTCATTGGAACTAAGAGACCTGAACATGTCAATGAGTTTCAATGAGTCTGAATGAGTTTGAGTATTATAACATATATTTATCACACACATTGTGTAGATAATGGCGTTTGTAATTGAATATATCTACTAGAAAACAAATATTAATTCAAAATAAGCATGTTAGACGTAATGCAATAATTCAATACCTCTTATAGTCTTATTATATAATTTGGTGGACATATTGAAATATTAATAGTGTTTATTTGTGGAAAGTGAATTACTTACGCCAAAAATCAAAATATATAGTAATCACCGATACTGTCATCCTACTCTGGTAGGTTAACGATCATCTTCCACAATAATCATTTCATTAATTAATAAAATTAAATTAAAATTTATAAGCTATATATGATCTAAAGATTACAGAAGTTTTCGATCAAAAATATTATTAGATAGCTTGAAAGAAAGAAAGAAAATTTGGAATTGAGAGATAAACTAGCCTCTACAATTATTTTTAATATATTATTCGAAAAATATTTTTAAAAAATAATTTTATCATGATGTGTTATTAACAGAAATATCATTTTAACATATTATCGTGAGTTTCAAATAAATATATAAACAAGTTTAAATTACTAAAATAATTATAATATATGTCATTATTATAAATTCGGTTAGAAAATCAATATATTTTATTAAATTAAGCAAAAATATTATTAAATTCATAAAATAATTATTTTTATTTCTTTAATTTACATATATAAAATTTAATATTAAAATTAATTTTAAATGAGACCTAAAATTATATAAATATTTAATTATATTTAATAATAAATAATATTATATAATTTATCAATATTTTTTCAAAGAACATGTGTATAAATCTAGTTTTTTTTGTCACTTGATCACAACGTACCAACTCAATAGCTCAATATCTTCGAACGAAAATTTATCACCCTCTTGCGAATGATGGTAAAGTCGAACTCCACACCTATAAAATACAAGTAAAGATGGTAGCAATTGATCTATAAATCTAGTTAGTTTTATTAAAGTTGAATGTACCCAAAATATTATAATGATATCTAATACGTATTTAATTATAGTGATCAATTAATATCTTTTTGTTGTTGGAAAATTGCTAAGAATAAAATTTAGGGAGTTGACAAATGCGACGTTCAAAATGTAGCTTTAGGATTATATAAATCAACTGTATCTTACGAACACGATCCGCCATTGTTTCCGACGAAACAAAGCAGAAGAGAGTGAACTGAAAACCATGGATATGGAGAAAACCCAAAACATATCTCCTTCCTCTCTCCTGGCTGAGACGATCCCAACGGAGAAGGAGACATCATCGGCCATTACGTTCAAAAGCGACGATGTCCCCGTCATTGATTTAAGTAACCCTGACGAAGAACTCGTGGCGCGTACGGTGGTCAAAGCAAGCGAAGAGTGGGGGATTTTCCAGGTGATTAATCACGACATCCCGGCGGAGCTGATACGGCGGCTAAAGGAAGTTGGGACGGAGTTTTATAAGCTTCCAGAGACGGAGAAGGAAGCCGTAGCGAAGCCACATGACTCCACGGACTTAGAAGGATACACAACGAATTACAAGAAATGGGCCGACCATCTCTTTCACAGAATCTGACCACCGTCGAGAATCAATTACAGATTTTGGCCTAAGAATTCTCCAGATTACAGGTAACGAGATCTACACAAACTAATCATCAGCTTTCTCGGATTTATTTAAATTTGTTTTATTTACAATTTACAGGGAGGTGAATGAGGAGTACGCAAAGCATATAAAGAAGCTATCGGAGAAAATCATGGAGTGGTTATCAGAAGGTTTAGGGTTACATCGCGATGCGTTGAAAGAAGGTCTCGGCGGAGAAAAGGTGGAATATTTGATGAAGGTCATCTTCTATCCGCCGTGTCCCGATCACGATTTGATCTACGGAGCTCCGCACCACACCGATCTCAATGGAATCACATTCATAATCGCTGATGAGGTAGAAGGACTTCAGACATTCAAGGATAGCAACTGGATCGACGTCAAGTATGACGATTCAGGGATTATCGTCATCATCGCCGATCAAATCACGGTAAGAAAATTCTGAAAACTCACAATTTTTTGAGTTTTGTTTAGTTTCTTGTTGCGGAAATGTGGATTTTTTGTGCAGAGGATGAGCAATGGAAGGTATAAGAGTGGGGAGCATAGAGCGACGATGGATACGGAGAAGACAAGGATCTCGTGGCCGGTTTTTGCGGAACCTAACCTTGATCACGTCGTCAGAACTTTGCCGGAGCTAATTACCGGCGACGATAATGTTCCCAAGTTTAAGCCTTATGTTTACAGAGACTACAAATTTCGTAAGATGAAAAAACTTCCTCTTGACTGAGAAGAAATCACATAATAAATCAGAAACAGAAGAGACGGTCATGAACTACTCTTTTCTTTTTTAATTGGACTATTGTGATTGCTTATCTGCCCTAATAAATTAATGTTTGAAGTTTTCAGATAATAATTCCCGAATTTACAGTATTCAATCTATTATCTCTAATATATTATTTAATAATCATTTTAAAAAAATAAATTTATTTCTGTTATTAACAGAAATCATAATATGGTGTTATCAATATGTATTAATATGTTTAAAGTTATTAATATGTTTAAAGAATCAATATATTTTATTAAATTAACTAAAAATATTATTAAATACATTAAAAATAATTATTTTTTTCTTAATTTACATATACAAAAATTAATATTAAAAATAATTTTAAATAAAAGTTAAAATTATATAAATATTTAATTTATATTTACTAATAAATAATATTATATAATATACCAATATTTTTTTCCGGTGGATATAAATCTAGTTAATATGAATTGACTTCAAATGGTAACGTTACTTTTTTTTATTTTATCTTTAACTTATATTAATAATAAGAAACCCCAGAAACTGAAAATAGAAAAACGTTTTATTTTGCCAATAGAAAATGTATTTCCAAAGTTTCTAAATAACTTCAAATGCAAACAGTGAAACAAATGTTTTTAAAACTTACCCATCGATCGACGGATTGTATCGGACGGTGGAAATGTGTGTTGGTCTCTCTCGACGGAAATAATGGGGATAGAACATCATTGGTCTTTTCTAACATAATTACGCAATTAACAGACCGGACTGAAGAAAATAAAACTCACTACACAATAATTATCCATTTCGTTCATCAAACCGCGCCTACGCAAACTTCCTCAAAACAGAGGTTTGTGAAACAGAAATTTCTACAACATTCTAGATCCTACCGAGGACCCTCTCGGCCGCAGAAATCGTGAACTGTATATCCTCTGGAGTGTGAGCCAAGCTAGTAAACCCGGCCTCGAACTGTGACGGTGCAAAGTAAACACCTTCTTCCAACATTCCCCTGAAAAACCTACCAAACTTCTCCGTGTCGCTTTTCTTTGCGTCTGCAAAGTTGTAGATTGGTCCTTGCGCGAAAAAGAAACCAAACATACCGCTTATGTAACCCCCGCACATTGGATGCCCTGTTTTCTTTCCTGCTTCTAAGATTCCGTTGGTTAGTTCCTTGGTGATCTTGTCTAAATATTCGTATGTGCCTGGCTGCTTTAGCCGCTTAAGCGTGTGAATCCCCGCGGTCATTGCCAGTGGATTACCACTTAGAGTCCCGGCTTGGTACATCGGTCCTGCAGGAGCAACCTGCAACGAAAAGCAAATAACTAGAACATTATTATTAACTACAATGCTTAAAGTTTAGTTCACAGTCTCTAGCCAGATCTTACCATCTCCATAATATCTCGTCTTCCACCGTATGCTCCCACTGGAAGACCACCACCGATGATTTTTCCGAGAGTTGTTAAATCGGGAGTGATTCCAAAGTATTCTTGGGCTCCACCATAAGCTAAACGAAAGCCCGTCATGACTTCATCAAATATGAGAAGAGCACCATTGTCTTTAGTCAGCTGGCGTATACCATTGATGAATTCTGGCGTAGGAGCGATGAATCCAGAGTTACCAACAACAGGTTCGAGAATAACCGCAGAAATCTCGCCTTTATGCACCTCAAAGAGCTTCACAACAGCTTCGATATCATTGTATGGAGCTGTTAAAGTATCTGAAGTAGCTGCTTTAGGGACACCAGGAGAGTCTGGGAGCCCTAAAGTGGCTACACCGCTACCGGCTTTAACAAGAAAGGCATTAGCGTGACCATGGTAACATCCTTCAAACTTGATGAATTTTTCTTTGTTGGTGAAAGCTCGAGCAAGACGAAGCACACCCATACATGCTTCGGTACCAGAATTAACAAACCGAACCATTTCAATGCTCGGAACAGCTGATATAACCATCTCAGCTAGAACATTCTCTAAAAGACAAGGAGCACCAAAGCTTGTTCCTTTCTTCATCGTCTCAGCTAGAGCCGCAAGAACCTGCACTAGATTCAGGTTTTATCACTAAAATACGAGCTCAGAAAATTACGCTGTACAAGAAAGAAACGAGAAACGGTACCTCATCATCGGCATGACCAATTATAGCTGGTCCCCAAGATCCAACGTAGTCAATGTACTCATTTCCATCAATGTCCCACATTTTTGAGCCTTTAACTGAATCAATCAAAACTGGTTGTCCACCAACGGATTTGAAGGCCCGAACAGGGGAATTCACACCGCCAGGCATTAAATTCTTTCATGAAAAAAAAAGTATCAGGCTTTGAAAATGAATCACATTTCTATGCACAAATAATGTATTAGAAGCTAAACCAACCAAAGTAGTACCATGAGTGTTACTATACCATCTACTACTAAAAGAAACAGAAGCAAGAAATTGAGTCCTTTGCAACAAAATCTGATCGTTTCATAAAGAATTTCGTCAAATATTCCAATTCAATTCATATCTAATATACAGTTCTCTACTACTGTGTTTCCAGGATTCTTTAACACGAAGAACTTGACGAATCAAAATTCCAATAACGACAACTTGCGATTCTAATGATTTGATAATTTTGGAGAAAATCCGACAAAATTCTCCGAAATTTCATCCAAGGTTTAACCAGAAAGAAATTTAAAACCACTAGAATCAAACGAAATACAATCCATAAACACGGGTCACCAAAATTTGGAACCAACGATTGGAAAAAAAAAAAAGAGAGTATCAATTATGATTCTAACCTTAGCGACATTGAAAGCTTCCTCTGATTTCTGAAGAGTGAAACTTTTCTTCTTCTCGTCGACGGAAACAGACAGCTTGATGCAACAACGGTTAGACGGCGAAGAAGAAACTCTCTTCGAGATCCTCGAAGAACACGAAAACCCCAAAGCAGTTCCCGATCCCGTAAGCGACGCCGACATGTTTACTCTCTCTCTCTCTGTGATTTGCTGTCGCTAGCTGTCGGAGTTGGTAATCGTAGTGGGTGCGCTTCTGGGAGAAGAGTCAACAAGATAAGGCAATGGGGCGAGCCACCGGCTTTTATATATGTCAAAACCGGGTGGATCCGACCCGGACACCGAATTCTAAGAAAATAAAAAAGGATGGGGATATGATATTCCTAATATATTATTTGATAAACTTTTTAACAAAGTAACCTTATCATGACGTGTTAATAATAAAAAAGCCATGTTGACGTATCAATATCAAATTTCAGTTTAAATATATAAAAGGGTTTAAATTACTAGAATAATTACAATACATGCCATTGATATTAATTTGGTTAGAGAATCAATATATTTTATTCAACTAACCAAAAAATAGTATTACATTTGCAAAAACAATAATTTTTATTTCTTTAAATTTTTAATACGTTAATTTATAAATAATTTCAAAAAATAATAAATAGATTTAAGTTATTACCTAATCCCTAATATATTATTTGAGAAACAATTTAAGAAAATAACTTTACTCTCACGTGTTATTAACAAAAATATCATATTTACGTTTCATCATTACAGTAAATTTTAAATAACTATATAATTACGCTTAACTTATTCGAATAATTACAATATATGTTATTGTTATTAATTTGGTTAGAGTATTAATATATTTTATTAAACTAACTAAAAAATACTATTAAATTCATAAAAAATAATTATTTTTCTTTTGTTAAATTATATATACAAAAATTAATGTTAAAAGTAATTTTAAATAAAATTTAAAATTATATAAATATTTAATTTATATTTATTAATAAAATATAATTTACGAATATTTTTTCCCACGCATGGCGTCGGTATAAATCTAGTTTAATTGATTCTGAAATAAATATACTTTTATGTTATCGCCATTGATTTCAAGAACAATTGTGTAGTATCTATGCATTTGTATGATTCTTTGAATAACGTGTTGAAAAACTGACATGTCGATGAAAGAAGTAGGATTAGGCTAAGCAATGCCTTATATTGCTATGTAATTACGAACTGCACAATTTTTCCTTTTTGATTGTATATACATATACATTTGATATTATGTATTGTGGTTAGTATGTTTGTTTGTATGTTAATTGGTGAATTAAACTATCGTGGAAGATTTACACCAAAATATTTCAATATTGAAATTGTGATATGTTTTGAAAATTTAAATTAATGGTGTTATATTTTGAACAAAAATTTAAAACAATGTTATTTTGTTAATTGCCCATATTAATTTATGTAGTAACGTTATTTTAAAAAATAAATACAAATTTTGTTATAAAAAGCTTTTAGTAATAAATATAGGAGAATATAGGCTCGTCTAGTTAATATTGATAATTTAGTAATTTTCCTGTTAAAAATATGTAAACACAATATTTAGCTATATAAAAAGTCGTCTAATCTAATTTCAAAGTCGGAAGAACAAGTGATTTAATGATTGTATCATTTTTACGTCTATTTTAAAAGTGTGAAATTCGTCTCCACCGCTATTCACAAGAGGGTGTTAAATATTCAGATGAAAATATTAGAATATTAACTCGATTGAAAATATTAGAATATTAACTCGATACTTTGTGACTTTTCAAATTCATAAAATAAAAATTGGAGGTGGGGAGGGAAGACGAGGAAACGGTTCAACCAAAGACACTATAACTCAATGTCAGGCAGTACCACCTACGAACTAACCCAACCCAATGGTTCCTACTTGGAAATGAATCTCTTATGTTAACCATCGACGTTTTTTCATTATTATTCGGGGGAAACGCCGGCCAAATACCCCCAATTGATAAAATCCCCATCGACAACCGGGAAGGTTTAGGGTTTAGTTCGAAATAAGCAGACTCATTTCCTGGGCCCACCTCGTTAAATTTTATTACCAAACTATTCTACATTTAAACTACTCCATCTCAATCTTTGTCTCCGATGTGGGACAAGCTTCTTTTGTATTTAAGTTATTTCTTTCATTTTAAGGTAAAAACGAAGCACTTACGATTATATTTATGCAGGTTTATGAAAATGTAAAGTTAATAAATTCATATAACCATGATTATTTATTAGTTAGTAAATTTATATGGTATGGGTTGTACAAAAACGTGCACATTGTGCATCATGAGCAAAGCTTTCAGTACTCACGTGGATGTGAATGTGATTAAACTAAAAATTATGCTTAAAAAGTACCAAACTATAAATCATAAATTAGCTTATACATCACATAAATTCTTGATAATTTATATTAACAAATACCATTTTTATAACACGATTATTTATATTATACTTGATTGGTACCATAACATCTTAGTTACATTTTACTACACTGGCTAGTAAAATGTATATACGAACACAAACACATAACTGTTATTTGTTTTTTCTTCTTCTTATAATTCAAACTTCGAAGACACATAAAAACTTGAAAAAAAAGATTCATTATTACTTCATATATCCATAAGCCCTTCGAACACTTTCATTGCCGAACTCGGAAGACCAAGCAACACATTAACACTCTTTGTGTCACTGCCACATGGCAAAAACAGAATCACCTCCTTCTCCGGTAAACCGACCGGTCCAGATACAACCGGTTCCCCCCAACCGAAATCTGTAGTATGAAATGACAGTTTTGCCCACGACGTGATCAGAAGCGTCGCCGTCAGACTCGGCCTAGCCCGAGTAATCTCGAAGTAGTCAATCGCTGACCTCATGAAACCGTCATTGACCATTTCAACGGCTCTTTTGACCAAACCCACGGAATGAGAAAGAGGGTTTAGAGTCACTTCACCTGCTGTAGTAACCGAATAAGTGAACACAATCCCGTTCCCTGAATAACCTTTAGGAAGTTTCGGAACGAATCTGGACCGTCCATCTGCAGCAAAGAGAAGTTTTATCCGTTGATCTGGTTTAAGCCCTAGGGCTTGACAACGAGCTCTCCATAGAAATCCTGTTATGGTTTGAAATGTCGTCGACCTCGTCTCTGCCATGATCTTGAGCTTCTCGAGTTTTTCGGGTCCGAAGAGGAAGGATTTGTAGACGAGTTTCTCCTCGGAGTATAGTTTTCCGGTACCGGAGATGTCTTCGATCTCCTCGAACTCGTGGTGTGGGAAATCGATCTTCGGTGGGGTCCGCGGCCGAAGAAGTGTGCGGTCCAAGAAAGGTGGGACAGAGAGAGGGAGACCACGAGCCGTCTCTGCCCAAGAGTTGAGGAACTCCATGGCTGCGATACCATCGTACATATTGTGGTTCATGCCTAAGCCTAACACGAATCCTCCACATTTGAAATTTGTCACCTAATAAACAAAAAATAATTTTTGACTAAAAATACATCTATTTGTGTGTGTGTATAATATTTTTGATTTCTGAAATTGTTTTACTAATTAGAGTATTGATGCATATTAATCCAATTCTACAATATTACATATATTAAACCAATCGAATCAAACCCTATATAAAGTCAAGCAAAAAGCGTATCAATCGGTCAACTACTAACCTGAACTACCACCGGCGGAATCTCAAGAATATTCCGAGCACCGGGAACGTCGTAAACGAGATTTTCAAGAGTCTCCGGTTGATCAATCTCCCATATAGCCTCTTTTATCTTCTCTATCCCACAATTAGCCTCAGCTTCCACCACCACGACTCCTTCTCCGGTGCAGTTCACGGCGATTTTTCCTTCAGGACTGATCGTGAGTCTCCCTGCGGCAGGATAGTAATGAACAAGAACCTCAGAGAGTGACTTCTTGATGACGTCAGCGGATTCCTCGTTGGATCTCGAGGTTGATTTGAAGTAGTAGAATGTTTTGACGATGATGGCAATGTTTTGATCGAGATTTGAGAGGTAATAGATACCCTTTGGGGTTTCGGTGGCTGGAGAGACGAGAACAGGTTCTTTTCTGGTTACGATGAGCTCGAATGATTCTGCCATTTTCAGGGTTTTCGTCGGTGAAGAAAAAAAACAAAAGATCTTATATATAAGTTTGGTGAAGTGATAAGAATTACTTCAATATCGTGGGGATTTAATCAAATGGGTTAAGTAGAGGCTAGGGTTTGAGGTTAATTGTGGTACAAGTAAATATTTCAGCAAATGGTAGAAGAAAGATGAAAAAGACAGAGAGAGACGATTGATATATTTCCAGGGTATATGATATTTTAAGTTAGGCATGTTTTAACAAGTTAAATCGCTGTAATATAACTGACTCTTTTGAGCTTGGCTTCAAATAATTCTATCCTGATTTTTATTTTTGAGTTTGCATGCATTTAGTAAAAATTATTAAGAAATATTTTTGGTTAGTTTTTGGCAGTCCTCTTAAAACCATATAATATACAATATACATGTCAAGAACCGGACACAACTTGATCGTATAATCTATTTTATAACTAAATATTTGAATCATGAATTTGTAAGATGCTACAAGTTTGTTAGTAATATATATTAATGTGTAGAAAGTAAAGCAATGAAACAATCGAGTACATATATTTAACAGTTGGTGGTTGATTGATAATTATCAAATTATGGGGATTACATCGTTTCAGTCTATGTAAATATTGCCCAATTATATTGATTACGATTACATTCTTGACTTCTTTTAATAAAATAATAAATAACACAATGCTGATTCAATTTCAGTGTAAAATAAAGCGAGCTGGTGGGAATTAATCCTTATGGTGTAGAGAGTATTTTTGAAGCAAAAGCTTCAAAACTAGTTTTATGATCTGAATTATAAGAAGATGTCTTCAAATTAAACACAGAAAAGGAAAATTCCCTACAGGCTATCAAACACAACAAGGATTGTACAACCTAACAGGTAACAGCTACAATAAGTAAGAAGACACTGAAACTACATGATGAAAACTATAGAAATCACACAGTACAAAGGTATAATAGATTAAACACTCTCTAATTATCACTTTGTTCTGATTCAACACAAATGTTGATCAGTTTTGCTTCCCTTCACATCAGATCTTGACTTTAACTTAATCCTTGTGCTTTTCTTTTTCCTTCTCTTTGTCACTTTCAGCCATATCTTTTTCCTCTTCTTCCTCCTTATCTTTGTCACTTTCAGCCTCAGCTTTTTCCTCTTCTTCGTCTTTTTCTTCTTCACTTTCACCCTCAGCTTTTTCTTCTTCCTTCTCTTCGTCACTTTCAGCCTCAGCTCTTTCCTCTTCGTCTTCTTCTTCATCAGTCATTTCATTTATGGCATCTGTTATAACATCCTTCACCTCTGGTTTTCTATGTGAGAGATCAACACCAAAATGGTCGCCTGATGTTATTACAAACACCAAATGTTACCAAAAATCTCCTCAATTGGAAAGTATAATTAATATGGATTGGAAAATAAATAAGCAAAGAACATACTTAGCTTCTGGAGAATATCTGATAATGTTGCCTGTTATTAAGCAAAAAAACAATCAAGTATAAGAACATCTGTTTAAGGTCTTTCGACCACTAAATTTCAACCAGTTTCAGCAAATTGAACTAGCTCACCGTATTGAAGTCTACTTCCTTCAGAATTGTGGACACCACTGCAAGCATCTCTTCTCTGGTGGGCTCCGCTTTGCCTTTCTTAGTAGCTTTTCCTGTATCCAATCACAGTATGTTAAAACATTAAAACAACGAGCGACAAAGAGAGAAAATTTCTTCAATGCTAAGCTTTAAAAGCAGCTGAGAATGGTTGTAGCTTTTCTCTATGTGGCTTACTTGACTGTTTCTTGCCTTTCTCTTTAGAAGACTCATCCTGATCAACTTTTGGCTTCTTGGTTGAGGATGAAGTTGACTTAGCACCTTTTTTGGAGGACTTTTCACCAGATTTTTTCAAATCTTTGGCAGACGCTAGTTTATCCTTACCTTTTGTCCCCAAGCTCTCCTCTTCAGTCTTTTTTGATGAGTTTTTCTTATTGGATGGCTTTTCATTTTCTGCTTCATCTCTCTCATCTTCGGTTTCAGTTTCTTCATGGTCACTCTCTTCTTCTGGTGCTGCATCATCTTCCTCACGAGAACCCTTGGTACCTTCAGAATCAGAACCTCCCTCATCCTTGCCTTCCTCTGTGTTAGATGGCTGATCTCGCTTTTTTGTTTGCCTTTTCCTCTGTGTAGTAACAAAACAAACACACACGAGGGATTCGGTAAACCCCATGTTCAATAACTAATAAATCAAGCAACACAGATGAAACAAAACATATAATAATTCATGCTTAATGGTTATAAATTTATAATCCTGCCATGCCCATTTAGAAACAAAATTCAAATTAGCCATATGAGGAACAGATCAGAAACCAATTCTAGAAAAGGAGCTAATGATAACCATCACCAGCCAGTAACAAGCAAGTAATACAAACTGTACTACAATTTAGATATAACAAACTACAAACCTTTGCTGGGGTATCTGAAGATTCTCCAGCTTTCCTCTTTTTTTGTGTACTCTTGCGCTTTTTGGTTTGCTAAAATATATAATTCCAAAAAGAAGAAAAAGAATTCAATACTCCAACACTGGATAAACATGCAGACCAATAATTTACTGAATCATTAACCCCCTCCGCCCCCAAAATGTACCTAATCATTTTAAAACAGTACCTGTTCTCGATCAGCAAGTATAACATCTCGTGTTGCCTTGGGGGATTCCAAAAATTCAAGCACTTTTACAGCTAGTTCTTCCTGACAGTATCATGTCAGAGGGATTCTTAGAACATAGAATAAGGCACAATAACAGATAAACAAAATTTTGTATCACTCACTTTTTTCATGTTACTTCTGTTTTTAGGTATATCAAGTACATCACAAAAAAAGATTAATTTTTCTTTTATGCATTTGTCAAGCTTCTCCTTTGCTCGTGCCCTTTGCTTCTCCTCCTGGAAAACATTTTAAATACAAGTCTCAACACAAGGCAAAACATACACAATTACACATCCTTGTAACCAAAAAGACATGCAATGGTTATACCTCTTTCTCTGACCATACAAAGCCAGAAAATTGACCAATGTTTTTCTTAACCATCTGTGCCTGCAGAGCAATTTTCAACAGAATTCTTTAAGTAGACATGCACTTTCAAGCAAATAAACAATGAAAAATTCTAAGACAACATCCATACTACATGAACAAGGACAGAAGCTTCGAAGAGATGTATACATATCAAATGTGGTAAAATGTGATCAGACTTTTAAAGCACCTTTGCTTTTTTCCCATAAAGAATGGTGTGTAGTAAGATCAGGTTGTCATCAGCTTTTCTCTTGGATAGTTGATAAGCCACTGAAACAGCCAACATTATCACACATTTTTATAACAGTAAATAAATGTACATAAGACTCTGTCTAGAGGACTAAATTTTCCACCTTCAAGTTCGATAAACATAGAAGAGAAAGAAACCAAGATACAACAGTCTATCAGCTTCCCATCAACCGCGGTGCAAACTATATTTCCAGAATAGTAGCTAGCAAAGAGAAAACCCAATTGAAATCTACTGAAGTAAAACCAAATTTCAAACAGCTACTGATAGGCTAATTGTGATAGCTAAAAGATGAAATGTTCCACGAGAAAGTCAGACTATCAGTATACAATTGGGTAAAGTAACTAATCCAGGTAAACCAAAATCCCAAGCTTGTCTAAGATGTTCGTTTTTGCTAAACAGTGTCTTACAGACAGATGCAAACACGAAAAAACTCACAGCTATATCATCTTCTAGATTTCAAATATATGTCAAACTAGCATAGATTGTTCACTATTCTGATTGACAACAAATTAGGTGAAGATTTCACAAAATTCACAAGAAGAAAAGCACAAATATAAATGATGCACATGCATACCATTTGGAATTTCCCTGAGTGGTATTCCACGACCCTGAGCAAACACAGAAAGTAGAGCTAGTGAGCAGAACATAAACACAATCAATCCAATTCCACTTTTTTGATAACAGGTATGCATCTCTCCAATTCTCAGAAACACAAATACGAAAAACAACCAAAGGATACCTTTTCAATTGAAACGTATTTGCTCGGTGTAGAGCGAAATGGAGTAGACAACGAGAAACGCTCAACCTTCTTTCTCTCTCTCGTAGGCCTATCACTAGTTGGAGTCACCGTTTCCTTCTCCGATGATTTCTTACTTCCACTTTCTTCTTCTTCCACCTTCTCCTCCTCGCTTTCTATATCATTTTCTTCATCTTCTAACAATTCCCCTTCTTTCGACTCATCCACTTCTACCTCTTTCTTCTTCTCCGCCTCGTCATTTCTGGGGGCATCCGTTTCTTCTTTCTCTATCTCCTTCTCCTTCGATGCATCACCAACACCAACCTCCTCCTTCGGCGGAGATTCCACTTCCGGTGTCTTCTCTTCTAGGGTTTCACTCGCCATGTGCGTCCAAAAGAAAAAAAAAAGAAGCAAAATCAGAAAAGGGAAAAAAGACCTAGATCTCAGAGGTGTTCACGAGAAACTCGAAACCCTAAGTCAAGAAAACTAACGATTATGAAGAGAAGCAAAAACAAAAATTTGGGGATTTCAAAATTTCTGGTGCCAAAAATTGGAACACAGAGGCGGGCTCTCCGGTCACCGAAAATTTTCACTAAAAACTGCTCGCGGCAAAACTACCCATTATATATACTCAAATATATATACGTACAGACCCAATATTATGACAGGCCCAATTTATAACAGGCCTAAAATTATAACAGGCCCAATATTATTGCTTCGAGCATTTCCTGTGTTTCAGACATGAATATATGCGGAGGTGAGATTCTTCCTCGGAATGTTGCGTCTGTGAATCTTATAGAACTCACTGGTCCGTTTCTTCTGCAGGTTATCGCTTGTTTTTTATTTTGTAAACGGACCAGGAAAATACCATTTTCTGATTTACATTTGACTTCTAAAACACATAACAGCATTCACAGCTGCTATCAGCTGCAGTGGTACTTGACCTTCTCGCAACAGTGATGGCTATATATATACATTAGCGTTGTTCGTTTGTGTGCTGCAGCGTCTACGGCAGCGATCTGCAGTTAGACGCTGCAATATTGTTGTTCGTTTGATCGTCGAAAGTTGTCGTCGTAGGTTCGTTTGACTGCAGGAACCTGCGGCGATCAAACGAACAACGTTTGACCGCATGACACAGCTGCAGCAATCTGCAGGTGCGAAACGAACATGCATATTGTATTAACAAACATGTAACGTCACTTATATGATGAAAAAATATCCGCAATGGTCGTGTAAGAGATTCAGTGCATTCTGTATATATGGTTCAGACGAATCAGACGTTAATACTATACTAGATTTATACCTATGGTATGGAGAAAAATATTAACAAAATTATATAATATTTTTTATTATTACATATAAATTAAATATGTATACATAATTTTTATTTTTATTTAAAAATATTTTAATATTAATTTTTATATATGTAAATTTTAAAAAATAAAAACTTTTTTTACGAACTTAATAGTATTTTTTGTTAGTTTAATAATATATATTGATTTTCTAACCAAATTAATAACAATGATATCTGTAATTATTCTGTTAATTTTAAATTATTTATATATTTATTTGAAATTTATTGTGGTATTGAAACGTCAAAATGATATTTTTGTTAATAATACGTTAAAATAAGATTATTTTTTAAAAATATTTAGTAAATAATATATTAACGGTATTGTAGCACATAATATCAGGTCATCTTCAACCATCCATCTTACCTTCATTACTTCTACCCTCCCCCCACTAAGTCTAAGGATTTAAATACCTTTATATTTAAAAAATCCCTTTTCGGCAAATTCCTTACATTAAATAAAAGGGAACATCGTAACAGAATACATATATTCTATAGTCTGCTGGATGACAGATACAAACTTGCGAAAAAACTAAACTTAGTAATGATACAACCCAATAAAAGACCGAAGACAAATCATCGAAGAGGTATAAAGAAACCCACAAATGGGTGAAGACAAACACTCAAAAGAAGTACAAAGAAAATATCTAAGTATTGAACAAATCGACATAAAACTATAATGACTAGCTCTCGTTTTAACCAAAATTTTCTTTGCTCCATTGCTTTTCCAGAAACCATTAATTTGTTTCCACCAATTGCACGATCAAAACTTTTGCTTCAATGTATAGAACTTGGTGTAAGATTGAAATCTATTCGAAAATTTATAATGAATATATCGGTCTATCTATAAAACTTATTTATATGTTAATGTTAAAAATTGATGAGTTTTAAATATGAAATTTTTAAAAATTATAATAAAATTTCTTGTAAAAATGACGGAATAACGGACATTTATCTAGCAAATACCAAAATAGAAGTTGCCATCTCGTTTTTCCATTTTAAAACTAGTTTATTGATTATTATTGTATATAGTTGTCTAAATCTCAACAAAATTCTTGATACATATTAAAATCATGTTATCACTTTCGGCAGATAGAATTTATTTGCTTTGTTTTCTTCCGCCATGTACTTCATTTCTTCTTAAATGGGATTCACATATAGAACTCGTTAACACTGAGTGGACTTTGTTTCTTAGGGTTTGAATTATTACTATTACATGTCCACGAGTATAAGCCATATAATTTACATGTCTATCATCTATGGTTGAAACCCTATCGATATTCTAAAATGTTAGAGATTTTTGAGTAAAACTGAAGATGTAGATCTAATGATCCACAAGTTGAATAACTCATTGTAAACATTGTTTAACTCAAAATAGAGATGAAAAAATGATAATGGTCTTTTTCGTTTATCAACTGTAAAAATTTACGGTTGGGACTCTGATAAATTATTATTCGTTTAACTGCCGCAAATACATGTGGCAAATGCAGCAGTTAGACATTGCGTCATGTGTCATAATTTTTCCGACCGATGATTAAAACAGTAATGCAATTAAAAGTTTGCGATCAACCGTAACTGCAACCGCCGGCGACAAATAAATAAATAATATTTATCGTAGTCGTAACTGTAGTATTGACCGTAGTCACAACTGTTTGCAACGATTAAACGAACAATAATAATATATAAATCAAATAATAACTCAATTGTGGTATAGAACAAAATAGGATAAACTGAAAAAAGTAATTAAAGTAAATTTGTATATGTATTAAATGACAACAAAACGAGAATATATTGCATGGCAGTTGACGCCAAATTTTAAAGTTGAAAAATATTTGGTAATAGGGATTGATCTATTAACTAGTTTTAGAATTTTATGAAATTCAGGTAAATGAATCAGGAAGATGTTGATGGTCCCAACACTTTTTAGAGATTGGGTTTAATGGCACAGTCACGGTTCGGTCACAATCAAACATAAACTAATTTAGTGAAACCTGGTCAAGTGTCTCAGTATTATAACAACTTTGCTATCTAAAACCTTAGTTTTGATTGTGATTTTAGTTTTTGGATTAGATCAAAACTGTTTTGTTAAAATCGAATAACGTATTTCCGACATTGTTTCATAGTTGATGTTTAAATGTTTATTCGTTTCTTGCTGGAAACATACTAAAATTAACATGGGGGAACACTTTTCAAGATCATATACAAATAAGAATTTGATAACACTGATGCGTATAGTTTTCAAATTGGTTAAACAACCAAACATTTAGAGATTAATCTTTGTGTTAAATTTGTCTATTTTCTTACGATATAACTCTAAAATCGCTTAGGTTAGGTATATACATAAAATGGTAACATATATACGTTCATATACGTATACATGTATATACGTACATGTACACAACACGTTAACTTGTAACGTATATGGATGTGTTTCTACGTGTCGACATGATTTTGACATATGTATATATGGTCCCATAGGTCAAGAGAAGAAAAAAAAAATCAACAGTTGATTTTATCCCATATTTTTTTAAATCTTTTTATACCCAATAAAACTCAATCGTTTTGGATAAAATTGTAATGTTTTACATACAATCTTAATATTTTACATATAAAATTAGTGAAATTTAGATTTAGAAATACTTTTGAAAAACCTTTAAAAGAGGAAGTCTGTCGTGAGTAAAAGATAGAAAATCATAGAAAATTTCAATAGTTTGATTTATATTATAACTCTTGTAAATGTATTTTTTTAAAAATTGATTATTTGTAAAAGATTCATCAGATTTATAATGTAAGTTTGTAAAAGATAGATAGTATCCGAAAAATACTTTAAATGCGAACTCAATAATCAAATTGTGTGTTGTTATTTCTAAATAATATTTACTAACACTAAATACAATAAAAAATATCATAAAATCCTAACAACAACAAAATTAAATTAATTAATTAATGTTATAACCCATCCCATTCACTTTTCTCTCTTTGTAAGAAAAAAAAACAAACAAAAAAAGACTCTATGCAACAAAGAAGTAAAAAGGAATTCAGCTACCGACATTGGATAATAACTTCTCTGGGGTCATCGGTCGTTGGATAATGACTTTCTACTGTAATCCTTATAGTATATATATATTTACAGTTTTTTACTACAAGTTTGATCTGAGAGAAAGAGTAATTTACTCGATGGCAAAAGAAAAGATAATTAAAAAAAAAACTGTAGTAAAGAAAAGTGAAGAGTACGTACTAATTTATTTTTCTAAAAATTTTGTTTGTTTCGAAGAAGAATCGAGTACATTACTTATTTAGACGAAGTGGTGGCGGTCACGTGGTCTCTTTCATCTAAACTGTACATTCTCAGAGATGGCACGGACCCATCTCGTGGGCTCCATGTGCTTCCACCGTCACATCACCTTACCACCCTCTACCTAGGCGCGTGCTGTTTCTGTAGTTTATACTTCCCTCTTTAATAAATAACAAATTTCATACTTTCCACCATTTAATTTCTAACAACATTAATTTCGATTTTATAGGAATTAATCAGAAACTTTTAAACGAAAAAAAAAAAAATTTAGTTCCGTCAACTATACAAAATTATGCGATTAAATATATTTTCACCTATATTTTTTTTGCTCTTTATTTAACTACATAAACTATATTTTTCTTTAGTAAATTACACAAATTTCATAAATTTTTATACTTGCATAAATTTTATTAATGCGTTAAATACCTACTAAATATGGTTCTAATTCGAAAATCTGGTTTTAATTTGAATTTATTTTGAAATTAAAACTAGATTTTCAAAATAAAATAAGGTTTAATAACAATTTAACGTGTAAATATTAACGAAATTTTTGTAATTGGAATAATTTATGAAATTTATGTAGTTTACGGAAAAAAACACAGTTTATATAATTTATAAAAAAACTTAAAAATTACAGTTGAAAATAGATTTATTACTTAAAATAAATAAAAGCAAGAAAAAAAAGAAATAATCATAATACAATTGACAAACATCAATGGCAACTTTTAAGATAAGGCAGCATTTTTCATTAACTTTATTCGTACAATAAATGGACCAACCTTTTTTTATAGAAGCATGAAAATAGTGTTTCACCTAACTCTTAATAATTCACTTTAAACAACGTTTTTCCATGGACCAGTGTATATAGTTTGATTGTTTAGAACTGTAGTAAATAATGCTATTTAATATCGAATATACTGAACAAGTCTGCTATTGCATTTAGTGTGGTTGGTGCAAAATAAAATTTGCATGGTGAATTAGAACTATACAAGAAAATTAGAAGTAGTTAACACTCAATATTGAAATGAAAATATAGAATAAAAATTATTTAAATTTATTTATTTTATTGCTTATAGTCATTAAAATAACTCATAATAACTGAGTTCATTTTAATGTAAATTACACTATATATAGAGAGAGAAAAAGAGCCTGCACAAACGCATTAAGAAAAGAAAATCACATGCAAAGAGAGACAGCAAAGGCCGCAATGAACCCACTTCATCAAAATTGTTCAAAATATTCCCCATTATACCTCTTTAGCGTTTGCGATTTTCTTTGTTACATTACGTTACATGCGTTTGGATTCTCGTCGCTGAATATTTGTGGCGGATAAGCATGAGGCGGCATTTCCATAGGCGGAATCGCCACACGCGGCGGTTGGTAATAATAGTAGTAATAAGGATTCTCTATCTTCTTCACTTCCACAACTTTTTCCACTCCCTGCTCTCCGCCGCCGCCGCCGTTTTCACCGCCATTTTCCGCTGCTTTGTCTTCTCCTTTCTCGCCATCCCCTTCTTTCTTTTCTTCATCATTCTTCGCCTTCTCGTCCTTCCCTTCCTCGCCTTTGGACTCTACTCCGCCATTTTCTGCTTTTTCTTCTTCCTTCTTCACTGCTTCCACCTCCTCCGGTGGCGGCGGAGGCGGTGGGTCAATTTTCATAATCGCAGCATGTTTTCCGGTCCGCTTATAAACGTATTCTACGAGCTTTTGTGGTTCAAACACTCCTTTCACCGTCACTTGAGAACCCTTTAAATCGGATTCAGCTGATTCCACTCCTAAAAGTTATTTGATCCAAACAAAGACAAATAATGAAAATAAATTTTGAATACGTTTTATATATATGTTTCAATGATAATTACGAAGAAATAACACGTGTGTATGTTTTAAAGTCGAAGCAATTAATATTATCTTGATATGAAATTATATGTACCAAATTTGATATAACTAAAGAACGAAGGAAAGAATATAAAGTTGGTGCAAGAAGTAGGCACGTGGATGTGTGTTGCAAGAGGTTGAAATGTTTTTATCTACCGATAACAAATGGAAGAGAACAAAACTTAAAATTTATTTCATTTTAATGTTTAACTTTTTTCACTTATCAGTAAATTTCCTAGAAATGTCTTTAAGTGGATTACGTACGTAAATTCTCGAGAGTAAAAAAAAAAACTAACCTTTCATTCTCATGATACGTTTCTTGATCTCAGTCGCACAAGCTTCGCAGTGCATGTGAACCCTTAGAACCACCGTAACCACCACCGGGGGCTAATACAAAAAACTCTTACAGAAATTTAATCCAAATTCCAAATACATGAAAAATAATATACCAAATCCTACGAATAGACCCCATGTGAAATCACTACACAGAGAGAATATACCCCTTTTAATTTAATCATAAATTAATAATATTTACCCTAATTAAAAATTGAATATTCATTCATGATCCCTACCAAAAAAAAGACTTCACTTTTCTATTTTTTTGTAATATCAAATTTATTAAACAAAAAAGTTGCAATAAAGAAATATGAAAGCCTTGGAAGATGAGAAAGAAAAGAAGCGTTGAGACCACAAAAAGTTACCTCCGTTTTCTTTTCTTCCTCTTTAGGTTTCTCCTCCTCTGCTTTCTTCTCCGGCGGCGGAGGAGGCGGAGGAATTGGAGAGAGAAGCACAACTTGACGGTGGGTCTTTCTTTGAACCCTGGCTAATACTTTCAACGGATCAGCTTTAACTCCCTTCACCACCACTTTCCCCGTTTTACAATCAGTCATCACATCTTCCACTCCTAATTAACAAATCCAACCAAACATCCAAAAATATAATTCATTTTCTATACAACATTAAATATCTAGAACATTAGTTGTGTTCGTTGTAACAGCAAACTGCAAATGTTTGGATTTTGTGAAACTATGAAAACGAAAATCTATTTTTTTTAAAAAAAATACGATGTAAATGCAATAAATACGTATTTGATTTATACATATTTACCTTCAAAGCCTTTGAGGCAACGGCGGACTTTTCTAGCACAGCCTTCACAGTGCATGTAAACCTTAAGGACAATCTCTTGAGGTGGAGGAGGCGGTGCTGGAGCCTCGGGCGCTGCAGGAGGAGAATCTTCTTTGGAATCTTTAGTAGATTCTCCTTCTTGAGTTTTCTTCTCTGAATCATCTCCTTTTTTCTCAGCCTCCACTTTCTTCTCTTCTCCTTCTTTTTTCTCCTCTTCTGGTTTCTTCTCCTCCATCTTCTTCTCCTCTGCTGCTTCTGGTTTCTTCTCCTCCTGAAATTCCAACAAACAGTCAGTTAAATAAAAAGATTATTATTCATGGAGATTTGAAAAGATGATATAAGAGTTTGGGATTTTCTTGAACCTCTCCCATTGTTTTCTGTACAAAAAAAACTTGTAATGGCGAAAGAGAAGCTTATAAATCTCTCTCACTCTCTAAAGAACCACTTGGTGTTGGTACGAAGTTGGAACTGTGGACCTCAAGATCTTAAAAAGAAATATATATTATTTTGTTTTATTCCCTTTTAAACATAACTTATACGTGAAATTAATATAATTTTATTTGGGTTTTCTTATTTTAGGGCTTAAATTAGTATTTAATTAATTGTTTACTGTAAAATATATATAGAGATAATACTCACACAATTTGTGTTTCTCACAAACTGTCAAAACGCAATTATAATTCTCGAGACTGGCCGTTAATGGATAGTCCAATCATGTATTTCTGTGTTAGTCGTATATCTTCAAATTTAAATATAATTCATAATTGTTATTTTAATTGTATATATACATATTTTAAAAAATCCATTAAAATCGAACATCACCAACTTACCATTGTGGAAACTCAACTAGTTCAAAAACTTTTTACTTTGACATAAATTTAAATTCTTATTAACATCTACTTCATATATTCGAATCTTTTGATATAACTCCATGTTAATGATTACTTTTAATCTTTCATATAAAAAACATAACCTCTTATGAATTAGAGATACGACATTTTGATCTACCAAATGAAAAATAATTCCAACTCTCTTTCAATTTTCCAGAGCATTTCTCAAAATGTTAAGAATATGTAACTTTACACACGTATTATTAGTTGGCCACAAAATAGTAGTTAGACGAATGAATCTTGCATGTTGTTAAGACGATGATATGTTCATGAAGAAGTGAACAACACACGACATTCGTGACAACAGCTACTACCTATGCCTGCGGTTAAACCTAAAGTACGAATTCTGCTGCTCAGTCCACATAAAGGAAGTTTCAATGGTGACATTTTGACGTATATTCTCCCTTCAGTCATTAAACAGTTGAAATATGTTCAATGGAAATTCATACTAATTTCTATACTATACGAGAAAAGTTAATATTCTTCATTTTTCAAGTACATGTATTGGCTAATTATCAAATTTTTAAACTTTCCTTTTTATATGATGTCATATTATCAACTCATATCTTTTCAAAATTAGGACATATTAATTTCAACTTCAAAAAATCGGGATATTGGATTCGTACCAATCTCTAACATATTATTTGACTTCAACAAGTAAATCGTGAGAGAATATTATCAGCCGAAAATTTCGCATGCAATGGATCCTGACGTGGCACCAAGTAAGACTTCACACGTGTGGTTCACGAACGTTGAATCGCATTGTGGGACAAACTTTTGTATTACCGAGGCTTACACATGGACTTTGCCCAGTTCGATTCTTTTCTTTTCTCGATTTAAAAATAATGTACTTTCCTTAGCTACACAAACTTATGCGACTAAATCTATTTTCACCTATATTTTTTTATATTTTTGTATTTTTTGGATCTTTCTTTAACTACATAAACTGTATTTTTCTTTCATAAATTACATAATTTCATAAATTTTTCTAATTGCAGAAATTCAATTAATATTTATGCATTAAATAGTTCATAAATCAAGTTCTAATTCGAAAATCTGGTTTTAACTTAGATTTATTTTGAAATTAAAACCAAATTTTCAGAATAAAACAAGGTTTAATAACAATTTAACATGTAAACAGTAACGAAATTTTTAGAATTAGAATAATTTATAAAGTTTATGTAGTTTACGGAAGAAAAACACAGTTTATGTAACTTATAAAAGACCCAAATAGTACGAGTGGAAATATGTTTATTCGCATAAATTCGTATAGTTAAGTAAACCAAAAAAAAAGAAAAAAAGAGTATCTATCTTTTTCAACATACGTTTTTTTTTTCTTTTTTTCTTTTTGCTTCTGATGTTTTATATTTTCCTTTTTATAATCCAATCAATGAAAATCAGGAAGCACGTGAAATAGAAAAACGTTACAAAACATAATTTAACCGGAATACTGTTTTCCACAATCACGGAAATCTATAAACAGTGAAATTTTCAGAAATCGCGGTAAATGCTACTTATATATTCGTCGTATGATAGAGAAAGCTTTGATTTCACCTTTTATTGGTATCAGTAAAAAGTGAAAAGTCAATTGGTGAAGTTAATACAGCTGATTTTAATAGGTGAAAATACAATTGATTATTTAGACAAAATTTACCTTTTTACCGTATTATCAATCCGAATTGCAAATTTTGAAGTATTGTAATATAAAATAAAATGAAGAAAATTACATTTTGATTTCGTGTAGACCATGGTGCAGTGATATAATGATGAATCTGGTAAAAATAAATGCTTTTCGCAGAGAAAAACGAATCCAAGAGCTGACATAGACACGTCAGCAATAATAATGACGTAACGGCCGTTTTTGTTGGCTTTTGTCTTTTTCCTTCTCCTTATCATTCTTGCAGTGTGCCAGCTTGAAGTTAACGGCGTAAGTTGTTGGCGTTAACAAGAGTCTTAACACAAGTTTTATTCAAAAAGCGTTAAATCTTTCTCTATATTATTTTATAATTATTATTTAAAAAACATTTATCTGATTTTATCAGAATAATACCTTAAATAACCTTTTTTTTAAGTTTTTCTTCTAAATTTAGCATTTCAAAATTAAATTCCCAAAATAGCTGTAAAAAAACTTATTTATTTTAAATAAATTATATATAAACTTAAATTATTGTATTTGAGTTCACTTTTTCTAATTTAGAGTTTGTATTTGGGTTATTTTTTCCAATTTAAGATTTAGTTTTTTTCTTTTAAAATATAGTTCTAATGCATTTTAATCTTAAATTTGTGCTATTATTGTAAATTTAAACTAATGATGCTATTTTTGGAATAAAAATTTAGAAAGGTGCTATTTTAGACATTTACCATTTTATTACATAAATTATAAGTTTTTACGAAAATTAAAGAGTAAACACACTAAAACTAAAATTCTAAAAATAGCATAAATTATTATGTACAAATAATTATTTACATTAAATAAACTATATATAAAATTAAAACATAATGTTTGGGTTCACTTTTTCCAATTTAATGTTTAAATTTTTTTCATTAGGAATAAGTTTTTAATTATTTTAATATTAAATTTATGCTATTTGTGGAAATTTAAATGACTATTGCTATATATGGAACAAAAACTTAAAATAGTGTTATTTTAGTCAATTGCCCAAAATTAAATATATCTAATAATGTAAAACATGTATTTTTGAAAACTTATTACACTTACAAGCTTTTTTTTCTTACAGTACCAACATGTTAAACGCTAAACTGTCCCCGTGGACAAAAAAATTATAGATAAATTATTGTAAACGATTGATAAAATCATGATCAAATACAACTAAATGTTACTGATGATCACTCACTTTTAACCAATTCGTTTTTAAAAATGGATACAAAGTAGCTGAAAGATCATGTCAACTTAGGTAAAACTTAAACATTTATCCCTCTTATATTCAATATTTACATCTACCAAAATTGACCTTTATTTTCTATAACAAAAACAACTTCAAATAAATGCAGACATATTATTTGAATTCTATAACCAAACTTCAGTTCTATTTTCAAGTCAAAAAACTCTCAATTGTTTTTAGTTTGGTGGTAGTGGGCAATATAAAATAAATATTAGTAAACAGTTCCTTGCACGTAATATCATAATGCCATTGAAAAGGAGTCAGTCAATAATACGTTAGTGAAACAAATGTTGAGATTGGAGAAAGATTCTTCGTTTTATCAGGAAAAGGAAAAAAGACTTAAAGATAATGAACAAAAACAAGAAATATACTTTGTGTCTGCATCCAAAACAAGTACAGTGTGACAATTTCAAGATAAGACTTCTTATCTTTATAATTTCGTGGGTTTCTTCTTTTTATTCTGCTGTCAATAATGTCTTCAAATTCTTAATATCCTACACTCTTACCATTTTTTTCATAAATCTTGTCTTGACATATTAAACTCATTCCAAAATATGAGAATGGTAAACTCTTATAAGTTAAAAGTATAAACTTTGAGTAAATAAATTTATCATTCTTAGTTATCAGAGTTTGCCGTTTTTTAAGACTTTTCCTTTTAACTGTTGTTTCACATCTTTTACTTTGATTTAATTTACAAAACCATTCAACATTTTGTTTCTTATACCGAAATGTAATATTACTAATTGCTTCACCCTTTTGGGAAAAAACAAGTGGTCTAGTAGTTATACCACCTCTGCCCATCCCAGAGGTGTGTAGTTTGACTCCACCGTTCCTCGTAGGAAAATGCTAAATCTTCATATAAAAATATTAGACTATTGGGTCGGTATGTTATGAACCAGTAACAAAAAAAAACCTTTAAATTAAAAGACATAAAGATCAAAAATGTACATTATTGCATTAGTTACCAGACAACTTATTCATTATTCAGTTTCAAAAAGTTTTTAGCTTTCTACATGTTTTTTTCTTTTGTCATATCTCTTGTAATAAGAGAAAATACAAACGGTTTTATATTCACCATTAACGCCCAATATTAATTTCAGGATACTTATGTGTTTCTGGAAAGCCCAATTTAGTTTTTCTATTTATTTTTAACAGTAAAGCCCAACTAAATTCGCCGAAATAAGCGAACAAAGTTTGCATCCCATAGCGGAAGTATCTCAGACGAAGAAGGAAAAGAAGGAGATGCCAAAGGGAATGAGCGAGAAATCGCAGAAGACAGATATGGCTGATATGGTTTTTATAGCCTCCATGAACGATGATCTTCTATATAATATTCTCTCGAGGTTGCCAGCGAAATATTTTGCTTTCGCTTCCTGTGTTAACCGATCCTGGAACAGTGTTTGCAATCACATTCTCTCTCGCCCCAAAATGATCTCTGCTTTCTCTAGAAATCCGGATAAAATCGTAAGTTTCTTCTCCGTATTTTCTGTTTAGTTGAATTTTCGTTTTCCTAGAAATTGAAGAAGCTGAGAAACCCTAAGTTCTTCTCTCCATGGTAGTTAGAGTCGATCTTAGAGCTCCTTTCAAGCTTTAACTGGAATGTTGGGAATGTAAAAGATATGTGTGCAAGTATTAATTGAGAAGTACAGATTGTGATAGAGTGCATTGACAATTGCCGTAGCTAAGAATAAGGAATGTTAGAGAATTGTTTGAGATAAATTGCGTTGATGTTCGCTTTTGATATCTATACGTGCTTCTTCTTGGAATAAGACAAAAAAATTGTTTCGATAAATAGAGAGCTGGAGAAGAAGTGCTTGATAAGGCTCTGTCTACGCCAATTCGACCAGATTTTGTGATTGCAAACATTACATGTGGAAACATGGAAGAAACTATGAGAATGGTATTGTTCTTCTATCCATTCCATCTTTGTATATATTTTTCCGAAAATCAAAGGATAAAAAGTTCCATTCAAGTTCTTTTCACTCATTCTAATGTTGTTCATAATGCACATGCTGTAGATAATGAAAAGAGTGGGTTCAAGGGTTCCTATTATTGTATCTTTAGTTTCTGGAATCTTAGGAAAAGAAGCCTGTAATGACAAGGCCGGAGAGGTTTGCTTGTTCTCCTATCCTCAAGAATTGTTGTTTTTGTTTTCTTCTAAACTCTTAGCGTATGCTCACTGTATATATCACGTTTCCAGGTCAAACAGTATGCTTATGATGGCATGTTCGTTTCGAGTTTTGCTATTCTGTTGACGATTGGCTACTTGCCAGGAATGAAAGTCGATGTTATTCCTGCAATTCAAGCAAATTGGGTAAATATATCACAACATCAATGTCCTGAACATTATAAAACTCTTTTTGTTGGTTTCATAGTGATTTTCTTCAGAGTGTTTTTCTGCTGGCTAATTTTTGTTTTCTGCTTTCAATGAATTTATCAGAGAGGAAGTCATAGTTTCACATTACAATTCAGCTAATATCTTGTTTAATGGACTATCCTATATCATAATGCTTTTCTTTATAAATAGAGTTGGTGTTGTTGATATCTTTGCAGGAATCTGAAGCGACAGTTGGAGACAAATTTGTGATGGATATCAGGAATTTTGTGTCCGGGGTTTCAGATCATTCTGCACCAGCCTGTCTTATACTCTTTGGGGTGAACTATAACTTTTTGTCTTTCAGTTGTGTTTTACTTGTGGATTATAGTCAGTTCTACACTAATTTATGCTTTGTGTCTCCATGCTGCACTGATTGATTTGTAGGAGGATACCCATGCCACAGAACCTATTGTTCGAAAACTGGGTATGAGTACTCCCTTTTGGTACATTTTTTTTGTGACAAGTTTAATATTTTGAAACCAAAGAAATTTAACTTCAGGAATTACTTACCTTAGAGCATAAAGAACATGATCATTTGGTGACTATTGAGACATTTCATGCTTTTGTGCTGGTTGGATGCCTAGTCTTTTCACTTCATTTGCTCCTTCTAGAACTCTTAAAAGAGAACAACTATTGTGGGAATATATAGTAAACGATGGTGCCCGGAAAGTTGTTATGTGTAATGTATTTTTTTTTGGCATTGCAGATTATGCCATGCCCGCACAAACTATTATTGTGGGTGATCAAAAGGGCGAGTTTTTACATAAAAGTGCTAATGAATCAAGAATTGGTCAGTTGTGCGAAGATGATAGCAGAGTTCTCGCAGGTTTAATTGTTGCAAGAGATAGACACAGACCCACTCGTAAGTGTGTTGTTTTAATATCATCTACATAAACTAATGTTACAATGAGAGATACTATATCTTGCTTTGCTAAATGTATCAACGTTTTTCTTTTATGTTATACGTAAGTGTTTTTTAATTTGTTGACCTAACTGAAGCAGAGGCTGGAAGAATTCACTTTCACACTGCTATATCAAGAGGAATGTCATCGGTTGATCTGAGGTACAAGGCGGCTAATGCCATTGCTGCTAGTATGCCTAGATGCCCAGCTACACTTCTGACTGCAAAAAGAAGTGGAGAAGCCGAGGTTCTTGATGGCGAACAAATTCTAGATGACATAGAAGATATTTTGGTATGCATCTGAAACCATTTTTTATCTATTCTGAAGATTTGGTTGCTTAAAGGTGATTTGAAATTCAGTTAGGAAACCAGATATGGGAGAATGATCCATATATCGGAGTAAGAAAACAAAGAAAATACTCGGTTGGTTTGGAGAAGAAGCGAAAGATCATGGCGTCACTTGTATTTCATCCAGTGACTGGGTAATCATTTACAAGTTTCAGTACATGAATCAGTTCCTGTTGACCCATTTAATTTTTTTTTGTTTTGGTTAATTCAGAGCTGACGAACAGTATCTTACAGTCAACGGTGCCGGAATAAAAACGGGCGACTTTTTCCAAGTTTACTTCCCTGATCTCAAAGTGGCTGAATCATCACTAAATGCTGTCTCTGCTCAGCTAAAAAATCTCAAGTCTAAACTGAATAAACAGGAAGTTGTTGGAGGTTTTGTTTTCGCCGGTAGTGGACGCGGTGCCTCCTTCTTTGGTCGTCCAAACACGGACAGCTCACCGTTTTGGGAGAATTTCCCGGAGTTACCTTTTGGCGGTGTATTCTGCGACGGTGAAATCGGACGCAGCTTATCCGTTGAAGAAGAAGAAGAGGAAAAGAAAGCCACTAGCATCCGAAGATGTCTACACGTTTATAGTTCGGTGTATCTTGTTATCTCGTATACACCTTAATGGTAAGGTGTGTGTTTGTTCTATGTTTTAAGATGAAAATAAGTAAATTAAAGAATTCTTTTACTTCAAATATAAGTCCAATAGTCGCAATGTTTGGTGCATCGCATGTAATCATTTTACTAACAAGGTGGTGGCAGCATATTTGTCTCCTTGGAGACATCTTCTTATGACAAGGCGGCAATTGCATATTTGAAATCTCTCGCATTATCCATTTGTGGTGACAGCATCATTTAAGTTTACTTATTTGTTTTTGCTATTTATTTTAGTTATGACTTTATCTCAGCAAATCTTTGCTTCTCCACAAACAACAAAACCAGGAGTCGTCGCTCTTATCATTTAGACAATACCCACCCAAAATCAGTCTAAAAATGTAATTTTACAAAGAAACCAAAAAACCAGAGAGGACATACATTTGGAAACAAAAAAAAAAAGAGAAGCCGTGCCTGTTTTTATGTTCTTCAGCTACTTATTGCAAAATTCAGAGAGACCTCGTTACCTATAAGAGAAGCTTTGTCGAAAGCAAGTGTCTGAAACTGTAATAACAAAGCTTCTAAACATTTATTCCAAGTGACTTCTTGAACTTCTCCACCTCTAAGTAGACAGTGGAGTAAGGCAGGAACTCAGAGAAGTAATCACCGCTTAAGTGGTTGATAGCTACAGCAAGTTTCGGGATCTCTAAGGTTTCTTCGTTGGTTAGGCTTCTTATGAATCTTGCTGGATTGCCTCCCCATAGTTCACCTGATGGGATCCTTCTCCCTGGCGGCACAACTGAACCAGCTTCAAGAATTGACCGGGTCTCGACTAGAGAACCTTCCATTAGTATTGAGTGTTGTCCGATTATGCACTCTGGTTCTATGGTACATGATCTCAGAAGACTGTATGCACCCACTGTCACGTACCTGTCGATCAGTGTCTGTGCTGGTAATCCTGAAAATTTAAAGTAGGCAGTAACTTGAATATCAATACATGTACCAATTGAGTAACGATTTAATGTAAGACAAAACCAGTACATGCTCTAGCCTTGAAAGATAAAAAAACTGTTCGTGTGCAGAAAGAAAAATGCAGAGCCTAATTAAACCAGAATGGTCTCTCTCTTCAAATAATGTTATATTTAGAACTCTAAACAAATGATGACAATGTGTGGCATTATCTATCGTGATAATCTCTATTTAACTATTTTTTTTGAAGAATCTCTATTTAATTCTCTATATAAAGCTCAAGCACATACCGTCAGTAAATCTCTTAATTCTTGAAGCACTAATCACTTAATAATGGATGGTGAAAAACCCTAAATCCCAATTCAACATTGTCTTGATTCCATACCAGCAATATGCACAAAAATTGGATAATCAACACAAATTTCCGGAAATGAACCTGTTGGCGACGACCAAGCGGCATGGACAACACACCGTTCCTGGACATTCGAGCAGAATCCGACGGTGATTTTGTTGAGATCGCCGCGCAAAACGGCCCCATTCCAGACGGACGACCCATCCCAGACTGTGACCTGACCGGCCAACACAACGTTGGGTGCCACGTAGGCATCAACGGCTACCTTCGGCAGCCATTGTCCCAAAGGAATGATCTGTCGTTGGCCTCTGTAGTCCCATTTCACACGATCCGGCGACGGCGTCACGGATAATTTCGGCTTATGCACTTCCGTATTTGTCGCCAACGCCGCTTCCGCAGAGAAGCAGCGAATTATCAGGTTAGAAGTTACCACTCTCCGAGAAATTCGAGCTATTGAAGCTGCCATTGCCATGGATTTTGGATTCTATTAAGATTTGCCAAGAGAGAGAAAGAGAGAGAGTAGTCGTCGACAGATTCAGCTGAAATTGGGCTTTCATGGGCCTATTTCCTTTATGAGCGCTAAGTAATAACAGATACGCCGTTCGTTATAATTTTTCTTTTTTTTACATCATACGCCGTCGTTTTAGAGATCCTCAAACAGTAAAACTGTTTGCTAATAATCATTATTGAAGTGAGCACTTCTCTCACATAGTCACAGGTCACGAATCAACTAGCATTTGGAAAATGAAAACTGCTTTTTAAACCAAGAACCAAATGAAACTAGATCCCGAACAAACTCCACAAATTGATACCAGATCCATATCATGAATTTTTAATCATATTCACGACTCAGAAATTGTTACAAACGAATCCAGATCTTACATTCAGACATTAAAAATTCGAAACCCAAACAGAACCGAGAAGAAAAGGCTTTTTTTTCCGTAAACCAAAAGTAGGTAATACAGTTCACTTAACCGGAATAGATGTGGACGTTTATGGCGATAGTGAAGATAGTGATGAGACCAAAGAAGATGATGGAGTGGACGAGAATCGATGCGCTGCTCGTCTGCATATTCCCAAATTCGACTACTCGACCTCCCGCCGGAATCTGAAAAAGAAGTCCCGGCGATAGAACTACGAAAAGAATCACCGCGATCAAAACCGGGCCCCAATCCGCCATGCTTCTTCTTCTAGAGAGAAAAAGTGAAATCTACACAAAAATTAGAGAGTGGGGATAGAGCTGGAGTTGTTAGAGACGAAGCTTCTCGTGTGATGTGAAAGCAAATGGTGTGGTGAATCAACCAACTGCTGGGAACCACGTGGAACTTATAAAACTTATTTATTTGGGGATTCGATGGACGTTTTACTATGGTGTTCCGTGATTCCTCAAAGCGGGCTTTTTAAAACCCAATTCGTTTAAAGTGGGCTTCGATATTTTGGGCCCAGCATGCTATTTTTGAACCCAATTCATTATATACATATGTAGCTAAAGAGGATCAACGGCCTCGAGCATTTAGCGCCGCCGCAGTAAACTGGTCTACACGTACGGGTCAGGTCTCGAGTGGAAGAAAGAGGAAATCCCTAATATCACCGGAACGGTACTCCAGAGGAAAGTTGTTTCACTTTACATATTGACCTTCGATTAACAAAGTTTTCAGATTTTCCTGTTTCTTTTACTTTTGTAAATGGTATGTTTTGGACTTCAACACTTTCTAAAAAAAGGAATTTGATCATTTTTGGGTTCACATAGATTTCAAAACAATGGATCGAACCAATACATTGAAATATTATTTAAAAGGAACCAGAGCGCATGGTTTTATTTTCTCTTGCTTTTTTTCCATCTACAAGTGTATCCATAGAACATAAATATATAAATCTACTATTTAAGTTTATCTGTTGTTTTAATTTCCTGTCGTAGACAAAATTCCACTTGCTAAAGAAAGAAAGAAAGAGTAAAAGACAGATCCGATTACCAAAAAAATAATGAAATCCAGAATGTATCAACTCCTGTGTAACTAATGACCGTATGAAGTGACGATAACACCCTTTTTCCAGATGGGAAACATTTAATCCAGTTGTCTCATTAGTTTGCAAATCTTTAGGATAAAAATGTAATTTACAGAGACAGAGAGCAAATAAAAAAGGGGAGAGATCGCCAATTTGCAAAAGGCATCAAAAATCAAAGAAAAAGAAAAACGTTTCCTTTTCAGAAGAATATATCGTTTCTAATTTCTCTCATTTTCCCATCACTTTCCCGGGAGAATCTTTGTAAAGCTTATCTCACAAATCGTCGTTTCTCTCTTGCCGTTATCCTTCTCACGAACATTTGAGAAAAGAGCATCTGCGACGGAACTAATCCCAACTTAGTTAGCTTCTTTTTTCAACCCCATCATCCGTTTGTTGACCCGACGAATTCGGCTGGTAATAGCTTTGATTTCACGAGTTTGTCTTTTTTTATTTGCGATTCTTAGTGTTTGTTCTTAATTAGTAAAGATTCCAGAAAACTTTCCTTCTTCGAATTTGTCAAACATCTAATCAAACAATTTTTCGTTACCGTTGACGATTCCGATCTTCTAAATCTCTACAGGGGAAATGGCTAGCCAAGGCGGGTCATCAAGACGTAGCTTATCTGTAACGACTTCTTCATTGCACGGGAAGAAGAAATCCATGGAAATTGGCGAACGAGGTCTCGATACTGGCCGAAGGTCTCTTACTGTATCTCGCTCGCCTTTGTAAGTCTCTTCTTTATCTCAATGTTATATATAAACCCTATTAGCTTATGCAAGAACGTTTGGCTCCTCAAGTTTTTGTATGTATGAGCTTGTAATGTTGGTTTCTTAGGCGTGATTTTGGTTCCTTTGGAAACAAGTAAATTAGTCCTAGATTTTATCTCTTTCCGTCGAGGCTATTGTGATTTTGATTCACTTTTATCGTCATTTGGATTTTGAGCAGGGGTTTAACAGGAGGCGAGCGAACTGTTAAACGTTTAAGGTTATCGAAAGCCCTTACAGTTCCAGCAACCACAACTATATATGAAGCTTGTAAAAGGATGGCTTCGCGACGACTTGATGCTTTGTTGTTGACTGACTCTAATGAAATGCTTTGTGGGATTCTTACAGACAAGGTATGTCTGTATGACTGCGCCAAGCATATTAAAAATACTTTAAACACTATTATACTTCATGATCGATGCATCATCTTTATGAGTTTTCAGGATATAGCCACAAGAGTGATCTCACAAGAAGTTAATGTCGAGGAAACACCTGTATCCAAGGTTATGACGAGGAACCCGGTGTTCGTTCTTTCGGAAACACTTGCTGTTGAAGCCCTCCAAAAGATGGTCCACGGTTTGTTGTGTGTTTGCTTTAAGTTAGAGAAACCTGTTGTTTTTTCTAATACTTGCATATGGATCCTTAATGAGCCTGTATGTCTTGATTTAACCCTACAGGAAAATTCAGACATCTGCCTGTTGTTGAAAATGGCGAAGTTATTGCTCTATTGGATATAGCAAAGTGTCTTTATGATGCAATTGCTCGTATGGAGAGGGCAGCTGAGAAAGGTAAGGCAATCGCTGCTGCCGTTGAAGGTGTTGAAAAAAGTTGGGGAACGAATACTTCAGGTAAGCGAGTAACTGAACCTTTCCTGCTTGAATCTCACTTATCGTTTGCTTCTTACTTTATCAGGATTTTGAATATCCAGTGTGTTGATTTTTTAACGTAGTTCCCAACACTTTCATTGAAACACTACGAGACCGAATGTTTAGACCGTCTTTATCAACAATTATACCAGATGATACAAAGTAGGTAATTTCTTCTTTTTCTAATTAAGTTCTTATTACAATCTTGAGTGTTTTTCCCTGCCAATCAATTATGTTGTTTTAAGTTAAAACTGGTGTTTGTTCAGGGTTTTGAAAGTCTCACCAACCGATACAGTGCTGACTGTAGCAAAGAAGATGGTTGAATTTCAATCAAGCTGTGCAGTTGTGATAATCGAGGACAAGCTTCGAGGGATATTTACGTGAGTTCTCTCTTAAAACATTGGCAGTTTTTCTTCGTTAGGCTGTATATTCTGCTTCATGCCGGCATGCCCTAAAGTGGTTTTACCAACTTCCCTTCAGATACTATATTATAAGCTAGCTGGTAGGAATCCCTATTCAACCAAACCACATATACCCAACTAAACTCCTGATGCCCAGTTATCTCCTTAATCACATATTTATTCGTAGTCTTGATTCTAACCAACTTGCTAACTAGATTATGTGGTGACTGAACCTGTTTGTCTTCCTTATGAATACTTATCACTAACCTGTATGAATTGTTATTTTCATTTCTCTAGTTCCAAGGATATACTGATGCGGGTTGTGGCTGAAAATCTTCCTCCATCTGAGACGACAGTAGAACAGGTAGAGCGTAGGATTAAGAATTTTTTTTGTCAGGATATAGAGATTAGTCTCCTTTTCAGGGTGTTGTCAGGTTTGTAGTTTAATTTTATTTGAACCAAAGTTCCAACCATCTTAGATTCTTATTTCCAGTTTAGGTATAGTTACAACTTACATTTTCTTGAGTTTAATCGTTTGTTATTATTCGTTACTTCATAGGTTATGACTCAGAATCCAGAATCTACCTCAGCAGACACACCAATTGTTGAAGCTTTGCACATCATGCATGAGGGGAAATTCTTACACCTTCCTGTTACGGACAAAGGTAAAAATTATGTTACATTTTGGATTGGAAGTCTGGTGAAAACTGAAAAGGCAAAACATATGTAAATAAAAGAAAAGAATTTCTGATTGCAGAAGGAAATGTAGTTGCAGTTGTCGATGTAATCCACGTCACTCATGCTGCAGTTGCCACAGTAAGTCTCGAATCTTGAAACATCTGTAAAATGTTTTGATTATAACAAATCCACTATTTTATTTTATAAAAGTTGCGTTTTCAATTATGTAGTCATTTTTTATTTGATCAGGCTGGAACTACTGCGGGAATAGGTAATGAGGCGACAAACACAATGATGCAAAAGTTTTGGGATTCAGCAATGGCATTGTCTCCTAATGAGGAAGACGAGGACACGAGAAGGTCATTACCCTGATTCGCTTGAACAGCTAAACGTGTTTCTGTTCGAATGAAGCTCTGCTTGCTGACTTTGTTGGCAACATGTAAAACAATTTTTTTGCAGTGAAAGCTCCTTGAAAGTTGCTTCTGAAGCAGAGACGGGGAAATCTTTCCCATTTGCAAATACATTTTCTTTCAAGATCGAAGACAAGAAGCACAGAATGCACAGATTCATAAGCGGTAAGAAAAATCTTTGTATATGTTCACCAAGCAAGTAGGTCCATTCTTGTGTGTGTGGACTCACATGAATTGGTTCTTGAATTGCAGACACTCGAAGTTTGACAGAAGTGATAACTGCGATCCTTCAGAGAGTAGGGACTGATATCGATCCAGATAACTTACCCCAAATTTTGGTCTGTAAATAACTTTTCATTAAATACAATGATGCAATTCTTTCTTTTTTTTCGGTCACCCCTGAACTGTTAGAATGATGGTATAATGTGCAGTATGAAGACGAAGACCATGATAAAGTGTTGTTGGCTTCAGATAGCGACCTTCAAGCAGCCATAGACCATGCAAAATCAATTGGCTGGAAGGTAAAGTATATTCAAATGAAGAACGTTTAAGAACTAAAGTTAAAAATGAGACCTTTATGAGATATATTTGCTATCTGAACTGATTGGATCGATTCATAATAAATTGCAGAGTTTGAGATTGCATTTGGATGATTCAAGAGAAGGGAAAGGAAGACGAAGACGAAGAGCATCAGGATCAGCAGAAGAAATGGAATATGTTGAGACAGACGCTTGGGCTGCTGCTTACAGTGGAGTTGCGGCTGGTGCAGCATTAGTTGCTGGTCTTGGTTTTATGGCTTATCTAAAAAAATTCGGACATTGACTACTCAAAACAGAATCAAGTGTTTCCTTACAGATCGATACAAACAAAAAGTGCCAGAAAATAGAAAGCATAACACAATCCTTGGAAGGTTTGGTCTGAAATATTTTTTTATAACAAAGTCTTCTTTGAGATTTTTTGGGTTTCTTTCTTGATATCAAATTAGAAAAATATATCTAAAATTAATACAACAAATGAGTAATTTCAGAACAAGGCTTAGAATCTTGTCTAAACTGATCACATAATTATAAGAAAAAAAGAGTCAAACAGGACAAGGGCTTTGCCATGTGGAGATATCTACTATAAGTTCTCGAAATTTGTCAATAAGTTCTTTGACATGAACATTCTTCTTTGCAATTTCCTGCATTCATGATTGTTCAATACTTCAATACCATCAGAAAAGAATATAAAACCACTCCCCGTAGGGGTATTAATCCAGAAGGGATGACCAAGTGTATTCAAGAAACATTTCCATGGTTCTAGTACCAGGCTGTTAAAAACCTTTACTATTACATAATATGAACCATATTTTCTTATCCTACTTTTTGTTTGGATGTTAGTGAGTTTAAGCTTTTGACGTCTTTACGTTGCAATGTACAGAAACCGAAACTACAAAGTGTAGCAATGCAGTAACAATCTAGTATACAATGAAGTGATAAACAAACATAGGTATAAATATTCGAAGCTTACCTTTCTGAGACTTAAGGCTTGTTCTTCCAACTTGTCGATTTCATCTTTGCTTTCAGGAGATCCTAAACCATTTTCCGTTTCAAATGCTTTTGCCTGTAATGGATGAACAGAATTAGCAATCTTGTAAAGGCTCTGATTTTGAATCAGCTTAATGGTGCAAGGCAAGTTCACAACAAGTGAAGAACAAGACAATAGATCCTTCATCTAACCACTTATATTGCACAAGATTTACAACTACAACTTCACTTGGATCAAGCTAGTGTTAGTTACTCTATTGATATCTCAAGTAGGGCTAGAAATACAAAATTCCTCAGTCCAGAAACAAATCAAAGAATAAAGATTTCTCAATAGTTAGTAAGGAACACCATTATGCTGAATACCTTCTGCGAATTGGGAATCGCAGCAAGAACAGTACGAAGCGAAGTCACGGAGTTTTTATAGCGAAGACTAGCTTCATCCAGAGCACTATTTCCGCTTCCTCCACCACCACCGGATTCCGAATGATGCGGTGGTCCATCAATCGCAACCGCGTCGGCAGAAACGAGAGCCACGCCGTTGCTGGAGCTCAAGGTAGCTGATGTAGACCACAAAGACGGATTGCAGAGCTCATCGTTCATGGCGGAAATGATCTGAAAAGCCGCTTCAATAGTTTCTTCCAAATGCTTCTCACCTTCTATCGCAAGCTCCTGTGTCGTCATCGTCGTCGTCTTCGATGCTATCACAATACTCAAAACCGATTTCTTCTCCAATAACAATAAAGGCTTTACACAGTGTCGTTTTATCAATTTATAGTCTGAAAAATAAAACTTTATCAAAAACCATTTCAAAAACCACTTGTAAAGGAACACAATAAAGGAATTGCGATTTCGTTTCACTCGAGCATGTGAATGATTTCAAAAACCATCAGCTTCCTCTCGCGCGGATCAAAAAAATCATGAAAGTCGATGAGGATGTTCGTATGATCTCCGCGGAAGCACCGATCCTATTCGCCAAAGCCTGTGAGCCATAATTTGAATAGGTCGACCTGCGTAACCCATAATTTGTATAGGTCGACCTGTGTAACCCATAATTTGTATAGGTCGACCTGTGTAACCCATAATTCGCTATGGATCGACCCATAAAACCTACTAGTTTATGGACATGAAAACCAACCACACTGCTCTTATATTGGATCAGACCTGCGAGTGAAGGCCCTGTTGACAACCCTGTCCCTACGCATGGAACTGAAATTGATTATCTGTTGTACGAGACAATAAGAGATACCCCTTAATATCATAAGGCCCAACAAAGGCCCAACAAAGGGCCCAACAAAGGCCCAACAAAGGCCCAACAAAGGCCCATATATTCCTCTTGTAGACACAATCGGAAGGTGTCTACTTCTGTGCCGCTTTGTAATTTTTCCGAGCGATCGTTCTCTCTCTTCTTCCTCTATCTCTCCCCCTCTCGCTTCCTCTGCCTTGTCTAGGGTTTATCAGTGGTTTGGTGATGGAGGCCTCATCTTCGCAGCCATCTGATTCTTCTGATCAAAGTGCTTTCAAGTTCCTTTCGGACCTTCCGTCTCGCGGTTTCTTGTCTTCTACCGTCGTCTCTTCCAATCCGGTAAGTTTACGGTAAATTTAACTGCACAGTTCCGCCTTCCCTTCTGTAATTTAAAGGCAACTTTTGGGTTTTTGCTTTGAAAATTCGGGGGTTTAGAATGTGAGTGGCTTTTATATGCTTCTTCAATTTGATACGTAATAAACAACTCCGCTGCCGCTAAAAACAGATCTTGCCCACTCGATTGTAGTTCCAGATCGTAATTTTTTGTGTGGAATTTGTTCAGATGAGTTTTGTCTGATGGGTTATATTTGTGAATTGGGTTTATGCGTTCCTTTGCTGGTTTTGAAAATCTCATCTCATTCTGATTTCATTTAAAAGTGAATCCTACACTTGTAGGCTCAAAGGTTCTGTTTTTGCTTTGAAGGTTTGAATTGTGTGATGATAACTATTAGAAACTCACTGGAACATCTTACAGCTTCAGTTCGTGACAATTGATTTTGTTAATTAATGTATGAAACTGTTGACTTTCCGTCTATATCGAATGTTGCTTTCAAAAATATGACTTAGAATGAATATCTTATATCCTATCAAATTGGGCATTGATTCAACAATTTATTTGTCGACAGATTCTTTATATCTAGTCCTTTGTATGCATTTACTTGCCATGCTCGCATATTTTTGTAGTAGTTTAGCTAGTGTGTGATTCTTTCCATGGGGTTATCTATGTGTAGCAGTAGCTTATAGGTTCAATCTTAGTCATACTTTAGTAACTTTGTTTTGTCTAAGATCGCAGGGAAGCTTGCGGGTATACATTTGTGAACATGACACATCTCCACCGGGTATCTTTAAAATTCCATTTATTCTCTGTTTTGTTCGACAAGTTTTTTTCTAAGAGACAGTTTTCATAAAGCAAAGCCTTTTAATTTTTCTCTCTTGGTGAGAGATGGGTACACTGTAAAAGTAATTAGGAGTCACGGAGTGCTTTTATCTCACAAGTTAGTCACTGGATTATTAATTTCAGAACATGCTGTTTTTCAGTAACAAGTCATCCTTTCGTGTAGAGTTTTGCTTTTAGAAATGTCTGACAAAAAGATCTTACCTTGCTATTGGTCATATATCCAGAAGGACAGCATATCAAAACAAACCAGCAGAATATTCTAATCAGATCTCTTCTGCTAAAGAAGCAAAAAGGTGATTCAAGTTCCAAAGACGCAAAAGGAACTTCTGAAGATGGTCCTAAAAAGAGGTAATAATAACCACATCTCCATTAGTTCTTGCCTCTCTCTTATGACTAGTCTTATTAGCCGGAAATCACTTCTATTCTTTTAAAAGAAATGACTATTCCTCCTAATGGGTCCAATGATTTGTTCATAATCCTAGGGCTGCAAATAGGGCTCTGGATGACAGAAGCTCAGCTAAAAGAGCTGCTAATGTATCTAGACAAGGTTAGCTCTCTGTGCTTCAATTGTCTGATTCAACGTTCAAGAAATGCACAAGTCGATTGGACTTAAAATAACGTTTTTTTCTGGTACAGAGGGATCAAGCAGTCGCACAGGCGAAAGAGACTTGCAGTCTTTGACCGTCGAGAAGCTCCGTGCCCTTCTCAAGGAGAAAGGCCTTCCAACGAAAGGAAGAAAGGCAAGTCAAAACATATACTTATGTTTTAATTGAAATCTCCATTGGAACATTTTAAAGCACCTAGATCTTTTTTCCACTATATAATATCTTGAAGAATCTGTCTTCCACTATATGTGATTGATTTATGTTGAACATTTTAAAGCATATTCTTATTTTTTGGCTTATCGATTAAGAAACCTGAACTGGTATTGCAGGATGAGCTCATCGCGCGTCTGAAGAATACCAACTAGAAGTTTAGAATCCATATTGAGAAAACGCCCAGGTGAATATATGTAATCTTTTGTGGTTTTCCGATAGGATAAAAACGGTGCTATGAAAGTTACTGTTCTTGATCAATACAGAACCTTCGGGGGAATTGGTTATCCGGAATTAAGGCACTTTAATTTATGAATCTGGATGGTTTTGTTTTGAGATGGTCCATATAACATATAATATATATATATTAGTAAACATGTAAACACGACACGATGCACCATGTAAGGACGTTTAGATCGAATGTAAGGACGTTTAGATCGAATGTACGTACATTTTGTGGTTTGATCTATTTGAACCGAACCAAACCGAACTGAATTATACTGTCATGATAAAAACCAAATGTGTAATGGAGAGTTCGTCTTTTGATGGTCGCCGTTTCGGCTATTAGCCTACAGTATGCAGTAATCAATAGTTTGCATGAATAATAATAACTAGATTCATATCTATCTTAATAAAAATATTCGTAAATTATATTTTATTAGTAAATATAAATTAAATATTTATATAATTTTAAATTTTATTTAAAATTATTTTTAACATTAATTTTTGTATATACAAATTAAGAAAAATTAATAATTATTTTTTATTAATTTAATAATATTTTTATTAATTTAATAAAATATATTAATTTTCTAACTAAATTAATAACAATGATATAATTGTAATTATTCTAATAAATTAATGTCATTTATATATTTATTTAAAATTTTGTAATGATGATACGTCAGTATGATATTTATCTTAATAACACGTCAGAGTAAGTTATTTTCTTAAAACATTTCTCAAGTAATAAATTAGAGATTATGATAGTAAGTTAAATCTATTTATATTTATTTAAAATTATTTATAAATTAATGTATAAAAAATTTTAAAAAATAAAAATTATTGTTTTTGCAAATATAATAGTATTTTTGGGTTACTTGAATAAATTATTTATATTTTTTAACCAAATTAATATGAGTGATATGTATTGTAATTATTCTACTAAATTAAATCATTTTATATATTTAATCTGAAATTCGATGTGGTGTGTCACATGTCATCATGACATTTTTGTTATTAACACGTTAGAATAATGTTAACTTGTTAAAAAAAAAATTTTAATAATATATTAGGAATAATGATTAAATATATGAATAGTTTATGTAATTTGGACTGCTGAGAATTAAGCAAAATAAGTGATAAATATAAATCTTTCCAATTCTATTTTCACCTACAAAATAAAAAAGATAAACAAAATAATCCATTTGTGGATTTGTAGTAATTATAAATGCGTAAGCACGTATCATTTGTTTTTTCTTGTGCGAATTTTCCTATGTTTGGTTACTATGAGATATTTGAAAAAAAAAGATCTAAATTGTAAAGTCGGTCTGAATCATTTAAAATTTGAAAATTTTGATAATACTGTTTAGGTTTATGTAAAATGTGTTTTATGAAAAAATATAGTTATATGAATAATAAATTGGGTCTTATGAATTAGGGTTTAGTCATTCGAGATTTAGATTAATTAAGGTTGAAATTCTAAACTGCTTTGTCAATGTACAAAAATATAAACGTGCTTCTTATAAAACAATTGGTCTATTTACACGTAATTCCGTAATTAAAACGAGTTTTATTCTCTAGCATCATAATAAAAAATTTTAATTTACATTCGAGTGACTCAAAACCATGAGTTTCTTTGGACGGTGAAAATGAGAATGACGAAATAAAAAAATTGTGAGATCGAAAATTGGAGTGAAAACACTATTGATTTTTCGATTTCAAAATTTTTGGTATTTGTCGTTTATAAAAGACGAATAATTGTCTGTCAAATCAAAGTGATCGGAGAATCTGAGATATACTTGTGTACAATTTTCTAAGAAGTGGAGACTCTTGTCGTAATGGGTTCTCAACTTTTTCTTATTACAGTCAAAATTCTGAAAACGGCGCCGTTTTTTGGTCGCAACGTGAGTGATTCACATCCCCAAATTTATTTCAACAAACTCAGAGATCACTCACTTTTAATTATATTTGTTATTCCCTTGTGAAAAATGGTTTATACTGTTCTTTTTTAGGGCATATCGTTAATAGAACAAATATGTTTTCGTCTTTTCAGTGTCTGAGACGTGTCTATATTTTCTTATTAAATTTCGGCCGGAGATTTGACCACCAACCAGTATTATGATTCTGGCTTGTCAGTATCCACATCTATTTATTAAACACTATTCAATTTCCTTTTCTGTGTGATTGTCGTGTTGCGTCGACATTTTATATAATTTTTATGTTCAGTTTTATTTATCAATTTTGATACTTTATTATGTTCACTGTTCAATCAAAAAACGACTTTGTTGATCTATAATTTATCTCTGTTCTTTAAATGATTTTTTTTATTATTTGCATATTTCTAAGAGAAGATAATGTCAATTATTTCTTGTTATTAAAATCGAAATCCTTAATTTTCAAATTTATAATGGTCAAAGCTTATATATGTTTGAAACTATTCTTTCTAAAAGTAGCTTATAGACAAAAAAAGCGAGCACGTTTATGGAAATGATGTTTCTTTCCATTTGTTATATAAAAATTGCATGGCACTATACTAAAAATGTAGGAGTTTTTATTTTCTGTAACAAGAAAATTCTACATGAAGTAAAAATACTTTAAACTCAATGTCCTTTTCTGAACCGGTAGGTCGGAGCCACAACTTTAATTTGTTTTGTTTGTATTATTGGATCTACATAAATAGAGATCCTATACAGACCAAGAACACACATCAAAAACACACAAAATACTAAAAGAAGAAACAAAGAGTTCCAAAATGGTAATGCTCACTATATTTCTCATCCTATTTCTATTTTTAGGACTTATATTAATCTTGTCATTTTCAACAAAAACCCTAAACTCCAAAACCAAATCCTCCTCCTCTAATCTGCCTTCGTATCCACTTATCGGCTCTATCCTCACTTTTAACAAAAATCGTCACCGTCTTCTCCATTGGTACACTGATCTCCTCCGTCAATCTTCTTCTCAAACCATCATTGTCGATCTTCTCCTCCGTCGCCGGACTATTATCACGGCCAACCCCGAAAACGTCGAGCACATTCTCAAAACGAACTTTTGTAACTTTCCTAAAGGCAAACCTTTTACTGACCTCCTCGGAGATCTCCTCGGCCGTGGAATTTTTAATTCTGATGGAGAGTTATGGAGCTCCCAGCGTAAACTCGCGAGCCATGAGTTTACAATGCGTTCTCTTAGGGAATTCAATTTCGAAATCCTTCGTGAAGAAGTAGAACATCGGCTAATACCGGTGCTTTCCTCTGTCGTGGACGGTGGAAGGACGGTGGATTTTCAAGAGGTTTTAAAGCGTTTTGCTTTCGACGTTGTTTGTAAAGTTTCTTTGGGTTGGGATCCAGATTGTTTAGATTTGACCCGACCCGTACCGGCTCTTGTCGAAGCTTTTGACGTAGCAGCGGCGATAAGCGCTCGCCGTGCGACGGAGCCGGTTTACGCCGTGTGGAAGCTGAAGCGTTTATTGAACGTAGGGAGCGAGAGGAAGCTGAGTGACGCGATTAGGACTGTACACATGTCCGTCTCTGAGATCATCCGTGTCAAGAAAAAAAGCCTCGATATGGGTGGTGACGTGTCGGATAAGCAAGACCTCTTGTCAAGGTTTCTCGCCACCGGTCACGACGAGGAAGCTGTGAGAGATTCCGTGATCAGCTTCATTATGGCGGGAAGAGATACCACGTCGGCGGCGATGACGTGGCTGTTTTGGCTGTTGAGCGAAAACGATGACGTGGAGAAAAAGATTGTAGAAGAAGTGAGAAACAAAGGATCTTTAGGGTTAGGGTTTGAGGATTTGAGAGAAATGAGTTACACAAGAGCTTGTCTCTGTGAAGCAATGAGGCTTTACCCACCGGTGGCCTGGGATTCAAAGCATGCAGCAGACGATGACGTTTTGCCGGATGGTACACGTGTAAAAAAAGGAGACAAAGTAACTTATTTCCCTTACGGTATGGGAAGGATGGAGACAGTGTGGGGTCAAGATTGGGATGAGTTTAAACCAAACCGGTGGTTTGAGGAAGAACCAAATTTTGGGAGCAAACCGGTTTTGAAGAATGTGAGTTCGTTCAAGTTTCCGGTATTCCAAGCCGGACCAAGGGTTTGTATAGGGAAAGAAATGGCGTTTACACAGATGAAGTACGTTGTGGGTTCAGTTTTGAGTCGGTTTAAGATTATACCGGTTTGCAATAACCTACCGGTATTTGTTCCACTTCTAACGGCTCACATGGCTGGTGGGCTACAGGTGAAGATCAAGAGGAGAGTGCATTAGTGATATCCAGTTTAATCAATTAAATATCCAACGATTATGTAAAAATGTGTGGTTTATATATTGAATCAAATCTACGATTCACAGTTTCACAGAGCTTTTGCATATGAATAGAAAATTATATAAATCAATACGTATGTTGTATTTATCGAATGGGACATATATATATATATATATATATATAAATCAACTAGATTCATACCCACCCCCATGCGGGGGAAAAATATTCATAAATTATATTTTATTAGTAAATATAAATTAAATATTTATATAATTTTAAATTTTATTTAAAATTACTTTTAACATTAATTTTTGTATATACAAATTAAAAAAAAGAAAAATAATTATTTTTTACGAATTTAATAGTATTTTTTTGTTAGTTTAGTAAAATATATTAATTATATAACTAAATTAATAACAATGATATACTTGTAATTATTCTAATAAGCTAAACTCATTTATATATTTATTTGAAATTTACTTTAGTGATGACACGTCAGCATGATATTTCTGCTAGTAACACGAGTAAAGTTATTTTATTAAAATATTTCTCAAATAATATATTAGGGATTACGTTAGTAACTTAAATCTATTTATATTTATTTGAAATTATTTATAAATTAATGTATAAAAAATTTAAAGAAATAAAAGTATTGTTTTTGCAAATGTAATAGTATTTTTTGGTTAGTTGAATAAATTATATTTATTTTCTAACCAAATTAATATCAGTGACATGTATTGTAATTATTCTAGTAAGTTAAACCATTTTATATATTTAACATGAAATTGTCTATGGTGTTGACACGTCGGCATGATATTTTTGTTATTAACACGTTAGAGTAATGTTATTTTGTTAAAAAAATTCTCAAATAATATATTGGGATACTTAATTAGAGAATGGGACATATATATATATATAAATATATAAAATTGTTAAGTGGCTACAATAACGATTGGTTCAATATAACGAAGAGATGATACTCGAACACATCACATTACGTACTGTTTGTTATCTTTGGACTACAGTGAGAAAGAAGTTGCGTGAAAAAACAGACTACAGTAAAAAGTAAATATTACTAATAGTTTAGCTATATATAAAAAATTTGGTAGCAGTATAGCACGTTTTTTATATCGTTTAGGCTTTTAGCCTTCACGCATTTTACACACAGAGGCTTCCAAACTCCTATGTTCTAAGGGTAAACCGTTACTCAATATTTGTAAAATAATAATTTTGTTATGCAAACAAACAAATAACGAATATGGTATTGCAACAGACGAGATCTCAAAAGATTTTGATTGCTTGGCCAAAATGCAAATTGCCAATATAAAAATAAAGGATTGAAAAATGATATGTACACAAACACATCAATGTAGGTCTTTTTCAAGGTTTTGTTTAATGATTAGGTACACAAATATTTGACCCAAATAAAACTATGACAATAAATTTATAAATGTGATTTTTCAGTTTTTTAATTCAAAAGATAACCAGTTTTAAAAAAGTATCAAAAGACATTTATAATAGCTTGAATAACAGGGCAAGTGTAGTGGTCACATAGCTAAGCATGGAAGAAAAAGAAGAAAGCAACGTGTCAATCTTCTCAAGCAAAATTTGAGACTCTTTCGTCTCTGCAACCAAATACTAAAGAGTGTTAACACAAGGATGGCGTAGCTCTCGGTTAATATCATTCACCACCCTGCACGCACTGCAGATTTTATGGTACAACGGACTCAAGAAGCTTCTCATACACTTGTCTAGCAGTTAAATCTTCGACCTATTTCAGAGGAATAAAAACCAAAAAGGGTAATTCATTCAATGAGACATCCAATCTATGATCAGAGTACCTTGTGCCATTAGTATAAAGCCAAAACGTTATTATCTAGAACTAAAAGCTATTCTAGAAAGATCATTTCTCATAAAGTCTTCTCTAGAGAATTGATGTCAATGTTTCGTTAGTCGAGAGAATTGAAAGGAAGTGCTAACGTACCACGAGGAGCTTCGATTTGCTATTCCAGCCTCTTTGGAGAGTCATCTGGCTCAGCCTTAAACCAAGCACCTACAAAAGCAAAAACACAGAGCTTTGTGATGTGTTTGTTAAAATAAAGCCCTGTTCACATACGAAGTAAGAAACTCTGTGATTAGAAAACAAAATAATATTTAAGAAGTGGTTAATAAAGGATTTTTTTATACCCTTCCCATAAATTCCAGAAGCTCATTGTTAGCTTCTCCACGAGCTGCTGGTGCGGCAACAGTAACACGAACATCATCAGCATTTACTCCTGCAGAGAAAAAAGAATGGGCAAATCAAATTGTATAATTAAAGATCCATGTCAAGAGAGTAAAATTATTTATTTTATCATATGACTATGTTTTACTTGTTATTGCTGAACGTTGCGCACGATCTTCCACTTCTATTGCAACCTGAACAAGTCCACCGTCGAGTTGTGAAATGCAGGGAGGTACAGGAGCATCCTGTACGCCGCATAACAGATTATTATCTAGTGTTTTGATTTTGCAATAGAAAATTATTACAAACCAATTGTACCTGTGGGTTAGTTTCTGCAGCAACAGCACTAAGTGCTCCCTCAACAATGTAAACGAAGGATGCTGTTTCCAGATTCTCTTCAGCGCGATAACAAACAAAAAGCTCACAACCGATACAGTTCATTCTATACTGTCTCTCCATCTTTCCTTCACCACTGGCAACCAACCAAACATAAGAGAAAATTTTAGAAATGTCAATGTCAAAACTGAAGTTGGTGCTTTAGATCTGCCTCATTACCCCTATATTGACCTTACCGTTTCAACAGAACTTTTCCTCCCTCGCTAATATTTAGCCTAGCTAGGTGCTTCGTCTTGTCAAGCACATTCGATCTGTCGGTCTTCCTTTTTGGCATCTTCTGCAACTGAGTATCTTGTAACAAATTTAACTTAGCATACCAGCACCATAGAAGGATATTACAAAATCTTTCTTGCATATATTTCATCCAGGACAACTTTGCGTGTTGCACTCTTAAACCTATTAACGACATATGCTGCTATTTACACCTTAGCTTTTAACCGCAAAGACTCTAGAAGATGCGGTTATAAGGAGTAACATAAACACTAAGAAAGATTCAAGACACAAAAAATCTGCAGAACTACATGAAACATGCAATGACTTCCAAAAGAAGGCCATAGAGAGTTTTGGAGAGCATTAACCAAAATATACCCAGAACCTAAATCAAAGAAGTCATGCAAAAAATCTGTGCTTGGACATAGTAGTACTTTGTTGTTACCCTAAACTCAAGCATTTACAACAGCAGAAAATTGTCCACCATAGCCTAATGCTCAAAGGAGTCAAAGACTGAAACTTCCAATCATCATTCCCACTCAATGTATCTGAAACCCCCACACAAAAAAGCAAACACGCAAATCATTCCACATAAACGCCAATTGGTTCAAAGCGAGTAGGGTTTAGGGTTTCAACTCTAATTTCAGGCAACTTAGCCCTAACTAGGTGAAATTGAGGAAACGAACCAGTGATAAGGACATGAGAACCACAGTGCTTGCAATAGTAAACGAAGAGATCAGAGTCGGGTCCGTCTGGTGCCGCGTCCTCGCTCGAGTACGTATGCGTAGTTCTCTTCGGCATCTCTCTTCTCTACAAAATTCGTCGATCCAAGAAATCTGTCTCAACTCAGCTCTCACTATGCTGCCTCAAGGGCAAAACCGTCATTGCACACGCTCACATATCCGGTTCGGTTTAAACAAAAATAAAAAGAGTGGTATATTCCATCAAAATCAAATTCCTTTTGGGATTTGAAACAAACGGCAAAATCTGGTTTATTCATATGTTTATAAACCGAATCGAATTTCAACTGATCTAAAACAAAACCAATGCAGCGAACAATAAACAGGTGTCAAAGCTTTCATCCTGCTGTCACAGACAAAATCATCTTATATAATATATATGCAATCAATCCCTCTCTGTTCAATTTTACTAATTTGGAGATAATTCAGACAAAATGTTGTTCATGTCCTCAAAATGTGGCCAATTCGTCTTCCTTCTTTCATCAGCCTTGCACTCCTGCAAAAACGTATAGAACAATCTGTCACACATATCTCACCTAATTACAGAATATGACATATGTGTTCAATGGTTTCAAGTAAGAGAGTAAAATCTTGTAAACGTGAATATCAACTCAACAGCTAACTATTCATGTGTGCAAGAGACTGAGTAACCAACCTCGTGTTTCTGTATAAGAGATGCCCAGAGAGATTTGCATTGTCCTGGGCTTCGACTGATTCCTTCAGCTGATAGATTTGAAGAGATCTCTTCCCATAAAGCCATTCTACCTTTCACCACCTGAAATCTACTGTGCAACTCTCCACGCATTCTGATTACTTTCTTAACCTCCTCGGGTTTCCATTTGTTCCTCCTCACACGTTTGGAGGACGACTTGGATTGAGAATCCGTGGCAACAGATGGGTCATCGTCGTCTTTGCTGCTTTTGCTATCCTCTGTTTTAGTCTCTGCATCAGTTAACTTGTTCATGTTTTCGGTTTCACCAGGTGAAGGTGGCAGCGATGATGGATTGACGAATGATTTCCAAAAGTCCTCTGATTCTTCTGAAGAATTCCGAACAGGCACATCACCAGCATCTTCTGTGTATGAAGAAGCCGAGGTTTCTTCCTCAGCCATAAGTCTTGCACTATCAATAAGATCATCTGCATTAGCGAACCAGGTTAATTTACAGATCGAAAACCAAAGAATACACTAACATATGTGAGTTTGAAAGAGGACCTTCCAAAATGCGATCAACTTCTTTTAGGGGATCTTCTTGTAAAGGTTCTTTCTTCTGTCGTTTTCTTTTGTTATTTTCCACAACTTTCCTTAAAGCTACAACTCCAGAGCAAAGATTTGGATCACCGGACAGCCGCGCGCTGACCTCATCAGCTCGGACTGCCATTGGATTTTCAGTGGCTATAGCAATGACTTCAGGCCTTTTACCACTGTACTTCCTTACAATCTTCCTTAGGACTGCGGAGATTGTTCTTTCCATGTGAGACAAGGGACAGTTCACAGGACAATTTGATAGAGCAGCATGAGCTGCTTTGTGAAGTGCATCTAAAAGTCTGCCTTTGTCAAGCCACATGCAGCGCGTTGTGATTCTTATTTTTCCTTTCAATGTGTTTTCCGAGACGCCTGGGCGCATGATTTCCATGCTGTATTACAGAAATCATACAAGGAAAAGAGTAATTATTAAAAAGGCTTATAGATAATTATGAAGTTTTTCCCAAAGAATTTATAATTCCGACATACCTCAGAACTATAATGCCATCGGATGCAATTCTGAGTCTCTCATCAATGCAAAGTTCGCTTGATGTGCCAAATGCTTTATCGCCATCACTATACATTAACTGCAGAAGGGTGGATTATTTACTATCTACTCAAGTTACACAAGTAAAACAAAATACAACAGAGACAATAGAACCAACCTGCAAATTCTCCCTCCCAAGAGAGCTAAATCCATTGGACAAAACCCTTCTATTTCTCAAGTGAGAAACTCCAAGCATCTCTCCATTCTTTATAACCTGAGAATGTAAAAAAAAAAGTTGAAAATATCCAGCAAAAGCTGGCCTAGGCTCAATACCAGAAAAACCACGGTTACTTTTATATTTTTCAGAGTAATGAATGAATTCTTATATGAACTTTAGTAAAACTAATGGGGAAACTCCCAATCCTTTCAAAGGAAAATGGTTAATTGTCTAATTTGAACTTGAACATGTCTGAGAAATTTGTTTTTACGCAGTTGAGGAACCTTCTTTCCATATTTCACACCTATTTCATGAAATTTGAACCTATTTCATCAACCTCATAACGAAAGTTGCATTAACTTTCAGCAAATCTTCACACTAACTTTCAGCAAATATTCACACTAACTTTCAGCAAATCTTCACACTTAGTATTTCATATATTGAATGCTATCTATCTACTATGGTTTCATAATTCTTTGGTGAGAGACTCACAGTAGTGTGTCGAATCCCAGTAGACTTCCCGAGCAACTCGTGCTCCTTAAGAAACAAAAGTTCTCCATGTATGGGTAGAAAATGTTGCGGTTTCACTATTTTAAGAACCTCTTCCTTCAAAACAAGGAAAGTTTAAAATCGTTATTTAGGAGCAATCTTTTTCCCTATACATTATTCCTTTACATATGCGCTAAATGCCTAAAATTGTTGATGTGAAAAGAAAAAGAAAGGCAAAGCTAGCAACAAAATTTTGATGTATCAACAGAATCTTAAGAGACACAGCTGCTTACCAATTCTCCACGGTAGGCATGACCAGATGTGTGAAGCATTTCATTTTTACCCATGATAATATTTGGCCCAATATCTGCTATCCGATTCATCATTTTCATTACTCGTGATTCATTGCCTGGGATTACCTTGAGTTAAACATTTGACCAAGAATAGATATCAATGATTCCATCCTCCATCGTATTATATCCTGTTTAGCATATGCATATACATTTTCATTTAATAACTCCTACTACCTTGGCTGAGTAAAGAATTATGTCTTCCTTGCTAAGTTTGAAGGCGTGACTACTTCCATATGATGCAAGGTTCAGGGCAGCACGTGGTTCTGCCTGATCAGATTCATTGTCAAATTCGGGTAACAAGCAAATTAGCTAGGAAAATTGAATAAAAACCACCAGTTCTAATTCAAGAGATTAAGTTACTTGTGATCCAGTCGTGACAATCAGCAACTCCTTAGGAGCATATGCTTCAATGTCTTCGACTTTCACCTGTAAAGTTTTTGAAAAAGGATAAACTGAAATTAGAAAACAGAGTTTATTATAATCATCAAACTCACACATGGCATGTGTTGGCCGTTTGAATGTTAAAACAAACTTTATGCATCATTAATGGCTAGGGCACGTAAGTATCTCTTCAAATTCACTATGCAGGAGACAGTATAAGAGAAGGTATATACCAAACTTGAGGGGTCAATTGGAGCCTTTCCATCCCTCCAAGCTGCTTCGAGATATGTCCTCAAGGACATGCCAACAAATACCTAGATAAAAAAAGGAAATTGTGTACTTTTCACTTCCGAAATGAACCTTGTTGCTGCATAATTGAAAACATTGACCACCTGACGTAGAAAGGTAGAAGCTAGAATATGATACATTCATACCTACTAGTTAATGCTCCTTTTATCGTTAGGATTTCTATTTCTTGTTTGAGGAAACTATTGAATTAAACCCAATTTCCTTTTTCTTAGGATGTTATTTTTATGTTTTATTATATATAGAGATGAAATCTTGGTTGTGAGACTCATCCAAGTTAGAGAGTGCTTTGGAGGTTTCTATCGATTAGACAGAGGGAGAGAACGTAATTCACTAGGGTGTTTTACTTTTAAGTTACTTATTTGTTTCTTAATATTTTAATAGAGTTTTGGGTTTTACTTCTGATTCAGGAATCTTCTTCCTTAACAGAATATATGGAGTAAATTCCTAGCAGAAATTTAATATTATTCTGGCAATAGTCAAAGCTATAACATAAGTGGAAACACATACCAACTTTCGACCAGTTAAATCAGCAGCAGCTTTAATGCTTCCCAAACGGTGTATATTGGAGGCAAACTGAGTTGTGATAACTCTTCCCTTGGCCGCCATTACATTCCTTACCAAAGCATCTGCTACTACCTTTTCACTAGTTGTCCTTCCCGGTGACAATACATTTGTTGAGTCACTCATCATCTGTGTAACAGATGCAAAAAAAAAATTTACGTTACCACCTAAAATTTCAAATTTTCAACCACAGCTTATATGTTCAGCACATAACATGAGTATGAGTCTACACAGAATTCTTACCAACGTGACTCCTTCCTTTGAGAGTTCCTCTAAAGCTTCACGATCAAAGACTTTCCCATCCAATGGTGCTTCATCAATCTGCTATTAATCAGATTATCTCATGCAGCCTGGTGACTATAGAAGGGACAAGAAAGAGTTTATGAGAGAGTTACTCTACCTTCCAATCTCCGGTGTGAAGAATATTACCATCAGCGCAACGAAGGACTAGACCACTACAATCAGGAATAGAATGGGTAACTGTAATGGGCTCTATTTCAAATGGACCAGCCATAAATCTCCTTCGAGTGTTAAATGTCTTAAGTCTAGACTGCACGAAGATCCCATGCTCCTTCAAGCGCTTCTTTATAAGCTATCGCATCGACAAAAAACATCCATGAGCTAAAATGCAAAGAGAAGATGAGGCATGATATGATCTAGGAAACTAACTGCCTGAACATGACATTCTGACGGATAAGAACGCAAGGTGGTGTACATACACTTTGTAGTGAAACATACATCTAAGCTTAGTAGCTGTTAAAAACATAAAAGTAACTGATACAGAAAAGAAATATTAAGAATAAGGTGTGAATCACCTCCATGGTGAAGGATGATGCGAATATCGGTGTATTAGAGTCCAATGCCGGGATAACCTGCTCATGTACAGAGTATTGGTTAATAAAGGATAGTAATCAACAATACATTGAATTGCATTATATTCATGAGGCAAAACCGTTAGTTCAAAACTAGAACTTAGACTCTATTTTAGAAATCTCCGAAAGGTGAAAGGTCTATGGCACTTTATGGCTTTTTCAAGGAGTGGAAGAAGACTTTACCCAAGGCAACGCACCAATGTGATCTTCATGACCATGCGTTATAACAACAGCTTCAATTTTGTGTTTCCATCGTTTGATAAATCCTGTGTCTGGCATTATTTTCTGGACCCCAGGCTCATCATAACTGTAATATTATACAGCAATGTTTTCCATAGAAAGTGAAAACCACACAAACAAAAATCTCGCCCATTTTAAGAAGATATATCTGTCTCCAGACTTACTCAGGGAACATTACACCAGCGTCAATTAAAATGTAACGATCATAGTTTCCAACAAGCATACAGTTCATTCCAATTTCACCAAGGCCACCTATGGGAAGAATACGGAGAGGCGGTCCATCGGTTCCTTCATAAAACTGTTCCATTTTACGTTTTACTGAGTCCTCCATGCTTTTTCCAGCTCCTTCTAGTCGACCTGATCTTCTACGAGGTGTCTTAGAGGAAGATGTACCTGAAACAAATGTAACACTAGATATCGAATCACTATAACACAGAGTGACACTTGGAATCAAAGCACTTGTAAAACAACAAAATGCAAAGGTTCTAGTCAGACTATCAATGCAATTCGAATGAAGAAGTTAAATAAATGTGGAAGAATCTCCAATTCGGTCATTATCAACATCATTTCTCAAACCCATTATTAATAACTCATAATCCCAGGGAAAAGATAGACAAGAATAGAAAACTTCAGGAACCTCGAAAAGAAAAGAAGAGAGAAAACAACAGACCAGAAGCAGGAGGAGAAGGAACGGAGCTCGAGACGATAGACTTAATTCGAGAGCATTGTCGGAAGGTGAAAGTGTAAGGACAAAGCGACAATGCACTGAAGGCTGGCATTTTCGAAGAAGTAGTAGCAGTAACTGGTCTACGAACATCGAAGTAGATAGAGGAAGAAGGGTAAGAAAAACCTTGCAAAGAAGCAGCATGTTTCATCACTGTTTAACAAAAACAAAGAAACCCTAGATGAAGACCAAGAGAAGGGGTTTATAATGATGGAAGCGGGAAATTGAGAGAGATGAGAAAACTATCTCTGTGACTGTAAACTATCTCTCTTCTTATCGGAAGAATCTCTCTCTCACCGAGACGACTACATAAACCTTCTCAATTGATTAAAAACCGGTTATTTTATTAACCGGCTTAAAATTAGATCACTAGACCCAATTAAACGAAAGCTAAACGGTTTGGTGAGTGGTGAGTCTTCATTTAATTGGGTTATTCGCTAGCTTAGAGATTGAACGCAATAGGCATGAGCTTCCGCTATTCGGTTCGTTTTCGGTCGGTTATTTTTGGTTTTGGTTTTTTTCAGTTGGTAAGATTAAAGATCCATTCGGTTATTTTTATATTTTGGTTCGGTTTCGGTTCGATTATACCTCGGTTTCAATCAGTTCGGTTATTAAATTTAAAAAACGAAAATAACCAAATAACCGAAATAACCGAAAATAACAGGAAATAACCAAAAAATAACCAAAAAATAATCAAAAATAACTAAAAAGTAACCGAAAATAGCTGAAATATCCGAAATATTTTTGGATAACCGAAAATAATTCAATTTTTTTTTAATATTATTTTGGTTTTTGGTTCGATTTTGGTTACTGACCAATAACTATAGTTTTATAAAATAATATATATTCAATTATTTCTTTATAACCGAATACCAACCAAAATCATTTTTTCGTTTCAGTTTCAGTTCGATTTATTCGTTTCGAATTATTTGTCTACACTGAGAACAGGCCGAAAACACATAGTTTCAAATTTCAACTAATGTTTTCGGCTTCTACTTGTAGTCAGGCCCATTATTAGGCTCGTTATTAGGCCTCTGATCGAGAGTGTATACGACTAATTTAATGCACAGTATGATCTCAGCCTCTAATGTTTTTGCTCGATCGTAGAAAACCATAAATATGATGATAAAATACAACATTTCATTTATGGTGCAAAGACAGATTTTTTATTAAAAAAATAGTACCAAATAAAATATGGGAACGTCCGATTATCCAAGTAATTCATTAATGGTCAAAGTCAAAACATGTTTGACTAAATAGGTATTTGATAATAGTTACTTATATTAAACGAAATAGCTGCTATTGACTTGTCACGTGTATATTAAAATCGTAGTCAATCTTCAAACTCTCAACAATATGTATCGTTGAAGATTTATTTGAAAATTTGTGTTCTTTTCTATTAAGAAATGTGCATTACTTCAACATATTATCGTATTATCAAACCAAATCAATTAAAGGAATATCTTTAATGTCTATATAATATATTAATCGAGAATCATTTGATTTACAAATGTGTCACGCTGATGTCTCACACTATTAAAACATTTTAATATAAATATTATCTAGGATATAATTTACTAGAGTATTTACGAACATTGTCATTATACAGTATATTATATGTAAATCTCTAATATTTCGACATATAATATATTCTGTCATAAAATATAAATATAATATAAAACAAAATATAAATTTTGAAAAATTAGTCAAACAAAATATAAAACAAAAATTTAGTTTAATTGAATATTTATCATATGTATACTTTTATCTAAAATAAATACAATTTAAATCTATTTGTATAATCCGATTTCATTATCTATTTTATTTTCGTAATCAATTATAAAAAATAAATTATTTTAAATATGAGATAAATTATATATATATATATAAGTTAAATTAACAAAATAAATAATTAATTATTATTTGTAAATATTTTTTCACATGCATGAGGTGGGTCAAAATCTAGTTTTATATTAAATGATGTTTTAGCTATTTTTTGTTTTATTTTAAGGGATATTTTCACTTTAAGTATAAAATTAATGGAATTTTTATTTGTATTTTACTTATTTTTTATTGCTGGGATTAACTTTATATAGATAAAAAATAATATTTAAAAAAAAACTAAAAAACAAAATAATTTGTTAACTTTTATGACTTTTCGAAAAGCTAATGAAAATAAATAGAGTAATAATTTCAAGTTTGTAAAACCCTAAAATGAAGATAGGAACGAGTATGAAAATGCAATGACACCAAACTACCACCATTTTCCGACTATATTTATTGTCTTTTTTTTCGTCCCTACACTAATATAAAAAAGGTATTATATTCCACAATTCATTGATTGAAAAGAGTGTCTCTATTCTATTATTACATCAATACAATTCAACACATCAATGATATCAAACTCCATTTTTTTAGTTTCATCAATCAAAATACATCTATATTGATTTACACACAACCACAATCGTTTGATTTCTAAACTGTGTAAAGTGTGAATGTAGAGAGAAAGAGTCAACAAGGAACTTAGAAGGGACAGGCTGTGATTCAATGTGAACATTGTGTAGCAAACAAACAAACTCAATTCCCGAGGCTTTCAACTATCTGCATTTAAAACTTCATCCACCACTCTCCTGTCTATCTGCTTGATCTTTTTTAATCATTTTAAATCCAAGTTCTATAACCTTGTTTTATTTCAATAATTTTGAAATTATACAATTTCTAATATATTATTTGAGAAATTTTTTAACAAAGTAATTTTACCCTGACTTGTTAATAACAAAAATATTATTCTGACGTGTCAACAACACAAGAAATTTCAGATTAAATATATAAACGGGTTTAACTTATTAGAATAATTACAATACATACCACTGATATTGATTTGGTTAGAGAATAAATATAATTTATTCAACTAACCAAAAAATACTAATAATACTTTTTATTTCTTTAATTTTTTATACGTTAATTTATAAATAATTTTAAATAAATATAAATAGATTTAAGTTACTACCATAATCCCTAATACATTATTTGAGAAACATTTTAATAAAATAACTTGACTCTGAAGTGTTATTAACAGAAATACGACGTGTCATTACTAAAGTAAATTTCAAATAAATATATAAATGAGTTTAACTTATTAGAATAATTACAAGTATATCATTGTTATTAATTTAGTTATATAATTAATATATTTTATTAATCTAACAAACAAAATTAAATTCGTAAAAAATAATTATTTTATTTTCTTAATTTGTATATACAAAAATTAATGTTAAAAGTAATTTTAAATAAAAGTTAAAATTATATAAATATTTAATTTATATTTACTAATAAAATATAATTTACGAATATTTTTCTCCACGTATAGCGTGAGTATGAATTTAGTATATGATATTAAGCTTTTTAAAATACAAGTAGCCAAATGTCATTAATTGACCAAAAAAACCAATATTTTGAAGTTTTGCGATGATTCTATTGAAACTTTATCCAGTTTTAAATATTTGAGCTATTTCATTATTCGATTTGTCTTATTATTTATTTGATATACTTGTCAAATTCATTGTATTCTTTAATTCCATACATTTAAAAAGCGAAAGAGGATAAATCACGTTAATATGTCACTGTTAATGAACTACGTATGACTATTATTAACAAGATAACACATTTAACATATTATCCTTTGGTTTCTTTCGGAATCTGGTCCCATTGGATACATACAAATGCAAAAGCTTATGCACTAAATGTCCATACAATAATCAATTATGTATACGAATATTATAAATACTAGTTTAATAATTTTATTCATTATGTAGAAAGCTGTCTTTTTTCTTTTATAATGTAATAAATTAAATAAAGTCACTTTCTTTAGGTATGAGTGATTTCTAACCCCACCAAATTTAACTCATGCAGATCAAAAAGAAAGATTCTGGTTTATTATATAACTACTGCTACTCTCTCACTTCGCAATTCTCACCAACATACTCTGAACAAAAAAAACCCTTTTTTGTTCCTTTCTCATTCACGCGTTGAAGGTTCTTGCTTTTTTCTTCTCCTTACACGACCATTGATATGTGTCGGTTATTAAAAGAATCTCTACCTTTCCCTCTGAGAGTTATCAATATGTTTCAGTCTTAGTGTAGTAAGGAAAAAAACCATTAAGGTAACTCTCTGGTCTTGTTCTACATATTGTCCTGTTCTGTTTTCTCAAGATTACTCTCTCTTCTTTTCGTACTACTGGGTTTTGATCCCAATCATAATAATTTTAATCTCTCTGTATGTATTTTTAATGCAGGTTCATCAAATACCCAGATCTTGTCTGTTTCTTTGAGGACTGATAAATGGGTTTCTTTAAAGTCATCTTCTTGTTATCTCTTCTATGGAGTTTCTACAGTTTAGGCTCATCTCAGCTACAAGCTTCACAAGCACAAGTCCTTCTCCAGCTGAAAAAACACTTAGAATACCCACCACAGCTTGAATCTTGGTATGATCACAAGACCAGTTTCTGCTACTTACAACCATCGCCGTTGATGAACATCACTTGTTTCTCTAATTCCGTCTCAGAGCTAAACATCTTCGGGGATAAATCATCAGAAAAAGCCAAAAGCTTTGAGGGTGTTGCTATTCCTAACGTTACGTTATCTGATAGATTCTCAATTGAATCATTTGTCACTACGCTGTCAAGGCTAAAATCCCTTAGGGTTCTTACTCTGGCTTCTTTAGGGATTTGGGGTCATCTCCCTGAGAAACTTCATCGGTTATCTTCACTTGAGTATTTGGATTTGAGCAATAACTTTCTATTTGGATCAATACCACCTAAGTTGTCTACAATGGTAAAGCTTGAAACTTTCAGATTTGATCATAACTTCTTCAATGGCACATTACCTAGTTGGTTCGATACGTTTTCGGATCTCAAGGTGCTTAGCTTTAAGAACAATAAGTTATCAGGAGAGCTACATTCTTCATTACTCTCGTTGTCCACAATTGAGTATATCGACTTGAGGTCGAATTCTCTAAGTGGCTCACTTCCGGATGGTCTGAAATGTGGGAGCAAACTCTGGTATATCGACATTTCCGACAATAAGTTAATCGGAAAAGTCCCTCACTGCTTAAGCAGCAAGCAAAATTGGGCGGTTAGGTTTAATGGAAACTGTTTCTCACAAGAGAAACAGCAGCATCCAGAATCTTTTTGCGTCAAAGAAGTTCACGCGGTGGAAAATGCTGAAGCTGAAGCAGAGGCTGCACATGGATCAGGACAAAGAAAAAGGAAGAAAGGAGCTTTAGTCGGTTTGATTGTTGGTATATCAATGACAATCTTGATTATAATCTGCGGTGTGTTCATTTTGCTTAGAAGAAAAGGAGTAACCAAGAAGCATGTACTCCATAAGACAGTTCAAGATAATCATCCTTCAATTGGATTTTCCTCCGAGATACTCTCAAATGCAAGTAAGGGTTTCTACAAACCCCCATAGTTTTCCAAGTATTGCTAAAAAGTTTTGTCTTACAAAATTGTTTTTGTTTTCCTGTGAAATGGTGAATTAGGGTACATTTCTGAAACATCCAAGTTAGGTTCAGAGGATTTACCGGCATGTAGACAGTTTAGCTTAGAAGAGATCGCTAAAGCTACAAAGAATTTCGACAAAACCACAATTCTCGGTGAAAGCTCATTGTATGGCACTGTAAGTTCATTAAAACCATTTGTGTTTTCAGCATCATCAATCTCTCTTTAGATCTATTCTAAGATTTGTTTTGTTTATTGTTTAGCTTTACAAAGGAAATCTTGATAATGGAACAAAAGTGGCTATAAGATGTTTGCCTTCATCTAAGAAATACTCGATAAGGAATCTAAAACTGCGGTTGGATCTGCTGGCAAAGCTTAGACACCCGAATCTCGTTTGCTTGTTAGGTCATTGCATAGATTGTGGAGGAAAAGATGATTACAGTGTTGAAAAAGTCTTTTTGATTTATGAATACATTCCAAATGGAAACTTCCAATCTTGTCTATCAGGTTTGATCTCCAAAAGCTTAAATCTTTGTTGCTGTTTTCCACAACAAAAATTTGAGATTTCAAAAACTTCTTTTTTGCGGGCTTTTGGTTTTGGGCAGATGATGGTTCGGGTAAGGCTATGAATTGGTCAGAGAGGCTGAATGTTCTTACAGGTGTTGCAAAGGCTGTCCATTTTCTTCACACTGGAGTTATTCCTGGTTTCTTCAGCAATAGACTCAAGGCTAACAATGTTTTGCTGAACCAACACCGTTTTGCGAAGCTGAGTGATTATGGTTTGTCCATTGTCTCTGAAGCAACCAGACATAATACAGTTAAGCCCGTTACTTTAATGTTCTGTTTGTGTTTCAAGTTTCCATTTTTTTTTGTTAATTCGGTATCCTAAACCAAACCTAGACAAAGTGCCGAGATGAATCCATTATAACCATATTATGCTTTGGTCAGTTTTCTTTCCATTGATTCCGTTTTTGGTTATAAATCCGGATTAAACACTCTAGGCAAAACCACTTCATGTAATGTTTCCAGCTTATTTGTTAGACTAATAGATACAATGTGTGAGTTTAGGTTATGATGATCGTAACACTTGGCACATGACAAACCCTGATCATTCTTATGACAACTCTTTTGATCAGGAAATCGCAAAATCATGGCAAATGTCAAGGCTAGAAGATGATGTTTACAGTTTTGGATTGATTCTTCTTCAATCGATCGTTGGACCATCTGTTTCAGCAAGAGAAGAAGCATTTCTCCGGGATGAATTGGTAGGGTTATCGTAAGATCACATCCACAGACCAGACTTGACGCATTTACTTATAAAAAAGTTGTGATCTCTGTATCTTTTTCAGGCATCGTTGGAGAGCGAGGAAGGAAGGAGGAGAATGGTGAATCCGACAGTACAAGCTACTTGTCGGAACGGATCTTTATTAAGAGTGATAACTCTTATGAACAAATGTGTATCGCCGGAATCGTTAAGCCGACCATCTTTTGAAGATATTCTGTGGAATTTACAGTACGCTTCTCAGTTGCAGGCTGAAGATGGTGACCAATATTAATGTACATAGCTTTTTTTCTTTCTTTCTTCACTTATATATATATTCATCAAACTTTTACATGCTTTAGAGATTTGGGTAGTGTCTGTATCAAAATCCCCTAATAATTATGGAACGATAAAAAAAAGAAATAAACAACAATAATTTATTTGAAGAAGTTTTTTTTAAAAAAAAATTGAATTTTTCCTTTTAGAAAGTTATGAAGATAATTTTATATCAAAAAAATTCAAGAAATACTTTAGATTTTTATCAATGAACTAATCATTAACTAAATCCTCAAAGGTAAATCCTTTGCACTAAAACTCAAACAAAAGGTTTTAGTTTTGGTTTAGAACTCTTTTTCCGGGTTTTTTCGTTTGTTTTTGCAAAGAAAAGAGGTTACTTTTTGGTGCGACTGGAACTGTTGACTGGGGCGAAATCAGATCTTAATTGATTTAAAACTCAAAGTTTAAGAGACAGGAGCTCCGACCCATTTAAAGAGACCCGATTTTGCCAAACTCGACCCGGTTACTGTTATATCCCTTTGACTTGCATTTTGCAAAAACCCTCCCGAAAAAAAACGAAGACTTTAAGCTACTCAGAAGCAAAAGTAGATCAGCCATGGCGGACTTGGAAGATATTCAGACGGTGGATCTCATGTCTGAGCTCCTCCGCCGCCTCAAATGTGCACAAAAGCCCGACAAACGCCTCATCTTCATAGGTTTGTCATCAATCGGTCCTTTTATCTCTCGGCGACGACGAAATTTGCTCGCTTTTCGCTGTAATGTCATTGGATCCAGAATTCCTTTTTTGTTTGACTTTTTTTTTCTGTGGAGACTGTTTATGGTGAAGTTCCAAAACTTTTGGGAGGGTAAATTTTAGATCTGTGAAATGGTATATGAGAGCTTTGAACTCGAGTATGTTTAGAGACATTAGAATGATGAATTAGAACAAGTTTCGAGTGAAATTACATTCAAGTTTCTTCTCAATTGGTTAATGTTTGTTTTTTTTTGGACCTGAGACTTTGTAGATCTGAGGTTTCATTATTTGTTTCTGCTCTGAGTTTAAGCAATGGCAGAGGTAGTTGGAATGCTAATGGTAAAACTCAGGGATATTTTGTTGTGTTTCGAAATTGTAAATAAAACTCGTCTCTTTCTTGGGGAATCAAGACGCAGCGTTCTGTTACCTAAGGTTCAAACCATTGCAAAGATATTTGGTGACATTCAGGGTTATTGTGTTGTGTCCTGAAAGTGTGAATAAGCTGTTTCCGTGTGAGAAACAAGATACAGATGATTCCACCTCTGTGATATCTTGGATGGAGTCATGGAGTGATTAGCATACTTTGTTTTTTGTGAATTGCAGGACCTCCAGGGTCAGGGAAAGGTACACAATCTCCAATAGTGAAGGATGAATATTGCTTGTGTCATTTATCCACTGGAGACATGTTAAGAGCTGCTGTTGCTGCTAAGACCCCTCTTGGTGTCAAGGCCAAAGAAGCTATGGACAAGGTCAGATATTTGTTTTCCTTTTTGAGAGAGTTCTTGCTTGCTCATTGTTTCCATTCCTTTCGTTGATTGGATTATGATTTTTTTACAGGGAGAGCTTGTCTCTGATGATTTGGTTGTCGGTATAATTGACGAAGCCATGAACAAGCCAAAATGTCAGAAAGGTTTTATCCTCGATGGGTTTCCCAGGACTGTTACTCAGGCAGAAAAGGTGCTGCCCAGTAGACAACTCATTGTTTTTTTTTATCTCTATGCTCTTTTGGTTCTTTTTATGGTATTTAACTTCTAACCATGGTGGTTTGTTTTCTGTTTGCAGCTCGATGAGATGCTTAAGAAGCGAGGAACTGAAATCAACAAAGTTCTCAACTTTGCTATCAATGACTCAGTCTTGGAGGAAAGAATAACCGGGCGATGGATCCACCCATCTAGTGGCAGGAGTTACCACACAAAGTTCGCCCCTCCCAAAACCCCTGGAGTTGATGATGTAAGACTTACAATCAATCTTGATATATATATTTTGCATGTTTTTTATTCAAATTTCCTTCCAAACATTTGTTAAACAACTGGTTCTCTTCATTGTTTGCCATTGAAGATTACCGGAGAGCCTCTGATCCAACGCAAAGATGATAACGCTGAAGTTTTAAGGTCAAGACTTGCAGCGTTTCACACTCAAACTGAACCGGTATTGATTCCTGTTTCATGTACTCACTCTTTTTTGCAACAGATCTCCTGATCTTTGGGCTTATTAAAATTGAATTTTGTACTGTGTATCATATCCAATCTTCGTTCTCGTTAGAATTTGGGCTTCTAGGATCTTTTCTGAGCATGTTCCTGTTCGTCCCTTGCTCACAGGTGATTGATTACTATGGGAAGAAAGCCGTTCTTACAAACATCCACGCCGAGAAGCCTCCCCAAGAAGTGACAGCAGAGGTTCAAAAAGCATTGTCCTCGTGATCAAAAGACTGCAAGCAATCATCTCCTCTGGTTAGAATCAATTATTTTCCTTCCTACATGAGAGACACATCTATATATTATCCACTCATCTGCGGAATGACAGCTTTTTTAAGTCTTTGCGCTTGCCTTTTCGACTAATCTTTTGGAGAATAATTTATACTTTGGATCGAAACAAGCCTGAATATTCTCTGTTGTCTTCCAGTATGACAGAGGAGTTTTTTTCCTGCATATTCAGTCTCCTTACATCCCTCGTTCTCTTAAACAAGTAATCTATTGAATCATCTACTTGGAATCTAATACTGAGAAGAGATGGTACTTAAGCAAGGTTTATAAACAGGAGGAAATGAGGTGATTAGGAATAACTGAAACGATGACCGGTCGTATCTCCAATTTGTAAAAGTGATTCCAAACTAGTTTTCAACAGTACGGTAAAAATCCGAGGGGTAATTTAATCACAAAACAGAAACTAGAAGGTCTTACTCATAATAATTAAAAAAACGAGGGCAATTTGGAATTTGTCGTTTAGTTAATTTCCCGGTAAAACAAGAACCAAAAGGCTCTTATAACTGAATCAACTAACTCTCCCTCTGGATTTCATGGTTGTTGAAGACCTTGGGAGCACCGGACAATGCATCGACTTTAATGAAAGCCATTCGCTAAATAGTTTCCAAATTTGGTGACAACGGAGACATTAGCTCATAAAGGGGAGCTCTTGCCTTACACCAATAGATATTCAACTTTGGCAGCTATTGACAGCGATGTTTTTCCTTCCTTTCCATGGCGGAACACATGGCCAAAGCTATGCAGGTTAAAACACACACAGAATAATTATAATCTATTTTTGAAATCAATCACTCATGGTTTAGATTGTTAAACTCATTTTCTCTCTCAGGGAAACATAGCTTATGTAGGACACAAAAAGTTTATAATGCCTAATAAGAGCCAGGTTACCTTTGATGGGTAGTTTTTCATCAATTTAATTTGGAATCTGAGCTCAGTTCCGTAACTCTGAAGCTTCATCGTACGTCTCAAGGCCATCCTGAGTCACGAAGAGGGCGGAGAGACCGTGACGTGATTGCTTATCCCGTCTGGGAGTGTATGTTTCGTCATGGAAAACACAAGTCTGTAGGTTTCTTCGAGCTCAGGTTCCTTGCTTCTCAAAGAATGCAGGTCTGAAGGGTTCTTGTAGCGCAGATTCCTTGCTCCTGAAGGCAACACCTATCAGAGACGCAGATGTCCAGCATATCTCTACTATAAACAGGGCCGGCCTTAAATTTAGGAAGGTCGCAAGCAAAAAAAAAAAAGGACCGTTTTCTATTATTTTATCAGAATATTTTTAAAATAAAGATTGGTTTTCTTAAAAAAAATATTAAGGGCCGCAAGGACGGGCTTGTCCCGCTTGGTTTCAAAACCGGCTGTGACTGTAAATCTATGAGAATTATCTCTTGTCCTCGGTACGAAATTACATTCATTCATTACTTCTGGTAATGGTAATTGGTCTGTTGTAACTAACTGGTATTGAGAGGCGCGTGTAAACTACTTTCGTGGCGTCTAGATTTTTTTTTCCACTTTCAAAGAACGTTGCCCGGGTTTTTAGTTTTCTTTTTTTGTATTTTCCCAGACAAACAAAAATTGATTGGTTTAATCATCGCCACGTAATAAATAAATGTATTCAGACTTGATAAAATATCGCTTCTTGCATGTCCACGCTATCCACCAACGACAAAGATATCTCTAACCGCTGTCGATAATGCAGACGAAAACCAATGACAGCCGTTCGATCGACCGGAACTCCGGCTTTGACGTACGGACAGGAATCTATCACAGTCTTCGTCCCTCTCTACCCCTACCTCCGATCGATCAACCTCTCTCCGCCGCCGAATTCGCTCTTTCTCTCCTCCGCAAGTCCTCACCAGCCGCCACCGCTGGAAAAGACATTAAAGCCCTTACTTACCTTGTCAACACGAGCTCTGGAGAAAACCTCACATATGGAGAACTTCTTTGTAAGGTTCGTTCCCTTGCCGTGTCTCTCCGCGAGCGTTTCCCTTCTCTTTCCTCCAAAAATGTTGCTTTTATCCTCTCTCCAGCTTCGTTGCATGTACCGGTGCTTTACTTGGCTTTAATGTCGATCGGCGTCGTGGTTTCACCGGCTAACCCAATCGGATCTGATTTGGAGGTGAGCCACCAAGTCGAAGTAAGCAAACCGGTAATTGCGTTCGCGACATCGCGGACTGTTAAGAAGTTTCGTTCCTCTTCTTTCCCTTTTGGAATAGTTCTGATGGACTCGCCTGAGTTTCTCTCCTGGTTATCTCGATCGGATTCTTCATCGGTCTACGCAATTCAGGTTCCGATCAACCAATCGGACCCTGCCGCGATCCTTTTTTCATCGGGAACAACCGGGCGAGTCAAAGGTGTTCTTCTCACCCACCGTAACATAATCGCCTCAACGGCTATGTCTCACCAACGCACACTCGAAAATCCGGTTGATTACGACCGCGTTGGGCTATTCTTGCTACCGCTTTTCCACGTGTTTGGCTTCGGGACGATGATCCGAGCTATCTCGCTTGGAGAAACACTGGTGCTTCTAGAGAGATTCGAGCTCGAAGCGATGCTTAAGGCGGTGGAGAGATATAAGGTCACTGGTATGCCTGTATCTCCACCGTTGATTGTGACGTTGGTCAAGTCGGAGCTAACGAAGAAGTACGATCTCCGATCGTTGCGTTCCTTAGGCTGCGGCGGCGCTCCGCTGGGGAAAGACGTCGCTGAGAGGTTCAAGGAAAAATTCCCAGATGTGGAGATTGTTCAGGTGATAAGACAATTAGTGTACATGACTACATGAGTTTGCATAAAAGAATCTTGGAGTGGAAACCAATTTCATGATTCTTGGAATCTAATTTCTTAGTCAAGATTTTGATCACTGATATTACTTTTAAATTTGCCGGTTCTGTGATGGGTCACAGGGTTATGGCTTGACAGAGAGCAGCGGGGCAGCCTCTGTTACGTGTGGACCTGAAGAGACAGTGAGATACGGGTCAGTTGGTCGTATCTCTGAGAATATAGAAGCCAAAATCGTTGATCCATCCACTGGAGAAGCCTTACCACCTGGCAAGAACGGTGAGCTTTGGCTCCGAGGACCAGTCGTCATGAAAGGTATGCAATTCTTGAGCTTTTCAATCTCTCTCTGTCTCTCTTTCTCTCTTGGCTGAGCTTGTGTACGTACTGATTGGTTTTACATTGGTGAATGATGAGCTCAGGTTATGTAGGAAACGAGAAAGCAACTGCTGATACATTAGATCAAGAAGGGTGGTTAAAGACCGGTGATCTCTGTTACATTGATCCTGAGGGTTTCCTATATATTGTTGATCGACTAAAGGAACTGATCAAATACAAGGCTTATCAGGTACAGAAATACGAGTCAGTAAAACTTGTCAAGAAGAAGAAGATTTGGTGTTTGGAGTTAAATATTAATCAAATACATCATAATAGGTTCCACCTGTAGAGCTGGAGCAGATTCTTCAGTCGAATCCAGACGTGGTTGACGCTGCAGTTGTTCCGTGAGTATTATTAATTTGCAGAACTTAAAAATGTGTTTTCTGACACTAACATAGATTATCAATTCAATCAAGTTTCCCGGACGAGGATGCAGGAGAGATTCCAATGGCTTTCATAGTGAGAAAACCAGGAAGCAATCTCACCGAAGCTCAAATCATTGATTTCGTTGCTAAACAAGTAATGCTCCCAAACAAACCGTTATTGCTCAAGAATGTTGTTGGTTATTTCTGTTGTGATCTTGTATAAGTACAACGACAGAACAATTTAGTTTGGGTTTACTTTTTCTGTCTAGGTTGCTCCGTACAAGAAGGTACGACGAGTTGCTTTCATAAACGCAATTCCAAAAAATCCTGCTGGGAAGATTCTGCGTCGGGATCTTACTAAAATCGCCATGGATGGCAACGTGTCTAAGCTTTGAGATAACCGGCCGGTTCAGATATGATTTGTTCGGTTCTCATTGAATATTGACCCGGGTTACTTGTATCGCTTCAATTTCATCCTGTGTACTTTTTTCTTTTTCCTTTTTCTTAATCTAGAGTTTTTGTCAAAAAGTGTAACTTTTGCAATTTTACGAACTAGTTTGGATTGTTGAATTATCGTGATATATAAAATAACTATCCACGAAATATTTATATTTTAGTCAAGCCCAAACAATTTAAACATGTCTTTTCGTTATATTATTTTTGATAAATAAAATATAGTAATACAGAAGAAAATTATTGGAGCAGCGGACCATTCTGGAATATGGAATTGGGCCTTGGGGCGTATAAATATAAGGTTAAAAGTCGTAGAAACGTGACAAATTGAGAACGAGTCTTTGTGACACCGACAGGAATCTACAGAAAAGCCTTACGACATTCAATCGCGATCGCATCGGCTCGTAGATCGATCTCCTCCATCTCGTATTCCGTTCTCTTGTTCACCCTCCGGTAAGGCTTTCCGGTACTTGTGTGAATCGGAGGAGAGAAGAGAAAATTATCGCGTTCCTGGAAATTGAGTTTCTAGGATTTCGTTTTTCATCGGTCTTGCACTTTTTCTGATTCTGATTTTGAATTTCTTAGTTGTTTCGATTGATCGTATTTCTGATTCGATTGCTGAAAAATAATTGAACAACCATCGAATCTGCTTAAGGTGATTTGATTCTCCCTAGGAGTCCCTGGGTTTCGTTAATTGGGTTGTTTCTAGGGTTGGTGTTTTATCTCCTTTTTATTTCTATACGATCAAATTTTCACTGAGAAGAATACGATGGCGGCAGGGGGAGTTGACGTCTCCAGAAGTTCTGTTGCCCCCAAAAAAGACTACGACTTTTACAGGAATGCTACTCATGATGTATATTTACGACAGAGTGGTAGAGATGACGAGATACGTCAAATCAAACGACCTAACGAACAAAATCTCAGGAGGTATGCTGGGTCACGTTTGGCTTATGCGAAAACAGAAGTTCGAGAGGAAGAGGTTCAAGGACCCCCCGAGAAAAGGAGGAAGTTTTCTCCCATCGTGTGGGATGTAGAAGATAAAGTGGCCAAAGCTCCGTCTTTGAAGAAGAAGATCTCTATTCCATCCAAAAATGTGATATCCATTAAGGATGTTGATTGTATTGTTACTAAGAAAACTTCTTCAACGGCTCAAGTCAATGTTGTGATGTCACAAGAACCTGGTCATCTGACGCCAGTGCAACCTTTAGAAGTTGGGCTGTGTGGTAAACATCCTGTTGATGATTTGGAGGAGGGTCAGTTGGAGGAAGAGCAGGTGATGCTGACCCCATTTAGACGGGGGACGGTTTTAACCTCCCCCAAGGAGTTAACCTCCCCCAAGGAGTTAACATCGCATCCTGGTAGTGTTCCCAAGACTAGCAGATGTAACATGAGCAGTTTGACTCTGGGGTGTGGGGAATTAGTGGTGTCTGAAGAACAGCAGTGTAACTCATCTGGATCTAGCAGCGGACATCGCAGCTCAGAGAAGGTTAGTGGTGGTGAATATTCTGATCATGAGTATTGTAGTTCTGATCATAATGAGTTAGAAAATGAAGAACCAGCTTCTTCAGCTCAGGGAGGGATGAACATGCTGCTTGGTAGCAGGTCTGTGAATGACTTTCAGAAGCTAAACAAGATTAATGAAGGAACTTATGGAATTGTTTATAAAGCAAGGGATGAGAAAACAAAGGAGATTGTGGCACTCAAAAAAATCAAGATGAAGAAAGACAAGTACGAAGAAGAGTATGGATTCCCTTTGACATCTCTGAGGGAAATTAACATACTTTTGTCATGCAATCACCCTTCCATAGTGAATGTGAAGGAGGTTGTGGTTGGAGGGAAAAGCGATGGTGATGTTTATATGGTCATGGAACACTTAGAACACGACTTAAAGGGTTTAATGGATAGAAAGAAGCAACCTTTTAGCACCAGCGAGGTCAAGTGCTTGATGATGCAACTATTGGAGGGTGTGAAATACCTTCACACGAATTGGATAATCCACAGGGATCTGAAGCCATCTAATCTCTTAATGAACAATGCTGGGGAGTTAAAAATATGTGATTTTGGGATGGCGCGCCAGTATGGGAGCCCTATCAAGCCTTACACCCAGATGGTTGTTACTCAGTGGTATAGGCCACCTGAGCTTCTACTAGGAGCAAAACAGTACTCTACATCAGTTGATATGTGGTCAATTGGTTGCATTATGGCGGAGCTGTTGTCTCAGAAGCCTTTATTCCCGGGCAAAAGTGAACTTGACCAACTTCAGAAGGTAATTCCGTTTTTCTTCTTCTTTATCTTCGTTTTTCTGTGAATAGAATCCCAAGTAGCTGTGTGCTTGTATCAATGTAGATCTTTGCCGTTCTTGGAACACCAACTGAAGAAATCTGGCCTGGATTCTCATCATTGCCCAATGCTAAAGCCAAGCTTCCTGCACAATCGTGAGTACTCTAATCAACTACAGACCTATTATGTAGTTTCTTGCTTAGCACCTATTATGTGGTCGATGTTAATGTTGTTGATCTTTTTATCTTTTACAGGTATAATTTGTTGCGTAAGAAGTTTCCAGCTATATCATTTGTAGGTGGTCAAATTCTTTCAGAACGTGGATTTGATTTGCTGAATAGTTTACTAACTTTGGACCCCGAGAAACGTCTAACAGCGGAAGAAGCTCTCAACCATGGTTGGTTCCATGAAGTCCCACTCCCAAAATCCCGAGAGTTCATGCCAACATTTCCTCCAAAGCGCTAGCTGAGAGACATTTTCATTGTTTGGAGGAGAGGCTGTGCTTTGAAATAGTATAGTATATTTTGAGCACGAGGGAAAGTCACAACTGGTTGAATTTCTGTATTTTTCCTCTTTACTCAAAAAGACATGTTCTTCATCTCTCTGACTCTTAACTCAGTGCGTTGCTTTGTTGCCTGGAGATTCAGGGCATACTAAGTGTACTATTTATTCAGATTCATGTTTATAAAAGAAGCTCAAGTCTCATAGTGTGATGATGGCTGATGATAACAGTAATGAGTTACGGTTTGGATTTCCCATAAGAAATGTGGATGTATACACTCCATTTCGAGAGAGAGAGAGAGAGAGAGACTATTAGTTTGAGAATTCTCCGAAGCGAAATACTCTTTTGGTTTTTGTTTCTCAAAAGTCAAAAGTACACGTGTTTACATTATTCCGGCACCCACTAGAGCAATCGAGATAAGACCGGCCCGAGATTTCAAAAGGCCTAAACCGGGAATTTCAAAAGGCCTAGTGAGATAACGATGACTACTCAAAGAGCCCAACCGGTACATAGAGCCACTCGAGAGATAATTATATAATCAATGGATAAATCGTTAATTATACATGTTTTCCCTACTCCTATGTGCATATTTCTATCCTCTGTTCTTTACTAGAGCATCAGTTGTTAACATTATCGAGTGTTGGATATAGATAGACAGACTTGATCTAAAAACTGGACAGTGTTATAATTACTAGAGAAAAAACAAGTTTGAGTAACGTAAAAATGTACATGTTGTATAGTATTGTCAATTTAATAAAATTTCAAACTAGTAATTTTGCAAGTTTTCGAATAAACTAAAGAATGGTGAGAAAAATAGACAGAAAAGGAATAAACTAAAGAGTGCTATAGTCATGGCTCCTCCTTTCCATAATTGTACAAGTGTCACAGACAAAACGACCAGTTTCAACGCTCTTATTGAGACATGACATCTTACCTTTTTTAACTGACACAATAAATTCCACACGTGGCGCATATTCATTTGGCCACCTTACCCAATTAGGGTTCTTGGGCGTGCTTCCGTTGTGACTCACTTCAACCTTTTTCTTTGTGTCTTCGAGCTCTCTATATTTTTGTGAGCTGGCAGGTTTAGATTGGTGGAATTGATTTTGTTGTTTTCTATTGATATGTTTATTGATAGAATTTAGTACTTCTATTGTTTTGTATTAATAAAACTGTTACTAAACAGATGTATTTAGGACTAAAAATCCAGCCAGATTTTTTTGTAATATTTAACATTGAATAATCAACAAACGATAAGACTTATTAATTATCAACACACGATAATATCTAAGAAATAATGGTTAAGAAAGAGAGATATAGTGAGTAAAGGATAAGATTGATTTGTCCCATCTGCTCATAAATCATTGGATAGTAATCTTTTCATAATAATCATTTCAAACATGTGTTTGATGGTGGTTTTTGTTAAAACTAATGACTAGCTTTTGGTATTGTAATTATATAAATTAGGTACAGAAGCAGCAGGTGAGACTGAGAGCAAATGCAATAAATGCTTTAAGTTTTAATATTAGATTTTGTTAATATGTACTATTAGTCAATGTCTTTAAGCTTATATAATTGATCTGATCCCAAAAGATTAGATATGTGCAGCCTTCTTCTTTTAGAAAACTATGATACGTACTCTTTATAAATTGCATTTACTATCTATAGGGACATTGTAAAGTGAAACCATAAGATATCATTTACTCCTTCTCTTCTTAATAAATTAACTTTTATGTATTTTTACTATTCTAAGATATTAACTTTCTATAAAAAAATTTAAAATTCAGTCATCGAGAAACATAGAAAATATATTTAAACATACATTATATACAGTTAAAAATCAAACTATTTGATTATAAAGCAATCTATTTTAAAATGAGTAAACGATGTATTCGTTACACTACCTAAACGTTTATCTCAAAAGTATGGAATTCGATTCCAACTTTACTCATAGGTGTTAAATCTTCGTATTAATATGTTGAACTATTGGTTCGTCCCGTTATGCTTCAATAACAAAAAAAACAATCTCAATTCTTTTGACGTTTAAGGTATCGTCTATATGTAAATTAACTATGAAAACAATTGGTATAATTAATTACAAGATAATTGCATATAATAATCAGAAATAAGGTAAAAGACTATTAATTGTTTTTATCTGTCAAACGTTTGGAGAAACAAATTTACATGCGAGTGTAATGGTTTTATTGTTAAAAATATGATTTTTAATAAAAAAAAAACAAGGAAGTTGGGAAGATTTGAATGTTAAAAAATCAAACCTAACTCTTAAGGAGCAAAATCAGTCATAAGATTAGTCCCCACACATTCGCTTAATTTGGACAATATCTATGGATAGACTAATTATTTAGCCTGTTTAGATGATTTATAATTAATTACATGTCTCTACGTGTCCCTCTTTGCGTGTTTCCATGCAAAAGTACAACGCAACACAAACCCCATCAGATTTTCTAGATGAGATGTCATCGCTTCTTTAAACTCTCCTACGAATCTACTTTTATTTTATGGTTTTTGTTTTCATTTTATTTTTTAGTAAACAAATTTTTTATTACTCTTTATGTCTATAATTGTCATGAATGTGGGTAGGTCCATGATGTATTCTTTCTTTTTCCTACTTTTTAGTACACATTGACGCTGTCGCCTGTTCATTTTGGGTAATGAAGGTTCCACTAAATTATATTCAGAAATGGTCAAAATGATATATGTATATAGGACCCTCATTTCTTGGACCATGCCTACTTTTTCATTTTCTTTCCTTATGATATATATACATTAGTGCTGTCAAGCGGGTGGGACCCGCCCCGCATGACCCGCCCCGCGGCGGGTTAAAGATTTTTTTTCAAAAATTTTTTTTACCGGCAGAACCCGCGAATCATTTTTTTAAAACCCGCACCCGCCCCGCATTAATCTAGCGGGTTTGCGGGTGACCCGCGACCCGCTTCGTTTTTAAAATTTTTTAAAAATATTTAATTAAAATAAATCTAAATAATAATAAATCTAAAATTAATACATCAAATATATCATAATTCAATTTTTAAAACATCAAATTATATAAATTTTGAATATCAAGTTTGGTATTAAATTGGTTTAGAATTAAATTAGTTTAAAATTAAATTGGTTTATAATTAAATTAGTTTAAATTTTGGTCAAATAATTTTGACCCAAAATTTGCGGGTACCCGCCAACCCGCAAAATAATAAAACGAAACCCGCACCCGCCCCGCTATACCAAAATTTCGACCCGCACCCGCCCCGCATATAAACTTTTTTTTTTCCTTCGACCCGCACCCGCCCCGGGGCGGGACCTGCGGGTAATGAGCCAAATTGACAGGCCTAATATACATGTTGACATAACCTTAGCATTTATTCATGATTGAAAGTTATACCAAAAGAGAAACTACATTTTGGTATGTAGAAAATTTTGAACAAACTAGTAAAATGTTAGATATGATATGTGTCGTTTTTGCTGAAATGTTTTCTTTTTGTTACTTATTAGTTTAGTATTGCAATGCCCTTTTATTTATTTATCCAATTGAATGTATGAAATTGTGAAAATAACATTTCAGATAGCCAAAAGATTAAATTTTAATGTAATTATATCCATGTGACTAGATATTACATATTTCCAACTCTTTACTTAGATGTATTTTCTTTTGCAGTTTGTGTAAACATTAAAAATTAGAATGTAATGGAAAAAAATAATTATGGCTAATATAATAGACATTTTGTGATTAGTATTAAACATTAATATGAAAATAATATTTATTGGAAGAAAAACCATGTGCAATGGTGATAGGCGTCGTACTGTAGACAAACACACGCGTATCGACCCAACACTTGTCATCGTCAAGATCCTATAAAAACCTTCACAGTTCTTCACCATTATCAGCTCTATTAAAGCTATTTCTCAACATTCTAAGAACTATACAGTACAGGGAATCATAAAGAGTGAGATAAAGAGAAAGATATGGATGGTAGTAGGGGAGGGTGTTGCATCGCCAGATATGGCGGCTACGGTGGTCTCTGCGGTCTCTCTAAAGCAGATCGAATCATGCTCCGATTCCGTCCTATTGCTCCTAAACCGGCCAGTGACGGGGGGATTAGATCTTCCGGAGCCGGAAAGTATGGCTCTTTCATGACGAGCGGTGGAAGCTCTAATGTTTCAGGTAAATCGGGGAGAGGAAAGAGGAAATATCAGAAAGAGAGTTCCGGTGGTAACTCTCGGAGGTGCAATCGGAGGATGGTATCAGAAATTTCCTACGGCGGAGAAGCTGATGCTACGGCGGTGGTTACGTTGCCTCTTTTACCAGAAGTGCCTGAGAAACGAGTGTTTCCAGATCTGAATGTTTTTCCGGCAGAGAAGATTAACTGGAATGGTCCGTTGTGGCTGAGTTTCAGCGGCGGAGACGGTGGAATGCTAAAGTCGTATAAGACGACGGAGATATCGCGAAGGACGGTGGTAGTTTCGTCGTGTGTGACGGTTGAGCGTGTGACTGACGCGTGGATAAACGGTTACGGATTGGGGAAGACAGATAACGAGAGGAAAATGAATCTTATGAGGGACACGTGCCCTGGATTTATATCGGACGGTGTAGAGAGAGTCACGTGGACCAATGAGGCATACATGAAGAGGGCTAAGGAAGATATTAATATTCCGATGGACAAAGATGCACCGGAGATTTGCTACGATAATTTTCAGGTGGTCGTAAGGTTGGTGATGAAGGAGAGGCCGATGCTAACGTATCCGGCGTTCACATGCAGAGCGAGACTACAGTACACTTGTCAAGATCGTGAAAGAGGATCAGTCACGGTGCCTTGTGACGTGTGGAGAATGGACGGGGGAGGTTTTGCGTGGAGGCTTGACGTTAAGGCTGCTTTGTGTCTTTGACAATGTTGTGTATTGATCACCGTCGGATTATATAATATGATGGCGGGTATCGATTATACAATACACATGGGACATGGCGAGTAGCAACTACTACAATTTCAGTTATTTAATTTTCATCTTGAACATATGTTTCTTTGTTTTTTGAGGATTTTTCTTTTAAAATGCTCTTTGATTTGTTTTCACTTGAGTTAAGATGTTTAATCTAACATTTATGTTCTTTGAACACTTGATAAACTTCATTACAACAGACGAGATACGGAGTGATCTTTATGTAAGGGAATGGAAATACAAACCGGAGCATAATAATGCAAAAAATAATTGAAAAAATTAGTTATTTGATCTTTGGCTAACACATCTGCTAGAGAATTTGACCTTCGTAAAACTCGAAGTAACTCCACATTTTCAAATTTTCTGTTTTTACAAAAAAGAAAATTGTATGTGTTTCAGTATGCTTTATATAATCATAAGGTTAATTACATGGGCAGCGTCATGAAACTATGGTAGAGGGCAGATATGTCATTTCAATTGTTCTTATTAAGATGAAGCGAAGGAAATGAGACGCTTAGACAGCGCGCAGAATATGGTGGGAGTGGCTGTGGTTGGTAAATGGACTTTATGTGTCGCTTCGCCGTCGTCTTTTCCATCGCCGTCGTCTTTTCCATCGCCGCCGGGAATAAATTCGGTAATTCGCAGTCCAAACTGTTTTCCAACCACTGTTGACTTACGCACAGAGCTGGCCTCATTTCGTCCTCAGTTCCGTCTTTTCTCTCGCAATTCCCCGTCGCGCCGCCGTATTTATGCTTCCAGCGCCGCTGATTCGGGAATCTTCCTCCCTCACCTTGTCGCTTCTATGGTTCGTGATTCCTTCCATTAATGCGCATGTCTGTCTTTTGTGTTGAGTTTAGGCATCTGTTTCTTTTTAAATTCACCGAGTACTAATTCAGCTTTGTAATTAGGAGTTTAGGGTTCAAAATCGTTTAGATATCTCCGAATTTGATGAATCTCATTGCAATCTTATTAGATCTCCTGTACTTCTTCAGGAGCAAGTTGAGGAGAGTTACATTATGGTGAAACCCGACGGCATACAACGAGGCCTTGTAAGCTATTTGCTTATTATTTTTTGGGCTTTGATCAATTTTCCTCTTAAATTCTGTATTTGATTCTTTTGATGTTGGTAGGTTGGAGAAATCATCTCTCGTTTTGAGAAGAAGGGATTTAAACTGATTGGACTGAAGATGTTTCAGTGCCCAAGAGAATTGGCTGAGGTTTGACACTCACTCATAAAATCAGTAGCTTAATAACGTTTAGATGCTTCAGCTTCACAAGGTGATGTAACTAAATCATTGAGACGTATTTCATGACTTGTATCACCTAACCTATTTCACTTGTTCACGACATTTGCTCAAGAGACCGTGCCTCTCTCTTTTTTTATTTATTTGGCTGACATAATAATCTTGTGTGTTTATAAATCACCAGGAACATTATAAGGATCTTAGTGCTAAATCATTCTTTCCCAGCTTGATTGAGTACATCACTTCAGGCCCAGTTGTGTGTATGGTACGACTTATTATTTTTCCCAGATTTTCAGCTCTGATTAGATCTTGCATTTGTGATGTTTTGAATCTTGTAAAGGCTTGGGAAGGTGTTGGTGTTGTTGCTTCAGCCAGGAAGCTAATAGGGAAAACAGATCCTCTTCAAGCTGAACCTGGTACTATAAGAGGAGATCTTGCTGTACAAACCGGAAGGTTGGACTCTTTTTACCTTTAAAAATTGTTGGAAGTAAGCAATTAAGATGATTTTCATGGTTTGATGTTTACAAAAACATTACGCAATTTGCAGGAACATTGTGCATGGTAGTGATAGTCCTGAAAACGGAAAGCGTGAGATTGGTGAGATTTCTTATCTATTAATTCAACTATGTTTTCTCATCAAGTCTGAGACTATGTCCATAATTTCGTTTAGAATGCAACTTAGTGTGTTTCAAGTTCCTTCTTCCGTCAGATTTTGTTACAGATGAAAACAGTTTCGATTTACTTCTTCATTTACTCAGTTTTGACCAAACTGAGTTTGCTTCACTTTATGTTTTCATTTGCTTCAATTTTTGGGTATTGGAATTGTGGAATAGCTTTGTGGTTCAAAGAAGGTGAGCTGTGCGAATGGAATTCGGCTCTAGCTTCATGGCTAAGGGAGTGATTATCGAGAAGACGATTTATTTACAATGGTCAATGACTTTTTCTTTACTTATCCTTGTTACTGAGAAAGAGCTTATTGTCTTTTGTTCCTGATTTTGGCGGCAATATGATTAACTTCTTGATTCTTCTCGTATTTGATCACTTCTCTAATAATAATCATGAGTTTAGATTCATTCATTAATTTGGTTCATCTTGGAAAATTAACCATCTGGAAAATTACCTTCTCTTATACATTGAGCAATGCAATTTTTTCCAACTTTGATGGGGAAGTTAAGCTACGAACGCAATGGAACGAATTTCAGACCTACAAGAGTGGCATTACGTAAGGCAGATGCATGATTGAGATTGTTCAATTCACTGAACCGGAATGAGATTCCGGTTTACCTATAGGACTGATTGGTATACGGAATCTCTGCTTCCGCAGGAAGAAGTTTGCCCACCTACAAGAGTTGCACTACGTAGTGCAGATGCATGGTTGAGATTGTTCGATTCACTGAATAGGTTTATCTCTAGGACCGATTGGTATATGGAATCTCTGTTTCCGCAGGACAGGAAGAAGTTCCCGATAATCGGCTTTTTCTTCATCTTCTCTGAATACATTTCTGCTTTAGGGGAATTCTGAAATTGACATTTGGTTTTAGTTTAGGATTTGGCCTCTCGTAAATCAAAATCTATTGACTTAGCTTCACTAAATTCACAAAAACTGAGAGCGAGAGACCGAAAAATGTGACCTTTTTCGATTCTTCTTAGCAGCTTCTTTGGTTTTACGCTTCTTTTTTTCCATCCGAGACTCCTACAAAACATCGGCTCTGAAAACCAATATTTTGGAATCGTTCAACACCTGGTCCTCCGATTCACTCCCCACCTCGACGTTGTAATAACCGGACTTGAAGAAGACGAGATTCACGCTTACCAGCGCAGGATACGCCACGCGGTTGATAACGTCATCACGGCGGAGATCGAGTGTTAGGTTTCAGACTCGGCGACGACGGCAGAGTACACGAGAAGACTGGAGGCTGAAGCCACCGTTTCTACCGCCATATTGTTTTTCCTGGTCTGAATGGATATTTATTTTCATTTCTTTTTTTTTAATAACTTCATTCATTTTCATTCGTTTTGTCTTATTCTAATAATTCTCTAATTGTAATTAGTATGGGTGCTAAGCAGGGTGGTTTAGACTAATTTGGAATCTAGTGAATACATACAGACGACGCCATTAAACTTTGATCTTTAAACCATCTCTGAGTCTCTTCTCTCTCTTTCTATTGTCCTCTGGTAATTATGCTGAAAACAACGATTTCTCCAATTTTCTCATCGTTTACAGGTAAATCGAAGACTTCGAGGTTGATTTTTAAAGCTTCTAAGGTCGTTATTGAGGATACTCCACCAAGCGCTCGACGAAATGCGTCAACCAATCTGACCACGTTACACCAAGGTCCTCCAACCTCGGCCTACGTTCATCTTCCATTCTGTCGCAAACGCTGCCATTATTGCGACTTCCCCATCTTGGCTCTAGGCGCGTCCTCTTCTTCAACTAGACCGTCCAATGTCTACGAGGAAGGAAAAGAAGATGACCCACGAATCACAAACTATGTGAATTTGCTCATTCGAGAAATAAAAGCGACAAGAATGGGTTTTGATACCAACCCGAATCTCGAGACGGTGTTTTTTGGGGGAGGGACGCCTTCGCTTGTTCCTCCGAAGCTTGTTTCTTTGATTCTCCAAACACTGAGTTCAAATTTCGGGTTGAGTCCAAGTGCTGAGATATCAATGGAGATGGATCCAGGGACATTTTGTGGTCAGAAACTCAAGGAACTGATTGATTTGGGAGTGAACAGAGTGTCTTTGGGAGTTCAAGCATTTCAAGAAGAGCTCTTGAAAGCTTGTGGAAGAGCTCATGGTGTCTCTCAAGTACATGAGGCAATAGAGATTGTTAAGACATGTGGAGTTGAGAATTGGAGTATGGATCTTATCTCTTCTCTGCCTCACCAGACATTGGAGATGTGGGAAGAGAGTTTGAGATTAGCTATCGAATCACAGCCCAATCATGTTTCTGTATATGATCTGCAAGTGGAACAAGGCACAAAGTTTGGAAACGTGTAAGTATATCCTCTTAAGTTTGCTTACTGCTGCTTTAGACATTAATTGTAATCTGACTATTAACAAATTGGGATATTCAACATGTGCAGGTACACACCAGGCCAATTCCCACTTCCTTCAGAAACACAATCTGCCGAGTTTTATAAAACAGCATCGTCGATGCTCCGTGGTGCAGGTTATGAGCATTATGAAGTCAGCAGTTATTCGAAAGACGGGTTCAAATGTAAACACAACTTGATATACTGGAAGAACAAGCCGTTCTATGCATTCGGTTTAGGTTCAGCGAGTTATGTTGGAGGATTGAGGTTTTCAAGGCCAAGGAGGCTTAAGGAATACACAAACTACGTCGCGGACTTGGAGAATGGTGCAGCAAAATGGTGTGGTGATGGTAATGTTGATCTCAAGGATGTTGCGACAGACATCATAATGCTATCTTTCAGAACATCTAAAGGCCTTGAACTTAAGGAGTTTGGAGAAGCTTTTGGCACCGAGGTAGTGAACGCGATCTGTAAAGTATATGAACCTTACGTGCAGAATGGGCATATTGTTTGTTTGGATGATATGAGAAGAGAAGTGATGAGTGATGAATTCAAAAACTTAATTGCAAATGATGAAGTGAAGATTGAGGATCATGTGAGTTACCTTAGACTGAAAGATCCGGATGGTTTCCTCCTCTCTAATGAGTTGATATCTCTAGCATTCAGTGTCATAGCTCCTTAGACTTTCAAGCTACTAACAATGAAGAGGTTGTTTTCTACATCCTCACGGTTAGATTGTGTTTCAAACTCAATGTATCATTGATATGTATGAAGATTCGATAAAGTTACATAGAAATCACTATTCCTATTTCAGGGAACCATTATCGGATGTGAACACCCTTTGCTTTCTAATGAGCAGTTTGGAATTCACATGTATAAATGTTAAGAAACAGTAGACTTTAGGAACTGGAAATGATGACTAGAAACAGTAGATTCTCAGCCTGTCTAGAAAATAAGTCAATGTTTGAGAGGATTACATTTTACGATGGTTTTGCTTTTTACCCAACTTTTATTATCCGACACAACTCTTGTGTCCCGCTTCTCTTTTCTCTGTAAGGACAACTAAGAATGAAGGACTCCTTATCATTTTACACCTCTTATCAATTTTCTACTTGTTTTAAAAAAAATTAGTTTTGCAAGTATTTCGGTTGGGGAAATACGCGGGGATTTGGTTAAAGCTGTTGTCAACGACGACGTGTTTCCCTCTTATGTTTCTCCTTCCTCTCTCTATATTACAACTTCATTTCCCTTCTCTCTCCTCTCATCTTTCTTTCTCTCTCGCTCTAGATCATCGATATTTTCCTCTTGCTTTGATCTTCACAATGGCAACGGTAAGAACAACACACATCTCTTCAAAATTGCCTCTTTACCCTACAATGTCTCTAGTTTTCCTCATCTCTAGTGAATATTCTGTTTGGTGTAGGAAAATAAAGGGAAGCCATTACCAAAGTTTGGTGAATGGGATGTGAACAATCCGGCATCGGCCGAAGGATTCACAGTCATTTTCAGCAAAGCTAGCGACGAGAAGAAGACCAAGAAAGCATCCGGCGCAGGCCCTAATAGTCTGGTTTCACCTCAGAGAAACCAAAATTCCGATCAAAACAGTCCCCATGATTCTCAAAACCCAAAAGCTAAGGTACTTTACTTTTTTTTTTCTCATCGCATTCAACTTCGTTCTCCAGATGAGTCAAGAACCAATCCAAAAACACACAGATTTTTACCTGATTTGTGTTCTCTGAGCAGAAGAAATGGCTTTGCTTCCGTTAGCTCCTGCGCTCTTCTGAAGAATCCGAGGACTAAGAAGCTGAACAAGTTAGCAGAGAGATCACAAAGAAAGTGAAACATAATGGCTGAAAGTTTAAAACCATATCTTAGTCAGATATCTCGCCTTTCTTCTTCTTTATCTGTCTTCTGGCTTCTGCTGATATTATACTTTTTGTTTGCAATCATTCTTCACACAATGAATATAAGATTGTTTTCTGACTCCGAGTAACTTGTTTTTGAGGGACATAAAGATTTCGAGACAGTCCTTTTCAGACATAATGCTATTGTTCATATCTATGAATCAAGACTATAATATAGTTTCTGTACATCCTTCCAACAGCTTCAACTCTCTAAACTCTAACCAATTTAACAGTCACTTTCATCAGCATGTCGCAAGCTTTAAACCTAAAAGGGTGGATTCCCGTTCAAAGCTGACACCAATACATGCTGGTAACAGAACCTGTGGGGAAACTGCACCAGACAATCACAGCAGGAACATGCGGCCTGAAAAAGGAGGCAAAACTATTTTTGTACATAGAATGTCATTGTCTGATTGTGGATTCTAGCAATTCTTTTAAGATTCAGTCTTTCAGATATGAACAAAACCAGGAAGAATTCTGGGGAAGTAATTTCAGAGAACTAACGGGATAAGAAACAAAACATAAAAGAGGGAAGGCTTCCATTAAACTGAACCTTATAATGAGTGATTAGTTACAGTTAAAGCCGGAGAACAAAAATTATTTGATAAAATGCTGTAAAATAAGCACTGACGTGCCAGACAGATATAGTTTGGAGACTATAATTTACCTAAATGGTTTTCATAAATTCCAAAACCAAAAGTAGGGTTTGATCCTAAGAACAGAGGGCCGTTGATGGTAAAGAAAAAATGTATCCCTTACGCAGGCTTCTGAACATGGGGTGTCAATTCCAGTTGTCATTTTCATTCCTGTTGCCGCTGACTTGAGAGGCTTCTATGGTTTGGGAGCTGCTGGACAAGAACGTAGGCGGAATAGAATGATCGAATCTACAAGCTGGACCAAATTTGCAGATACCATAGCGGCTGTAGTGTGTGCACATGTTCTGATCCTGAAATTACAAAGAAGATTGTGAAAAAAGCCTCAAGTACCAATGACAAGTAACAGAAGAATCTGGTATTAAGGTGTGAATAAGAAAGTTGATCATAGTCACAGAATATTATTTTTCTGAAGCTTTTGAAAAAATAAAGGAATACAATCTTAAGATAGCGTTTTCTGAAAGCAAACAAGAACATGATGGAAGAAAAACAAACTCACAGGTCTTAAGGGTAAACCCTTGTCACTAAAAGATGATGGAGCTTGCTTAATTTTCGGATGATGGTATTTGCATTTATATTTGAACTTACAGTCCCCAGTTTTAACATAATAACTGCAGTCTGGTTGATCCGGACGTTCTGGGAATTTCTCAAGAGGCATCTGCTGTTGGCATTGTGAGAATGAACTAGTTTCACCCAATGAATTGTTCACTGGGTATGTGGAAGGAGGAAGCAGACTCCTTTCTGATGCATAGACAGAAGGCGCCTACACAAATAAGAATGAGAAACTTCAAAAGCAAAGTACTATAGTTTTATCAACATAAAGAAAAAATGCATCGAAAAAATTTAACTACCTGATACCCATTCCATTCTGATGTTTGAGGTGAAACTCCACAATTCTGTGATACCATGACTGGGATAAAAGGAGCAGTACCAGTACCATTCATATGTCTCGATGAAGACCAAGAAGTTGAACTTGCTTGCGATGGGGCCTTTGGGGAAAATGATCCAACCGATCCACCATTATTACCACGGAACAAGGGAGAATCAACTCCTCCAATAGCCGTCGGATCAGGATGATTAAATTTGCAGTCACCTCCAAACTTGCAGGAGCCATTTCGCATGTAGAAAGGGCATTCTTTCTCTCCCTGTCAATAGCTTACACTATTATAGCTTTTCTATAAGGCTGTTGTAAACAGAATGCTAGAAATGTCTAAACCAATAAGTGGAATACCGGTCTGATAGGAAGGCCAAGAAAGTTAAGCTCTGGGCGTGAGGCCAGAGAAGTCTGTTCTTTAGAGTGGCTAAATCTACAAGACTCTCCATATTTGCACCCTCCAGTCCTGAAGTAGTACTGCAACCCTCAGAATTCAGGCAGATAGGTAGGATATCAGTAGATAGACTTTCAAAAGAAAAGGAGAATAGAAGAACGAACATACACATACAATACAAACAACAAAAGCTTAAATGGGAAAAAATAGTGAACCTTCCACGGAAAATGAGAGACTAATTTGTCCTTTTCGTGATAAATAAGATAATAGCAATTTTCAGACACGAAAGTCGCAAACAATAATCACCCACCTTTTACAAACCAAGTACCTAAATCATCAAAGAATTTTTCATGAACAAAAGAACAACCATATTAGAAAACTTCAATGTCCATTGTCTGGCAAATACACAGTTCTTCCTACTGAGAAAGATTTTGTAATTGCATTCTATGACAATACTAACATTAACCTATCAGTATACAAGTGTCTGGATGTTTCAACGAACTGTGAGCATAATAACAAGATATACAAGGGGATCTAGCACGAAAAGACTAAATTAATCTTGCCACACCATTACAGAGGGAAAAAAAAGCATTTAACCTTGCACTCCATCAGCCTCGGATTCTCCACATCCTCTTCTTTTTCCCTTACTTTCTCCCTATCAATCTTCCCATTAACAAAACATTAGACTAGCGAAAAGAGATATAAAAAGGTCACTTTTTTATTAAAATTGACAGAGACTGAATCCCCTTTTCGCTCTTATACCCTAAAGTCTTCATACCCTAAACCAAAAAAACAGAGCAATAAAAAACGACGCAAACGCAAAACTAAACAACATAACTTGGTTCCAGTCATTCAGTCAAGTAAGAATTTCTAGCTCAAGCTTTCTCCATTCTAAAACATAGAATGATCGATACACACAAGCAAAATAGATATATATTTATTCACACAGATTCTGTTTTCTTTTGTAACTAAAAAAATAACCTTTTTCCCAAATATTTATACACTGAGATCAATTGAAATTTGAAAACCCCAGTTAACAACTAATATCACGTCAGGAGAGCAAAAGAACTGATATTTGTATTAGAAATGAAATAATATCACATGCAAAGATCATCGGTAGAAGAAAGGTACTTGGAGTTTCCTTCGAACAGGGTGATTGAACTTGCAACTCGATCCGTATTTGCAGCTCCCTGTTCTCATATAAAACGAGCAATCTTCTGCATCAGGTCTCACTGGATACACAGTCATTCTCTTCTCGATCGTACTCTCACGCTTGCTCCCATCTCTTCCTTCTACTTCTTCTTCCTCCTCCTCCTCCTCCTTCTGATCCCTGGAATCGGTTTCTCCATTACCTTCAGAGACACTAATCGGCACAGTCAGCTCTTTCGCAGCTTCATCCAAACACACATTATTGAGATGATCACTTAGCTCTCCAGAAACGTAATCGAGATCAGACGGAGCCCGATCGGCGACGGGATCATTGTCGGAGGAAGATCGAGACGGCAGTTTTGGATCGGGTATGGCGAGATTAGGGTCTGAAATCTCTTCGGGTTTGCTCATGATTTACTCAAAATGACATTACAGTTTTACAAAAATCCCTAATTTCCACCTAGAAGAAGATCAAAAGACCAAAGGCGAAGAAGAAGAAATCAAAGTTTAAACGCGAACACAAATGTGATCGGAAAAAAACTATGCACTAAAAGTGTAATAATGAATAGTTTAGTGGCAATATTATAAATATCAGATGTGGCCATGCCATGCGGGTTCAGATAATTATTGACAATTGCAATTCCAACCCTCAATTTGTGTCTCTCATCTCTCGCCTCTCAACAGATTGCAGAATTTGTAGTTGGATAGTTAATACTTAGACAAGGGCCTTATTAACGTATTGTGATTATGTTAATCTTATCTTCATCTGACTTGTTAACCATTTCCAGATAAACTTCGGAATTGATTATGCATTTCAGAATACCTTTATCCATGAATTCTCACGTAAATTTTTCATACTGTTGATGTTTTTTTTATCACTTGAGATTGACCCAATAAATGTCAAAAAAAAAAGAGATTAACCCAATAACCCAATATTAAGCATACGAGAAGGTGAAATCTAACTGTACAAATTCGGGTACAAAAGCTCCTCGCTATTATGTTGGGTTTAAAACAGAATATTCGAATTTTCCTTTTTTTTTAAACCGAAGTTAAGGTGTCTTTTAGTTAGGGTAAATTTTAGTCCTAGACAAATAATTCAAAATGAATAAACTGAATCGAAACTCAACCGACAAAATGATTTTAGTTGGTCTTCGGTTATAAAAAAAATAAACAAACGAATATTATTTTGAAAAACCATGGTTATTGGTTAGTAACCAAAACTGAACTAAAAACCGAAATAATATAAAAAAAACCGAATTATTTTCGGTTATCCAAAAATATTTCGGATATTTTGGTTATTTTTTGTTATTTTTTAGTTATTTTAGTTATTTTTGGCTATTTTCAATTTTTTTTTGTTATTTTGGTTATTTTCAGTTTTTAAATTTAATAATCGAACTGACTAAAACCAAAGTATAACCGAAACCAAACTGAAATATAAAAATAACCGAATGGATATTTAATCCTATCAACCAAAAAAAACCAAAACCAAATCGAAATATAAAAATAACTGAATGGATATTTAATCCTATCAACCAAAAAAACTAAAACAAAAAATAATCGACCGAAACTGAATCGAATATACGAATGCACATGTCTAGTAAATTTGGAGTAAAAAGGAAAAAAAAACGTTAGGGTAAATCCGTGAGACATGACGTATATCTCAAACTTTTGGGTATTCTTGTGTAGTTTTCGTATTGGGTAAATATCTAATCTCTGCAAAAATTGTTGACCAACCGAGAAATCAAAGAACATCTTCAGAAGAAAACTCGTATCCATGTCGAGAGAGAGGAGCAAACGTGAATTACCCCCCGTTCAAGAGGTACTTCTTTGGATCTCTTTTCATTCTTTCCGAATTTTCGATTTCACTTGCGAGAAGACTCTCTCCAATTCTTTTTCATTTTGGCTAATTTCTCTCAAATTGTCTGTTTTCCTATTACCTGGCGATTCTTATCATCAACATATAGCATAGATCTCCTTGAATCTGATGGCTTTTTTTCTTTCCAATTCTGATAGCATATTGATAAATTGCGGAAAGTGGTAGAGGAAGGCAATTGCTATGGAGCGTTGCAGATGTACAAATCTATAAGTGCAAGGTTCGTTGAGCTCGATTTCTTTAACACCAAATTTTCCTTTTGCTTATTACTCCATTCTGCATTGACCTTTTTGGATTCTGGTGATTGGTTTAAAATTGGATTCTTGATGATTATGATTTGGAAGATTATTTGTTCTTCTTATTTGCTTCATACACATTAAAATGACGAATGGATTGATAATAACGCACGGCCTTTTGCTCGCAGATATGTTACGGCTCAGAGATTTTCTGAAGCTCTTGATATCCTCTTTTCAGGGGCATGCATTGAACTAGAGAATGGCCTGGTGTGTTCGCTTTCCTTCAATGTTATCACAAAAGTTTAATCAAGCACAATCTGTATATCGTCATGTGTAGTATTCTTGTTCTTAATTAAAACAGCAAATCCTCAGGTGAATTGTGGGGCAGACCTCGCTCTTTTGTTTGTTGACACACTAGTTAAAGCCAAGTCACCTTGCAATGATGAAACTCTTGGTTAGTCCTCACCATGTATAGTTGCTAGAACCCAGAACTCTACTTCTTTTTTGGTTGTACTGAAATATTTGTGTCAGATCGTATCAGGTCTATGTTCAAATTGTTTCCTCGGGTTCCTGTACCACCTCACTTGGTAGATGTGAGTGACGATGAAGATGTCCGAAATCTTCAAGAGTCTCTTGGGGAAGCCAGATCACGGGTAGAAAATTTGACTTCGTTCTTGAGAGCTGCTATAAAGTAAGCCAAAACACATGTATAATTTCCGTTATTCAACTGGGACTGTCCGTTCTTTATTTGGTGTAAACATGTATCAAACACTTTAAAGTTAAAAATAGAGGTAGATATTACACAGTACTGTTTTTTCTTTGTTTTAGATGGTCGGCAGACTTTGGAGGACCAAGAACTGGATATCCTGAGCTGCATGCTATGCTGGCCGATTATCTCTACACCGAGTGTCCTGAACTTGTAATCCCCTTGTAGCCATTAGGTTATATATTTATACATTTTATCTTTTTCTTTACCTGATTTTTATTTATATTTCTGCAGGACATGGTCCGAATATCACGACATTTTGTTAGAGCTGAGGACCCAGAGAAGTTTGCCTCTATGCTGATCAACTTTATGGGAAGGGTCAGTCTCTTCGTTACCGCACCTCCTGATTTCTCTATTGGTTTGACGTTTAGCATTGAGAAACTTTTTCAGTTAGAAATTTTAGATTTGACTGGATTTAATCAAACCTTTTGTGGTGTAGCATGAGTTTCTTATAAATGGTTTCACTTGCATACTACTTTGCAGTGTTATCCTGGTGAAGATGACCTTGCGATTGTACGAGCAGTTCTCATGTTAGTTCATGCTTCATAACTGGATTGAAAGGTAGCTTGTGGGGGAAACTAAAGAGAATGATTTGATTTGTTTTTTTTTTTGCATTTTAGGTACTTATCTATGGGTAACATGAAAGATGCAAATTTTATGATGGATGAGATTAAGAGACAAGCAGAGACAAAAAATCCTGAGCTTTCAGAATCGGACCTTATCCATTTCATCTCATTTCTTTTGGAAACGTTAGTTTTCTGTTTTGATCTACGTCTTCTTCTTCCTTTACTCTTTTCCTTGTTATTTGTTGTTACCTAAAGAACTTTGATATACGATACAGGTTGCAGAGGGATGCATTGCCTCTTTTCAATATGTTAAGAGTAAAGTTTAAGTCAAGCCTAGATAGAGAACCACTGCTTAACGAGGTATACAAGATTGGTCTCTGCTGTGCTTTAATCATTGTTTATTCAATATGTTTTCTTCTCTCTTTTGCTACTGACTAAAACCGGGAAATTGTGTTTTTTTGTGAAGTTGCTGGACGAGATTGCAGAGAGGTTTTACGGGGTGCAGCGTAAGAATCCTTTGCAAGGAATGTTTGGAGACATCTTCAAGGTAATATAAAGCATATATGCATATGTGTGTGATCTGCATGTATCTCATATCTACATGTTACAATGCTTGAACCATTGAAACTCGCTTTGTTCGGTGTAGATGATGGGCTGACGAAGGAGATAAGAGGCAAGAATATTCGTTTTTTGTCCTTTCTTGATTTGTATTTGGCAGTGTTCTAATAATGGATAGCTCTTGTCCTCTGGAGAATTCTCCAGGTTATAATTTGTTTGGATAAGAGTTTTGTTCATGTAGCATTTTACATTTGTTTGTCTTTAGATTCATTACTTTATTTTCAGGATTAATGAAAAACAAGCTTCAATTTACATTACCATTTGCCAAGAAAAGAAAAATAAACAAATCTGCGAGACTAACATATGCAGAGGTTTGAGTCAATTGGTTGCACTCAACCACCAACTAAGAGTGTTCTGACAATCAAATCAACGTTCCCATCAAGAAGAGAGAAGAAGTGGCCTGATCCAGCCATTTCATGGTAACGAATCCAGGCAAGTTTTGATACTATATAACGTTGAAGCATCACAGACAAGAACCAATCCTCGTCACCTTGCCATAGATGAACCAAACTGTCATTATCCGGAAATGGGTCTTTAATATCCAATGGATCGAATTCCCAGTTGTCAAATCCAACTATTAAATCGCGGTGTAAGCTCTCGTATTCTCCTTGTTGCCTCGTATACGCCTGAAACAAGCAGCCAAAGGTAAGACATAATCTGAACAAAACTAAAACCGGTTCATACTATATTCAGTTTCACCTTGGTTACTATTTATCTAAAACCTGGATTGAACCCTCCTAAGTTTTGATACCTCATTTGGCCGGTTAAATTCAAGTTTAGACAAGATCTCCATGTCTTGAGGACAAAGAATGTCGCGGTTCCCAGAGATTATACTGAAGACAGAGAACCATCTCTGAGTGTTCCACCAATAGGTTAGCCAAGGCATGTAGTGAGCTACCCTAAGTGCCCACCGGTCTTGAGGAAGCAAAACCGACAAAGCTTCCATTCTCATATTCGCAGGCAAGTTTCTCCACCAGAAGTTGATCACGGGCGCTACTAGCGTCACCCCGGCTAACCTAAACCATAGGCCATAGCTTTTCTGAACTAAAGAAACCAACCCAAGAATGGGACTCAAAAACTGAGTTCATCGGCAACGTTACCTGTGAGGAATGTAGTGAAGACAAGACCAAGTGATTTGACCTCCCAGGGAGAAGCCAAGCACATAGAACTTTGGTCCTAGTCCTAAGCCATCAGCAAGTTGTTCTATATCTAATACTATGCTTCTTGGTGTCCGGTTTGGGTCAGGATCACTTTCTCCATAACCGGGTCGGTCAAAAGATACACTGTATATCTTAAGTTCCTCCACAAGAGCCTGACAAATTCTACACCTTTACATTCTCTCTATCTTTATAAAATTCTTATAGTCTCTGTCAACAAATTTTTAGATCTAACCTGAGATATAGAATAAGCGAAGTAAGCGTCATGTCTACAAGAATCAAAGCCGTGAATATACACAATCTTGAAGTTTGCTTTGTCTCTTGAAACTCCGTGTTCTTTGTAAGCCAAATGTCTCCCATCTCTTAGTTTGATTCTGGGTGAAGTAATGTTGAAAGTTTTTACTGGTGGAGGTTGGATTGAACGGTAAATCCACGCCGCGAATACTACGGCGAACGAGACCAGTAGACTCGTTTTCACAACTCCTGTGGAAAGCTTTCGAATCAATGTTGTGAAATGTGAAAGAAAGAGATCTAAGAAAAGATGTTTTTTTACCAGAAGATCTTTGTTTATTGGCTGAAGCTGCAGTTACTTTCCTATCAGTTTCATCTCTGGACATTTTCTCTGTTACTATAAAGAAACTTTTCTTAAGGAATCAGGATTTAAGATAGCTGCAGGAGAAGGTTGACCAAAGCCTTCTCTCTCTCTCTCTTTTTCTCTCTCGACCTTTTTATAAAAAATATTTAAAACTAAAAGTGATATTTTATAGTATCAAATGTAATAATATATACTCAGATCAATTCCACTCATTATGAAATGGTTTTGGCATTTTACAAACAAATAGAGTAATAATTCAGCGTAGACAGAGCAACAACCAAGAGTTGATGATTGGGAGGTTTGATCGAGTAGAGACCTTCAAAGATCCATTTAAGCACAACAATGGCTCGATCCACTTTTTGGCATGGCAAGATGATCTGTTTGAGCGAGTGTTGGTTCAACATTTTAGTCTGACTAAACTTTTGTGGGTTTGATAACGTGAATCAACTGTGTCAGGACCATTCTTATCGAGATGGCTAACAAGATTTTGAAGTGACTTTGCGTTGGGGAAGAGTAGACTAGTAAATTAGAAAGTGCAAATGTTTATACATACTAGGGTCTTTGTATTTGTAGTATTTAAGACACATAAGGTGAAAGTGGTGAATCCATAAAACGAAAATGACAGAACCATCAAGAATCTCGGACAACAGTTGAAGAAGAGAAGCAAGTACAGAGTCTTGACATGGTTGTGGCCTTGAGCAAGTTTGAATGTGCTGCGTCAAGCAATGAGTCAGCTTCAAGGGCTCTCTCGAAACAGAGTTTTGCTTCTTCCCACCTACGTTCAGCCACAAACACGAGTCCAAGGTTGTTGTATGCAGGTGCGTAGCCCGGTTTGAGATCCAGCGCCTTCGAGAACATTGCTTTGGAGAGTTCGTACTGCTTTTTCTGTCTATAGAGATTCCCAAGGTTAGAGAATGTCGCATGAGCTTGATCCTCTGTTGACACAGCCAAGGCTCGCTTGTATACTTCCTCAGCTTCTGATTGTTCATCTGATAACTGCAGCGAGATACCTGAAAGCCAACATATGAACTTTCCATAAGAGCTATGCAACGAACTTAAGTTTATGAAACATCAATGTCCTTTCCACGCTTAGAGCAATTAGATTAATCTGCAAGCATTGATTTGAAGCGGGTGTTACCAAGATTTGACCACGCATAGCTACAGTCTCTAGAATGACCAACTGCTGCCTTGAGGTATTTTTGCGAGAGTTTATATTGTTGAGAACAGAGACTATGAAGACCTAGCTGATGCCACCCAATAGCATCTTCAGGATCCTCTGTTACTGCCTACGGTTAATAGAAAGAGAACAATGAAATCAAAAGCTTTTCTTGCTGTGACATTGTTCACTCATTATGTATGTGCCTGTACCTGTGAGTCTGTGACCAAAACTTAAGAAATGTCAATGTCTTGTTTTAGATAAGAATTTTTGTTTATCTTGTAATAGTCAACTCTTTCCAGTTTTCCTCCTATACTACCCAATTACTTATAATCTGATTGCAATATCTGGAACTTAACTTCATGAGCATCTAGATGCATAAACGACATACCTGTTTTAAGCTGTAGACAGCCCGCTCTTCCATCTCTGTTAATTCATTTCGGTCAGCAACAAAAGCAGCTGCAATTTCATGCTGTGCTTTGTGAGCCATGGCAAGCCCTGCCCAAGCAATCGAAGGGTCAATTGGAACAGAATCTCCTTCTCTTATCACTGACGCCATCTCGTTTCCAGCCCATGTAAGTTGGTCGCTTGCATCCTGAGACCTTTCAGCATCTTTGATTCGTTGGACAGCAACAGCAAATCTAGTAGCCATACAGTTGGGATCAAGCTTGGCTGCCTGAAGATAAAACAGGTTAATTCAGTCAACCATGACCAACACTGCGGTGTAAGCTAGAGAGTTTACAGCCAGAATCTTATTATCACATAACCAGAGGCACGCTTTGAACAGTCACCATCACAGTAGAATGGCTCATTTGGACGGTATGGTTAAGCTACACAATTCTTTTCCTCCTATCATTTGGATCATGTCTAGCTGTTCTAATAGAGACTGAACATGGTCACAACAACAACAAGCAAAATGATCCCTAAAGACAAAAATATTCAAACAAAGGTTATCTCTTTATTACTCAGATATGACCCAACCCTTTCAGGGTACCAGGGTTTTACCCTAGTCCTCCCAAGTAAAAATATGAAGAATGGGTAGTGTTTGTAGGACCCCAGTTACATACTTTTGCATTACTTTCTCCAAGTACCAAATATGCTTCGACAAAATTTGAAAAGGAAAGCAAGTCAAAGAAAACCTTCTGTCTAAGATGAGGAAAACAATGAACAACCTCAAAACAAAGAAGTGAGCCAAGAGCACCTTCTCCAAACACTTGCTAGAGCTTCTGTGATCACCCATAATAAAATATGAATTAGCAAGATTGACCCACGCATGAGCGGACTTTGGATCTGATCTTAGTGCAGCCAAGAGACATTCCTTCGCAACATTTATAGGTGCCTTCTGGTCTTCAAAAGCACCAGCACCACCATTAGCCCCGGCACCTGACATCAATTAAAACACCTTCACAAGTTAGAATTGAAAATGCAGTTTAGGTAGATACATTTCCCTCTGCTTTTGCATGTGTACTTTGCACATGCAAAAGCAGATTCAGAAGAGGAAACAATTTAGAGGTTTTTTGATTAGAAACAAACCAGCTACAGTTGAGCTGTATTTGCAGAGAAGCTCGGCAGCATAATTAATCAAAGCAGCAGGATGATTATGGTCTTTCAGTACCAAATCTTGAAAACATTTTGCTGAAAGCTTCAAATCTCCACTGGAATACTTTTTAATTAGAGAGAAATATCATGATAGTAGTTATTAAGAGGACACAAACTCCTTACCTTTGAAGATAAGCAACTCCAAGGTTTGTAAGGCAATCATAATTGTCAGGAACAACAGCCAACAAAGATGACAAAACCGATATGGCGCTCTATAAATCAAACAAAGCAGAACTATATCACAAAAGGAACCACGTTGGTAATCTGAAACAGCAGCATAGCGAAGAATGTTACCATCAAACAACCAGCTTTGAGAAGCATTAAGCCAAGGGTATTCCACACGGCTGCCTGTCTAACATCTAACTTCATAGAATCCTTTAATTTTGAAAGAATTTCTTCAAGCTCTTCTCCCTCAATCTCTTTAACAGAGACAGTATCCCCAAAACTATCCAAAAGAAGACACTACAACGTTTTCAAGTGTGCAATGTTAGAATGTTTGTGTGAAATCTCAATTCAACATGCACAAGGTCAGGAATACGAGAGTTCTATGTGAATTTTGTTCAGAGAAGATCATCATCACCTGACCATGGTGAATTTGAACTAACAAAAGAAGTTCTGGCCGAGCAATTTCGGGCTCACAACCCAGTAAGATCTCTTCAGCTTTCTCATATTCTGGTATGGCCTAAAAAGTTCCAGCAGTTAAACTCAATAAGATGATAATTATTCTAAGATATATCAGTGTAGCCTTAGCTCAAACCTACCTTTTGAGATTGGCCCAATCGTTGGAACATTAGACCAAGAATAAAATGGGCATGCGCATTTTTGGGCATCTTCCTTGCAACATGAATCAAACCCTGTAAGCAGAGAAATGTGATCAGAATAAATTATGAGATCCATCATCATGAAAAATTAGACAATACACAACTAGGCATGAGTAATTTGAATTTATGAGCAGCAGCATCATTCTTTCTCCTACTGTTTTATTGAAGGATGAATGTTGGGCAATTTTATGAAAGCCTAATCCCATCTAAGTCATGACCAGATTATTTGTGGACCTTTTTGGTGTAACAAAACCATGTTTCATTAAATATAATACTGAGAACATTTTGATCCCAAGGGTCATCTGCAATACCAAGATTTTGAAAAACGTTCAATCACACTTACTACCATACTATGGGTCAATAAACTCACCATTTTGAGGTTGCTTATTTTTTCTTCCCGGGATGCAGGGACCCCTTGATTAGACTGATCACCATCTGCATCAATTCCACAATCAGAGGGAGCCTCTATCTTAGTTCTCGAGCGACATTTTCCCACCTTACTGGTCTTTTTGGCTTCTACTTCCCCTGGTTCCACCTCCTTGCATGTTAGTGAACCTCCCTCTAGATGACTTTCCTCGTTAGGCAACCTAAGAAACAAAAATGTATTCATCCGTGTTAAACCCTTTTGAGCATATATATCAACTCAGGAGCCAAGGTTGCAGAATCAAACGCACAAACCGAAATTGTTTTCTAGCAAATTCAGGACCAAGCTTCAAATCTACAGCTCTAGAAAAGTACGTATAGATAATGAAACTACTTATACGCTCCAATGTTCCACCTATATTCAGTTTTTAACTCGTGGAACATTTCACTGTTAGGCTTCAGTTTGCCACTACGTCTCCATATATCTAGCTCAGTCCAACTTGACATGATTGTACAGGAAGTTAAGAACCATAAAGAAATAATAAAGAAATAATCTTTCCACATAAAATCTTCTCCTACCTAAAAATAGTAAGAACCAAACCTACTTTTCAATCCCCCATTCTAGAGCCAGAGTCATACTAAACGATATCAATTCTTCAACCTCTTGACAAATTTCACTGGAAAAAAAATAAGTTCTCTTCGGAACAAAAGAAAAATTTCTCAGCAAAAGCAAAGAAGTAGAAACGGATACCTAGCGATGGGAGGAGTAGGGGTTTGAATCGATGAATCAAAGTCGTCAGTCTCAGGAGGGTTGAAATTGAGATCAGCTAAGACTACAAGCTTTGGAGGTAGAGCAGGCCTGTCTACGGCTGAAAACGATGAAGGAGAATCAACGGTCATGGGTTCGTATTTGACAGCGATCGTCTCCGGCCGGTCCATCGATAGTCTGAGTGCGTCGGGAAGTAAGGAGAGGAGAGAAAATAATGAAGAAAAAAAGACGGACGACGCAATAAATACTTAACGAAGCTGTTTGGCAACAATGATTGGACTGTCCTTCTTTCGGTTGCGATACACCAACTTACCGAAACAATAAATCGCCATTCAGTTATTAGAAAACCTAAAAGTCGAGACGAAATTAAAAAACCAAAATCTAAAATTACAAAACCATACAAAAAAACTATAAAATTTCAACTGAATTTTTTTTCAAGTTATTGCTGTTTAAGAATGTTATATTTCCTACTATTTTAGTATATCGCCAAACGATATTAACCAATTTGAAACAAACCCAATCACAAATTTAAAAAATTACAAATAGTTGTCCAAAATATCAATTTTTTATCATTGTTGAATTATATATTTTGTTAGTTTTTGATTTATTAAATAATCTTCAATTTTACAGTTTTATAATTTGTTATTATTTTTAAAAAAAAATTCATTCTTACTATTTAACAAGGCGAATCTCCATATTTAACTATTTCGAGTAAAATTAATTATTTATTTGATAAATTACAAATACTTATCCAAAATAATAATTTTTTGTTCTCTCCAAAATCATGATTTTTTGTTCAACTCTGCACTTTAATAACAATGTTAATGAAATTATTCACAATTTTACAATTTATTCAGTGATTTTATGTCAATTAAAAAAATTTAATCATCTTGAGACAAAATTGGCTGGTTTAATGTCCCGGTTTAAGTACTTAGGTCTCTTTTACTCTTTTCGATCGTTTTTCTTTTGTCGGATGCAACGGTGGTTGGATACTCGGTGACTATTCTGATGGATCATGGGCCTTTATTGGGTTAGTTTTTCTAAATTCTTGGTTAGAGTAAGGTTATTATTGTGGGCCATCAAACAAAACATAAATAAATGAGATTACCGTTGAATAGTCTCTTGAAAAAGAAGAAAATAGTTAAGATTATATAAAAGTTATATTCAACGGTAATCTTAAGTATTTTCTTTCTTTTTCAATGTGACCGAACTTCTATGTAATCTTAGGGCACTGATGCACATCAATCTCAATGATTCAAAAATTCAAGTGGGATAAACAGTTTAGGATAGATAATGTTCAGTTATAACTTAATCCCCAAATGTTATATTTATTGGAAAGAATCTTACGTGATTCATCAAATCCATTAGTTTATGTAACACTTTTCACTTTTTCAGTTTTTCTCTTCCGTCCAAACTTATCCACAAATTTTGAATTTTTGATGTTTCGTTTTCTTAAAGGGTCATTTGTGAATACTTAAAGATAATAGTCTCATGATTAGTTTATCCAACATTCATACATGTAGATGAAAAGGAAACATCCCATCGTTTTATAATATATTATAATTCTGCAATAGGTAATTAGAATGGTTATCCTCTAAAATGTCTATATCTATTAGTAGCCTAGTGTCCAAACGGGATATCTAAATATTTTGGGGTATTGAGTTCGCATAATATATACTCCATGTTATAACCCATTGTGCAAATTAAAAGACTATGGTGTTGTTCGTTTTGTCGCCGCATGTGGTTGTGGCTGTGGTTAATTCTGCCGCCAGCGGTTGCGGTTGCGGTTACGGTTGATCGCAGATTTTAATCGCACCGTTGTTTTAATCAGCGGTCGAAAAAATTGCGACGCAGGACGCAGCGTCTGATCGCTACGTCTATCGCAGGTACCTGCGGCAGCTAAACGAACAAAAATCTGCCGTAGCCGCCAAACGAACATGACTTATATGTGCAACATATAAACTTCGACTTCATCAAACACATATCATCGTATCATTGGTGAACCTTGACTGGTTTGCTTAGGGCTACGAAGATTTACCACGTTTGTACACATGATACGCGGCGAGCTGTTTTCCAGAACTTCGTTAATCTTCAATCATATAGTTAAGAAATTCCAGTGGCCAAAATGCAAAAATAAGAGATTGACAAGTGGCCAGACAAGAGGGTTTAAGATTGGATGAGGATCAACAGCCACGTAGACAAGTAGGTGGCTCTTGGGAAGAGGCAAGAGTCGGTTTACTTCACTTAACCGGCCTCTGAATTTAAATAATCATATTTTTAACTCTTTTTCTTCATTGCAGGGCAAACTTTTGGACCGATTTTATCACTTTTCCCACGTAGGATCAATTAAAAAAGTATAAACATTCATGGGGGACAAACATACTCACATGCTACCAAAAGTAATATTATTTTATTGTCATCTCAGTAAACATTACGAAAACAATATTATTAATAGTTGCTTACGTGGAAATTAAGAAATTTGTAATGTTGGGAATATAACAGAGTCGACACACTAGTGTATCATTGTCCACTTAAAACACATTAATTTATTGGTAATGATCTTTAAACTAGATCCTGTTGTTATATTATGTAGGGAATAAGAAAATATTTTCTTTAACGTATTAATATATTGCATTCTTGTGGCTGTGTGAGGATGGAGGCAATTGGCTAGTGAAGTTTTACAATAAGATGTATATTAGATTTAAATCCAAGCCTTGAAAAATATTCGTAAATTATATAATATTATTTATTAGTAAATATAATTAAATATTTATATAATTTTAATTTTTATTTAAAATTAGTTTTAATATTAATTTTTATATATGTAAATTAAAAAAAAATTGTTTTTAACACATTTAATAATATTTTTGGTTAGTTTAATAAAATATATTGATTCTCTAATTATATTAATAACAATGACATATATTGTAATTATTCTAATAAATAAAACTCATTTATATATTTATTTGAAACTCATTGTGGTGATAACACGCCAGTATGATATTTCTGTTAATAACATGTCAGAGTAAAATTATTTTCTTTAAATGATTCTCAAATAATATATTAGACATATTATAGAACAAGTTTTATATATGAGTTTTATTTCTTGATATGTCTAGAAGAAAATAATTTCTTTTTGGATAAATTATGTCATGTTTTTATTTTTTAGTTTTTAACATTTTTATATGAAAGAAATTAAAATCGAACTCATCTCTAAAATATATGATGAGGTGGAACGATGTCATGTTCTCGTTTGAGAAGATATGCAAACTATTCATAAAATCTGTGGTGATAAGGAAAAAAAAAGATATGCCTTTTGGATTAATTTCTTGATATCTGTGCTATTTCTGATCGGATTCATGCTCTGTATTTGATAATATTCTACTGGTAAGTCTAAAAGACAAAAGTCCACATGGGCATTTTGTTTGTTGGATTTGTTTACATTTTCAGTTCTTTTTTGTATACTAATATATTTTCAGATTTTTTTAATTGATGGCATTTTCTAAATGCAACAATAACATAACCATCAGAACATGATTTTAACTTTAAAATACAAATTAAAAGGTATAATAAAGTAAACACAAATAGCTAGAAAATAACATTTGTTTAAGGGGTTTTTTTTTCAATGTATTAAAACGGAAAAACACATTCTATTATTGGAATCTGGGTTGGTGTTAAAGACGGCCCATATTGTTTATGGTGACTTTTATGAGAGTCGATACAGACTCTTAAACACCTCAAATACAGTTAACTGATTAATTCTGGCTTAGTCATAAAATATCAAACAAGAAGATATTTATTATGTATAAAAAGCCACGTGTATAAACACATATGAAAAGAACAAAACACCAGGCTTCGTTGAGCTGTCTATATAATCCAGAGTTGCAGCCCTCAAGCTTCCCCATCAAATGAAACCCATCACACAAAAATTACCCAAATCTTCTCTCTCTCTCTCTGAAACGAAAGTTGTCTTAGTCACGATGGCAATGATGGCTACTAGAAACGACGGCGTTTCTCAAATCGCCGGTAATATTTCATACGATCTGGTTGAAACGGATGTTGAGATCATCACCTCCGGTCGCCGTCGGATTCCGGCACACTCTGGCATCCTGGTGCGTTTTTTAATATTGTTGTCATTACAATTGTGTTACATCAATTCCATTGTTTGATGTGGTTGTTGGTGTTACGTTTCTGAAATTGAGACATGCAGGCTTCTGCATCACCGGTACTTTCGAACATCATAGATAAGCCGAGGAAGACATACGGCGGATCAACGAAGAGAGTCATTAAGATTCCCGGCGTTCCCAGCGACGCCGTTTCAGTCTTCGTCGGATTCCTTTATTCTCACAGGTTCGTATATAAATCATTTAACAGTTACAAAAATCAGTAAAAGTATATTCAAATCAAATATTTTGACTCATTCCAAAAAAGAATCCAATTTGGAATCGTTTAAGTTTTTATGTCTATGAACTTGTTCTTAAAATCCTCGGAAACATCACTTAAAGGATATGAAATTTCTCATTTTTTACACAAAATCATTTTAAATACATCCTACCAAATTCGACTTTTCCCAATCATAAATTTAATTAAAAATCTACAACCAGATCATTACGATTGATTTGGACTGTATTCATATAAGAAAAACGTGTGAAATACAATTGAAGATGAAATAAAACTAACCATCACTGTTTGAAAAAAGAAAATAAAATCTAAATATATTATAAAAAAATTCTACAACGCAATTTTTTTAAATATATATATATATAAATGATTAAAATACCTAGTGTGTATTTCTTTAGTTTGACGGAGAAGGAGATGGAGAAATACGGAATCCATCTGCTGGCACTCTCACACGTGTACATGGTGAATAAGCTGAAGCAACGGTGCACGAAGGGCGTCGGCGAGAGAGTAACGGCCGAGAACGTGGTCGATGTTCTCCAGCTGGCTCGGCTCTGCAACGCACCTGACCTCTGTCTCAAGTGTATGCGATTGATTCACTCCAAGTTCAAGACCGTTGAGCAGACCGAAGGGTGGAAGTTTCTTCAAGAACACGATCCTTTTCTCGAACTTGACATTCTCCAATTCATTGACGATGCTGAATCAGTAATTTACTCATAATACTTTGTATTTTTGTTCCTATGCTTCACTTTACTTTTGATAAACCAAAGAGATTTGAATTGAAATCAAAATCGCACCAAACCGGTGAATATTAGAATTATGTTTTACTTTGATTACAGTATTCATAAACCGAATTGAAATTAGTCTCTGATCATAGTTAGCACTTCTGGGTAATTTCTTGCAGAGGAAGAAAAGAAGAAGGAGACACAGACGAGAACAGAATCTGTATATGCAATTGAGTGAAGCCATGGAATGTATAGAACACATATGCACCGAAGGTTGCAAATTGGTCGGACCATCTTCAAACTTAGACAACGACAAATCAACATCCCAAGGAAAAACCGGTCCGTGCAGTGCGTTTTTAACTTGTTACGGACTCCAACTTTTGATTCGTCACTTTGCAGTCTGCAAGAAACGAGTCGATGGCAAAGGCTGTCTCCGTTGCAAGAGAATGATTCAACTCCTTAGACTCCATTCTTCGATTTGCGACCAACCTCAATCTTGCCGTGTCCCACTTTGCAGGTAAAAGAAAAACACATCTATTGATTTTCACTTTCGGCGTCAATAATAATATGCATGTTAGTGGTGGTGACCTACTTATCACATGATGAGTCATGATCAGACGGCTGAAAATGTTTTTTTCTGAAGATATTTTTTTTTATTTTTTGTAATTGGAGTAGGCAATTTAAAAAAAGAGGAGAAAAAGACAGGAAAATGGTTGAAGACACGAAGTGGAAGGTTCTAGTTAGAAGAGTTGCGGCTGCGAGAGCCATGTCTTCGTTGTCTCAATCAAAGAAGAAAAAAAGCGAAGTGTTATTAAAAGAAGAAGCAGAAGACTTCATCAGAATTCGAAAGAAGTTAATGTGATATGATTCAAATTTTTAATTTTCCTTTTGTTTATTTGTGGATTCTATTCTGAGCGACCGATAAAAGCTGCCATTAGTAGAGTCGGAAGTTTCATTTCTTCATGGTTTCTCTCTCGAATCGGTTGATTGAGTTAAATTTGTCGATCAATAAACACTTTGTGAATCTGTCGGTTATTAAGTCAAAATTATAAATAAATGTATATGCTTTAGTCAATCTTATTCGTTCATAAGTAAAAGATTTTACTTTTAAATCTGAACTTGTTTTAGAACACGTTTTTAGTTATCAATATTGAATATCCCAACTCCAATTAGTCAAGATAAACTAAATGTATCAACATATCAATAATTGGCGCTGGTCGGTATACAAAATGATTTGGTCAAACATAATAGTACAGGAATCCCATAAAATCTAAATGATTTGAGGTAATGCTTGATTTAAAATTCAAGTTGGACCGGGCCAATCAATCACGAGATTTGTAACAACGATAAAAGGATAAAAATCTGGAAGAATTCAATATAGGAGAACAAAATTGACCAACCGGTCTTAGTCATTATTATAGTGGAAACGATCATAATTTGATAAAGACTAAAGCAAATTATTAGAAGAAAACATGTACTATTTTGTTACAACTTACAACAGATATTTATTTATTTAGTTATGGAATGGAGACGCGTGGGAAACAGATGAACCACACAATGTCCTTTCGTGTCTCATGTCTCACATTTCACTTCATACTACCTAACCATATGAATATATGCTTATTAAGATATAAAGCTTATGGTTTGACAAAGATTTGAAGAAACCATATTGTCACAGTGCAATAGAGGAAAAACACAAACTTTGGATATTCAATTAACAAGCAAACTCGAGAAAGTCAATACCATCTTTGATCTCCAAATCGCAGCACTTAAAGGCAATGCGAAGTCCTAAAGAATTCAAAATGTAAAAGCTATCATAAACTTTTTTTTATTAAAATTAGATGAAACATGAGGAACAAACAAACGATGAACACAGACTACGGAGAGGCAATGCAGTGTATATAGATTCTCAAAGCTAGTCGAAGAAATTTTAAATCTTTTGTTCTAATTCAATGAATAATCTTCATCCTTTGAAGCCCTCATCATTCAGAAGAAGCAAAAAAAAAAACTTTAGATCTCTCAAATAGGAAAAAGGGATCGAGCAGCATGCAAGTTCTACGATTTCCGTCCAAGACGTTTCCTGAGTTTCCTGTACTTGTGCTTGTTCATCTTCTTCTTCCTCTTTTTCTTCACACTATCAGCATAAATCACGATCTCCTTCTCAGCTTTCTCCTCCAACGACGATGTTTCAGGTAGATCCGGGCATTGAATCATGCTCGAGTTCATAAAGTACCCCATGGAGAAACTAGGATAAAACCGCATAGAGTAATCGGATTCATCTCCGGAGATCGTAATCACGGGATTAGCAAGAGAAACTGGATCCGGTTTCTCGAAAACAGATTCGATCTAGGGCTTCTTCTGGAACGTGGTGAGAGAAGGAGCGAGTCTCTGAATTGGACTGAAGCAAGACTTGCTCCTCAAGAATCTATGCATTAGATTCGCCATTGCAGAGAAAAATCTCTTAGAAAACAAAAAAAAAATCGTGAAGACGACGACGGCCGTTCCCGTCAAGGGGTTTTCAGTTTTGGGCGTTAATGTCAAAATAATACATACTGAAAACGCCGTCGTTCGCCGTTGATGAAAAGGAATGAGATGGAATCATAACAAAACTATAAAATGCCCACACGCAGGATCGAACTACGGACCTTCAGTTTACAAGACTGACGCTCTACCACTGAGCTATACGGGCTCTTTGGACATTTTTAACAATATCTAATTATTTGACACTAATATGTTTTCGTATAACTGCTTATCTATTAAATACTTTTTCGAGAGATTTCCTCCAAATCTATGAATATCAAAATTGTGAGCATCAGCATAGAGGTTCTAGATCCAACTGGTAGTATCAGGTATCTTATCTATTGTTCTTGAGAAATAACCGGGTTTAACCTATTTCTCGAAAGAAATTTTTATGGGATCCTTACAAAATTTATACTTCTTGTTTCGGCGAACGAATAATCATTGAATTTTCCTTTTTCCGGATAATACATACAAAAAAACCCGCCAACAGTCACTCAAGTAATTAATGAACCTATGATAGATGCTTAGAATTTTTTTCTTTCTCTTCTATCTCCCATCTATTCATCTAGTGAAAAATAAGAGAACATAAATTTTGAGAAACCATATATAATAGCTGTCGTGATAATACGATATAATTGGATATCTCAAAATAAGACAGGTAGACATATTAAGTGCAATCAAGAGCAGGAAGTCTTTGCACGTTACATCTCTCTATTCGAAGAAACGGAGCAAACTTCTAGAAGAGAACTTACATTACATTAAACCAAACTGAACCGGAAATAACCTATAAAATGCATTATTTGATGGACAAATGTCTAAAATGGCGCATTTTTAATTTTTTGTTCTAAAAATAGCATCCTTAATTTAAATTTCTAATAATAGCATAAATTTAAAATTAAAATACATTAAAATTATATTTTAATAGAAAAAAATTAAACCTTAAATTGAAAATAATGAACTCAAATACAATATTTTAAATTTATGTATAATTTATTTAGAATAAATAAATATTTTTACATAAGTATTTGTACTATTTTTGGAAATTTAATTTTATAATATTAGATATGAAAGAAAACTTTAAAAAATGTTATTTTAAGATATTAAAATTATTTGATTTCCATTTTCTATAAAACCAAAGATATTACAATCAGATTAAAGATAACAACATGAAGTCATAAACCACGAAAAACTGATCCGTTTTCAGAACTTGTTCCAAAGAACCTGAGCATCAATAACAGAGAGATGCTGATCATCAAGCCTCTTCCATGTCCTAATCGATTTCACACTTCCCCAGTTTCCTTTTCTCTTCTTATTCAAATCAGCAACCACAACTCTCGCTCTCCTCGCCCAACCAGCTTTTCCATATGCATGATATCCAAATCCACCACCGTAGCATAAGTTTAAACCTTTTAGTTTACCGCAAAAGTCATTGACGTGGTCGTGACCCACAAACACAGATTTCACATCTCCTCTAGCTACCAATGTTGTGAAGAAACCCGAGTTTGTGGAAGCCGAGAATGTACCTTCTTGTCTCACTCCTTTTGTAGCATTCTTTGAGTCCAAACTCCAAAACTCTGGTAATGGAATGTGAAAGTAAGCTAGCCCTGGAGCTATACCTGGTTGAGGATTAGGCTTTTCGTTGTACTTTCCCTGCAATTGTCATCAAATTCTAAACTCAAAACAACAATGTCAATGAGAGAACAAAACGAGACTGTTTGTTGATTTTTGATACCTGGAGACGTTTTGAAGTGCGGTCGAACCAGAATTGCTGAGAAGTTTTGACCCAATCATAACCTTCCATGTAAGGAACACTAGAGTAATCTCCGCTGTCGAGAAAGTAGAGATTGAGAACAGATTTGTTCTGTAGAATTGAATCAGTAGCTCCATGGATTTGGAGATTGTAATTACCAAACCCATCAATGTAATGAGCAGCCTCAGGAGGATTCACTTGAGATAAAGTGTTTGGAAGCTTCACAATGTGATTCATGAGTTCTTGTCGTGTTAATGTAGATTCTTGATCATGGTTTCCCAAAATAGCAACCCAGGGGATTTTAGACGCAATCGCTGGAGCAAAAGCAGCGTTCATGGACTTCACAGCGTCTTTGACATCAAATCCGAAGATATTATCACCTGAACGATACAAACCCCCAAAGTTGAATTCAATTGCAACAAAAGAAATTCCAAATTAGGAATTATGGAAACCCCAGGAAATCCATTTCCCGTCTAAAGAGTGGTAATCGAATTGCGAATAGTAGAATTAAATGAGAAACTGAGAGGAGAAATTACGATTTTTAAAGGGGGGAGAGGGATTACCGGTGAAGACGATGAGGTCAGGCTTCTCGGCGGCGATGACTCGTGACATAAAGACGGTGGTGTTGAGGTCGGAGCAATGAGCCTTCTGACTAGGAAGCACATCAAGACACCGTGTAGTCGCGCCGTTAGCGAAGTGCATATCCGCCACTTGCAGAATCTTAAACTCGCCGTTCACACCGAACCTGAGTTTCCGACGACGTGCTGATACCGGAATCGGAGCTAAACAGAGACATACAAGACACGCGGAAAAGAGAAAGAAGTGGACCAAGCTTCTTCTTTTTCGATTGTCCGCCATTGTAATAGGACCAAAAAAGACGAAAAGTAGCTTTGATTGAAGTCTCAGCTCTCAGTCTAGAAAAATGTAAGCAAGTGTGTAAGAAGAAGCCAAAGGAAGGGACCATGAAAAGCAATAGTTTTTAATTTTGTTTATTTGTTCACAAAGTTTTGTATTTTCTTAATCTAATTAATTTTGGTGATTACTCTATAATCAATGAGCTAATGACATAAGTTCCCTTAAATACTCTTTATTTAATATTTGAACTTTGCCAATTTCAAGTCCAATTAATATAAATTTCATGTTATAAAATATATATTAAAATATTTATAATATCGTAAAATAATAATAATACAATAAATTTATGCATGTATAGCTATGTTTCTTAATATAATGAAATTAATTTATTATAATATCATTTTTTTGTTAATTTTTTTCTCTATTATTTTTATTTCATCAAAACTTCAAATGTTGTTTTAAGTTACACAATAAATATGGAAATTTAGACGTAATGATTGTTTTATGCATAATTTTTTTGCAAAATATTGTGATTCCTCTTTAGTTTTATTCATAATTTCTTCTAAAATTTTAATTATTAATTTTCACAAGTAAATCTTCAGTATATAATAATAATCAATGCCACACGTACATTCAATGACAAAAACATACATAAGTGATGAAAACAGCAAATACCAAATTCAACAACACTGGAAATTTATTTAAAGAAAAACATATATAATAAGATTAAACATGAAATCGTTCGGACCGAATGCTTATTCCCCATTTAGCTTCATCAATTGGAGGTGAGGTCCTCACAATGTGACTTAACCGGGATAAGAGCTTCCACCATCATCATCATCATCAATCTCACAGAGATAAACCAATAAGATCAAGAACACAATCTTCTGGGGAAGATGTGAAACAAGAAACATGATATAGATATTTACAAATTGATCTCCATCAAGCACTACCTCGAGCAATATATATATACTGTAATATAGATAGATACAGAAATTCAGAGACTTGTATTTGTCGTTGTTTTGAGAAGCAAAGCCATATTATATTCCCGCATGCGAAGTTTCCTTCACACAGAATAAAGAGTTAACCTTTTTAAAGGTGTGCTTGGCCTTTTTTGAATAATAATGTAAATGTTATTTTCATTTTACCCTAAGTTCTTTTTTACGCAATGTGTACAGCCTTTACAAATATTCACCCACAAGCACAATAGCAAGTTTGATAGTCAAAAATTTATCTATATTTAGGTTTATTTTATATTGTTGTATAATTAGCACAAGAATGTTTACAAATATACTTTACGTTTATTCAATGCTTGAAATCTCTACAATATCTAAACCACTATTGATTTATTTTTTTTTATTTTTGCAAATTTCAAAAGTCTTTTGAGTTAATTACCATTTTGATTACGAAATCCAAATCGGTCCGACTGGTCGGTCAAAATCAATTCTTTGGTTTGTAGTTTGCTTTTACATGAACAATATGTGTGTGAAAAGATGAGCCCAATAATTTGGCATAGATGGGCTATAAATGTTAATGCCCAATAACAAATACGGTCGAGTTCTTGTGTTTTTATTACTACGCAGCGTTTTGGTAAACCTGGACTTTTCTTATTTCTGTCTTTTTTTCTTTCTTTTTGTCTTAAAGATTGGATCATGTTACAGTTTCCGACGTTGATGAGCCAGTTCCCGTCTTCGACGAAAACTATTCCGGCTTCGTATTTGCTACCGTTACAATGCCTCCAGCCGCATAACGAAGAGATTCTTCTCGCCATGGAAGAAGCTGAGTTTGAAGAAAAAGTACCATTCTCTTTTCTCTGTATTCTTTCTCTTTCGGAAATCTAATAATAGGTCTTTTTTTAGTTTTAGCGTGTCACTGAAAAATAATTGGCCAATCTCGTAAAATTCGAGCTAATTTTGACTGAGATTCCTGATTGATAACTTCTGGGTTTTGAAATCGAGGTCTTTTGAACGAATAGGGATCTCGTTTCCTGTAGAATTTTGCTCGAGGCAGATCCTTTTTCTCTACTTCACATTTGGTGAGATGAATTAGGGTTTTTGATTGTTTACTATAAGATTAACATCATGAGAGGCTTTGGTATTTCCTTTAATTGTATGTACATGTATTGGATTCTGATTTTAGACGTGGAAGATGAAAAGGGAGGGGGGATGAAATAAGACTAATTGTGAATTTAAATGTGGTTTGTGAATGGTAAGATAAATTTGAGTACATTCTTGTTGTAATGGTTTGGTGCAGTGCAACGAGATCAGAAAGATGAGTCCTAGCTTACCGGTAATTGGAAAACCAGTCGTTGACAACCATCAAGAAGAAGATGGTGATGAAGCAGAGGATGATGATGATGCAGATAATGCAGAGGAATCTGATGGTGAAGAATTTGAGCAAGAAACCGGGTAAACAATCCTCAGAACAAAAAATGGAATTAGCCTGATTTTGACGATATCTATCTAAATCTTCTTGTGCCAAAATGGTTGTGATTCTGACTTTGCAGCTACTTTTTCTTTTGTTTGGAACATATTGAAACGTTTCCACTTTTGCCTTCAGAATTTTATTATTAGTAGGTTTTGTCTTTCATGCTCTTACTTCTTTGTTTTACCTTGGAAAGGTTAAGAGAGGTTGATTGGTTTTCCGTGACTTTTCCTAAATTTGACGGCTGTAGATTTTAACAAAGGGTAGAAAAACCAGTTTCTTCAAGGAGTGATCAAATTTAAAGAACATATATTGGCAGGAAAAAAGTGATGTATATGTTTCATTTTTGTATTGACTAAAACAATTGAGAATCTTTATGAGTTTAAATGTAAAAATGTTGAAAAAAGTTTTATAATAAGGAATGGAGACTCTTTCATGACTTTAAATTTAAAATGATGAAAAAGGGGATAATTTTTCCTACTGTGTCTGCTGGTAGGTTTTTCAACAAAAGAGATAATATTTTAAGAAGAAAAGAAGAGATGTGTGGGTACTATAGACTACTTCAATAGTTATTATAATCATTGAACAACTTCTAAATGCTTTTCTTTGGAATTCCGAGTTATTAATTTAACGGGACAAGTTGCTCACCAGAATTCTCCATACTTAGTCCTCAAGTCTTTCTCATTTGCGGGAAATTAGGAAGTCAACTAAAGTTCGCCGTCCAACAATTTTCTTTTTCGTCTTTGCGATATTTTCTGCGATTAATTAGTAGATTTGATAATATAAATTAGTGTTTTTAACTCTTTTTTTTCACATGTGGGACTACAAAATTGGTCTGAAAAAAGGACCTCCGCCTGAGCATATATCATACGTCGTTTTCTAATCTCTGCCGAGACAAGAACAAAGAAAGTGAAGGTTAAAACAATAGAAACCATCAAAAAATTACCCTTTCCAACGTCGCATAAAAAATTATCAGAGAAAAAACACCAGAAGACACGTGTTGACGTAATACTCCCAGTAGCCTACACGTGTTACATCTCCGACATTGGCACGAGGTGGTCTGTAAATTGGCCACGCATCACGTATTATACAAAGAACTCCGTACGTGCGAGCACGTCGTAACGACAGCTCTGACGGTTGATACTGGCAATTATAGCGGTTGATACTGGCAATTATAGCGGTTGATTAACGGCAATTTTACCGGTTCATCAACGGCAATTTTACCGGTTCATCAACGGCAATTTTACCGGTTCATCAACGGCAATTTTACCGGTTCATCAACGGCAATTTTACCGGTTCATCAACGGCAATTTTACCGGTTCATCAACGGCAATTTTACCGGTTCATCAACGGCAACTCTAACGGTTGATAACGGCAACTCTAACGGTTGATAACGGCAACTCTAACGGTTGATAACGGCAACTCTAAAGGTTGATAACGGCAACTCTAAAGGTTGATAACGGCAACTCTAACGGTTGATAACAGCAATTCTAACGTCCAGGATCGTTTTCCGCCGGCCATGTCTCCGACAGTAATTATAACAGAAATTTTAATTCTTCTCTAAAAAGCCAACTTTTCATAAAAATGTATAGAAGCAATATTAATTCCCGATTGCTTAATTTTTGCATTTTCTTTCGTATATTTTGTTTGCTTTCTTCGTCGTCGTCATCGTCGCATCTATTGCGTTTATTCTATTTTCCAATATCCATCATTGCCAGACGAGTCTGGAATCTTTGTGTGCACGACACGCCCAGCAATGAGATTCTTCCGTTCTATGATTGATTCTCCTAGGATTATCGGTGGGAGGCAAAAAATACCGAGATTTCAAATATCTTCCGTACGACAGCGACGGAGAGTTTGGCGGAGAAGGCGTGACAGAGAACGGCGATTTCGGAGATCGATCCCCGCTTGAAGACGACGGCGACTCGTGTTTATGGGACCTCGGAGGCGATAGAACGGCTCGGATCTTGGTTCCGGAGACTCTATCGTACTCCTCGACGATGTTCGCTAGATCCTCCTCTGTCTTGACGGAGATTAGAGTCTCCAGATCACCGTTTGGTAATTGACATCTCAGATCAACTGAGTATCCGCAGAACTCACACAGTTTCTTAATCAGCTCTAGAGAAGAACAGAGAAGAAAATACTAAAACAAATTAATCTCTAGATTTGGCGAAATCGGAAGTCGGACCGGAGAGGAAAATTGATTTCAATAATCGAACCTGCGAAAGAGATACAACGATGAACGGAGAGCACTCTGGTATGACCTCCGACGTAACGGAGCTTCCCGTCGGTAGAACGAGGAATGATTTTACCGCCGTAACTGCATAGAAATTTGAGGCTGCTTCCACAGTTCTTCTTGTTAATATCAACAGTCACCATTGTTATGGTTTAAACTCTTTCGATTCAATTTTTTTTTCAGGATATGGAAGAGAAGAGGGAAATTTTTTTAGGGTTTGCTCTTGGTGTCTTAAACCGAGAAGAAATATTGGAGATGGATTGCTTTTATAGGCAGGAAGTGACGTCACGGTGGGACCTTACGCGTATGGAAAATTCGTTTGGACCTTCATGAGCAATATGGACAAGTCATATATTCCATAACCGAATATTCCTTCTTTAATTAATTCCATCGGTCGTCAGAAAAAAAATTAAATTCCATAGAGAAGAAATCCCATTATGTCTATTTATTTGCCTCAAAGTAATTTAAAGTGACTCATGATAAAGTATCTCCAAAAGTGATAGTGAAAACTATAATTTAAAATATAATATTTTTACGTTGAATTTGAGATTGTATTAGTGAAAACTTCATATTTTAAAAATACGGTTGCTTTTGGAGATATTTTGATAGAGATTTTAAAGAAAATTAGTTATAAATTTTATTCGTAACATGAGAGAAAAATATTGGATGCTGATTCTTACCCTTACCCTTAGCCGTCTTTTCCATTTTAATGTTTTATCAAATATATTAGCATTGTTCGTTTGTCTGCCGCAGTATCTACAACATCGATTTGCGGTCAAATGTTGCGGTTATACGCTATAATATTGTTATTTATATGATCGTCGTAGGTTATCGTCGCATGTTATATCGCAATTGTTTGATCACAAACGCTATAATTTTGCATCAATTAAAATTTTTTATCGAAATTTTTTACGTTCAACCGTAACGTTTTACCGTAAAAAATTACGACGATCAAACGAACAACGTTTGATCATATGATGCAGCCGCAGGTTATTGCGGTTATGAAAAGAACAACTCGGTTGATTGATTTTTGCATGTAATAGAACCTTATTTTGTCTTTAGTTTGCTACCGCAACTTTTCGTTTATATATAATTATATATTATATAGTCAAGTCCGACCTTGTAGACCATGAATTTGATCACATGTAATATAAGTGAGTCATTTTCTATTTACGAAAAAATATGGTTCAAGTCAAAGATATGCTTTTTCTCAATTGTTAGAGAAAGTATATATGGTATATTCGAAAAAGGTGCATGGTGATTTCAGACTGGTGTAGATGTGAAGTCTCAAAATCCGACAGTATGTTTAAGATTTTCCACAGTTTGATTGAACTTGTATGTAAATAATGTAACCCTTTTGTTCTGCTCTATTCTACTGATAACCTTCTACCAAAATTTTCTAAAACTCTACAATCTCATATCGATTGTTGTCTAAGGAAACTCACCACATCTGAATATACAACAACCATATTGAGCCTAAAAACAATTAAAACACTCATTTTCTTATTTATACTCAAAACAACTATTAACTGCTAAACATTCTATTTGAATTAGTGGCTTTGCTTCATTATTTCTTTCTACTACTAAATGATATTGTTGGCTAAAGTGCAGTAATCTTTCTGAAATGGATAAGCGTGATAACACGTATGACAGTTGTGTAAATAACCGATGGTAAAAATGTTCTCAATTGAATATTACAGAATACAGATCGGCTTAACCAAGCCTTAGGCGTAGACACAATTTTGTCTAGCCTTCGGAGTAGGGATAGAGAGAGAGAGAAAGAGATTCCGAGAGAGAGAGAGAGAGAGAGATTCCGAGTGAGAGAGTGAGAGAGAGAGAGAGAGAGATTCCGAGTGAGAGAGAGAGAGAGAGAGATTCCGAGTGAGAGAGAGAGAGAGAGAGATTCCGAGTGAGAGAGAGAGATTCCGAGTGAGAGAGAGAGATTCCGAGTGAGAGAGAGGGACATGGAGATTGACGAAAGTGGCGTGTCTTTGCCGTCGGGGCCCGACGCTCGGAAGCGGCGAGTTAGTTACTTCTACGAGCCAACGATTGGAGACTACTACTACGGTCAAGGACATCCGATGAAACCTCACCGGATCCGTATGGCTCATAGTCTAATCGTCCATTACCACCTCCACCGTCGCTTGGAAATCAGCCGCCCTAACCTCGCGGACGCTGCCGATATCGGCCGGTTCCATTCGCCGGAATATGTTGACTTCCTCGCTTCCGTTTCGCCGGAATCCATGGGCGATCCTTCGTCAGCACGAAAGTTAAAGCGTTTCAACGTCGGCGAGGACTGTCCTGTCTTCGACGGGCTTTTCGATTTTTGCCGTGCTTCCGCCGGAGGTTCTATTGGCGCCGCCGTCAAATTAAACCGACAGGACGCGGATATCGCCATAAATTGGGGCGGTGGGCTTCACCATGCTAAGAAAAGTGAGGCCTCTGGGTTTTGCTACGTGAATGACATCGTTCTAGGGATTTTGGAGTTGCTCAAGATGTTTAGGGTAAATGCTGGATTCCTGCTTGTCTATCTGTTCATAGAGCAGTATACAATTTTGTGGTGTAAGCTTATCTTATTGAGTGGTTTTCTTAATTTTACATGAAATCTGAAAGCTTTGTGTGATTATCGAATGATTTTTTTTATTGTTTCATGTTTCTAAATTTCAGATTACCTTTAGAATATTGCATTGTCATGTTAGTCAAGTGCGCCATATGTTTCTGAGAAAACAGCTGCAAGTTACAATCTTTGCTGTTTATTCAAAGTCTAATAAATTCAGTGCGAGCTAACTTCTTTCAGAGTTTCCACGGCCCAGGGATATTGGTTTGCTTGAGAATTGGGCACACATTAGAAAGTTTTCTATTTTGCCTTTTGCTTTCTTGCTAATGTTGTATGTAATTCGGATTCCATTCCTTTGTTATTATTGTATGCTGATAGCATTGTTCAAAATATTGAACATTAAATTTTGTTTGCAGCGGGTTCTCTACATAGATATCGATGTCCACCATGGAGATGGAGTAGAAGAAGCGTTTTACACCACTGATAGAGTCATGACTGTTTCTTTCCACAAATTTGGGGACTTTTTCCCAGGAACTGGTCACATAAGAGATGTTGGCGCGTTTAAAGGAAAATACTATGCTTTAAATGTTCCGTTAAATAACGGAATGGATGATGAAAGTTTCCGCAGGTTGTTTAGACCACTTATCCAGAAGGTTATGGAGGTGTATCAGCCAGAAGCTGTTGTTCTTCAGTGTGGGGCTGATTCCCTAAGCGGTGATCGGTTAGGTTGCTTCAACTTATCAGTGAAGGGCCATGCTGATTGCCTCCGGTTCTTAAGATCTTACAACGTTCCTCTCATGGTCTTGGGTGGTGGAGGGTATACTATTCGAAATGTTGCCCGTTGCTGGTGTTATGAGGTCTGTTCATCTCGTTTGCATTTCTTCAATGTTTTTTTTGCATTATTATGTAAGTTTTTGTTCTTGAAAGATTAGTTTCTGTTGATTCGTTGCAGACCGCAGTTGCGGTTGGAGTAGAGCCGGACAACAAACTCCCCTACAATGAGTATTTTGAATATTTTGGCCCAGATTATACTCTTCATGTCGAGCCAAGCCCAATGGAGAATTTAAACACACCAAAAGATATGGAGAAAATAAGGTAAATATGCATATGTATCTCTGTGCTGGTTTTAATAGTTTAGGAAAGCTTTACATATTCATTGCTTGTTGGCTCCTGAACCTCCTTGGCCTTGTGAATGGGATATCTTGTTCAAATTTCAGGAACACGTTGCTAGAACAACTTTCGGGACTAATACACGCACCTAGTGTGCCTTTTCAGCACACACCACCAGTCAATCGAGTTTTGGATACGGTAAATTCTTCAATCATCCATAGAGATTTGTTGTTTTAGTTTTGTCATGTTCTATTGGGACCGACTCATCAGATATGTTATCTCGAATCTCTAGCCGGAAGAAGAGAACTTGGAGAAAAGACCAAAGCCTCGCATTTGGAGCGGAACTGCAACTTATGAATCTGACAGTGACGATGATGAGAAACCTCTTCATGGTTTCTCAGGTATTGGTGACCCAAGTCTGGACATGTAAGAAAAGCTTCCTCTTACTCCAGTTTACCAAAACCCTTGATCCTAATTGTGTTAACTTCTTAACAAATGATTAAGAATTTAATTGAAATCTCTTGTAATCTTCAGGGACTCTACAGGTGAAGATGAAATGGAAGATGATAACCCAGAGCCTGAGGTGAATCCTCCATCTTCTTAAACCAGCTTAATGGTGTCTTTTGCATATGGTATTGTAGGAAGAGTTAAGACACAAGTTAGGGAATGATTCTTTGATGTTTTTTCAGCACCCTTTTTTTGTGTTCTGTGAAAACATTGGCATTGATAGAACAGTGAGAAGGATTTGGCCTATGAGTCCAAAGTTAAGATGTGAAAAGTGCAGAAAAACTTCTTTTTTTCTTTTGCTTTAAACTTCTTTCATAGGAATGTTTCTGTTACCATTCAAACAATAAGCATCCCAATCCATCTAAATTATAATAAGATTTTTTGGGACCAAAGAGGTTAATCTCTCTTACAAAGCTAATAATACCCTTAGAAACCGAAAGAAAACAGCTTTGAAATTGAAAAAAAAAACTCTCCAATTTCTCCAGAAGAAAAAGGTAGCCATGGCCAAGGAGCTTGTTTCTCTCCAATTTCTCTCACCAGTGCAACACATTTCTCGCCAATTCCTTAGCCTCTCTCCTCCTTCAACTCTCAATTTCCGCCCTAAAGCTCCAATCGTTCTCCCTAGATCAAGCACCCACTCTCACCGGAACAGAACTTCCCACGACGATGACGGAATCCCCGCCAATGAAGTCAAAACCATTGCCAAATTCAAATCCCGCCACAATTACATCAGAGTCATTGAAGTTTCCCGAAAGACAAATCACCCACTCGCCGGTTCTCGCCTCCTCCTCGATAATCCCGGTAACATCCACAGCATCTCATTCCTCCTCAAAACCCTAACCGGTAGTTACTTCGACGTTTTCGCTACTCTGCCTCCGATTATTCCTCCCGGACCCATCGGCGTTCTCGGGTTCGGAGCCGGGTCAACAGCCCGGTTGATTCTCGAGCTTTACCCACCCGAAATCACAATCCATGGATGGGAAATCGACCCTTCTGTAATTGACGTTGGTAGAGAATTCTTCGGCCTCTCTAAGCTCGAACGGGATCACAAAGATAGGATTTTTATCAACATTGGAGACGCCTTGAACGCTAGCGTCAAAACCGGGTTTTCGGGTATTTTAGTGGATTTGTTTAGTAAAGGGAGTGTGATTAAAGAGCTCCAAGATCCAAAAGTGTGGGAAAATTTGAAATGTAGGTTGAGGAAGAGAGGGAGAATCATGGTGAATGTTGGAGGAAGATGTGTGGAAGCTGAGGATTCAGAGAGAGATGGAGATTTGGTTATGGAGGAAACGTTGAAAGCGATGAGCCAGGTTTTCGGAGATAAACTCTTTGTTCTAACACTAGGGAATGGGAATGATAGCTCAGTGGCTCTAACCGGTGATTTACCGGATCTTGATGCGTGGAAGAAGAAACTACCACTTCGCGAATTGGGTAGCTATGTTGATATGTGGAAACCTTTTACAGAATTTAGCTTGAGCTGAGAATTAGCCCTTCTGATATTCATTGATAATCAGTTTAGGTTTGTGTGGATGCTGCAATCTCTTTGCTGTCTTTTGGATCATCCCAGGCCATAAATTTTATTAGCCAATACACAAAACTTGTTCTGTTTCAGAAAGAGTTGGATTGTTGGCTTAACCATTCTATGTTTTTGAATCTTAAAAGCTTTCTACTTCTTTCATGGCTTCAATCTCAACCTTACTCATTATATTATGTATGATTTCTGGTATTCAGGTAAACTCGACAAAGATCTTTGTTAATCCAAATTGAAAGTTGGATTCTTCTCATCTTCTTTTGTGTTTTCACAGTTTATACTCCAATGAGAAGATCTAAAAGTCATTGAAGCTTCATCACAAGGCAAAAGCATTACAAGTGCTTTCTTTCTCGACATCATAGAGATATTAAATCAAACGCATGCTTTTGCTTACCGTAGGCTTTTTGCTCATGGGATACAAAAGTATCATTGGAGTTATAATCACCATAGGTTTATTCTCTAATAATCTTTTCGTTGTTCAAAGTCATATAGGAGTTAATAGTCTAGAGATTTAAAGTCGTGAAATTAAAAAAAAAAATCTCTACATTCCAAAGGCTATTGGATTTTATAATACTTGGGCAACTCTTGGGATTACATTTACAATATGAATTTTAATTACTAGATTTTATGAACTCGTAAATGCATATGAAATTAGCTTAAATGTGTAGAAAAACAGCCGGTTTTCATGATCTATACAAAAGAAAAATTGGATAGGACATGGAAATTATAGCATAAATACAACATTTTTATGATTATCCCTAATATATTATTTGATAAACTTTTTAACAAAGTAATCTTATCGCGTTAATAACAAAAATGTCATGATGACTTGTCAACACCACAACGAGTTTCAGCTTAAATATATAAAAAGGTTTAAGTTACTAGAATAATTACAATACATGCCACTGATATTAATTTGGTTAGAGAATCAATATATTTTATTTAATTAACCAAAAAAGTATTATATTTGCAAAAACAATAATTTTTATTTCTTTAAATTTTTAATACATTAATTTATAAATAATTTCAAATAAATATAAATAGATTTGAGTTATTATCTAATCCCTAATATATTATTTGAGAAATAATTTAAGAAAATAACTTTATTCTCACGTGTTATTAACAGAAATACCATATTTACATTTCATTATTACAGTAAATTTTAAATAAATATAAAATACCCTTAACTTATTCGATTAATTATAATATATTCCATTGTTATTAATTTGGTTAAAGTATTAATATATTTTATTAAATTAACAAAAAAATATTATTAAATTTATAAAAAATAATTATTTTTATTTTCTTAATTTATATATACAAAATTAATGTTAAAATTAATTTTAAATAAAAATAAAAATTATATAAATATTTAATTTATATTTATTAATAAAATATAATTTACGAATATTTTTTCCGTATATTTAGTAAAAGAAAATTGTAATTACTGAAAGGGTTGGTTGACTTTATTTGACCGAACACGTGTTACTGCAGAGAAATAAGCAATCCCGAGGAGGAATGAAATCTCTTTTCGTTTGTCTTCTATTTCTTCATTTTTAGTTCTATAAAACATAAAATTCCATATTAGAGAAAATATTTAGGTTGTAATATTTGTACTAGCTTCGCCGTCATTTTACTATCTGAATCTGGTAAAATTTGTGTGTATGAATTATAAGCGAAAAACTAATATGTTAATCATATGAAAAAGACATAAATATGTTATTTGTAAGAATATATTAGAATTATAATTGTTTGTATTCGAGATTAAATTCCCGTCTCTAAAATTATATTAATACAAAAACGTATAGATATATGTTGATTTACATATCTTTTCCATTAAACCATGCGACATGTATTACATATTGAAACAATAAAAGTTATTTTCCTTTGTTAACTATAGTTTTTTGCGACTATAACTACAGTACATATTATTTTTTTATCTGTCGTAATTATATTTAGTCAATCGTAGCATTGAGACGTTGTATCATGTGTCATAATTTTTTTTTATCGCTAATTAAAACATCAATATGACTAAAATCTGTGATCAAGTATAATCGTAATTGCTAGCGGCAGACAAACGAATAACCTATATCGTAGTCACAACTGGAGTATTGACTGCGATGTTGATCGCAATCACAGCTGTCGGCGGTGGACCAACAAACAAGAATAAACTTAATAATGACATTAATTCTACGGAGAATTTAGTAAAATAGATGTATTAGGAATGATAATTTGTAATAAAAAATGGAGAAATCATAAATAATTTTTGTATTTTTCATGCATTATGCTACCATGTTCAATAAAATTAGCACATTTATTTAGAAAAAGAAAGAAAATGACACTTAATTTGAAACAAAAAAAAATGGAAAAAGAAATTTAAATTAAAACAGATGGAATATCTCTTAATGCATGTGTTGTTTGAAAAGAGACCATATATATAAAATGTGGTTTGTAGAGATTGTTAAGAGTCACAAATATTGAAATAAATGAGAGGGACAAAGTAGTACTAGTCTAGTTTGAGTAGATCATATGTGTGAGGAGGACCCATATCCTCTCTCTCCATGTCTCTGCAAATCCTTTATAACACTTCATACCCCCACCTCCATATTATATCATTTTATATATACCCCTATATGCAACCTCTATATATATATATATCAATACCCACTCTAGTTACTTATTTTAACTCTTGTGATGGTAATGTTGCTTGTTTATTATCTAAATTGTTGATCTATTAATTTAAACCCCACATAAAAAAATCAAATATCTTATATAACCCATATGAATCATAGTGATTTTGGGTGGATCCATGAATTAATGATATACATAACAAAACTTGACAGTGTTTTCTGCAATTTTTTTTTCAAGATTCTCACGATGGAATTAATAAAATTCAACCAAATCATAGATTTTCGAAAGAATAATACCCTAAAATAGCACATTTTCAAGTTTTTTTTCCAAATTTAGCATCTCAAAATTAAACTCCCAAAATAACATAAATATTTATGTAAAAATACTTATTTATTTTAAACAAACTATATATAAACTTAAAGTTATGTATTTGAGTTCATTTTTTCTAATTTAGGGTTTAGTTTTTTTCTTTTAAAATATAGTTTTAATGTATTTTAATCTTAAATTTATGCTATTATTGAAAATTTAAACTAATGATGTTATTTTTGGAATAAAAACTTTAAAATGTGCTATTTTAGATATTTGCCCTTTTCGAAATTGATCTATCCCAAATTTTGTAGCCTAGTAAGTAATAAGAGTACTATGAGTTCTGTTTCCTCTTTTAGCAAAGAATACGACCTCTATTTTCGAACCCTAATTCATTATATAAGTCACAAAATTTAAGACTTTTTAAATGAAAAACTAGTTTGGTATTAAATCTTATATAAAACTATTGGCAATGCATATAGTTTTGAGGATCGTAAACAGAAAAATAAAATATATTTTTCTGATATTTAAGCAAATTTATATTGATACTAATATTATCAAAATCGTTTTCAGTTTATTAAAATTTAATAATTTAGAAATAAATATTACTAAAATATATTTTATATTTTCAAATATTATTTAGTTAGAATTTCAATCCACATTCTTTAGAGTTTAGATCCTATTTCTAAATTAGATCACTTTAAATTTATAAATATTTTGGATCATAGGCAAACATTTTATTGCCATCGAGTCACTTTTTCACTTTAGTAAATTACTAAATTCCCACCACTAGCCACCATCATAACTTGATGAAACATAATAATCTAATGGATCGTGCTTCAAAGCATTCCATAGGTTAATCAACAACAACATTTTGCAGTCTTCACTTATCTTCTAAATTGAAAATGTTTCAAGAGGTTCAGCTCAAAGTACTAGCTAGCCTGATTTTCTCTTAAGAAAAATTTCTACATTAATTAGTCCGAATTCATTTATATTCAAATCAAACCATTTGAATTTCTCTATTTTTCAATGACTTTGGTCCGATCGACTGTGGATTTGCAAAAAAAACTTTGGTCAGAGAAGTTTTTTGTAGGTCAACTAATATAATTAATCTGAATTCGGCTAAAATTAATTATTTGTTTATAAAAAAATTGTGAGAACTAAATGAGAAGAAGACACTGTTAGAAATGTCACAATCAGGTGTCACTTCCAATAATATATACTCCAACACAAGTAACTGTTGGTATGATACTAACCCTAGCTATAGCTTCAAAACTCTTTGGACCCCCTCATAGTTTTTTTTTTCATTACAAAAGTTTGATTTTACAAAACCTATTAAATCTTGACTTGAGTTCACATTAAATCTTTTCGCTTTTACTTGTTTCCTGTCTCTACCTATCTACTGTGAGGTCTCGTGAGTTATATTCTTCTTCATATATATAGATATATATTCATATCCATTAAATATTAAATTGAATAATTACTTTGACACAACTAGACAAACCGAATAGTCATTTAATTAATATAGTTTTTATGAGGTGAAATTCATCTTTTTCCTAACATATTGAACATAACAAATTAACATATATATATATATATATATATATATATATATATATAAAATGTTCGTTTGTCAGCCTGCGGATACGGCTACGACAAATTATTGTTTGTTTAACTGCTATAGGTATATGCGGTACACGTAATTTTGTAACCGCTGATTAAAACAGCGGTGCGATTATAATTCTGCGATCAATCGCACCTACAACCACAGGCGGTAAACAAACAAACAACATCTATCACAGTTGCAGCTGCATTATTGAACGCGGATCGTAAACACCTGTAACGACCAAACGAACAATACTATATTACAAATTTTTGCACTGGCTGTTGTCTCCTTAAGTTTGTTCTGCCAAAACTATTTTTTACACAAATATATCAAAAGAAAGTTCTGCCAAAAGCATTCACATTCTAACTAATTCTTCTATATATAAATCAGGGTTTATTATCATCATATTCAATCAAAGTCGAGATTTGTTGGAGAAGTTTAGGGCTTCTTGAGGTTGCAAGTCTTAATTTGGACATCACTAATTATATAGGGTCTATACTATACACAATGATTATTGATTAGATAGATTAGGGTTGATCATGGAACTATTAGGGAATATTGTTATCATTAAATGCATGAAGAAAATTTATAAAAGCTAAAGTGAAATGAATTAATTTATTGAGGTAAAAAAAAAATAATTTATTGGGAGACAAAAGTGAGCACAGTGAATGATATTACTATTATTCTTGAGATGAAATGTCATAGTCATTCTTTAAGGGACATATCTTCTCCTCTTCTTCCTGTTTATTAAAATTTTTCATTTGTTATTATTACACTTTGTCTTTTGCTCTTTCTCCTTCTTCTCCACTCAAAAATTCTCTTTCATTTTTTTCCCTTTTTATTTGTTTGTTTGGTTTCTTTAAATTCTCGTCTTCTATACAAAACCTTTCTCACACTTCCTGATATTAGGGTTTTCCCTTTCTTTGAGAGGGCTAAAACCCTAATATATTCCTCTCATTTACTAAAGAGCTAAGCTAAGCCTACGTACTACTTTGGAAGCAGAATTCAAAGGTAAGAAAAAGCCCTTGAAAGAGGAAGAAAGATACACTTAGATCCTCAAAGAACCTAAAGATCTAAAAGCAGGTATATACATATATAATTAAATCTGTATATACTTCAATATTAGTATATATATGTATGTAAATAGATCCCTAGATGTATGCATATATAGCTTCTGATCATCAAAGATAATCCTTTTCTATTCTATGTTGTTTTCTATGCTTTATGTTCTATATATTCTCTGTTCTATGCGCAATTGCTTATAAGTGTGTATATAAATCCACTCTAATATCTCTGTCACATTCCTTACTCTGAAGAATACTTATATATTATCTGATTGTAGAAAATGAGGATAGGATTATAGACCTGTGTAACTTAAACCTTCATCACAACATTTGATCAATTTTGAGTTGACCTAATTAAGATCGGATTTAAAGTTTAATATAAAATACATATTCAGATTAGGATTGATTTGTGGAAATTGCTTCATCTCGAGGGACACTAGTAGGGAGGAAAAAAAAATAGAGAAAGATAGAAAAAGAGAGGGAGAGAGTTTAATTACCTGATTTACAAAAGATTTATTTTTAAAAAAATTGAATTTTCTATGACCAAGTTTCACTTTGGGAGAAACAAAAATTAGGTTAGTTTGGATTCGATTAGATTAAGATAAAAAGACTGAATCCTCACGGAGTTAGTTTCCCTTTTTTAAGGATTACAAAGTTAGGGTTGAGGAAGACCGAAGAAGATGGTAAAGCACATAAGGGCACAATTTAACAACAAAGGAAATTTTTGATTTTAGAAGATTTGTATTAACATTGATATACGTACAGAGAGATACATAAACTCATCTGACATAAAAAGAAAGCAATTGAATTTTTTGTTCAAGGAGTTTTGTATGAACATTTCGACTATCATATAGTTATTTATATTTGAGTCTTAATTGATCCATACGTATCTTATGCTAGAAAAGAGTCTGCACACGTATATACATATATTCTGTTAGGAAAATTACTTATTTTATAGTCTCTGTTACGAAAATTCTGAGAATTGAAATTTACTAAATGGTACAATCAATGTCTCATATTGTTTCTAGAGGGACTTAATTAAGCTATATATGCATCTGTAATAAGCGGATTAATTGTGATATTTTTGATATATATAAATTAGACCACAATTATTTATGTAGTACCTAAATAAGTTCTATATAATAATTGCAAAATTATATGGAATTTATGTTAATGAGGTTTATCAACAAAAACGACTGTAATATATATCTTTAATTTATTATTAAATGATAGATCAGTTAATGAAAAAACAAAATATCAGTGCAACCAAAGTGATAGTTTAAGTTTACTAGCATGTCCTGGGAGAATCTCTGTTTTCCTAACTTGTTCATTACTCAGTCTTCAATTTGAAAGGTTTTATGATTTTTAAAATATAGTTTCCCTCCTTTCCTTAGATTGGATGCTGCTCATGTTATGTCACTTTCTACGTTTTCTTGATATATATGCATGTGTACGTTTATCTTTCTATGTGGTATGTATATGCTTTTTTGAGGATATATATATGTTTTTCTCTAGAGCTGCATATTTGTGTATCATCGTCTATGCATATATATAAAGAGAAACGTAGAAAGTGGTAAAAATAGATGGAAAATTAAGTAGAATTTGTTTTGAAAGCTATATAGTCGAGTATAGAAGAAATGCAAGTTCTTAAATGCTAGGACAGGTGTTTCATCATTTTCTAGCAAATTCAAATTCTATGTATAATGTATAAAAAACTTCATATGTGTATGTGTTAACTACTTTTTTGTTTTAATGTTAAAATGTTTTTAAAAAGTTAATATTAGGTATAATTAAGAAACCAGAAAATTAATGGCGTCATCATCATCAAACACATACAACTCACCATGCGCGGCGTGCAAGTTTCTTCGCCGGAAATGCATGCCGGAATGCATATTCGCGCCATATTTCCCACCGGAGGAGCCACACAAATTCGCCAACGTCCACAAAATATTCGGAGCAAGCAACGTCACTAAGCTCCTCAACGAGCTTCTCCCTCACCAGCGTGAAGACGCAGTGAACTCGTTGGCCTATGAAGCCGAGGCACGTGTCCGTGACCCTGTCTATGGCTGCGTCGGAGCCATATCTTATCTCCAGAGACAAGTCCATAGGCTTCAGAAAGAGCTCGACGCAGCTAATGCTGATTTGGCTCATTATGGTTTGTCCACTTCAACAACCGGAAACGTCGAAGATTTGGTTTTTCAACCTCCATCGCAACAGCAGCCGCAACCATTGAATCCGGTGTATCGGCTTTCCGGGGCAAGTCCAGTGACGACTCAGCTGCCACGTGGCACCGGAGGATCTTATGGGACTTTTCTTCCTTGGAACAATGGTCATGATCAGCAAGGAGGTAACATGTGAGACTTTAGAAATTATGTATGCTTCATCTCTATTCATCTCTCTCTCTATCTACCTATCTATATATATGTGTGATTGTGGTACAAGTACTATCCTGATAATAAGCTGAGAAATTTTCTAGAGAATTATAAATGCATGGACTGTTCTTATTGATGTATGATGAAATATATACATACTATTATGGTTTTTGACAATTATTTGTTGGGTGTGTACCGAGTACAATTATATGTGTTGAGTTAGTATCCCTAATATATTATTTGGAAATCATTTTAAAAAAATAACTTTACCCTGACGTGTTATTAACAGAAATATCATGCTGACATGTCATCACTACAATGAGTTTTAAATAAATATATAAATGAGCTTTAGTTACTAGAATAATTATAATATATGTCATTGTTATTAATATGGTTAGAGAATCAATATATTTTATTAAATTAACCAAAAATATTATTAAATGCGTTAAAAACAATTATTTTTTTATTAATTTAGATATACAAAAATTAATATAAAAAATAATTTTAAATAAAAGTTAAAATTATATAAATATTTAATTTATATTTATTAATAAATAATATTCTATAATTTACGAATATATTTCTCACGCATAGCGTGGATATAAATCTAATTATAACTAATTCTTAATTTGTAAAATATATAGAAATGGTGTTGATTGTATGGTACTTACCATAGGTATGTATATTATATTGAATCTTTAGAGGTATTATTAGTTCTATCTAAAAATATTTTGTAGAGTGACGCCTAGGCATGTGGATTATGAACTTTCCTTTTCCTTTTTTTGGAATAAATGTTTTTGGTTATTAATGTATTACTGAGTGTATTGCAGCCTTTTCCAACATTTTTATATTTGTCAGTACATACTTGGTTATGGTCCTTATGGAGAAGAGTGGTATAAGTAATCTATAGTTAAACTTCTTAATTTAACATGTATATAGTCTAACATATAGTTCTACTATGATTCTTTTTATTTATTTATAATTCTGTATTTTCAACTTGCATATTAGTATTTTATATCATGTGAATTTTATATCTAACAAGAATTGATAATTTTCGATGGCTATGTTGGGCCTCACAAAATTATCTATATTTAAAAAACAAAATAAGGAAATTATTGTATTTAATGTTAGAAAATCGATGAAATCAATCAAACCAAATAGATATTGACTAATACAACTGAATCAATCAAGATTCGATAATGAATATATCGTAGATATTAATCAATATTTTAGCCTTTATATGTAATTTATATTTTTCTTTATCTTAAATTTTAAAATTTAGGTTATTATTTTGCTTATATAAATAAATTTATATTGTAAAATCATTTGATTCTTATATTTTTAATAAATATATTTGTTTTTATTTTTATTATTTATCATGATATCATAGTCATACTCACATACTTTTTCCTTCTCATTTTCTTTGCCTACCCTAATTTTATTCTGTCAATTCTGGATTTTTTGATATTGTTAATTATTTTAAGATATTATGATTAGAAAAAGATAGAAACGAAAGCAAAAAAAGACTTGATATGTATGTTCTTTTAAAGAAAAGAAAGACATTGTTGTACGAATTGAACCATGATGATTGATGACGATGTTGTGAATAATAAGTATGAACCTACTAATGATGGTTCGTTAGATGTGATTTTTCCTTTTCGGTTTTTCATATGGTAATTATCTATCAACCACATATTTGATTACAAAACCACGAAGATACAGTTGAAATGATGACTTTGATGGATATATGGATTCAACTATAATATGGTGACTAGATGGATGAAGATACACATCTACAATTGTTGTTTATTTTTTTTATTGAATTGATGATTTTAGGATAAAGTATAAATATTTTTAAATGATTCGACGGTGGAATGTTACATTTTATTTGATTACACCACCATATATAGACATCAAAAATGATCTAAAAAAATTAGAAAGTATCTTTATACAATGGATACATAAAACTTTAATATTTTGAAATATATTTAAAATTTGCGAAAGATTATTTGAACATTGATAAAATCGATCAAACCGAACTAAAATTGATTAAACCGAACTGAAATCGATTGAAATACAAAAGGCAAGATCAATCAAAATACAAACCAAATTATTCAAAATTTGCTAATAGATGTATTATATATTTATCAATATGTTAATATTAGAAATTTTAAATACATTATTTACACTTGCGTTTATTTTAATATTAGAAATTTATATTATTGTTTTTATGTAAAATAATGTAGATCATAGAACAGATTTATAACATATAATAATATTATTTTCTAAACAGTTTTATGTATTTACTCTCATAATTTTATCTATTAGAAATTTCAAATTCATTATTTACACTATCTTAGAAATTTATGTAAAATAATGTAGATTATAAAACAGTTTTATAACATATAATAATAATTTTTTTCTAATATACTCTCATAATTTTATCTATTAATATTATATAATACACATTTTACTAGTTCCATCTTTCTCAACCACTTATTTTGACGTTTTTTTGACTAAAATGATAAACTCGATGCAAAGAAAAAGCTGCTACAATAAGCTTTGTTATCATCAAAATCGGTACACACAGTTATATATGGACAAAAGTTAATAGAAAAACAAGTCGCCAAAAAGGTACAATTATAAAAATTCACTTACAATGCAATGAGTGCATCTTTGTTCATATATCATATAATTTATATGTAATTTAAATGTGGGAGAAATAAATTTGGATAATGTCGTGGAGAAAATAATAAGGAAGAGATTGAGAATCCATCAAAACCAATCAATCAATCTATCTCTTTTAAAGACGTGAAAAGCAAGCAAACTCTCCATTTCTTTCTGCCTTTCAGCTAAACTCCAAAACCCAACAACATAATTTTTTTTTTCTTTTTACGTTGTACATTGCGGGTCCCGTTGCTACATTTTACACTCTTTGCAATTATAATTCACCTTTTAAATTAAATTACAAAAAAAAGATAGATATTTTCTTATTATTCTTGGTTCAGAATCACCATTGATTCAATTCCAAATTCTTTAAGATTTGAGTTGGACCAAAGTTGATTGTTTTGGACAATGTCAGAGATTTAACATTTCTGTTGTCAGTTCGGATTTGAGTTTGGGTAATAAAAAACCATATAGAGTAATACTCTAAAATAGCATCATTTTAAATTTATCTTCCAAATTTAGCACACCAAAAATAAAATCCCAAATATAGCATAAATTATTATGTGAAAATAATTATTTATTTTAAATAAACTATATATAAAATTAAAAAATAATGTTTGAGTTTATATTTTCTAATTTAGGGTTTAATTTTTTTCATTAGGAAGAAATTTTTAATTATTTTAATATTAAATTTATGCTATTTATGGAAATTTAAATTATTTGTGCTATATTTGAAACAAAAACTTTAAATAATGCTATTTTAGTCGATTACCTTTACATATATATATATATTTAAAAAACTCATAATAAATATCGTATAATATATGAGCTTTTGTATTTTATAATTTGTAATAGTTGGTGGGTTTGGTAATATATGATCTTTAATCTTCCAATCATTGATTTACGAGAACATCAAAATTTAACAATTAAATTAATAGCTTTATAAACGCCGACCATTGCCTCAATATATTCTAGTAATTGTTAAATTAGATTTGGGATTATATAATGTAATAATATGCTAATTTTGGAATAAACATTACAAAATGTTAATTTTTAAAAATTGTTTTATATTTTCAAATAGTTATTTTAAAAAAGCAATACTTTTCTTTATATTAATTGTTGGTATATAAAAACATTACTCCACTGAGTCCACTAATGTGTTGTTGTTGTGCATTGCCTTTGGAAGAGAATCATAGCAGCAATTATTGGGATCTCTTACTCTTTTGTCAATCATAAGCACTATTCAGGATTCATAAGATCTCAATTTCCGAACTATTCCAGCCATCGTGTCAAATTTTATATCTGAAATTAATATTTTATAATAATAATCATGATTATTAATGCCGTATGCATTGAACAAACCAAAAAAATGATTTGATTGGTAGATAGATACATATATACGAGAGAATCAAAGGATTTGAAAGAGATCTATTTAGACTTCTATAAGAATATTTATTGTAGGAAAAAAAGGTAGTTTCCAAAATAAATTAATAGTCTCCAGCAGAAAGAAGAAGAGATAATAATGATTAATACTTAATAGAGGTTTGTTTGACTAATAAAGTAAAAGGCAACTACAAATTCTCACTTGAGATGCACTCACGAATCCGACCCAACCGACACATTTTACGAGTTCTGTAAGGTTTATAAAGCAAATCAATGGCGTATATATCAGCATAATGATATTACTTAGTCGTTCAATGACAAATATACATATTCGAATTTATTGACTTCTTTATATCATTTGATACTTCCAAGATAATCTTTCCAAATTGGTAAACCAGATTTTTCAAAATTAGATCCAATCCTTCAAGAAAGCAGCAGGTGACAATATGTGTTTCTTCGGTCTAATGTTTTGTTTTTTCACTTACTAATGGGCCGAGAAATGAGACATGTAGTTGCCTAAGATGAATATGGACGGAAAATGAATATAATATGTACCAAAAATGAATATATTATGGGCCAAAAATGAATATACTATAGGCCAAAAATGAATATATTATAGGTCGAAAATAAATATACTATGAGTCTGAAAATAAATATATTATGGGCCGAAAATAAATATACTATGGGGCGAAAAAGAATATAATATGGATCGAAAATTAATATACTATGAGTCGAAAATAAATATTCTATGGGTCGGAAATGAATATACTATGGGCCGAAATTGAATATACTATAGGCCGAAATGAATATACTATGGGCTGAAATAAATATACTATGGGTCGAAATGAATATAGTATGAGCCGAAAATTAATATACTATGGGCCGAAAATGATTATACTGTGGGTCGAAAATGATTATACTGTGAGCCGAAAAATGAATATACTATAGACCGAAACTGAATATACTATGAGCCGGAAATGAATATAATATGGGCCGGAAACGAATATACTATGGGCCAAAAATGGATGAATTATAGGATGAACAAGGTATATTATGGACTGCAAATAGACATTTATGGGCTGAGAGTGGACATATTATGGGCCGAGATTGTACCGTTTTGGATATTAAGACTGTAAGCAAATAGAGATTTATGGGCTAAGAGTGGACATATTATGGGCCGAGATTGTACCGTTTTGGATATTAAGACTGTAAGCAAATAGAGATTTATGGGCTGAGAGTGGACATATTATGGGCCGAGATTGTACCGTTTTGGATATTAAGCTTACAGTCTCTCGGTCAGGTCTTTCGTCCTCTTCACGACTTCGCCTGTCGTTCATTGGCCTGAACAGTATCTGTAATAACTTCTCCGGCGGCTAGATCGGAAATTCTCATTCTCATAAGAGGCAGGTCTTTGTAAGCGAAGAGTATTTATTCTCTCTTCGATCATAAAAATGGGAGATATGGAAATAGATATTGTAGGTCAAATCGAGAAAATCAGTGGTAAAGAGTTGAATTACGGCGCTTTTGCAGAGAGATACTTGGCCAAGAACAAGCCAGTGGTAATATCTGATCTCACTGAAGATTGGCGAGCTCGGGAAGATTGGGTCGGTAAGAATGGACGCCCTAATCTCCACTTCTTTTCCACCCATTTCGGAAAATCCAGAGTGCAGGTAATCAGTGGCTTTAAAACGGAAATTTTTCTTCTGTGTTTGCGTCTCTGTGCAACTTTTCTTAGCTTTTATAGTTCAAAGTTTTAACTTTTAAAGAAACAATCGAAATCAGTCTAGGATTTGTGAATGGGTTTTGATCTGTTTGTTTATTGTTGTTTGGTATTGGTTATTTTACAGGTTGCAGATTGTGATACGAGAGAATATACAGATCAGAAAAGATTAGAAATGTCTGTTACGGAATTTATTAAACAATGGACCGATGATTCTACTGAGGACAAAGCAAAAGATGATAATGGAAAGTCCGTTTTGTATTTGAAAGACTGGCACTTTTTCAAGGTGCAAATCTGAGGTTAATTTCACACGCTCGTTACTTTCTTTTCTAAGTGAAGCAAATACAGAACTGATATGATTTTCATGTACATATGAATCTGAGAGTTGTGCTGATTCTTTTGTTAAATCCAGGAGTATCCAGACTATACGGCTTACCAAACACCACCGCTATTTTGTGATGATTGGCTTAACATCTATCTAGACAATTACCAAATGCACGAGGATAGAGATAATTTCCAAAAGTATGATCAAATAAGCTGCTCTGATTATCGCTTTGTTTATATGGGTGGAAAAGGTCTGAGTAAGATTAAACAAAAACTGATGGTGTTGTTTTCTGTTTGAGTGTTTTGGCCTTTGGAAAAAGCTGATAATTTATGAACTGCAGGCTCTTGGACACCTCTACACGCTGATGTATTTAGATCTTATAGTTGGTCAGCTAATGTTTGTGGTAGAAAGAGATGGCTTTTTCTTCCCCCTCCTCAAAGTCATCTTGTTTATGACAGGCAAGCGTTTTTCTCTATTTTTCACTTATCCTTATGTAAATCGTCTCTAGTCCACACTTGATCGCTCATCTTAGCCTTATTGTTAGATTATTTTTCAGGTACATGAAAAATTGTGTTTACAACATCTTTGAAGAGGTGAATGAAACTAAATTCCCTGGTTTTAAGGAGGTATATCAGCTAGCCATACTATCTAACTGTAAGATATTTGTTCAGCGTGTGTTTATGCTCATATTTTATGGTTTGTCTTTAGACCACCTGGCTTGAGTGCATTCAAGAACCTGGTGATATTATTTTTGTTCCCAGTGGATGGCATCATCAAGTGTATAACTTGGTATCCCGCTCCCTCTCCCTCAATATATGTACAACAACGTTTTGTTGATTTATCTCGAATACTTTTACAGGAAGAGACCGTATCTATAAACCACAATTGGCTCAACGCATACAACCTATCTTGGGTGGTAATTGCATTTCTACATCTATTTCTATAGATAAAATTAAAATGCAACCGTACTAAAAGATGAATTACTCATGTTTGTTCGAATTTCAGTGGGATCTACTGTGGAGGGATTACAAGGATACTGAAGAGTCAATAGAAGACATAAGAGACATCTCTGATGATTTTGAAGCTCTCTGCCAGCGTAATCTTGCTGCCAACACAGGTGCATGCATAAATTATCCCAATTTGACAGACCCATGTCTTTATTTCCCTTTGTATATTCTTTTCGTAATTTGAGGGTTTCTTGGAGCTCTACACGCCTTTCTGGTTATTCATCTGTAAACGTTCGGGTCAAAAAAATGCAACTCGTGAGAACATTTGAGCGAATAATTTGATATCTTTAAGGAACTTAATGCCAAGGATGCGCCTATTTGTTTAGGATGTTTGGGAATCTCAGTGTGCAGTAGTGAACAACTGAATCTTTAAGTTGACTAAATGTGCCTTCATGAATGTATAACTGAATGATAATTTGAGAAAAAGGATTTGGATCTATGAACATCCCTAGTTTGACCCCTTCTCTTCTCTCTACAGGAATGAACTTGAACGACTTCTTCATCTTCATGTCCCGGTTCTCTTTTGGCAACATGGTTCTACTGCATTATTATTCTGACAAACACAAAACCCTGAATTCGTGTTCATCAGCAATGGCACAGAATCTGTTATTGAATCTCTCGACTATACAGAAGATCATGATGAAGATGATATCTGCAGGCGGCGTAACTGCAACGGATGTGTATCTGGACATGAAAGAAACACTGGAGGATCCACAGTTTCTCAGATTGGTCAGAGACATGGGAAGAACTTATGCAATGATTCACATGCAGGAAGAGGACCAGGTACTGTTTCCGAAAGAACTATTACAGAAACTCACAGGTTTTGCAGATCAAAAGATGCAAATATGTTCTCCAAAAGATCTTGTTGAAATGATAGACCGTTATAATACTTGTTCGTCCCATCTCTTAGCCTGAATACATACTTTTGTATTATACTAAATGGCTATATCTATATAAACTCAATCAAAGGGTCACACTATACTAAATGTCCTTACTACAAGAATGAGTTGCTGCAGGATCATTGAGTCTGCATTTGCAGCCCAAATTTGATGGATGTACTTTTACTTTCACCTTATTTACACCAATATGAGTAAAAACCGGATTAGACCGATTCAATTAGAGAGAAACTTTATAAAAATTGAAGTTCTAATCTTTCAAATAGTAGGTAAATCAGAATAAAATTAACTCAAAAAAAAGTTATAGGAACACTTGAAAGATATTTCTCTAATATGTGAAACTAATAGTATAAAAATCTTATATTTACTCAGTCAATCTCCCATAATAAGTAATAATATAAAAAATCCAATATTTACTCGGTCGATTTCGGCAGTCTCTTGATTTCCGATATCTCCCAACATTTTTGTATAAATACTTAGTGAAAGACAGCAGCGATTGTCATTTTTCCAAATCCCTAATGGCATATTCTGTCCTTTTGCAGAAAGCTTCAGACTCGAACAACAATGGCTATCAACGAACCGGAGTTTGCGACGTCGGTGGCGGTTGCGACAAAGAAGAGAGCTTTCAAGAAATTCTCATTCAGAGGATTCAACGTAGATGATCTTCTCAAAATGTCGAGCTTTGATCTCTCAAAGCTATACAACGCTCGTGTTCGAAGGATATTCTACAGAGGACTAAAGAAGAAACCTCTGATTCTGATGAAAAAGCTGCGAAAGGCGAAAAAGAAGCTGCTGTTGAGAACAAGAAGCCTGAAGCATTGAAAACACATCTAAGGAACATGATCATTGTTCCTGAGATGATTGGAAGTGTTGTCGGAGTTTACAACGGAAAGAAGTTTAACGAGATCGTGATTAAACCGAAGATGATCGGTCATTATCTTGCGGAATTTTCGATGACCTACAGGAAAGCTAATCACGGTAGACCAGGTATTTGTTCTTGTTGTTCCCGTCGTCGTTCCACCAGGTTTATTCCTCTCAAGTAGTTTTAATTTATTGTTCGGTTTCATTGATGTTTCTTATTTCGGACCATTTAATTTGTGCTTTGTGAGTTCTGTCTTATCTTCTTTAGAAGCTTTTAAATAATTTAATCAAGAGAACTCCTTCCAAAAACTTCATTACGATTAATATGTTCTGCAAAATACGCATAATTATTATATTTCTTTCATCCCATTTTTTCATATGAATATATAAGAAACTGTTTTATCATAATATTATTATATATTTTCTTTTGCATATAGAAATGAAATGAAAAGGAACGAAACCATCATTACAAAACTAGAAACTATATCTATCCTCTCATTTCTTGCGTTCCTCTTGTCTTCATCCTGCATTATTTATCACCATATATAACTGTCAGTTTAAGCATGAGAGACACACAAACACAAGTACATACATGTATATAGAGAAAGAGAAAGAGACATACTGCGAGTGTGAAGGTGGCTTATGGTCACAGTCGATCACACACCGTTCGTAGCATTCTACACGGTTCTTAGGATTTTGGCATTTGAGTGCACATTTTAGTTCACATTTAATACTTGCTTCTCCTCCTCCAATGGCAGCCATCGCCACCAAAACTAATATCATCACACCACTCCATTTGTTTTCCATCCCTCTCTCTCTATCTCTTCTTTGTTTGCTCTAAAAGTTATATCTATTAATTCAACGGAAGTTCCCAATTATCAAGATGAAATGATCTTCTATTATTCCTTTTCGATTGTTTCTTATAAATCTAAGAGATGTCTAAAGTCAATATTCAAACCCACAAAAATATTACTTGACATAAATGAACCTCATAATAAATATTGTTGTGGGGTTGAATATTGACTTTAGACAATCTTGAGTAGTTTAGACTATTTCTTACTCTAAAAATAGAAAATGGTTTCCTCTATTTATTTGTTCTAGAAAATAATATCTTAAATCTATTCTATTTACTTTTCTATTAATCTCTTACCTTCTCCTTTAATATAGAAATTTATTTTCTTTAAATTATGTTTTGGTAATAGGTCAGTAAACTTATAATTTTAATAAATTATCACGAATTTTTTTTATTTTATCACATAAACCGAAATATTAATTCACCATTACCTTACTTCTCCCACTATTTATGTAATTTTCATTTAACTTTTGTTATGATCTCTTATTTTTTAAATTTCATATTTGTTATTGTTGGATTTTATAATTTTAATTAATTATATAAATAGTTTTTACATATATTTTTTTGATATAAATGTAAAACAGATAATTTAGTTTAGGTGCAACATGAAAAGATATCAAAATTAAAAGATTATTTTATAAAGAAAAATGCTAGTCTAATTTGGAGTAATACTATTCATTTCTCTATTTTGAAAATGAGATGTAAAGTATCATTAAAATGATATTCTCTAAAAATAAAATTTAAAGATTAAAATAAAATAAAGCTTGGAGATGCCCTTAGGAATCGGTCTAATTAATCCAAATGCTGAACCGGATCCGAGGCTCTGAACTGGATCCAAATTTGAAGATCCGTATCCATATGTATAAGAAAGCAAGTGTGTGTGTGTGTATATAAAAGGAGAAGCAAAACCATATGGCTCTCTCTTCTGCTTCTATATCATCTCTAAATCGGAAGGTTCATAACAAAGCCCAGCTTTTGAAATTTCTCTTATCGATCATATTTCTAAGTGTCAATACCCAAGTGAAAAGTTTCAATTTTTTTTTTGTTCCTGGGTTTACGGTTTTTACTTTTTATTCCCCTCAAATGTCGATCCGTTTCTGCTCAAACCTAGTTGCTGCTTCAGTCAATTTCAAAAACTCGAAGAATTTGTACATTAATCCATCTCGGAACTGCAGATTCTCCGTCCGGAGTTGCGTGTCTGATTCTCACAATGCACACAAGGTGTTTTTCACTTTTAGTAAAGAGAGAGAAAGAGAGAGAATCATGGATATTGGATGAATATTACGAAGACGTTACTTGTTTTAATTTGTTACGCAATAGATTTCTTGTTCTATCCCTTTCTGTTTGTGTGCCTTGTTTGACTATATCCGAAGCAAGATGTTCTCTGTTTTCTTTCCACCATTGCTGCCATTGGAAGCTCTGTTCGAGAAAGAAATAAAAAAACCTCTGCTTAAATTTTTTTACTGAGAATTTGGGTTTTTGAGTTCCAATATCTATTTGATATTGAACATTGGAAAACTAGGCAAGTACTTTTCTTTGGTCTCTTTGCTCACTGCCTCACTGGGATTTCAGGTTCTTTGCAAATGTGATGGTATTCAAGAAATCATTTAAAACACTAAACTGATTTTCTTACAATATGGGATAGCTACAGTGTCTTCTGTAAGGATTATGTATTTGTAATGAAAATACTAGTTGTTAACTTATGGTGCAGCTAGTTTTGGAAGTAAAAGAACGGCTTGCGAAAGATTGCACTAGTCTCCCAATTGGCAAAAACGGAAGAGATGATGAGGAAATGATCCTCTGGTTTTTGAAAGATCGGAGATTCTCAGTTGATGAAGCAATTAAAAAGCTAACTAAAGCTATCGTATCCTCTTGTATTATTTTCTTCAATCAATCCATCGCCATAATCTTGATATCTCTATAATCTTAAAATGTTGCCAACAACATGATGATGTTTTTCATGTTAATAGAAATCATTTTTGTGCAAAACCTGTAGAATCAAATCATGGTTTCCCCGTGTTATGGTAGTATGATCTTGTTGATTCCTACGTGATCCTTACTTAAAGCTTTAGAAATGGCGTCATGAGTTCATGGTAAATGAACTATCTGAAGATTCTGTCAAACCCGCTGCTGACACAGGAAAAGCTTATGTCCATGGTTTTCTAGATGTAAAAGGTCGACCAGTAGTTATTGTAGCTCCAGCAAAGCACATCCCCGGGGCAAGTTAGAAACTAATATATATATATTAAGTTTCCCAATGGTGTTTTATAATTGCTGAGGATTTGTTTATTATCTGGCGTTTTTGCAGCTGCTTGATCCAATAGAAGATGAAAAGCTTTGTGTGTTCTTACTTGAGAAGGCTTTAAGTAAATTGCCAGCAGGGCAACACAAGATACTCGGGATATTTGATCTTGGTGGATTCAGATCTCAGAACGCAGATCTTAAGTTCTTAACTTTTCTGGTATTTATATCTTCTCGCAGGGGAATGGTTTGGTATCAAGTGATTGAAAAAAGAAGTCACGTCTTTGATTTTATTGTTGTCTTTTCCATCGTTTTTATTTTGCAGTTTGACGTATTTTACTATTACTATCCAAGCCGATTGGATGAAGTCCTTTTCGTAGATGCTCCATTCATTTTCCAGCCAATTTGGCAATTCACCAAGCCAGTCGTGAAGTCATACGCTTCTTTGGTAACTTCCATACTTAGTTTCTATACTGGAGTTTTGATGTATCTTAATTGCTCATTCCTTTCCGCAAATTTATTGTGTTCTGGGATTACTAGTCTTTTAGGACATTGGGTGGTTATTCGCGATTAAGCTCAATTCCTGTTTACTTTACGGGTTTGCTTGTGGGATCTGTTATACCAGATGGCTTTTATATAACCTTAAAATGGTTGTTGGTTTCTGTGAAGGTCAAGTTTTGCTCAGCAGAGACTGTGAGAGAGGAGTATTTCACTGAAGAAACATTACCACCAAATTTCAGGAGCTAGAGAGGTTACAAGAGATCTTTAAAACAGGAGTGTCTTCTGTTGTTGTATCTCTAAGCATGTCTATATAAAAGTGTCTAAATATTTAAACTATGGAATGAAGTGAAACCTTGATAGTAAAAGAACTCAATTGTAAAACCTCAAAAAAGTAGCAGTATACAGATACAACAGCATATGAAAAGCCTTTCTAAAATTAAGAATCAAAAAGGGTAAAACCAGAGACAACAAGAAACCACAGAGAAGTAAAAACACAGATCATAGAGAAGCCCTGAGAAGTCAGAATTTGAGGGATTCCATGTTGAAGAGCATCAAATCAGGTTAGCCCTTTTCAGAAACCTGACAGTTCGGCAGTAATAAGGCCATATAGATTCAACAAAATCCAAGTATTTCTCAATGATCCATTCTTGGAACTGTTTCAGCTTGATGCGTGTGAGCTCTTTGTAGTCAGTGCTCTTGATGGCCACCAGTGGTCGAGTAACTAGAGCTCTCATGTCGTCTCTGAGCTTGCCATGGGCAATGTAATGGTATGCTACAAGGTAATAAGATGGTAAGTTTCTTATCATGTTGATGGTTCGGTTGAAGCAGAAGGCATAAAGGGCACATAGTCCTTGGAATATTTTGATATAAAGGGCGACTATCAAGGGACCAGCCATCCACAAAGGGGCTAACTCCTTTGTAACTTCAGCTCCATAGATTGCATTAACAGTTAAGAAAGCTGGAACACTGCAAAATGGTCAAGGTAAAAGTAGAATCAATACAAATATAAGGAACTTGGAAAAGAAAAATGTTGTGATACTCTTGAATCTTATTTAGGGCAGTTTTCGATTAGTTGGCTTCCACTATTAAATTGGTGTGCATTTGAGGATAATTAACTCTATATTACCTCATCAAACTACACAAAAAGATGCTTTGATGCTTATACTTACAATAACAGCACTGGAATCTTGATAGCTGCGTCTAGACTCCAAAACCAGGACCAAACTGTATTTTTTGTACTTTGGAGGTTTTCTGTTTCTTGGATCTCTGTTTCAGTTTCTGTCATCATCGTTTCTGTAACCTGTTCTCCTCCCAGAGCCTCGTCAATCACTTGAATAGGTGATTGTGTGCGCAACATTGTTAACCATTTCTTGAATAGTTTCTGAATAGCTGGTTGCCCTGTGATTGTATCCTCTGTTTCCGAGGTATATGAAAGCGATGTGTTTTGTGCCTTCGGAGAGCCGTTCACATTATTTTCATCATCATCTGAACGGTAAGACAGTTTGACTGAGTTATTAGTAACTTTCTTCCCACCCTCACTTCCTCCTGATTCATTATTTTGAATGCCGCCTTTGAAAGACGTAACTCTGAAAGATTTCGATTTCAATCCACCATTGCAAGGGGACCTTAAACTGCAAAACAGTTCCACAGAATTTAATCATTCTGCAATCTACTGCCAAGAGAAATATAAATGAACTACTTACATATCTATATAGCATCCTATTGAACATAATCCTATTGAAGAGTTCATCAGGTCTCATGCAGTACACCAAGTTTCACTACCTAACAAAGAACTCTTTTAACTAACAATTACGTGTCAGGCCCTATAAAGAGGCACATTTTAATCCACAATATAACTAAGTATCTACCTACCTAGAGTAATGAGAGAGAGAGAGAGTTGTGAATCTCAACTACGCAGCACCCTGTTCTGTAGATATCCATATGAAGGAATTATGCAGGCACTTGTTAAGTGGGATTCTCACCTAAAACAACATTTTTGCTTCAATCGTAAGTACTTTTCTTTTCTTCCAACAAAGTGCACTGTCGGAACAGGTCTCTTAATAATCAAACCTTTCGTCCATGTTGGTGAAATCGAAGGAAACACGACATGTGAACCCTACATGAAATAACATGAAATAAGGCTTTACAAGAGTGATACAAAAGGTACACCATTTAAATTATAAAAGAGATTTTAATGTGTACATGGATTAATAATAAGACAATCATTTGTAGACATGACGATAACACAGGAAACTTTGGACTTATGAGATTGCAAAGTTGACGATACCTGCAATTTATGGGTTACCAACACCATTTTCTCCAGCTGAGCAGTGAATCATTTACGCAAAGGTCACAATCTGTCCATGATTTACATACAAACCACTCTTAGTTACTCAATAACAGCAGGACTAGGAGTCAAGGACATAAGATACCCCTTCCTTTACTCACACATGTATAATAAATAAACATAAGCCAATGTATCCATCACACTGTATAGTAAAGCTCTCTCTGACATAAACAGTACTCTTATGTAAATCATAAAAATTTCTCCTAGTTGCGGAGATAAACAAAATCAGGGCTCATAAGACATCAGTTGCAAATTAAATTCGGTGTTCCCAGATTCCAAATGCCTTCCCTAAGCCTCAATCATTCAATTCGAAGAAATTTAAACACTGTAGCACATGTCGCTACGATATGCAAACCAAGGTTCATAGGCAAACAACTAGTAACAACATGAAGTCAAATTCCACGAACTTATCCATAAAGTGAATAGAGTTTCAAGGCCATAGAAAGGATGGAAATAGATTACTATGACCTCCACAAAGATGAAATCACAAAGTTATGATCACAGAAAATTAAAATGCCATTCCATAGACAATCACAGCAAAATTACTTGACAGGAACGAAGCTCAACAAAATCCAAAACTTAGACGACCTCGTTATGCAAATTCAAATTCATAGAAATACAATCTCTTCATCCTCTCAGCTATCAATAGACCTCTAACAACCAATAATTCAACTAATATATAAAATTACGGTAAACCATAAATCTAAGCGACCACAAGAAACCGCAAAAATTCCTGGTTTCTGGTTTTCCTCAACAAATCAAATATATCGCCCAAGAAGAAGTACCTAAAGCCCAAAATAGGGGGTGAAAATTAGAATCTAGTTACGTTGAAATTGAGTGAAAAAAGAGCAAAAGAACCGACCTCATTCATGAACTCGGTGTCTTCGGGTTTGTTATTCCGTGAAAAAAAAGGAGCAGAATTTGTTAAAGAATAGGCAGGAAGAAGAAAAAGGGGCAAGAACCCAAGAGAAAGTTGGAAACTCGATTCCAAAAGCAATAAGGAAGATTGAAAATTTTTACAAGGAAATGGATAGATAGCGAGGGATTGGAAGAGATAGGAGAGAAGATTGCAGGCAAGCGGTTAATGAAAAAGGATTTTTATGCAAGCGACGTCGTTTAGGGATGTTTTGTGTTTATCCCCACACGAAGACACGTATATATTATTGTTTTTTTTTCTCAAACAAAGGAAGCAACAAATACAAATGTTCATCGTTTCATGATTTATCAAACATAATTCGATTAACAAACTTACAAATTGATTTCATTTGCTCGATTTTTTCTATTACTGGTTCACAACACAACGATCTAATGTTCCAATATTTTTATACAAAAATTTAACAAATTCCTGCGAATAGTGGTAAAGTCGAACTCCATATCTATAAAATGAACGTAAAAATGTTACAACCATTAAACCATTTGATATTTCCTTTCATTTATCCGATTTAAATCCTAATAAATAATAATAGATTTAAATTCATGTCAGAATTATGTTTTATTATCATATCTTAATAATCATTTTTTGAGCAGATAAACTTCCTTTCACGTGTTCCCGACAATTGTAATTATTATGGAAATAATAGTTTGATCAATTTCAAACAGTTTTTATCATTGCAATTGGTGTTTTTTTAATTTGTATACATACAAGATTCATGGATATCAATATTTTACTTTAACTTTCGTGTAATTTTTTTGAAAAAATTAATCATGGATTTAGGTTTTCAGTCACAAAATCTGAAACTAAATTATGCAATATCAAATGGGTATCCAAATACCCAATTTTAAATATTTTATGCCATAGAAAAAAAATATCTCAGTTTTTTGGTTATAAATTTGTAAATCCAGAATCGTATAAAAAATATGAAATCATTTTTAACACTGTTTTCTTATTAATTAACTGAATATTACATAGGATACAATAGAGATAATACATTAATGCAAAAATTTGCAAAGATCACGAAATTCAATTTGCTACACAGATTTTTTACGATTAGCTTTACTTGCTAACAAGTATGCAATTTGTTCTATTGTCTCTTCATAGTTCATACCAAAAAAATTTCTGACAATTTTCAAATATTTTTTTTTAAATACCAGAGTTGCAGTTAACTATGTATCATACTTGAGTAGCACATACGTCTTGTCCATAATACAGGATTGAAAAAGAAACCAACCCAAATCGAATTTGATTTTGGTTTTGGACTTTTGTAAGCTTTCAACCCAAAACCGAAACCTAAAGGGCAATTAGATTAGTAAACCAATATTAACCGGAAACATCAAGTGGGAGTCTCGAGGCTGCGTTGTTCAGACAAGTTGCTGGATTGTTTAATTGACCGGGCAGCTACCCAAAACATAAATCTTTGGAAGATGTCATCTGCCCGCTGACCAAAAAGATTTCCTTCTTTTTCGGAAAATAAATTCCCTTTTCTTCTATTATTTCCTATTAATGTTTATTTCCATTTCCACCGACGATGATATCTTCCTCCATTGACCTAATTTTCAAGCCTTCTATATAAACCAAGCCTCCTTTTACATTCATTCTTACATACTTTAGAAGCCTCCTTTGTGTCTCCAACCTTTTCCTCAAACTTTTTTCTTTCTTTTTCGATTTAGTTTTAGGTCTATATACTTCCTTCTACATTGGTGATGTTTTAATGTATATATAGGATAATGCTCATCACATAGTTGTTCTTGTTGGAGAACAGATCTGAATCTTGAACTGATAAAAGTCATAGCTTTTGTGTTGGTTTAAACAGCTCTCATCGTATTTGAAGTTCTATTACTTTGGTCGATCCATACTTCCTAAGGTTTCATTCCAATTCTTAGTTATAGTTTTTTTTTTTTAAATCAAAACTGAAGTATCTTTTAAGTTCTTCATAGTATGTACAGTACTGAATATTTGAATCCACGAAAAAGAATATTTTTTTAATATTATGATGTGCAAAAATCTTCCATCCGCATGCCATGTCGTTTTCGTAGGCAGAGTGGCCATCTTTTGCATATATTGATTTTTAAAGTGCCTTTTATGTGTTGACCCTACGGTGTGTATAAGATCGATATTCAATATCTATTCATTTATATTGAAATCGGTTTTTTACCTTTGGCATACATTATTTTCTCGATATTTAAACAAATTTTTATACTTTTTTCTCTATTATCTTATTTGCAGTAGGGATATAATTAAACAGTAATTATATATTTGTAGTGCTGATGCACTTCGTTTGTTTTGAAACAGTACTTAATTAATACTAAATATAATCTTATTAATAAATCAATCTATTCTACTTTTATACATACAGTTTGTGTTTCATGCTACTAAGAAAAATTAAGTTGAAAAGACTGAGATTTATGTACTAGTGGATTAAGGAGTGAACTGTGTTGGGGTTCAAGTGTAGGTAACCAAACCCTGAAATTAAAGCATTTTGGACATTACATTATGGACTCTTTTTCGTATAAAGTGACATTACCCCAAATTAAGATATATTATTACTAATTTTATGAAGAAACCTCAATTACTATAAATAGAAACTGTAAATAAATCTTTCAAGATTTGAAGTTGTTTTACAGCTTAAGATCTTGAAACAGAGCGCTGTTACTGTCTTCTCTGTGAAACAGAAAGCTATACAATACTTCAAGAGTAGTTTTGAGAAGTTGATGATAACCACACGAGGAAGCTTGATATAGACCATACTGAAATCACACCTAAAACCTGTATAACATTCAAAAGCGTACCCAGCGATTTCTTGATTGCCAGATTATTAACGGTTGCCTCTGCTCCTTTGACTGTAAATGACAATGCTGTTACTAATTGTGCGGCTCTGTTTAGCTGATGAAGTCTGTAGACCTACAAACCAAAAATATTCCTTCAAAAATGTAAAAGTGAAAATTTGTGGAGAGGTGGCTGTTGATGGCAAAGAGTGAATACATACCTGAAAGATGATGGGAATGACAGGAGATGATGGGGAATTTCGGAATCTAGCATATTGTTCGAATGCAAATTGAACAACGATACCTACAAGGTATGGTGCAAGAGTAGCTGATGCTGCAGGTCCAGTCCATGGCCAGACTAATCCCATTGTCACCATTGGAATCATAAGACTAAGCACTAATGTTGCCACAGAGGAGATTCTTTGTCCTAACTGAGAAGGATTAGTCCCGTTAAGAACTTTTCTGGATGAATTTCCCGAACGGTCTATTATGAAAAGAAAGGCGGCGACTCCACCGTAGAAGAGAGCCTCAGTGAAGAACAATATGAGGAAGTCTGCAAACAGAAGACGAAAGAATCAATGAGCTTGTCTCTGCAATTTTGTGAAGAGAAGGTGGGAAGTAAATCGAAAATGGGAGAAGCAAGAAGACCAGTGAGCAAAGAGTCTTCAAAAACCGCAGAGACAATTCTTCGTAAGTAAACTGGAGGTAAAATGAAAGAGGAAACTAAGACAGCAGGACCAATGAGCCAGAGGAAACGTCCCCATGTATTTTGCGGTTCAGGAGGGGAAATGATATCCTCTGTTTTACTTCGAGGATTGTAAAATGATACGAACCCTGATTTTCCTTCATTTCCATTGCATTGAATGGAGGAGCCAACTGTTTCCGGATCGCCAGGTGTTTGGACAGTGCATTCAAATTGTTTTTCTGAACTAGCATGAGGCAAATAAGCTCTCTTTCCAGAGACTTGTCTTGGTTTATGGTCTCTGAAGGAAATGTGAAGCGAATTAACTGTTTCATAATATAATGGAAGAAACAATCAGAACATTTTACTCGCAAGTCTGCGAAAGAAAAACATTTAACTGTCAAGAAAGGAATTTACTTTTAGCAGTTTTAAAGGGCTGAGAATGGTAACAATGGAGATGTGCAGGCTGCTGCCTTGATGAACGAAACTGGAGTTTGGAAAATGTTAATGTCAGTAAAATGTTAATATCCATAAACATGGCCTTCAAAAGACCGAGAACCAGCAGATAGTAGTACCCCCACATCAATAACAACACATGAAACAGACTCTTGATTCATTGCATAAGAACTTAATAGTTAATTGTCATATAGATCAAATAAGTTCTGGTTTTCTCTCAGCATGATGTAGAGAATAGAGGCTGTAATGACCCATTAACTTTTGATTTAGAAATTGCAAAAATTGTCTCTTTAACTCCACTTCAAACTCATTAATATCCTCAATGTCTCAACTATATCAAATGAACCTATAACAAAATCGGTTCAAAATCTCAAACCAGATTATCTTAACGAACGGAACAAGAAATCAGTATAAAAAAGTGGGAGCAGAGAAGAAAAAAAATCTAAAGGCTGAGCAGAAATTAAGAAAGATTGATTATACAAATGTAACCTGAGAGGAACTCCAAGGTGAGAAAAAGGATGGAACCAAAGAAGAAGCCGAGGAGGACACAAGTTTAGAAGCCATGACTAGTGAAGGAAGAGAAACATACAGTTGATGCTGGACACGCGTTTTATAAACCCTAGCGTAGCAACACGGGTTTTTTTATTGAATTAACGCATAAACGGGCAATTACCGATGATACAATACACGAGAATTATTCAGGTATCGCAAAAGAAGAATCCTTTTCCCTTGGAGATACTAATACTTGAAAAGGAGAAGAAATTTGAAGACTTTGAGAGAAATTGAGGAGAAAGACTTATTTTGTGGGGGTGTGTGGTGAGAGTAATGGCTGCTTAGCTTAGGGGTTGTTGTTGGTTAACAAAGAACCTACACGGACCTGTCTAGGTTTCGTGACGCTACGAGTATCCCATCTCCTCTGTGTCACCGGTCAAATCAATTTCTTCATCTTCTTCAAACACGAACCCGGTCAGATATCCGGTCAGGATTTGTGGTTGCTAACGCAACCTTTTTTTGTATCTCGTACAAAACCGGATCACTCAGCTTAAAGTGATTACCCACAAACCGGTCACTTCGTACTAATTCCCCACAAACCGGTCACTTCGTAGTAATTCCCCACAAACCGGTCCGTTCGTCGTTTAAATGAATCCATTTTGGGTGGTTAGTGGCTAATCACTTCACCACCGCGATCAGTCTTTATCAAACCGTTCTTCTTCCTTTCGTCGTCGTCGATTATCAATTCTCCATCGCTTTTATTTGAGGTGATTAAAAACCCAATTACTCCTTTGAACAATACATCGGTCTCTCTAGGTGGAGGAGTATGGACAGGAGAATCATGGAAATCTTCCGTCTTTTTTCATCTCGGTCTATTATCTGGATCCTTTGTGATCTGTAGAGATGTTATCCTCTCTGAAGCTTTTTATTTATTGAAAGCTTGAGTCTTTACCGTCTGGGTTAAGCCGTGTTTCAGGACACATTACTTCGATTTGACGCACAGCTGCCGTTGGATAATCGTGGGTCTGTTTTGCAAAGAAGATGAGGTCATACTGGGTTTCCGTTTGACGGATATTGATGTAGAAGATACACTATTGCATAAACTCTCAACTTTGGGAGCCTCTCTGGGAAGCTAGAGTTTTTTTGTCAATCATCATGAGATGACTAAATGTCTACTGGCTTTTACTAAGGGAAACTTCAACTATTGTTACATATGTTGAAACTCTTAAGACATTTGGGATGTTGTTATACTGAAAATTTTGCTTCTAAAGTTGACTATGTATATTAAGGACTATGTGCTGGTATAAAAAACCCAACATTGAAGCTCTTATAAAAAATTTTGTAATTAGAGTTTAAACAGTCTAGGCAACAAGAAAAAGAATTCAAGAATTTGACTGCAACACTATCAAATGGTTCTGTAAACAACTTGAATCCAACATTCTAGGCAACAGAGGAAAACGAAATTAAGGAACTTGCCCCTTCAGTATCAAAGCTCAACTGAATTTCCTGACTCTAAAGGTGAGCACAGATGAGTATAATTCAAAAACTATGTTCTCAAGTTAAGGGTTTGTCACATCACGTGGTCAAGTCAGTTTCTGGCATCCATACTCGAAGAAGCCGGTCATAGAACGAGCAAGTTGCCACAATGCTTCGCTTCTGATCTTTCCCTCTGTACCAATCTGCACCATAGGCAAGAGATTCATGCTCATTATAAGTCTCCATCACTTCAACTTTCCCATCACTAACTTTCACAACAGCAAAACCGTTATGCATGCAAGCTGCTAAAACAACACCGCTCAGACAAGAATGGTGCTTGATTCTCCACACTCCTCCACCTAGAGACATTGATATTTCATTCACAGGTCTCGAAGCAGACCTTGTGTCCCAAACTCTTAGGGTTTCATCATAACTTCCGGTGAATATAGAGTAAGGATCACTTGGGTTTGGGGAAATACAGCAAACACCCATTGTATGAACTCTAGAGTTTTGAAAAACCTGATTGTTGGCCGGATTATCTCTGATATCCCAACAACTAAACTTACAATCATCGGATCCAGTATAGACCAAATTAGGATTGCCGAGATCGAATGAGGCCGTCCAAAGCTCAAACTCGTGCCCTTTCCATTCTTGGACTGTTTCTAGGTTAGAATCAGTGAATGAAACAACTGAAGCAGAGCCATCAGATAGACCCACTACGATTGATGTTGATGATGGATTCCAATCCAGACAAAGACACATTGATGAGCTGATCTTTTCACCAGAGACTTCTCTCATAGAGTAGCCTGTTTGATGAGCTGAAGTATTAAACTTTACTCAGATTACCAATATCTTAAGAACAAACCAACAAATTCTTCCATAACAGATATCCGAATTACAATGCCCTAAAAGTTACAATTTTGTTTCACTTAGCGACGGAGTTATTTGATTCAGAAGGGCTCTAAGCAAAGATCAAAACTCTTACCTTTTTGTCCAGTTTCATCTATCTTGTAAACTCTCAAGCATCCATCAGCATCAGCCTGAGCAAGAGCCACGCTTCCGCCTCCATCGTCACCGCGGCTCCACCGGATATCGAAAACTCCGGCAGTGTCGATTTTTTGGTGAAGATTCAGACCAACATCTTTCTTAACGTCACCGACGTCAAAGAGATACAGAGACCCGGATCGAGAGGGACGATCTCCTTCTTGGAGTGTGTAAGTAGAAGCTGCAAGCAAGTTTGCGTAAGGCTCGTGAGGACAGAATTCCACTGCGTCGGCGTTTCCTTCGAGATAACAATGTGCTGCGTCCATGGTGACTCACTGATGTGGCCAATTTTCCCGACGGCTAACGAAAAGAGAAGACTATGGAAGAAAACGAACTATGGAAAAAAAACGAAACGACTCCGTATCTAGAGCCAAATAGTAAACTGGTCTAATCCTACCGGGTAAAACAAACTCATCCGGTTCAGGAAACTTTAACCAGTTAAGCCAACTTTAACTGGTTAAGATTAGTAACCGATGGTTAACCAATCTGTTCTGGTCGTCTTCTACCTTTGAGAACTTTGGAGTGAAGGAGAAAACGATTGCGGCGGAGGGAGATCGAAAGTTCATCTTTCTCGTGTATTGTAACGACTCAAGATTAATTGATCTATGGAAGCGGTAGAAAAACCTGATGAAACCTTCCCAGACGTGAGAAGTTCTGTCTCTCTCTACGATTTCAAAAGCTACATACCGACTAGGTTTTTATTGTTCAAAGGCATCGAATGGATCATTAGACTTCGGAACACCTAACTAAAACTGATTTTGCGTAAAAATTCCCTCTGATGAGATCCTAAGGAAAGGCTCTGACGGTTCATTGTTTTTTATTGTGTTCTTTATGTTTGTAAATTATGAGTCCAGATCAAAATGAGGGTTTTGAATGGTTCATGGTTTACCTGAGGTTTGATTTATGTTATTATATGAAACAGAAGTCTTCAAGATTAGCTGGAAATCCCAACTGGGGAACAGCAACTGTTGTTGGGGTATTTGCAGGATTGCTCTATGGAGGGAGCAAAGAGGCTTCTGCTTCAGTGGTATGTTCGTATTAAATTACAGATAATTTCCTTAGTCTCAGGAAGATAGGCTTAGATTATTTTCTGAGATTCCGTAAGATGCCTTCTCCGACGTATCCTCGTTGCGATTTATGTTCCTGTTCAACTATCTCTTTGTGTACGCTAGTAACTTAGTGATTTCTGGTACTAAACTAAACTCATAAGATATCAAAGTTTACGAATTTGGCTGAGTCTATCTTCTATGCTAAAATCAATAGCCATGGTTTTAAACAGAGCAAGGATGCAGAAGTGATGTTGAAGATGGGTAGTACACAAGATAAGCGTGAACAACACAGATTGATGCGAGATGCAATGGAGAAAAGATTCATCCGAGTAACTCGTGGCTCCCTCATTGGAGGGATGCGCCTTGGAATGTTCACCGCCTCGTTCTTCAGTCTGCAAAACTTTTTAGCTGAGACGCGAGGAGTCCATGATGTTTACAATGTCGTAGGCGCTGGTTCAGCAACTGCTGCAGTATTTGGCCTAATCAGTACGGATACATCTCACACTCTTTGTATCCTCTTTTAAACCTATTGCTTTGATTCAAGATGTGTCCTAACATATCATTACCTTTAATCAAAATGTGACAGTGCCAGGGTCTCTGTCATGGCGTGCGAGGAATGTAGTGCTCGGTTCGGTTCTTGGAGCCACAGTCTGCTTCCCTCTTGGTAACTTTGGATCTTGCATTATCATTTCTCAAAAGTCGTTACCATATAAGAGGAGAGACTTAGAGACTAAAGGAGTGTTGAAATTGGCTAAAAACTAAGTGAACCCCGCATTGGTTTTGACAGGTTGGTTACAACTGAAGCTCATGGAGAAAGCAAACGAAGGCAACAACGACACAATCCATCATGGGGAGGTCACGAGTGGTGTTGGTGAAGCCATTGAGAGACTAGAACAACAGTTGAGAAAATAAGAAAGGGAACAACACAGACAGTTTTGTATGCTAAATTCGTTGTCTAAAACCGATGAGAATAAGATAACGAACAGAAACATTATCTTCTTCTGTGATTGCGTACATTTTCTGAGTTTACAATATCAATAAGCTGATGGATTTTCTCCTCTTTCAACATTTTTCCATCACCATGATTCAATACTCTTTGCTTCATCACTGTAACTACCAGAAGAAGAAAGCTTTCTACTCCAATACTCTACACTTTCACCACTAACCTGTGCTGAGTCATCATCTTCATCAAAATGATATTCCACACCTGAATCTTCTAAATCAAACAAATTCTCAAACCCATCTTCATATTCATCATCCAGATCACTCTTATATTCATCAATGGCTTCATCTCTGTTATCATCCATGCTTTTATAATTGGCGCCTTTTCTTCTCCGTTCCCGTCTAATTCTCTTTCCTTCTTGAACAAGATCTATCAGATGTTCTCTTATCACCAATGTTTCATCTTTCTCGAGGAGATCACCATTGTCATTGTATGCTTCGACAAGAAACACAGAGTCTCTCATGCCTTTTAGACTCACATAGAATAGCTCTGGATGTCTCACAATCAATGCTCTTAACTTGTTTGGTAGAGCAAACTCCTTCCTGAAATGTGTCAAATGGTCAATCAAAGTCCTTTTCTCGACCGTTAGACCCAACACTTCTCGTACAACTGCACAAGCTCGCTTCTCCGCCTCAATCGATTCTTTTGCCAGACATTCAGATGATGTATTGTAAGGACACACATCAGGTGATTCTCTGAATTTAATCAAGAAATCTTGGTGCCGCCTCTTCAGATTTAAACCTTTTCGAAGATTCAAACGCTTGAACTTCAAAGGACGATCAACAATCAATCCCCTATCAACTTCAGGAGATGGCATTGGATTTGCCAATTCAGGATCCCACGTGACAAGCTCGAGTGCTCTTCCAAAGGAAGTATCCACAGTCTTGAACTTTTCGGGATAGTCATTGCAGAGCCGGGACCTGAAATTAGGAGGGAATCCAAAATCTGGGCCGATGTGAACCAGTTTAGACAAAAGCAACCTGCGGTGAGATGACAACATTAGCAGCTTCTGGAGCTTAGTAGCCAATTTATCAGATATTTCAGACTTAAGATTCAATTCTTGCATCGCAAGGGCTGTTGCAGCGGATGTCATACGGACACAGAGTTGCGATAACGGCTTGGTGGCATTCATAGGCAAATGTGGTGTAGGTGTTGTAAACAGTTCAAAAATAGTGGGATACCGACGGATCATGGAGAGAATTGTTCGAGGATTTTCGATGGAGAGGTAAGATCGGCACTTGTAGAGGATTTGAATTGGTATGTAATGCTTTGGTTTAGAGAGAAGTAAGGTTTTCAACTTCTGCACAAACCGAACTCTGTTCTGCTTCACTACATGTCTGTCTAAAGATGGACTCCGGACAATCTTGTGAGCTGAACAAGAGATGTCTAAAGACAGAGTTCCGAATTTCTTCGAAGTGGTATTAATATTTAGATTACATCTGCGAATCTCCAGAGGAATTGAAGGGAGAAGGAAGGTGGAGAAAAGAAAGAGCTTGTCTGGAGAGGAAGGAAACAGTTGAGTAAGTGCCATCATCCGCCAAATCTCTCAGAAAGTCATTTTATTGATCCTAACAAAATAAAAAAAAGGGATAATTTTAAGACAGGATTATCTTAAAAGATAGAAACAAGCAGCTCTCCTAGGCATTTATACAAACACGTTGTGCGCAACTACAAACAGATGCGACAACTAAAGGGCTGGACTTTCCATGGCATAAGCGACTGAACAAGCAGACATGCTGAGAAAGGAGTGGCGACAGATTTGTGGGTAATAACTTTTACTTGTGAGAGAAACAGTAAAGATGGACCTTACGAAGACGAGAGTTAAGGCAGGGAGCAGTTGATATCTTTTCTCAAAGCAAAAAGCCGAACTGTATATATGACCTGTCTTTCGCTTCAAAAGAATCTGGATTCTGGCATCTGAACAAAAGAGGTCCTCGTATTTACTTTTTTGGTTGAAAAATGACCCGTACATATAAGAATTGCGAAAAGAAACGTTTAAAAGTACATATAAGAGTGTCAAGTGGAACGAAGTACAACGTTTAAAAGTAAATGGAATAAAAATTCTTCAAAGTATTTGAAGAAATTTTGGAATATGAAATTTTCAATTTCATGGATACAACTGAGACAACAGAACAGAATTGAGGCTACAAACGATTTTTCTAGTGTCATTTAGTTGCGCGGTTTCTGAGAATCTCAACCCCTAAGAAATCGATATGACTATGAATAAGCGGAACATTTGGCTTCCATAGCTTCACCCGAACAGCTGTTACCCGATGGAATGATTCCAGAGTTTTGGAAGCTATGAGTTCTGCTACTGACTCCAGAAGGTTTCTTGATGACCCTTCTACAACTTCCTTCGCCAAGCTGAAAATCTCGTTTCAGTACACAACAAATCATAATACAGTTTTAAACACAGCCTCAAAGACACTGCATATCGATTACGACCTTCCCAAACCTTCCATTTTTAGGAGCATATCATATCCATGTTACAACCTTCACAAACCTTTTTTATATTTCCAAAATCTCTAGGAAATTCTGTGATATTGCCCAAAAAAACTAACTTGTAAATGTCGACATAGCTGATTGAATCTGCTAAGTTGTCTGATTGACCGGCCTTTTTGAGACACATCCATGCATCAATGTCAAGCATAAACATTTGGCCCAACGTCTTCTCTTCAGGAATTGCTCCATGGTAACCGTAAAATTTGAGCCCTCTAAGTATCAGTTTATCCCCCATCATTGCCATGTCGTTCTCCATATGCTTCTGTTCAAACAAATGCTCTCTATCACATACAAGCTTAATGGCTTTCACATGTAATGTATTTTCATCCACAGCTTCCAAAAGAAAGAATTTTGTGATACTTTACAAACATAAGACTGCCAAAAAGTAAAAAACTTTAAATAAAGCTCGCTCGTTCTCGCAAGAATACAACTAGAAAGAAAGTGATTTGAAAACAAGTATCTGTTCATCATTAAATTTTATCTTTTCATAAACACTAATATTGACAGAGAGGAGATTACTTAATGTAATAAACTGCAAGCAATCAAGACCACAAATAATTTAGATCAATATCTCTCCAATAGAGCTGAAATGAATTAGAGGAAGAAAGCTTACGAGATTGCAAGAGAGCGAGAGAGAGAAAACGGCGCACAGCGAGGAAGAAGAAGAAACTACGCTTAATCTTTCGTAGACCACATTTCTAGTGTTTAGGGGTTTGGGCCATTTTGAAGCCCAAAAAATCAAATTAAAAATATCTTCTCCTTGCGTATTAATACAAAATCATTTTAACCGAACACATAAGTATAAGAGATTTCTTTTTTCAATTCGTTTCTAGATTTTCGATGTTCCAGTGATATTGTATGCGAATTCAATCAACACTTCCCTTTTACTAGTTTTATTCTCATTCCAAAAAAAATATAGATAAATTATGAAATGAGCAAAGAATTAATAATATTTATAAGCATGAGTTTGGTTGGTCCACAATTTTCTTCTTCTTTATGTAATCTTTCAAAAATCCATCTTTCTACTTAAAAAGTTTCCATTCAAACGTGGTTGCTTGCGTTGCAAACTACTACCGAGGACTCTGGTAAGACTCAGGAAACCATCTCTGAAGTAGCCGATGTTTTAGCTTCACCAACAAGGCAAATGCTCCATAACATGGCAAATGCATCACTGCTACTGAGAAATACCTATAAAAGAATTTATGCATCCATTTTTTTAATGTAACCAACTAAACAAAATGTGAAACTTGAAGAAGAAAAAAAACATTTATGATAAAGCTTTTAAGTTATACCATAGTGGAGCATAATGTGATGATAAGTCCAGGAATGGGTAAGGCCACCTATATAGTAATTACACAGTAAGGAATGGTTACTAAGAAAATTAAAAGGAGTGATATATTACGTTAAGAATGTTAATTAGTAGAATTTGAATGAAATATTTGTTACCATATATGGACTAAAGAGTGGAGTGTCCATTGGAATATAACATAAGCTATAGTCCAGAAGAAGAAGTAAGCAATTCTGAAGCATGGAAAGCTCTGTAATAATGAAAAAAATTCAAAAATCAAATAAGAATCAATTAAAGAGTATACATCATTTGTTGGAATCTAAGATTTACCAGAGAATTCAAAGCAGCATCACCAAGCAGGAATATCGCATTAAGAGAATGCATGTTGATCACAAGCTGCAATATGAGTAGATCAGAAAATGTTTTTATATAATGAAATCAAAAAATTTCATATGGGTTATTAAAGTACTTACGACATTTAGGCTATAATCATGGATCTCAAGGAAAGGAACAATGATGAACCAGAAAACACAGTCAGTGAGCAAAACTGCACCTGCATTCATCTGCTTTAACGCAATATCAAATCAAGAACTCATAAAAATTCGATATTTTATTGTAGATTTTGATATTTGTTACCTGGAAGATTATCTGGAAAACATATCCCCAGAAACCAGCTGGATTACTAGAGTATTGAGTTTGTTGAAGAGTATGAACAGAGCCTTTGGATCTTGCTGTCTCTGAGTCTATGGTTATGGCTTCAATGCTATCTACTCTATCGCCAGCTGCTCTTTTGTTGTGTTGGTAACATCCGTGCAGCGAAAGAAGCGAGCCTAGCTGTTAAAAAATATCTAAAAGTATAAGAAACATGAGGGAAGCTCACAAACGAGTTAATAAGCAAGTAATCAGGTTTTGAGACAGAACATTACTCCGAAGTAGAGAGTGATCAAAGCAAAAGTCCACCTGCAAATCAAAACAAAAGAGACCAGAAAAAAAAACACACCTTTAGAGACCGAAGCAAAACAAAGAATGGTTTTGTATTTATTATCTAAAGATTGGATTCAAAATCAGTTAAAAAAAACCCAACAGAAATCATAATCAAGAAGCTCACATTATTGCTTCTATGTTTGTCAATCTGCAAAATCGTTAGTCACCCGCAAAAACAATACAAGTAAAATATCGATTTTTTTCAAAACTGACAAGAAATCGAAATCCAGAAAGCCACATTATAACACTTACCGAGAGAGAGAGAGAGAGAGAGAGAGAGAGAGAGAGAGAGAGAGAGAGAGAGAGAGAGAGAGAGAGAGAGAGAGAGAGAGAGAGAGAGAGAGAGAGAGAGAGAGAGCTTACTGTGTGTAGTAGTAGAAAATGGTAGGTCCATCAACAAGGCCAATAACGATCAGCATAATGAGAAGAACGAAGAAGGCAACAACTCGAAAAGCAAGAAGCCAAGCTGGGTGAATATTACGGAGACAAGGCCTCCAAGTCTCATCTTCATATACATTTCCCGACCACTCTTTCTCTCCTTCGTCGCAGCCGCCTCCGCTTCTTTTCCGGCGAAAGCCTTCGTATTTGAATATAAGAAAAGCAGTGATCACCATCGCTATAGCCATCCATATGCAGCAGATCATAACCCTCCAATTAAACCAGTAGCTTGATTCTGTTGTGTTCGCTGTTGTTGATGGATGCCAAGCATCTTTTAACTCTGTATATGAAGATGGTGATAATAATGATGATGAAGAAGCCATTTTGATAAAGTTTCAATCTTTCAGACAGAAGAGATAAATTTTTTGGTTTCAATGTTAAAGAAAAAAACAGAGTAAAGACAGCGTGGATTAATTACGATTCAGTTAGATATGTGTAGAATAAATAGAAAGAAATAAGATTTAGTGAATTTGAAATCTTGAGTCATGAGGTGATTAAAGATATTTGATGAAGCAAAGGGAGAGATTCGAAGCTTTAAAACCATGTGTTCTTGCACAGTTGCAGATAAAGTAGAAGAAACCATATATCTGATCAGATTTTAAAGAAATAAAGAAAAAGGGGAAAGAAAGTGAATAAAGAAGAAGAAGAGGGAGCTGAATTCGAAGCCAAGAAAAGAAATGATCCTTGCAACAACACAAAATGCAAAAAGCCTGTGAATGTGTAAGCGGACACGATTCTTTGCTTCTTTGCTTTAGGAAAGACAAGTATTTTCTACGGAGAGATAGAGAGAGTTAAAAAGTTAAATTCTCAAATTTATCAACCATTAAAAAACACAATGTACCAAAATTTTCACTATTGACAATTTTTACAAGAAAACATTGATATTTCCAAATGTAAATATATATAGAAAGATAATGGATTCGAGGCAATCGGCTGAGGATTTATGTCTCGAAAGGAAGATATTTTTTTTTAATTTTCTTTTTGGCATATTCTGAAATTGATGTATATATATATATATACACGTATACGTGGAGAAATAATAGAATATGAAAAAATGATCGAAGGATAGGGAATCTATAAAGATATGAATAAAATATATATACGTGGAGTCCGAGTCTCAACCTTTTGTAAATACCGAAAAAGAGTATAAAAAGTTAAGAACTCTCAAACAAGACATTGGGACGTATGCATTGTTTGTGTCCTTTTTTCTTTCATTGTACAATTCGTATATGTATACACATATAAACTTGGAGATTCCATAGTGAGAGAAGTCGGAGAAATCATAAATGGTTTCTGCTATGTTATATGGTTCCACCACTTAAAAAGGGAACAAATCTGTTTAATATTTTATTTAAGTAAAAAAAGGAAGAAGAAATCATTATGCACAAAAGATATATTTGGGAGCAAATACGAACCGTTGGATTTTGACGATTTTGATGTATCGGTAGAAATTAACGAAGGAAACAGCTTTTTATTGTGGCTATTTTTTAGTTAAAAATAAAGTGTAATGATAGGTTGCTTTTGGTCAAAGGCAGAGACTGTAGGAGAGAGTGGGACCCATCAAACCCAAACTGAAGACTTTAATGAGGTTTCAGAGATACATGCAAATACTACAGTGTGGGACCCTCTTAATTCTCATTCTTTGTGAATGCGATAATAAATGCATTTAAGAAATGTGTACATTTTAACTTCTATATGTTTTAAAACAAATGGTTTTTGAGTTTGAAACATAATCAACATGTTGAAAAGTGAATCAAATTACTATTTGAATTTGGCAATAACCAAACATATACACATTTCAGTATCTAGTTTAGTAATACAGTAGTAATGTTTATAGAACAAGCTAGGCAACAAAATTCCTCATTGGTTTAACATGACACCAAATATCTCATTGTGGAAATCATGAACATGAATGGTGACTATAAAAATTGAGATATTTACGGTTTGTGTTTAATGGAATGCTCCATGTATCGACAAACCTACGTTGTCTTTCCTAAGTGTGGTTATAAAAATAGATTGGTTTCGAATTTGTTCATACCTAGAACTTCTAAATATCTAAAAAATAATCATTAAATTCAATTCTATGTAATTCAGTGGAAAATCAAAACAGTTTTCGTCATAAAAACTTAAAACTATCAATGATTCTCAGTGAAGATGTCTAATTTGTTTGAGATATTGTTTTGGAAATAAGTTAATAACTATTTCTATTGGGGTTTACTTGTTTAGATTTTCTTGTTGATGATAATGCATGGCTTGTTGAATACGATAGAATATTCATAAAAAAAACAAGTACGATTATATTAAGAAAAAGCTGTCTATTTTTAATGAGCCATCATAAGCCATGTTTATTTATTGGTAAATAAATAAACAACAACAAAAAAAACAAATCTTTGAATTAAATAAATAAACGAAAGTATACGATAGTAAGTAGTGGACCAACCTAGGGAAATGCTTATTGGTAATTCCAAAAGATTTTGTTGCTTAATGTTGTAAGACTTTGTTCTCTTTTTTTATTTTTAAAGACTTTTGTGTCTTGTCATACAACAGCCAATGCAATTTACGCATATATTTTCCATTGAAAAATTTAATACTATGTGATAAAATAATGAATAATACCTTCAGGTCCTTCACGAAATATGTGAAATCATTCATGCAAGCATCGAGTCGATTAATAAAATTCATAAAATGTTTTGCACCTATTTTAGAAATAGCGGCTTTCATGGCTTTCTTAAAAGCAATCTTTCTCAACTAAATCAATTTGATTTGCAGAGAAAGATTAAAAAGATATATTTTTTTTTGTAAGGATTGTGAGTTGTGAGGGAACAATTTATGTCGGCAGTTTTTTCCTTAATTTTTTTGGAATTTTCAGACATTTGTAATAGAAGAAACGATGTCAAATTCCTAATGTAATTAGAACTTGAAAATATCTAATAAACAAAAAAAATATGTAAAAGAGAAATTTCCTATGATTTAACTTGCAACAAAAAAATATTTGTATATATATATATTTGTATAAATCTTTTAAATTCATACACAAAAATCATATAAATATTTGTCAACTGTATTTAATAGTTGATAGAATTTGTTATTTTTGCTTGGAACAAATATTCTACTATATGGTTTTACTATTTGAATTATATGTAACAGTATTTTTTAATTTAAAATACCTATTAAATAAATTATTGTGTCATTATTTACTATAGAAATTATGAATACAGAGGATTCATGTGTGAGAGAAAGGGAGACAGCTGTCACAAACAGAACCAAAAGAGCGTGGGAGAGAAGACAGTGACACGTCTTGGCCGCTAAGTAAGCGCGTTTGCAACTAAACTGCTGTTATCTTCACGTTACTACTACATTCCATTTTCAATTAGACAACACATAATAGTGCTATCAACTTTTTTCATCTTTATTTTGTCTCTATTACTTCATGAACAAACTCACTAAGGTTTCTTTCACAATTTGTACTCTTTAACTGCCCACCACAGCTTATGAAAACACGTTTAAACTACATAACTGTAAGCATATTGTTTTTTATCCCACCCTATATATATTTCCTATGAAAATACAGAGAAGTTTCTTGTTTTTATCAATCTCAATATATAAGATGTATTGAATAAATAACATCTTGAAGATTGATAAAAATGCAATTCTTTAGTTTCATGAGAAAATGTTATCTAATTTTACAGAAAGAATAAGGGAGTTAGATTTGGTACCTTTCATGGAATTTGCAATTTTCTTGCAAAGTAGAAAGAAGAAATGATCGTGCAAAGGAAAAAAAGTTGGAACAGATTAACCAGAAAGATGATGTTTATATAAGAAGTAAAAAAATACTGCAATGTGTACGAAAAATCAAATATATATAAGTGAGAAAATAAGAAAGGGTGGAAAGCATGAGGAGCTTGAAAGGCAATGAGAGGAGCCTTGCCAAATTGGGGTTTACAAAAGCAGTTAGTTAGCTTAGCTTACATGTTTCAAGTACTTTTGTTCCCCAAAGCAAGAATCATGTGTCCTGTTTCATTTCATCTTCTTAACAGATTATAACAAAAATAAGTGTTTTTATATGTTTATATTTGGTATATATGTATTTTATCGAGACGCCGCATGCAATATTATTTTTAAAATATTGAATTTTAAATTTAGTTAAATTTTTATTAAGAGATCATATATCTTAATATTACTTATAATTTGTAATAATAGAATTCGTAATATTTTTAAAATGTTAATTTAAATTTATGTATTTACGTGACATTTGTATTTTTTATTAAAACACAACTTCATTTTCTCAAAAATTGTAAATGTTAAATCTGTCTACAAATTATTTTTACATAACACAAAGTGATAAGTGTTTGCATGGTTAATTTTTATTTAGCTATGGGGACATATTGTTGGGCTTGAAGCTTCACGGAGCTGAAGAGTTGGCCCAGCTATGGGCCTTTATAGGCCCAATATAAGTCATTTTCTTTAGTATTCGTTTAGCCTAGGGTTTTACATCTGTTGGGAACGTCACCGTTTTAAGCACTGATTCATTGATTTCGTTCTCCGACGCATTGACACAAACAGAACGAGATTTCGACGAGCTTCTTCTTCTTTCTCACGAAGAAAATTACATCTCCAGAAGACCATAACGTAGCTCTTCTGCTCTCGATTGCAGAAGGTAATTTCATTTTATTTTCAGCTATTCTTTGCTCTTATTCGACCGTACGACCATCGTCTCTGCTGACGAGAGAAAATTGCGATATCATCTGAGATTCAGTGGAATTAAGATGTCGGTAGGCACAACATGTAGCTCTCTCTCTCTCGAAGTATTTACTTAAAAAAGCTCTACCTTGTCTCTCTGTTAATGGGGTTCGAAGTGTTTCACTTAAGCATTGATTCATAGTGTGCTAAGTACTGTAAACGTTACAATACCGTCGTTGAATTTGCGAAGTAACGAAAGTTGCTATGTAATATCGTTCTCATTATAATTGTCAGTAGATTGATAATTAGTGAGATAATCTTCTTCTGTTGATGTTCATATTGATTTTGGGAACAATAATTCTGGTCCAATGAATTTTCAGGAACAGAATTCGAAGTCTCTGAATCGAAATAGGCGTTCTTTTCCCATTTTGGCAAATGATTTCGTTCGGTTGGGAAACAAATCAAGTAGAAGACTAGTTTCTATTCAACCTCAAAGATGAAAATGTCTGTCTTTTTATATATTTCATGATCCATCTTCCATTCTGTGTTTTTTTCTCTGCTCGATTCCTTTTCTGTCATGTAATCAAAATCTGAAATGGGTATTGCAGAGTAAAGGAAAACGCAGGTGCCCTTACCAATTTCGAGATGCTTGACTTCCTTAACTCAAGAGGTGCATCAAGGGATACTACAAGAGTTATAGCTCCAATCGCTAGATCAGAATACATGGTCTTGCCTCGAAATTTCTTTCTTGTTTTTTGGTTGTGACTTTAGCCTAAAAAAGGGATTTAGTGAAGTTAAATGCTTTTGCTAATTCAAATGATATTTCAGGTCTATGATTATTTGGTGGAGACTGCTGCTTTCACTCAAACACGAGACAGCGTTAAAAAATTCGCGGAGAAGTGCAAAGCTTTCAAAGTCGCTAAAGCTGAGATTCTCAATATCATCAATCTCCGCCCTTCTTCTATAGTTGAATTGATGCCGGTTTGTGGTTTTAATTGTTATTGTTCTTATCTTCTTTAATAAAGCTCATGAACAACTTTGTGTATCATTGCATTTAGTTGATTGTGACTTTTGCAGATCATAGAGAATCCTGATGATCGGGAAATCGACTATGATGGGATACTAGAGCTCGTCCAGGAGTTGCTACCGCCTATTCCTACATTGGAAACTCCTAAAGATAACGACGATGAAATAGAGATCGGTGAACAATCGTAACATGCAACTACTGTTTTGAGTTGTATTTTAGTCTTTTATGGGTCAAAGGATATAATTTTGATTAAAACAGTTTAGGAATCTAAATCAGAAATATAAAATTTAGATAGTTGCTCTTTAGTTTAAAACTTTCCCTATATATAAAAATCATGTGTCTGTTGACAAAACAAAGACCATATGTGCGTCTGTCGTAATGGCTTGAGATTCGTTCTACTCTTAGGGGTAACGTGGAAACCTAGCACAAAATTGCTACTTTGACTTTTAGTCAAAGTTTGAGACTTTGAGTTCATATTCAATTTTAGAATAGTTTAAAAATAGAAATTGTAAAAAGAAATTAGTAACACAAACTCTAATCGAGTTATAATCGAAATTGCACTTAAACAAATCGAATTTAAACTGATATCTTCAAACAATTAGGTCCATTATTCCATGATTAAAAAGCATAAAGGCCCACACAAGTATAGAGGAATATGTTCTGCAATTATACTACAAAAAGATAAGACAACTTATTTAATATACTTTTCTTCACGAATGTTATTTCAAATTCTGGTTGGGTAAGCACAAGGTTTGACATAAATGAAATAGGTATCTAAACCTTTACGAAAGCATATGTAATCATCCATTTTATTTTCACCGATACTTTAGGGTATAAATATTCAAAATCCGTATATAATGCAGTTGAGTTAAAGCACATTCTGCATGATCAGAATTTTCGTATATACGATACGTTTTTGAAATTTTGAATCATGTTATTACAGAACATTCAATATGTGATACATGTATACATACATAAAATACTAAAATTTATTGTGTTTTCCCATTCCTGTTATCGTTGTCCTCCGTATTTAATTATATACTATGTTAAAACAAAAATCATGGTATGATTGTAGTTTTAGATGTTTCCAATGCATGTGTAAATAAATGATGATGTATATACAAAGTAAAATGAAATTGGGAAACATGCATGTGTAAATGAATTAGTGTTATTATATGGCAACCTTAATAATATAATTATTTCTACATATTTACATTAGCCAGTGAATGATTGAGTGATATACTTAAAAGTGATGAAAATGAACTCATATCATTACCAGAATAATGTAAAAAAGTTTCTAAATTTACATTTACCTTATTTTCCAAACTCTGTACAATATATCATTGTTGGACTGATAATCTCATGCATGACGTTATAGGGATGATGTGATGATGTAAGGACAAATAAGGAACAAAGATACGCGAGGACAGATATACTTTGTTAACACTTTAAAAAGTGGGTCTCACTAATATTAAACTTGGTGTCAAACTTATTTCTTTATTTCACGAATCTTAGTTTACAAATGTATGTATAATAACATATATATACAAAATCAGTAAACCGGACTAATACTAAACCAACTCAATGAAACCATTATATAACCAATACACCCCCCTCAAGCCTCTAAAACCGAAGATGATGGAGTAAAGAGGCTTGAAGTAGACATGCGATTAAGAATGGAGTGAAATGGTCCTGAATGTAGAGGCTTAGTAAGAATATCGGCATGTTGATTGGTGGTGTGGACATGAATCAGTTTGATAGTGCCTTTGCGAACTTGATCACGAACCATGTGACAATCCACCTCGATATGTGTAGTACGCTCATGAAATGCAGGATTAGTCGCAATGTAGAGAGCCGATCGATTATCACAGAAGAGTTTCGTAGTATTAACCAAAGAAACCTGTAAATCTTTAAGCAATTGATGAAGCCACAAGATTTCACAAGTTGCCACAGCCATACTACGATATTCAGCTTCGGTGCTACTCCGACTTACGGTACTCTATTTCTTAGATTTCCACGAAATCAAAGAAGTCCCGAGATACACACAGAAGCCAGTAATGGAACGACGAGAATCCGGGCAAGCCGCCCAATCAGAGTCAGCAAAAACATTGAGACAAGATGTTGATTTTGCATCATAGAAGAGACCTTGTCCAGGATTCTTCTTAACATATTTCAAAATGCGATGAGCAGCTTGAAGATGGGCATCCGTTGGCGAAGCAAGAAATTGACTAAGTTTATGAACAGCATAGGTAATATCCGGGCGTGTAATAGTAAGATAGAGTAGCCGTCCAATTAATGTGCGATAGCTAGATGCATCAGAAAGCAGAGTACCCGTATCCTTATGAAGAGGAGTAGTGGGATCCATAGGAACAGAGCACGGTTTACACGCAAGAAGGCCAGTATCCGACAAGATATCCAAGGCATACTTACGTTGATTCACGTGAATACCAGCTGAATTCCTCGCAATTTCAAGACCCAAGAAAAAACGAGCTGGACCCAAGTCTTTGATATTAAAAGCAGAGTGAAGCAAGTCCTTTAATTGCCGAACAAGAGCATCATCATTACTGAAGATTAGAATGTCATCAACATACACCAGTAAGGCAACAAAGGAACCTGCAACTCGCTTAACAAAGAGAGTATTATCAGCCTGAGACTGAGAAAAACCGTCTTTGAGTAGAACCGATGAGAAACAATGATACCACTGTCAAGAGGCCTGGCGAAGACCATAAATCAATTTTAATAGTCGACACACTGGATTAGGAGGAAGAGGAACAGATGCAGAAGGAGTGTAACCAAGAGGTAAACTCATATAAATCTCCTCATCCAAAGAACTATGCAGAAAGGCATTCGTAACATCCATTTGTGTTAAGCTCCAACCAAGCATTGCCGTAAGAGCTAACAGCAGTTTCACACTAACCAACTTAGCAATAGGGGAAAAGGTGTCCAAGAAATCAACACCTTCCTGCTGGGTAAATCCTTTGGCCACTAGACGTGCCTTATGCCTATCAATAGTCCCATCCGAGTGGTATTTAATGGTGTATACCCATTTACAGCCAACCACATTCTTATTAGGTGGTAATGATTCAATGCGCCAAGTACCATTATTCTCCATTGCTCGAAGTTCCAATTCCATGGCATCTTTCCACACAGAAGATGTAATGGCCTGCTTAAAGGTACTCGGTACCATTTCAGAAGAACAAGAGAGGATAGCAGATTTATAGTGTGGTTGAAGATGGGAATAGGTAAGAACAGAAGAGAGTGGATAAGGAACTGAAGAAGAAACAGAGTGGTCAGAAGTGTGAGTAAGGGAACAGTGATAATCAGACAGATAGCTAGGTGCCTTAGTCTGCCGTCTTGGTCGAGCAGTGAGGTGAGAAACATTCCTAGGAGCCGAAGTGACAGTCTCAGAAGTGTTTGTGGTACTAGAGATAGGAATAGGAAGTAATGAAGAAGAAGAAAAAGAAGAAGTATCAAGGTGGAGAGGAGCAGAAAGAGGTAAAATAGAATCAGAAAATAAGGAAGTAGAAGAAGGAGAGAAAGGAGAAGCTGTGAAGGGAAAAATGGACTCATGAAAGACAACATTTCTGGTAATGATAATTTCTCGAGACTCAAGGTTTAAAACTCGATAGCCCTTGTATCCCATGGCATAACCCAAAAAGACACAAGAATGAGCACGAGGGGAGAACTTATGACGATCCTTAAGCAATGTAGAAACATAGCATAAGCAACCAAAAGTTCGTAAAAAGGTATAGTCAGGGGCTTTGTGAAGCAACATTTCATATGGAGTTTTGTTGCTCAAAAGCAAAGAAGGTGTACGATTTATTAAGAAGACTGCAGTCATTATACAATGACTCCAATAGGCTAAAGGGACATTAGATTGAAATAAGAGTGAGCGTGCTACATTCAAGAGATGTTGGTGCTTACGTTCAACCACAGAGTTTTGCTGTGGTGTGTAAGCACAAGAAAATTGGTGAACAATGCCATGATCTAAACATAATTGAGCAAATGCAAGTTCAGGGGCATTGTCACTTCTGAGAGATTTGATACTAGTTTTATATTGATTGTGAACGAGAGAAATAAAACTAGGAAAAACAGTAGCAACATCACTCTTATTATGTAACCCAAGTTACCCTAGTACAATCATCCACAATGGTAAGAAAGTACTTGTATCCCTCAATCGATTCAGAATGAAAAGGCCCCCAAATATCAATATGAATAAGATCAAATGGAAAAGAAGCCAAATTGTTATGTGAAATAAAAGGAAGTCTTTTCTGTTTAGCCATGGGACAAACAGAGCAATGAGTATTGATAGTAGAAGAAGACAAGTTCAAAGATTCAGAAAGAAGTTTCAAACGAGCTAATGATGGATGTCCAAGGCGTTGGTGCCATAGATGTCCATCATGATGCAATGAACCACAGAAATTAGTAGAGGGATGTGTGACACTCGTATCTAGGATATAGAGACGGTGTAAAAGAGTTCCTCTACCAATCACCGAGGCCCGAGTATGCTCCTGGAGAAAACAATGATCAGGATAAAAATGAACAGAAATGTTGTTGTTTTTGAGTAAATGACTGACACTGCTGAGGTTAAACTGAAAGGAGGGAACATGTAAAACATTGTAAAGAGTGAGATGATCATTGATACGAATTGTACCAGTATGAGTGATAGGAACTCTAGTACCATTAGGCAGGGAGACTGTCACCTCAGACACAAAAACTATCTCATTAAACAATGCTAGATCAAAACAAACATGACATGTGGCACCACTATCAATAATCCAACTACCATGAGGGAGAGTTTGGTTTAACATAGAGAGGCAATGGTTATAAACTGTAAGGCAGTGGTTCCGAATGGGTAGATTAGAAGAAGAAAAGGAAATGGTACCTGAGGATGAGGATTCAGCTGCCATAACACCATTTTCAGTAATAGTGGATTGAGAAGCCTGTGGAAAAGAAGCATCTTGCTTTGGAAGAACAATGTGTGAGCTAAGCTGCTGAATAAGAGACTGAATCTGGTCACTTTTCATCTGACTAAGATCAAGACTGATGGCATTGACAGCAGGAGGAGGCATATATTGATTGTTTGTTGAGATCACATTCGCAATAGCATTGTTCTGAGGAGCTCTCGGTCGTGAAGCAAATGGACTTCTGGGAGTAAAGGTAAATGGAGATTGATAAGGAGGCCTCTGTCCAGAAAACTTATATCCGGGTGGATATCCATGGAGTTTGAAACATTTCTGAACAGTGTGGCCCTGTTGACCACAATGTGTGCAAAGAGGACGTGGTCGAGGACGGAACGTTGTATGATTAGCAGCAAAAACAGGATTAGAAGTCCCATGATCTGTAGATTCAACAACATTTGATGCAGAAGCCGAATGCTGAAAAACCACATTATCATTCTTGATTGGTGGTTTGATGAGTTTCTGTCGCTCATCTTGTGCAATCATGTTAAAAACTTCTTCGATAGAAGGAATGGGCTTAAGCATCAGGATATGTCTGCGAGTAGTTTCATAACTCTCATTCAATCCCATGAGAAATTTGGTGACTCTGCTTCTTTGCTGAAGTTTCTCCCATAATGCAGCCGCATTACATTCGCACTTACCACATGTGCAGACAGGTTGCTCGACATAATTCTGATGTTCCTCCCATAAAGTGACCAGCTCCGTATAGTAAGTACTCACATCTAGAGCTCCCTGTTGAAGTGTACTTAATTTTTGCTCAATCTCATAAATCCTGGGAGCATCTTCTTGCCTAAACCGGGACATCAGATTCTGCCATATACGTTCAGCTGTGGACATGAACAAGAGACTCTGACCAATCTTCTTCGATACAGAATTGATTAGCCAGGTTGCAACCATGTCATTGCATCGGGACCAAGAGCTAGCATCACGATGATGCTCAGGAGGTTTGGGTATAGTTCCATCAATAAACCCCAACTTATTACGAACATTTAAAGCCATCCGAACAGACCTTCTCCAGGCATGAAAATCAGCACCAGAACTCAGTCTATCGGAGACTAAAACAAGACCAGCATGATCCGAACTATGGAGATAGTACGGATTATCATATTGATCAAGAACTCTATGCATGTCTTCAGACGAAAGATTTCCCATAGACAAACGAAATTGGGAAAAGAAACTCAAAGAAGTTCGTGCCAATATATGATCGAATCAAGAATGGCAGCGAACAGAGGTCAAACGAAGAACGAAGAAATCGGAACAAGAACTAACAGAAAAATGAGCTGAATACATGCATAGATTCGTGAAATCACCAAGATTAAGTATTCTTCAAGCAAATTGTGAACTGATAAACTCATTGCAAATCGCAATCGAAGGGGAAGAACGATTTACCGATATTGACGATGAGTTTCTGTTACGCGGAAGAAGTTTTGCTCTGATACCATATTAAACTTGGTGTAAAACTTATTTCTTTATTTCACGAATCTTAGTTTACAAATGTATGTATAATAACATATATATACAAAATCTGTAAACCGGACTAATACTAAACCAACTCAATGAAACCATTATATAACCAATAACTAAATCGATATATATGCAAAGAAATTGTCATCTTCACGCTTAGCTTAACTTCTGTGATTTATTCTCACACCATTTTCGATGCCCTTTTATCCTTTTCTTTTTTCTTTATAAAAAAATCATGTGAACCAAGTATGAAGTATTCTCCCCATATCCTTACAATCTTCAGTTTCCTACTTGTCTCATACAGTTATATATGAAGTTTTCCCTTTAAAGTTATTTAATTTTTTTTGCTCATATATAATAAATAATAGATGATTACAGTTTGTAATGCATGTATCTTTGATGGGTTTATGAGATTCTATTCTCTTTCAATGCGAGGTCATGGTTTACTCCATTTAAATTATAACATAACAACTCTAGTAATATTAATACCAACAGTCATATATATATAAAGATATTAAATGTAAGAAATTTCCTTACTGCATGTAATTGTGTTTAACAAAATGTATCTTGATCTTTAATCACCTATAAAAATTGAAATCAAATAATAGTCAGATTCAATTATAGTTCATAACATGTGTCGCAATAAATTGGCAGGTGCTTCAGGCGGAATTTCCATTTGAAATCCCACCATCAACTCAACAAATTTTTAGTCCTAGAATTTCTCTTTTTGACCAATCCTAATATATATAGGTTATATTAAATAATAACAAACTAGATTCATACCCACGCCATGGGTGGGGAAAAATATTCGCAAATTATATTTTATTAATAAATATAAATTAAATATTTATATAATTTTAAATTTTACTTAAAATTACTTTTAACATTAATTTTTGTATATACTAATTAAGAAAAGAAAAATAGTTATTTTTTATGAATTTAATAGTATTTTTTTGCTAGTTTAATAAAATATATTAATTATATAACCAAATTAATGACAATGATATACTTGTAATTATTCTAATAAGTTAAACTCATTTATATATTTATTTGAAATTTACTTTAGTAATGACACGTCAGCATGGTATTTCTGTTAATAACACGTCAGAGTAAAATTATTTTATTAAAATGTTTTTCAAATAATGTATTAGTAAAATTATTTTATTAAAATGTTTCTCAAATAATATATTAGGGATTATGGTAGTAACTTAAATATAGTTATATTTATTTGAAATTATTTATAAATTAACATATAAAAAATTTAAAGAAATAAAAAGTATTGTTTTGCAAATGTAATCGTATTTTTTGGTTAGTTGAATAAATTATATTTATTTTCTAACCAAATTAATATCAGTGGCATGTATTGTAATTATTCTAGTAAGTTAAACCCTATTATATATTTAAGCTGAAACTTCATGTGGTGTTGACACGTCAGCATGGTATTTTTGTTATTAACACGTCAGGATAAGGTTACTTTGTTAAATATTTTCTCAAATAATATATTAGAGATTATTTATCTTGCCATCGTTTTATATATAAAACCACATATGTATGTGTGTTGCATTTATCTAATATATATGATGTATATTTGAGAATGTTCATTTTGTAATCGTTAATGTTAAACAAAACACTAAACTAATGTTTTACCATTTTTTTAAAATATCAAAAGATTGTTGTAACATTTGTTAAAACTCTAAAATCATGAATGCCTAAATTCTTATGTCTCCTGTCTTTTTTTTTGGGCTGACGATCTATTTCTCCCCCATAACTATCGTATAGCACCATATGCACTCCAAACTAAGGAATCAACTGTAATATCCCCCAGAAAATAGTTAGAAACTAGAAACCCCCTGAACCGGAACTTCGAAACAATTTTCCCCCTACGTATTGGTTTTCTCGGTTAAATTCATAAATCCAATACCAACCCATAAAAACCGAACCATATACCATTCTATCCGAATATGGCTAACCCAAACCTGAGATTTTTACCCAACCAACCCGATTTTTTTGCCCAACCAAAATCAAAAATCCCTAATTTAAAATCCCCAAATTTCATGAACCCTAAAATCGATTTTAGAAATCAATTTAGGGATTTGCATGCCCAGAATCTACAATTGAGATGAGTATTGCTTCAGAAGGTTCGATTTCATCAGCTAGTGGGCATGCAAGAGGAAGATTTGTGGGATTGCTCGACTTCGGTGAGGCTTCGTCTTTTTTTGCGATTTCACGATTTCGCGATTCCTCTCCAAGAACAACTGATGGCTTCGACTTTTTCCACGATTTCGGTGAGGCTCGCCTTCGATTTCACCAAATATCGGTGGGGGAAGTGTTTGATTTTGTGATTTCACGATGGAGAAGTTCGATTTGTGAATTAGGGTTGCCAAAATTTTGGGATGATTTTGGGATTAGGGTTTATGAATTGGGGGAAAATATTTGGGTTAAAATCGGGTGTGGATCGGGTTTTTAGGATTAAAAATCGGATATGGGTCGGGTTATTTGGGTTATATTTTGGGTTTAGTTTGGGTTAATTGGTTTAATTTAGGTTAAGAGTTGGTTAAATATTATTTAAAGAATAGTAAACTAATTAAAATCGTGCTTATGTGTTTATTAGTTTGTAACTTTCATTTTAGGGAAAAAATTGTTTCGAAGTTCCGGTTTAGAGGTTTCTAGTTTCTAATTATTTTCTGGGGGATATTATGGTTAATTCCTTAGTTTGTGGTGCATATGATGCTATACGATAGTTCTGGGGGAGAAATAGATCGTCAGTCTTTTTTTTTCATTGAACTTTTGCTTACAAAAAGATAATTACAAAAGATAAAAAAAAACTAAAATAACATATTTTTTCTTCAATGACAGTTAAGGGAAATGCTTTCATAACAAGACTACTTCATCGTCAACTACTTTTAACATTATTCTAGTTAGTATTATATTTTATTAACCAATATTTGAAAGCAAAACCCAATTTCTACATGTGAACTAGTTAAATTGATCAAAATGACGAAATCAAGGTAGACTACAACGATTGGGGTAATTGAAAATGCTATATTCATATATTTGCACACAAATAAATTCATTTCACTAATAATGAGAACATCATGCAATAGATATGATTACCTTAATTAAATTGTTCCAGAAAGTATTTAAAATATGATTGACGTTATTAAATCTCAAATAAACTCTACAACCAAAATTCTAAATATTTCAATTAATATATATATAAAAATTACTGCCCTCATACTTTTGTCTCATGATCTTCTTTTTCATTGATCAAACTCTCTAACTTTTAATTCGAAATTTATAACTGAAAGAATTTTCTAATGATTCGGAAAATCAAACAAATTAGATTGCCACATGTAAAAGCAGGAAATGTGACACGTGGCAAGAGAATAGATACTTTGCTTGAGAGAAGAGAGCGAGTGGAGGCCACTAGTGGCCCCACCAAAGGTCTCTCCTTATTCTCTTTATCGTAAGTCTCAAAACATAGACAATAACTTCGAAAAAGATATTATTCTCTCTCACTTTTGTCTCTGTTGTGTGACGATCAAGCCGCTATTTCTGAACTAATCTAACGGCTCGCGCTGTCCATCTGGGTCCCTTTATTTATTGTAACCGTTGGATAGATAAAGAAATTGGTCAAGATGACGTGGACCCACAAGACAGTGTGGGTCCGAGGATTATGGAACCACCGACGCGTTCTTTTTCCTCTGTATATACGGGTCCATTTATACATTTACAGTCATATACTATTTATAAATTTATTATATACAATATCTCCGAATTAAAGTTTTAACTTTTATCATGATCACCAAAGCAAGGCTTATTAACTTTTCAAAATCAAATTTCGTATGAATTTAATCTGCAAACAGAACATTTCGTTGATTTACTAATGTCTTCACAATTTTTCAAAGGAAACTCCGTAATTTACGCTTTGGTGTCCATAAAAAAGTAAAACTTACAAATAAATATATGCTGAGTTATTCGAAGGTCAAATGAATAGTAAAATAAGTTATATATGGAGGTTTAATTAGTTTTAGTGTAGTGCGTGGGATTAGGTAAGATTAACTGAGTGACCGACGGCCGAAATGAACAGTTAAAGTTCAGATAACAAGGCTTAGGAGATTCTTTATTAAATTGAAATTGTAATTTTTAAGTTAAAGACAAACTAAACTTGAAATAAAAGGTAAAAAAACAAAGTGTAAGTGTGAACTAACATAACTAAGTATAGTAGAAATGGTTTTGAGTGGAGACAGCAATCCCGAGGAGAAGGGTCCTTTTCTTGCTTCCTTCTTATTCACTTCCCAACCCCAAACTCTTCCTTGCCTCATCTCCTCCTCTCTCTCTCTCTCTAGATTTTAACTTTATCTTAAAATTCTCGTTCTCCCAAAACTAAACCAAACAAAAAAATGGGTCTCACTTCTCTTCAAGTTTGCATGGATTCTGCTTGGCTCCAGGTATTTCCAGTTAAACATTATTTGTAATTCAGTTTGCATGCATTGACGTTTAAAGTTAATATTTTTCTTTCAAATTAACATAATCATAGGTCTTCATAATAATATTTAACGATTGAGAAGACACAAGAATGGTCCAAGGTTTTCTTTTACCTGGTGAAGGGTTTTCAAAACTTATTAAAACCATAAATTTTATAGCAAAATTCTTTTGTGTAAGTTTGATATTTTTGTTCACGCTTATATTTCTCATGTAACCACAAATGTTTATTAAAATATTTTCTATATTTTGGTATTTCATTTTTTGAAACTTTATAAAAAACGATTTATAGATCTTACATTGTTACACATTGTAAAATGTTTTTTTTTAAAATAAATTGTAATGGTTAGGAAGCTGAGTCATCAGGAAGCATGTTAGACTCTTCAACAACTTCTCCGTCAGCCGCCGACATACTAGCTGCTTGCGGCACTAGACCACAAGCCTCAGCCGTGGCTGTAGCTGCAGCGGCTTTGATGGACGGTGGAAGGAGGCTCCGTCCACCTCACGACCATCCTCAAAAGTGTCCTCGTTGCGAGTCGACACACACTAAGTTTTGTTACTACAATAACTATAGCCTCTCCCAGCCTCGTTATTTTTGCAAGACTTGTCGCCGTTACTGGACCAAAGGCGGCACTCTAAGGAATATTCCGGTCGGTGGTGGCTGCCGAAAAAACAAGAAACCCTCTTCCTCTAATACTTCATCCTCCACTTCTTCCGGGAAAAAGCCATCCAACATTGTTACCAGTAATTCCACTGACCTTATGGGTTTAGCACATTCTCATCAGACTTACCAAAATGCTTCTATAGGGTTTTCACCTTTTGGTGGGAATGGGATGATGGGGTCTTTCACAGCTCCTGAACATAGTAACATTGGTTTCTTGGAGAGCAAGTATGGCGGTTTGCTTTCACAAAACCCTAGACCTATTGATTTCATGGACAGTAAGAATGATCTCATGGGAGTGAACAATGACAATCTGGTAATGGTTGACCATGAAAGTAACGGAGATCATCATTATCATCATCACATTGGTCATAATCACGGGTTAGGTCTTAACAACAACAGTGGTGGATTTCACGGGATTTCTCCGGGAAGCAACGGAAATGGTGGTGGTGGTCTCATGGATATCTCGACATGCCAGAGACTTATGCTATCTAATTATGATTATCACAATTACAATCATCATGAAGATAATCAAAGGGTAACAACAGTAATGGATGTGAAACCAAATCCAAAGCTGTTATCGCTTGATTGGCAACAAAATCAAGGTTACTCCGATGGTAGCGGCAATGGAGCCGGAGGAAAATCTGACGGTGGTGGATATGGCGGTGGCAGCTATATCAACGGCATAGGTTCGTCGTGGAATGGTTTCATGCATGGCTATGGATCGTCCAATAAAACAAACTCATTGATTTAATAAATAAATCAGAGCTTTTTTCTTGTCGTAATCAACGAATATTAGTATAGTATAGACGCAATCAAATTATATATCGGATTGTTTGATTAGACCTTATTATCGTAATGAGGAGTAATCTTGATCGATTAGAGTATTCAGAGAGATACTTCGTTTTGTGTGTTCATGTCGTTGATGTGTAATGTTTCTTGATATAAAAATAGTTACCATTCAACTTTTGTTAACGTATTTCTATATTACTTCAAATATGATTCCAAAAAATTTAAGATAAGAACAAATCTGATTCCCAAACAGATTATAATTCCTCAACAGAATTCAAAGAATCCAAGCATTTATTACTTATTTGGATTATGTTTATAACTCCAACAACAAAAATTATAATTGCTATTGTGAGATCAAAGATTCAAATTTTTATTTATGGATTTGATAGAGAAGAGGTAAAACATACAGTCTTTGATGACAATAATATTTGCCAGAGAGAATTACAAGAAACTCTCGAACTGGAACACATTGCGAGTAACAATACGTATTTATCAATTTCGAATATCTCTATTTATAGATTAACAATACATATTCAGGACAACAATTGGTTTATAGATTCATAAAAATTTCAAAGTCCCACTATTATTAATTTATAGGGATTTTAGTGTATACATAGTTAAGATTTGGATGCCTTCGAGTTCGAGGTAGTATTATTTTGGATTTAGTTTACTGAATTAAATCACAATCCTTATAAGCATGTATCCCATCACGAGGTTGTACGCTTGAATCATCTCTTTCAATTCCTGGGATATTAATAGTAAATATAAATGATGATGATGATGATGATGAGATAATGATGATGAGATGATGATGAAACGATGATAATGATGAGATGATGATGATGATGATGAAGATGATGAAGATGATGAGATGATGATGATGATGATGATGAGATTATGATAATGAGATGATGGTGATGAGATGATGATGATGAGATGATGATGATGAGGTGATGATGATGAGATGATGATGATGAGATGATGATGATGAGATGATGATGATTATGGGATGATGATGATGATTATGATTCAAAACTAATGATTCAAAACTAATGATCTGTTATGTATGTGATGCGTATACATATGCTCAACGATTAGCAACTCTTTCCGAGAATTGTTTTTTTTCTGTAACAAAAATACCCAAAATAAACCAATTGTTGTCCTGAAAATGGGCCTTGAATATATTTATCTTGGGCCATTGGTGTTCATGTATTTTAAAGGCCCATACTTTTTCACTGTATGAATTACTAAACATATTTTTCTGGCGGTTTGATTATATTCTCGGTGGATATATAAAAGGGGATGTTTAAAAACAATTGATAAAGATATGCAAAATCTCTCGATTTCATATCTTCCCTCTTTTTTCTGTTTATATATATATTCAACCTCTATTATTCACACAGCATTTCTTCCTTCATTTCTTGTTCCAAATCATCCGAATTTGGTTAGAACATTACTCTCTTCTCAATCTCATTCTTCGACAAAATTACTATATGGCGAAGGTTTTGTTGCCGATGAAGATGGAAATCGCCAACGATCTTTTAAAATTTACACCGCCGGATCTTCTTCATGTTCTCGCCGTCGATGACAGTCACGTTGATCGAAAATTCATCGAGCGGTTGCTCAGAGTATCTTCCTGCAAAGGTATATATATTTTCACACGAACAAATCTATTTAGTAGAATTCAGTTATTTTGAAAAAAATCTTTGTATGTGTGTCAGTTACTGTTGTTGATAGTGCGACAAGAGCTCTGCAATATCTTGGATTAGATGTAGAGAACAAATCCGTCTGTTTTCAGGTAAAGAATCAATTTTTGATATTAAATTTAGCTCTCAGGAAAATTGTTAATGCTGATAAGCTTTGTCGATTTCCAGAATTCGAAGGTTAATTTAGTAATGACGGATTACTCAATGCCCAGTATGACTGGATATGAACTTTTGAAGAAGATCAAAGTAAGCAAACATAAAATTTCCATACAGTCTGAGATTCAATGTTAGTCAATCGAATCGTGAGTTAAATCCGATTATTATGCTGATTCTAATTCTTTGCACAGGAATCCTCAGCTTTCAGAGATATACCTGTGGTGGTGATGTCCTCTGATAGGTATATATTTTCATGATTTTGATTCTATAATAATTGGTGAATATGTTAGTTCACAAGTCTTGAATGAATTTCTTTATGGTACTTTTAATTTAACTGCAATCTATTGAATTTGATCTATGGACCAATAGTGCTATTATTATGTGATTTCTTTTAAATCTTGGTGGTGATTGCATAATTAATCAAAACTTGAGATTTGGTGATATTAAGGGGGTCCCAAGATGATAATGTGAATAAAGATGTTTCTAACCAGCAAAATCTTTGCTTTGGGATTTGATTCTGTTTCTGGTGATTGTGAGATTACAATCAAAGCTAAATTATTTGATATTTGTTTGCTTAATCTTTGGTAGGGTATTGTGAAAGGCCACCTCACATGCTTTTTTTGCACTTTGCTTATTATAGAAAACCTCTAAAAAGAATATTTTTTGGGGGTACAAATCAAATACATAAATATATAAAATGGCCAACTCAATTAATAACCTGGCCATCTTATGATTGTTTGCTACATACACAACAACAAGAACGAAAAAACTTTATTGAAATTGGAGTTTACTATGATTGATTAATTCATGGGATTTTTTTTTTTTGATTTTCATTCAGATGTCTTGAACAAGGGGCTGAAGCTTTCTTATTGAAACCGGTAAAACTCTCGGATGTAAGAAGATTAAGAGATTCTGTATTGAAAGTTGAAGATTTATCTTTCCTAAAGAGTGTTACGAAGAGAGAACTAGAAACTGAGAATGTCTGCTTTTTGGATTCATATGTTCACTCGCAACTCAAACGCGCAAAGATCTGAGCTTTCCCAAGCAATTCCATGACATGATCATCAAAAAAAGAAAACCTTTTTATGTACAGAAGCTTCCAGACTCAAGCCAACCCCTGATGATTCTATTCAGGTTAATCGACTCTACAATTTTTCAGCCCTTATTATGGGGTTTTCAGTGGAGACAGAGAAAAAGGATTTATTGACATCGTACTCTATGGTGGTGTAAATTGTGGAGAGAATAAAAAAAAGCTATTATTATTGATATTCATTAGAGAGATCATAGTTTTTCCCTTGCAAGAGATTGTAAGCTGGTTTTTATGGAAATTGCAAAAGAAGCCTCACTTTTTATGTGAATAAAATGTTATGTTGGCTAATCACAAACAATCAGAATCTTCCTCTAAAAAACGTGAATGCATGGGATTAAAGGTTGCAAACAGAGTCTCTTCCCCTTACACGCAGAATTTAATGATCACCTTATCCCGTGTGTGTACTTAATGTCCGTGCGGGCACCTTCGCAAAAGCAAGCTTTTGTAAGGATTATCCCTTTACATGTAAACAACTTAGTCCCGGAAGGATTATCCCTTTACATGTAAACAAGTTAGTCCCGGAAGGTTTATCCCTTTACATAACCAATCCCAGGCCGGACCAAGTCTTCTAGGGAGTTTTTTTTAGCCGAAAAAAATTGATTGTATAAAGCAAGCTTTTGTAAGGAGTAACCATTAAAAAGAGCATTAGGAATAACTGAGTCTGCAGACCAAACAACTTTAATGTATCTTAGATATATGGCATTTTGGAAAGAGAAAACAACATTATTAAAACCATTTTCCAGAATCAACATCCTCGTGTTATATGAATAATATTGCAGGAACTGAACTTTCTGTACCACCTTTTATGTATTCACACACCACACTCTACATCACCATCACCACAATGTTTCAGACTTAGAAGCGTCACTGACATAAAACAAAGCTCAAGTTCTTGAGTGCCAAAAGACAACACTATACCCATTATGAGTCTAAGACTGATGCAAAATGCATGGAAGAAAAGAGAGAAACCGAACAGACAACACGTTTGCAAGAACCAAACTTTGGCTTTTTAAAACCTGCAAAACATGCTAGACGAACGAGCCAGACGAATTGTTAAACCACCAGCTTCAACACTAGTCTCAGCCTTGATGGCATTCCGCTCATATGGTTTCCTGCAGCCTGGACAACGCCCATCTCCATCGCAAATCGTCTTGTGGCAGAAAAGACAGAGCCGGAACCCGCAAGGACATGGAAGGAAATTTGAATCCGTTAAGTCCAAGTCTTCATAGCAGATGGGACATGAGGACGGAATCACCACAGAGCTAAAACGCTTGTCCAACTGTGGAAAACTAAGCTGCTTCGCTAAATTAGGTAGACCTTGAGGGCGAAGGTCATCATTTGGCCTCCAAGCTCGATTGCTCTTTTGCTTCCGTGATGGCATTCTCAAGCAATCCTGCTTACCATCTTTAACACCTACATCTGATGCATCACTGATCAAATCATCCCCATTAGAAGCTGATTGTCCAACACTTTCTTGCTCTTTGAGAGACTCATGGATGAGATTCTCTTTCTGATTTTCCTCCTCAGCCGCTAAAGCATCAGCAATAGTTTCCCAATCATCCACACCCCCATCATCATCCCGATCTGCATTTTCGTCCTCTGTTATGTTACCAGAGCAAAAATCACTGCTGCTACTGCTACTCCTGCTGCTTTGCCCACTGGCATTAGTACTTGAATCTATGCCTCCCATGGAGCTATTCGAAGGTGACTCCATAAAGCTATCATGATGAAGATTACCTCCGCTACTATCCTCTTCCCTATGCAGTCCATCTAAATTATCCACTAAGTTATCTATCTGATCAGGCTTTTCTCTGCGATTGACATTCCTATCCTCTTTAAACCCCTTATTGATCACCGCAACTAATAATGAAAACATTACCCAGAATAAATATGTAGACAAAACTAATCTAACAACAAAAAAGGCAAAAACCCAAAATAGAAACAACAATTGAAGCATGTGGAGCGAAGGGGAAGATGCTACCTTGAGAAAGCCATTGCTCACGGCGGAGACCGAGCTTGTTCTGCTTCATCTTAGCCGACTTATTTGTCTGCAAAAGCAACGCAATAACGAAACCAACAATAAAAAAAATTATGAATCAAAGATAGAAACTGATAACAACGAAAAAAATTAAGAGAAAGGGATGAGATTGAATGACAAAGGAAGAGATTTGAAGATAACGTACCCTCTTCTTCTTTCCAAAATCCCTCACGCTAGGGGCTGCAATAGCAGACGCGTTGGTGATTGAATCTGAAATCATGGTTCGCCGATGATCCTGACGAGCAAAACACAGTGGAAATTGTTTTTTGAAGAATTGAAAACAAGATGTAGATTCTCAAAAACCCTAATCAGATTTGTCGCTTGAGACTCGAGAGAGGAAGAAGAAACGTGAGATTTTTTATTTTTATTTTGATTGTTAATTAATTAATCAAAGAAAGAGATGAAAAGAGAGATAATATAAAGGATAACGGAAAGTCCTCTTCTCCGCTCAGAAGTTTCGTCTATGCAAAATTACGTAATTACCCATAACTTTGTTATTACATATTAGAGGACGCCCGTACGTGTGGGTTCTTCTGTAAGTGGGTGACTGCGCACGTGTGAACAGAGAAACCATGCCAATATTAGAAAACCATTATATGAAAATAAAAGTTTTACCATATAATATCGAACTAAACAATTTGAACCATCTGAATTTCTATAATTGTTGAAAAGACCAGAATCATCATCATCGTTTATTATTAATAATATTGCAGGAATTGAATTTTCTGTACCCACCTTTTATGTATTTACACATCACACTCTACATCACCATTATCACAATGTTTCAAGACATATAAGCGTCATTGATATAGAAAGCAAAGCTCAAGTTCTTGAATGCCAAAAGACAAAGACTATACCCGTATTACCTAAAGCTAGCTAGAAAGAACCTGAGAGACTAAGACTGATGCAAAACGCAGGGAAGAAAACAGAGAAACCGAACAGTCAACATGGTTTGCAAGAACCACATTAGGCTTTTTAAAACCTGCTAAACATGCTAGACGAACGAGCCAGACGAATTGTTAAACCACCAGCTTCAACACTAGTCTCAGCCTTGATGGCATTCCGCTCATATGGTTTCCTGCAGCCTGGACAACGCCCATCTCCATCGCAAATCGTCTTGTGACAGAAAAGACAAAGCCGAAACCCACAAGGACATGGAAGGAAATTTGAATCCGTTAAGTCCAAGTCTTCATAGCAGATGGGACATGACAACGGAATTGCCACAGAGCTAAACCGCTTGTCCAACTGTGGAAAACTAAGCTGCTTCGCCAAATTAGGTAGACCTTGAGGGCGAAGGTCATCGTTTGGCCTCCAAGCTCGATTGCTCTTTTGCTTCCTTGATGGAATTCTCAAGCAATCCTGCTTACCATCTTTAACACCCACATCTGATGCATCACTGATCGAAGCACCCCAATTAGAAGCTGATTGTCCAACACTCGCTTGCTCTTTGAGAGATTCATGGATGAGACTCTCTTTCTCATTTACCTCCTCAGCCGCTAAAGCATCAGCAACAGCTTCCCAATCATCCACACACCCATCATCATCACCATCTGCATTTTCCTCCTCTGTAATGTTACCAGAGCAAAAGCCACTGCTGCTACTGCTACTCCCGCTGCTTTGCCCACTGAAATTAGTGCTTGAATCTATGCCTCCCAATGAGCTATTCGAAGGTGACTCCATAAAGCTCTCATGATGAAGATTACTACCGCTACTATCATCTTCTCTACGCGGTGTATCTAAATTATCCACTGAGTTATCTCTCTGTTCGACACTCCTCTCCTCCTTACATCCCTTATTGGTCATTGCAACTAATAGTGAAATTAAAAACCAGTATCAATATATAGACGAATCTAACTAAATTAAAAAGTCAATAAAATAAAATAAAAGTAGAAACAAGCAATTGAAACGTTTAGAGAAAATGGGAAAGATGATACCTTGAGAAAGCCATTGCTCACGACGGAGACAGAGCTTGTTCTGCTTCATCTTAGCAGATTTATTGTTCTGCGAACACAATGCAATAGCCAAAAAAAACTATGAATTGAGGAGAGAAATTGAAAGCAACGAAAATTAATCAATTTCAGAGAAAGGGATAACATTTAATAAGAGATTTGAAGATAACGTACCCTCTTTTTCTTTCCAAAATCCCTCGCGCTAGGGGCTGCAGTAGCAGATGCGTTGGTGGTCGAATCTGAAATCATGGTTGAACGATGATCCTAACGAGCAAAACACCACGAATCTTTTTTATTTCAAGAATTGAAATGAAGATGCAGATTCTCAAAAACCCTAATCAGATTTGACGCTTGAGAATCGAGAGAGATGAAGAAGAAACCGTGAGATTTTCTACTTTTATTTGGTTTTCAATTAATTAATCAAAGAAAGAACCGAAAAGAGAGATAATATAAAGGATAACGGAAACTCTTCTTCTCCGCTCAGAAAATTCGTCTATATGCAAATTACTCAAGTACCCTTAGCTTTGACATTAACAGACGCTCTCGTACGTTTGATTTCTTCTGTAAGTCGGTGAGTCCGCACGTGTGAAGCGAACGATGACGTATTGAAAAGGCTAATTATGGACAATTATATCTTTACCTTTTAGATTTTTTTTTAGTTGCCTACACACAATTGCAAACTTGTAAACTTGTTAGTGAAAGATCTCTTATGATTCTTTCTTCTTTATACAAAGATTTTGTGTGGTGAACAACTCTTTGTCACCAACTACAAATTAGTATGGTTTGGTTGGTTTTCTGTAAGGTGTATATCTCTTTTTTCTGCATCAGATAGTATGAAATCTGGAAATGAAAAAGAAATCCTTTGGTCTTCTTCTGTGATTATTAAGTTAAAAGAATATACAAGAGCTTCTTCTGCCCCAATCAAAAGTTTTTTTTTCTTTTTCTTCCTTTCTTCCTTTACAATTTGATTGGGAAGAAAATACAATACAAAGAGAAATCAAATGATCAAAAAAGTCTAAAGGAAAAAAAGATTTTTTTATATGAATCGAAGTTTTAGATTGTAGATTCTGAAATGCTTTGAAGAGAAGGCTGCCAAGCTCTAACTTTGGTTGTAGCTCCTGTGTTCATCCCTCTCTGTTTTTCGTGTATCCTTCTCTGTTAATCCAAACTTAAATCTAATCAAAATCTTTTCATGTATCCTTTTCATAATTCTTACAGATTCTGTGATTGCTATTCTATATAGCATTTATAATTACTCGATTGATTCAATCAGAGAACTAAAACTGAACTATGATACAGAGCAATAGTGGTTGATATGTATTGTATTATACCTGAGTGTCTTTGTGAGAAGCAGGTTCAGATCTTAGGGTTAGTGGGTTAATTTCATCTTCTGCAACCGAAAATTCTCCATTGATCTTTTTCATCTTTTCAGATTTTTTGGCTCTTAGTCCTTTCATCACCTCTATAAAGATACAGAATCTATGATGTATGATGATCATAGTCAAATGTGAAGCAGAACATAAAAATTGATGAAAACCCTGACAATCAGGGATTCTTTTATAGACTGAATCAATCTATTGATGATCATATTCGACAGGAAACAAATTGAAGAAACCCCTAAAAGTTAGGATTTGTCTTCCTGAATATAAAAAAACATTCATATTCTTTCTGTGAGAGTGAGTGATAAATATACCTTCGGAAGAGATGAGCCTGTAGACATGGCCGAGCGAGAGATTATCGGAAGGACGGAGTAACTTTATGCGGGTGACGCGGAGAGATCCGCCGTGAGATACGGCGGAGGAGAGGAGAAGAGCGACGTGGTGGCCAGGATGGGACTTAATCACCTCGCTAGCGCTTACTATAGAGTAAAATCTCTCCGAAGTACCATCGGGTCGTTGTATAACCGTCGTTTCCGTCTCCACCGCCTGACAGTTTCCCATTTACCGGTGGAGAAAAGTAGGAGAGAGGAGCGAGTGTAAATACTAAGTGGGAGTCTAGATTTGATAGAATAGCTTCCTTCCTGCTTATATACTCAGACATGTTTTAAAATAAACTTCCATATTATTATTTTTTCATTTTTCGTTATAACTTATAAATGTAAATATAGAAAGTTTAGGATGTTTTACAAAGTGTACCCAGATGTTTTGTTATCTTGGCAAAATGAAAAAAAAAAGAGTGAATAAAAATCCGAGTCTAATCAATGGGGGCTAAATTTAAAAAAAAATGAATATAAAAGAATATAGTGAAGTAAAAAAGAGCTAAACAAAGTAAAAAGAGATGGAATAATCTTAGTAATTTATCAATTGTTTAGTTTTGTGATGGTCCATATAGAGCCAAGCAGAGCCGGTACGCAACGAAATGGAATAAGTATGTATTTGCGATTTTTCATATTTTATAAAATAATCGATCTTTATTTTGAAAATTTTATGATAAAATAATGAAAAATAACTTCTTTTTTTTTTTAATTTTTACTTGTGATCTTATTAAATTTAGGACCGAGAGCCAATAGCTTGCTTGGCTGGAATCTTTCATGGAAAGTAGATTCCCATTGAACTTTTGATTAATCTTTATGCCTTTGCTACTACGAAGTTAGTAATTTTGGTGTACGAGTCTCTAGTATAAACTACCGTTCTTCAATTACTTCTATATGCAATTTTAGAAATTTAAAGAAATTGTTTTTTGTTAACTAAATAAAGCAACTTTGTAAATCTTAATTTGTATGCTATGATGTGTATTTTTTTGTGAATATTAAATAAGGAAATGACAACCAAAAATGAAGTAATAATATTCCCTCGTGCAATCAACCCAATTCACATGCTTACTGTACACTTTTATCTCGATCTCTTCAAATCCAGTGCTGTCGTATTAAGCGTTAATTATTGAGAATATTTAATTAATTACGTAATGAATCGATCAACCTTACAAAACAAAGCGACCTTTTAGCTTTTGCTTCTCCATTAATTAAGATAACAACAAACAAAAGTTGCCTTAATGTCTCTATATTTTATTGAACAGAGAACTAAACCTCACGCAATACTGAAAGGCCACTCTCTCTTACATGACCAATTTCACCATTCCAGTAATGAAAAAGTTGCTTATAAGAAATAACAATAAATTAACTATAATCTTTTTTTTTTTAAATTCCTCAAAAATTTGTTATTATATATTTAAATGTCAAAGCTAATATAATATTTTATAATTTTTCCTACAAACTCTGAAAACCTACCACGTCAACGTATCCCATAAATTATCATTTAATTCAATCTTCAAACGAATTCTATTCATCGAATCATGGTCAACTTTTGAGATTTGAGTAAGAAAGATCGATATCAAAGCAAAATCAAACTAAAGACTTGTTTAGAAACTAAGCAAAGTCACAAAGTTGGTGTAACCTTAGATTTACATAGACAAAAACATTAGAGGGCGTAAAACAACAATGCTCTTAAGATTCATGATCGTTCTTGTAAATAAGACTAGAATGTGAGAGATATTTGAATTTTCCAAAGTTGTAAAAGGAAGAGAACAAAATAAACAAGACACCGAGGCTGAAAACCTCAAGGCAACAATGGAGAAACTATGTGTTTTCACCATTTTTTTGTTTCTGGTAAACTATTTGATCTTCTCTTTCTTCCCTTTTAGACAGATGGGAAATACTTGTTGAGGTTGAAAGGAAGAGAGTAGAATTCTTCACTTCTTGTGTCACCTTTGAAAGATCTAAACTTGTCCCACCAATGCTTTCCTCGGTCTTTCCTTATCGAAGAATCTTTCTTGTGCAAAGTGTTGTCCAAGAAGAAGGCTACGGAGCCAGCAACAAAAGGTTCTGAGGAGAACGGGACATTCACCATATCGTTGAACTGTCAAACATGTAAGGGGTTAACAGTTTCATTAGCTCATGCCATGCTCTAGTCTTCATGTTCCTCCTTAAGTTAAAAAATTTTCGTGTTGGGTAGAAAGACTATGGGGAGTTTTAGGCCTTACTGGATCACTTTACCAAAAACACATTTCCATGGAAAGGGAAGGAAGAAAATAAAATGAGCTAGTTATTACATACCCAACGAGCGCCGGTGTGGACAGGACCATAGCCTTTGATTGCAGTGTACTCATTGAAGTATTGAGGGATTGACAAGCCCAGAAAGACTGAGAAGCCTAAGATGAACTTTGTCCTGAAGCTGTTTAAGTTGCAGAATTGAAGAAAATTCAAACCTCCAGCTCCTACATAGGCAAAGAATAGACAGTATAGAGCAGCAATTATTGGTGCAGGGATTGATGCAAACACAGCTCCAAATTTTCCTGCATCAACATAATGGATCATCAGTACAGATAAAATTTCAAACATAGCTATTTCTTCCAGTTGAAACAGATTTGAACTTTAACTTGCCGAGAATAGAGAAGAAGATCATGAAGCCTGCAGCTATCTGGACAACCCTTCGACTACCAACTCTAGTCACAGCTAATAGTCCAGCATTTTCTCTGCGCAAAAGAAATAAATTACCAAATTTTATAATCGAAATAGCCGGAGAAAATGATAAAATCAGAACATGTATCATCTCAGAGGTGCTTACATAGAGACAGAGGAACCAGCACCAGTACCAAACAACCCCGATGTCAGAATCGCAACTCCCTGATCCGTAAATCAAAACATAATCAGCTTACAAACAGTCAATATTTTGTTCAGTAACAATATAATCTCTAGTGAGACCAAGTTACCTGCCAGCCAATACCGCGGCTGAGAATAGAAGGTGGCAACATCGTTGCACTTGCATATCTTGAGACAGCGATAAAACCACCAGTTGACTTTGAAAATCAGCCATACACAAAAGAAACATGAAAGAAAAAATAAATAAACATAATAACAGAGTATAATCAACTTATTTCAAAAGATTAGAATTTTAAGTAATCACATACCTCAACTAGAGCAACAAAAGAAGCCATCATCATTGCAAACGCTTCTCCAGCATCAAACGAAGGGGCACCCCACTGAAAAGGCCATGGAACTCTTATCCTGTAAGAAAGAAAAACAATTTTAAAAATAAGCAAAATGAGATCATGGTTTTAGTTGCATTATCATTTAATACTCTGTTTCGTCGTGTTCTTTTGTTCTGCTTAAAGTGCATATTCCAGGATTTCTAGTAGAAATGGTATTATGGGAGCTGCAGTCACGTATTACAGCTGAGTTGTGACCACTTACCATGGAGCAGCACCTATGATGCCAGCACGATCAGTCCGGCAACTCGTTTGTGTAGTTGGTGCGGCACCATTGTAGGCCCCACCAACTGTAAGAAGATGAGCATAGATCCACACAATCACCACAGCGAATATAACAGCAAACCGGTCAAACACATCTTTCCATGATTTGATCACATGAGGCAGGTACTGCAACAGGAAACATCAGAACATGAAATCAGGTGACCATAAGAAAATTATAAAGGTGATTTGTTAGACAGGTTTGTTGTGTTAGTAAGTTAAAACATTACCTGTGAAACGAATACTAGAATAAGAAGCTCAGGCAGCCCAATCTCTATGCACTTAGCAACCTGAAATGTAAAAGGAAATTAACAACTGAAAGAAAGAAGTGTTTCTAGCATGCTTGTAAGTGCTCATTTATATTGTTTAATATTTTATGAATCAGTGCATCTAGAGTAGAATTACCCCCGGGAAACCAAACTCGTATAGCCCAAATCCAACCAGACCGACCAGCGGAACAGCTGAAATAGGGCTCAGGAACCTGAAAATGAAATACAAAAGGGTAATTACATCACGTTGTAATGCCAGAAGACGCCTCTGAAGTATCTAATATTGTTTAAGGAAGACGAATGTTTGAGACTATTTCCTTTTCCAAACTAACCTAACAACATTTCGCCAGAGGCCACTGAAGCCAAGAATCATCTGTAGGGTTGAAGCAACAATCAAAGCGCCTTGTGTTGCTCGCATTATCCTTTCAAAGCGCTGAACACCACAGTTTAAACATGTTACTTGCTGCTATAGTAGCACCAAGAAAGAGTCATATAAGACGCAAATTCCACATCAAAAAGATAAAACAGGAAGTCATCATACATCTATAGGGTTTGAGGTATCACTGAATCTGCCTGAGAGGATTATGGATATTGTTGTTGGTACAAATGTATAGGACGCTCCAATTACAGCAGGCAATCTAGTCCCGAAAAGCGTTTGGAGCAACGTGTTGATGCCGGAAACAAAGAGAATAGTCTGGATCACCTTTGCCTTCTCTTCCTGAAATTAGAGAATTAAAAAATCCAAATCATTACCAATGTATTCATCGACCTCTTCATTATAAGTTAACTCTTTGAGGCCTTACATATCCACCTCCCATCTGAGGAACAAGAGCAGTGGGTATGAGGACTGTTGTGCCAAGCATCACAAGGTAGTGTTGAAACCCAAGCAGAATAGCTTCAGCTGAAACAGAAGAATGCCGATATAAGTTAATCTTATGGACATTGCACAATTCCGAAGAAAATGATGGAAACACTAAAAAGCAAGGTAACAAGAGCAATATTGTTTATGAGGAACATTTTATTTGACACAGATGCAACAAATTCGGCAAGAACAGACGAGAAAATCTAATGCGTAAAGCAAAATGAGAAAAAACAAATAATACTAAAATCAGGGTGGTCTAACAAGTAACACGAGAGTGAGACTTTTAGGTAGACGCAGTGTTGAGAAGAACGAAGCCAACTAAAGTGAAAACGAACAACCTAACATTTCCACACCGACAGATAAAGCCAAAACCCCACCCCCAGAATAAGAATCAAAGAGCTTTCAACTTCAAATCTAGAAGAAACAGAAACAAAGTGGCGTGAAAGAAAAAAAGAATCTCACGCCAAGGAGGAGGACTAGTGATGCAAAAAGAAATATTTGGGAGTTGATCTTTGGGAGGATGTGGTTGAGGTTCGTCTGCTTTGGGTGCTGGAGCTCCACCCCCCGCCATATTGTTTTATCTCTCTCTGCAAAACAAAATCATAAAGAGTAAGAACACATGAACAACAATAATGCTGAGGAAAATAATAGCTCCAGATCGGAGAATCTACCAGAAAAAAAAATAGCTGAAATGTGTAAGCGAAGCACAAATCAGTAAAAAAAATTTCGACAAATCGGAGAGAAAGAACGCTGGATAACTCACATCAGTGTCAGCTTCTGCGAAAGTGGAAGAAGAAGACGAAAGGGAGAGAAGAAGAAGAAACGAGTAACAGCAAGCGAGAAAGAGGAGAAGTGTGTGTGTGGTTTAGGTACAAAAGGTAAAGTCACATACGGTGAAAAAAAACAAAGGTAAAGCCACACATACACAGACAGAAAGAAAGAGAGGGGAAAAGCAGCTTTATTTTCTGCAAAACTCGAGGTGAAAAAAATAAAAAATTAGAGTCAATAAATCATACAATGGTGACAAAATTTGTTGTTAGAAATTAATCATATCTTTTTAACGCAATTAATGAACAATGGTGACATTAAATCACAAAATATATTATTGATTTGGAAATGAGTTATAGAAGATAAATAGTACTTATAGTAACTAAATAATTAAAAAGGAGTGATAAATTGATTAATAAAGATGGAGAATAATGAAAGGGATGTGAACAAAGGAAGAGACAAAAGGAATCTTTATTTCTTTAACAACGTTGTTTGTTTGTCTGCCACAGTATCTGTGGCAGCGACCTGCGGTTAGACGCTGCGATATTGTTGTTCGTTTGATCGCCGTAGGTTATCGTCGCAGGTTGTATCGCAATTGTTTGATCGCAAACGCTATAATTTCGCAGCGATTAAAATTTTTGACCGTAGCTTTTTGCGATCGACCGCAGCGTTTAATCGCAGGAACCTACGGCGGTTAAACGAATAGCGTTTGGTCGCATGACGCAATCGCAGATTCTTACGGCTACGAAACGAACAGCTCTAACGTATGAAGATAGGTTTTAAATTTTAACGACTTTACTTAGGCTTGAAAAAATTATCTGAAATTAGCTAAAATTTTCAAAATTTCGTTGTTGAATTTTGCCAAACAATAATCCTTGCATCATTTTTTTAAAACCAAAATTCTAAGTGTCGGGTTGGTTTTATTGTATATATTGGATAAAATAAATTTCTTGTGATTTCTAATGACATGGTAAATAGGCAACACAGAAAAGATCAATGTCAAGTTCACCTTTTTCTTGTAATCAATCCCGTGATCGTACGTAAAAAAAATAGCAAAAAACAATTATAAAGATACAACTTTTTCACACAAAAAAGAATTATAAAGATACTTTAATGTATAATTGAATTTAGTGGGACATATCGAATTTTAATCTCCCATTTTGATTTTCTAGTGTGTTCGAAATCAATGATGCATCGTTTTCGATTTAGGTGATGGTTAACAAGTTACTAGCATACAACTGTTTTGACCTAATTTCACCTTATGTATCTTATGCCGACATTTGCCAAATAAATTGTTTCTTTTATATAAAAAAACTATATGACTGATGAAAAAATATGTAAATTGTTTGAAGAAATTCTGCACGTGAGTGAGAAACTGGCTAGAAACATTGGACAAGTAGTAATTAAACCATTAATTAACGAATCTAGTATTTGAGCCAACATATATTCGTTAGATCGAGTTTTGTAGTCTCTTTTATATAAAAGGGGAAAATCGCATAAAAAACCTCGAACTTGGCAGCCACTGACACTTTAAACCTTAATCTTTTTTCAGTGACATTTTAAACCTTAAAAATGAAAAGTTTATCATTTTTAACACTAAAATTTAAACCCGATTACTGTCCGTTAAATAGAACTAACAGAACATAAACAGAATTTAACAGACGTTAAGAGGGATATAACCTCCGTTAAGTGGGATTTAACTCCGTTTAATTTAATAGAACATGTGGGTTTTCGAAGGGCATAATGCATTAGGGTTTGTGAGAAGAGAAAAATTGGGGAAAATTGAAGGAAGAGTGAATTGGCCAAAATTGAAGAAAAAACAAGGTAAGAATGGGGCAAAACGATGTTAATTGGTCCGTATTTGCTTGCGATTTTAAGGGGCTCGATTCCGTGTTTTGAGTTTGATGTGGCTCGATTTTCGTTTGATGTGGTTTGAGTTTCATGAGTTCGGGTTTTCATTTTCTTTTTGAATTTCTGGGTTTTGGGTTTTGTTTTGATGTCGTTGAGTTTGTGAGTTTAATTATTGGAATTTCTGGGTTTGTGAAGTTGCTTGGGAGGAACTTTTAAAACCGATTTAGAGGTTTAGAGGTTTGTTGGATGTATAATTTTGTTAGATAAATCCGAGGGGATCGATTTATCTCTAGAGTTTTGTTAAATTTAGAGGTTTGTTTGATTCATCGATTTAGAGGTTTAAGTGTTGGATTCATCTATTTAAATGTTGTTTGTTGGATTGAAGATGTGTAGTGGATATTTATGACAATGAATTACTTCATTTTTCAGTGAAGATGTCTCATAGTGGAAGTTCTTCAACAATAGAATATAAAAGTGAGAATGTTGTGTTGTGTAATTGCAATCGACCAGCAAAAATCTTGAAAGCTTGGACTAATGTCAATCCCGGCCGAAGGTTTTACACTTGTAGAAGGCGTAAAATTTCGGAAGGTTACGAGTCTTGCAATTTTTTCTGTTGGTATGATTTGGAGAAACCGTAAGGGTGGCAACACATTGCTTTGTTGGAGGCAAGAGATATCATGGCTGAACAAAGAGAGGAGATAAAAAATTTAAGAGAGACGGTAAGAACGCTAACTACTAATCTTGAAAATAAGATGGTAATGCCAAGTTCAATAATGGATGAAGTGAAGCAAAAAAGTTTAGAATGTGAAGCAGTGAAGCGAGAAGTGTTGATAATAAACGAGAGAAGTCGGGTGTTGCGGAATGTTTTGATTTATTCAACTGTTATATTTACCACCGTGATCGGATCTCTGTTCGGATTTGTAACAATGTACTATCATTGAAAACATAATTGGAATGTGTAGTTTTAAACATAATGGTAGTATTTTAAGTTTTCAAATGAATGGAATTTGCAATTTTAAAGTTAATTTTAAGTTTTCAAATGAATGGTTGTGTTTATTAATTTCATTTGTTACATTTTTAAGTTCAGTTGGTTTAAACATTCAATCACATTACAAAATAACAACATAACAATTTGTTCAATCACTACAAGAAAACAGCGTATTTCCGACGGCTGTATCCGTCGGAAATATGTCGGTAAAACGATTTCTCGACTACTTTCCGATGAAAATAGTCCGTCGGGACTATTTCGTCGGAAATGCTCTTCCGTCGGGAAGGTATCGATAATTTCCGACGGATTAGCGATTAACTGCGCCATCGGAAAATTCCGACGGCTGGTCGATGACCTCATTCCGTCGGAATTAACCGACGGATCTGCGATGGTCCGGATACATCGGAAAATGCCGACGAATTTTCGAGGGCACTTTCCGATGACTTGTGCCGTTGGAAATATTGTGCGATGATATTTCCCGACGGTTTATAGCCGTCGGGATGTACCAACACATTTCCGACGGACTTGTCCGTCGGGAATTTCCGACGTCAGTAGCCGTCGGAAACACGAAATAATTGAAAAAATAAAAAAAATATTTTTTAATATTTATATTTTTAAAATATTTAAATATTTAATTAAATATTTTAAAAATATAAATATTAAAAAAATAAATTTTTTATTTTTATTTTAATATTTAAATTAATATTACAAAAAATAATCATACAATTAATAAAAATAATATTATAAATATTAATATTATTAAACATTTATTTTAAATTACAAATTACAAAGGAGGAGCAGGAGGAGAAGGAGGAGAAAAAAAGTCATCAGGCAATTTATTTTTTATCATTTCTACAAAGTTTTTGAGATTATTCATCTCTATTTTCATGGACGCCATTTCTTCTTTTAACTGTTCATTTTCTTCGTTTCTAACTGCAGATGTTGCGCCACCAGTATCTGCAACTCTCCCGAGTCCTGGATGACGACCCTTTGAAAATGGTACTTCCTGTAAAAATAAGAAATATTATTAAAAATTTTAATAAAAATTATTATAATATTAATTATATATTTTTAAAAAAAAAAACTTACATCAAGAACGAGACGGTTAATCTCAGAACGCGGCAATTCAGCGACCGAAGATGAAGAACCAACTTGAGATTGCTGGGTTAGAATATCACTTTTTTTCTTTTTTACTTTTTCGATGATCTCACTAACGAGACCATCTTGGATACGACCAGTCTTTTTGTTTGTGTGGACGGCCTCGAGAAGTTGCAAGTGATCTGGAGGCGCTCCAATTTCTTGTGCCTAAAAATAAAAAATTCTAAATTAATAATTTAAAAACTTTTAAATAATAATAAATAATTAATATAATAATTAATTTACCAATTGATCGGCTCGTCTGAGAAAACTAGTCGATCCGGCATTGTGAATATAAATGCCTTTGCCTCCTCGGTCGCTCTTCCGGTTTCCCGAATTAGTTTTCGAGATAACCTCAGCGGTGGAAGATTCCCAATAACGAATAAAGTCGTTCCAAACCGACTCATTCAACCCTCTTGGTTTATCTTTTCCCTTTTTCCATTTTTGTTTCCATTCGTTCATATGGCGGGAAAATTGTATTGCAGCCTCTTTTTCGAAAGCGTCTTCCACCAATTTTGTGTTCATGGGATCCCATGTAAATTCTTGCTGCGAAATTTTAATATATATTACTAAAAATTATTATTAAAAAATATTTAAAATAATTATATATTTAAAATTTAAATAACGTACCGCAAACGTCCTGAACCAAATCTGACGTTCTTCGTACGGAATATCTCGAAATTTGGTATATGATTTGTTCAAAAGAGAATGAAGCATCTTTAATATAGATTTGCTTATTCCATTGTTTGAAATACCAAACCTACGAATTTTTATTATAATAGTATTAAAATAATTATTTTAAATATAATTATAGAATAGTATTAAAATAATTATTTTAAATATAATTATAGAAAATTTAATTTACCATGTCGAGTTTCCTTGACGTCTCGGATCGAGAAATGTGAGAAGTTCACGACCAGGCTGCTGAACCAATTCTTCAATTGTCATTGGTCGGAAAGAATCATTTGCAGATTCTGGAACTTGAGTTGGTATAAAACTCGGAGTCGATGACTCACCACGTCTTTGGTAATCTTGATACGACCTATAATTGGGTCATTTTATCAATCTATCTACATTTACTATTTACCATTTGTTTTGAAATATTTAAATTTTAAATACTAAGTATAAACCTGTAATTTTTAATGTTTATAATATTTTTGTAAAAAAAGTAATTTGTATTGATAAAATTATTATTAAAATACCGCTTAAAGTCCGCAAGAGGACAATGTGACAATTACCAAAAAATTATTTCTCACAGCTACCTTTTAATTCTTTTTATATTTTCGAGAAAATTACCATTTTTTTTAGTTATATATATTTTTTTAGTTACAAAAAATATAAAATTTAAATTGGTTATAAAAACGTAACATTGTTTTAATTATATTTATAAATTATTTATAGTTACATATTTTCAATAATGGAAAATAACTAATAGTATAATTTGCGAAACAAACTCAGTCATTCTTGAAAACAAAATGCAGCTTTTTGAATGTGTTGGCGTTTTCGAAGATATTGAAGAAGTATGATAAGGTAAGAGATGAGAATTGAATTTGCAATTGCAGAAGATTGTTTATCTTTTGTTCGGTGTTCGACGAAATTACTCTTAACAGATAACTTCCAGGCATGCTACAAAGTCGTACATGAAAATGGTCGATTCATTTCTCGGCTAAGAAATCGATTGTAAATGCCTAAAATCGAATCTACTTTGCCTAGTAAATGCCTAAAATCGATTGAAATAATAGATTAAAAACTTACATGTTGACGACGTGAAACGGCGACGACAAGAACTGGCGAGGAGGAGAAACGACGAGAAGGAACGGCGATCGACAGAAGTGAAGAGAAACATGAAACGGCGAGAGAGGAGAAGAAGAAGTCGTAGGTTATAATCGATATTTCCGACGGAACTTGCCGTCGGGAATCCGTCGGTACATTAGTTAATTTTCGCGAAACCCCGCGTTTTTAATTTCGTTTACCGCCTAAATCCGTCGGAACTCCGTCGGATTTATTACAACACCGTGCATGATCGACACATGGTCTGCCCACGTTTGAAATACATTTCCGACGGATATCCGACGGAGTTCAAATGTCCGTCGGATATCCGTCGGTATATAGAGTATGTATATTAATGTGTTAGATAAAACTTATACTATAAGGATATTTTTAACAAATTTCAAATAATTATATGTATATCAATTTTTAAATAAAATAATTTCAAATAAAATAACATATAATTATTAATATAATATATAATTTTCTAATTCACTTATTTTATCAAATAACTCTTAATTTTTGTACACAAATTTAATCTGAATCTGATGAATATTCCGAATTTGCTGAATTTTGGTCGTCAAATTCGCCAATCTCTTCTTCTGAATCTTGAAACATGTTGTAATCTTCGTTCGTGGTGTCATCAACAACAAGGTTAACTTCAAGAGAAGTTTCTATTGAACCTAAGTTACCAATTGTGCTTTGTTGCATAGGCTCTTGTTCGGTAATACCACATACCATTCCTCTAGGATGTATTGAGGTCACTGTAATCCAAGGATCTTGCTTGTTTCTCACACGAAGATATCGAATGTAACAAACCTGGTCCGCTTGTGATGCAAGTATAAAAGGATCATATTTTCGATGTCGCTTACGAGAGTGGACAGATGTAACACCGAATTCGTCTTCACGTTGACCCATGACAGGGTCATACCAGTCACAATAGAACACAATACACCTCAAATCAATCATTCGTGGATAGTGAACTTCTAATATTTCACGAAGAATACCATTGTATACAATTTCTCCCGATTGAGATGATACACCATAATTACAAGTTGTTTGTGAGTTTCCTTCGCGATGACTCTTAAAAGCATAACCAATGTGGAGGTGGAGCATATAATTCCCGTCAAAAATAGGAGGTGGAGCATCAAAAATTTTTTTGTTTTTCCTAAACAATGTCGTGCTCCGGCGATATGGATGATCTTGTGGTAGAAATCGACGATGACAATCGAACCAACTAGTCTTTCGTCCGTGTTTCAGTTGGAAAGCATCAGTATTATCTTGACAATATGGGCATGCTAATCTTCCATGCGTCGACCATCCTGATAACATACCATATGCTGGAAAATCACTTATCGTCCACATAAGTACAGCTCGCATCAAGAAGTTTTGTTGGTTGGAAACATCGAATGCTTCGACACCATTTTCCCATAATATTTTTAACTCATGAATTAGTGGCTGCAAGAAAATATCAAGCGATCGCTTAGGATGCTCTGGGCCAGGGGCGAGAATCGTTAGAAATAAAAACTCTCGTTTCATGCACAAAGAAGGAGGCAAATTATAAGGTGTAACGATAACTGGCCACAACGAGTATTGCCTCCCATGCTTCCCAAAAGGATTGAATCCATCTGTAGATAACCCGAGGTATACGTTTCTAGGCTCATATGCAAAACTAGGATAAACCTGTTGAAAATGTTTCCATGCTTCTGCATCCGAGGGATGCACAATTTCTCCATTCAAATTATGTTCTGCATGCCATCTCATAGGTTTTGCCGTGTGTTCAGATTGATATAACCTCTTTAACCTCTCTGTTAATGGCAAATACCACATCCGTTTATGCGGAATAGGTACTCTACCGCTTGTCTCTTGAAATCGAGGTTTGTGACAAAATCGACACTTCTTGCGGTTTTCATCATTTCTCCAATAGATCATGCAATTGTCAATACATACATCGATCATCTGATATGGCAATCCAAGACCAGATACAAGTTTTTGAACCTCGTAATATGAAGCAGGTGCAATATTATCTTCAGGTAATATATCTCTAACAAAATCAGCTATCGCATTCACACAATCTTCAGGCAAGTTGAAATCCGTCTTTATCGTCATCAACCTGCTTGCAGCAGATAAAAGCGATAATCCATCTCTACATCCTTTATACAAAGGCTGCTTGGATGCATCTAACATATCAAAAAATTTCCGGGCTTCCATATTAGGTTCCTCTATTCTGCTAATATCTTCGATGTACGATTCTCTTTGTTCACGAAATGCATCATTCACCATCTGAACAGTACCTCCGTTTATATCAACTTCTGATGTCGGTTCCTCTACCCTAACATTAGTATTATCTATCCTTTTTGAAGTACTACCATAATATTGCATCGTTGCATCAGTTTCTCCATGTGAATACCAAATTTTGTAACCCGCATAAATCCATTCCTATACAAATGATTACGTACTTCTCTAACAGAGATTAATCTATGATTTCGACATTTAATACACGGACAATACATTTTACCGTATTCCGATGTCATGCTATTCTTTGATGCAAATGTCATGAACTCTTCAACACCTTGCGCAAATTCATCAGTCAATTCCCCCGTGGTTGAATCATATCGAGGTTTATCCATCCACGATCGAAAATACTCAAAAGAACCCGAAGAACACATTTTTAAAAAAATTTTGGTTCTGTTAAAATTTTGAAAGATCATAGCTTATTTATACTGAAAAATAGATATTATCACGATTTTTAACAGATTATTAAGAATTATTAACAGATAATTACGAACTGTAAAAAGATTATTCTTCAGAATATTCTCTTTTTCCGACGGAATTCCGACGATTACCGACCACAACCGGATATTCACGTATTTCAAATAAATCTTATCAAAATAAACCGACGGTTTTCCGACGGATGTCCGACCATCGACGGATAAACACACATTTTTAACAAGGTTCGTATATTTCCAACGGATTTCCGACTGTAGCCGACAATGGTCGGATAGTTCCGATGGGTTTCCGACGACCGCTGCCGACGGATTCCCGACGGGCTATAAAATACATAATCCGTCACGAACTCGTCGGAATATTACCGACGTACCTGAAGCCGTCGGTAATATTCCGACGATTGCAAGAGGATATCCCGACGATTAGGATATCGTCGGAAACGCAACGGTTTACCGTCTGTTTTCACCATCGATTTACCGACGATCCCTGCGGCGTCGGAAATTACCGACGGATCTCCGATGGTTTCAAATCTTTTGGTTATTTGTCGCTGATCCGTCGTAATGTCGTCGGAAACATCCGACGGTTTTTTGTCCGTCGGAAATGCCGTCGGAAAAGTTAATGTTTTCTTGTAGTGAATGTCATAAGAGTTTGTTCTAAAAAAACATAACAAAATGTAGTTCACGATACTCGTGCGTAGACAAACAAAATGAATTAGTTCAACATGCATCATCATTTTGGAGGCTCTGATGGACCGGCAGACCTATCATAAGCTCGACCGGGGTACACATCAAAGACTCGATCGACAAAGGGACTCCAAAATGTTCCAACACCTGTTGGTATGTTTCCTGGTTTGGTTATCCTGAGTGGACGTCCACGCTTAGGCTTCTTAGGTTGAGTAGACGAGAGAGATGGTTCGGGGGCACTTGACACAACATGATATGTTGTACTTGATTCACCTACTGGTGCAGGTTGAGATGAGGAAACTTCAGAAGGAGTCCTCCTTTTTGAACGAGTAACTGTCGGACGCTTTGGTTCCTATGGAAATAACATAAACGAGTAAGAACATAAACGAGTAAAAACATATGATTAGTAATTCATAAGAATTTACCTCAGTAGGAAATTTTCGCGGTCTTCCACGTCTATTCTTAGGACCATGAACAATTGATTCTTCATTTTTACAACTTCTCTTGATGTGTCCAGCTTGACCACATTTACTACAATGTGGTATTCTCCCATGTCGTGTCGCCTTGTCTTTGTTTTTAAGGTCCTCGAAAGGTTCTTTCCTCGAAATAATATGCAAAATCGAAACATATATGTTCAAAACCCCCATTCGATTCCAAAATCGAACCCAAAATCACCGACGAATCAAAAATTTCGCAAACCCTAAATCAAACACACTTTCGATTCAAACCCGAGACCTCTATAACCCAGATTTCGAATATATCTTCATAATCGAACACCAACAACTAAATAATATGCAAAATCGAATCATATATGTTCAAAACCCCCATTCGATTCCAAAATCGAACCCAAAATCACCGAAGAATCAAAAATTTCAAAAAACTTAAATCAAACACACTTTCGATTCAAACCCGAGACCTCTATAACCCATATTTCGAATACATCTTCATAATCGAACACCAACAACTAAATAATATGCAAAATCGAAACATATATGTTCAAAACCCCCATTCGATTCCCAAAATCGAACCCAAAATCACCGACGAATCGAGTAAATCGCAAACCCTAGAAAAACACTTTCGATTCTTACCTCATTTCGAGATGATTTTCCTCGTCACAAGCTTGTCTCGATGCGATTGGGAACAACGAAAACAAACGAACCCGAGAATCTTTCCCTTTTGAAATGTCGAAGAACCCTAAAATCCCTTTTTTCGTTTTCCCCCTACGATATGTGTTAAGTTAAACGGAGTTATGTTATGTATTACGGAGTTAGTTTAAGTTAAACGGTGTTATAAGGTCCGTTATAGATATTTCACGGATTGTAAACGAAAGACAACATCACGGTTTATACTGCCAAATATACAAACTTAAGGATTTAAAATATCACTGAAAAAAGATTAAGGTTTAAAGTGTCAGTGGCTGCCAAATTAGAGGTTTTTTATGCGATTTTCCCTATATAAAAGTATGGAGAATGACTACATAATCATTGAGTTTGGAGTCTCACAATTTGTCTTTAAAGTTGATATCAACGCAATATTATAAATTTTTTTATTAAACAAAAAGGAAATTAAAAGCCGACAAAATAAATAAATGAAACATTAATTTAGTTTATTTTAATTGAAAAAGGGGAAAATGTGGGGACTAATGAGAGAGAGAGAGCACATGGGATGGGAGAGATAAGCTTTATGGCTTACCTTTGGGAATTACACAATACACAAATTCTTTCATGTGCTCTTTTTTACTTTTACGTCACGAAATTCTATTATATGTTTTTTTCTTTTTAAAATTACCATAAAATCCAAATTAGTGTTATAACAACACGAAGGATTCAATTGATAACAAAAGTTTCTGCAGCATAGGAAGAAAAGATTTAGCTACATTGTTAAATTAGATTCATACCCACGCCATGCATGGAGAAAAATATTCGTAAATTATATTTTATTAGTAAATATAAATTAAATATTTATATAATTTTAAATTTTATTTAAAATTACTCTTAACATTAATTTTTGTATATACAAATTAAGAAAAGAAAAATAATTATTTTTTACGAATTTAATAGTATTTTTTTGTTAGTTTAATAAAATATATTAATTAACAAATTAATAACAATGATATACTTATAATTATTTTGATAAGTTAAACTCATTTATATATTTATTTGAAATTTACTTTAGTGATGATACGTCAGCATGGTATTTCTGTTAATAACACGTCACAGTAAAATTATTTTATTAAAATGTTTCTCAAATAATATATTAGGGATTATGGTAGTAACTTAAATCTATTTATATTTATTTGAAATTATTTATAAATTAACGTATAAAAAATTTAAAGAAATAAAAATTATTGTTTTTACAAATGTAATAATATTTTTAGTTAGTTGAATAAATTATATTTATTCTCTAACCAAATTAATATCAGTGGCATATATTGTAATTATTCTAATAAGTTAAACCTTTTTATATATTTAAGCTAAAACTCGCTATGGTGTTGACACGTCGGCATGGTATTTTTGTTATTAATACGTTAGGGTAATATTACTTTATTAAAAAGTTTATCAAATAATATATTAGGGATGTAAAACATATCTCATCTACATTCAGCTCTATTGTTGTTAGTTCTTTTGTCGATTTTTCTAGGATGTGTAGCTCTGTCGTTATGTGTTCTTACAAGTGTAATGTTTTAGGGTATAAAACTTCCACAATTGATTCGTATATGGTTATATTTATTTATTTATTTTATAAAAAAAAACAAACGAGTAAATGACGTGTAAGGAATGTCGACTTTTATGAGCAATAGGCTCATGGTTGGTTTAGATCTACGAGCCAACCATGATTCACTTTTTAAAAGTTTTTATTACTGTTTCAAAAACTTAACATCGAATTTACTCAATAAATGTAAAAAGTTTCATTGGCAACAACCATCAACAAAAATTCCCAAGATTCAGAAAGAAACATAACAAATTTTGTGTGTTAATGTCGAACACTCCTACAACATAGTTCCTTTTTGTTTGTTAATGGATATAAATGAACAATTTGGCTTAAAAATTAAAGTTCATATTTTGACATGTCAATATATAAATAATTATAGGTAGATAAATTCATACTGTGAGGACATCTACCAAGAGCCGTAGATGAATGATTAACAACGTTACATAGTTTTTACCATAAAAACAAAGCTACACATAAACTACATATTTCTATAAGATAAGTTGATCATAACAACTGCAACGGGCCGATAACACAATATGGGCCGCTTTTGATTTTCAATCACTAAACACCAAATTTCTATTGGACCCGACACGACCCGACACTACCCGACCCGTTTATAGGATGAGATACAGAAGAGGAAATTCTCGAATGGGTCAGGTTTTAATGAGAGCAAACTCATTCGTGTGTTCATGAACATGTCTTCAGTTCGATAGGTTTGCGATTTGTGTTACTTTTAGTATTGTTGTAAAGATTATATCTTTAAAGAAACACATTAGTTTCTCCCCAACAAAAAGGGAGAAGAAAAAAGTAGGTTTCTTAATTGTTTCTACTCTTCTTACTTAACAATATGTTAAAACACATTAAATACTATATTAGCAAGAGACAAATAGAAATTTAAATTGTTTTAGAAAACATATTTATAACGAACGGGAGGGAGTGATAGACAATAATCTTTTCATGATTTGCACCAAGTTTAGGAGGGTTTATAAATTGATAAGGTAGTTTTTTGGTAAATTAAAAAATTAAATAATAAATATGATGGAAATCCATGACATTTTTAAAGTGTTAAGAAACATATAATTTCAATACGAACTACCACTGAATTCTTATGAATAAAAAAAACAATGTAGAATATAAAAATATACAAAACATACCAAGCAACTCAAGTGTTTAAATCATGATTAACTTAATCATTACTTCCACATATGCTGCACAGCTAATTTACATAATTATATCAGAAATATAAAGTTTAATATCCCCCAACCCTAAAACATAAACAACTTATTGGCAGAAATTTTCTTGAAAGAGAAAAATTCGATGATAAAAATTTATAATTAAAAGTTGATAATATTTTTAATTATAAACATTAAAAATGAAACGCACTTAACGCGACAGAGCCCCCAAAAATGTAAACAGTCAACTACTTGACAGCCTTTTCTGCAGCTACCGCCAGAAACGCAAACACGTTTCGTTCACGCGCCCACTAAGTTTCCATTATTTCGTTACGCGTCGTCAACGCAGACAAAGACGGCGGCGAAATAGCCGGAGTTTTACCTGAGGAGATCGGAACAGAAGCGTAACGCGTAGAGAAGCTTCTGAATCCACCCAATCCGACGTATTCATCCTCGTCGTCGTCATCGAAATTTAGGGAGTAACTCAAAGGATCGTATTGGAATTTCTCGCTTGCGTCCCAATCGCGGCCGCGCCGTTGATCACGGTTGAATCGCCGTATGAAAGTCTTCCACCGTGGGCCAGCTACGATTTCCGACCACTCTCGGATCTTCAGAGCTGCCCGTTTCCACCACCTTGACTCGTCGCCGCTGTAACTATCATCATCAACGGTTCGAATTCGTCCCCAAGAGGAGTATCCAACGGCTGTGGAGCTTCTTGATCGGAAGCTGGGGAAGCACGAGCAGCAACGTGAAACGTAACGGATTTCCGGATCGTGGGTTGGATCCGATTGAACAACTTCCATGGCGGAAACTGAGAGAATATTTCTGGTCAATAGGGTGAAACTGAAATTGATTGAAGTTTTAGCTGTAAACGAGCTTTACTAACAACATATATACACTTGTACATTTAATCTACATTGTAATTGAAGCTATCACAGGGATTTAAAAAAAAATATATATATATATTTGTATGATTTGGTTTTAGATCATATGATTTGATATATTAAAACAGTGTTTTAATAAAAAATCAATTATTCTTACAAAACATCATAAATTTTTTAATCACCCTTTGTAGATTTTTTAAAGTGTTTCTTACAGTTCATTATATTTTTATAAATATATTATCTATTTGTTATGAAATTTTTATAAACAGAAAGTTATTCCAAATTTGATACTAAATCGAAACCAGAATAGTAACTAATCATTTTACAAAAAAAACTATTTTAATGATATATTTGAAAAAAAAACATTAATGATAATATTGGTACAGAAACTTATTTAATTGTATTATAGACTATTTTTTGTATAAATATTTATGATTTTATAAATATACCTCCAACAGTTTCGGATTTGCATTATTAGTCATGACTTTTTTTGTTGTCATTGGATTACAATAGACCGATCTAATAGCCTAATATTTTCATACAAAGATTTAGCATCCTCCTACAAAGGATAGTGGAGTCGAATTCCACATCTCTGGAATAGACATAGAGATGATATAACCACTAGATCCATATTGTTCTTCCCTATTAGCCATGACTTATAAAATCCATATTGGTTTTCGGAATGTTTATGTACATTCCTATACTTGCTCTGAAATAGATTTTCTCACTAATGCATACCCTAATGGACTTTGTCGGAGAGAAATATTGTCTTGGATGTTCCTCCATTGTTTCTTTGGATTTCCCAATGTGAAAACTTAATAAGTCTCCTCAAACTTGTGCCCCTGTAACATATTAGGATAGTTTCCTAAAACTATTGGAATATGTACTAAAGACTAAAACATAGACATAGTACTATTTTTTCATAATATACACTGCTTTATGGGCCACGAAAAGATTAAAAGCCCAACAAGTGGATTTTCAAGTGTAATTTTTTTTAGTTCTTCAACCTTGAATCTCTCTTCGTCTTGAATCTTGATCCAATTCCTATGAGAATGCAATTCTTTCACTTTAGACAAACAAACTGAAGAAACAAAAGCAGATTCTTGAAAAGAGAAGAATCTGATGGGTATGAGCTGAGTCAACGGCTTCTTATATTTTGGACACGTGTCACGCAGTTATTTCTCTATCCAGATTCTACTGACTCTTATAACCTCGTTATTTAACTCCATTTTTTCCTTTTGTTACCAAATATAATTCAAATAATTAAATACAAAAAACAAAACAGAACCCAGAAACCATTTATTTCTAGAAAAAATTAAGAAGCTGTTTCATCAAACAAACGAGACTTATCACAAATCAGAAACAACAAAAAACAAGACAGTAAAGAAAAATCATACCTAGAAAGAAGAATCTATAATTGATTCCGATATAATTTTTTTTTTCTTAGTTTCTTTCTCTCAAAATGTTTATTTGAGCTGTAAAAGATTAAGAATTCTTGGAGATACAAAGCAATATGACGGATGTCTACGCTACGAGGACGATCGTCGGAATCATCGGTAAGTCCCCACAAAATTTATTTAAACGTACAAATTATGCAACAAACAAAACCTTGTTCACCAATGGAAACAAAATTATGCATTAATATTCTTTTAACGAAAAAATGATACATTATCAAATTTTGTTATATATGTTCAGGAAACGTAATCTCTTTCGGCTTGTTCTGCGCTCCTATGTAAGACGCATAGTAATTAGATAATTTAGTTGTTAATTGCATGATGTTTTCATGATTACCAATGATAAATAAGTGGAATTTTGTAGACCAACGATGGTGAAGATATGGAAGATGAAATCGGTTTCTGAATTTAAGCCAGATCCATACGTAGCTACGGTTTTAAACTGCATGATGTGGACATTTTATGGACTTCCTTTTGTCCAACCCGATAGTCTTCTCGTTATCACCATTAATGGAACTGGTCTTTTCATGGAACTCGTTTATGTCACCATCTTCTTCATCTTCGCTACTTCTTCTGTCCGCGTAAGTTTTAATTCATTGTTAAAACGATTGTAATGCATCTTCTTTGTAACCATGAGGTTTCAGGTAATTAATTAAGTCGATGATTTAATATATATTGGGGTATTTGATGAACAGAGAAAGATCACAATAGCTATGGTGATCGAGTTGATATTCATGGCGTTGGTGATGTTCTGCACCTTGTATTTTTTGCATACAACAAAACAGAGATCTATGCTTGTTGGTATCTTATGCATTGTTTTCAATGTCATTATGTATGCTGCTCCTCTCACCGTTATGGTATATACTATACTCTATACTCCCTCTGTTTCATATTAATCTATGATGTTTTAATGATTTAAATACTCTTTTTTGTTCAGAAACTTGTGATAAAGACAAAGAGCGTCAAGTACATGCCCTTCTTCCTGTCATTAGCCAACTTCATGAACGGCGTCGTTTGGGTCATTTATGCTTGTCTTAAATTCGACCCCTATATTTTGGTAAATTTCTATTTTAACCCCTAAGTTTCAACTCGATCAATAAAGCGCTAATTAATAAACTGATTTTTAACAGATTCCAAATGGTCTTGGATCCCTATCAGGAATAATCCAACTTGTATTATACGTAACTTACTACAAAACAACTAACTGGAACGATGAATATGACGATAAACAAAAGCGATATGCTGAAATCGAGCTTGGCCGAGCTTGACGACTGCAGCTATGGCTCGCACTTTTTCCATTTTTGGTTTTCTGTTTTACACAAGTTTCATCGTCGAGTGGTTATTACCAGCTTCATCGTTAGGTAGATAGAATCAGAAAGAAGAAAAAGAAGTTAACCTCCGAAGTTGAATCTATGTAATTTGTTACGAAGTTTTATTTGATTATTTTATAACATTTTTCGGACGTCTTTCATGTTTAAGGATATAAACCTGAAATCTAATACTGTCGATTAGTCATTTGCTCTCCAGTTTAATGGGGTTGGAGTAGGGGTAAAAACGTATTTCACAGTACTGGTTTACTCGGTTCGTTATAGATTCGATTTTAGAGACTAAACAGTGATCTAAACCGGAATGTGCGATTACAATTGTGGTTCTGCGTGCTTAAAACACGGAGGGCCAGAGTTCCCGTTTGAGATGACGATTGAATTATGTTATCATCATCACCGGCGGCTACCACCGCGCTTCCTCCTCAGTTGCCGGACACCTACAGATTTCCTCTGGATTTAATTTCCTCGCCGCATGTTACTCGCCGATACCTTTTCAAAACTCTCTCACTATGTCTCGCCGTACCATCACTCTCCGTCTCCACCGCCGCACCAGCCCACGCACGCGGCCTCTTTCAAATGCCGCCTCTCCGATTGTCTAATCGGTATTCCAATTTCGAAAATCTTCCTGTTTAAATTCCTGAGTATACAATGTGCATCAATCAATATGTATGTATTAATTTTGTGGGTTTCACAAAAATTCAGTTGGCAAAATTGTTTCGAAACGGGACTAAGTCTGATAGATTGGATATTTAAAAAGAATATGGATATCTAGCCATTGAATGCTCTTTGCTACACTGTCTTGTATTGGTGAGAATCCAAATTCTTCACACTGAATAGTGAGTGAGGAGGGAATCCATGACTTAATCTATCTCGTGAGGAACTAAATGGAGTTGATGTGTGTTTGGTTGAATCAAGTTACTACCTTGTGAGAGCTGGGGAATCAGATTACGAAAGCTTGGGGATAATCAACACAAACCCAGTGGCCAAAACATCGGTAGATAACGGATTGTCAGAGAAAGGTAAGAAGCAGACGGTGAGAGCTGCTTTACAGTTAAAGGAAATGGGAGCCTGTGACCGAAACTGTTGGCTCTGGCCTTCCATTACACAGAGAGCTTATCAGGCTGCTGAGATCATTGCATCCATCAATGGAATTAGTCGCAGGTAAAATGGTTCCATGAGTCGTCTTACTCTTGTTGGTGAGATAATATAACTGTGAAAAATCGAATCTTTGTGATGGTACATGTGTTTACTTGGTATTTGCAAACAGCTATATAGTTCCGGAATATAGCTTCCTTGATGCTCGTGGTTTAGGAGCTTATGAAGGCAAGAAGCTAGATTCCATATCAGAAGTAAGACTCTTAACTCTCCTTTTCACATTTTTAACATATAAAATGATGCCAGAAGCACGCAAACACTGAGGGTGAAGATATATATATATATGTGGCTGTTGTTGTTGTTGCTGCTGCAGGTGTATGCATTAGACTCAATATCGATGAAGACGAAACCTCCTCCTATAAGCGACGGTACGCCTAACGAGAGTGTATCAGATGTATTCGTGCGTGTGACGCAGCTCATGTCCATTCTGGAGACTCAATACTCAGAGGACACAATCATCATTGTTTCACCTGATTCAGACAACTTATCTGTGTTACAAGCTGGGGTTCAGGGACTCGACCTTCGAAGACATTCAGAATTGTATTTTGGAGCAGGAGAAGTAAGATTGTTAGACGCAAACAGCATCCCTGTGTATAAGCAACCTGCTTCTGCTCTATATAAATGTACAAACCCACCAAACTGTGACTAATTTCATTTTCTTATTGTATATATTATTAAATTCATATACAATTGTGAGCTCGATTTCAGATTTCGATGCAACTGTAATACATTCTTCTCTTACTTGGAGTCGGTACATAATAAGAAGCCAACGATGTGGAATCTCGGTATATCGGATTATAAGCACTTTGGATAATGTAAAAATATCAAATTTACACACGCTTTTGTCTGTTTTTAAATTGATCAAGAACGGCTTTTTGATCAATTATTCGAAAGAAAAGAAACTATTGTAAAAAGGAAAGTGTTCTGACGATTGATTTTGAAAGATTCATATGGTGAAGACATATAAAAAAGGAAATATATAGGAGTGGGTGGGTTGCTTTGTGCTTTAAACAAAGAACAAAAGGCAAAACAATGCTTTTAACATTTTGCTTTTTTTGTTGTTGTTATTTATTGATTTTTTATTTAAAGAGAGAAGACATTTGATTCAAAAGGGAATGCTAAAAAAACTACAAATGGAATCCTTACGGAAATTAAAAAGAAAATCAATAAACATCTTATGATTGCGTCATAACTAATGCGATGCTGCAAAATCATTGGTTTATAACATTCGGGTGCAAAACATGCGTCACACTGGATTACTGGGTTTTAGTTCTCCACGGAAAAATGCAAAGTGGGTTCAATGCTCCTTTTCTTCCGTTGCTGCGAAAACATCTTACCATTAGCATCGTAAACTAACGTGTTGTAATCCTATTGGTTGACAACATCTGCGCACATGTATATGCGTTGCACTAGATCCTTGAGGGTATGATATTCCACGAAGAAGTGTACAGTCGTTTCAGTGAACCTTTTTCTTTAGTTTCGTCAGAAACACGTGGTACAACAGTATTGGTTAAGAACAACTAAGCTGCAGGTGTACAGATACATGTGTAACAGTGGATTATTGAAGGTTAAATACTCCACGGAGAAATGCAATGGGTTATATAACTGCGTCATGAATACGTGTTGCAATATTACTGGTCGATAACATTTGGGTGCAGGTGCACATATACATGCGTCTTACTGGATCGCTGAGGGTTTAATTCTCCACGAAGAAATGCAAAGTGGGTTTCCCGGTTAACTTTTTCTTTTCTTTCGTTGCCGTCCAGGAAAACAATGCGAACAGAGGTTTCTGTTTTTAATGAGAACAGAGGTAAAGTTTCTTTTTCTCGTCCACACTACACATAACAAGCAAAACATATATACACACAAAAGCTCTTCAAATCAAATTTCTCTGGAAATTAAAAACGTGATCTCATCCCGAATTTTTCTAACGGCGTATCATGAAACGGACTACCTCATCGAATTCGGAAGCACAGAGTTACATTGAATCACCACTCTCTCCTCTTCGATTTCATTCTCCGCTTTCAGATGCCGGAGATCCACCGGAGAGCCGTTACGTTTCACCTGAGGGATCTCCATTCAAAATAGAAGATCCTAAGGCGATTATAACGGACCGCAAATTCACACAGTTTACGCCTCTTTCCTCGCCGATTCCGCCGCCTCCTCCTCAGTTTCCGCCGCAACATCACAGGAATGCGAGAGGCCCAAAGAATTCTTCTTTGGATAAGTCTCCGTCTTCTATGGTGGTGTTCAATCGCTGGGTGAGAGAGGACGGCGCACAAACTACGACGAGGAAGGTTGCGCCGCCGACGAACGGTGGTGAAGCGGCGACGATGGCGGTGAACAGGGCAAGAAAAGACGAATTGGTGGGTTTGGCGTCGCTAGGTTTTAGAGTGAGCGAAGTAATTTTGTGCGTGATTTCGTTTTCAATCATGGCGACTGATAAGACTCAAGGATGGAGTGGCGATTCCTATGATCGCTACAAAGAGTACAGGTGTCTCTCTCTTCTCCTCGATCCGTTTCTCCCATCACCTTTTAGGGTTTAGAGGTTGAAATCTAAATTAGATAAGTCAAATCGTCAACACAAATTCTGCAGGTATTGTCTTGCTGTAAACGTAATAGCGTTCATTTACTCTGCATTTGAAGTTTGCGACGCTGCTTGCTACATCGCCAAAGAGACTTATATGATAAACTGCGGATTTCACGACATATTAGTTTTCTCCATGGATCAAGTGAGTGCTTTAACGTTTTAGCGTTTGTAGTCAAACATATTGATTTGATGAGCCTTTCTACTTTTCCACTGCTTTAGCTTCTTGCATATCTTCTGATGTCGGCTTCTTCATGCGCTGCTACACGAGTTAATGATTGGGTATCTAATTGGGGCAAAGATGAGTTTACCCAAATGGCAACCGCTTCCATCGCAGTTTCTTTTATAGCCTTTGGAGCGTTTGCAGTCAGCGCTTTGATTTCTTCTTACAGGCTTTTCACTCATGCTTCCCCGTAGTTGTCCTATATTTGTCTTGTTTGAGACCAACTATGACTCTTGTCTTTGTATAGTCTCTCTTATAGATTTAGAAACCAGCATGGTAATAACTCTTGCTGCTCGTTGTGTGATAAAAGTTTTCAATATATTTAATAAAAGGGTACGCAGAGCAAAACAAAGCAATGGAATGAATGAGGTTACTTGTGTAGCAAGGCTTGACTTGTTAACTATCATTAAACTCAGGTAGGTGATAAATCCGAAAATCTAAAGACGTGTTCTCTTCTTAAAGGCAAACCTCTACCATAGGAAATGTGTTTGAATCAAGAAACCCTTAGTATCTTTTTAGTTCCCCTCTTGCCTGATCTGTTCTTGTTCTGTTTCTTCTTGAATCTCTACGTCCTGCAATATTCCTACTCCGTCGCCACCAGATTCAGGGAGCGTAGTGATATTTTGTAACTCGTCACTCACACCTAACTGGTCATCAATAGCAGCTGCTTCTTGGTCTACCTTAGCTTGTGGCTTTGGACTGCGAATGGCCTCGGCTGCTTCTGGCTTAAAAACTGGAGGTGATTGTGGAGGAAACCACAAGCGTTGCTTCTGGAGGGATGGTGGTTCCATTTTATTCGTTTCCTTTTGGTTACCAATGGAACGCATTCCTATTGTCTCGTAGCCAAAGTCAGTGGATCTAGGGTTTTTCTGTTGCCCCCATAAACCGGTTGAACTCTCGGCTTGGGGCGCTTTACCATAGTCACATGGCTGATAACAATAGAAAACATGGGTATGATGGTTTAAAAAAATCTTAAATATAAAATGTGCAGTCCCGCAAATTTGACCATGATTTATTACAAAGATGTAGTCTTAGATCAATATTCAGGGACATTAAGTATTTACCTTAATAGTAGGAACGATGCGAGGATTTGATAGATGTTGGTTTGGATTGGGTGGCATGTCCTGTGTTTCAGTGAAAGTACGATAAATTTGTGACAATGAAACTATAAGATTAGTAAAAAAATGTTTTTGGGTTTTCTTTCTCTTTTTTAATTATTTACTCTATGCATCAAAGATTATTCCGAAACCTTTCGGCCACTCACCCTTTCTGCTGCAGTTTTGACCGAACCACTATAATCCTCTCGGTCAGCTGAATAATCCTTCTTGCTGTAATTCCCTGAAAGCAAGAAGTAGAACTAGAACATTACTCTTTAGATCAAGAAGCTTTGACAGTTGCCTTAGAATCAACCAAACATTACGCACCTATACACTAAATGAGTTCGAAATTATATACCAATGAATACTAGATCTTCCATTTTCATTAAAGCTTAAATACTTACCTTCGAGCTTACTGATATTATAGCTCAAAGACCTCATTTCTTGTACTTGGACGCCTAACAGATGCATTAAATCCTCAAAATATTTCATCTCTGACATGAAACGGTGACAAAGATTTGGTGATTTTAGAGGAAAAGATAGCAAGAAAGGAGCAGAAATGGTTTCAGAAAAGAAAAACCGCATCTACCTTCTCTCTTAGTTTTCATCATCTCCTGACTAACCCTGGCTATATTAGAAGCAGCCGCAGAAGCAGCTATGGCTGCAGCTACTGCTTCTTCAGCTAACCTAGGTTTTGCATCAGCTTTCTTCAGAGGATCAGTTTCTTCTTCCAACATAATTCGGCGGACCCACAATTTTAATTTGGGGATGAGAGATTTCTGAAACAAGAAAGAATCTCACTTCAATGTAATGTTGATTTGTGGAAGGAAATTAAGACTCTAAACTTGCATTCTACATGGAGCATTAAAGCACATCTAGCAATAGGTAAAATCCAGAAGGGAGAAACAACTTTCCACACTCTAGCAATCCAGATTGAAATGTGCTGGTGGTCTAGTCGAAATGGAGAATGAAACCATGAATTCCATAAGTATTATCTTACATTTCAGTTATGGCATAACCATATTATCCCATATTTTGATGTATTGAGTAATCCATAACACAACACTGTGTATAGAAATGGAAATAACAAAGGGGGTTCAGGTCAACGCTACCTTTAAAAAAACAGCTGTTCCGGCACCAGAAGCCGATAATACTCCTACTGCAAGAGCAGCATGATACCAGCGGAAGCGGGAGAGAAAACTTGGAGGCGAAACCATAACGAGAGGAGCATGAGTAGGCTGCAAGGCATGTATTTGCCCTTGTCGATGAACGTTAGATGCTGCTTCCTGTCTATCTGTTTGTAAACCATACTTATACCTCCATTGAAAAGTCCAGTCATCACAAGAACACCCAGATATATGTCTTGCTTATTTACCTCGACTGTTAACAGTTGTCTGCGAACTTAGTGGTGGGTCCTATGATAATGATTAAGACAGAGGTGAGCCAGAGAAGATGGATCAAGTTTTCATGATTAAAACAGGAAGAGGAATGGGCAAGTTACACCCAAGAAGTAAAGAAGCTTACAGGAACACGGCGGAAGGCTTCGTCTATCTCTTCTTTCGTGAGGCCTTTCCTCTCAAGAAATGATCTTCTATGTATAACAGGAGAGCCCCTAACTCTTGGGTGCGAAAGGAATTTGATGGCGTTTTGAATTTGATCCTCCCGTATCGGTTCTGAATTCTTAAACACCAAAGGCAGAGAATCCCGCTTAGCAGTTTCTTGAGCGATGCTACCTTGCTGAACCTCATTTGTAGGCTTCGTAACTTCTGCAACAACACGTTTGTTAAAAGGAACGTTAATAAGTCGTGAGGCTCAAGCAATTCTAATTTAAAAGATTTTGTAATTCATTTACCAGAATCAATCAAGATTCTCCAGAATCAAAATAGATTTTGTGCAATTGAACATTCATCACCAATGGTATCCATCTTATCACGCTTAAAGCATCTCATGACAGATAAACAAAACAGAGACAAATATAGAGAATTTGTTCGCGAAATGCCCAGAATCCACCGAAAAGGTACTGAAACAAAGACAAATGTTAGAAAGCTATAATTAAACCTGAAAATGGGGTTTTTTCATCGGCTCGAGTACGAAAATAGGAATGAGCTTGCTTCTGCTGATGATTTACCATAGCAGCTCACCAACCTTCAAGGAATCCAAGCAAAAGAGGTACTAGAGATATCAAAAGTGAGAAAGAAAGAAAGAAATAAAAAAAACGAAGTCGAAAACGATTGATAAAGAAACGAAGATGAGAGAAGAGATCTTCACCGAGAGAGAAAACAAACAATCGTGCGATAATGATGAGGACGATGAGTAATCAGGCTTTGCGCTTTCGAACAGATAGTTTAACTTTATAGTTGGAAATTCCGTTATGATGATAATAATGAATTATGATTCTTCATTTTATTATTTTCCATGTTCATTACAGATTATTTGGGCCTTACACCAATGGGCCCGAAATGAATATTGATTTATTTTCTTTTAAAAGAATTATCATAATAATATACATCTTGGGCCGAATAAAACACACAGGAAATATCAAATATCAAGATCTGTTGAATATTAGTTGAAGATTCTAATCTCCACAAGAAAATTTCCCCTAAGGTTTGGTTTTGTTGGCTATGGTTTTGGTTTAGATAGGTTAAACCGGATTGGAGACAGATAATTAACAATTGTTTCGAAAAATCGATTTCGAACAAATAAAAATGTTTGGTTTGTCGGCTAATTATTTTGCAATGATAATTGGCCGATCTATAATCAAAAGTTCGTAAATTATCATTAATCGTAACTTGTAAGTCATCCTTTTCATAATTTGATCTTATTATTATTCGTGTTACCAAATTATTTGAGATGCTACTGCAATTCCTAAAAGACAAATGTACGACTTTTATGTTATGGTACTTGAGATTGTATTTTGATTAAATATTAAGCAATAAGAATTGTTATAGTGTAAATACAAAATATTTAATATTATAATTATTTTGGTTGGTAAGACATTTTATTCTGGCCGATCTGATATTGATAGTTGGTAATATAAAAGTGGTACGAAATTTGAGTATGAGATCTTTTCACGTAAGTTGGATATAAATTCAATATTTTATATCCAAGTTAATAAATCCAAATCTATGTTTTATATAAATCGAGGACCACACTCTTTTCTGTCTAAAATAAAGAAACATAAAAAACACTTATCCAAATTTTGAATATAATAGATATATCCTTCATTTTTGTTTGTCACCCGTATGAATATGCGGGTTCGACATATTATTGTTCATTTAATTACCGCAGTTATTTGTGGTATACACAATGATCAGATGTTTCGTCATACATCGTAATTTTTTCGATCACTGATTAAAACATCAATTCGATTAAAAATTTGCGATTAATCATAACTATAACTACCGACCGCAGATAAACGAATAAAATCTACCGTAACCATAAAATTGATCATAGCCGCATTCACTTACAGTGATAAAATAAACAAAACTATGATATATGAATTTAATAGGATTTGTCACATAATTCATGTTTGGTGTATTGAATTTGCCAAGTCACATAAAATTAGGTCAAACATTTTACACTACGACGAAGATTTAATATTACAAAATTGTAATTTTAGAATCAAAATTAATAAAACCATTAGTCTCCATTCCAATAATCAACCACAAAATTTATATTATCCAAACCGACAGATTTTTAATGATTATTCAAAAATATTCACTTTCTCGCCAACATTCAAGATTTTCCCGGAAACCAAAAGAAAAAGGTTGAGAGAGAAAATAAAATAAAAAAAGAAGAAAGAGAGAGATTAGAGAGAGAGAAAAGAAAAGTTGGAAAAAGAAAGAAACCGAAGCCCACTCAAAGTCCACGTCTTCGATTTTTGTTTCTATCACGAGAGCCACGTCATCTTTAAAAAGGACGTAAATTACGACTTAGCCCATTTACATTTTTTAATATTCCAATAATATCCTTTCTATACGGCACAGATGACTGTCGTTTCGCTTCTTCGCTTTCCCTTTCTTTTTCGCCGGCCTCCTTCGACGGCGGTTTTCCTACTTCTCTCTGTTCGGAGACAGTTTCATCACTTTTCATAACCGGCGCGGGAAATACGAGTTTCTCGTTTCCTTCGCTGCTGCTTCTCGCGTAAAGAAGATTCCTGAGCTTCCATCGTTTCGAGAATCCAGCGGAATTGCTTTTGATGTTGTTTTGTAATGGAGAAGAAGAGAGTCCTTGGAGATTTTCATCTCCGGAATTTTTATTTTTGTTTGATTGTTTTGGTGTCCATACACAATAAGTCTCCGGCGGAACACCGGTTAGATCTTCCTCGGCCTCCGATGATGAATTCGACGTCGGATCCCGCTCTTCGCTCATCAATTTTCTAAGCGCTGGTCGATGACGCCGGGGAAGAGTACTCTGCGGCGGAGACTGAATCGGCTGAGACTCTACGGAAGCGTTTCCAATTCCACAACCGTACGGGTTCAACGGACGGATCTGACCATTAGAGAAAATCTCGTCGGCGGTTGCGATGGGATGAGAGAATCTGCGGCTAGGACAGTCGAAGGCAAACTCGAAATCATCGTCGTCATGGTGAAAGTCTGATCGTTGCTCCTGCTCTCTGAATTCCTCGACGACTCTAGCTGCGATGGCTGCAAGATCTACGGCAGAGGAAAAACTCCCGAAACTGGGAGAGTTAGAGGAAAAGGAGAGTAACCGACTTGTCTGCATTAGAGAAAGTTGTTGCAGAGTTTTCCGAAACGTTCAGAGAGAAAAAAGATGGTACGCTTCGAAAATTGGGTCCCTTCTAATATATATACGGGAAAATCTATTTCTTTCGTCGACGGAGAAAAACAAAATTTAAAAATGTTTCTTTATTTTTCTGGTTTGTCTAACACAAATTATAATGATTACAGTCGTAAGATGAATTGTTATTTAATTAGGAGCCAAAACTCTAACAACAAAGGAGCGTAATGAACGTAAACCACTAACGACGTCAAATAAAATAAGAAGTAAACTACAAACGCTTATAATTAAGATAAGTTTCTTTTTTCTGTAATGAAACTTAAGACAACTTTCCACTGGCTCACAAAACAAAAATGTAAACTTGTATCGCTCATGAATATCTTTAATATATTATTTTAAAAAAAAATTACCAGAAAAACTTTATTTTTACGTATAATTTACAATTATATTATGCTGACATGAGAGTTTTTTAAATCAAATATTATATAATACATAATTTACTAGAGTATTTACGAAAATGACATTAGAACAATATTTATTACTATATTATATGTAAATATCTAATATTTTAACATAAAACACAAATATAATATAAAATAAAATATTAATTTTTTAAAAAAAATTAATCAAACAAAAGATAAAACTAAATTTTAGAATAATTTAATATTTATGACACGTACAATTTTTACCTATTTAATAATATTATCTTTCCAATAATTTAATTTATTTTTATAATCTGATTTTTATTGTATATTTTATTTGTATAACTAATATTAATTTTTTAGAAAAATATTTTAAATAAAAAATCAATTATAAATAAATAATTAATTATAATATGTGAATATTTTTCCCCACACAAAATATGGATCTAAATCTAGTATTTTATTATTATAAATCTACATGTATTCAGCGGGATTTGTAATAGATATTCATAAATTTTGTAATACTCTTTATTAATTTATATTGTGTCAAAAATCTATATAACTAAATAAGAAAAACTATAAAATGTCACATTCCAGAATATATATCATAGTAGTTATAAAAATACGAAGAATATCATGTTCGATGTCATGTTTAATCACCCATCAAATCACGAGATGGTAACCGTGTTTATTTAGTTATTTTTTTACTAAATATTGAATTTAAAATATTGATTAAGTAAATATAATCAATATTAAAAAATAATATATATCGTATTATGGTTGATTCCTATGTAGCGATAAACATAGTGAACGGTGTCAGGTCAAAGGAATGAATCATTCCGATTCCAATTTCCAAAACATTATTCACACATTTCTTTTTTTTTGTTGTCGTCAATTCACACATTTTCATGTCAAAATTCTAAATTATTATAATAATATTTTTTTAAACGAAGAAGACTTAGTTATAAAAAGTCTTTCTAAATTAGTGGGAAATTTTCAAGTTCCATCAATATCGAACTATTAAAATTATATAAAAACCATTAAAAATTTAATAATATACATTGTTAGAGATAGATTACACATTCTTTATTTATTACGACCCAATTCAATATTAGTTCGCTTTTGATACACAAAAAACTAATTACAATGCCGATTTATACATTTTGTTGATCTATAAGAAAAACAAATATTTACATTTTATCGATCTATGAGAAAAAAACATTTACATTTCACTGATCTATAAGAAAAAATATTAATATTTTATAGAAAAAGAATACAAAATATAAAATATATTTAACATATTCTAATATTTTGTTTAAATTATTTATTTAGTTCAACATATTCTAATATTTTAGTTTAAATTCAATATATTCCCCTATTTTATTTTACTAAATAATAATAGTTTTTTCTAAACATCTTGTGCTATTAATCTCATCTATTAAGAGTTTGTGATATCTTTAGAACGTAGGTAACACGTTTTCTCATTTTAATAAAAGACTAATGTTTAAATTGTTTTGATCAAATCTAAATATTTGTAATATTTCTATAGAGTATTAGATGACATTTTAAGTATCGATAATGATAGTTCGATTGATTGATTCGTATGTGAAAGAAACACATTCATACAGTGTTTTGGTGACCACTTTCTTTTTTGTCTGGCTTCGGTTACCACTATCATTATGATAAATCGGACCTTAAGAGAATCAAAGTTCTCAACATTTAGTCCAATCAGATGTTATTGGTAGTTACAAATTATGCAAAACTATTTTATTCCTACTTTTCTTTGAAACGAAAACAAAAATGGGCAATTATCAATGTTAATGGGCCTACATAATGAACCATTGTTTAGGTCCATTATTCATAGTCACTGTACTATTATTCGTTTTTTATCATTATTTTTTTATGGTGTCAAAATTAAAATTGCCTTACAAAATGGTGTTTTTTTTTTACTGTTATAACTTTAGTGCAGTTCAATGTTCAGTTTCTTCTGTTTCTCCTTCTCAATCAATTTCTTCACAAAAGCCCTAATTTCATTCACGTCTTCATTCCCTAGATTTAGGGTTCCTCTGAATACTCCTGCAAATCTCCAAGCTTTTCCACAATCCGAAATGGATAATAATTTTGATTATCATCAATGGCGTCCAGGACCAACACAGCCAAACATATGTCCTGTTTGTACAGCGCCGCACTTCCCTTTCTGTCCTCCGTATCCTCCATCTTCCTTCCTTCACAACCCTAACTTGCCTCCTCACCTCAATTTACCTCGTCCTGGATTCGATTCATTCACCGGACCACCGACTCGACCGCAAAATCACTATCCGCTCGGTGATCCAAGGCCGTGGCAAGCTCATCTCGGAAATCAATGGCGACCGGTTTCTGACCATCGTAGTATTGTTGACTGTGAGAGGGAAGCTGATCGGAGCTATAAGAGAGCTAGGATTGATGCGATCGCCGGTGGTTCTCCAGGCTACGGTGTTTGTGGGAGCGATGGTTATCAGAGTCCTCGGACCTCGTGGGAGAACGAGAGGAGGTTGAAGATGGTTCGGGATCATGGTTACGGTTTAACTGCGCAGTTTCCGGGAAATATAGATGCTTCCAATAACGAGATGAATCATCAGTATGTGAGGAGCGAATGTAGGAATGGAGGACAGTTTAATGATGTACCTCCTCCTCCCCCGCTTCCTCACCTGCCGCTGCCACCGGCGTGGTACGGAGGCTATTTTGGCGGTCCTAATGGTCAGCCACCTCTTCCGGTTTCGCCACCACCTCCTTTGCCTCCATCTCATCCTTCTTCCCTTTTTCCTGTCACCGCTAATTCGTCTGCAACGGTCCCTCCATCATCATCATCATTATATCCTCAAATGCCAAATGCTTCGGTAATGTTGCTTTCGTGGTTTCTTTCTACCTCGAAAATATCTTCTTTTGCTGTACTGATGATTTCTTATCGTTCTGGTAGCCATCTTCCGCACAATTAGCACCAACTCGGTCTAAAGTGATAGATGTGGCCCATTTGCTAAAGCCTCCTCATCGATCTACTCGCCCAGATCATTTCGTAATTATCCTTCGAGGACTACCAGGTTGTTTTCTGAGCCTTCTCTTTGCTTTTTCCGTGGACCTGTTGCATGATTTCAGGTCTTAGCATATGTTGTTGCTGTTGGTTACCCCTTTTTATTGACTCTTGAGTAGGAAACACTTTTTAAATACTTTTTCATTTTTCTTAGTTTGTGCAAGCTACAAATATAATCTTCACTTTTTGCATTTGAATGACTTGGGAAGGCATTTGTACTAAAGCGTAGGTGTTACTGAGTATTAACTATATTTGTATATATGCAGGTAGTGGGAAGAGTTATTTAGCTAAGTTATTGCGTGACATTGAGGTAGAAAATGGCGGTAGTGCTCCACGAATTCATTCTATGGATGATTACTTCATGACTGAAGTTGAGAAGGTTAATTAATCCTCATAATTATTAAGACGGTCTTAAAATAATGGATTTTTTACCCGGGACCATCAAAGGATTCTAAGATCGTGTTGCTTTGTCAATGTAAAAGGTTGAGGAGAATGATTCGACATCTTCAAGCTCTGTTAGAAGCAAGAGACCTATTGTAAAGAAGGTCATGGAATACTGCTACGAACCTGAGATGGAAGAGGTCTGTTTTCTGCTGTATATCTTGAGACAAATGAAACATGAATATGAACCACAGTAAGATTTTTCTTTTGTTAAGTTTGTGGCACTACTGAATTTTTAGGCATATCGTTCAAGCATGCTGAAAGCTTTTAAGAGGACTCTTGAAGATGGGGCTTTCAGCTTTGTAATCGGTAATGATCTTTTCGTAACAGCATACTAGAATGTATGACTATGTATCAACTTTGATTGCAAAAGGTAATTGGTATCTGTCATCTGTTGACATTATCTCTTTTGGTTTGATAATGTTGACATGTTGGCTACTATTCTTTTTGAGAAAACACTTCATTTATTATGGTTTGTATCGTTTCTTAGTATAAAGAGCTTAATATCCTCCCAGCAGCTCTCTTGCCTTCTCAAGGTATAGGGAGTTCTTCATCTAGGGATTCTATTTATTAGTTTAGCTGGGAACTGAGTAGTGCAGTGTCCAAGCACTACTTTCATTTTCTCTAACAACAGATGCAGTTTGTTTTCTGGAATTGACCGTTTCTTGCTGGTATATGTTGCTCATCTTAGTGGATGACCGCAATCTGCGGGTAGCTGATTTTGCTCAGTTTTGGGCAACAGCAAAGGTATATCCTCATTTCTTTCTGTATTACCTTGTGGAGATTGGATGTTGTTAGCGGCTTCTATGGAAGGCTCTAATGATTTGTGATGTTAACTAGCTACTTAAGTTTTCAGTTTTCTGTGGTTTCTCAATTGTGTAGACAATTTTGTGTGCACTAAACGTTAGTGCAGTCTAAAATTTTTCTTAGATAATACGCTCCTGTCAATGTTTTAGTTATCTTTCCTAGAATTAGTATAATGCTCCTCAAAGTGCAATGTAACCTTGCATTTCCCTAGATTTAGGATACAAGGCATCTTTTCCTCATCATTTTCATTATGATTGTTGAAAGCTGTCTTCCTTTCTCCAAATTTTCTCATATCTATTGGTTGCAGTCTAACTTCCCTTTTAGCTGAAATCAAGGAAGTAAATGTGGTCCTTGTATATATATATATCAATTCTCTCTCTCTCTCTCTCTCTCTCTCTCTCTCTCTCTCTCTCTCTCTCTCCCCTTTTTTAAACCTTTTCGCTGTTTAATTAATTATCTTCGAAGAGGACACTGGCGTGGTGTTGTAAAGATAAGAGCCATCTTGTTAGTGACGTGTTGGCTACTATTTATAATGGAGTGACTTCTGCAAGTTTGAGTTTTTATTCATTTTCTACTTGCTTCATTTGTTTGCTAAACATCATGCGATCGGCTTGTTCCCATTCGTTTTTATATTTGTAGCCATGAATTCAGTGACCATACAGTCTGGATTATGTCAGTTCCTATTTATTTATTTAGAAACAAATAGTGCTACTGTCTGCTTTTGCCAGTACTTCTCTTCCCCTTTTTTGTCATTTGCCATTGTGCTCATTAATTTTGTGTGGGTATGTTTGTGCGAAATGAAAAATTAAAGAAGATTACCTTTGAAAGTTGGCTTCTTGACCAGCTGAAAACTAATATGGTAAAAATAAAAGACTTTGAGGTGACAAGTCACGTCTCCTTTTTCACTGAAATACAATTTGATTCAATCTTCTTTTGCCTCGCATTGCACAGTGACCAGTGGCCTGGTTTATTTACCAGAAATGTAGATGTTGTCCTTCTCGTTTCTGTGTATGATTGGATGGTTGTTGTAAATGAAGCACCTTGATTTGTTACTTCTTGTATTATTTAGACTGAGTTCAACTAAAACATATTCATCATCTAGAATTGAAAATGAAAGCTTCTTCTTAACCCTACTTGGAGGCTCCCTTGACATTTGGTTTCTTGTGCAGAGATCTGGATATGAAGCTTACCTACTGGAAGCAACATACAAGGACCCAACTGTGAGTTTCTCGATATACTATATATCATATTTGAATAGAATCTCTCACATATCTTGCTGTGCTAAGTGGGTGCAACCAATTTCAGGGCTGTGCAGCTAGAAACGTACATGGCATTACACTAGATGAAGTACAGCAGATGGCAGAACAATGGGAAGAAGCTCCATCATTGTACATGCATATAGATATCAAGGTTTTGTGCCCTTCTTTTCTTTCTAAATTTGATCTTGTTTTCTAATAAATGAAGAAATGCCAGATTAATGCCTTTGTGTATGAATTTGCGTTGACCTGGAGGAAACTGATCATAAGATGAGCATCATGCAGCATATTGTGGGACTCAATAATGCTAATTTCATTTTGTTTCCTTTCTCTACAATATCTTACGATCATCTTTTTCTATGATAGTCTTTTCAGCGGTGGGATGACCTTAAGGAGAGTGGAATCAAGGAGGTAGTGCTTTGTATACCTCTCTATCCTGAAATGGACAAGTATTTACAAATTCCTTGTTTTGACTGGTGTTTCAATCTTTAGGTGGACATGGACATGGAAGACGATTTTGGATTGCCAGAAAAAAAATTCAATAACACCACCCAGTCAGAAGGAAAGGGTGCGACAGAAGGTAAAATTTGAATACTGCCTTGTTATTTTCGCCAAGACAAACCAAAAATACTTAAGCTGAGATTTTTCTGGTTATATCTTCTTAGACTCTTACATAAATGAGAAGAAATGGGAAGCAGAACCAAGCTCCCAGACAGAAGTGAAAGAACTTGGTAGAAGTAAATGGTCAAATGTAGAGGAAGACGATGAGACAGAGAAATCTCAAAGTAAAAGACGAAACTCAAAACCCCTTTCTGGGTCAAGCCAAGGAGGAAGCTTGGGGAAAGGCAAAACTGTTTGGTGGGGCGATAAGGTATGAACATACACATCTTTGCTTGTTCATTTAGGCTCCGGAAGATCTGTTAGCTTTAGAAACATGTTTATCTCCTGGAAAATCTCATGCACTTATTTCTGCGGGATAGGGAGGAGATGCAGGCTTTTCAATTGGTGCTACGAGGAATATGAACACGCCTTCTTTAGTTATAGGTCCTGGATCAGGATACAATTTGGTAAGCAAACGAAAAAAATGACTGCGTTGTTGGTCTTATTCCTACACCTTTGTAATCTCTTTCGTCATGGATTTATGTAGAAATCGAATCCGTTATCAGAAGAAGAGAGTCTTGCACTCGCTGATGCTATTGGAAAAGCCAAGGTTAGAGGAATTTTCCAGGATCAGCTTAGAGCAGAGCGTGAATCTTTCAAAGCTGTTTTTGACAAGAGACATATAAGAATCGCTACATCTTACAATTCAAAGGACGAGTAAGTCAAAATTTATTTTGCCTGATCCTCGAAACATCGATCAGTTGGGTGACGAAACTAGCAAGTTCCCACTTTTCATTCACATGGAGCAATCAAAATTGAAGTGATTTCTACGGATTTGATCATCATATGTCTAAAATTAGCTGTAATAAAAGTTAATTCTTAGTTTATAAACATTTTTTCGATTTAAAACAGTATTTAAGAGCTAAGAATAACAAACCAATCCCGAATTTCATTAAGAAAGATATGAGAAAGAGAAGAGAAAGTGATAAAGAAGAGCAACACAACCAGCACGAGGACGATCAAAAAGGAAGAACCCTGAAGATAAAAAAGATTTAGATAAGTTGAAGATGAAGCTTAAGAAGATTGAAGACAAGATTCAAGTTATGGTCTTAAAAGAAAGATGAGATCTTTAAACTAATTCATGAGGCTGAACTAGCTATAGTGCACTAGCAGATGCACCAACATCAACTAATTAACTAACTAATTCAAACGAATTAATATAGTGCATTAGCTTATATGCATGATTCTACATTTTTGTTTTTAGGCGTCTCAATAAGAAATAGCTGATAAATGTTGTTCTCAGCGTATTTCGGTTTTCTGTTTTTCTTCTTTATGATAATAAATAATTAACAGTTAATTCTTCCACCATGAAAGTGGAAACCAAAAATTTAACTATGTAACGTAAGTTATGTTAGTAAAAATTAATTATTGTGAGGGTAAAAAAGTATGATCCATTTTCCGTTTAAAATTATTTAAAAGTAATTATATTTTAAAATAGGTGTATATGTGATTCTTTGTTGGAAAAAAAGAGTGCATTTAAGTATTTATCTCAACTTTTCACCGAAAATATTTTTCTCGCGATTTCGCTTCTTCTAAGGTCGCATTTGGAACAGCCACCATGTTTTCTATATGGTCGGCGAAAAGAAACGCGGATCTGAAGATGTAATCGCATATCTTGACGAATCAATTATTTATGACTTTATAGGACAATAAGACTAGAGTATCTAGGAGCCTATCTCAAAGGAGTGAGTGAGCCTATCTCAAAGGAGGAAGACTTTGAGAAAGATTTGAGGAATGGAAGATCATGAGATGAGAGTTCCTTGTTAATCAAACCACAAGCCCTTACAAATCCATCCAACAACTTTGGGATGATGAAATTTAATTGATTAGGGTTTCGCATCATTCCATTCAAAATGCAATTTCATCTTCACATTCTCTTTGTTTGTGATCATCATCATCTTCATATTTGGGTTTGTAAAGTCACTACAACATGAAAGATTAACACCCTCTTCTTTGATTTGATGACTTAATCATCACAAAATCTCTCATCAATATTATATCACTGGTAATTTCTCAATGAGGAGATGTTCATACCTATTTTTTCTAATCACAGTCTCGTACATCATTCATTAATTTTAATTTGGAGTTTTATTACAAATGAAGATCTCAATCAAGAAGAGCGAATAAAGCGTGATGAACAATTTTTCACAGATGATTTATTTAACTTAAAGATGTACGTAGTACTATGTAGTATTGATAATAAAAACACTACTATTATTTTAGAAAATTAATTTCATGAGATAATAAATATAATAATAAGTCTTAATCATTAATAATTAAAGACACAAGTAACTTCTTGTACAATAAACGAAACCCTAGACATCTAATAGTATTAACAGACACTAGAAGAAGCTCAATACATTTACTAAAAATGCTTCAGATGTATCATTGGTTGGACCGATACACATAACGTCTAGCCCAAAAGAGATAATGCAAGAAATTAATCACACTAAGCACACACATGAGCCAGTAAAATCTCTCGAGATGGTACTCGTTTAGATTCTTCCCCAGAAGCCATGGAGTGTGTTGGTTTAAGCCTGTGATGAAATTAACAGCCGAGACAAGAACAGAGCTCAAATAATATCCCATTGCAAGAGAGGTCCAAGAGAGCGAGGTCGCGAGTGAACGCATCGTCGAAGGAGCTTCGGTGAAGAAAAATTCCATCATTCCGGCTAAAGTGAAGAGATCGGCTGATCCAAGAAACACATATTGCAGAGCCACCCAAAGAAACGTTATAGGAAGCGGTGAAGAGCTCTTGCTTGAACAGCAAGTAACCTCAGCAACGACGACCATCTTGCGTTTTGTTTCTACTAAGGCTGCAACCGCCATGGCGACCACGGAAAGGACAAGCCCTGTTCCTATGCGCTGCAGATGCGTTACCCCAGTTTCGGTTTTTGTTGTTTTTCTAGCTAGAGGGAGGAGGAGATGGTTATATGTCGGAGCTAAGATCATTGTGAATACCACCGGGAACACGGGCAATGCCGCCGGAGGAATTGTTAATGACCCGATCCTCCTGTTCATTGTCGAAGCTTGTTGGACGGAGAAAGTCGAGAGCTGAGCTAGACAGCAGTTAAGCATAATGGTAGACATGAAAATGGGTAAAATCTTGATGACTATCTTCACATCTTCAACTTGTTCTTCTGTGCAGCGGAGCAGTTGTGGTAGAGCTTCGCGTTCTCTCACAGCTTCACCAAGGAAAGATCCGAGAATTCCATCATTTCTGTCGCCGTTGTGCTTGGTTACATCGTCATCACAATTATTTCTTGTTTGACAAGTAACAACGCTTCTCGAAGCTCTTCTCTTATACTTAGCACATAAAGCAGCGCCTAAGACCTTGAATAGAGTCGTGATTGGACTTCCACTCGGAAGTTTGAGGCGATAAAAGCGAGAACCGGCCAAGAAAACCGGTACCGAGATTAAGATCGCGGCCGTTGAGACACCGAAACCATAAGACCAGCCTTTGTTATCTTCGAGCCAGACCACGACCGTGACGGCTATCAAAGCACCGCACGAGAGGCTAAAGATGAAGTAGTTGAAGAAAAAGGATCTTTGTCTCCTCCCACTTGGTGTTGTTTCGTCAAACTGTTCCGCTCCGTGCGGTGGCAACGAGCCTTTTATACCTCCGACACCGAGAGCTACTAAATATAGACCCACGAATAGAAGTACCCGACCCGGCTCGGTGGAGTGCTCGTGGGCTTGCACCGTTAGTACCAATAAGCCCTGTATATATGTTTCACAAATTGAAAGTTACGTAGGAATGCACCACTGACACACAAAAACGGATTATCCAATAAAACCAAACTTAACTACTCAAAAGTGTCTACTTTTTATCCACATTCAATATCTTGATAAAAATCTGGTCTGAAGTAGTGAAGTCTATTTTTTAAAATCTCCAAAATCTATTTCAAATTATAATATAATTTTTCTTTTCAAAATCGATTTAAAATCTTACCAAGAATTCGATGGCAGCACTGAATAAATAGATATGGAAAGTGGTGAAGAAAGCATCTGCTAAAAATCCTCCGAGAAGAGCTAAGAAAAACGCCGTTCCCATGAAAGCGGTTACGGCGTTTGCGGCTCCTGACGGCGAAAATCCCATCTTTGTTGACAGATACAAAACTAGATTGCTCGCGTTTGCTAAGAACGCAAGATTCTCCAACACTTCCACAACTAAAAATTAATATATACGATCATACCAATTAATACGAAACAAATATACAACTAATTCACGTTATCTATATATATAGAAAGAGTTATAACGAAAGATGTGTTGGCTCACCCAAGACAAAAGAGGCAGCAAGCATACCGCCATGGCGGCCACGCAACGCTGTTCTATTTCGCCAGTCTACGTAACCATCCAACGTGCTTAACCCGTTTGCTTCCTCCTACATGAATATCAAAATGTTGTCAAATTAGCATAATTGTTGCAAATCTAGCTTATAATTATATATATATATACTAGAATCTTTAGTTGAATTTGAGAGAGATGGAAACAACATTAGAACTCACCATTTGTTGAAACGCCTGAGACATGATCATCGAGAAACACCTGTTTTGGAGAATGAAAGTAAGTATATGAGTAATGGCAAATTGGCAATAGTGTGTGGACATTTATAGAGAGAGAGAGATGATGGGAAACTTTTGGTGTGTGGTTATTACAAACAAGCTAAAACTCTAGATACTAAACGTATAACTTCCAAAACAAAGAGGTGTTAGTGTTACTGTCCTTGATGTTGACTCCTTTTGTAGTTCCTCTGTTTCTTACCTCAATTACAAGGCACAGTACATACCCTAAAATTTCTTAGTGTTTTCGAGTAAAATAACCACTCTTGTAATCAAGAGACTGTGTTCTTATATGTTCAATTTCAAGTAAAAATTTGGTTGCTTGTAACAATTTCTATTTTCACAATATGTTCTATGGTTTAATTCCATTGTAGTTTCCGAGATATTAGTGATATAAGTTACTTATGTACTCGAAGTCCCAAATTAGCAACAAATATGGTATTTATGTGATGGATTAAGTCAACCAACCAATAAGACAATACCACGGTCCACACAATTAGTTAAGACGGTTTTTTTTTGGTTTAGATAAAATTCCAATTTCTTAACCGGCTAGTTTGCATGTCCCAAGTTGTGGCTTTTTGATCGCCTTTCACATATTATTGAAAAATATCTTGTGAAATGTCGTCGTATATATCCTTTCGAAAAATTGGAAAAAAATAAACAAATTGAGTTTATAAGTGATTAATGGAGCATCCTAAATTCAAAATCGGTTAATGCTATATCGGTCTGATAACGAATGATCGTATTGTTAAAGAGGCGGTGAGAACGACTCGATTCATTTCTCAAATCTTATTGGTTCATACGCAAAATATAAATTTGTCTGTATTATTATAAATAATAAAAGAAAAACTGATATGAATATATCATATGCAAGTTGGCTACAGCATTTAACTCTTGTGATAACGATATTCTTTGTTTCATTGTCACGTTTTTAAATCTAATAGTATTTCTTACTAAATATGTATCAGTAACTTTGTATGATTAAAAACGAATCGAGACGAAGTGAATTAAGCAAAAACGAATCTTAATATCATTTTTAGGGTTCAGTTTGGTAACATTTCTTGGCTAACACACAACTAAAAACCTTATAATACAAACATAGTGAAACCTAGCTTACCTTGAACCATATAATACATTGGTATGTTTACACATTTGTTCAAATTTTGATAAATCATACCAATGTCATAAAATTAACAAATAAAACAAGCTAACTAATCTTTGAAAAGATATTTATGTTTTAATTTAATCAATTGATATATTTCCCATTAATTTAGAATTAGAAACCGGTCATCGACAAAAACCCAAACCAAACACTATAAGAACAGGTTTTCATGATTTGGTAAATGAAACCCCATGAGATTGAGTTTTATCATTTCTGGGCCACCACCACCACATTGCAACAACCACACTCCATTCTTCAAAAACTCTTTTTCTGTGGTTGATAAAATTTTATAAAAGTTTTTTGGGTACAATAATGTAATAATAATAATACCATATTCTTCTACTATCATCCAATTTGGGTGGTTGAATTCTATCAAATCTAGAAGTTACTACAACGCTCCAAACTTGAATATTCCGGTTTAGGATAGCTGGTAAAACTGCCCTTATAGTATACAAAATATTTGAAAGGAAATAACAACATCCAAAACGGATAGACAAACCAAATGATATAAGTTAATAAGATCTAACAACACTACATGGGGACGAAAAACAATACACCGAATAAGAACTAACTAGATTCATACCCACACGACATACACACAAAAAAATATTTGCAAATTATAATTTATTAGTAAATATAAATTAAATATTTAATTTTTATTTAAAATTATTTTTAACATTAATTTTTGTATATACAAATTAAGAAAGAAAAATAATTATTTTTTATAAATTTAATAGTATTTTTTTGTTAGTTTAATAAAATATATTAATTCTCTAACCTAAATTAATAACAATGATATAATTGTAATTATTTCAATAAGTTAAATTTATTTATATATTTATTTGAAATTTACGGTAGTGATGACACGTCAACATGATATTTCTGTTAATAACACGTCAGAGTAAGAGTAAGGTTATTTTCTTAAAATATTTCTCAAATAATATATTAGGGATTACGGTAGTAACTTAAATCTATTTATATTTATTTGAAATTATTTATAAATTAACGTATAAAAAAATTTAAAGAAATAAAAATTATTTTTTTTGCAAATGTAATAGTATTTTTTGGTTAGTTGAATAAATTATATTTATTCTCTAACCAAATTAATATCAATGTCATGTATTGTAATTATTCTAATAACTTAAATGTTTTTATATATTTAATCTGAAATTTATTGTAGTGTTGACACGTCAGCATGATATTTTTGTTATTAACACGTCAGAATAAAATTAATTTGTTAAAAAATTCCCAATAATAATATAGTAGGGATTAAAAAAACACGGGTTGAGATGAGAATGCCTAAAGTTTCTAAAACAGCTACAAACCCTACAGAACCAAAACCACTTAACTTTTATATATTTTCCCAAACAAATTAGGTTTTCATATATCCTTATTTAGAAACTCCACTTCACCACGATAGCCGTCCAAACAGGTCAATATATCATTCGAATAATACTTTATACGATTCAAGTTATACGTAATGTAGTTTTGATTCTACTCGTCAAATATCTCAACTTTTACAACAAGAACAAAAATACTAGCAGGCAATAAAATCCTCCTATATATGTGTAGTGTTGTTCAAGAAACCAAATCCTTCGTGCAATCCTAGATTATAACAAAAACAAACGAAACTGTTGACAAAAAAAACACAAAGGAAACAATGCAGCCTGTCATGTTGAATCTTAATTATTTCAGACAGAGCATAACTGATAACCCGCAAAAGGACCAAACAAAAACACAAAGAATTACATATTTTGAATGAACGTATTTATATACTTTCAAGTGTATATTACATGAATCAAATATTACTTTCACAAGATTTCCATCAATTGTTATATTTATTCGATCGTATGTTGTATGCGTGTTTCCTTGATAATTCATCAAAAATTTATGTTTTCCTTCAAGTACCATACGACTGATTACTGTCAAAGTGTATCATAGTAGTAAAAAAGCTATGTTACTATTATGAAACATTGCTTGATTATTTTTATTTTTATTTTTGAGAAAATACGATATAAAGTATAAAGAAAGAGGTAGAAACCTAACGAAAAGGCAAAGTATGACACAAGTGGTTGCACCTGGGAATAATGCGTACCAGAAATTCAAGTGATGTCATTTATATATATATATATATATATATATATATATATATATATTAGTTCATGAATTAAAGAACTAAATCAATATTTTCTCTTACAGTCAATAAGTTCATTGACGAGAAAAAAATTATAAAGAGAAAAGGAAGAAATAATCAATTCCATATGATTTATATTATGAAGGGATAGTGAAATACTATGAAAGAGTATATGAAGGGGACAAGTATATTTTGATTTTCTTTTTTGTTTATTTTCGTCAGTGAATAAATTTATTTTTACTAGTAGTTTTTGGCTCTTGTTTTAGTTACATAAACTGTCGTTTTCTTGCGTAAGTTATACAAATTTCATAAATTATTGTAATTACACAAATTCTATTAATATTTATATGTTAAATCACTATTAAACTTGATTTTAATTCTAAAATCTGATTTTAACTTACGTTTATTTCAAAATTAACACAAAATTTTTGAATTAAAACAATGTTTAATAGCGATTTAACGTGTAAAAATTATAAAAATTTGTGTAATATCAATAATATATGAATTTTATTTAGTTTAGAAAAAAACATAATTTATATGGTCAAAAAAACACCGAAAAGATAAAGGTGTAATTCGTGTAACAAACGTAAATAGAACTTTTTTTTTTTTGCATGGGCTTAAGTTTGATTCAGATCTTTCAAAATATGGGCTAAAAGTCGGATGATATTTCAAATTTGCATGATCTCTTTTTGATAAGATCACAACAATGATTAAGATCTGAATCAATTTAGAGAAGATTCAAACAAAAAAATTACGAAGGTTTATGATGTCAAAAAAAAAAGAGAATTCTCTAGTATCCTGTGCTTTGAAAAGTCGATCATTTTGTTCCACAAAAGTGCACAAGAACAATGCACCGCAATAATTTATAAACAAAATCACTCAATCCAACAAAATCCATAGCTGTTATTTTTCAGTAGTCGGAATGGGAATCATCGTAGTAATCGATAGCAGAAGAAGGCGACATTACTTCTTGTTCAAGCAACTGAACTACCTGGTTCATAGCCGGCCGGTCATCAGGGTTAGCGTCTGTACACCTCGCTGCTATCTCGATCAATGCCTCAACAGAGTCTTCTTCTACGTCAGTGCATCTTTTGTCCATCACATCCTCTAATCGATTCTCTTTCAACAGAGTGTTCATCTGAGAGAGTAAGAACACATTATTAGAAACCAAATCTTAGCAAGTAAAAAAAAAACACCACGCCTTTTTCTTTTATTTCTTACCCATCCAACGACGTTTAAGCCTCTTTTAACGAATGTTAGGTCTGTTGGTCTTTTTCCTGTAACGAGCTCAAGCATAAGAACTCCAAAGCTGTAGACATCAGATTTCTCCGTCGCTCTTCCATTCTGAAGATACTCTGTTTCCAAGATTCATATTCATTAGAAAGTCTGCAACTTTAAGCGAATTATTCACTCGAGAAGTTATCAAAGAATGGAACCTGGAGCAAGATAGCCAAAGGTCCCAGCTACCACAGTGGTAACATGAGCATCCTCGTCAACAAGAAGCTTTGCGAGTCCAAAATCTGAGACTCGAGGTTCTAGTTTATCATTAAGTAGTATATTGCTCGATTTTATGTCACGGTGAACTATTCTCGGGCTACAATCATGATGCAAATACGCTATACCCCTCGCTGAACCTAGTGCTATTCTCAACCGTGCATTCCAATTCAACAAACCGTCTTCTGGAGCTCGTTCTTGAGAGAAAGAAACCGGAAAAAAAAACAAAGATTAATATGCATCGCAGGCCTAAACCAAAGATACTAGAAGTGCATTTACCATGGAGAAGTTCGTCTAAGCTGCCCACGGTTAGATAATCATATATGAGAAGTCTTGAAGTCGGTAAGCGGCAGTATCCACGTAGGTTCACTAAATTGATGTGTTTGACACTACCCAAAATTTCCACCTCTCTCTCAAAAACTCGGTCTGATCCTTCTCGACTTCTATCTATTTTCTTGACCGCAAAGGTTCCAAGATCATTCATTACCATTCGATAAACTGTGCCAAATCCTCCCGAGCCCACAATGTCTTCCTCGTCAAGAGACTCTAACTTCTCGATCAGCTCAGTCGAGGAGTATGGAAGATCGCCATGGAAAGTAATAAGCTTTTTACCTTTTTGTTAAAAGACAAATCAATAAACCCAATTTAGAAAAATGATAAAGAAGCAAGAAAAGAAAACAGGAAACTAGTTTCTTTGTTATGCAGAATTTTTACTTGTTTCCGATGGTTCTTTTTGTTTCTTGACTTCAGTGTACTTCTTTACTGTTCTTTCCTTCTTCGAGAGCATCCAAATCCATAGGAACACAAAGATCACAATGAATGCAAGAGCCATTGTAGACATTGCTCCGATCAAAATTCCTTTAATTAAACGTGAAGATCTCTTTGGGGGATCTGTGTGGGTTTCAAAAAACAGATCAAGAATTAGAAAGTTTAGTTAAGAGAGCCTTGATGAGCGATTAGTGGGTTTAATAATACTATCTTGCCTGATTCATCATCACTTTCTGCATGAGGAAGAACAACAGGAAAACCCATTGATGATCTACATGGCTTGTGAATTTGACGGCCGCAAAGATCTAAGTTACCGGTGAACCTAACCATAAAGACACAAACCACAATTTTAAAATAACATCTTAGTCTAACATTAGCACTGAGTGTTTTATGAAAATGAATGTAAAACCAACAGTTTTGTATAAGAGAAATCTCACGATTCAGCCCCGAATCTGCTGAGAACTCCAATATCCGGGATCTTGCCAGAGAAAAAGTTGGTTGACATATTCCTGTGTTCCAGAACGAATACATTAAAGAGACGAATTTTCCACAGTTACATCTAAGGGTGAGATACTTACAAGGAGTGTAAACGCATCAATCGACTAATTGAAGAAGGAATAGCACCCTTCAGTGAATTGCTTGATAGATCCCTGAAAATATCTCAAACATCCTCATTAAGTATTGAAACATCACAAATTCTTTGAGATGATCAAAATGTGAAATGATTTAGAAAGCCTAGAAACTAAAAAACAATACAATCTTTCTGATCTTACAATATAGTAAGAAACGTGAGGTTGCCTATATCTGGTGGAATTGCGCCTTGAAGATAATTAGCTCTCAAGTACCTGAAAGCATGGTTAAACAGACACACCAATGTTCATGGTTCAACACGCCTAAAGGTTTGATGTTTTTCGAATTTCTTAATTGCAGACCAATGTGTAATTTATTGAACGGGGTAAAAAAATTCATACTTACATAGCTCTGAGCTCAGTGCAATTGGCGATTTCATTAGGAATTGTCCCATGCAAGCTGTTCTGATGAAGTGCCCTACATGACCCTCACCAAAATTCTAACTTAAAGACCAAAATTTACTATAAAAACAAATCAATAAAGATTGTGCTACTCACAGTCTCCGCAACCTACTAAGTTGTCCAATGCTAGGAGATATTATCCCTCCTAGTTGCATGTAAGGTAAGTTTCTGCATAATCCACAAAAGGAGAAAATACACATTCAGATAAAGAAAGAAGCTAAAGATTGAGAACGTAGTAAAGAAGAGGGCAAATAGCATTTTTACAGAGAAACGACTCTTTGGTCTCGAGGATTACAGGAGACACCAGTCCAAGAACAAGGAGACTCGTCTGAATCTCTCCAGTTCTCTAGAGAGTTCCTCGTATCATTCAATCCCTTTCTCAACTCCAAAAGAGTAATCCCTACAACATCAAAGCTCCGGAGTGTAAGAATTAAGAAATTTCTCAGGAAGACTAGCTGGGTTAGTGTTTTGTTACATTGAGAATAAGCAAGAATAGGCGAAAAAGCTGATCAAATCTCAGATTTCTCACCAACCAGAAAAAAGCAAAGACTGATGAGAAAAGTATATACTAACCATCAAGAGTAAGAGCAAAAGAGCAGGAAACGAAAAGGGTAGCTGCAAAAATTACTGAGAAAACCCAATTCGAGATACCCATTTTTCGCTGATTCAACTGATTTACAAAAAGAGTAACTTTCTTTGGTTCGATAAGAAGGAGAAGAGAAGAAAAAGAAAGATGCCCTATTTCGGGGGATGGAGAGAGAGATCAGTGATTGGTGTGAAGAGTCCTCATGATGAAATTTCTTACTTTTATTTTTCCTTAAAAGAATTGGTTAAAATAAAAATAAACATTAAGTTTCCCTCTTCTTTTCGAGCTAAGTGAAAGGAGAGATTTTTGAAAAACTGTACAGTCTTGGAGATATGTGCAAAAGAGAGAGAGAGAGAGAGACGTTGCAAGGAGGAGACATAATTCAAAATCCTCTGTGCATAGAAACTTTTAAAACACTCGCGAGTACAGATTGCAAACCTACTCGCCTACTTTTTCAAGTCTGTAATCAGTCAATGAAAGCGTTTACTTCATAGAATTGTACTTGAAAGTTGAGAGACGCGAGTGAGCGAGTGAAATATCTGAAACTCTGTCGTTTTTGTATTTACTTTAACTCAGATATCTACATTGAATGAAACAAATGTTTTTTGTCTTAATTATTAAAATAAAAGATAATTTGACATAACGAAAACAAAATCCTTATTGTTAATAAGATATTCAAGTGGTTTTTAAACGTTTAGGCAAATATATGAAGGCTATGTGCGTTAATTAAGGCAATACAAATCTCGATTGATTTTTACATGAACTATATAAATTTTATTGTTTGGATCGCTTTGTTCTTAAAATTTGTCAATACACACCACAAATTTTTATGGATGATTTCTCGAGAGGAATCGAAGGAGATACATAACAAGTAGGCCTCTCATTGTGATTCATAACCCACGGGTCCCGCGGCGGGGTGGGTGCGGGTCAAGGAAAACAAAAAAAAATATATGCGAGGCGGGTGCGGGTCTAACTTTTAATTTAGTGGGGTGGATGCGGGTTTGGTTTTTTTTTTTTGCGGGTTAGCGGGTATCCGCAAATTTTGGGTCAAATTAATTAACCAAAAATTCAATCCAATTAAATCATAAACCAATACCAATTTAATACTAAACCAATTTAATACCAAACCAAATTTAACCAAACCAAATTTAATCAAACCAAATTTAACCAAACCAAGAGTATAAAAGTAAAATAACCTAATTTTTAATCCTACTACCTTCACTCTTCACTCTTCAGCTACACAACATTTTTTTTCAGAAAATCTCCACCTTCCGGCGACCTCCAGCTAGTTCCGGCGATCTCCAACCATTTTCGGCGATCTCCAACCATTTTCGGCGATCTCCAACTATTTCCGGCGACCTCCGACCTAAAGTGAGCGTCTCTCTCTCTCACTCTCTGTCTCTCGATTTCTCTCTCTCGTTATCTCTATCTCTCTCGTTTTCTTTTTGTTTCTCTCGTTTTCTCTCTCTCTCTTAGACTTTCGAAGTATCTCTTTCAAACTCTCTCTCAAAGTCTCTCTCTCGGTCTCTCTCGGTCTCTCTCTCAGTCACTATAGTTAATTGTAACACAAGTACAAATGAGAAGAAGTTATTGTTTGTCGTACCTGGTTAACGAAAATTACTTTCTATTAGCTAATACGCTTGTAGCATTATTTCATTAAATTGTTCTCTTTGTTCCTTTAGTTTCATATTTCTGTTTCTATAACTCATATATAAGAACTATAAGTAATAAGTTCACGAGCTCTAGTGTCCCACTCTTTTTTTTTATGAGATGATTGGCTAAACATGGAAGAATGCGAAGGAAATCTAAAAGTTTTTGTTTCTGATTTATTTCGTTGTTACATTTCTTGGTGACACCAGGTCCAGTAATATCGAAATTTATAAATACACTTCGAGAGCTCTCGTCTTATAAAAAATTTATTTTAATTAAATATTTTTTAAAATTTTAGAAAACGAAGCGGGTTGCGGGTCACCCGCAAACCTGCTTGATTAATGTGGGGCGGGTGCGGGTTTAGAAAAAATAATTCGCAGGTTTTACGGGTAAAAAAAATTATGAAAAAAAATTATCAATCCGCCGCGGGGCGGGTCATGCGGGGCGGGTCCGACCCGCTTGACAGGCCTAACAAGTCTAATAGTTTGGTTTATGTTTGTTTTTTGGTAAGATGTTTGGGTTTCCAATTGGACTTGAAATTTGGGCCGACCGCTTATAAAAGCCCGTTTTAAATTATCCGACCCAAAATTCTCTTTTTTTTCTATGTAGAGTTGTTGTGAATCTATTAAAATTTTGTCACACCCTTTCAAAATTATTAATATTTTAAATTATTTAAAATATAGGAATATTTTTACTATATATATGGTGCATGAGTTACTCCACTAATTGTCAATTGGTTTTGAGTTGGATGTTCATGTTTTTTAATATGGTATCAGATTTCAATATTAGCCCGACATGCAATTTTCTACAAAAACGGTTTCTTATCTTGTAAATGACTTGTATTATCATTGTATGGGAACTTTGTACACAAATATATAACAGATATAGGTCATTCGGATGCCCATATATCTAATACAAACACTTTCAAGATTAAGCGGCCGTTCTTGTTTTTACACAAATAATATATAAATCACTAATAATATTGTTGTTATATTATATCCGATTAAATTAAAAAAATTCCAACTAAATGGTTTATAATCATGTGATTTGATGCATTAGTTATTTCGTAGTCATTTATCCTACCAAAACTTTATAAACATGTAGAAACAAATATCAGACTACATAGCTTTGATTTAACATCAATTATTTCTAATATATTATTTAAAATTTTTTTTAACAAAGTAACTTTATTTCTCACGTGTTAATAACAAAAATATCATGATGACTTGTCAACCGCACAACGACTTTTAATTTAAATATATAAAAAAGTTTAAGTTATTAAAATAATTACAATACATGTCACTGGTATTAATTTGGTTAGAGAATAAATATATTTTATTCAACCAACCAAAAAATACTATTATATTTGCAAAAACAATAATTTTTATTTCTTTAAATTTTTTATACGTTAATATATAAATAATTTCAAATAAATATAAATAGATTTAAGTTACTACCGTAATTCCTAATATATTATTTGAGAAATATTTTTTAAAAATAATATTACTTTGACGTGTTATTAAAAGAAATATTATACTAACGTCAGTACAGTAAATTTCAAATAAATATATAAATGAGATTAACTTATTAGAATAATTACAATATATGTCATTGTTATTAATTTGGTTAGAAATTAATATATTTTATTAAACTAACTAAAAAATACTATTAAAATCGTAAAAAAATAATTATTTTTCTTTTCTTAATTTATATATACAAAATTAATATTAAAAGTAATTTTAAATAAAAATTAAAATTATATAAATATTTAATTTATATTTAATTATAAAATATAATTTACAAATATTTTTCCCTATCGTATAAATCTAGTTATTAATTATCAGTAAAACATTATTCACTCTGAAACAATGGGTTGAGGATAATTCCTCACACTTATTCGTAATGATCTCTGTTCTTTCATTTTATTTTATTCTTCACAAAAATAGATGAAAACGCATTACGCATAAGAAAAATCGGATATTTTATAATAAATTCGTTACGATGACTTTGTTTGCCGATTGATTTTGATTGGACCAGACCAGTAGACCACTAGCTGCTGCTAATACCACTACTACTTCATCACTCGTCGCTGTTTCTGTCCTAATATTCGTTATTATCCATTTTCGACACATATGCTATTACTATTTTTTACTATTTCTGGTTCTTTAATTTGTTCCACCACTTTCCATTTATCTAAAGTTCTTGATAATAACAACGACATGCAATTTTGTATTCAGTTACTTGTAGATATTTCATGGCAGAGAAAAATATACTTCCAGTGTTTTATTTTTATACTTTTATATTTTAGGTTTTCTAATAGTATCGAATTTGACGATCATATATATATATATATATATCGATAAGAAAATCAATGAAATCTTATGAGAGAGGTTAAGAATATCTATATTGCATTCATTGTGATTTAACAGATTTTGTATAGTAGATTTGATGGAGATAATATTTAATTATAGTCATTGATTAAGAATTTGTTCTGGTTCAAACTGGACCATAGAAGGCAACACAACATAGAGATTTTGGACCAATTTTAATGGAACAGGCACTATGCAATACCATTCTTAATCATTATAACTGGACATGTGGCTTCATCTTTACGTATAACAAATAAGATGAGCCAAAAGTTGTAAAATTCCTTGTGGTCCTTGAATTTCCAGAAGGCCGACTATAGAGTAAGAATCAGAACAAATTGAAATATTGGCGTGAAAAGCTCTCTTATTGTACTAATTGAAAGGGAAAACAAATTAAGTTAGCTTTTCGACTGTCAAAAAAGAATTCAAGATACCAAAACCATTAAAACTGAAAGGTGAAGTGATTCCATAAAAGACTGAGGAGAACAAGATATCATCCATCACTTCAGGACTCAAGAACATGTTCCTTTTGTTTGTTTTTTTATTACTATGACAAAAAAAAATATAAATTATAGAGAAATAGCCTCTAATAGCATCAAATTAACTTTTGTTGATAAAAATAGAACTTCGACCACATAATCCCAAATCTAGCATTTCATCTATTAACAAATTATTTTATTATCCTCACATAAAAATTCCTAAACACTTCCTTTTCTTCGTCACAGGAGGTGGCGCTCTTTTCTCTGGGTTTAGTCGACTTCTTCAAATCGCGACATTTACAGCAACTCCGACGACATTTAATTTGCAGTTACTCTGGTGACATTTGTAGTAAGAAGATCGCGCTCTCCGAAAAGTAACGGTTATACCGACGCGATCTCCGTCGGAGGCCACTCCTTAAAAATCGCATATTGCGATTTCTTTTCCGGCGAGATTTGCAGAAGTTTGTTCTCTTCGTTTTTCGGCGAGATTTGCAGAGGAGACACGAGATTATGTTCTTTAATCTCGTGTTCTTTAATCTTCTGATATTTGTGTTTGTGTGTGTGTTTATTTCTGTTTATACAATGAACTCAAATTAATATAACTAGTTATTAGTTATACAGTGAACTCAAATCTAACTTTAGAGTTGTGGATTGTTTCTGTTTGTTAATGGTGATATGGAAAAATATGTTGTAAATCTAACTTTTCTTCTTTGGTGCAGTGGTTCACAATGAAGCGTCAACATGCTTTGATAGTGATGGCTGATAATCTTTATTACTCGAAATTTCGAAAGTATTGCAAAGTAAATTCGGTTTTACTTTGTTATCACAGTTTTTAATTGCACAATGTAGTCATTCTTGTCACTGGTTATGACTGAGTTCTGTAATTCAAAGTCGTTCATAAATATACCAAACATAAAGTTATGTTATATATGTTAAGTGTGAACTCAAATCTGAAACTAATATCAGGATATACAAATTTAAAGAGGTGGTTAGAAAAGTCTAGAGAAATTCAATAAGATACATGACTTACACCTTATTAGCCTAGATGATGAGCAAATACTAGTTTTCAATAAAACTTCTTCAAGGATTACAAAATTCAAAACTTGTTTTAGTAATAAAAGAGGCAGACACTTAGAGACAATAGAATGATTCATACCACTATTCTGAAAGAATTGGCCTACTGAAGGCGTAATAGTGCCCTCCATGCACTCCTCCACTATGAACTAGATCCATGCCCACAAATGAGCAGTTAGACAAAATAAATAATTACAACAACATAATTCATGTTTTCTCTTTCACTCTCTTATAAAGAATAATAATTGTCCATCATCTTCTACACAGATCTAAGACACAACAAGCATATTCTCTGAGACGAGGAGCCTAACAGATAACTCAGGTTACAAAAGCCTAGCATAGAAGCCACCTCTTTCACTTTCATACATCTGAAAAATTTTGTGTTCTGCCACTGTATGGCTGTCTGAAGCTCTTTCTTTCATATAGATAGTCATTGTTCAAGTTATGAATGTGAATTTTCTTTTATTTGATACTTTTATTTGTATTTTTTTCAGGAAAATATGGTAAAGATTTATTGTGTTTGTGGAGAATGGAAATTAAATGAAATACTCAAATGGGAATTTTTAGTTAAAATGGAAAAAGGAGTCTCTGTTTTTGAAATAGATGAAGATGTCAAATATGATGATTTATTAGAAATGGTTTCTGAAGATTTTGGAATTGATCCCTCTGTACAAAATAAGGTAATTACCTTTAGCTATGCCCTTCCAAAATAAAATTATTATTTTAAAATATTTATCAAATAATATATTAGAAATAATTATTCGGAGCGTTGGTCTGAATTGAATCCTTACTAATAGTTAACAAAAAAACAAATTATTTATAGTATGGTATAATAAAAAATTCAGTTTTTAGTCCAACACAGCTTTGATCGTATATATCATTTAACCATAGTTATACTGTTTTTACCACTTCCACCATTCATAAAACTAAGAATCTTATCAACTTGCAGTTTTAAGATAGCGATTGACAAATTTATACTCAGCAGATTAAAAATTTGGTTGATAAGATGATTGATATCCGACCTACTTTCAATTATATTATTCGTCAATAGTTATAATTATAATGCATACTTAGGGCATGTTTTCGAATCCAATTAACAATTCCATCAATTGATGTGTGAATATGTAGAAGAAATTATTAAAAGATTAATAAATCGAACATAGGAACATATCGAAGGATAGTGGATGTCGTATTATTGATATGGTCGAGTGTTTTGAGATTATTTTTGATAAGTCGAATATTCTCCACATGTATCAAGCAATGCTGTAAAAAAAGTCGTCTTGGGATTATTATCTGCACTTTATTCATCTTGAAGAAAACGTTGATGTCCACTATGGGATTCTCGATGGCATTCATATCTAATTAAGTCTGTTAATTAATTATCCTTCATAATAATTTTGATGAAAGAAAATGTTAATTCCATATACAACCAAAGCTAATTTTCTTAGAAAATGGTTAAAATATGAGTTTAACGTAGTAAACAAAATTAGTAAATTGACAGATTCAAATAGTCATGTGCATTGTGCAGTTTGTTTTAGAATAAAAAAAGATGTAATTTTCAAACATATTTCAAAAATACTATTACTAATTTTTAATAACAATATACTAAAATATCGTAAAGCTTAACTTAAATTTTTAAAAGCTCAAAACTTAATATATAAGTGTTATTCGTTTGGTCGGCGCAGGCGGCTGCAACTGCGGTCAACAATGTTATTTGTTTGCCGGCTGTTGCGGTTATGGTTGATCGCAGATTTTTAGTCGTATCGCTGTTTTAATCAGCGGTCGAAAAAATTGCGACGCAGGACGCAGCGTCTGACCACTGCGGCAGCTAAACAAACAACAATCTGCCGCAGCCGCAGCCGCAACCACAAGAACATGCGGCTGCCAAACGAACATGACTATAATCTTAAAAGTTATATCATTCTTTTTGTCACTAAACCACAACGATTCGATACAATAGCCGTAAAATTGGTACAACCACTAATCTATTTGTTCTTCCGTATCATTTTTATTTATTAGACACATAAATATGATATGTTTCTATTTATTTTAAACAAATTCATAAAAACTATTTCGAATTAAATCTATATTAACCCACTCCAATCTATGAATCATTGTGATTAAACCGACCAAATCAAACCCGGTTCAAACCCAACTTTATGCAAATTCAATATCTTTTAGGAATTTTTATTTGTATATAAATTTGAAACCAACCAAAAAAATGCATAGTTATTTCAAGTATCATGTCTTTTCAAGGACACTTTAGTCGAAGTAACTCGAAAAGAAAAACTCACTTTTGGAATACTTTGTTTTTGATGACACAACTCTAACATCCACTCACTATTCTTCATCATTTTGTAATTGTGGACTTGTGGTCGTAAATATCTTAAGTAGCATTTTCATACACAAGAATATCAATCAATCTATGGACCAAACTACTCTTTTCGTCTAAACATTATCTGTACACGCCAACTGATCATTATCAAGAAATTCTCTTCGAGATCTTATAATAACCTTTCAATTTGGGACTACTTCTTTGACCAGATTATAATGGACCTAACTGAAAATTCTTAAATATTTATTTAAGTTTTTTGTTTGGTTATGTGACATATGTCTGAGTTGGTATGATTCTACGTTAGATGAGAGTATCAATGTAGTATAATTTTGATATAAAAAATAATTCAAATGAAGTATTCATTTAGGTCAGTGTACTGCTATAAATTCCCCCATTCTCTGTACATGAGAAATATCACTTTACATAACGCATTTATTCGCAAATTTCATTGGACCTATTCTTATTTTTGGCAAAAAATATTTTGATATGGAGAATTTTTAATGGCTCTCTCACTTAAAGGGTATATGAACTTGTTACACACTTTCTCTTACAACGCGAAAAATCGGATATGAAAATCATAATATGAAAAAACGATTTGTAGATCAAACGATTGAAAACCGAATTAAGAAAAAGATAAATTCGTGGAGGCGAGATTTGATCTCTTTCCTTAATGCAATAAATCTCCCGCAGTGTGGCGGTTTGATGAAATTTTGAATCCCATGATACAACCACGACGAGACTACAATCGCAACATCCAGCTGTAGAATCTACAAACAATAATCTACGCTATACTCTCGAGAAAAACTTACAGTGCGTGAAGAAGAGAAGAGGGAGATCGGTGGAACGATTTTGGGAGAGAATGCGAAAAGGTGACGGCCGAATTAGGTTCATGAGGATTAAGGCTTGTTTTTATAGCCTTAAGGGAGCGGTTCACAACTCTAAAACGTAGGAGGAAATCGAACCGACGAAAAAATCGTGGACGGTTAGGAGAGAAAACCGTGGGTATGGTTTAGGGTTTTGACTCGGTTTTAAGCCCAAAACCCAAGATCCGAGACCCGAGCCTGAGCTCAAGCCCGGCCCGGCGGCGGCACGTGCGTGGTTTGGTCCCTTTTCTTTCTAATTCTTTTAAGCTACTACATGAGTTCTCCCATTTATATACTAGATAATTTTTTTTCAAGTTTCTAATGTGGGACTTTTGTCCCTCCTCATTATTTTAGCCAACAAATTTATGGCTTTTTAATAAGCCTAATGACATATTTCTCATTCATATTCCAATAATTTTTACAATCAATATTTGAATTATATTATCCAATTGAACATATAAATTTATTCATAAAAATTGTTCTAACACTTTCGGCTGCGATGTATTTGTTCTCGGTTCTACTTAACATATAATTCTATATTAAAAGATCTGAAACAACTGCAAATTCTATATTAAACAAAGAAAGAAAGAATCGATGAGTGGTGGCCTAATTGGATGACTTTAGAAGCGTGACTATTGAAATTGCGACTATACTATACTATTTTAACGATGTTCAACATTTTTACGTATAGATTTTAAAATTGGTTTCTTATAATAAAATATCATATCTAAAACTAACTGAATTAGTAATAAGATAAAAGAATCCTACAAACGAATAGAGAAGAGAAAAGGTAATTGCAACGTGTTGGGCATTGGATGATCGTAATCGCCACTCGCTTTTGAAATATATGACTTGTAATGGATTGGTGAAAACGACACGCACTTCTTCTCTCCCATTTGCTAAAACGTGACGCATTTTGTTCCTTTTCCTCCCACTTTCCGTTTTTAATTACCCAATTATAATTTGCTTCGTTAATTAAATACTCGACGATTTAATTAACTTTAAAACAAATTAAGTGGACAAAACTGCATTCACATCCAAAATCCACATTAACAATATGTTTCACGTGATCAACTTTATTTACAAATAAATATTTATATATATGTTCTTATTCTGTTTGTTTTTTTTTCTACACTAAAATGTTAGTGCATTACACTAAGGAAGTTTTTAAAAAGAACTTGATTTCTAATCTGGCTTGTGGTGAAGAGTATAGTGAACTAGTGATGTTTAAAACGACAGGTGAAAACAATATAACTATTAGGTAAAAAGAGCCATATAGTTGGGAAGAAGCCACAAGAATAATGATTAAAATTTCCAACAAAATGATTAATGATTAAGAAAACTAAAAGGGTCATCTCTACTTCTGCTGGAAACTTGGAATGAAACTTCATCATTAATTTCACTATGCAAGAAAGCTTAATCATATCAAAGATTTAAAACATATAATATATCCTCTTTCTTAGTAAATATAATATAATTAAGAAGGAATAACTAAAAATCAATAAGAGGAGGATTATAGTTTTACATAGAGTGATTAGCCTAAAAACAAGTTGAAACATTCAAATAAAGAAATAATTTAACATAAGAGACGATATAGTATGGTGTTGTTCGTTTGGTCGCCGCGGCTGCGGCTGCGGCTACGGTCAATTGCGGCTGCAGTTGCGGCAGATGTTGTTCGTTTGTCCTTGCATTGATCGCAGATTTTTAGTCGCACCGCTGTTTTAATCAGCGGTCGAAAAAATTACGACGCATGACGCATCGTCTGACCGCTGTATCTATCGCAGGTACCTGCGGCAGCTAAACGAACAAAAATCTATCGTAGCCGCAATCACAGGTTCCTGCGGTTGCCAAACGAATAGGACGTATAAGGATAATGTTTACACTTTTCATCATTGACCACGTGAAGATGGTCCTATAGACGAAAAAAGGTCTGTGCATTTCTGTGAATGCAATGAGCATAAACGTTGACTCTTTTGGATTTTCTTTTACAATTTTGGTCTCACGTTCGATTATTGTGACCGCGTCGGAACCAAAACGACTGTCTTCGTTTATTCAATTTTAATATTTATGTCGTTTTTATTGTTATGGAAATCTAATAAAACGCCGTTACAGAGATATAGGTAAATATACCGTTTAAAATGTTTAATCCGTGTTAGCATTTAAAGCCTTTAATCAAAGAATTTGTGATTCTGTTATGGTTTCATTTAAGAAATCAAATCATTGTAGCAATGTCATTGTTGGTAGTACCAAAAACTGGATTGAGCCATTTTTTATAGAAAGGCTTGTATGATGCATGTTTAGTTCTTTGTTTATTTATAGAATTCTTTTCGTCCGTTTCTAATAAAATGTTGTTTATAAATTTTTTTATAATCAAAATGTATTTATCTAAAATGTTGTTTATAAATAAATGTATTTAAGTTTATCATATGATATTGTTTTTGATGCTAAAAACGTTTTCAAGCAAGACTCTATAATAGTATCTTCTCCGGACTCCAATTAACAGGCTGAACTTATTTGGATAAAAATTGTAATTTTTGCATTGACAAATGGATATACTTTATGTGAGAAAATTAAACTTATTATCAAAGAAGATGTACTAAACTCAAAACTATTTATTCAAATATTTTGGTACTGATCTAGGAAAATTAAACGGCAATTATCTAAAATAGCATCATTTTATTTTTATTCTAAATATAGTATTAATCATTTAAATTTTCAAAAATAACATAAATTTAATACTAAAATAATTAAAAATTTCATTCTAATAAAAAATTAAATCTTAAATTAAAAAAATAAATCCAAATATTATGTTTTAATTTTCTATATAGTTTATTTGAGATAAATAATTATTTACTTAATAATTTGTATTATTTTAAAATGTGTTAAATTTAAAAAATAAACTTAAAAATGCGATTTTAAACTATTATTCAAAATTAAACTCGAACTGAAAATAATAATTATCATACTTACTATTCACCTTTTTTAAAGAAATGTAATTATATTTTCCATTTATCTACAAATAAGTTGGAGGCTCCACAATGTAAATTATTGTTGTGTATACAGCGAATATCGTCGCCAAAAAATCTTAAATTATTTAACTCAATTATTGCACTAGAAATCGTCCATAGAGTCAATTCACGAAACGACATTAACTAACAACAAATTTTCTTGGTGAGTAAAAACGGAAACAAGCAAATGTCAAAAAGAAAGGGTGAGAAGACAAATCAACAAAGAGAAAAAAGAATCTCGTTGTATTAATTACTAGATTTTATTATTAATTTAAAATGATTAAATGAGTGAAGTTTTCAACGCTTTCGTGGCAGTCCTTTTCAGACTTAACGCATGTGTAGTTGCTTATTATGTGTTCCAGTGTCTGGTCCGCTTTGAAATGGAAATTACACAATTCAAAATGCACGTTTTTAATCTAACCCCAATTCTGAAATATTACAGTGAAAATGACTAAAAATTTTCAATACTAAGTGTTTATATATATTTGTTAATACTAAGTTTTCTTTTAATCATAAAAAATCAAAACTCATATGGATAACACAAAATTTGGCGTTTTTCAATGATAAACCCGACAAATGGCTCTTTACAGAACACAGCTAGTGGATTGATACAATGGACTTATAAAACCAAAACTGTCGAATGGCTTTTTAACATAAACGCTCAAATTCAGATAAAGTAACACCCAAAAAAACCATGGCTGATTTCTAGCCTTTTCCCCAGTAAATTAACAAAATTAATATTTTTGTAGAAATTCTCTTGTTAACCTTTTTTTTGGGGCAAATGTTTAAAATAACACATTTCTAAGTTTTTGTTTCAAAAATAGTATCATTAGTTTAAATTTCCAATAATAGCACAAATTTAACATTAAAATGCATTAAAACTAAATTTTAATAGAAAAAATTAAACCCTAAATTAGAAATAATGAACCCAAATACAATACTTTAAGTTTATGTATAATTTATTTAGAATAAATAAATATTTTCACATAAATATTTGTGCTATTTTTAGGAATTTAATTTTATTATGCTAGATTTAGAAGAAAAACTTTAAAAGATGTTATTTTAGGATATTACTATTTTTTTTTTGGTTTTAAAAACTCTTATTACTAAATAATTTGACTAAAACAATGATGGTGGACTGATCGAACGGTCGAGGATTCGTTATGTTTGAAATCAAGAAACAAATCATTATTTTTTTTTGTGCGTTTTCGATTGCTTACTATATACTAGATTTATACATACGATATGCGTGAGAAAAAATATTCGTAAATTATATTTTATTAATAAATATAAATTAAATATTTATATAATTTTAACTTTTATTTAAAATTACTTTTAACATTAATTTTGTATATATAAATTAAGAAAAGAAAAATAATTATTTTTTATAAATTTAATAGTATTTTTTGTTAGTTTAATAAAATATATTAATACTCTAACCAAATTAATAACAACGGAATATATTGTAATTATTCGAATAAGTTAAAACTATTTATATATTTATTTGAAATTTACGGTAATAATGAAACATAAGTATGATATTTCTGTTAATAACACGTGAGAGTAAAGTTATTTTCTTAAATTATTTCTCAAATAATATATTAGGGATTAGATAATAATTTAAATATATTTATATTTATTTATAAATTAATATATTAAAATTTTAAAGAAATAAAAATTATTGTTTTTGCAAATTATTTTTTGGTTAGTTAAATAAAATATATGATTCTTTAACCAAATTAATATCAGTGACATGTATTATAATTATTCTACTAAATTAAACTCTTTTATATATTTAACGTGAAATTCGTTGGTGTTGACACAATATTTTTGTTATTAACACATCATGGTAATGTTACTTTGTTAAAAAGTTTTTCAAATAATATATTAGGAATATTAAATAATAAAAAATTGGTGATCCATGAATTTATCCTCCATTTTATGCAAATTGAGTTTCTAGTTTCCTATTTTCGTTTCATGAAAATCAATGTTTTATTTCTATGAACTTTTTATTAGTTTGAAAAAAAAGTTAACATAAACAAAAAATTCTTTCTCTTTTTTTTTACAAAATTAGAATAATGAAAAAGAGTATATATGAAAGTTAGATAAACATTAAAATTAAATGAAAACGGATATAGTAGCGAATAATAAATAGAAGAAGATAAATAAATAATTAAGAAAAATGGATGATGGAAAATAATTTGACGGAAAATGGACGGAGAGCTTCAAAGAACGTGCCGTTATTAAGAGAGTGTTTATTATGGGCCACAGCACTTGTCGTGGAATCTACATTTTTCATGGATTTTTTTCTTCCTTTTAATTACGGAAGAAACAGAAAATGATTAAGTAATTTTTTATTACTAATACAACTCTCTTTCACGGCTAAATTCGCAATTTACCACTTTGTCTAGATTCCGACATCTCCACCATCCTCTTTCTTCTTACCACTATATATAGAGACAGCTCCAAGATGAAGAACATAGTCATCATTAGTCTTTGAGACAAAAAAACAAATTACAAAATAAACTAAGTACAAATTTTACGATTATTTTAGTTGTAGTAATTACTGCAATTATTGAGATCAGGAAAATGGAGAGAAAGCATCTCGAAGTCGAATCGACGGATCACCACCGAAAACCTTCATCCTCCATGCATGGTGGCTCTGTTACGGCGGTTGATTCTGTTGAGGAAGAGGTTCAGGAGACCAAAGTCGTTTTCAGAGGCTGGAAAGTCATGCCATTTATCATTGGTAGCGCAAAGTTTGATCATTTACTTTTTCAACTTTTTTTATTTTCTGTTAGTTTCATGGAAGTTTGAAAAAAACCCAGTAAAACGAAGGAAAACATGAGTTTTGCTCAAAGAGTAGACTTGTTAGTTTTAGAATTTTGCTTTGTGAGATAGTCTGTGTTGACGTAGTCAAATACTAATTTAAGATCCTGAAGTTGAGGAGATTTTAAAACATTATTGATCAAAAATCAAATTTGAAACACTGGTTTCATTTAATTGTTTGATTCTTGGTTTGGTTTCTGATACAATCAAATGCAAATCTTAAAACTTTATCACGACCCATATACTCAACTACGATAGATCAAAAGTCTTATGATCTTGGTCTTGTTGTTATTATCAGGAAATGAGACCTTTGAGAAGCTTGGGATCATTGGGACACTATCAAACCTTCTGGTTTATTTAACTGCTGTCTTCAACATGAAGAGTATCACAGCTGCAACAATCATCAACGCCTTTAGTGGCACAATCAATTTCGGAACTTTTGTTGCTGCTTTCCTCTGCGACACTTACTTCGGTCGATACAAGACTCTAACCGTCGCTGTCATCGCCTGTTTCCTTGTAAGGATCCATCCTTTGTAATTTTACTTCCTCTACAAGCATTTTTTATTTATAACTGAAAAAAAATTCTGATCAGTGAATTGGGTTTTGTAGGGATCACTTGTGATACTATTGACTGCTGCAGTGCCACAACTGCATCCAGCTCCATGTGGAACAGCGACCTCGTGTACCGGACCAAGTGGAGGCCAGATCGCGTTTCTTCTGATGGGTCTAGGGTTTCTTGTAGTGGGAGCAGGCGGGATTAGGCCGTGTAATTTAGCTTTTGGGGCTGATCAGTTTAATCCAAAAAGCGAAGCAGGGAAAAGAGGGATTGACAGTTTCTTCAATTGGTATTTCTTCACCTTCACATTCGCGCAGATCTTGTCGCTGACACTAGTCGTCTATATCCAGTCTAATGTCAGTTGGACGATCGGTTTAACCATCCCAGTCGTTCTAATGTTCTTGGCCTGCTTGATTTTCTTTGCGGGCGATAAGTTGTATGTGAAAATCAAAGCATCAGGTAGTCCATTGGCCAGTATAGCTCAAGTTATAACCGTTGCAATCAAGAAACGCGGATTAAAACCCTCGAAACAGCCTTGGCTTAGCCTTTACAATTACTACCCACCAAAATACGCAAACTCCAAGCTCAAATACACCGACCAGTTCAGGTAAAACACACACACCAAAAATGAGTAGCTTTTAAAATATCTTCACTTTGTTTGATGTTTACTGAGAAAGCTTCGTATTTGGCAGATTTCTTGATAAAGCGGCCATCTTGACACCCGAAGACAAGTTGGAGGCTGATGGTAAGCCTGCGGATCCATGGAAGCTCTGTACATTGCAACAAGTTGAAGAAGTCAAGTGTATTGTGCGAGTGCTTCCTATATGGTTTGCTTCATCAATTTACTACTTAACCATAACCCAGCAAATGACTTATCCTGTCTTCCAAGCCCTCCAGAGCGATCGTCGCTTAGGCTCGGGAGGTTTCGTTATCCCCGCAGCCACCTACGTGGTCTTCTTGATGACAGGAATGACGGTTTTCATCATAATCTACGACCGTGTCCTCGTGCCTACCTTAAGAAGAATAACTGGTATAGACACCGGGATAACTCTCTTGCAGAGAATTGGAACCGGAATTTTCTTCGCCTTTGCAAGCTTAGTAGTCTCGGGTTTCGTCGAGGAACGGAGGAGAACTTTCGCGCTGACTAAACCAACACTCGGTATGGCGCCACGAAAGGGAGAAATCTCTTCAATGTCAGCTATGTGGCTGATTCCTCAGCTCACACTAGCGGGTATAGCTGAGGCATTTGGAGCTATTGGACAGATGGAGTTTTACTACAAGCAGTTTCCCGAAAACATGAGGAGTTTCGCTGGTTCAATCTTTTATGTAGGAGGAGGAGTTTCGAGTTACCTCGGCAGCTTCTTGATTGCAACAGTTCACAGAACGACGCAAAACTCGTCCGGAGGTAACTGGTTAGCTGAAGATTTGAACAAAGGGAGGTTGGATTACTTCTACTTCATGATCGCTGGAATCTTGGCTGTTAATTTTGCTTACTTCTTGGTGATGTCAAGATGGTATAGGTACAAAGGAAGTGATGATGAAGAAACAACATATGAAACCAATGGAGATATCATCAAACAACAAGACAAGAACACTGTCTGATGATTATGTGTTTTCTCATCTTTTGGAAGCTTCTAGACTTAGTTTTTGGTCAGCTTCAATCCCTTAACACTCCTTCGAGTTTCTTGGAATAAGCCTATAGAAACGAAGTAATCATATACTTGTACTGGCTCTTTTTTTCTTCTCTCTAATTATTGTATTAGATCACATATCTTTCATTCCATCATTGTGGAGAAAAGGACTATAACAGAAGATGTATTGCAAAATAAAAGTGTGTCTTGAATTTTGAGGACTATGCTTTCTATTTATGACACTATTTATCATACAACTGAACAAATCTAAAAAACCGGAAGGAAACAGAAACACTAAAACTACTAGTAAGGAAATTGATCACTTGTATGCATATTCTGTATCCAAGTTTCAAACAGAGATATACTTTCTTCAAGGATATTGAGACTTCCATAGCTTCTATCAGACTGTGTAAGATTGTCGAATGGTTTCGATGTCCAGACCTTTTAGTCGCACGACAGACTCAACGTGACCCTTTAGTGTGTGGAGCTCCGGCAACCTATCAAAGTGTTAAGAAAGGTTTGAGACAAACGAGAAATATTCTGGTTCTGTGTTCCTTTCACAGGAAGAAAAGTGACTGATGGGTCTTTACCTAGCGATCTCGGCTCTTCTCTTAGCTTCTTCAGCCATTTGGGAAAGCTCGTTGAAATGGGTTCGCTCTGGGAACATCTTAGCATCAGGTGCTTGCAGGCCATGCAGCGTTCTCTGTGCATGCGCCCATTGTAGCTTCCTTTGTTCTTACCCGAAATCCTTCTGCCTTGTGAATGCAATCTATAGAACATACGCACAACCAATTATAATCAAACACTTTCAAGACGGCCTCAAGTACTTCTTCCTTGTCCCCCATATTCTCCTGTTCGCTCTAAGAAAAAAAACAATACAGTCAGTAAAAAACAACAATTCAAAACCGCCATGGGAAGCTTGCAAAGAGAAGAAAATCCAGTACAAGGAAAAAACGGAGAGAGAAATCAAGGAGAATTGAGAAAACTAAGATGTAATAATATCATTTTCTTTCTTTTTTCAATAATCCTTTTTATTACTACCTTTTTCAACATTTTCGACCAAAATGATCATGCACTACTTGGAAACTTGGATGCCATTTTTTAAACTTGGATGTTACTTATATTGCAACCAAATAATCGAGAGATACATGTTTTTGTTTTATTTTTAATGTCATCAAGCACATAAGATTCGTTTGTCGATATTTATTGTTGGATTTTTAATGGCTAAGTTGCACCATTGCTTACAAATTCGATTTCGGTTCAGATTTCTATAGTCGATAATGGTTAACTTGGATATTTTACCGAGTAACTTTTTTAAATCGAATTTACAATAAGTCATCTTCTGCGTTCGCTCCGCACAAGACAGAGAGCGGCGGAACAATTAGAAAATGGATTTGCCGGATAAGGAAGCATCGCAGCCTCATCCCCGCGGAATTTCTCCACACTGCCGCCACTTCTATCTCTTCCATCATTCCTCTCTTCCCTCCCAAATCGAAACCGTCTCGTATATGCCTCCCACTTAGATTCTCGCTTTCCGACGATGTCTCCTCGTTCGAATCCACGGTTAAGAACGCATCATCCACCTCCACGTCCTCTTCCGGTCTTAATTCAACGGTTAGGATATCATCTCTCAGCTCTGATGGGAAACGCGGTGGACCCGCCTTCGTCGGTCAGGTCTTCAGTATGTGTGACCTTACTGGGACTGGTCTAATGGCGGTTTCTACGCACTTCCATATTCCTTTCATCTCCAAGAGGTTATTACTCTTATTACTTTCATCTCACTCAAATTTCAGTTTTGATTTTAGGATTCTCAGGTTCCATGAGCTATCTCCAATTTCCTAGTTTTCTTAGAGCGTATCAGTGGCTGCAAGATGTTGATGGCTGTTTACAGTTATATATCTGAAACTCTCCTAGCATTTAACTGTGTTTATTGGATTTCAATGAGTTAGGTGATGTTGGCATATAGTTAAAAAATGCGTACAGGATCTGATTTTCTATGTTTTCAGCTTTCTTCTCATGTTTGTTTCTCTGCTGATATTCAGAACACCTGAGTGGCTAAAGAAAATGTTTTCAAGTATCACTAAGAGCGAGAGGAATGGCCCTGTGTTCCGTTTTTTCATGGACCTAGGTGATGCAGGTGCAATGACAGTTCCCTTTGCAACCTCTTTAGCAATTTCCTAGAATGTAGATGCTTGTTACTTGTATGTAATTGGACCTGATCAATGAAAGTGGAGCTTTTGAAGGCATCTTAGCATTTCCTGATGTGATGTGTGTTTTCTCAGTTTCATATGTAAAAAAGCTAAATATTCCAAGCGGAGTGGTTGGGGCTTGTCGCCTTGATTTGGCATATGAGCATTTCAAGGTAAAACTCCATGTGAACTAGTATGCTGTTTCTGATATATTACATTTTAAGTGTAGGAGAGACTGAATTTAATTTGTTTCATTTTGCTCAGGAGAAGCCTCATTTATTTCAGTTTGTTCCAAATGAGAGACAGGTAAAATCACGTCAGTGTGACATGCATTTCTTTCTTCTCTTATTGCCATATTCCTGACTGAAATGATTTCTGATTCGCAGGTGAAGGCTGCCAACAAACTTCTCAAGTCCATGCCAGCAAATGGGAAAAAACAAAGGATGGAGGGTGTTCCTGTTTTCGGTGCTCAAAACTTGGACATAGCTGTTGCAACTGCCAATGGGATTAAGTGGTGAGCTTAACTGATGAAAAATGTGATTTTGGTAGGAAGTGTAATTAATTTAGCTTCTTTTGCCTCGGTGAAGTTAATTCCCTCCAGGTTTTACTAGCAGAACATTCGCTCTAAAACAAAAACAAAATACCACTTTTTGGAGTAAACCTTCAGCTTTCTGGTTGATGGTTCCCAAATTCAAAGTGCTTGGCTTTTCAACTCTCTTTCAGACTTGGCTGCTGTGTAATTTGTCTGTTGCGCAAAAAAAATTCGTTAAGCATTTATCAGTTGTATGAAAATTCCTTGTGATTGTTTTTAGTATCTAAAAATCTACGTTTACCAGGTATACCCCATATTTCTTTGATAAAGCTGTACTAGATAACATTCTTGAAGAGTCAGTGGATCAACATTTCCATACTTTAATCCAAAACCGACATGCTCAACGACGACGAGATGTTGTTGATGATAGCTTAACTTCAGAGGTTATGGAAGAGATGGGAGACAGCATGCTAGAGCCGCCAGAGGTACGCAGATTGATTCTTTTTATGATAAAAGTAAAGATGTCAATGACCATGTCATTTTCATAATCATCAGCAAGATTTGCAGTTGCTATTTCCATCATCTTGATTGGTTCCTGTGTGTAGGAATTTCCGATTTAGAGAATGAAATTTAACTATGGTAGCTCATCATTCTAGCAGATGAAAATATTGGCAATGACTATTGTTGGGTGTTTCTTGGCGTTGGTATTGAAAATTTTAAAATATGGTTTTATCCTCTGTGTTAAACGAATGCAGGTTCAAGAAGCCATGGAAGAGATTGGCAGTTCCGGAATTCCGCTGAGTGTTGTGGCAAAGGCTGCAGAGATTCAGCTCCTATATGCCGTAGACAGAGTACTCTTAGGTAGTAGATGGTTTCGAAAAGCCACAGGGATACAGCCAAAGTTACCATATTTGGTTGATTCTTTTGAGAGAAGGTATGCATCTGTTGTCTTTTTGTTTCTTCCTTGATTCTTACAAACTCTTCGAAGCTAGGTTTTCATTTTAAAAAACAAATCGTTGAATAAAATCATTAGTATTTGGTCTCCAACACCGTTATATTTAGATAGTAAAGCCCTTATGCCACATTGACACAAAATACTGTGAAGTTTGCTGAAAAGAATTTAAAGGTTGGACATGGTTTCAATCTTTTCAAAGAGCATGTTTTGCTGGAGCTCAAAGAAGGATTTAGATTTAAGTATTTCCTTTTCCTATAAACCGTTGCAAGCAAATCTGACTGATGTGATGCACATATACCAACACCAAAGCACTTATTAAGTGCGTCATCGCACTCATTAATTGGCTTTTTTTATCTCTCGTTGCTTGTAGGAGTGCATTTTCCATCCAAAGAGCATCAAGTAGATGTATTGGTGATTCAGTAGAAGCAGACACTTCTGCATCATTGCTTAAAGGAGAAGATGATAATCCAAAGGAAGGAGAGAAAACACAGGGAAATCTCTGGTTTCCGTTTGGAGATTGGCTTAATCATTCTGGGCCGAAAAAAGATCATGCTCAAAAGGGTTCATCAGATCAAAGGTACCCATTATGTGAGAAGAAAACGTTTCGGAGAGTATAATTGTAAAAACATAAACTTTTATTTTTGGTATACAGGGATGTGGATTCTAGAGAGAGAGAAATGCAGCTGAGTCCTTTCTTACCAAGGATAACAATGGTAGGTATTTCAACAGGAGAGGCTGCACAGATGAGTAAGGCTAAACTCAAGAAAACAATGGAAGATTTAACAGAAGACTTGGAGCAATCTGATGAAGGGAATGATCATGGTTCAAAGCGTTATGACCCTTTAAAGATCGAAGAGAGAGATCCTTTGTTTGTTGCAAACGTCGGAGATTACTATTCGGGTTTGGCTAAAGCAGGTTCTGCTCGGTGGTCACGTCTACGTGATGACCGGAACTAAACACATCCTAGGTTCTATAGCCTGCTTTGTGTGTATTGCTCAAGCCTCAGGTTTTTGTTGTTACTACCTGTTATAGTGCTTTTATACATGTACTCACATTCCTTATGTATTTTAATTACTATTTATTTCTTTGTTATATCTTGTTTAATAAACATTAATCTTTCATTATTTTTATTCTAGGTGCGCGCAATTGTACCTTTTCATATGAAAAATTGTTAGAATTTGTAACCGGCGACTAGGAAAATAATAATGGGCCTTTTTACCAATTAGCTAAATAGTCCACTGGTGGCCCGTTTAGAAAACGAGGCTCGTGAGAGAAATGACATGAAGTAACAAAAAGCTTAATCAGTCATGTTTATTTCTGCTGAGATTTTGAGATAGATCGATAGTCGAGGAAGAGGAGGAGAGAAAATCTAATATTCTGGAAAAAAATCCAATATTCTGGAAAGTAAATCGGTGGGAGTTTAGGAATTGGAAATATGAAGACGACGAAAGGAGGGAAAGTGATGAACCCTACTGATGCTTACCGCAAGGAAATTCGCAAGAGGGAAATTAAACGTGTAAGTTATCGATGATATTGAATTAGGATACTTGTTGCTGTCTCTGTATGAGTTTAGATTCCGGTAAATTGCTCTCTGTTTGATTTTGATTTGATTCGTATATTAATATGTTATGAAGAATTTAACTGTTGTTCAAGAAGGTAAACTTTTCATACAAAGATTAACCTAAACTAACCATTTTGTTGGTGAAGAGATTCCTTTTGTTGTTTAGGCATTAGAGAAATTGATATATTGGGAATTTGATTCGTATGCTCATAATCGTGAAGGTCAACAGCTTTGTAGGAACTTGTAAACATGAGATTTTTGTACCATATTGTTTGTTTTATTGTCTCTGCAAAGATTATTGGTGTTTATTAATGTGTAGACTATATACTTAACACTTACTTAAGTTTTGGCTCTTTAACAGAACAAGAAAGAGAGACAAAAGGTAAGAGAGGTGGGAATTCTGAAGAAGGATCCTGAACAAATCAAGGAACAGATCAGGAAACTTGATATGTCAAGTAAGTCATGCTCTTCTTTTAGTAAGATCTCAGAGTTGCTCTGTGCTAATTGTCGAGGGTCTTGAGCAACCCAAATACAATTTAGTCTGTCAACTCGAACTTGTTTTTTCCTGTTTTGTAGTTATTTTTGAATTACAAGTTTCTCTTGTATCTCTAAACCCTTGCAAGTTTGTAGTATTTTTCTATAGTTCATCTCTATGCAAACTGATACATAGTTGATATTTTGATTTGTTGTAGAGGCTGAAGGTGCTTTGGACAAAGCAAGAAAACATAAAAAGAGACAGCTTGAAGATACTCTAAAAATGGTTATGAAGAAAAGAAAGGTACTTCTAAGTTAGAGTTAAGGTTTACTGCTTTGCCCCACACTACCCCTAGCTTATTATTTGGCATCTCTTGTTTTCTTAATCTTATGTTTTTCACAGGAATATGACGAGAAAAAGAAGGAACAAGGAGAGGCCACAACCTCTGTTATGTTCAGGTGAACAATTGTTCTATTCGGTTACTTTTTATCTTTCTCTATATGCATTGATTGTTAATATGTCATCAGTTTTCTACTAGATGTAAAATGGTCTTCTCTTTTATGCAGTCATCTACCCCCTCAACGAAGAACAACCGGTGAAGAGGATGTACGATCAAGGGACTTAAAACCAGAGGTACTTGGTCTTTCTTCTTTCTACTCCCTGCCTGATTTCAAAATTTCCCTAATTTTTCTGCATATCATGACAGGACTCTGTTTATTATCACCCTACTTTGAACCCGACTGGTGCACCACCCCCTGGAAAGCCACCAATGTACAATTCATCCATAGGTACTCTCTTTTAATAATGGTGCTTCATACAAAATCGAAACAGTCCTTTTTTAGTTTGGTTTCTTGCTTCTATTTTTTCAGGACCTAGAATCTCCTCAGACAGTGCTTCATCTAGTGGTGTTGCATTGTCATCTACTAACGACTCAGAAGATTCTGCCTTAGTTGCTCCTCCTCCACTTCCTCCTCTACCCGATGGGAATAATGCTTTATCGGCTTCTTTGCCTCTTCCACCTCCACCTCCTTTGCCACCAACTACAAGCCTTGCTTTGCCCCATCCACCATTTCCGCCACCACCATTGGGCCCCCCTCCAAAAGAGCATGATTTGGTTCGTCCTCCTCTTCCTCCACCTCCTCCACTTCCTCAATCTTCCCAACCGCCGCCTCCTGGTTTAAGTGGATGCGAAGGAGATGGTAGATACCCTGAATCATCAAATCAGACCTTCGATGAGCGCAAGGTAAAACTTCATTATTCTGAAATTGATAGCTTTCTTAAACTGTTGCAGATGACGTGATTTCATGTATTAGATGGCGAAAAGATTGAAACTTTTACATTTTTTTCATCTCCGCTGTGCAGAACCTTAATATAACTTCCATCCCTCCTCCTCCACCACCCAGCCTACCCTCAATGCGTCCAAGCAACGAATCTGAGAATGGTCCATCAGAATCTAACACCAGTAGTCTTCACAACGCTAACCTCTCTAAGATGGTTGCACCACCACCACCACCTTTACATCATCAACCTCAATCAACATTTGCAGGAGCTGCTGCTGCTTCACTGGTTAATTTTCAACCTGATGTTCTTCTGCCCTCAGGAATGCTGCGATTTCCACCTCCACCGCCTCCACTTGATATGCATCCTCCTCACCCCGGAATGTTGGGTGGTCATCTACTCCCGGGGCCACCATATGGACCACCACCTGGACCGCCTCCTATGATGAGACCACCGCTTCCACCAGGACCACCACCGTCTAGTTTTCAAGACGGTCAAGCAATGACCAGACCGTATGTCCCAAACAAACCATCTTATATAAAATCTGCTGCTCCTACTGTCGTCAGGAGACCACTTGCTCAACACACACCTGAGCTTACATCCATGGTGAGTTACAGACATGAATCCACTACTCGTTTTTGGTATGTCTCATGTCTTTTTCGTGCATTGTAATTGTTCTGCAGGTCCCTGCCTCAGTTCGTGTCAGAAGAGAAACAGCAGCTGTAACCAAACCAAAGCCAAAGACTTCGATAGCCTCGAGCTTGAGTTTTACACCAAGAGCTATGACTTCTGCAGCACCAGTGAAGGTGGAGTCAGCCAAGACATCTACAATTTCAAAGCCACAAAGCATTGATGATTCTTACACTGCTTTCTTGGAGGACATGAAAGCTCTTGGAGCACTTGATGGATAGATATTGGAATTATTGGCTTAAAAGACAAAGTTATTGTTCGTGTTGTTGGATGAAATCTTGGAGAAGTATAAATTGTTATTTGAACATACACGCTAACGTTTGTCTTAATTACCAATTCAAGAGAAATTAATTTCTTTTAGCTAAAATAGAAATGATACAGCATCAAACAAGATCAAGAGAGCATTGTGGTTTGAAAATTCTTATTCTTTCAAATAAATAAACTGGTATGAAATAAAGGTCAAGAATTAATTTCAATTTGTCCTATTTGGAGGGTATTCTTGAAAATTAATGCAATGTGCTTGCTTTGAACCCATTTCTTGATGTTTTGTCATTTAAATTAGCGTATCTACTTACACTTCCTTGCCACTGCGGCAAAAAGATGACGAGATCATTTGGCCTAGAAGAAACCAATTATCCAAAAATCTAGATAAATAATACTCATATATTTTAATTTGATTATTGTAAAACACAACATATACACTTTTATCCTACACGAATTCTAGTCGAGATGATGTCACGATGATGTAAGTTGTTTTCTAGGTCAACAAAGACTTCAAACGAAAGACAAATTTGGGAGTGGTTAATACAAACAAGGTCCACTTCCCTGTTTCATTAAAAGTTTTGTTTTTTTTGGATCTTTTAGTCAAAAAGGAAAAAAGCAAAATCTTATCAACGTCCGATATTGATACATATAAACATTATGTTAATATAACCAAAAGATTTTTTCTATTAAAAATTTTACATAGAATATATCCCACCACCTAACATCATACAACTATATAGCTCGTGAGCTTTCATTTTGCAATACATCTAGAATTCATCAAAACACTATATAATATATACCAATTTTTTAATAATTTTTTATAAAGTTTGTTTTCTTTGGCCGTCGAACTAGAGGAATCACTATTTGGAAATCTACGTGGAAGCAAACTATATTCATATCTAATAAATAAAGTGGCGACGAGTTTTTCTCAACAAATTAACAAATAAAAGTTGAAAACCTAGCAAGTGTTATCTACAGTCAAAAACCTTATAAAAGATACAAACTTTACCTTTATATTATTATACAATTTATTCCACCATCTTCATTCATTTCGTATAACTTTTTATCAGTTTTTGTTTGTTTTTTCTCGGTTGTTATAACCATTGTTGATGAGTGCTTTGTATTCCGGTATTTTCACAATTGTTTGATTGTAATAAATAACAAATTTTCTTTACATATATTACATTAAAACTCACATGACCATAAAACATTTAAAATGAAGTTTATCTACTGATCAATTGTTTCACAAACAATATTCTGAGTAAAAAAAGTAGTAACCTTTTTACTTTCTAGAATCTACTCATTTAAAGGTTACATGATAATGTTAGACTATTTCAAAAGTCCAATGGGTTGATTAATGAAAAAAAGTCCATGCCATTGAATAAGCAAAAATTTCATAAAGTAAGTGAGAAATGGGGAATGCAATTAAGAGAAAAATGTCGAGAAGGAGATTGACGTTGCCATTAATTTGCATTAAAAACAATTTCTCAAGGCTACTTTTTGACATACTATTTGGTTTAAATAATTTTATTCTCTATATATATATCAATAAAGAGACCAATACTATAATATGTTCTATTCCAATTGTACAACTTTATTTTACTAATTTCGATTGTTTATAATTTTTATAAAATGATAAAAAATTGAAAATTAAATATCATAAGGTATATTATACTTAATTATCATTATGAACATATATTATAGGCTATATATATAGCTTATCAAAAACAATTTATTCTTTAGTATAATTGTCATAGTGGGTTGTTCGAACTATTAGGTCGTCTTTGATAATTGATAATCTCACTTTTAAAAGCTTTTAGTAGGTTTACATATATTGTATATGATTTGTTATTATTTGTTAATAAGAGTTTGAACACTTGAATATTCGTTACCTGACGAGGAATTCTATTACTTGGGTTGAGAAAATTCGTTATGATGATGCAAAAGATGTTTTTTGTAAAATTATACTGTAATCACTAAATTTTAGTCGATTCCTATTACTTTGTTGACCGGTTGATTTAATCCTATTTAGCCAATAGTGTATCCAATGGACGTCTTAGAACTAATTAATCGTATGAACATGTCATTTTCTTAACACATAAAAGAATAAAAATGTTGCTTCTTCTATGACATAAATTTTTTTATAAGTTTGTTTGTTTGGTCGCCGCAGATGTATGCGGTCAATACTATAGCTGCGACTGCGACAAATGTTGTTTATTTGTTTGTCGTCGACGATTGTGATTGTGGTTGATCGTAGATTTTTAATCATATTGTTGTTTTAATCAGCGGTCGAAAAAATTAGTTAAACTAATTAATCGTATGAACATGCCATTTTCTTAACACAAAAGAATAAAAATGTTGCTTCTTCTATGACATAAATTTTTTTATAATTTTGTTCGTTTGGTCGCCGCAGATGTATGCGGTCAATACTATAGTTGCGATTGCGACAAATGTTGTTTATTTGTTTGTCGCCGACGATTGTGATTGTGGTTGATCGTAGATTTTTAATCATATTGTTGTTTTAATCAGCGGTCAAAAAAATTACAACGTAAAACATAGCGTTTGACAGATGCGTCTGCCGCAAGTAATTGCGGCAGTTAAACAAACAAAAATTTATTGGAGCCGAGGCGCAGTTCCTACATATACCAACAAATATGGTCTATATACCAATAAAACAAGTGAAAAAGGGAAATTTTGAAGGTGAAGATGTAAAATGTTCACATGGATGACTAAATTGACCAATTGTTAATGTTTTATTTTTGACACCAATCAATTGTTAGTGTTAGGTAATTGCATATTCCACTATATATATAGTTTATATAACACAAAGAGCAAGGCAAAATAATTAATTGTGTTTTTGTTATCAAAACCCAAAAGAATATGTCATAAAATATACATAAATTCGAGTATATGAGATTCGAGTTTGTGGTTGGTTATCTAAATGCTCAAAGTGTACACGTTAAAAAGAAATGCTCAAAATGCCTTTTTCCTCTTATACTATATCTTTTTCCTCTACAAAAAGGAAAACTTTTAACAATCAATGTCAATTTTCATTTGGTAAAACTGGACTTTTACGACAAACACAACATTGTTTATAGAACAAAAATAAAACATTAAAATGACATTTTTGTGAGGAATCTATAATATATTAATTAAAAATTATTTTAACAAAATAATTTTATGTTAACGTGTGATTTATAAATATACCATGTTGATGTGTCACACTATTAGAGCATTTTAAGATAAGTATTATATGAGACATAATTTATTAGAGTATTTATGAAAACTGCTATTAGATAATATATTATATGTAAATCTCTAATATTTCGATATGAAATATATTTTGTCATAAAATACAAATACAATATAAAATAAAATATTATAAATTTTGAAAAATTAGTAAAAAAAATATAAAACAAAATTTTAGTTCAATTGAATATTTATCACATTTACAATTTTATCTAAGATAGATATAATTTAAATCTATTTGCATAATTCGATTTTATTATGTATTTTATTTTCGTAATCAATATCAAAATCCAAAATTTTCTTGATTTCTCTCATAAAATTTCTTTATCTATTTTAATTTTTTACGAAAAGAACAACTACGAATTTAGACAACACCGAGATCATTTTTTTATCGTATTTAGACAACACCGAGATCATTTTATTTTTATCGTATTTAGAAATCACTATCTTCCTACCTCCTACCATATATATACATATATATAGCACTATGTGATAATATTGCTGTATAGCTCACACGATGGCAAAGACGAATCAAGCCATAACTATCTTCCTCCATCTTTGTTTCCTTATTCTGCTTCTAATCTCTGCAACATCTTCTCTTCCTCTTTGCTCTGATTCAAGTAAGCTCTCTCCCTCTCTCTATCTCTTTTCTTCTAACAAAGTGTTCTTGTGTTCATGTCGTTTTGAGTTCAAGTGTTCTTGTGTTCATGTCGTTTTGTGTTTTCGTCTTTTTTTTTGGCTCAGAGACTCAAGTCAACACCAACGAGACGCTACAGTTCTGTGATTCTTACTCAGGAAGAACTTGCTGCGATTCCAAAGATGATCTTGAATTGCAGAATCGTTTCAATTCCATGAACATCTCTGACTCAAATTGTTCTTCCCTTATCAAATCCATCCTCTGTGCTGTAAGTCCCATCCAACATACCCAGAAACTACTTTTCTTCATTTTCTCAATCAATCAACAAAATCCAAAACGCTCCCATTAAAAAAGGATCGATCTTTCACTTACCCATTTGCTTGAATTTAAAAAGCTAGCTGTTTCAATTCTTATAATAGTGTGATCTGTTTTGAAGCTAAATTGATTCTGAATCTCTGAGTTTCTTTATTTCCCCAGAAATGTGATCAGTTCTCAGGACAATTGTTTGGTGATGATAATTCTCCAATTCCAGTTCTCTGCAACTCAACTTCTCAAGATTTATGCTCAAAACTATGGGAATCATGTCAGAACATATCCATTTTCTCTTCTCCTTTTAGTCCCACTCTACTAGGCGGTGCTACTTCTCCTTCAACTTCCTCCAATTCATCGACGTTAACAGATCTCTGGAAATCTCAAACCGAATTCTGTACTGCCTTTGGTGGAACATCTGAAACCAACAACAACATGACCAAATGCTTCAATGGTAAACCAGTTAGCCAAGACACTGATGATGTAAAGCCACCTAAAGGAATATGTCTTGAGAAGTTAGGATCCGGGTCTTACCTCAACATGGTGGCTCATCCTGATGGCTCGAACCGGGCCTTTTTCTCTAACCAACCAGGTAAGATCTGGTTAGGTACACTACCGGATCAAGACTCTGGTGCACCTATGAAAATAGACGAATCAACTCCTTTTGTTGACATAACCGATCAAGTCAGTTTCGACACGCAGTTTGGAATGATGGGAATGGCGTTTCATCCTAAATTTGCAGAGAACGGTCGGTTTTTCGCATCTTTCAATTGCGATAAAGTCAAATCTCCTGGATGTTCTGGTCGTTGTGCTTGCAATTCTGATGTAAATTGCGATCCTTCTAAGCTTCCAAAAGACGATGGTTTGCAGCCTTGTCGTTATCAGACCGTCGTGGCTGAATATACCGCAAACGGTACTTCTTCGGATCCTTCAACGGTAAGTTTGAAACCAAAGATTCAAGATTTGATGTCATACAAAATCGAGTTTCTTGGAGATCAAGATTCTGACATAGATTGTGGCATTTCTTGTGTGTAGGCAAATACTGGTAAGGCCTCTGAAGTGAGGAGGATTTTCACCATGGGACTTCCGTATTCGTCATCTCACGGTGGTCAGATTCTCTTTGGGCCGGATGGGTATCTGTATCTCATGACCGGTGATGGAGGAGGAGTTTCAGATACTCACAACTTTGCACAAAACAAGAAGTCGTTGCTTGGCAAAATCCTGAGGCTTGATGTTGATGTTATGCCAAGTTAAGTAACGAAATCGATTTCCCAAAAATTGTATTTGGTTTGGTGTTTTTATTCTTATCTTCTGCGATAAAACTCTGCAGGCTTATCTGAAATATCTCAGCTTGGTTTATGGGGAAATTACTCTATCCCCAAGAACAATCCTTTCCAAGGCAATGAAGATCAACAGCCTGAGATCTGGGCTCTAGGGTTTCGAAACCCGTGGCGTTGCAGCTTCGATTCCGAAAGGCCAGATTACTTCATGTGCGCAGATGTCGGAAAGGTTTGTATTGTTTTTTATCTTTCTTTGTTTCTCGAGGTTTAAGCATCCAATTCTCTTGATGCAGAGTTTCTTACGATTGCTTTGTTTTAAAATGTAATAGGATACATATGAGGAAGTAGATAAAATAACAATGGGTGGTAACTATGGCTGGAGAATCTACGAAGGACCTTACGTTTTCTCTCCATTATCACCTTTTGGAGAGAATGTTTCCTCGGTTTCTAACCTGACATTCCCGATTCTTGGTTATAATCACTCTCAAGTTAACAAACACGAAGGTTCGGCTTCCATCATTGGAGGTTACTTCTATCGCTCCAACACTGATCCTTGCTTGTATGGCACGTAAGTCAAACACTAAACCTTAAATACATAATCCAAAAAGCCCTATAACCTTAAATCCTCAAACCATTTTTGTTTTCAGGTACTTGTATGCAGATCTTTATGCAAACGCGATGTGGGCGGCGATTGAATCACCACAAGGTACCGGAAACTTCACAGACTCTCAAATACCGTTTAAATGTAGTGAAGATTCGCCGATGAAGTGCACGGCTGCTCCAGGAGGAGCTGACTCAGGACCTGCACTTGGGTACATCTACTCTTTCGGACAAGACAATAACAAGGACATACATTTGCTCACGAGCTCTGGTGTGTACCGAATTGTTCGTCCTAGTCGCTGTAACTTTGCTTGCTCGAAGGAAAATACGACTGCTTCTACGGGAAATCAGAGCCCTGCTGGTGCTGCTACTCCTCCTCTGTCTTTACCTTCTTCTGCAAGAAATCTATATTTCTCCGTGTTTATGTCATTGTTATTGTTTTTGTCGTCTTCAATGTGTTTAACGGCTTAGAAAGCTGTTCTGTTATTGTTTCAAACTCTGTTCTTATGGATTTTGTTGAGAAATAGAATGCAGTAAACCACTAATACTTACAGAGCACAACACCAATAATACAGAAAACTAATTAAAATCCATAAGATGGACCACGATCTTAATATATGATTCAGACATGAAGTCGAATTGCAGAACTGCTTCAACTCAACAAACTTCCGAGACCCATATTGTCTTTCCCTATTCTACCTCGATCTCAATAAACCTTTATGCCTTAAATTAAGTTAAAAAATAATAATGTTTTTTATTGTGATTATCATTAAAGATACATATGTGATTTAACTCAAGAATTTGATGGGAGGAATGTTACAACCGGTGCAAACACATTGTCCATTGACACATTTTCTGAAAGAACAGCTAGGACAATGAGGATAACATATGTTGTCGTAGTTGCAAGGTCCTCCACGATGCGGTCTAATCACATATCTCGTCTCTTCACTGACTCTTGCTTCTCCCTCCATTGCTTTACACATAAAAGAGTTTCAATAATTTCATTTCATTTAGTCTCTTGTTAAAATCAAACCAATGAATGCAAGTGAAGTTCTATTAGAATTAGATTAGATCTTGTGTTTGAACCCCAACAACTTTTTCATTTAAGATAAATCAAAGAAGAACATTATGAAAATGGTTGATTTAAATTAAAAGATGAAGATATGACTCACATGAAGTAGACAGCAAAAAGGCAAGAACAATCACTTTCCCCAATACCATTATCGCCATTTTGATAATATTGATCACAACTATGCAAACACACACATACACATACTCATATATATATATATATATATTTTGACAAACATTTAAATAAATATATTGTATATACATACAAATATACATGTATATAATATGAGGTGATTTTTTTGACAAAAAAATATATAACTATTACATTTTAAATAAATATAGGAAAAGCAAGTGGTACCAGCTCTACGTCCATTCCAAAAGTGAGAGTTCGACTCTACCGCCTCTTGTAAGAGAGTGCTAAATCTTCGTATAAAGATACTGAGCTATTGGATCGGCCCGTTGTAATCCAGTGACAAAAAAATAACTAGTTGATAATATTGTTGCATATGGTTTCATTTTAAAAAACATATGTTTTTATTTGTGTTTAAAAATTCAATACGTCTGTGAAAAATGTGAAAGGTAAACCAAAATAAGAAAGGAATGAATTAAATATTTAATAGAGAATTCGACAAAAAAGACATAATCTATTTGAGTTTTTGTTCCACAAGATCGAAAGAGAATATGCTACAACAAAAGTTATAGGCTATAAAATGGTACCCAAAGAAAGAAAAAAATAAACGAGAAAGCTCTCTTCGGATATCTATTTTCTCTTACAAACCAAAGAGAAACAGAGAGTTTTGGTTTGTGTCATCTCATGTTGCAGCACTGAGGTTTTCCTGTCAAAACCAATTTATCCCACAAGCAAATCATCTGTCTCGGCGATTGGTAATGCGCCGTCAAGTAATTCTCTATGCAACCAAACTGACAAAACTTGAGGCTGTGAATATAATCCACCGGTTTGGTCCCGTTGTTGAATTGTTCTACCCACATTCCCACGCTCACATCTTCCATTTTGAACATCTATAGCATCAATAATGCCACGAAACAGAGTTATATAGATATTATACATGCTCTGTTTTTAAATTTGATTAGGTAAGGTTACTTGAAATTCTGTTGTGGCGTACCCTTAATTTGTGTTTCTCAAACTCTTTTACGATGAAGAGAGAGATGTCTTTCGACAATATGTAGCCTGGACCATTAGCATAGGGTGGATAATCTTCCTCTGGCCATTCCTGGGGGAAAGATAGAATATTTAAGAAACAAGCTGATTTAATGATTCTTTAAGCCAGACTTTTTACCTCATATGTAACAGCCCATTTACCCTGTCGGAGCGGTTTGTGATAGTAATTGATGTTGCCAATGTAAAGACTTCTATCCGCTGGTGTTTTCTTTGCTTCACTAAGGACGGCATCTACTTGTACAAATGTATCATCATCACATTTCATGATGTACTTAGCACCAAGCTGACGAGTCTGCAAAACAGAGAAACTTTATCGATATTGAATTGATAACATTTGACAATGCGTTGAGTCTCAGAACCAGCCCACTCACCCCGTACTCACAGATTGCAACAGTTTTTAGGACAACAAGGTCATAACTGTCCATGTAAGGGACTATAACTATGTCGCCAAAGAATTCAGCTTCCTTCTTTAGCTCCACATTCACTTCCTTCCTCGAGTGCTGTCCAAATCAACGCCTGAGTTTAGCTCTAAAAATCTAAACTAGAAGACCAATATCATACCAGAGATCATATGTAAACCAGTCTAAACTTACCAGTGCAACAAAGAAACGAGCCACTACTTTGGAAGATTTAACTAGTTTATGTTGCATCCACGACCTCCTCACAGCCATTCGCTCAGCAAAATGGTTACCAGCAGAAAGGATGCCAATGAACATATCAACTTGCTCATTAGGAAGTGATGGGGCTTGCCAATTGCTTGAGAGCTCAAGATACCTCTGAGGAGAGAAACTAGGGTGCGAGGTCGGGAGAGAGCCAGCAAAAACCGAATGAACATCTATATCCCCGTCAATGGTTAAGCCAGTAGCATCCTCAAGCGTAAATCCCTTCATATATATAGCCAATAAAAACCACACACATAAACAATTATCACTTCCACGCCAAATGCTAATTAAACTACAACAAATTTTAAGCAAAAGTCAAAGCATAGCTTACAGTTCGGTAAGGAAAGGAAGTGACGTGCTTCCCATCAACACTAACATGATAACCTTCCAATCCAGCACTAAGTGTAAGCACAAAAAGCTTGTCAACTGTGAATGGAAATGGCCATTCAACAGTTACTTTCTTGCTCCGACCTATTAATCGACTCAGCCAAAATGTAGCCGCCTTGCTAGACTCCTCTTTAGATGTAGGATCATCATCTCGAACCCATTTCTCGCACTTAAGCTGACCATCAACTACAACCATTCCCACTAATTAGTATCCACAACAAAAAAATCAAGAAAAAAAACAGATGAGACATATACTAACCAGTTTCTTCATCATCCCTAGATCTCCAACCTTCACATCTTTGTGCTGAGCCCCATTGCATTCTATAACAAGTGTTGTGCTCAATCACAGGCTTACCACTCCAATCACCCTTAAGCCTTGGATTCAAGTGGAGGATCCGAGGTGGCTCTTCCCCTTCCACTGCTTTCAAACCCTGAAGCTCCAACTTAAACTGTGAAACCTTCACAGCTTCATCTCCTTCCTTTAATATCGATATCTTTGGGTCCTTCTCCGAGTGAGCAGCTCGTGGCTTCCCAACTACTGTAATGTGTGATCCGAGAGTTAATCCGCATGGAAGCTCCATGAGATTCCCATGGTTCGAAAGATCAGACCCGGTTAAAGAAACCGAGAGAGGGCAGGAGCTTGACCCATGTTCCTCAGTCTTCTTCTTCTCCTCCTTTTCTAAGTCTTTTTGGGCTTTTCCAGACTCGAGTTCATCCCATAGCTTTCGACCAACTTCCCAAGCCACCTTAGCGGATTTGTGGAGCTCCACCGGGTTGAATGTTTCCGGGTTGAATTTCAAGCTAGACAGGATCTGGGGCTTCATTCTTAAACCCTGAGCCGGTGCTTCAGATTTTGATCCCTGGAAAAGCAGGCTCTTTAAGGGTCGAGTCGGAGCTCGCCTCTCTTGTAATTCTCGCTGGCTATTGTGCTTCTCGGGTCGGGTTAACGGATCCTGGGACAAGGAACTGAGACTGGTTTTGAAGACAAAGGGGATTTCGAATGTGATCAGGAGCATGTAGAGTAACCCAACCGCCGTAAGTATCTGAACTGATCTCTGCTTGCTGAGAGAGACGAACATATCGAATTTTTCCAACTTCTCGAGTTTCGATAACTTGGGCTTCCTCATTCCTAAACTTCGGAGAATCCTAGATTCAACTGGGTACAGAAGCCCTAGAGATACGAATCAAAAGTGATTCTATAAAGGAACGGATTCTCCAAAGTTCAAAAACTCAGAAAAAAACAAAATTTGAGAAATCACGATGAACGAGAACCAGAATTAGATGGGTGGGTACTAGTAAATGGGAGAAAACAAAATCAAAACTCTTAAACAGAAACAATAACTACCTTAATAGTAACCCAAGAGGAAATAACAAGAACTTTCCTTACGCAAGAAAAACAGCGGTGAGAAAATTCAAAACCCACAAGAGAAACAAAAGGAAAGAAATTGAATCTTCTAGAGAGAGAGAGAAAGAGAGCGGCGTGAAATGGTGAACTGAAGGGAAACAGAAGCAAATAAACGCGTCTTGAAATTTGGAGAAGCAAAGAAGAAGACAATCCTTTTTCCTTCTTAGTTAGTGCTGCTGACGTCCTAATAAACCGCCGTTCTGGTCTCTCCTTTTTTTCGAATCTTTTCTTCGCTTTTAAATCTCTTTTTTCTTATTTAATTTACTTTCCCATTATGTATTAGATTCGTTGGATTTATCTCGCAGAATTAAATTAATTTAAAATTTATATATGAATAAAGTAAAGGTAAGTCCAGTAAAATAAATGGAAACTGTTTGATATTTTTATACTAATTTTGATTCACTTAAATCCATACATTTTAAAGATTTCAAAGCTAAAGTTACCAACCAAAGGATTTATCTTGATTACCCGAAACAGAATGTATATATGATTTCTTAAAAAAATTGTAATCGATTGAATAATGTTTGAGCAGTGATTTTACTGTAGTTTAGTAGACACAATCCTTAATTTAATGTAAAATTATTAGTGATTAATGTTATGGAAGTGATTTTAAATCGGTCAACTGTGTAATTATATTATGATTTCAACATCGCCAATAAAGTTACAAAAGGACTTTTCTAATGTTATTTTGACTTTTCTCTGTATTTTCATAATGGTTTTGTTTTGGCATGAGAAGAAACGATCGGTTTTCTTTTTAACATAAGCAAAAAAGTTATAGGCTATATTATCCAGCTCTTATTATTTTATTAAATGAAAAAGCGATTGGGATTGATAAAATTAATTAAAGTTGTAACAAATGTTAGTCATCTAAAAAATTTCCTTGGTTTTTTTTATTTTACAATTATAAACCAATAGAAATATTTAGCAAAAATCTATAAAATATTGAGGAGAAGAAAGAGACCTGGGAAATTGAGGAAAAAGTTGGGCTTCAAGTGTGACACCTTTGCATCCATGTGTCTTGTCTCTCTCCACTTGTCAATTCCACCTTCATTCACTCTCTTGAGTCTTGACCCTTTAAAACCTTATTTATTTCTTGTATTCCCAAATTTGGAAATCATAAGGCTTTAGCAGGCCTTTGTTGGGCTAAAGGCATTTTAGATATGGATAGGTTTCGTAAAAATTATAAATAAGAAACAAAATTTGAAGTAAACCGGATGAAACCGAAATGTGAGTGCACTTTTATTTTCCTTGTCGTGTGAAGTAAATGTGACAGTACCGTATGAAACATATAAACCAGTTGGATCTAAATTCAGAATCAAACCAGCTAATTGCTCCTCTCTCCAATCTCTCTCTCTGTGTCCACATCACACACAACCCTATAAACACCTCCCAAAGCTCTCTTTTTTTTCTTCCTTTAATTTATTAAGTTCCTCACTTCTCGGATCCGGGTCCTACATCTGGGTCAACCCCTTTACGATTCCGAAACTGGATCGTCGGAAATGGATCCTCCACTAGTTAACGATTCCTCCTTCTCCGCAGCTAATCCTTCCTCTTACGCTCTCTCAGAGATTTGGCCATTTCCTGTAAACGACGACGTTCGCTCGGGGCTCCGTTTAGCGGTTAATTCCGGTCGAGTCTTCACTCGGTCTGATTTAGTTGAACATTCCGGCAATAAAGACGTCTCGGTGGCGGAGGAATCTACGGTCACCGACCTAACTGCAGGCTGGGGAGGAAGAAAGACTAGAGATTTGAACTCTGAGGACGAATCTTCCAAGATGGTTTCTTCGAGCAGCAGCGGTAATGAATTGGTGAGATTTATGCCTCGATTTTGGTTATCTCTGGTTTTGGGATTTTAATTCGTGAAAGGTAACTTGGGAATTTTGACTATGATTGTTAGTATTGATCTGATTTTGCTGGGTCTTTTGAAGTCTTCGAATCTGTAACTAAAGTTTGAATCTAGATCCTCAGCTCGTAGAATGATTCAAAAACCAATTAGTCAAAGCATAGTCTTTGATTTAATGGATCAATAATTAGTTTTATAGGCTATCCATTGACTTTTTGACTGACTTGGATTGAGCGTGATGTTCACTGTCACTGATCATTGGTGTTCTTAGATCGAATTTGATTTAGGATCTTAAGCCTTCCATTCCATCTGTTTGCTTGTTATTAGAAAGAATCGGGCGATAAGAAAAGGAAAACTTGTGGATCTGAAAGCGGAAATGTGGATGGTTCTATGAGACCTGAAGGCGAAACAAGTTCCGGTGGTGGAGGCAGAGCAACTGAACAGAAGAACAAATCCGAGCCACCAAAGGATTATATCCATGTGAGAGCAAGAAGAGGACAAGCTACTGACCGGCATAGTCTAGCAGAGCGAGTAATTCTTCTGCTAAATCATATTGATTACACAAAATCAATCCTGTTTATTTTACACAATGTGTCTTTGACAGGCTAGAAGAGAAAAGATCAGTGAGAAGATGACTGCTCTTCAAGATATAATTCCGGGATGTAATAAGGTACATGGCAAGTCTTTGTTTTCTTCTTTTGTCTTGTGAATGATCTGTTATTATAATTCCATCATTAAACATTATATATTTGTTTATTCAGATTATCGGAAAAGCACTTGTGCTAGATGAAATTATCAATTATATTCAGTCACTGCAGCGGCAAGTTGAGGTAAAACAATCGTAATTTCCTCGGTTAGATGTTGCAGTTTTACATGCCTAAAATTGAATTTGGTCTGCAGTTTCTGTCAATGAAGCTAGAAGTTGTTAACTCGGGTGCAAGTACTGGTCCGTCAATAGGTGTTTTTCCATCAGGAGATGTAAGTTCCTTATCTAAAAAAACATATGATATTATCAGTTTCTCTTAGAAAAATCTGACGTTTCTTAACTAAACTCTTGTCTTTACAGACTTTACCGATTGATGTTCATCGAACTATATTTGAGCATCAAGAAGCTAAAGAATCCCGGGGACCTCATCCGGAATGGCTCCATATGCAGGTTGATGGGAACTTTAACCGAACCACATAAAAAATCGTCTTTGATGGTTGTGTTTTTGTAGGCAGGAAAAATGAATGCAACCCTTTTTTGTACTGTCTTTCATTTTGCTGTTAAAATCACTTGTTATGTCAGAGAATAGATTTGAAGGTGACTAGAGGTTAACACTTCTTTATAAAAACATTGTTGTATTGTCTGTTATAACTTGTAAGTTGTAATAATTGATTCAGGGACAGAGATCTCAAATGTTGCTCTCAAATCTTGTCTTTGTACACTCTTCTTATGTTATGATGAATCAACGATAGGTTTGTTACTGCAAACTAGTTTTTACCAATTGCATTTTGTATTTAATATTAAAAAGGGATTTGCTGAAAGTAAACTATCTCTGCCTTCAAAAGAAATGGAAGATTATTTCCCAATCTGAAAAGAAGGATTTGACTTAAAAGTAATTAGATCTAACGGCTTAGGCTCTCTCTTGTCCTTCACCTCCTTTCAGATCAAAATCCGAAATTTCCATCTCTTCTTACTCTCGCTCAAATTGAGGGGCGCCAAAAAAACCCTTTTTGACATAAAGAGAGAAAAAGTTCTGTTTTTTTTTGGGCGAAATCGTTTTGACGCAGCTGGGCAATTTCTTTTTTCCTCAAGCTCGGTCTTTCTCTCTGGCTATTCCTCTCGTTATTTTGTGGCCAAACGAGCAAAAATACGTAAGGGTTTACCCATGGAGCATCAAAACGCGGTCAAAGAAGCCCTAAACGCACTGTATCATCACCCGGATGATTCAGTGCGTGTGCAAGCTGATCGCTGGCTCCAGGACTTCCAGGGAACTCTCGATGCTTGGCAGGCGAGTTTTGTTTTCGATTTTAAAGTTGATTCTTTTCTTAGTCGGGTATAATCTTATTTAACCTGGATTTATTTAGACTCGATCGTTCTTCCTTGTTTAGAGTTTTAAATGTTCAATTCTCAGTTACTTGGACTATATTGGTGCACAAAGTTTCATCCTTTATCATTTTCAATTGTTCATTAGCTTGTTTTGCCGTCCTGTGCATAGCAGGAAACTCGAATTTCAATACTAGTGGTGGCTTTGGAATATGATGAATACACTTTAGTTCACTTTTTGCATTCGTTTATAGCTGGCCTTGAGAAATACCGGCGGTATGAACAGATCTACCTTGTTATAGAAACGATTTGCTATGTTTTATCAGTTTTCTATTAGTCTTTTAGACCCATGATTGTTGATTCCGAGAAGTGGAAGTTTGTTGGAACAGTTCTGCAATGTTTCTTACTGTATTTGTATGTACTCTAGGTTGCGGATAATTTACTTCATGATTCTTCCAGCAATTTGGAAACTTTGATATTTTGTTCTCAGACCCTTAGAAGCAAGGTAGGACATTTTTAATTATCTTGGATGTGTTCAATATTGATTATTCAATCTTTGAGACTGCATTCTGTTGACATATGGATGCCTGACTCCAAGGTTCAACGAGATTTTGAAGAGCTACCACCTGGGGCTTTTCAGAAGCTACAGGGATCATTAACGGTAAGTTGTTGCTCCATTGAGTAAAATTCATGACATAGGGTTTCTGAATACTTATGTATGTTTATTATTTTGAACAATATTCTAATAGGAAAACTTAGTGGAACTAGTATTTTGCCAATGTGTATTCTGGCATATAGCTTTTACCACGATTCCATAATTTCAACCTATTATTGTGGGCGTACTCTTGGTATCGGACAAAAATACTTTCATAGTGTTCCTGAAAAAATTTGACTGTCACTATTTTATCAAGTGCAGACATTGTTAAAAAAGTTTCACAAAGGCCCTCCGAAAGTTAGGACCCAAGTAAGCTTCAGAAATCTTTCTTCATTATGCGCATGTGAGAAATTGTTGTTCTGCGTAAAAAACTCATGTACTTTGAGCTGGATTATCTTATGCAGTATTTAATATTGTAGATTAGTATTGCTGTTGCTGCCTTGGCGGTGCACGTTCCTGCAGCAGATTGGGGAGATGGTGGTATAGTTAGCTGGCTTATGGATGAGATGAATATGCATCCTGAATATGTGCCTGGTTTCTTGGAACTCTTGACAGTGTTGCCCGAGGTAGATTATTTTTCACTCCTTTGGTTAACTATTCAGCTCTCTCAATGATGAAAGTGAATTAATGCAGCCGTCCATATAGGTAATGAAAGGCCTTGTTTTGGTTTGACTTGGACCTGCTTACATATTAGCTGTCCTGGTAGGTTTGACCTCAAATTGAGTAGAATTATGCGTAAGGTTGATGATGTCTTTCGAGATTATTTTGTACTTTTTTACTGCGTGCATGTCTACTCTAAATATGCTTGTATGTTACTCTACAATTGTTATTTCAATCCCTAAGTAATGATTGGACAAGAGCTTGTCATTTCCAGGAAAGCTATTTTGCATGGTCCTATATGCAGAAAATGTTGAGAATTTATTTGCAATTAAAGGAAAAAATAATGTTTTCCCAAATTTCTGCCACATCTACTTTTCCCTATGATTAAGTTCATCCCTATGGGGAATATTTTACTGTGCCGTGACTGCTTATGTTTAAATTAAATATAGACAGTTATATGATGTCTTGATTTTATTGTCCTTCTTGCTATGAACAGGAAACGTTTAACTACAAAATAGCTGCTCGTCCGGATCGCCGACGTCAATTTGAGAAAGAGCTTACTTCTCAAATGGAAGCTGCACTTAGTATATTAACAGCATGTTTGAATATAACTGAACTTAAGGAACAGGTCAGAGCTTATATTCTATATAGACTCGTGACATAGTTCAGTACATATAGTTTGTTTATTCACTTTCCATGATCCTTCTGAAAATCAAACTAACATTTAAAAACCATCATTTATGTTTTCGAGGCATTTTGTTTTATTTCTTACTTTTCACTGAATTTCGGTTGCTTTACAGAATCTTTGTTTGCCTTGTAAAAATGTGGCAAGTTTAGCTTGATTGCGACTTAGGTTTTCACTCTTATGCCAAATTGTAATATTTCTTTAGCATTATTATTAGCTTCCGAAAAATGTTGTGTATTCCGAATTCAGAATAGAATAAATTTTTGTGTGTCTGTTGGACCAGCTAGTGTTTCTGGTTCTGCAAGGGTCACTTATTTTCAGTGATTTCTTATGTAATTTGGCATTTCAGGTTCTTGAGGCATTTGCTTCTTGGCTTCGTCTTAGGCATGGGTATGCTCTTTCTTTTTGCTTTACTGTCTCCATTTTTGTTGAAAGCGAAAGCTCTCCCAGGTTACATATTCATTGTGAGTTCATCAGATTAAAAATCAAACATTGCATTATAATACAAGACTGATGGCATCTGATATAACATGTTTTATTATTTGGGTGACATTTTTTTGTCCAATATAGAATCTCTTAGACACAAAGCTAAGTTTTTTGGTCTATAGCTGTTGGTTGCTACTACCTAGCCTCCACTATTTATCACCGATATTCAACCTAGCAACGATGATACTAACTGAATTGTATGCTGGTCAATTTTGGGATGTTTTTTTAGGATTCCTGGAGCAGTGCTTGCCTGTCATCCATTGGTGCATGCAGCTCTCTCAAGTTTGAACTGCGATCCACTCTCAGAGGCATCTGTGAATGGTATAACTCGTTGGAAAAGCGAATATATAAATAGGCCTTCAAAGTCTTTTGGATACTATTTTGTGGAGACTATTTATGGATGAGTTATATTGTGAATTCTTTTCTGGTATCGGGACCTTATGGAAGCTGCGAATGTTCTTGTGTACCTGCTGTTCCATAATTGGAATATGCTAAGTTCCAAGATCTGCAAATCGTCTCTAGAAATATGTTGTTAAAATTTTCTCGTTGAATTATGAAAATTAGTGTTTGAATCATGTTGGAATATATACTTTACGTTGCCTTAGATTTTTTTTACCTTCATTATAAGGAGCAAGACTTTAAAAAAACTCTTTATTAAATAAAAACAAGCAATGACTCCTTCTCGAGGATTTATTATTAGACTACTTATAGATAAATTCCTTTTCTACTTTGCAGTGATCTCTGAACTGATACATCACACGGCATCTCCAACCTCTGGTGGTATTTGTGCACAAACACCATTGATTCAAGTTATTGTGCCTCAGATTTTAAGTCTTAAAACCCATCTAAGAGATTCTTCAAAGGTACTGCTATGATCCTGTTTACCTTTTGTGTTAATATAGGCAAGTTGATGGCTGAACTGCTCGGTATTATGCTTTCTTATCTCATATTTTTCCTGTTCCACTGGTCTGCGGCTTGAGCGACTATGATTTTGTTGGTCATGTACTCCATTAAACGCAAATGCCATTCTGTGCATCTATCAAGAGGAAACTGATGGCCAGCAATTGTTTTAACTTTAGCGCTAGAAGGGAGATTTTATATATGGCTTGGATATATGTGGTTAAATGTTAGCAAAGGCTGCTAAAGATACCCCTCATAATAGTTGTAGTTTTTGGCATGTGCTTGTATTTTTACTTTTGCCTCTTAGAATCGTTTCATTTTCAGGATGAAGAAGATGTCAAAGCTATTGGTCGATTATTTGCTGATGTAGGCGATTCATATGTTGAACTGATTGCTACTGGTAGACGGTCTCATTTCTACTACTCTGTATTTTGTTTTAAGTGTTACGTTTTCTCTTTCTTGATTGCTTTTGGTCCAAATCCTTTAGTTTTGGTAAATGTAATATATTCAAAGGTACTCTTTCTGATCGCTAGGTTCAGATGAATCAATGGTTATTGTGCATGCCCTTCTTGAAGTTACTTCACATCCAGAATTTGATATAGCCTCGATGACATTCAACTTTTGGCACAGTCTTCAACTTACATTGACGAAGAGGTAACATAAGCATTTTGTCTATGCTTGTTGCTTCTAGTGTCATCTTCTAAGAGTGTGTTTTTAATCTGTCAGGGATTCTTATATTTCCTTCGGTAGTGAAGCATCCATTGAAGCTGAGAGAAACCGAAGACAGCATATCTTCCGGCCAGCCTATGAGAGCCTTGTATCTTTGGTGAGTGTGTCATCAGATTCTCCTCAAATTCACTTTTTTTGCCACTCTAAAGTACTGTTTCAACAATATTTGAAGCCTTTGGTTGTTTGCTCTACCCAGAGAGATGAACTGATTTTTGAATCTGATGCATGGATGACTTATGTGTTTATTATGTTGCTTTTTCAAATGCTGGGTTGCTAAAATTTCGTTTGACTGATCATCTTTTGGTGGAAAACAGAAAATTAGATGGGTTATTGTATACTCTGCAGTTTATGTCACCTCTGGTGGGTTTAAACATAGAAAATGGTTTCCCTTTCACAGGTTGGCTTCAGAGTTCAGTATCCTGAAGATTATCAAGGCCTCTCGTATGAAGACCTTAAGGAATTCAAGCAGACTAGATATGGTAATCATAGCCGCATATGGCTTGTTCTCAACATTACATATCTCAAATTCTCTAGAGATAGTTTATCCCTCAGGGATTTTTTAAGTGGATCAGCCCTACCCTTTTTTAATTGCTTACCAGTGTTTTCCTACCTTGTTTCTCTTCTTTGGACTTGTTTCCTGTAGCAGATATAGTATTTTTTCGAGGTTACATGGTGGTTTTAGTCACTCAGTTTTGCAGGGTGCTGTACCTCTGGCTGAATGTCTGTTTCGATTGACATCTTCCTTTTACATCTATTCATGTGTGCTGCGTTCATTGATCTCTGAAGGGCCAAATTACGTTCTTTTTTTTTCCTTGAACCGTTGCTTTATTACTTCAAATGTACTGATGAAATGTTTTTTAATACCAGCTGTTGCAGATGTATTAACTGACGCTGCAATGATCTTGGGAGGTGACACAACTCTTAAGATTCTCTATATGAAGCTTCTTGAGGTTTGTGCTGTAGATAACAAACATGCTATTTGTTTTAGGGGATATTGAATCGATATTATATAGAGATAAAATTAGAAATACGATAACACTATTTGGGATTCTCAGCACTGACCACTTAAATGATGTTCATCATTTGGAGGTTCAACTTCTTTGACGCTTGTGAAATATGTACCCAGGCCAATATTCAGTCAGGAAATGAGTTCCAAGAATGGCGTCCAGCAGAAGCTATTTTGTTTTGTATTTGGGCAATATCAAATTATGTGTCAGTTGTTGATGCCGAAGTGATGCCTCAGGTTTGTATTATGGATAGTTTCTCCATTTGCATGTTCATATATCATGCTGCTGCCAATTTTTTGTCACTGTCTATGAAATCTGGCTTTGCCGTTTAGTTTTTATGATACAAAAGGCTTGTAGATCTTTTCCCATTAAAATCTGTGTGTTGAAAGTTACTAAACAACTTTACTTTTTATTTCTGTCTAACTCTGTTAGTTGTATACTGCATGGAAATTTATTCTTTCATACATTCCACTTTCAGGTGATGGCGTTGCTTCAAAATCTTCCCCAGCAATCTCAACTGCTTCAGACAGGTGATTAGCTTCTTTCTCCAGATTTATATGTTGCTAAAATCTGCTTGGTGGAAATCACTAGCATATGCTCTGAAGAAACCTTTCAAGTTATGCTTGATTCTTTCCTTTGAATTGCAAATGTGTCTGAAGCATTTTCTTTAATGACGTACATCTATTTCCTTTTTTTATTTCAGCTTGCGTACTTGTTGGGGCGTATTCAAAATGGCTTAATGCTGCACCAGCTAGTGTTTCAATATTGCCTTCGATCATTAGAATTCTTATGAGTGGAATGGGCACATCTGAAGATTGTGCAGCAGCTGCAGCTTTGGCTTTTAGACATATTTGTGACGGTATTGTATTCGCTCTTGCAAACTTGACCAGTCTTCCTTCTTTTTTCTCATCTAAGCATAGCATTGACCTATGACCAGTATACATATACTACCAAAGTGGCCCTCTGATTTTTTTGTTGTTTCCTGACCATGACCATCACAAAGATATTTTGGTTTTAGCATTGATATTTTGATATATCGGTTTTAACATTGATATGGTTTAGACCAACTACCTGATGGTTATGTAGGGCTGAACCAGCTCACCTTTTATAAAATATTATTCTTCCAGGGCTGCTTCTTAAGTTTTCTATTCTGGATTTCTCTTGGAAGAATAATGCTAATTGGATTCATATTTCGCTTGCAAACTAAATTCTGGTTGTTAGTTTTCTCTTAGGAAATGTGAAGTAAAAATTCAATTGCATACTGACCTGCTTCAAAGATGGCAGCTAGTCGAAAGGTCTGACTGGAACCTACGCTAATGGATCTGACTTCTACTCTACTGAATTGCTAGCATATAGGGTGCATTGCAATACTGGCAAGTTTTTGGAATTTTGTTGTATGCTTTCCTTGGAATGAATTCTGTTTTCTTGCCTTGTTTTACGTCAATTTCCATCCACAAATTACTTTTTATGATATATAGTGTGAAACGATACTGATAGTAATTATAAAGCCTGTAGCTATCTAACAGCTAATGTTCTTTAAATATGGATTTCTTGTTGTTAAACAATTTACTCTTTCGTCTTCTCCTCACAAGAAGAGAAATACAGGAAGGTGTTTGTGTGGAAACTGATATGCATATATTTTATTTGGTGTATTCTCTTATTGTTTTTACATTATTAGCTTTTTGTGTAATATATGACGCCTGTTATAACTTTAAACTGCAGATTGCCGAAAAAAATTTTGTGGGTATTTTGAAGATTTGTTTACGATCTATTGTATAGCAATCAACGGCAGTGGTGGTTATAAAGTATCTGCAGAGGATTCGCTAAAACTCGTAGAAGCTTTAGGGTATGGAGACAATTTAAAGATGGTGAAATCTTCTCCTTTTTGTTATTAAAATATCTAAGATTTTATTTGCAGTATGGTTGTTACAGAACTTCCTTTAGATCAAGCCAAGAATGCTCTTGAGAAATTATGCTTTTCAGCCGCCTCCCCTCTAGAGGTTTGCCATCTTTACATTTTGCATGCTTTGATACATTGTCAGGCTTATGATGATGAGAAGTTGAGAACTTTATATTTGTGAATCAGGAAGCGACAAAAGAAAATTTGGACAAGAAGCATGCCCGTGAATTAACTGTTCATATTGACCGGTTTGCCTTCCTCTTCAGGTTCGTATAATATCAAAAAACTTAATATATGTCCCTACTTTTCGTTTAGTCTTGCTAATAGATGCTACCGTCTTAGGTATGTGAACCACCCTGAAGCGGTGGCTGCTGAGATTAGTAAGCATTGGGCTATTTTCAGAGTTATTTTTGATGTGTAAGCGTTTCTAGCCACACGATGAAGAACTTATGTTCTTCAAATTGCTTTTTATGTAGCGTCTTACTTTAACATCGTTTTAATGCAGTCGCCCTTGGGACATGAGGACAATGGAATCTCTATGCAGAGCATGCAAATATGCTGTGAGCTTCATTTCATCGTTTTTGAAGTTTTTTTTGCCTGTCTCGTTTTTGTCCTCTGTTTGCTAGACATTCCATGTCTGTGTGAACATAAGAAAAGATCTATAATGTTTGAAGATGACAATTTCGATATAGTATACTTAACTTATAGAAGGAAAGGGTTGGAATTATGTTTGTAGGTACGTACTTCTGGAAGATACATAATTAATACAATTGGAGAAATGCTGGCAAAAATTCAATTCCATTATCAGCAGCATCAGCAGCCATGCTTTCTTTATCTCTCCAGTGAAGTTATAAAGGTAAGTTGTGTTCTTTTCAATCAATGGAATGCTTAGAGAAAACCTTTAGAAACTCTAATCTTCGTGGGATTTGCAGATTTTTGGTTCAGACCCATCTTGTGCTGACTATTTGAAGAATCTGATTGAAACACTCTTTACACATACAACATGTCTAATGAAAAGTATCAAGGTTGATGATTTCACTTAGTATATATACCTCATCCAGTTCTTATCCTCTGTGGTGTTTGATTCTCTTCTTATTCTTACAGGAAGTCACTGCTAGACCGGACATAGCGGATGATTGTTTCTTGTTGGCGTCGAGATGTCTTCGTTACTGTCCACATTTATTTATTCCTTCTCCTATATTTTCACCACTTGTAGATTGTGCAATGATTGGAATCACAGTGCAGCACAGGTTTTACTTCTCTCTCTCTCTCTCCCTCTCTCTCTATTCTATTTTGTTCATCATTAAGTTGATTATTCTTGATGGTTTTGACACTGATGTTAACTAAATATTTGTGAACTCTTTTTCCAGAGAGGCCTGCCACTCGATATTGACCTTTTTATCCGACATTTTTGACCTCGAGAAATCCGTGAATGAAGAACAATTTGTACGAATCAGGGACAAGGTCATTATACCCCGGGGAGCTACAGTCACCAGAATCTTGATTTCATCATTAGCAGGAGCACTTCCCAGTTCTCGGCTAGATACGGTAAATTTAGGAATCTTTCTTTTGGTATTTTTAGAGGGATGTTAATGGCCTTTGAAAAACTGTTTATAGTGTTTTTTTGTTTATGGGTTTTGGTTAGGTAACATACGCACTGCTAGCTCTGACCAGAACTTACGGTTTACAAGCAGTGGGTTGGGCTAAAGAAAGTGTTAGCCTGATACCTGGAACAGCTGTGACAGAGACCGAGTCTATCAAGTTCTTACAAGCATTATCTGATGTTGCTTATGGAGCAGATGTGAATTCTCTGATAGGACACGTTGAGGAACTCTCAGATGTCTGTCGTCGTAACCGTACTGTTCAAGAACTTGTACAGGCAGCTCTGAAGCCTCTTGAGTTAAATCTGGTTGCTCCTGTATCATATTAGTGATGATGAAAACAAAGGAAGAAAAGAAGAGTGAGAAGAGCAAGGTCAATTTTTGCATAGACCCCTTCTGATGGTCTTTCAGAAGGTAAGAAAGATTTTGATATTTTTGAGCCTATTTTTTACAGTTTCAGCTGTTAATAAAGATTATTATATATTTTTTTAAACATTCTTTCTGATATTGTTTGGCCGGTTTATTTCCAGTGCGAATAGCCAAAGTTATTTCTATTTTTACTTAAACAGGATGAGAAAACAGAGGGATCCTTTTTCCCCATGGAAGGATTTGTATGTTTTTGAGTAAAGCATCGATTTTTCTTATGTACCGTCTTTTTTCATGTGTGTACACTTTCACTCAGTTACGACTGTAGATTGCTGTGACCAGCTTCACTCTAAAGGCACATGATTAGACCATTGGATTGAGCATTATGTATATGTTTAGCTTTGTTTCTAGTCCTGGCAGAAGCTAGAGAATGAGACATTTCAAGAACAAAGCTACAGACTCGAATCTACTTCCATCAGTCTTATGGACATTGTTCCTATGATCAATTATTAAATTATAGGAATTACATTTTGAACAAGAACAAAAAACTTCAGCAAATCTCTTGAGGAATTCTAAAGAAAAAGAAGTGATCAATTCCCCTTATTTAATTGCCCATACTCAAAGTATGTCTTATAGTAATAAATTAAGAAATAATGTGATATGTAAAGTTTTCTTTTTACTTTTGAAACCTACTAAACTTTTTGTCGTCTATTTAAGTGCCCATGAAGTCACATTATGCACTACAACACTGTAGGTAGTAATTAACTCAACGGAAACATATAAATCCATTTTCTTCCCAAAGTAGAGAAAAATCAGTTTCCAAGTATTTATTCACTGAATTTATAGAAGTTAAGAAACTATTTAATCAAATTGAATAATGATTTTATGTTTTAATATTGTTTTATATTTAAACTCACTAAAAAACCCTCAAAATACTTCAATTGTTACAAATTTTACCAAATCGTCGTTTGTGATATATTACATGAAAATTGAAATTCATTTACCTCATAACGCAAACTCACCAAGAAAAAAAAGAAAGCAAAACATATTTTTAAAGGTTTTTTACAGGATTTTAGCAGAACATATTTTCAAGGAGAAATAAATACTAAAATGGTTGAGAAATTAAAAAGAAATAAGTAGTAGTATATACATAACTTAGTAATCAGAATGAATCACCACATTCACACAGTGATTTTCAAGTCTCAGAATCTTTGAAGGCTTATTCTTTTCTCTTCGTCCTTCAAATGTGAGCAACACCTGCACAAATTCAAAGAATTATACTCTTAATTGTGTGATTGACCAAACACAAGAACTGCTTCATCGTTCCTACAACAAAGAACATTGACTTGAACACAACTTATCTACCTGCAGATCCATTATTTGATCGAATTTCAGCTAATGGGTTGACTATAAATCCAGCATTGCCATTAAACCGCTGCCTTGAATCTTGTATCCCGAAGGTTTGTGCATTTCTGTTCCTATAAGTGGACATCCTCGATGCTGAATACTTGGAATCGGGTTTCTTCCAGAATTTGGAACTAATGAAACTTCCAGAAGGAAGGAGACAACAGTTGTTTCTGCCTGAACCATTACTCATTCTCCCATTTGAAACCGCTAAGTCATATGATATATCATCAAGCGCAAGTTCTAAGCCGTGTACTCGAGTTTCCAGACCACGCATTCCATGTTGTGAGCTTCCGACAAATCTCTGATGAAAAAACAGAGTCAGGAATGAGGAAGTGAAAGGAATCTTGATGTTTATAAATTGTAACGAAAGAACGATCATGTTCATCATCATGGTTCCACTGTTGCTTTTTAGTAGCAAACCTGAAGGAGATCCATCAGACTGGATTGCTGTTGTTCAATCTGAGCAAGCTGATTACGGATCAGAGACATATCTTCAAGCCCTTTCCCATTACTACTATTCTGGTTTTCAAACAGAACATGATGCCCTTTTTCCATTGTAGCACCGGATTGTGGGAGATTCGTAAGAGAACTGTAAACACCTCCTCTTAGCTTCTGCATCTTCTCATGATTAGAATAACCCGCTTCGTTTGTGTTTTCTTCATAGTCATGATGTTCTTCTTCGAGAGGCGCACTAGTGGGGATACTAGCTCCTCCAGCTTTCCAGTCCAATCTTCTCCTTACGTTTGATTTGGTATGTGATGGTACTGAACTTGTTTTCTTCTGATCACTGCTTTTTATGTTTGTCCGTTTCCTAGCCGTGGTGGTGATTGAGCTGTTCCCTGGTGGAGTCGATCTGTTTACCAGATGAGTTCTTGATTTAGCAGGTGTTGAAGCAACTCTAGAGCCTGAAGGGTATCGTCCATCACTTATATCATCTGCTCCAATGCCTAAAATCAAGAAATCAGGAGAAGCATCCATCAGCTTAGCAACCAATCCGTCAAGGCTAAAGAAATGCAGTGAACCCGAGAAAAAGAAGCTGGTCATATAGAGACAAGGATCTAACCAAGTTATATTATGTACTAAACAAAAATTTGTTTTCCAAATTTGGCTAAAGAATCTAATGGTGGACGAAGATACCTTTAGAAGATGCATTAGATCTAGGTGGAGAAACCTCCTCTGATAAATCTGGGACTTGTTTCCATGCCTCCATCATCTGATTCATCGCCTCTCTCACAGCTTTCACCTAAACAATAAAAAAAAAACAAATTAACTGAAATCTGTGATCATGCTTGACCGAACCTTACACTCAGACCAAACCTTACACTCAGACCAAACCTTGTCATATTTTCTGCTTTCGAAAATCTTCAAGGATTTAGCTTTGAACTCAGCTAAGGCATTTCTCTCCATCGTGGCTAACCTCCCCAAGGCTTCCGCGGCTGCTTTCCTCGCCGTCCAGTCTTCGCTAGCCAAGAAGCTTAGCAAGCAATCCACCAGGCCTTTCAATACACCGGAGCTCACAGTTGTTCCGGACACACCACCAGCACCAATCACACTTCCAATCACAACGACTCCTGCCGATTTCGCCTTAAACGCGTTGCACTTCACCAGCTTCTCCAGCCTCGGAAGAAGTGCCTGCCCTAACCGAGCCGGATCCGGGTCCTCCGCCGCATCAATCGCCGCTGCGAGGCACAGTGCCGCTCCGATCTGCGCATTAACCTCCTGCTCTGTGAAAAGCGTGTCCGCCAATGGCTTCATGAATGCCGACGAAAACTGAGGTTTCGTCGTCCGAGAAGAGATTGCCGACACAGCCGCGACGCAGGCAGAGCGAATAGAAGAGTCAGGATCACGAAGGCGTCGCGTAATGCGAGCGAGAATCTTAGAGAGGAAAGGAGAGAGAGAATTGGGAGGGAGAGAAACGGATAAAACGGCGAGCAAGTGCATACAATGCTTACGAACCGCCGGTTTATCTCCAGTGTCGGCGGAGAGTATAACGGAAATAAACGACTGGAGATTCCCGGAGGAAGGATCAATATGTCTAGCCATCAAATCGAGCTCTCGAGACGCCATTGTGAAAGTATCTCGATCTCCGAGCTTGGTTAACAACACCGACATGTTTTGCTTCGAATTCTTCGCCATTTTCCTACCGTTTAAGGATTCTCCGGACTTCCGGAGACAGTTGAGGGGGGGTCAGTAACGCGGCGGAGACGTAGGTGGATCTGGCGGAATATGAGGCGTCAGTGACATTAGTGTAATTAAGATACAGTTAAAAAGACGGAGCTCAGTGACCAGTGGTTTTACCGTTTGTTTGCGTGGCTCTCTGTAATCTTTATACCGTTTTTTTGGGAGGTGGGAGAATAGAGATGATGATGATGATTACCTTAAACGATGCCGTTTCTTCAGGTGTCTAAAATAATCACGCCAGGGAAGACGATCATGTGTTAAGAATGATGGCCTTGTTTTCCTAATTACTTTTTTCATTCGAAAGATATTGAATTTTGTTTTTTAATGTTTTTTCATATTCCAAATAAAAAGAAACTACATTGTATTAACAATTTTCTTATCAAGTAATTTTTAAATATTTAAGAATACTGTGGTAAGATTAACCAGTTTATTACGACGATTTAGTTGTTCTACTTAATGTAATATATGATTAGGTTATTTACGTTGATTATTAAAAACTAATTTTAAGGTTAGCCATAATAGGCATTACAGTTTTTTTACGAAATTGCATACCTATCAATATCATAAATTGATGGAATTTCGACAACATATCAAACTATGACAATGAATACAAATTTAGATAATATAGAACATATGGCTTGTAGCTTTCAAACACATCAATATGTGTAAATCAAGCCAAAGTAACTTAATTTGATGGACTTCTTTGTTATATGTACCCCATGGTGGTTCAACTAATATTCTAACATTTTTATATACAAATTTGGTGAACCAATGTTATCAAATTGGAGCATGAAAGCTCTTTGTACCTTTCTACTTGTTGATTAATTAGTGTAGCTATTAATTTAATTTGCATGGTGTATGGAGAAAACGTGTGGTGGATATGTTTTTGTTGAGCTTAATTGAAAATTAAGGGCGTCAAATCTAGATTTCGGTTTGAGATCCGGTCTACACCGGTATGGACACGCAGACTTTTTGTTTTACATGAGCCCAAAGAATAGCCCAATATAGAGTTAAATGTGCACCACAAAACGGGCCTACACGTATACTGGATCAGTGATCAGAGTTTGAGCTAATTTTACGTAGACTGCAAGTATCATCATAATGCAAGTACATAATCCAAGAATAATCGTTAATAGTTTAAATCAGAAGCATACAAGTACTATCCACTGGCTTTCCATTAATCGAAGTACAAAATGAAAAATATGGTAGGAAACTACCCAATACGGCAAAAGAACAGAGAAAGCCTGTGTTTTGTTTCCCTCGACAATGTCTTTTTCTTTTTGTCTACTTTATTAGATGCCTTGAGCATTGAGTAAACAGACATTATTGAGGGATGGTGTAAAATATAGAGAGAGAAATGTATTAAAAAAAACAAAAAGCATACAAAGACAAAAGACTCATGAGCTTTTCCCTGCAGCCTTAGCTTCCTTTTTCATCTTAGCTTTGACAAAGATTTCATAGCAGCATCCTGAAAAGAAGAAAATAACATGCAAGACATATGATAAGCACAATCCAGATTTCAGAGTTAAGAGACATGTATGTCGTAATGCCATACTCATAGGAACTGGAGTCATTGGGGTAAGATTTCAGACAATCAAGAGGCATTTCAAGAGAATCTTTTATAGATTTCTCAATGATGTTATGAGGATGATTTTGTAAAGTTACAAATCATTTTCCATTCACATCTACAGAACATGTCCATGAATCATACGATATTCAATCTACAGCTTTCTTAATTGCAAGAAGGTGAATATCCACTCAGATTCATCCTCAACCGTACCAGATTATGTTTCTAAATTCATAAAAACTGGCCACTAATCAAAACAAAATTCTGATTAGCTTCGGCAAAAAGAGCAATGAATCATGTCCTTTTACCTGCAACAATAACGACTGTGAGCACATCTCCAATCTTTTTCAATCTGTGCACATCTTTCTTATGAGACGTAAATCTCTTCAAAGGAACATCTTCAGCCAAGAGCTACATTTCGATTAAGCAAGACAAACTCATCAATTATAGAAGATATTATCATGAAACAATAACAACTCATTCTTCTCTCAAATGAATTCATACTAACATAACATCACTAGTAAATTTAAGCCAAATTCAGATTCCATATTTTCAGAGAGAAACTAATCCTGCTCTAGTTTGATTAAAATAAGCAAAAGAGAATCATGGAAATGTAAAAGAAAAGCTCTAACTAGAGCTGCTTACTTCTTTCTCACGAGTTCCTGGCTCAATATGGAATCCACTACGTGATGTTGATAAGACGTCACCCATCTCCTGCGAAATTTCAAAGGGAGTTTTTGTCACAATTCAAACGAAAAAAAAACAACACTAATCCACTACCAAGACTATTCGATCATCAAAACCTGTGACGAAGAGCGGAAATAAGATGAAATTGAAGCATTGTTGAGCAAAAACGCCATATCTAGAGGAGAATTGAAGATCACAGATGATGACGCACAGAGAGAATCAGTTAAATCTTTTCTCCAGTTCCATAGCATATAAATATGTTTTCGAGTTTCCAATATGAGCTGTATACTTTAGATATATTGTATATTTGACCCCAAAACTAGTTTAAGTGCACTCATCCCCCTTCTCTGACATCCAAATTAACATATCTACCAGCTATGGAAACTGTTTCGGCGTTTCTAACTGTCAAATCAAAGATTAGTCTACTTTGAATCAAGAAGATAACTCATTTGATTTCCAGAAATGAATTCTTCAATTTAAGTAGTTCAAACAAACAAAAAAGCATTCCAAGAAACCAGTCCAAAACTACTTCTACAATTTGGTGCTTGAATAGTTCTGATCACGAAGATTACAAAAAAGAACCCGAAGCCTTCAACAAAAATGAAGCTTTCCTAACATATTCACATCTTCAACACAAAGATGAAAAGAGCAAACAAAGAAGAAAGAAAGAAAATTCTTTTGAACGCCTCTGGATGATCAGATACCCGAGATTCACTAGCTTCCACGAGTATGTATATATACAGGAATCTGTCCAGGGCGAGTTATATCTTATTTGAACTAACTCAGTTCAGATTTTTCCTAACTGTAACATTCTTGAAAACAGAGAGCCATTTCGAAACACTGAAAAGCTTTTTCCATCTTCTGCTGTGAGCCTTACCGACCACAACATTCTTCTGTGACATGAAACTGTCAAGCGCACTCTGCAAATCAGATTGCGGTTCTTCTAAGCCTAGAATCTCAGAGCAATTCCAGAGATTGAAGTCTTCATATAAACCTTGAGGAGTAACTTCCATGTCAACATCATCACTGTACTGGCCACTACATTCTGCTGTGTTGTGAAGATTTGGCACCACATCGTAGAATCCATCCAAGCTGGTCAAACTCAGACCGGAATAATCAATCCCGACACTGCTTTGAGAAGCCGGGACATTGAGAAAGTTCCTCATCATGGAGATCTCATCATCATAAGAGATTACTTCATCTGGGTGACTCAATGCAGCAGCTACCATCTCCTCGGCTTGAGCCTGAATTAGAAACAATCAGAACTGATGAAGACCTGAACAGTATATAGAAGACAGAAACCAAGTCATATCTGTACAGAGAGAGAGAGAGAGAGGATCAGTGCCTTTTTGATCTCAGATAACTTTTCAGCCTGAATATACTGAAAATCCACAAGCAGTCCAAGCACTTGAGCTACCACATTGAAGACCACAACGGTTTTCTTTTGAAGTCGAGGATGTTGGTAAACATGGATGCTATTATCCAGAACGCATGATCGAGCATGGTCCAAAGTAATTTCCCACATCTTTGAAGACATACCCGTACCAAGAATCTACAATGACCATTGATTATTGTTAGGCTTAGAGAACATTAAACCGTGTATTTTTAGCAGGCTGGATCACAAACCATCACCAAAAAATAGATTCAAGTACAAGTATAAATGTCTTTATTTGTGGAAGCTTAACTCCACGAAACAAAAGAAGCAAGCATAAAAAAGACTTAGGTACATAACCACAGATGATTTATAAGAAGGAAGATGGATCTCACTTGCCGAAGTTTTGAAGAGTTCAAGTGGAAATGTATTAGGAAATCCTTGACAGTGTTTATATTTGACAGATTCAGTCGTTTGTGAAATGCTCCATCTTTCCCTATCTTTTCCAATCTCCATACTTCATCGAATAGAGAAGGAGGATGATGCTTTCTGTACACTACAAAAAAGGAAAGAACGAGAGAGAGAGAGGCAGAAGAAAGAAACCAATTATTTTAGTTTACTCAGACAATCCTTTAATTAAAACACAGAGAAGTATTGGAGATAAGAATTCTCTTATTTCTGGCTGAAATATTCCAAAACTGGTTCAATGGTACACAATGTGAAAGAAAATAACAAGCAATACTTACATTCCCCACGGTGGTCCCTTACAACAAAGGACTCTGTTATTGCTTCTCTAACTTTGACAAAATCAAATTGATCCACCATTCGTACCCCTAGTCTGAACTTCCTGCTCCTAGTCCAGCTAGAGTTATCTGAAAATGAAATTTCATCCATAACACCGATGCCATCATTAAGAACCGCAAATACACTCCCATTGAGTAGAGGTTTCTTTCCTTCTCTCTCTCTTACAACATTATTCCTGATATCCTCAGCTGTCCAACCGCTATGACTGTCAAAATCACCCTCAACAACAAAAAATTCGAGTTTCGCAGCTGACACTGGCACGGAGGAGACAATTTGCCCAGATGAAGGATCAATTAATCCAACTCTTATAGCGTGGCCTTCATCTCCTTCTATCCGAGCTGAAGTAAACACAGGACGCGATATATTGTTCAAGAACTTCAACTGTAGGTTCCTTGATTCGAACGGATGGATCTCTTTCTCACAAATCCTTCACAAATATGAACATGGGAAGAAAATATTAATAACAGATCAGCCTGAAAACTAATATTTATTATGAAAAGCAGGTTTACCACTTGATGCCTGTTAGATGCTTTCCAAGAGCCAATTCAACTTCTTCTTTTACCTGTTCCAAGTGATATTCATGAATAATATCCATAAAACATACACGAAATCCTAAGGGAAAGGTACTATATTCTTTTCAAATGATACATACCACTTTGCGAATTAAGGGCTCGAGAACGGGTACCAGAAACTGTTTGACAGTTTGCAATCTCATTACCTCCTGAACAACACTAAATTTGGATCCAAAGTCATATGTGAGAATTCACATTAGCTGGGTGACACTAAATAATCAGCTTAAAGATAAAAATTTATAAACACTAAGTGTTTTGTCCACAGCAAGCCACCAGGAAAAACAAAGCTTCTTATCATGGAGCCCAAACATGGAAGCTAGTAGTATGAGTACTTCTGTGTTCCAATCCAAATTTATCTTCCCAGAAGTATCACTCTTTGTTTAGACAATACCAAACCTATTTGTAAGCGCCAGACCAAGAACACAATGATCACAGAAACAATCCAACTAAAGACCCTCACGAAGCTGTAGAAATTCGTCTCATTTTCTAACAATAGATACTCAGTTTTGTCTTACAGAAATCATCGCTCCATTACTTGTTCTCTCGTTTAAATATGTTCTTGTTCATAGCCATGGGGATATAAAGATCACAACTTTCAGACTCTAAGTCATACTCGTAAGCTTAGACTATATCATCCATATCCAATCGATTGAATCTACGAGAGATGCTCACTGATTCGAACCTACAGCATCATACACCCTAAGAACCTCAAAACAATGTTTTACCTTTTGAATCTTCTACGCTTATCCTCCGGTGAGCCACCTTCCACTCGAGCTTTCCCTTCCTCAAACTCCCTCTTTTGCGACATCTTTCAGATACCCACGAAGATGCAGCAACCGAATTCAACAAGAACCGTCGAGATTCACAGAAAATTTCGACCATTTACTGAGTTTTTTTGTGTGCTTTGGATTATCAGAGCCACAAGCTTCCGAGAAGATGTATACATATACTAAAAAGTAACAGAATTATCGTAAATCTGATAATTTCAACCCTCTTCCCCACCAGCTCTTCAGAAAAAAAAACGATGCGATTTTAAATCTGTCGCACGAGTCGAAAAGTACAGAAAAACAAAAGAAGGATCATGCTGTTCTTTGGGTGTTAGCAGATCGAGACAACAGAGAGAAGAAGAATTGGTGTTGTGAAGTTTTCTCACTTTATGTGTGGGGTCTACTGAAACCGCGTCAGTGACGAGGAGCCCTCACTTTTTCCGATGATAATCTCGTGTGTGCGATTAAAAGAAAGAAAAAGTTTTGACCTTTACATCTGGTCACGACTCACACGTTTTAAAAACATTAAACCTCGGAACTAAATTCTTTCATCCAAATTCTTAGTTCATGGAAAAAAGAACGAGAACTGAATTAAAACTTAGGGCTGGACCAAGAAATCATCAAGCATGCGGAAAATTGCAATCATATATATAAATCATGTACAGGTTTCCATAATTCACTCTTGTTCTTTGTGTCACATGGATATGAATCAATTAGCTATATAGATTACAAAAGAATGAACTTTGTGGATAACATTAATATAGCCCCCATCCATAACGGCTTGTCCAATACTACATGATTGTGTATTTCCAAATGGACCAAACCAAAAAAACATGTTCATGTTTGATCTGATTAATTATTATGTGACTACTAGTAGATCTGAAATGTTTTTTTAGTTTTTAAATCATGGTTTTCTGTAACTCAGAGAGGATTTAGTTTAAAAGCTAATCTATCGATAAACCGTGCCAAGAATTACACCTACGAAATTGATATGATTTGTTGGTTTGTTTCAATATATTTTTTCCATATGTACATAAACCATTCCTTGAGACCAATCACACACATCTTAAATGTCCGGAAAAAATGCCGACATCCCCATTTTCAATACGAACCCGAATCACAAACATAAACTCGTGATTTGAAGAACGAAACAACAGTACAAAATGAGTTTGTGTCGAAGTTATTTTACATTCAAAGCATGCACATGCAGTCTTAGGGTAACATTTCTCCATTAAATATATTTAGAAAAATAACTGAGTTCACAAATGTCACATTATTCAACACACATACTTCAATCATGCTCACTCCGATCTAACTATTTGTCATACATTATAGTATATATTTTTGACTAACACACACAAAATCAACTATACAGTCGCTGCAGACAGCTGCGGCTGTGGCTGCGGTCAATACTGTGGCTGCGACTACGGCAGATGTTGTTCGTTTGTCTGTCGCCGACGGTTGCGATTGTGGTTGATCGCAGTTTTTAGTCGCACCGCTGTTTTAATCACCGGTCAAAAAAATTGCGACGTAGGACATAACGTCTGACCGTTGTGTCTGTCGCAGTTATATGCAACAAATAAACGAACAACAGTCTGCCGTAGTCATAGCCGCATGTTTCTGTGGCTGCCAAACGAAAATGATCTATATGTATTTTTCTTCCAATACTTGGCGTTTTGTTTAATTTGGCAATAAAATAGGATTGTTTGATAAAAAAATTGTTAACTGGATCTCATGGTATATCACAAGGAATGATTGTAGAATAATTCAGAGTTTGTTGCCATTTGACATCTTCACACGAACTTGTCCGACTTTTCACCAAAAGCTACAATTCCCACTTAAGATAATACTTAAAAAAGCTTCCATTTCTTAATATCCCCATCACACCCACGTTTCTAAGTTTGATTGTCTCCTCTCTATGTAGTTTGCATATTAATTTATAAGAAATAAATCAATTTGATTTGATTAAACAATAAGTATTGCAAAATAAGCTAACATCAACCAGAAAAGGTTAAGAACGAGGAGATGACTCTAACGCTGCAAAAAAAACATTAAGACATCTCTTTACAAACGAATGGACATTTCACTTATGTCATTCAATAACAAAGAAACAATAATCACATATTACACCCATTTATATCAAACAAAGAAAAAAGCAAAATAAAATCACATTTTACTCAAAAAGGTAAAGAGAAAAGAAAAGATTATTAAAAGAAAAAAAGCTAGAATTGGGAGGAACAAGCAAAACCCCCGTTCTGCCCTCCTTGAAACTGAGTCCGACTTATCCCAGACGCTTCAAGCATACGGTTCCACTCACGCGCTTCCATATTTTCCCCAAACTGATGCTCTCCTCCGCCTCGTCCGCCTCCCATCGCCTGTAGAATCTTTGTCGCCTTCTCCTTCACCCTCCCATTCCCGTTCTCTTCCATTTCCTTCAACACTTCCTCTGCTCCAGCCTCACTCGCCAATCCCCTAAACCTCAGATTCCCATGACACAGGGTCAACAGAACCGCCAAGCAATTCTCACGCACCGCCTCTGAATCATCTCCGTCTTCTCTAAGCTTCCCTACCAGAATCGCCACTGCGTTTCCGTCTAACATTGCACCTTTTCCGTCTGGACAAGCCGCGAGATTGCAGAGTACTAAGAGTCTCCGGCTCGCCGATTCCCCGGATCTGACCATCGAAAGTAGAGTCGGCACAGCACCTGCTCGGACTAGCCTTGTTCGGTTGCTAGGGATCAGCGATAAATGGTAGAGCGCAAGCGCTGCGTCTTGGCGCGCTCTTTCGCTCTCTGACGAACGGAGAGCATGGAGGAGTGGCTCCACCGCGCCGAGAACTCCGATCACCATTTTGTTCTCGTCTTCTAATGCCAAGCTGAACAAAGCGCCGGCGACGTGTTCTTGCGCCTCCGTTGTTCCCGATTTCAAGACATCGATCAAAAGGGGAACGAATCCTGATCGAACAATCTTCACTTTGTTCTGCTTCTCCAGCGAGAGGTTGACCAGCGACGCGGCGGCGTTTGTCTGCACGAGGTTGTACCGTGAAACGAGAAGTGATCGGAGAAAAGAGAGGATCCGGTCCGTGCAGAGAGAAATCCGAAGGTCTTCGCTGGATCTCGTCATCTTCCTAAGCAGAATCAGACCTTGTTCATGGTCGAAAATGTCGGCGCCTCTCAATTTGTTGAAGATCTGTTCTTCTTCCGGCGACATCGTAGGCGAAGAAGAGTGGTCGGAGGAAGAGAAAGAGAACGCGTTCCGAAGTGGACTATCAGCTCCAGTGTAAACTCCAGAGGAAGAAGAAGAAGAAGAGAACATACTAACGGCTCGGCTTGGATGAAACGGGCTTTGCCCAATCGTGACCGACTCAAGGGATGTAGTCGGCGACATTGAGTTCTTAGATCGAGCTCTAATCGCCTCCATCATAGCTTCGTAATCCGAAGGCGAATTCTCAGCCACAGGAAGGAGAACCTCGGGTTCCGAAACTTTAGTATCCGGAGATTCCGGACCCAGACTCGGACTCGGAACCGCATCCTTATCCATCCGGGCACGAACCACGCCTTCGACGTAGGCGGAATCAGGAGGGCGAGGATGATCGATTTTTTTCCGATCGCACCAGCTGAAAATGGTGGATTTCATAGCGAGATTGGGAATGACCGTGGAGAAATCGGGTCTGGTACCGTCTAGGAGATCCGGAACAAAGCCTAAGTTACGGCAAACCTGAACGGAGAGACGCTCGAACGTTTGACCAGATGGGACGACAACCGGATCCGACATGAGGAACCCGGTGATGGGGCAAAGAAACTCCGGGGGAGTCTCATCATGTTTGTGCTGCGGTAAAGTTGTAGCGGTGGCTGAAGCGGATCGTTGGTGGAAAGAGAACCATCTCTGCCTATTATTTCCACCCATCGCCTACAAAAACCTTTCTAGAGAAATGGGAGACGAGGAGGAAGAAGACGAAACGGGTCCAACCTGAAAGCTCGAAAAATCCCGACTTTGATCCAGTCCGCAAGGTTTTAATGATTTAACCGATCAAAATTAAGCTGAATTAAACCGGAAAAGCCTTTTAATTGGATTCTTTATAAAAATGAAAAACAAATGTAACTAAAATAATCAAACAAAAACAGAATTGGTAACGCTGATAGTAACGACTCTGACTTTTTCTTGGTTTACTTTTGATAATTAGTAGTATGGTGTAAAGATCCATAAATCATTTCCCGATTTATTCCGAGGAATTGCTAATACAATTGCTTTAAACCCCCAAAAGTTGTCTTTGAATGTTACCAACACCGGATAATGTTATTCTAAAGGCTCACTATCTGTGATAATTGCCGATGACAGACACTTCATGCGTATTGCATACTCAGAAAACGAGAAATAGTATTATTTATATTTAAAGTGTTTAAGTTAGTGAAAACAAATAAGTATATTGTTTCTAGTGAGATAAAGTAAGTCGGAATATAGATTTAAAAGAAAAAAAATCAAGAACATGACACCCACTAAGATATGTTTTGCTTTTGAATGTCTTTTTATTTTTATTTTGCAAACGCTTTGAATGTCTACAAGGACAACGATAATAACGAGGATTGTTGTCTTCTAATTTATCCAAAGTTACGATACCATATATTACATATTTAATTTATGGAAAATTTTCAAAAATACTATTAATTTTTTTAATATCATCAAAATAAAAATTAAATTTTAAATTTTAAATCTTTAAATCTAATTCTAAACTGAATTAAATCTAAATATTAAATGATAAACTTTTAAAATCATTTTTATTACTTATCTTATTTTGAAAATAATAAAATTATTAGTAACTACAAAGATTTTTTGGAATAAAATATTTTTATAATATTATAAGATATTTCTCTTAATTCTAAAGAATATAAAAAGTTATTCTTTATTATTAGTTTTATTTTTAAAAACAAAATTTGTATATTTCATAAAAATAAAGAATATAATAATAAAACGGATGATGCAAAACTAGTCTAACAATCATTTATTTATTATTATTATCTTTTATTATTATTTTAGTTTTAATTAAATAATTTTTGTTACTTCTATTGGAATTATATTTTTGTTTTTATTCTTTATCTACCCATGTATTTATATTTTTGGATTAATTTATTTTAGCTAAACTTTTAACAAAATGAAAAATTATTTAATTCTTTTTTATAAAATAATTTAAAATATAATTTTTTTTTCTAAAGTATAGAAAACTCTTTCAAACATACGTCAAAATCTAATTAATAACTCAAAATTCATACGAAATAGTTTAAAATCTAAGTAGATTATTTTTTTACATGTGTTTAACATCTATTAGCTTAGTTAATATTTACATGTGTCAATATCTCACTAAACAATTGACAACTTTCAAGATTGTGTTAATAGGAATCAAATTGTAATGAAGAAAACTGATAAAATATAATATTTATGATATACATCCAATGATTTATGCTCTATCATATGCTTTATATATATTTAATGTGTAACTTTTAGAATAATTTTTTGAGTATTATGTTTTAAGTCTCCTTGCCCTAAGCGTTCTTCTTTGATTCTCTTGATTCTATGTCTGAGACTCTCACTCTCTCATGAAAGATTATACTGAGTCTTTTCGTATATAAGCATAACAAATGTCAGATTATGAGTTTTTCAAATTATCGGACCGATTCCAAGACAAAGCCCAATGTGTTGAGAAGCCTTATTGGGCCGAACATTTTTAAAAATGCGCTCCAGTCCAATATATAAAACAAACGGTTTATCTTTTCAAACGGCGAGTCATTTGAATTTGAAATTTCAAAAAGAAATAAAACAAAGGAGCGTCTGGGGAAATGTGGACCCTAAGATTCAATCAAAATCTACCAAATCGGACGGTTTGTCTTGCTCTCTTCTCATAACTTTACACTTCAACAAATTGTTGACCAAAGAAAAGACTTCAGCTCGCTCTCACGGCAAATTGCAACGGCAACTTTAGGTTACCCGTTAAAATTATTCAAAAGTAGAGCCTTTCACTTCAGATATCTTCCTTTTAAGCCCCAAACTATTGGTTTGAACCAGATTCCCATTTTTACCTCAGCACAAATATGTAACTCCTCAAAATCTGTTTCTAAGATTAAAAAGCGGTGAATGTATTAATTGTTTGAAGATTCTATTCTAGTTTTTTTCTTATTTTTTACTCTTTGGATTTTTTTTCATCAGATTTTTATTTAATATAGAAAAACAAAACCAAATAAAATAAAATCACCATTCAATTTTTTGAAAAACTATAATTTATAAACAAAAACTTAAAAGCCAAAATCTTAAGCCATAGTCTTAAAAATATATGATATCAAACGGTTTTTTTGTAAAACAAATTATTGGTGGTCAAATTTTAAGTTTTCGTTTTCAGCTTCAAACGGTCGTATAGGGGTTTTCAATGGGTAAAAATTGGTCTAATTTATAATAATGTGGCCAAAATAGTAAATATAATATAGTATGGGGTCATAGCCGAGTTTACAAAAATGAAAATTGTTTTATTATATAAGCCAGATTTATCCGCTCTAACATTTTTCAAATTGAAACCTTCAGTTTATTCCCCAGACAAAAGAGAAGAAGAAATCTTCAGTTTATTTTCACTCCAACGTAAGAGCTTATAAAGTTTATCAATGGAGAAATCGACGGAGAGAAGCATGAGCTCTGTTGCTTCTGGTAAATTTGATCTTTAATTCCCTCTTTTTGATTGTCAATTTCCTGTTTCCGTTGTAGTAAAAGTTTTCTTTTCTGATTTGATCTCGTGGAAAATTTCTTAATAGGAAATTCAATCAACTCGAAGTTGAGGTATCCTTTAAGATCGGCTCTTAGATCGAAAGAAGGGAAGCCTCCTGTTCCAGATTTTTCAGGTTCTTCAGTACCTAGGGCAGGGAGGTACTGTACACAATTTCCATTTTCAGTACCATAATCACCTTTCAAATTCTTCCGATGCAATAATGATATCCTAGAACTGGTACATCGATGATGCATTGATTAGGCTAAGATTATAAGCTGCATCATTTTCTTACATTTAGAGTTTCGTGAATTCCAGCAATTTTGTTGTTGTATTGTAGCTCGTGTCTGAATCCATGTTAACCTTGTTGTAGATCTGATATCTATTAATTTTCAGGTCTTCTTACGAACTATATTTTGTGTGGTTCGAATCTCAGGGGACGAGTTGCGTCTGCTGTTAGTCAAAGTACTACAGTTCTGGATTTATCTGGAAAGAAGAGTGTTGATCGCACCAAGCCACCAAGAAGACTGTCAATTCCAACCAAGGCCACTAGCAGTTCTTCTGTTAAATCAGTCAGCAGCATCGCTTCAGTTTCAGAAAACAAATCAAAGAGATCAGGCAATGCTAGGAGCTTCAATGAAACACCCGTATCTGGTGTTCTGAGATCAATGACTCGAAGAAAAGTTGAGGATTTGTCTTCCTCTGCTTATTGGCTTTCTCATATCAAGCTAGCTGAATCTGTGACAAAACACTCAATATCTCTAGGTTTCTTTAAACTTGCTTTTCATGCAGGATGTGAGGTAAAATGCTAGTTCCATGGAAGGTCTGCTTTGAATTAAGGCTAGATTGTTCGTTTTGTCAACTCATTGGCTTTGTGTTTTGGATTCTAGCCTATTGACCAGATGAAACAAGAATTGAAATCATACGCTCGCCGCAATAACTTGGATGGGCTTGCTGATGCTCTGAAGGAGCTAGTTGAACTGTACAAGATATCAGAAGAATCCAAGCAGATGCAGATCTCAGAGACCAGTTCTGTTGTAGCTGAAGAAACAACTGTGCCCCTGAACAGCGATAATGATGTCCGGAGTTCTTTCACCATTCCTGGAAATACAAATATCACACCAGAGATCTTGAAAGATGATGCTCTGAAAGATTCAGCTGTCATAGCAACAACCAGAGAAAAAGAGGCCTCGGAAACTATCCTACAAGAGGAAGTTGTGCAAGAATCAGAAGAAGGGTCTCGTTCATCAAAAGATGGAGTTCCAAACGTGACTGTTGTTCAACCTTCAGACAAGAAATGTGTAAACATGAATGGGACTGTCTCTAAGAACAGCCAACCCGTGAGGACAAAGAAATCACTAGCAGCCAACTCTGGTAATACAAGAACAGTTTCAGAAAACAAGTCTCAGAGGAAGGCTGAAAGGATCACTAAACCCAGGCCCGAAAAAATTCAAGGAGCGACAAAGAAGACAACCAAGAAATCTGCTGCTAAAGAAGGTAAAAATAGTAATCATATGGTATCTTTGAAAAGCTTGTGTATCATTTGTGGTTGATGATGTTAATGTCCTTTTGTGTAGGTGAGGTTAAATCTGTGAAGCAAATGGAGAACAAAGAAAACTCTGTAAGTAAAACTTCTTTAGTTCAAAGGTTCAAATCGCTCCTGTAGCTAAAAGAATAACACGAGCTTGCTCATTGCAGGTTGTTGTTGGTGCAGGAGAAGAATCCCAGGTCTGAATGAAGAACATAGACTATACAATCTCAGTCGATTCTTCCTCTTTTGGTTTGAATGATTTGTTCAAGGTAGATAGTTGAAACGCTTTAGCAAGTTTGTTGAAAGAAGTTTGGTTTGAAAGACAATACAAATATTTTATTTGCTTGCTTGTAATTGTGCTATGTTTTATTTTCAAGTTACTTCATTTGATTCTGTTCAAATTTGATTACATATTTTCGGTAAAAGTCTCATTCTGAATCACATTATACATTGCTCATCTCCACGATCTCCCTTACTTGCCTGTTATATTCTAGTTTGTTCGTCCTGAACAACCTTGCAGCCGCCAAGTTCGCTGGTGAATTAGGATTTGGGTCACAAAGCAGAGACTGCAAATAGAAAAAAGGTTTTGGTTAGTTTATGTGTAACCCTACAATGCAAAAGATTCAGTAGCCAAGACCTGAATTGATGTGAGTATTGCAGCGACGTCGTATATGGGGCTCCATTGCTTTTGCAGAATATCCAAGCAAATGCGTCCATCATCATAAACTGCACCAAAGTTCAAATATCAAAGTATTTGGTCTTATTACATTTTGTTTACTGATGTTCGTTGAGCTTACTGTTTGGATGAAACATCCGTGAAACAAACCGGACTACTGGCGGTTTGTTTGGATAATCCTCGGTGAATTGAAGAGTCATCTTGAAAGTACCTGACAAGTTTAGCTATTAGTTGGACTCATACAATATGTCGGTCTGAAGCAATATGTATAGAAAGATTTTACCTCCATCCCATGGACTGTCCTCAGGTCTGCAACGACAATGGCGAAAATTCATTTACACAGCCAAGGAAAAAGAAAGATACAGAAACACAAAAGATGTATACAGATTTTTTACCCAAAGATCACAGCATTCCAATGCAAGATATTGTTATCTTCTGGAGCTCCACTTATCCTGTCGGGTGGATCTTTCTGCAGTCTCTTGAAGTCCCACATTAGTCTCTTTCTTGCAGGAGTTGCCATTGTTGTCGGAAACCTATTTAAATCCACAAAATTTAATCGAAATATGAAAGATGTTTAACTTAGCTCTTATGATTCTTCTCATAAGTAAAAAATTGAAATAAAAGAAACAAGAGATACCAAACTTCTAAAGAGATCAAATCATCTAAACAAGAAAACCAGAGGTTTGGATTGATTACTTAGAAATTAAGTTTGATCTCTAGTGATAGTGAAAGCCAGTCTCCAGTCAAAGCTAAAAATTGTAATGAGTAGATGAGAGTATAATGATCAACAATAAATTTCAACGACCAGTAAGATCAGAATCTACAAATCAAGAAATCAAACGAAGAATCTCGACTAACCTCTGCAATGAAGAATAATCCAGCTGGTGTGGTGACCAGAAGATAGGGGTTTTCAATATTCAACCTTCGATCGATGAAAAAGCCAGTAGGATTGAGATAATGAAGAAATTAGCAATACTAAATCGAGAGAAAATTAAAGAAGAGTTTTTTTTTAACTAATAGCCTCTTCACCAAGTAAAGAGAATCTAAAGGAATTTAGAAGAAGACATGAGTAATGGTAATATTTTCTCCCTTTTTTCATTGGTTATATTTTCTTCCAAAAATGAAAAAGATTTATTTCTATATATGCATTAATTTTAGCGTAAAGACAAAACATGTTATGTCAATTTCCAAGCGGATTTGACTCAGCAAGCTATCACCATTTTGATATTATTAATTTATTAGTTAATTCTAGTAATGGAAATTAGTACAACTTTTCTGTTTATAGCTTACAAATATTCCTTTATTAAACCCTGAATTTGGTGTAAAATTGTTGGTTTCCCAATCTAATTTGAAATTGTGTTAATAGATAACATCTCCTTTTTCTAAATACTAATTTCGTATTTTAGTTTTGTAATTTAATTAGTTATTACTCCATTTTTCATTAGAGGTGGTTTTGGGTAGAGAAGATACTTTTTCGTCATGTGGGTTTATAAGTAGAATTAAAAACTATGGGGTGAAAAGTAAACAATCTTCAAATTAAGGGTAACAATCTGTTAATTATCATTTTCATTTATGTATTCAATCAATCAGGGGAAACCATTACTCCTTTTATAAGCAAAACAATCAAATCACTCAGTCTTCACCAATCTCGAATCCTCAAACGTCTGATTTCATCTTTCTCCGTCTCTTCTGGATCTAAAGCAATGTACAGAGTTTTGGCTAGCGGAGGACTGAGAGCTAAGTCACTCTCTAACAAATCATCAGGCTGCCTTGGTTCTTTGACCCTTTCCAGGTTTTGAGTCTACCCTTTATCTGCGCTGATTTTTATTTTTACTGTTCTTCGCAGTTCTCCTTTTGGTTTTGCATGTTTTTGCCTAAATGAACTGAATTTTCGAATTTTTAATATGATTTGAATTCCGTCGATATGACTGGAACAGTCTTGTGTATTAAAAAATGACAAAACTTTAGCAAGTTGGTGTTTAAAAAAATTGAGACTTGGATTTGGTATTTTCAGATAATCGAGTATCCACATGTGCCAGTGTTAGTTCACTTAATTAGATGTTGAATGCGAATTACGTGTTCTGTTTGATTCTCTTTCTGGTTACTCGTTTGATGTCTATGGGTTCGTATTTGTTCTCTGAAGTTTCATGACTTGATTTTTTTGTTCTGGGTTTTGCAGATTGAATCATTCCTTACCTTTTGCTACCGTAGATGCCGAAGAGATCTCGGGTGCTCATCCTGCTGAAGTACAGAGCTTTGGTAGGTTTTAACTACTCAGTGATTATCATATCTCTCTGAATTTGGTACTTTTGGGTTTCTGATTGTGCCGCTGCCATGTAAATGAGTAAAGCTTGTTGTTTTAAAGTGTTGTTGTGGAATCTCTGAGCTCTGCTTTCGTTTATTTCTACAGTGCAGGGAAAGTGGATAAGATCGTCGACTTATAACACCCTTCTGGATCCTTTGAATGGAGAAGCCTTCATTAAGGTTGCTGAAGTGGAGGAAACAGAAATTCAGGTGCGAGCCCATCAAAACCATTAATCGTACTGCAACGTCCCAGCTTTAACTTTATCTTTCTTCCTTTTCTACGTTGCAGCCATTTGTTGAGAGCTTATCACAGTGCCCGAAACATGGCCTGCATAACCCTTTCAAATCGCCAGAGAGGTATGATTTGCTTGGGAGTTAAGAAGCTTTAAACCTTTATAAATAATCTGTTTGTTATGTTAGCTCTTATTTCATCCATTGAGTTTACCAAACCTATGGTCATGGTTTTTACAGATACCTTTTATATGGAGATATTTCGACAAAGGCAGCGCATATGCTGGCCTTACCTAAGGTAACATATGTTTTAAGTTTGAAACTCGAGTCTTGAATTCATAACTCAGGTTTTCTGAATAATGTGCATACTGAGCTACTGGTCGCTTGTGTATGCTATCAGGTGTCTGATTTCTTCACGAGGTTAATTCAAAGGGTTGCTCCAAAGAGTTACCAGCAAGCTGCTGGAGAAGTCTTTGTCACGCGAAAGTTTTTAGAGAACTTTTGCGGTGATCAGGTACATGAATATCTTCACCATTTCCATGCTGGTTTCTGGTTATAACTTATAAGTTTCAAGAACTATATAATTCTTGGAAGGATTACCAACCATAACTTTTTCTTTCTTGTTGTCTGTGGCTTAACTTCTGAAAATTCCTAACTAGAATGTTTGTTTAATGTTTCTGCTTCACTTTTTTGTCAGGTGCGCTTCCTGGCACGGTCTTTTGCAGTACCGGGGAATCATCTTGGGCAGCAAAGTCATGGCTACCGCTGGCCTTACGGCCCTGTAAGGCATTCTTCCTAGATGCTTTGTTTTGAATCTTCGATTCTGTTTTGTGCTTTGTTCTGAAATCGTAGATTTATGATGCAGGTAACGATTGTTACACCTTTCAATTTTCCACTTGAGATTCCGCTACTTCAGTTGATGGGGGCTTTATACATGGGTAACAAACCTCTTCTTAAAGTGGACAGTAAGGTATTGTTCTTCAGAGTGATATGCTTCTCCTCATTTTACTCCATCTATTTGCAATTATATTCTTCTTTCTTTTCCATTTTTTATATATCTCAGAACGCAAGATACCAACCATTTTCCTTTTCATGATTGTTTCGAATGTGACTTGGATAGGTGAGCATTGTGATGGAGCAAATGATGCGATTGCTTCATTATTGTGGTTTACCCGTTGAAGATGTTGACTTTATAAATTCTGATGGGAAGACTATGAACAAGATATTGTTAGAGGTTTGTGCTTTGGAATTAACAAGTCTATTGCCACCACAGGTTTTTCTTAAAATTGAGCTAATTCAGTGTTTTGCCTATTTCGTAATTTCTTGCAGGCGAATCCAAGGATGACCCTTTTCACGGGTAGCTCTAGAGTAGCCGAAAAGTTGGCACTTGACCTTAAGGGTCGGATCAGATTGGAAGACGCTGGATTTGATTGGAAAGTCTTGGGACCAGATGTTCAGGAGGTTTCTAATTATAAACTTCCTATTTATATTTCCACAATTCTCTTTTGATGTGATTATAATCTTTGAGCCGGTTTCCAATGTCAGGTTGATTATGTTGCGTGGGTGTGTGATCAAGATGCGTACGCATGCAGTGGACAGAAATGTTCTGCACAGTCTATGCTATTTATCCACGAGGTTGGCTTGATTTTAAATTTTTATGGTGAAACTGCTCTTTGAATCCTTTTGGTTACTTCCAGCTTCTTCTGTCTTTGTTGTTTTCAATGTGTTTTCTTTCTTTTGAAACAACTGAGCAGAACTGGTCAAAAACCCCTCTTGTTTCCAAATTAAAAGAACTAGCGGAAAGACGCAAACTGGAAGACTTAACTATCGGTCCTGTCCTCACAGTAAGTTTCATAGCTCCTCCATCTGTTAATCATGCGATGAGATTGTCTCTAAAACTATTTTATTCATTATTTTTCCTAGTTTACAACTGAGGCAATGTTGGAGCACATGAAGAATCTGCTTGAGATTCCGGGTTCAAAGCTACTCTTTGGTGGCAAGCCATTGAAGAATCATTCGATTCCTTCTATCTATGGAGCTTTGGAGCCCACTGCAGTTTATGTTCCCATTGAAGAAATCTTGAAGGACAGTAAAACCTACGAACTCGTCACCAAAGAAATCTTTGGACCGTTTCAGGTTAAACCGTGTATATCAATCACATTTGTTTCCGAATGATCTTTGTGTTTGTTACTGAAATACTTAGCCCTATTTCTGTATCCGATATCCAGATTGTAACGGAATACAAAAAAGATCAACTTCCTCTAGTGTTGGATGCTTTAGAGAGGATGCACGCTCATCTAACTGCAGCTGTTGTTTCAAACGATCCCATCTTTATTCAGGTAAAGCCTTTCCCCATTATCATCATCAATCTTTTACCGCTGTTCCCTCGATATTGATGTAACAAATCCGTGTAGGAAGTAATAGGGAACTCGGTGAATGGGACTACATATGCTGGACTCAGAGGAAGAACAACTGGAGCTCCTCAGAATCACTGGTGAGAGAAGAAGCAATAACAAAAATCTCTCTTTTTACTTGCATCTCCCTGAGAAAATGGGTAATTACATATTATTACAAACGCAGGTTTGGGCCGGCGGGTGACCCGAGAGGAGCCGGGATAGGGACACCGGAGGCTATAAAGCTGGTGTGGTCATGCCACAGAGAGATCATCTATGACTATGGTCCGGTTCCACAAGGTTGGGAAGTTCCTCCATCTACTTAAGAAGTGGTGTGCCCACTAATAAATTAAAAACCTAATCTCTTTAGTTTGCTGTTGCATCGAATAAAAATGAGTTTTGTAGTTCTCTGGTAGTGTCAAATGTGAGGGAATAAGAACTTTAAATTTTCAACGGCTATGACTTTTTAATCAGTGGGCAAAGGGATTAAGAGAGAGAGAAACAGAGGGATATTGTGAAACTCAGAGGAACTTGTTATTAAATGACATTTTTTCTCATCACTAATCTGGGATAGAAAAAAAAGGAACTATTCTGTTTTTTTTTACACATGCATGGCTAGCCTTAGAGATTCAGTAGGTTTTACCAGTCTTGATCTTTCTGGTCTATAAAGAAACAAGTTTAGAAGACAAATACAACGATGACGATTTTGTCCGAGAAACAATAACCAGGTGGCATCTGCAATGGAGGTTTACGGTTGCACTTTATGTCCGTAAGTTTTGATGATATGAACAAGTAATATGTCTCCGGTTATACTTCTGACTCGTTGTATTAATTCGCTCCGAGAAATTCTCCTCTTCTGGTAGATGCAAAAGTAAGCAACAATTAGAAAGTGAAATCACCTGAAAAGAAAAGAAAAAGAGAGAAATGGAAGAAGAAACAAACACAAACAACACTTGCCTGTTGATCTTTATAGTGTTTTTGAATGATTAGTATTTGGGAAGGAGGTAGAAACTTCGATAATGCTTTGATCAATACAGGAAATGTCATCCATGGCGATCTCTGTCTTTTTGGGCTTGCTGCAAAAAGATGATTATTTACCATCAAAACCAGAATTAGGAACAGAGAAGATTCAATCTTGGTGTCTTTTTTGCTTACGTTTGAAGTTAAAAGGAGCTTTGATGCAGACAAGAAACTCAGGCAAGACATGTGTGTTCATGTGTGTGCTCCACACAATATACTTGTTCGGAGAAGTTAAATCGTCTACACCTGAATCGAATTCAGGAGAAGTCGGACACGATTGAGTCGAGCCTTGACGAACAATCTCTGATTTTCCAAGTATAACTCTCGAAAGTAGCATGAATCTCATCCCATCTTCCGATTCCAGAGCTGAATCCTTCAAACTAACAAGAAACCAAAATGAGTAAAAAAAGACCAAAGCTTTTTTCTGACAATTCCAGAAACAGAGATGTTCAAATCACCAACCATTCAAGAAGAGCATTTTCCGGAGAGAGATACAATCCACGGCCATAAGATCCGTAGTTTCTCGGCTCGCTAAATCCGTACTCTAGAATCGATTTCAGCTTCGATTTGGGGACGGCGCACCAACCGTATTTCACATTAGCTTTTCCATCTCCGCCATGTTTCATCTCCACCGCCTCTTGGAAAATCTGGAAAGTCTTGAGCTTAGCACGAGATCCAACAGTGTGGAATCTGTTTCTAAGAATGAAGAGAAGCTGGCATTGATCGCCGAGGCGAGATATAGAATTGCGATAGATAAGATCGTGAGCTTTATCGCCTTCAAGCAGTTCCATAAGGCCGTGCTCGTCGGCGAAAGACGGTCGTCGTTGATAAAAAGAATCACAACTAGCAGTTTCCGATATCGTTGATCCTTCTTGCTCGGAATCAACATTAGCTTGAAAATCGGTTCTTGATACGTAATCCATTGAAAAATGATAAAATCTTAAGCTTTGAATAATTTTCCTATTGAGATTTATAAGAACGTGAGTTTCAAGTCCATATATATGAACAGAAGAAAAAAGTTCACAGAATTGAAAAACTGGAAGAACCGCCTTTGGTTCCTGTTGTCATCGGTTTTGCATATTAATTTTTTATCCTTTTAAAACTTAAAATTAAAACATGTTTCTCAATAGCTTTTAACAATTAAAATAAATTTTGAAAATTCTTGTCTTTTTTCTCCGTGGGGAAGACGTAAACAAAATATATTTAAAGAATGCTACAAATACTCATTTAAAAGGTGTTATTGATTTAAAAAAAAATAAAAGATAAAAAAATATAACTTTATAAATTAATGTTATAGGTTAATTGCGGCCGCTAGTTGTTTTAAAAAAATTGTAATCCTTGGGTGGATCGTTTCCGTGTTGGAGTTTAACAGGCTGGCCTGAAAAGACGAAACTACCCATAGAGTAAACGTGGGTTAGATTGAAGCCACGACCGACACACGTTATATCCCTAACGACACCCTTTAATCTGTTAACCATTTTGTTTCTTTCTTCTAAAAGGAAAGCCTTCGTTCAGTGTTTTTGATTTAGAAATTAAAATCCATCACTGAACCAATGTGATTTTAATTATTACTATTGGGCTATCATCACATGCCCAAAGCAAGAGAGGCCAGGGTCCATTATCCAAACCACTTTTTTTAAAAGTTTTAAAGAAACAAAAGATTTAGCATGTTTTTTATCCAATATAAAAAAGTAACATCTAATAGCACATTTTAAAAACAAAATTTCGAAATTATAACACCAAAAAATTAAAATATTTAAAATAGCATAAATAATTATATGAAAATATTTAATTATTTTAAATAAATTATATATAAATTTAAAATATTTTATTTAAGTCTTTTTCTAATTTATGGATTTTCTATTAATAAAAAAATTTAATGTATTTTTAAACTTAGATTTTTGCTATTATTAAAAATTTAACTAATGATGTTATTTTTAGAACAAATTTTTTAAAATTTGTTATATTTAGAACAAATTTTTTAAAATTTGTTATTTTAGAAAGCATACTTATGCTTTTGGAAACTAAATTATTTTTGACCAAATGTATAATTGGTTTATATTTATGTTTAAATTTAGGTAAAGCTATAAAAAGATGATTTAGTAATTAAAGTAAAAACATCATCCACACAATTTTTATATAAATAATACACCTTTTGATATCCTTATTATTTTGATAACGTTCACAATGAATCATCCAATACTTTTTATATTAGTTATTGCTATGTCTTTTAGATTATATGAAGCTTGCAAACAGAATCATGTAGTAATTCAGAACGACCTCGGTCCTGGTCGTGTTCTTGAATTTCATTGTTCTTCTGGAGACGATGATTTAGGCATAAAAACGTTAGAATTCAATGCTACTCCATATATCATCAAATTTCACGACGCTATACCAAATTTAACAAAGTGGGAATGTATTTTTAGGCATGGCCCAAAAATGGAGTACTTTTTTGTCATTCAAGTGTACAAAGCAGGACCAAGACTTATTCCTAGATGTGGTCAGTTACGCGTATGGGCTGCTAGAATTGATGGAATTTACTTTACTAATAAATTGCATACACCCTTGCAGCGTGTATTATTATGGAATAAAAAATAATATGTTTTTCTTTTCTTCTTATTTTTGCATGTTTCTCCGTAAGAGTTGAATTAATAATTTAATTTCGTATTGTAATAAAATAACAAAATATTGTATATTTGTTTTTGTAACTTATGTTACAGGGTGTTAAATGCATAAAACCCAAATAAATGGATAAAACCTAAATAAAATCATAAATAAAAACATACATTAGTGACAAAAAAAAACATAGTGTTAAACATTTTTTTATTAACTTACTTTTAGTTTAATATATATTACCTATTTTTTTACAGTAAAATTATATTACCATGTTATATTTGAGTAAATATAATTTTATAATTTTTTTCTTAAACTCATTTCAAATTTAATATATATATATATAATTCATTTTTTTTGGAAACTAATTTATGTTTAAAATTGTCATGTTATATTTGATAATTTTAATTTTTAGAAATAAACTTATATTAAAAATTGTTGTCATATTTGATTAATTTATTTTTGAAAATAATTTATGTTTAAAATTAACATGTCACATTTAACTAAACTCTATATTATCTTTTAGCCATATAATTTTTTTTAATGATATATTATCATTTAAAAAAAACTCATTTCTCTTTTAACATATATTAATATATATAAGATTATGTTTTGAGAGATGGAAAACACTTTTTTGATTTTTTTTTTCCGTGAAGTTCAATTTGATTCAAGAAAAAAATACATTTAGTTAATTGGTAAAGACGAAAACACCCTAATTAATATGTTGTTGATTCAGACTATCTAAAGGCCCGGTTAATACATCATATGCATTTTGATATTTTGAAAATTTAGGAACAGTTTCGGTTCGGTTCACTTTATAACCGAAAACCGGGTAGGGTAATTTAATATTGTGCAAACACTCTCCAAAGCGTTAAGGCAATGGACCATTGTTGTCCTCTACTTTTAAACTTGTCTCAACTTTAAGTTCTGGTCTCTGCTTCTTCATTTTCTTCTTCTTCTTCTTCATCAGCGTCAAGCCCTAGAGACTGGTTTAGGCACTCTTGAGCTTCTTCTAGTGCAGATTCATTTGCATCTGTTGCATATAATATCTTCTTAACTGCAACCACTATCTGCACATATTTTGGTTTCAGCAAATACATATTATTAGATTCTCAAAGATTTGAGTCCAAACGAATAGAAACAAAGACAACAACAAAAGTTAGGCATTGCTACAAATATTACCGGAAGTTCATCGAGTTCAGGAGTTTGACAGAGTATCTCTATATCCCGGAGCTTAGAGAAGTAAAAATCTCTTTCCTTTTCCAAGAGATCTACCGAGACCCTGAGATCTACAAGCTGGTATTGTGAAAGAAAGAATCATCACAGGTTTACTCTCATTAACAGAAAGAAACAGATGAAAATGATTAGATGCTAATTACCTCCTTTGACAGAGCTTGCACTTCGGCTGATGAGTTGCTCCCACCTCCAATTGCATGTGATTTTGCTTGCTTGGGACCTAGGAATCATAAAATTTCCGATAACGTTGAGAAAGTTATATATTGGACAGGGAAGCTGATGGATAAGAGAAGCTAATTTAAATGGCAGACCAGGTGGTTTGCTGGAAGTAGTCACTGGAGGATGATGCATATTGTTTGTTTGCAATGACTTTGAGATCTTACTAGTTCCCTTGACGGTTTTCTCTTTGCCACCTCTTGATCTTCGTTCTACTGGATTATAATTCCTACATTGGCCGGCGTGACATTAAGGAGACTTGCATTTACTAATTAATTTAAAAAGATAGAGAGTAAAGGTAGAAATCCATACTCGTTCATAATGCCACCATTTATGGAATCGCAAAATCGTTTCAGCCATTGTAGAAACTCCAAGTTATCTAATGGTCGGCCTTTGACAAGCCTGTTGACTTCCAATGGCTGAGGTATTTTTCCATAAACAATAACAGAATGAGCGAGATACATATACACTTATTGCGATTTGCAACCATAAAAACATAAGGTTCTCTTTTCTTAGGCCATTTTATCTAGACATTTATCAGTTTTGTATGAAATCAAGTAAACGGCCATGTACCGATCTTTAAAGGTATTAGCCCACAGAGGCTTTACCCCGAGCAGATGTAGCAAAAACGATAGCAGAGAAAAAGAATTACCTTTGTAATTTTCAATTTAGTGAAGACTTCTTGCATGACCTTGTAATTTTGTATCATCTCATACTCATTTTTTGCATCAAAATTAACCTGAAAGTTGGATATTTAGATTGCTCTGTGAAGAAGCAATCAAGATATGCCACTAAAATGTGAAAATAAAAAATCACCTTGTGCATTGGCACAACTCCTGGAAAGGTCATGTCCAACATTTGACATTGCACAGCACCCGATGCAGCCTAGCAAAACCCAATCATAAGCAAAGAACCTTAGCTAAACAGCCTAACAAGCAAGACGAATTAGAACCACTTTCAATGCTTATTTGCAACACTATCAGTCGAAATCAAACAATATCTGAAGTAAAGAAACAGCTTTAACCCCATATATATATACCGCTATATTCAACAACAAACATATGAGTTGCACCCAACAGCTAAAGCATCAAATCATTAAAAAACAGTCAATGCAAGTCAATCTATGAAGACAGAATTCAAAGGTAAGCCTAAACCATGTTCAGATATTTCCGAAATTTAGGCAACAAAATGAGTTAATGTCAAAGCTCATCCCCCAACCCACTAGATGTATAGAGCAGGAAACTCTTTAAAAATTTGAGTGAGACCGACACACCGACAAATCTGTTATAGCATGAGAACAAAGCATACCCAAATCTTAAATTAGTTCGAGTTCCAGACCATATTTCTCATAATTTATAGCGCAAATTGCACCAAATCAACACTACATTTCTCAAAATCAATTGGTTTAAGCCACCGACATTATCAAACCAGACACCCTTAAAAGCGAAAGACACGTCCTTTTTAATCAGTTCCTTGACAATGCACACAGCGATGAAATCTTCAAATGAAAACCCACATGCAGAAACAAACAATCCAATCAACATTTATGATATATACCTCTTCGATACGAGAGAGATTGAGATGAAGGCGGTCATTGATCCAACCCAGAATCTCATTTCTTCCCACAAAGTAAGCACTGTCCATCATCCCAATGTTCGTCGCCATTTGAGTCCCTCTCTAAACAAACAAAAGAAACCCAGATGCAATGCGATAATGGGTATTGATCGAGAAGAGGTATAAGAACAGAAAAAACTTCCTTTAGGTTCTAAAGAAAATTTTTTTTGATTCGATCCGTTTTTGGTTTTCCTTGTTAGGAAGAGAAACTGAAGCAGAGAAAAGGACGGAGAAGCGAATGAAAAAGAGAGAAAGAGAGAGAGAGAGAGAGGAAAAGTGCAAAAGGAAGAGGGCAATTAATATTAATTAATTAAACTTATTTTAGTCGTTACGATGTCTCGCGTGAACAAGCATTTTTTTAAAACAATTCTCTTAAGAAAAAATTAATAATTCTTTTAGGAAAAAATCTATGTGATTAGCATTCTAAAAGGTTCGATCAGGACACATAATACATATGATATGACCGCAACATAGTTGAAAAAAAAATATTAGATTAAGCACATTGGTTTGGCATTGACACATTTTGTTTTAAAGTCCCGAAAGGATGCATTAAATTTTCGGTTTGTTTCGGTTTACAACGATGCTGATTTGACTGCAATATGTAACGCCATCACGTGGGAATGCCTTTAGTAATATATGGTAATATACATTTCCAAGGAAACATATAAATTTTCAAGGAAAGATATAAATTTTCAAGGAAACATATAATTTTCCATGGAAACATATAATTTTCCATGGAAACATATAATTTTCCATGGAAACATATAATTTTCCATGGAAACATATAAATTTTCACAAATACCGTTTGTTTTATTTTCCCAATTAATTTTTTTTTGGAATTGCAGAATTTATTTTTTGATATAACATCAACCACGTCCGAATATATACTTAATTTTACAAATTTCATTTTGTTTTCATTTTTCAACAGTTCCTGAAGCTTTTGATTGCTTGTGTTGTTTGGTGCAAAACTTCATTTGTCTGCAAGTTTTCGATGGATTGAATAACTCATTTGATGCTTGTGAGGTTGCAATGTGTACCATTTCAAAGCTAATTACCATGATGAGGCAAATCCAAATCTATGATTCGAATTTGAAAGTAACGTCTAGTCATTGTATTGTACCTTAAAAATCCATATTTAAAACTTAGGTTCGTTCTTGAAACATGTTTATTGAACGCAATAGTATACTGGTCATATTGAATACCAATACAAAACCAAAACAAGCAAGAAAGCACTAGTTAGATGGCACTAACTCTGAGGACCGATGATCGGGTTTAGTGCCTCTGCGGTTCCAGATTGGAGTTGTCTCGATGAGTTTGTGTGGTACAAGGCGCCTCTCCCGCTTGCTTAGCTTTTTAAAGTTGTGAACTTTGAGCCTTGCAATCTCAGCTTCTTCCTCTGGAGTCGTCTCCCTAACTATGACCGTTAAGCGACACTCAGGTCTTATCATCAAACCGCATTTTCCTTTTCCATGGTATGATATCCTCTTCTTAAAGAGTCCCTTTCCAACAAAGGCTTCCGCTGCATCACATACCAAAAGCTCAAACAAATAAATCATGCTTTAATGCAAACATAGAAACCAAGGATTCAATAGCAGTAGTACGTACCAACGAGGAGACGGTCAGGATCTAGTCCATGGTTATGAGTAGCATTTGCTCGGGCAGCGTGGATAACCTGTATTATGATGGAATTAATAAATATAGGGTTTGTACAAATAGAACCAGCTGTCTGTTCAGCATCATTAGATAAGGAAAGGTGTCAAATGCCTTGAGGGGACATAAGAGACCAGATACTCCAAAAGTCTTTTTCTTCGAACTCGGATCTGGGAGATTACCCGGTAAACAGTTTGGGAAGCTCGTTTAACTGTGACCTGTAGTTGCATCAGAGCATCTTCAACACGCATGCCACGGACTAGTGCTGCAACCAGATTGACCTTCTTAGGACTCTGAAACAAGCAAGGGTGAAGACATTCGCATAACAAGATGGAACTAGAAGCAAAGACCAGGATGGATCAAATCATCTGAAAAGCAAGAAAACACACTTGCTTTATAGCCTTCAGTACAGCCTGAACTTTTGTACGCTTTGGGATAATCTTCTGCTCGTCTTCTTTTCCACTTCCCAAGAGAGCTGGAGATGATAGAGGTGATGAAACAGGTTCTTCATCAGCTTGCAATCTTCTTGAGGTAGAAATTCCCTGAAAACATAGACCTTTATATCAGAGAAGAAGGAAGCAGCATCCGTGACTTTCACACCCAAAAGTACACAGGTTCATATGAGGTGCATGGTTCCAAAATATGCGTGTTTCACCTAATTCACATAGATAATAGATGTAGGCATCCAACTAGCACAATCTCACTGACCTTAATTTCGAAATTCAATATCATTCAATGTACAACTGCAGCAACAAATATTTGCAATCAATTCGGAAGCAAAAAATGCTCAAAGAGGAAACAGGAAAACTCCTGCTAGAATGAAAACAAATTTTTTGATTCAGAAGTATCAAATGAGGAACTGGGAAACCGGACAAAGCATTACCACTTGTTGTACATAATGATGCAGTGGTCTCGCGGAGTAAGTTGGTCTCAGGAGACCCTGCAAATAACCTAGTTCAGGAGCAAAACCCGAAAAACACTGAATCATCACCCACTCAGCTAAAAAAAACCACAAAACACTAAAATCCAAGATAACACCTGCCGTTTGAAAGATTTACAAAATACACATAGATACAGAAATGGTTCCTTAACGTTCTCTAAACCCAAATTAGCAAAACGCTCAACAGCGTCAAAGACAAAGCATTCCCCAGAAATAGACACACCTGGCGAGAAAGGGGATTCTAAACTCCGAGTCGAAGAGTAATTGACTGTCGAAATGTTACTGTTCTTAACACTTCTCCCAACTTGACGAATAACTAACTGTAGATGCCTATGCCAGCCCGCCATTGTATTCCAGAGAAAACCTCTTTTATAAGGTTACAAAACTATCTGAATTTCTGTAAATTTCCACAGAATATGAAACAGAAAGAAAGATGAGCAATCAGGCTTCTCTGACCCCAAATGAGTGTTTCGAAGCCACAGCGATCAATTCAACAGTTAATAGTTAATTCCAATTAAATCAGCAATAATCTAACTATAAAAATTTCTCACTGTGGAATCGGAACAGCTATGGTTTATCAATCAAAGCTTACCTTAGTTACCTGTAGACTGTGGAGATCGAGAAAGAGAGATCGGTGCGGCGCTAGAACGACGGTGAAACTATGTTTTTTCGATTGAACTTTGTTTTTCTTCATGGGCTTAACCCAAATTCGTTTCAGGTGCGGGTCGGATTCGTAACATTGATCCAACTGGTTTAACTGTGTTGCCTAAATCGGTTTACTTTAGTTTGGGTTGGTTTAGTTCGATGTCATGTAAGACAATTAGGGAATTTGGTATAGCGATAATATAGACCGATTAGTACAATGATTACTTTACGCTTCCTTTCAAAGTCTCTTGTCTGTCAAAATAGGACATATGTTGCCTAATATCAGGTTTAGTTTCAATAATTAGATTAAAAAAAAAAATCTTTTTAAGCAATAACAAGATAAAAAAAACACTCGACTTTCAAATTACTTCATTAGTGTGTATATATGAGAGTAAACATTCGGTCTATGTCTATTTCATTAGTTTGCTTCAGAACTCTATAGAAATTAAAAACGTATACTACTACGTAAACAACAAATTGTTACGTAATTTCCGGTTTACGGTTCTCGACGAACTTACTCCACTATACACGCATCTATTAATTTGAAGTTAAGCTACTATTTAGTCTTAAATTAATTAAATTAAGACAAGCTTTCTAATAATTCAAACGATGTTCTTTAATTTCAATGAAACGTAAATGTTGATTGAGACAAACCTCTAGAAAAATTTGGTTTTCTTTATGGACTTTTATGAAATGGAAACAAAACATAAAATTAAGTTTTAAATATGAAGCTATGGTCCCAATATGATGTGTTCACAACGGGTGGATGGATCATATCTTGCCGAACCTCGCACCCGTATTGTGTCCGACCATCCTCATCGAGAATAAGTCAACCAACAACGTTCTCCTAACTATTAAGGCAAAAATTTTTTTGCTATAGGTCTATATACAAAACAATTGTTTTAAAGAAAATATGTAACTATTTTAAAAATATATTTCTTTTATAAAAGTTAATTCGCGTATTTGAAAATGAGAAATGAATTTTTTATTTTCAATTTCTCCAAATGGAAGCATATACTATCCAAAAAATAATCATATGTAGAGGGCATATAACCAATTAAAGCTATAAAACCATAGGTTATGCTAATTACGTCAAATAATTTTAAAATAAACCCCTATGAATTATGTATATTGTAATATTAACATATTCAAGCTAAACATAGGTTAGTCTAAAGTACGTCAATTAATTATAAAGTAAAACCGTTCGAGTTTCTACATAACGCAATATTATATTATATATACATATGAACTCTCTTCTTGCCAAGACTTGAAATAGAGGCTCTACTATATATCCTAATAAATGTGAACAAATTCAAATGAAAATTGACTTACAATCATCGAGCTTAGAACTGCAAATATAGTCAACTATGAATCCCCTCTAATATCATGCCACGTTCAAAATTCTATCATTTATATGACACATATCAAGAACGTGGTCCCATACAAAATGCCTCTCCAAAATAATTCGGTCTCCAATAATTTTTTTAAAATTCTTATAAAAATTATATCGAACTAAATGTAAAAGATACAATGAAATAATACACCACTCATTAGGTATCGAGTAAATTCGAATTGAAAGGTGTTGTACTTTAATCTAGTGATTGTACGCTAGCTGATGTTCAAGATTTGGTTTGTTGATATAGATTAAAGATCAGAATTTATCTCACTATATTTCATTTAACTATCCATAGTTTAAACGAAGAATTAATTTGAGTTTTAACTAAAATAATTAACCATATAAAAAAAAAGCAAGATATCTTACATTGGAGATAATTATTGTGATCGAAGGAAAAAAAAATAATTATTGTGATCTTCGTTGAAGAGTCGACACGTATAAACGTTAACAAATCATGTACAAAGAGTGGAGGAAGCGTAAGTGATCGCAACAGATGAAGACATGTGGCAGAGATCTAATTAGAAGCGGGGACCACAGAATAGCAATACGATAAAATATTGCTTTTACTCGTGGGACCTACGACATACCTAACTCCTTTTGAGTATTTTGTTCTGTCGTCTTGTGCAAAACATGTCTTTGTCCAAGATCCTTGCTTTCCATATCCGGAGAATGCCAGGTGGTATGATTTAAGCCATACACGTGTCTTTGTTTTCATATCATTACGTTGATTAATTTGCAATTGAAGCAGATTAATTAGCAATTGAAGCCGAATTGTCAAATGTTAATTTCGTAAATGAGTGGTGGTATGGTTTTTGAAGCTTTGAGAAAATGATCGAAGAATGTTTTTGTAATTATGTTTTATTTGTACCAGCTGTTTTGGTTATAAAAAAGTTCAATGTTTTTGTCCACACAGTAATAGTTTAAATCAAACTGTTGACATACGTGTGAAATTAATTTGGTACTAGATTTTGATACACGCCCTCGTGGAAAAAATATTTAAAAATAATATTAATTATTTATTTTATTAATATATATTAGATATATATATAATTTATCTTATATTTAAAATAATTTTTTAAAATTTTTAATATTGATTACGAAAATGAAATAGATAATAAAATCAGATTATACAAATATATTTAAATTGTATCTATTTTGGATAAAAGTATACATATGATAAATATTAAAAAAAACTAAACTTTTGTTTTATATTTTGTTTTATATTATATTTACATTTTTATGACAGAATACATTGTATGTCGAAATATTAGGGATTTACATATAATATAATATATAATGACAATTTTTGTAAGTACTCTAGTAAATTATGTCTTAAATAATATTTTTCTTAAATGCTCTAATAGTGTGACACATCAACGTGTAAATCACACGTCACTACAAAATTACTTTATTAAAATGATTTTCAATTAATATATATATTGATGTGACAAAATTTTACAATGTCAATCAATCTAAACTAGTTAACATATTACTTTTTAACGGGATATCCATGATTAGATCGATTTATGTATGATTGATATAGTACTAAACAAGTAGATCAATCTAGAATTAAATTCAGATATTCCAAAATATATAATTACAATTGTGTGTAACAATCTACGCAGAAACTTCTGTGTTCGATCATATATAGGTTTCAGCCAAATGATTTACCCAATGGTTAACTTACATAGATTTTATTACCAGGTTACATGTTTACCAATCGAAACATCTAGTAAATTGATTAAACCAATACGACTCATCAATATGTCTCGATTATGTAAATGTTGAGAGTTTTCAAAATACTGTTTTCGTTTTCTAAATCCTTAATTATTGTAAGTTTTTACTCATAAGATATTTTTGGGTAAAAGTAATTAATCTATTTGATGTGAACTGCAAGTGTAAATATTACGTATTGACGTGGTTAATCTTCACAAGCCGACATCGAAACTTTGAAAGTGATGCTTTTGAATACAAAAAAAAATTAAGGACAAAATATTTACATATACGATAAAAGATAGACATGTTAAGTAAAAAAAAAATTAGGCTGATTATAAGAGATCAAATTACAATTCGTTGAGTTTATTCTCAAGTGAGTAAGTTTGTGTTGGCATAGGCTTAGTAGCTTAGCTAAACCCAATAGTTAGAGACCATTGTGTACCGATTCGATCATACATAGGTTATATGCGTTTGTATGGTATAATAGGTTATAGTTGCGGTTGCGAAAGATTATTATTTGTTATAAGTCGTAGTTTTATATGTTCAGTCGTAACGGTTAGACAATATATTATGCATCATAATTTTACAATTGTTTAAAACAACGGTGTGATTAGTGTTAAAAAAATGAATATATCTACTGCATTCGCAGCTATCGGATGTAGATAACTAACATGATCGTAAACATAATAAAATAAAAAATACATTAGAAATATAACATGTGAAAGTATTTTGATATTTGACAAATTTGTATTCAAATTTTGCATCCAATACTATATTATATAAAACTAAAGTATTTAGTTTTCTATATATAAGTGATTTTGCATCTAAATGCAGTATTTAAACGTAAATACTAAAATAACCAAACAAATATCGCACGTTACATTTGTATACAAGTCAAACATGAAAAGAGAGCTACTACGAGTAATAAATAACTTTAAACACTTGGATTGAATATTTTTAGTATTTTTGAAATGTATGAAGCAATTTGAAACGGTGTACAAGTGAGTGCAAACATCAGATATTGCGGAAGAAAAATAGTCGCGAAGTCTACAATCACAATGTAATAATTAATCCCTTACTATGATACCTAACTTTAATTAACTCAGGAATTTGAAAGTCTTTATATGAGTATTAAACTTAATTATATCTTAGCAAACCCATCAAACCTCACTCTCTAGATATATATAAAATATAATTTCAACAGGTTAGTCTAATTTGACAAAATATCGAGCTATTAATGTTTTTGACTTATGCGATCGTAAAGTAGGAGAGATCCGTGCCGTTTAAAAAATCGCAGGATGCAAGTTGGATTCGAAAGTTTAATACTTCCAAAGGTTTGTAATTGACTTAATTACACTTTGAATCAGTCAAAATAACTATAGTCATTAATGACTCCATTAGACCATTAGTTGTTGATATCTTATATATATTGCCAACTTTGGTCGTTTTATATGAAATAATTTTAATTTTTATAAAAAAGTCTCTTGAAAAAATAATGTGGCAGAAATGGTAAACTTTGTTTCCTAAGAAGAAGAACCATCGGCAAGACATCTGAGATAATATGTCAATCATCGTTGCATCATTAAACGATCGATGGGTCCAATACTCTATGTTATTGTTTAAACTTTCTACCGAAACTTTCCTGATTTTTCTCTTTAGATGCTGGCAACGTCACGTGTCGCTACAGTAAACATTAAACCCTTAAATTTTGGGGTTAAAATATCAAACCCTAAGTTTTTATTTTAATTATTTAATCCCTATTTGGTTAACCTACTAAGTAATTAGTTAGATAGCGTATAAAATAAGATATGATCCAAAGTTTTGTCTACTTACAAAAAAACGACCAGAGTCGTTGACTTGTTTTATCCCATACTAATCTTCTCGAAACTAACTATAGGAAACATCCTACGAACTTTCAAATTGACTGTATATCAACTAAAAAAAATAAGTAATACCTTTAAATAACACATTTTAAAGTTTTTATACTAAATTTAAAATTTTTTAAACAGCACAAATTATATTTTAAAAATACATATTTAACATAAATAAATTATAAATATAATTAAAATATTATATTTGGATTTTTTTTTATAATTTAGAGTTTAGTTTTTTTCTTACTAAAAAAAGTTTTAAGGTGTTTTTATATTAAATTTGTGTTACTTTTAGAAATTTAAACTAATAAAACTATATTTGAAATAAAACTTAAAAACTGTTATTTTTGTCCACTAAAAATTATCATTATACTATTTAGTTATAAATTGAATTATGCACTGATATATAATAATATCACTATAAATATAATTTTCTCATGTTTTTTCGGTTCTGTTTTTCAATTTTACAATACGTTCTAAACCTTTTTATACGAAAAAAAAATTATTTTTGATTTGACCTAGATTTACTTTATATATTTCTATTTACAAAAACGAGAACGTAATTTAATGGCACACTTGTCATGTGGAAATTACGATATTAATTATTGCAGCATGCCTTGTTTAATTAATTTGTTGTTATATATGAAAAAGAAATTCGATAACATGTGCATTTATAAATTATTAGTACAGTTTTATAAAATAGTGGATACGGATGATATAAATTACTATATAAGTAGGTATCTATGTGGCATATAGTCGAAGTAAAGTTAATATGTGGCCCGGAAGATGAGTAAATAAAAAGGAATGGGCAATGCATCCCAAAGGACGTGGCTTTATGGGATTTCAATCAATTTTTTCTTCTTCAAAATTTGGGATTTATATAATTTCATTATATATTTATCTAATCAATTTTAGAAGCTCAATGCACGTCGAAAGAAATAATAAGTTTAATTTAATTAGAAACTCAATGCACACTGTCGCAACATTCCTCTTGTTTCTTGTAAAAATTTAAATTTTATAAAAATATTTGTTTTTTTTAACACAAGATAAGTAAATTTATATGTAACATAAAAAAGCTGAAAATTAAATTATCTGACAATCTACAGCAGATTCAAAACCGTGTGGTACTGATAAATGCATGATGTATGAGATATTTACTTGGTCTTTTTTGTTAACACGTTCAAAACCGTTGTATTTGTTTTGTTTTCTTTCAACCGAAATAGTAAATTAAAATTAGTCAAAACCATAGAGTTATTTGTTCTTAGTTTTAAAAAAACCATAGAGCATTAATTTTCTTTCTTTTTTCTCTTTTTAATTTTGTCTTCTTTCGGTGCCACCTCATTTATCTCATACATCATGCATTTATCATCACCACACGGTTTTTTGAATGCATGATGTGCATTCGTATACACACATACATGAACATGATATGCATATTTTATATCTATGAAAAATTAATTATGATTATATTTTTATGATTAACAATTTTCTAGAATTTTAAACGCATAATAATTCAGAAAACTCAATTATTTTTCTTGAAGTTTGTAATCTACCATTGTTAATTAATAAATTATTTTTGTGAACCAAAAGAAATATTAAGAAAAATTCTTTTAGAAGTGGAAAAAGCCATTTATAAATTAAAAACAAAAACATAAAATATACGAGATTAATATAATGTATTGGTTTATTTGTCATGTCATACCTAATTTGTTTTCAAATCTGAGAGTATTATGAGAATTGTAAATGAAAGAAGATAACAAATATTTGTGTGTTGAAATCGTGTAAGTCCAGAGAAGGAGAGAGAGAAGAAGGAGGCCGACTTTGAAGAGAAAGAGAGTAAATGCATTTTGCTGTCCATGTTGACTCTTTGAAAGCAAAGCCAAAGCCAAAGCCATCCCCTTCATTATTGCTTCATTTCATTCTATTTATTTATTAATTACTTACTAATTAACTCATCTCTTGCTCTCTCTCTCTCTCATTTATCTTACTCACTTTTTTCTATAAATATAACCAGCAACTATCTCCACTTCTTCAGACAAAACCAAACCCATTTGGACTTTCTTTGTCTTAACCCTAAAAACTTTCCAGAAGCTTTTATAGAGATAACCCACAAAGATTAAGTTATTGTTCGAAAATCTCATCAAAAGCCTTTCAAAAAGCTGAATTTCCTGTCCTTAACAATATATTTTCATATTGAAAGGAGAACAAAAAAATGGGAAGACCCCCTTGTTGCGAAAAGATTGGAGTGAAGAAAGGGCCATGGACACCAGAAGAAGACATCATCTTGGTTTCTTATATTCAAGAACATGGTCCTGGAAACTGGAGATCTGTCCCAACTAATACAGGTTAGTCTTTATAATTTCTTGATCACATAATAGTTACTTTGTTTAGTTATCTTTTAATCCATTATAATATTTTTTTGGGGGAGGTTAATGATTTTTATTTTTCTCTGCCTTGGTTGGTATGATCATTAAAGTTGAGTGCAATAAATAGCCTAAGTTATTTCACCGACTCTTTCGTCCACATATCTCTAATTATCATTTTATCCCTTTTTCCTTGAATTATTCGAGTTAAAATCTTTGTTAATTTTATGTTTTAGGTCTTAGGAGATGTAGCAAGAGCTGCAGACTGAGATGGACTAATTATCTTCGACCCGGTATTAAGCGTGGAAACTTCACTGAACATGAAGAGAAGACGATTGTTCATCTTCAAGCCCTTTTAGGCAACAGGTACATACATGCACATGATCTATATCTGCCCAAAAAGCTATGCTAATTTCTTGGGTATGTATATAATAAGATCTATTTTTGTGTGTATAGATGGGCAGCCATAGCATCATACCTTCCAGAAAGGACAGACAATGATATAAAGAATTATTGGAACACTCATTTAAAAAAGAAGCTCAAGAAGATATATGAATCTGGGGTAGAAGATAACGATGGCTTCTCATCAAACATTACTTCGCAAAAGCAACATCAAAGCTCTAACAAAGGTCAATGGGAAAGAAGACTTCAAACAGATATCAACATGGCAAAACAAGCTCTTTGTGAGGCTTTGTCTTTAGACAAACCATCATCTTCAGTACTTTCTCCATCATCATCATCATCATTGTCACCAGTAGCCATACAACAAAACATCCCTAGCTTCTCATCAACTGTGCTTGACCGTTGTTATGATCCATCCTCTTCTTCTTCCTCTGCCACAACCACAACCACAACCACAACTACAAGCAACACTATTAATCCATACCCATCAGGGGTATATGCGTCAAGTGCTGAGAACATCGCTCGGTTGCTTCAAGATTTCATGAAGGACACACCAAAGGCATTAACTTTAGCATCTTCATCACCGGTTTCAGAGACGGGAACATTTGCTGCAGCAGCTTCCGAAGAAGATGGAGAAGGGTTTGAACAATCTTTCTTCAGCTTCAATTCCATGGAAGAAACTCATCAAGCTTTGACTCAGGAGACAAGCTTTTTCCATGACCATGAGAGCAAACCAGCAATAGTAATGGACCAACATCATGGTTTGATATCGCAAGGATCTCTGTCTTTGTTGGAGAAATGGTTATTTGATGAGAACATGGTTGGTATGTCGTTGGAAGGGCAAGAAGCGATGTTCTAGAAAACTAAACAAAGTGGAATGTTTTTAAAAAAATTGAGGGCTTAATTAGTTATGAGTTATAACAAATAATATAGAGTTATAACCAAATATTATATTTACGCTTATTATTGCATTAGGGTTTTAGAGTCTTTAGTAGCTTTTAGCTCTACAACACTCTTTTTCCCTTTCGGTGATATGATCTTTCTAAAAAGTTTTATGATGTAACACAAAGGGTTTCTCATCTTTACTAATGAATGTAATCTGTTGTACTTTGTGATCATATGACTATACAAATGTCTTCACTGGATCTGGTTATTTAAATCCAATCATATATTCGTATATCTGGCTGATTGTAGAAGCAACTTTTAACTAAGGAAAGATTTTGAATTTAGAATACAAAACATAAAATTGACTAGCAGCATTTTTTACACAACTTATAATATATATATATATGTTGAGATTGTTGGGTCCGAATTCTTCTGCTTAGAGAGAAGCAAATAGGAATAATTTAAGAGTAATTATTTCCTTTGTTAATGTAGAGAAAACTTTTTGATTACAAAAATTATCATTACCTTCTTAGAGGAAAGACACGACCTGCTATGCTATAAAATAAAAGGGATACAAACTAGTATTATCGACATTTTGTCCATTTAAATAATTCATAACCCCAGAAGGAAAAAATATCTGTAAATAGTAATATAACGAGTCCACCTACTGTTAACTACAATTGAATTTTATTTACTTATTAATAATTGTGAAAAATGGCATTAAATGGTTTTGTAATGAAAAAAATGTCATTAAATGTGATCTTGATGATGTGAAATCGCTATTGACATAAATAATATTTATTTCACGCAAAAGTAGGAGAGTTATCAAAAAAATAAGTATGTCTTTGTGTTATTTTTAAAAGTGCCGTATAATTTTTTAAATGACAAATGTATAAAATAGTACATTTCTAAGTTTTTGTTTTCTAAAAATAGCATCATTAGTTTAAATTTCCAATAATATTACAAATTTAAAATTAAAATGCATTAAAATTATATTTTAATAGAAAAAAATTCAAATCTAAATTAGAAAAAATAAATCCAAATATAATACTTTAAGTTTATGTATAATTTATTTAGAATAAATAAATATTTTTACATAAATATTTGTGCTATTTTTGAGAATTTAATTTTGGGATGGTAGATTTAGAAGAAAAATTTTAAAAAGTGATATTTTAGGGTATTATTTTTTTTTTTAAATATCAAAAACAAGCATTATGAAAATTTTCATTCTAAAATCAGTTGTATGAAATTTTAGGAAGACTATAAAAGACTTTTCAAATGGTATTTTGAACCTTCTCAAAAATATGAATGTGAATAATTAAAAAGATCAAACATAATAAATGGTAATAAAATGGTATTTCTTTATTCAGGATAAACTAATCCTTAATCCAACAAATAATATAGTTGAAATAAACGTGTGAAGAGGAACATATACAATAAATATATTAGGCAAAATATAGCGTATGAATGAAAATTGAAAATATAAAAGAAAAAAAAATAGAGGAATATTAAATGCTAACATGTGAAGGGATTGACTTATACCATTGAAACAGTGAGCCAAAGTTATGACTTTTTTGGGTAAACAAAGTTATGACTTGTGAGTTATGAGTAGGCTTTAGCCATCGAAGACTCCCTTTCCTTTCTATTTATAATTAATTTTTTCACACTGGAGAAAATTTGAAGTTAAAACTTAAACGTTGACTTCTTCGTCTTTCTTGTCTCAGATGTTGACTTCGTTGTATCAAAAGCACTAAGGATGAAAACTGAAACTATGTATTTTTTTCTTTTGCTTTAGTGTCTCTTAGTTTTTCGATTTTTCGTTTTTTTCCCCATTGAATCTTATCTATAACAGTTTATTGACTTTTTCCCCTCCTAGGTTAAATATTTCAGACAAAATCTCTTATAAATGTATGAAGTGAACAAGCGTTCTGAACAATACATTATACATCATAATATATAAGTAAAATTTTATTCTAAAAAAGTTATCATTATACCATGAAACTAGAAAATCCGTATACACCAAAACAAGCCTCTTTGCTGGCATTATGGCATTAAGATTTAAGAGTTGGAAGACTCTTCTCTTCTTGGGATTAAAAAAATGATTTTTTAACAAGGCCCCACATTTAGGCCTATTGTATGGCCAACACGGCCGATATCAAGGTAAAATAGGACATCACTATATGTATATCATTAATATTATTTAAAGAAAATTTTTAACAGAGTAAAAAATTTTAAGAGAGTAATCTTACACTGCCGTGTTAATAACAAAAATATCATGCTAGCATGTCAACATTACAACAAATTTCAGGTTAAATATATAAAAAAGTTTAACTTAGTAGAATAATTACAATACATACCACTAATATTAATTTGGTTAGAGAATAAATATAGTTTATTCAATTAACCAAAAAATACTATTACATTTGTAAAAACAATAATTTTTATTTCTTTAAATTTTTTATACGTTAATTTATAAATAATTTCAAATAAATAATAGATTTATGTTACTATTGTAATTCTTAATATATTATTTGAGAAATATTTTAAGAAAATAACATTACTCTGACGTGTTATTAACAGAAATACCATGCTGACGTGTCATCACTACAGTAAATTTCAAATAAATATATAAATAAATTTAACTTTTAGAATAATTACAATTATACTATTTTTTTATCTTGGTTAGAGAATTAATGTATTTTTATTAAACTAACAAAAAAATAGTATTAAATTCGTAAAAAATAATTATTTTTTTTTCTTAATTTATGTATATAAAAATTAATGTTAAAATTAATTTTAAATAAAAGTTAAAACTATATAAATATTTAATTTATATTTACTAATAAAATATAATTTATGAATATTTCCTCCACGAATCGCGTGCATATAAATCTAGTTTAAAATAAAGCAAATAGCGGTGACACCTCGTCAATAATAACAAAAACTATTAGTCTTTGTATATTGCATCCCAATAATAACTTACACGTAATGTTATTGCAAACCAATAATAACAAAAACAATAATAACTCCCACGTAACTGGTCTATATATTAATTTATTTATCGCTTATAATGTTAATATATTTTAGAATTTTCAAAAATATAAAACAAGAATTTTGAAAAAATAATAACAACTTTTACGCTATGCACCAATTGTCATTTACGTAATTTATATTTAACGGAAAGCTTTTAGATAACAATCTCCAATTTATAGATTGCAAACCTAATATATATATAATAGGGCACACTGATAATAAATCAATGAATTTTTGTAAGAATTTAAAAAAAAAACCAATATCAAAATCGTAAATAAAAAAGTGAAGAATTGATGCAATCGAAGGAAGGGATATGCCTATAGAAGAGTTTAATTTTGATCATATATGTAGAAATAACCATATGTTAAAACAGAGCCGGTGCCGATAATGTCATAAAACATAAATGAATTGGTGAACAATCTTTCTTTTCTCGCCTGTAAGAACACAGACAAAAAGAAACTTCCCGTGTTTTGTTTTAATCTCAGTTTCGTGTTTTGCTCAGCACAAAACAACACAGCTACTACAGGGAGAGAAAGAGAAAGAGAGAGAGAGAGAGACCAAGTCTGTGGATGATGTTTCAGTCTCTTTTACCAGTGATGAGGATTACAATCATTGCGTTGAAGCTTCAGGGTGCTGTTCAGGTGCTACAGCAAAATGCAGTCCTCCTCCTCTGCCACTGCCACCACCGCTATGTAACATAAACGCAACTTCTGCAGCGGCCAGAGCGGCTGCTTCCTGATTTTTTTAAGAAAATACAAGAAATCTATTACAAACATTAGTTTAACCTTATGTGGTTTGTGTTTTTTCGAAGATTATATACCTGTCTTTGTCTTCGGCGTTGTAATATACTAATAGCCCAAGCCATTATGTAACAGGGGAGAAGAAAACCGGCAGCACGAAGCATGAAAAGCTGGTGGCGAAAACCAAAGGTATTCAAAACAGAAAAGTGTTTTATGATGAGAAAGCAAAAGAAGATAATGTAAGGAGCTGTGAGTAAGAGATTTACGTACAAAGAAGAAAGCTGATGGATCGTCTTCTTCTTCGTCTGAGTTGTTGTTAGTAAGGTTCAGAGCGTGTCGTAATAGTAAAAGAGCCATTAACTGTCATTCAATTGTCAATAAGTTTCCACTTCAAGAAATAGATTAATAAATTAAACATATTAACGTGGGCTTACGATAAGAGCAGCTGAGCGACAAAAAGCAGCTCCGCTTGAGTTAGAGTCAGCGTACTCATCATAGTCTGCATCAAAGAAATGGCGTTCTGCAGCTGCCATTGCCAAAATGCGTGGGTCGTTCAAATCTAAGGGAACACCATTGGCCCAATCTTCACTGCAAAACACACAAAATAAACAGCAACGTGAGTAATGTGGGTCAAATAAAATGAGGTTTTGCTATGTCCATTCGCGTAATAGAACCCAGTGACAGAGACATTGATTCAGCACAAAACTTTACCCGATATCAATTACAGTATCATCTGCGGGAGGAGGCGGTGGAGCTGTGTATCCAGATTGATAAGACTGTTTTCATCAACAAGAGGTAAAAAAAATTGTTATTAGTTTCGATGGAAAGTTACATATTTAAGCATTCAGGTAGCGAGAAATTATTACTGAATAAATTGTACACATATAATAAGTAGAATACAATAAAACTTGTAACCAAAAGAATATACATGTTCATAGTTTTAATTACCTTGTGGCATATTTCACAGACTGTGTCGCCTTTCTCATTACACCAACGTTGAACACACTTCCGATGAGCATACTTGACAAGGGAAAAGCCAATATTCACAAAAACTTTCTCAGATGGAGTATGCAAAAGAAAACAAAAGACCAATGAGATATGAGATTTATCAAAAAAAAGTCACCTTTAAACTGCCACTGCAAGAACAAGGGGTCTCGAGGTTCCTAACAGAATCCTCCTCTTGGCATATACGGCATTCAACCAATTGAATAAGCGGTTCTTCTTCTTCTTCCTCAGCCACATCGTGATGTTCCCTTGCTTCTTCCTCCTCGGTTTCATGATCTATAGGTTTAGTAGTAGACAGGCTTGTGGTGCCTTGAGCTCTGGAACTTTCCCCAGATGATTCAATTGATCCTCTCTCTGAGTTTACGCTTTTAGATGTTACGAGACGATCGGTACATGAACTCAGATGATCAGCCATCTCTCAAACTTGCCCTCAATGCGGAAAAAAAACGTTGACCTGTAAGAAAAACAAAGAAAGCTCCCAAATGACAAATGTTCCATTTTTCAAGACAGAATCTTCATTTCTGCGTAGCCAAACATCATAATTCAGCTCAGACAATCAATTCATTTTCCTTGAAGGAGAAATATTCTATTCCAGGACAATCTCTTGATGATAAACGATTAGGATCTTAATTAAATAAGTCTCTTGTATCCACCAAAAAAGGCCTATTTGGAAAAGCCCCGAAAATCAGAATCCAATCTCAACCATGAAAACAAGAGACAAATACGATTCGATCAAAATTCAGAAGTGAAACCCTAAATCGCAGAAATTAAAATTTCCAATCGCAGAAACAAACATAACCCTAAAGAAATTTAAAAGATCAAAGACGAAATTCAATTATCATCACCGGATAGAAAATCTCTCGACTCCTCGAAGGGAAAAAACGCTCTCTTTCGATTTATTGGATGGAAAGTCTGAAACAAAACTCGAACAAATGTATTTTCTTATTTGATGTTCGGTCTGAAAAATTCAGATAGGTAAATAAAATCTCGAAGAGCGTGTACGCATAGATATATAATACACAAAATCGGAGCTATGGAGGTTGACGGTTTGACACGGTGACTGACGTCCGTTAAAAGACATATTGAGAAGCCTTGAGTCTCTCTCTCTCTCTCACCCACTTTTATTATACCAAACGGTAACGGAAGTTGTTACGCGATGTTATCAGATTTCCACAATTATTTTTATTTTCTTTTGTGCCAATGAGGCCAATCTTTGTTATTGTTAGATTTTAGATAATACAATAAATATTTTACAGCAAATAGGATAAAAAGAATTAGAAACGTAAGATTGAGGTGTTTATTGACTGGATGCACCTTTATATTTATTTTTTACTTCATTCTTGTTGTTTCTACGTAAAGAAAAAATATTGTCAAATTTTGAAATTGAGAAGTTACATAATTTCGACTCGAGAGATGTTAGTTTGACTTTGACATTTTCCACTTTATGCTATTGAACCCGGAAAAATATACTCAAATAAGGACGTCAAAGTCTCCGATGTGTCCGACCGGCTGAACACTCCAAAACGTTCTCTTTAAAATATGTTTTTTTTAATTCCCAAATTATTATCTGCTTTCAATGATCATTTTTTAGTGCTATTTTTTTATAAACTGCTAAACTTTCAGATTATTGATAATGCCATGTTTAAGCTGTAACTCACTGCTCTCAGATAGATTTGAAATTTGAACTAGAAATCGATACGATATTAATTCGTATTTTCAAAAGCAGTAAATATAATTTGCGGTCAATTTCCGGTTTATTAGAAAGGAAGGGATGAATAAATAAACAGGTGGACTGAACCGGTTCTGTTCAATTGGAAACCGAAATCATATAGAAATTTTGTTTTACAGTAGGAGTCACTAAAGCTTGAATCCTTAAACCCTAAAATCGAAGAAAGAGAACGAGGGGAGAAGGAGAAAAGGCTAAAGCTTTATAAATTTTACAATGACAGAACAACAAGTAATCTTCGATTCTGTGTCGGCTGAAGTGAACCCAGAGCCGAAAGTGGAGATGGAAGTCGAAGCCGCGGCTCCGAAAGCTGAGACCGGCGATTTGACAGCAGAGAAACGTGAGAGAGTGGAGACGGATGAGGAAGAGAACGGACTTGAATCTAAGAAACAGAAAGTGGGAGAGGGTCCAGTCAAGCTGGGTCCGAAGGAGTTTGTTACATCCGTGACGATGTTCGATTACTTTACTAAGTTTATGCGTTTTTGGCCAACTGATCTCGATGTCAATAAGGTATGGCATATATTGGGTGTTATTATTCTTATTGTCTTCTGTTTTTTTAATGTAAAGTTTCAGTTTTTTTATATTTGCTCGGCTTATAATTGTGTTAAAAGGTAATAATATGCTCTGATCATGGATATTGGGTTATACAATTGGGACGGAATAGGAAGATGATATATGAAATTTTTGCAATTTCTTTCAAGCTTCTAACTTGTTGCGTTGAATTCTGTTCATAACTATACATTTTCAGTATGAGCACATGGTGCTACTAGACCTGATCAAGAAGGGCCATTCAGAGCCTGACAAGAAGATTGGAGGAGGGATCAAAGCTTTCCAAGTCAGAACCCACCCGGTGTGGAAAAGCCGTTGCTTCTTTCTAGTTAGGGAAGACAACACTGCAGACGATTTCAGCTTCAGGAAGTGTGTTGATCACATCCTCCCATTGCCTGAAAACATGAATATTCCTGGAGCCAACGGCAATGGACATGGTGGTGGAGGTTGCGGTGGTGGAAGGAGAGGCGGTCGTGATGGTGGTAGAGGCGGGAGATTCAGAAGATAAATTTGGTTGCTGAATCTTGTTGCTTAGAATGATATTTTGGAGCTTTCATGTGAAGTTCTTGTTGTAGTGACTTTATATACCCAAATATGAAAATGATGATGATTACAAGCAAAGAGAATGTGAAGATGAAAATTAAATTTTGAATGGAATGTTGTGATCAAACTCTAATTACTCAATTAGATTTCATCATCCCAAAGTTGTTGGATGGATTTGTAATAACTTGTGGTTTGATTAACAAGAAACTCTCCTCTCATGATCTTCCATTCATCGAGTTTGTCAATGAATGACAAGTCTTGATCATCCAATTTAATCTCTATGGCTCTCTTGTTCTCTCTCATTCTTTCTCCATTGAAACTCTTCACTATCACACTTGCTCCTTTTGACATTCCCCACCTTAGAGCCACCTTCATTTATAATTCATTAGTTACATTACTTAAGTACTAATCTTTAATCATTTTTCCCATTTGTGGTTACCTATGTGCATGGTAAACTATTACTTATCATAATAGTTTATAAATATAAAAAATTTAAAGATGAATGCCCAATTCAAAAGAAATGAAAAGTTTAAGGAAAACCACAAAGTAAGTAATTACCTGAGCTGGGGTGGCCTTATGCTTGAAAGCAATGGATTTGATGACTGGATGTTCAATCACAGCCGTTGATCCCCAACAATTCCCAGGCCCACCTAGTGGTGAATAACCACTTACATGGATATTGTTCTCTTCACACACTTTCCTTAGCTTGCTTTGTCTCCACAATGGATGCATCTCCACCTATATATTACATACAGACAAAATCTTAGTTTCTTGAATTCCGAAACAAGAAATTTTGGTAGTAATATTGAATCCTAACCTGGTTAACCGAAGGAGAGACAGAAGCGAAATCGAGGAGACTGAAGATCTTTGTAGAAGAGAAGTTGCTAACACCAATGGATCTACACAAACCCATCTCCAAGCATCTCTCCATTCCTTGCCAAGTTTCTTCAATCCCTAAATCTTTCTCAAAGTCTTCTTCCTTTGGGATAGGCTCACTCACTCCTGGCTTTAGCTTTATTGGCCAATGCACCAAGTAACTATCTAGATACTCTAGTCCCATTGTCCTACAAAGTCATATATGGTCATGAGATTGATCTCTCAATCTTTTGTAGTATTTTTATTTGTTGTGTTTATCGAGATAAGCTTACTTGAGAGATAGTATGAGGGCAGAGACAGGATCATGGTGATCACTAGACCATAATTTTGAAGTGACAAAGATATCATCTCTTTGGATAGTTCCATAGGAGACAGCTTGTCTCAGTGCAGTTCCTAGAGCTTCTTCTGATCCATATATCTTTGCTGTGTCGAAATGTCTATAACCCATCTGTGCTTACATTCCAAGAAGTAATCTTATCATGAGATATTATAACTTATAACATATTCGTTTTACTTTTAATTAAAGTAGTTAGCAGTCAAGTGATTTCTCTGCGTGCATTTTTGTGACTACGATTATGAGGATGGTATAAAAGAGAGATACACATTATATTATAAGAAGGTTTGATAAAGTTTTTGTTACAATAAAGAAGAGAGAAAATGAACCTTGATGGCTTGATGGACGGCTGAGATGGTGCTCTCTCGATCTTTCTGAGGACAATAAGTTCCCATTCCAAGCAATGGAATCGTCTTCCCACACCTTAGACGTGCCACGTCACTTCTCATCTCTCTTAATTTTGTCTTTGTTTCTGTCTCTCTTTCTCCAATCTCAATATGTGTTTGTCTCTGTTGTAAATGTTGAGTTTATGATATGTTTATATAGGGCACTAAAAGGGTCAAAGTATATTGAAAATTATGAAAATGTAATGTATAAAATATTGAAATGTAATAAGGGAATTGGGACTATATATGGAGGTATAGAAGCACGAGAGTTTTCCATGTCTTGTGGGATTTTCTTAGCCTACCCAAATCCTAATCTCTCAAACCTCAAGATGTTATCTTCTCTCTTCAATAAATTTCTTCATTAGTGTATTGAGTGTTTCCAAACTAGGCTTCTTCGTACACTCTTAATTCTGTTGAAAATCTACAAGCTAATTGCACTTGTCAACTGTTGAATCTTAAACTCGTTTTAACTTGGTTTAACATTGTTTTTCACATAGATGAGGAGAAATATATAATTAGAATCATATCCACAATTGAAGAGACGTTTCGTAGGAAAAAAGTATTAGTTTTAATGATTAGGTAATAAGATATTAGAAAGGGCGGTTTGACATACGATTACTTGTCAATGATTTACATTAAAAAAGAGTGGAAGTCAAATCGAAGGCGACTGCATGCAAACCGGCCGCTGGCTTACCAACCAAATTATAATTTTACATATGAATTAAGCGTTGACAATTAAATTAAATTCTCTAATCTTTTCAATGGATAAAATTTGTAAGTTGAATATATAAAATTAAACTTACAACAGAAGACAGTCATGTTCCTGCTTTTTTAGTGCACCGCCTAAAGATTTTCACAAATCGTTTTTCCATGTGATTTACTATTTTCTTAGTCATTCGGAATTTTCACTCCTATTAATCTAATCTTTGTTTTGTTTTTTTTAATGATACTAAACTGTTTCTCCTTAGTTTTTTTAAATTTATTTATGTATTTCTTCTGCTACGAATTAATGTGATTATGTCACTCTTTTCGTGACTTCATGGTATAAGTTGAATAATTTTCTTAGATCAAATGTATCTTTCTGTTGGTTGCTAAATTTGTGGTGGTTGGAACATAAATATCAGCATTAGTTAATGCATTGTAACAGTTTGATGAACTTCTGATATAATCCCAAGTTAATCTGCTTAAATAAGGCTTTCAATTTCTATAAACCGAACCGGCTTTGAATCCCACTAGACAACCATAAGTGGTTCGCACTAACATTACTTAAACCGAATCTCTTCACAGCAAAGAGAAATCTGTAAAACGAAAACATAAAGCTCAAGTTGAGCTTTCGATCTAATTATGGACAATGATACACTGATGAGAAACATTTTGCTATGAAATCAGAATGAGATTGTTAAATCTGCGTAGTGTTGGATACTTATACGATTGAGGAACCAAGGAAGCAGATCACTTTGTTTGCTTTGTTACTGTCCTCTGGACTGTTGAAACTCCATCAACGAATTTTGTCCGGAAAAGAACATTGGCATTGTTGAACATTCCTTCTTTCAGCGAAACCACGATAAACTGTTAACGAGTTTCAAAAGCAGAGATGTTTTGAGACCAAAATTGGATTTGGGTAAACAACATAAAGATTAAGTAAGGGTTGAATTGGTGATTTTGACCTGAGAGTGAGGGAAATGAGCTTTGATCATTCTTCCTATGTTCTGTGTATGACTGAGATCCAGGGCTGCATCAACCTGACATATTCAAACTCAAATGAGTTTTTTTTTGTTTTCACATTGATTGTTACGCACATCACTGTTCCACAATAGAAACAAAACCAAACCCTTTGGATCTTCTAACCATGGGGATTCAAAATAATCAATTGGGAACTGTGAAATGTCAAACTGAAAAGCGAGATGTACCTCGTCTAATATATAGAGTGGAGCCGGTTTGAAGAGAAGCAATGCCAAGATTAACGATAGCGCAAGAAGAGATCTTTGCCCTCCACTGAGTTCTGATAAAGACTGCTTCCAAACTTTTCCAAAGGCAACACGCACCTCAAGACCATCAAGGAAGCTACCGCCTTCAGGAGGTTCTAGTTTTGCCATGGTGCCAGGTAGTAGAGTTGAAAAAATTGATCCGAAATCCCTAAAACACAAGATTTAGCAAAGTTAAATATATAAAAACTCATTTCAGAAATGGAGGAAAAATGATTAAATCATGAGCCTACAAAGACAACTGAGAGAAACATCCCAGACTCAATTGGGGAAAAGAAGGAAACTTACTGATTAACTTTAACCCACGTAACTTTCAGGGTTTCTTTCTTCTTCTCATCCAGCTCCTCAATCACTTTTGTGATTTTGGATTTGTCATTCTAATGAAAAGTTTCCGTTAGCGATTGTACACGAAGCTATTGAATTACATCAGGCGCTCAGCATTCAGTAACTAACCTCAATTGTAACCTTCTTCGATATCAGAGCGTTGTATTCATCTTCTGCTTTCTCAAACATAGCCATAACCTTCTTGTTCACTCTTTTTTCCAAGCTTCACGAGGGAAGTGAATAACAACGAAAAGAACAAGATTGCATATAATGTTGATATTGCACTCCAAGAATGTGAAGATAATATAAGTTGCATAAAGATAAGTGTTAATCCTCATACACATACCTTGATTGATCTGACTGGAGCTTTTCAAGCTTTTCTCTAGCTACATACGGATCACAAGATTCAAAATCATAATCTGTCCCGCCTTTTCCAAATAGTTGCTTTTCAGATGCTATCCATGTATGCTTCTCAACAAGTTTGTCGACTTTCACTGAGCAATCCTTGTGATCCGTCTCCATCCTTACTACCTATAAATGCATTAAAGGAGAGAGTTCTCATGAAAAGTATATTCCTTGACATGCAGAGTTTCAAAAAACTAAGTCCTTGTAGAACTTCTTACTAACACAAAAAAGTACCCAACTTTTCCAAGTTTACATCACAATCAAGTTACCAGAAAGTTCAATTTTTATATTCAATTCCACTTCACTCAACATTCCCTCTTAAATGAACAGCTGTTACTTAACCATTTAGAGGTTTAAGGCAAATACAAAGCACTCAGAAAGAATATGGATACGACCGATAGCACTTCAATAAAAATGCACAAACCGTGCATGACAAGAAGACGAGATAGAAAGATTACCTCATTTTCCAGCTTCTTTTTCTCAAGCTTCATGTCACTGAGGTTCTGTAGACATTTTTCCTGGTCATTGACAAACCCACTTATCTCTGTCTCGCACTCCTTCATCTTTGCATGTATTAACTTGAGCTCGGCAAGAGACTCATTGTGCATCTTCTGTAAGGCATCAACCTGCAGGGAAATCATATCTTAACATGATATATTTCTACATTCTTAACAAACCTAAACAAGAGTAGCAGATCTACATTCACCTTGGCCTGCTGCTCGCCTACTTCGGAAGTCAGAGAGGCAATTTGGGTTTTCAAGGAAGCTAATTGGCTCTCCAAGGACGATTGTTCCTGCAGCATCGCTTCTTCCTCCATCACAAGCTTTTCTTTTTCGTTTTCATGACTCTGTGAGCATAAAGAACCGCAGAGAACTTTACAGCAAAATTTGGAAGGGCCATAAAGATTTAAAATAATTCCAAAAATTCAAAACAATATAAATGTTTCTATGATAGATGTGGATAACCCAGGACGAGGAAAGAAAGTAGGACTCCGTAAGTTCAGTGAAATATATGTATTCGACTGAAAGATCTAGAATACCTTTAAATCTTTGGAAGCTGCCTGCATCTGAGCTTTGATGGTCTTAATATTTTGTTCCAACCCCTTGAGTCTTCCCTCTCTGTTTTTGTCATGGTCTTTGATGGATTTCTCTAATGTGGAGACAGCATCAACACAATTATTGTAAGCAATTTCTTTCTCTTTCATATGGGATTTCGCTTCTTCAAGCTCTGCCTCAAGCTTTTTTACTGCTTCGCCAAGCTATATATACAAACGGTAGGCGGGATCCAAAGTGTAAATATGTTTTAAGTACCAAAAATAGCCAATATGAAACTGAAAATTTATATCGTTATAGATATAAGATGGAGGTATAAACCTTGTGATGCTCATTCTGTTCAGCTCTCTTCAAAAATAAGGACAAGTCATACGTTTTTAATTCCAACTGTGCTTTGACGTCTGTGAATTTCTTTTGAAGAGGCTGAAGCTCCTTGATCTGTGATGTCAAAATAACCAAGCAGTTTATGTTTAAAATATTGAAAGCGCTGTATTACTGTGACATGAGGAGCCTAAAGAGAGCAAACAAAGAGCATTATTAAGTTACTGCCTCATAAAGTTTCTTAGTAATTTCGAAATATACCTAACACACCTTTTAAGTTGCAAAGTATATTTAATTCTATCGTGGCAAAATAGTTTAAGAGGTTTACCTGGGCTTCAATGTCAGCCAACCTTTTTTGGTGGCCTTGTAATTTTGATTCGGCCTCTGCCAGGTCATGAAGTTGCCTAAGGAGATCACCTCCACCCCTAAGAAAAAGGAATAAATATGAGCAAAATGCTTTCATCCTTGAATTTTAGACATTTCTGAACCACATCCGTAAGAAATCAAGAAGATGACGCTAAGAAGAATTCTAAGCGTTCAAGAAATAAAGACATACTTGCGACTCCCACCAGTAAGAAGACCACTTGGCTGGAAAATATCACCTTCAAGTGTTACACTTGGAGTTCGAATATCCCGATTAAAGGCAACCTGCAGAAGAAACAATAAGGGGTACATCAAAGACTGAACTCTAGAGGCAAGTATCAGTAAGCAATAAAATAAATCTATCAAATTCTCCAGTAATAAACTTTAGAATAAATTATCAGATGTAATCCGTCAACAGTAACAATAAATGAGTATTCTCCCACTGATAAAACCAGATCCAGAAAGGCTAGACAATTAAATATATTTCATTAACCTAAAGAAAAATGTGGTGTTGACATGTAGCATGAGTTTCATTGTAAGGATCAGCTTTACCAAAGGCACAGCTGAAAATGCACAGATAAGGTTAAAAAAATAGCCTAGAAAACTGAAGTACATCTACACACCACATATTCCACGTAGAATCAAATTTGATTTAACATCATCTATCAAGAGAGAAAAGCTGAAACCGGTGCAACACCGCATATAATACTAAATGCTTGGGAGAGACTTACTTCCTTTGCTGCATCAGCTGTTTTGCAAACAAATGTGGAGCCAAAAACATACTCCATGGCATTCTGCAAAAGGGCATAATTCAATTAAAAGAACATAAACTTGAAGTTCAACACTTAGAGCTCATGAGTGAGATGAATATTGATCCAGCTATGCATATTATGATATTATTGAAATAAAGTGATACATAGAGGATTGTGCATCAGATTCTTGTTACTATACACAGGGGAGTACCTTTAATTCCTCACTATAACCGACTAAAGAGAGTGCCAGTTCTGCATTATCCTTTCCAACCTAAAATAAAAAACAATTAGCAAAGAACAAGGAAACAAAGATATTTATTTGGAATAACCGAACACAAGATCTACATACCAATCTAGCAGTCGCTTGCTGCACTCTAGGCTGAACAACGTAAGACTGAATTTTGTTCAGAGGTATAATAGTAACTCTTCTCCTAAGGGCACCGTTTTGAAGGAGCTGTTTTCCAGTATCTTCCGAGTCTACAACAACATTATACAACTTCCCACCAGCAGTAACCTGAAAATAAAAAGCAAAGTAATCAGAAAATTGAAACCCGACGATATGAATTATGATAATACCCAGTTTACCTCCAGTGCTGTCATTGAGTTCCTATCTTTTACTTTTACTAGTTTTGCGACCACACCTTTCACCTTTGATCGGTCAAAGTTCCTTACAGGATCACGGTATGTAAACTGAACATTTGCTAATTGAGCTGACAAACCACGCACTTTATCTTCCAGTCTTTGCACGATTTCAAGTTCAGAACCACGATCCTAAACGAATATTTCAGTTAGAGATGTATACTTCATGTAAAAGTAGATGAATTCAACTAAAGTGACCATGCTAACCTTCTCCAAAGCTTCCATTTGACCCTCTTTATAAGGAATAGATTCAAGTGCCTTTTTCACATGTTCCACATCATTTTTTCTAGAACCGAGTTCATTCTCCACTTCAACGGCTTCTTCCCGTTTTGACATTAACTGAGACTGTCTCTCATTTAGCTCTTTTTCGCAGTGTCCAATTTTGGTTTTCAGCTGTTTCAACTCTGTTCCTGCTGTTCCAACAGCAATTTTTGCATCCCGTAGTTGATCTTCTAGGCATTTCTCTTCATGCCCACTACTTTTACCAGCTAGTACACCCTAATAACCCAGGGACATAAAACCCAAATGACATAAAACAAAACAATATTATTTGGCGAGAAATAAATATATGTTTTTTTGTGGTACTACCTGGTGTTCCTTTTCACACTCTTCCAATGTTGTGGAGAGTTCCTGGACTCTTCGTTTTAAGTCTGCCGCTCCTTCTTCAGACTTCTTCACAGCAAAGGCTCTCTCTTTTACGGATTTCTTCAAATCTTCTATATTGTGAACAATCTAGCAACACAAATTAAGAAATAGTAGATGTCAGAAGTAGCTGAGAATCTGTAGCAGCTCTGACACCAAAACAAAAAAACATTTTAGTTATGTCTCTAACCTTTTCGGCATTCTCTTTTTCTCCTAGAAGGGTGTCCTCCTTGTTATTAAGTTTAGATGATTCCCGCGTCATTTCTTGAGCTAATGAATCCACTTTCTCTGACAGAGTTTTTACTTCTCCCCCCATGCTGGCTTCCTTTGCCCGAGTCAGAGCTTTTATTTGTTTCTCAATTTCATTTATTTTTTCATGTGCCTTTTCAGTTTCCTCGTCAATATTAGTGAGTTTTGCCTTCAATTCTTCAACCCCATGAACAGCATTGTCTCTGATCTTCTCTGCTTGAACATATTCAAAGGCAATACAGAATCTCTTTAGCCGATCCAATTCTGCATTACCATTAGCCCACTGCATATATTGCGCTTTTTCTTTCCTCAGTTTCTCTAAAGCCGGCAATATCTCATGATCTAGAAGCTTATTTATCTCATCAACCTTGGTTTGCTTTTTTTCAAGCGTTTTCAGTGCAGCCTCTTTCTTGTTTTCATACATTCTTGTTCCAGCAGCTTCCTCAAGCATGGATAGGATCTCCGGAGGTTTCATGTTTAAGACTTTGGTGATACGCCCTTGCATGATGAGAAAGTGTGGATTGTTGACATTAAGCTGCACCGAGTGGAAAAGATTCTGGACTTGATTTGGTTGTGCAAGTTTCCCATTTATCAAATACTTGTTCCGACCACCAACTACAATCTTGGAAACCAAAAGATACAAAGGAAAAGGGTTCTGTGAGCAAATAAAACGGCCATTTCATTTTCACCATAGCCTTGGCCTTATAGCACTATTTCAAAGATAAACTAACAAGCCCTAGCTTTATTATCCACCACAAATTTGTACAAATATATAATGCAAACAGATCTAATTTTCCGCACAGCAAATGACAAACCCATGAATTGATATCTCTCTGCATCAGTAACTGCAGAGTGTGATAAAACTACCTACTTCTGAGGTATTGAAAGATAAGTCTAACGAAAGAGAAACAAGAAACCTACTTGTCTAGTCACAGTTATCTCCGGATGTTCCTCGTAGCCGAGAGGGCTCCTGTTTCTCTCGGAATTGTCAAAGGTAACCGAGACCGTAGCCTTGGTAATCCCAGCTTGTCCTTGCTTGTAAACGAGCTCTTGTAGATTAGCAGCTCGAACCTGCTGAAGATTGGTGATACCCAAAACGAAACAGATGGAATCAAGGATGTTGGATTTCCCCGAGCCATTCAGACCCGTTATGGCGTTGAAATGCGGATCGAAACCAGACACCACCGTCCTCGTCGCGTATGATTTGAAACCTTCCAAACATATCTCCTTTATATGCATATTCCTTTATCTTCCCCAGATTTTCCACTTACAGGAAAAAAAGCGATAAACCCTAGAAAGAAAAGGCAGAAGAGAAGCTAGAGATGTGAATCCAGAAATATTTATCGGAAACCGGATGAAGTTTAACAGAGTTTTAATTGGAATCAAAGATGGAAGGTAGGACGAAATGGAAACGTTCGGAGAGAAGCAGAGACTAATCTGAAGTAAAAAAAAGTGTGTGTGTGGAAAGATTATTAGGTGTCGATTTGTTCATTTGAAAAAGAGGGCAGTGGGCTTTGGGAGCAAAAAGAGCGGGAAATTGAAAATTAGAAATAATTCCCAAAACCCTCCACGCCATTCAGGAGGTTCACTTCTGTTGATTGTATAGAATTTTACAAAAGAACAATAACTATATTTGTGGTATCAGTCAGAAGAATTAAGAAGAGAACAAAGAGTCAGTGTGGATATGTTAATAGATGAATGCGTCATCAAATGTCCAAAGACTTCTTATTAGAAACAGATGACATTATAGTATATGTTCGTTCGTCTTGGATAATGTGAAGATATATGATATTTATATGTTTTACTAGTGTGAGAAGATGTCTGAGAGTCCAACGAATGCAAAAGTTGGCCATTCTAGGAGACCAAGGTCGTGTTCAATGTTAAACGATGTCTTGTGAGTTCTCTCTCCAGAGTTGCAAGTGCTTTTGTCTAAAATGTTTCAAGATAAATGTAAAGACTTTTCAAAATAAATTCAACATTTTTCGATCCAACAACTAACATAGTGAACTTGAACATCGAATCAACTCGTTGTTTGGTTGTGCTATTTATTCCTTTTAATATCGAAAAGGATCTAAAATTTAGTGTAATTATGATCCCAATCTCAATAGATGTTGACAAAAACTGGATAAGACAAAACTAAAGTTTCACTACAGCAAAACATTGGTTTGATCCAAATCAAACGGTAAGACACAAGTGTAGGAAAGAACCAAGGAAAGGAAGATTTTCTTGCAGAGATCTCTGAAAGGAAAAAAAATTGAGTTCTAAGAGTCAGCTATGGTGACCTCGACCTCAACACCAGGTTCAATGGTGATGGAAGTGATTTGCTTCACCACATCAGGAGAGCTGAAGAGATCTATCACTCGCTTGTGAACCCTCAGTTCGAATCTGTCCCATGTATTGGTTCCTGTGACAAAAAACATACCATGATTGCGATTTCAAACAATAAACCAAAGAAGAAAACATCATCAAAGCGATCCGTACATTAATTACATCTCGAGTTGGGTCATACTACTAATGAAAGCGCATCGTTCTCTAAATCCTAAATCCAAAACCCAAACTCTAGTGTTTCTCAAGGCTTGTAAACACATTTTTAAAGGCAGCATAAGAAGTTGAGATGGCAACTATATATACCTTCACCACAAGGAGCTTTTCGGGTAGTGATGTTAAGAACCTTTGTTGGCATTCTCACTGGTCCCTTGACTCTGAGTCTCTTGTCCTTTGCTCCACGAACCAAATCAGTGCAAACTACACCAATATCAATTGAACGAATATGGCATCAATAACACTGATTCACTATTTGACTCAAAACATCAAAAAATATTCCCTTTGAATATACTCGAACAAAGCAACGACCTTTTGCAGTGGTTCAGTTACAAAGAAATTGATTCATCTCCTACATTTCTTAAATTCCTTAAATCAGTGAAACACTATAACCCTCGAAATTCTCTATGGACTTAGGCAGCTAATAAAAATATAAAAAACTACTAACAACATGATTCTTAAATTCAAAATCAAAATCAAAGGAAATATCTTAAACCTTTTTCGAGGTTCTTCACATTCTTTGACGAGAGAGTAATCCTGATCTTATGAATTTGCTCCAGTGGCTCTTCCAAACCGGCCTTTGTAGGCTTCATTGCTGCATAAGCCATATTTTGAACCTTTTCCTTTCTTCTTCTAATTCTTCTTTAAAATCATAAAAGTGAAGAAACCTGAGAGACGGCGGCGACAAAGGATTGAACAGAAATTTCTTTCAACTTTAAATATAAAGACGTCTCAGAAAAACCCTAAATATATATGGGCTTGTGTGGCCCATTTAGTAGATAGTCCAGAAAAGTATTGGTCCATTTAACTGGGTCAGTGGCAGTTACATGATTTCACATTACACCGTCGCGACTCACTACAAGAAGTTAGTTGAACTGTTTAAAACCTTTTTAGAAATTGAGAGGGGAGAAAAGGAGCAATAAGAGGATGAAGACGAATACGAAAACAAACACAGTCTTGGAAAAGAAACTCGAAGAACTTGAGTGTTTGCTAGAAGAATCCGGTTTCGGCAATGGTGATCTTAATGCATACCGGGAAATCGAACACCGGTTTATTTTTACGAAGACTCTTTTAACAGCGGAGATTTCGTCGGTTAAGGAAGATGAAGAGGAAGAGAGGTTGAAACTTGCGTGCATGGCTAAGAGGTTAACCGAACTTGAAGAGGCTTTTGACAACCAATATACCGGTTCAATCAATGAACCGGATATGCGGGGTTTGGAAAGTGGTGGTGTTCTTGATGAGACCGGTTCGGCTTGCGGTTTGGACGGTTTGTCACCGAGAGAATATCAAGACGCGTTATTGGAGGAGAAGGTGGAAAATGCAGTGGTGGAAAGAGAAACCGATGAAATCAAGAAGAAACGGTTTAGGGGTGTGGTTAGTTTTGGTATATTTGGTTTTATTACTGGTATGATAAGTTACTTTGTTTATATATATAATCAAATGAGTTACGAGGATACTATTTTTCTCAGTCCTACATAATTTTTCGGTAACCAACTTTTGTCGTTGTCATTGAACATTCGAACTACTAGTTTTTGTTTTACGTGTCACATGCGAATTATTTTTCTTTTACGTCACACGTTTAAGGTTGTTTCGTCATTATATAGGGTATGGTTATTCTTAATTATTCTGATTTATAGAACCGGACTGGTTAGCAAAACCAATTAATATGACGAACAAATAAGGTTTTACAAAGAAGTGAGAACGTTTATAGTATTTAGCTTCTAAATATAATCAGCTTGGTGAACCGGATATGCGCATTTGAAATTGTCAAATTAATCCTTAAGGCCCATTTGTTTTTGTTTTTTTGACCTTCCTTGCCTCGTTTTGGCCATCTCAGCTTCGTAAAACTCAAGAATCTGTCTTCTTCTTCTGCTTCATCATCATTTTGATGTCATCATATCTGTTGAATTTTTTCTTTGTAACTTAAAACCTCAAATTTTCGTGAGCCACCATCACTGAGAATCAAAAGAACTTTGTTTCTTTCAGAAGTTATTATTACTGTTAACACCAAAAAATCTCTGTCAAAGCTTTTATGTTTTTAACCCGTGACCTGATTCACTGAGTTTACGAAGCCCGAGTCAAACATGAGCTGGATTAGGAGAATCGAACTTATCGATCCGTACACCTGTTATCCTCTCGTCGTCAGAGAAACCTCCATTAGCGAACCTTCAGCCTTATTACTAGGATTTCCTTCGTTCGTCGACGAAGTGGTAGAAGATCTCGGCTTCCCTTTCGGATTTTCATCACCTAACCCACTCGATCGATTCGAAAGCGTCACGGATCTGGTTCAGATTGAGAAATCTCTGTCGTCTTGCAAGTACGGGAGGATTCGCCGGAGGTTGGAACCGGATCCTCTGCAGTATCTCTGTGACCGAGTTTCTGAATTGGAAACTAAGTTTGACCGAGTGATCGGCTCTAAAAGCCGTGATTCTGACGTGAAGTACAAATTGACGAAGGAGATTAAGGGGTCTGGAGAGCGCAAGTACAGATGGGAGGCGGAGATTCAGGGGCCGGCGCGGAGGAAGTACAAGATGGAGGCAGGGCTGGAGGGATTGACGGAGAAGAAGTACAAGTGGGAAGCGGAGATCGAAGGTCCGGGGGACAGGAAGTACATGTGGACGACGGAGATCAAAGGTGGGAAAAAGGATGAGGAACGCCAACTAGTAGCTCTTAAGAAGGCGAAGGCGAAGGCGAAGGCGAAAGCTGTTGCTGAAGCCGCTGAAGCGGAAAAGAAGAAAAAGAAGAAAAAGAGCTACAATTGGACGACGGAGTTGAAGTCGGAGAGGGAGAACGGAGGGATGTCGCACACGTACACGATCAAGGCTTGCACTGGAGGCGAGAAGGGGAAACACGAGGAGCAGAAAAAAAAGGAGAAGAAGGAGAAAACGCGTGTTGTAGTGATCGAGGAGGATGAACAAGAAGATGAATCGGAAGAACATGGAGCCATCGTTCTCAGGAAGGTCTAATTAAATTACTCTTGTTTTTACTCTGCCTTTTGAAATGCGAGATTAAGACATTTGTCTGGTTTCGAATAGTTTATGAAGTTAGTTGAGAACTGTAGTTTGATTTTGATTGGCATGATTGGGATTGGTGTGTTCAAAAATTGAACCTTTACGTGCTTGTGTGGTAATACTTAGTTTAAAGAGACCCACAGTTTAGCAAAGTATTTGCCCTGTTGATCACTTGAAGATCATTTACGAGATTTTTTTTTCTTTCCGAATGTCATTTCTAACCTGAAGCTTGATGTGCTTATAAAGGCGTTTTCTAGAAGAGATGGAGCAGTTAGGACTAAGAAGGGAAAAAACAAAGAAATGTCGCCTGAATATGCGGCTGTAATGATTCAGAAGGCCTTTAGAGCTTATTTGATTTGCCGATCAAAAGCATTGCGTGCTCTTCGTGATCTAGCTGTTGCAAAGACCAAATTGAAGGAGCTACGAGCTTCATTCCACAACTTCAGCTACCGTCGCCTGATTGCTCGTGATGCAGAGGAACGCCAGAAATTCTCAGAAAAAATCATTGTACTTCTCCTCACAGTTGATGCCATTGAGGTATATTTGAAATTCCTAGAATTTATAATTGTTTGGTCTAAATTCCTGAACTTCTAGTCTTGCTCTTCAATGGGATCAGTTTTGAGCCCTTATCCTAAAGGAAATTTCTTTGCTTTTCAAATTCGTTGTAGCACAGTTAGAATTAGATTAAAAGCTGAAAAGAAATAGGCTGTTGAGTGTAGAACCATAAACCTTGTGTTTTGATATCAGGGAGTTGATGTAATGATTAGAGGAGCGAAGAGATCAATGGTGGATGAGCTGGAAGCAATGTTGGATATGGTAGACCCGCAACCGCAGGGGAAATCATTGTCAATGAGGAGAAGAACATTCGATATGCCAGACAGTTTGATCCACAAAGACATCGCAGACGGAGTGACCCAGATTGTGCAAATGCTTGAAACAGAAGAAGAATGATGGAACTGTGTGTAAGAGACTCAAAGGCTGTTTTGTTGTGTTTGTGTTAGGGAGAATTAATCAGTCTCATTAGTTTGCTTACTGTTTTCAGTGTTTCTAAATTCTAATTAATGCCGAAAAAAAAATGGGAATGGCTTGAAGAAGAGATTGGCGTCTCTTCTCAGTGTCATCTTTCAAATATTGTCTCTTGTGTCTTAGTGTTGTATTTTTATCAGTTTTGTGTTCCCAAACTTGTAGACTATGTTTTGTCGAATTCCTTGTGTTTTGGTTCTGTTTGTGCCTATCGTTTACCGGCTGCTCCAATAAGTCCTTTCTTCGTTTGGCTGCCAGCATAATCGGTCACGGCCACGTGTCTATTCCGGTTACTCAAAATATTAAGCATTAATTAATTTGTTGGCAAATCATTTCCCTAATTTTGTTTCATAAATATTAGCGATGTTCGTTCGTCTGCCGCAGCATCTCCGGCAGCGACCTGCGGTCAGACGCTGTGGTTAGACGCAACAATATTGTTGTTCGTTTGATCGCCGCAGGTTGTCGTCGCATTTTGTATCGCAATTGTTTGATCGCAAACGCTATAATTTCGCAGTGATTAAAAATTTTGATCGCAGCTTTCTGCGGTCGACCGCAGCGTTTGACCGCAGAAACCTGCGGCGGTCAAACGAACAACGTTTGGCCGCATGACGCAGCCGCAGATTCCTACGACTACGAAACGAACAAGCCTATTGTAAAAATTACAGCGGTTAACCAGAAAATGCTATAAAAATATGCATTAAGTAATAAATCAATCATTTCCGTTTAAAAAATACTCAATATAGTAATCGTAACTAAATATGTAATTTCAACTAATTCAATAGTATCACGATTTTAACATACTATTCAGTTAATTAACTAATATGATTAATAGGTGTGCGGATATATCTAAACACAGGTTCAAGGATTGATCTTATGTGTGTGTGTTTTGGGGCCAAGAGTAGAAGGAACATGCAAGAGAGGAGGAAGAAGCATTAATAGATGCCATTGTTGCTTGCTCTTCAGAGACATGATGAAATGTTTCAATCAAAGAATTATTTTTTTTTTTTTTGATAAAATGTAAATATATTGAAATGGAACGTTTTACAAAAGCTTAGAAGCTATAGAGTTAGATTGGCCCAAAAAAAATTAAAAGGCTAATCGAAACAGGTTGAAGAGATCATTTCAAGAGAAGATCATGAGTAAGTGAACCAAATTGATAGAAGGTTATGGAACCATTTGCGCGAAATCCGGCCTAAAATGATGTCTTTAGTGGTCCTATCGATATTAAGAAATAGATCTAAGCTGGTTGTGAGCTTCTCGCCGTGGAGTCTTCTGTTCCTTTCCCGCCATAACACATAGATCGTAAGATGAGATGTTATAAACGCCAAAGTTCTTTTTTGTCTTTGCATAGCGGAAGATAACCACTGAATAAGATTGTCCCAATTTGCAAAACTTTGAAATGAAACCCCGAGCCGATATAGAACTAGCTTCCAAACATGAGCGCTATAGTTGCATAGAAAGAACAAGTGGTCCCTAGATTCATCGTTTGCATTGCAAAAGAGGCAGGATGAAGGAGAATTGAGACCCCACTTTAGTAGTCTCTCACGAGTTGGCAACTTGTTCATATTAGCAACCCAAAAAGTGAACGCGTGTTTGGGAATAAAACCTTTGTACCACACGACATTAGCCCACGGTTGCGCTTGCTGACGAGGACGAAGGACTTCCCAAGTGCGTGAGGAGGAGAAGGATGTTGTAGCCTTATTGGGAGTTACCCAATGGAAGCAATCAGCGCCGCGGGAAGGCCGCGGTATCCGGGTGCTAGACAACTCCTCCCTTAGAGCAAGAAGGGCAGGATTACGGGATCTCAAAGAGGGTAAAATCCAGCTGTTGCCTGAGGATCCATCGCAAACTTTGCTATTAATAGGAATCCCAGTAAGAGCTGGACCAACCGGACCAAGGGTGTCAATAAGAGGCCCACATTGAAGCCAATTATCGAACCAATAGCTTGCGGAGGTTCCATCATTGACGCAACACCGAAGGAAACGCTTAGCGAGCGGTCTCAACCCAAGGAGAGACTTCCAAATCCATGAAGATCTATGATCGGCATGAGCGGACCAATAAAAAGCGTTACCAAGGTAATGTTTAGTAGTCCACGCAACCCACAAAGAACCAGCTTTAGAGAACAAGATCCACACGAGCTTTAAGATTAGTGTTTGATTCCAAATCCGAAAATCCGGAAGGCCAAGACCTCCTTCCATTTTTGGAAGACAGATAGTTTTCCACGCGACTTTGACACCACCTTTTTTAGAAATATCACCTTTCCATAGGAACTTGATACACATACTCTCAATGGCTTTGATGCAGGTTTTAGGAAGAAGGAATACCGAAAACCAGAAGTTAAGAATTCCATAAATCACAGAAGATAGCATCTGAAGCCTCCCAGCGAACGAGAGCAATTTCGAATCCCAATGATTAAATTTCGATGCAATGGAGTCAAGGAGAGGAGAATACTCAGACTTACGAAGCTTTCTGTGCATCAGGGGCAATCCAAGATAACGGAAGGGGAAAGAGCCACGAAAGAACCCTTCAACCATGATTTCATTCTCTTCTTGCGTTGACAATCCAGCCATATAAAGAGCAGATTTCTCTTTATTCATCTTAAGACCTGAAAGCTGAAAAAGAGAGTCAAGAGAGGTATTGACCTCCTTAAGAGACCTTTTAGAGCCATCAAAGAATATCATTAAATCATCCGCAAAAGCTAGATGTGATATTTTTGGATCTTTCGCTTGCGGATGGAAGCCAATACGCCCAACATTGAAGTTGTGATCCAACATCCTAGAGAAAATTTCCATTGCAACTATGAAGAGATAAGGAGAAAGAGGATCCCCTTGCCTTATGCCATTTTTCCCTTTGAAAAATCCACTTAAGCGACCATTGATGTTAATTGAGAAAGAGGTAGTGCTGATGCATTGGTAGACCCAATTGATGAACTGGGAAGGAAAATCCGCAGCCTCAAGAACCTTGATCAAGAATTCCCATTTAATTGAGTCAAAAGCTTTCCGAAGGTCAACCTTTATCAACCCTCTTTTAGAGACAGCTTTTTGGCTAAATCCTTGAACCAACTCCGTGGCTAGAAGGACGTTTTCAATAAGGAGCCTTCCTTGGATAAAAGCAGATTGCGTTGGGGCTATCATCGCTGGTAGAACCCTCTTGAGCCTAGAAGCAATTATCTTGGAAATAACTTTGTAAAGCATAGAGCACAATGAAATAGGCCTGAAATCCGCTAATTTATCTGCACCTGCTTTTTTTGGCACCAAAGTAATGGAAGTGCAATTCCACTGCTTTAACAATTTTCCGGTCATAAAAAACTCCATAATTGCATTGATGATCTCGTCCCCGATCCAACTCCATGCACACTTGAAGAACTCAGAATTATATCCATCCGGCCCAGGGGATTTATTGCTTGGGAACGCAAATAAGACCTCTTTGATCTCTTGAGGAGTGACCATCTCGGTTAGAAGAGCCTGCATTTGGGAAGAGCATTTGAAAGAGGATAAGTTCTGGATAATGACTATCTGATCCTGAGAAAGAGGGATCGAATCTTCTCCAAGGAGCTTTGTATAGAATCCAACACAATGCTCGACGAGATCATCCTGACCATCAATTCGGTTGCCTGAATCATCGATAAGATAATGGATCTGATTTGAGGCCTTTCTCGAAGCCACCATTCGATGGAAAAAAGCAGAGTTGGAGTCACCTTCAGAAAGCCACAATACCCTGGATCTTTGCCTAACAAACTTTTCTTCCGCAATAGCAAGTTCTAACCATTTAGAATGAGCTATCTTTTCCAAAGCCGCAAGATGAGAGGATGGGTTGGAGAGAAAATTTACTTGACTTTTAGAAAGCGCAATTGCCGCAGCTTCTAGTCTCTTTTCAATGTTAGAGTAGTTTTCTTTGTGAAAACTTCTAATACTTCCCTTAAGCATCTTGAGCTTCCTAGAGAGAGTAAACATACAAGTACCTCTCACTTGAAAAGAAAGCCATTTGGATGCAATTTGCATCATGAAGTCCTTATTTAGCAAAAGGAAATTAGCAAACTTAAAGTGAGACCGATGAGTTTGCAACTGAGACTCAAGCTGAACACGACACGAGCAATGATCAGAGAACATAGGATCGCCAAATTCACAGTAAGAAGTGGGGAACCTTGCTTTCCAAACATCATTACCGAGAATCCTGTCAATTTTCTTAGCAATTGGCCTAGCTTCCTGCTTATTCCACCAAGTAAAGTAGTTCCCTCTAAAGGCTAAATCAGAAAGATCCGAGTCCAATAAACATTCTCTAAACTCCTCCATACCCCGAGATATTCTAGAGCTCCCTGAAGAAGCATCAACCGGGTTCAAAGCTTGATTAAAATCACCCAAGACCAACCACGCTTTATCACAAACCGATGAGTTGGAAGATAGACTTTTAAGGTCATCCCAAAGATACCTTCTTTCGGAGCTACAATTTTGAGCATAGACTACCGAAATAACCACTACCTCCTCAATTCTAGGAAGTTTCACAATCGCAGCAATCATTTGATTAGATTTAAAGATGATAGATACCGTCACATCCGAATGCCAAATCAACCAGATTCTTCCTAACTCAGCAAACTCATAATTCCCTTCTGAGCACCAACCTTTAAGACTAGAGTTCATAATTCCCTGAGACTTATGTTCTCTCACCCGAGTTTCGATTATCCCACCAAAAACAGCTTTGCTACCTACGAGCCACTTCTTAAAGCTTCTTCTTCTAACCGACTTATTAAAGCCTCTAACGTTCCAACAAAAGATATTAGACATAATATTTACCGGAATAGGGGGCCCTTGGAGAAAACCTTAGAGAATGGAACCTCCTCAGGAGGGTTGTCGTCTTCTTCCGATAAGGGAGAAGATGGGATGGGCTGGATAGATTTGGAGGAGCTTGAATCTTCATCAGATGATGAATTAGAAGAGGACGAAGAATCAGAACCTTCCTCTTCTTCGACTTCCGCCGCATCAGATTGAGCATTCTTTTCTTCCTGGATTTGAGCAGACTTCATCAAATTTTGCTCATGTTGTGTTGACGGCAAGACGGGCTCCTTACTCGACGCATGATACGCCATTAATGAAGGGAGTCTTTTCGCCTTTCTACGAGACTTGGCTTTTGGGGGGACGTGGAGGTTTACTGCCACAGGGAGATTTCTCTTTGAGCGATGACAATTCTCAGGAGAGTGCCCGGTCGAGTTACATGTGACACATGTTATAGGAGCTTTGGGACATCTTTTAAGAGAGTGCCCAATCTCATTGCAGAACGAACATTGGGGTGGGAGCCAAGGGCTTGACACCAAAATCCTCTGAATATGCCCAGATTCGAATTTAACATTGACAGCTTCGGGGAGAGGCTTTGTTAAATCCACAATCGTGAAAACTCTTGCCACCTCGAGGTTCAACATTTTAGCTGTGTTAGGGTGCAAAAAGATTGGATCCCCAACTAGTCCGGCAATGTGCTCGAGACCTTCTTCCGAGAAGAATTGCGGTGGCACATTGTGTAGATCAATCCACACAGGGGCTGAAGAGAGAGCAGGGGATTCCGGCTCTAACCCAGGTTCATAGTTCGCCACGAACATGGCCTGATTTTCAATGTGCCACATTCCTTGAGCAAGGATCCGCTTCCGAGTCATCGGGCAAGGGACTTTGATGAGGAAGGTCCGGGCCGATAGCTTAGACACGGTGATGTCACGCAGTCTTTTGCTCCAAATCCCATTTGCTATAGCATGTAATGCTCCTGGAGAGGGAGCATTGCCGTGGAATTGGCCTATGATGAAACATTCCCATTTGGACTGGTTCTTTTCAATGACCGAGTTAGGGATTTGAACACAAGCTTCCCCTGAATCAAGAGTGAAAGCGCTACCTTTCTTGCACATCTTGGCAGGAGCACCATGAACAATATCTAGCCAAGAAGGTTTCGTCACTGGACCCAAAGCAGCTGGTGGAGAAGAGGGGGCTGGAGCCAACGCACTTTTGGCTTGAAAACCTAACTTTTTGCTCAGAGAAGAGCTAGCGCTCTTCGATCCGAGAAACTGGGCTAAAGTGACATCGGGAGAGCCTCCAGGAGAGGAGGAAAGAGAAGGAGAAGGGCAAACAGGTAGGAGCTCCTTGACAGAAGCGCCCGCCGACGGGAGGGGGGGAGGAGAAGAGATTGCAGAGGTAGGAGCAATGGGATTTGGAGAAGGGGGCGGAATATTTAGGGTTCGCTTTTTCTTAGCCATGGGGAGCACCGGCGGCGAAAGCTAGGGTCGACGCCGGCGGACGGGGAGCCGGAGATCTGGGCCGGAGAGAGGGAGGGGAAAAACGAGAGGAGGGGAAAACGGGAAGAGGGGAAAACGGGAAGAGGGGAGGGGAAAACGGGAAGAGGGGAGGGGAAAACGGGAAGAGGGGAGGGGAAATCGGAAGGAGAATCCGAAAAGGGGAAAACGGGAAGATGGGAGGGGAAAACGGGAAGAGGGGAGGGGAAAACGGGAAGGGGAAAACGGGAAAAGGGGAGGGGAAAACGGGAAGAGGGGAGGGGAAATCGGGAAGGGGGAGGGGAAATCGGGAAGAGAGGAGGGGAAAACGGGAGGAGGGGAGGGGAGGGGAAATCGCCGTCGGATTAGGGTTTCCAGAGAGGAAGTCGGGTTTTTTTAAGGATCATCAAAGAATTATTTGATGGATCTTTGTTAACTTCTTCCTCTTGTTGGCTCATGATTAGCTGAGAAGCAACAAACTTGTCAAGAGTTTGCCAATCCATCACTTGATCATTATGATCATCATTGCGTAGTAATCCTGATTGATGAGGAGGATGATCAAGAGTCCATGTGGTCATCATGATCATCATCTGATCATCATCATTGGTAATAACATCATCATGATCTCCTTCATCATCCCGTTGCATTAGTGTGGTTGGCTTTGCGTTGATATTGCGTAGCACGACACCATAAGGGTCATGATCATTGTTATGTAAGGATGATGATGATGATGAGCCTTGCAGCATCCTTGGACTCTCTAGATCAGGTAGATGATAGTAGTTACCATTAGCCACATCCCTTTGCTGCGGAAACCAAGTAGATTCTTGGCATGATAATGATCCCATCATTGTTCTTGGATTGTTGTAATTCATTGTGGTTAGTTTTTTCTTGAAAGCACGACAAATCACCCATCCTTCTTCATGAGGTGGTCTATTTTCATCGGTCTCAAGACGGTATTCGTGCATTATCCAATCGGATTTTTGACCATTCGGGGCCCGACCTTTGTAAAACACAAGAGTCTTCCTCATCCCGACAAGCTCTTGCTTTGAGTATATGGCCTTGTCTCGACCCGTTGCTTTCCAAAATCCTGAACCCGTTGCTCTATTAGTTCGTGTTCCTGTTGGATATTTCTTATCTTTGTGGCTAAAGAAATACCATTCTCTCTCTTCTCCTGTCCCTCTTCCACATAACTCTACATATTTCAATAACAATTATCGACTATAAATTGTCAGTCAATCCAACATAAGAAACACGATTCCATATATTTATTATCGATTTGCCGCATATGAACCTTAACAACTAGCATTTAATGAATGTTGGAAGGCATACATACCTTGAATGTCCCATGGCTCAATTTTGTAGAGATCAACATCTTTGATAACATCAACTTGCATTCCCGGGAATGCAACTTTCTTCTTAAGATAATAATCAACGAGTTCTTCATCGGTCGGATGGAATCGATAACCCGGAGGAATGTGCGATAGACTCTCCATTCAATTTTTTTTTCTGCAGTGTGGAAATTTGTGACATATACTTTATCATCAGTAAAATATAAAGATATGCATGCAACTAAGTGAATTCAAATACTTAGAGATGTATCTTTTCCACACGTAATTATGATTAAATTAATTTATTTGTTCCATTTCATTTATGAAAAAAAGTTACGTTTGAGTCCTCAAACCAAATTACATACATAATTAAAATGTTTAAAAACAATCATAATATGCATGGTTTCAAAGTGAAACACTATTATTATTTACATCTTTTGTTTTTTGTTGCATTAATTGCACTATATTCAATGAAAAAAAAGTTAATAAAAAGGAGAAAATACTAAACCTCCATAAGTGAAATAAGTTAAGATATTTTTCGACAAAAAAGAAGAAAACAATGTAGGTGTCTCGTCCTTAATTTACATAAGAAGAAAGAAGAAAATAGTAGTTATGCATATAAACTAAGATCTCGTGTATGAAAGTGAGATATTTGTGATTCTATATATATGATTTTGCAACAACTCAAAAAAAAAACAGAAGTCACACATTGTTCTATATACTGAAATAAACTTACTTGAATCTTCTTCTTATATATACTGATGCAAGGTTTCTTTTTCTCTTAGTTCCTTTTATATTTAGACAAAGAAGCAAAAGTTTTGTGAGATCACGAAAGACTTCGAGTATTCCGATAATGGCGGATTCTCAAGGCTTATATGTACACATATATAGGCACACAAATGTAAACAGAGATAAAAACTCTTATGATGTAAAAAGGAATTGTGCTTTATATTTTTTGTATGTGATTTTCCCAACCTTTTTCTTAAGAGAAGATTCTATTTGGATTTTAGGGGTCTTTAATTATAACAAAGCTATCACTGTCTCCCACTCTCTGTCTGAAGTGTTGCATAAGTCTTCACTTTCTATGTGTGTGTGTGATTTGTGACCTAATGCTAGACCTTCTCTCTCTCTTTTGGCATATTTATTCTCTTACGTCTGTGATATACTGATATAGCTACTAAAAATAAGATAAAAGGTGGTTCTTAAGCAGTACGCTTCTATCTAAAATTCTCCACTTGCAAAAACACTATGATTATTCCTGCAACTTCTATATCATTTTAGCACATATGGTCTATATATACACACTTGACACTTTTTCGATGGATACCTCATTTCTTATAGAATTTAATATATATGCATGTATTATAGACAATATTTAATTGTTTGACGGCAAACGATTTTATAATAAAATCAAAAGAGATAGTTATTGACTTATTGTTTTCGAAATAGTAAGAAATACAAAAGGTAAGCAATTATAGTCTCTATGTCCAAATTTTAATATGTTTAAAATAAGTAATACATAAATACAAAAAAGTTATAGATAAAGATTTATAACATTTTCGATGGAAAAATGAACTGAACTTTAAAAACAATATATGTTTTTCAGATGCTAATTTTATGTACATATGATATCTATTTACATGGACAAATTAGGTTTCATCAATACATTTGACTTAATTTTAAAACTTATAAACAAAAAGTATTATACCGTAAATTATAATTTGAGTGACAAGGATTTGTAATTCAGGTTAAGCTGGTTGATCCTAACCGGTAAAGTTACATAAATATATATCTTGTGGTTCAAGCCGGGGGCTGGTCCCACTAGAAAACTCGTGAGTCCGTCGTGGTTCTAGCCATTGCCAATAAAGCACCGTTTTTTCCGGTCTAATGAATGGCGTTAATGGAGCCGCTATCATTTGTTGGCCCCAAAGTAATGGCTTACACGTGAAGCTCGTGCGAGAGTGTGTGTACAAATTTATCTACTTTATACAACAATCCATATTTCATTCGACTATGCCTCACACATGACACATGTAAATTGATTTGTAGTAAACTGGTTGAATTATACGTAGAAAAATGCTTGGAAGTTTTAAATGTTAAATTAGTGGCGAAGAGCTATAATTACATCTTCGAAAGGAAAAGATGATGAGGTGTGAATTTGTAGAATTTCTTGAGAAATGGTTGGTTGGTTTGAGGAGTCGTGGTGATCATTCATTCACACAAAATGTACTCATGGTCATGGTCATATAAACCTATAAGGGTATGACCACACACAAAAAGAAAAGCAAATCATAGGATACATTAGAGTTTTTTTATTAAAGCAGTCCATGATATATATTATATAATGGAAAATATTATATCTTCAAGAGTGTGTTAGAGTATGCATGATTGATCTTTTATTCTAGTGTGTTGATTAACCTCTCTTTTTTTTTTTGCAATGCAATGTTGGCATGATATTACTTATTGACTTTTATTCAAATAATCATATTATTGAAACGCATCAAACAGGATAAATAAGGAAAATTATTGCAACATTTTTGTTACGGTGATGTGTTTCTTTTATTTGTAAGTTTCGAACCAATCAGAGGTTCTGTCTTTAAGTAGAAGAGAGTAGATACTAAACTAAGGTATAAAAAATTCACCCGTGCACAAGAAGTCGTAAATAATATAATTATCTTTTAAGAATAATCTCAAGTACTGTAAATAATTACAAAAATTAATCATGACTTTTTCCAGTGCTAAATATATTTGCACTTTGTGAATACGTTTCCTCCATAATTTGTCAACGTTCCACCTAATGCTAAATTATTAGAGAGAAAACCTTCATTTTCTATCTGTTCTAACTAGAGCCACTACATACACTTCATAATTAATGAGAATTATAGCTATTAATCATATGACTATTAAATTATAATCAATAAAAGATTATCTATTCTAATGATTGTACTTTATTGATATATAGTATATAGTATATAGTATTTATACACATTTGATAAGAAGCGAGTGTAAGATAAATACTTAAAATGTAACGTTAAAAAGAATAGAATTAGAGTTGGGCCTATTGAAATTTCATGGGTTGGGCTCTCAAGTTAAACTTTATATACAGCTTTAATATATGGTTCGAACTGTAACATCAAAATCTGGTTTAGATTCGTAAAACGGATTCGACCAAATCTACCGGTTAAAAGATTAAAACAATTAAAGAAGACAAAGACGCGAATTGACAGACGACGACGAGGGTTTTAGGCTTTGTGAGGATTTTTGTTTCAAAACCCGCGCTTTGCCACTAGTCGTTCTACTTCAATCAACCCTTTATTTGTCGGCGTTATTATTGCATATTCTCTTCAAATTCCTTTCTTTTCTCTTACTAACTAATTGAAAGTACGATGCTTTGTTTCGATACTGCAACTGGGGAATGCGTGAAATCGAAAAACCTGGAGAGGGTTTCAATTGGGAAACCCTGAGATTTGGGAGTTAGACGATGTTAAAGGCGAAGGGTTTATGCTACCGCTTAGTGAAATCCAGAAAAGCTTACAGTTGCGCTCTTCCGTCGGAACCATCACGCTCTGCTTCCGCCGCTATCTCCGCGGCTTCGAGTGATCACCAGTCCCGATGCCTGTCGTTGATAGTTAAGCTTAGCCAACGAGGTCTTGTAGACTCTGCTCGGGAAGTTATTCGCCGTATTATCGATGGTTGTTCTTCGATTGCAGAGGCAGGTTTAGTTGCCGAATTTGCAGTCAACAGTGGGATAGAACTCGACTCGTGTTGCTGCGGCGCATTTATAAAGAAGCTCACGGAGATGGGTCAGCCTGGATTGGCTGAAATTTTCTACAATCAACGTGTAATCGGAAATGGTATTGTTCCTGATTCGTCGGTTTTAAATTCAATGGTTCTTTGTTTGGTTAAGTTAAGGAGATTTGATGAGGCTAGAGCATATTTAGATAAAATTCTAGCTTCTGGTTATGTTCCTAGTAAAAACGCCTCTAGTTTAGTAGTTGATGAGCTTTGCAATCAAGATCAATTTCTTGAGGCGTATCTATACTATGAACAAGTCAAAGATACAGGCACTGTTTTGTGGCTTTGGTGTTGTAAGAGATTATTTAAGGGATTGTGTGGTCACGGCCACTTGGATGAAGCAATTGGGATGTTAGATACTCTGTGTGAGATGACAAGAATGCCTCTGCCAGTTAATCTATATAAGTCTCTCTTTTACGGTTTTTGTAGAAGAGGATGTGCTGCTGAAGCAGAGGCTCTGTTTGATCATATGGAAGCTGACGGTTACTTTGTGGATAAGGTCATGTACACTTGTTTGATGAAAGAATATTGCAAGGACAACAATATGATAATGGCAATGCGGCTCTACTTGCGGATGCTTGAGAAAGGGTGTGAGCTTGACACTTATATTTTCAACACTTTGATTCATGGGTTCATGAAGTTGGGTATGCTCGATAAAGGGCGGGTAATGTTTAGTAAATTGTTAAAAAATGGCATGGGCTCGAATATTTTCACATACCATATAATGATCGGTAGCTACTGCAAGGAAGGGAATGTAGATTATGCTCTGAGGCTTTTTGAGAACAGCACGAGGGTCCAAGATATATCCCGAAACGTGCATTGTTATACAAATCTTATATCTGCGTTTTACAAGAAGGGTGGATTGGATAAAGCTGTTGACTTGTTGATGAGGATGTTAGACAACGGGGTTGTCCCTGACCATATTACTTACTTTGTTCTCTTGAAGATGCTTCCGAAATGCCACGAGCTTAAGTACGCTGTGGTTATCTTACAAGCAATTCTCGATAATGGATGTGTGATTGATCCACCGGTTTTTGATGACCTTGGAAATGTGGAGCTAAAGATTGAGTCTTTGCTTGAGGAGATTGCTAGAAAAAATATGAAACTAGCTGCCGAGGGACTTGCCGTTGTTACAACTGCTTTATGTTCCCAAAGGAACTTTACCGCTGCTTTATCTCATATTGATAAAATGGTCAATCTAGGATGTACACCCTTACCCTTTTCGTACAATTCAGTGATCAAAAGTCTATTTCAGGAAGGTGTTATTGAAGATTTGGGGTCTTTGGTCAATATTATTCAAGAATGGGGATTTGTTCCGGATCCTGATACATATTTGATAGTGGTGAATGAATTATGCAAGAATAATGACAGGGATGCTGCATTTGCTGTTATAAATGTAATGGAGGAGCTTGGTTTGAGACCTAGTGTCGCTATTTACAGTTCAATCATCGGTTCTCTTGGCAAACAGGGAAGAGTTGCTGAGGCAGAAGAGACCTTTGCCAAGATGCTTGATTCTGGGGTTCAACCCGATGAGATTGCTTACATGATTATGATAAATGCTTATGCAAGAAACGGAAGAATTAATGAAGCAAATGATTTAGTTGAAGAAGTGGTCAAACATTTCGTTCGGCCAAGCTCTTTTACTTACACGGTATTGATCAGTGGGTTTGTGAAGACGGGTATGATAGATAAAGGATGCCAGTATCTTGATATGATGCTTGAAGATGGGTTATCTCCAAATGTTGTGCTGTATACTTTGCTCATTGGTCATTTCCTTAAGAAGGGAGATTTCAAATTTTCTTTTACATTGTTCGGTTTAATGGGAGAAAATGAGATTAAACACGATCACATCGCGTACATCACACTGCTTAGTGGTTTATGGAGAGCTATGGCGCGAAAGAGGAAGAGACAAGTTTTTGTTGAGCCGGGTAAAGAAAAGCTTCTTAGATGCCTTCTTCACACAAATCCTCTAGTATCAAGCTCCTCTTCTATATGCAACTATGGATCAAAAAGCTTTGCAATGCAAGTGATTGGGAAAGTGAAAGAAACTGTAATCCCCAATTTATACCTCCACAACGCGATTATAACTGGTTATTGTGCTGCGGGAAGGCTAGACGAAGCTTATAACCATCTTGAATTAATGGAAAAGGAAGGAATTGTTCCGAATCAGGTAACTTACACTATTCTAATTAAATCTCATATCAAAGCAGGTGAGATTGAGTCTGCTATAGATTTGTTTGAGGAATCGAATTGCGAGGCAGATCAAGTTATGTGCAGTACTCTGCTTAAGGGTCTCTGTGAAAGTAAAAGACCTGTTGATGCTTTGGCTCTGATGTTAGAAATGCAGAAGAATGGGATTTATCCGAATAAAGACTCTTATGAAAAGCTGCTTCAATGTCTGTGTTACTCTAGATTGACCATGGAAGCGGTTAAGGTAGTTAAAGATATGGCTGCTGTTGATCTGTGGCCTCGTTCGATTAGTCAGACTTGGTTGATTTATATTTTGTGTGAAGAGAAGAAGATGAGAGAAGCTCGTGCTTTGTTTGCTATAATGGTTCAGTCTGGGAGATCTTTACTTAATTGTACTAAACCGGGTTTGTTGGAAATGCTTAACCAAAATCAACAATTTTAGCTTTGCTTTTCTTTTCTTTCCTTTTACAATATATTGTAAATTGCTTGTAAACTAAAGTAATGTAGATAAATGACCTATATTATTTTCTTCAAGTGAATTTCTTTTCTTTCACATTCAAGAAGAATTTTAATAAATATATGTTCTGTTGTTTACAAAATCATTTTTTAAAAACTTTTCTAAGTAATATCAGTGAAGTGAAATGTAAACTTAAAAAATATTAACAGAAGATATAAGGAAAAATCGAATTAGTATTATTGGATCATAACTATTGGAAAGTGACTTTTTTGTCGACAAAGTTTTGAAATATGATGCACTTAATTTGGTAGATATCAATCCTGGAATCTTAATAGACGAACACATACACTGCATTATTATTATACACACAAAATCAACAGATATTTTCAATTATAAAACAAAAAAGAAAAAAGAAACAAAAAAAAAAAGAATTTATTTAGCCATGAATAGAAGCAAAGTGATTAATCAAAGCCAAAGCATTACTCGTTAAATGAGCAATAACCAAAATCTTCCTTCTAACCAAAACCTTAACCTTCCCGTTCATGTCGTTTCCTTCAAATCCGTCCGTACACGTGTCCTCATCCGTCAAAGCCGCACTAACCCAAGTCTGTATATCGCTCATGTAAACCTCATAGTTCGAGCTACTTAGCTGACACATCTCACCAATCGATTTCCTAAGCTCTTCCAACGTGTCACCTAACTCCTCGACGCAGTCTCTCATGGCCGAGACTTCTCTCGGCTTGAGCCTACTACTTCTCGAAAGACGTACCATTTTCGCTGACGTGGCTTTAACCGAAGCTAAAGTGATGTTGAGAGCCGCATGAGCCATGAGTTTGTGACTAGTTTGGATGAGATCGGCATGAGTGGAGAGTGAAACGAAGCAGAGTCTTGGATACGTTGTGAAAGTGCATGATGATTTTACGAACTCTAGGTTTGTTCTTGTTGTATGGACCGACTTTAGTGTGGTTATGATTATGAAAAGAGATATGAGGAAGTAGTTATTAAATCTACAGGATTTACCCATTTTTGATTATATTATGAGCTTTATGAGATTGTGATGATGTGTTTTGTAGTGTTCCTGTGTCATTGGGTGGGTTTATATAGAAAAATGAGTTGTTTTTATTTTAATAAAAACAATATCTTAATTTGCAAGTGTGAATTGCATGAATATATATATATATATATATAATATATATGAAATATCTAAAATGTGAAAGCAACACGGATAAGACACTGGTTGTGTGGGGTAAGGAATTTGTAGTTTTGATTGTAAACATAACCATTTATTTAATTAAAAATTAATAGTACAATTAAAGAACAACAATATACTGTAAATTATCGCAATTGCAAATAAAAAAACAGCACAAATAGAAATTTGATGATTGTGATATCGAAAAGTGTTATAAGGTTCTAGCGAGAACGGAAGCCTTAAGTGACTACTTATGTTGCTTATACAAGGGGTTGAATCTCGTGAAGACTGGATTGCTTCACATTAACAAGATGTTGTATAATTGCAAATATGAAACACAAATATATATATAATGCTAAAATGTTTGGATTTATCTTTGGAATCATTCCAGCTTCGCCCCAAATCATTACGTCTGCTCTTAAATATCAATATTTATCCAAAATTTCATGTTAATCACTGAGGTGACACATACATCAATCAAGTAGTAGGACAATTTGAAGTGTCAAGTGTGATGGACTTTTTTTAACTCATTAGTCTTCTTCCCATCTATTTATATTTCTTTCAAACTTTTAAAATAAAATCTCTTTATCCAATATTCTATTACCTCACTTATATATAAGAAATACTTTCTCACTTATATATTCTCACTTATATATAAAAAATACCGCAGGACTGTTAACATAAAACGCTGATACAATAGATATCATTAATTTGCTAACTGTTTTAATATAAACTAGAATACTACATGCAGAATGTTATTTTATCATTTACGTTAATCAAAAATACTAGAATCTAGTACAAACAAATGATATAATATAAAATTTTATTTGTAAATATATTGATGGAAACCATATGATTTATGATTTAGTACTATTACTACAATATATTGTATTGAGTTAAAAAGTAAAGTTGCCTATATCTATAAAAATTTACATATTTACTTTTCTTATATAACAATAATTAATTATTATGTAAAAATAATTATTTACCTTAATTAATTATATATAAAATTAAAACATGATGTTTGAGTTCATTTTTCTAATTTAGGGTTTAAATTTTTTTATTAGAAAAAAGTTTTTAATTATTTTAATATTAAATTTATGTTATTTTTGGATATTTAAATGATTATTGATATATTTAGAAAAAAATTTGAAATAATAGTATTTTACTCGATTGCCATATAATATAAATACTGCTGTAATAAATAAAGACTTTTTTCTTCAAAATTGGTGTCATGATTTACAACGGTTAGGAGAAATAAAATATCATTTAAACTATATTGTTGAAATTGATTCAGAGTCGGGTATGAAGAGAATGCAAGAGAAAATTGTTATTGATATTAATTATTTAACTGTATTTCTACACCTTCTCTTACTTTGCAAAACGTGTGCCCAACTTGACACAAGCAAACAAATTGGGTGTGTTATGGAATTGTCAAACATCTCTGCCAATTTCGCCAATTATTAATGATTAATCTTTAAGAAAAAATAACACACAAACTCTTTTCTTAGAGTTTCACTTTATAGCTCAAAAATACACATGAACACTAATAAAAACCACATAAGTTTTTTTTAAAGTAAAATCAACAAAGACATCACATCAAAACTCTTAGCGAGATATTACTGTATATACATATAGCATTTCTTAAAAGAAGTTTTTAGTTATTACTTTTTAGCAAAGGCATTAATCAATGACAAGGCGTTGCTGGTTTCCTGGCCCAGGTTAACGATTCTAGACCGAACCGAGTTCTTTATCCGTCCATCCATTACCCGACCCGAAAACCCATCGGAGCAAGTGGTCTCGTCAGTCAAAGCCGCACTAGTCCAAGTCTGAGCATTACTCATGTGGAACGAAAACTGGTCTTTACCTTTGGCACTACCACAAAGTTTCAGCTCTTTGATCGACTTGGTCAAACGGTCGATTGTATCATTGATCTCCTCGACACAATCTTTGATGGCTTCGACCTGACGCTTCTTAAGACCCTTGAAACGCGTCAGACGCGAGACGAATAGCTTTGTGGATTGAGCTCGGCTCAGGGTAACTGCTAGAGCGGTCTCGGCTAAGCGTTTAGGGCTTTTATTGATGGTATTTGCATAGGCGGATAGAGAGTGTAAGCATACGGTTGGGTATGTGGTGGCTTTGCAAGAGGATTGGATGAAGTTTACGGCTTCTTTGGAAACTCTGGTCGGTGATGATGCGGTGGCCACCGTGAGTTCCAGTGAGAAAAGGTACGAGAATGAGAGGATAAGAAAGAGGGTTTGGTATTGTTTTGCCATTGGTGTTTCTCGTGAGGGTTAGAAAGAGAAAGTGAGATATTTGAGTAATATGTGAAACGAAAAGAGTTGGGGTTGAATATTTATAATGGCTACAACAATTTCTAGTTTAGGGTTTATTTATACTTCTATTGGTAACACGTGGTATAATGCTATGAAAACGGAAACTCAACGTGGAATAGACTTTTACAAACTAGAATTATCGATTTAAAAACCGATACCAAAATAATGAAAAAATGGTTATTTGACCATTAATATTAGGGGGTAGCCAGTTTTGAATTGGATCAATTTTGATAAAATTAATTTTGGTTCAAATTGATTAAGAATCGTATTACACAATTTAAATAAAACACTATATTAAAAACCATAAATACCAAATTCAATTCTAATTAAAAATAAGTAAATTAATACATATATTTCTACATATTATTTAAGATTTATTATAATTTTAAATATGGAATATTAATTACAAAAAAATTAAATTGCATAGTGACTTAGTTTGGTATAATTTAATGAAATGGTAACTATTATGTCAATCTACCGACTACCTTTAAAACCAATCAGAGGTCCTACCTACATGATGTTATAATGCAGAAGCAGGACTCAATTATTAGTTCAAATCGGAAATGACCCGATTTTTCTTGATTTGAGATTCTGGTTTGTCCTTTTCATATAAAAATCATGGCAGATTTTCGCTCAACGTCGGTCCAGATCATACCTTCAAAATATCAATGCATATTCATATCATATAAAAGAAAATCTATATTAATGCATATTATATTAGACTAATCGGATACGAGTAGAGATAAACATTTGTCGTCTTGTTGCGAACTAAGAAGGGAACAAAAGAGAGCGAGAAAGGAATTTCACCAATCAATCTCGTAATATAATATTAGGTATTAGTATTGGATTTTGAACTATAATGTTGTCACAATCGAACACCACATTCGATTTTTAATGACGTCCCAAATAACATAAGTTTATTAACCGTTCAAATAAGCTTTAGTTAATAAATAGGTAATTCTTAAATATATCACAAAAAAATTTTATTCTAAGAATATCATTAATAACTATGTATTTATGGTAATAAAATCACTTGATTGATTCAATAAACAAAGTCATCCCCAACAAGTCATATAACATAAATAGATTCCACAAAAATCAAATTTCCCATTTGTAGGAAAAGATTCACATATAACATGAAAGCTAGTTTTGTAGTTTATGAATTATAACCAACGTACGTATATATATATATATATATTAATTTTTAAATGATTAACAGTAATTATTTGTAATAAAGTATCTTTTTAATTATGTTAGTTTAAAACTATTTCGGTAGATAAATTGAAATGGAGCTAATGGCTCAGATAGCGTACCGACATAACCGGACTGTTGTTTCTTGTATAGTACGGAGCAGAGTAGTTGGCCTGTGTGGTTTAAATTTTTTTCCCTGCATTAAAAATATCTAATTTTGTTCGTTTCTGTCTTTTTTGGCGTCACAAAAATATCTTCTCAAAGGTGTTGAAGTGAATTATTGTTTGGATAAGTCCTTTACTGTCGTATGTTTTGATGTAACTGGAAATTGAATTAATTGAGGGAAGAAGAAGACATGACGAGAATTTTAAAAAATCCCACAAAGTAAGGCATAATGCAATGAAACAACTAAGCAATAATTCTCAACATGTGATTCATGAACGTGATCCATAAATTATATTGCGTCGAAAGACATATTAATTTTTGCTTTTATGTTTGTATTTAATTATGATTATTTATCATGTGTACTGTGTATTTTGTTGATGTATCCGCTTTCTTATGGAAAATGTCTTCTGTGATATTGTTTAAAATATGTGTGGACAATTTAACAAAATAAAGTATGTCAGAATTTGTACAATCAAATATTAAAATAGATATTGTTGAGATATGTGACACCGATGTAGAAATCCTAAAGGCCTAAGAATATTTGTCACGGCCCAAAATCACACTGAAGTCTGAGACCATTAATTCCGTAAGGAAAATGTTTTGTAGGAAAATGTTTTGTAGGAAAATATTTTGTAAGAAAAATATTTTGTAAGGAAAATATTTTGTAAGGAAAATATTTTGTAAGGAAAATATTTTGTCAGGAAAATATTTTGTAAGGAAAATATTTTGTAAGGAAAATTAGTTTTCGTTTTCTTGGTTAATGATATTACATTATTTGTTCGATTTTGTTTTTGTACATCGAACTTGAAATAAAAAATAACGAAGCTCATCTGTTAACGAAGAAAAAGTAGGTCGAAAAAGATTTTTTTTTTTGGAGCTGCTTTTCTATTCTTGTTTCAAGTTATTGTATAAAAACAAAATCGAACAAATAATTTAATCCATGTGTCATGTATGGATTATATAATTGATTTAATGCTGGAAATCATGATACATAATGGTAAATCTTGTAGCCCAAGAAATTTCTATAAACATTCGTAAGTCAAAGTAACGAGGAAGAGCCCAAAATCTCAAGAATCAAAACATTAAAGTTTGTTGCTGTCCAGTGTCCACAATGGAAACTTCATCTTTGTGCGAATATATTAAAGTAATGAGCAAAAATCTTGGCTAATAAGAACCATTTCATTTTAATTTTACAACCGTCTTCACTAGCTATTTCGTTTCGAGACAATTCTACCAAATAAATTTTTCGAAATAAGTTTTTAATTAGTCTTTGTTATATCCTTTGTAGACAACTACAAAAAAGGAGTCGTTAATTACCTTTTTGTATACATATGAGAGAGAGAGAGAGAGTAATCTTAAAGAATGTTGAGGAGGTTTTAGGTTTAAGGCTTCAGATATAAAATCTAAATAGCTCTTTTGTTTCCTAGCTAATGCTATGCTTTCATAGTTATTGTTACCTTTTTTATTTATTTATTTTCCTTTCTATTTCCTGGGAGAGAACAAATGTTTGAACAGGAACCAATCAGCTCTTGAGATTAGATGATGATAATACATATTATTCATCATGCTTCTGGTCGTGGTGCTGATGGTTTTGAAGCTTCTGTTGGCTCCTTTGCATTCTTTAGAACAAGATCGTAGTTGATTGAAGCTAGTTGTGAGAGGTTCTGGTAACACAAAAGCATTGTTATAAGAAAGAGAGAGTGTATAGACAAATTCACAAACAAAGATTAGAGATTAACTCTGACCTTGAAAGAAAAATTGCTGAAGGAATATTTCACAGCAAGATTTGGTCCATTTCCAAATTCTGCTAAGCTACCACACTCATCACCCTGTTTTTAAAGCATAAAACATTTGTTTTGAATATTAAAGCGTGCGATTCTGTGTGTTTTGAGATGATAATACTAAAATTCATCCCGGAGCAATTAAAGAGAAAATGCAAGTAAAAGAAAAGAGTTAAAAGAGAGTCATACATCTTCCTCCTGTGTGTTGAAAGAACTGCTGCTGCATGTGTCTGTAAGGTCATCAAAATCGCTGCCTCCATGAACGTTTTCCTCTTCAGGGTTCCATATATATCGGCTCATGAAATAACTAGTGTCTTGTGGTTCGGCTGATGGTACAAACATAGCCTTTAACAACAGATTAAAAAAACTAGTGAAGTTAGTAAGAGATTGATTTTTTCAAGGAAGGTTAATTTGTGTTCGCATTATGGAAATAACCTTTTGCCGGGCAAGCGTGTCCCAGTTAATATCTTTGAAAAAATGATGTTGTTTCACCTGTAAGGAGAGTTTCAGAGACCAGGGAAGAAAAACAAATCGATCCAGGTTTTGCAAAAGTTGGCTACGAGATGAGCTATGGCTTTACCTCTCCAGCTCCTGTTGCCCCTAGTCTTTGAACAGGATTCTCAGATAACAGCCTGACAAGGACATAAGTAGATAATGTTACCACAATAACTTAAGATGTTTCTTGTTACCACAATAAATTTCACTCAGAAGACAAGGGTGGTTCTTGTTTCACTTGGATCGATTAAAATGTGTCTATCTATATATATCGTCAAAAGTACAGGAATGCAAAAAAGAGATGAAAGTTTTTGAAGTTTATTTGCAGAAAGTGTGTGATCTTACTTGTTGATCAGATCATATGCTTCATAAGATATCTCCTCTGGCACATTAGGCCATGGTATATCTCTGTTGATTATATTTTCAAAAATTTGCTGCAAAATCCATGAATGAATGAAAATTTAAAACCTTTAGAATGCTGTCTTATAATTTATGTCTGATGAGTTTAGCTTGCAAATATACTTGTGGGGTTTCTGCATTGAAAGGAGGAATGCCCACGAGAAGCTCAAAGAGAATAACACCCACTGACCACCAATCAGCAGTTTTACCTTTAATTGCATAATAATAAATAAGTCCATGAACAGATACATGATGACATGGAACAAATGGGATAATTCCCTTGTGAAAATACTAACCATGGCCCATCCCAAGAAGTATTTCAGGTGCAAGATAATCAGGCGTTCCAACAACTGCATGTTTTTTACGACTATCTTTGCCTTGTGAATGTTGAGCTTTTGTTCCATCTTCTGCGAATATCCCACTATTTCCTAATGATGAATCACCCGATAAGTCATCTGTGCTGTTGATAAGACCAACCTTGGAAAGCCCGAAATCTGTCAACTGTTATTACATGGGTAAGATTTTATTAGAAGTGTGGTTTCTCATGATGAGTAACGCAAAGCTTTATATATTGACCTTGATGTGACCATCCTGATTGATCAACAAATTGTCTGGCTTTAAATCTCTGTGAATGATATTTACAGAATGCAAATACTCCAGTGCAAGCACCTGAAAAAGCATTTGATTGTATTCAATTTTCTATCATCTGCAGACTTAATTTTTAATCCATACCCAAAAAAAAACAAATAATAAGCAAATCCTAAGGTGTTAAAAACGGCCTTACAACTTCTGCAACATAAATGCGGGCCATGTCTTCGTCCAAGCAACCAAGGTTTCTCAACAACGAAAAGAGATCTCCGCCATTCAAGTACTCCATGACCAGATAAAGATTTTCCCGACATGTGAAAGAATAGAAAAAACGGACCTGCAGAGCTAAAAGAGCATTACAGAAAGGACCCACAGAAGTATACATGAGGGCAATTATACACTGCAGACATTACATACCACGAACGGGTTACGAACTGATATAAGGATGTTACGCTCCGCTAAAATACTCTCAACAGCGTTCTTACGGATCATGTCAGCCTTTTTTAAAACCTGTACCACATTTAGACAACATTAGGTTATGCTAAGAACAAATTCCCTACAGCCAAGCTGGAAGACCATTATGTCCGTAACACAACACCAACCTTTATGGCGAACAAATCACCGGTTGCCCTTTTTCTTGCAAGAAATACTCTTCCAAATGCACCACGGCTGATTGGTTTTATGATTTCAAAATCTTCTATTGATGTTCGATCTTTAGCGCGTGGATTAAGTGGGCTTGTCCGTAAGCTACGCACTGTATCCTCATCTGCTGAGCTTTCTTCATCTGCCATGGCATTTGATGAGTCTACTTTTTCATCATCAATCAGTCCACAAAGTTCAATGTACTTTTCCCTGGAATTGAAAAAAACATTAAATCAGCCTGATTGAATTTGCAGTTAAGCAGTAGTGACGATATAAAGAAAGGATAAGTAAAATGGATTACTGCAATAGCTTCTCTATTCGTCTCCCAAATGTTTCTACCACGAGGGCATCTGCCTTCCTATCCTGAATGACGTACTTTAGCTCATCCAACTGCTCAATCATGAAGTCCAATGAACTGTATCCACATAAATTTACATTTGCCACAGAGCGAGCAATCTCACGCAACTTGTTTATCTGTCAACTCAAATCAGAAAATAAGGATACACGATGAGAAGTTGAATGTGCATATAAAATAAAGAAAGAAGCAAATGAGAGTTCCAAGAATGAACATATATATGGGGAGTCCTTAAATCTAGTAACATCGAGTTGGAAATCGAAACCATGACAGTATTTGCATATGGTGTCTTCACTGGCATGTTCATATGGAATTCACGCGCTTGCAAATTTCTAGGCATTGAAGTCTATTTCCAAAGATCAAATCAATGGCTTAACGTGAAGGGAATAGGGGAAAGACGAATAGAATGTAAACATTCACCTGCTGATAGTTCTCAAGCTCTGTTATTGTTCTTCGACCACTTAGAAGCAGATCTACTTGGCTTGTCCTTGGTGTTGCTGGTGAGGGTGGTGTCAAGCTTCCTGATGAAGATCCCTTTGCTCCATTGGTCATAGAGATTTCATTCAAGATATTCAGTTCATCCAATGAAAATGTATTCGCTGAACGAGGAACGCAATCAAGCATGTCATCTGAACATCTCTGAGAGATTTCATCCATATCTTCAGAAATTGCTCTGGGGGTTCCGCTCTTTGGCGTCCATGTCTCCAGAATTTTCTCAAGACTTTCAGCTACTCTCTCAAGTCTTAAGTTTACATTTATTCCTTTCAAGTCACATCTATCAGCGATTGTGCATATTCGAGAGTGCTCTTCTACATGTACAACTGGTATTTCAACTTCACAAATACGACAAATCATGGAATTATCGTATGCTACACATTGATTATCCGCCCAGAAACCCCACAAAGCACTTCTGCTTGCGGATGTAGACTGGCCTGACGGGCTATGGACGTTTTCAGCGTTTTCTTCACCACAAACTTTTGGTTGAATTTTTCTCTCCCCCTTAGCTTTGGGAGTTGTATTAGCACTACGGTTTTTCTCGGCAGCAGATGGAAGTTTCTTCCAGGATGACATACGGAAATTGCTCGAAGCTGAATCGTTACTTTTAGCGGTATTTACTTCCAACCCATCAGCCCCATTGCCCGAGTTCTGATCAAGATTATCTTGTTTACCAGCTAGATTTTGCTTTTCACTTATCTTTTGCATTTCCTTTTCTCGAAGAAGGTCCTGCTGTCGTGAGATTTCTACCATCTGATCTGGATAAACACCGAGATCACTTAGCTGGTGCATTCCCAGAATGTGTTCTTCAACATAACCGCTCTCTTTACGAAATTGCACAAGCCTATTGCAACGTGTAAGGATAAAAAGAAGACGATTATGAGCCTGCTTGAGCCCTCCCATCGGTAGCTCCTGCCGTTTATCATCTAGTTTCTGAACAATACCTTCACATTTCACCCAAAACTCACTTGCTGGCATGGTTGCACATTGGCGAGCCTCAACTAACAGATCCTCCAGACCCATTCTCAATTCTTTATTAGATTCTGGAGTGCTCTCTAGAGTGGTCACTAAGTAGCCAGCAAAAACTCCTAAATCGGCATCAACATCTTCCTTTTGTCTCTCAAACTTTGTTCTGATTGCCGCCATAATCTCCTAAAAAATCAACCAAATGAGCTGAAAGAACCCCGAAACTCAACTCATCCGAATTGAAAAGAAGCAGCAATACTAACCTCCATGTGCCCAACTGCTCGAGATCTCCACACGGGGAAAGGCCGTACCCCTTTAGAATTGAGTTCATGAGAGAAACTCTTGATGTCGTGAGCTTTCTTCTTCCTTCCACTTGTAACACGCAATATCGCCTGAAAACGTGGAGAATGTGTTTCCTTTGCAAGACCTACATGAGAACTCTGCATTTATAAGAAGACAAACGAATTACATCAAACATCAAATGAGCTTAGTAATTATCAATATAGTGAATTTGAAAACCATTGAAAAAAGATATTCACCTCTAACCCTGGACCGGGATTTGTAGGCACCCGTAGTGATTTTGATTGGCTCCACTGAACCTTTTTCCCTAAGAGACCAAGCAACAAACAAATTCATCGTGATTAGAAACATGATCGTCTCTCTGATGTAATGCAATTTTGTAGAAGAAAAAGCTGAACAAGTTTCTAATCAAGTCGAACTTCGCATTCGATGTTTGAAAATTCATAAATCCTGAATCTAGCAAACGAGATACCCTGATCAGGTTGATGAGGAGGAATCGGCCATCTCGCACGAGCATCAGCTCGAGCATCAGCAGCCCCAACCTTAGGTTTCTCCTTCGCGTCCTTATCATCCTGAATCGGAGGCATCAACGGGGTGGCCGACATAAACCTTAAAGGGGACGGCGCTGGAGACGATTTCGTCCTGATATGGTTCAGACCTAAGGAAGAAGGAGCAAGAATTTCCGGTGAATCGTGGCTCGTAGAACCTTCCGCAGGTAATGCCGGCGTCACCTCGTCAGACTTCGCTGGTTCATGTTGTTCTTCTCTGTCCTTCTCCATCGCCGAATGGCGGAAAGGAATCGCAGGGATCTTCTTCAGCTGTTTCGCGGTTGTGGAGACCGGTGTAGAAACGGTGGCCGGTTGGGGATCCTGATCATTTTCAGGCGACGGTTCCGTCGTAGACATCGGCGACATTTGTTATAAATAGAAATTAGATTACTCTTTCTGTTTCTGATTTATCAAAACCATAACGTTACAACAGATGCGGTTGAGAGAGAGAGAGAGAAGGATATTGAAGGAAAGAGACTAAGGTTTTCGCGGGAAGTGGGGGACTCGGTTTTTTTTTACTACATGATGCAAAATTCGCTCAATGCATTACATATATATATACTATTTTTTTCTTTAAAAAGTTGGTTTGATAATAAAATTATACAACTAAATTATATCGTAACTTGTTATCCTTTTTAATTTATTTGACTATAATATAGTTGAATGAATTACCAAATTTACTTAATGTAATCAAATGACAATTATCCTAAAAATATTCATGTGGACAATCAAATATGTCCATAACGAACAACGTGCTTCCAACAAATGCATGTCTTCCGCATTTCTACAAACGAAAATCACCAAATCTATAGTTAAATTTAAAATTAGCATTTCTGATGATTTCTTCAGGGTTGACAAAAATAAGCACCGTACTAAGATATTTTTTGGTGAAACTTCTAGAACGATATATATTAACTACAACACGTTTGATGAAAAAAAAAATTAGAACACGTTTATACTTAATATACAAATAGCACATAATTAAAAAATTTAATCACCATTGTTTTTCTTTATAAATTTAGTAAGGCTGAGTAATGACTGGGCCGAAAAGGATTAGGTTAGATTTTAAATTTACAGAGCCCATATAAGCCCATATGTTAATAGAAAGATCGAGTTTTTCTTAGGTTTGCTCACTTTAGTACTTTTGTTGTTGTTGTTGTTATAATCACCTTTAGATATCGAGTGTTATGAACTTATAATTTCCAAACAAATTGGACAACACAAGAAACACGTATCTTTTTTGTTTTTAATGAAAAACAAAAGAAACAAGTCAGTTTGTTTTAGCATACATTAGTGAACAAACTAGTGATCCTTGGTCTCAGTTTCAGGAACCATCTCTTCAGCATCCTCAAACCTTTGATCATTGATTTGAAGCTGCAGTGTGGGTACAAGCGTCAATGAACTTAGCTAAACATAACAAAAACAAGCTAATAAATTATAAGCAGATGTTTTTTATTTACCTCGAGCATAGGCTGAGCAATACCTTCTTCACCATTCGAATGACCAATTACACTCGTCGGACTCTGAGATATTTGCCATTCTGCATCTTCTTCTGCTGTACAAATACAACATCACATTTCTTCATACCAGTCAAAATGCACATTAACTCTTGAATTTGGTCTCAGCGTATAAAAACATACCTCCTCCACGAATATCCATCTGGTCGGCACTAAACACCCAATTATGATGACCTCTTTCTTCTTCCTCTTCTTCTTCTGAAAAGTCCAGTGAAATGTAAATGACTGGAACCAGAAAAAAACTGTATTAAACGACAGTAGTAAGCTTCTATCTTTATGTGTACCTTCCATTGGTTCTGGATTGAGCTCAGCACACTCGCAGAATACATTAAACAGAGTATCCACTGTCAGAGACAAGACAAAAGGTAATATCTGCTTAGCATCCGAGACTCTAGTGATGAGTTAAGTTCTATCCGAATTACCTATAATGTTGCTACATAAAAACTCACACTGGCTACAGTCTGAAGGAACAAGCCTCATCTCTCTGATTTTTGATAAGTCCAAAACTCCTGTCGATTCTGTATCAGACTCATCTTCATCCTCATCTTCTACAACTTCAATCTTCAAAAATAGAACTATAAACTTAATACAAAGAAAAAAAGAAGACAACTCGTACAAACATCATTGAACCACAACCATGTGCTGTATTTATCCTGTTGACCCGCGAAGAAGCAGCAAATAATCCACATTATAAAGGCCATAAGCTCTAAGCAAAAAGCTTAAAAACATATACAAAGGTAACTAAAGATACATGAGATTCATATAACTTTATCATCATCTCAAATTCAACGAAAACGTCTAGGCCAATTTCCCACATTTCAACAGAAAACTCAAACTCAAAAATCATATCTGATAAGTCCTCAGAACTTATCACAAACAACAAGAAAACAATAAAACTCAGAAATTCTCCATTCATATAAACTATACAGCAAATTCCAAAAAAAACGAATTAGCTGTCACACAAATTTTCAAGTACAAAAACAAATCCAACAAGGTGCTTAATACCTGAGTATATATACAAGGAGATGAATAAGCTTCTGGATCTCTAGAAACCGCGTGAAGCGATATTGATAAGAAATCGACGGCATAACCTTTCGCCATGTCTACATCGCTCAGCCAAATCAATTTCCTGACCAAAAATCAAAAATGAAACACCATTAATCTCCATAAGCTATACGACATTTCGTTTCCTCAAAAATTCCAATCGAGAAGAATGGAGGGTTTTGAGAAATTTCACCTGGACGTGATGTAGAGAGTCCCGGGAGACTCAACGGAGCGATTGCCGAGAACAACGGCGACAGAGGGCTGCACGTGCATAAGTTCCTCACCATTAGATTCGTCCAGAACCGGTTTTCCGGAGCCGTCTCCGGTTCTAAGCGTGAATTCTCTGAGACCAACAACCATGTTTTCCGATCACAAGGAAACAGTTGTTCTCAAAAATCTGACAGGGTTTTTGTTAGGGTTTTCTCAGAGAATAATTGCCATGTTTACTGATGAAGACCAATACTGGGCCTTTAATAAATGGGCTTTAATAAATAAGCCCTTCATCCAGTAAATAAAAAATGCTCACTGTAATATGGGCTTCTCGTTTTTTTTAACACTTATGGACGTAGTGGTCCATTTCACTACAACAATTGATTCTTTTTTGTTTTTTTTTGGTCAGCAAACAATTAAAGTTGTTTCTATTAACTTGTGCTATCTATTACACTAGTTTCATTATATTTTCATACATATTAATTTTGTTGTTGTTGTTAAAATGTGTTTTTCTAATTGATAATTTAAAAATACATATAAGTATGAATGAAATATTTCAATTTCTTTTAGAATGGGGGGTGGGGAAAGGATAAGGACGAAATGGGATGGTCATGGGGATAGGGGAAGGTTATATGGGTCGTTCATGAGTGATTTTTGTCCTGCAGATTGTGACTTACAAAGTCTTCATGTTCATACTTACAAAGTCTTCAAATAAAAAGGACATTTCATACAAATAACAACTCCAATACCAATCAAAATTGTTTATCATAGTAACTAATCTTTTTACTAATCTCACTAGCCTGAACAATCATAGATATAAGTGATTTTTGCTCTAATTAAAGTACCCATTACCCAGATTTAAATTAAACTTCAATAATGGCTTCTCCTCGTGGAGCTCGAACCCTAAAGACATGTTCCTCTCCGGTACATTTATCAACCTTCACCACCCAATTATGACTCTTCCTCACATGGTTATGATGATGATTATTATTATTATTGATCATCATCTTCTGATTATAATTGCCATCATCGTTGACCCTCGTCACAAGCAAGCCTTCACCTATAGGCAAAAACTGCGTTTTCCTCCCATCGCTAAACCTCCACGACCCTCTTGAAAACGCGTTATACCCCACCACAACCGCCACACAGCTTCCACCACCGTTTCTTGCGTTTTGTTCATGGTGATCAACGATTTTTCTAACAATCTCCCGGTGGTTCTCCAGCTTACAATCGACGAGGACGAAGTCGGCTTCTCTGAAATGATCATTGATTGGACTGTTATCGTAAGAGTTTTCGACTATGAAATTTATCTGATGAATCTCAGATGGTTCCAACATTTTCTTGGATATGATTAATTCTTCGATGCCACGTAAAACGCACACCACTTGACCACGAGTTTGGTTAGCCGCAGCGATTAGGGCAACGAGTATGTCGGGATTTGCTGCTCCGGCGCAAGCCACTGCGATATTTTTAGCGTTATTTCCGGCGGCTATAGCTGATATGAATTCGGCCACGTTTGGTTCTTTTGTCCTTTGATCCTGCAAAATGCATGTGTCAAAATCTGAAATTAATTCAACAAAAAATAAATTAGATAAACATAAGGTTATATTTTTAGCATCGATCTAGTTTAAACAAAAACCAATAAATTTTGGCTTAAATATATCTATATAAAATAAATAAATTCATACCGTTTTCAATGTACTAAGATAGGCTTTAGTAGCATTCTCAGCAGACCAAAAAGCCATTTTCTTTTTGACTAGTTTGAGTGTTATAGAACACTTGTTTAGAAAAGTTTTACAGTGGTTGATGATCGATGGTTTTGGTGTGAAATGTCTTTATTTATATATTGGAAGATTTGTGAACGGGACAAGATTTCAACCAGCTGGTCCCGTTTCATGAATCTTTTTCTTTTTGATATATAAAAAAAAGTCAATACAATATATAAAAAGTGGATTGTCTCATTTTGGAGAGACTAATCAACTACTTAAATTTTAAAATGTTCTTCAAATTGAATGAGACTATGTTCAAGGGTTGTTCTTAGTGGCATATATATATCCCAATTCTTATATATTCGTAACTAGAGAATATTTATAATGGCAAATCATTTTTTGCTTGCTCATCCATAAACGTCTTAAAAAATCTCCAAATTTCTATATATTTGGGAAACTAGTTTAGATTTCGGTTAAAATATATATAATAGTTGTTATAAATGTTTTAAAAATCGCATTGGTTTTTGGTTTGTGGTAATGATTATTCTAAACACGTCGTAAAGTATTATAGTTTTAAAAAATACAAACAAATAGCTCTAAAAAGCAATTAATCCGGATTTCGAACATGTAAACATTTGCATCTTTAGGAATATTTTATGTTTGTCAACTAATACATTATTTGCAATATATCGTAGTACAAATAAATATGAGGAAGAATGAGCTGTAATGTCTTGTGCACCAGGGGCAATGGAGATCTCAATGAGATTAAATATACAAAAAAAAATTAAATAGTATATAAGCGAATTGAGATTGATACACATCTTAATTAAGGACACAGAGAACATGGGTCCATGTTTGTTCTGACAATAAGCCTACAGTTTTTTCTTACAAGATTTATTCTCGATTTCACAAAACTAATTAGAACGTACGGTTTAGCTTAATGGATATATATACAAATTACGTTTTCGATTGTACAATCTACTGAACTGTCCTCTCTCGTACGGGTTTCCATGAACCTTCGTATTCATTTAACCTAATTATGCATTAATCATTGTGCTAACCAAGACTGATCAGAATTTGATGTTTATAGTGTTGAAACATATCTACTTCAAAAGGAGTATATAACAAAGTTTGATTTACTTTTAATCGAATTTGGTGTATTTAAATGTATATTGTTGTTGAAAAATTAAGAGTTTAGTTCGGTTCAGTACACGAATTAATGCGAATAAAATTTATTTCTATTTTTTTTTAATTTTTTTTAACTATATAAACTGTATTTTTTTTTCGTAAACTAAATAAATTTCATAAATTATTGATATTACACAAATTTTGATAATGTTTATACGTTAAATCGCTATTAAACTTTATTTTAATTCAAAAATCTAGTCTTAACTTTAAAATAAATACAAGTTAAAACCAAATTTTTGAATTAAATCCAAATTTAATAACTATTTAACATGTAAATATTAATGAAATTTATGAAATTGCAGTAATTTATAAAGTTTGTGTAGATTATAAAGAAAAAAACAGTTTATATAACTAAATGGATTTAAAAAAAATACGGAAAAATTGATTTATTCGGATAATTTCCTTTAATTTATGGAAATAAACCCAAATATTAATGAAACAAAACAACTATTTATAAAGCTTTGGCCCATTTTACATTTTTCTAGGGTCCAAAAAACAACTAAAATCTGAAGGCTGAAAGCCTGAAAGAAATCAGTTAAGCAACGGAGGAGATTTTTTGAAGCAACGGTCATAAATTCAAATAGTTAAATTAAAATAAGATAAGACCCTCTAGCTCCAGGCTCTTTCACTTGCTTCAACAGCACACTCATCTCCATCATTCTCTGTTTAATCCCATCAACAAAAGCTTTACTATGCCTATTATCTTGTTCAAGCTCTTTTATCAAATCATCAAACTCATTCATTTCGTTAACCATAGCGACTTCTTTTGGGCCCAATTTGCTCATTACATCGCCCGAATCAGAAGCGGCGTTACCAGAAGCAGGATTCACGTTCTTCTGACGGCCAACGGAGACACCATCGAAATGCTCCTTAGTCAAACCAGTGGACCACATAGATTTATTGTCACAACCAAGATCATCAGATCCTGTACCACCGAACGATCCTCCGGTTGCGATATCCCAGCCGTTATCATTGCCTCCAACTCCATCAGACCCTGATTGACCGGAAAATGCTCGATTTCCAAAAGATTGAATGATTTTTGATGAAGCGGGAGCGTTCTCAATCAGAAACCCAGATGCTCTCGTGCTAGGGCTAAGAGAAACCGAAGATAGACGAGAAATGATCCTACTAAGGTTATACATTTCCACTGTTTCGCCAGTTCCAGATCAATCGAACGCTGATACACAATCGAACGCTGATACAAAATCGAACGTGGATCTGTGAGCAACATCAACAGCCCAGTTAGTCTTCAACACTCAAGCCCACCTCAAGAGCCCAAGCTCGCAAAACAGAGCAAGTCAACACAACCTGCAGGCGTACGTACAAGAGACAACTGCAACACTCTGAAGCCTCTGAATTCACCTCAGGAGCCCACACCACTGCAACCTGCAACAAAGACAAAAACAACAGGTTCAGAAGTCAGAGGCATGGAGAAGGAGATCGTACCCTGCTCCAACCGATTTGTCTCTCTCTCTGTTCAAAATGAAGACCACCTCTAAATCAACGTTCAATTAAACCTAGTAGTAGCGTGTAGCTCCCTCTATATAAGTCTTGTAAGAACTTCAGCTTAAGTCGTTGAGCATTATCAATAAAATTCAGTTTTTAAAGTCCCATACTCTGTCCTTAACATGGTATCAGAGCTTGCATAAACCTTAACAGGTTTTTTAATGGCGGACCAACTAAATCCTTTTCCCTTCCCAAACAACATCCATGTGCAAAGTTCAGTGACACTCAAGCTGAATGACACGAACTATTTGCTCTGGAAAACCCAATTCGAGTCCCTTCTTTCCTATCAGAAACTTATTGGCTTCGTTAATGGCGGAATATTACCTCCAAGTCCAACTCAAATCATCAATGGTGAAGTTATCAACAACCCCATGTTCAAATCGTGGTTCTGCACAGACCAGTTGGTGCGCTCCTGGCTCTTTGGCACATTGTCAGAAGAAGTGCTAGGCTACGTTCACAATCTTCCGACTTCAAGAGATATTTGGGTATCTCTTGCTGAAAACTTTAACAAAAGTTCGGTGGCCAGAGAGTTTTCTCTCAAACGTAGTCTACAGCTCGTGTCAAAGAAAGGGAAAACCTTTCACGTCTACTACAGAGTCTTCAAAGCTATTTGCGACTCTCTCAGCTCTATCGGAAAACCGATAGATGAATCCATGAAGATATTCGGGTTCCTTAATGGCCTTGGGCGAGAGTATGATCCCATCTCCACCGTGATTCAGAGTTCTCTTACACGGCATCCGGTTCCCACCTTCAACGATGTGGTCTCTGAGGTAGAAAACTTCGACTCCAAACTACAAACTTATGAAGAAACCCCAACAGTAGACCCTCATCTAGCATTTCAAACGCAAAGGGCTAATTATAACAACAATAATAGAACTGAAGCTCCTAACTTTGCTGGCTATAGAGGTCGTGGCAGATTCAATCAAAACAGAGGAAGAGGAGGATACTCGACTCGTGGAAGAGGTTTCTCACAACACCAAACCAGTCTACCTTACACCGGGGAACGTCCAACTTGCCAAATTTGCGGTCGTGTAGGCCACACTGCCCTCAAATGTTACAACCGGTTCGACAATAACTATCAGACACAAAACAATGGGGATCCTCGAGCTTTTGCTTCTGTATGTGTATCTGAAAGCTCGGTCAAGGACTGGTATCCTGACTCGGGAGCCTCTGCCCACATTACAGCCTCGGCAGATCATCTTCAAAAGGCCAACAACTATGAGGGTAATGATGCGGTTCTTGTGGCAGATGGTGCATATCTTCCCATAACTCACGTTGGGTCTTCCTCAATATCCTCTACAAAAGGTATTATCCCTCTAAATGATGTCCTGGTGTGTCCTGGTATTCAGAAATCCCTGCTCTCTGTTTCAAAAATTTGTGATGATTATCCCTGTGGCATATACTTTGACGCTAACAAATTGTGCATTATTGATATCAAAACTCAGAAAGTAGTATCCAAGGGGCATCGACGTGATGGCCTCCATGTACTCGAGAATCCCGGTTTCACAGCCATGTTCTCAAATCGACATCGTGTAGCTTCCTTGGATACATGGCATCACAGATTGGGACATGCTAACTTTAAGATTCTCCAGCAGTTAAAGAACAGCAAGGAAATTACAACAAATAAGAGCAGCACTTCCCTTGTATGTGAGTCTTGCCAGATGGGGAAAAGTACTAGATTACAGTTTGTAGCTTCAGAATCTCATGTTTTGCAACCCCTAGATCGAATACACTGTGATTTATGGGGACCTTCACCGGTTGTATCAAAACAGGGTTTCAAATATTATGTGGTATTCATTGATGAATTTTCTCGGTTTATATGGCTCTATCCTCTTCAAGCAAAATCAGATTTCTTTGCGATATTTAAAGCTTTTCATAAGATGGTCGAAACTCAACTCAACTCAAAAATGAAAATCTTTCAAAGTGATGGTGGGGAAGAATTTGTTAACAGTCAGCTAAAGAAACATTTCGAAGAACATGGGATTAAACACCAAATTTGTTGTCCGTATACACCTCAACAAAATGGTATTTCAGAAAGAAAACATAGACACATTGTGGAGCTTGGTCTTTCTATGTTATTTCACAGCCACACACCTCTACATCTATGGGTTGAATCCTTCTCTACAGCTGTCTTTGTTATCAATCGGTTACCATCCAGTCTGCTAAAGAACTGCAGTCCTCATGAGATTCTTTTCCATCAAAAACCGGATTACACTATGCTACGAGTGTTTGGGTCAGCATGTTATCCTTGTCTTCGACCTCTGGCTCATCACAAGCTTGAACCACGATCTCTCCTATGTGTCTTCTTGGGTTATACTTCACAGTTTAAAGGATACCGCTGTTTTTATCCCCCAACCGGTAAGGTTTTTATATGTCGCCATGTTGTCTTTGAAGAAGCAGAATTTCCATTCAAAAAGGAATATAAGTCACTAGTGCCGCAGTATAACACTCCATTACTCAAGGCATGGCAATCTGCAACACCAACTCCAGACTTACCAAGCATTTCATCAAGTCTACCTCCTCATATGTTTCAACAACCGGCTTCTCCTCTCCCAGCTAACACCTCAAATCTGGACAGTCTTGATAATGTGGTTCATCAGACTGTAATCCCTCCCACTAATGACTCTGCAAACAGTGGTAATAGCTCATATAACAGTTCTGAAGGTCCCTCAACTGGTCAGTCGGCTTCACCTGAAGAACCTCAACTTATTCAGTCTGCTCTCTCTCAACATCCTATGCAAACACGGTCTAAGGCTGGAATAAGACGACCAAACCCACGGTATGCTTTGCTTACGTCTAAATTTCAAACTGTTGAGCCTAAAACTATTGCAACAGCCATGAAACACCCAGGATGGCAGGCTGCTGTCCTAGAAGAACTCACCACAATTCACATGTTGAACACTTGGTCTCTAGTTCCTTTCGAAGAAGGTATGAACGTTTTAGGCTCCAAATGGGTGTTCAAGACAAAACTCAAACCAGATGGAACAATGGATAAACTCAAAGCACGACTAGTAGCCAAAGGCTTTGATCAAGCAGAAGGGGTAGATTACTTAGAAACCTTCAGTCCTGTAGTTAGAACAGCCACGATCAGAATTGTTCTTCATGTTGCTGTGGCAAAAGGTTGGCAGATAAAGCAGCTTGATGTCACAAATGCCTTCCTCCACGGTGAATTAAAGAAACCTGTCTACATGCAACAGCCTTCGGGTTTCATTGACGAGCAAAAACCATCACATGTTTGCCGTCTAACAAAAGCCTTATACGGTCTAAAGCAAGCTCCACGAGCTTGGTTTGACACATTCAGCAACTATCTATTGGAATTTGGCTTCTGCTGCAGTAAATCGGATCCCTCACTGTTCGTGTATCACAAGAATGGTCAAAGTCTTGTGCTTCTCCTATATGTCGACGACATTCTACTTACTGGAAATGATCCTGCTCTGCTTCACAGACTACAAGCTTCTCTAAGTACACGGTTCTCAATGAAAAACCTTGGAGCTCCCCATTATTTCTTAGGGATTGAAGTGTCAACAAAGGGTGATGGTTTATTTCTACACCAACAAGCCTATGCCACTGACATCTTACACCAAGCAGCAATGTCTGAGTGCAATTCGGTTTCAACACCACTACCGCAAATCCTTCCTGAACCATTCTCTGAATTATTTTCGGAACCCACATATTTTCGGAGCTTGGCAGGGAAATTACAGTATCTTACCATTTCCCGGCCAAATATCCAATTCGCGGTGAACTTCGTGTGTCAACGTATGCACTCTCCCACAACGACTGATTTTACCCTTCTAAAGAGAGTGTTACGATATGTTAAAGGCACTCTAAACATGGGTCTTCACATTCGGAAATGCTCTTCCATGACATTGTCGGCATACAGTGATAGCGACTGGGCAGGATGCAAAGAAACACGATGGTCTACAACCGGCTTCTGCACTCTTCTTGGCTCAAACATCATCTCTTGGTCAGCAAAACGCCAACCAACAATTTCCCGGTCCTCCACTGAAGCTGAATACCGCGCCTTGGCTGCAACAGCTCAAGAGATCACCTGACTTTCCTTTTTATTACGTGATCTCGGAGTCAAACAACATCAACCAACTAAGCTTCGGTGCGACAACCTCTCCGCAGTCTATCTTAGCGCCAATCCTGCTCTGCACAGTCGTTCAAAACACTTTGATACCGACTACCATTACATCAGAGAACAAGTTGCCCTTGGCCTCATCGAAACAAACCACATACCAGCTCATCAACAACTCGCGGACATATTCACAAAGCCTCTACCTCGCCGCCAGTTTGCAACTCTAAGGTACAATCTCGGAGTTGGGGAACCCACCTCGAGCTTGCGGGGGGATGTGAGCAACATCAACAACCCAGTTAGTCTTCAACACTCAAGCCCACCTCAAGAGCCCAAGCTCGCAAAACAGAGCAAGTCAACACAACCTGCAGGCGTACGTACAAGAGACAACTGCAACACTCTGAAGCCTCTGAATTCACCTCAGGAGCCCACACCACTGCAACCTGCAACAAAGACAAAAACAACAGGTTCAGAAGTCAGAGGCATGGAGAAGGAGATCGTACCCTGCTCCAACCGATTTGTCTCTCTCTCTGTTCAAAATGAAGACCACCTCTAAATCAACGTTCAATTAAACCTAGTAGTAGCGTGTAGCTCCCTCTATATAAGTCTTGTAAGAACTTCAGCTTAAGTCGTTGAGCATTATCAATAAAATTCAGTTTTTAAAGTCCCATACTCTCCTTAACAGGATCCAGTCTTTTCAATCGTTAGAGATTTCACTAGTTTGATTTGTTTTTATACTGTAATGTTGTTACTCACTCGGTTTCTAATTAATTTGGTGATTAAACGTCTTTCTCTAAAATTTTCACAACCCTCCACGAACTGAACCAACCGAATTTTCCTAGTTTTTTTCTTAGCCAGGATTTAGTTTGGTTATGACTTAATTTGATATCTTAAAATTTTAACAACCTCTTCAACCCAAAACTTATGAAGAGATTTTTAGTTTACCATATTAAGTAGAGACATGAGTATTAAACTGTATTTATGTGTAAACAAATCGAACGTGTATCCAATCTTTTCGACCATTAGAGATTTCAATGGTTCGATTTGTTTTTATACTGTAATGTTGTTCATTACTCGGTTTCTAATTAATTTGGTGATTAAACTTCTCTCTATAAAATTTTCACAACCCTTTACGAACTGAACCAATGAGAAGATTTTACATTGTTGGAGTAATTAAACAAACATGGATGTTAAATTTGGACAAGTTTAGATGCTAGATTTTGTTCGATGACAAGTTTTGACGTAGAAATAAGCAAAAGCTGCAAACCTCTAGGCTCTAACATCACTCGTTGTAAACTAGTAGATTTGATAGTACACTGAGAAAGCTTGGTTTTATGAACAATTACCAGAGATGATGAAAAACTTGCTTGACCTTATATCTTACGGGTTACCTTCGACTTCGATCTTGTTTTGAAATTGAACTGAAAAACCTATGCTTTCAAGTTTCCAAAAAAAAAAAAATAGCATTCAAGTTTCCAAGGTAATCTATTTGTTTTAGCTTCTTCTAAAACGGCTCTCTGTTCTTTGATTGTAAAGATACAAAAGAGCTTTACCAAAGTTTGGTTTTACAAAAGTGGTAGGTACCTTGGAACGCAAGTTTTTATATTGTTCTGTCTTAAGCTGTGTTTCATAATCTTGACTTCTAAATAGGTAAGTCTCTCTAACGAAACCTTTGTTTACTAACTAACGCATACGTAGAAGCTAAAAGAGATATGATTGTTCATCTGTTCCATTCATCTTGAATATACGTAAAAAAGGAACTAAAATTTTCTGGGTTTTTTTACATTAACACTAAAATTGGACCGAATCAAATCCGATACTTTGGCTAGAGCATTTGGCCCTAAAGTATATAAATTTTGTTGACTTTTTTTTATCTGAAATAGCTTTACTTTATTAGCTCAACCACAAAAACAATACTAAGGGCAATCGATTAGTAAGAGACTAAGAGTAATTATACTTTCTCTGCGCTCAGCTTTGGGTTCAAATATTTCAATGTATAATGTTTCTTCATTTGAACTAGTTTCATGCATCTGTCATTATTATTATTGCTTTATTCCTTATCAAGATAAGGGTATTGGAGATTAATTTGGCCAGACCAAACTGGTCCAAAGTTTCGAAATGATTTTGTTCTGGTTCAAGTTTTTATTTAATATTGTAAAATATTGTGGTCCAAGTTGCAACCCGAATCGCTTAATTCAAACAATATATTTGGTTGTAGACCACGATCAAAGAAATACTTAATGAATTCAATTCTGAATTTGCTAAAGTCTTTCACAATCAGCCATATATAACCCTAATTTTGGTTCAAGTCAGATAGGGTCAGCCTTTCATTATATGGTCGCGTATATATTTGACTTTGTGTACTATATTGGTTGTGCGTTCATGTAAAATGTTTCGAATGTGCAAAGACATTTTTTCTTAGCATCATTCAATGTAATGCATTCAAATTCATATTTTCCGACGTTCAAAATACCTTAGAAGTAGAAATATGATGATGTAAGATTATCTAGGTTCGTAAAATTAAGATTATCTAGAGCATTAAACGGTTATATATAATTTTTCGATGCTGCACTAAAATTATTATCGAGGATTACCCTAAAAGATAATTTAAAACAGTAGATATTGCACGGGTGTTCAATTGTCTTAGATTATCCTCGCGACATATCTCAGAAAAAACGTCCTAAAAGATTTTTTTATTGACCAAACTCAAATCATCGACCAAACACAAATTCTTAAATGGGTAGTCACCAATTCAAAGAGTGGGATAAAAAGTGGAATATTGAACCATTTATGATTGATAGTGAAAACACCAAATTATAAAATTAAAGCGAAGGTGGGATTGGGACAACATTGAGGAGAAGACAACGATAGAGAACAGTGAGTGGGTATTTTTTTTAACTTCGACCATTCCGGGAGATATCATCATGTATTCAGTTTTTTTTTTTAATATTATGGGTAATTCTTTGTCTTATCTTTTTTTTTTATGTTAAATGGAATGAATATGAACGTAAAAGTTAAAATAATAATATTATTATTTTGATTATTTTGGTATTATTAGAACAATAAAACACTAAAATAAGTATTTGATGATTATGATTATATAATATTTGAGCTAGTAATCGAACCTCATAAATTCTAAAATGTTTGGGTCTTACGATTATTTGAACCTCATAGTTTGGGCCACTGATAAAGTTCGAGCTAAAACATCTTACTATTCAACTTTATGATCAAACAAAAACAAAGTAGTTTCAACTTGGACACAGGAGACCAAAACATTCCCATCCTCGTATCACCCCACTGACGGAGTCTGGTTCTTGAATCAGGGGAGAATCTTGCGACGACGACGTGGTGTCTCCCGCTTAACATACATCTTCTCCATTTCGTTGAGTGGTCGACTCGATCCATCTGGAAGACTCACAAACTTCCAGCCACCTCCGGATCCACGTTTTCCCTTAGCACCTAATTTCTCGACCGTGATTTTCCATCCATCTGCTGCACGCCGCCTGCTGTACTTGTGGCACTTCACTTCTCCTCTCCACTGATTCAGAGACAAAAAGGAAGATTAAGTATTTTTGATTAGCATCAAGGAGAAACGATTGGCTAAGGAAAACGGATATTATCCTTAACATGAAATGGATCTATCAAATATAAAAAATAACCCACAATGCCCATTATTACTTCTATTCTTTCTAAGAGAAAATACTTGATTCTTCAAACTATCATATCAAATTCAGAGCAGAGTATTCTCAACTTGCATCTAAGCTCAACCCTTAGATATCTCAATCAACTAAGCACCGGGTACCTGATGAAGTTTTGTATAATCTACCGATAAGCTGTTCTTTCTAGATTGCAAGCAGGGACTTACCTTCATTTTGTTGAACTCAAACCTTCTGACAAATTCTTCGTAAAGCATATCATCTTCTTTCTTTGAGATCTCATAATGGACTTCGTCCATATCTTTGACTGTACCATCCCATCCTTCTGGCATGACCTTGAAGTCGGGCTTGTAATTAAGTGAGGCCACATGAAACTCTCGGTCATGGGAAATGAAGAACCTGCATGATGTACAAATACTAGTTGAGGGTCTGAGGAAGAATTAGTCACATAGTCAGTAACTTATCCAAGCTTATCACGATACTCAATGTTACTGACAACCCTTAAGGCCTTAATAATATAAGATATGGAAAAAGGCAAAACCGAGTTTCAACCATTGGGCAGACTAAGTAAACATGACCACATATGGCTGCACTGCATTCTCCAGACAATACCCAGCTATGTAATTTTTATTTAAATTCAAGTAAAACTGAAAATAGCATACATCAAAGCACTTACTCAGGGTACTCGTCAAGCAAACGCTCAACAGAATCATCCAAGGGACGGCCAAGCTTTCTCTCCTCTTCTTCTTCATCTTCTTTAAGAAAAAGAATGGCGTGAACACGCTGCCTCATGATCCTGTAATCCTTAGCAAGCCTCTCAACGGTATACACCTCGGGATTCTCCTTGTGCAATCTGTACATCTCAGTCTTCTCAGAGTCTTTAAGATAAGACCCTCTAGCTCCAGGCTCTTTCACTTGCTTCAACAGCACACTCATCTCCATCATTCTCTGTTTAATCCCATCAACAAAAGCTTTACTATGCCTATTATCTTGTTCAAGCTCTTTTATCAAATCATCATACTCATTCATTTCGTTAACCATAGCGACTTCTTTTGGGCCCAATTTGCTCATTACATCGCCCGAATCAGAAGCAGCGTTACCAGAAGAAGGATTCACGTTCTTCTGACGGCCAACGGTGACACCATCGAAATGCTCCTTAGTCAAACCAGTGGACCACATAGATTTATTGTCCCAACCAAGATCATCAGATCCTGTACCACCGAACGATCCTCCGGTTGAGATATCCCAGCCGTTATCATTGCCTCCAACTCCATCAGACCCTGATTTACCGGAAAATGCTCGATTTCCAGAAGAGTGAATGATTTTTGATGAAGCGGGAGCGTTCTCAATCAGAAACCCAGATGCTCTCGTGCTAGGGCTAAGAGAAACCGAAGATAGACGAGAAATGATCCTACTAAGGTTATACATTTCCAGTGTTTCGGCAGTTCCAGATCAATCGAACGCTGATACAAACTCAAAGTAGAAGATCTAGCAACTAACCAATAAGAAAACTAAAACACACGAAAAGTTTGATTTCTAAGAACTTGGAGATACGAGATAGAGCGAGATTCCTTATTTCCAAGGAAGAAGAGAATTATGGAAACTCCGATAAGTCGGAATCAATGGCGTGAAGGGAGTCACGATGAACACTAACGGAGGACAATAGCGACTGCGCCAAAGGAAAAGGAAGGGTTTTAGGAATCAGATAGAGATCAGTTAGTTTTGTATTTATGATTTTGCCCCTAATATTCCGTTGATTGTTACAAATGTAAGCAATAGTTGTTTTGTTACATTTTTACTCCAATTCTTAGATTAGATTTTGAATTCTGTTTCTTGATTTATAAGATTATTTCAAAATAATGCCTGAAATGATGATATGATTTTGTAAGAGAATAAGCCATAACACAAAAGTCATAATAAATCATAATCCCCAATAAAAGGACATCGTCTAATTGAATAAATTCCAACATAATAATTTGATCTAAAGCGATCACAAAAACAAATACCCTAGAAATTAGAGAACACATAAAATAATAAATCCACAACTAAAACAAACCTCTAAAGAAAGAAAAAGAAAAAAAGTTGAATCCTTTTCCCGCCATGAGCTCCCTCACTTTCTACACAAGAAAACTTTCTGATAATGATCAGAAAACTGCTCAAGCACTATTAGATAGGCTCCTAGTATCGCCGGAATCATCATCTAGGCCATCGTCATAGTCATCTTCGTCTTTGTTAGAACTCGTCGTGTTCATATTCCCGTATCCATGATAGGTCGTTGTGAAGTTATTATTCATAGCTGAATTGTCGTTGTGGGTAGAAGAAGGCATTTGAGCCATCGGTCTCACTATACCACCACCGCCGTAGGTTTCTTGTTTTGGCTCCTCTACGGTGGTCACTGCCTGAGGAGTAGGATTCACGGTGGATATGGTGAAAGTAGGAGGTTGTTGTTGTGGTGAAGCAGAAGCCTCGATGATTCGAGGTTTCTTCTTCTGATTTTGTTGTTCTTGATGCATCACAATGAAACTTCCCATTATCACCTGTGTCACAAATCATAAGAATTTTGCTAACTCTGAATATGTTTTCTCAATCAAATTGTGTCACCTGGACAGGACCGGCTGCTATGAGCATACCAGCAAGGCCACCGCCGATAATTTTGCCATTAGGTCCAGCTAAAGAAATGCTCATACCACCGGACCGACCTTTTGTTCCTCCGTTTTCAGTAGGCATAAAGGAACCCGAGAGCGATAGTATCTCAAATCGACCCTAACAAAAGAAACTTAATGCTTTAAGAAACCCATCAACAACCAAGAAAATATCGCTGTTCAAATTCAGAGCTTTTTCTCCCCCGGAAAATAGCGAAATTTGATCCAAATGTTAATTTGATTACCTCATATGTAAGAGTGCCACCAGAAGTTGTAGGTTGACGAAGTGTGACATTAGAGATGGAACCAGTCGCAGAAAGAATACAGATTGCTCGAGATCCTTGTGAATATGGCATAACCTTCATTGTTACATCCTGAAAATGGAAAAATTAAAAGAAATACTCAAACAAAGACAAAACCCGATATCAAAGCTTCGGTTACAGAAGAACTCTTTTCAACGAAAAAGAAAATCATGTTTGAGGAATTTATTACCTCACCGGCATTGACAGTAAACTGATGGGTTGTAAAATTTGCACCCACATAGTATGAGAGCCCAGGAGGAGGATGAACTGCAAGACAGAATTTTGCTATTGATTTTTAACCAATCAGACAGTTAATGAATTATAATCCTCAAGCAACAAACTTGATGATTTATAACAAAGTTTAAACTAAGACCATAAGCTGCTATATTATCCACAACAGCCAGTGTATTATGCAATGAAACGGCGGTTAACTTTAGGGTCTAAACTTTCAAGATCATTACATTAGGGGATTACATAGTAATTAAAACGGATTTAACCAGCTAATAAGAGATCTTAAGAACAATCATCTTCGACGCAGTAATTATCTTATCAGGTAATTGGAAGAGATGATAAAGATTATTCTCCCTTTGTTTCCAAAAAAAAATTAATCCTTTTTATTTCTGTTTTGTTTGGTCAGCATCATCAGATTCCCTTTCTCTGTCTCTAACGGGTCTGTTTGTAGCTTCTTCAGACAAAAGGGTACCCAGCAAATCCAGTTATGTTGGTCCCATTACCCAACATTTCAAAACCCCACATAAAATCACATCAACACAAAACCCAGATCGGATCAGATCACATCAGATCTAACCTCACTGAAACCGATACAAAGATTGCAAATTTACCTGGACTGCTTCCAAACTCAAATTTGTGAGACTTGACGAATTCAACAGGCTGCTGCTGAGCTTTTCCTCGTTTCCAATTAGAGTGATGATAATCTCCAGAAAATGGAATCGAAGATGAGATTGGGGTTGGAGAGAGAGTTGGTCTCGATGCCCTGGGGTTTAGACTTCCATCTGGAGCGTATTTCCTCGGCCTTCCTCTCTTCTTCTTCGTCGGATCTGATCCTGCGCTGGATATCAACAGCGGCGGCGCTGTGGCGGCTGAGCCAGGAGTCACGGTGGTAGGAGCCGGCAACGGAGGCTGAGGAGGAGACACCACAGGCGTGGGTCCCACGAATTGGAGAAAGCTAGGGCTTTTTTGTTCAAACTCTGCTCTTGCAACCAAAGCGTCATCTCCCTTAACTGTGATGTCCCCACTTGGACTATTTCCACCTTTCTCTTCCATTTTTATGAACAACAAAAACTCCCAAAAACAAAAGGAAATATAATTCTGCCCCTGAATTCACCAAAAATAAGCTTTTATAAGATGAAAAGAATGAAACTTTTACAGCGACGAAGAAGAAGAAGAGGAAAAGAAAGCAAATATTTCTTCTTTTTCCTTTGTTTCTTGCAGCCAAAATAAACTAAGAACAAAAAATGAGAATAGAAGTTGGAGTAGACACAAAAGGATCAAAGATCAAAAGCAGAAATTGGTTGACAGTTTTTCGATTTGGTTACTTACTTTTCAACAATTCTGCAGCTGAAACCAACACTGTAGCAGAGGAATGAGAGAGCTTTTTAAGTGGATATTAAACCTCAATCTCAGCGGAAATTAGTAAGTACAAATCCCCAAAATTACATGCAATTTCTCTAATTTTTTCACAGGAGAAAGAAGATAATGTCTCTCTTAAACGACTGAATTTAGGGTTTTTGCAAAGAAAAAAGGAACCTAAATAAATAAATTGGAAATTTTCAGGAAAAGAAATAATAATAAAAAATATCATGTAGACAGTTGTATTATTTAATACGAAAATTAGCGATTTAATTTGTTTTAAATCGATATAATTAGTATTGATTTTGGTTTAGGGAAAGATCCACGTCCGTCTTGGAAATTTAATATATCTAATTAAATAAACGAAATAAGGAAGAAGAAAAGAAATTAACGGAAAATTTAAAAAATAAAAAGAATACCAACTTCTGACAATATCCTCTGTCTTTTTTTTCCAGTTAATCACTTTTCAAGTAGGAACGTTGACCGCTTTGAAAATCTACCGATGCCAATTAATTTTCAAAGATAATCTTCTATTTAGATTTACACATGCAATTCTGCACATCAAAGTTTATAGATGAAGTTAAATCCAAAATCCACAAAAGATCATTGGAAACAAAATTTTAGACACTGATTTTTTGCTGCAAGTACATTGGCCGGTCAAAGTCAAACTCTTCTTTCCGCTACACAATCACTGTATGTATATATGTATACACTTTGGATCTGAGTTTGACAGAGTACAAATGATCCAATAATCATTCAGATTCCTTTCTTTGTAAGACCGAATCAGCACGTTTTCAGCATTTGTAGTAAAGAAATGATGAGTTAGTTTCTACACAAACCTATGACTAAATTGTCGTCTTCTTGTCCTGCACATCCAAAATAAACGTCATTGGAAAGATGGTTTTAGTCTAATAAAGTACACAAATTTTGGACTGTAAAACTATTTCTATGTGAATTTATTACAACTGTGCATCTTTTTGTAAATCATTTGATCTGTTTAAAAACTTTTTATTTCAATAACAAATTGGTCGTTAAAATTTGACCTTAAACCAAATTTATCAATTATATGAAAAATCTCTACGTGGTGCAAAAGGTGAAGATGTTTTTGATGCTTATCATATGCTTCAATATTATTAAGAGAAAAACTAATCGTTAAGTTTTGTTCAAATGTAGAAACGATTTGCACCGTATAAAAGTAAGTGATACATAGAAATGATCGAAGATAAATTCAACATTTGCACCTCAAATTGATTTTATTGAAAGAGAGATTTTCTTTGACAAATCTGATTTATGCTTTGAACCCAATAGTTAATTTTACGACATTATTAAAATAAAGTTTTAATTAGATCAGATAGTTTACAAAAAGGAATTTATAGTTTAAAGAAAAATCGTGTGGAAATAGTTTTTAGTGTCCAAAATTTGTGTATTCTAAAGGACAAGATTAATCTTTGTGTAAGGAAGTTTACCAGTTAATAAAGATGAACTAAAACGACTGTTTTCTAAAGTCTTTGGTCTTTTTAGCCATGGCGCGATTGAGGAGTAATAGATTTTCCTGAGTGAGGTGAATCAGTTCGAGGAGTTAGAGGCGATGATGTAAATCTCTTGTTAATCGATATTTTAAGATTCTTTTTGCGTTTTGAGACTTCGTAGGAGTTCCTTTCTCTTGCTCTGATGTTACTTGACCTTGAAGTTTCTTCAGATCCTAAAACCACCAAAATCCAACAAACATTGTGTGTGTTTTTTTTCATGATTCTTGGGGAAAAAGATTGTTGTAGAAGAGTTATAGATTAATACCCGTTTTCTGCGACGTTCTTGTTCTTTCTCTTCCCTGAGTTCTGTATATTCTTCGAGCATCGAAAGTAGACGATTCTGAATTAAGAAATTAAAATAAGCAATGAAGCATGTAACGAGAAGGGAGGGTTTTGTTTTGAGGAAAGAAAAATAAAATCATACACCATCGAATAGAAACTCAGCTTCTCTCTCTGATTCCCAATTTGTAATCTTGGAAACTAATGCTTCAACCATAGCTAAGAAGAGATAAGAGATTTTCAGTAAGACAATGATTCAAAAAGTTAACAATCTGAAAACTTTATTGGAATCATCTGTATGAAACCTGGAAGTTTATTAACAAGTCCTCGAGCTTTCTCTGCACGTTTGAGTATTAAATGAGATCCTTTTCCAGCATTGTATCGATTTTCATCCTATACAAATCGTAAAACCCATAACCAAAAAATGTAAAAGAATGGATCTGAATGAAAGAAGAAATATAAGAGACAAACCTGATTATACTCTTCAAGCCAATTCTCTTCCTCACAAGCATTCAACCATTTCTCAGTTTTTTCAAGAATATCTTTTCTGCTTAAAGCTTCCTCTTTCACTTTCCCAGCTCGATACTCGATCTGTTCTAGTATGCTTTCGGGGTTCACATCACCTGATTCAATGGTTTCTATTACATTCTCCACCGCAATATCTTCTACTTCAAGAACAATATGTGTTCTTCTGCATATCTCTTCAAGTTCTGACCTCTTCTTTAATATAAGCTCTTTCATTTTGCTCCGTTTCAACTCCTCTAACCGACGTAGCTCGGCTTTAACCTTTTAAGCATTTAACAATAAATCATCCTAAGAAAATCTCAGAAAGAGTAGAAAGTAATGTGAAGTTGTTGTGAAGGTACCTCTTCAAGCAACTCTGTGGAGAGACTATTGGGTTTGGTTATTTCAGAAACAGTAGCAGCTATATTACATGAAATATTCATGAACTTTTGTTGTTCTTCTGCTGGTGTATCCATTAAATTCCAAAACTCAAGCATTGTCGTTACAAGATCTTGAAGCTGCAAACAATAAAAGGGCTTATATATAAGAACATAGAGCAAAGTCTTAAGATACTAAAAAAAAGTTTGGAACCATTTAACTGACTTCTTGCATTCTGTGTATCTTTGTCTCATGCCATTGATTTACTGATGAAGCTAACGTATTAAGTGTTTCGTTACTTATACTTCTTGACCCTTCAGATTCTACTAAGCTTGGGTGAATCTTGGTAACAATTTCTCGAAAATTCAAACTGAGAACCGAACAAAGCGATTCCAGAGTTCTTAAATGATCTTGAATCTGTTTCATCCGGTTTCTCTGAGCCAAAGTAGTATCATAAAATATCAACATTTTGATCAAGAAATGAAGTCGAATTTAAGGTAACTTTGTACAGTTTGAAGAAAAAAACCTTTTGTTCTTGAAGTGTGTAAAGCTCTCTGTGTAACTCTTCAAGCTTTCTAAGAGATAGATCGGATTCATCAACCGAAAAATCAGATGAACAAGTCTCATTAGATTCTCCATTGATCTCATTTGTTACACGTCTTATATCTTCAATAACTTGAATAAACTGATTCTTCCTCTCTGATTTTCTCTTTTCCATATCTTCAAGTTTCTGAAGAATCTTTCCTAATTCTTCTTTTAAACTTCTCCCACTTTGATCAGATTGATGTAGTTGTCTTCCAAGACTCGATGGCTCTTCCATTACAGAACATATAGCAATAACCTTTGCTTCTGAATCAACAATGTCTTGTCTTAGCCTAATCCTCTCTTCTTTTACCTTTTTGATTTTTTGACCATATACATTTCTACATTCGTCTTCGATTTCAATCAAAATCTTCTCTCTTTCGGTTTCCGTTTCCCCAACCTCGTCCCATATCATCTGTATCAGAAACATAATCACATCAACATTTTGAAACGGTTCTATTTTTTTTAAAAAAAAACTTTTCTTGGAGTTGAAGCAATCACAAACCTCAAGTTCTTGGAGAAGAGATGCACATATTGATTCGATATGAGTTTTGGACATTATTTATCTAAAAAACTCTGCAAACAAAACCAAACATATTCAAAGCTCTTCCTCATTCGCTATCTTATCCAAACCTATGAATATATATGGTCTTAATTTCTTCTCAATTGATAGCAACTTATTTATATCTCTCCTGTTATTTCCTCAAATGATTAACAAATGCTGAAACTTTCGAATTAATTTGAGAAATTTAGGGCCTAAATCAGCCCTAAATTTAATTTTCCAGGGAAAAGAAGGAGATTTTACCTGGATTCAACGATACAGCCGATGCTTTTTCCTAGAAAGATTTTCGGATAGAAGTTAGGAAAAACAAAATATTTTAGTCAAAAACAAAATACAGGTAAGTCGTTAAAGAAATTAAATAAAGAAGAAAAAGAAAAAACAGGCGAGAGAAAGATAGTTAGACCGTTTAGAGAACTCTTCTTTCGTATATTTGTTTTCTTTTCCCTTATCTTTTGATTTTCCAATTTTTTCCCAAATCAACTTTACAGAATATTCTTTGTTTGCTGTTGAATCTGCATAGATTCTACTTTACGATTAAGATGATATCTTATATCAACATTATTTATTTAAAATTCAAGATTATAATGGAGTAGTGAAAGAATATTATAATATTCTAATTAATGAAATATCACACCTTTTTGATTTAGTAATGATAGACAAACACAATGTAACATTGGTGTTAAGAACAAAAATATTTAAACTTGGGTTTGTTTTTTTGTATTTTTAAAACTATAGAAGCAAAGTGAAAATTGAAAGAAGAAAAAAACAATGATAAAAGTATTAATCACCGTCGCTTCACATCCGCGACTTGATTAGGGCCGTTAACATTCTTCCTCTCTCCCTCTCTCCAAATTTTCTGGACTCCTGGAAATTGATTTGAGGAGGGAGATAGAGAGAGGGAGAGAGAGAGAGGAAGAAGAACATCTTCGATTCTTTCTTATTTCGATTTGAATGTAAAACTCTCCCACTCGATTTCACCGTCTCAAATCGGAATTCTCGAGGATTTTTCCGGTTTAATATGGATTCAGGAAAGGTTTTATCTTCCTTGGAGGAATTCGACATTGATTTCGAATTTGATGCACCTCGGTTCTACGATTTCTCTAGACCAGAGCTTTATTCAGAGACAGAAGAAATCGAGATCTGGTTCGAATCAGCTGGAAACTATCCTCCTTCGCGTAAGACACACGCAATGTCCTGTCCCTAATCAAATGCGTAATTGCAATGATTTTCTGTTTTTCATCAAAATTCTATTGAGTATTTATATTTCATGCTTTCTAATTATCTCAGCTTTTAGCCCAAAATCCAATTGGAAATATGAGCCCTTTAAACAAATTACAAGCATAAGCTCAGAATCTAAGCTTGTCGAGATTTCAAACCCCGTCACCGAATCTTTGGATACCGGTTTGAATCAAAAAGATACAATTAATGGTAACGATGAAACATTTTGACGGTTTAAAACAAAGATAATGCCTAAATGCATTTTCTAAGACTTTTTTGTTGTTCAGGGTTCATATATTACAACCAAACAGTTAAAGATGTCTCCAAGACAAAATCCAAATCCAAATCCAAAACCAAACCAAGTAGCTCAACTTTGGCAAGACCTACGGTTTCTTTGCTTGCAAGGCAGAACAAACCATTAGATAATTACTCTGTTCAACTTCTGACAAGGTCAACAAATGACGAAGCCATTAATGTGAATTGTGCTTTTGGGTTTTCTTTTTTTGTTTGGCTTCATCGACTGTGGTTTTTTGATGTTTCAGATGTCAGAGGTCATTAGGAAAGTTTGGTGATAACTTACCACCTCTTTTAGTCTCGAAGTTGCAAAACCAAGACACGACAAGGCAAAACCTGGAAGCTAAGGTGTGCTATAGCTCTTAATGGTTTTTGAGTTTGCTAGTACGATAAAACTTTATAATGATAGATTCTATGAGTCAGGTGGCTCATGTTAGTAGAAAATCAAAAATCACTGTTCCAAAGGAACCGAAACTCAGAACTGCAGAAAGATCAGAAAGACACAGGTAATGCCTCTTGTGTTCAGAATGTTTGTTTGTCAACAAGACAGTTTTTGGCTTCTTTTTAATGTTTTAAAATGATCGTTAAAACTCAACTTCCCTGGATGAGTTTCAGGTCTAAGGTTAACTTGGAAACCTCGCAGAATGCAAAATCAAGTTCTAATTCATCTAAGAGCCACACTACGAACAAAAATGTATTATATCCTCTTTTGTCTTTCAATCTCAGTTTCTACATTACAACATTCTCAGAAGCTTATTTTTTGAATTCCTTACAGATTATTCTTGAACCTTCTGTGCCTAAAAGCAATACACCAACGTCCCAAGATCTTCAGGTATGAATAAATCTTCCAACATTTACAACTTTACAAGTCCACAGTTATTTATAATCCCATTAACACCGCTTTGTGCATTAGCTATTTCGTCTAATAACATCACAGAGAGCAAAGGAACGCTCTTCAAGTGTAAGTCGCAAAACCACAACATAAAAAGCCATCTTTATCAGAAAATTTATAACATATATGTCGTCTTTCTCGATTCTTCGCCTTGATGTTAACATTTACTTAAATAATGTCTCACATTGCAGGCTGATATTGATGCAATACAGGAGAACGAGGCTAGTAGCTCCAGAACGTTAGTGGCATAGCTTTGAAACTCCTTGAATCTACCTTTCTTTTATAGTAGAATTTAGCTGCTAGAGTCGACTTTCCCAAAACGTTCTCACACATTCTCTGCAGGCTAAAACTCACTGATTCCTCAAAGAATAGGATACTCAAAGGAAATCACAACAGAAAGATACATTGTCAAGTGTATGAATCTGATATTTGCCCTCTAGAATCAAAGGTAATAGTCCAGCTTTCTTCCAAAAACTCATGAAAATGTCCCATTAACAACTCCAAAATCTTCCTTTTCTTGATAGAGATCAAGCAAAGAGGAACTCGGTGAAGCAACCAAAAACAAATATGGAACACAGAACTCCTGCAGGACAGATATTAACTGGTAACTAACAAGAAATCTACTCTAATCTGTTCGAAACCATTGTACATATCAGACATCATTGATGATATAATTTGAACAGGAGCTTGGATTTACGTCGAAATTTCGATTCACAGGAAATTGCAGGGAACCTAATCTCTGCCTAATGTTCACCTTGGAGATGTCCTTATCATGTTTATACATACACACGCATTACAATGTCCATATAATATGTAAACGTGTACACTTGTTTAGATATATACAGAGATTTCATAATTTTTGTTGTGGGGTCATATGTCAGACATTAAATCAGACAACTAAAGACTTTAACGAACTCGTGAACATGTTCTTGGGAGAAAACAAACATTAACTTCACATATCCTTTTTTCACATAACCTTTGCTCTTGTCTTAAATGCTTTCCACATCACGCATACCTTTCTTTTTTCTTACCCAAAATGCCCTTGTACTACCCTAAATTCACTAACGCACCCTCCCAATCAGCAACACCATCTTCCTTGGGACACAAGGAACCAAACAAAACCCTGTAAACAATTGTCTTTGAAGCTGAAATCTTATAAGCTACTTTTGAAGATAACTTCATGGAACTGATCAAACCATTGCGATGTTTCTTCTTCCTTGCGATTCTTAACTACACTCCTCTCTTGCTGCAGCTTCTGCTGGTCTTTAACTCCATAGTCTATATGCTTTTTTATTGATGGATCAAGAGAAGTCAGCTTCTTTGCCACTTGCAGAGGTGGAAGAAGAGAGAGCAAAACCCTAGAGACTTCAAGCATGGTGGGTCTCTCTAAAGGGTTTTGCGTTGTGCATAAAAGAGCCAGCTGAAATGTCTTCCTGATATGTCCCAAGTCCATACACGTCACAGTAACCTCTGGATCAACTGCTTCCATCACAGTATTATCATCAGCCTTTGATAATATCTGCAACAAAGAAAATATATATTCAACTCTTTTAACAGTTCAAAGAATAATCTATCTTCCAAATGTTTCTTGATTCATATATATATACCAGTTGATGTAAGTTAGCTTCGTTATCCACTGCTTTCTTCCCCGTGAGAAGCTCAAGAAGAACAATACCGAAGCTGTAGATATCAGATTTCTCATTGAGACGCGAAGTTCGAGCATATTCTGGGTCTATATATCCAATTGTCCCCAAAACATAAGTCGAAGCATGAGTTTTGCTTGTTGGTATGCTCTTAGCAATTCCAAAGTCCGATAAATGCGCTTCAAAACTCTCATCAAGAAGTATATTTGATGACTTGATGTCCCTATGAATGATCCGAGGAATACAATCATGGTGAAGATAGGCGAGTCCTTGTGCAGCTCCAACCGCTATCTTCAACCGCGTCTCCCAATCTAGCTTCACTTTCTTCATTGGCCCTATGAGAGAAAAAAGCAAAACAAGTTGGAACTTTTCATTTCATGTGCAAATCATATTTTCAGTAATTGAGCGAAAGGTTTTTTGAACTTACCATGAAGAAGGTCCCAAAGAGATCCATTTTCCATGTAATCATAGAAAAGGAGGTTACCAAAAGAAGACAAGGCGTATCCATGCAAACTGACTATATTTCTGTGCCTAATACTTCCTATGGTCTCGAGTTCTGTCTCAAATTCACGCAAGTTGTGCTGATACTGATTGAAGAGTCGCTTAATGGCAATAGGCCGGGAAGTTTTCAAAGTGCATTTGTAGACAGTGCTAGAAGCACCATATCCAATTATGAACTTTTCGCTAAAATTCTCAGTTACCCTCATTATATCATCAAATGTATGAATTGCCATGTCCATGTGGAGAATCACTAGCTTGCTTGTGGCTGAGAGGATCAGAGAGATATTAACATCTAATGAACAGAAGACGGATTACAGAGAAACTATAACACCATCATCATTACCTTCAGCTTGTTTTGAGGAGCCTTTAAGGATTTTCTTCTGCTGCTTGGATTTGTAAACCGCCACGAATATCATACAGAGGAGAGTGATGAAACTGAAAACAATGCAGATCACAGCAACTTTTGAGAATACTGCAAAGAACAAGAAAAGCCAAGTAAGTTCGCAGAAACGAAGAAAGAAAATTTATTGAAGATGATGCTTATTGAATAAATCTAGTACATACCTCGGGATTTCGGCAGAGAAGGACCACAAATAGATCCAACCCAATTTCCACAAAGATATGGATTTCCAAAGAAGCTATACGAAGAAATGAATCAGCTTTACATCAAAAGATTATGTGTATTGATCATAATGACAGACTACTGAGAGTAGCTTCATACCTGGCTGGATCAAAACGTGAGAAGTTTTTTGTTAGTGGGATTATCCCAGAGAGGTTGTTGAAGGAAACATTCCTAAAACATTTAAGAAGACAATAGAAAAAAATGTTGGATTATTAAATCTTCGTAACAATGTCTGTATGTGAACATCTTTAACAAGAGAACTTACAAATTGATCAGAGTGGAGCAATTTGTAAGCTGGTCCGGAATTTTCCCATGAAGCTTGTTGTTATTCAATATCCTGCACAGATTCGTAAACCCTCCGCATTGCTTTGCTGTATATAATGCAAAAAGATAGGATCATATGGTTAACTTACAAAGAGTTTAAATTCTGCAACTGGCCAAGTTCAGTGGGAATAACACCGGAGAGCAGATTGAATGAAACATCACTGCACAAAAAAACAGAGAGAAGTAATGTAAAGAAAAGATGCTATTGAGTTTAGATATGATCAAAGGAAGCAACTTTGAGCCTGACATCATCTGAATGCTTCGAAGGTTCCTAAATTCTGCAGGCAATTGTCCATTAAGATGATTTCTGCTGAGATTTCTGTTCAATTAAGCAAAGTTGGCAAGTTAACAAAAGCGAGCCCTTAACACTGAAAACGTCAATAAGTCTGCTACTTTCAAGGGTTGGAGACCTACAATATGAGAAGGTGTTCTAGATCACCAAGGGTTAGTGGTACAGACCCTGAGAAATTATTGCCAGACAGATCTCTGGAAACAAAAATGTATCATTAGTTGCTGAAAATCTGAATTAAACAAATAACCAAAAGATGTAAAAAAGTTGAGAAGACATACAGTTTGTCAAGATTGATTATATGTCCAAGCTCAGCTGGTATTTTTCCCTCGAAATTGTTCGACGAAAGATTTCTGTATTGACAAGACTCAAAAGGTCACTAAAATGTCAAGGGTGTTGCAATATTACTGCATTGTATTGAATGAAGCTCACAGGTAAGTCAAGCTCCCGAGATTGTGAAACGCCAATGGTATAGATCCACTCAAGAGGTTCCCATGAACATTGCTGAAAGCAAGTAAAGCAGAATTAAGGTTTATAAACAAGAAAATGAAAGCGCAAATAATGAAAGATTCATATTTATGGCTTACAATTGATTCAAAGCTGCACATGAACTAATGTTAGATGGTATCGACCCTACCAAACGATTGTTGGCAAGATTCCTTCAACAAAAAAGAGTATCAAATGTAAAGTTTTAAACAAAGAAAGTGACACACTTTAGAGAAACAAGAAAGAAAACTCACAGTTCAAACAATTGGTCCAGCTTTCCAAGCTCAGGTGGGATAGTTCCCACTAGCTTATTATCGTTTAGTTGCCTACGAAATCAAAAGAAATGTCGAAAATTTCAAGTATATGGAATGTAAAAGCTATGAAAACAAATTTTAAGTTTGAAACCAGCTTACAAATAGCTGAGACGTGACATATTCCCAAGCTCGGATGGGATGGGGCCAGTGAGTTTGTTGCCATGAAGATACCTAACTCCAACAAAATCATGTAAATAAGAGATATGAACATATGAAGCATACTATGGACTATACAAAGAAGACTCACAGCTTTCCTGTAAATGAGAGGTTTCCAAGTATCGGTGGAATAGGACCCACTAGCTCATTGTCACTCAAATCCCTGGAAATTTGAATAGGTTTCACAAACTCAGAGGAACCAAAAAAAATCTATATAAAATTTCACATTTTCTAACTGAACTTACAAAACAGCAAGAGCCTGCATTAAACCAATAACTTCTGGAATTCTACCGGTCAATCTGTTTCCTTGAAGTGACCTTCAAGAAAGAAAATAACACACAACTTAATAACAGCATGAATTCATCGATCAAACTAAGGTTAAAGAGACTTCAGTACTAACAGAGTAGCAACTTGGAGAAAACCGATATTGTAAGGAATCTCTCCAGTTATCTGATTGTAAGATATGTCCCTGCAAAATCAAAAGATATGAGTCTACAAAACACTAGTACGCTTGAATCTGATATTTTCTTCAGAAGCAGGCGCATACAGGATTTCAAAGCTTGTACAATTTCCAATGCTGTCCGGGATAGTTCCAGTTAGATTATTGCCTCTCACATCACTATACAACAAATAAAAATTGAAAAACTCAAGACTCTCATAAATCAAATAAACACCAGGAGCTATACATGGCTCAAATGATGGCAAGAGAATTAGATCCACTTACAAGTACCACAATCCGGTTAGCTGACACATATCAGAAGACAACGTTCCAGTCAACATGTTGCCGCGTAAACCCCTGCAGATAGAATGCATTAGAAGGACTCAAACACCTATTATGGCATAAAGAGATTGGAGGAAATGGCTCAGCCAAACTTACAGGTACTGCAAAACTTCATTCCAGTAAAGTAATCTTGGTATCTCACCCGTTAGATGATTGCCTGCAAGATCACTGCAACAACATGATTAGAAAAGGGATAAATAATATGTTTATAATCAACTTCCAAATACTTATTAATGAATAAATGATGCAAAACTCACAGGTTCTTAAGGTTTGGAATCTGGGTTAAGGTTGCTGGTATTGGGCCTGTGAGTTGATTGTTCTTGAGGTTCCTGATATATCACCAAGTTGAAAGGTTCACACAAAAATTGAACAAAAGAGAAAATAGAACTTCAATTAAATTAATATGTAACAGTATAACACATACAGAGTGTCAAGCTGCTTAAGTTTAGAGACTGAGAATGGTATGTCTCCATTTAACAGATTATTAGAGAAATCCCTGTACAAAAGACAAAATGAAAACTCAAACCGAAGACTTGCAAATTTGAATACGATAAACAATTATGTGTTATAGAACTTACAGATTAACAAGAGAAACACAGTTGCCAATCTCATCTGGAATTTGACCAGCCAATTTATTTCCTTGCAAGTCTCTGAAATTTGATAAAGCCTTTTACCATTTTCTAAACATGCAAATCCTCATAGGAAAGAAAAGAAAGATTATGAAAAACACAATTACAATGATTGCAAATTCCGTAGATCTCCAACAGCTGGAGATATCTCTCCTCCAAGGTTCAGATTGGATAGATTCCTTCAAAGTAGAGAAGAAAATGACGAAAATTACAAGAAATGAATAGAGAGACATTCAACAACACAGATATTAATTAACTCAAGTTAGATTCTTACAGAGAGACAACGGAGAAGCTAACGTTGTCGCAGAAGACACCTCTCCAAGAACAGAAGTCAATGTTGTGAACATCGTCCCAGTCCAAGAGCATGTTTACTAAGTTGCTGAAAGATCCTTTTATCGACATCAAAGCTTTCCCTGTGGAATCAGAAAAACAATTATTTAGTTAATAATAAATAAATTCAAATTAGAATAATTATAATCGTTTGAAACGCGACATCAGTCAAATAGTTTAATATACATAAACAATTAGACAAACCCAAACTAACGATTTCTTTAAATTTCACATATTTTTCTCTCGAGAAACCCATGGATTAGAAAATTGTCTTCTCGGGAAAGAGAGCTTGGAAGAAATACAATCTTTCCAGGGTTCTGTAACAACTAACAAGCATTCTCCTTTTTTTCTAATCATGATCTTCTATCTTGGAAATAGAGAAAAAAATGCATTTTTGGATGAACAAGCCTGAACTAGGTATTGGGTAGGAAAAAAGCTTTCAGCTTTAACTCTTCTTTTTTGAGAAGACCAAATTTTTATAGAACTTCTTCTGAGGAACAAAGGAGAGTTTTTAAACCAAACATTGGATAAACTGATATCTTCTAAACACAGACGATTTTAATTCCTACGATCCAGAAAAATAATAGCAGTGTTTTGAAAAAGAAAACCGCTTAAACCCTAATTTCTCGACAACCAACTAACCAACACCAAACGAGAGAGCTTCTTCAAACAGTACCCCCCAAAGATTAAATATGAAAAAAAAAAGTATTTACAGATAGAGACAAAAAGATAGTTAGAAACCTTCATCGTTCATGGGAGAAGTAACACCAAGAAGCAAAGAAACCACCATTGCTAAACATAAACCCATTCGCTGCATATGTTTCATTTTTCTTGTTTTCTTGTTTCCTTCTCTTCGTTTGATGCTTCTTTGATGCTTTTCTTTATTTCCTTTTGTAGTAATAAGCCAAAAACTCGTTGAAATATTTTCTAGTGAGAAAGCAAAGAGAAACTTGAAAACAACATAGCAGACAAGAAACAAAAAACGAAAGTTCAGGCTCCTTCTGCCATTGCTGGAGAGAGAGTGAAGGGAGCCAGCACAGGAGATTAGCGTGAACTGCAAGAAATGCAGAGTCAGAGATATTAAAGAAGAGAGAAAGATGGTGAAAGAAAAAAGAGAGAAGATGGAGAGCAAGTGAGATAACTTACAGTCTATATAACTAGAGAGCTGAGCCCAAGAGAGAGAAATAACGACTACGACAATCTGTCAGAGTAAGAGAGTATATATGTACACTTATATACATATATATGTCATTTATATCTTCACAAAAATTCGCAATATGCTCAAAACTTTAATCGAAGATAAACTTTTATATGCTGTCCAAATAAACAATAACTTTTGTATTTATGTCACCTTGAAGAAATTAGTACATGATCAGATCACACAGAAGCATTAACGTTGGTTGTTAACGGAGATATAACGGCGTTAGGAGTAAGAAAGCTTGATCTGACGGAGACAAGACCCGCCGTCTGTTGTAGACGCCGTTTTCAAATGCATGGAGAGAGAGAGAGAGAGAACATTTCAATGTGAAAAATATAAACGAGTGATTTGTAAAGCGTGTGTGATCAAACGGTGGATAATTCGCGTGCACGGTTTATATCGTAGGACGAGATGTAGAGAAACTAGACTATGCTTTTTCTTGTGAAAGAGTTAATGCTGTGATAGTGATTGGGAAGGAAGCCGGTTGGACCGATTGGGTTTTCTGATTATCCTTTTTATCGATTTTTAATTTTTTTTATAGCAAATTAGGTTTATTTTATCTTCATAATAGTGTGATTTTTTACTATTGTATCGAGACCATGTCACATGTTTAATTGATTTCACGATAAAAGTTGTACGAGTGGGGAGGAAAAAATATTGGTGAGATTGTACCTAGCGATAAATACAAACAAAATAAATAAAACAAAAGTTATACATGAATAGCAATTGTGCTGATTGGAATAATTGATTTATTGGAAGTTGAAAATAAAATTAGTTAATGATTAATGTCGTGTGTGTACGGAAATGTAATGGAGAAATAGTTTAAATTGGTCCGGTACGTATCTCTTTTCTACAGTGGTTTGGATCTTTAGGCTACAGTCCCTTTTCTTGTACAGTCGTAATACACTGTATAAACCGCCCTATCGGTCAAACTTTAAAAAATATATTTTATAAACTAGCTTTGATGTTGGATATTATCATGTTGCGATTATATCTCCTTGGACTTCGTTGTATTTTCAGTTCTAGCAAAATCTTCTATTGTTTATTTCTTTTAAGATATACTGGAACTTTTAATTTAAAATGCTTAATCACAAGAGTTCGAAAACCAAGAAAAGAATGATCAAGTGAAAATCCTAATTATTTAATGATGGAAGTCATATCTTGCCATTGATGTTATTCGAATATATATATTGAAGTTTACTCAATGCTCTTCTGATTCTAGCAAAACAATTGATCATTTGTTACATTGGGGTGCATATTGTGAGGATTTGCTGCATGTATATACTCGTTAATTCGTTACAAATTAATAAGTAAGTACCATTGAAGTTTTTATTCGTTCTAATAAATGCTCGAGAAAGTTTTGTATCGAGAAAAGAAAAAACTAATAAATACTAGAAGATTAGTGTAGATTCAGCTATAAGCAACTCTACTTTATATAAGATATAAAGATGCATGGTTCAGCTATTAGCCTATGACTACCTTTGTGAGAAGACCATTCTTTCAGTGTCCATAGGCAAATTTTACTCTGTTATATTTATAAATGCATCTTATTATTTTTTTCATTTGCACCATAATATAATTTATGAGATAAGATCCAATGCTTTTTTATTTCACAAGTTGTAGGGTTCCCGCTAAGTATATAAATGTGACATACCTCTATAACGTGGGCTTACCTTTTTATTGATATAAACAAATGAGGTAAAATTAGTTCAAATTCCACTTCAAAAAATAACAAACTTTTGAGAGAAAATTTTTTTGGTAAATCAAAGAAAGAGAGTAAAAGAACTTGCATCAATTTGTTTTTTTTTTAAATGAATCAGCACAACAAATAATTAATTGGTTTTTCTAAATTATTTACGAGCATTTCATTAAAACAAAACAAATACAAAGGAAGATCTATTAATAGAAGCCTACGGGAAGAAGCCAATGGGAGAAGAGAATAGTGGACGCGTGGCAAGATGTGACACGTTAAGACATGTATGCTTCATTAGTAAAAGCTGAGACAAAAGCTGAGACGATGGTTGTCGCAGTAACTAGTAACTGATTTGGGCTGGTTTGCATCCCCAGGCGAACTTACGGTGAGCAATGCACCATCAGATCCTAGCCCTTAAAAAAATACATATAACTAATAAATCAGTGTTTGCTAAAATTTTCCCAATTTAGGTTTCTTTACTTAAAGCAGATTTTAAATCTTTTGTAGCGAGGAGGAAAAAAAATCTTTTTTAACGAGTTTGAAAATTTTGTAATATTTTCCATTTTCGTTTGGTTTATTTAGAAATACGGACTATTTTTATTTAATGGCCCATTGGGCCCTTTATCCAGTCTTCATGAAAGTCCTTCCTCAGTATAATATTTCATTTCAGGCCGTATAAAGGAAAACCATTTTTCTTATCACTATGTATTCTATACCTAACCGTTTTTATCCGTTCTTCTGATTTAGAATCGAAGAAAGATTTCACATCCAGCCGGTTCGTAATTTGCCTTCATTCAACGCAAAGCCAAAATAAAAGAACTGATACTCCGATCCCAAACGCGTTTATTACTTACGCCGACACTTTAATGGTTTATCATTATTTTATTATAATTTGTCTTATTCTTAACTCATCATAAATTGTTTCCATGCGACTTCATTATTATACGCTTTTCTGGCTATGTTATACGTACTTAACTACATTATACATGTCATAATATTTTGGTCTTATACGTACTATTTGTATATTTATTCATGATCCAAGTAGCAACCTTTAATATGACTATTTGTACTAGTGTATTATCACATAGACACATACCACGTTCTACTATTCGAAGCTCGCCATTTACTTTAACTAGTCTTTACTTTCGTGAAAGCTTGACCGTCAAGTTTTAAAAATAAATTATTAGACATTGACCCATAAAATAAATTTGTTAATTATGATCCCGAACGATCTCCCTTCAACTTAGTCAAAAGTTAATGTTCGCTAAAGAAACAAACAATGAATATGTTCTGCGATTGAGATGGGCCAATACTGAACCGAACCAACTTCAGTGTAGTTTACAAACCGAATCAAATTTAGGTTCAACTATATATGCTTTTTGTCCGGTCAAGCAATAGAAGTAATTACGAAGAAATTAGTGTCATCAATAATACAAAATTTGTCGGCAAAGCTTTGGAGTATGTGACACGTCATGCGGCATGACTCGTGGATTATCACATGACGCTTAGTTAATTCTTTCAACATCGATACAGTTCACTCTAATCTGTCAGCTACACGTAAACGTCACCGTTTCGGCGCAACCTCCGCTTTTGTAGCCCGTTACTGATTTCTGACCCTTGATTTGGACACGTGCCAATATGCACGAGTACGATCTTCTTCTTTCCATTTCGTAAGCTGTAACGTTATTATTTATTTATTTATTTTGTTTCTGCTTTCCTATGATCAGTTACCTTATTAAATCTTAGATATATACTTAGTACACACAAAATCGGTGATTCTTTTAGCAATGTCACTTATATGTTTCTTAGTGAAGATTCTACTGTGATTTTTTCCCAGATATTCGATTGAAAACGTGATTGAGAGGCAAATTATAGTTAGTTTCTGACACATACTCAGATTAAAATATATAATATAATAGTTTCTGGTTTTATAATTACACGTTGTCTATAACACTAAGGTCCAAGTGTTCACTACTCACCGGCTGCTGTGGTCTTCCCTTGTCGGTTGCCGGCATAGACGGTCAATGTCACAGGCACGTGTCCATTTTTCCACTCCGTAATGTCTCCATTTAGAAACTAGAATATACTAATCAGGACCTGTATCTTGTTAATCTTTCTATATTATTCCCAAAGCTTTAATTGATAGAATTTTACATCCAATTTGCCCATGAAATTTGACCTCTTTATATCTCGTCGTAACAAAAATCATGAAATATTTTGTTTCGCTTAACGAACAAACATTTTACTATTTACTCTATAGTAATTAAGCTAACGATTAAATAAATCACCTTATAATTTTACATTAAAACTTTTTTGTTGTGATATATTTCGAAGATTTTTTTGTTGCAATTTATCACTAATGGAGTGCCATTGAACCAATGTAATCAGACGCAGATAAATTACTGAATTTGTCAAAAGAACAATTACAATCGTTAGTAATAGTCACTCTTATTTGCGAAACGGTTTAGGGAGAATTGACATATTCGAAAAAGTTTAGGTGTAAATCTTGAACAATAATATAGTTTGAAGCGTAACAAGAAACAAAATTAAATATAGTTTCCATTTGATTGCAAAAAAAAGAAAAAAAAAGAAACAGAAACAGAATCTCCCCGTTTCGCAAGCACTTTAAGTTGTCTCTCTATTTCTCTCTGAGATTTAGCTTTACGCCATTAACGAGAACCACACAAGACCAACTACCTAATAACTATTCTCCTTTCCCGGAGATTTTAGCTCCGTCTTCGTAACGGACCCAGAATTTCCGGCGACGGGATCTTTCTCGACTCTACCTACTAATTAATAAGTATGCTTCCGGTCTCAAATCCTTCCAGTCCTGAACATCTCCTTAAGAAATCGAGAGCCCCAGAAACAAACATCACCATCGAGCGGAAGAGCTCCTTCAATTCGCTCAACTCGGCCTTTAACCGTTCTTCCTACATCTCCGCCTCCCGGAGCCACTGCACATGGCTAATCATCTCTCTCCTCTCTCTCCAGCTCATCCTCTTCCTCACACTCCGATCCATCCCTTTCCCCCGCCGTCGCTCCCCTGAAAACTTCCCTTCTCCCGCTATCTCTGCCTTCAACGGTCCTCTGTCAACCGGAATCCCACCCGAATCAGACAACTCTGGGCTTTGTGATTTGGGTCAGGTCTTCGTCTACGACATGCCGAAGATGTTCAACGAAGTGATTTTGCAACAGTGCGACAATCTCAATCCCTGGAGCTCTCGTTGCGACGCGCTTTCCAACGACGGACTCGGCAAAGAAGCGACGTCGTTAAAAGGCGTGATCCCAGACGATTTGGTTCCTTCTTGGTTCTGGACTGATCAATTTGTCTCGGAGATCATCTTCCATAACCGGATTCTCAACCACCGTTGCCGGACTTACAATCCTGAATCTGCAACGGCATTCTACATCCCGTTCTATGCTGGGCTCGCGGTCGGTCAATATCTATGGTCAAATTACGCGGCGGCTGATCGTGACCGTCACTGTAAAATGATGACAGAATGGGTCCGAGATCAACCTTATTGGAATAGATCCAACGGCTGGGATCATTTCATTACCATGGGTCGCATCACATGGGATTTTCGCAGGTCTAAGGACGAGGATTGGGGATCTAACTGTATCTACATTCCGGGGATGCGTAACATCACGCGTCTCCTTATTGAGAGAAACTCATGGGACCATTTTGACGTCGGTGTGCCGTACCCCACCGGATTCCACCCTCGGTCTGATTCTGACGTCGTGAAGTGGCAGGATTTTGTCAGAGAACGCCGTCGTGATACACTTTTCTGTTTCGCCGGAGCCCCACGTGCCGGAATTGAGAACGATTTCCGGGGACTGCTTCTCCGTCACTGCGAGGAGTCGCGTGGAGCTTGTCGAACGGTGGATTGCACCGTGGGAAGATGCTCGAACGGCTCATCGGCGATTCTGGAGACATTTCTCCGCTCCGATTTCTGTCTACAACCTCGAGGAGATAGCTTTACGCGCCGCTCGATTTTCGATTGCATGTTAGCCGGTTCGATTCCAGTTTTCTTCTGGCGTCGAACTGCCTACATGCAGTATCAGTGGTTTTTACCGAATGATCCGAGTAGTTACTCGGTTTTCATAGACCGGAACGAGGTGAAAAACGGCACGACGTCTATAAGGGAAGTGTTGGATCGGTACAGCAAGGAGGATATAAGGAAGATGAGAGAAAGAGTGATCGATTTGATACCGAATTTGGTTTATGCGAAGTCTCCAAATGGTTTAGAGACTTTCAAAGACGCATTTGATGTGGCGGTAGATGGAGTTTTCAGGAGATTCAAGGAGCAAGAGAACTGGTACAAATGGAGATGATGAAAGTGATCATACAAATGATTATTTATTTATTAACAAGGGTTTTGATTACAATGTAAATTTAAGATATATGATGTTGAGAGATGAATAAGTTTGTTAGTTGAATTTTGTTATTACACGTCTTGGATTAGTCGAGGAAGTTGTTCTATGTGTTGAGTTCTCATTTATATAATCTCTTTTTCAAACAATTGAGTATAGTTTCTTTTGAACCTGTTTGTTAGATGTTGATGGTTTGAATATTTTACGTATGTATAACCTTTAGCTTAGTTAGGTAGGAAGTACAAAAATGGAGCAGAGGCCAGCATTGTAGCACGTAGAGGGTTTAACTAATAGGATGCCCTATGATGGGAAATATGGTGGTAGGTAGGAGAAGTATTAGTTTTGATAATAGTATTAAAACTCGTGACACTTTATGATTGTAGATAAATTGAAATATATAAAAGTTTTCCAAAAAACGCAATATTTGTAACAAAAAAAGAAGGTGGATCCGTTTTTATGGGTCAATTGATAGTGTTTGTTGTGTCCTTTAATTAATGTAGTGAAGACATTTAATATTGGGTTTTCTTATTTTTTATGCTGAGATACCAAAAGTATAGAACAAGAAAAATCGAAGATATAGTAGGTTTTATAGGTTACAATAATTCAAAATTATTAGACAACGAAGAATAATTTTAAAATATTTCACTAATTTTGCATAACTCAGAATGTTGGACCACTAACAGTGTACCGATACTAATCTGTTTTTTGTTGTATAAAAATCTTGTAAGACATACCACAAAATTGGTTACAATGAATGGGAGAAAAGTTCACTCAAATAACATGATCTTAAAAATTGGAAAATTGGCATTATATAGTTATAAACGATTTTATAAATTCGTCAAAATTTATTTATTATATTTTTAATACAAAAAATTAAATTAAATTTGTTTTTCATTTACAACAAAAATGATAGACCATTTATATAAATCATTGATAATGTAGAATTGTTTTCTGTTTCAAAACAAGTAGTGACCTCTCGTCGAAATTAGTGGAAAAATTAAACCAATTAGTGGATAAATGTCTTGTAGTCTACCTCTTGGCTTTGTAAGTGGGTTATGTTGTGCCAAGTGTAAGTAAGTAGGTAACATTATATAACACACTTTTCTCACGTCCACTTTTAATCCTCTCTCTTTCGAGAAGACAACAATGGCGTTCTAGGCTCTCTCATCCATCCTCCTTCTCTTTTTCCTCTCCTTCATCAATCCTAAACTCTCTCTTTCTTTTCAGCCATTAATCTCTTCTGTTCTTCGTGGTGAAGAACAAAGCTGCCCTTACACTCTGATTGTCAAGACGAGCTGTTTCTCTCCACATTGGTCTAGAGATCAGATTACTATTGCTCTGAGTGACGCCAATGGTAACAAGGTTTGATTCCATAAACTAATCTCTTTGCGTTTGTATCATTTTCAAACCTTATGACACAAACACACTTGAACCGAAATGAGTTTAATCTTCTTAAGATGGTTTTTTTTTTATGTGAAAACCGGAATTAAATCAGAACCTCTTAACTATTGTTAGAAAAAGAATTTAAAATATAGTTGAATAATTTGTAATACATCGATCGATACTAGATTAAGAGTTACAATAAATGGTTTAAATGCACAAAATTGTTGTAAATTTAGGGGTTATTCCCCCGCTAAATATGTTAATGCTATTGAGATTCCTTAGGTGGTCGCACTACGACTAGACGAATCGTTAAGTGGAGGAGGAGGTTTCGAGAAATGTTCATCGGACATATTCCAAGTCAAAGGTCAATGTCTTAACATTATCTGCTCTGTCTACATCTATCGTTCTGGTCCCGATGGTTGGATCCCGGAGACCGTCGAGATATATAAGGAAGGTTCCAAATCCATGAAATTCGATTTCAACAAAAACGTCCCTGCAAACATTTGGCACGGCCAGAACAATTGCAACAACACCGGTTTGCCACCGCCTTCACCAACTCATTTTCCTCCCGCCGCACCTTCTATCCCCCCTCCACGTCCTCCACCACCTCCACCGTCTGCCGCTTCTGAACATGGAGTTGATGAGAGTTTGGTGGTTGCGTTTGCTACGATTCTGTTTGCCTTTGCGGCTGTCGTGGTTTGAGTTTTTAGTTAAGATTGAGTTTGCTTAATAATTAGTGACTAATAAGTGTGGTGTAATCCCTTTGTGTGGAAACGTTAGTGAGTTAATGAGTGTTTCAAGTACTCTTTTTTTTGTCACTTTTGATTAGCACAACAGTGTTTCAAGTACTCCTTATGAAACCAATATTTTGTATGTGATTAATAATGAGTTTCGTGTTGAATTTTGTATTATAAAAACATGTAACTAAGTAATATCAAATATATAATTTGACACGATCTCTCTATATTTCTTTTAGATGTTAAAAAGAATACTTAAAGATACCTTTTTGTCTTTTCGTAGCAGCAATATATACTTAAAAGAGTATCAATTTCAACACCAAGAACATTAAATACATTTTCTCCTCTACCTAACACATAACATGAGATGAGACGTGGCTCGTGATATGTGAACGCAACCATAATGCCATTTAATCCGGTTCTTATACAGTGATACTCGGGTTGGACCGGAACAACAAAAGAGTTTCAAAACCAAAACTGAATTCGTTGATATTTTCCCGGTCTAATCCGGTTCAGCTAGAACTGGTTAGATACATTTTGTTTTACCTTCGCGATTACTGTTTTAATTTCCATAACTTTCGTCTCGGCTAGCGATTTCGCGAAGCATGAAAATGGTAGTACGTCTCTTCACGCTCCTCTGCTTTGTCTTCTCAATCTTCCTCTCTGTTTCCGAATCAAAAGTCTTGGAGCCTCACGCCGCTGAATCTTTCAATGTCAGCCTCATCCAGGTTCGCTCTCTTTCTATCTTCCCTCTCCTTATGAACTGATTGAACTCCCTCGGGAGAAATTCGATGGTTTTCATGTACTTCGGTCTTGGATTTTCCTGAGAAACTTACGACTTTCCTTGTATGATTGTAAATTTTTATGGAGGACGCAGAAATTAGGGACTAGTTGCTCTTACACAGTGATCATCTCGACGAGTTGTTCGTCATCAAGGTACACGCGCGACCAGATTAGCATCGCTTTCGGCGATGGATACGGAAACCAGGTTAGATTTTCCGAGATTTTGAATTTTTTTTTCAGGACAATTGATTTTAATTTGGTAACACTTGGTTTATCGCTGAGGCCTAGGGTTGTATTTGAATGTTAACATCCTAATACAAAGTTATATTCGCACAATTAGTTGACGCATCTGATTCTTCGTGTCTTCTCTTTCGTTTGATCGGGGTTACTGTGGAATTGATCAGAGTTCTGTTTGTAGCAGTTCATCTTTGGTTTAATTAGATTTTTCTAGCTTGGCCAGGTTAGTTCTTGATTGCTGGTTAGCTATTGAATATGCATATCAGTTTCACTGGTATGGAAGAAATTTAACAAAGAAGTTTGTCAAATTATGCAATTGCTTGATAAATTTTCTTGTTCCTGTTGCAATTGCAGATTGATCTGTGCACAACTTCATTATTTACGTACCTAATTACAAAATATTAATGGCCCAAATCAACCGTTTTGCTTCGTGTCTAAAGGTGTATTATTGGAATATTGAGTTTGAAAGGAGTATTGTATCAATATCTGATAGATGCAAGTTCCAGTGGAGTGGTTTTGGTTGTAACTAATAACTAATGTCTAATATGTTATATCTGTCAGTAATAAACCGTGACAATGTTATCAGTTTTAGCTTTGGTTCAACATATTCACTGCTCCAATTTTGCTTTCTTGAATCAGATATACGCCCCAAGGCTTGACGATCCATCTAAAAAGACGTTTGAGCAATGTTCATCAGATACTTTTGAGGTAAACGGACCATGCACATACCAAATATGCTATGTGTATCTCTACAGGTCTGGTCCGGATGGTTGGATCCCAGAGAGTGTGAAGATATATAGCCATGGCTCCAAAGCAGTGACTTTCTTATATAACACACACGTCCCTGAAAGTATATGGTATGGTTTTAATTACTGCAACAGCGCCTCAGATTCTAATGTCCTAGCCATTGGTCTCAGAAGGATCGTGCTCATACTACTAGGGTTTATTGTTGCTGGTTCAACATTGATCTAGTAAGCTGTCATGGGGTTCGGTTTTAATGTCGGTTTTGTGTGAACATATTAGAACTTATGCAGAATAAATGTATGCTGTTCTTGGAAAATTTACTCAGTTCTGTAATATCTATAAAGCTATGATGAAGTTAATAGTGCTAATTACAAAGTGTGTAGATTTTATAAACAGTATGTATCCATTTGAAATTTGTCAATTCGTCGACAATATATATTTGTTAGAAATGAGTAAGAAATCAAATCAAATTTGTTTGAGATTTGGTTTTAAATCAGGTGTTGATCTTGTTGTGGCATACAAAACCTGAAACCTGAACAATTTAACATATAATCATATTACAGAGTAGTTGAGATATATTCTGTAATATTTAAACAATGATGTAAAAACATATAAATAGATCAACACAATCTTTGCCTTTTTTTTGTCAACTAGATCAACTGATATACATAAATTTTCTTTTATCTACTTCAATTATTTAATTATTCAGTTCTTTTTTTTTCTATTTTTTGTCATCAACTTAGAAATATTATTAAGAAGATTAATCCAATCAAAGTACATACAATCTCACAACATGAAAAACTTAAAACTTAACGAATGTTTGTATCATCCGCGGTTGATTGTATGAAGAAAGAAAGGAGAAAAAGTTTCTAGAGATATTCTACCAAAAAAATTAAAAATTTATAAATTTACTGTTTTTGTTTTGTTTTTTTTAGCCACCAAATATTTGTTAAGTTACCATTTTTTCGAAAAAAAAGAAAATTGCCATTTTAATGGAAAATTTTAGAAAAAAAAATTGATAGTCTTTGACCTATTCACAATGGGAAGCCGACACGCATTCTCCATTCGCAATATAAAAACGGCAAGTTAAACCTAAACTCAACGGACAAGATTGCATTTAAAGTTTTATTAGGGTTTTGATCAACGGAGCCTCCGAAAAGTTCGAAACTATAAGAAGTAGACAAACCCTACACTTTCTCCTCCTCTTTGTATCTCCCTGCTTTTCCCAATTTCCACCGTCTCAATCTCTCAGTAGCAGGAGAGATTCTCCATCTTGTTTCTATTCTTCGTCTCCAAAAAACCCAATGCCGTCATTAGCCTTATCTGACAAGAAGGAGGAGAAGAAGATGAAGAAGAAGATAGCCCTCGAAACCCCAGAGCAGGACTCTAAGAAGGGGAAGAAGGAGGCGAAGCTGAAACTCTCCGATTCTGAGGGAGAAGAGTCCGAGAAGAAGAAAAGCAAGAAAAAGGAGAAGAAGCGCAAAGCTGCAGAGGTGGATGAATCGGAGGAGGGGGCGAAAAGCGATTCAAGCTCGGAGTTGGTGAATCCGGAGAGTTCCAAGGCGGAGAAGAAGAAGAGCAGCAAGAAGGTGAAGTTGGGCGTGGAAGATATCGAAGTCGATAACCCCAACGCCGTTTCCAAGTTTCGGATTTCGGCTCCATTAAGGGAGAAACTGAAGGAGAAGGGTATCGAAGCCCTCTTCCCTATTCAGGCTATGACTTTTGATATGGTTCTCGATGGTGCTGATTTAGTTGGACGTGCTCGCACTGGTCAGGTATTCGTTAGTTTTGGTTCTGCATTTAAGTTATTTTGATGAATTCGTCTTTGTGGATTTGATAGTGTATTATCGTTATAGTTACTGCTAGTCTCTTGTAAATTTGGGGGCTTTGCTAATTATTTGTTGTGTGGTGCAGGGTAAAACTCTCGCCTTTGTGTTGCCTATATTGGAATCATTGATCAATGGACCTGCGAAAAGCAAAAGGAAGAATGGATACGGCAGGGCACCCAGTGTTTTGGTACTTTTACCGACTAGAGAATTGGCCAAGCAGGTAAATATTCTGAGGGGACAATACAAAAATTTGGAGCAAATTTGGTTTCGCGACTTTAGGTTTTACAATTGTTTGTTGTTCTTCTGTAGGTGTTCGCTGACTTTGAACTATATGGAGGAGCAGTTGGGCTAACTTCTTGCTGTATCTATGGAGGTGATAGCTACCAACCTCAGGAGTATAAATTAAAGAGAGGTGTTGACATTGTAGTTGGGACTCCTGGTCGTATCAAGGTATGTTTCTTACTATTCTGTAAACTTAAATTCTGGAGCGGATTTTTATTAGAAGTAACGGTTTGTTTGTGTGCTTTCTTGACCTTGTTTTATATCCATTGCAGGATCATATTGAAAGGCAAAACCTTGACCTGAGCTATCTACAATTCCGTGTTCTTGATGAAGCTGATGAAATGTTGAGAATGGGATTTGTTGATGATGTTGAACTTATATTAGGTATGTAATTTGTTTTTTATTCGAAGCAACTAAATCTTAGTATATTGATGTTTTGGCTCCCGAATCTTCAGGGAAGGTGGAGGACCCTAAGAAAGTACAGACGCTTCTCTTCAGTGCTACCTTGCCAATATGGGTGAAAACTGTGCGTCCCTATCAAATATCTCGTTTTAATATTTTTCATGAGTTAAGTTTATGTGATTTTGCGGCTCTATTTGTTTTCTCTCTATACTAAAATCTTTCTTTCTGCTACCAGATTGCTGCTAGGTTTCTTAAACCAGATAAGAAGACTATTGATCTTGTTGGTAATGATACAATGAAGGCCAGTAATAGTGTTAGACACATTTGTCTTCCCTGTAATAAGCAAGCCATGTCTAGGTTGATTCCTGATATTATCAGTTGCTATAGCAAGTACGTTTTATATTCCATTTATTTCCATAATAATTTCTCTGTAGTTTAATTGTTTAGTCTCTTATCCAATTCCTTTTCTTGCACAATTCAGTGGGGGTAGTACCATCATTTTCACTGAGACTAAAGATCAAGCTTCTGAGCTTTCTGGTTTGTTGCCTCGGGCAAGAGCTTTGCATGGTGACATACAGCAATCACAACGTGAGGTAGGTTATTAGTTTTCACTTCAAACTTTTCCAGAGGAAAAGTAAAGTGGAGGGAAATGTAAATTTTCTAATTATCCTGTTGAATTCTTCAGGCTAAGCAGTATAAGCTTGCTAACTGTGAGTCCTGTGATTGTAGGTTACTCTTGCTGGATTTAGAACTGGTAAGTTCTCGACATTGGTTGCTACAAATGTTGCTGCTCGTGGTCTAGATATCAATGACGTGCAGTTAGTTATCCAGGTTAGTGGCAGTCCGTGAGCTCTAGTCATTCTGGTTTAATGCCTGATTCAGGTTCTAATATTTTATTTTATTTATTCTGTTGTAGTGTGAGCCTCCACGTGAAGTTGAAGATTATATTCATCGTTCAGGCCGGACGGGAAGAGCTGGTAAAGCAGACATCCTTTTGACGGTTATTTGATAGTTTTTGCAGTTTCTTGTTAGCGTTAGGTTTGCTTGATGTTTTCATGATCTGTAATATTGCAGGCAACACTGGAATTGCCGTTATGCTGTATGATTCTAGAAAGTCAGGCTTATCAAAGATTGAAAAACAAGCTGGTATAAAATTTGAGCACGTTTCTGCACCACAGCCAGATGATATTGCCAGAGCTGTTGGTATGGAAGCTGCTGAGAAAATTACTCAAGTCTGTGACAGGTATGGGTAACCACAACTCAAAATTCTTGTAATATCTAATAAATTACTTTGAAATGTCACATATATATACTTAAGAATATGTTAAATGCAGTGTGGTTCCTGCGTTTATGGCGGCTGCCAAGGAATTATTACAAAATTCTGGTTTATCAGCAGAAGAACTCCTTGCAAAAGCTCTTGCGAAAACTGCGGTTGGTGTCGCTATGATTTTCCTTTTGAAACACTTGTTTTTCTCTAAAAGCAAGTACTTAAGAGTTTTGAATCGCCATTTATTTGCAGGGCTTCACTGAAATTAAGAAAAGATCACTTCTAACATCATTGGAGAACCATGTCACTCTACTTCTCGAAGCAGGGAAACCCATGTACACGCCATCGTAAGTTACTCTTTCTTACTTTTGCTTATGTAGTCTTACATTCATAGGAGATACTAAGATGATTTTGGTTCCGCAGATTTGTATTTGGTATACTGAGGAGATTCTTACCGGAAGACAAGGTAAACTCGATTCAAGGGTTGACTCTAACAGCAGACGGACAAGGTGCGGTTTTTGATGTTGTACAATCGGATCTAGACCTGTTCATTGCAGCTGGGCAAAAGAATGCTGGAAGTGTGAGCTTGGAGGTTGTTAAGGAGTTGCCTAAACTTCAAGAGAGGGAACCAATGCAAGGAGGAAGATATGGTGGTGGTGGTCGTGGAAATCGGTTTGGTGGTGGTCGTGGTAGAGGAGGTGGAGGCAGAGGCGGTAGATTTGGCCGTGGTGGTGGTGGTGGTGGTGGTAGAGGCCAGAGATGGTGAAAAGTCTAACCTTTAAACCCACACATACTATGGTTAAAAACCACCAAACCTCTCCCTCTTATAAATTTCATTTCATTACTACTACCTTGCTCTGGCAAATTCTATATTTATAACAACAATAGGTGTTTTATATGTTTTATGTGGGCCGAAGGAGGCACTTTTGTTTGTCCCTCTTTCAATTTTGTGTTAATTTGGATGATAATGATGATAAAATTATTAATCCATCACTCCCAGTTTTGTCATTGGGTCTCCTTGCCCTTTTCTTGACTAAGTACTCAACTTGTTCTTCCTTCAAAGAGGAATAAAAATCTTTGATCATCAAACTCCAAATGACTTTTTGGCTTACCAAACAATATGAATGTTCTGCAACTTGTAGATTAATTTTGAAAAAGACGTGTTAAACGACTTGCGAAGCAAGATATGTCTTCCCTTTAGTCATTTGTCTTGTGCGCTAAAAGAGAAAATAAAGCATTACGTTTTCTCCACTTGCAATGTCACTTTCATTGTTTTTTGACTTTCTCTCTCCACTTGCGTTTCATTAACTACAATTAATTACTTGACTTATTAATCATTTATCCCAGTTGCGTTAAAAAATTAATTCATAGTTAAAATCAGAATGCATTAATAAGAGATACAATAGACATATTACCAATTTTTAAAAACGTATCAAACAAAATTTTAACCACACTTATAATTTAATATCTGTTAATAAAGTTAAAAATTTATTATTTGTTTTTGCTTTTGGTGCTGTTTGGATGTGAAAAATCTTGCAAGAAATTTCTTGAAAATTGCCAAATTTTAGTTTATAACTTTTCTTCACGATTGAGTATTATATAGAAATTAATTTGAACTTTTCTTGACGATTGAGTAATTATATAGAAATTAATTTGAACTTTTCTTCACGATTGAGTATTATATAAAATTTAATTTGAACTTTTCTTGACGATTTAGTAATTATATAAAGGCGAGAGCGAAGAATGAGATGACTTAAAAGAAAAAATGTCGGAACAAACTCCAACTCCAATCTCTGATCCTTACGCTTATCTTAACATCGTAAAGAATCCAGATGGCTCCATCACTCGCGATCTCACCACCTCTTTGCACGTCGCAGCCACACCTGTTCCATCCCCACTAAACCCTGTCGTCTCCAAAGATATCTCTGTGAACCAGTCAAAGTCAACGTGGATCCGTCTCTACGTTCCCACCGCCGCGTTGGATCATACTTCGCCTCAAAAACTCCCTCTCGTGGTCTATTACCACGGCGGAGGATTCGTCCTGTGCAGCTTTGACATCCAAATCTTCCATGACTTCTGCTCTAACATGGCTCGTGTTCTCAACGCGATCGTCGTATCCTCTTCGTACCGCCTAGCTCCCGAGCACCGATTACCGGCGGCGTACGATGACGGAATGGAGGCGCTGGAACGGATTAGAAACTCTGACGATGAGTGGATCAAATCTCACGCTGATTTCTCCAATGTGTTCCTCATGGGTACGAGCGCCGGCGGGAACATGGCTTACAACATCGGGTTAAGAGCCGCCGTTTCCGTGGGGAATCTGAGTCCGTTACAGATCCGTGGATTGATTCTACACCATCCGTTCTTCGGCGGCGAAGAGAGATGCGAATCTGAGATTAGATTGGTGAACGATCAGGTCTGTCCGCCAATAGTCACAGACGTTTTCTGGGATCTCTGTTTACCCGTAGGAGTTGACCGCGATCACGAGTATTCAAATCCGACGGTGGGAGATGGATCAGAGGATTTGGAGAAAATGGGACGGCTGAGATGGAAGGTGATGGTGATAGGAGGAGAGGAAGATCCAATGGTAGATCGGCAGAAAGACATGGCGAAGTTGATGAAGAAGAAAGGAGCAGAAGTGGTGGAGCGTTTTACAGATGGCGATGTTCACGGTGCTGAGATCGGAGATGCTGCTAAGCGTGAAACTCTCTTTCTTTCCATCAGAAATTTCATTTCATCCTGAGCTCTGTAATAACGTTTTCGTTTTTTTTCCAATTTGTTTCTTTAAATAAATAAAATAAAAAAAAAGTTCGCTTTGTCTTCACCACATGGCTGCGTTATATCGAAGGCCCAAATATTAATATATATAAGAACCCAATATCATAGGCCCATGAAATATCATTACCTCATAATTACATTATCTTTTCAGACATAAACAATTTTTCGTGTCCAGACATGGCAAATGTTATAAAGCTCCCACAAGTTTGGATATGCATTATAGTTAATGAATATGGGCTATTTATTTTTAATGGGCCTACCTTATATCAGAATTCGTGGTCCCTTTTAGATCATAGCAATATTTGTTGAAGGTTGTATATTTGCATTGATAAGAAAAATCCAGAAAATGTAAAGTGGGATCTTTCTAAATTAGCATGAAACTGGAGAGAAATTTGATCTCATTGGCTCTTTTCTCTATTATTTAATTCGTTTTGTTTGTTTCTAAGCACAATCTTTAATATCAAGTCCTTTTCTCTGTTCTTTGTTCTTTTAAGCAAAGAAAAAATTGACCTACTTTTAAATATTTGTTTAAATTATAAGGTGAGATTTAATTTGGATTGTACTGTGACCACACTCTAGAATTTCATGTGATTTGTATTGGCCACATTCACTTAAATAGAATCATGTCATGGTCCAGTCTTCTCTTCATTTATGAATCTGGATTGTACACAATTGTATCATTTTTAATGATATGTGCCGTGTGCACTATGTATATAAGTTAAATTTAACTTTGATTTGAGTTCTACCTGAAATTCTTTTACTGTATATATATACAATCTAAGGAAGAATAATTACAATGTATCCGTATGAGTGGAACCAATTTGATCAATACATTCACAAAAATCATAAATGCGAGTTATAATCACTGTGACTACCATTTACAAATTATTACTAATCATTAATTGTAAAATAATATTATTCTAAATGATGGTTTTGATCACATCGCATTTATTGGTAGATAAGATAATTAATAATTTTGTATTTGTTAATTTAATGGTTATTGGATAGTATTAAAATGGGATAAAATTTGAAAGGAGGAAAGACGTCATGTTTGAAACATAAGGGTCACGATTGAAGATCCCCTCGTGTTTTGGTAACAACGCAATGGAGTTTGTGTACGAATCTTATTGTAATTTGAGCTTTTCATTAATATTCTAATTTATTAGTTTTTTCATGATCTCCAAAAAAAAGTATTAATGAAAAATAACCAATATCATTGCATTTGGGTAAGTTTCATGAAAAAAAAATCGTAAGAAAATCAATAATAATTTTTCATGAAAATCAAAGAAGCCAAAACCAGCCAAGTCCCTACTTACCCTTTTATAACCAAAAAACATTATTACAAACATATTTCTTCATCTTTATTTCTATTTCAAAATATTAATTGATTTTACTTTTGAAAAACTTGTCGTAATTAAAAGCCTATGAAAAAAATAGTTGAGGGAAAGAACCCTATGGATATTTTTTTTTGAGATTTATAAAAAAAATAAAAATGTAGTATTTGTTTATACGGTTTTCATGGATCCACTTTCTCTCAGCTATATATTTTTTAATCTTATAAAACCCATTTCCCCTCTCTATATTTCTCCTTCTTCTTCTTCTTCTTCTTCAAGTCACAAACCCAATTCACAAACAGACAACACAGCTAAAAATCCTAAAACCCAATAAAAAAAAATGGGAAGAGACTGGTCCTGGCTCGGCGGAGGAGGAAAGAAGAAATCCTCAAACAAGATAACGAAAGATATCAAAACATCGTCGTCATCGTCTTCTCCTCCCGGCAATACTACAACGGCGGCGGGATGCATGAGTGCTGTGTTTAACATTTTTGATTTACAACATTTACAGTTTCCCATTAACTACCATCATCTTCATCTTCCCAAAGGTACCATTTTTTGTCCACTTTTCAATCTTTAACATATATTATTTGATTCTCTGTTGAAATTTATTCAGGAGTAGATGCGCCGAGAAACAGCTTGGAATCAACGGAGGAGGAAGAAACTCCAGTTTCACCAACCAGAAAAGATGGAAATCTAAATATCTCTGTAAGTAATAATATTTTTAAAAAAATCCACTCTGTTTTTTATCTTCTTGGGTTTCTCAAAAGCTTCTTCATTTTTTTTTCCTAATTCTCATGATTCTAATCATAATTTTCCAGATGGGTATTAAAATCAAGACGAAGCCACAAGCAAGATCATCATTATCTTCTTCTGTTGCAGCCACAGCTACTGAATCATATTCTCCGAGTGTAAAGACACCAACTTTGGTCGCTAGACTCATGGGTCTTGATCTTGTTCCGGACAACTACAGATCATCCCCTACTCCATCTTCTTCTTCTTCTTCTTTAGTTGATCTCAAGACGTCAACAAGAGCTTCGCACACCAACAAACACCGCCATTACTCTCTCCAAAGAAACTCTATCGATGGAGGCACGCGATCTCTTCCCGAGACACCGAGGATTTCACTCGGACGGAGATCCGTTGATGTTAACTGTTACGAACACCAACGGTCTTCATTTCATCTCAGAGACAATAACACCACTAGAGTGTCGTCTGAAAGAGACTCTGGTAATAACAATGCCAGGTTCACGCGGGTAAAAGAGATGAAGATACACGAAGATAAAGAAAATCGGAGTCCTCGAGAGTACGCTAGGCAGATAGTGTTGCAGTTGAAGGAGAACGTTAGCCGACGAAGAAGAATGGGAACTGATATTACCAACACGACAAGAAGCAACAAAGAACAACAATCAAGAGAGATTCATCATGACTCCAAAAATGCTTCTAAGAACACAAGCGTCACTCATGATTTATCATCCCCGAGATTAGGGTTAACGGAAGTCCCCAAAACCAAACCAACTTCATCACATCAGACAAATAATGTTGCTTCCAAGATTCTGGAGGCAACAGTGAAGGTTCAAGACAAGACCAGGTTACCAACAGTGCAAGAAGAGCCACAGAGAGAGCAAGGAGAAGAAGATAAAGACAAAAAACAGAGGAAATCGGCAAAGAAATGCATGAAACCAGAGAATTTCAAGTCGAGATTAGTGAAGCCGCCACAGACAATGCAGGTGGAGCCATTTGTGCGATCACCAGCAACAAGTAGCAACAATAATGGTCTTCTTCGTATTCAAGGAGACAAGTCTTCCTGCAAGAAAACTCCTCTTTCCATCAATGATCTCATCAACTTCACTAGTGTTCCCTCTCTTCACACCATCAAGAAAAAAGATTCATCACCTCAGAAATCGGTAATCAATGCTTCCATATCCTTTTGAAATATTTAATGTTTCCCAAGTTTCATTAAATGTTTTATTTTATTTTGCAGTCAAACTTATGTGTGGATGCGTTAAAGCTCAGAGAAACCCAATCACCGAGAAACAGAGCATCATCATCAGAGTTTCCTAGTTTTTCGAGCCAATCACAAACCCACATTGTAGGAATCCCCGGTGGCGAGTTAGAGTACATAATAAGAACCCTTAGACGAACCGGAATCGACAAAGACACACCAATTTCATATGCCAAATGGTTCTCTCCTTCACACCCACTCGATCCATCCATCTTCTACTTTTTGGAGCATTTAGCTATTACGTCGAGCAGGCCTAGAAATTCGCGAGAAAATCTAGCTCTTCGATGCAATAGAAAGCTACTGTTCCATTTAATAGATGAGATCCTGGCCGATATCTTAAAGCCGCATATCAATTTGAAACCGTGGGTTTGCCGATACCCGATTCAATCTCGGAGGAATCTAAAGGGATCAGAGCTAATCGACGAATTGAGTAGGCGAATCGAGCGACTACCGTCAGCCGATTGTGTGGTTCTCGAAGACATTGATGATCTGGTAGCCGGAGATTTCCCGGAGACGGCGAAAGGAACGGAATTGGCGTTCGAAGAGGAAGGCGAAAGAATCATCACGGAGCTCGAGAGAGGAATCCTCGAAACCCTCGTGACTGAAACGACAGCGGATTATTACACGACGTGGATCAAAACGGCGCCGCTTAAGAGCAACGATGATGTAAGTGGCACGTGGGGAGTTCACGTGACGAGATACTCTTCAAAAGTGGGGTCCCACCACGACTCGTCCTCTTTGTTTTACGAAAGGAGATTGAGGCATACACGTGGATAAAAAAAGTATTCCACATGCCTGCCATTTATTGGTTGTTGTTTTTTTGTTGTATAGATTGGATGTTTTTAATATTATAATTTTCAAAAACTTTATAGCCGTTATAAATAAATAAAATAAAAATTTGAAAAGTGGAGTGGTGTGGACCGGTATGGTGCTTTGTTAGATAGATCTGTGAAATTCAGATGTTATATATTGTCCCCCATGTATTCCAACATCTAATGGGTTTTGCATATGTAAACTAAATAATAGTATTCATAACTTTTTTGAATCTTTTGATTTTATGTTGTTGCCAATTTAGTTGTTTTTTTCTTTCTAACGAAAAGTTGAATATATATACATATAACTTTGTATCCAACACATTTGATGACAAGAGAATCACAATCAAAGGGTCTATCGGAAATATTTGAAATAAAAAGTTGTAGCTTAATTCGTATAGTCGTATAGGGTTGAATACTATTCAGTATTCAAGAAGCTCAAGAGAATCTCAGGAAAAAAGAGTATTCTAATACCCAAAAAAAATTTGTTTGAATTTTGTTTTTGCCAAATTAGCCTTATGTCTTGTTTTGGAAATTTTGTTTACCATTTTACATGAAATCTAATTATAACTTTAAATTTGAATTTGGTGTTTATAAACCACATTGGGTTATCCATATACACATATATATAATTCTGAAAGTAAAAATTTATTAAAAATATCTATAATATATGGTTCTTCACCAAAAATTGTTTGAATGTGATATAAAAATATAATTTTTTGCAGTGGTTTATCTATTGTGCGTGGTTCAGGTACTTAGATTATTTATTAACTGTAACATGTCTTGCAATTAAGCAAATAAAGTCATAAACTATTGTTGGTAATAAAGAGAGTACAATGTGTAACCTTAGATCTTCACTTTAATTTCACAAAATAAATGTAAATGAAATAGTCTAATAAACCAAAAAAATGTATTAAAAAAATATGATAACCGGTTGGGAATCTACTTTATTAAATTAGTCCGGTTAATTTTGGCGCAAACAACAGTTCAATGTTTCATGCTCTCTGACGATGTGACACAGCTCACACTTTTTGCAGAAAGACTTATTCATTCCATAAGAAATATGACATTATTGTTGGTGATATGACATATCCTCATCAAAATATTAAAAAATTTAAATATATATAATTATTATTGAACCATCTTGATGAAATGGTGAGTTATTACAGCTAAAGTCTTTAGATCTATGAATCGATTACACTTTAATATTACGAATGATGACTTATTAACTGCTTGCTTTCTGTTTAATGAATGGATATCTTATTTTTTGGCCTCATGTGTCTTAATTTGTTAAACATATTGGTAAAACAGAAATTATGAATAATAATAATAAAAAATTAACAAACAGCCATGAAGCAACAAAAATTCAAAAGCCATTGACGATTATGACGTTGACGATGAGTACAAAAAAGTACGTATATTTCAAGAGGAATCTTAGGCATCTTTGTTATCATGTCATGAGAGTTTGTGCATTTCAGAGAACTTAAATAATTCTGACGATTTCCCAAAACAACTATACAAATGGAGGGTAAAAGAAGAATATTAACGATATTTCTTTTACTATTTATATATGTAATATGTTTTTAAGGAAGAAAAAGAAAAGAAAAAAAAAGTTAAAAGGTAAGGAGAACCTTGTAAAGTAGTAAAAAGACAATACGAAAGATAGATATTGCATGGACCCGAGACATTTACGTGAAGACTAAAGCTACATCTGTCGTGATGAAGACACCACTCATGCAATTTCGAATATAATGTTTCTCAATGAAATTCGTTTTGGTTAAACACTGTTTAATTTCCCTATCATTTGTAATAAAAATATTCTCTATGGTTTACTTATTTAAATGTTTTGTAATGAATATATTTGTTTGTTTGTGTAAAATTATATCTATTCCCATTATGAGCATAGCTTGTCAAACTGAAATCGACCGTTGGGCGGGAAATTCAAAATAATAATATAAGATAAGAGAGATTGTCACATGGGTGAGGATTTTTTTAATGATATGAGTTATTCTTTGCTAACCGTTACGTGAAATCAAGATATATAGATAAAGGGTTGACTAAAATGTCTTAAATGATGTTGCTCATATAAAATAGTTAATCTCTTTGCATATTTTCTTGCAAATTTAATTGATTACCTCAGTTTGTGGGGATTAAATGTTTTTGTTGGTAAATCTGTGAAATTTTTCGACATGTAGTAAATAAGATATAGTATTATAGTAAATTTTGAAGTGTCGATCGAGAGTACTCTTTGAGCGTACGGTATTCTTGGGATAAAGTTATTAAGGAAACTTGAAGAAATGTTTTCCTTTATTAGGAGTATATTATAGGCAATTTATAAATCTAGAGGTTTGAATAAGCTTGATTTTGATATGTATATTTATGTATATACTTATATACAAACAGAGAGTTTCCATTTGCCCATATGTAAGAGAAATACATTCTTCTTAATTTCGAAGGAAGATTCATTCTCAAGAATTGAAATTATATGGTCAGTAGCAATTCTATTGCAAAATTACAATGAATTTCTGAAATTTTTTCTAAATTAACAACAAATTATTCATCTCTTTTTTTTTTTAAAAAAAAAAACAATCGTGCTATAAAAAATAAAATTGGCAAAATAGCACTATTTTAAGTTTTTGTTTCAAATATAGCACAATTAGTTTAAATTTCCAAAAGTAGTCTAAATATATTAAAAAAAATTTAATAAGGAAAAGTTAAAATCTAAATCAGAAAAACTCAAATATAATATTTTAAGTATATATTTAATTTATTGATGTTAAATATGTATTTTTTTTAAAAATAATTTGTGTTATTTTGAAATTTTAAATTTAAAATGCTAAACTTGAAAAAAATAATTTAAAATTGATATTTTAGGATATTTATTTTCTTCAATGTGATATGATATTATGAACCTTTTAGTCTCGAACCCATGAATATATATGAAATTCGGCCTCAGACATTAAAACTATAAAAGAAATTAGAACAAGTTTTTGTTTTCTTATGTGTTATGGTAAATGTAATATTTATTAGTTATGTTTGATTTCTTGGGCGAATACTAAATACTAATTACATTAATTTCAAATGATATTTCTGATTTTAATTATGCATTAGTTTCTCATAGATTTTATACTTCTTGTCTGTTCGTAGGAAAGGAAATGCAGTGCAAGCGACGCTTTTAAGAAAACAGAATAATATACTTTTGGTAACAATCTAAATTACTTTTCTTATACTAGAAATGTCTAATACAATTTGATGTCCAAAAGAAAAATGAAAAGGAGATTTACAGAGGCAAAAAGGTATAAAGTTAGAAAGCATACCAATGTAAAACTCTTAGAAAGACTACAAAACGAATCAACTGCATGGCTCCTCAAACCTATGTACGTACGAGAATATATATACTTATATTTATTTCAATAAATGATAAATAACTATTTATCATAGAACATGATGATTGCTGCATGAATTAATTTATATATAATTTAAAATATTTTGGGTTGGAGACACGGTTGAGCCTAAGTAAAGCAAGTTCGTACTTGCAGTTCTCGATATTAGTATAAAAAAATCGGTCTTTATTCCAAAAGTACTTTTAGAATAATAACAAATAAAAATAGTCTGTTTATTTAAGTTTTTCGGTTCGAATATTTCTAACAACATAATTTAAAAAAAATTAAAATGGTCTATTTTTTTGTTGTATAAAACGGTCCATTATTTTTTTTTGCTTGCGGTCCTTTTAAATTCAGGTTCGGATCTGGTTGGAGATGAAACTCATGGTTATTGCAGGTTACTCGAAGTATGTCTTTATAATATAAAAGCAGTTGTTGCAACAAAAACTGTCGGGTTATTGGTTTTGGTTAATACTAACTTAATCGGTTGGGCCCTTATTGGTCTTGAAGCCCAAATGGCTTTACATTGTTAGGGCGTAGGCTCATTATCAGTGTGCAATTTAATTTTTGGTTTGGTTCGACTATTTTTTTTAGTTTTATAAGAATATAATAGATTTATATAAAAATATTCATAAATTATATAATATTTGTTTATTAATAAATATAAATTAAATATTTATATAATTTTTAAATTTTCTTTAAAATTATTTTTAATATAAATTTTTGTATATCTAAATTAAAAAAGAAAAATAATTGTTTTTACGCATTTAATCGTATTTTTAATTATTTTAATAAAATATATTGATTTTCTAACTAAATTAATAAAATATACTAACACGTTAACGATATTTTTGTTAATAACACGTCATGGTAATATTATTTTATTAAAATATTTTTCAAATAATATATTAGAGATATATAATTGATATGTAAGTGAATGATAATGTTATTTTTTTTAAATATTATTCAAATAATATATTAAAGAAACTGATATGTATGTGAATCTATATATCAATAAATTATGGCTTAATTGAACATAATTTTAAATTAAAGTATGATATGGGGGTTAAGATTTAATCTGTCATTCTTTATATACCTGAAAATTAATGGAAGGATTTTGAATAAATATATTATTCTTTTCTTAATCGTGTGAAAGACTACAAGATAACACAACAAATAATTACTTCACAATATATTGAGGAATCAAGGGAACACACAAAAAATAATGTTATTAACGGTGTTTCGCTGGCAAGCCGATGAATAAACCAGTTTCTACATCCACATTCAGATCAATATCTCTGAATTTCTCTTGTTCATCAATCGGTTCTTCCCATGGATCTATACCTTTCTGTTCATAACATAGATTGCAGTTTCATCAACCACAAAAAGTAACATTCTATACATACATTTATCTCTCGAAAACACCATGAAATGATATACATTTAATTAGTTGGATTGTATCTGTGTATATATATCGAAATATGTGAATTAGAAAGAGAGATGATTACCTTTTGATGTAACTTGACGTTCTCTTCTAATAATTGTTTCTCCTGAAACAAACCACTCTCTCTCTCTCACCATTTTCATATACAATAATGCTAATAAACAAAACTATATATATAAACATATTATTAACATAATATATGGTATTTGTACCTTTGCTTTTAGCTTCTCCAATTGCTCCTTGAACAACTCAGCCTATAACCATTCCAATTATTTTCTTTTGCATATTACAGACATCAAAAAAATTTGTCTCTAAATGAAGACAATATAACTAGAAAGTTGAGATGAAAAATATTCATTTCGATATATGTATAAAATAATCATTTACATTAAGATAATTATAATAAATTATATATACCTTTCTTGCTCGAATTTTACCCAAACTTCTTTGAATTTGACTATCTATTTCTTGAAGCTCTTGGAGAGAACAAGAAGCAAGTCCTTGACCCAATAGTTTTCTGTACACATGCAAATATTGGAGTTCATAATTTTGTAAAACCTCTTTTATTTGACATACATCAGCAAATATAATCTTAGTGTCGTTACGATAAATTTTTTTTTTCCCTAACTCATTTACTACAAGATCTTTTTAAGAAGAAAAAAATAGTTTTTATATAAAACATTTTCTGGCTTTTTTCATAAGTATTAATTAATTTGTAATCTTTTATAAATGATACCGCTTGTGAAACTCAAGGAATTCAATCTTTGTGATCATGTGGCTTGCTTCTTGCTTCAATTGCTACATAACGCACCCACAACAAAAGAAAGAAATTTATCAAGAAATAATCTTAATTACATTGTTAAAATATAAACTGTTGAACAATCTTTGTGATATATCATTGATCCTATATATATAAACTGTTGAGCATAATCATTTAAAATCGCATCAAATGTTCTACTACACTGTACGTAGTGCTGATATATTTATCAAGGTCTGGTTAGGCAGGCCATGAAAAGTCAAAAGAATCAATATCATGAAATCATGAAAATCTCTAGGACATGTCAGCCAAAATATTTCAAGTAAATCAAGTCTGATTGTTTCCCAATAAATGGTAAAAATCATCAAGAAAAATTGGTAACAAACCTGTATGTAAATTTCTGAGTCGAGGTTGCTTGTTTCATGATTTTTTGTGTATTTGCGGTAACGTTCGATACTCTTCTTCATGCTGATGAACAAACATAGACATTCTTTTTTTAGAAATTAGAATTCATAAGTTTAAACATATTCAATATACACTTGCAGCCCATTTTCTTAACAAAAAATTAATATTTCAAAAATAAACCATTTAAAAAAATATCTCAATAGGTTACTATTTAAACCCACGCCTATGAATTCATATTATTGAATCCCATATTCTTGCATTTTTCCCAAATTCAAATATTTGAACTTAGAATCGTTAATCCATTTGGAAACTATAATTAACAGAATATATTAGCACAGAGAAAAACAATTACTCACAAATTACTCACAAGATTAGATTGGTTGCTTCTTGAATAGATAATTACTCACAAATTACATGCTATATATATATATATACAAGGAAATATGAATGCACTGCAGACTTGAATCAAATGAAGAAGAGCAAGCATAGCATAATTAGTATGACTACAAAAGTAGACCCCAATTATAAAGTCATAGCGAAAACCAGAAACGATTGCACAGAACCTAACTAGGGGCAAGCAAAAGTAAAACTTATTTATATTATTATCATCTAAATTACATAGTCTATATACCATTTCCAATGTTGTTATCTATTCATACTTTCAAGAATTTTTGGGAAACCCTAGACACACAAACATATAAATACACACACACATACTATAGAGTTTAGATGAAAAGTTCAGGTAGATTTAGATTTGTTTTAGAAACATTTCAGACCAAACACACACATATATATAACCTAAAAGTCAAAAAGTAAAAGAAAACTAAATTACGAAGAAATTGAAGAAGACATACTCAGAGTTAGAGAATTCATAAAGCCTTCCTCTCTGAGAGAAGATAATGAGAGAGACTTGAGCATCGCAGAGTACAGAGAGCTCATATGCTTTCTTCATCAAACCATTTCTTCTTTTTGAGAAAGTCACCTGTCTACTCGTCGCGTTTTCTATTTTCTTCATTTCTATCTTTCCTCTCACCATTTTTCTTCTTTTGACTTTCTTTTTTGGTTACAAGATCTGTAAACATGATGATTTGGAATCATAAACAAACCACCAACCGGTTAACAAAACTAGAGTCATATAAGAGATAGATTCAAAGAAAGAGGGAGAGAGATCTCACCGGAGAGTGAGAGATTAAATGTCGGCAGAGAAATCGAAGAAGAGATAACCTACTAAAGAAGAATGATTTAATTTTTAATCAAGATTTTCTCTGTGTGAAAGATTTCTGGATAATTCCAAAGAAGAAATCAAAGCTGAGGAAGAGAACAAAGAGCTTAAATTCAACAAAAATGGAAATAGAAAACGCTAATTCGTTCTTTTTTCCCCCGGTATATATAACCCTAAGATGATCTGTGAGAGAAGGAAAGGGCAAGTTTCTTGATATTTTATTCACTTTCTTTTGGTATGGCTCACGTTAAAATGATGTTATTCTTAGTTATATTCTTAATATATAATAGAATTATGTAAAAAAATATATCTATTTTCTGTCCATAACAGAAAAATTAGATGCCAAAAACAGAAACAGGATAATTTTTTTATTTACTTCATATATATGAAAACCATATTTTCTTCAATTATTCATACTTTTATTAGCAGAGAAACTTGAAATAAATTTGTGATTACTAAAATATTTAATATTTAACATTTTCATTTCTTATAAAAAAGATTCTCTCCATCTCATTTTAAATAGTGTTAAAGCTTTTGCACAGATATTAAAGATTATATGTTTTTTTAATTTTTATATATTCAATATCATTTATTAATATTTAAAACAAATTCAATCAATATCAGATAAATAACAAGCTACATAATAAAAATATTTAAAATAAATAAAACAACTGATTTTGCATTAGAAATTAATATGAAACAAAAAAATAAGCTTAACATCAGTTATAATGTAACGGATGAGATATTAAACAATTAGAAAGTTTTTATTAGATATTCCTCCTTCTTGCTACTTAGAGAAACAGTATGAAGATTAACATTATGTACTCAAAAGTAAAGAGATCATAATTAAACACAGTTGTGAACCAATTATAGTATTTCAACTTTTGATAAATAATTGAGAAAAAAAGACATTCCGGGCAGTTCAAAATATTACATTAACATAATGTCCGTACGAAAGTAACCAAACATAACTATTAAAATATAAAATATATTAAGCATTAGGGAAGATCCATATGGGAAAATGTTTCTTTACATTGTTTTGGTAAATTAACATCTATAATTAAATAATACTTCCTTGAAAATTAATAAGAATTTGATTTAAAATATAATTAAAAAAACATGTTAAAAAGATGTAATTAATAAATAAATAAAGGAAAGAAACATGCAAACAAGAATAGACAAGCGAATTCCATCTCATAGCTATTCTTGGATGCCTCTTTTCCTTTAAGGTACAAGTCTATGTGGTTCTTTCTTGTTCCACGTCTTCTACTTTTCATTACACCCACTTTGAACATAAAATTTTAAGTTTTTTGGATTCTGATCTATTTAGTGTTGCAGGACCCCTAAATTTGTGGATAACTGGTATCAATTCTTTTAATTTTACTATAGGTTAATCAAGGGTGTGACTGTGACCTTTTCTGATTTTTTTTTAATAATTGGAAATTATTAACGTTTTTCCCTATTTCTATTATTAGTAATCTTAGGACAATAATTAAGAAAGGAAAAAACAGTATAGAAAGGAGAGCGCCAAAAAGAAATGGTCATCGGCATCATCGTACATTGTCAGTGCTTTGTTACGTGTTTTGCATTTATTGGTTTCGCCTGTTCGATTACTAGTCCTTACTGAATTATCCACATTTGAATTTTTTTATATAACAAATAATTTGAATATATTCGCTGTTGGGTAGATTATCAAAAACAAACTGTTCTAAGTTTAAGTTTTCGTTGTTTTTTTAACATGTGTAAGAGAGACTTTTGAGAGTAGAAGAAAACGGAAACTAAAATTTAGATCCAAGGCCCATTAAGAACTTTTACTTAATTAATTTAGACCTAAGGCCCATTTATAAGGAAAACTGAGAATTAAGCCCAAAGGATCTCTATCGGGAGCTTCCGAATCAATCAGAATGTTTTCGTTAGCGGCGTTTTCCTCAACCTGTAATGAATTCAGAAAGCGAAGTCATTACAAATTGGAGAAATTTCTTATATATTTAGCAGAATCAACTAACTTTGATTTTTTAATCAGATTCAGAAATTCTGGGTAAGTCTATTGGATGTGCCTTTTTCCTACTATTTGATGTGCCTTAATCAGGCAGATTTGAACTAGAATCTTCAAGCAATCCTGATTTTTTTACGGAAGATAACTTCATTAATATATGACAAATCATTACTTATAATATATACAAAAAATGGTTTTTAAATCGTTGATGTCAAAAGATGAAATCTGCAAGTAAATGCTATTGAAACTAAACTTGCGGGAGTCCGTAGCTTTTTGTAGCTGGAGAGAGCAATTATCTGCACAAGCAGGAGACATGTTTATATATGTCTGAAAACCTCATGCACTAATCAACATTATGAGAAGCTAAAATACATTATTCCATTGCGTTTTCTCTTCTTTTTTTTTTGTGAAATTCTTTCTTTTAATCATAGGATTTTATTGTTTTCAGGTGAGAAAACAAAAATAAAGCATAAAGCAAAAGGAAAAATGTGGAACAATGAAATCTTACTCGTTACATCCATCAATCTCAATTTTGCACATGTCGAAAAAGGTAGATTTGAATTGAGCAGAACAGAATTCAGATTGTGTTTAAGCGGAAGCAGTAACAGGGCAACTCTCCTTTGGCAAGTGACATAGCCAATAGCCAAGAACACGAAAGAGCAAAGAGCAAATCGCACAGTCGCTTGCCAATAGAGAGATGCCCTATTACTGCTCTGCTTATTCTAACTTCTCTCCTTCATTGTGGGTTTTCTTACTTTGAGAGAAGGTTGGTTTCTTACTCATGGGCTCATAGCTCAGTGTATATATATATACAAGTTTTAATAAAAATGGTGACTTTTTGAGAGAAAAGAAGAGATGCTTTGATGGGTTATTCCATGGATATCCATCCACATTTTCCTTTTTGAAGTGTGTTGCCTTTTGATTATGCTGTTTCTCTTGTCTCTCATTATTTTGCTTCATAATAATAAAGCCATTCAAGGATGTTTTTTTTAACCACCCAGGTTCGAATGTATGTCTCTGCAACTGAAGCAAATTAAGTTTTGAACAAACACTCACATGGTGCACGTTCATGGTTTCATATGCAGTTAGGATGACTATTTTCTCATGAGAAACAAAAGAATGTTGCCTTTTTCCTTGTCTGAAGATATTTAATATGTAGAGTAATGATGTTTGTTGAAATAGAAGAATTGGAATAAAAATTGACGATGGCATATCCTTTTTGAAGGGTTATTCCGTGAATATCCAGAAGATGAAACGGATCTTTTCGATAAGAATGTGATCTCTTGATTTATACTTTTATGAAGAGCCAAAGTTGTGACAGTCTATTGATTCATTACAAATTCATCCAATTCTCAGATGTTGCCAAATCTCATTCTTGCTTCATGGTTTCCAAGTTCAGGAGTGATTTGTTTTGTCCTCACGAAATCGATGCTTTTGTTCCTTGGGTTCTACGTCATTAGACACTCTAGGCTTAGGGTTTTTTGGTTTAACTTATATTCCTCAATTCTTTGCCATCAAAAGCTTATCATCTTGTAAAGAAGTGATATGATCGATATATCTTTGTAACCAAAAATGTTACTTCCCAAACAACTAATGATATTGCCAAAATAAACAAAAGAAGAAAATCTAAGCCCAAACAGCTAAAAGAGACATCAAACCAGCTCCAAGAATAAGAGAGAAGCTACAAGATAACTGTATCTTCATACAACTTTGAGCTTTGTGGTTCATGAATAGTGGTGCTACCAAATCAACAAGTGACATGTAAATCAAGATTCCTGCGGCCGCAGCGTTAAGAAAACCGGAAACTTTTAAGGCCGTTGGGCTATTTTCATTGTAAATCTCAGCAACTCCAATACCGATTCCGATCCCTATTGGTGCTGTGAGTGCAAAGAACAACACCATAACCCAAATTTTCTTAACTCTAAACTTTGCCTGCACAAAAACGTTTATTTAATGAATCATACACAGGAGAGATAGAAAAAAAGATAGATTTTTAATTAAGATCACCTCAGAAATGCAACCACCAAGACCAAAACCTTCAAACAATTGATGGAAGGTTATTGCAGCTATGAGAGGCTTGATTGTGCCTGCACTTGGAGATACTCCTAGTGATATTCCTATTATCACTGAATGAACCACAATCCCCAATTCCAATATCTAACACCATAAGAAACAAAAAAGAACATGTTATTAATACTACTTATTTTAGCAATCATATGAGTATGTATTTAAGTCCTGAAGAAAAGTTTGGATATTTTGTTCATAATCAAGGATTTTTTTTGTGATTTTGGCAATTGGGTTTTTATGATTTTACTTACTTGAGTTACAATCTTTTTCCTTAGATCAATGTGATCATCTTGTTGAACGAGAAGGGAGCCATGAGAATGTCCCTGTGAGGCATGAGTATGAGCAGAACCAATATTGGAATGACCTTCCTTGTCTTCAATGGTACTCACCGGCAAGGTTTCAGCCTCCTTTTCAGAACGAGATCTGTTCAAATAACCTGAAGCAAATGACTCAATCAGCATGGTAAAAATCGCTGCAGCCATTGCTACGAGTCCGGTCATCGGAAAATCTCCCCACGGTGGCTCTTCTCCAATGCATGGACTCGTGAGGCTCTCGGTGGCATCGGGAAGAATGTGAACGAAACCGGTGGCCAAGATTACTCCCGCCGCGAATGCCTTTACCAACATAAATAAATTGCTCTCTGACTTGAGGCCGAAGATAGGTGAACAGACTCCGATTACTCCGGCGATTAAGATGGAGAAGAAAGCTCCGATCTTGTATTTAAGAGCCGTTGCCTTCTCCGTAGCAGAGCCTCCTCCATTGGAGCCACCACATTCGTTTGCTTCCTCCGTGGCTGAGACTAGAGGTAGAAGAACCAAGTAGAGAAAAAACGCTAAAGTTAGAGTTTTGTGGAAGCTACCCATTGTTAGACTTTGATGAAAGTTAGGGCTTTTATTGTTTTCGTCCTTTAAGGCTTTGTAATGGTGAACAAACTCACGCTGCTTATATTTATAAAAGATTATTGTTAACAGAGGTTTCTGGAGATTTTGGTATTGCCTTTTTGTTTGATAGATTAGAAATCTTAGGCCCTAAATATATGGGAATTTGTGTAATTCCTTAGGAGACAATGTCGACATGAACTGCAATCATTTTGTTTTTTGTTGTTAATTTGCATTGTAAGTATTTTGTTTTTATTAGGATTTTGTAAGTATTTTGTGTTAATATTAGAAGCCGCGTATTTTTGAAATGACGACATAATTAGTCTAGATGTGTAGTTATTAGTTTCTGGCAATTGTATTTATTGCAAAACAAAAACAAGGAAAACAATATTACAGTCAATAAATTTAAGGTTGAGATAATTCTGGCAAGTTTGTTTTTAATGCAAAAGATTTTATTATTTATTTATGAAATTTGCCGAAAAAGCTGTTACGGACTGAGAATTGGGTTTCATTTAGAAGACCTTTCTTAAGGTTTTTGTTCAAAATCTTGCGGTTTTGAAAGTTAGAAAACGTAGCTTAAACACAACTTCAATTAGTAGAACGTTGTACTCTTCTTATTAATTTATGATTAAATTAGATTTCTACAACTTCGTTAATAACAACAAATTATATTCGTTTTTTGCTGAAGTTATTAGCATAAATTCATTGAAAATATATCACACAGTTCATCAAATAATCTGTATACTCTTTGAATACGAGAATTCTGTAAGTGGTTCCTTTTATTTTTGTCATTGATTTTGTGAAAAAAATGCTGTGGTACAAAATCGTTGACTTTTTCTCGAATTTGAAATTTCGCCATTGGCATTGATCAGCGAGTTCTATTTTTTAATTGATTTTTCTATCCAAAGCCTGGAACTTATCACTAATTACTACTTACACCCAAATCGTTCTAAATGGAACAAGTAAGTCCTCAAAACATTAATAAACCAACTCAAGCTATGCTCTGTTTTTGCTCTGTTTCTATAAAATCTCTGTATTTATTTCGAATCCTTTAATGTATAAACACATACAAAACATACTTACATAGGATTACTGTATGCTTTAAACAAAAATAAATGAGAAAAAACAAGTTTCCTTATATGTATCTTATAAATTTTTGGAGAAGTAAAAAGGTGTGATCTTGAGAACAAGACCCGGAAAGACATCATCCGGGTCATGGATATGTGGGTTTTGCTCTACTATAAACGGGTCACCGCATTTATCACCGATGGTGTGAAGCGTCTCTCCTTCTCCGACGACGTAAATCTCCTCACAAGATTTCTCGGAAAATTGAGACCCTCTGAAAGAATCAGAAGCGTTGTTCTCACGAACAGATAACAAAAGTATCAAAGACAACAAAAAAACAGCAGAACACCAAGCACTGATGTCTGAAGATGCTGTTTTTGAACCTCTCATGCCTTTTGATTTTATAAGCCTCTTCGAATTTGATTATAAATGTAAGTTGGGTTTATTGAAATGCGGTCGAGAGATTTTATATTGGTAGGAGATGTGAGGGTATTTCGTCTTTTTTTGGTTAAACTGTTGTGTGTTGTGTTGGTTGGGTTAGAGATATCTTTTGGGGTAGGTCAACGGTCGTGACTCACTAAAGTAGATTTAACTTTTTATTCACTTTTTATATTAACTATTCCTCTGAGTCATAATATCCTTATCATAGATTAGTATGAATTTATTTTGTTTTATATTTTCTATATGAACTTGTTTCTATATTGACTAGAATACTTATCTGTCGAAAATATTGAATATATGTACATGTTCTTGTTTAAAATTAAATGTATTCAACTTAAAAGGACAAGTGGCATTTTAGATTATAACATGTTATAACGTGTCGTATATTCTACGAAAATAAGCAGGACAAAATTATGTAAATAAGAAAAGCGAAATTAATAAGAGAATAAGAGTAATATTTTAAAATAATATTTTTTAAAATTTTTATTTCAAATCTAGCAATGTAAAATTAAAATTTCAAAAATAACATAAATAATTATATGAAAATATTTATTTATTCTAAATAAATTATATATAAATTTAAAATATTATTTTGGGTTTATTTTTTTAAATTAGGATTTGATTTTTATTAAAATAAAATTTTAATTTATTTTAATATTAATTTTTTATTATTATTGAAAATTTTAATTAATGATTCTATTTTTGAAATAAAAACTTAAAATAGTGTTATTTTGTCAATTTTCCAATGAATAATGAAATGTAAAAACGACACTGAATTAGCAAATGCGTAATATTTAATATTTTTGTGAGTAATATGCTAATTAATTTTTTACTTTCTCTGTTTCAATTTTTAAATAAAGTTCATTTTTGTAACTGAACTTAATGATGAATTGAAAACTTCAAAAATATATATTAAAATAATTAAATATCTATAAATATTGGATTAACATATGTAATTAAAAATTAAGATATTGTATTAGCGAATGGAGTTAATGACACGTAGCCTTCCAAAATAACCACCATTTAAAGTTACGTATATATTAGAAGCCAACGTTCCAACTACATTTTTGATTACTTAATTAATCTCAGATATTATGTCTGCCTTTAAAAATTCTCAAATTACAAAACACTCTATTTCAACAAGTGTTTGATTTTTGTTCTTTTGTCACCGTGTTTTCGAATTTTGGATTTTTTTTTTAAAATCGAATTAACTATAATCGTAACGGTTGTCCTGATATGTATATAAGAGGCACACCATTTGTTGTTGACGAAAGCAGTTGACTTAGAAATTTATATAATTGATCGAAATTGTTCATCTTGTTTTGCATATTAAATTTAGATTTTATTATGAATCATAGGAGATAAATTATAATACGTTTTGATAAACTGTTCAAAGCCTCAGATTCTTTCACCAATAACGTAAGAAGTACGTTGTAAAAACCTTACAAAATAAAAGTGAAAAGAATCATCTAACCAATAACATACACATAACATATGGTGAATCTGATTCACCTAACCGATGACATGTATTTTAATTAAAAAGATAACGAACAAGTTATGAATGGTATAACCTACTAATATGATAGAGGCAAAGCTTTGAGATTTTTACAAATGAAATTTGAAAAAGTCAGATGGGTCCATATTCTATAATATATAGCAGTCCCAATTCTATTTTGTAATTTTCCACAACGGCCCAAAGTCTTACTTCTTATTTATAAGCTCCCAAAAGTGTTTTATATGCACATAATTGAAATAATGTGTCTGTACATATTTAAGAGTACATATATAAAATAATTTGATATTTTGAGTTAGTTTGAATATAGAGGGGCATGAAAAACGGAAAAATTGAAATTTTGGTGTTACATAGTCAGAGTCGGCTCTAAATTTAACTAGATCGCAAATGAAAAAAAGACCGTTAACATGATATTTAAATGATTTGAACTAATGAATTTGATGAAAAAATTTATTTTTATTTATCATTATGATAAGAATATTTTTAAAATAAGAGCCGATTTTTTTATATCAAGACCGAAGAACGCAAACACGGATTTATCTCATTTGGCTTCAAGTTCGGATTTGTATATAATCGAATATATGTAGCAAAGTTAAGTTAAAGTATACAACAATTAATGAAGGAAATATTTTTAATAACATGCACGTTTCATAAGTATTTAAGTGAAGTGAAACCCTCATCCAAACAAAAAACTATGCAACATTCTCTTCTAGTGTTACAAAATCAAATGTATGGAAGAATTATGTTTCTCTGAGGTAGTATTGGTAAAGATGTTGATGCCAAAGGTGTTTAGGTAAAATCCTAGAAAAGTCTTCGATCAAATCTTCATGATAATACAGAAGCGAAACTACCTGCAACATATAACACAAATCAAACCAGTTAAGGATAAGAAAACACAACACATCAAAGCAAACACCAATTATATAACAACCTACGTACTTTTTCTTGCATCTCCTTTACCGTCATCTTTCTCTCGTTATACTCTTTAATTATCTTGCGAAATGATTCAACTACGTGAGTATCAAGACTCTGAAACCTTGTCTGCACATTGAAATGTATAACTGAATGGTATTTTATTTTATTAGGATTACTTTAGCATTCTATATATATATATATATACCTCAAGATTCTTCATAAACTTGGCAGGACGTAATCTTTTGTTAATATTAGACTCAACACCACAAGTCTCAGCGTCAGAATCAGGGTGTGTTCTCTTAGCCTTGGGTATGAAGAGTATCTTATCCTCATTAAGGATAGTTTTCTCAGCCTCGGCAGAGATTGGCTCCAGTGTTTCTGTATTTTCCACCATAGTTGGCGTAATTAATCCTTTGTTATACAATCCTAAACCAAACAAAAGAGAACTTTTGTTAGTTAAAACAGATCACATCATCATTGAGTTGACTTGCAAGAATCCTTCAAGAAACAAATTAAACCTAGTGCAGAAATATATTAATCTCAATTTTTCCTTAATTAATGACTTTAATTAATCCATAACAACTGCATATATTTTCTGTGAAACTAACCAGATCCAACAATGGGTTCGAGGCTTAAATCATCAACGATAAATAACTCAATTCGTCAGAATATATTATAAGAACCTCAAAATTAATCGAACACTTTTTATCGAGACCAAACCACATGTAGTCGATTGTAAAACATTCATGTTAGTTTCTTCTCTAGACAAGAATTTCATGTAATATTTCGATAGACAAGAAACAAACGTAAACGAGAGAGAAACGATTTGAAAGCAAGGAATCAGAAAACTCAGTCGAAACCTAATCGTCCCGTAAACGAATAAGGAGAAGAAGAAAGTATAGGTACCGAATTTAGTAGAACAAAGCGTAAATGAGCAAGAAGCTTCTTCTTCGCAACTTGAAGATTTCCAGAAACAAAACCAGTGGAGACAATTTTGAGTTCTGTTAGGAATGTATATTTTTTTTACACCATTCAGGAGTGTTTATATACGAGGGCATAACAGATTTGAATCCCTATCAATTGAGGAAATTACTTTCATGTTAATCCAAATCCAATAAATATTTTATTCCTAGGAAAAAAAACAAAATATCGATATAAAAAAAAGGAAAAACCAAAAAACCAAAATATTTTGTAACTATTTGTGATAAAAAAAAATTGTTTAGATAATGCATGAGAAGAGCCGGTCCGTACATTTCTGTGGCCTAAAGCCATAGTTATTTTTTTCTTCAAAATATATATTTAACTTTTACTATCATTTTTAAAAACAATTACACTATAACTATTATATTTTTGCAATATTTTTTGATTAAAAATTACGTTATATTTATTCAATAATTATTTTATATTTAATCAATAATTATTTTATATTTATTCAATAATTATTTTATATTTATTCAATAATTATTTTATATTTATTCAATAATTATTTTATATTTATTCAATAATTATTTTATATTTATTCAATAATTATTTTATTTTTATTTATTAATTATTTTATACAGTTAAAATCTAATACCATTATTATTCTTAGAAATCCAACAGCTACCGCATATTGTTTATGCAAAAAATGTAAGTTTGATTGATTTGAAAGTGGATTTTGAGCTCAAGGCGAAATTCTTTTTAACCAATTTTACTCTAAGGTTCCAATTATTTTGGCATGTGTTTTGCACAGAAAGAGTACATAAAAGTTGGTAACACAGAGAGTTTATGCATTCGGATACGATTTTTGGGAAAGTGGAACAAAATATTCCTCTGAGTCATAGTTATACATACCACGTGTAAAAGTAACAAATAAGTGATAATAATGATTTTGTGTGTGTCTTATCATTCGATGCTATTTCCTTAAGATATTTGATTGATTTCAAATCTATAAATCTTTGATTTGTTTTGACTTTTTATTTATTTATTTCGGCACGGACTGGTGAATGTAATGTTACGACAAATTAGTTATATACTGTATTGACTTAATAATTACGAAAACACAGTTAAATGAAAAATAGATTGTTTTCTCCCAAAATCCCGGGGACCAATTCTCTTTCACACGCGCAGAACTTGAACGTGGTGCTTTGAAAGATCGTGTTGTCATGTTTTCGCACAATGTGAGAATTAGTATTTTATAAAAACAAAAAGAGACAAGTGACTGAAGAAGAAGTCGAGGTGAATCGACGTCTGTGATATTTGCTCTTTTTACTCTGCTCCACGCGTCTCTCTCCCTTTCGCCACGCGCTTCTCCTCCTCCTTCTATCTCTATCTCTCTCTTTCTCTTTTGCTGCAGCGAGATCTCTTTTTCTTCTCTCTCTCTTTTTTCTTGCTCTATGCTTCCACCTATCTGTATTCGCGATTTGATGGACAAGAAGAAGCTGCAACACTGAAACCAATTCAGTTTCCTGATCAATCATCGACTAAATAATCCCTCTAGAAATTTCCTAAGGAGTTAACCGCTTCTTCCTCCTGCTGTTGCTTCTCGTGTAGGTTTTCTTCTTTTCTACTCTCTCTCTCTCTTTCTTTCTTCCGCTTGGCAATCGGATGGCGCGAAATCTGCGATGGCTTCTGCTTATTGTTGTGGTCTCGTTCCTTGTTTCGATGCTGGAAGCGAGCGAGGGAGATTCTGATCCTCTTTATAAGTGAGGCTCTACAACTTCCGCTTATTCTTTTTTGGTATTCTTGGATCGATTTATAATTCATATTACTGTTAAATCATTTGACAATTTGAAAACAAGCTTTTTATAAATCCGGCGCTAGGTTTTTGATTGTCGTGAGTCGACCGTTAGATTCAGTGATTGCAGAACTCGTTCGTGGTTTCGATTCTGGGTTTATATAAGAACTTACAGAATTAATCCTCTTTATGTTTTTGTGGAATTTGATGCATTTAGGGGAAAAAATTTCAGATTTTTCTGGTTAGGTATTGATGATTTTCAAAGGGTCTGTTGGGATTAAAGCCACAAAATAAAGCCAGTGAAAAGGAGGTGGTGGTGGGGAGCTTTAGAACTATGTGATTGACTTTTTCTAAAGAAATTTGCAAGTCGTGTGGTGAGAGTTTGAACACGTTAGGACTATGTGATTGACTTTTCTAGATAAATTTGCAAGTCTTGTGGTGAGAGTTTGACGTTAGAGATGAATCTTTGTGTCTTTGCACAATCTTTGCTTATAACAGTAGGGTCATTGTTTTCGTTGGAAAGATTAAAAAGGCAAAAAAAAACTCGAAAGGGACTTGGCAAGTGGTATTGATGAGTTCGGTGTTTCCTTTTTTGTTGAGTGGAAGCTTCTCTCTCTGTTGTTTGCTGCCACGTAACAGCTTAACAATCTGTCTTGAGGCTAATGAGAAGATGGAAACAAATGAAAAAAGACGAAAACTTTTTTTACCAAGATAGTGAAAAAGGTGCTACATCAATTGAGATGGACAGATAGAGAGAGGATTTGTTGTAAGAAACTATTATGGGTGTGACTGGGAAATGCTAAATGACTTTTATGATAATGGTTCAGTTTCAGAATTTAGTGTTGTGTAAGATCACTCTGTTTTCTCATAATTGTGTTAAAGTATTGTCGTTAAGAGAATTAGGTGCAAGGGGGATTAGTCGCTCTTGCTTTGATTCTCATACTTTCGATTGTGATCAATAGGCTGCTGACAACGCAGTTGGTTTCCAGGTCCTGTGTTGATCAATGTCAGAAAACTGGATGCGTTGGGGACAATTGCTTCCAGCACTGTAAATTTTCAGCTGATGGAAAAGCCATTGACGGTCCGTGGTACATGCAAGAGCCACTTTACCTGCGATGGAAACAATGGGACTGCCAAAGTGATTGTCAGTATGAATGCATGATGACAAGAGAAGAAGAAAGGAAAAGAAATGGAGAGAAACCTACCAAATATTTCGGTAAATGGCCGCTCAAACATATCTACGGAATTCAGGTAATTCTCCCTTTGTAATCTCTGCAAGTCTCCGCTTCAGGAAACAAAAGTAGTAAGTGTGTGCTCGAGTATTGGTCCTCATATATTTTTATGTATCTTCAGGAGCCTGTCTCTGTTGCTTTCTCTGCTCTCGACCTTGCAATACAATTCCATGGATGGGTCTCATACTTCATCCTCGTTTACTATAATTTGCCTCTCCAGCCAAACCGGAAAACATACTACGAGTACAATGGATTATTGCATATCTATGCCATCATTGTAATGAATTCACTCTTCTGGAGTGGTGTTTGTCACAGCAGGTAACATTCATTTATCTGTCTCCACTTTCCAATTTCTACACCTAGAATGTCATAATTCATATAGCTCGATGTTCCCATTGCAGAGATGTTGAATTGACAGAGAGGTTAGATTATTCCTCAGCTACAGTATTAGCCGGATTTTCGCTTATCCTAGCAGTGATCCGGTCTTTCAATATTCACGATCAATCTGCCAAAATTATGGTTACTGCACCTATTCTGGCGGTTGTAGCAACTCATATTCTCTACCTCAATTTCTACAACCTCGATGAAGGTATGACTCTTCAGGGATATACTTACATTATGAAACAAAATGCAGTTTTCATCTTGAAATAAATCTCTCTCTGTAATTTTACAGGGCTTCACCGGAAAGTTATATTCGGAATAGGAGGAGTAGAGTTAGTGGTGTGGGGATTATGGGCGGCTTTAACGTCGCATCCATCGAAGTGGAAGCTAAGAGCTTTCTTCGTCGCGAGCATACTCACAATGAGTCTTAGAATGCTCGATTTCCCTCCATACAATGGCCATGTCGATGCTCACGCTCTTTGGCGAGCTGCAGGAATCCCTCTTTCTTATCTTTGGTGGAGTTTTGTCCGCGACGACGCCGTTTTCAGAACCACCGTTCTTCTCATGAAATCAAAGTGATGGAACTTGATTGAAAGTCTTAATCTTTTTTTCTCTTTCTTTTTTCCGGCGAGTTTCTCCGGTGTTCAGAAAGTTGTTTTAGGTGTGTTTTCGCAGAAGAACCAATGTTTTGTTCTTCTGTGGTGAATCTCGTTAGTGTTTTCATGTCTTCCTCTCTCTCTCTTTCTCTTGTGTTTTTTTTTCTCTCAAGGCTCGTCGGCCGGAGAGTTTATCGTCGGGAGGAATCGGCTTTTTAGAATCACCAGTTTGTCGCTTTCGTTCACAACCCTTTCATTTTTCTCAAAGTAAAAAAATGTTTTATGTTTGTTTCAATTTCTGTTACTCCGTTTGTTTTAATAATTATTTATATTTGTATTATATTATATATATGTGACAGAAATATATATAATATGGTACGGAAAATCACACGTTCTAAAGACTTTTTGGATTATAAGAACAATTCTGTATGAAAAAAAGAAGAAGATAGATTAAATGTTTATATTAAAAAAGCATATTATCTGGATAAATTATCATCTCGTAACAATTGAACTGAAAAATAAATCAATTAGAGACATCTATAAAAGTTAGACATCTGTTGTCAAAACTCAAAATTAGAATTTGATATTTAATTTAAAAAATCTAACAAAGATTTAAGAAATCTGTTGATAATCAATCCGAAATTCGAAAATACACAAATTCAATGAACAAAAAGATATACAAAAAACCTCCAAATTTATTGGTAAATATCATTAAATTTCCTCAATTTTCTGTAGATTTTGTATATAAATTAGCACAAAGTAATTGTAATTAGTGGTATGTTTAATTTGGTTTTTCCGTTTCAGTATTTGTCGTTTATAAAATATAGAATATAAATCTCAATTGGTTTGGTTTGGTATGATTTCGGTTTTGGCTTGATTTTATTATCAAAACAAAATATGTTATTATATTTGTATAACAAAATTATAAATAGATATTGTACATAAATTAGCACAAAGTATTTGTAATTAGTGATATGTTTAATCTCGTTTTTCATTCCATCTTTTTTTGGTTCGTTTATGTTTTTGTCGTTTATGAAAATATATAATATAAATTACAATTGGTTTGGTTTGATATGATTTCGGTTTTGGCTTGATTTTATAATCAAAACAAAATATGTTATTATAAATATTTTCAACTTCATTTACTATTATTAGATTTTATTTCGGTTTCAAATGACTCATTAGCAAATCAAACCTTTTTTATATTTTCTTATTGGGAATTTAGATACAGTTTCGGTTCATTTTGACTTGGTTTATCTTAATAAATATTTTTGTTCTGTCCATTGTATTTGCTTGTTTATAAGTTTCCTCATCTTAAATTTAATTCATAAAAGGTAAAATAGAGAGGAAATTCTTTTTTTTGTAAGGTTCCAAAAGTTATATTTATGTTCCAAAATTTTTTATTTAAAAAATATAACTATATATATAGTGCATAATATAGTCAAAACCAAATTGCTCAAATAGAATATTGCAAGATGGCCATTGATTTACCTGTTTACCACCAAAACAATCAAGTGAACATCACAATTCTGGTTGTGGATGATGATCCTATTTTTCTCACTATTATCCTCAATATGCTTAAAAACCCGAGCTTCAAAGGTATTCTCATTATTATAAGGGACTAATCTGCTCTTGCTACAATTTTCATTTCTCTTTTCTACACAAAGAGTTAGTATTTATGGTTTAAATAATTATTTAGATTAAACGAAAATATTTATTTAAAATTTTCAGTATCAGATGGATTGCTAATTCCGAAATTGTTTTGACACGAATTTATTATGTTTATATCCAAAAAACTCAAATAAATTTTGTGCATATATGTTTATATCTAAAATATAATAATAATTAGAGTTAGATTGAGAGAGAACATTTACATGTCTTGTCCCCAAAATTCATTTTCTTGCAAATTCTCTAAACAAAATCAAATGTTTTAGGTTATCAAATCATTAGTTTTCAATTTTGTTTTTAGAGAATATATCGAACAACTTCAAAGTTTTGAAGATCCTTTTAAAAATACTTAATTACAGTATGATGTTTAATTCATAAACTATACATAAACAAATATGTTTTAATCTAAATAATCTTTTCATAAAGAAATCTGTTCAGATCAATTAATTAGTTTTCTATTCGTCTAAAATATCATCTGCTACAAATTATGAGAATGGACAATCGCAATAACTAGGAATACAATTTTGATAAAAGTAGAGATTGTTACAAATACTCGTCCAATCCAGATGCCAATGTACACAAAATTTTTATATATATTTTTAATTTATTTTTGTCACATATTTTTATTTATTTAAGTGTTGAAAATGGTAGATAAATCATTTGGGGAAATTACAGTAATGACAGCAAATGACTCGTCAGAAGCAGTATCTATGCTTAGAGGTCAATGCAACAATATAGATATTGTAATAACCGATTATCATATGCCTGCTTTGAATGGTGTTCCAATCCAAAAGAGGATTAGTCAAGAATTTGGAAATTTGCCTGTTATTGGTAAGTGTTTTTTCTCACCTATTTATAGTTAATTATTCTTTTTTCCTTTCAACAATATTCTAATTTTTGCTTTTTATATTCATTACTAATATTGTTTTGAAACAAATATGTTTTAATTAAATAATTATGCATCCATATAATAGAAAGAAAAATGGTGGCGTTATGAGATAAAGACAAACAGGATAACTATCGGTAATTATTTTTAATTGATAAATACAATTATATTTCCATATAATTAATAAAAAAGAGAAGTTTTGTGTGAAGGAAACAAGAGAATTTTTGCTTTTTGACTATTTTTAATAAATATTATTAAATCCTGACTGTCAAAATTACCTGTATTTTATTTTTTGGTAAAATTAATTTTCCAAAACTAAAAAGAGAAATATTTATATTTTCTATATAAAACGGGGGATAGCCTAAAAAGAGAAACATGGTAATTTTTTTTCTTTATATAATCAACTCTACACGTGAAATGCATAATGACAGCTATATATGTGTAAATCAATGCCATCCTTTAAAGGAAATATGACAAATATAAAAAAAACATAATACCAACAAATTTTGCAAAGAAACAAAATTATTACTCAAGCAAGAAGTATCTCATCAGGTCAGTGTCGAAAAGAAGAAGCAAATCCACTCTTAGTTTTCTTAACTCTTCTGCTTAATTATATATAGTCTTAATTGATTGCTAACAAGTTTATGTTTTGTGATTGATTATTACAGTGATTTCAGCAGACATGAACAGTGAAATTGAGCAAGAGACTTTATCCTCTGGAGCCACGTGCTGTTTGAGAAAGCCGATCAAACCGAACGACCTTAACATCATATGTAAACATGCTTTACACAAGTTGAATGGTAATTTCAATTCGTATTGTTTCACCTTACTGCACAATATGTTTGATATCTGACGACCTTAACATCATCATATGTTTTGTTACGATTGATATGTGAATGATAAACCGATACAGATGATTCAAAAAAAATCCAGAAAACGAATACAAACAGTAATCCACATGATGGAGATTGTAGACCAGATGCCCCACAAAAGATAAAGATTAAATGGACGAGATCTCTTGAAACTCTATTTTTCAAGGCCGTTCAACACTTTGGTATTCAGAGTAAGCATTTTTACTGTGTTTTCTTTATTGTAGCTTATTGCTTCACATGGTAGATTAGTTTTTTTCCATTACTAATTGTGTTTACTGAAATAATAGTAATACAATATCAAAGGATGCCTCTAAGATTGTTTGGTCGATCGAACTCTCTTCGTAATCTTTCTTTGTGTATATCTGACACATTGATCCTGATTATGTATATGGAGTTCTTAAACTTGTAAAGAGAATTCCAAATTCATTCTTTTAAATCCAAGTTTATAAGTAAAACAAAAAAATTATTTGGAATTTGAAGATATATGAAATCGTTTTGCTAAAATAATTTCATAATTAAATTCGTAATCCATCAAAAAAATCTATTTTTATTATTGATTGTATTCAGTAATAATATTTTATTGATAATATAATATTCTTTAAATCTATTTATATTTTTATTATATATATTTGCGGAATAAATAGATACCTAATTTCAAATTTATATGTTTAAGTTAATTATATAAATAAAAATCGATAATAAAATGTATTAGATCAATTTTCCATAATGTCCTAGTAAATTTAAATTTTACAAGTTTTACTAGCAATAGATTTCTAGATGAAGTTTTCATTTGGTCAAATTTTCTCTATAATTGATAAAAGTATTTGTTATCCGCGTTTATAGTAAATATTTAAAATTTTTAATGTTGATATTTAACAAATTAGTTTTTCCGACTGATCGTTAAATTATTAATTTACTATCAAAAATAAAATTTGATGGAATTTTTAAAAATATATGTTTATTACATAGACAAATAAATATTTAAAATTTATATATAGAAAAATTCTGAGGTCGTTAAGCCATCTTCATATTCTTTTTTTGTTCCTTGAAATTCATCTAACAAGCCAATCTTAATAGTATATATATTTGAAATCTTAATAGTATGCCAGCCTTATTTTCCTTCTTTTTGACTTCATTACCAAATATTACTATAAAGTTTGGAAATAACATTAGAAAAGTGGATAAGGGAGACAGTAGGATATTGGAAGAAGTGTAAGATTGTTTGGTGGAATTTACTTCATAGTCTAATTTTGCAATCTATATAAATCCTGAAGGTTTTTTTATATATGAAACATATTTGAAGTTATATCTTTTCATGTGTTATATTTTTTGTTTTAACTGTATGTGCTCACTTCTATATTACTTACCATCAATTATATGATTTCATTGTGTTTTTACTTGCATTTTCAATGGTTTTTACTTGCATTTTCAATGGTTTTTACTTGCATTTTCAATGGTTTTTACTCATGATTTGCTTCGTGTCTGACATAATTTTGAAGAAGCTATGCCCAAGAAGATTTTAGAATTCATGAACGTGAAATACCTAACAAGAGCACACATAGCCAGCAAATTACAGGTTCGATCATGTCATCATAATCAATGAAGTGATTTATCAAATCTTATAATTTTTGTTTGTCATATTTGACATAGTAATGTATACTTTTCTAGGGATAGATTGGTGATATATTCACATAAAAAATACCAAAAATATTAGTTAATTATATAAAATACGTGACTAAAATGCTGAAATTGTTGACAATACACAGAAGTACAGAATGTTCTTGAAAAGAGTTAAGGAAGAAGGCATAGAGAAGTCAAGAGAAGTTACCAATTCCTATTTTTCATCATCAGGTTACATCAACCCACAACACTATTACAACTACAACATAGGCCTAAGCAACAACAACCCTTATCTCAATTCCCAACCTGGCTATGATCTTGGCCAATTTAACCTCAATATCATGAACAACAATGCAGTACATGACTCTATCCACCACATGAACCATCGACCCACCTATGATTTCAGCCAAACCGGATCCAACTTGTTGCCTATGAGAGGTAATCCCGGGTTTCAGAATGGTATGTTGCCTTTAAACGAGGCGAATGGAAGCATTCTCGGTACATCTCACGTGTCTCAAGCTCCTAGGTTTGAACAATATGGTACACCAAGCCATGTTTTTGGTATGAACTCTAATCCTAGTACTGGTACTATGGGAAGTAAATACGTTGGGTTCAAAATAAAAGAAAATGGAGATGTGGTTGGGCTTGATGGAATAGGAGTTTATGTTAATGGTAATGTCTCTCTTGGTGGAACAAGAGTTAATGGTAATGGTAATGTCTCTCTTGGTGGAACAAGAGTTAATGGTAATGGTAATGTCTCTCTTGGTGGAACAAGAGTTAATGGTAATGGTAATGGCTTTCTTGGTCAAAATGTGAGTGCCATGAACTGGAATTTCAATAACAACAACATGAGTAACGTCCATGGAAGTTCAACTTCGAGGCTTCCTTCTGCATTGCCATCGTTCTTAGACAATGAAGATCAAACACATAACAACTTGATTGCACAAACCGATGAATTGGTTCATGCACTGGAGAATCCAAGCATAGTTATTGATCATAGTGGAATCAATGAGGTTTTTTGCGACACAGTTAACTCGCAGTTTGATCAGAATCAGGTATAGATGAAATTAATATATAATCGTTAATGGTTTAACTCTCCTTTTCTACATATATATCTATGAAGGTAATGTTTTGATACATCTGTGCATGATTTTGAGCAGCATCAGGGTAGTGTGATTGGTGATAATCTTGGCATGTATGCTGATGATAATTTTCAAAGGAATGAAATTCTTGCTGCTTATCCTCTTCAAGACACAAGTGGTTGGAGTTTTAATAACGTAAGTCATGCTTGTTATATTTTTCTTTGATTAGTAGCTAGCTAAAATAAATTGCATATATAATGTATTCATACACATAAATTAACAACCTATACATATGTGTTATATTTTGTGTGTGTATGTATATGGATTGAAAATCTCTTAAACGTACACAATCTATGCTTTTTGTTTGAAGGGTAACTATAATGACGAAACACTGAATTCTATTGTTGCTAATTCGGAAGTGCATCTTCCTACTCGAGACATGAACATTACCAATCAGGTAAGTCTAGTTTCTACTACAATTGTGTACATATTAGATTAGATAAGTGACATGAAAAATAGTTAATGATATTTGAACATTGGTTGCATTTATAGGAACATGGTGTTGCGGATTTGACGGAACTTCCATCGTCATTCTGTCAGGTAAGATGCTTTCAATAAAATCCATTGGTTGCATTATTCTGAGAGTTTGAAACAAAAATATTTAATAGTTTTATTTGAATTTTATAATTTATACTGTTGCACAGAAGCACGTTTTTCGTTTATCTATTTGTTGAAATAATGTTAAGAAATGTATTTTTTCGAGTTATTCAATTTAATAGAAAAAAGCACACCTAAGTTTATAATACTACAGTGTCATTGTTTTAATATCACTTCCAGGCATATGTGTCATGTGTGAAATACATAAAATTTATTATATAACTGTGTTGTGTTTATATATTTTATACAGGGTTGGGATAATGAGGAATTCATGAAGTATTTGCTCGATCATGACATGTATTAAAAAAAAAAAATAATAATTATTTATAACCCTTTCATTTTTCTCAAAGTAAAAAAAATGTTTTATGTTTGTTTCAATTTCTGTTACTCCGTTTGTTTTAATAATTATTTATATTTGTATTATATTATATATATGTGATAGAAATATATATAATATGGTACGGAAAATCACACGTTCTAAAGACTTTTTGGATTATAAGAACAATTCTGTATGAAAAAAAGAAGAAGATAGATTAAATGTTTATATTAAAAAAGCATATTATCTGGATAAATTATCATCTCGTAACAATTGAACTGAAAAATAAATCAATTAGAGACATCTATAAAAGTTAGACATCTGTTGTCAAAACTCAAAATTAGAATTTGATATTTAATTTAAAAAATCTAACAAAGATTTAAGAAATCTGTTGATAATCAATCCGAAATTCGAAAATACACAAATTCAATGAACAAAAAGATATACAAAAAACCTCCAAATTTATTGGTAAATATCATTAAATTTCCTCAATTTTCTGTAGATTTTGTATATAAATTAGCACAAAGTAATTGTAATTAGTGGTATGTTTAATTTGGTTTTTCCGTTTCAGTATTTGTCGTTTATAAAAATATAGAATATAAATCTCAATTGGTTTGGTTTGGTATGATTTCGGTTTTGGCTTGATTTTATTATCAAAACAAAATATGTTATTATATTTGTATAACAAAATTATAAATAGATATTGTACATAAATTAGCACAAAGTATTTGTAATTAGTGATATGTTTAATCTCGTTTTTCATTCCATCTTTTTTTGGTTCGTTTATGTTTTTGTCGTTTATGAAAATATATAATATAAATTACAATTGGTTTGGTTTGATATGATTTCGGTTTTGGCTTGATTTTATAATCAAAACAAAATATGTTATTATAAATATTTTCAACTTCATTTACTATTATTAGATTTTATTTCGGTTTCAAATGACTCATTAGCAAATCAAACCTTTTTTATCTTTTCTTATTGGGAATTTAGATACAGTTTCGGTTCATTTTGACTTGGTTTATCTTAATAAATATTTTTGTTCTGTCCATTGTATTTGCTTGTTTATAAGTTTCCTCATCTTAAATTTAATTCATAAAAGGTAAAATAGAGAGGAAATTCTTTTTTTTGTAAGGTTCCAAAAGTTATATTTATGTTCCAAAATTTTTTATTTAAAAAATATAACTATATATATAGTGCATAATATAGTCAAAACCAAATTGCTCAAATAGAATATTGCAAGATGGCCATTGATTTACCTGTTTACCACCAAAACAATCAAGTGAACATCACAATTCTGGTTGTGGATGATGATCCTATTTTTCTCACTATTATCCTCAATATGCTTAAAAACCCGAGCTTCAAAGGTATTCTCATTATTATAAGGGACTAATCTGCTCTTGCTACAATTTTCATTTCTCTTTTCTACACAAAGAGTTAGTATTTATGGTTTAAATAATTATTTAGATTAAACGAAAATATTTATTTAAAATTTTCAGTATCAGATGGATTGCTAATTCCGAAATTGTTTTGACACGAATTTATTATGTTTATATCCAAAAAACTCAAATAAATTTTGTGCATATATGTTTATATCTAAAATATAATAATAATTAGAGTTAGATTGAGAGAGAACATTTACATGTCTTGTCCCCAAAATTCATTTTCTTGCAAATTCTCTAAACAAAATCAAATGTTTTAGGTTATCAAATCATTAGTTTTCAATTTTGTTTTTAGAGAATATATCGAACAACTTCAAAGTTTTGAAGATCCTTTTAAAAATACTTAATTACAGTATGATGTTTAATTCATAAACTATACATAAACAAATATGTTTTAATCTAAATAATCTTTTCATAAAGAAATCTGTTCAGATCAATTAATTAGTTTTCTATTCGTCTAAAATATCATCTGCTACAAATTATGAGAATGGACAATCGCAATAACTAGGAATACAATTTTGATAAAAGTAGAGATTGTTACAAATACTCGTCCAATCCAGATGCCAATGTACACAAAATTTTTATATATATTTTTAATTTATTTTTGTCACATATTTTTATTTATTTAAGTGTTGAAAATGGTAGATAAATCATTTGGGGAAATTACAGTAATGACAGCAAATGACTCGTCAGAAGCAGTATCTATGCTTAGAGGTCAATGCAACAATATAGATATTGTAATAACCGATTATCATATGCCTGCTTTGAATGGTGTTCCAATCCAAAAGAGGATTAGTCAAGAATTTGGAAATTTGCCTGTTATTGGTAAGTGTTTTTTCTCACCTATTTATAGTTAATTATTCTTTTTTCCTTTCAACAATATTCTAATTTTTGCTTTTTATATTCATTACTAATATTGTTTTGAAACAAATATGTTTTAATTAAATAATTATGCATCCATATAATAGAAAGAAAAATGGTGGCGTTATGAGATAAAGACAAACAGGATAACTATCGGTAATTATTTTTAATTGATAAATACAATTATATTTCCATATAATTAATAAAAAAGAGAAGTTTTGTGTGAAGGAAACAAGAGAATTTTTGCTTTTTGACTATTTTTAATAAATATTATTAAATCCTGACTGTCAAAATTACCTGTATTTTATTTTTTGGTAAAATTAATTTTCCAAAACTAAAAAGAGAAATATTTATATTTTCTATATAAAACGGGGGATAGCCTAAAAAGAGAAACATGGTAATTTTTTTTCTTTATATAATCAACTCTACACGTGAAATGCATAATGACAGCTATATATGTGTAAATCAATGCCATCCTTTAAAGGAAATATGACAAATATAAAAAAAACATAATACCAACAAATTTTGCAAAGAAACAAAATTATTACTCAAGCAAGAAGTATCTCATCAGGTCAGTGTCGAAAAGAAGAAGCAAATCCACTCTTAGTTTTCTTAACTCTTCTGCTTAATTATATATAGTCTTAATTGATTGCTAACAAGTTTATGTTTTGTGATTGATTATTACAGTGATTTCAGCAGACATGAACAGTGAAATTGAGCAAGAGACTTTATCCTCTGGAGCCACGTGCTGTTTGAGAAAGCCGATCAAACCGAACGACCTTAACATCATATGTAAACATGCTTTACACAAGTTGAATGGTAATTTCAATTCGTATTGTTTCACCTTACTGCACAATATGTTTGATATCTGACGACCTTAACATCATCATATGTTTTGTTACGATTGATATGTGAATGATAAACCGATACAGATGATTCAAAAAAAATCCAGAAAACGAATACAAACAGTAATCCACATGATGGAGATTGTAGACCAGATGCCCCACAAAAGATAAAGATTAAATGGACGAGATCTCTTGAAACTCTATTTTTCAAGGCCGTTCAACACTTTGGTATTCAGAGTAAGCATTTTTACTGTGTTTTCTTTATTGTAGCTTATTGCTTCACATGGTAGATTAGTTTTTTTCCATTACTAATTGTGTTTACTGAAATAATAGTAATACAATATCAAAGGATGCCTCTAAGATTGTTTGGTCGATCGAACTCTCTTCGTAATCTTTCTTTGTGTATATCTGACACATTGATCCTGATTATGTATATGGAGTTCTTAAACTTGTAAAGAGAATTCCAAATTCATTCTTTTAAATCCAAGTTTATAAGTAAAACAAAAAAATTATTTGGAATTTGAAGATATATGAAATCGTTTTGCTAAAATAATTTCATAATTAAATTCGTAATCCATCAAAAAAATCTATTTTTATTATTGATTGTATTCAGTAATAATATTTTATTGATAATATAATATTCTTTAAATCTATTTATATTTTTATTATATATATTTGCGGAATAAATAGATACCTAATTTCAAATTTATATGTTTAAGTTAATTATATAAATAAAAATCGATAATAAAATGTATTAGATCAATTTTCCATAATGTCCTAGTAAATTTAAATTTTACAAGTTTTACTAGCAATAGATTTCTAGATGAAGTTTTCATTTGGTCAAATTTTCTCTATAATTGATAAAAGTATTTGTTATCCGCGTTTATAGTAAATATTTAAAATTTTTAATGTTGATATTTAACAAATTAGTTTTTCCGACTGATCGTTAAATTATTAATTTACTATCAAAAATAAAATTTGATGGAATTTTTAAAAATATATGTTTATTACATAGACAAATAAATATTTAAAATTTATATATAGAAAAATTCTGAGGTCGTTAAGCCATCTTCATATTCTTTTTTTGTTCCTTGAAATTCATCTAACAAGCCAATCTTAATAGTATATATATTTGAAATCTTAATAGTATGCCAGCCTTATTTTCCTTCTTTTTGACTTCATTACCAAATATTACTATAAAGTTTGGAAATAACATTAGAAAAGTGGATAAGGGAGACAGTAGGATATTGGAAGAAGTGTAAGATTGTTTGGTGGAATTTACTTCATAGTCTAATTTTGCAATCTATATAAATCCTGAAGGTTTTTTTATATATGAAACATATTTGAAGTTATATCTTTTCATGTGTTATATTTTTTGTTTTAACTGTATGTGCTCACTTCTATATTACTTACCATCAATTATATGATTTCATTGTGTTTTTACTTGCATTTTCAATGGTTTTTACTTGCATTTTCAATGGTTTTTACTCATGATTTGCTTCGTGTCTGACATAATTTTGAAGAAGCTATGCCCAAGAAGATTTTAGAATTCATGAACGTGAAATACCTAACAAGAGCACACATAGCCAGCAAATTACAGGTTCGATCATGTCATCATAATCAATGAAGTGATTTATCAAATCTTATAATTTTTGTTTGTCATATTTGACATAGTAATGTATACTTTTCTAGGGATAGATTGGTGATATATTCACATAAAAAATACCAAAAATATTAGTTAATTATATAAAATACGTGACTAAAATGCTGAAATTGTTGACAATACACAGAAGTACAGAATGTTCTTGAAAAGAGTTAAGGAAGAAGGCATAGAGAAGTCAAGAGAAGTTACCAATTCCTATTTTTCATCATCAGGTTACATCAACCCACAACACTATTACAACTACAACATAGGCCTAAGCAACAACAACCCTTATCTCAATTCCCAACCTGGCTATGATCTTGGCCAATTTAACCTCAATATCATGAACAACAATGCAGTACATGACTCTATCCACCACATGAACCATCGACCCACCTATGATTTCAGCCAAACCGGATCCAACTTGTTGCCTATGAGAGGTAATCCCGGGTTTCAGAATGGTATGTTGCCTTTAAACGAGGCGAATGGAAGCATTCTCGGTACATCTCACGTGTCTCAAGCTCCTAGGTTTGAACAATATGGTACACCAAGCCATGTTTTTGGTATGAACTCTAATCCTAGTACTGGTACTATGGGAAGTAAATACGTTGGGTTCAAAATAAAAGAAAATGGAGATGTGGTTGGGCTTGATGGAATAGGAGTTTATGTTAATGGTAATGTCTCTCTTGGTGGAACAAGAGTTAATGGTAATGGTAATGTCTCTCTTGGTGGAACAAGAGTTAATGGTAATGGTAATGTCTCTCTTGGTGGAACAAGAGTTAATGGTAATGGTAATGGCTTTCTTGGTCAAAATGTGAGTGCCATGAACTGGAATTTCAATAACAACAACATGAGTAACGTCCATGGAAGTTCAACTTCGAGGCTTCCTTCTGCATTGCCATCGTTCTTAGACAATGAAGATCAAACACATAACAACTTGATTGCACAAACCGATGAATTGGTTCATGCACTGGAGAATCCAAGCATAGTTATTGATCATAGTGGAATCAATGAGGTTTTTTGCGACACAGTTACCTCGCAGTTTGATCAGAATCAGGTATAGATGAAATTAATATATAATCGTTAATGGTTTAACTCTCCTTTTCTACATATATATCTATGAAGGTAATGTTTTGATACATCTGTGCATGATTTTGAGCAGCATCAGGGTAGTGTGATTGGTGATAATCTTGGCATGTATGCTGATGATAATCTTCAAAGGAATGAAATTCTTGCTGCTTATCCTCTTCAAGACACAAGTGGTTGGAGTTTTAATAACGTAAGTCATGCTTGTTATATTTTTCTTTGATTAGTAGCTAGCTAAAATAAATTGCATATATAATGTATTCATACACATAAATTAACAACCTATACATATGTGTTATATTTTGTGTGTGTATGTATATGGATTGAAAATCTCTTAAACGTACACAATCTATGCTTTTTGTTTGAAGGGTAACTATAATGACGAAACATTGAATTCTATTGTTGCTAATTCGGAAGTGCATCTTCCTACTCGAGACATGAACATTACCAATCAGGTAAGTCTAGTTTCTACTACAATTGTGTACATATTAGATTAGATAAGTGACATGAAAAATAGTTAATGATATTTGAACATTGGTTGCATTTATAGGAACATGGTGTTGCGGATTTGACGGAACTTCCATCGTCATTCTGTCAGGTAAGATGCTTTCAATAAAATCCATTGGTTGCATTATTCTGAGAGTTTGAAACAAAAATATTTAATAGTTTTATTTGAATTTTATAATTTATACTGTTGCACAGAAGCACGTTTTTCGTTTATCTATTTGTTGAAATAATGTTAAGAAATGTATTTTTTCGAGTTATTCAATTTAATAGAAAAAAGCACACCTAAGTTTATAATACTACAGTGTCATTGTTTTAATATCACTTCCAGGCATATGTGTCATGTGTGAAATACATAAAATTTATTATATAACTGTGTTGTGTTTATATATTTTATACAGGGTTGGGACAATGAGGAATTCATGAAGTATTTGTTCGATCATGACATGTATTAAAAAACAATGTTATACCTGCGGTTTCGCTTTAGAAAATTACATTTATGGTGTTGTTTAAGACTACATTGATTTTTGGATGTTGTTTCAGTGGTGATCATATTCAATCTTGGATACTATTTTTTGGATTTATTTTGTATGTTTAATGGATTGTATTCGTAAGTATATGCGAATGTCTTTTATTTTCAGTCTGAAAGTTTGAATAATTTGATTTTGAAGAAAGATTTAATTCAAAAATCCATTAATCATAATAAGTAACTTACAATGGGAGATCAAACACGCGAGGGTTCTTCATCCTCTTCTGAACTAAGCTGATTTCTTGCCTGCTTCAGACAGAGATACGGTTGGGTTGACTTTGACCTCAAGATTCGAGACTAGAAAACAAAGCTTTGTAAATATATCTAAGGCTGATGATGGGCCACGATTACTGAATTACTTATAATTTAATGGGCTTATTTGATTAAGCCCATTAAAAGAAATCTAAAAGTTAATGTCGCTTTTGTATTTTCCCCTTCTGATAAACCCTAAGTATTTCTTGTTTTTCATCTCTTCTCCGGGAACATCAAAGGTAAAGGGAGCGAGGAGAAGCAGAACAGGCCACCATGGTAAGACTTCCAATTTTCTATTAAAAATTATGTACTCTCTGGAGATTAATGCTAGTATGAGTTTTGTTGATCATTTCGTGTTTCTTATTCTCTACCTTAGGTGAAGTACTCGCAAGAACCCGACAATTCGACCAAGTGTAATGCTTCTTTCCGTTTCTATACTAGTCTCGCCTCTCGTTCAGTTGATCTCGTTTTCAAATTCTTCGCTTTCCTCTCATAATTTTAACTCCCTGTATTTGTTTATTGATTATGCAGCTTGCAAGGCCAGAGGTTCTGATCTCAGGGTTCATTTCAAGGTAGTTACTGTTTCTGAATTTATAGTTAGAAATCACGTCATTTAGGATCTTAAACTGTGACACTTTTGTATGTCTTTGTGATAAAGTAATTGAGGAAAAGTGGTATTCTGTTGATGAATTCTAGGTATTTTGGATTAAATTACTCTTCGTTCCAAATCCTTAAAAAGGTTCTTGATCTGTTGGTCTTAATTGATGCTATTAGCCTAATTGCAAGCTAAAAAAGTCTTATGATGTTCAATTTTTTTGTGTTGGTTTCTGTTTCAATTTCAGAGTCGTCTCTGTATTCTCGTCTTTTCTAATTTGCTGGTTACTGGATCCTGACAGAACACTAGAGAAACAGCGCACGCCATCAGGAAGTTGCCTTTGCTGAAGGCGAAAAGATACCTTGAAGATGTCATAGCTCATAAGCAAGCAATCCCATTCACTCGTTTTTGTCGTGGTGTGGGACGAACTGCTCAAGCCAAAAACAGACATTCCAATGGTCAAGGTCGCTGGCCCGCCAAGTCTGCAAATTTCATCCTTGACTTGCTCAAGAACGCCGAGAGCAATGCTGAGGTATGTGAAACAATCAAACATATAGAGAAAAGAAACCTTTTAAGAGCAAATGTTAACTTTTAGTCAAATTTTTAGGTGAAAGGTCTGGATGTAGATGCCCTCTTCATATCTCACATCCAAGTGAACCAAGCACAGAAGCAAAGGCGTAGGACTTACCGTGCTCATGGAAGAATCAACCGTAGGCTCTCTAAAGAATCTTTTCTTTCTTTTAGCATTTTTTACGCTCTTTGAAGGGCTTTCTTTTCTTGCTCTGAAGCAATTTATCATCTTTTGTTTCGAAGCTTACATGTCAAACCCATGCCACATTGAGCTAATCTTGTCAGAGAAAGAGGAGCCAGTAAAGAAAGAAGTAAGTGTATTTATTTTAACGCTGTTTTCATATACAGTTTGCGTTACCGTTGTCTCATTTGATTGGTGCTGCTGGATGTTCTTGAATGGAATTGTAGCCTGAGACGCAATTGGCTGCAAGTGGCAAGTCAAAGAAATCGTCTGCTTAGATCTTGAGAGACTGAGGGTAAGGTGTTTTCGTTGAGGGATTTGTACTCGGAGCCTCCATTTTGGTTTCTCTCTTTTGTCATGTGATTGTGTAACCCTAATACTTGGGATTCTCGTTAAGCTATTATACAGTGATTTTGGTATGGTCGGTGAAACTATTAACCGATGTTGATTGTGAACTACTAGAGATATCTGGGGATTTGGGTCCATAATCGGATCTTCTCGAGTGTTATTTTGGTGCTGAAATGAGTAATATTGGGAAAATTCGATTTTTTTTGGGGGGTGTCAATGAGTATACAAATCAAACAAAGTGGATATATGTCGTAGGATCATAGCCCACTCATTTACAGCTGCAATCATTGGTAATGGTATTACCGGGAAAAAAACGATAGTCAAAATGACAAACGCAAATGCATTTGAATCTAATGCGTCGCAGAAGATCTCACCTCTCAATCGGACGATCAAAAATAGAAAATACTTTTATAGATTATCGAGTGATGAAACTTTTGCCACACAATCATAAGATCTAAAGGTTACCAAACGATCTACCGATACTTGTTATAATATACTCGACACGTGTCCGTATTGACCAACGGGTAATAAAAAGTAGTACTACTTGTAACATTGGGGTGGTGGTCACCGGCTTGTCCGGTCAGTTTTGATTCTGTGATTCCCACTAGGTTTTTATTAACAAGGTCTCAAAGAGCTTGTTCCTGCTCTCCTTTCTTCTCTCTCTCTAGGATTTTCCATTTATGCATCAAATAATTCTCTCCTTTTTAGTAATTCCAGCTTGAAATTTCAAGGCAGTGTTTTTTAAAAAAGTTACCTTTTATTAATTTCTTTCCCTTTCCGTTTTGATTCCGTTGGGTTTAGTTTTGATTATCTAGTCGGGATTTTACTTTTGTTTTGTGCTGATCGAAGCTCCACTTAACAGTTCTTGGTGGTATGTTATTTTCTCGTTCTTCCGATTTTTTTTTAATTATTTGTTGGGTAATTTTTGCTCTTCTCTATTGCTCTTACTTTCTGTTTTCGTTCACAGGACTTTATGTGTTTTCTTTGTTCGGGTATGTTGGGGGTTAGTTTCTGGGTTAGCCTTTTGTGATGTAATGAACTTAAAATTAGGGTTTGATTTATAATCTTTCGTATTTGTTCGGAGGGGAAAATGACTCTAGCTTTTTCTTCTGGGCTTAAGATGCTTTAGTTTGTCAGGTGGTACGTATATTGATATTTGGATTTGGGATTTTTAATTCAGAATTCGAGTTTATTGTCTGTTTTTCGTCTGGAGCACAAAATTGGAGAGGACAATGCTTGTTGATCTGATTTTGTGTATAAAATTTATTCTGTCGTAGGTATCAGAAGTAAAGGTGGGACATTTTGTCGCAATTGAGAAGACACTGGGTTGAAGCTGACTTGGGACCTACCTTGATGACCGGTGGATTAACCCCATCTTCTTCAGCCTCTGGGATTTTCTTCCAAGGAGATGATGAATCTCAAGGGTTCATCAACTCTCACTTGACTTCCTCTTATGGGAATTCATCTAATTCTGTCCCTGGATGTGGACCTGGTTATCACAATCTCGGTATGGTTTCTGGGGAAATGCACAATCCGGTTATGATGAGCGTCTCAACCCCGGGTCAAAGCGCAGGAGCGAGTTCAATGGTGACAGATGCTAATTCAGGGCTCTCTGGTGGCGGTCCTCATTTACAGCGCAGTGCTAGCATCAATAATGAGTCGTATATGCGTTTACCGGCATCCCCTATGTCGTTCTCGTCTAACAATATCAGCATTTCAGGGTCATCAGTTGTTGACGGGTCCACAGTTGTGCAACGGAGCTCCCATCATGATCCAAGTGTTCAGCGAGGAGGATCCAGTGCAACATCACTGCCCACATCCCAAACTAATCAAATCCCGCTTTCTATGGGCCGGCGTGCATCTGAATCTCTTTTTCAGGACCCAAACAATTTAACTCAAGCACGGAAAAAGCCTCGACTAGAATCAAAACAGGATGATGCTCTTCAGCAGCAGATTTTACGTCAGTGGCTTCAGAGACAGGATATGCTGCAACACCAAGGCCAAAACCCACAGTTCCAACTTTTGCTTCAGCAACAAAAGCTGAGGCAACAGCAACAATATCTCCAGTCCCTCCCACCATTGCAGCGGGTTCAGCTGCAGCAACAGCAACAGTTGCAACAACAAGGAATGCAGCTGCAAATATCTGGTGGGCCACGACCTTTTGAAAATAGCGTCTGTGCTCGAAGATTGATGCAGTACCTATATCACCAACGGCAAAGGCCTTCTGTGAGTACCAATGTAGTCCTCAGAAATTTTTTGTATTATTTGTATGCCAGAAGAAGCTCCTGACAGATACCACTTGTGTTATTACTGATGTTGTAGGAGAACAGTATTGTTTATTGGAGGAAATTTGTGACGGAGTACTTTTCTCCCCGTGCAAAGAAAAGATGGTGTCTCTCTCATTATGATAATGTGGGGCATAGTGCACTTGGTGTTTCTCCTCAAGCAGCCACGGTTTGTCTTCTCATCTGTTTCGTTTTTCTGGCTCGTGCTTGTTTATACTCCAAAACGTCAATAAAACAGTACATAGATCATAGATGTATTTTCATTTTGCAAGTGTATCATATATTGCAACTTTTTTATGCTCTCTTTCTTTCTCTTGGTCTTCCTTGCTTATTATATTCTGGTTTTTCCAGCGTAATTACGCATATAATATAACCTAATATGACCTTATTTGTGTTGTATTTCTTTTTTTCTATTTGCAGGATGGATGGCAGTGCGATCTTTGTGGTTCTAAGTCGGGAAGAGGATTTGGTAAGTTCCAGAGGTGGTAACATTGTGCTTATCCCCTGATTAAGAAGAGGGAAAATACAAAAAATTGTCTATGGCAGTGAAACATATTCTCTTAGTAAGTTATTCTTATGATTTCTGCAGAAGCAACCTTTGACGTCTTGCCAAGGCTTAACGAAATCAAATTTGCAAGCGGTGTCCTTGACGAGCTTCTTTATTTAGGCGTGCCGTCTGAACGAAGATTTGCTTCTGGAGCTATGATGTTAGAGTATGCAAAAGCAGTTCAGGAGAGTGTGTATGAACATATCCGTGTTGTTCGTGAAGGCCACCTTCGCATTTTATTCTCCCAAGAGCTTAAGGTTCAATGAGCGTTTGATTCGTAATAATTAGCTTTCTTTATTTATTAGTGTAGTTTAGCTTATCCTTGTTGTTTTCACCAGATTCTCTCATGGGAGTTCTGTACCCGTCGACATGAAGAGCTACTTCCTCGTCGCCTTGTAGCCCCACAGGTAACGTTCTTTTTTCTAGCAATCTTTGAAACTCTATTTGGAATGACTGGTCCTGAGAATTTGGAATGTTTTCTCTCCTTGGTTCATGCAGGTGAACCAATTGCTTCAGGTTGCAGAGAAATGCCAGAGCACAATCGATCAAAGTGGATCAGATGGGATTCATCAGCAGGATTTGCAAGCCAATAGCAACATGTGAGTCAATTCAATTTAATCATTTGTTGCATCTTCTACGGTGGTTAGATCAGTTTCTCCACTTAGCAAATAAAATCAAAGCGACTTTAGCTTATTATATACAAATATGACGTGGTGATAGACTGCAATTTCTTTTGCTTCAGGGTCATGGCAGCTGGACGTCAACTAGCAAAAAGCTTGGAGTCACATTCACTCAATGACCTAGGCTTCTCCAAACGATATGTTCGGTGTTTACAGGTATCTGTCTGCTTGCATTCTTGATATAGTAATTTCCCTATCTGCATCATCCTCATGGTTTCTCCCCTCTTTTCTCCTAACTCTGTTTTTCTTTTTTGTTAATTACAGATTTCCGAGGTTGTCAACAGCATGAAAGATATGATTGACTTCTGCCGTGACCAAAAAGTTGGTCCAATCGGTAATTTCTATAACCCTGGAGTTTCCCTGCTATTCACCAAAATGCATTTTGTGTCTCTTTTTTCTTTGTGCTTATGGAAAGCTTGTTGCCTTTTACATCTGCAGAGGCCTTGAAGAGCTATCCGTATCAAATGAGGACAGGCAAATTGCAGATGCAGGAGATGGAACAACTAGCAAATGCTGCTCGAGGACTTCCACCTGATAGGAACAGTCTCAACAAGCTAATGGCCCTGCGCAATTCCGGGATAAACATACCGATAAACAATATGACCGGAGGTCAAGGATCTCTTCCCGGCTCTGCACAAGCCGCCAACTTTGCGTTTACCAACTACCAGACCATGCTAATGAAACAGAACCATCTGAATTCAGAGCCAAACAACGCCACAATCCAACAAGAACCATCAAGAAACCTGAGCGCATCCCCAAGCTATCAAGGAACTAGTCCGTTGTTGCCTGCTTTTGTGCAAAGCCCGTCAATCAGCGGTGTTTCTTCACATTTATCTCCGCAGCGGCAAATGCCAAGCTCCAATAATAATAGCTCACCCCAGCAATACCACCAACAACAACCTTCCTGTAGTAGCAATAACCAAACATTGGAACAACAGATGATTCACCAAATATGGCAACAGATGGCAAACAGCAATGGAGGCTCCGGGCAACAACAGCCACTCTCTGGTGAGAGTATGAGTTGTAATATCAACATGGGAAGAAGCAGAACAGATTATGGGCCCACAGCTGAAACTCCAAGCACCTCCAACAGATTCAGAGGCATAAAGGGGTTAGACCATAGCCAAAACCAGGAAGGCATGGTCTCCAACACATCTCTCAACTTTGCCAATAACGGGTTTTTTAGCAGTGAGGTTGATGAAACCATGGGATATTCTTGGAAAGCATGAAGCCTTTTGGGATTTGATAGTTAGTTTCCAAATGTTGTCTTTTTGTACAGAATGGGTGCTAAAGACTAGAGCTGTCTTAGGTATATGAATCTCATGAGGAGGTTCATCAATGTTAACTTCTTGTCTTCTGTTGTTGTTGTTCTTTAGACTAAGCTTCTGATGTCATGAAGAGGTTTTTTTGGAAAGTGTTGTCTAATTCTGGGGAAAAAAACAAGAACAATTCTTCAGGAACTCTTCCCTATCAATCATTTTTGTTCTCTTAAAAATGTCTTTCCTAACCTCGTTAATTTAAGCTGATATGCAAACATCTCCACAAAACAATTGATTTGATTTGGACAAATCGTGTATTTACTCTTAAAAATGAAATAATGTTAATTAATTATTTAAATACCGCAAATGTTGTTTATGACATTAAAAAACTGGCACCCAGATTGTAATTACTTATAAACGATAAATTTAATTTGAATAATGATATTCTTTTTTCACATGTAACTATTATGAACTAACTAGACCATTTGTCCATGCAAAACGACTCTCGAAAATACACATTCAAACATTGTATATATAAGAGATAATTAAGAGACTTACATCAAACATTAAAGAAAGAAAATATTTGTCAATGGAATCGTTAAAGTATTTAGCAACCGTTACGTCTGTTGTTTCTAGCAGTGAGTGCTATAGAAACCAGAGTGGTGGTTCAAGCCCAAGAATGTGGCAATGATCTAATGATCTAGCAAACGTGCAGGTATGTGATGCGATGGTGCTGCCTGGTTCAGACCCTCCGAATGCGGAGTGCTGCGCCGCCCTCCATTCTACTAACAAAGATTGTCTTCGCTTTAGCAGCCGTTACGTGTGTGTTGTTTCTAGTCCTGACCTAAAACCGGTGAATCAAATGCTTTAAGCGCACAAAAAATATAAATTTTGAAGGCATCAAAAATAAAAATATTTTATACTATTACAATATTATAGGGCATCATTTTATTTATTTACTTTAGACAATATATATCGTAGGGCCGGCTTTGGTTAGAAATCTCGTATCATCGTTAACAAATAGAATGATTATCATATATATATATATACACATAGATGATATGAGTGTAACTTTTTTGTTGTTGATAAAAGAGTTAATTTTAGTTATTCATGGGTAAGCATATTGGGTTAGTGATGGACAAAGATAGTGCAATGAGAATTAAAAAAGTGGGTCACTAGCCGATGGATTAAAATCGGAAATTAATCGTTTTCTCGTTTACGTTAACCGAATAATCTTAAAGAGTTAATTATCTCTTCAGACAAAAAACCAGTTATGAGTTATCTATAATTTTTAATAAATTAAAACAGTTCATAATTCTAAACAAAATGTACAAAATTTATATGGTTAATATCGTAAAGATAGATTAGCATTTTATGCTAAATTCAATCCGCATTAGAACTTAAGTTTTCTAAAATGTGATAAGAGTAGAATTTTTTTTTTAGTTTTCATGTCCAAAGATATGAAATAGGTTAATATGTGAGTGTAATCGTTATCTTCATCAATTTAAAACATAATCATTTGGATATTATTTTGTTACTTTTAATAAAATTTTGAAATATCTGTACTATTAATTGAGAAATATATTTAAATAAATAACCTAAATATATAAAATACTACATAAAATGTTATTGTAGAAGTTAATTTACCTATTTTTGTCATTTAAAAATAAATGTTCAATAATGAAGGGGAGAATTTCTTTTAACTTTTAGGGGCCATCCAGCGTTTAATTCTTTTTTCTTCAAATTAAAACGATATTTCTCGTCTAGAGATCATGTGCTTGGGAGAATCTTTGTTCGATTCGTGAGAAAAATTTTTGGGGAAATTTGGTATTGCAGACGATGGAAACCAAGGCGATGGCGAGCATGGGACGGAAAGTGGTCCGGGTGGTGGCTAGGGTTAGATCCTCGTTGGATCTGGGAATTCAATCTTCAAAAAGATTAATATCCGTTCAAAAGCCCAAAGGAGATGATTCTGAAGCCGTTTCGATTTCACTTGGAGATCAAGTCTTCAGGTACTTCATCTTCACTCTTATCAGTAAATCTCTTTCAAGTGACTTTAGACTATGGTTTTATGTGTCGATATCTATTTGGTTACTGAAAATTTCGTGAATTAAGAGTTACATTCTTCTGCAAACAGAAAATTCAAGGCTAATTAAGTATCATATTTTTTTTTCTGTGTTGTGGCAGCTCGAAAGATTCTTGTAAATTGGACTACTAGTATGAAGAAAATGAAACCACAGGATTTATTTACACAAAGGAAATCAATTCTCTTAACTCTAGTGTCTTTGAGGGTAAGGATGCTAATGTAATCGCCCACAGAGCAATATGTAGTGGAAAAACACATCAGGTATTGAAAGCAATGATGATTCCAGAAAAGTATTGTAAAATGGTTAATAGTAATGGAGCTGTGAATAATATGGTTTGAAGGGATCTGAGAAGGAACCTGGTATATCTGTCCTTACAATGGCTGATATGTTATCTATGGCTGAAGAAAGAGGAGAATCAATTTCTGTGTCGATTTATGAGGTTTCCCAAAAAACCGTATATGACATCTTGGACCCAGAAAACTAATAAATACAAGAAGACTAGTGTAGGTTCAGCTATAAGCAACTCTACTTGCTATAGGGTCGAAAGATGCATGGTTCACAGCTATGACTCCGTTTGTGAGAAGACTGTCTATAGGCAAATTTTACTATGTTATATTTATAAATGCATCTTATTATTTTTTCGTTTGCACCATAAAATAAGTTATGAGATAAGATCCAATGCTTGAGGCTTCCACTGCGTATGTAAATGTGACATATCTCCACAGTCGGCTCTAGGATATATAATGCATAAAGCAAATAAATAAAATGATGTCCTATAATATTGTAATAATATAATAAAATTTATATTTTTTGTGCGCCTAAAGCCGGTGAAGCAAGGGCTCGCACAAAAAATATAAATTTTGAATACATCAAAAATAAAAATATTTTATACTATTACAAGATTATAGAGCATCATTTTATTTATTTCTGATCTAAAGGGATTTAGGCGCACAAAAAATATAAATTTTGAAGATATCAAAAATAAAAATATTTTATACTATTATAAGATTATAGGGCATCGTTTTATTTATTTGTTTTAGGCATTTTATATCGTATGCCCGGCTCTGGTGGGAGAAATAATAGGTTTGATAATAGTAATAAAACTCGTAACACTTTATGGTTGTAGATAAATTGAAATATATGTAAGTTTTCCAAAAAAATGTAATATTTGTAACAAGAAAAGAAGGTGAATCCGTTTTTATGGGTTAATTGGTAATGTTTGTTATATCCTTTAATTAATATAGAGGAGACGTTTAATTAATGACAATTGGGTTTTCTTTGTTTTTAATGTTGCGATACCAAAAGTATAGAACAAGAAAAGTCGAAGACAGACTAGGTTTTATAGGTTACAATCATTCAAAATTATTAGACAATGAAGAATAATTCTAAAAGATTTCACTAATCAAAATCTTATTATTTTTGCATAACTCAGAATGTTGGACCACTAACAGTGTACCCATATTGCTAAAATATGGTAGAATCACTGGTTTTGCTGGTACGAGTATACCGATACATGTATGATCCGATACTAATCTATTTTTTTGTTGTGCAAAAATCTTGCAAGGCATACCACAAGATTGGTTATAATGAAGCGGAGAAAAGTTCACTCAAATAACATGACCTTAAAAAATGGAAAGTTGGCATTATACCGTTATAAACGATTTTAAAAATTCGTAAAATTTACTTATTATATTTTTAAAACAAAAAAATGAATTATATTTGTTTTTCATTTACAACAAAAATGATAGACCATTTATACAAATAATTGATAATGTAGAAGTATTTTCTGTTTAAAATCAAGTTGTGACATCTAATCGAAATTAATGGAAATATTAAACAAAATATAATTTTCGAAAGTTACTTAATTTTGTAAGAACATAGTAGTCGTTACATGTGTGTTGTTTCTAGCAATGAGTGCTATAGAAACCGGAATGGTGGTTCAAGCCCAAGAATGTGGCAATGATCTGGCAAACGTGCAGGTATGTGCTGCGATGGTGCTGCCTGGTTCAGACCCTCCAAGTAATCCAAAAATTTGTTAAGGGCTAAAACAGATTAGCTTTAATTGTTTCAAGTAAATTAAGTAATTAAGATCTAACCTCATATACCAGATTCAAATTACTTGGCTAGTAATGAGTTTATTAAATGATATATAGTATTTCATTTGAATGGTTTTTTTGGTCTTGTTGTTGTATAATACGCAGGTAGGTATAAATGCTTAGCTTTAAGGTAAGAGTCAGTCCCTACATCCTAGATGATCGAGGGAAAAGGAAGAAATAATGAATAATGATAAATATTGTGTTTTTAATAATATAGTTTTGGTAGCTTTTGCTATATATTGTCATAGATAGAGATTTGGTAATTATGAGAATAAGACTTTCCATGGCTGTCCTAGTCACCACCAAAATTCTTTTAATCATGTGTACTTAAGTAAGGCTCATTTGTTTATATTTTTGTGTTTAAATGCTCGGAAGTCGCGAAACAAATAAATGGTAGGATAGTCTATAAATTGGACCTGACACTAAGTGCTGATTTCTGAATACGACTTGAGGATTGTATTTAATCGTTACCACATCTAATTATAATTTAGTATATTCCCTATCATTTTCCATTTTATTAGACTTACTACACAACTGCTTCCTATTGATTAATGATAACCAAACAAATGAAATAAACGAGGGTTATTTTTGTTCTATAAATAAAATTCATAATTTGAACAAATAGTAATATTTAAAATAATTTAAATGTTTTTATTATATATAAAATTTATAGTTAAAAGAAACAAATATTCAAATAATCTTGAACTGAACCAAAACCACAGTCAGGCCCATTTCCCTTAACCGACCCAATTTACTTAACGTCAAGCGCAAATCGAACCCTTTTGCGAAAAAGACGACGCGCTACACGTTTGCGCGTGAAGGCGTACTCTGCAATATACATATAAGCCTGTTTCATAAACTCAGCTGTGTCCATACCCAAATGCTTATGTTTTTCTATGAAACAAAATTTTCAGCAATCTCAATGAAGTGTATGTAAAAACAACTGGTAAATTCAGACCAAACTCACCGGCTATTTTCCGACGATGAACGATGGGCTTTTTCGGAAGACTTTTCGGGAGTAAAAAGCAGGATAAATCTGCTCCGTCGAGTGCCAGACGAAGATGGAGCTTCACCACTAAATCTTCCAATACTGCGTCTTCAAATTCCATCAAGAGACGTTCATATCATCCACCGGCGTCGGTGGAGGAGATAAACAGTTTGGACGCTGACAAACATGCGATAGCCGTGGCTGCTGCGACCGCCGCGGTGGCGGAAGCGGCTTTAGCTGCTGCTCATGCGGCCGCAGAAGTAGTGAGACTCACCAGTGGAACTGACGGAAGAAGTGGCGGACGGAGTAATCGCCGATGGGCTCAGGAGTATCTCGCAGCGGTGAAGATTCAATCCGCTTTCCGTGGTTATCTGGTTAGTAACTTGCTTTCAAATCTTTGAATCTCTAAACTGTTCTTCCCTCTATTATCATCTCATTTGACACACACAAAAAAACTCTCCATAAACCAAATTCCCATAAATTCCTATAGAAATTTAAAGCTAGTGTGAAATAGCTGTCTGAAATTGTTTATTCTCATTCCAAAATTCAAACTTTTTATGTTTCTACACAAATTTTTAAAAATGGAAACAATGGCTATCAATTTGTTTTTTTGGGTTAGTCTTGGTCCCAAAGAAACAGAGAGATGTAGAAGAAGACAAACATATGTGAAACGAGGAAGATTCTTGGAAATTTGAAACAATCTGCCGACACTATTTTAGTGGTTATGAATCGTTATAATTCAAATGGTCAGTTTCTTCCCAAAAATATTTCATTTTTTATCACTCAAATTTTTCTTATGAAGGATCTAATCAGGATCTGGCTTTTAAAATTTTTGAAATAGAACTTACTTTGTTTGGGTAGTAAGCAAGTTCTTTGTTCCCATTGTTTTATCTTTTTAAATTCTCAAGTTTGATGGAAACAAATAACACTAAACGATATAAGAATACTAATTAGTATTTCTTTTTTATTTATATTCAATAATAACTATGTAGTTTAATAATTGTATACACTTTTCGATACTAATCAATAAAATTTTCAATTAATATTTTTAAAATAATTAACATTAATGATTACAAATATATAAACTTTATAAAATTAATATTTATGAAATAATAAAGTATCTAACAAATAAATTTATCAGGACAGGTAGTGAATCGTTTTGCTTTATGAGCAACTTTATTTTATTAAAGGAATTATAAAGTTGAATTCTTTAACCCAATTATTATTAAAATTACATACTCTTTTTTTCTTTCTTTTTCCCTTTACTTGTAAAGTTTTGTTTTTAAAAACCGGGTTTCACCCTTTTTCAAGTTCCTAACTTTCTACTAGTGAATTGTTTATGAATAAAAGGTACACAACACGGCATTTAAAGATTCTCTAGTTAGAGTTTATGTAATTACCAATGATCTAATGTTCTCGAATCTCGACCAATGTGAAAAGAAGAATTCATGTGTGTGTGTGTGTACATTTGACCCTTAGTTATACTTTTGCAAATGGTGGACTCTGTATTTACTTAATCTAGTTTGGTACGAGTGGAAGTGGTCGGGGAACCAAAAGCAAAATAGAATAATTTCACAAACCACAAGTCCTTTTATTTTCCTTTTCCTTTGGGTTTAAAATTAGTTGGCAAAACGATGATTATGTCCTCAACAAATCATTAAACTTGCCTCGTCTTTGTTTTTCATTCCCAAGCAAACTCCATTTTTTATTTTTGTTCTAATATTATTTACTTCACATTGATTCTAATAAAGAGTCATTTTTGACAGAAATTACAGATTTTTATTCTCCCTCACTTTTTATATATTTTTGTCACTTTTTATTTTTTTGACATAATAAAAAACAATCTAATTATTTTGTTTTATTTATTATTTATATTTCATTTGTTTTCCAATATTTGTGTTAATGCCATTTTTTCCACTAATCAACAAACAAATGGAATGGTGACTAGTAGTACTCCATAAATAAAAGTAATTTTTCTGAAGCTTGATTTCTCAATTTCCTTGGCCAAAACCTACCATTAATTAATCTTATAGGAATTGCATTGAATACAATCTATAAAACCAGCTTTTACTAACAAAAAGAATCCAAAAATTAATCTATTAGAAAAGAGTGAATATGTAAGGTATGCCTAAATGATTTTAAACATGAAGAAAGAAACAAAACAAATGTCTTGTCGATTTTACTGTCTTGATTTGAAAGTATTTGGTTTTTATGATTAATGTGGAAAATTTCAGGCTAGGAGGGCATTGAGAGCACTAAAGGCATTAGTGAAGCTTCAAGCATTAGTGAGAGGACACATAGTTAGGAAACAAACCGCAGATATGTTTAGAAGGATGCAGACTCTGGTTCGTCTCCAAACTCAAGCTCGTGCTCGAGCCTCTCGTTCCTCTCACTCCTCTGCTTCTTTCCACTCATCAACCGCACTTTTGTTCCCATCTTCATCTTCTTCTCCTCGTTCTCTCCACACGCGCTGCGTTTCAAACGCTGAAGTCATCGCTATGGACCACCGTGGCTCCAAACGGTTAGATTGGCAAACCGAGGAAGACGACAAAATCTTAGAAGTGGATACTTGGAAGCCTCATTATCGTCCCAAACCTCTACGTTCAGACCGAAACAATGAGTCCCCGAGGAAAAGACAACAATCTCTGTTGGGTCCGAGAAGTACAGAGAATAGTCCTCAAATTGGGTCTAGTGGCTCGAGGATAAGAACCCCGTTTACACCGACGACAAAAAGCGAGTATCCTTGGGGATGTAATAACTATTACTACTCGGGTTATCACCCGAATTACATGGCTAACACTGAGTCTTATAAAGCTAAAGTTCGGTCACAAAGCGCACCGAAACAGAGGCTTGAGGTCTCTAATGAGACCAGTGGCTACTAGAGATCTGCTCAGGGACAGTATTGTTACGATGCGAGGGTTGCACAACAGAATTCCGATGTTGCTAGCCCCAGTTACTATGGAGAAGGAGGAAGAATTTCTGAGAAGAACATTCTTGTTTAGATTGAATTATGGTGTTTCTCTTTGGTAAGTTTTCTTTTTGTTTTTTATTTGAGTTTGGGAAATTTCCAGTAGAAAAAGCATAACATAACGCTGGAAGTGTAAATTGTTCTTAACAAGTTTCGATTGCTTGCGAATGAAGAAACAAAACTCCATTCTCTATCTTTTTTGATTAGTTGTTCAATCAAAGATAGATTAAACTGCTTTGATCCAAGTTAAAATGGTTCGGTTTTTTAGATATCAGACAAAAAGCGAAACCAAACGAAAACTAAGTGATGTAACATCGTTACTGTTTTTCTAATACAATAATTATATGTTTGATACATCTTTGTTTACGATTAAGAGGGATACATCCTTGTTTGCGATTAAGAGGGATATTTCTTGCCAGAACTAGTATACTTCCTTAAAGTTAGATTAAACAGTCAAATAAAGAGGGTTATAAAAACACACATAAATAGTTTCTTCGATTCGACCCACCAAAGCCTTCAAAGTTTTGTCGCTGGAACGAATTTTTTAGTGCATTCATTGAATACTAAAATAATTTAATACTATGGGAGAGAGAAAAAACCAATCGGATTCGGTTTAAAACCAAACCCAAATAAAAACCGATCGGTTAAACTGAAAACCCCTAATTTTCCATTTCCATCATACTTTTAAACCCAATATCTCATCGTCATTTTTTCTCAGTCTTTGTTTCGCTGTGTTTTTTAGTAGTCTCGTCTCACCGTCTCCATATTCCTCTTCCATTGACAGTTCTTTTTTGGGTGCAGATTCTCTGCTCGTTCAAGTATGTGTATTGTTTTGCTACTGTTACTCCGTTTCGGTTTTTTGTTTGATTCTGCCAATCTTATATTCGTACTGTTTCTCATCTTCAAGCTCAGATTTGGATATGTGAGTTGATGCTTTTATGAAATCTCTCTGCTTTGCAATTTGATTATGTTTCGCTTCAAATTTCACAGTTCATATGTCTTCCTTCAAATTTCACAGTTCATATGTCTTCTTCAGTCTTTAAGTTTCCTTGCATATTAAAATTTACGTTTTTGTTTTTTTTCGTCTATGATTTTTCGTGGAATCGCTGTATTTTTTTGTATTTATGTTTCCATTCTGCGTGCCCTCGTTGTTATTAATTAAAAGAGTTTAGAAAGTTTAAAGGATCTTTTAAAGTAAGAACGATGTCAAAAGCTTTACTCTTTGATCTGAAAATCGCATATCCGTTTGTCTGTGACCCATATTACATCTTCACCAATCAGCAATCTTCGGCTAATAACTTTTTCCTTACTACTACAGATCTTGGTTAGATTCTGCAATGGCTTTCAGGCGAACCTTATCTATAAGGTCCACACTCATCGCTCGACGGAACCAACCAACTTATCATATTATCCCTCGTGAGAACGATCATGAAGGGGATTCATTCACATCTCAAAGAAGATACCGTAGCTTTCTTCACCAAAGATCCACTACGAACTCAGATTTCTCCCAACTTTTGGGAGGGGGCTTACACTTGCCTCTGGTTCCTACGTCTGGTTTTGCTTTTTATCGTTATATGTCAAGTGCGCATGGTGTAGGTTCAGAAAAGATTGGTGTGATGTCTGACATCGCAGAAGTCATAACGGACTCAACATTGCAAGATGCGCCAGCTCAAATTGCTGCTGCAGTCAGTGAAGTTACACTTGCAGCTAGTGACTCTTTCTTGCCTATCGCAGCCCTTCAGCATTGCATTGATATGGTGCATTCATTCACAGGCTTTGAGTGGTAAGTTTTTGTGTGTGTTGTTTTTCACTTTAATCAATATGCCTGGAGCTTATCCGAAGTATATAGATCACATGTTAACTGAATATGCCTGTCTAGTATTTCATTACTGGCACACCATGAATTTGTATGTAGTTTGTTCAGTGTTAGCATAACAGCTAATTTGCATTTATTTTAATTCCAATGGCGTGCTAGTTCCTCCTGTTAACTCACTGCGCTATTACTCAACGAATAAATTCCAAATGCAAAATTCAGATTTTTCTGTGAGGAATCAGCTCTTTCCTAATTAAACGGAAATTTTGTGTTGCTGTCTTCCGTTGGTTCCTTTTCACTTTATCCTCTATGACCTTTATGTGTGAATAAAATTTAAGAAGAGGAGCTAGCAATCAGTCTGAGTCTCTTTATGAGAAAATTCCAATGCTCAAAATCTGGATAATTGGATATATATGTTAAAATCCGAAAACAGCATCTGGATTAAGATATTGCCATTTCCTCATATCCTGTCTTGCTATTAACAGGTGGGCATCCATTGTTGTAGCAACCATTTTGATCCGTTCATCAACAGTTCCTCTCTTAATCAAACAAATGAAAGACACAACAAAGTTAGCGGTATGTGTCCATTTGCTCCTTTGTTTGTACCTTGCACACCATTTAGGATCCTACATGTATGAAAGTCATTTTAAATGCACAGAATAGCTGTGTTTAGTGAATTAGAATGCTTCTTTTTGGCTGTAAAAATATTATAGATTCCCCTTTCTCTTGTTCTCATCCATGCAATATATTTCTTGTCGTGTTTTCAAATGGCACCAAATGGTAATTGATTCTGTGTGGTTGCGTTTTAACATGTGAAAGAACCATCACTCTCGGTTCAGAGGATTTGAAGGATTCTTTTTAATAAGACGTATGGTCTTGTGAGACTGATGCAAAACAAACTGTACTCTTTGATTTGGAACTCAACATTTCCATACGTTTGTGACCAAATTTTCTCTTATCCTTCTGAGAGAATGCATACATTAAGCATGTGATTGATAAGAGTAGGAGAAGAAAGAAGCTTGGGTTTGAGAATTAGTATGAAGTTTAAGTCTGAAGCAAGTTATATTTGTCAGGTTGTCAGCTAGTTTTTTTTCTGGCTATCTTGCCTTCTATAGCTATTGTAGAGCCTCTGCAAGAATTGTACTGGAGTTGCCAGATATGAGATAGTAATTAGCCAATCCTTTCACACTAGGTTAATAGTCAGTACTATTCACCAAATATCTCTTTGTATATACACTCGACATAGTAGAGATTTTTTTAACTGGCACTGGAGACAAGTTGTTGGTTGTTAATATTAGTTTCGTCAAGTATCTATTTAGAAATCATATTACATGTGAGATATAATCTCTCTATAGACTAGAAAGTTGATACCCACAACACAAGACATCATAAACTACTAAAAAAGAGGTCCTTGTGAACTTCATGAGAAATGCATATGTTATTGTGTTATTACATTTTCTTCTTGCTTATTTGTGTTATTACATAGTTTCTGAAACAAAATTTGACATACCAAAGGAAAGCATATATTTATGCCCATTAACTTGTTTTCTGTAATTTATACTTTGTTCTCTTTTTTCTGTTGTTGCATCCATCAGTCTTCTGTTCTATGATCATGCAGCTGATGAGACCACGGTTGGAGTCCATCCAGGCGGAAATGAAAAACAAGGTACGTTAAGTTTGTTATTACAGCCATGCATCACACGCTTCCTCCTCACTTTTTGCTACTCTGCTAATACCTTTTGTACTGACTACATGCACACTCAGCTTTAGCTCATAATTTTCTTTCTTCTTCATGTTTCTCTCGATTTTCTCCATTTCCTTTCCCCTATATGTGTTTCAGGGAATGGATTCGGTTACGATGGCAGAAGGTCAAAAAAAGATGAAGAATTTGTTTAATGAGTAAGCTGCTTTTAAATTAAAGTAATTGAGATAGGTTTGTGACAGAATCCAGACCTATAAACTCTTATATATGTACTAAACGAGTGCTGTGTATGTCATATCATAACTTGTCTGTTGTAGCAGCTATCGTATTGGTGCCTCATAACGATTTCAGTATTTGGTAGATATGTCCTTATGCTCATACCATACACTGTTTGTTTATAATTAACAGATATGGTGTCACTCCATTCACCCCAATGAAAGGGATGTTTATTCAAGGACCTCTGTTCATCTGCTTTTTTCTTGCCGTAAGACCTTGTAATCTTTTAAGATGTTTTTGGCTTTGTTGTTTGCTATTAGGCTGTCTCAATCAGCTGCCCTTTTTCGCAGATTCGAAATATGGCAGAGAAGGTACCTTCATTCCAAACCGGAGGTGCACTATGGTTTACTGATCTAACAACTCCTGACAGCTTATACATCTTGCCAGTTATAACAGGATTGACATTCTTGATAACCGTTGAGGTACAAGTTTCTGCTAAGGTTAAGAACAATTTGACATCTTCAACATTTGTCAGACTTGATAAGTTAAGCTTGAATCTGTCACCTTCCAGTGTAATGCGCAAGAAGGCATGGAAGGAAATCCGATGGCTGGCACTATAAAGAACGTTTGCCGGGGTTTCGCCCTCCTCACAGTCCCTATGACAATGAGTTTTCCACAGGTTATTATATTATTAATCGAAAAACTGCCAAAGAGTTTGCGTAATGGAAATCTGATCTTATTTTCAAATAAAATATGCAGGCCATATTTTGTTACTGGATCACATCCAACTTGTTCTCTCTCATGTATGGACTTGGTGAGTGCGTGTGTGATTAAGAATCCTAACTGTGGCATAGTCATAGTTTAAAAATCATAACAATGAATGGGTTTATGTGGCGTTTAATTACAGTGATTAAGCGTCCTCAAGTGAAGAAGATGTTACGCATACCTGATCTGCCTCCACCTCCTCCAGGCCAACAACCTTCCTTTGACTTGTTCTCAGCTCTCAAGAAAATGAAAGCCATGACACAGGACCAGACACAACCACCTTCAACAGTAAACCCAAGAATCTCTTCAACATCGTTGAGTCCTGTTAGTAAGAGACTCAAGGCTTTAGAGAGCCAAGTTAAGGGAAGGAAGAAGAACAGTAGCAGCAAGAAGAGGTGATTTAAAAATGGTGCATTTATTTTGTGATGATACTATTTTTGTTAGAGGGCCAAAGGAAAGATAAGAATAAAAAAATTTAGTCAGAAGTGTAGAGGATGAATACCAGTTAATATAAATACTACACAGATTATCTTCATCCTGAAATATAGATATAGCCAAATTATGTTTTCTTGATTGTTTTATGAAACGATATTGTAAGTTTGAATCATTTTTAAGCAACAGTCTGATCAAATGGCATTCTTTATTTATTATGGGTTTTGTTTAACATACAAAACAACAAAAACCATGTGAGGACTTTATTTAGGCACATAGATATACTGAAATTTATTGTGTATAGAGAGTAAAGAGTATTATAACTAATGGCTAATAAAAAGGACGTCGTCGAGGCGCAGTTTCACGTTGGGCGTTGAAGTAAACAGCAGCAACAGGTAGAGACAGACCAAAGAAGGAAGAGAAGTCTCTTGTGTTGAAACATTCCCTTGTCGCTGGCGCCGCTTTCACCGTTTGCCTTCCTCTCTGTCTGAACAGTACGAAAGCGTATCTGTGTATTCCAATCACCGGTTTTGGCGTTTCGTATCTCACTATCTCTCTCCCTACAATCAGTCAAAAACACCATTCATGCTCATATGTTTATCATTATCTCTTGTTTTTTCCACAAAATACGTATGCCTATGTTATGTATACATTGTCAACATCTTAGTATTAATGTATTTATTCTTACCGAAAGAAGCATCAGTTGTTCCCGGGATGTCTGTCACCATCCTGAATTCGATATCAAATATATATTATACAATGTTGTCCTTAACTATATATATGTGAAGAAAATGTGTTATATTAATGAAAATATTTAACGTACCAATGCAGATATTCACGCATATAAGGATTACTAGGACTTGGTGCATCGGGGTCCATCATGATCTTTGTAAGTTGAAAACAAATAAACCAAAATATTAACGTTAGAAGAGATCATAACTAATATACTTTAGGTTTAGAAGAAAGATAATTACTAAGGTGAAGAATGAACGGAGATCGTGACCGCCGATCTCAACGCGAGGCTTAGAGAGGAGAAGAGAAGGCACGAGCTCGTGTCCATTGGAGACGATTGTATTGGAATTGAAAGTGACTCTCATACTCACACTTGGATTAAACATTTCTATTACATCTCCTATCACTCTTCCCACTATTAGTGGTTCTATTTCTCTTGACATTATTATCCTTTTTTTGGTTACTCTTTCAATCTTGTGTGTGTGTTTGTGATTGATTGTTGGTTTATTTTGAGTGAGCCGTTTGATGGCTTTTTATAGACTCACTAAAGAATCTCATGACTTGGCACAAATTGAGAGATAAATACGGATTTTCTATGTAGATTTTACTACTAAATAAAATTATAATGTTTTCCATAAATGTTCAAATATTTTGATATTGTTATAATTAGATATACTAAATAATGTCTACATACGTATTTTTTTTATCATTAACTCACAAGGGATACACCTAATATTCCAATATTTTTATAAAAAGATTTAACACTTTTTTACATGGAAAATTACAGTCGAATTCTAAATCTTTGCGATGGACGTACATGTATTACAACCATTAATTCACTTATTTCTCCCATCTACATACGTTTATTACCTAACATATTATATAAAATATGTTAAAAGGAAAATAATTATCGCTTTTCGAATATTCGATTGGTGAAAAAAAAATATGAACGCGTGTCGATGAAAAAATGAAAAAAACAGATATTATGATGATTGTTTTAGACATATGTAAAAATTCCAAATAACAATAAGAAGAAAATGAAGAGATCAAAACAATAGAAGAAACGAATCTACTTTATAAAGATTGAGAATCTCATGGAGACATTTTCTAGTTTATTTCTATTTTCTAGTTATGGAATCTACCTCATTTTTTCTCATCAATATATATACATAAAAAGGATGCTCTATCAAATACGTGGCACAAACACAATTGTGATTGATAATTCACAATTAAACAATAATAAGATGCTCAATTATCTTGTATTTTCCAAATATTATCTGTTGTTCAAGTCAGTCATGAGAGTGCAAACAAGTTAAAAAAAATGTATGATGTTCTAATTTGGATAAAAATATGTGACACATATCAATTTTTGTACGTGAGATTCTGTAAGGGAATCGATGATTGTTGATGATTTGCCAAATGTTGTTTGATAATTCGTAGTGAGTTATATAAAGAAAAGTTGCATTGTGATTCTTTTCTCCTTTTTCCAAAAGAAGAGTGAATTTTGTGCAATTATATCCTTTGGAAAAGTATAATCATAAATGGTTAAAATGGAAATTAATTTTACATCCCACAAGAAAAAAAACTCTTCTAAATTTGGTAATAACAGATTTTTATAATAGAATTCACTTTACAAATCGTTAATTTCCTAAAACCATTACATATATATGCCATTAAAAACTCGATTTAATTAATTTATATATATAAACTCTATAATAACATTTGGTTCGAGAAAATCTATGCCACAAAAAAAAAATTTTGTGGGCATTAGGAAATTAAATTATTAAAAAAAATAAGGGGACGGGGGACAGAGAGGTGATGGAATTGGAGAGATAGTTTCTTTAGGAGATCCGATAAAATTAGAACATTTTAGTTTTCAACGAAATTAATAAAGAAATAATGTCCAAATGTGCGATCCAAATATCATTTCGTTACTGTACGACCATATCTACTTTTCCCATTTTAATATTCACTATAATTGGATTAAAACGTTAAAAAGTACGAGCAAATTAGTTTTCTTAATCTAACATTTTTTATGCATTGCATAAAATTGTCAACAAAATGCAAGATTATTTATTTAATTAATAGTGAATAATGTTTGTAAGTCAAAATAAGTTATATTATATACAAGCACTTAGAATATATAATGGTATACTATACGATTAACCATAGTAATTTAGATAACTTATTTTTAAATTTTCAAATATTAAAATTTAAAAGTCTAAACCCAAAAGCTTAAGCACAAACACAAACACAAATTAAGTTGCAAATTCAATGATATCACATGTATGTATTTTAATTTACAAAAATCAAGTATATCATACGGCTTTGTATATAAAACAAAATGAGATAAAAAAATATTATTGTGTTCTATCCGTCGTTTTTTCTTAGAATTAATTGTTTATTATGATAAATTTATGTCTTTGTTAAAAAAAAATATTTCATATGCAGGAAAATAAATTTAGTATTGATAAGTTATTTTTCACGTAAAAATTTATTACCGTAAATACTTAGTACTAAGGATTTTAGTAAAATTATATCATGTTTGTGTTTATATAGAATTTAGTCTTTTATGAAGCACAAACGGAACCTTTCTTTCCGTTAAAACGGAAATCTTCATTTTTTGTTGATATCGTTAAATACTTCATTATTGGATTTACCAGATAATCTTCGGGAAATCGGTCATTTCATACCCCAACTATTCTCGGATGTTCGATTTATACACAAATTTTGGAGCAGTGTAAAACCATACATAAATTTAAGTAAAATTCAAATTACATACCTATAGATTTATTATTGTGCAAATTCATACATAATCCGTAACGAGGTTAAGTTTCTGTTAACGGATACTTACGTGGCTGCCACGTAATACCGACATGGCTGCCACGTAATGCTGACGTGGCACGGAAAGTGTGACATCACATGTCAATGTCAAAACGACGTCGTTTTGAGATAATATCAAAACGACGTCGTTTTGATATTAAATAAAACGACGTCGTTTTAATTCCGTTTAAAAAAAAATTATTCGATTTTAAAAAAATAGAAACGACGTCGTTTTGATATTTCCCAAAACGACGTCGTTTTCAAGTTAAAGAAAATCAAACATACAAAAATCAAACAAAAAAATCAAACAAAAAAAAACGAAAACAGATTGTCTTTTTCATATTAAAGATAACCAACGCAGGTTTCACTGGGGATATTCATAAATTTACAAAGATCACACCCAAAATAGAAGGAAGTTCAATCATAATACCAATACCGAAGAGACAAAAATATACAATCCAAATAGCTGGTACAATTGACTTCGTTAGACACCAAATGAAAAACTTGCACCATCGAATTTAAAAGCTTCATAACACTGAAATAGCAAGAAAAACATTCTTTTAGAACATTAGTAATCCAACAAATCTGAAAACAATTATCGAGTAATTACCTTAATCGAAATGTGAATTTTGAGATGGCTGACTTTGAGTTGGATTAGCTACGTGGACAGAATCATTTGTGGACTGCCTCCTTTGTCGATTTACCGGACAGCCATAGTTAGGACAGCTTCTACTATTATGTCCGTTCATACCACATCTCCCACAATGAATTGTGCGGCCTTCCCGTGTAAGTTTAATCACTTTTTCTGAAGGTTCTTCCATTGTTTTTTTCTTCTTCTTCGGGGACTCATTCTTTCCTTTCATTCTCTTTTGTTTCTTTTTCGGTCCCTGAGATGGTTCTCTTGGTGGTGGTTGTATCCTACTTTCCTCAGAACTTCTCCAAAAATTAATGTCATTAACTGGAAGAATGGGATCTTCGTATTGTTTTCTCCATGTCGAAGTGAAATACCATGAAGATACATAGTCAAGAGGATCATATTTTTTATAGAGAATGACACGTAGAGCATGGCGGCAAGGAATACCTGTCATGCTCCATCGCCTGCATGCACATGTCCTTGCAATCATATCAACCTTAAAACCATGATCGTGTTCAGTTACTTCATACTGCCCATTTCCACTTGGAATCACTCTACAGTACATTCTATGTTTCTCTTCTTCTTTGATAGTTGCAGCCACTTTTAAGCTGAACATACCTTGATGCTTGTTTGCCTTCTTTCTTCTTATATCCATACGAATCATAGCTTGTCTTCGTATTGTTTCAAGCATCTCAATTAATGGCATTTCTCTTGCCTTGTTGATAGTGTTGTTATACGACTCGGAGAAATTGTTGGAGACATCTTCGCATACAGAAGTACAAGTGAAGAACGCACGGCTACAGTTTTGGGGGTTTTTCGCCATCACAGCTTCATAGACACCAAGATCGAATGACTTCAATGTTCCAATAGCCTTCTCATACTCGCCAATGTTGTAACTTTTTGCAACTGCCCAGAATAAGTCTTTCGGCAATTCTTTACCTGGATATACTTTCCTCAGATTTCCATAGATGTGACGTGCACACATACGGTGTTCCACTTGAGGCAATTCTTGCTCAACCGCATTAATCAAACCCTGTAAAAGTAACAAGTAATCATAATCATGTTCATATGAATTGGAAGTATATAATACTTACTTTCTGCCTATCTGAAATTAAGGTAAACTCTTTGCCATCTTCAAGTTCCAAGTCATCTTTCAAATGCCGAATGAACCACAACCAATTATCTGTATTTTCAACTTTGACAATAGCCCACGCTACTGGAAAAAACTGGTTATTAGCATCGCGTCCAACAACTGCCAAGAGTTGTCCTTTGACATTGTTCTTGAGAAAACACCCATCTATACCAATAATTGGACGATAATGCGAAATCCATGTCCTCTTTAACGCAGCAAAGCAAATGTAGAACTTGTCAAATGTTTCTTTACCATCTTCAGAGGTCGATGTACTCACCTCCACAGTTGAGTTTGGGTTAGACCTTGCATTAACAAACCATAGTTAGAATTATGCTATTCTTCATCTAAAAATCCAGAAATAACAAAAATAACTTAATGTAGTGAAATCACAAATCCATAAGTGAAAACAGAAGATAACTTACTCTAACAACTCTTGTGCATAGTCCTTGATTCTCGCAAATTGCTCATCATGTTCGTTTTCGACCATTAGAAGTGCATGTCTCTTAGCTTTCCTACATTGGTCATTGGATACAACCAAGTTGTATTTCTCCTCAAGTGCTTCTTGCATTGCTTTCGGCTTTAGATCAGGGTCTTTTCTAATGTCATTCAATAGCAACTTCGCTATGACTCTACCTTTCAACACCTTGCTATATCCATCACTGATGCATGTATGCTTGTCATTGAAGGTTTTCACTTTAAACCTTCCTATTGGTTTTTCATAGGAGCAATATATCCTAAACTTGCATCCTCCTCCAATTGTACATCTCACTTCTGATTTTTCACATCCCCATCTAGTGAACTTGACGTTATAACCTTCCTTGAGAGAATATTCTACCACAGCTGCCTTGAATTGAGGTATACTTTCAAATTCTTGACCCAACAGTATCTCTCCTGGACGTTGCTTACACGCAGGAACATGTCGTCTCCCACTATCCTCGCAATCTGAATTTATAGGAGTATCCTCAGCATTATCATGCTCTTCTTCATCCACAAAGCCAGCTACATTTTCCTCAACACGAGCTTCTTCTTCAAGTCTTTCATCATCTTGCCCATGTCTTTCATCATCTTCTCGATGTCTTTCATCATCTTCCCCATTCTCATCAGAAATAGGGACATCGCCATCATCTTCTTTCTCCATAAACACATCAGCTGCTCTTGTCCACAACATTGCTTCACACATTCTCTGAAAATTTGGATCTCCATGAGTCATCAGCTTCAACTCCGTCAGATTCTCGTATGGAAGTTTGTACCATATTCTTTGCCCAAACAAAGAAATGCTTGAGGATTCCAATAAATTTGCAAACATCGTTTCCGGGTTGCATGTAAGTGTGTGAACCTCTCCTCCAACATAGCTAAGCTTATTTCCCTCTGAAATTACAAACTTCCCATTGTAGTAGATTTGAAACGTTCCATCCTCACTGTAAAAAACAACAAATCATATATATATACTGTTTTAAAATATGTAAAATAGTTTCATACTCTTCAAACACATCTCAGAGAATAAACAAAGCATATCACACACGTAACTACATAAAAACTAAGAAATTAAAAACTATTATTCTTTTCCGAAGATGAACTAATAAAAAACAAAGAAAAAACTCCATAATTATTTTCGCAAAATACTATCGATTTGGGGAAAATACCGATTTGGGGAAAAGACTGTCGATTTGGGGAAAACTAACAAAATCGAACCTTAAATCGAACCATAAATCAATCCCTAAATCAAACCCTAAATCGAACCCTAATTTGAACCCTAAATCGAACTCTAATTTGAATCCTAAATCGAACCCTAAATCGAACACTAAAACGAAAGATTTATGAAGGTTACCTCATTTTGCCTAAATCGATTCTCCCAAAATCGATTCCCCCAAAATCGGTGCCCAAAAAATCGCCACTTCGAGATCTCTAAATCGAGGAGCCTTCTATGAAAAACGACAGTATACGAGTTTTCAATTGCGAAACCCTAATCGCATGCGAAGGTGAAGGTGAGAACAAATGCAAAACCCTAATCGGTGAAGGTGAAGGTGAAAATCGGTGAAGGTGAAAATCGGTGAAGGTGAAAGTAAAATGTGATAATGTGAAATCGATGGCAATGGAAGTATTAAACACGAGTTTTCAAAACGACGTCGTTTTGATAAGTATCAAAACGACGTCGTTTTGATAAGTGTCATTTAATCCGAATTAATATCAAAACGACGTCGTTTTGATACTTCTCAAAACGACGTCGTTTTGGAATTTACCTGCGATGTCACACTTCCCTCGCCATGTCAGCATTACGTGGCAGCCACATCAGCAGCAGTTAACGGAAACCTAACTCCGTTCAATGTATGTATGAATTTGCACAATAATAAATATTTGGGTATGAAATTTGAAATTGACTTAAATTCCAGTATGTTTTTGCACTACACCAAAAATTGGGTATAAGTCGAACATCCGAGTAAACATCGGATATAAAATAGCCGATTTTCCGATAATCTTCGTATTTAACCAGAAGAGTCAGAAGACCAATTGAGTGATGAGACCAGATCAAACCAAAACTTCAAAACCAAAACAGAACCGGGTCCAATCTGCAACAAACAGCATCAGTTTTCACTACAGACACATAATTAAAAATGTCACACAAACCGAGACTCTATTTTTCACTTCATTCACCATTTTCCATCAACACTAAAATTGAGAAGACACAAATCTCAGTAAAGGAGAGAAAACTAGTGTTGTAGCTTCTCTATAAAACATCAATCGTTTAATCCTCACCGCTTGTATTAAAACTGGACATGAGTCTTCATTCTTCATGTTCCGTCAAAGTCTTATAAACAGTAAACAAGTTTGTTTCGCTTCAAAACCTTCCAAACCAGAACGATGACATATCTGAAGAACCTTAACAGCATCAAGTACCCAATTGCCTTTTGAATTTGGGTCATATATGCTTTGAATTTGCTCTCACCCAAAACTCACAGTATCTAAACTAAAGAAGAAGGTAAGGGGTTTCTTCTAAGGGGACGAGATGACTTCTTGAGATATGATGAGTTCCATTCTCCACCTTCTTGTGCATAGTAATCCATTGGATAGTCTCCATCGAGTACCCCATCATCGTCTTTCTTATCATCTTCTATGTTTTCATTTCCACACCCACAGCTTGTTTCTTTGTTTTCTTTGCAACAGACAGACGAAGAATCTCCTCTGCTCAAAGAACCGTTCTCCCACCAACCGCAGATGAATCCAAGAGCAATCTCAGCCTCAAAAGTCGTCAAAAGCGGCTTAAGAAAGGCCTCTCCCCAATCAATGGAAAGTCTTGGGCATGCTATTTGGACCCAAGCATCCACCGAGTCTTCAAACAATGCCACTCTTGTGGGACTAAGTTCCGACATTAAAACAACGGTGCTATCAATCCCTTTCTCCCTCATTTTCTTCTCTAACCTCTCAAGAATCTTGGGATTTCCTTGCCTTCCCAATGTCCCCACCACGATCCCCCAAGTTTTTGCATCTCTGGCCCTTGAAATTGCTCTCCTTCTTGTCTCCCTCATACCCTTGTGATCATACTCCTCTAAAAACAACTTCCCAAGATATGGATCGTACCTAAATGCCTTGATTTTCGGATTGGCTATCATGAATGCTTCTAAATGAAATCTCCCGTCAGCTACAAACACCAGCACTGCGTCTTTAAGATCATCAACCCTTGAAATCTTGGGTGCTGTGCACCCAAGAACTTCACCAGCCGATAAAGGCTTTGACTGAGGGATCAAAACACGGAAGCCTTGCTTCTCCAACTCTGGTTTAACGGCTCTAATGGCCGAAGTAAACTGAATCGTGCCTGCAAGAATTATGTTCTTGGCATCAGTGGAGAGATTAAGGTGGATGGTGTTCAATAGGCAGTTGACATCGATCTGGATCTCGACAAAGACATAGAGGCAAGGGATTTTTGTAGAGTCAATAGGGACAAGGCAACTGTGTCCATAGTGAATGAGCAAGTCAGCACCAAGAGCACAGGCTGAGAAATCATCGACACAGCAAGCTCCATAAGTCACATCACCTAGTACAAAACAGTGAGAAGCTCCCGCAAAAGATGTGAAGATGTCAGAGAGCGTGAGAGCATACATAAGAAGACCCTCGGGAAGCTGCAGAGCAATGCGTTTGGCGTTTGATGATTTGATCCGCCAGACGCATTTATGGACCTCAAACTGGTAAATCGAAGGTAGCAAGGAGATTGCAGCGTTAAGCGATGCATCGCCAAGGATTGATTCAGGGATTTGGTTCTTCACGAAACGTTTTGGAGGCTGTTTCGGTTTGTTGCTCTTACCGTTACTTGGATCAGAAAGCTCCATGCTTTCCCTGAAATAAAAGAAAAAAAGAGATGAGTTAAAGACGATAAACATCAGTGTCTAAAACAGCAAAATTCGAATCCTTTACTATCGATCTACGGGAACATCAATTTGGGTGTTTCAATCTGTATGCTTTGAGATAGAACACAAACATTGGAAAAGGAAGTAGCGTAGGGGGGAAAAAGTACTTACGATTAGAAACAAAACCAGACAAAGAAGGCGAAAGCACAAGATTGCTCTGAGAAAATTCGAAGAGGAGAAGATGAGAAAGCGAGAGAAGAGAACGCGGCGCAGAGACCAACCCCAATAGGTGAACAAAAGGGTTTAGGGTCTAACCCATTCCGCTTATATATTTTAATCAGAATTAAAAATTAAGTAGGCGTCTTGGACCTATGGGAATAATGTAACATATTTATCACTTATCAATCACACGATTACGCATAAACTCCAACTATTTGTATCCAAATTTACAATCTTATTTTATTAAAAACCAATATCCTAGTGAAAAACGAAAACATTAGACTGTATTTCAAGAGGTAATAAATTAAGAATTTTCATTTTGATGTACGATTTTGCTATTTAGTGATATTAATTTTGATAAAAATAATTGATAAACACTATAAAAGTTGAAGATAGGTAGAGGATATGACGTTAGCTGTGAACACAAAGAGTCTGAAACACAAAATAGGTAGAGAGGATGTAGATTGAGTAGTATTAAAAAGAGTAAAACCATAAAAGCTTATGTACACTAAAAGACTTTCAAAAGATCTTTGGAGGACATAAAAGAAATACATATAAAAAGACCCGATAACCAGCCTCCATCATCTTCACCTTCACACCACCATTTCTACTTTTAAAAGAGCCTTTTAATATTTTACTATATAATACCTGTAACCTTTTTTGTTTACTTTATAATATAATATATATTGATTATATTAGATATTACGGTGGTGGAAGATGTTAATACTCTTATGTGGACAATAAAATACCTCAAAAATTACACTTTTCTAATATCATATCTTAAAAAACCCCTCATTTTGCTCTCAAGGCTCCACCATCAACCAATGGATTCTGATCTCTTCTCTCCTGAGTTACAGAAAGACCAAGCGTCATTGATATAAACTTGTTTGGTGCTGTGTACTGGATACTAGTTCAGAAGCGAAAAATATACATACCTCGGCTTGTATGTGGCAAAAGGGTGTTGCCTTTAAGAGTTCCAGGCGCTGGACAATGAAGGATTTGATGCAGACTTGGCGTCCTTTGCATCTGCTCCTTCCCCAAGAACTGCTTCTTCCTCGCTCCTACAGCTTAGAGTTCCCGGGTTCATTTTCCTCACTTCCTCTTTCGTGTATATGAATATTTTACGAACCATGCAACAAAATTCCCTGTCAACATCATTGTGTTAATGTTAACACACAGATATACAATGAGGTAGAGAAGATGGAAAAATTGCAAAATCTTACTGCCAAGGATCGTCGCCAACAAGCATCATATCGTTCTCATCATCTGTGTAAACTATCAGCCAATCCTTCTTCGGAGCCATCAACTCTCCATTGAACTCAAACAGCCTATCCAATTCAGCGATTAACTCGTCGTAGTTCTGGAATTTTGAGAGATCCACTGACCGGCCAAGAGCAATGCCCTGCTTGTGAACCTTTAAAAAACAAAAACAAAAGTAATGAATTAGTCAAAAGTTGCTTCAGGGTTTTCACAAGTTCATATACTATTTGCAACGACTAACAGCAAATAATTCACCTTTGTGCAACTCCTACTTGAGTTTGATTTAGTATGAGTGTCGATCGGATGGGGATGATTAGTGTGGAAGGGCCTTCCCTGTTCACGATGCTCGTTTGCCGATTTCGACCCTTTTGACTGATCAGAAAGATCCTGAACCTTTGGAGATGCAATCTGCGTAAGGCCACCATCATCATTCAAATTGTTTCTCTCAGACATGGTTGAATTTGTCCCATTCATGTTGGTGACGAGAGGAATGCCAAAAAGCTTGCAGTTCCCGTTTCTCGGCATTGATGTCTCTACCATCGCAGGACATATTGTTGCATTCTTCCTAGCCTGTGCTTGCGCCTGAGCATGAACCACTTCCTCAAAGTAATTTAAAGCATGTGGACGTATTGGCCGGTTACCACCAGCATTCTCAGACGCAAAACCATGAAGAACCGGATAATCGCCATATTTGACATTGCCTTGCCCTTGGAAAAAGGCATCAGATGCTGCAGTGACTTTCGGAATTTCCTGTAACTTCAGGGAAAGACCAGAATGCATCATCTGCCACTGGTTAGCAAGATAATCAAACTTGCCATCCTGATCGCTCAAGATTTTCTCAGCAGGCACAGAAGGTGATGATGAATGGTCATAAAAGGGTTTCCGATGACCATCGGATGGATCTGTGTTAGCCCCGAAGCCAGAAAGCAAATCCGTGTATGTAGGTTCATGCCTGCCTGAGGACATCCAGTTCTCATATTTTCTAGAAGCCGAAACCACATCAACCTTATCATCATCCGCTGAGGATTGCCACACAACAGAATTCTCAGGAATATCGCACTCTATACTCTCAGTATGTTTCATTCTTAAGGCCGAGAATTCTTGACCTTCCAAGACCCTCGAAAGTCCACTTGCCGGTAAAGAGTCCACGTTTGTTTTAGCTGAACCTATTAAGTGGATAAGGAATTAGTCTCCGACTTGTTAAAAAATTTTAATTTAGTTTTCAGATGTACCAATATAGTCAGACGCAGTGCAAAAGGGGGAGAGTTTACATTCTCTTGTAAGCATTGAAGAGTCAGGCGATGAAGACGCTATACTAGATCTGGGCCTCTTAGGCCTTGGCATGGGAACAGGACTCAGAGCAGGAGGAGCAAGAGCTGGCTCTATCTTCCACGGAGATACTCTATCAGGTCGAGGAATACTAGAATTCTCATCCCATCTCACCTGAAAGAAAATTGAACATTCAGCATTCAATCACTATACCAATAGTCCTGACCTAACTAGGAAATAGTGATATATACCTTGAGAGACCTCCATTTTGATTTTGCCCACCTAGTGGGGTCGGAGTCTTCAATCCCAACGATAGTGCCAGTAAATCTAATACAAATAACAGAACCAGTGAGCTTAATCCTTTCAGGGAAAAACATATCAAAAGCTAAGAATTCAAAAACAGTTTTGTACCCAAAAGCTGTGTATGGTTTATTGGAAAAGGAGACATTTTTTACCTCTGCTCAGGAGCCTCTTCACCTTCAAATCTCATTTTAAATCTCATGCCTATGGAGTAGTTATTCTTCACAGACTCCATATACTGATCAAACGGAATAATAAACTCAGATGGACTTGTCCTGTCACAAACAAAACAGATGAAAATTAAAAACCCACAAACACTGCCAGGCACAAGACATAGAGACAAAAACAGAAAAGAGAGTTCAAAAAGTAGGCATACGGCGTACAAAAAGTTCACGCCCTTCTTTATTTCTAAAGACGGGGTGTCCTAACCATCCAACAGCTATTCCATCCCCATTGAACTAGAAGCTATTGTGAGTTAAACCAAAACAAACCTCGGTTTGTAATAGACTGTAAACATAGTTCCGGTTGAAATGGCATGCCATGCAGTGGCCAATACTCCAAGATGCATGCTGTGGCTCGAAATAACAGAAGAAGGCACATTTCCCTGTTGTCGCATAGCACGCCTTACACCCACACGTAATTCTCCATTCTCACCCCTGCAGATGAGTTAAATATTTCACATCAGAGAAACTAAAAGATACAGCTCAAGAATATCATATGCATAAAAACCCACAAACCTTAGAAATATGAATGCATCGCCTGCAACCAGCCTCTTGGAGCTAACAAACACGCTCCATCCACTCTGAAGCAAATGCCTTCGTGGTTGACCTGGTATAACAAAATCCTAAACATCAATAAAAGGAACAGCAAATTAAAAAAGAAAATAATAATGCGACTCATACAAGCTCTTATACCTCGGAAAATATGTCTAAAACGCCATTCATTTGCATGCAAATCTTTTGCAACTAACTCCTGAGTAGGAGGTTGACGTGACATATCCTGAGAGAAGAAACAAAGGATGGATTAAGACCATCTTAGAACAAAATTCAGGAAAATAGGCCATAAATACTGAGCTCAATAAGAAGCAAAGGAAACACCAACCAGAGGAGGTAGACATTCATCCGCATGTCGCCTAAGAACAGAAAATCCACCATGTGTACTTGTGTCAGATGCAGTCAACGTTTTGCAGAATGAGTGCACCTGGAACCTGGGGGGCGGAGGGGGAGGCGCTTCTTTCTCAATTGCGTTCTCGTCTTGCTGAGCTCAACAAGGAATAAAAAAGAACAAAACAGAAATCAGCATGCTGGAGCATCAGATCATCTTACAACGATAACCTATCAAACCAATAAAACAGGAAGATTACTTACAATAGGCTCAGGAAGAAGAGTAATCTGCGCATAAACTTCGTCTGTATCTGCCTCTGCCTGTTAATCATAGACAAAACTATAGTTAAAACACAATTCAAGACTCAGGAACCAAACTTTTCCAATGAAATGAGAGAAGACCACCTTTAAATCTACGTTAATGACCCGACAAAGGAGCTTGGATGGAAGATCATAGAGTGGCATCTGCTGTTCTGCCGCCTGGTTTGTAGATGCCTCTACCTAATCACCAAGAAAACGACAAGATTAATACAATAGAAAATGGATATGTCATAAGATAATATCTAAGCAACTCGGAAAATAAAAAAAAACGCAGAGATGATATCTCACCTGCTCGATGTGTCCCTGAGGGAAATAGAAGACTCGGTCATCTTGTCGAGGGACCGTCACGAGCGGACCGGCACAAGCGTGCCATAGCTCTCGGTAGAGAGCAGCTTCAGGGTCGACTATGTAGAAGAAGTAAAGGTAGAAATGCGGAATTATATCAACTCGGTTCTGCAACCAAAACCAAGCTAAGAAAATTCGGAAACGGAGACTTACCAGCACGGTCAGCGGCAACAGAATGGTGGGGATGATTTTTTTGCCGCTCGCCGGCGACGGATACATTTCTTGTATCCTTTGGATCACTGTAACCAGAGGAGGGAAAGTTATCTCCTCCACGATTACCTTTCGTTGAAGCCTCCGAACTTGCCATACCTTGGTAATATCAAGCTCAGATCTGTTTCATCTGGTAACAAGGAAGCCTCTAACAGAGGAAATCAACAAGAAAAACTCCAAATCCACCTCTTCTTTCCCAAAAAATCTCCACTTGATCCAGTTCTTTGTCTCTATCTCTGTCACAAAGTGATTATCACTGATTTAGCTCCCTTACATTACTCGATAGAGCTACCAGAGAGATAAACCCGAGAATCAAACGAGAAAACGACCAATTTCACCTAAAATTTTGCTCGACTTACTCCGTGCTCTCTCGCCCTCTTATTTTTAAATCGCTTATTGCTTTATCGGAGTCACAGAGCGCTTGTAAATCGGCGACAAGCCCCTTTTTCTCTTCTTCTTCTGTCTACTTTCTCTCTCTTTTTAATTTTCTTCGTCTTTCCTATCTTTGTGTTTTGTGGGTCTGAGGCGACCAAAGGCTTAACCAGAGTAGTCACAATCATTTCAACCGCGGTGAACATCTAACCATATGAAAAACCGGCATTCACCGGTTACCATTCCTCTTTCACACCGCCTATTTCCGGTTGTAACAATTTCCGGGGGACCAGGGTCTGCGACCTCACAAAGCGAAAGACAAGTGACGAAAAATATTTTCTTTCCTCCATTTAATTTATTAACACTGTAATAACAAATTGAAGAAAAGAACTAATTACATTGGTTAGGTAAATCTTAAAAAATCATCAGCACTAAAAAAAAAAACCTAAGTAGTAGTTGAGAATTAATCATCTGTGTTGAGTAAAAAAGAGCAGAAGAGAAAAAAATGATATTTAATGTCTAGACGGTAGTAATATAGAGTAGCAAGTAGTAATAAAGGCTGTTTTACTTTTCTAGATGGAACTAACGGCGTCAAATTGTCGTGGACAAGTGTCCAGTTTTAATGGGAAAAAGATAACGGCGTTAGTGAAAGAAAGTGTCAATGGGAAAGGTGTTGTGTTTTTATCGGGAAATGGCTTTGTCGTGCTGTCAACAGGCAAGTCTGGGTGGACGTAGAGAGAGGTAGAAAATGGGGTTTCTATGAATGGCACCAGAAATAAGCGCATTTTAGTTTTTTCAGATGTGGTTTTTCTCGTTTTAAGCTATCGTGCGCTTTTGGGAATTCTCGTCTCGTGAATCTCGCCTTCTCTTATTAAATTTTACCTGTTTTTCTTTTTATGGAAAAACAAAGACGTTTCATTATTGGTTTTTCTCTTCTTAATTAAAATAATTGTCGAATATATAGACTGGAAATATTGCTAAAATAAAATATAGTATCACAATTATGATAAAATATTAGATTGTTTTTTGACACTTACTCACATGTTTAAGAAAAAACAATTATTTAAATGTTTTTACATTTCGGTGGGGTAAATAAAACTAAGCAATCGAAGATAAAGATGGAAAATAAATGAAATTTTGAAGGAACAGTGTTCGGCACTAATACGTTTCTCGCGACGATAATGATAGCATTGGAGGAGAAATCGGGAGAGGAAATTCACGTGTTGGTAACGCACTTGTTATAGGTATGGTGGGACAGAAGAGTACTGTGTAGCATTTGTGCGTGGGTTTAAAAGCAACCATAGTAGGAATCTGTGTCCGTTAAAAAAAGAAAATCTTTTCTTTAATTTTGATTGTGTTGATCCTTTAATATTTTTAAGAGTTTGATATTTTTATTACTTTACAAGATTTTTTTTATAGACATTTAATGATCATTTCAATATTAATAAAAATATTTATTTTAATTATCACAAGTTCAATAAAAATAATTCTTTCCGGAAGAAAAGTAAGTATACATATAGATTTTAAACATGTATAACCATTTTGATAGTAAGATAATCCATCCGATGTTATAAAAGCCTTGAAATTAGGATTTTTTTTTAAATCATGTCATTACTTTTCAAGACTATCACTAAAAATCTTAACATTGGCTTGAAACTTTATTGATAATAAAAAAAAACAAATAGTATTTAATTGATATAACCAACAAATATAACAACTAATGTTTTTTTGTTCAAAATAACACCTTTCGAGATGTGTGGAATAGTAATACATGTCACACACGTGAACGTCCCCTTTATTGTCAAATTATTAATTCTAATAGCTAAAGTAAATCATCAATGTAGCCATTTATTTTTGTTATTTCTATATTCTTGATCATGTCCATGATTTGAATTGGAGAAATAGGGTTGTTGGAAAACGAGCAAAATGTGATGTATTTCTGTGGTTGTCTTTCTAGTTAAGAATTCTTGATTGGAATCTAAGACATAGTTTGAGTAGATGTAAAAAAACATTTTACCATAGTAATTCATTTTTATTGGATATTTGATTTTTTGGTAGAAAAAGAAAAGGAATCATTCCCTAATATTGTTAATGTGCCATTACCAACCCATGATAGGATGTTTTCAGATTTAACCTTTATACGATACATTAAATTATTAAAATGAGTGGGGCTGAATTACTTATCACATAGTAAAAGAGAAGAGAGGATATTGTTAATTTAATTTAATACAAAACTAATTAAGTTAATGGCTGACTGTTTGTTTATGAAGTGATTACGTGGGACCTACACGTGTCACTAAATTAAGGAGCACTAATTGAAGAAATGGGTCATGCCTTCATGCTTCCTTTCTCCTAATCTCTTCCCTCTTTGAACCCTAACCTACAGACCAATCCCTATTTTCCCTTATTATTCTAAATTAATAATACCTATTACTTTTTAAAACGTGATTTTTCATCTGTTAAAAGTCGTTAAACCTTAATTAATCTCCGATTTAGTAAAAGAGTTGTGATTGGCGGACTCGAGCCATTACATTCAAAAGAGTTAATTTCATTGGCCGGGTAACGCTAGAGTGACTTGCCGGTTATCCAGGAAACAAATGAGTATGCGCCACGTGGTGAGCAATTTCTTTCCAACGCACGTGGGTCTCACAAGAAAAAGCCAGAAATGAAACTCGTTTTTATTTCTGTAATTATCTTATAAGTTAAAGAAAAAAACCAATGGAGTTCGGTTACGTCTAGTCACGCACGTTGTGTGACAGTTGTTTAGGTGAAGAAACGGGTTAGAGGCTAATAAGACTAAATATCTCAAAATTACATTACTTTTTATTGTCAACTAATTATATTATTATTGAGTTATAAGAATTTTTTTTTATTAATGACTTTTCTATTTAAAAAAAGTGAGAATTATATCTTTTTAAAGGTGGGAAAAAAACAAAACGCAAACTTTAAAACGGTCCAGCTATCTAAAGCAGCCAACCGATCTGCATCTTTAATCACATGTATTATCATCTTGCAATTAGTTTAATTGTTTTTAATTTTTGTCAGTCGTGTTAAAATAATTAAACCACACACCATTAATTAAATACCACAAAAAATAAATATTGTAGATTCATAAAAATTTGAATAGACAGAATAGATATTTAACATCACAATCATAATTTATTATACAACAAAACAATTTTTTTTTCATATCTTATTAGTTTTGTAAATTTATTTGATTTAAACCGGTAATTATTGTTGGTCATAATCAAAGACGTGGTTGTAGATTTTTGTTCTAACAAGTCAATTAGGGATAACCTAATTTGATTATAACTATGTACATTCGATATTTTTGTGCTCAACATTTTTGACCGTCTTTATGTATACATCTTTCAACGACTACTTGTTTTTCTTATTATGAATTCTATAGGATTATTTTCGTCAACTATCTAAATTTATACGACTAAACTTATTTTTATCCATACCTTTTAGATATTTTTTTAACTACATAAAATGTATTTTTTTCATAAACTACACAAACTTTATAAATACTTTTAATTGCAGAAAATATATTAGTGTTTATGCGTTAAATAGCTACTAAATATGGTTTTAATTCGAAAATATAGTTTTAACTTAGATTTATTTTGAAATTAAAATCATATTTTCGAAATAAAATAAGGTTTAATAATAATTTAACGTATAAATATTAATGAAATTTCTGTAATTAGAATAATTTATGAAGTTTATATAGTTTACGAAAGAAAAACATAATTTATGTAACTTATAAAAAACCTAAAAATTACGGGTAGATATAAGTTTATTCGCATAAATCCGTGTAGTTGACGGAAATAAACATAATTCTATACTTTACTCATTTTTTAAGTGTGAAAAAAAAATTATAATATTTTTTCCAATATACCATACTAGTTTCTCAGAAATACTACCATTTAATACTAAAAATGATTACAAAATTCTAATGGAGAGTTATATCCTAAATTAAAATATACAAACTCAAATACAATATTTTATTTTATTTAGAGTAAATAAAATTGACCACGTGTAACGCATTGAGCCTCTGACCTCGTGCTTTGGCTCGTCTAATTAAGAATAGTTTCATGAAATTTTTGTATTTGATTTGGTCAAATTATAAAAGAAAATAAGACAAAAATATAATTTGTAAATTATCTGTAAACAATCTTAAATACGGACTCTCCCCCACCGACAGTGCTTCAATGTTGTCGGCTTATGCTATTAAATCGTCTCTACTAACTTTAACTTCGATTAGGCTTCAATTCATATATATATTCACAAATGTTAATGTAATTTTTGAATTAGAAAAAAACATTAAAATTAGTATTTCTTTAGGTTAGACAGGGTAATTTTTGTTTTTGCTTACTATAACTGTTTCCTAATAGAATTTGGAAAACTTCTCTTTCTCAACGATATACTATTTCTGTCTAAACATCACTTTAACAAAATGAACACTTTTATCTTATTTAGAAAAATCAATTTCTGTGACCGACATAGAACACACGTTATTGTTTTATATTATCAATTCAACATAGTGGTTATTAGGATGAAATACACTAAGTTTTTTTAAGCCAACTTAGGTTGGATGTCGTTAAACTAAAATTTCAATATTTAAAATTAAAAAGGCACCTAACAAAAATAAAAAAATCAGCAGTTAAATTGTTATTTGTATCTAATGACGATGACTTTGTCTAATTATATGATTTTAGTTGATTAATCTGTTTTCTTTAGTGACTGCTTCCTTGCTTCCAACACACAACCATTCAGTATTTTTTAAATGTGCAAAGCTTAATCAAATTGGAGAAGTGTAACATTTAATAATATATCTTTTAGCCATTATGTTTATTTTATTTTGACACAACCATTATGTTTATTTTATGTTATGGTGATTTGGAATTTTCACTTGGATTCGCATCCAAACTAGACGACCATACAACGACTATGATTACTACATATTTAAAGATTTAGAGCACAAGTTTCATCCATATCATATCAAATCAACGAGATAACTTACTAGTTTTATTTACCCACACATATTATTACATAGAAATCGTATGGAATTAAATAGAATACGTTCTATGAATTTAAAGAAATGATTTATAATGAGTTTATGTTTACCCATACCCGTCGACTTTTCTAATTACTTTGTCCATGTCAAAACCAAACAAGAAAGAGATTATGGTCAAAACATACATTTCACACACTATGTTTTTGGGTAAACATTCATGCACCATTACAAATTCCCACTCTAGTGGGGATCTTCATCATATCTCTCCCCATAACCTCTCCATATGAGTTTCTTGAGACCTACACAATATTATTTTACTCAATGTCTCTCGACAAATAATAGCTTATATATATTTACGTTGACGTAAATCTTTTAGATATTTTCTAAAAATCTTAAATCACGTGAAATTTTCACTTAGGAAAAGATAAACGGATATTCAATATTCAGACATGTTAACAATTCGAAGGTTGTTACACGCAAGTAGCCCGTAAGTATTGGGCCGAAAGCGCAAATAAATATGGGCCTAATGGATATACATTTTTAATATTAAACTCTTTTTTTATTCCTCTTCTCCGACGAGGCAGTTATTCAGTGTCGAAGACTTGCTCGGGAAGTGGTTTTAAGAGATCGTTTAATTTTCCGGTCGTTTTCCGTTCAATTTTGAAGAATTATCGACGTATCAAAGGGAGATATGGATGAAGCATTTTGAACTGAAGAATTGCAGAGGATTGGTGCTATGGAAGCAATCATACAATATACTACCCCTGATGAAAAATTTCCAGGAAAATTTTTTTTTGGTGATTCAAAAAATTCTGGTTCTCTAATGGGAAAAACCACAAATTGTGTCTGAGAAAACATAAAGGTGAACAACAGAGAAACATGATGGTGTCTTTGTCTTTTCATTACACAAAATAATAAAAACAAATCTCATAGTGGCACCAAAACAGCGGGTTTTCATCTTACAGAACATAAAACCCCATAAAGACCATATGTACACCAGAGTGTAAACCATTATATCAACCTAACGAGCAACAAAAGAAAATCTACATGTATTCTCTCTCTACGCTCTTCATGAACAAATCACCGATTTATGTGGCAAAAAAATATTGAATATGAAACAAACTAAAAGGCGGAAAAAGGCAAAAAGAGTGCAGTATAGCAACAATCTTCTAGTGCTATACCATTCTGCTTTCTGCTTGATAAGCAAATCAAATGGTTATTTTTGATTCATCAGTGTTATCATCTTTTGGTATCTGTTAATAAAGCAATTAGTTCGCTGTCATTGATGAGGTCTGTCTCCGAAGCATAATTGACCGCTCTGTTACTGTCTTTATCCACAGCATTTGGATCTCCTCCCCTGTGATTGAATCATTGCATCAGACTTACAATAGGTGTACAATTCAAGACCACTACTTGGAAATCTTAAGATCAATTCTGTGGAGTTTACCTCATAAGTAGCAACCTTGCAATTGCATATCTCCTGCTGATGATACAATGATGAAGTGGAGTCCGACCTTTTGAATCTGTTGCATTTATTTTTGCGCCATACTGAAGCAACAGTTCCACCATACCGATATCCGCAGAAAGACAAGCAAGGTGAAGCAAAGAACACTCATTTGAAGTCTCTTCTCTCACCATACTTTCCCCGTTGCCTCTTGAGTTAGAATATCCTTCTGGATTCTCTTCAAGTTCCTCTTCCATGCTCTTGAATTTAGCTTCAAGGGTTTCTTCCTTCGCTTCCAGTTGCATCATCTTTGCTAAGGGCAAAGACACAGTGTATGATGCTTGTCCACGTAGAGCATTCACATCTACTTCAGAGCAGACAATGTGTCTGTAAACTGATTTCTTGTCGTTGGCACGAACATTCTCCCATAGCTCTTGGAAAACTGCCTGGAAATGCTGACTGTCTATTGCTTTGCGGACAAAAATCCTCTCTGAATACTGCAATTAGTCATTAAATTAGCGTTTTACAGCCATGAAAATCTTCAAATCTTTCGCTTGTTAACTCGCACACAGATATATACCTTTGCGTGAATGAACAACTCTTTCACAGAAATGGGATCATTGAAACCAGGCTTCCTTGCAAGGAACTTTCTTGGTCGATCTGACTTTGGTGTCCTAATAAATAGAAAAGTTTTAAGAATGTGTAAAACCATCTCAGATGTAAAAGTGTCTTTTCACAGTAAAACTGATGAGAATTTTTGTCAATTACCCTGAAGGCCTACTAGCACTGGAAGATCTACTCTCCGAGTTCAACTCCTCCCAAACTGAGTTCACATATACATTACCTAACGATTGGAATAACGTCAAGACCGATGGTTCCCATACTTTAACATCAAGGGTGAGCGACCTGACCTGCACCACAAGGTTGAATACTTTATACCTAATTTATAGAGCTAATGAAAAAATTCAAGACTACATCCTCGTGAGAAGACAGAAATTGAAAATATAGGATATTAATGGCTTACCTTTGAAATGTGAACACCAAGGTTACGATGTATCCCAGAACACTCAATACATATGAGGACACCAAGATTCAGAGAGGCCCAGTCAGGTTCCGGAGCACCACAATCTGCACATTTCTCATTCCCCAATACTCTTGTCAAGACATCAATTGGCTTTTCAGTCTTTGCCATATCATGTTGCTGCAAGCACCCTGAGAACCTCGAACGATTTCCTGCTGTCATGGGATTCTCCAGAGTGGATTCTCCACTTTCTGCCTGCTCGATATCATACGGATCTGCTAAGGAACCGGAATCACTTGCAGAAAAAGTATCATATCCGTCCACTGTAGAAAGACGCTGAACCAGTTGCAAGTGATGATATATTTAGTGAAAACCAATAATGGGTAACCCAATAAAGAATCAGCTGTAATAGCATATGAAATCTTACCATGATTGCTCTTTCAGGTGTCTGGAAACTCAGCAAAGAAGCAATTACACCAGTTATTTTCTCAATCCAGTCCATCTGATCCTGTGCATTCTCTGCCTACATCAATAACAGTTTAAGAAATTCTGGTCAGTCGGAGGGGATGGAAGAGAATACCTTATGTAAAAACTAAAAAGTCCCGAGTCCTCGTAGAAACTAGGGTAAGAGGTAAAGAAATTGAAGATCTTTTACTTTAAAGTCATGTTCTCGCTAATGTACCTGCAATGTATAAACTTTTGTTGGCGAAATAATCCGGAAGCAAAATCTTAGATCGGTCTGATCTGCATCAACTTTGATCGTTGACGTCAGCAGATTCACTGTATGCCGTGCAACTGGTTTTTCATCATGCACACCACCGTGATAATGAGAAGACAACCACCGACTTAGCAGCCCAGGACTGTTTTCTGAAGTCATATTTCTATGAACAATAGACCGGCCTCCATTTCCCTGATACAGAGTTTTAGAGATTCAGTAAAGATAAGATATATCACATATGTTATCGATATATTTTCTCAAGGAAGGATCAAAACATAATTGTTTCTAGTTTGCAACTTACTGAAGACCAATTCCATGGCTTGCGGTAATAGTATAGCATCCCACGGCTATCAAGGATAAAGAATCTTCTTTTCCAGTCACCTCGCAAATTTGAGGAACGTTTCGAGAGATACCCTTGTCTTATGGTCTGTACCTGGATCAATATAAAACAAAAGAGTATGAAGAAAAGAGTGCAGTTTGATGAGTAAGCCTCAGCAAAAAATATATTTCCTTACCTTTCCTTTTGCAGCAGACTGCATGACAGCTTCTATGACTTTCTGTGAGTTTCTTGAGTTATGTCTCATGCCATCTCCTGTTGGAGAATCAATTGAGTTTCTTGTTTCTCGATCAACTTGCCTTTGATATTCTTGCATCCTTTCATTAAGTGATGCCATTTCATAGTTTGCACATTCCCTTGACTGGTGTGCATAAGCCAACACCTGCCATACAATTTTAATTATACACAGATATTCTATGTATTATCGCTTGGATAAGAAAGGTCGACTACATAGAAACTTCTGAAAATCAAGAGTAAAATAGAATCATGCTACAAGGAGTCTTGTATTATCAGACCTGATTAATAAAAGGCTCCATTTGATGTAGTAGCTCATATCCCTGACAGAAGGAATCGCTTGTGAGAAAGCGAATCAAGTCGCTCATGTCAGGAAACAGGAAAAGAGACTATTGTACGACAGGTTTCCTTATAAAACCAAGCTGGTTGGTTCCATGTAAAGAAGTTATTAGTGTTCTTGCTTCTAAAATTGTTTAGGAAAAACTTGCCTGTTTGAAGAAACGGAGATGGGCATCCATTGTTCCACTGACTGCTTCCAAAAACTCAAATCTCTTTTTAGCTTCTGCATTAGAGAGTGCACTGACCTGGGGAGGAAGTAGTAAGCAAGCATTATGTCAATTATTTAAGAGAAAACCTTGGATATTTGTAGGATCATCTGTATACAAAGTGGTTACCAGATGAAAACGGGCTTGTTCGAATGTTGTTCTTGCGCTATGAAGGTCCTGAAATGTCATTCTACAAAAATTAGTTTTCTAGAAAAAGTGAAGGTTACCTATAACTAGTTGGTACCTGATATTATAAAGCGGTAATAAGATTTTTACATACCTCCTCAATTGTGGCAGCCACATCCAATCGCGTACTCTTCCTTAATGAAAGATATTTCTCTCGTGCCTGTTTCATTCCGATGAAGATTTAATGTTTCAGAAAGGCAAACTGTGTTTGTGGTAACAAGCAGGAAAAACCATAAATTTAGCCAACAATTGACATATTTGAAGTCATTCAACGAACCTGATCGTATATAACGGAAGCTTTGTCAAACCGTTTACGTGCTTCCTACATGACAGGAATTAAAGTTGGAAATCAGTCCGAAGCAATTCAAAGAAAATGATGAACATAGAATGCAAGATAAAATGAACAATCAGAGTAATTTTTCCATAGTTTTGCGGGGTATGTAGTACTACATATATACCTTAACTTCTTGGACATCAACGTTGACAAATTGAAGCAACCGGTCGTTGAGCATGTGTTCTACCTGAATAGTGTTGACAACAATCAAAGGTAAGTTATGCAATTCCTCACATACAGCGGACGGAAGAATAAAAATAAACATTTGTCTAGGAAACCAAAACAACCAAATATAAAGCACAAGAAAGAAAGCATCCTACATCTAATGATTTTCAACAAAAAAAAAAAACATAAGTCAGCACGGTACAAATAAACTCAAGGAAATTAGTTCAACCAAGTACATTTTCAGGCCATCCCTTCCACAGAAGCATTGGATTTCAGTACCTGAGAACGAAGAACTTCCTTGTACGTCCCTATTTCTCGTAGAGCAATAGTAAATTTTGCCATTACAGGACCTGAGAAAGTAACGTATTTCCTCGATATAAGTGTCCAAGAAAGAACAAAAGGATGAGGAGCAAAGAGAAAACAATGCAGAATCCAGGTTAATAAAAGTGAGGAAAAGTAAATAGAAAAAAGGGAGACACCTCCAAAAGCAACACAAATGGGATCATTATGGCCCCCTCCGAAAGATTCAAGTGCATTTACAAAGCCAATATCTGCATCATACTCTTCTCCGAGTCCCTCCCTAATAACCCCAAGAAAAATCACAAAATAGAATATTTCTTACACAAGTGAATATAGTGTAATAGCTTACGTGTATTTTCTGCATCCTTTATAGAACTTTAAGCATCGCATTCGCAGCAACTCCGCACTCTCTTCCATACATTGCATCTGTTGACCAAAAAAAATTTGCACATCCAAAACTTTAGTTTATCCCTAACCTTTGGTGCAAATTCAACAAAAATATCAGAGGACTTAGGATTACAAGTCAAACCACACAAAAACGATCACTCTAAAGTGAAGAGAATAGAACTAACAATAACGTCTCAAATTCAGGATGATTAATTCGAAGTCAACTCCTAGATTTTGACGTCTAGAACAAAGCACATAGCAACCAACATTGCAAATTTCATAAAACAAAGAGCCTCTCAAATCAATCACCATCATTATCACTGAATTTTGCCTTAACCATCTACATTCTTAATCGGATTGAAATAGATGAAAGAGTTACAAGTTTCTGATACATTACTTCCTCCACATTTCCACAATGTCTCTGAAGTTACATGCCATTGAACAAAAAACACAAGAAAATATACAGAGCATATCCCTCTCTCTCTCTCAAGAACAAAGGAATCGTTAAAGAATTTAGAAACGGAGAGGATCGAAAAGCTTTACACATTTAGAATTCAAAATTAAGAAACCTGTTGCCGAAACATTGGCGAATCATCGAGCTTAGCGAAATGCATTTTTCACCGGGAAAAAGCAAGAGACCCAGAGAACGATCCTCCTCCGTCTTATTAATTTCTTCTTCGTAGGGAAGTCTCCTCCGCTTTGAAATGTAGGAAATTCCGATTACCGGAGACGCGGACAAAGCTAATCACGGTGTTTTATTTTTTTCCCAAAATACTAAAAAAACATTGTTTTTTGTGTTGTCTCTTTTGGAAATTCAAAAGCTTTTTTTGGGGATTAAGGTTGGTTGAGAAGTGGGAAAATGGGAGGAAAACAAGGGAAAGATCGTGCGATGGAGAAAAAAAAAATCTCTGCTCTTTTGTTGTGGTGGTGATCGTGTTCATAAACCTGGAAACCTTCCATGGCTGTCATTCATTTTTAAATATAAATCACGTCAATAAATAAATGATTATGACACATAGCAAAACCACATCAAATAAGCCAATAATAAGCTTGCAGGAGGTAATAACTTTATTTTTATTTTTTTTTAGAAAAAAACCCACACACCCACAAATTGATTGATTATTATTATGAAAAACAGCCAAAGATGTGAGACTTAAAAAGACGAGAGATTGAAAGTTGGAAAAAGAAGAAATTAAAATATGGAGAGATGAATTAATTGGTTGGTATGGTAGTGATGATTAATTATGTTACAGGATTGAGGAATCATAGATTCGTTAGTCCCAATTATTGAAATTATATTTACTGCAAATAAATTAATATGAAATCTATTTAAGAAGTTGACTTTTTAAATTGAAAATTCAGAGAGAGGAGATAACATCTCCTAACCCTTAACCAGACGTGTGAGAAATAAACAAATATATAAGGAACTTTTTTGTTTTTTGTTCTTCAAGAATGTATTTCTTTTTGAGATTGTATATTTAACCAGTTAAACCAGATTAAGCAAGCAAATTCAAGCAACAATCAAATGTCTTATGTTTCCAAAATTTAAGGTGGTGTGGAAGAGCAAAATGTAATCCTCGGTCCAAATTATGATTCTTCTCGAAAGTCGTCAAAATAATAAAAAAAATATCATGCATTTGGCTGGTTCTCCAGAAGCTAAGAGTAAGCAAGAAGTTTCAAAAAAGGAAACTGAATCAGAGTTTCTTTTAACCTGAGAGAGTTTGAAAGTTTCAGCCCCAGAAACGGCTCATGAATCCTCTCTGGCCTTTCTTCGTCCTGTTTTCAATTGCCGGGAACTTGATGCAGTCGTAGGCAAGGTCTAGCACGATTGGATTACGCGGTATTGACTGGAATTCAGGTGGAAACCGTGCAATCTTTGGGGCGGTTTTTGTGGTTGAATCGCCTACCGCAGATTCATACACATCGAGTTTGTCTAACAGGTATTTCTCCACCTGGTTAAACATATAATATAAGATGGGAAAGAAAAAACGTTATATATTTCAATTTCATTATGAGACGTTGCGAGACTACATAATAATAAATCGGAATACACAAACACAACGGGAAACTTCTGTTTGAGGTTCAATAGCTCAGGAGGATGTGGCAATACTGTCAGAAATTAATAGGCTTGGGCAGAAATTTTTGTTATACACAATTTCAAGAAATGAGAGCATTTAGATGTTGGAGGAAGAGACAAACTAGGCATAGGAAAATAAGGTGATGAACAACAAATCAAGAGCGTGAGATGGGGATTTTTATACCATCAGCCAGCCATTAATCAAAAAGGTAAGGGTGAGTTAACATAGCGAGATGGTACCTTAGTGGCTGTATCGTTTAGAGATATAGTTGAGATTTTCTTTGAAAGATTCTCCGGTGCCTTCTCTTCCTCCATAACCCCGGTTGCATGCTCTATGCAACTGTTAGCTCTGCATTCTTTGCTCAATGTTTTCAGTTCCTGAATTGTTCCCTGAGAATTATAAAAAAAAAGCCTAAATTTTTATATTACTTAAGTATTAAGTATGAAAAGTCTTTTAACAATATTCTGGGTACCGTGCCTAAAGTTACACCATCAACATATTATTATCCCTATCCGATCGACATGAAGAAGTAACCTAGTACTGCTATTCAATAACCATGTATGAGGTAACCAATAAAATGATGAGTAGATACCTCATCTTTGTTTGCTATGCTCTGAAATTTATTCAGGGCTTCTTCAGCAAGAGATCGAGCACGACAATACAACGCATATGCTTCAACCCTTTTTCCTGCTATACTATATGACTTTGCCAAGTAGAAGCACCTGAAAAGAGAATCCAAAAGATATCATATTACTTAAGGGTGAAGAAAACTAAATGCATCAGTACGTATATAAAATAAACCTTCTTATTACGTCTCTCAAATGGAAAGAACTGTGTGGATACCTCGAGACAGGAGCAAAAGAGTATAATAAATGCTTCTAATGTAGACCAACAATCAGGTGACGAGGATCAGAGGATGAGTGACTAAAATGAATAATTTATTACTAATTATGTATCACTTAAGGATTTGATAAAGCCTTAAGCTTGGAGGAGCTCAACTCTAACCAAAGATGCTAAAATCAAGTGAAGAAAAAGGAAGCCCACAACTCAACAGCAACCACCCAAAAAAGTACAATAGCTTGTGAGATGAACTAAACCTTTCAGCACGGAAGGCCAAGCTTTTGCGCTGACATTCTTCTTCAAAGGCCATCTCTTCAGGTTTCCTGTCTCTTCCAGAGCTAATGAGATCAGACAGATCAGCGACATTCTGAGAACAAGACACAGGTGATGTCTCCTTGATGGTTTAACAAACAAGATCTGCTTCTGAAAAAAAAAGTGAGCAGTGGTTACCTGTAAAAGAAGGTCAAACAATCTAACAAGCTCCTCAGGCCTAGTAACCTTTTCACTTTTATCATCTCGCTTCCTGTTCAGTTTACTCTTTGCTATTTTAACCAACAATTGGTTCCGTTCAATGGTTCTTTGTCCTAGCACAGCTCCAACAGCTTTGTCCAGTCCATTTAGGTCATCTTTAACAGATTCCGCATTTCCTGCACTTACCTAAAAATAGTATCCATAGTAAATCAATCAAAGAAACAGCAATGCAACAAAAAAATATGCTATATTGCTCTTACTCTTTGGGTTGAACAAACTTGTCTACACTTTCAAATATCTTTAACAGGCAAACCACTTCGGTGAACCCCATCAATAATAAATCAGAATATGTCTTATAAATTCACTCACCAAGTCACTGCGTATGGTGTTCCTGGCATCATGATATGCAGTGAATAATTTATCAAATATGGTTAGCTTTTTCTCTGCAGGGAGAGATTCTGCTATTGGACCCTGTAGCTCCTTCTCAAGTTCCTGGGCTGAACAAGTAACAAAGAAAAAGAGCCTCACATAGGTGCTCAACGTTCTATAGGGTAACACATAACAATAACTCCATTGTAAAGCTAAACCAAATGTTTCCCAGATCAAGAAATAATGCTATCAGACGTAATTTTTGAGCATAATAAAGTAATTCAAAAAGAGAGGATAAGGGAAAAGATAGTTAAACCTTTTAGAATAGAAACCCGAGATTTTGGGTTGGAAACTGGAAATCTGTAGCCAAGCCAATTAAATTCTGTAAGAGATGCAGCTTGTTGAGATCTGGCCTCTTCCATAGCAGCCTACATGACGGTAAGCATATTAAGTACCAAAATGTCTGAGGGATCTGAGAAATAGATCAGCACTAACCCATTGCAAGACATACACAAAATCGCATACATAAAATGTGGTATTCAATGAATATTCATGTGTGTTGGTCACAGGTCAAAAGCGAGTGTCTAAGTTCCTAACAACAGATGGAAAAACTAATAGACCAAAAATTTCTGCTGCAGCAATTATGCGGATTATTAAAGCATATATGTACAGTTACTCACACGCTTTAATGGTGATGCTGACAGAAAAAAAAAAAAAATTTCACATACAGAAAAAAGATCTTGATCATGAATATTTATACGCACCTCAATCTTCGCTTTGAAAAGATCCAATGCAGGGCCTTCCATCTCACCAATCTGAAGAAGCTCCGATGTCTGCAAGTTTGATTTGCCAATTTTATGTAGGCAGTATCGAACACTAGGCTCCAGCTCCTCAACCCGTTCCCGGCAAAGAACTTGGTTCTCCAGATCACCATATTTCCCAAGTTCCTCATAAACAGCTCTGCAACAGGAATAATTTTTTCAGAGACAAAACCTATGAAATTGCAAAAAGACGATATTGAACAAAGACAAACCTGGCGTTTTTGAAAGATGCCAATGCAATTTCCCAATTTTGATCTTGCTCAAACAACAGAGTACCTTTCATATAGGATGCATATGCCTGTATAACAGTAGGATAAAGCATAAAGACTGATGTCGTACTTTTGTAAATTACTCATACATTTCACACAAAAGAGCTAAGCCAAAAGCTTAAAATAGAGGTATTCTCTTCTTCCTTTCAGGGCAGTAGATCTGTTATCTATATATTTATGAATACTGCAACATTTGGTGTCACAGAAATACCTCAGCTTCCAGAGATGTCCTGGAATCTGTCTTAATAGAGCACAAGCTTGAGAAAAGCGTAGCCCATTTAACTGCCTTCCTAAGCCTACCAATCAAATATATCCGCTGCCGCGCATTAGGCCCATCTGGTAGCTGTCTTTTTTCCATTGCATGGCTCCATGCTCTTTCCGCCATATAGAAAACCACATGAAGAAACCTATTTCAAATAAAGACATTGTGAGTACAACAAAAGGAGCCTTGACATTCTTTCTTTTATGTTCAACTAAATGCAATATCACTTTTATTTCTCATGGAAGCAAACAACCAACCACTGATCGTTGACATTTTTATTTTATGTTCAGCTAAACGCATCATCACGCTAAGCTAGGAATATATGTACTCAAGTGACATCTCAGTAACCAAAATCTTCGGATTGAAAGGAATAAAGATGAGAACAAGATCGATATACCTGACATCAGTGACAGTTGATTCAACTATGGCTCGTCGAGTGTATTTACCACGGCCGTGAGTAAATTTCAAGGACTTGTATAGCCTTCTCAACCGTGCTGAGCAGTACCTCCTACACGACAAGATAACACAGGCTATAGAAATTACCTAATATTTTGAAAAGACCGCGTAAGCCAATGAGCTTAGTGGTTCATAGTAGTACCGATAGCGAGCATAGTCACCATGACGCAGACCATGTTGCGATTGAGAAGATTTCATCAGCTGCAAAACTTAAAAGCCAAATGCAATGATGCATAGATTCAGAAATTTAGAGGAGTGATATTTGGTATAAGTTAACGGCAATGCCCTCATAAAACTTAACAGTTTAAGGAAGCAAATAATGGCCTCGAGATTCTCATAAGCAAATTCCCAAACATGCAAATAATTATTCATGTATATCGCATTATCGCCATCACATCTATTGTTTTATCAACACCAATTATCCTCAGAAACACAAATAAAAGCAATTGGGTAAATAAACATTCCTTGAAAAAAACCAACCATTGATTGAGAACCTCGGAAGGATCTGGTCAGAGCTGTCGGATTTCGGATCGTCGATCTCCATTTCTGACATCTCATTCTCCTTCTTCCCCATTAGTCCACTGGATTCTAGCTAAAATCCCACCGCAATAAATAAATTGAAGGCTTCATAGAACACGAAGGGATAACAAATACAGCAAAAACAAATCTCAAAAGACACAAGATAAATTTAGTTCAACCAGTTCCCCATACCTTTGACTAGATGAGATGATTTCACGGCAAGGAATAATGGTATTGTCCGATGGCGACGGCTTGCGAAATTCAGTTTTCGATCGAATATCTCAAGCAGAAGTGCCCGAAGAAAGGACTGTGACGAAATCGGGGTTTTGATTATCTGGCCCACTGCAGTGCGTTTTATATGACTTAATTGGGGTTTTGGTAATTGGCCCACTGAAGTCTATTTTATGTGGGCCTAATGGCCCAAACCCATATAATGTCGTCAACAAATATATCTCCCAGATAATGAATTGCACGACAAAAGTTAATTTTTGGAGAGGTGGTACAAAGGCATTACAAGATTTTTTAAAACCACACAAATTCGCACTCTCAGTTTAAATTGTGATTATCTTAAAACTATAGTAATCCACTTTGAAAAATCCAAAACATTACGTAAATTATTGACTGTCAAATATAAATTTTTAGCATATTTATTATTTTTAGCCGAATTTGACTATTTGTTAGTTTAGTATTAGTGTTTGGTAAACCTTAAATACTTGACGTTGTCTCATCTTTGATTTTTATATTTGTCATCAACTATATAAAAAATCAAAACAATATTAATGATATTACGTTTCACTGAATGTGGCGCTGTAAATTAGATATGTATTTAAACTATATATGAATTGAGGAGTAATGAATGGTTTAATCTTCTATATCTATGAAATATTATATTTTATTTCATACAAAAAAATATTAAATTTTCGTATATTCGTTAGGATATTGGGATGGTACGTTATATTCCAATAAAATAAAAAAAATTTATATGAATTTAGGGTACTTTTCGACACATACCTATGTAAATTGGTGACAAAATAAAATAGCATTGACTAATAGAAGATTTGCAGTGTACCATTATTAAAATCTAATTAAGTAAATAATAAAATTGACCGATGAAAAAATTAACGGATCTGTGGAAGAGACCACGTGGACCATATACTAACACTCAAATCATTCAGAAAATGATTATAATACAGATTAGTTTAATAATCCAATGTTATCTAGAAAGTTTATATGATGTTCAATAATTCCATTGGTTATTGCTTTCTGTCTTGTTGTTCTGTCCAATCGTATTCTTCTTCCATGTTTACGTGAAGTCTTATGTAGTTTGATCCTTTTAATCAACTCAAATTACCCCAAAAAAGATTGTGTTACAACTTACATATCATTCCATTATTTCTTAAAGAATGTCAATGTGTATTAATAAAGAAGAAAACAATTGTTATTGACAATATAATCGTATACAAGAAACATGATGTATGAAACTGAAAAATAAAATATTAACATAATAGCATTTCATAAAATATATTATTTCTCTTACCAATGATCTCATTCTCAAGTTTTGAATATCTTCAGATGTTAGCACAAGTATCATAATAAATAAACAAAGACCCTAATAACTGTTCCAACCTTCGAAGGATGTAGGCATGTGAGACCAGCGTGACAATATACTAACGACTAAGCCTATAATTATAGAAAACGAATTATTAAATGCTAATTCTAATCGAATCTCTCGCTGGTTGAAGCCGGTTTGGTGTTGGTAACATGTACTAGTTCAACGCCGGTTAGATACGGTTAACGTCTTCTTTATTGTGAGTGTGGCACACGAAATCTGCATGGATGAATCCAACGGCTCTCGTAATCGAAGGGTACACAGAGATTCAAGATGATGAGAGTCGGAGCTAATCAAACTTTATCACGTGGATACGTTGGGAAGAACATCTTTAAAGAATAAATGCTTTTCTAATCCTACCATTCAACATTTCGGACAGTGACCCTCTCTCTCTAACTCCACTAGTTCGGCTTGGCTTGGCTTCGCAGGCAAATACTATAAGGAAATTTTCTCATTATTATATATTTTTAAATCATTTTTTTCCTCAGCTATTTCTGTATCTATTTGACAATTTCTTATGCCCTTAGTTGTAAAATCGATGAATTGTACTACACATATGCAAACATATTAAAACCAAGAATGCAAGTTTTAACAAGAAAAAACCAAACAAGAATAATAAAGGTACTCGATTGAACCTAAAATAAATGATTTAAGTTTATCCATAAAATAAAGAGTTCTATATAATCTCGAAGTAATCAACCAAAAATATTTTCAAAGATTAAAATGACTAGATAAATTTTTTTTCTAATGATCTCGTTCTTATAATTTGAATGGTACGTGAAAGCAATTACAGCATCTCTAAAAGAAAACCAAATAGTTCCCATGTTCAATAGCCGGCTCCTTGGTTGTTAGCCGGGCATGTTGATTCTTGACTGCCGTCGTGACTTCCGTGTGAGTCCGTAATATCATCAATTTTAAAAAATAAAATAAACTGTTTGAGCTTTAATCACAATCCTACGGTCCAGATTTAGGCTCGTATCATACCATTAGATCCATGGTACACATGCTGCGTCGCAGAGTCCTATCTCACTTTTTTTCCCTCTTTTGTTTTTTCCTCTCATTCTTTTTTTATTTCTAAACCAACTAACCGAAAACAAAAAGCTAAAAACACTCTCCTCTCTCTCGGAGAGGGTGCCGGAATCGTGCGTCGGCGGGAAGAGTATCGTCGAAATCACTAAAATTACCGTCGGCCGCACGAATTATTCATGGGGAACAACGAGTCGTGAGAGGAGAGGGAAATTCAGAAAAAATTGAAACACTGATTCACTTTTTTTGTTTGTTATTGTAAATGATTGTTTTGTTTGGAATTAAATATTCTCTGATGGATGCGATAGGATACAAGGAAACAAAAAGGATTGGAGGAAGGTAAAAGAGAAGGCGAATTATTCTGTTCTTTCTCTCTCTCTCTCTCTCTCTCTCTCTCTCTCTCTCTCTCTCTCTCTCTCTTTTGTGTTTACTTTGCTGTTTCGGTGTTTTCATTGGGGTTTGTGATATTTGGAGGTAAAATGTTTACGAGATCCATTTTTTGTTACTTTCAACTGTTTGTGTTTGTTGAAAAGATGGTTCTAGTTTGTTTCAGAGGACGTGTAACTGTCTTTCAATGTAATAAGGAAAGTTTTTATTTTTTACTTTTTTAAATTTGTTTGCTGGTGATGTTAGGCTTTTTGTGTGAAATAGGCTATTTCCGTGGCGAATTTTGTGAATTAGGTAGAAGTTCGTTCCCTGTTTGAATATAATGAGTTGCTCAAAGATCCGAAATTAGGCGAATTATGTACTCGAATGGCTTCTGAAACACATAATCTTGTTATCTAGGTACTCCTACTCCGCTTAAACGGAGGCGTGATATGATCTTCTTCATAGAGACTTACGTGAGTAATTGGGCCCTTCCATGAGTCATTCTGGCAAGATCTTCTTTGCAACGAAAAATGCATTTGTTTCTGTAGACACTGGCTTTGAATATAACACTGTTTGTTCACTTTTTCAGGGGAAGGGCTAGGGTACGTTGATAAAACTACAAGTTTAAAAAGATTTTGATACTGGTTTTATTAGTCAACTTTTTTGGTCATCTGCACGATGCCGTCTGACATAATGGAACAAGGAGGCGTATCAACACCTTACCACTCTCATGAAGGCATTTGCGTTACTTCAGAGGTAATTCTTGGTTTTATAGTTACAGGATTTTAATTGTATAGCTCTATAACTGCTGGTACTATTTTTTTATTCACATGACATTGACTGCCACTATTTGTTTAACGTAAAAACTGTTTTCCTCAAGTTTACTTGTTTTCTTTGGCAGATGCAATTTGGGTTATTGAAAACAGACCAGATGCCTGAAAACCAAGGTGGTCGTGATAGATTTCCAAATCTGCCAAAGAGTTCCTGGACACCTCAAAGTTATCAGCTGAAGCAACAATCTAGTTTCTTTGGGGTGCACGCCTCTATTAATCTGAACGCAAGAAACACTATAAGTGGTAGCCAGTGGGAAAGCAGTTTATTTTCCAGCTCGCTATCTGATTTATTTAGTAGAAAATGTAAGCTCCTGGTTCACCTGTATAATTTTTACTTGTTATGTTGATTTTGTTTTATCAGCTACCTATATCTGCAATCCTCTATGGTAAACAAATGTCGCTTGTTAGTTAAAGACAACATAATATGACCGTGAAAGTTTGTTACTTGTGTGGTCAGACTTACTGTACTTTAACTAGTTGAGTGTGTCTTCAATTTGATGGTTTTTGCAGTACGACTACAGGGAAGTGATATGCTGTCTCCTATGTCTTCAAACACAGCTGCTACCCACCGTGAGGAAGAACCTTCTGAATCTTTAGAAGAAATTGAGGCACAAACTATTGGAAATCTTCTCCCAGATGAAGATGATCTCTTTGCGGAAATGATGAGTGAGGTTGGGCGTAAATCTCGCGCCAATGGGGATGATTTGGATGATTTTGATCTTTTCAGCAGTGTTGGTGGCATGGAACTAGATGGAGATGTTTCTTCTTCTGTGTGCCACAGAAATGGTGAGAGAGGCAGCAATAATTCCATTGGTGAACATCACAGAGGGGAAATTCCTTCCAGAACACTTTTTGCCGGAAATATCAGTAGCAATGTCGAAGACTATGAGCTGAAGGTCCTTTTTGAGGTACATTCTTCCAGCAGCGTTTTTGGTTCCCATGGATTCTTAATTCAGAAAATATATCTTATGAAGAAATTTTGGAATTGGTTACTTCGTTCTGAGGATAAATCTACTTGTTCAGCAATTTGGAGACATCCAGGCTCTTCATACGGCTTGCAAGAATAGTGGCTTTGTCATGGTATCTTACTATGATATAAGGGCAGCTCAGAATGCAGCGAGAGCACTCCAGAATAAGCTATTAAGAGGAACGAAACTTGACATTCGTTATTCTACCCCTAAGGTGTAATTCGATGTTCTCGTGGAAGATGTTGTCTTTACTATGTGGATTGTACTTGTGACTTGTATTGATTTGTACCGTTCTTACAATGTATTTGCTATCAGGAAAATGCTGCAGAAAAAGACACTAGTAAAGGAGCCTTGTTGATTAATAATCTTGATTCTTCTATTTCTAATCAAGAGCTCAATCAAATGGTCAAATCATATGGAGAAATCAAAGAGGTTGATACTGGGGTTCTCCATTTACTTTTCGAGAATGATGCTTATACTGTTTATGTGGTTTGCAGATTCGTAGAAGCATGCATGATGACCCACATATATACATAGAGTTCTTTGACGTTCGAGCTGCAGAGGCTGCTCTTGATGGACTAAATGGAGTCGAGGTTGTTGGGAAGCAGCTTAAACTTGAACTGACCAGTCCAGAGGGTTTAAGGTGGCGATGTGTTTTTTTCCTGCTGTATATTCGTTTGTGGGTTGTGGAGTAATGCAAATGCTAATCGAGCTGATTTGAACATGTGATTTGCTGTTAATTCTTTACAAGGACGCCAATTGTGTTGGTCTGTAGGATTCACCTTCTTCTTTTTTTTTCCCTTAGATACACGTCACAGTGTGCTGCACATGATGCCGAAGGGTATCTACCTCAAATGTCTTTTACTAATACATCATCCGGGCACATGGGTATGCTTTTGTATTCATGGTTTAAGATTCTTTTTCTCTAGTGATTTGTCGTCTTGGGATTCAAGTCACTGCCGTTAACTATCTCCGTTCTATAGGGAGACGTTTCCCAGGAATAATTTCTTCAATCTTCAATGATGGTGAATCTATGCGGGTTAATCATAATTCTGTTGGATCACCTGTGAACTCCTTCATTGAACGTAATCGTAGTCTCAGCATTCCTATTGGATTTCAACCTTCTGCAAACGTCATCTCAGCCAGCAAGCCTGTCGGACTTCAGGAGAATGGCCACCCTTTTGATAATTCAACTATGGGGATCCAAAGCTTGCCAAATCTTTATCCTCATTCTTTTCCGGAGTACCACAACAGCTTCGCTAATGATAGTCCATATAACTCCTCGACAACATGTTCTGAAATGGTCAGTGATGGCTCAAAAGCAAATGAAGGCTTTATGATCCATACTGTTCGTGGAGTGGATAGCTTTAACGGAGGGGGTAAGTTGCTACTGTCTTGATGATTTTGTCTAATAATAGTGATGATATGCAGTAACGATTTTGAATTTACGAAGAATGATTTGCTTTAGCACACTATCGGTGTACAATCTTTAATTTAGGATATTAAGATGGTCACTACAATTGTAATGGATTGTGAAATTCCACAGCGATGCAAAATCTAGGTAATGTTGTCTGATTAGACAACTGGTTTTCTTGTCGGTTTTTGTGTAAAACTTGTCGTACTGGGGAAAATAGTATTACCATTACGTTCTTAATTTTAGTTATCTAAACAGATAATGGGGTGTTATACTGGGGTTTTAAAAAAAAAAGTAAGGGGGGGGGGGGGGGGGGTGTCGCTGAACATTAATTGTATATATCAACAGAATTGCAATCGTTGAATGTTGTAAAATTTAGTTGATGTAATCTTTTAACTGTAGGCATAGGATCTCCTATGAATCAAAGATCTCCCTGCCCTAACCTTAATTTATGGGGCAACGTTAACACTCAGCAACTGAATTTGTCAAGTGGCATGATGTGGCCTAAATCGCCATGTCACATCGACAGCATTCCTCCTCAGCGCTCACCTGTTACTGTATTCTCCAGAGCACCTCCTATTATGGTGAATATGGCATCTTCCCCTGTGCACCACCACATTGGATCCGCGCCAGTGTTAAACTCGCCTTTCTGGGACAGAAGACAAGCCTATGTAGCTGAATCACTGGAATCATCTGGCTTCCACATAGGTTCTCATAGTAGCATGGGGTTTCCTGGTTCTTCACCCTCACATTCAATGGAAATTGGTTCTCATAAGACTTTTCCCCATGTTCGTGGGAATCGCATGGATTTAAATTCCCAGAATGCTGTACTGCGATCTCCTCAACAGTTGTCTCATCTCTTCCCTGGGAGGAGCCCAATCGTTTCAATGCCAGGCTCATTTGAGTCGCCAAATGAACGATACAGGAATCTTTCTCACCGTAGAAGCGAATCTAGCTCTAGTAATGCTGACAAGAAACTGTATGAGCTTGATGTTGACCGTATATTACATGGAGATGACAGCAGGACGACATTGATGATTAAGAACATTCCTAATAAGTAAGTGAACTTAGTGTTTCTCTTTTATTCCTTGATTTTATATCTGCAACTGTTTATAGATTGTAGTGTTTGGTTAAAATGTATTCTGTTTCATCTTTGACTCTTTTTTTAATGTTTCTATGGTTTAGGTATACTTCTAAGATGCTTCTATCTGCCTTTTGGTTAAAATGTATTCTGTTTCATCTTTGACTCTTTTTTTAATGCTTCTATGGTTTAGGTATACTTCTAAGATGCTTCTATCTGCCATTGACGAGCACTGTAAAGGAACATATGATTTCCTTTATTTGCCAATTGACTTCAAGGCAAGCTTCTTATATAAGAAAGTCTAATGAAGAAACTGAGCTTTTGTTATTTACAGTATCAATTTTTTAGCCTAATTTTCTCTTCTCATTTCAGAACAAATGCAATGTGGGATATGCCTTTATCAACCTTATCGAACCTGTAAAGATTGTCCCATTTTATAAGGTATACAGACTTCTGTTACTGCTATTTCATACATCTTTTTGGCCTCTGGAAGAGCATTGGTTAAAAGCTCTAAAAACACTCGCAGGCGTTTAATGGCAAAAAGTGGGAAAAATTCAACAGCGAGAAGGTGGCAACTCTTACATATGCTCGAATTCAAGGAAAAATAGCTCTAATTGCCCATTTCCAGAATTCAAGTTTAATGAACGAAGACAAACGTTGTCGGCCTATTCTCTTCCACACGGATGGTCCAAATGCTGGTGATCAGGTAAAAGATTAACACTTTATAAAATTGGTTGGTTCAAAATATCTGATTTTTATCCATATTCACTGCTGTGCTAGTGGCTCAGATTTTTGGTTGCACGTATTCAAATGGGTTCTTGTGATCTCACTATATTGTAAAGAGAATGGTGCTCAGTTGTAGATCAGAGATTCATTTGTTTTCATATTTTCTCCTTTGCTGTTATATTTACAGGAACCATTTCCTATGGGTACCAACATACGATCAAGACCAGGCAAGCCACGAAGCACTAGCATTGATAACCACAACAGCTTTAGCATCTCTTCCGTTTCAGAAGACCGGGAAGAACCACCTCGTAATGGAACTGATCCTTTCTTGAAGAACTAACCATTGAGCAAAAACAAGCAGAGGTAAAAAAAATGAAGGAAGAAAAGGTTAATAATATATAATATCATATCGTCTACACACCCTCAGAGTCTGTAAATCGGAGGGTTGTTATACTTACCCTGGCAAAACTCATTTTGCAGTGAAGAATACTTTTTGGAGAGATCATAAATTTTGATCACCACAAACCTTCCCAGATTGCTTCACCAGTTTTGTTGTATTATCAAAATCTCCTGAGAAAATTTGCAGTGTTTTTTCTTATACTTGCCATCTCTGTAACAAGCTTTGGATTACAGTAGTCTTCTTTGCCGACTATTTTGTGGCCTTTCCATGTTTTACTCTTTGGGAGATTTTTTTTTAGTTCTTCCTTTTAGAATATAAACATTTAATTTGCCTAATCTTTTTTAGTTTTTTTTTTCCACATAAATGTAATGTCGGGAGATTCATAAGGATACAGCCAGCACGCATGGAAACAAAAGAAAAAAAAAATGTAATATAATATGATGACTAATGAGATGATGATTATACAGTCTTCCAATTATCCTTTGATTTTGTGGTTTAGAGGAGACAGACTTCTGATTCATTTTCTTTTTTTTTCTGTGGGTTTGGAGCATTTAGACTTTATTGCGATGGATGTGTAAACATAACATAGTGAGGCAGCGTCCATGTCTGAAGGCTTTTGTGTTGCTTGTTGTGTACATGATAAGGGCTTTTTTTGTAGATTAGTTTTCAAGGGAACTTAAAGCAGAGAGACTTGATTGAAACTCCAAAAAACTGCAGAAAATTCATACTAGACAACAGAGAACACAACTTCTTTTCAGTTGGAACATGTCACTGGTTTATGCATCAGTACTAGGTTTCCATATCGAAGCCATCGATCGGACAGCTTCATAAAACAGAATCTCTGGCCGAACCTTCTTCTCTCGAAAAAATTTGATCACACTTGCCCACTTACCAACCTCCTATGGCATCACCACACATATATCAACAATCTCTACCCTATCTGATTTCACAATCTAACTCAAGGAAGACTAAACTAACCGTTTTGTATTACCTCTCCTACAATAGACTCACGCCTGAGATTGACCCACCGTTTCTCCTCATAAGCTATGCACATGTGTTCTTCTCTTTCACCACAACCAACCTGCATCACAGCCCATACTTTTCTAAAACTGTAATAGAGACATACAGAAGAATAATACGACATGCATTTGCGACACTGCATCAGATTTTTTACCACTGACACAAGCCGGTAGTTAGTGTTTGGTTTTAAGCCTTTGTACAGCCTGCTGATATTTATCTCCAAGTCCAAAGCCTTTGTTGTTTCATATATTTCTTTATCCGTCTCACTCTTCTCCCATTCTAACACTAATGTTGCAATCCCACCACAAAGAACCAACATTGTTTTATCATAAGCATAATAAACGAAATGACCAACTAATATCACTATCATGGTGGTCAAAACTTACCGATTGTGAAGATAGGTGGGCATCTACTTATTATGTGATGAACAGAATTTGTCTTTCCACAGCCTCCTGTTTTAATGTCACATAACATTTTATATTCCATGCGGATCGCCTTAAGGATATCCACAAACTTTAAATCCGCAAAAGCACACTGTATGCATATAAGCAAAGAACAACTTTATCTGGGGAAGTACCAGTTTCTGTAGGAAAGACAACTAGGGAAATAAATGAAACATACCTTCAGGTCTCTGATTGAATCTGCAGCCATAACAATGCCATAAGAACTTTGCTCTGGATAATTTGGCTTCCTTCTGCATTTTCTACAACTCATTCTTTCATTTTCCTCCAACGTAAAAAAACGAGTCACCAAGCTTTCTCTTTCTGAAATTTTCCAGCCATGGCAAAACTCAAGGATGGTGACAAATACCTCAGCAGCATCACTCGACTGAAAAGAGTGAACAATACAATAACTTTAAAATAACATTTAAGCTAATTGACAAAATAATAATAATAATACCGTGACTAGAAGTTTAACTTCTCCACACAAACCATTGAAAGAGCTTCTTCTAGAGAAGTAAGTAGGTCTCTCAAGAGGACACTGTAGACTCCCTCAGTTTTTATTTCCTCTGACACAACAGCACTAAATAAATTTTGTAGTGCACATGGAAATTGTTCTGCCAGGTCGCCATGAAATGGTTGCTCATTGTGCTTTAAACCTTCTTTAAGAACTCTAATGTTCATGAGGGCCTGCAATACCAGATGTTTTTGTGAGCTTAAATAAATAAGACGAAGACGGGATTTTAGGTGTTGAATTTGTTTTGTAGCTGCTTTACCTTTAGCGTCATGTCAAGAGCGGACTTGTATCTGACGGTAGCTCCTCCAAATGCTGACTCCAAATGTTCCAGCAGTGAATCTTCTCCAGGCATGTCGTGCACATCTTGGAGATAATGAAAGAAATAAGGCTAATGCATCTCAAAACAGCAAAATTCAGATTATTCTTCAATTGAAAAGCTTTCTACAACCACAATGAATTTTAATAGCTTCCTCTTGATTGTCCATGTTGGACGAAATTTCCAGTCGACCCCTTTCACTAGCAAGAGTATCTTCTGGTTCCATAGAATCTTCTTTCACCGTTTTTAGTGATGCAGATGTACCTTCCGGTGCAAGGTTGACAGAAGGTTCACTGGACATGAAAGAAAACATTTTAATCAGAGAAAACCCGAAAAGAGTTTATCAACACGCAGAAACGGACTTGAGGTACTTACTGCTTAACAGTCTTACGACTCTTATCAAGGGGACTAGACATGCTCGTTGAAGTTATCTGTTGCGCGATGAAGACCATTCACTCTTACAACCGATTAACTGAAAAATCAGAAAATCATATAGAGAATTTAGAACTTCAAAAACCTTGATGTTTTTAATTTTCTTCTTAGTCTTTGCCTGTGACTTCTTATCTTTTGCCTGTGACTTTTTCTCCTCCTCGAGTAAAAGATTTGCTTCTGCTGCATCTGACTTGGCTTTGCATTCCATATTTACAATTTGATTCTAGATGAGATGAGGCATTAAAACATATAAGAAACAATTTAAAGACCAAATCAGATGGAAATGAATGCTCTCTATATAAAACCGAAGTTTTAAACCTACCAGCAAGAAAGATTTTAGCAGGTGAAGCATATAATAGCGGTTGTCAAAAACAGAAAGCCTTGTGAGGTTGTTTAGCAATCTAATCCTTGAATTATCAATCAGCAATATCTTTGAATCGGTTAGAAGAAGCTGTGAGTCATGTAGATACTTTTAGATGCACATTTAATGTTATTCTGCTGTTAATGGATTTTCAAATTATGAACGAACCTTGTGGGTGACCACTGATTTCAGAAGGTGTATGGATGTCAACACCATATCATCGCTGAGACTTTGACGCTCACGAATAAGATTCAGACAATCTTCTAAGTCGGGCAAATCAAATGTCGGATTCCATGCTCCTTCGAAAACATCTTGTACTGCACACAAAAATAATGTTGTAGTGGGGGAATATCCGGGGACTATCCCTTCACATCTATCGCGTAGAAGAGATGCATATCTGTTCCATTGATCTTCCTGAAGATTCCTTCTCCTTTCACCTTCGCTCATACACAAGTTCTCGATGGCAGTAAGAGCTGCATGATATTCTAAGAACCGCGCTTTCTTTTCATATTTGGTTCCCAAAGCTCTACATGTGAACTGAACAGCTCTTAGAACAGCCATCCACATATCAAGATTGTGTTCCCTAATAGGTGTGGGAAAGCTCTTATCTACTGAAGAAAAGTCAACTAACCAGGAGATAATATCATCTCCTTGAACAGGTGCCTTGGCGTAGTGGACACTGGGATCAAAAAAATTGACTGTCCCTTCATCATCGAAAGGAATATTATTGCTTTTCAACAGTCTTTTATCCAGAAGCACAAATGAAAAGAGAGGGTCAAAGTCTATCTTTTCTTTAACTCGAGTACGATCCAAGAGACTGTCGGCTGCTCTGCAAACCAGATCTGTACCATCATACCTTTCACACTTGATGTTCTTTAGAAATTCTCGGATTTGATTGAGTTCATGACATTCCAAAAAACAGATACTCTGAGGTGATTCCATTAGGTGAGAATCGATAAGAATCTGTTCGGAAACTGCAAGTTTCCCAAGATGCTCAAGCGAAAAACGCATCACCCAGTCTCGAATGCTACAAGAGAGAATTTTATGATCACAAAGTGACACAAGGAGCAATTGGATTTCCTTGAGTAACTTACTGCGCTCTTCATCCGCAGCAAAAGGCCATTCTTTGGACCATCCATTCTTCTTAGATTTAGATGTAAAGACTTTGACATCTGCTAGCTGATTTTTGATCATTTCAACGGCAGCTAATGCATCCACTGGTTCCCAACCTCCAACTAATATCTTACGAGCCCAGTCTTTCCCTATCCTCTTGACCCTAAATTCTTCGGAACAAGGTTTAAAATCAGCAGCATGTTCATGTTCAAGATGATTCTTACATTCTTCAGCACTAGAGAACTTCTTCGAACATAAAGTTCGACACATCCAGAATGTCCATTTTCTGTCTTCTCTGGCATAAGTGAGAACTTCTTCTAAAATATCTCGTACCTTTCTTATATGTACTCCCTCGACAAAACCTTTAAACTCTGCCATGCTTACTTTCATAAGGTTCCTTTTGATTGTAACATCCACACCCATCCAAAACGATTTTAATACTTTAATCGCATCCTCACGCGGGTCTGGACTTTTCTTTGACTCCCAAACATTCGGTTTGCAGATTTGTATAGGAGAAGCAACTAGAGTCTTTGGAAAAGCGATATTGAACTCTGCATCTTTGATTAAACTCTCCAATCCTTCATTTTTCTGGTGCATCTGTATTTGCTCTTGCAGATTCATTTCAGCAGGAGAAAGCGAGTTGTCTGGGTGAGTAACAGATAAAGCTTGTTTGACTTTCTTCACGGACTTCTTGTAATAGAATCGTGACTCAATCTGTTTGGCCAATTCGTAGAGTGAAAATGCACAAGATGCTGCTAACCCACCATCTTTCCAAAAGCATTCTACAGAAGCCAAAACGTAAGCGAACTTCACGTCAGAGTTCTCTGTTCTTTTCGCTAGTTCCACGAATATTTTACCTTGATGGAAACGAATAAACCATGCGTTCTTGTCTTCTCTAAGGCCTAAAATCATATCTTCAAACATCTCCAAGGCCTTGATGTGATTTCCTTCAGCGAGTAAATCTTTAACAGTCCCGACGAGTCGGTTACCCTCCATAGTATCAGCTTTCTTGGTCTCCGAAAGTTTGTTTTGCTTCAGAGTGAAATTCGTCAGAGTAGAGGCGGGAAGAATAACTGCAACACACTTTTTAGAGGCTGGAAGAATAACGGCAACATACTAAAGAGGCTGGTTTTTAACACGTGAGAATCTCGTGACAAGGGATTGGAACAAAACAAAACATCTACAGAGACCCAATTTTGAGGACTGGGGAATTCTGTCGAACGCATTACGTGCATTATCCGTTTGAGATTAGTACACACAACTGCTTCGATTTAGCTGTAAATTGCCGGAATAAATAACCAAAACAAAAACCCAAAATTTGTGTGAGTAAACGTGGAATGGTCTTTGTTTGGGATAAACAAATCTGTTTGGATTTGAATGATCAGCGATGAAGAGAGCGACGCAGGAAGGATAGACTGATACGTCTCTATCCGCAGTTGCTTTCAAAATCAAATGTTTCAAGATATAAATCATGGTTTCCGATAAGGTTATGACTTATGACTATATATATATATTTTTTTGACATTAAGCTTATGAATCTTTTTAATTAACTTCTTCCATTACTTTAAAACTGATGAGAAAACTGATGAGAACAGTTTGTTTTTTACCATTTAATGGAAAAAGCAAGCGTCCTCGATTGGGAAAGAAAATGCAGGGAAGAAAGCTTGTGCAAATAAGCGTCTTTGTAATCCGCAAATCCTATTTTTCATCTTTCACTAAATCCCTAACCGATTTCAACTTTCCGTCCTCAACAACAGCTGATTTCGACGACCCTCTCTATGCTGACGTACCCAAGCCTCGGAAGGATAAATCGGAGAGGAAGCCGTATCCGACTCCAATGAAGGAGTTGATTCGGCGGGCCAAGGAGGAGAAACAACTCAGAAAATCTCAGCCTTGTCGAGTTCTGGAAGATCCGCCGGATAACGGGTTACTCGTGCCGGAACTAATCCACGTGGCTCACAGAGTTCACCGATGCCGCGCCTCGTTACTCTCCGGCCTCTCTAAACTCATTCATCATGTTCCTGTTCATCGCTGCAGGTTACTTCTCTGTTTTGATTTTATGAATCTTTTACAATTCTAATTGCTTGTTTGACTATAACTTCAAATGTTCTATAATAATCTGTATAATCTCCGAGAGATACAGTGAGTCGTAGCTTGGCTTGGAGTCATATGGGTTATTGCTCAATTTGATTCCTTGAACTATACCAGCGAAACTGTTGGTGCTATTTATGATGTACTTGATTGGAACGAAAGTTACAGTTTTGATTTCCCAGTATTGTTGTTTTCATTAAAAAAAAAAATGAATTAGCCTCAATTGATTTGTTGCATTTTGCGTTTGCGTGCTATACAATGATGTGTTTTCCTTCAAATCAAATCACAAACGTAATTGTTTATTCAAACTTGCGTTTACAAATTTGAGGAACGAAAGTATGATAAAACAATGGACACTTTAGTCGGTTTTATCTAGTTTTCGAGTTTGAACTGTGTGTTCTATGTTCTCAGATTCTGCTCTGAGGTTCACATTGGCAAAGAAGGTCATCAAATCAGGACCTGCACAGGCCCAGGGAGCGGTTCAAGAAGTGCGACTCATGTCTGGAGAAGAGGGAGAGCAAGCGATGTGGTGCTGTTCCCAAAATGTTTTCATCTCTATGACCGTGCTGTCAAACCGAGAGTTATACACGACGAGAGATTTACCGTGCCTAGAATCTCAGCGGTTATCGAGCTATGCATACAGGCCGGCCTAGACCTTGAGAAATTCCCATCAAAGCGAAGATCGAAACCCGTTTACAGCATTGAAGGACGGATTGTAGATTTCGAGGAAGTCAACGATGGGAATTCAGGAACCGCAGCTAATACCACAACTACTATGCTTTCACAAGAAGATGATCGTTGCAACACAGATACGAAGAGCTTGAAGGAATTAAGCTTCGAGACAATAGAGTCATGGTTTGAAATGGTTTCAGGGGTCAGGGAACTGATGGAGAGATACAAAGTGTGGACTTGTGGGTACTGTCCAGAGATTCAAGTGGGTCCAAAGGGACACAAAGTGAGGATGTGTAAAGCAACAAAGCATCAGATGCGAGATGGAATGCACGCGTGGCAAGAAGCGACTATTGATGATGTGGTCGGTCCAAACTATGTGTGGCATGTTCGGGATCCAGATGGTTCTGCTCTTGACAATAGTTTGCAGAGGTTTTATGGGAAAGCTCCTGCGGTTGTGGAGTTGTGTGTGCAAGGTGGTGCACCGGTGCCTGACCAGTACAAGAGTATGATGAGGCTCGATGTGGTTTACCCTCAACGTGATGAAGTCGATCTTGTCGCTTGACCTTTAAATGTGATTCAGCATCGATCACATTCTCTGATTCTCACTCTAAGTCTCTATTTTTTAGAAATACGGAAAAAAGCTCATAAATGTTAGGAAAAATGGGAACACAATTTTGGTTATTTTATCCTCCCTAAATAGAAGAGCCAAGTTGGGTATCAAAATGTCAAATCATTCAATTCTCAACCGCTCTGCTCCTCGCGGCAGCAATCTCACTTCGGAGTTTCTCAATAGTTTTGACGGCTGCGATTATGTTCCTCTCCATCTCTTTCAATTTCCCAAGTTTCTCTACGTTCCCACTCTTCTCTCCCTCAAACTCGTCCCTGTTCCATGAACCAAATGATTAAACCAACTGATGACGATGAATCTTAACAGTTACTTTGACATCTATCTACAAGACATTTCTTTTACCGTAATCTCTGGTGCTCCACTTTCAACTGATCAAGCTCTTGGCTTGACGCCTCTAAACCCTCTGCCTCGATGCAAACCTTTTTCAATTCCTTTAATGCCAGCTTCACCTTGGAAGCAAGCTCTTCTCGTTCGCTCGCCAATCTATGAGCCTCAATGTGAGCTAATTGCAGCTCCCTCCTTATATTCTCCCTGTTGTTGACAATACCCTCTAATTTCACTATTTTTTCAAGAGTCTCTCGGATCTGAATCTCGCTTTCTGTTTCTGTCTTTCTGATGTGAGCTCTTAGCCCCTGGACTTCGCGGTCAGCCACGGTTAGGTCTTCCTTGAGAGCCATGTAGCTTGCAGCTAATTTCCGGTTGTCACTAGAGAGCCGGTCTATCTCGGCAGCTCGAGCTGCAATCTTGTTTTCTAGAACTTCAGGATGGGAAACCAGGTGATGACGGTGATCAGAAGCGGAAGAGATGGTCTCATGGTGCCTAGATGATGATCCACTAGTAGTTGACATGCCTTGGCTCACTCGGCTATGATGCTTTGAACCTAGCCGCTTCCTTGAAGACATTCTGCAAGGGAAAAGATGACTCTACTTAAATATAGATTGAAAAAACAAAGTGTTCCTTTTTAACCGAAAAACTTAAAACTTAACGAATGAAATTCATCGCTCAGAGAACAAAATTGTAGCTAGTTATGACAAAGAACACAGCTTATAAGGCTAAACAATTAATACAAGATTGAGTCCATTATAGATAACCAACTTGGAGGAGGTTTGGTTTGATTTTCGATTTGGAGGTGAACTCAGCACTAAGCTAGCGGCTTTCCCAAAAAATCTGCATTGTTATCAAAATAGGTAAGAGAGAGCGCGAAATCAATTGCAAATCCTTATGAACAGAACCAATTCACAAAGAAGAAGACGTCAAACAAAAACCCCTCAAATCCTAAGATATCCTATTTCATCCATATCATAATTGGACGAACCTGAAATTCACAAAGCACGATAATCTTCGGTGTTAACAGCTGAAATTGAGCACCGGAAGAGACAAATTTGACGCAAAATTAGGGCCCTAGTTCTCTAAAAGCTGATCTAATCACAAGACTACGATCGATTTCACTACGACAGCAGCTCTGGTCTCGGCTTGTCAAAAAGTTCCGAACTTTCCAAACTTCCGATATTGTTTTTGATTTTAATTTAAAACCATTTGCGACGTCAAATTAGAATCGTACCCACGTGGTGCCTCCTTATAGAGCAATCTGATGGATCCGTTATTGGGGCGATTTAATCCATTTCAGCCCATTAGACTGTTGGCCCTATTATTATTACTATTATTTTCCCCTTCCCTGGTTGTCACGTGAATTTCCTTTTCATCTTTCTCCCGATTTTCATGAACTAACTTCGTCAGAATCAACTTTTTTCGACATCTATAACAGAATCAACGTCTTCTATTCAGATTCACACAGGAATTTATCGGTTAAAATCAAAAGAAGATTGTGTGCTGATCCGAAAATTCTACCGAAATTTAGTAGCTCTGTCTTAGGGTTTCAAAATCGAATATCTAAGTCAGTTTTGTTCTTCCTCTGCTCGGATCCTCTTGGCGATTTAGAATTCATTGTCATATCTTGTTTCTTGATTTTTAGGCGTTCTCCTTCTCGGCTCACTTTGGCGCTTTTTGTCTCCGTGAGGTTCTCAATTCCCATAGCGAATTCGTAATTTCAAGGTATCTGTTTTTCTTTCTCGATCCCATGTTTGCTTCTGTGGTTTCTTTAACTATTTTTTCAGCTTCAATGCCTTTTTGATCGAGATTTCAATTCCAGTGACCACCTTTTTTTGCTCTTTCTTCCTCAGTTTCTTCTCTTGGTGATAAAGCTTACTTGTACTGAAAATACAGAAAAAAATTGGCAGAGGCTATGGAGACGGAGATGGAGTTATCGGATGGTGAAAAAACTAATGCTAACGCACATGTTTCTGTTCCCCAGTATTATGCAAGGACTGGTCTTATTGCTGTTTATGGAAACTCAGCTATTGGGTTAGAAAAAGAGATCGAAAGGAGACAGGATCATGAAAAGCTACCTGGTTATATCTTTATGTGTAATGGGAGAACAAAACCTGATTGCTACCGTTACCGTGTTTTTGGGATTCCAAAAGGGAGAAAAGACATTGTTGAGAGCATAAAACCAGGCATGAAACTTTTCCTCTATGACTTTGAGAAGAGACTTCTTTATGGTGTATATGAAGCTACTATTGGTGGCAAATTGGATATAGAGCCAGAAGCTTTTGACAACAAATTTCCAGCTCAGGTAACACCAGTCAAATACGCATATCGACGGAATGTGCCTATGATTAATCTTGAGGCTCTCTTTTTTTTATCTTGGCAGGTTGGATTTAGAATTGTCAAAAACTGTTATCCCTTGCCAGAAAACACTTTCAAATCTGCTATCGTTGAAAATTACAAAGGTGCCAAGTTTAAGCAAGAACTTGCTCCTCACCAAGTAATACACTTGCTATTTACATCTTTTAAAGTGCCACGCTTTCTTTTTGTTTTTTTCCTTGTAATTATAAGTTGTTGAAAAAAAATTCATGGTTTGCAGGTTATGTCTCTTTTATCATTATTCCGTTCATTTACTGATCCAGAACTCGATGCATTGCCTCATAGATTGGTTTCCAGAGTCTCAGCACCCAGGGCGCTATCTTTTGAGGAACGGTTCATAGCTGCTACACAACTTAGAAATGCTTCGTCAGTTTCAGATCCTCTGTCTGCTGTTCATGCAGAACCACGACATGGTTCTCTTATGGCCCATCAGTCTGTTCCCCGCACACCTCTGTTCCAACATAGTTACACCAGACAAGACGACGACTACACAACCCCAGTGAGAGAAGCACTAAGTCTGACAAATTTGAGTCAGCCTTATTTTCCTACAGAATATCGGCAGCAACGGTTGCCTGGAGACCCTTCGCACTCATCTATACAAGACCCTCAACTCAAATACCTAACCATTTTATCTAATATCCGGAGGTAACTATGGTTGTAGTGTTTTTTGGTATTCTTTTACCCGATAACTCAATTGATTATCATCCTATTTCGTACTGAGGGCCAACTTGGACGTATCTTCCCCCAAATATGTTGATCAATCACTAAAGCATATCTCCTTAGCTCACCAAAGACCTGATAATTGTTGTCATCAGAGGTTTAAAAGCATAGCTAAACCTAAGAACTCTACTCGGCTTCTTCATCCTTTCATCGTGCAGATCTTATGTTGTTTCTGTTTTCTGGCTTTGTAGTTTCCTATATGCGAATGTGTAATCATAGCCTTGATTTTTTGCTATGACAGATATGGAACTGTGCCAGAGCGCTTGGCCTCAGAAAATGAATATTATCCGGCAACACCATCAGAGAAGGACCAAATTGCTTCACCTTATTCTGATAATAAGTATTACCCTTCGACGTTATCTGGAAATGTGCATCCTTCTGCATCTGCAGTTAATGGGAGTGTGTATAGAAGTGAGTTCTATACTTCAGCATCACAAAAAGAAGTGGACGCTAGTCAACAGCATGAGATCCCTGCAGGGACCTACTATCACCCAGAAGCTTCTATGTTTCCATATACTACTGTGTCCAGGCAATCAGATAGGCAGGCATTTGGTGTGGCTCAATCTCGTCCTGAGACAGCTGGCTATCCTACATCGGCACATGGTGATGCCCCTCAGCCAGCTGCTGGAGCAATTGGTTACACACCCCAACCTCAAACTGTAGTGGGTAATTATATTACTTATTCACAGCCTGAGAGTGTCGAAAAACAATCATATGCTGGAATAGTTAGTCACCCACAACAGCAATACTATGCAGATATGGGGCATACTAGTCAACTCTATGCTGATGGAACTGGATATATTCAAGAAGCCCATGAAATTGGCTATGGTCAGCAACACCATGCTGCAGCGACTAGGTACGCTGAGCAAACCCATGCTGCAGCAGCTGGGTACGCTCAGCAACCACATACTCAAGCTGTTGGATACACAATGCAACCACATGATCAAGATGTTCAATACAGGACGCAATACCATGCTCATGCTGGTGCATACACTCAACAAGCTGTAACGCAAAATTCTATACCAGGGTCTCTAGTGACAACTGACTTGAATGTTGCAAGCCAGGCATATTCTGATTGGAATGCGGTGAATCAGTCTTGTTACCCTCACACAATGGATGCAACCAATAGGTCCACAACTTATAATTAAAAAAGCAAAGTGTTGCCAATCTGGCATGGCAGAGAGGACTCTGTTAACTCTCGTGTATGTATAGAATTTTCAAACTCAATTCAGAAGTATGGTTTCCGTACAGGTTTGATGATGATGATGATGCTGAAAACCTCTTTGCACTGGTTTTGCAGGATCTGGGCAACTTGTGCGTGGTGGAGGAGCATGGACTCGAACTTGTGCACTTACTGGAAAAAGAGGGATAAGGACATTAAAGGTAGAGTCTCCAGCTCCTTTGCTGTAAGTTAAATTTTATATATGGTTTACATTTTCTGAGCTGAGAATCAGGAAGTGCTGCCTCAAACCGTCAAAAAACTTATTTCAAGTCCCGTTTTCAGAAGTGCAGAAATTTGAAATGCAAATCTGATGGGGATTTTAAACTAAATAAAACATATTATAACTCTTTTATCATAAATTCTCCTAAAACCTATCTTTTAGTATGTTTACTTGGGTTCTGGTCCTGCCTTCTCTTGCTTGCAATGGTCCTATCCGTTTACAGCTGCTTTGTGGATAGTGGTTGTTGTGTCACAGACCATAAATACTATTGACATAGAAAAAACTAAAATTGGAAGAAAAAAGTATATTCAGACCAGTCACTGAATTGTCTCGAAATAACGTTGGTCATTATTTAGGTCGGATTTGAAAAATCCAAATTGTCCAGATAAATAGAATAAATAAATTTTGTCAACAATATATATATATATATATATCTTATCCATTTTGAAAGTTACATATTTGCATCTAGTTATTAATGCTGATATATATAAATATATATGTATATATATAATCTCAGGTATTTTCCACAAAATTTCTGAGTTGTGTAAACCATACGACTTGTGTTAATAAGGAATAAGATAATTGAATGACCTAACCCCCAAGTGTGTAATTAATTGTTCTTGCGTGAAAGCCCCTCACCACTATTACCTACCCTCACTTTAAAAGGCAATTGTAATGTTTTTCCATAGAGTTGTATTCTTAGCAACAACTTGTAGTCTACATATTTCTCTAAAGAAACACCTTTTGCTGCCGTCTGCAAATTTTTCTCAAATTTCCTGTGAAAGAGAAAATCTTGCTTTCATTTCTTTACTCCAAAAAATCATAGATACATAAAAAACAAAAAAAAAACAAAAGAATTAGAATAACGTGTAAATTGTTCCAATATTTTTATGAAAAAATATATATTATACCTTTTTAGATGGAAATCAATGGTTCTATCTACTTATTATATTTATAAGGCAGCCTATATAATTTATTAAACAATGACTCGATTGATTTAATCGGGTTTATTAACTGCATCAACGGACAACAATAGTGTTTTTATTTAATTTAAAGAAGGATGTTTTTAATAATATTGTATTTGACGTGTCTAAATGAATTAACAAATTACTGGAGAAGCATTATTTAAATCAGCAGGTAGTATTTAATAATTATATTCCCAGAATGAAGTTCTGATCTTAGTTTTGTGATCAAACCAATTAACATGGCCCATGGCTGGTCTTGTAAAGGGACTAAAGTCAATCTTTTTTTATGTTTAACTAATGTTTTGTCTCGTATCTTAGAATGTGTTTCCTTAGTATTAAATTACTGGCTAAAGTTATTCTATTGACCTACACGTTTACTAAAAAGCTTTTACCAAGAGAATTTCTCAGAAAACTGCTGAATGTTTCTTGGATATTTCGTAAAATATAATTTTCTCAAGTCAATTTTTTAGTTCAATGAAAAATTCATTTTAATTAAAAGACAATTTATAAGAAAACAAAAAAGAGGGCTATAAAGGGAAGACTGGACACGAGCCAGGCAATCAAAAGAAAGGTCTAGTTGGACAAGTGGGTCCCAATTACTGCCCTCCCAGACTTTTTGGTTTTTTTTCCGTTCTATCACTTTCTGAATCATCTTCTTCTTCCTTCGTTCTGAAAACAAAAACATCCTCAAGATAGGTGTCTGTGTTGTTTGATCCAGGTGCTTTTGATCCACAGATTTTGCGAATTTTAGAGGATTTACGATGGGTAACTGCTTCTCCGGTGTCTCCTCCGGCGCTGGTGCTATAGCCGGCGTTGGTGGAAGTGCTTCCTCCGCCGCTCTCGTCACTACTAACGATGCAGTTGAGTACTATCTCAAGTCTAGAGGTTTAAATGGATTATATTCTCAGATCGAGGTACCTTCTTTATCATTTTTCTCTCGTAATTTCTTCGCCTACTAAACACGTTTACCAACATAGGAGTACATGTGTGCTTCGTTTGACTCAGATTGGAAATTTCGATTTTGGGGTCTATGTCTGATAATGTTTTCTTTGCAGCTATCGTTCTCTGCTTCCAATTTGCGAGACCGGGACGTGCTCTCCAAGGTTAGTTGTAATTCAAAATTTGGCTCCTCTATTATTTTTTGGATTTCAATGGTTGAGCAGGACTATTAGCTAGAGCCGTTTTTATCTATGAAATTGCCTCAAAATGCTCATTTGAATATTTTCTTAGTCCGGTCATATTTGGTAATTCTTATTTCTATGGTAAAGAAGTTTACATGTATGTTTATGTGCCTGAGTAAATAGAAAAAAATGTGAAAGATTGTTCATAACATCTGTGAAGACCCCGTGAGCTGCTTTCTTTAGCGAAACGCAAGATTCTACAGCATGTGCCTCAGACTTAAATTGTAAATTGCATATTTCACTGAACGTAAAAGTATTTTAGGATAACCAAAGGTCTTATCAGTGATGGATCTAGACAGCAAAATGTTGTCTAGTGTCTTTCTTGAAATCTTAGACAAATAGTGAATACATTCTTCTGGAATTCATGGCCAACAGATTTTTCTTTTCTTCTCTTTTCGCAGAGTGATCCTATGGTGGTTGTCTATAGAAAAGAAAAAGATGCAACACTTTCAGAAGTTTTCCGCAGCGAAGTTATTTTGAACTCCTTAGCTCCAAAATGGATTAAGAAATTTACAGTCGCTTATCATTTTGAGACTGTGCAGACATTGTTGTAAGTTTTTAAATCTTATGTCGATGAGGAAAGAGATTCTAAACCTTCACCTAAAAATGTATAACTCGTTCTATTGGTTGTTTTAAAAACAGGTTTCGCGTGTATGATGTTGACACCCAGTATCAAAATTCAAGAGAGGAGGTACTACTAATCAAATGCCTGCATTTTTATTTTTATTTGTGTACTCTTTTACCGAATGTCAATATTGTATCTGGTGTATGTAGCATGTGTAATATTTCTCTTTGAATGTGGGTACCAGCACCCGCATGCTTGTTCCTCAACATGCATTATTTCAGATTGATCAGAAAAGAGAATTGGTTGAATAGTTAACATGCACAACCTACTTTCGTAAAGCATGTAATATGTAGTGCCTTACTACTGAAGATTTACTTTTCAGATGCTTAAGCTTGACGAACAGCATTTTCTCGGTGAGGCAACATGTGCATTGTCTGAGGTATTAATTGCTTAAGTGCTATCCTTTTTTTTTATTTTACTGACCGAATATTGGACTTGTTTGCTGGTTCTTTGAGAAATTCTTTTATTGCCTAGCTCGTTAAAGAGAGAGAATTGCTTTATAAGACAATCCAAATGCACAGATAATCACAAAATCAGCTAGGACGATTACATTAGAACTCAAGCGTGAAGAAGGCTTTGCCGCACAGACTGGGCCACACCATGGAAAGCTTATTATCCATGCTGAGGAGTCCCTTGCTTCTAAGATTACAACAGAGATAGTATTTAGATGTTCGAGTTTGGAATCTAAGGATCTTTTCTCTAAAAGTGTAAGTTTGTGGATTTATTCTCTGGGATTTTACTGAAAATATAAATATAATTCGTTCCTTTTTGCTCATCCTTAGGACCCCTTTTTGGTGGTATCAAAGATTGTGGAGCACGGAACTCCAATCCCGGTGTCAAAAACTGAAGTGCTGAAAAACAATCTTAACCCTATTTGGAAACCAGTCTTTCTTAGTGTTCAACAAGTGGGAAGTAAGGTACAAGAGGTTTCTTCTATCTGAAAATTTTCCAAGAATATGTAATGAATGATATATTCTGTTTCTTTGTTTGAAATGCATGTTGATTCACAAAAGATGTCTCAACTTTTTCTCTATAATCCTTCAGGAAAGCCCACTGATAATAGAATGCTCAGACTTTAATTCCAATGGCAGACACAGCCTGATCGGGTAACCAAAATCTTAGAGCTCAGTTTATCTCATTTTTGGAGTGACTTTTATAAGCTGTTAGCTGACTTAGCTACTACTTTATTTTTGGGTGGCCAGAAAAGTTCAAAAATCGCTTTCAGAATTGGAAAAACTTCATTTGGCTCGCCAAGGAATCAATTTATCTTTGCGTACAGGCGCTGGACAAAATAAGGTATAAACCAATACTAAAAAGTTTCCTAACCTTTTCAACCAAGCTATCAAATATCATTTATCGTTATTTTAGGTGTTAAAGAGCCAGCTTTTTGTCGACAAGTTTACCGAGACTGTCCAGCACACATTCCTAGAATACTTGGCATCTGGGTTTGAATTAAGCTTCATGGTAGCCATCGATTTCACAGGTATGTATTGCACCACTGCAGAAATCCTAAAAACTTTGGACTGAATATGTATTGTTGTTGTTACCTACACATACAAAAAAAAAAATATCAGCAAGAAATTATCTTGCTACCTCCGTTTCCTTCCTGTGCACTAATCTAAACTTTTCTATTGTCCTTCAGCTTCAAACGGAAATCCACGCCTCCCTGATTCTTTGCACTACATTGATTCTTCAGGACGATTAAATGCCTATCAGAGAGTGAGGACTCAAGAGTTATCCCATTTTTTTATAATCAGTGACTGTGACTAAAACCATCATAATCTCTTCATTTCACGCAGGCAATAGTGGATATTGGAGAAGTGTTGCAGTTTTATGACTCAGACAAACGTTTCCCTGCCTGGGGATTCGGAGCTCGTCCAATCGACGGTCCAGTTTCACATTGCTTTAACCTCAACGGAAGCAGTTCATACTGTGAGGTAAACAATCTCGACTCGCGTAAGCTTTATACTGTAAGAAGGAAACAAGACTCAAATGTAAGGAAACAAAACAAACATTGATGTTTCCAGATTCACAGATCAATTGTTCTTTTTCTCTCTTCTCAGGTGGATGGGATTCAAGGTATCATGACTTCATACATGAGTGCCCTCTTCAACGTGTCTCTTGCGGGGCCTACACTATTTGGTCCAGTGATAAACTCCGCTGCAATGATTGCCAGCCAGTCTCTAGCTCAAGGTTCACGGAGATATTACGTCTTATTAATCATCACAGTGAGTATATATATATATATATATATATATAATCAAACATGACACAACATATAATAAAAAAACAAGGCTGTTTATAACGGGGAAAAGACACATGTTATAGGATGGTGTGATAACAGATCTTCAAGAAACAAAAGACGCATTAGTTAGTGCATCAGATTTGCCGTTATCAATCCTCATTGTAGGAGTTGGAGGAGCTGATTTTAAAGAGATGGAGGTAAAAAGAAAAACTGTAGTGTCTAGTGTAACTATGTATGATCTTGTGTAAACTTTCATTTTTGGTTTGGTGGGTTATTTAGATACTAGACGCTGATAGAGGAGAAAGATTGGAGAGCTCAAGCGGGCGAGTGGCTTCACGAGATATCGTTCAGTTTGTGGCATTGCGAGATGTGCAAAGTGAGTTTCGTTTGAATCTTGAATTTAAACCGCAAGAGAACATCATTTTGATGGATTTTGAGTGTGTTGTGTTTTTGCAGATGGAGAGATCTCTGTGGTACAAGCGCTTCTTGCAGAATTGCCTAGCCAGTTTTTGACGTACATGAGAATCCGTAATATGAAGCCAATTCCTCCATGTGTGTAGATTCATTTGCCATTTCAAAAGTGTACATTTACTTTACGCCGCCTTTACCTTATATACAACTACAACTGGATAAAACGCAGCCGTTTTGTGGGTGATTCATTGGCTTTTTTTTCTATTTTCTTTTCTGAATCTGGGGGGTGTAAAAAAGGTTTCGAATGAAGCAATTGTTGATAATTATTTATATCACACTGGATTAGTTTATCGTTATCTTTTTTTCCATTTTCAATATTCGAAAATCATAGCGTTTAGAAGGGCAGTGAGACTAAAGACAATTAACAGTTACAGTTCAATTCGGTTTGACAAAATTTGATCATAAATAAACATAAATAAACAGTTGCCGGTTAGGGAAATGGTAGTTGAACCTAACACGTTCGAACACAAACACAGACAGATCTTCCTGGTCAAGTCTTACATTATACATATCTACTTGACGCATTGTCCAAAAATTCTTTACCTGTCAACTTTGTTAGCTGTTGACTTTTTTGGGTCCAGACTTTTTATTCAAATATTAATCTTTCTTTACATTATTTTAATCCAATATACCTGTTTTCAAATATTAGCTCATAATTCCTCTGAATACCTGTTTTCAATATTTTACATACTATCTCGTTCAAATGTTCATTTTCCAGTAACTTTTTAACAATGGAACATTAGCTAGCATTCAACATTACTAAAAGACAAATTTAAATTCTATGTAAACTATCTCTCCAAAACATTTTTAGTTTCAGTAAATTAGTCTCTTGTTAACAATCGAAGAGACTTCAAAAAAAAAAATTTAAGATGTTTATTGTTTGTTAATATAATCAGTTTTCATTCAGTATTGAGTGTGTACACGTTTCTTGGATTAAGAGGTTATAAAAAAACGTCTTTGTAGCAATTTCTTAGTCAAATCTTAATTAAATATAATTTCACTTCACACGTACGCTACGCAAACTCATCTTCCCTTTTATTTATCATATTCCACATACAAATTAAGGAATTTTTTTATATATTAAAGATTTGTGCATTGTTATCATCTTTTTTCGAAAACCAATTTGTCGGCAAACATTACATTTACAAATTATAACTATTCCCAAGAACACTCTTTAAAAATAATATAAAATGTTATATGTATTAATAGGAAAAATGATTATTAAAATACTAAATGTTTGTATTTGGACTATTTAAATATTTTAATAAACTATTTAAATAACGATATGTATTTAACTGCACCGATTTATATATGTGATTAGTCAATATTAATACAAGAAAATAACCGTTGATTTTATTACTTATTTTAAATAATTAAAACTATCTAGTCAGCATGATATCACATCATCGTTACAACCACTTTCGGTGTTAGTTTGATATTAATGTTAATTATCGTATATTTAAATCGATACTGTAAACTATAAATTCTTATTTAAATAGTTTATTAAAAATTTAGAATTTAAATGATTCAAACACAAAAATTTAGTATTTTAATGATCATTTTCCAATAATTAATATAACTTTCTCCGGATTCCATGAAATTTGTTAACAAAACACTAAAAAGAAATAAACAAAACGTGGAACAATGAACATGCATGCATTTTCCCTTCTTCTTTATTTTATTCGTTCTACTTTCGCATGTTTAGTTTTTCCATCTCATGTCGTAATTCTTTATACTAATCTTTATAAACATCTTCTTTGTCACATGCACTTTCCTCATTAAGAAAGGTTTAACAAACATTCTCGTGTATACCTCCACAACTTCATCTATCCGTACTAATCGTACAATCATATTTTTATATTACTTTTAAAATACCATAATAAATTATTGATTCAAGACATTAGAATATCCACACAACAAAAAAGAATTAATTAACGTCATATTTTTGAAGGTCATATGTTCACACGTAGTAGGAATTCCTCTATAAAAAGTTCAGGATATGACAAAACCCAAGAAGCCTTTTACTCTCTCTCTCTCTCTTTCTTCATTAATCTACTTCAATCTAGTTTCTTCTCTTTACCACCTCCTTTGTTCTTGATGTCTTAAGAAAACCTGAACAACCCTAAACTATAAATCCTATATATACATCAATTCAAAAAGGGTTTTTCTTTTTTTGTATAATCTAGCAAAAGTGGATCGTCAAATCTATGGAAAGAGACCCATCGGAGGCGATGAATCTATGGAAAGAAGAAGAAGCCGAGGAAGATGAGAGCTTATTCCCGTTCTTCTCGCCCCGATCTCAACGCGATATGCGTGTTATGGTCTCGGCCTTGACTCAAGTAATCGGAAACCAAAGCAACTCTCCTGATAACATGAGCTTTGTTGATAATCAGTCTTCTGTGTATAATCCACAAGACCCTAATCAACAAGTTGCTCCTACTCATCAAGACCAAGGTATATATATGTGCACATGTCTATGTCGCTGTCTTTTGAAGTTGTAATCCAAGCTATGTTACAAGTATTTAGATGTTTTGAGCAAACTTTCATATATCAGAAGTAAATCACAAATTAACTGACGGTCTTGGTTGTAACTTAAACTATGCTTTGTGAAGTCAACTTAGGTTATTACCAAAATCTGATGTTTAACTTGAGAGATTTTATGTTAGCATATCTATATATAGTTTAATCAGTCAACACCAATATGTGAGAGTATATTTAATTAGTTGTATACACTGAGCATATAATAATAGATTTACATGTACTACACATACACATTTTGCACCAATATGTGATGACATATGTTTTCTGACTGACATTAATTAAGGGAACTTGAGGAGGAGACATTACAGAGGTGTAAGGCAAAGGCCATGGGGAAAATGGGCAGCGGAAATTCGAGATCCACAGAAGGCGGCACGTGTGTGGCTTGGGACTTTTGAAACCGCCGAATCTGCAGCCATAGCTTATGATGAAGCTGCTCTTAAGTTCAAAGGAAACAAAGCCAAACTAAATTTTCCTGAGAGGGTTCAGCTGAGAAGTAATGTTACTAATAATCAGCTATCAAACTCTACTTATTACTCCAATCAAATCGAGCCGCAAAATATACCATACAATAACAATTATTATCAACAACCGAGTAATAATGATATGCTCATTAGCTTTAGTTTGGGAGGTAGATATGGTAGTGGTGGTGGATTTTCAATGTCTCATGATCATACTTTATCAACTACTACTGCTGCTGCTGCTACAACTTCTTCCTCTTCCGGTGGCTCTTCCAGGCAACAAGAAGAGCAAGATTATGCCAGATTTTTGCGCTTTGGAGATTCTTCTTCTTCTCCTCATTCGGGTTTTTGAGATAACATATAAGATATTTGTGTTACATATGATGAAGAGATGATATGTTTCTTGAATGATTTTTAGTGTGTTTTTGTCTCCTATTTTTTGTTCGTTCAGATTTCCTGAATTAAGTTATTGCTTTATATATATAATGATATTAGGTTTCCTTAATTAGCTACAACACTTTTGGTCATGACAACATAAACTAATCGGTTAATTCGAATCTCAACGGATGCATATTACATGAGGCATACATACTAAATGTAGTAGATAAATATTATTATCGTTCTCTAAATATATACTACTGTCTGATAATTTCGAAAGTGTATATAGATATATTATCTTAGTTATTCTGATGTACAAATGCAAACATAAGCGTCAGCTATGGTGCGATTAGATGCCATCTGAGCTGCAAAATTTTACTTGTATAAATTGTTATATACTTATATGTATGTTCGTTAATATTTGACCAAGCTTCAACTCAATGTTAATATAGATTTATACCATATGCATTGATATAAAAATCTATATATCTGCTCATCAAACACGTAAACTTATTGCGTAAAATAAAAACTAAATATATCAGTTGAAAAGAATTCGATAAGAGGAATTGAGACAGCAAAAAAATAGGATATTAGTTTGTCGTGTGAATCGCAAAATGGACGATATGCTAAATTCAAAGACATCATTCGAACTTCAGATGTGTGTTCCAATCTTTTATGAATAATATAGAATCACTCTATATATATTTCTATTAAACTGATCGGTCTAATTAATATATATATATATATATATATATATATATATATATATATATATGCGTATCATCGAAAATCACCAAATTATAATTTCCTATGTACGTTTGGATCCTCTGGACTCATGACTGATCCAATGTGTTATATAATTATTAGTTTATGATTTTGTGTAAACCGGTCTTCTATAAACCGGTATTCAATATCGTTCTGGTTTATTCGTTGATTATGTACAGAGTATATATATCTTGAACCAGAGTGTAATTCATTATTCAGTTCAATAAAACTTTCTTATATAGTAAAATGGTATCAGAGTGTTTTTCTTCCTCTACGCCGTGAAACCTTAATAATTTTCCTCTCGGAAAATTTCTTCAAAATTTCGAAAAAAATTCTTCACCTAAGCCTCAAATCCATCGATTGGTCCTGATTAAACTCTCTAGTTGGATTTAATTGGATTAATTTGATAGATTTCTTCTGATTTGCATCAATTTTCTTCGCGATGGTGAAGAGAAAGTGTAAATCGAAATATCGGCAATCTACACCTAATTCTCCATAATTAGGTTCTCCAACTTCCTCCCGAGCTCAAGAACGCCATTTCGAGCCTTCGACAGTTCGTGGAAGTCAGAATGTCCAAAACTCACCGATTACGCCGTCGAAACTTCGCGACAAATCAAGGAATCTTTTCCACCTATTACTCGCTTTGCAAAATAATCTAGGTGAAATTTTGGTATTAAAGTAAAATAGTCACATGTTGAAAACATCAGAGTAGAATTCAACGAGTACACCTAAAAACAAGAAAAGTAAGACTTAAAAAAAACGGCCGGTGAGTCGGTAAAGGAAAGCACGCCGGCTTCACCGACCGTTTCTCATTTCAACCTTTGCGGCCTTATTATTTCTCTCCACCGTCTCTCCATTATATATGTATAAGGACATTCTTGATTTTCTTGTAAAGTTTTCTTGTTTATGTGCTTCTTTAAATATCGTAAGCAATCTCTTAAAGATTATTAATATAGTTCTATGGATCTTTGATTGGAGATAAAAGCTTCTGCTTTGTGCATTGCGTTCAAACAAATTGTCGTATTTCTGCAACATAACATACAATCATAAAAAGGGATAACAAAATGCAATGTGAAATTAGAAGAAACGAACTTTTAAATAGACGGTTACACCCAGAATCTGTCTAGCTTTTGAGAAACTTAGGACCACGTGTTGACATTACATTTATATCTTTAAATAAATATAAATAAACAACCAAGCGGGGATAGCTCAGTTGGGAGAGCGTCAGACTGAAGATCTGAAGGTCGCGTGTTCGATCCACGCTCACCGCATTTTGTAAAATTATTTTTAAACATTTTTGCCGAAAAAAAACAATTTTAAATCTTGAAACGACACGGAGACATATACACTTTTAGGCTACCTGAAATATAATTACTACTTTAAAATTAGGCCCATTACTTTTATTCGGATTTTCGGGTACGACCCCCAATGTTTCAAGAAGCCTTTCAATGTATCAATTATCAAATCTCTTTTGTGTTGGCTCTTATTGCTCTAAACATTTTTTTTCACGAAGTTTTATTCATCCAAAACATGAAAACCATTCTACATTCAAGTCTTTTTGAGCCTAATTCGAAGATTCACACAAGTTTTCGGTTTTTTTTTTTTATTATTGCGGGAAAATCTCAAACGGGTAGTGCACACAAGGTGTTTGACAGAATTCTCTATTGTTTTCAAAATTGGGTCTATGCTTTGTTTTTTAACAAGCCTCTGTCACGTGCCTGTCACGTGATGCGGCAGGCCTCTTTAATACCTTGCTGTTGTATTCGGTTGATATTCCCGCTTCTACTCTGACAAATTTCTCTCTGAAGCCACTCGACACCAAGAAAGCTAGAGAATCGTTACTATGGAGACTGTTTTCTTAGACGAAGATGATGAGGGCGGCGAAATCTACAAAAATGCTCAAGATCTCGTCGCTAAAGGAGATTACATCAAGGCCTTGGAGATATTTGAAGATTTGCTTTTAGTCAATGGGGAAGACAATAACTCATGGAATCTTCATTACGAACAAGGTAATATATTCATGAAGCTAGCGGAAAGCGCAGAGAACCCTAACGTGAAGTTTGCATACGTTTTGGCATCTGTAGAATGTTTTGAGGAAAAACCTAGGTTATCAGGAAAGTGTGCATATTCACTCTACGATTTGGCCCAACAGCTTGGTTCAGTATTGTATTTCAAGAAATCCATGAAGAAAGCAAAACAAGCGCTATCTCTTGTTCCTGTTGTTCAACTGAATTTGCTAGAGCAAGAACTACTCAAGGCAAGGAATTACGATCTGGAGATCTTAATCAAAGATGCTGAGTATAATATCGCTCATTCCGGAATGACTTCTATAAAAAAGAGCGAGCCAAAAGTTTGGGAGTCAAAGAAAATTCCAGACCCGGTTCAGAATGACCATAAAGGATTGAGGTCGTTTTGGGTGGAACTGGATGTTAAGATCAAAAGAGACTTTATGAAAGTAAGCATTCCAAAGCTTAAAAGATTTGTCGAGGGAGTATATAAAAGAAAGGGACGAGATATTTTGGAAGAAGTTCTCACTTCTGCCAGAGAAGACGGAAAATGGATATTCTGGATGTGTCGAACTTTATGTTTGAAGAAGTTCTCTATTGCTGAAGAATGTAAAATTCATCTTGAACAAAAGCATGCTGCTGATTTTAAACCTTCTTCTGAAGAATTTAGGGTCAAGAGGATAGGGAAAGACTGGGCTCGTAAGATATCTGTTGGAGGTTGGGAACCAGTTGACGCATTAGCTGCCGTTGAAATGATAAAAAAACAGTCCGCAGATGTGGAAGCGTTTACATCTAAATCTAAGAAGAGTGGCTGGACCAAAGAATGGCCTTTAGCTGTTGATGAAGAGCGCAGTAAGTTACTTAAGGAAATCAAATTACTCCTTGTGTCGCTTTGTGACCAGAAAATTCTCTCTTGTAGCATTCGAGACTGGGTGATGCGTTTTTCGCTTGAGCATCTTGGGAAACTTGCAGTTTGCAAACAAAGTCTTATCTATTCGCACCTAATGGAATCACCTCAGAGTATCTGTTTTCTGGAATGTCATGAACTCAATAAAATCCGAGACTTTCTAAAGAACATCAAGTGTGAAAGGGATGATGGTACAGATCTGGTTTGCAGAGCAGTGGACAGTCTCTTGGATTGTCTTCGAGTGAAAGAAAAGCTCGACTTTGACCCTCTCTTTTCATTTGTACTTGTGGATAAAAGACTGTTGAAAAGCAATAATACTCCATTCGATGATGAAGGGACAATCAATTTTTTTGATCCCAATGTCCACTACGCCAAGGCACCTGCTCAAGGAGATGATATTATATCCTGGTTAGTTGACTATTCTTCAGTAGATAAGAGCTTTCCCAAACCTGTCAGGGAACACAATCTTGATATGTGGATGGCTGCTCTGAGAGCTATTCAGTTCACATGTAGAGCTTTGGGAACCAAATATGAAAAGAAAGCGCAGTTTTTAGAATATCATGCAGCTCTTTCTACCATCGAAGATTTGTGTATGAGCGAAGGTGAAAAGAGAAGGAATGTTCAGGAAGATCAATGGAACAGATATGCATCTCTTCTATGTGATAGATGCGAAGAGAAAGTCTTGTGTGCAGGACAAATCCCTCAGATGAAGATAAATTCTCTAACTACAAAATTATTCTTGTGTGCAGTACGAGATGTTCTCGAAGGAGCATGGCATCCCATATTTGATTTCCCCGACTTGAATGATTGCCTGAATTTTATACGTGAGCATAAATGTGTCAGCGATGATATGGTGTTGACGTCCATACACTTTCTGAAATCAGTGGTCACCCACAAGGTTCGTTCATAATTTGAATGTCCATTAACAACAGAGTAACATTAAATTGTGCATCTAAAAATATCTACATGACTTGCAGGTTCTTTTAACCGATTCAAAGATTTTGCTGATTGATAATTCAAGGATTAGATTGCTAAACAACCTCACAAGGCTTTCTGTTTTTGACTACCGCTCCTATATGCTTCAACTGCTGAAACCTTTCTTGCTTGTGGGTTTAAAACTTCAGTTATATACAGAGAGGCTAGAGCCTTCATTTTCCGTCTGATTTGGTATTTAAATTTTTTTTTATATATTTTTTCTCATATAGAATGAAATTGTAAATATGGAATCCAAAGCCAAGTCAGATGCAGCAGAAGCAGATCTTTTACTCGAGGAGGAGAAGTCACATGCAAAAAAGAAAAAGAAAAAGAAAAGCCTCAAGGTCTTTGACGTTCTGATTTCTCTATTTGCTTCCCTGACTTTTGGGTTAATTGGTTGTAGGAATAATGGTCTTCATGGCGTGACAGATAACTTCAACGAGCATTTCTCGTCCACTTGATAAGAGTCGTAAGACTGTTGAACAACAGTAAGTACGTCAAAAAAAAATTTTGCTTTCTGATAAATTGTTTTCGGGTTTTTTTCTGAGCAAAACATTTTCTTACATGTCTAGTGAACATGCTGACGACCCTGAACGGGAAGGTACATCTCCATCACTACATACGCTGGAAGAAGATTCTATAGAACCAGAAAATACTCTTGCAAGTGAAAGGGGTCAATTGAAAATTTCATCCAACGCTGACAATCAAGAGGGGGCTACGAAAGTCAACTCTGGTTGTAAAGAGCTTCTCAATTGACGAATAATTTGAACTTTGCTGTTTTGAGATGCATTAAACTTATTTCTTACATTCGCCATTTTCAAGATGTTCAAAACATGCCTGGAGAAGATTCACTGTCGGAACATTTGGAGTCAGCATTTGGAGGAGCTGCAGTCAAATACAGTTCACCTCTTGACATGACGCTAAAGGTAAAGCAGCTACAGAAATCTCGTCTTTTTCTTCCATATCTCATTACCTCCTTATTCTCTTTGATAAGTTCTCAAAAAAATCTGATATTGCAGGCCCTCATGAGCGTTAACGTTCTTAAAGAAATATTAAAGCACAATGAGCAATCATTTCATGACGAGCTGGCAGAACAATTTCCTTGTGCGCTACAAAATTTATTTAGTGCTGTTTTGTCAGAGGAAATAAAAACTGAGGGAGTCTATAGTGTCCTCTTGAGAGACTTACTTGCTTCTCTAGAAGAAGCTGTTTCCATGGTTAGTGTGGAGAAGATAATCGGTTAAGCATGGTATTATTACTTTTTTTTGTCAATAAGCTTAAATTGTTATTTTAAAGTTATTGTATGTTTTCAATCTCTTCAGTCGAATGATGCTGCTGAGGTGCTTGTCACCATCCTTGAGCTTTTCAATAGCTGGAAAAATTCAGAAAGAGAAAGCTTGGTGACTTGTTTTTTTACGGTGGAGGAAAATGAAAAAATGAGTTGTAGAAAATGCAGAAGGAAGCCAAATTATCCAGAGAAAAGTTCTTATGGCATTGTTGTGGCTGCTGATGCAATAAGAGAACTGAAGGTATGTTTCATTTATTACCCATGTTGTCTTTCCTACAGAAAGTGGTATTTCCCCTTGTAAAGATTTTCTGTGCTTATATATATGCAGTGTGCTTTTGGGAATATAAAGTTTGTGGATATCCTAAAGGTGATCCGCATGAAATATCAAATGTTATGTGACATTAAAACAGGAGGTTGTGGAAAGACAAACTTTGTTCATCACGTTATTAGTAGATGCCCGTCTATCTTCATAATAGGTAAGTTTCGACTTGTCATCCTGTGTACTCGTTTCACTTACTATGCTTATGATAAAACAGTGTTGGTATTTTGTGGGTTTGCAACACTAGTGCTAGGATGGGAGAATAATGAAACTGTAAAAGAAATAACTGATACAACAAAGGCTTTGGACTTGGAGATAGATATCAGCAGGTTGTACAAAGGCTTAGAACAAAACACTAACTACCGGCTTGTATCAATGGTAAAAAATCTGAACAGGGTCTTAAATGTTTGTGCTTATTCTTCGGTATGTCTCCGTTATGCTTTCAGAAATCAGAATATATGGGATGTGATGCAGGTTGGTTGTGGTGAAGAAGAAGAACGGATCTGCATAGCCTATGAAAAGAAGCAGTGGATCAATCTCAGACGTGAGACTTTTGCAGGAGAGGTAAGACAGAAACGATTGGTTTTTTCTTCCTTGAGTTAGATTGTGAATTTAAAAGAGACCAGACATTGTTGATATGTGTGTGTTGTGATGCCATAGGTCGTTGGTAACTGGAAGAGTGTGGTCAGATTCTGTGGAGAAAGGAAGGTTCGGCCAGAGATACTGTTTTATGAAGCTGCTCGATCAATGGAAACCCAGCGTTGATGTATGTAAAACAAAGACAGGTATACTCTGTTCTATAATATGATGTGAAAAATGCTTTTATAGTTTGAATCAAGTCTCTCGGCTTCGGTTGGTCTTGTGGAAGAAGCATAAATAGAATCAAGTTGTTAGTCAAGCTAAAGTTGATTTTAGGCAGAGACACCAAACTCACCAATGTAATGACATAGTAAAAGATCATTTGTAAGGTTTTCAACAAATAACGATCCGATTGTTTTTATGAAAATGTACCATTTTAGAAAACCGAAAACTAAAAAATCACAAGTTATACTTGTCCCGTTTGGGTTTAGGATCAACTCTGGTTAATGTTGTAGAAGGTGACGAACCTGTTGACGTAATGATAAATCACCGTGTATTACATATTAGCCAAAACGGTTGCCCAAAAAAATACAGAAAGACTAATTAGCCAAAAGGACTAAAATTAATGACTAACAATTAATTAAGACAAGGAACAAGTAAACCGCAACAAGCCAACCAAAACCCTAAACCAAACTAGTACCGCAATTCCTCGCCGCCGCGTCCAGACGCGGAAGATCCCGTACAGCTAATACCGCCAACCAATGCTGCAGCTGCAGCAACCGCGTTGTTCCGCTCCAAATGGCAAAGCTGACGCAGCTTAGTGGGCACATACCAAATAGAGAGACGGGGATGAGCGTTAAAAACGGCGTCTATATCCCAGCCATGACTACATGCGATATTCACGAGCGGCTTGTAGCAAGCCTGACGCCAGGAGCCCACGTTCTCACCGCGTTCTTTGAACGCTCTTCTTAGTGCGTTTGAAGCGTCTTCGTCTAGGCAATGGAGAGCGTAGCAGTGAACGTAGTGTCGCATTTTTGGCTTGTTTATGTAACTTGCTCCTGATTTCTTAGCGTACCTAAACACTTGGTTCGTCACCTGTTTACATCATTTCCCACAACATAATCATCAATATTTTATATATCCAACCAGTCCTTTTCCTAAACCAACACCAAACCTTTTTCATTAAAAGATAATTGCTATCATTATATTAGGGAAACTTTCAACTCAACAAACTCAATAGATATAATAAACTAAATTCAATACTAATTTAACTGATTATTTATTTTTACTTGATACTTTAAAATCCAAATTAAATCCTAACCAAAAAGATGAGGTCAGTTATATAATTGAGTAAAAATTAGCCAACCAAAAAAATTGTAAATTAAAATCTGAATATTCACCATGAATAAAAAATGTATATTTTATATACTGAACTTAAATAAATCGAGAAAGAAAGGAATAAAAAACAAGACTTTTATTCGCATAAGTTTTCTGTAAACCTCAGGTTTTAATAACGTACGTCTGTACAAGCAATGGCACAGAGCTCATGGATTCTGTACTATCGTGACATAGAGGAAAGAAGACCCTTTATTACCCGCTGAGTAATAGCATATTTCTAAATATAATAACAAAAAACCCATATATATACACAACAAAAATATCCTATTAATTGTCAAAAACACTACTATTTAATAATCCATGTGTGAATGCATGCAGAAATTGTATCTAATGCATGAGAACATCGTATCTTACTATCTCATATCGTTTTTAGCCTAAAACCAAAAAACCACTGTCCTTTCCCTAACTTGACACGTCGTGTACGGTGACTGTCAAATTTTAAATTGAAATCTAACTGTATTTATTCCGAAGACAGGATGAAAACAAAATTAAAAAAGAAAAATCAGAACCTATATAAATCTTTGCCAGAGATGGCAAAGAACTAAAAAAAAAAATAAAGTAAACAAAACTGAAAACTCTGAACTCGTGACTTGTCAAACTTACTTTAAAACAGCTGTCCATGATTATGGCTATAGTTTCCCTACCATACCCCATAAATTCCGACACCAATTTCTTAAATTTTTAAATTTCTTAAAATCACAAGTTGAAGTAAACGAACGACTAGGATTAAATCCTGGAAGATAAACGAAAGATACCTTAGTGGGACATTTTTCGCCACGGTCTTTAGCAATTGTCTGGACCTGAAGAAGGAACTCACGGCATTGTTCGTACAGGTGGAAAAGATAATCCAAACCGTTCTTTTTGCCACGTGCAACTTCCCCAGGCTCCGTTACAATAAACGGATGCTCCCTTTGTCTTTCCGTACCCAAACCACCACCACCGTTGCCGTTATCCATCACGTCGTCATCATCACCTTCGTTTGCGTCATCATCGGTTTCTACTGACGTCACCATTGGTTTCTTTCTTCGTCTTTGTTGCTGTCTCTTCATTTTTGCTTGGCCTGCTTCCCAGTAATCTCCACCTCCTCCACCGTTGTTCCCCGCCGCATCAGTTTGGACTTGGTGCTGCGCCGGCTCTTCTGATAACCCTGCCCAATCATCTACACATACTTTGTACGTACATGAAAATGTTTCTAGATATATAGGCTAAGTTTATAATGCGAATATATATACTGTTTGGAGCTGTACATAATATTAATCCTCGTACTCCATCCAATAGGTCTAATTTATAAAATTTAGACTACAACGACTCCACACTCTATACACTATTATAGCTCTACGATACAAATATATATGAGTTTCTAAAATTTTGTTAAGTTCAATTAATGTGAATTTCCCTGTTATATTTTGGATTAGTTTGGTCATTATATAATGTGTGTGGAATTTAAACTTACACTCAAGAGCCTCAAAACATTTGCAGTCTATTTTGAACAATGCATAATCATAAAATTATGTTATTCACAACTGTCATTCAAATATGTACGTAGTTGCTAATATATTTTCGGCAGATAGCTTGGGGAAATGATCTAACTCTATATATCCTTCATGTGAATATGGATATGCGTGCGATATTTTCCTGTTGTAATAGCCCTCAAGTATATAAACTAAGAGGCATACACAATACGTGCGACAACTTGTATATAGTAAATATTATCGTACCTTCTTGGGAGAGAGCATCAAGAGCGTGAAGAGTGCCGGAATCACCACCGGCGGAGAGTATCAAATGACGTCGTCTAGAAGATTCCTCCTCCTCTTCTTGCAATCGCCTCCGTTCAGCTCTAACGGCGGCTTTGATACCGTAACGTTCACCAACGAGAAGCTCCCAACGAAAGATATGAGAAAGACTATTCATCATTTCCTCAAGCTCCTCATCTTTCATACCCACGAGCGTACTCGCAGTAAAACCTAACTCCGCTATCTTTGCCGCCGTGTAAAATCGAATTCCGTAAGGACCAAACAAACCCTCCAAACCACCTAATCTCATCCCAAACGCCGCCGTCTGCGGTGTTGCTGGCGGTTGCTGTGGTGGAGGAGGGACTTGAGGTGGTAGTTGAACCATTCCTCTCGTTGGGTTCCATCGGAATAAGCCACTCGTGAAACCATCAGGATCCATTTTCTCTTTTTACTCTCTCTCTCTCTCTCTCTATATCCTTATTTTTCTTTCCTTACTCTTTTTGAGGAGATTGCTTTATTGTAAAAAATGACCACTCGAGCAACTTCTATATATACAACAGTAAAGAATGTAGAAAAATAAATACTAGGGTTTTAAAATATTCTTTTTTTATATCGCTGTTTTTGCAATAAAGCGCGTTTGTGTGTACATCTCTAAGTAATTGTAATGAAGATATGTGTCTTGCTGAGATATTGACAGTTGGGACTTGGTGACTAAGCAAGTCAAACTTTTTCTTTCTTCGACATTCTTTTCCTCTATTCGGGATTACAACCATTGGTTATTTGACACGTACGAATACAAAATGATTAGGGCTTTCACTGTAATGATCCACTCATATTGTTTTGTTTTTCCAAAAACTCGATCATATGGTTTCTAATTTTTGTTTTTGTCTCTTCCAAATCTGCCAGTAATGTGTATATACATTATCATTTGTTAAAGATTACACATAACTATAACATGAATTATATTGACATGTTACCAAACTCATTCATTATATTTTCGTCTTCAAAAAATACATAATTTTAAATGAATGCATTATCTAAATATTCAGATAGTACATACATCTTATTAAACAACCTTACAGTATTATAATTATAAATTGATAATGACAAAATAAATTCTCTATGATAGATAATATCAGTAATGTCGGAACACAAATCTCGTGACAATAAATGAGATTCTCAAATTATAGCAAAAAAAAAAAAGCAAACTTTTTTCGTTTTGCAATGGGTTAATAAATATGTGTTCTGAATATTAATTTGCATTTGAGGAAACAAAAAAATTGAATAAATACAAAATGCAAACACCAAAAGGAGAGAAGGTCAGGTGTGTTTCAGTCTATCTAATCCCACAAACTTTGGGGTCTAATCTCTTCTACGAGCCCTTACGTGTTGTCATCTCCTTGCTTTATAATTACCTCTATGCCCTAAACCTTTTTGTTTTGGGTAAAGAAAACCACTTAACCTTAACAAAAATAAAGGTTTTGTAGCATTAGATTTTGTTTCTTTATTTGAGGAATTAATTTATCCAGCCTGATTCATGTTCAAGAGCAAAATTAATTCATTGTAGCTCGATGGAATGCAAAAACATGATAATGGTAGAATCTTAACTACTTAATTTGATAACAATAGAATACAAAAACAACTCAAAATACGTCAGACCCAATAAAACCACAAAAACAAAGAAGAAAATTAAAAACTTCAATTACAATTTTTGTGAATCAAAAGCGTAAGTAAGCCTTGTCGATAATCAGTGAACACAAAAAATCAGAAAAAGGACAAAACAGAGCCGTTTTGAAAGAAAAAAAGGATTAAAATTAAACTTTGAACAGATAAGAAAACTTTTAATAGTGAAAAAAAAGATTACTAGTGGAAAGTTAGCCAATGAAGAAACGACAGGTCAAATAGATGTTCTGAGAGTCTGCCATTTTGATGCTCAGTCTGTTTTATTTGACTCTCTCTCTCTCTCTCTCTCACCCTATTTTCTCTCTCCTCCCTCAGCTGCCTCTTTCCTTTTGTTTGTCCTTTTCTCTTATCTCCAATGTTTTATAAAATAATTAAATCTGTAGCATATTTCCAATGTTGTAAAAAATATATAGTATTCTTATTATTATTATTATTATTATATATTCATCATTGCGAGTTGCGACTTTAGTACTGTTCTTACCACTGTTATTTAACTGTTGGAGTTTTAGAATCCTGAAAAGATTGAATAATGTGTTCTAAAGCCCCTATTACTACCCTATTTCAATTATTAAATTCCTTTTGATCAAATTACAAAAAAAAACTTTGGAAGTGATGCCTATGAAAAGGAAAAACAAAAAACTTGTAAAACTGAATTGAACTCATTTTTTTTTTTGTGGGCCTTGAAGTTTTGTCACACGAACACGAAAGAAATGTTTTGATGACGCATATTCACGTTAGGCCCATTAAGACGAAATCTCTATATTAGTATATATAATATTATTTCATGACATACTAATTGTTTAGTAGGCCCAAGCCCAATAGTTATGTTCAACTAGCAGTAGATGTGCACGTATAGGAGCTTAGTTGTTGTTGACGTGTCTTGTTTTTATTGGTTAACGTTGCGTGGCGAGCGATTTCATTGGTGGAAACAACAAATTGAAATGTAAGACCGAGTCTACGGGACTGAATATATAAAATTTATTCTGAGAAACTGAAAGATACAAGGAAAGTACATTTTTTTCCGATCTACACTCTCCGGTTGCCGACCGATTAGATCCTGAATCTTGCCATCTGTGTGGATTGTGAGAATGAGAGAACGGCAACTATTTTCCGGTCTTTTGCTTATCTTAGCTTTCGTTTCGTTCCTGAAGCTTTGCTACTGTGACGATCAGACGGTAATTTCGATTTCCTTGGAAAATGATTTTTTTTGTTCTTTGAATATTCTTGATAGATCCGGAGATTTAGATCTGTTTTTAACTGACTTCGTTTGTTGGATTCTCGTTTTATGTTCAGGTCTTGTATGAATCGTTCGATGAGCCGTTTGATGGTCGCTGGATCGTTTCTAAGAGTGGTGATTACGGAGGTAAACTATATCTTTAAGCTCCCACTGCATTGTAGTTAGTATCTGTTCGTCTGTTGTTGTTCTGATCTGCGTTCGTATTTGGAAATTTGGTGCTCCATACTCCAATTATTGAAGTAAATTGTTATGTGTTGCCCTCAACTTGTAGAGGAGTCAAATCGAGGATTTTGATGAAGGTTTGAATCAAGTCTGACTTAGTGGCAGTATAAGTCATCATCTGACGTATGTAGTGATGAGAATGTTCTTTTGATATTAAATGTAATCCCGCCTCTTTATAAATAGATTTGCAAAGGCGTAAAAGTCCGCATATTTGTCTTTTGTTTCAACACTTGAATTGGATAAGAAACAAATTTGGTGCATTTTATGCTGTAAAACTTAAAGGCGCTGTCTTCCTCTATTTGAACGTGAGCTGTTGATGATTTTCAATTTTGCATAGAAGCTTCTTTGTTAACTCCAGTTATATATTTCAGGTGTCTGGAAGCATGCAAAGAGCGAGGGACATGATGATTATGGACTTCTCGTAAGCGAGAAGGCCCGGAAGTATGGTATAGTGAAAGAGCTTGACGAGCCTCTAAACCTTAAGGAGGGAACTATTGTTCTTCAGTACGAGGTTCGTTTCCAGGAGGGGCTTGAGTGCGGTGGTGCTTACTTGAAATACCTCCGTCCTCAGGAAGCTGGATGGACCCCTCAGGGGTTCGATAGCGAATCCCCTTACTCTATCATGTTTGGGCCAGACAAGTGTGGAGCCACAAATAAAGTACATTTCATCTTGAAGCACAAGAATCCCAAGAGTGGTGTGTACGTTGAGCACCACCTGAAGTTCCCTCCCTCTGTTCCCTATGACAAGCTTTCCCATGTCTACACCGCCATCTTGAAACCCGACAACGAGGTTAAAATTTTGGTTGATGGAGAGGAGAAGAAAAAGGCCAATTTACTCTCCGGAGAAGACTTTGAGCCTCCATTGATCCCTGCCAAGACCATTCCTGACCCTGAAGACAAGAAACCAGAAGACTGGGATGAAAGAGCCCAGATTCCTGATCCTAACGCTGTAAAGCCTGATGACTGGGACGAGGATGCACCCATGGAGATTGACGATGAGGAAGCTGAGAAACCCGAAGGATGGTTAGACGATGAGCCTGAGGAGGTAGATGACCCAGAGGCAACCAAGCCCGAAGATTGGGATGATGAAGAAGATGGTATGTGGGAGGCTCCAAAGATTGACAATCCCAAGTGTGAAACAGCACCAGGTTGTGGTGAATGGAAGAGACCAATGAAGAGGAATCCTGCTTACAAGGGAAAATGGAGTGCACCTCTTATAGATAACCCGGCATACAAGGGAATCTGGAAACCCAAAGATATCCCTAACCCTGACTATTTTGAGATAGACAGACCGGATTTCGAACCCATTGCAGCCGTAGGTATAGAGATCTGGACAATGCAAGACGGTATCTTGTTTGACAACATTTTGATAACGAAAGACGAGAAGATCGCTGAGACTTACAGACAGACCACTTGGAAGCCGAAATTCGATATTGAGAAAGAGAAACAGAAGGTAGAAGAGGAAGCTGCTGGCTCTGCAGATGGTCTCAAGAGCTACCAGGTAAATTGATTTTCCAAAAGAATTAAACTTATATTATATCTTCTTGTATAATACTTACAGCTATATTCTTTCCTGTGCATGGTTTTGCAGAAGATAGTGTTTGACCTCTTAAACAAGGTTGCAGACATATCTTTCCTAAGTGCCTACAAGTCTAAGATCACGGTAAGTTATAACTGAATTTAAACTAGCATTTGATAGGGACTTGAGAGATTTAAAAATGTGTGTTTCTTTTGTAGGAATTGATTGAGAAAGCTGAGCAACAACCAAACTTAACCATTGGAGTCCTTGTCTCCATTGTCATAGTATTCTTCTCGCTCTTCATCAAGCTTATCTTCGGTGGCAAAAAGGTAAAATTCCCTTTAAATTTTGTAAAATATGAGACAAATGAAAGCTAAAGAAGAAAATCGTTATGATAGGCTGCAAATGTGGAAAAGAAGAAACCAGAAGTAGCAGAGAGCTCAAAGAGTGAAGATGAGACGGAGAAGAAGGAAGAAACGACAGCTCCGCGCAAAAGGCAACACAGACGTGAGAATTAGAAGAGTTGAAGTAGAATGAAGAAAGAAAAGAAAAGTTTCCGAGAATTTTTGGTGTTTATGTTTAATGATCTTTTCTTCTGCTGTAGTCTATTAAGGTGTAAAACCATGCTGAGATTTTTTTCGTTTTCGTCTTTGGGCCTTACAGAAGAAAGAGGGAGGAATATGTAAGTGAAGACGGTTCTTTGATAAGCCAAAATTGTTGTTTCTGTTTCTTCCTTCTTCACGCTCAACAAAGGAAATAGTTACTCCAAAGTCGGAAAATCAAAGTTTCTTTTACTTTGAGATTATCATATATGCAAAGGGACGAAGTCTTGCTGTCTGTCTTTCAATGGTTTGTTGACAATTTTACACCAACGGTTCAGAAGAAAGCGACATAGCCGCCCGCCATGTTAAATCCTTTTGTTAAACTAAACAATGAGGCAAAAAGTTTGCCATTCGAGTTTAATGGTCAGAAACACATGTTCATCCTGTGTGACATCATTCTGCCATCATCATTTCTATAAATGTCTCTATTATGTTGTCGACTTGATAACCTGAAGTCACTTCACCTTCTTATGATTTTATTGTCAAACAAAATTAAGAACAATAACATCGTCCCCTATTCCTACATAGAAAACTTCTCTTTTGAAAATTCTATAAACCAAAAAAAAGTATAAAAGATAAATTAGAAAAAAAGAGAATTCTAACAGTTACAAAACAAAGTTAAAGTGCTTCGCAATCAACATTTCACTTCTGAACTAACTTAAAAAGAGAAACCAATGCTTCTCTGTTCCTCCTCATGATGGTCATGCCGATGCCTTTTTGGACATGGATCATAAGACTTTCACCGATGGAAAACATTTACCCGCGACCAGGTTTCCTGACCGGAACACTGTCCTCATCATCAGATTGGATGTCTCCATACTGCCAGATTCCGGTCCTAGATTTGCGAGCTTCGTCTTGGAATTTCTCAAGGGCATCCAGAGTGGCTTGCTTGTCTTTATGTTCCCATTTCTTGCGTTTCTCCATCCTCGCTATTCCTTCCTGTGCTCATAACAACACATTTTACTCTCAGGTTTATATATGAAAATACTCTCGATTTTATTTTTTGGAGGATTAAAGGAGAAGGCGAGGCACTGAGACCTGAAGCATTGCTGCGTTGACAGAGATCTCGTCACCAACAGCGATGAGAGTTACAGCGAGCTCTGTTCCAGTTCCTTGGCCTTTCACTTTGCCTCCTGAAGTATCTCTTTCCTCTACCACTGCCTTGAACTCTTTACCACTCCCCAGTGTTACAGTATGTAAATACTCTCCGGCTTCAGGACCAAAGTCCTCTTCCAGGCTTGGGACTTTTATGTAGGCAAGTCTGCACAGCTGCGCCAGTCCTGGTGCTGAGGATACCGAAGGCTCGATAGGGCGAATTGCGTTGTATGGAACTGTTTCTTGGTTTCCATAATCTATGTAGAACACTTCGAATTTGTCCTCCGGCGATTGAACAGTTCCTCGGGGTGCATTAACAATCTGAATACAAAGTAGGCATACCATAAATACCCATAGGTGACAAGTTCAAGAAGAATAAATAAATGTTTGGATATTTAGAAATTTGATGATTTACCATTGCACGGTTCCAGGAGTTATCAAGGCTAAACTGTGCAAGGACGATGTCACCCCTCTTAGGGTTAAACGATCCAACAATGGGAGCGTCTTTAAGACTCAAAGATGCAAGCTGGTGTTGAATCGAAGATACTTTCTGATCGCCAACCGTCTGAACATAGAATCGACCGCCTCCAAGTACTTCTGTAACCACAACCTATAGACGAATACTAAATTAAGGTTTTGGTTTCATTATTAAAACTCGACAGGTCGAGAGAATCATTTTGGCTACATTCACCTTTAATGTTTCCTTCTGCTTGGTTTCTACTGTAGAGCCGCCATTTACAACTTCCTCTCCTTCAACATAATTTTCCCAAATCTGTGAAATGATACGGATTTTAACAAGTTCGGTTTCTCGAATGGGATGCTTTTCTTAAGTAAAAAAGAGAGATCTATTGGCTCTACCTTCAGTTTCTGATTTTTAGCAGATCGTTCTGCCAACTCAAGAAGATGAGCTTCAGGAATCCTGTCTGCACCAAAGCCAGTCTGCATTTTTGCCAAGCCAGCTTCGAGAAGAAAAGTTGCAGCGTTGGTCCTAGACTCCCACATTGATCCCAAGAAAGTGCCAGTTCTATCCACAGTTTCAACTTCGATCTGTGATCATAAAAAGACTTTGTAAGAATCATAGAAAAGAGGAAGAATGTATCATGGGCATTTCTGTTTACCTCGACATCTCTTTGCATGATCTTACGTCTCATTAAAGCAATAGCTTCTTCTGAATAAGGTTCACCACGGCCAGGACATCTGACCCCAGAGAATGCGAAGGCAATACTGCATGTTTCTTTTGGAATGTATAGCTTAAACCGATGTCCACTCAGTACATATTCCACAATAGCAGGTATTCTCCTACTTCTGTGCAAGGATGGCAGGAAATCTTTAGCCTTCTTGGCCGAGGTTACAGTCAAGTCTGTGATGTGCATGGCTGGAGAATCCTTTGCAGATTGGATTCCCTTCTTCCCAGCAATAGCACGAGCTTCAGCAGCCAGAAGAGCGTCATAATGGTTTGACCTCTCTTCAAAATCGCGGTGTCTAACCACAGTCCCAAAGCCACGGGCAATAATGAGTTCAGCAACATTCACTCCAGGTTCAGCTGCTTCAGCTGTACCACTCTTGGTCGGAGATGGAAGGAACACTGAGCCAAAATCCATGACCCTAGAATCACCAGCTCCAGAGGTAGTAACACCATCTGCTGGGCTGATCTTCCTCGAGTATTCCATTTGAACGTTAACCTAAATCCGGTAATAAGGAAGTCAGAGATCTCGCTCCTGTGTGGCTGAGGCATAGCAGTGATTTAAGTACGAAGGCAAAAGACAATAAATACCTGTTTTCCAATAAGTTTTTGTCTCAGAAACTCCCTGGCTTCCCGAGCATAGGGGGCAGGTTTCTCCTCTCTGCGTGGGTTGCCCATTTTAGGAGACCTGATACTGGAAAGACAGACTCGGCGCTCTGCCACTGGGCTTCCAAATGGGATAGAATCATCAGCAATTACTAAGCAGTCGCCACTCACAACTTCCACTACCTGAAGAGAGTACAAACTAGTAAGAACTAAGAACTGGTGAAATTGGCGGAAGGCAATATATTTACCAAGGAATTTGTTCAAGCAGTTTTTACCTTTCCGGTAAAGTTCTGGTCATGAATTGCCTTAGAGTTGCTAGCGGGAGGGACATAGCTAGCCCACATTTTGACACGGTTTTTCTTGCATTGAAGTTCTGCAGCTTTCAGCTTCTTCTTGGCTTCTTCCTCCATCATGTTGGCACTCCATTCAACATACTTAGCAAGCCCCTGTGCCAAACGAATAGCAACCAGTGTCAAACTATTTATTTCACGCCATCAAAATATCATATTTTCCAGTGATTTCATATTTCATATATCACAAACGATATGCCAAATCTACAAAGAAAACTACAAACTATTAATATGGGCCAAGCAACTTCATCTAGAGTAAGATGGAAAAAAAAAAGCTGTACTATCAAGGACTCTGTTAGGTATACTATACTACCATCGTGGTGGCAAAGTCAAACTTTCATTGGCCAGTGAGTTGAATATGTAATCATATCGAAACAAAAAAACTGTATAAATGTAAGTACGTACATTTTCAACCAGCTCCAAACCCAAGTCTTTTACTGTTTCCCCATCAGAATAGTAAACTGACCCAATCAGATTGTTGAATTTGTCAACGCCTTCAAGTACAATGCGAACCTGCCCAATCCAGCTCACACTTAGATCATCTAAATGTCAAATACAGATACATGTGAGTTAATTTGTTGCAATTAAACCTTACATCTCTATTAAGAACACGAAGCTCAGTAAAAAACTTGGCTTCCATTGCAAACGGATCAGAAGAAGCCTCAACGGATGATGTGGCTGAGGCAGCTAGTCGTTGGGCTGATGTTAGAGGACCACGCGGCTCAGCAGAAGCGTCTCCATTCAGAGCTGATGTAACATCTGGCTCAACAACAGTTTCTTGAGCAGATCTCCTTCCCATCGATGGAGCCTACATAGAAAATATCCGACCGGCACTCTTACACCATGAAAGTCAAATGTCAACTACTCAGACAGCAAAAAAAACGAAGAAAACACACCTGGAGTCCAGCAACAAATACTTGCACAAACTGAAATTCAGGAAGAAGATAAACCCGGATGGTACTGCCATCGCGGACTTGCTCAACAATACCTTCCATGGGCTTGCCTTTATTTGCTGCTAAAAGACCCATGGCATCAAAATTCCCAGAATCCCCAACGGCAGAAGGAGGAAGATTCCTGATAGATGCCTCAGCAGCACCAGGAACCTGAATCAAGTAAATTCCATTAACAAACCAAGAAAGAGTACATATGTCAAAATCATACGTCAATCCCAGTGGGAGAATCTCATCAAACTCTCGAGAGAATCTTGAAGAAATAGAAACCCAAATAACTTCCAGTTGGTTCTTTACATTGCGTAGACATTAGATAGAAAAATTCCAAATGGTTTAGAAACTTGGGATGCCCAACAAGTTTGTCATTATACTGAAGATATTCCGAAAAACCAAACTCAGAGAATCAGAAAAAGAGACACCAACCTTGCTCCAGCGACCAAAACCTTCCTGCTTGGCCTGCTCTTCAAGTTGTAACAGCTCCGCAATGTAAGGGCTGACCTTGTCCTGATTCTGCTGACCTGGCTCTCTGACCTGTCCATAGCACATGCATTCCGCCACCGCATGAGAAAGCTGACACGAACATCATAGTAAAAAAAATAATTATCACCTTTGCCCAGCCATTTTGAACAACAAGCTTAGCAAGATTTTCGTTTCCAAGATAAACCGAGCCAAATTCTCTTCCAGCAATAGCTTCCACTTTGTAATCAACTTTGAAAGCAACCTCCTGCTCAAGAAAAAAATACAATCGGTTAATATAAAGATATATTGTCAATCACTAACAGATAAGTGATTAAGAATTTCAACTTAGAACCTTTCCAATACAAAGCTTCCTCAGAAATTCTCTGCTTCCCCATGCAAAAGGCTCATCTACACCTCCCCTGCGAGCCTGAAACAAAGGCAAACCAAACAATGAGAAAGCATATTCTAACAAGAATCATGTAAGCTAACGCTCTAAATCATAAAGCACCTCTGATTTTTCGGTAAGAATTGTTTTTTATTAATTATTAATGAAATATCCATTTAACTGAAAATCGTAGTTTCTCAAGTAAAAAGTGGGATGAGTTCCATTGGAAAAGAATGACTTTTTTATTTTTGGCTTACCATTTTAGGAGCCATAAGAGAAGATAGAGTGATTGTCTTTTCCGGTGGTGGGCCAGCCCTGTTGTGGGTCAAAGCCGTGATCACCAAGCAGTCTCCGGAGGTAACAGCCTTCACTCTCCCTTTGAGCCATTGGTTCTCAGTTGCTGCCACGGACGCCATGTTGGCTGGCTAAGACCTGCACGAGAAACAACGCAGAAAAAAGTAAAAGTTATCCGACAAAAGGTTACGACACTCAAAGACAGCACTAAAACACTAGGAAATGACAGTGAAGTATTCAAAAAAGTTTTGTTCCTTTTCGACATGATGCATTAATTGTTATATGATCAATTTGGCTCGTGCAAGTCAATAAACAATTACAATTCGGAATTATCTCCCAGATCGGTATGTTGATTACAATTGAATTACACAAAAGTTGGATACAAAAGAAAAGTTCCCAACATGCATCCATCAAAAAGTAGCATTAGTCATCCAAAACAAAACACGAAGCTCTACATTCCCCTCGATCTACACGAAAGAGTTCGATCGAACTAATCGACACAAAGCAACAAAAAAACGAGGACTTAAAATGCGCGATCGCAAAATACGCCAAAAGGAAATAGATCAGAATCCAACACATCAATTTGAATAAAAAATGAATAGATCTACGATAATTCTTTCGACAATTCCGATGAACGTACCTTGATTTATCCGTGATGGAAAAACTAGATCTGGAGGATAAGGACAAAGTAAGAAAAATCTATCTTAATTTTCTATGACTCAATGTGGGATTGTAACAAAGAGTTGAGGAGGACGAGAGAAGTTGTGAGATCGAAGAAAAAGACACAGAGAGAGAGAGCTAAGAACGGATCTCAAGATTGAGAGCTCAGAAGAAGAAGAAGATTGTGCAGAAGAGGTGGAAAGAAGAAATATAAACGAACATCATGAGCAAAAAAAGAAGAAGCAGATATTAGTCATTAAGGTAATTACCCCCATACTTCCAAATATATTACGACTAAATGCCATTAATACTTAGATTTGGTTTTGAGGAAATAAAATAACATTTCTTTAATTCTCCTGTTTCACTCAGAGTGTCTAATTTATCTTTTCTTCAGGTCCTTGTGGTATTTTCTTCTACACAAAAATAAAAAGTATGCTTAAAGTAAAGCTATGATACAAGATTTTAAATAATATTTTTAAACTATTTTAATGTAAAATATGCCCATATTATTAAAAATTCCTTACGAAAAATTATAATCCATAATATTACTTATTTTCTTGTATTTATATGCATAGAAGTATTTTTTTTACATTGGTGTAGTAAACGGTTTTGTATGAATGTGTCACCATTGATATTAACGAAAAAGCCAAGTGTAGAAAAAACAAGACATATTAATAGGTTGAAGAGGAAATAATTGCATTTTGATTAGGAGAAAAAATTAAGCTAAAAACTGCATTTAACATGTTCTGACACGTTGGAATTGGTTTGTTCGTGAGAGGAATTAGTTTTAAATTCTATTACGTTTCAAGATTCATTTGTCAACGTCCACCTACTTCCGACCAATTGACTAATCGCTTCATTGTTACTGTCTTTATTGCCATTATCCGATCATCTACTACTGGTCCGACAATATAACTATATCAGAAGATGGCAGCCGACTTGTGTAGTTCGTTTTATCATATGATGAAATATATATATAGGGTTTCTTTAATATCAATGCACTTGGATGAATTCGTAAATTGAGGGTTTATGTTCTTTTTCTCTTTTTTCTTTTACATATCACGCAATTTACATAAATTTTAACACATGTAAGTTCAAACGAACTACTATCTAAATTAACTTTGTAACTCTGATTTAGTTTTCTAAACAATTTTAGTTTATTTATACAAAAAAATTGTATCAAAAGCGTTTACTTTAACATAAAACAAAAATACATATATCGTTGATAGATTATGGTAATTAGATTATGTATGTAATTGCCATAATCTAGATTATGTATGTAATTACCATAATCTCTCAACCGTTACTAACTTACTATACTAGTAAAAGTGTTTGCATGGGGTTTTTGAAGAAATTATAAAATATATAGGTGTGTTTCAGAAAATAAGTAAAATATGAGCCCATACTTCGATATTTGTCGGGTACAGAATTTAGATACGTAATATCTATTCCAAACCAAAAGCAGGGATCGAAACGGGAAACCGTTAGATTCCTCAGTAGACAACACTTTTGACGATGAAACATATTGTACTTTCGTCGATGAAAAAAAGACATATTGTACTTTTGTTTTTTTTTGTACTTTATCTGCGTACACATTATACATTCAAATATCTAAACGTTTCAATACACATGTTTTTTTTTTCTTCAATCAAAACTTCTATATGGTTTCTAAATTTTTATAAAAACGTAGCTCATTTTCTGTTATGATTTTGAAACATGTAACTGATTTAGTGATTTCAAAGGTTTTTGGGAATACATTCTAACCGGTTAAGGCGAAAAAGGTAAATAATATGTCAACATATGTGATATATAATTTTCTGAATCTTTACGCCAAAGCTCGATTTATATATAGAGGCAAACAAACCCATTCTAAAAAATTGTTTTTATAAGATATTAAATAGTTCAAAAAACAATATCAACTATTTTCGGATTTAGCTTTTTTTTTTTAATTCCGTAGGTGTTACAAACGGTCCAATTACTACCAGAAGTGAGATTGATAAGACTTTACTCGCCACATCTAAGCAAACGTCAAGTTGATACAAAATGCTTTGTAGTTATCATATGTAATCAGACAATAGATATATCACTACTCCGAGATCCAAAGAACAAATCTTGAGTCTCACGTGTGAAAACAAACACATTGTTATACTCGATAAATTCTTTTCAATCTTCAAAATCTTCATCCATGTCTTCTCCATCTTCTTCACTACCCTCTTCACCTTCTTCACTATCATCATCTTCTTCATCACCATCTTTATCTTGCTTCTTCGCTTTCTTCTCATCCACATTTTCTGAAAGAAACCAATATAAACCCAAAATCATATGATTTGTCCTGTGATAGTCAAGATTAAAACCAAAACGTGGGGGATGATAAGATTAACATTTACCATATTCACTGAATATGATTCCCCCTGAACACAATCCTTCCTCCACTTTAACGAGTTGCATAGTCATTCTCGGTCCAATTTCTTGCAGTTTCACTGCGCTCTTTGTGGAACTCCGGTTAACACGGCCCAGATCAGTTGATAGTGTCACTGTTGCTGCTTCTTCATCTGCTTCGCTCTCTGATCCATAACCAGCCCTGAACAAACCGACAATCAAAATGATCAATTATTGATAGAGACTAGAGAGGAATAAATGAAAATATATTGCACCTATGTAGATACTTACTTTGTGACAAAATCACTAACATCCTGCAGATTCCTAAGATCCGGGACCTGATGATTTTGCACAAACTTCCTGATCCTACGAGACACTCCTACAGGCTGAAGCCTTATAGAATAATGCCGGAAATCAATGAGTTTTGTGTCTTTGTTGTAGTTCAAGAGTACTAATCTTTGGCATGTGGAGAGCTTGACCTGACATTATTTTATTTCACCATAAAAAGAACAAAATCAAAATTGCTGAAACAAGTTACAATCAGCAATAAAAGCATATCTTTTCTTCTTGGCAACAAACTTACAGTGTTGATATCAATAGCTGGGAATATGTTCTGAAACATAATCGTTGCTAGCTTCAGATGCAACTCCTGAGTACCAAATCCAGAAAGGACAATCTAAACCAAGACGAATTAACATTCTCCGGTGTTAGCAGAACCCAAAACTTACAAAAAACAGATAGGAAGCAAGAGGGATGGCGATTTATTACCAAAGGGGGACTCTTGAAAAGATCTTGAGGACATCTAGGCCGAAGCTGAGACTGAGCTATATCTGAAGCCAAGGAATACTGATGTATTTTGAATGTGAGAGTAGGGCCCTGCGGGGTTCTTGCTACTCTTAGAGACAGTGCAGATGCTGTTTTCGAAAGCATAAGGAAATGTGTAACACCCATTGGACCTGATACATTCAAAAAGTCCCTTAAAGTGTTCCGCTTCTTCTCCTGCAGAGAAGCGATGAACAAGGGCAACAACTTGTATCAGTAATGGTAAAATCACAACTCACCAAACATATGCAACCCTTTTTCTCCAGCTTGGTTTTCTCCCAACTATAACTGAATAAGAGTTACAACTGACCTTAAGATTGAGAGCAGTATAAGGAAGCATGAGCTTCCTCAAATCCATCTGAAGTTGTTTGACAGAGCCAGGAAGTTTCATTCTTGAAAACACAAAACTTTTTGGTATCTTATCCCCAGTGCGATGATCAACGTTCGCTTGGTTTTTCTTCGCAATAGGCTTTACAGCGACCCTACCCTTCTTATTCTATACCATCACAAAGTGTTTAAAACCAGTAAGTACATACTACTGTAAAGATACACGAATTGGTTGCAAAAGTTAACACAGACTTTTTCCACTTACGTTTTCGAAACGAGCCATTTATTATAATCACCAAAGCTTCACAAATTCTGTAAGGAGAAAATCGGACTCATGAATACAAAGACGAGAATTTTATGTAGAAACAAATCAAACCTCTTAACGCTTAGAAAGTAGAAACCCTGAGATAGAATAGTACGAGAATGAGCTCTAAGTTGGGGTTTATTCCGGTACACCCAGAAACCATGGATGATTCAAGAATAACGACAGCCAAAGAGTACAGTCGAATTAGAAATCATTACCAAACCCTAGTTTCGCTGGCCGGAGTAATAGAGCCTGAGGTCGGAGATGGCGGAATACTGAAGTATGTTCGTTATAGACGATGAAGCCCTATATTGCTGGCTATATACTCAAACCGGTTTTTTCTAAAAATCCGATTTTCTCTAAAATCCGGTTTTCTTCAAAATCCGGTTTTCTCTACAATCTGGTTTTCTCTATATAGTAAGGAAAAAAGAGATATATTCGTCGTCCCGACAAGATAGATAGCTTCGTATTGTTTTCTTTCTTAGAAAAGTCACATTTTTTCATCTTTCGTCATCGTTTGAGCATCAAAATTTCTCCGTGGAGATTTCTTGGGTATTATTTTCTCTGAATGTTGATGATTTCATCGATTAATTCTTTTACGGTCGTTTTGCTTCAAGTCAGTTTTTATCTATATATCAAGTACCAGAAATCGTAATTTTCTGAAGTTTTATTCAATGCATTTTCTAATCGAAAGATTGTTAACTAATTGTATACGCTTTTGGAGATCCCAGCTTATATATTTTATGCATGTTGTGATTCTTCCTTTTACTCTTTTAGCGCTTTGAGCTTTTATTCTTCGACGATGAACTCGAGGAATACGAATAGACTTGATTGTTTTCTTTTTTGTTATGTGGAGAGAATCGAAGAACCCTAATCTGATTCTGTAATATCTCTTAAGAACGACGCTATATCTTGATTTTGCGTTTTAGTTGATTTGTGTTTCCCCTTCTGATTCTACTGTATCATTTCCTGGAAATTAAAAGGATGAAACTTCACAGTCCCATCTTGTTTGTTCATGGGATCTAATCCTTGATTCTAACTTTACTTTGAAAATTTTGCGATTGGTTTTAGATCAATGATCTGTAAATATTTTTAGATCTAATATGTGTTAAGAAGGAAAGTAAGAATTTTTCTGGTGAATCTGGTTTCTTGTTCTTCAGATTCTTCATCATATGTACACTTGCAAAACGATGCTCAAGGTCCCAGAACATCAAGTTGCTGGTCACATTGCTAGAGATGGGACGCTCGGTCCACTCATAGACGACGAAGGCCGGTTCTTCAAGCCACTTCAGGGTGATGCTCGTGGCGAAAACGAGGCAAAGTTCTACGAGTCCTTCTCATCAAACGAAAAGGTTCCAGATCACATCCATAGATATTTCCCGGTGTATCACGGCACTCAGCTAGTCGAAGCATCTGATGGATCTGGCAAGCTTCCACACATGGTTCTTGAAGATGTTGTTTCAGGTTACTTAAGTCCGTCGGTAATGGATGTTAAGATTGGATCTAGGACATGGTACCCGGATGTATCTGAAGAATACTTCAAGAAGTGCATAAAGAAAGACAGAGAGACCACCACGGTTTCGTTGGGATTCAGGGTTTCGGGTTTGAAGATTTTTGACCACCAAGAATCGAGTTTTTGGAGACCCGAGAAGAAGGTTGTTTTTGGGTTCAAAGTCGATGGCGCTAGATTAGCTCTGAGGAAGTTTGTGTCGTCAAACTCGCCCGCTGACCCTAACTCGATACCAAACTGTGTTTTTGCTTCAAAGGTTTATGGCAGCTCTAATGGGATCTTAGCACAGTTGTTGGAGCTTAAATCTTGGTTTGAAACCCAAACGATTTACCATTTCAATTCTTGCTCGATTCTGATGATTTATGAGAATGAATCAATCTTGATGAAAGGAGAAGATGATATGCAGACACCGCGGGCTCGAATAAAGCTGGTTGATTTCGCGCATGTTCTTGATGGAAACGGCATCATCGACCATAACTTCTTGGGTGGACTCTGCTCTTTCATAAAGTTCATCAAAGATATTCTTCAGAGCATAGACGAGCGCGATGAAACCGATACTTCCCGGGTTGAAAACGGGCAGTAGAGAACCGGTTCTCTTTCCCGGTTCAATGTTTAATAATCTCCCAAGGTTTCCCTTCGTTGGGATAATTGGTGCTTGACATAACATAAGCTTTTTGTCCCTTTCAATTGTATAATTTGGTTATACTTACCGAACCAAAACCATTGTATCTTAGAACATAATCTTACGCATAAGTTGAAAATCTGTAGAAACAGAGTGCTATATAACAGATTCCGCATCGCAATTTACGTGTCTTTTCGGCTGGTACAGTTTGTGAAACACTGATAAGAAGTTTGTATGCAAGTCCAGTGCAGTTTACGTGTCTCTCAAGGCATTAAATTTATCAATAAAAAGCCCTAACTTGAATAACAGTGATATTCTAGGTAGGGTGAAATATCATAGGAATATTAAGACAAGGAATTGAATGCTTGAGCAGTTGTAGCAACTTTGAAGAAGACATCTTCGAGGGTTGTGTCGGCGAGCCCCCAAGCAAAAACAGTGAATTTGGTTTTGGCCTTCTCCACCATCAAAAACAAATCTGCGATCATGACATCTTGCTTAGGGATCTCGAATTTCTGTGTCCCTGCTAGATGATACACTTTCTTTGTGTTTGGTGAAATACGTTGAACCATTCTCTCTACTTTCTCTTCGTGTTCCCATGAGGTCGTCATCGTGAACACATACGATCCACCGTACCTTGCCTTTAGCTCCTTTGGGTTTCCTATGCATTGCAAGCCACCGTCTACGAAAATCCCCAATCTGTCGCAAAGAAACTCTGCTTCTTCCATTGAGTGAGCTGAAAACGTGAGGGACAAGCTTCTCTAGGTTAAAAAAAGGTCCCACCACTTTCTTATCGAAGTGTAATTGTCTTGAGAGCCATTTCTTAAGGGATAAGAAAACAAAAATGAGTTTAAAACAGAGATTGAAATACTTGTAAGGATTATGGCTGTATTCTGTTTTGCACGCTGGATCACGGTCCATAAGTTCTTTCTCGAAGCTGGATCAAGTCCAGTGCTAGGCTCATCCATGTAAACTACCTTTTAACAAAAAAAAAAGACAATGGGTGAGCCATTCTTGACAAAATCACATAACAAGAGAGCAGAAGATGTACGTACCTTTGGGTTTCCGATAAGCGAAATGGCCACACTAAGTCGCCTTTTCATACCTCCGCTGTATTTTCCAGCAGGTTTGTCAGCAACTCCTCCATCAAAAAGGCTGACGCTTTTGAGAGAGTCTTCCACAGCCTTGAAAATGTATCATAGATCCATGAATAAACATTGTTTACCGAGTAATAACTACGGAAATCGATAAAAACATACCTGTGTTAAAGCAGAGCCCTTGATATTCTTTAGTCTCCCGTAAAAGAGAAGATGTTCTCTTCCTGTTAGTGTCTCCCAAAGCAAGCTGAAAACCAAGAGAATGAAATCAAAATTTTAAAATTCCCCTTATTTGCTTGGTAATGGAAGAAAATGCAAACATATAAGAAGAGGATTTAATTACTCGTGCTGCGGACATACGCCCATGCTCGTGTACACTTTGTTCATATCCTTGCATATGTCGAAACCCTGAACAAACGCTGTTCCAGATGTCGGTTTCAGGAGGCCAGTCATCTAGCACAATATCAGAACAATCTCGTCATACTCTGAAACGTTGTTTTTGTTTAGTGTACAAATAGTGATTTTAAGTAAGAAACTGACCATATTGATGAAAGATGTTTTGCCGGCGCCATTGGGTCCAAGCATGCCAAAGCATTCCCCTGAAGGCACGTCCAGATATAAACCTTTTACTGCTATTTTTGGTGGGTTACCATCTCTACCTGTATATACCTTCTTCAGGTTGTCACACACGATCGCATGCCCTGTGTTCCCTTCACTCCTCAACTTCTCTACTTTTTCTCTCTGATTATGTTCTCCTTTTTATCAGAAAGTCTTTTGAGAGAGAGATAGAAAAGTTCAAAGATTCTTTTGATTCCATACCTCTTGAGTTACATCTGTTTTCTCCATGTCTATGAGGATGTTGTCAGAGCTTTGCCTCTGTACACTAGGCCTTTGTAGGGAAGACGATTTCTTGTTCAAGAAAAAGAAAGGGCTTTTCCCTGATGAATGAACCTTGTCGATAGAGTAGGCCACAATAAGAATCACAAACCACTCCACTGACATTATGTAAAACAATTTATCCATTCCGCTTTCGCTGAGATCCTCCCACTTCATCCCGTTTCCACGGAAGGCAGATTGCGAGAATTCATACAATCCACGGTATAAGGAAAAGCCTGGATACAGCTCCAAGGCAAGAATCCCTTTTTCTGTTGACGTAGATACTAGTTATCAAGTGTTCGATAAACATGTGTATTTGTTCTTCTTCAAGGTAATCATCTTACCGGGGAATGAAGGAGTTTCAAGCAGCTGTTCGAAGAGAAAGCTTCCCAAGAGCCCAGTTCCAAACACCAAAATGTAAGCAACAACTACAATTACGCCAAAATAAAAATCAAGAGGCTGTATAAAAATTTCAATCGGTTCTTGAGTAGATTCAAGAAATGTGATGTAAGTACCTGTTACAGTCTTAACCTTTGAGAATACTGAAGAGGCTAAAAAGGCGACAGAGATTTGCAGATTTATGAAGATAAAATAGAAAAGGAATTGGATGCTATAGTCATTGACTCGGAAGTACTTGAGTCCTATCGCTGACCCAAAGATCACCAATGAAACAACATACAACAAAGATATGGTAAGAAAATAAGCATATGAAATCATCCAATATGGACCATCGCCTAGGCCGTGCATTTTCATTATAATTCTTAGACGCTGTTGTTTCTCATACACCAGTGATGTCAAGATTACCTGCAAAATTTTATGTACACATTGGCATGATTAGTTTTGTGGAATTGAGTTAGTACTTATGATGGCCTAAAGCGTAAGAAAAACTTACAGGGAATAGAAGAAGAACAACCCAAGTGAAGAAAAGTGGTCCTAGCAAGGACGCAATATCTGGATTATATTTAGTTTCGTGTTTAGGAACTTCTTTGACAAACTCGAACAATATCTTTGTCCCAGGGCCTTTCAGATACTTAAGATAAGCATTTGATACCTGCAGTTTCTCAAATCAACAAACAAAAAAAGAACACACATGTATTACAAATTCAGCAATGAGGATGCCTTGAGAGTACTGTAGCAAAGCGTAATGTTGATACCAGATTGATCAAACGAGGAACTCGGACCAAAGGTTCATTTAAAGGATCGTCACTGTATGTTGAATTATACCAGATGATCACATCGAAATTGCTTCTATCCGTACTCATGAGATCGTATGCTAAAGCAGCAAAAGTACATTTACAGTCAGAAGTCACAGATGAATATATATAAATGGTAGAAAAAGTTACCTACCTGAAACAATCTCATTTGTCATCCGCTCAGGATTGCCCCTCCAATTACCCTTGAAAAGCTCATCATTGACCTCTACCGATGTATTTCTCCAGAGACACAACCCTTTAACACACTTCACCTCTGGTATATTTAGAAAACAACCACTAAGTTACTTGTCCACGTGAAGAAACCACATTTTCATTTTATACTCTCAGACTTGTTAATTGACACCTTTAAGCATCAAGATGATAAAAATACCTGTCTTAGTATGTCCGAGTGAGAGTGGCCATGTAGAGTTTGGACTGCAATGAGATTGGATACTGTAGATTGGAAAATCTGAGTCAATCCCTGGATCTTCATAATTGTTTTCCCCTGCCGGAAGTGTTGAACCCTGAACGTATAGTAAAAATCTGAGACATAGAGATAGAGATTTTCTTCACTTTTTCAATGGAAACTTACCAAGACACTATTGGCTAAACTAGGCAAGAGGTCGGAGGTATTCACGGCCAAAGAACCACCAAACATATTTTCGGATAAATCTGGAAGAAACACGCATGCAGCTGATAAGAGTCTCAGCAATCGAAAAGCTATCAAAGAAGAAGGTTAACAACATAAGCATATACCTTTACCAAGAGACTGATTATTCCCAGTAAGAAGTATAGTTACAGGACAAGTCTTTGTTTTTCTACAGGACTTTTCAGGAAGGTCTCTGAAGGAAAAGAAATCAGCGTTTACAGCACGAGATTCAGGTTCTGGAATCTGTAACATCGGAGGCAACAATGGAGGACTTAGGATAGGACAATCACCGCCGATCAAACCATCTTTACTTCCACAATGATTCATGTCGGAGACTGTATTCATCACAGCATCAAGCAAAAGTTGAATCGCCAGGAGGAGTAAGCAAAGAAAGAGTGGAACAAGGACCAGCCTAACATTCGTCCATATGTGTTTCCTCTGCACCAACAATGACATACATCAAAACTAAAATCGTACCTTTCTTATTTTAATAATGTAATTTCCTAGATTTTAGTTCAAATTTTATGAAATGCGATCAAATTCTGTAAAATTTCGTCCCGGAATACGAAGCATCAGAACTAGAGATGAAAACGTAAGAAGGATACATACCTGGTAGGTTAAGTTCTTTCTAAGTAACGCATTTGCCTGAGCCCAGAAACTGGCTTGACCATGATCCGCCATTGATGAAGAAAACAAAGCTTCGTTAGTCTTTAATTTTTCTTCCTCTGTTTTTCTTACAGAACACACCACCTTTTTTTGGTTTGGGGTTATTAAAATAAAATCTACACGGTTTTGAACGTGAAATTAATCAGCCCTAAAAGTTTTTGTAATTAATAATAATCCAAAACTCTCTTAGTATATTTGGCATCATAATTTGGTAGAATACATTGTAACAATATACATCACCCATTCCTAATTTCCAATAATACATATTTCTTTCCAAACATATCAACCAAGTGAATGAATATATTTCAAAATATATTGTAGAAACGGAAATATAAAAAAACAAAAGGTATTTATAAATTTAGAAAACGCGATCTGATTTAGTTAAATCGGCTGGAAACATTTTAATTTTATACAACAATTTTTATTAAAATTTTGAAAGGTTATAACTTTTCTGAAAGTAATTTTGTAATTTTGTAATAAATGTGAGTCTTTATAATGGGTTATAAGCGTTTCGTAGTACACATAAACAAAAGGGATACAAAATAACGCAATTTTTTATTTAGAAAAAGAAAAGCCGAAAGAGCAAAATAATCGTCCAATCATCTTCTTCCTCTGATCATGTCTATGCAAGGAGGCTTGCCGCTTCTGTATCAGCAGTTTACTGCATTGTTCAAGAAGAATCTGTTGCTATCATGGCGGAACAAGACAGCAACGTGTCTTCATCTCTTCTCTTCATTCTTCTTCATCCTTCTCATCTTCTGTATCCAGGGAGCGATGAAGGCGAGCGACGTAGCCTCGACGGTACACAGAAACGTCACCGATCCTCAAGCATTAGTATCGCCTCCGATTCCGCCTTGCGAGGATAAGTTTTTCGTCAGGCTTCCCTGCTACGACTTCGTGTGGAGTGGGAACCAGAGTAGTCGAGTTACTGACATTGTCTCTGCAATTATGGCGAACAATCCGGGAAGACGAATTCCGAGCAACAAGGTTTGATTTTTTGCCTTTAGTTTTAGTTCTTTTTAAAAGGGTACTTTGATTTTATGAAATTATTTTTTGGTTGGCTATGCAGTTCCGAGCTAGTTTCATGACAAACAGACAAGCATGTGATCATTCTTTTATGTTAAACAAAATGTTAAGATACTATTTGTTTGAAATTAGAGGGAAATGAAAAAGAAATGTGACAAGAATCAGAAGAAGTAATAATCTTGTGTGGTCTAATCAGGTTCAATCATTCAAAGGGCCTGAGGAGGTAGATGCATGGTTTATGTCACATCCTTTGCAAGTCCCAGGAGCATTGCATTTTGTGGAAAGGAATGCTACAGTAATCAGCTATGGAGTTCAAACGAATTCTTCATTGGAGAAGAAGCGTGGTCGGGTTGAAGATCCAACATTTACGTTCCTTGTTCCTCTTCAAATCGCTGCAGAGCGTGAAATCGCAAGGTCCTTAATTGGAGGTAGCCTTCTTGAAATCTTATATTGATTGTGTCTGCTTCTTCTACATTTTCAAAATGTAAATTAACTGTCTTTATGCATTTTCAGATCCAAATTTTAGTTGGGGTTTTGGATTTAAGGAATTTGCGCGCCCGGGTAGTGATGGAGTAGTAACTATTTCTGCATTAAATCTTATGGGACCAGTGTTCTTTCTTGCTTTCTCCATGTTTGGTTTTGTTCTCCAACTCAGTTCTTTGGTTACGGAGAAAGAGTTAAAACTTCGCCAGGTTTTTTTTTTAATCTGTTCACACCTCTTTTTGTAGCAGAGATTATTACCATTGTGTTTGTACTAGATTACAGAATCATGTTTTTATTTTTTCAACAGGCAATGACAATGATGGGTGTTTTTGATTCTGCTTATTGGTTATCATGGCTCATATGGGAAGGAATCCTTACCTTTTTCTCGTCACTCTCCTTAGTCCTCTTTGGAATGATGTTCCGATTCGATTTTTTCTTGAAGAACAGTTTTGTTGTTGTCTTCTTACTTTTCATGCTGTTTCAGCTTAATATGGTAAGATCCAATTCCTAAGTATCTTTTTCCTCTTTCTGAGATATCTTCCAGTTTGCTGGGGAATCACCTAAGTTATATATTATTTGAGCTCTAGCTCAGCTTAGCATTCGTGCTATCGGCTTTCACTAGCAAATCATCCTCAGCAACAACTGTCGGTTTCCTTGTGTTTCTGATTGGTTTTATAACACAGGTATGTCGTCTCTTGCTAAATGAACCTGGCTACTTCAAATCTTGGGGTCTTACTAGTTAATAATTGTAATTGCAGATCGTAACAACTACAGGATTCCCTTATTCAAGCTCCCATTCGATTTCTAGCCAGGTGATTTGGTCATTCTTTCCACCAAATACCTTTTCTGCAGGTCTGCAGCTGCTTCTTGGAGCGTCATCATATACCCAAGGTTCTGGAATTAGTTGGAGTCAAAGAGCAGAATGTGCAGCAGACGACACCACTTGCGTTATTACAATTGTATGTCAATCATTCGAAATAGATTTCATCCGAGAGTTGTCTATTATCTATCCTCTGACCAAAACATCTCTTTGAAATTTTTGGCAGAATAAAATCTACATATGGCTTGTGGGGACATACCTTTTCTGGTTTGCTCTAGCTATCTACTTTGACAATATTATCCCCAATGCATCCGGTGTAAGAAAACCGATGTTCTACTTTCTAAAGCCTACTTATTGGACTGGAAAAGATGGAAACAAAGTGGAAGGTATATTCTCTTGCACTTAAATAAATTCATTGTACTGGACAATGTAAGCCAAACATGTTCATACACTTTACAGAAGGGAGTATTTGTAGCTGTATCAGTTCAGTTCCACCTGCAGAGCATATTACGCCAGAGGATGAAGATGTGGTTGAAGAGGAGATTTTAGTTAAACAACAAGCAATGGATAGAGTAGTTGATCCAAACATTGCAGTTCAGATACATGGTCTTGCAAAGACATATCCCGGAACAACAAAGCTCGGATGTTGCAAATGCAAGAAAACTGCCCCTTTTAATGCTGTAAAGGTATTGTATTTTCTGATAAGAAAACAACGAAAACAAAAACAAGTTTAAATCTTTGTGGAAATATATGCCCTTTCCAAAAGTTAGTCCTCGTGATTTCGAGCATGAAGTGTGTTACATGAAATACGTACAGGGTTTGTGGATGAATATTGGCAAAGATCAGTTGTTTTGTCTTCTCGGACCGAATGGCGCAGGAAAAACAACTACTATCAGTTGTTTGACAGGCATAAATCCAGTTACTGGTGGGGATGGTAAGAAAGCTTCCTCATCTTATCTTTTTGATGAAAATATATTTAACCATTTTATATAAGAGGATCTATTTGATTGACTTGAACAGCAATAATTTATGGAAATTCCATAAGAAGCTCTGTTGGTATGTCCAACATTCGTAAAATGATAGGAGTTTGTCCTCAGGTTTGTCAATTTCTTCCTGCATTGTCGCCACTACACAATGTTCTTTGTGTTCTTCTTAAATGATTTATCTCATCTTCATTCTTTTTGTTTACAGTTTGATATCCTTTGGGATGCTTTGTCCAGTGAAGAGCACCTCCACCTCTTTGCTAGCATCAAAGGTTTGCCACCAGCATCGATCAAATCGGTACTTCACCCTAATAATATCCAAATTTTACTTTATTCATCTATATTGGAAAGAGTATATAATTGGAACGTTTCGGTCTACAGATTACAGACAAGTTACTTGCAGATGTAAAGCTAACAGGAGCAGCGAGAATTCGAGCAGGAAGTTACAGTGGTGGAATGAAACGTAGACTCAGTGTTGCAATTGCCCTCATTGGTGATCCAAAGCTGGTCTTTCTAGATGAACCTGTATACAATCTGCTACTTCTCTATAACACACACACATACTAGTCTTTGTTATGTTTTCTTTCTCATAAATTTTTCTTGTTTTGCTTTGGATTGTAGACTACGGGTATGGACCCTATCACAAGGAGACATGTGTGGGACATTATACAAGAGTCGAAGAAAGGTCGTGCCATCATACTAACAACACATTCTATGGAAGAAGCTGATATCTTAGGTGACAGGATTGGGATCATGGCTAAGGGCAGGCTCCGCTGCATTGGAACCTCAATCAGGTTAAAATCCCGCTTTGGCACCGGTTTCATCACTACCGTTAGCTTCAAGAACGACGGTGCTGGAACTTCACCCGAGCCATTGAAAAGATTCTTTAAAGATGTAATGTATCTATGTACTCTCTCAAGTTTTTTTCTTCTTCTACTGGCATTGTTTAATTAGGTAATCATCTATTGCTTCTGAGCCTGGAACAATATTTTGCAGTATCTAAAAGTTGAGCCAATAGAAGAAAAAAAGTCTTTCATGACTTTTGTTATCCCTCACGACAAAGAAAGACTTTTGACGGTAATTATCCACAAAGCTTGTATCAGCTTTTAGATCTTCATCTGTCTGATGAATGAATTCATATTTTCATAATTCAAACAGAGGTTTTTCAGAGAGCTACAGTACAGAGAATCTGAATTTGGTATCTCAGACATCCAACTCGGGCTTGCAACGCTTGAAGAAGTGTTTCTGAACATTGCAAGAAAGGCTGAACTGGAAAGTGCAACGGTTGAAGGAACCATGGTTACTCTCGAGTTAGAATCAGGCATCTCGGTGGAGGTACAAGTTTAACATTTCACATGTTGATATATATTTATATATCGATCAAATGCACTGAATGGACACAAACTGGATGTACAGATACCTGTAGGAGCAAGATTTGTAGGTATTCCTGGAACAGAAAACGCAGAGAATCCTAGAGGAATGATGGTGGAAGTGTATTGGCAACAAGATGGGTCGGGATCAATGTGCATCTCTGGACATTCTTCAGAGATGCAGATCCCATTGAATGTTTCGGTGATATATGAACCATCATCACAAGTGTTAGGACATGGACAGCGACGAGTTCGGGGTACAGTGATTGATTATGAATAGAACAGTTAATATAATGCTGTAGCCTGTAGTGTAAAAGATAGTTATTGAGACACTCAGGTAATAACAATAAAGTTAAGTCAATGTGAATTGAGAGATTTCAATAGCGTTACAAGTTTTATATCAAACTTTGACAATGAGTAAAGTTGATTCAAACGAGAACAGAGAAACCAGAATTATAGTTAGGTTAATTTGATGCTTCAAATGTTATTTATGTAGCTCGCAACAATAAAACCAAAATTTTTCCTTAAAAAAACATTTTAAAAAAATAATAACGTATTATTAACATAAACCAAAACTTTTTCGTTAGTGGTATACATAAGTGGGCCAGGTCGAAAAATTTACTGGATTTATAAATATTTTACTAGCGAAGAAGGCTTACTTTTTATATAGTTCGGTTAAATTTCTAATATATTATTTAAAAAATATTTTTAAAAAATAATTTCATTTTAATAGGTTATTAATAAAAAATTTATGATATTGTGTTATCATCACATTAAATTTAAATAAATATATAAATAAATTTAAATTAATAAAATAATTATAATTATTATTAATTTGGTTAGAAAATCAATATATTTTACTAAACTAACAAAAAAATATTATTAATTTCATAAAAAATAATTAATTTTATTTTCTTAATTTACATATACAAAAATTAATATTAAAAATAATTTTAAATAAAATTTAAAATTATATAAATATTTAATTTATATTTATTAATAAACAATATTATATTATTTAAAAATATATTTTTTCTAATTATAATATTAAATAATTTACAAATAATCAATTAATCTCACATGTTAGAGAGAAATTCAAATGGTTATTGTAGTCGTTATAGAGTAGTTGTGGGAACAATAAAGCATGATTGTGTATTTTGAAATGTCAGTGTAATTTTTTGGTCTTTGTTGCCTATTTCGTCAGCCATGGCATTATTTCGCCATCCTCTCTTTTTTAATATAATTTAGATATTCATTTTGAAGACAGTATCAATCCAAATCAATAAAAATATCCTTTTCCATGCGTAGTATAAACTACAACTTGTTCTAAAATGTAAGGTAACAAAATTCGCCATTTAACATGGGACTTTATATTTCTAATAGAACTTTGTTCCAAGCAAACTTTGGAGATGCAAGACTAGTGAGATATATAGAACCATTTAACTAAATATCAGTGTAAAGAAACACTTGTAATTTTCTTATCATCTCAGAGTTTATAAGTCAACGATGAGAGTGGATTAATTAAGAGCTTTTCAGATATTTATTTGACAGAGCTTTCAGATATTTTGTTGGGAGTATAGTCTTTTGGGTGGTATATGTATGCATAATGAAGATATATATAGATATTATGAATATGAATATTCGATCATATCCTAAAAGAGACGACAGAACCTATGGTAGTTGCTCCACCGTAGGAAGTTGTGCGTGTGGACCGCTTCACAGTTGAAAATATATTAAAAGTTGCCACCATTCCGAAAAGATCCTTTAGATATTTCTTAATTTATATGTTTCCATTATACATCACAAAAGTAATAATTAACACTACTGTAAATTTGTAATTATAAATTAGTTTAAATTACGAAATAAATTGCTATTTTGGATTTCTTAAATCACTGAATATCTATTATTGTTAACAATTTATATGTATTTACTAGATTAATATAGATTAGGAAAGTTGATTTAGCTTGTTAAATAGCATCACACAAAAAGACCGAGCTTATATAATACACGTAAGGCCATATGATGACCTCGTACGTAAGCAATAAATCACAATTTTAAATGATTATTGTTAATACTAAGATCATACATGACAAATCTTGACTGTTGTCTCGATTTCAGACAGACCATTCGAATATTACATAGCAAAATGTTAATTTGAATGTTATATAATTGAGATTGATTAGTCAATTTAATATATATGTCAATCGTTTATGATAAACACTAATATATCTGATTCGTTCATAATTTATTCGATTAATTCCGAAATTTCTGGTTGTCGCAATTGATTGTAATGAATTAGTGATTTATTTTATGTAATGATGATAATGCTGCTGAAAAATTGGAGATCACAAGCCGTAATTAGTAAATTTGGTAAGTGGGATTAGCGATGAGACGCATTGTTAATGGGTTCTTGAAGATAATATTTTCTACTTTAAAGAAGAAACTCAAGTAGCTCAGTAATATCAAAATATCAAATCATTCCATTTGACTTTTTTGTAACATACCGACTATAGTAAAGAACAGAAACATAAACTCTTTAATTGATGATAAGTAATCTTATATATGCATTAACATATAGTTTTAAACAGTGTAAAAAAGAGCATATAAATCTATATGAATAATAATAATACACATGTTATATACTTGCCGATTGATATAGATTCATGTTTCGGAATATTCAAAGTAATTATTTTATTTTGCAATAAATTCATAGTAATTGTTTTATTTTGCAATAAATTCACATTAATTGTTTTATTTTGCAATAAATTCATAATAATTGGTATCTCAAACAAGGAAAAGGTAAAAAAAAATTTATAGTTAGTGATAAGGATGGTCATTCAAATATTCGGTTCGGTTTTGATCAGTTATTCTCGATTTTGTTTTTTTTTTTTGGTAAGATTAAAGATCTATTCGGTTATTTTTATATTTCGGTTCGATATCGATCGGTTCGATTATTAAAACTAAAAATAATCAAAATTGATTTGGTTAATCGAAAATAACTAAAAATAATCAAATATAATAAAAAATAACTAGAAATAGGTGAAATATTTTATTGTTTTTTTTTATATTATTTCGGTTTTTAGTTCGGTTTTACTTAATATCCGATAACCATAATTTTTCAAAATAATATCTGTTTTGATTAACTTTTTATAACTGAATACCAATCAAAATCTATTTTTTAGTTTGATTTCAATTTGATTTTAATTTGATTTCAATTTGATTTCAATTTCATTTCAAATTGATTTCAATTTAATTTTAATTTAATTTCAATTTTATTTCAATTTTATTTCAATTTTATTTCAAATTGATTTCAGTTTGATTTTAATTTGATTTCAATTTGATTTCAATTTCATTTCAAATTGATTTCAATTTGATTTTAATTTAATTTCAATTTTATTTTAATTTTATTTCAAATTGATTTTAATTTGATTTATTAGATTCAAATTATTTGAGCTAAGTAGTTAGTGACTTGAGGATTGATCTTAGTATTATATTGTTAGGACGGTGGTGCTTATTTGCAGTTGATAACTAACGTCTATAAAAGAAAAGTTCATAACTCACCACATGTGTCGGAGATGATTGCAAAAACAAAACAAAAATCTTCAAAATATATTATATTTATTTGGATTTCAAGAAAGAGTGGGTCTGGCCCATCTCACACTATTAAACCCACTAGTCACGGACCGTTGCGTTTCAATAATGCTTCATGTTGTTGCCTTCCTATATAAATGGTGGGAGAAGCTTTCTTACAATAACAAACCAAGTTTTAGAATCAACCAAATATATAAATCTAAATAAAAAACATAAGAACAAGATTAGAAAATGGTCAGAGGGCTCTTACTGGTTTTGTTCTTTTTAGTCATTGCGAAGACTTCAGTTTCTCGTTCATTAGCATGGTCGAGAGGTAACATGCCACAAGGCCAAAACTATCAAGGTGAAAGTGGATCGGGGCGTGGGCCCAATTGGGAATACAACTGGGGTTGGGGCTCTACGCCAGGTTCTGGATGGGGTTACGGGGCAGGTTCAGGTAGGTCCCCAACAGGGTGGGGAAGAGGATCTGGATATGGATATGGATCTGAATCCGGATCAGGTAGTGGATATGGATATGGTTCTGGAAGTGGAGGAGCACGTGGTGGTGGATATGGTTACGGAAGCGGAAATGGTCGGTCCGGTGGTGGTGGTGGTGGTGCTAATGGTGTAGTTGCTGCTTTGAGTCATGGTAGTAAATCTCATCCATGAAGATATTTTAGTAGTTTCTCCCAACTAAGAGGGTTACTAATATAAGTGTTTGTACTATGAAGATTATTAGGTTTGATATCTTTTTTAATGAACTTTCTTTGTCTTGTATGTTTTATATGTATGTGGATTATGTGCTCGACATATCTTCTACTGTCTTTGCATGTCTCTAAATGTTGTATTGTGTTATAGTGATTTCGTATGTCGTCTCTAAACTTTGTTTAGACAACTTAAAAGGAAAAAAAAATATTTTAGATTTCCATTTAAGTATTTAACTCAAAATTGCTCGTTATACATATGGAAGAACATGCCCAAAAAGAATACTAAAATATATGGATAACAGTTTAATAATATCTTCTTAGAACCTAAACACATTAATACAAAAATATAGTAATAATATTTTTATGCATCCTATCTATATTCTGAATTTCATCGATCTCCAAGTGAAAATAACTAAAGATATGTATATTAAGAAAATTATTTACAGTTTTGTGTGTCAATAACTTGTATTCTAACGAATCTGAATTTAGATGTTAACTTTTTTTATAAGTATATAATTTATATCGAGAAAATATGTATTATATATGTGTTTGAACTTAAATAGTGCTTACTTATTATATTGTGACACACGGAATTCTTTATTGAATATCTTAATATTAATAAAAAGATGAGAGAGTGGAAAGAGTTTTCCAATTGAGAAATCCACAAGAAACTCCAATCATACTTGTTTTTATACGATTGGTTCAATTTTTTATAACTTAAATTTTAATTTAAACTAAATATATTAATACTATATTGAAAAGAATGCTCTCCACCATTACCATTGTGAATGTTTTAAAATATCTATTCAAGAAACCAACCCCTAAATCAAATCAAAATCCTAAGTAAACATCACAACGTAGACACTCTGGAGTCTGGATATAACAAAGAGTTTACATCACACGATGTGATATCGATGCATTTATACAATCAAGCAGCAGCAAGCTGTTTCTCGTTGTGATGAGTCGTTAAAGAGTCTTCCTCGAATTGATTCATCAGAAGTTTCTTCTTAAACGAGCTTCTGAATGAGAGTGATGGTTCTAAAAACAGAGAATTCATCTTCTTCAACATCACCATTTCTCTGTGTAGAAAAGAGCAATAATTATTGAAAGTCGAAACGGTGACGTTTAACTGAAACCCGATTCCGAACAAGAAGTCAAGCTCAAGCATATTGATCTCTTCTCTGCTTATTCCCCCAACTTTTGCATAATATCCATTGTTGTAACACCTAAAATTGTGTTTTAGAAAGACGATTTAAATAATTAAACAACTTGAATTAGTGAAATTCAACAAATTTAGACTCAGAATTATGAACTTACAAGTCATCCATGAATTTAGCAGAGACCAAGACACTTGTGATTATAAGCCTATGAACATTAAAGGAATTGATGGGCAAAAATGGCTGCTTTTTCATGAACCGATCCAAGTAAATATACGCGACGATGTAACACGAATAGCTGCAATTCGCGTACTTAAAGATCCTCTCGAGATAGCTTCTGACTGAGATGGAAGGTTTAGTTAATCCATGGAAGCCTGAGATCCTCTGTCTTTCGCTAAGACTGTCATTGGTCTCTGACACTCTTTGCAAGAGATACGACATTGTCGTTATGACATTTGGCATGATCTCCGCCGTTGGTTCTTCTAGATCTTGATTCAACTTCTGATCAGCCATTCGATGGATGGGAGTAAAGAAAAACAGAGCTTTGTCTGATGAGTTATTACATTAAGTGTTTTAGTTTCTGTCTTTGCCTCTGATTTGGAGTTAATATAAGGTTGCGTTGCGACTCATATGCTACTTGGGATAAATTATACATTTAAAAGATTTTGAGAAATATATATTTCTGTCATTATTTTGGTTCACTATATGAGATGTATTAAAAAATTAAAATCATTTTATTATATGTAGTAATAAACAATTTCATCAGTAAATTTAAATAAAATTTTCGAATTAATTTGTTATGATTATATCTTTAGTTCTTAAAAAATTTAAATATGACACGTTTGGACGACTATGTTCAATTACATTCCCTACAAAACGGTGAAAAATCTCAACTAGAATTATTATCATTAGGGTTAGTTCACAAATCACGGATTGTATGTTTGATTTTGATATTTAGTTTCATTTAGATACTCAAGATTAGTTTTGAATTTACAATATAGTGATTATGATGATCTCATGGTTAAACCATGGGCCAGGACAATTATAATTAATTTAACAGACATTTGGTGGTTTTATTAAATGTAATTAACTAACTTAGCTTCTAAAATAAGTGAATTAATTAAAACTGAGACGATTAAAAGAAAAGAAAATTGGAAAATTCAATTGGTCCTAAAGACTTGAAACTTGAAGCTATCTATACTCATACATATAGAACCCACAACAAAATTAGACTTAATATTTGGTCTATCACCACACATGATCAACAAACAAACACAATGATTAGCGATAAAAATTTTACTGGCTGATTTTTAACATTTTATTTCAAAATTATGTAATTATTGTTAACGACTCATAAACAAACAATAACAATATTTTAAAATTATATAGTTGTTTTATTTTTAAATTATGCGATTATCATTAACGATCGATAAACGAATAATAATAACAAAATATATTTGTTATCAGTCGATAAAAAAAGAGTAATATTCTAAAATAACATTTTTTAATTTTTTTTTCCAAATCTAGCATCATAAAATTAAATTCCCAAAAATAGCGCAAATACTTATGTGAAAATACTTATTTATTCTAAATAAATTATACATAAACTTAAAGTATTGTATTTTGGTTCATTATTTTCAATTTAGGGTTTAATTTTTTTATTAAAATATAGTTTTAATGTATTTTAATGTTAAATTTGTGTTATTATTAGAAATTTAAACTAATGATGCTATTTTTGAGACAAAAACTTAAAAAATTGTTATTTTAAACATTTATCCATAAATAAACATGATTTGTGGCAACTTATAACTCTACTATATTTGTATTTCTGCATGCACTAAAGGATTGTATGACATATACACATAGATCTATTTTTGTTACTTTATTTAGTTTTCTTTTCTTTTAAATTTGACGGTGAAATTATTCATGAATATTGCTGTAAAGCATAGTTTTGTTCTAAAGCATTATTCTTCGAATTATTCTTGACCAAAAATATTAATTTGTATATAGTTTAAACAAAATACTAATTCTTGACAAACAACTGAATTTTGATTGGCCGACAACAACTGAGATTTCTTATGAACTGTTCTATATATTATATGTTGAACTATATTTATAATCATTATTTACGTATATAAAAAATAATGAAAATGATTATTTTCATATATACAAAAATGATTCCAGCTACTTTATAAAAAAAATGCTTGCAGCTAAACTTGTCTAAATTAGAAAAAGGAAAACTAACAACCTTAAGTTTTTGCATTAAGAAGATATGATTATTGTGTGTATTTGAATATAATAGTAACTGAAGAATTGGGTTTCCCTAGAAGTTAAAATTGGTTAACCCACCAAACTAATTGCCTTTTCTTTTCCATCAGATTGTTCTAAAATATGTGTCTATGCACAGACTTTGATATAGTCTTTAATTTATCAGAAGTGTTATTGAAAAATGTATATGTATTACAATTAAGTATTTTTTGTTTTATATATGATTTTATAAAATAACGATGTAATAATAAAACTGAAAATTTGCTGCAAAACATTTCGAACTGAAAATGTTCTTTTTAAAAAAAATATAAAATAACATTTAAAATATAAGTAAAATTTTAAGTTTATACGGTCTAAGTATAATAATTTCACTGAAAAGTAATACCCTAAAATAGCACATTTTCAAGTTTTTCTTCCAAATTTAGCATCTCAAAATTAAACTCCTAAAAATAGTACAAATACTTATGTAAAAATACTTATTTATTTTAAATAAATTATATATAAACTTAAATTATTATATTTGGGTTTATTTTTTCCAATTTAAGGTTTAGTTTTTTTCTTTTAAAATATAGTTTTAATGCATTTTAATTAAATTTATGCTATTATTAAAAATTTAAACTAATGATAATATTTTTGTAATAAAAAAATGTTATTTTAGATATTTGCCCTTTATAATCGTATTTAATACAAGACTTAAAACGTTGAAACTAGCACGATTTAACATTAACTTGTAGCACTTATTTACCTTTATCAAAAAACTTATAGCAGTTATTTAAGATTCACAAACGTCAGCCAAAATAAGCAAATCCTCAAATATATATATATATATATATATATATATATATATATATATATATATATATATATTATGAACATCCTTTTCCACGAAACTTCTTTAAGTTGACGTTCGTGAATCCTCGAATTTACTTTGGAACAAAATAAAAAAATATAGTATTCAATCGTATTCTTTATGTTCAACGAATGGGACAAAACCAATGAACCATTCATATCTTATCAATTAATTAAAATGGAAACGAATTATGGGCGATTAAGGAAAGGCCACGTAAGAGAGTTTGCGAGACTGAAACAATTCGTGCCATTCACGTTATAGAGATAATGAACAACACGTAGTTCCTTTTATTAAGCAGATTTTTATGAGTTTTGTTATCACAATATCTTTGTCGTTTCTGTCATTTTTCACTTGCTTGACTCCCCCTCCATTATTTTATTCTCTTAAAAGTTTATTATATGAACGGTTCTTATTTTAGGTGCATATTAGTTGAGACCACATTAGATTAGAGTCCAACAAAAAGAAGAAATATACAATCCCAAATTCTGGAACATATATACTCTTCGTCCAATAGTTGGCTGACAGCTTAAAAAATTTGACAGAATGAAGAGTTATAAAAATCAGTATCACTTTGGTTTGGAGCTACGAGAACAAGTCAAGCGAGGGGAGAAGGCAATGGCAAAACCAATCATCCAAACAATACTAAATGCTTAAGATCTGAACATTCGAATCTTTATGAACAAGAAGCCCGAGCTTCTTTATTTTCAATGAGAACTGCATTCTCTACACACAACGTCTATAGTTCTATAAATAGATGAAAGTATCCTCTGCTTTTAAGTAGACACAAGGCTTTATTAGCCGTAGCAGCGGATTGGGTCGTTGCAGCCTTTTGCCGTGGATTGCTTGAGACCGTATCGCCCTCCTTTAGACAAGTATTGTTGGTGGTGTTCCTCAGCTCTGTAGAATTTCTTAGCCGGTAAAATCTCTGTCACAATCTTCCTGTCCACTTGCTGCTGGTGTCGCTCGAGCGACTCACGTGCTAGTTTCTCCTGCTCTGGGTTGTAGAAATATATCCCTGATCGGTATTGGGTTCCCACATCGTTTCCCTGATGAATTTAGGACAAAAATCATTAAGACAGAGAAACCATATTGAACCTACTGCAGGGTGAGCGGATATCATGTCGAATTAAGCTTTGCAGAAGACATAAATGCTTAAACGGAGTAAGAGTATGAATGTTAGCATTATTTACAGAGATAGAAGTCTTATGCTCAAGAAGCTATCGACAAGAAAAACGACCATAAGAAGCTTAAGAACATTAATGTAGAGAACTCTGCAGAGTTACCAACTAAGCATTCTCTATGAAATTACCAATGAATTTATACTTAAACAACAATTCTGAGACCAAAGATGATAAGAGTGATTGCCAAATTCATACCCACCTGTTGATGGAGAACGTATGTATGTGTATCTCTGTTCAGCTTTCAAACATCCAACCGAAATTTATACTAACAGTTCATGAAAAGAATGCAAAGTATTTCAATTTTAATCATGTAAATTCAACAATGATCTAGATTCGATATCAATCTATTTAGGGATAGCTAGTTATCTAACGTGCAGCCTCATATTAAACATGGATGAAAAAATGTTCTAAATGAATATACAGAGTGTTTGATGTAATTACAAAAATTATTTGAATTGTGGAAAATTAAACAAACCCTGGAGAATATCAAGTTTCAAGAACATCGACTGCATCATATATCTATATCAATTTCAGAGCAGTAGACTAAGAAATTAATAAACAAAACCCTAGAAATCTTCGTAAATATCCAAAATTACAACTTAGACATCAAAACAGCAAAATTGGAACCTGGCGATTCAAGGTTGTTGGATCATGTCTAGACCAGAACAAATCAAGCAGCGACTCGTAACTGCAGTCTTTGGGATCATACTGAACCCGAACAACCTCGGCGTGGTTCGTGACGCCCGAACAGACATCCTCGTAAGACGGATTGTGCGTGATCCCTTGAGAATACCCGACCTCAGTCTGAGTCACTCCCGGAACCCTCTGGTACGCTAATTCAACGCTCCAGAAACAGCCAGCGCCAAATTGAGCAAACAGGTTTCCCGGCGCCGGAACGTCGTCGTCAGGACCCTGTGCGATCGGAGAAGGGTCCATGTTGGTTTGTCTGCTGGATCCTAAACCGAGTTTGTTAAGAATGTTCATGGCGAAATTTGAAGGAGAGAGAAAGAGAGAGAGGAGAATGGTGAGGTGGAGAAAGGAGTATGCGTCGGCTTATGCTGCGGAGTATAGATTTCCGTTTTCCTATTAATTTTTATTTTAGTATTTCCACCTTTTCTTTTTTAAAGTGTAAGAAACAAAATTTGCGTTTGTGTTTTCAACTTTTGATTAGCGATTGTGTGGAGACAGAAGGAATTTTGCTTATCGCCTTGGCTAAAACATCCAATTGAAAACTCAGTAACACCTGTTCCAAATTTGTTGGTCTAATATTTTAGTCGTATATATGTGAATTTGTTTAAAATGTGAAATATTCGAGTTAATGTATGATTCGAGTCGTATATATTTGTGTTTAAGCTAGTTCATGTAGCTATATACTAACAATACAATGCAGTGTAATTTTAATATTTATATTGCTATCTCACGTAGTCTTTGTCATTTAATAGTATTGAGAATTGCCTTAGAGAGGTACAAATAAGAATCTCAAGAAATTGCTTTCGTCACTCTAACGAGTGAGATACCATTGAACAATTTGACAAAGTCCTAATTTCGATCCAAATGTACCAAAACAATAGGCTCTAAATTCGCAATCAAATCCGGAAAATAAATTTTCTCGCAAGAAAATAAAATGGTGAATTAACGAATTTACAAATAATGTAACAAAGAAACTGACCAAACTCGTTTAGAAAATCATCCTACAAAAAGTACTTTCTATAGAATTTTGTAACAAAGTAATCAAAATAACAACCAAAAAACAGAAAAAACGATATGTACAGATCCGCGAGTTGGCACCGCATGTCGGAAGACGACTACTCGTCCGCACCACCTAAAGGATTATGGATGGCCTCCATGGTCGGACCCCTCGATGAGGACGAACCATCTGAGGAGATGGTTAAGAAGGAAAATTCACGTGCAAAGTTTGCAGAAAACGCTATTCACATAATTCCTTTTGTCCTTCTTGCATGCACTCTTGTCCTTTGGCTCTTCTCAAATCCAGGTATATTTAATACAATTAGTGCCCCAGATATATGTATATTGTAACGGATTGATCTTGCGTGCGGTCTCCTTTTGTCTTTTACAAAAGTCTATGTGCAGCCTCATCACTATTGTGAATTTGGAATAACAAATTTCTATTATACTCGAAGTACACACGGAATAACAAATTTCTATTGTTTTGTCATAAATTTACACAATAAAAGTATTTTATATACATATAAATGTACGTCTTATTTCTAAAAATTGTGATTTTAACCAAATATATATTTTAATTTGTCTCAAAAAATTGTATTTTAAATTAAAGAAAATCAGGCTTAGATTTAACACACTACCACGACATATATACAGTCGCTACTGTACATGCAATATTTATTAAGATCGTTTTTTTATAGATGTTGATGTTGGGATGAGAGTAGAATCTATTGCGGCTAGGATTGAAGGTTTGACGATCGAAGGAGACATTGACAACGACAGTGATGGAACTCAGACTGGTTTCTTGGGCGCTGCCTTAGAATTCGGTGATTCAGACAAACCACATGATGTTGCTGCTCGCAACAGAAGAGGTTCAAGGAAACTGATCATTAAAGGCTTTTACTAGCTACTTCAATAATAAATCAATCAAACAACTATTTTTTCTTTGATACATGGCCGGTTCGATATCTCGGTTTTAATTTGAGGTTGTATCGGTGCTTAAAAACTTAGTTATTGAACACAAAGGTAACCCACCACTACAACCACATGGCTCAACTGTTAAAAAAAATCATAACCTAAAGAAAGAATCTTGGAATAATACCAAAACTGTAAATAATGTCAGCTGTTTCTCTTATACTTCGTATGTTAAGGAATCTATGGCGTAAAACGACATGTAGTTTTTTTCACATCCATGTAAAACGACTTGTATTTGTTATATGATCAAGCATCATATATTGATAAGTATCATATATGGTTTAATCTATGTAGTTTTATCACGCGAAGTAAAGTATTTATATGCAGAAATTCCTACACGATGGACTTTTTGGTATTCTTTCATAAAAATAGATTGTACTTTCGTAGGATCCATGGCGAATCGAATATGAGATCTTTTATTAGAAGTATTTGGACCGCAACGCTTGGAGCCAATTGGGTTTTGCTCCGACAACAAAACCTGCAATTAAAATTTTGATAAAAGCAACTTAAATGAGTGGTTTTAGAATACTTTACTTAGCCGTATATGTCGTTCTTAACTTTTAGTATTGACCAATTAATACTTTTGTTTTTGTTAGTATATTTTTTCAACACATGAGTTTTGAACTTGAGAGAGCCATTAAAACAACCTCACGGCCATACCACACCCCGTCCTGAACCTTTTCAGAGGAGGCTAGTAAGGCTTAATATATTCCCAAACCAGAAGGTCGTGGCCGAGGGTTTTTGTTGTTGTTAATATATATGCATAAATGTGAAAAAGAGATTTATGAACATTACTATGGCACCTTTGATATCTCAGGAATTAATGGCCTTTCCTCCTCATGCTTAATTCCCCTTACCGACTTTTCTTCCTCCGCGAGATTATCTCTTTTCGGCAATTTATCTTTTTTTGACGGCTTGTCTTCCTCCGATCGCTTGTCTCTTCCCATCGGCTTAGTTTCCTCCGCCAGCTTATCTCTTTCTGGCGGCTTGGCTTCCTCCGGCGACTTATCTCCTCCCGACAGCTTGACACATTTGTCCTCCTTAAGTCGAATTCCACGCGCATGCAGATTATATCTAGAATGCTCTTCTTCCCTTAGCACGTAGAGCACACATGCATATACACAACTGTTCAAAATCTACGATATACTATATCAACACATATGTTATATGCAGTCCGATCCGTACGTAAATGCATCAGCATAAGTACTATACGTTAATGTGCGTGTAAATCCCTATATATATAGTAGAAACCCAATCGCAAATGTTTTCTCATCATGCAGTCGCAAAATGGTCAAATTAAAGGCTTAATTAGAAGAGTTATCTAATTGACTTCAACATGGTAAAAATCTTGTTTACTTGAAATAGTTACTTGTATAGCCAGACGAGGAAGGCTATCGCCGATGCTCCGAGGCTACCAAAAGCTAAAAACCCCGTGGCCAAGAAACTCGAAGTGATAACCGCCGGTAAGACAATCGGAATAAGAACTATAAAAAACGGCGTCATAACCGTCAAGACAACGGCCGTACCGGCTAGGGTTAAACCGGTGAGGATCATGAGGGATACGGCGGCTATACCGGCATAAACAGGCGGTTTATCTTCTGAGCGGAAGAAATGCATTTAGTAATAGCAAATTTTGTACGTTTCTTAATTCAATGAGGTGGGGTCCAGTTTTTGGAGTAGAAAATCGTAGGTTCTACGTGTACGAAGAGAACACTGTCCATGCATGCAATTGAGACCTTTGTGAATGAAGTTATCTACGTCACGTAAATTTTCCATTTTCTTTTCACATTTGTTTTTTGGTTTTATTTCTTTCACATTGTCTCGTTCGGTTATATTGAATATCAAAGTGATTATTTTGTTAAGTCAAATATATGTTAATTTTGGGTAATGAAACAAATTAATGTTAATTTTGGCAAGTTGAAATGTAAGCTCTTTCACGGAGCCAACGAAATATTTAATATTTTAGCCGTCAGCTTTGGCTTTGACGAGTGGTCGCTCCTCAGACATTTCAACTTTATTTCTTGGAATTTAGTACCAAAGTCAACGTCCAATTTGAAGATATTCCACTATGTTTTAATACCAAAATTTTCTACAACCATATTTGCTTGATGCATGGCTGAATTTTCTTATCGTTTATTAATATAATAAACTTATGTTCGATTGGTGATATTAGTAAAAACAGCGATAAATTAGCAATAACAGATCTTTGATTTCAGATAAATTAGCAGTAACTATTTATATTACTAAATAGCATTACTAAATGTGTTGAATAGACGTATCTAAACTAAACAAAAAAGATACGTAGAAATTAAGATATCTAAAACTAGACATGGGAAGTTCGTGTGCCTTATTTTAATATCTGATTTCATTCACTGCAAATCATCCAACAAAGCATTAGACATTGTAAATCATACGAGACGTGCATTAAACAGAGCAAGCAACACTTCTCTTTCTAGAAGAGTGTTACGATAATGGCATCATCACATCTTGCTATCCTCTGCCTTTTCATGATATCTCTAGTTCCTCTACTTGAATGTAAGTATATGAAATTATGCATGTATAAATTTTTCTCCTTTTTCATCATCACCATTGAAATCATAATTAATATATGGTTATATTTCTGATTTTTGTTTAAAAGATCTATTTTTTTTATTATAGTGGGAAACGCAGAGGGTCATGAGGAGGAAAAGTTAGAACCAGGACTGTGTGTTCGCGTAGAGTGTGCCAAAAACAGAGGACAAAAGTTTTGTTTTTGCTGTGGCGGAAATCCGAAAACATGTTTTCTTAAGAAAGAACAATGTACGGCCGTTTGCAAGCTTTCAATGGCTTAATTAAGAAACTTGAAGAACTTAATGAAATTTTCATTACTAATTATACATATATAAAATAGTACTGAAATATGTAAACTGTTCAACAAAACTACTTACTTAAAGCTATAGTATTAGCTTTTTATTTTTTACATTAATGATTTGTCGAATTGTTTGTGCTGTTAATTATTGTCATTGTGTTTAATGTATGGATTCAAATCAGTATAACACATGTTGTTGAAAAATTATAAATTTTTTGAAGAATGCCATTTTTGGTTTCTCTATTTTCAAAAATATCTATATTAGATTTTTAAAGTTGACCCATGAATGAAGAAAAAAGATGGCATAAAATAATGAAAAGGTTATGTCATAATGGAAATATTGCATAATATATTACGTTAAAAATCTTTAGTAAAACCGCTTCCATTATCTATAAAGTTTGTGTTTGTTTTAAATCAAAATTTCAATTCCAATATTTATGTATATATATATATATCTCAATAAAATATCTATATTAGATTTTTAAAGTTGATATGACTACAGAAACTAAACTTTCATAGGTTTCAAAATATACTGAAGATTATACTTCTTAATTTTTTTGATAAATCTCAATCAAACAACTACAGTTAGAATCAAAATATATAATCCCATGCGTATTGACCAATAACTTGAAACTCTATATATTATTAAAAGTTTTTACAGAAAATTTCTTTCCAATGTCATTTAAATATTTAAAAGTCTTTAACAAAAGCCAAAACGTGATAACTTGATAAGTACTTTTAAATGATAAAAAGTCCATGTAGAGAAATAAGACAAAAGGATAAAGAAAACAAAGTAATAAGTCCATTACAACTCCAAACAACACAAGGTAGTAGGATCTTTCTCGGTCCGATCCACGAAACTCCCTGGAACCCTCTTTTTGATTGCAGAACTTTCACAACTATATATTACCATAGTCATACTCACTCTTCTTCAACACTTTCCACATATACACAGAGATACAAAATATCAGGATTGAAGATGGCAACTAAACAAGAAGCTTTAGCCATCGAGTTTATAAGCCAACACCTTCTCACAGATTTTGCTTACATGGAAACCAAAGTTTCCAATTTTACACTCCACGAAACTGACCCATCTCTGTTTACCAACCAAGTTCATAACTTTCACTCGGACACGAGCCTTAGAAACATCAACAACCAAACCCCTAAACCGAACTCGACTCTTAACCTGCGTAAACCGCCCTTACCGAATCTATCCGTCCCGCGAACGGTCTCCGGCACAACAAAGGCGGAGGAAGAGGAGGAGAGACACTACAGGGGAGTAAGGAGGAGGCCGTGGGGAAAATACGCGGCGGAGATTAGGGATCCGAACAAAAAGGGTTCTAGAATTTGGCTCGGGACTTACGACAAGGCCGTTGAGGCTGCAAGGGCTTACGACGAAGCGGCGTTTCAGTTGCGTGGAAGAAAAGCAATACTGAATTTCCCTCTCGATGTTAAGGCTACGTCCGAAAGTTGTTCTGAGGAAGGAGAAGTCGAATTAGGAAAACGGAAACGGGTTAAGATTTCTCCGGCAGCAGCCGTTAAGGTTAAAGTGGAAGAAGAAGAGAGTTATAAGATGGAGACAACAACTGAGGCAGAAGCTGAAATAATACCATTGACGCCGTCAAGTTGGATGGGTTTTTGGGATGTGGCAGCAGGAGAGGGAATTTTCAGTATTCCGCCGTTATCTCCGACGTCTCCCAAATTCGCCGTTATTTCCGTCACTTGATCTTCGGAAAAGACAACCGACGATGACGTATTCACTTACGTCACTCTCTTAATTTCTTTATTTTTATAAATATGAAATGTAGCGGTAGTGTACAAGTATCAAATTAGTATTTTAGTAGTAATCATTTTATTCATTAATTTTTTATAGGAAAAATACTGATGTTGAAAATTTGAAATATAGTTTGGTTTGGTTGAAGTTATTATGTAAGATTGGATCAGAGAAAAAATAAGACTAATATCCTAAAATAGCACTATTTTAAATTTATTTTCTAAATTTAGCACACTAAAACTAAAATTCCCAAAATAGTATAAATTATTATGTAAAAATAATTATTTACTTTAAATAAAATATATATAAAATTAAAACATAATGTTTGAGTTCATTTTTTCTAATTTAAGATTTAAATTTTTTTCATTAGGAATAAGTTTTCAATTATTTTAGTATTAAATTTGTGCTATTTTTAGAAATTTAAATGACTAATGCTATATTTGGAACAAAAATTTGAAATGATGCTATTTTAGTCAATTATCCAAAAAAAAAAATCACAACTTGAAAAATAATGAGAGATTAAACCACAATTGATTCGGTAATTAAATTAGACAGCGAAAAGGTTTTCAAAACACACTACATGGATAACGCCACCTAAGGTTATCTACAAAGCATCCATAAAAAGGATATAATCAATATTATCTTACATACTGTTATAAAATAAAGAAGAATGATTAATATTAATTATTGTTAGATAGTATAATTGTCAAGCAAGTGAGCAACTGAAAAAGAGGGAAACGTATGGTTATATACGTGGAGCCCTGCAAAGTAAAAAAGAAAGAAAAATCAAGCTGCTTCAAATCATATCCTAGCAAGAGAACCCTACAAGAAAAGCAATTTGATGAATTTGTCTCTTCTCTTCTGGTCAAAAGTTATTATACATAATATCTTATCCCTTTAGTCTAATGTATAATACTTTCGTACATAATAGTCATCATTTCCTTAGTAAATAACTTAGGATTTGAACCGTGGGTAGCTTGTTGAATAAGTCCTAACAAGAAATTTTAACTCGTCTCCATAAATGGTTAATGGACAAGAGGATCCACAGAGTAAACCAGAGAGACAGACTTGTGAAACCTCACACACGTGGCTGCTAAACACATGTTTTGGGTTCCGTTCTTTAAAATTGATCAAAACTTTTCTTGTCTGCAAGAGAACACAAAAATAAAAATGGCGACTTTTGAAGAAACCTCTGATTTGGAGTTTATGCAGATGATCTCTGATGGTTTCATGGAAGATTTTGTCTTTGATGATACTGCTTTTGTCTCAGGACTCTGGTCTCTAGAACCCTTTAACTTTGTTTCTAAATTTGAACCTAGTTCACCGGTTCTTGATCCAGATTCTTATGTCCAAGAACTTCTGCAAATGGAAGCAGAATCATCATCCTTAAAAACTACAACATCACCTGAGGTTGAGACCGTCTTAAATCGGAATGGACCACAGAGGGTCGAAGAGACAAAACATTACAGAGGTGTGAGAAGCAGGCCATGGGGGACATTTGCAGCAGAGATTCGAGATCCGGAGAAGAAAGGATCTAGGATTTGGTTAGGCACTTTTGAGAGTGATATTGATGCTGCAAGAGCTTATGACTGTGCAGCTTTTAAACTCAGGGGAAGAAAAGCTGTGCTCAACTTTCCATTGGATGCCGGAAAGTATGATGCCCCAGTCAAATCATGCCCGAAGAGAAGGAAAAGCGATGTATCGGAGCCTAAAGGAATTACTACGAGTAATTCATCATCATCATCATCAAACTAATGGGACTGATAATATAAAGTTTAATTAGTATAGGTAAATATCTAAGTACGAGGTAGGGAGGGAGGGTAGATATGTACTCACTTTTCAATCTCATCGTTGAGACTTGAGATGGATGTTGAGTATTATTAAACCAAAGAATTCTCATAGCCAATGAAATACTTCATGGTTGTCTTGTCGATAAGATATATATTTTATGCATATGTCTAGTATACATTGGAACAGTTGATGAATATAAGCTGACCTGTTTCTAGATTGAAGAGAGCTTCATGTTATCGATCTTTTCTTGAGTTTCCATGTCAATCACATTCTGCAAGGCTCCTTCACCAGTCAAGAAACTTGGTTGATTTGTCGAAGCAAGGAGTCTAGCCCACATCCTATCCGTTAGCTTCACAGTATTGGTAACTTCGGTCACCCGCTGCAGAAGTAAAACATGTTACACAGGCAGTAACTTTAAGCACAAAGGTTTAAAACTCTTCAATGATAAAGTTTGCCTAAGAATGATTAGAGAAGCAAAAGAGAAACGCTTACAGAAATTGGGATATAAGCATGTCTGCTGTTAACTGGTCCAACAGTGAAACCTGAGTACCCAGCCATTGCTCCATGAACTGCACTTTGGGCTAAAAGAGTACAATAGACATTGTCTGATGCATTGCTCGGTATTGCTCTTATCATATAAGTCGGGTCTGTTTAACAAAGTAAACTATGTCAATTTAATGCAGAGAAGAGCATTCATAAGATAAAGACAGTGAATCTGAACATATACCTATGTACTTCATATTTATTGTCATTTTCCGAACATTTGTAAAATGATCCTGGAACATTGTGATCACCAAACTCATCTTGAATGTTTGAGAAAACAACTAGAAACCATTTTTATAACTTTTAGAGTTTTGAGCAATACCTTTATCTGTTGAGTCAACCATAGACCAACATCAAGCAAGAGTCTATTTCCTGATGCGTCTTTAGTTTCAGATGCACGCATACTTTGAGCAACATAATCCTGTCCAGCTCCCTCGGCTATCACAATAACCATGTGCCTGTTCTCTTTCAGTCGTTGTTCGATAAATTCAAAGAGCCCACCCTTTCCTTCAAGGAAGAATGGAGACTCCGGAATCAAACAGCAATCCTGTCGCATTCCAAATCTACCATTGTTACGCTACATTACATAACTTGTATAGTGACAGTTTAACAATAAGAATAATCTATTACCACATCACGGTTCGCTAAAGTTGCAATCATGGCAATAAAACCTGCAGAATTTTGTACCAAGATTTAACTTCAGATTCATAAAAGAAAGTAGACCACATATGCCACAGAGTATTTACCACTATATCTGCCCATGAGTTTAACAATACCGACTCCATTTTCCACGCTCTCGACCTCTACATGTGCAGCATTAATAGCTCTCTGAGCTTCCTCAACAGCGGTATCAAAGCCAAATGATTTGTCAATCACCTAGAACAATGGTGAAGAAGATGCATAAGAAACTCCATATGAGAAAAAAGTAGACCATAAGTTGAAAAATACCAACATACTTACTTACAGCAATATCGTTATCAATTGTCTTGGGAATGCCAGAAACCGCCACTTGAAGACCACGCCTCTTGACTTCCTTCACAGAATATGAAGCAAGTATCAATAGAATTACTTAATGCATACACACAACATCTAACATGGGATACTGAAATACCTGGTATATCTTCTCTGCACCCTTTTGTGTCCCATCACCTCCAATAATATACACCTGAAATACCCATTGACGAGAACTTAGTATCGCGCAGATTCAAGACTAACTAAACTACCTAAAGATCAAGAAACCTAGAAAAATGGATATTAGTTATGTTAGCTATTTCTACCTGATTTATTCCTCTATCTTGAATATTATCAACAATCTTCGTGGTATCATGTCCTCCTCTTGAGGTTTGAAGAAAAGTGCCTCCACGTTTATGGATATCGTTGACTGCTTTAGGTGTGAGCGTTATTGTGTTTTTGGAGTAAAAGCCTCTATATCCTCCCTGAATGCCAAGAATGTTATTGACACCATACATATTGTTCAATCCACATACAATTTCCCGTATGACTGTATTTATCCCAGGGCACAAACCCCCGCAAGTCACTATGCAAGCTTTTACTTCATCTGATCTGAAGTACACCTGCGAAGCCCAAACTTAACAGATTTTAGTTGCGAAAATCTTCACGAAAGTCTAAAACTTTAAGAAGGAATCATACCCTTTCTCGAGGGCCTGCTCGTCTAAAGTGTACTCCTCGCTTACTTCCCTTCTGGACTACGATCTAAAGATGAAGAAACTTGAGCAAGAAAAACACCCGCAAATCGAAGAAAAGAAGCTTAGAATAAAAACATCCAGCTTACATTTTGTGAAACCACGTCTTCGGAACTAACAAATGTTTGCCTACAGAAACCACATGAACAGTACAGTTACGACGCTCGAAGGTATTATTAGTTTACTGACTTTGGAATGTAGAAATTTAACTTACTTAACAATGGCATAGGCTTGGCTTTCCTTCAATGGATTCGGGTAAGACTGTGAAATAAGAAACAAGTGTCAAATTGAGGAACAAGCAAAACCCAGGAGAAAAGTTATTACCTTTAAATGGAAAAACTCATGACTTGACAATGATCAAAACATTTCAGACATACACAACACCATCAAACTAACTAAATCCTTAAGTTGCAATTATAAACCTCCATTGCACACGTTAGAGATTTCAATTGTAAACTAAAATCTCCTTTCTCCTCATTCCAACTTCGATAATCTTATATCCACTAACGAGAAAGAAACAGGGATAATCAGATATAAGAGAGTTTTACCGGTAAATCAGGGAGAAAATCTGTCAAGTGAGGGACGTCTTCTAGCACAAACCCATCGTCTTTCGCTGGTCCCAATCCATCGGAGCACTGAGCTCTGATTAGGCGGTTCCGGTGTGAGATTCGAGGTAACACTGAAACGTTCTTCAATTTCAAAGGAGGGAGTGGGAAATCTCGCCGAAGACGACGATGAAGGACGTTCGAAGAAGAAATAAGGGAGGAAATATTGGGTTTTGTTGACCCAAAAAACAAAATGGAAGCTTCCATCTGTACAGAGAACAAATCCCAATTTCGTGGGATTGAAAGATTAGTATCAACGTGGAATTCACAGCAGAGATCACCAAGACGAAGGAATGTCCACACCAATCGACGCACAGTAATCAGAGTTCAGAGAGAAAGAATTTTCTTTAAACTTGTTTGAAATTCAGAAATCAATCATATTAGGAAGGGTACCCTATTAGGAAAGAAAAGAAAATTCAGACCTTTGGTCGAAGGAATAAAAACAAATTCAACAACGTTCTACTAAAAAGGAATTTCTGTCAATGATAATAGTAATACTCAAATGATACATATAAAGAAGAACCATGACGTTCCTAATTAATGTGACAGCACATCATGCCGTTTTGATGAACCTGATTTTTCAGAAAGTTTTTAGTTCGGTAGTTCTTGTTGGACGGGAAACCTCTGTTTTCCCCGGGAAAATATATCGTCTCTTTGCCGGGACCCCTGTTTCTGGATATTCAACACACATCTGAGACGAGCTCTTCTCTCGGGATATTGCTTCACGTAGCCATTAAAATTCCTGAAGTTTCATCATCTGAGAGACTCTCTCTCTTTCTTATTTTAATTCAGCTTTATTGATGTCGAAATTTTGTATTCCAGACGGGAATCTCATCAGTGTTTCTACCAGCTCAAATTAATCAGAAACCTCAAAGAATTTTCATTTCGTCCCATCATCTTTGACAGTAAACGATGAAGTTCATGAGAACTACTGTAGGTTTACATCATGGATTGAACCTTTACAAGAGTCTGCAGAAAGAGAAATCGATTCATGGGCTTGTAATTATGCTAAGTTGGGGACGATTGAGGATTTCTGTAAGGTGTTTAATTCCATGGAAAATCGTAATGAAGTTTCATGGAGAGCAATGATATCATGGTTTTCTTAAGAATGCTGGCCCAGGAAATTAAGTCTAACGTATCTTGTTTTATTAGCATCTCGATTGATATGTTTGCGAAATGTGTATGTGTAACTGAAGCTTAAGTCAAATTTCTCTGGATGCGGATTGAATTTACTCTGGACCGCTCTGTTATCTGGTTATACAATTCATGGGAACGAAGAAGAAGCAAATTTGCTGTTCCTTAGAATGTGTCAACACATAATATAAGCGAAATGTATACACATACTGCAGTACACTGAAATTCAATTGCTGACATGAGGTCTTTAGAACATGGAAAGCAGGCTCATGGGAGCTTGATGTGTGTGAGTCTCTACAACGCCATTAATGGACATATACGCCAAATGTGGGGAGTTGAAGCAATGGGGAATCTTTTTAACTCTAGAAAGGAAGTAAATCAGATCCTATGGACAACGCTTTTGGCAGCCTATTCTCAGTCTTCTGAATGGGAGGAAGCACCCATAGATGAGAGAAATGGGGTTTCACCCGAACCAGATCACATTTCCAGTGTACTTTCGTCATGTGCTAGCCTCTATTTTCTTGAACCACCAGTGCAAAATTTCGTTCAAGAAGGCTCTTGCCTGTATGTTATCTGCTCTATGCTGTCAATCGCTCTTGCAGAAAAGTATTTGAATGCTGGAAAGATTCAAACTTTCCCTTGCCACCTCTGTTCTGGTAAGTAGTCAGTTTGCTAAGAATTATTTCTTGATCTCTTCAAGTTTCCTCAATATTTGCTTGGAGCTGGGCCTAAGAGCAGACGATGGAGAGCAACAAGACATTGCAAGCTGAACGTACTCGAGGAGACATTCCTCGGTCAAACCAGTTCCATCTTTTACATTAAGAAACTCAGGACGGTACAAAGTCGACAACTCATTATGATCAAGAACAGAACCCGTTGGATTCTTGTTTATCTGGTCTTTACCAGAAACTAACTCGAGCATTATCACACCAAAACTGTACACGTCGCTCTCCTTGCTTACTTCCTTCATCTTGATCAACTCAGGTGCTTTGTATCCTTCTGCAGCTGAAGCTTCTAGAATCTCTTGCCCAGCCGTGAGGTTCAAGAGCAGATGCAAGCCGAAATCAGAGACTCTAGGACTAAAACTCGTGTCTAAAAGAACATTTTTCGACTTCAGATTCCCGTGAACTATCGGTTTTTGCATTCCTGTGTGGAGATGATCAAGTGCTTTTCCTATTCCAATGGTAATGCTCAAGATGTTGCTCCATTTGTGTGATTGAACATTTCCACCTGTCAAAACTATGCTCTTTTCTTTAGACACATGTTGTACACTGATAGAAAATTAATGACAGGTTTGTGCTGATGTTGATGTTCTTAAGATTTAAAGGAACGAGATGTATAAAGTTTTTTGTCTTTCGTAGTGAGCATAGAAGTGGGAAGTGACAAAAAAGATAAAAAGTAGTTACCGACAAAAGTTAGATCAATAATGGTGGTGAACTGGTAATGCTAGAAAAAAGAAAAAAAATAGCACCTTTTTTCAAAGAGGAAAAAAACAATCAAATGTTAATGATATATGAAAATGTAAACATAGGACAATTTCTTATGGATTGACTACAGTTACCATATGATTCGATCTGACGAAGCGATCTTCCACATAGATTCTCGAATACAATATGCATTAAAGAATAGAGATGACATATTGGTAACGGTTAGTTTTCTCAGAATGCGTCAATAAGAGTTTTACCATTTTCCTAGAAAATAATAAGAACTCAGGACTTTGTTTGTTTTCCAGGAATAAGTTACCCAGAAAACAAGAATCAACGAGATTCCACGAGAAAAGAGAACCCAGAAACGAGAGCGAATCCAGACAGCCAACAAAAATTACTTCTTTTTGTCTTGAAAACTTAAAAGTAGATTCCTTTAATATAGACTTACATCTGATGAACTCGGAAAGATTCCCGGAGCCGAAGAAGGGATGAATCATAAGCTTCTCTCCTCTATTCCCAACATAGAATCCTAGTAGAGGAACCAAATTATCATGTCGTACAAATCCTAGTGACTTGATGACGCCATCAAACTCCTTCGAATCCGATTTCACTGCACACAAAGGTCGAAGGAACCTAAGAACCCTAACTTTCTCACTTTTCTGCAACAACGCCTTGTATAATGTTCCGTAGCTTGATTTTCCGATGACTTCACCGGGAGCTTCGAGGATGTCGCAGATCGTGAGATCTTCTCCACCGCTGAAGACGACAAGTTCCTCCTCTGTTTCGGATCCGATATCGGAGAATTCTGGTTTCTCATAAGAAGATTCGACGTCGTATTGGGATTCACTGGTCTCTGTTACTGTTATTGTTCTTCTGCAGAAGATGACGATTAAGACGAAGGCGATTCCGATCAAGAATGTTGTTGGTAAAGATACTGCAAGTATCAGCTTTAGCAAATGGGTTTTTCTCATCTCATGGAAAAGTTTCGATTTTTCTTCTTTTATTGGGATTTAAAGCTCGAATGTTTTATGTGTCAATAATTGAAACTTTTTTTTAGTGATCCACAGAGAAATGTGTAGATGGTTTGTGATGGAGATGAAATAAATGATATATATATTTTAAGGTTCGTGTATACATAGATCTGAACACATGTTTTAGTTTTATCAACGTGGACTTATGAGTTGTTTCCTTGCCATTATTGAAATGTGTTTTATTCTCCTCTCATGTTCTCAACGAAATTATAAGTTTATGACTTAATGATATCCAATTTGAATAGGTCAATTCGATACCAATTCTATTTTATCAATTTAGAGCCAAAAAGAGAATTATTATTTTCTTAGTAAATTATCAGTCTAATATGACAAATCAGTCTGCCACATCGAATGGTCCTTTATAGGCCCACAATTACCATACGTATCAAAGTTAGTGAGGGGACCTTCATGTCACTCGATTTTCAACAACCACAAAATTGAAAATTCAATTGAAAATTCAATTGCAAAAGTTACTATACAATCGATGAAGCAAAAGTTACATACACACACTCGAACTTTTCAGTATATACATTATAAGCATCAAGATTTATCTACTCGTGAATTCGTGTGTGAATGCGTGTGGTGCACAAGAATGGTGTGGAAACAAAAAGAAAGAAACACAACAATGCATGTTAATTGACGAACTTAGCCTAAACTTTGAATCTATTTGTTTTATTTAATTAGATGAGATCTCCACTCCTGAATAGCAGAAAGAAGGGAATGATTAGGAAGAAGAGAATGGTTGGGGAAGGGCAAATCCGTCATTGGAGATTTATGATTATTTTGTAGCAATTCCTTAATGGCTCTCTCTTCGTATGTATATCCATCCGCAGCAACACATGGATTCTCCATCACATCCTAAATTTTATCAAGATATGTTCAAAAGGACATGAATACTAAAAATCTGACGTTCAATTTTAAATTTTTTACTATCATAGTCATACCTTAGTTATTGGACAGTAGAAATGGTTCGGAGCGTGGAGGTGATGGTGGATTAGGGTTTCAGAAAACATGTTTTTTGCTTTAGAAGAAACGTCCTTTAACCGCTCAAGAACCGGGAGAATTTCTTTTCCTAAATCGGGTCGATCACGCTTTCTCATCTCCGTACATCTAAGCCCTATCATAACCATCTCCTTGGCTTCTTTAACCGGCCAATCTCCAGCAGTTTTATCCAAAATCTCTGTAAATTTCCCTGTTTGATCTCTCAAAGCTTTCTCTACCGCATGAGCCAAACCCATTGGGGATTTAGCCGTAATTAACTGAAGAAGTATGATTCCAAACGCGTAAACATCAGATTCCGGAGTTACCACTCCGTTTCTTTGATACTCTGGATCGATGTAGAAGAATGTTCCGACCGGACCAGTATCGTTGAAAACCGTTGAGCCGTGAGAAGGATCGAGATTAACCATTTTGGAGAGTCCTACGTCTCCGATTTTGCTCACATTGTTCCGGTCTAGGAGTATATTGGCTGGTTTAAGATCGCGGTGGACGATTGCTCTTGGTTCGTTTGTGTGGAGAAAGTAGAGAGCCGAAGCTATCTCCCAAGCGATTCGGAACCGCTCGAACCACCGTAACGGCGGTTTCGGCGAGTCAGCGTTTGGTCGACGTTTCATGAGTCGTTCCTCGAGACTCCCATTGTGCATATATTCGTAAATTAAACTGCCGCGTTCAGGACACGCGCCTAGGAGGAGAAGCAAGTGTGGGTGACGAATCTTGCTGAGAACCTCAAGCTGCAAGTATCAATGAAACGACATCACTTTACCGAAAATGTAATTTTGCTTCAAAAAGAAAATTGTTTCCTCTTTACCTCTTGGTGAAACTGTTTGGTTAAGCTACTTTTGTCTGAATGAAGAACCTTGACAGCTACTGTCGTGTGATGCAAGTTACACCGATAAACGCTTCCATAACTGCCCGATCCAATTTTAAGCTCATCACAAAACGATGACGTGGCATTGACGATCTCTTCCCATTCAAATTTCATGTATTGTTGGAGTTGGAGCGGACCGCCTTCAAGTGCATCCTCTAGCCTCTGCTTTTCTTTTCTAACCTCTTCCGCTCTTGCTTCCGCCTCAAGTCTTTCTTCGATTTCTCTATTAATGCATTCTCTCACGAGCTCAGCTTCGGTTTCCGCCTTCTCTTGTCTCTCCCTCTCCATTTCCACCACTTCCTCCGCCTCTTCTTCCCTTATCGTTAAGTGCTTGAGCCTCGTAGCTTCCTCTGACCGGCGCTGGTTCAGATCTTGCATCTGATTAAAAAACACACACACAGTATACGTTAAAATTCATATTCCATTTTTTTTAAGTCCAGATTGTACCAAAGAGTGAACCTTTTTAGAAGCATCCAAGACTTCGCTTTGAGCAACTGCATACATTCCTTTTATGTGACGAAGTTCAATCTTCAGCTTCTCTAGCTCAAAGTCTTTATTAATCTACGCGTGTTAAGAATCCCACATTAGAAAAAAAATAGGATAATGGATCAATCTACTCATTACTAATTGGCTTTGTAATGAAATTATACCTGACTACTAGATGAAATAGGGTCGCTGTAGTCACTTGAGCTTGAACCTTCTTCTGTCTGAGAGCTTATCCAGCTGTCTCCATACCCAATTCCGGAGCTGCTCGTTCGATAAAAGCCCTTCTGGTTAAATATCTTTGTATCATCCACATCTAGAGATGCAGCTCTGTTGTGGTGTGTATCAATATTGTTCTTCGTTCCCATATTTGTCCCAACTTTGTGGTTCATGGTTGAGAGCGCTTGAATTCTTTGGAAGAGTAAAGGTGCAGATGAGAATTGATGACTCGATGTCGAACTTATCGACCCTATTAGAATGTCAAAAAAGAAACTAATCAATTTAAACAGGTAAGACAGGTTTTTCATCAACTTATTGTGTCCTACAGTACCTGAATGGCTACTTGATGAGAACTGGCTTTCGCTTCTATCATCTGCAATGCTTGTTTCAATTTCTACATCGGATTTACGAACATTGAGAAGCTTTCCTTTGGAGATAACGTGAACAGTGCAAAACCTCGGTGTAACATCTGAAATCCTTGAAGACAAGTTGCTTCTCTTCAACTTCCTGCAAAACAACCAAACATAAAAATTTATAAATCTAATCGAAAAACTTAGAGAAATCTAGAGTTGTTACCATGAGAAGATGATAGAAGAAGAAGCTCCAATAACTAGCTCGCTGATTCCATGATCTTGAACCGCTTTAGAGATTGCATCTGCTACATTGTCTGATTCAAGCACCATTATATCCAATTGAACCTTTTCACATATTCACAAAATTCAGATTTTGAAAACATGAAACAACAAGTAAAAAGACACATGTGGAAAGGTCTAATTTTCACAGATACCTCTCTATGAACAAACATGTCTCTGCTTGGAAGAAGCATCTCTCTTGTTTTCCTATCAACATCTTTCTTGTAAACCGCTGTGGTTGAATTGGAGATAGTCGTCGAAACCGTAACCGAATCTCCTATTTTTACCCAACAAATCAGATATTTTATTAAGATTTGTAAAGTCTATATATAACTTACTTGGTTGAACATGTAAGAGCTTGAAGACGACATGCTCTTGAGAAGCGAATTGTTGAAGTGCCCATCGAACAACGCCTTTAGTTTTGCTATTGTTCCCTTTGATCGCTACCGCTACGATTAAAGCTCCATCTCCCATATCTCGAATTTCAACGGCTAAGATCTGATTATCAAAAAATTACAGTAACCCAGAAAGGGTAAGCTATGAATTTGAAGATAGGTGATGATTTTGACTTCAAAGCTTCAAGCTTTTGTTTCCTTAATCTCGTCGTGCAGGTAGGTGTGGTTTCGTATCTTACAGAGACAAACGGCGAGAAGAGAGAGATCATGAACCGGTCTGTTTCTATTTGAATCAATTAAAGTAGTTACAGAGACACTTTCTTGCCAAACCAAACAAGTTGAATACAATAAATAAGAAGATGGAAGATCTTATTAATAACTTCAACGGCTAAGATCATGAGACTAAGCAATGGTATCAAATAAGATTTGAAGATACCTAATGATTTCGACTTGAAAGCTTCAAGCTTTTCCCATAAACTCGGCAAGTGGAGAGAGAGAGAGAAGACGACGAATCAAATTGGAGTCAGGGAAATGGTCTCCTGATTAAACTAAAGGAGCTATACGGAATTGAATGCGCCACGAGTTGAATTTTTTCTTAAATGGAAATATTTTTTATTGGTCTTGATGGAAATATATAGTCTTATAAAACAAAGATTCGAAAACAAAATGAATAAAAGGAAGAGAGAAATGAAAATGTCAAAAGAACAGAGTCTAGAAGAGGTTGTTTTGTTGTGTGAATCTTTTCTTGTTAATTCATAAGGTTTAAGAAATGAGATGACGTGGAGAGTCAGAACAACTTGGCTTTTGTCGGACTACCAAAGTACCAACTTGTTTATTCAATATTGTTGACTTTTCAAATTTTGTGTGGGGTTGGGGTTTCGTGTCTCTTGTGAATATTAAAGTTTATTTCTGCCAAAGAAACTAATGTTTTGCAAATTGAAACCGTACTTTTATTTTTTTCTTTTAGTAAAAAAAGTATTACTGGATTGATATAAAATTTGTTTAGTAAATATAAAATTACAACGATTGGAAAAATTTTTATTACTGGATTGAACAAATCAATGGATAAGCCAAGAGTTTGGTCGTGGGAGGCTCAAACTATAGTAACACTTAATTTTACGAAAAGAGAGTAGAAGCACGAGACAGATTCAAAAACACAAGATAATTAAACCGAAGGACATCTCTCTCTATCTCTCTCTCTCCCTCTAATGTTGTAATCTTGCAGCTCATCACACAAATGATAAATCCTCGGAACAGAGACAAAGAACCGAGAAAAAAACACACACAAAAAGATCAGAATAAACAAATTGACAGAATTGAACGTACTTATTTTCGGAATCTCTTTCTCTCTATTGTTTATTGGATTTCCATTCCATGATTGCTGAATAAAGAGTGTAATTAGCAAGAAGGTTCTTGTTAGGCAATGGAAGGTTCGTCACTGGCGACGTATCCTTCTCTCTCAGCCACTCCTCAATGGCTTCCCGATCGTACGTGTATCCATCGGAAGCTACGCACGGTTCGTTCATCACTCCCTGTGATCAACACCAAAAAAAAATCTAGGTCAAAACGAGAAGAAGTCAAGGTTACTTGATATGCAAGTAACCTATCAGAGTTTAGGGTTTATTTAAAACCTTGAGAAGTGGACAAATGAAGTGAGATGGAGGACCAGACGGATTTCTAGAGAGCAAGTTATGAGCTCTGTCGGAAACTTTCTTGAGTCGTTCCAGAGCAGGGATGATCTGATCTTTAAGATCTGGTCTGTCTCTCCGTCTCAGTTCCGTACAACACAGTCCCAAAGCAGCTAATTCACGAGTCTCACTGATAGGCCAAGATCCAGCTTTCACATCCAACAATCCAATAAACTCAGCGTCGTCACCAATCGCTTCTTCCACCATATGAGTAATCGCTATCGCGGGTTTGGCTGTTATCAGCTGCAGAATCACAACTCCTAGAGAATAAACATCTGATTTGGGTGATATAATCCCGGTCCGCTGATACTCAGGGTCGATGTAACAGAGCGTCCCCACGGGACTGGTTTTCTTGAAGACTGTTAGTTTAGAAGAAGCGTCGTCTTGGTTGACCATTGTGGAGAGACCAACGTCGCCGAGTTTGCTGACAAAGTTGTGGTCAAGCAAGATGTTTCCAGGTTTGAGGTCGCGGTGAATGATGGGTCTAGGCTTTGATTTGTGGAGGAATACGAGTGCTGAAGCGATTTCTAAAGCGATCCTGAAACGCTCGAACCAAGGGATTGGAGGTGTGTCATTGACTAGCATCAACCGGTCATCTAAGCTTCCGTTGTCCATGTACTCGTACACGAGGCAGCCTCGTTCAGGACATGCCCCGAGGAGAAGGACGAGGTGAGGATGACGTATTTTGCTTAATATCTCAAGCTGTCATGACAGAAATACGAAACGTTTTAGATCTCTGATCGCTAAATTTGCAGAAACTATAAAGAAATTGACTTATAAAGGAGAATAAGCGGAAAACTTGATGTAACTTTTTTAATAACTTAAGATTTTGGTCATTTAAACGAAGATTGGTACGTGTTTTATGACCTCTTGATCAAACTGTTTCGAGAGCTGAGTTTCTCCTGCGTGAAGGACCTTGACAGCGCCGGTCGTGTGATGCATATTACATTTGTAGACTGTTCCATAGGCTCCGATTCCGATCTTGAGATCATCCGAGAAATCAGAAGTGGCGGCGGAGATTTCCTCCCAAGAGTAATGTTGGTATTGGATCCCAGGAGAGACGAGAGAAGCCTGGAGCTTATCTTTCTCTTTAGCGTCGCGCTCTGCTTTGATCTCAGCTTCTCTTCTATGTAAAGCCTCTTTCATCATGAGTTCTTTAACCTTCTCTGCTTCCTTCATCGTCTCTTCGTACCTTAGCTTCTCCATTGAAGCTGTATCTTTCGCTAAGTCTTCCTTTTCTTTCAGCTCCACAAGCTTCTCTGTTTCCTCGAACCGTCGCTGGTTTAGTTCGGTTAGCTGCAACAAAGCACGAGCTGTAACGTAATGCGAAAAAGCCACTTGAAAAACTTTTTAAATAAGAACCTTGTTTGAGGCATCGACAGTTTCGGTTTGAGCCATGGCGTACATCTCCTGAACATGTTTCAGCTCGGCTCTCAACTTCTCTATCTCAAAGCTCAGATTCACCTACAGAATTAGATCAAGTTTAAGTTCCATATTTGATGACACTGAGTCAGCAAAATGATATATGGTGACTCTGGACTCTTTGACTGGAGAGACAAAGAATCGAAGAAAAAGCATTTACCTGATTATCGGTCATGGAATGGACACTGAGGAGACCATCAGACATGTTGGAAGCTTGATGAGAAACCCAAGAATAGTTTTCGGGAACCACAGAGCCCCAATCCATATTCGCTAGCTCGTGGTTGTTGCTAGAAGAAGAGCTCATGATCTCTCTCCTGTCCTCATGATCTCTCCATTTAGAAGCCCAGCTCATGGCGTGATAAGCCTCCGCTCCCATTGGAAACGATGCACTAAAGCTCTGATCATTGTTATTCTTCTTCCCTTCTTTAACGTTATGTACATTGTGCATCCCTCTCCCTCTAGATACTTCTGATTGGTCTGTCTCGCTACAACTTGTATCCATTTGAACCACCACGCTGCTGCTCATCTCCGGGAATGTCGAATGTTTTTGAGCGACTCTAGATTGCGCTTCCGAAACAAACGAGAGGAAGTCTTGGTACTCTGTTTCAGTCAAACAAGTTAATATATGTATTTTTTTAATAAAAGATTCAGTTCAGTGCAATTCTTGTAAGAATTTACCAGAAGGGACTCTAGGACTATCAGTGGAGCCACTCGTGGAACTGCTTCTTTCGATTCTCTCGAATCTTACGCTTCCGCTAGCGTCTGAATCAGAAGGACGCACGGAAGCTAGTTTCCCCTTTGAAACTACATAGACTGTGCAGAATCTCGGGACAGCCGTTGCGATCATAGATGACATATCGATCTTTCTTGAGAAGAATCCGCGAAGAGACATTCCTATGACCAGTTTGGTTACTCCCGTTCGTGCAATCTCTTCTGCTATCGCAGCAACAGGCTCGTTTGATTCCAGCACCAAAATCTCCACTCGCACCTTTTTAAAAAAAGTATTATACCATTTGGATAAACAAAAACAAAAAAGCAAAAGAAGAGTTTTTAAATTTAGTTCTTGAGAGGGAACCTTTCTCCTTTCGAACATTTTCTTGTAAGGACGAAGCATCTCATTTGTGTTCCAATCCACTTCTTGTTTGTAAGCTGATACTACATCGTCTCTAAGCTCTGTTATCGATATCGCATTCCCCACTGAACCATAGCCAAAAAAACCTCTTAACAAGAAGAAAGAGTCGATGTTTGTACACAAAACTCAGATCTTTTTAATTAATTGTAAGATTCTGAATCATTAGTCACAACTTACTTGGGGTAGGGATGTAAGTGACAGGAGGACGAACATAGAGCAACTTGAAATCAGAGAATCCTTCGGGGATGAACTTCTCAAGTGCCCAAAACGCGACGTATTTGCTCTTCTTCTTTCCATTAATGGCTACAGCTACAGCAGGAGGTGGTGGAGGAGGTAGAGAGAGGTGTTCGCTTAACGCTCTAGCTGCCTTTTTCTCTTCCATTGTTTTTATCTGAAACTGAAAACACTCTCTTTAAAATACAATTTGGTTCTTCAAACTCTTGCAACATACGACACATATAATTTGCAGTATTTCAGAGGCGAATTGATAAGAAAATTTTATATGTAGTGCAATAGGTTTTAACGAAAGATGTATATGTAACAAAGCAATGGGGCTTTCAGACAAAACAGAACTTACCCAGTATCTCTGTTCAATCAAATACCAATGAGGAGGAAGAAAAATAAGAACCCTAAGTTTGGTGATTTTTATGACATTTTCTTAAGACAAAAGAAATGACACAAGCAAGCACGTTGTTGCCGCCACAATCCCATTTATACTGTTATAGTCAGCTCACTAAATAAATCCTTTCTCTTCATTCATGGAAACAATAATACGGACTTTTCTCTGTTTGTAAACTAGATTTACCATATACTAATCGTCGTAACAGGATCTACGTTGGTATATCCCTCATGTTGCAGTTTTTGTTTTAAATAAACAAAGTCAAACAAATAATATATCCAATTTTTTCTAACAAATAATAAAGGCTTGAGAAAAAAACATTATGTCTACATAGGAGAAACAACTTACTGGACCTTTAAACGACATCGAATTAAAATGGTTTCTCAAAATCATGAATTTAATTAAACCGGTTTAAACCGATTTGGTAAGACAATCACTTCTAAGAATACCAAATTGATTCTCTGTGAGCATGAATTCGTATTATACAATCAATTTTTTAATAATTTAGTTTGATTTTATGGATTAAATATTGAGATCAAGCTTGAAATTATAGGATATTATTCTTAGGATTTAGTTGGCCACATGACATTCTTTTCCGTTTTGTCACGTCTTTCTTTCTCTGCCAATTTCTTACTAAACTTTATTGATTAATTATTCTAAAAACAAAAAAATATCATAGCACGAATTGTATATATTTATCATACTTTATTAATGATTTAGATAATAGTCTTATAGAATCGTAGAAGATATATCGAGGAATTCCCCCTACTTTATGTGCTCGTGATTTCGCAAAAAAAAATCTCTATATATTTAATCACAAAAATAATAGAAAGTCAACTATGTTCATATGTTGTTTGCTTTACAAGAATTCCATTAGTCCCTTTGTCTAATCAATTCAGACAAATCCGAATAACTAAATCGGCCAATGGGAAACAGATTTCTGTTTAAAGAAACAATTATTTCAGAATATTCCAAACGAGCTTGCCGTTACGTATTTCCAGACATGAACTTCCTGCTGTTTCTTTATCTTGAAGAAACTCATTTTTGATAGGAATCAATCAATCAATAGGATCCTAGTAGAGATAATTTACCGGTTTAATGGAAGAACTGTGAAGACTTGAACATCGTCCATGCTAGTGTCTTGGACTGAATACTTAAACGTCCAGCCATGGCAAGCTCCAGAGTGAGACCCATTCTTGTCAACAGCAACAACCGCTCCCACGAAATCAGGAAACTTCCTGGCGATTCTTGAGATTGCGTCTTTGGCAGCTTGTTCTGGTTTCATTCCTCGTCTCATGCTCTCTACAACTTGGTAACTAAAACCTCAAACACAAAGAAGAAGAAGAAGAAGAAGAAGAAGAAGAAACTCACTATTAACACTCGAGAGACATTAGAAAACAGAATAACCATTTCACTTTAACATGCCATACACGCTCAAGATTCAACTTTGCTGCCACAGAATAGAGATGTATCATTACTGACCATCACCAAGAAAGACCTGTCTTGGTAATTAGATTGCTTTATGATAGAAAACAAAAATGATCCTTTGTTCATGGAAACTGGGTAATTACCAAGGGAGAAAACGCATCATGATGTCGCCATCTCCAGTTGCACCACATCCCCCTACTTCATCATCAGCATAGGCTGATGATCCGGCGATAGGCCCATCACCCACCCTAAGTTTCATAATCAATCAAGGTTTAAAGTTTTTCTTTAAAGCTTAAATGATATAAAAGATTAAGGAAGCTATATTGTTAACACATAAAAATTCCTTTGAAAATCAAGAAGCAGGTATGATAGATAGGCTCGGTTTGAATGGCATTACCGTCCAGGAATTTTGAATGTGGCTCCATTGGTTGATGTCCCAACAGCTATATGCCCCATCTATTGTAAGAGTACTTACTCAGTTTCTCCCGTCGTGGCAACAAAAAATGAATAGAGAAGATAACTTAAACTCAACCTTACTTTGTCAATGACAGCCATCGATATGGTATCGTGATTGTGAGGACCAACAAGAGGTCTATACTCAATGGTTCCCATCTCGCAAGAATCAGAGTGTATGTCTTCAGAAACATCCATACCTCCATTGTTTGCCCTGTAAGGTCCACACTCATTTGCAGGGACTACGTTCTTCCTGAAATTTGGTTGACATCGATTTTCTTTCCAGTCTGACCACTTCTTTACGGATTCAGGGGAGCTTAGGTTCATGGGTCCGGGAAGACCCATGGAGATTGCAAACATTGACGCTCCTTCACCTGCTAGCAAAGTGTGTCGAGAGTATTTCATCACCAGCCTTGCAGCTCTTATACCGTCTTTGACATACCGCATTGCAGCAACAGCTCCAACCTCCATTGTCACCTATAAATGTCCTTGGCATAGCCAGGGAAAAAAACAGAATTGAGAGTTCATTCTTAAAGATATTGATGCAAATGGAATTTCTAGAACGGAATAACGATGAGCATTACCCCATCCATGACTAAAGCATCAATCATGGTCTCACCGTTCTCATCCGGACTTCCTCCAGGGCCAACTAATACCAAGAAAGAAAATTTTCACTCTGAAAAGTAGCATAATAGAATTAAATTCAAAGGATAGTGCTACAAAAAGACGATAACCACCTGTGCCATCACATCGGAGTTCCTCACAAGCAGAACAACCTTCCACAACAGCTTCTACTGCAGAGCTCCCATTATCAACTGCTCTCCAAGCGGCTCTAACGGCTTCAAGGAAAGGCCAAGTACTCACCACTACTGGAAACTTGTCAGTTTTCACCGATTCCGCCTTAGCTACCTGAGGCTGAAACCAACCAACCATTCAGACAGAACCCAGTTTCTTCTGCTATGAAATTTGCCAAGTCCCTAAGCAATTACCCAAAAATCTAACGTTTGATTAGTGGCAAATCAAAGAGATAAAACGCTTGTTATCGTACGGATCTCACCCACCTCTCAAAGATCCGCTATTTCTTTCTCAGTAACATTTGACTTGTGTTTTTCAGAGAAAACGAAAAAAAAAAACAATTTAGAGCGCTTACGGTAAGTAGAGGCAGAAAAATAAGCAGAACGGAGACAAAAATCGAAAGTTCGCTTCTCGCCATGAGTGTGAGCTCTCAAGAAGCTACAAAATATGTTTGCTCTGTTAACTCAAAGGTTAATTCGTGGTCACCATGAGTTATGAACTACCAGTTTATACTGTTTGGTTTCACTTTCAGATCAATTGATAACTAGTGGTTTATCTGATCAGAGCTATACCAGCCAAGTTCCAGCTAACTGCGGTCACGTCTGGTTCTTCCTTTACATGATGATGAGGAAACAACCCAATAGTGATTTCTTATAAAGCCAGAAAGAATATTTATTTCTTTTTTCAAAACAGATGGTAAAGAAAATTAATTCTTTTTTCAACACAAGAATCACATGAAAGAAAAGCTTATTTACTGAAACCACTTGTTAATCATCATCCAGATCAAAATGCATCTGTTGTTCTAAGGGTATCTTCTTCTGGTTTGATCCGGAAATTGGAAATCATGACTTGAATCGAATCATCAGAGAAAGACTGGTTACTGTGTTGGTTTCACCTCCATACAGTCTCGTCTGCATCCGTGAAAATAGCGTTGTGATGTTCAATTAGGCACTGCACAACTTCCACCGCACCAAAATCAACTTGAACAACATCATCTAGAGGGATCGATGAAGATGCATCTACACCTTCTCCTTCATCTGTAACCATGAAAGATATAAAAATTACCATAATGGAACTTCAAATCAATAGTAAAAGTATAAAAGTCCAGTGTTTTTTTTGTGTTTACCTGAGAGCAAGTCCCATGGAGAAGCAGTTTCAAAGTCGTTGCTTTTCTTCGGACTCCTCGATGGGCGTCTCCAATATTCCCGATATGATTCAGGCCTCTGGTCTTCTCGCCACATGATCACCGGAGCCATTTCCATAGCCAGGCTATGTGAATCCATCTGTCAGAAATGCAAAAAGAAACAAAAATCAATCACCAATGCCTCTATTTGTCTGATTCATTTCGAGTATGTAGAATCAGAGAGTAGCTTTCAGTTATTACCATGTTACGTGATTATATATTCCTACCTTGTTGAGTAGCGATTTCTGGCTCACACGAAGCAATAACGCTGTTATGAACTCCAATGTATTATAGTTCACACTGGAAAGCTTTTGGAGTGACTTTCTCATTCTGTTGACACTTGACCGTGCATCTTTGATTTCATTATAAAGCTCAAAAGTAGTTAGTGGTGTTGGAAGGCTCGCGAGATAATATTTCATGAGTGCTGCCACATCAACTGGATTCACACCCTCAGGTATTGACACGCTAGGATCTGCCAACAAATGATCAATTAAACACAATTTCTCCTGAGACATAAGGGTCGAGAAGAAAACTTGTTAGGACGTTGGTTACCTTGATTATAAGCAGAAACCAATTGCTGGATCAACTTTTTGTCTCCTTCGGCTTTGAACAAGCTTGGTGAATTAAGTCCTGAGAAGAAGAAATGCCACATTGATAACAAGGTTTGAGAAGGTATGAGCTATAAGAACGGTTATGGCACAACTGGTCCGAAACTTCTTACCTGTTAATATGAGATAATCTGTGCATTTAATTAGTATAAATGGAATAGGCCTGCTCGACTCCTGTCGCTGGACAGTGACCTCAATCGCAACACCAAACACTGAGAGCAAAAAAATAATCATATAGTGAAGGCTACCACATTTGCCACCAAACCAAGCGGAATCTAAATCACTAACAGTCATCCCAAGAAAAGAGATAATTAGGACATTAAGTATTTCCACAATCCTCTTTCAAAGAATCATTTAATTTCCGATTAATCAAGGTCTGTAAGCCGTTTTCTCTGCATAAATGGTGATCTCTTACCATCTGAGCTTGCAACTCCCTGCAGGTGTATAAAGAACAAAAATTAGAGACCAAACTGAAATCAATGTATAGAATCAGATCGAAGGCTCAAGTACCTTCTGCCATCTTTCGATATCCGTCAAAAGGGTCTTGCTCTTTTGTGCAGTCTTTTTTGCCACCTAAGGAGAAAATAAAGATAAAAGAATTAACTTTAACAAGTTAGTACATGAAGCGGCACACAATCTTTTCTAGTAATTTTTCCACAAGCTATGGTCTAAATACCTCTTCCACTTTGGTCTTTCCAACGGAAACCTTTTCTTTTGTCTCAGTTATACCCTTCCTGACAAATGTCCCAGTTGTAGCAGCAGCTGTTATGAGGTGTTCTTGCACAGCATGTCTAGTTGCAGGCTGCTGAAGAATCGCCCACCGGCTTTTGAACAACGACCCAACTCTTTCTGCAACATCTGCAACATTCACTTTTGCATCCTTAGCGACTTCCCCAACAAAACTACCAGCTGATTGCCCGGCTTCCTTAAGCTTCGTTCCTATTCAGTAAAACCATGTTAAGTCTTCAACCATAAACACACACAGAAAAAAAAAAGAGGTTAGTGTAGAATTATCTAACCTGATGAAGAAAAGAATCCGCTAGTTCTCTCCTGCCATTGTTGTGAGATGAGAGAAGGCATTTTCCAATACCAATCACTTCAAACAAATCACTGAAACTTTTTTCGATCAAGAAAAGAAAAGGAAGATATATACTCAGTAATCAGTATCCGTTATTCTTAGAAAATTATTTTCGAATCTTTCGATTCTGACATATGCGTATATCCATTGTAATCAATTTCATAAGGCATAATTCATCTAAAATCATCAGCTTCAATCCTATCATATGCAACTTTTACAGAAGACACAAATCGCAATCTCCATTTCATCTTTCTACAACAGAATAACCAAAACCTTAAAAACCTTTCAAGTGACTTTCATCATCAACCATGAAATGAATTTCTTGACAAAGAAAATAAACAAGTCTTCAACTACAAAAGGAGATAACTTTTAAGAAACACAAACCCTAACATATCTCCTCTAATCAATCAACGAAAATCAAAAGAACAAATTGACAAATCGATCATCAACCTTCAGAAAAAAAATTGAGATAGCGGATGATTGAATCGAACTAACCCCAATTTCTCGATAAGAACAAAGACGACGACGAGAGTCACAGAGTCTGCGATTTGATAAAAAAAAAAAAAGTAATTGATCGCTACAGGAGAACAAAAGGTGCAACCTTTTTTATTTCTCCCGGAGCAGAAAATAATATTGCTGTTTGAGAAAAAAAATCTGGCTTTGAAATTTGAATAGGAAAGTCTTCCCTATCCAGGTTTGATTTTATTTTAAAACAGATGTTTCCCGTCACAGGCTGGTGACGGTAACTAACAAAATGTTCCTTCCGTGCCACGTGGAAGATTTTCAGGAGGTGTATCTTAACCATTTTCCATCCTTTAATTTAATTTTAAAATATTTACTTGTCATTCATCTTCTTTTGTTATTTGAATTGAGACCTAAGCTGCATTTAAGATTTGAATATCTAAATGATTCCAATATCTAAAAAATCTCATACCGATAGATTTGAATTTATTATTCAAATAACAGGTTCAATAATGTTAAATTTTTCAAATCCAATGTCTTCTCTTGATTCGGGTAAATCATGAGCGAACCAACCAAAACATTCCAACTTAAGGAAAGGGACCACTTAATGACCAAAAAAAAAGAAAAAGGGGCAGAACATGAATATAAAAAGTTTTGAGGATTAGTAGAGAATTTCCTCGAATGGACACGGAATCTCGTGATATTACATTTTGAGCTCACAATTGAATCACCAATTAGAATTCTTCTTACGAGACATTCTTTCACGATATAACATTGATTAGATTTTAATTCATCGTGAGATCAAAAGATGGCGCTGTCGCAAAAGCTTCATGAAGCATTCAAAGGCACGGTGGAGAGGATCACTGGTCCTCGTACGATCTCTGCGTTCAAGGAGAAGGGAGTACTTAGCGTCAGCGAGTTCGTCCTCGCCGGCGATAATCTCGTTTCCAAGTGCCCTACCTGGTCCTGGTTAGTTTCCACTTTTCAATTTTAATTGGAGAGTCAAATTTAGTTTCGCGTTCGTGAATTTTGCGATTTGCGGTATGAGAATTTGATCGTCGATGAATATGTGTAAATGGGTTTCTCCGGGTTGACGATAAATTTATTGCCTTTTATACAAACAATGTTAGATTGTGATGGGATCAATTTTTTTTCTGGGAAAAAAAGGTTTTTCAAGGTTACAGCTTCCTTTAGGTGAATATCTTTTTCACATGTCGATTAGATTTATTGGACCTAGAAGTTTTTCTGGGGAACTATTTCAGGATAGATTGTCTACCAAACTTCGATACCTTAGTACTTAAGACTGTGTCTATAACATACTTGGTTTTGTGTGTTTTGCTTAATACTATGTCTATAACATACTTCATTTTATGTGTTTTGCTTAATACTATATGGTCTATAGCATAGTTGGTTTCGTGAGTTTGGTATATAACTTTTTTCTGGCGAATTTGTGATATATTTCTTCGCTAAGTTCGTTTGATTGATGAGCTTGACACCATGGTATATAATATAAATTCGTTTCAATCAGGGAATCTGGTGACCCAAGCAAAAGGAAGCCATACTTGCCCTCGGAGAAACAGTTTTTGATTACCAGAAATGGTAAATTTTAACACGTTAAAAGCTCTTTCTGTTAGCTTTGTAGTTTATAGATGCATATTTTGTTAAATTTTGTGGTTTTCTGTTGGGTTGACAGTACCTTGTCTCCGAAGAGCTGCATCTGTGGCAGAAGATTATGATGCTGGTGGTGGTGAAGTGTTGATTGATGATGAAGATAATGATGGTTGGCTGGCGACACATGGGAAACCAAAAGGTAGGCTTTTGTATCAAGAGATTATCGCCTTCCCAATTTCACTTTTCTCCCATGTAACTTTTGTCTTGATATTTTGCCACAGATAAAGGCAACGAAGATGAAAACTTGCCATCCATGGATGCCTTAGAAATAAACGAGAAAAATAGAATCCAATCAATACCCACATATTTTGGAGGTGAGGAAGAGGAAGATATTCCAGACATGGAAGAATTCGATGAGGCTGACAATGTAGTGGAAAATGATCCTGTGAGTTGTTTTTACTTTACTCTGAGTCAGAGTCTCTAACAATGTCATGTGCCTTTGCAGGTTTCACTTTGGTATTGTTTTTGATAAATGATTCTGAATTATGCACATGAGTTTGCAAGTAGTTTTAAAGGGCTATGATTTGACTGGATTAAACAATAAACACTGGCGGGTGTAGCTGTATATTTCCTTCGATGCATATTTCTTTTTTTCCAATCTCTTGGTCTACTTGTTGTTATAAAGAATATATATCTCTTACTTGAGTCAGGCAACTCTTCAATCAAATTATCTTGTGGCTCATGAGCCTGATGACGATAACATTCTCCGAACTCGGACATATGATATCAGCATAACGTAAGCATCATGCGTTTCTTTCATATTCAAAGAATGGCTCGCTGCATTTGACTTCTAGATACAACTCATGCTTTTGGCTCAGTAGTAGGCAAACTCATAATAATTCATTTTGTTTCAGGTATGATAAGTATTACCAGACACCTCGTGTTTGGCTGACCGGTTATGATGAGGTCTGCATCTTGTTTATACTTGTTTCTTTCTTTCTTTGATAATCCTCAAATTCTTTGTTGCCATCTTGTTCATACTTGTTTCTTTCTTTCTTTGATAATCCTCAAATTCTTTGTTGCTTGTTTATGTTTTCTGCTATTTACTCAAAAGCTTTGGTGTTACTATTTTGTAGTCAAGGATGCTGCTGCAACCTGAACTTGTAATGGAGGATGTAAGCCAAGACCATGCTCGTAAAACGGTAAAAAGGAAACTAATCTCCACTTGCATCAATTGAAGTTTTGCAAATCCATCAAAGTTGTATCTCTTTTGTCCTCTGAAGCATACCAATTTAGTTTTTAAGTGGGCGATCTTCTGTTTTAAAAAAAAAAATACACAGGTCACAATTGAAGATCATCCACACTTGCCTGGGAAACATGCTTCTGTCCATCCATGTCGACATGGAGCTGTTATGAAGAAAATTATTGATGTATTAATGTCACACGGAGTAGAACCTGAAGTTGACAAGTGAGTGATTATATTGCAAATAACTATTTGTAGTTTCATTGGGCCTTGCTGGTTACACCATTGCTATTTTCCCAGGTACCTCTTCCTGTTCTTGAAGTTCATGGCATCAGTTATTCCTACAATCGAGTATGATTACACAATGGACTTTGATCTCGGTAGCTCAAGCACCTAATGCCATGTGAGAAATCCTTGTCACCCTCTATTTATTATCATCATATGCACAATTACTTGGTAAATCTTGTACACAAGCTATATCCTAAACCTGGATACATATTCGCTTTTCGTATCTTACTAGATTGAACAAACATTTGCTCGTGAAACCGAGAAGCAATCACTGGTCTTATGGGTGGCTTTGCACTGTACATTAAACAGGGTCATCCCTTTGTTTTCACTTCAAACAGAACTGTAAGTTGTTGTGTTTCACTCACCTGTTCTTCTGACGCTGGTGAATAGCAACTTGTGACGATACTTGGAAGAAAAAAAACAAGTATTTGATCAGAATCGTTTTGCTGTAATTCAAAAAACTAGATATGAATGCAACTCTGTTTTCATGTCTAATTAAGTGCGTTTGATACACTCTTGCTTTGGTGTAGTGGGACGTTATGTTTCACAATGACATATTGTTATTGGAATCACTGTTTTCTTTACACTAGAGTAGCACAAGTATCACACGTACAATTGTAACGCAGCCTCTGAAATGTGGGATCATAGTTTAGCTGATATCGTGTACTGTATCCTTTGTGAAAGCTTCCTATCTAGCTCTAGTGGCTAACACAATAAGCAGGACAAGAACGGTGAGCAGAACCGTCATTTGTAGCTTCTCCATCACTGGTGCAGCACCTGTGGCTAACACAGCTCCCTCATCTCCGGGAACAACAACACAGAAGAGGTCAGTGATGTACTTTGTGACTCTCTCAATTGCATCCATGATTTTGATGGAACTTCTCCCAAACAACTTCCTTATGAAACTTGCTGCTGAACCAGAGTTTTCTTCTGACCTCTCAGCTGCGTTATAATCAAGGAAAACTCTTACATAATCATTGGGTAGAATTAACAAGAGTCCACTGATTCTATATATTTCTTACCGTTGGTTATGAGTTCCCGGACGACCTCATTGTTCATCACCGCATCCCAAACAGCCCTGTCTGATGCCAATGACATAACCATTCTCTGCAACAAAAGACATACAATGCTTATTTAGTTCAGTCATTCTGTTTTGCTTTAAAACCGGACAGCGATAAAACAGAGCACCTGAACTGATGGGTCAGTTTGAAACATGTGAAAGGCGTCGTAGAATCTGTCCAGCATATAAGGCTGCAGAAATCTAGTATTGCAGAGCTGCAATGGAGGCTCAATCCAATCTAGTACAAACTCCGATTCTGAAATTTTGTCTTCTGATCTATCATTATCACCATCATTATTGAACATCCTAAAAAGATAACGATGAGCTTTTAACTTTCGAGGACACTCGAGATGGCAATATTTGAAAAGAAAACCTTATACTTTCAGATTCTCACAAAACTCACAGTTGAAGTGAAGAGAAGGCCTCCTCAACTTCGCCAATTTCCGGAGCTTTATCCGTAAAAATAACATCAACTTCTCTTTCTACAGCCACCCAATCAAACTCCTCCTCCTTTTCCTCACCGTTAGATCGAGAAGTGTGTCCATAAATCGCCTTCAATGAATCAATCACCGACTCGGATGATGAAACGGCGAGAACACTCGCCGATGTGGAGGAGATAGAGAACGTTGACGGAGGTGGAGAAGAAGAGATAAATGGCTTCTCATTGAAAGAATTCATCACTGTAACAGAATCAGCTATTCCGAAATTCTTCAGCTGCTCTCCGCCGCCGCTTGCGATTCTGATGTCCATCTCGCCGTCACTTTTCTTGCTACGTAAGTCGGAAACGGTGCGTAGTATTACTTACAAAGCTATATAATTATTGTTTTTAAATTACATAATTTCTGTTTAAGGGCTCATACTTTTACGCATTTATAAATCAGCCGTCTCTAATTGTACAACATCGCTAAACAAACCCATCACCTTTTCAAATCGTAATTCAAAACCCAATGGGCTGTTCTCCAATTTTTTCCTAATCCACAATCATAACATTTTAATTTAAAAAAATGGATAAAAGAAATAGAAAAGGAAAAGACAATGTTTTCAAATTAAAAATGATGATTAGAACTGTTGTTTTTGAATCCCATGGTGATAAATTTTCCATGAACAAAATGATTACACATAGTGAAAAAAAAAACAATTCATTCATTGGCTCTGCAATCGAATCTTACTTAACAACTTTGAAAATGTTAGTAATAATGCATTATTGATCACAAAAGCATCTCTGTATATTAATTTTTTCATATATGCCTTTTCCATTTTTATAAACTAATTTAGTGTGTTGACAATAAACCAAAAAAAAAACTATTTTAAGTGTTTAAAAAATTAGTCACCAGTTCTAAGTGTTTTAGTTAATACCGATAACAGAAACTAATTTAACAAACCCTTTTCATACATTCAAAAAGAGATTTGGTTAGTGGAGGAAAGATCAGTCTGTTTAAACTATATGACGAAACTGACATCTAATTTGGCTTCATATGAGCAAAATCTAAATTAGTGTCCTTTCTCTATTTAATAATGATAAGGTTGACAAAAATTGATTCTTTTCAATCATCAAAGCAAACGTGTTTATTCCTTTAAGAAAAATCTATATATTCCACAAAAATGATTAGATATAAGATTATGGCTAAAAGTTACGACTAAAATACTTTTTTTAAATAGCTAAATAATAACTACGTTCAGTTCAATGAAATATATGAGTTGTTATTTTTATTAGATTACGAGTGTAATTTTTGAATGATAAATATGTAACATGTAGAATATAAAAAGAATTATAATTGGAAGAATATAAAAATATTATGGATACTGAAATGGCCTGACTCCCATCAATCGTTTTCTTTCTCTCTTTAATTTACTTTTGAAGAATGTTCAATTCTTTCATCATTCTCTTGTGGAAACTTTTATAATTATTGTTCCTTTCTTTTCTACTTTTTCCTATATACCAATAACCAACTAATATCTATATCACTATAAACGATAACTCAATTCGTACCAAAAACATTAAACCACAACATATAAGTTTAATTTTCATTGCAAAATTTCATTACATTAAGAGTTCGGTTGGGGGGTCAAACTGTCATCTTGTAAAAGGCAAAATATAGCATACTGTTGTTGCCAAAAAGAAACGCGTGACAAAAACACACTAACTAAAGAGAAACCGAACAACGCATGCATCTATCTACACATTTTTGTTTTTCCATTATTGCTATCTATTTATTTTAATAAAACATCCAAAAAATTTATGACCGTTTTGATTTTTTTTCCTATATGGGTCGAGTTTTTAAAATATATATGTTCGATAGTTTTCGACGTTTTGGTCGTAAATGCTACCTATAACCGAGAAAATTTTTTGCTGACAGTCGAGTTTTGTTACCCATTGCTGAGAGAATCTTTTCCGACGTTCTGATGGATCGAGTTTTTCCCGACCAACTCAATTTTTTTATTATTTTCTTCGACAAAACACTACATTCATCCGCTTGTTAAGTTTTGATCGACGAATTTCATCCCAATCCCATCGTTTTCGAATTTTTGGTTGAGACTATTACATTTGGCCGCTACATGAAGCTTAGGAATATATTTACACTTTGGGATACACAATCATTTTAAGAAAAATAAAAATTTCTTTTCGTTTCTCATCACTAACTTTGAATCAAACATAACAAAAAAAATATTATATGAATTTTGTTAAAATTTATATAAGAATTGGGTAGATGAAGCATTTTGTTAAAATTTCACTATTTATATTAAATAAAATGGAATGAATATTTCATTCATCTCACTAGAAAGAATCAAAAATTAAAGTAAAATATCCTTCTACAATTTGAAAAAATGAGTAAGATAGATTTATTATTTGTTATTGATTAAGATCATAAATTAGCACTTTTAAAATTTTTTGTTTTAAATATAGCATTATAAAATTAAAATTTCAAAATCAACACAAATAATTATATAAAAATGCTTACTTACTTTAAATAAATTATACATCAATTAAAATATTATATTTGAGTTTTTTTCTAATTTATGGTTTAGTTTTTTCTATTAAAATAAAATTTTATTGTATTTTATTATTAAATTTGTGTTATTATTATAAATTTAAATTAATGATGTTATTTTATAACAAAACTTAAAAAGATTTATTTTAATGAATTGCCCTTTGTTATTATCTACCTATCACATTCTAAATCATTCCGTTCATTATTATATTTTCGTACGAATTTCTGAAGATTATATATACAGTAATTGGCAATAATTTAAGTGATTACTTATGGAGTAATGATGATAATTTTGGAACTATAGGGATATTCAGAATAAATGTAAGATACTTATTTCACCAAATCTTGATGATGAAAAGTGAATCTATAATGGGAAGCAGCCATCATTATGATCCAAACCTTATTCCCTTAAGTCAATTTCTACAGCTATAACTTTTTTTCTAACTAAAATATAATATGAAAGGATACATACAATAAGAAAAAGGCATCGTGACCGAAAAATAAACATGTACGAAAAAGGCACACATTTGGATTTCATAGTACAACTAGTTATTAAATATTTAAGTTTAGTAGAATATAATATGACCATGTTATATTGAGATATTTTTAAGAATTAAATGAAATAGTTAATGCAAAAACATTAATAGTATTCATATTCATAAATGTTGTATTTACAATCTAATTATGCCATTGTTTAATAAATCAGGACTTGATTAAGACATTTAAGAAATATATAGAAAAATGTTATAAATTATTATCGTGATCATTATGAATACACTAAAGTGTAAAAATATCCGATTTTTTAGTGGAAAAAATAAGTTTGGATTACGAATGAAAAGAAGTAAAGTGAAAAAACTATACGTATGAATTGGTATCATCTTGAAAGTTATGGGCGCGAGAATTGTGTTCGAACAAAAAAAAACTTTAGTATATATATTTTTGTAATGAAATAATTTTGCATTTAATAAATACGAAATGGGCTTTGAGAATGTGTGGAGAAACTGAGGATTTCGGCTTTTATTGGATCCTGTGAATGACTGAGATAAATAAAACCCACTTTCGCTTATATATATATTCCATTAAACATTCAATTTTGTCTGCAAAAGGTTTTCAAAAACAAAAAAAGTGATAAAAGAAAAGATGCAAACAATCTAAATAATCGGCTTTTTATATGCGTGGCATCGTTATTTGGGAGTTTCCTATTTTCAAAGACATCCACCCAAAATCAAATATTGTAATTGCACGATGCCAAACAAAATTAATAGTTGTATACTAAGTCTAATGTGTAAATATAGTGTAAGAAATTATAACAGAAGCTCTTTGTTATGGTTTATAATTAAGAGAGGAAACAAGTATTAAAATACGAAGGAAGTAATTTCGAAAAAGTAAGACAAGTAAAAGAAGAATGGGAAAATGGAAATGAGTTTCTCTTTTCTTTTCTTCCCCACAAACCGTAATTCCTCAACCAACAGAAAAAAGCCAGACCATTAGAGGCACTCCACAATAATCATGATATCTTCTTCTTCTTCTTCTTCAACACATTAAATCCACCATTGTTAACTCTAACACCTTTCTCAACTTCACTGCCTTTCATCACCTTTCTTCCTAAAAGCCATGAACAAGTACACTTCTCCGTCTCTTGTTCATCTCTTTCTCCTTTTTCTTCTTCCTTTATTCGCTTTCTCTTCCTTAGCTCTCAAGGTTTCACCTCAACTCTTCTCCCTCATTTCCCTCAAAACATCCCTCTCTGGCTCTCCCTCTGCCTTTCAAGACTGGAAAGTCCCTGTTGCAACCACTGATGGTCAAAATGATGCCGTTTGGTGCTCTTGGTCCGGTGTAGTCTGTGACAGTGTAACGGCTCAAGTCATTTCTCTTGACCTCTCTCACCGTAACCTCACGGGTCGTCTTCCTCCACAGATTCGTTACTTGTCCAGCTTACTCTACTTGAATCTCAGTTGGAATTCCTTGGAGGGTTCGTTTCCGACTTCTCTCTTTGATCTTACCCAACTCACTACTCTTGACGTTAGCCATAACTTGTTCGACTCGAGTTTCCCTCCCGGAATCTCCAAGCTCAAGTTCTTAAGAGTTCTCAATGCGTTTAGCAACAACTTCGAAGGTCTGTTGCCTGTAGAAGTGGCTAGTCTTCGTTTCTTGGAAGAGCTTAACTTTGGTGGGAGTTACTTCGAAGGAGAGATTCCTGCAGCTTACGGTGGTTTACAAAGACTCAAGTTTATTCACTTAGCCGGAAATGTTCTTGGAGGTGATTTACCTCCGCGATTGGGGCTCTTACCACAGCTCCAACAAATCGAGATGGGTTACAATCTGTTTACAGGAAACATACCCTCGGAGTTTTCTCTACTCTCCAATCTCAAGTACTTTGACGTTTCCAATTGCAGCCTCTCTGGTTCTCTGCCTCAAGCACTCGGAAATCTCACCAAGCTTGAGACTTTGCTTCTTTTCAAAAACCGTTTCACTGGTGAAATTCCAGAGAGTTATAGCAACTTGAGAGCTCTCAAGTTTCTGGATTTATCGAGTAATCAGCTTTCTGGTAGTATTCCTGAAGGCTTCTCGGGCTTGAAGAACCTCAAATGGCTTAGTTTAATCAACAATAACCTCTCAGGTGAAGTCCCTGAAGGAATCGGTGAACTACCGGAGCTAACCACCTTGTCTCTCTGGAATAATAAGTTCACCGGAGTTTTGCCGCAGAAGCTTGGATCAAACGGAAAGCTTGAGACCATGGATGTCTCTAATAATTTTTTTACTGGCACGATCCCACCTTCTCTCTGCCATGGAAACAAGCTATACAAGCTCATCCTCTTCTCCAACATGTTTGAAGGTGAGTTGCCAAAAAGCTTAACCAGCTGCAAATCTCTGTGGAGGTTTCGGAGTCAGAACAACCGATTAAATGGCACGATCCCGTTCGGATTTGGTTCTCTGCGTAACCTCACTTTCGTCGATTTGAGCAACAACAGATTCACCGACCGGATTCCGGCGGATTTCGCCACTGCTCCTGTTCTTCAGTACTTGAATCTCTCTTGCAATTCCTTCCACAGCCGATTGCCGAATAATTTATGGAAAGCGCCGATTCTGCAAATCTTCTCAGCGAGTTTTAGCGATTTGATCGGTGAAATCCCTGGTTACGTCGAATGCAAAAGCTTCTACAGGATCGAGCTGCAGGGAAATTCTCTCAACGGAACGATACCTCGGGACATCGGACACTGCAAGAAGCTCCTCTGTGTGAATCTCAGCCAAAATCATTTATCTGGAATCATTCCGTGGGATATATCGACGATCCCGTCAATCGCCGACGTAGATCTTTCTCATAATCTATTGACAGGAACAATCCCGTCGGATTTCGGAAGCTCCAAGACTATCACGACTTTCAATGTTTCGTACAATCAGCTAACTGGTCCAATTCCAAGCGGTTCGTTCGCGCATCTGAATCCGTCCTTCTTCTCTTCAAACGAAGGCCTATGCGGAGATGTTGTCGCGAGACCTTGCAACTCCGACACATCCAGAGAAGCAGATCGCGACGGTCATCACAACGAGCAGCGAGCGAAAAAACCCGCTGGAGCCATTGTTTGGATAATGTCGGCGGCGATTGGGGTCGGATTCTTCGTCCTCGTCGCGGCCACTCGATACTTCCAGAAGAACTACGGAAGCAGCAGAGTCGAGGGTGGAAGAGACGGCGGAGAGACAGGACCGTGGAAACTAACCGCTTTTCAGAGGCTGAATTTCACGGCAGATGACGTTGTGGAGTGTCTCTCGAAGACGGATAACATTCTCGGAATGGGATCAACCGGAACAGTCTACAAGGCGGAAATGCCAAACGGCGAGATAATTGCCGTAAAAAAGCTATGGGGAAAAAACAAAGAGAACGGCAAGATCCGACGGCGAAAGAGCGGCGTACTGGCGGAGGTTGATGTCCTAGGGAATGTACGGCACCGGAACATCGTCCGTCTTCTGGGATGCTGCTCGAATCGAGAGTGTACTATGCTTCTATACGAATACATGCCTAATGGAAGCCTCGATGATCTCCTTCACGGAGGCGACAAAACGACGAAAGCGGCAGCGGAATGGACGGCGCTATATCAGATCGCGATCGGAGTGGCTCAAGGGATCTGCTATCTCCATCATGACTGTGATCCAGTGATCGTGCACCGTGACCTAAAACCCAGCAATATACTTCTCGACGCCGATTTCGAGGCGCGTGTGGCGGATTTCGGTGTCGCGAAGTTGATTCAATCCGACGAATCCATGTCCGTCGTTGCCGGATCGTACGGTTACATTGCACCAGGTACCGTTACTTTTATATTTATTTTCCTAACTCTTTTTCCCCAGTTTTGCTTTTTTTTTGTCCGTTTCTGTTTGTTGTTTCGAATTTGTCCGTTTGTTAAACATTCTTTTTGTTGGGGTGTGACAACATATCACTAGTTATTTTGTTTGTTTGTTTTGGTTTACAGAGTATGCATACACACTACAAGTGGATAAAAAGAGTGATGTCTACAGTTACGGAGTGATATTATTAGAAATAATAACCGGAAAAAGATCGGTCGAACCGGAATTTGGAGAAGGTAACAATATCGTTGATTGGATTAGATCAAAGCTCAAGACAAAAGATGATGTAGAGGAAGTTCTTGACAAAAGCATGGGTAAGTCGTGTAGTCTTGTAAGAGAAGAGATGAAACAAATGCTCAGAATTGCCTTGTTATGTACAAGTCGACATCCAACAGATCGGCCGCCAATGAGAGATGTGTTGTTAATTCTTCAAGAGGCAAAGCCGAAGAGGAAGACAACAGACGATGATGATAATGTGATCATTCTGGGCAATGCTTGTAATGTCAATTTTGGAGATGTTTGTTGTGGTGGTGCTGGCGATATTGTTAAAAATCAAAAGATTGGGGCGTGATTGTTAATATATATTTTGTATTTGGTGTTTTCATGTAGTTGTACAATTTTTGAAGCGTGTTCGAGTATATATGAGTGTATTTTTGCTTTTGACCTTTTTTGTTTTGTTTTTGTTATATGAATGAAATGTTTCAAATTTTGTTTTGAAAAAAGGAACAAGCTCTTAATTACACATTATCGAAATCAGTTATCAATATGTGAAGCATCGTGAAATTATTTTATAACTAAACTCAAAAATATAGACGTTTGAGGAAGAGTTGTGAGTCTTGTGATCGATTATTCTTCTACAGAGAAGGTGATAGATTTTGGTCATCCAGAGGAAAACCTCTTTGTTTTTATAGATTTCGTATGCAAGAGATTTTTGTTTTGTTTATATTGTGATCCTTTCATCCTTTGCCTTTCAAATTGCCTTTTACTTGAAACACTACTGTTGACAGAAAAGGAAACGGGTTTACTGGGCTAGCAAACAAATATAGCTAATGGGCCCGTGATAAGTGAACTTTTAGGCCCAGTTATGTTATCGATAAGATCTCCAGGATATCGAACGGTCAGGAGTGACATAGTTAGCATAGACGTGGCGTACAATAGCGTTATTTCTTTCCCGCCCTAAGCAGTGAGCAACCCCTCCCTGAATGGAACTCCTTCTTTCTATTTGTTTCTCTGTTGAGTGAGTAACCCTAGACCGAGACAGCCATGGCAAAATCTGGGTCTCGACTCAGTGATTCATTCATCACACAGCGTTCTGGATCGGGTACGATCCTTAGGATTAAGCTTGAGAATTTCATGTGCCATAGTAATCTCGAGATTGAGTTTGGAGAGTGGGTTAATTTCATCACCGGCCAAAATGGAAGTACGTATTTTTCGTTACAATTTTTTTTTTAATCTAGAGCTCTAATTGAGTGAATTTACAGACGCGTACCGTCATCGGAACTGGGTTTCGCTGAATTTTGAAATCATGATCTTTTACATTTGTTCATTGTGTAAAGAATTCATGGCTAATGTTTTGGTTCTCGTTGGAAGCTGTCTATTTCATTTGATTTAGAATTTTTTTTCGAGGAGGGTCGCAGAGTCATGCTTAAGAATTTAATTCTTATTTTTGATTGAAAATTCTAGAACGATGTCGCTTCATGCAATGTTTAAACGACAGTCCGAATCTGCTTGCTCTATGATCTTTCGCGACAGGTTAAAAGCTAATTTGTTGTGCTGATAAAACATTTTAGGTGGTAAGAGTGCAATATTGACTGCTCTATGTGTTGCATTCGGGTGTAGAGCAAAAGGGACTCAGCGTGCTTCCAGTCTGAAGGATTTCATAAAAACTGGATGCAGGTTTGTACTTTTGTAATGTTATTCTAGATTTCTATCTAAAATATTAGGTTTGCAGGTTTGGGAAGAGCGCAAGCACATTTTTAATGGAGCTTATTGTCTTTTGTCATGATTAGGAAATGACTCTCTTTTGCTTCTTTTCCAGATTAATGGTATGAGTGACTGAACATTGAGATTTCTTTGCAGCTATGCTGTTGTCCACGTAGAAATGAAAAACCAAGGAGAGGACGCTTTTAAGCCTGAAAGATACGGTGGCATCATAATTATCGAACGTAGGATAACCGAGTCAACTAGTTCTACCATTCTCAAGGATCATCAAGGTTAATTCACTGTAGCCATACTCTCTCTCTCTCTCTCTCCGTGTGGTTTGACTTACAATTTGTCTCATAGTCCGTGACTGTCTCTGTTCTATTCTATTCTACACCAACTCTTTTTGTCTATATAAGATTAGTGATAAAAAGGTTTTTCTGTTTACTTATTTTATGCAACCTGTGTTCTGCAGGAAGGAAAGTATGTAGCCGAAAAGAGGAGCTACGGGAACTTGTTGAACATTATAATGTGAGATAAGAGTATTAAGTAATATCAGAAATATTTGTTATTTCTGGTCTTGTATAGCCCTTTATAGTTTTTAATTATATTAGCCATATTGGCATACTCATTGGTGGATCCGTCTTATGTTCTACATGTGTAGATTGATGTTGAAAATCCATGCGTGGTTATGAGTCAAGACAGGAGTAGGGAGTTCTTACATTCTGGAAATGACAAAGATAAATTCAAGGTATCTGCTGTGGATTGGTATATATCAAAGTCAATCATGTTGATATTTTGGCTGAAAACTTCCGTTCTTTAGTTCTTTTTTAAGGCAACCCTTCTTCAGCAAGTTAATGATCTTCTACAAAGTATCTACGACCACTTAAAATCTGCAACTGCGATAGTGGATGAAATGGAAGACACAATTAAACCAATAGAAAAGGAGATCAATGAGTTGCGTGGAAAGATAAAGAATATGGAACAAGTTGAGGAAATAGCTCAAAAGTTGCAGCAGTTGAAAAAGAAACTGGCTTGGTCATGGGTGTATGATGTGGATAGGCAGCTCCATGAACAGACTGAGAAGATTGTGAAGCTTAAAGAACGTATACCTACTTGCCAAGCTAAAATAGATTGGGAATTGGTACGTCTTGCATACTTTCCATTATCTGAAATTTGGATGGCTATGAAATTTTTTGGAAAGTTACAGATGCTGGGGTGCATCACAAATATCAATTTCTCCCTGTAATCCTAGACAGGCGTCATAAGATAACAGTGAAGTTTGTTAGCTGTATAAAAGATTTATTTTGATTCAGTGGAGTCTTGAGGTACTTCCACCCTAGAACATTTCATTGGGCCATGGTTATGTCATAATATCTTGCTTCCATAAGTTTAGGTGAAATTTTGCTTCTAAAACAAGCAATTTGCTTGGAGCATGAACCTAGTAGCCTGTCTTAATTTTGGGAGGCATCTACATATGCCTTGATATAATTCATGTTCTTGAACTCAAACTGTTTGAATATTACCATTTCTGTAGGGTAAAGTGGAAACATTGAGGGATCGTTTGACCAAGAAGAAAGCTCAAGTTGCATGTCTGATGGAAGAATCAACTACGATGAAAAGAGAGATAGAGAGTCTTCGTCAATCAGCCAAAGCGGTTTGTAAACTTAGTCTGAAGAGGGGTCTATTGGATGGGATATAGAATTAACTATTTATCTTCCCTTATTTAACAACATAGTTGTTGTTCAGTGCTTGTAAAATGGAGGAAGGCAAATGAAAATGTTGGATTTTTCAAATGCATTTCGTGGCTGTAGCTTGCATCATTATTCTCAACGTGGATAGCATGGAAATAATATTTCAACGTGATTTAGTTTGGGAAATTGCTTTTGGTATAATTATATTCTGTATATGCGTGATTTTGACACATCTTGTAAGTTCTTGATGTCAATTCTTATTGTAGGCTGCACGTGAAAAGATTGCTCTAGAAGAAGACTTTAATTATAAGCGCAATAATGTTCACAAGATTAAGGATCGTGTTAGAAGGCTTGAACGGCAGGTTGGCGATATCAATGAACAGACAATGAAAAACACTCAGGTTCTCTATATTGGTCGTTGACATTATCTATAAAAGCAAAAACTATGTCATTTTTCTTTTGTGCTCAGTGTTTTGGCACAACAATCAGGATTTTGTGAAGGCATATATACGTGTTCTCATAGGTTCATAGTGATGCAGGCTGAACAATCTGAAATCGAGGAGAAGCTGAAATATTTGGAGCAGGAGGTTGAGAAGGTGGAAACATTGCTATCCAGGTTCTTATATTAAGTTATCTGTTTCCTTTTTGTGTGCTTATCTGTCTTCTGTAGTCTTTCAACAATATTTAATATTTGATCATTTAGATTGAAAGAGGAAGAGGCTTCCTTCTTGGAGAAAGCATCAGCTGGAAGGAAAGAGATGGAACAAATTGAGGATATGGTACAACGATGCTTATGTTTGTTACTTAATACTTATTAAGTCTAATCAGTTTTATATGCATCTTTTTTAAATATTGTAATTACACCGTGCTCATTTCCTTGCATCTTGGCTTCTAGATTAGGGACCACCAAAAGAAGCAAAAGCTCATAAAATCTAACATTTATGATTTGAAGAAACATCAGACAAACAAGGTACTATTTACATGATTTAATAACAGTATTTGCTGTGCCATCTGGATTTTGTCAAAAAAATTCGGTAAAATCTAATAGGCATACAAATACATCCATGCTCACTAGGTTACTGCATTTGGAGGGGACAAAGTCATTAATCTTCTGCAGGCTATTGAGAGACATCATCGTAGATTCAGAAAGCCGCCAATTGGTCCTATTGGCTCCCATGTGGTGAGTTTCTATTTGGTTCATTTGTAAATCTGTCCACCAAACAAATTAGTTGACATGTTGTCGCTGGCATGGCTCACGAAGAAGCTAGCATTTTCACGTGTTGTAGCACCATACTCCCATTTAGTTCACAATCTTCTAATGTGAATATTTTGTGGGATCAAAAATCTCTTCTAATGGTGTGATGCTCAACAGACGTTGGTCAATGGCAATAAATGGGCTTCTACAGTTGAACAAGCTCTTGGAAACCTATTAAATGCCTTCATTGTGACTGATCATAAAGATTCGCTCACACTAAGAGGCTGTGCGAATGAAGCCAATTATAGAAACCTTAAGATTATCATCTATGACTTTTCAAGACCAAGGTTCAAAGTCTAAATAAGCATTTTAGTATTTCCTTTTAACCTTCTCCATTGATACTTGGATAGCTTTATATCGCAAATATTTACTGTCTCGTCATTTATGCAGGTTAAATATACCAAGGCATATGGTTCCTCAAACAGAACACCCAACTATTCTCTCTGTCTTGCATTCTGATAATCCAACCGTTCTTAACGTATTGGTGGATGTGGTAATATTACTTTTTAATTTTTCCTCCACTTACTAGTTTTCTTAGTTCTTACATCCTTTATGTGACGGTACTCATATTTGGTTCTTTTGGATATTTCAGAGTAATGTTGAAAGGCAAGTACTTGCAGAGAATTATGAGGTGGGAAAGGCAGTTGCCTTTGGGAAAAGGCTCTCAAATCTGAAGGATGTTTTTACTTTAGACGGATACCGGATGTAAGTAACTTGTTAGATGTGGCATGGACAGTCCCGCTATATCTTCACTTGCAAACAAGAACAAATATTTTGCAGGGCCAAAGATCATTTTTTCTTTTGAAATATAATTTTAAACTATGGCATAAGTTCCCTTTTCTGTGTCTTGGCTCTGGATTTCTCCAACATCAGTTTTCCACCATAGGACAAACATGAGTGATCCAATAGACGCCTTTTTTTTCCTTTTTTTCATTTTTAAAAGTCCTTCATATGATCTCGCATCTACTATTTCTCTCGTGTAAAAGAAGCTAGTACTTTTTAATCAAAAAGGATTTTGACGTGAGACCCTCGAGGGGTTATAAGACTATCTTCCTTAACTATAACAGCTATGTATCTACTCTTACCTCAGGTTTTTTCGTGGGCCAGTTCAGACAACTCTTCCTCCTCTTGCTCGTCGACCAACAAGACTTTGTGCTTCTTTTGATGATCAGATCAAGGATCTTGAAATAGAATCCTCGAAAGAACAAAGCGAGATAATTCAATGCATGAAACGTAAGAGGGAAGCAGAGGAGAATCTCGAGGAAATTGAGTTGAAAATGCGCACAATGAAGGTAATGTAAATTCGTTGCTTAATCCAGTAGACATGTCTGAAACTAGAGTTCCTAGTTTTTAAACATCGTAACCGAAATGATTAGCTTGGTTTCACAAATTTTTAGTTTTGGTCATAACTGTTTTGCATTATTTTCTTTGTTTGGTTCACATAGAAACACCGAAGTCAAGCAGAGCAAGCTTTGACAACAAAGGAACTCGAGATGCAAGATTTGAAGAATACAGTCGCTGCTGAGACTGAAGCACCTTCTTCAAATGTTAATGAGCTTCAACTTGAAATCATGGTTAGTTTGTTTGTGAGACTATTTTATTATCATTGTTTTCATCTAAGTTTCATTCCCTAAATGAGGTGTTTTTCCTCTTCGAACTACTATATCAGAAAGACCAAGAAGAGATAGAGGAGAAAGAAGCTTTCCTTGAAAAGCTCCAAAACTGCTTGAAAGAAGCTGAACTAAAGGCTAATAAACTAAATGCTTCGTTTGAGAACTTACGTGGTATGTCCGTGATAGACTACTGTTTCTGAAACACATGTAATCTTTTCTTGGTTGACTATTGAACACGAATAGATCAACTTGATTGACCAGCCGAAGATACTCTTTACATTTTATCCAAAACGTGCATGTAGAGTCAGCCAAGGGTGAAATTGATGCCATTGAAGAGGCAGAGAACGAGCTAAAGAAGATCGAGAAAGACCTTCAGTCTGCTGAAGCGGTACCCCTTCTTTTCTCTACGTAAAGATTTTGTCTTTTTACGTACTTTCCATGCATATTGTAAGCGTGATTCTGTTTCAGGAGAAAATCCATTACGAGAACATAATGAAGAACAAGGTCCTACCTGATATTAAGGAAGCTGAGGCTAATTACGAGGAGCTTAAAAAAAAGCGGAAGGTACATATAAGCAATTATGACGTTGTGTTACTATTGTAGACAGAGGGGGTTTGTTTTCTTTTAAAATAACAAATCCAACTTCATGCTTATGAGATATTTTATATATATATATATATCAATCTCGTTTAAACCTCGGGTTGAAACCTGGGATTCCATGTTGTCTAGTCTGTGGAACTTGGCTACTAGACTAACGTGTCTTGGGTATAGAAATTTTTACTTCTTGCACGGTTATTATTGATCAGGGCCCATTTTCTGATTTCACATTTTTGTTTTCTTTCCGTTACATCTGCTTAAATTTCAGGAAAGCGATCAGAAGGCCTCTGAAATTTGTCCTGAGAGTGAGATAGAATCTTTGGGGCCCTGGGATGGGAGTACTCCTGAGCAACTCAGTGCTCAGATTAACAGAATGAATCAGAGACTTCATCGAGAGAATCAGCAGTGTGTATTTTAGTATTACCTTTCAGCTCTTCCCTCACACGAAAAGGACCTGTGGCAGTAAAACACATGCTTCAAATTTGTTGGTGCAGGTTTTCTGAATCAATTGATGACCTTAGGATGATGTATGAAAAACTAGAACGAAAGATTGCAAAGAAGCGCAAATCCTGTCAAGACTATCGAGAAAAACTCATGGTTGAGCCTTGCAGATCTGTTTATTTTAATGTTCTATGTGTTATATCTGCATCGTTTAATGTATTCATTACTGTTTAATCAGGCCTGCAAGAATGCTCTAGATTCACGGTGGGGCAAGTTCCAAAGAAATGCATCTCTTCTTCGGCGCCAGTTAACATGGCAGTAAGAATTGCTTCCCCCATTGCCAACCACAAAAAAAATATGTTTGTCTCTTGAGTATTAGTATGCGTTTTCCATATGGAGCGTTCTTTGAGATGTTGATCTTCAAAGCAGATTCAACTCTCACTTGGGAAAGAAAGGTATCAGCGGACACATCAAAGTCAGTTATGAAAATAAAACTCTGTCCATAGAGGTAATTGACACTGATATGCTACGTTATTTGCAATTAACATGTCATCTGATCGATGGGTTTCTTTTTTGACAGGTTAAGATGCCTCAAGATGCAACAAGCAATGTCGTTCGAGACACCAAAGGTCTTTCAGGTGCACCTTCCGTATCCACGCACTGAAAGATTTCCAACATATGTAACTCATTCCTATCTAAAGACATTTCATAGGCCAACCATTAGTTAAGTTGAACCCTCTTGTCATAAATTTCAGGCGGAGAACGTTCTTTCTCAACTTTATGCTTTGCACTTGCTCTTCACGAGATGACTGAAGCCCCATTTCGAGCAATGGATGAGTTTGATGTGTTTATGGTATTATGTCCTGAAAATCCCCTCTTTACAAGCACTACATTAGGATGAGAGCTGCTGAAACAAACTTTTTTCGATTCTGGAATTCTAGGATGCAGTCAGCCGGAAAATCAGCTTGGACACACTTGTGGATTTTGCAATTGGACAAGGATCGCAGTGGATGTTCATCACTCCTCATGATATCAGGTAGCAGATCAATCTCAACACCATGGAACTCTGTTTGTGAAGTGATATTTTGGATGAAACTGAGTCTCTCTGGTGCTATGTTACAGCATGGTGAAGTCGCATGAGAGGATAAAGAAGCAGCAAATGGCTGCACCTCGTTCTTGAAATCAAAGGGACATCTCCTTCTGTGTAATATTAGTTCAGAAAGGTACGCACACTATGTTACATCACTTACTTAAGGATGAGATGCGCTTTGTGTCTGCATTCTCGCCAGTTCTCGAGTATTTGTAGCCACTCTTCTTTCGTTGAATCGTCAGGGCATCCTCTCGGAGATATGATGCTACTCAGTTGCTTCACTTCACACTCTACTTTCTCGATATTAGCAAGCTTATAGGAAGCTTGGAAGAGCCTTGTGTCATCCTTGGCGTTTTGATTGCTTTTACAGGTGCCGAGTGATATCCTGTTGAAGCAAAAAAAAAAAAAAACAGAGTGTGATCCTGTTTTTTTTCTTATTTCTTTTTATGAAAAATTATTAATTATTGTGAAAATTTGAATATTAATTTGTATCATTTATAAGTTATAATGAGTTAAATTTATCATTTTTAGATCAATAAAGTAAGACAGATTTGGTAAACATTAAACAGAAAAATTAGTATATTAAGAACATAATAAGTGACTTTTAAGTTTCTCAGTTATAACTAAAAAATTGTCCATTGTGAGTGAGTCTTTTTAATTCATTGGCTAAATGAGTAATTTCTATTTGTTCGTTGTCATGTTCAGATTTAAACCATATAATTTATAAATTTGACCCATAAATTATTTAATGAAATAAAATTCTAAACTTATTTACGTTAGTACAAACTTATTTACAACATGTATGTATATTAACGATTGTTATGGGCTGGCGGCAGGCCCAACTAAAACGTGGACTCAATTCTCAATATGGGCTAAATTATCATTAAGAACATAGAATACAAAAGAAAAACTCTGTCCGTAAGAGATTCGGGAACTAGAAATCTAACTCTTGTCGGATGTCGGAAACATCAACAGAGTTAAGTATTATCAGAGCGATCGAGATTTATAAGACTCATCATAACTTCTTGGTCTCCGTTACGTCTGTGTTGCAAATTTTAAGATGAAAGACACAGAAGAATCTTCTGGTTCTTCAAGAGCAGCAAACAACCCTAATGATGAACACGAGCCTAGAGAAATCAATATCCGACCATTCTCTTCTGTTCCTTCTTCTCCTCGAAACGCTTCTTCTAAATACGATTTCGTCAAGGTTCGATTTTTTCTTTCTGAATTAGCTTTTCGTCATCAATTGGGGATTTTCTATCATTCTTTTCATTTTGTCTGATTTTTTTTTCTTATGTCGACAAATTTTCAGGTGAAGGTATGGCTTGGAGATAACGCTGATCATTACTATGTTCTGTCTCGGTTCTTAGTCTGCAGAATGTTAACTGTAACTAAGGTTGTTCAACTAATCTTCTTATGTTTTGTTCAATATTGTTCTCTAAGATATGGAACTGAATGAACATTCGGTACAATATTGCCGATTTGATTTTCAGATCCCAAATCATGTAGCCATAAAGATTTCTCTTGAGCTCAAGAAGCTTCTAATTGACAACAGTCTTCTGGATGTGTATGCCACTTTTGCCACAGTTGGTCTTCTTCTTATCGATAAAATTTACATAATATCGATGTTGTTTGTACATAATGTGCTTCGTCTCGCTTTGCAGCTCACAGTCTGATTTGGAAGCCAATTTGTTCAAGGTTCTTACTTTTTTTTAATCTTAAATGTTTTGTGAACTTTTAACTAGTCTGATCATAAATGAAATTTGCAGCTTATGGAACGACGCGGTTATGGGGAGGAGTATGTTAATCGCTACAATATGATGACAAAGTAAATGCTACATGTTTCTGTTTTGTTAGAATTTTATTTACTTATTTAGAGCTCATATGTCTAATTATACATTATCGGGTTTTAGATTTCATCATCAGAGAGTACCTCTTGTCATACTTGTTTGCGGGACAGCTTGTGTCGGGAAGTCCACAATAGCCACACAACTTGCTCAAAGACTGAATTTGCCAAACGTCTTACATGTATCTACTCAACTCAATACCCATTTTGTCTATTTATTTTTCTAAAAAATCTTATGTGCTCTTTTGTTTTTCAGACTGACATGGTCTATGAGCTGCTTCGCACAGCAACTGAGTACGTTTTTGCTTCTATCTATTTTTTTGTCCATTTTTATCCTATAGTCTTAAAGTTATAAACCGTGCATTGATGACAAAGTTGACGAGATTATTTCATAAACACATTTTTTTCTGTTCAACTTTTTAGTGCTCCATTGACATCAACCCCTGTATGGACTCGAGAATTCAGCTCATCAGAGGAGTTGATAATCGAATTCTGTAGAGAATGCAGAATTGTTCGAAAAGGTACTTTCTTTTAGTGTCAGAATCCGCATGATTCCTTTGCTTTTGTTTTCACCATGTGTGTTGTGTATTGTTACTTTCTTTACGTTTTACCTCCTTTGTTTGAAATCTAAAATATTTTGTGTAGGACTTGCTGGTGATTTGAAGAAAGCAATGAAAGATGGGAAACCCATTATAATTGAGGTAAATTGTTTGTGAAATCTCCATACGTCTGAGTTACTACATTTGTTTTCTAATCTAATAATCACAGGGAAGACATTTAGATCCAAGCATATACTTAATGAATGATGAGAACAAAGCTCCATCAAATGATCCCGAGAAGAGTAGCAAAGAAACGAACTCTTCAGGAAATCTAACCTTGGACAAAAATCCTGAGGCAGGTTCTTCAAACATTACAGAATCCGACAATAGTGCTATGAAAACCAATCCTCAGGCTGAAAAAGCCATGACAGATGTGGAAGAACTATCAGAAAAAGTTGCGCAGTATAAAATCGATGGTTTTGTTCCACATATCCTTTTCTTTCTGTGAAGTTTCTTGCATTATCTTTTGTGAAACGTATGATTATATTTTGTTGGAGGTGTGTGTGCAGCAGAAACTGCAAAAGAAGGTGAAAAGAAAAGAAAATCTGCAAATGGAAATGGAAAGGCGAAATCTGGCCCCAAACCCATAGTCATATCTATAGTTTTAAAGATGGCTGAATTCGATCATAAGGTGGATCAGATTTTATGTTTAAGTCTTTGTCAAGTGTTGATTTTCTTAATCTCATTTACCTCTGCAGGCTTTGCTAGAGGAGTCGATCTCTTCCCGTACATCTGGAGATAAATATACATCCAAGGTATTAACAACCTCAAGCTTGATCTCAGTAAAACTGATTTTGAAAGTTGTATGAGTACCGGTTTTTGCTCTTGTTTTTCTTGCAGGTGAAAGATAGACTAATTACAAACCTAAATACCATTGAAGACTACCTTTGCTCCTTCAATTCACAGGTTAGTTAGGTCATTCATCACTCAATTTTCCTGTTTTTCACGGTTCCAACACTTTGTTATGCGTAAATCAGGGAGTTACAGTTGTAAATATATCAGCCACCACATTTCCACAGACACTGGATTGGCTTCACAACTATATTCTTCAGGTAAGGTGTTACAAAATTCAAAGCTTTAATAAAAAGTCTTAATCCTCGACAAAAATTTAAAAAAGAAATCGTAACTAGTTTCTACGCGTGTTGTAGCGTATTGAAGAAGGGATTCGATCATCAGAGAATGAGTCGCCGAAGAAGTGTTAAGGAGGCTAAATTAGGATGAAGCTTCTTACTGTTATCTGAAAACTGGATATTATTACAGTCGAAACAAAACCGGTTTTGTTAAGATTTTTATATGATCATTAAAGGACTAGCTTTGTATATTTTGGGGAGAGCATTGGTAATTGTAGAAGATCCAATCTACCTTTTGATTTCTTAATTGTTACTTCTGTTGCAGTCATAAATATATCTAGCATTTTGTTATTGTTTTCCAAGAATTTCATCACTTGTGGTAGCAAATTTTACAAATGATCTAATTCACCTAATTTTGGTTCGACGGAAATGCAATTCAGCCAAAACCGAGTAGAAAAAAAAATTCTAAAAAAAAGTAGGAAATTTAATTTGGTTCTCATTGTTTAATAAAAAAACATATTAGGGTATAAAGTTGGAGACACTTCTCCAAAATCGTCTTTATAAACCCGACCGCAACACTCCCTAAACCCTAACTTACGGTCTGTTCCTGTTTCTAAACGGTTCAAGCCCTAAAATCGGTTTCTTCATCAAACTCTTTTTTTTTGGGTTTCAGATTCTTGTTCTGCCTGTTGCGTTTATCTTTAGTGTCGGATTGAGAGTATCATATAGGATTTGGTTCCTGAAACTTCTCAACATTTTTTTTATGGTTTTTAAGTTTTAACTATAGTTTGAGGGATATCTATTCTAAATCTCTTTGTGAAAACAATTTTAGTCTAAAGCTCAAGTCAATTATTGTTTTCCAAATGGGTATCATCTGATTTTGGTTCTTGACGCTTTTTTTTTTGTTAATTGAGTTTTGTATTCTTTGCAAGTGATGATTAAAAAGACAGGGACATCAGAAATTATCTGTGTTGACTTTAGTCTATAATGGGAATCTCTCTGATGCATAAACATCTCTCTTTACTTTCAGTTTTAAAGTGACCTTTTGTTCTAAAATTTTTGTGTTTTGTTTTGAATTTTGTGTTAAAACAAATTCATCTGATTCAAAGTGTTAAGCTTTACCAATGATGGAATTCAAATAATCATCAGATCTGATGTGTAAACATATATGATTACAATCTTGATGCTGAGGTAAAGCTTTCCCTTTGTAATCAGATTCCTTGTTGCTGAGTTTTGAGATAATATTTCAATCCAAGTTACAGATTGTAGAACCATATTCGTATTGTAAATTCGAAGACCCAAGATTTTCGAAATGCTAGTTTAATGGGGTGAAACTAAAAGAACAGGCCGTAGAAGGCAAACAATAACGAAGGAGCAAATCGTTGGGACAGACCTTAGAAGGCAAAGTATGGTCTAAAGACTCCAAAAGCGGCCCATTGAATTTTAATCCAAGACCAAAACTATGTCTATCCACATAACATAAGCGAGGAGCAAAGTTGCAATGTGCCTGATTTATTCTATATCAAGAACACTTTAAAGCATATTAATTAGAGAAAATTTGATTAAAACCTAAAAGAGCATCTTCCTTGCATATATAATCCAATATTTGGTACCAAATCAAAATGTGTTAGTCATACACCGAACCCACTTCTCTATTTTAAAGCAGAAAACTTTAGAATATATATTTATACTTCTTTGACCTTTTTTAAATGGTTATTTTCTAGTTGTAACAAATATTATAATTTCGACGACGAATAAGGTTACATGATTAAAATACCAGTAAAAGTATTTGACCATCATGCCTTCTTGATTCTTCTTTGCAAAAGTGTTAGAATTAAAAACTATGGAAATTAAATATTACTATTTACATATTAAATTGATACCAAGTTATCTAAACTTCAACTTTTACTATTCCTATTTGCTAGCATGCATAGACTTCTTTATTATAAATATTTGATATCAAAGGTGGTTACATTATGGTTGCTTTATAACATAGTATACAAATGAGAAAGGAAGTCATAGAAGACAATTTCTTTTAGAAAATAGCCATAGAAGATATTTTATTTAATTCAAAAAGAGTAATTTATCCATTGTAGAGAAATGGAAAGTTTTTTTTTGTTAATAAAGAAAAAAGATTGATGTTGTTATTTAGGATTTGTAATATCTTTACAATACGATCTAATAAAAATATAATAATTTGTATAAATGTTATTTATCTCAAATGATAATGCAACATATTCGAATTTTATAATTCAAATTCGAAATTTGAAAGAGTTTATAGTATCTATCTAATTAACTACGCTATAAAATCTATATCTATAACATGAGCTCTAACCACAAATCACTAATCACTGGACAAAGTGTTGCCAACATAAATAATAAATACCATATAGTTATGTCTTGGTAACTTATTTTCCGAAAAATATTTGTCACTAAACATTGTATTACTTAATTGACGTGATAAGGTTACAGATCATTCTTTGTACTTCTCATTACAATTATAGTAACTATGCTTAATGCGTTAGATTCATAGAATCGTAATTATCCGTTCTCTTTTTAATTATATTTTTTATTTTCTATGCTCCTAAATTATTATTGAAATCTAATCTTTATTTTCCAAATTGAATTAAATTCTACGAATATTTTAAAAGATCAGAAAAATGTTTTTTAAAAAGGCGAAAGTAGTAAAACAACCTACCAAAGTTGCGTTACACACTACGTATCTTTTTCTCTTCACAAACAAAAATGGGGAATAAAAAAAAAATTCTGCCAAATTCTAAAGCAACAATTTTTTCGTTTTAACGTAGTTTTCTCATAATTAGGAAAATGATATATTGCAATTTAAGTTCCAACCTTTGTAGTTTCATTTGGCTCTTTTCCCTTTATATTTTTTTTTCCTCTTCACCCTCCTAACCTTTCTTTCTCCCCAACTTTCTCTGTTCATCTGTTTCTCTCTCTAAAGATAAGCGTACTTAGTTAGTATATTTTCAAACTATATCCTCAAAAAGCCGTTCAAGATCAAAAAAGAAACCCATATATTGGATCTTGAATTGAGATAAAACTAGGTTTGTCTTTCAAATTTTAGGGTTTAAGGTTTTTTCTTGGAGAGAAAAAAATGGAGACTTTCTGTGGGTTTCAGAAGGAAGAAGAGCAAATGGATTTACCTCCAGGGTTCAGGTTTCATCCAACAGATGAAGAACTTATAACTCACTATCTCCACAAGAAGGTTCTTGACATCAGCTTCTCAGCTAAAGCAATTGGTGAAGTTGATTTGAACAAATCTGAGCCATGGGATTTACCATGTATGTTTTGAAGATCATCTACCTGGTCCTTTTTTTGCCTTCTTGAAAACTTAATATTGTTGTTGCGGAGTGATTTTAGGATTAAAATTTTGTTCTTTAAACAGGGATGGCAAAAATGGGTGAAAAAGAATGGTACTTCTTTTGTTTGAGGGACAGAAAGTATCCGACCGGTTTGAGGACTAACCGAGCAACCGAAACCGGTTATTGGAAGGCGACCGGGAAGGATAAGGAGATTTACCGAGGCAAATCGCTTGTTGGGATGAAAAAGACACTTGTTTTCTATAGAGGAAGAGCTCCTAAAGGTCAGAAAACCAATTGGGTGATGCATGAGTATAGGCTTGAAGGGAAATTTTCCGCCCATAACTTGCCTAAATCTGCAAAGGTTAAACCAAAAACCAACAGCTACTCTCTTTTCTCTCTTCCTTTTGTTTAAAAGTTTTTCTTTTTTGTTGTGGGGTTTTGCAGAATGAATGGGTAATATGCAGGGTGTTTCAGAAGAGTGCTGGAGGGAAGAAGATCTCTATTTCGAATCTAAACCGAATCGGTTCACTCGGAACCGACTTTAGCCTCTCGCGTTTGCCCTCTTTAACGGATTTTTCTCAATGCGACGATAAAACCAAAACCGAACCAGTCAACGACGTGCCCTGCTTCTCCAACCAAACTGTTCTTAACTCGAACCAAGTCGACATTTTCCACAAGATTCCACTCTACCAAACTCAATCCTTCCAGGTTTCCGATACTCTACAAAGCCCGATTCTCGCTCAAGATCATTCTGGTTTACAAGCTATGATTGATAACAACATAAGCCAGAGTCTCAAAGTGATGAGTGTCTCACAAGAAACCGCAGTTTCTATTGACATGAAGACCGATACCTCGTCGGACTTTGAATTTGGTATGAGACAATTCGATGCTCAAGAAGATCCGTCTTCTTCCTCCACTGTACCGGTTGATCTTGAACCATTTTGGAATTACTGAAGAAGATTCAAGAGTCTAATTATGTCTACTAATTTATACAGTCATAACATAAGTAAGAGAATTTTTCACCTTTCAGTGTGGTGTGTTTAAAGTTTGTATAGATTATTACCATCTAATCTTCCATTATTACCACATAATAATTCATTTTTATATAGTTTGTGTTAAAGTTTGTATAGAACTATAGATAAAAACCATCTAATCTTCCATTATTACATTATAAGATGCACTTTTTAGAAGTATAATCTAAGACAAGAACTTTTAAAAACATATTTGGTAAATGAGCATTTTCCATTATTAAAACATATTTAATTTTCAAAATTTGATTCAGTGTTTAAAAAATTGGTACAATTGTATGGGTGAACTGAGAGAGACATGACCTGATGACTCCTAAGTGCCATCACAAGAGTCACCAATCTAGTATAAACTCTGTGAAGCTCTATCTTTCTAGAAAGGTTCAATGATGGTTGTTGAAACATATCAATTTTTGTTTTTTTTTTTATGTATACAAGTCAGAAGATGAACTTAAAATGTTACGTTCAAAGTTAATTGCGAGTTTTACTTGGATACATATACCCACGTGGCATAATTAGATGTTAATTGTTCACCAGATTATTTGTTCTTATCCTTCCTAATCTAATAATCATATCTATATATAATATAAGATCGGTAAAATTAAAAACTGATCTACGAGTGTTTTTCTTCTCAGAATAGTATACTACAAAGTTTCAAATGGCATGAACCATTTCCAGTAAAAAGAAATTCATTTAATTTAGATCTAAATATGTTATGGGTCTACGACTCTACTAGTCCAACTTTTGGGTAATTAATTTTTCAAAAAAAAACTAGGCTTCCATTGCAAAATACTAATGGGCCGTATCTCCCAATAAGATGAGAGTCGGGCCTATAAAAGCCCAATATAACCCAAAAACAGGCCCAATTACTAAAAATGGCAAAAAATTGTATTAGTACAGCTAGTCGCTAGGTCAAACAATTTTGAACATATATTTTGTTGATCTAAAATTCTGATATTCAGTTGATCTTCAAACATGTATTCGCCACACTAACTTCTGTTTTGTTTATTTAGTATAAGAAATGCTTTTCTAATTTTATTAAATGTTTATATAATAAATTAGCTACAAATAGAAGATTACAAAAAATATATTTATTTAATTAAGGGATAATAAAAAGCTGCAAAGAGTAGAGAACCACATGAATCTTACCATACAGTACCCCCACCTTCAATCATTTCTTTGCTTTTCATTTTTTTCTCTTGTTTTTATCTCAAAAGCAACTCTTGGTGGTGTGGTTTTTGGCCAAGCTAGCCAAATGCACTAATATAATTATGTATATATTTTTGGGACTTCATAATTCTGCAATTTGGATAAACCTATGTCCTTGTCGTGACTGATATGTTTATAACAAATTAGTAATAATTATTACGATATTTTATGGAGTGTAAAAATATAGCATAACTTAAAGTTGGATTAATTATAGAGTTTTATCAACTGCCAGATCCATCAATTGCAATCACGAATTATCAAATGTTGAAGTCGTAATAATCACGAAATGACAACTTTAAGAAATATACATTCTTTGAATGAGTTCGATTATCTATAATAATAATTTGTTTATTGTTTGATATTTAATCATTACAAGCATGCGATTTTTTTCAATTTTGATAAAAAACATTATCATCTGATAACAATTATTTAAAAGAAAAAGGAATTGAGACCACAGGCTGACACAACCAAAATCAGTGATCTCCAGTCGGGTCGTTACATCCCTTTCGAAATAAAAGTAAATTATATTCCTTTTTAAAAAAAATAAATTATTTTTTTATTGAATAATAATAGAGAGATAGAGATTTTATTATTATACTGATTTTATTAATCTTATAAATTTTACAGATGAAGAAGAGAGAAAGAAGGAAGAGAGAAAAGTTACTTCATCTGAATGAAGTAACTTACGTATTTATAGAGAAAGAGTAAGTCGGCAAACGTAAGTTTACATAAATAATCAGACGACATTGTTGATTTTTTCAACACTCCCCCTTGATTATTTATTATTATTAAATTATTGCGTTCTGCCTCCTTAAAAACCTTATCATGTAAAAACCCAACGGGATAAAAATCATGATAAGGGAAAAAGAGTACAGATACGCAATCTCCCCCTCGAAAAGATAGATATGTTTCCTTTTATAAGTCTCGCAGATGACGCATTCCAATATTCTGAACGTGTTTTCTGAACGTTGTCGTAGGAAGCGCCTTTGTAAACAAATCTGCTGCATTATCACTTGAACGAATGTACTCGACGTTAAGTTCTTGATTTTTCTCAAGTTCTTGGATATAGGAGAAAAATCTCGGAGGAATATGTTTTGTTCGGTCACTCTTGATGTAACCTTCTTTGATTTGGGTCACACATGCAGCATTATCTTCGAATAATTTTGTTGGCTCCTTATTGTTGATTAATCCACTTGCTCCTTCTATATGTTGAGTAATAGATCTGAGCCATACACATTCTCAGCAAGCTTCATGAAGGGCGATGATTTCAGCGTAATTTGAAGAAGTGGCAACCAAAGTTTGTTTTTGAGATCGTCACGAGATTGCAGTTCCACCAAGTGTAAAAACATAACCGGTTTGGGACCAAGCTTTGTGTGGATCCGATAAATATCCAGCATCTGCAAAACCAACTAAACCAAACTCGGGGTTTCTAGAATAAAATAATCCCAAATCAATCATACCTTGGAGATAACGGAAAATATGTTTTATTCCACTCCAATGTCTTCGTGTAGGTGATGAACTATATCTCGCAAGTAAATTTATAGCAAATGCTATATCTGGTCGAGTGCAATTTGCGAGATACATAAGTCCACCGATAGCACTCATATAAGGTACTTCAGGACCTAATATGTCTTCATTATCTTCACAAGGTCGAAATGGATCCTTGTTTATATTAAGCGATCGATTAACCATTGGAGTACTCAAAGGATTCGCTTTATCCATATTAAATCGTTTCAATATTCTTTTCGTATAATTTGATTGATGCACAAATATCCCATCTTGGAAATGTTCAATTTGGAGTCCTAGACAAAATTTTGTTTTTCCAAGATCTTTCATTTCAAACTCTTCTTTCATATGAGTTCTTGCATTATCAACTTCCTTTTGAGTTCCAATTATATTCAGGTCATCTACATAAACAGCAATGATCACAAAGCCTGATGGGAATTTATTTATAAATACGCAAGGACATATCGCATTGTTAATATATCCTTTTTCAACAGATATTCACTTAAGCGATTATACCACATGCGTCCGGATTGTTTTAACCCATATAATGATCGTTGTAATTTGACTGAATATAGTTCTTTGGGTCCTTTAGAGATCTTTGATCCTTCTGGGATCTTGAATCCTTCTGGGATTCTCATGTATATATCACTATCAAGGGTTCCATACAGGTATGCAGTCACGACATCCATAAGGTGCATTTCTAACCTTTTGGATGATGATAAACTCATTAAATATCTAAATGTAATTGCATCCATGACCGGAGAATATGTTTCTTCATAATCTATTCCCGGCCTTTGAGAAAATCCTTGTGCAACAAGACGTGCTTTATATCTAGTGACCTCGTTTTTCTCATTCCTTTTCCTTACAAAAACCCACTTGCACCCAACTGGCACTACATCTTCAGGTGTAATGACAATGGGTCCGAAAACATTTCTTTTTTGTAGAGAGAATAATTCATTTCTCATGGCTATTTGCCATTTTTCCCAATCAGATCTTTTTTGACATTCTGTTACAGACATTGGTTCTGCATCATCATTTTCATTTTCAATTTCTTTGGACACAGAAAAGGAGAATATTCCATTAATATCCTCTATTTCATTTCTAACCCATAATTTTCTATTTTGGGTATAGTTAATTGAAATCTCATATGTTTCTATATTGCGTTCGTCTTCTGGATGGAGTTCCACTTCACGGTTTTCAGAAACCTGTTTGCATATGTCTTCCGGACATTCCGTTTGAGTTGGTTCCTCTATAACCTTTTCACAAGTATTTTCGAGACGCTTTTTGTAAGGTTCTTCCAGAACCTTTTGATTTTGTTCTCCCAAATACTTTTTCTTACGGGGATTTTTATCTTTTGAGCCCATCGGTCTCCCCCTCTTTAACTGAACTCTGGGTTCATTTATTTTATCGCCATCAACATGTTCTACAGGAACATTAGTTCTTGATGGAACATTCACAGCGGGTATATATGATTTCGTCACTCGTTTTGTATTTGTGAATGCATCTGGCAACTGGTTTGCAATATTTTGCAAATATATGATTTTCTGAACTTCCATTTCACGTTGTTTTGTGGGAGGATCAAGATACAACAAAGATGGCGTACACCATTTAATATCTTCTTGCAGTTGTTTAATTCCTCCCCCTAACGTAGGAAATTCTTCTTCATCAAAATGACAATCGGCAAATCATGCCGTAAACATGTCACCAGTTCGTGGTTCAAGGTACCGAATAATATTTGATGATATAAATCCAATATATATTCCTAATCTTCTCTGTGGCCCCATCTTTGTTCTTTGTGGTGGGGCTATAGGAACATAAACCGCACACCCAAAAACTCGGAGATGAGATACATCAGGCTTCTGGCCAGATGTTAATTGTAATGGGAAATATTCATGATATGCACTTGGTCTTATTTGGACCAATGCTGTCGCATGCAATATAGCATGACCCCATACTGAAATTGGGAGATTTGTTCTCAATATTAATGGTCTCGCAATGAGTTGTAACCGTTTTATCAAAGACTCAGCCATACCATTTTGTGTATGAACATGCGGAACCGGATGTTCAACATCGATTCCGAGAGCCATACAATAATCATTAAAGGCTTGTGACGTGAATTCACCGAGCGTTGTCAAGTCTTACTTTCTTTATAGTATAATCAGGGAATTGAGCTCTTAACCTGATTATTTGGGCAATGAATCTTGCGAAAGCCATATTTCGTGTGGTTAACAAACACACATGTGACCATCTACTAGATGCGTCAATTAAAACCATAAAATATCGAAATGGCCCACATGATGGGTGAATAGGCCCACATATATCACCATGTATTCTTTCTAAGAATACTAGGGATTCATTACTAATTTTGGCTGGTGATGGCCGAGTAATAAGTTTTCCTTGAGAACATGCTTTACACGAAAACTCGCATGATTGAAAAATCTTCTGGTTTTTCAATGGGTGGCCATTAGAATTCTGCATAATTTTTCTCATCATAACTGATCCAGGATGTCCTAATCTTTCATGCCAGACTTTGAATGTACTCGTAAACTTCTGGTTTACCGTAATATACGATTCAATTATATTTATTTTTGTGTAATATAATCCAGAGGACATCATTGGTAATTCTTCCAATATTTGTTTCTGCTTCCATGTAATGCAAAGATATTCAATGTTATTTTTGCTCATTGTCTCTATGTGATATCCATTTGTACGGATGTCTTTGAAACTTAATAAGTTTCTATGAGACTTGGGGAAATATAAAGCATCATTTATTTCAAATTTCGTTCCCATTGGCATTGAAAAACTAGCTCTTCCGGAGCCTATGATAATATTTGCATTACCCGATATTGTATTTACGCTTCCGGCAGAATCTTTCATTTTGAGGTAGGAGAAAAACTTTTTATCTTTAAGTATTGTATGCGTTGTAGCACTGTCTGCTAGGCATATATCTCCATTCTCACTCTCAAAATGATACAGATTAGTCAAATGTTTTGGTGTACGACAGGTACGAGACCAATGACCTTTCATGCCACATCTGTAACAAACATTTTCATATTGTATATTTTGGCGTACAGTAGGTACGCGACCAACTTCATTTTCGTGGACTTTATTCTTTCTCCCGAATTTGAATTCATTAGGACGAAAAAATCTTCCTTTTCCACGTCCACGTCCACCTCCTCGTCCACGTCCACGACCACGACCATGGCCTCGACCACGTCCATGTCCTTGCCAATTATTGTAACTGGATGATGCAACATTCACTTCTGGGAATGGAGCTGATCCAGTGGGACGAGATTGATGGTTCATCATCACAAGTTCATTATTTTGTTCAGCAACAAGGAGAACTTGCATTAACTCCGAATAACGAGTATATCCCTTTGCTCGATATTGTTGTTGCAGGATTACATTTCCAGGATGAAATATTTGGAGAGTTTTTTCAATCATATCATAATCACTTACTTTTTCTCCACATAATATCATCTTAGAAGTGATTCCGAACAACGCGGAATTATATTCACTTACACTTTTATAATCCTGAAACCGGAGGTTTAACCACTCATGTTTGGCTTTTGGTAAGATCACATATTTCTGGTGATCAAACCTATTTTTGAGTGATTGCCAAAGATCTGCAGGATCTTCTTTTGTGATATATTCATTTTTTAAACCATCATGGATATGGTGGCATAAAAATATCATGGCTTTTGCTTTTTTCTCATCGGATGTTGTTTCCGACCTATCGATGGTGCCAAGAAGGTCTTTTTTCTTTAAATGCATTTTTGCAGCTACTGCCCATGTCATGTAATTTTTTCCAGATATATCAAGGGCAGCTATCTCGAGTTTTGCCAAATTTGACATTATAACTATACACATAATAAAACAATATGTTAAACATCAGTTTTATAAAAATTATTTTATAACTATTTTTTTTAATAATTAATCATGATAAAATTTTGGGTATAGATTTTAATTTATTATTGTTATTATTATTATTATATATATTTAATAAATATGTATAATTAGTTTTAAGAATTTAAACATAATGATGACATAAATTAATTTATGATAAAATTGTAAAACATTAGTGAATATAATAACACATAAATTAAAATAATTTCTAAATATAAATCAGGAGGCAGGCCTACCATATAATATTCAGAAGGCAGCCTACCATATAATATTATACCATATAATTTAGAAGGCAGAGCCTACCATATAATATTTAGAAGGCAGAGCCTACCATATAATATTTAGAAGGCAGAGCCTACCATATAATATTTAGAAGGCAGAGCCTACCATATAATATTTAAAAGGCAAAGCCTACCATATAATATTTAGGAGGCAGTGCCTACCATATAATTTAGGAGGCAGAGCCTACCATATAATATACACATGTATTAATAAAACAAAATTTTACCTTATTTTAGTATCTTAGGTAGATGGTAGAAACACTCGTGCTGATAACATGTTGAATAATAATAGAGAGATAGAGATTTTATTATTATACTGATTTTATTAATCTTATAAATTTTACAGATGAAGAAGAGAGAAAGAAGGAAGAGAGAAAAGTTATTTCATCTCAATGAAGTAACTTACGTATTTATAGAGAAAGAGTAAGTCGGCAAACGTAAGTTTACATAAATAATTAGACGACATTGTTGACTTTTTCAACATTTTTATATTTAATGTGAAAAGGTAAAATCTAAAGAAAAAGCTTTCGTCAATTTTACTTTTGAGGTGAGTGGGCTGAAATTCTCTATTACCTCAAATTATGTATGGACTAGAAAAATAATTTTTTTCAGATGTAGCTGTTTGACACTGATTTTGAACTATTTGTGAAGTAGCACAAGTAGTACGTCAGGACCTCATGGAGACTGTCCAAGCAAAATGGAAAGAAAGGAAACAAAGAGTTGGACTACTTGAGAAGCACATTGGAAAGGATCCAACAAGCTTGGACCAAGTGGGAAGGACGTAAAAATGCAGTAATATGAAGATCAAAGAATTTTCCTATTCTTGTAAAAGAACAAGTAAACTTGCAATAAAAAAATATATGGAAAACTCATGGAGAAAAGAAATTTGACTCTAGAGTTTTGCACCAAGAAATAAGAATATATAAATGAGGGAAAACAGTGGGACGAAATCAACACTCACAAAAGAGAACTTTTATTCAAAGGTTTTGGGATTTCTAAGAGAAAATACAAAACTAAAGGGGTAAAAGGGTTTTGGTGAGGAGTTATAAGATTGTGTGCAATCTTGTGAACGTGTGAGGCTAGTGTAACAAGTCAAGGGCGTCTTGAGCTTGTTCAAGATCGTTTTAGGTGAGACTTGAGAGTGCATCTAAAAGATCTTCTAGTAAAGACACGTATTGTCCTAATCGTTATATCACTTCTTGACGCAGTTTTTCTATTTCTATTAGCTTTTGCATTTTCAGTTTTTATGCTTATAGTAGATGATTTAATGACTTAATTACTTCAACATAAAATGTTTATTACTTACTTTCCCCCACCAAAAATTAATAAATTAATAATACCAACTAATATTTATGAATGGAAGATTTGACTTATACAGAATGGAAATGAATTAATACTAATTCTAGTTTAAGTTTCAATTTAATAACGTATTAATGAATTTTAATTCAATGTTCGGATTCTGAATCAGTAGTGGTTATGATAACGAAACAACTACAATATTTGTCGTGAAGAAGTGTTCAATCACGATATAAAGCTAAATAAAATAAAGATCAACTTCGTGTGATGTGGTGATTAATATAAAAAAAAGTATATTCGAATAAAAATTGTCGAAATTGCTAAAGACATAGAACTGAGGTATTATTACGTGGATGACAGGAAAAATTAACCCCAAAAAGCAACTCTTCCAAGTTTATATATTTAAAAAAACGTTACTATGAAACTTTCATAATTCTTTTTAATGAAATAAATTGGTTTTCGAGCGTAAAGAGAGAATTTTTTAAAATATCATCTATTAAATTTTTTTTAAATAGTATTATTACTTTAAATTTCTAACAATAACATAAATTTAATATTAAAATACATTAAATTTTTATTTTAGCAAAAATAAATAAATCATAAACTGGAAAAAACCCCAAATATAATTATTTAAATTTATTTATAATTTATTTAGAGTAAATAATTATTTTTACATAATTATTTATGTTATTTTTAAAAAATTTAATTTACAACAAAAAACTTATAATATACTATTTTAAAATATACCCCATTAAAATTGTTATCATTCTTTTTTGTATTATTTTTATAATTTTTGCTGTTTTTTAATCTTTTGAAAATGATTTAATAATATAAATAATCACAAAAGTTAAAAAGGTATAAATGATCGGTTGAGAGTCGATGTGAGAGTACTTGTGGTTTGTGAAAGGATTGTGATGAGGTTTAGATCGAGAGATAAACTAAGATCATAGAGGATTATTTTTCGTCCATAATTATATTCATTTATCTAGAAAAAAATATCGCAAAAAATATCGTATTATTTTTCAAATTATTTAATTTTAATTGTTAAAAATATTAATGTGATGACTCTAATATACTAACAACTATTTCATTCAAAAATCTTATATTGAACGAATGTTTTATGAATTTTTTAAATAACTATATATATCGAATAATTATATATTATTTTGTCCCGAAAAACCAAAAAATTTATACGGATTAGTTCACGTGTTTTGAGAAAACTGTCAAAGTTTTAAAACTTTTTGCTAAATACTTTATTCATATTTTCGATAAATGTGAGTAGTATATGAGTGATTTTTTTTCTATAATAATGTTCATTTACCACTAAATAAATATCTCAAAAGGATATAGTATTATTTTTCAAATTGTTTAAAATTATTTGTTAAAAAATTGCATTAATTTTCAGAATGAACAAAATGAATGTTGAAACACCCAATATTGAATGGATGCAATGGAGAATATTCTCAAACGAATTTTGAAGAATAAACTTTGCATTGTTCATAGAAATCACCCATTTACCTATTAAAGAACCAAGAATGTGTGATTAAAAGTTAGAAAAACATATTTGGAAAAGACAATTGTATCAACAGGTTTTTGGATCAGTAAAGGACATTAAAATCACCATAAGAAACCAAGAAAAAAAAAGTGAAGAATCCAATCTCGTCCATACTAAATTATATCTTTAGCTTTTTTCTTCCATTATGATATGAATAGTGAATAAGCTTCTTTATTTTGATCTGTTACTTGAATTTGAAATCACTTATTCCAAAGACATTCATTACAGAATATTTTAACAACACCAAACAATATTATATATAGATTTTGAAGGAGGAGAAACCTATAGTATATGTATGCTTAGTGCATAAATCATTCAACAATTTCCGATCATAAAGCCTTAGAAGACGATCATCAATTAAGGTGAGCTTAGTTTTTAACCCAAAGAAAAAGAGAATAAGTGAAAAGTGGTAAGAGACGAACAATAATAGAATAACAACAAGAAAAGTGGCAAACAAATAGGACCTACGTAGAAAACAACACGTGATGTTACAATTTCCTTTCAATTCTCAATTATCAACATTATATTATATCAACCACTTTCCCTGTTCTCTATTTTTTTTTTCTGTCTAAAATTGTTTTTATTTATTTATTTCCACAATCACGATCATGAATTACAAGAGAATTTTGAAAGATTGGACAACTCTAATACATAGAACCGGATCTGTAATCAAACGAAACAATTCCATGTTTGCGATCTTTTATATTTTTGTAAAATAATTGAATTTTAAAAATATTATAATAAAATAATATAAAATAAAGTTTTTTATTTTATTTGCAGTCTTGTTAAACTCAGGACCAGTTCTCAGTTTACATTTAAATGCTTTCACTATTACATATGACACCACTGTTTTCATATTTTTTTTTGCATTTGCTTTTATAAACCAGATTTTAAATTATGTATATTATATAATATACAAACCAAATATTAAATCATTTTATTTTTTATTTTTAAAATATTACTATAATTTTTGGTCATTTTCCAGGAAAAGTAACGAAAAAGATAAACACAAGATGCTGATATAAATAGTTAAATCTATTTTTTTTTAATTTCTAATGCACTACTGTTTTTCTACAAATTACAATATATGTAAGTTATATGTATATGTAGAGGAGAATATATAGGTGGTAAGCTCACCACCATGAGGTCCATCACATAATTCATTTTTTCTTGGTTCTCCTTCACAAGCTTCTTTATTTTGATCTTACATGTTATAATATTAGAGGAATAGAAAGCAAAATTTGGATTTTACACGAAAAACATGAAAACACCAAGCAGCTCTGTGGGTAAGACCCAAGAGCGTTTCTCCATTAGTCTCATATTCAGATGCATTAGAGTTCTCATCAACAGATCTATTTCATTCTTATCTTACTAGACAAATTTCAAATCTTACTTTCCTCAACTATATTTAATTTCCTATACGCATTAGTGTTTATATATATATACAACGGAGGAAAATGTCAAGAAAGCCATGTTGTGTCGGAGAAGGGTTGAAGAAAGGTGCATGGACCACCGAGGAAGACAAGAAACTCATCTCTTACATTCATGAACACGGGGAAGGAGGCTGGCGCGATATTCCCCAAAAAGCTGGTTAATATATATATTAAAATCTAGAATAATATCTTAAAATAATTATGTAAAAATAATTATTTACCTTAAATAAACTATATATAAAATTAAAACATAATGTTTGGATTCACTTTTTTCTAATTTAGGGTTTAAATTTTTTTCATTAGAAAAAAGTTTTTAATTATTTTAGTATTAAATTTATGTTATTTTTGGAAATTTAAATGATTAGTGATATATTTGGAACAAAAACTTGAAATAATGTTATTTTAGTCAATTGACCTAAAATCTATACATGTTAATTATAATTAAATTGTTTTTGTACGTTGTATGAAATTGTCATGATGAGTTGTATATATGGTTTTTTATTAGGGTTAAAACGGTGTGGAAAGAGTTGTAGACTGCGATGGACTAACTACCTAAAACCTGAGATCAAAAGAGGCGAGTTTAGTTCAGAGGAAGAACAGATTATCATCATGCTTCATGCTTCTCGTGGCAACAAGTACGAATGATCATCATTTTAATTTCGTCTTTTACATGAGAAGCTAAATCTAAACAAAATAGAAGCATTTTAAACTATGTCTTCGGTCTTATCTCTGTCTCTCTTCTTGCCTTTAGATGGTCGGTCATAGCGAGACATTTACCTAGAAGAACAGACAACGAGATCAAGAACTATTGGAACACAAATCTCAAAAAACGTTTGATCGAACAGGGTATTGATCCTGTAACTCACAAGCCACTAGCTTCTAGTTCCAATCCTACGATCACCACGCCACCTGAGTTTTTGCATTCCCTAGACGCGCCTAGTTCCGACGAGCAATACTCCCCGTCGAGTTCAATGCCTTCACTGTCTCGTCCTCCTTCCTCTGAATTTAACACGGCTTCAAAGGTGTCTGAGATTAACAGCAATGATGGGACACCAGTTCAATGTGGTTCCTCCATTCGCAAGAAACGTTTTAAGAGAGTGAGTTCTACATCAAGGCTGTTGAACAAAGTTGCGACGAAGGCCACTTCCATCAAAGATATACTGTCAGCTTCCGTGGAAGGTAGCTTGAGTGCTACTACAATATCACACGCAAGCTTTTTCAATGGCTTCTCCGAGCAGATTCCCAATGAAGAGGATAGTTCCAAAGCATTCCTTACAAATACCCTCTCCGAATTTGATCCCTTCTCCCAATCATCGTTGTACCCTAAGCATGATGAGATCAATACTACTTCTGATCTTGGCCTGGACCAACCTTACGATTTCTCACATTTTCTCGAAAAACTCGAGGGAGATAATAACCATGACGAGGAGAACAATATGAATACCGAATATGCTCATGATCTTCTTTTGTCCGATGTTTCTCAAGAACTCTCATCAACTACCGTTGATGATCAAGACAACATGATTGGAAACTTCGAGGGTTGGTCAAATTATCTTCTTGACAATGCCGATTTTATATATGACACCGACTGATCAGATTCCCTCTCGAAAAGCATTTCATACGAATCTTCATATCCAAACACAAAGGTTTCAAGATGATGTTTCAAACTTTCACGAAGGAGAATTTTTGTATGTATATGGATTGTTTAGTATGTGTCCAAGATATCTCATGGTTATTAGTCCCAAGTTTAGGGTTTCGAGAATGTTAAAATAAGGGTTCTATCATGTTTCCGCAAGAAGAACAAAATTTAGGGCTACATTAAATAAGCTTAGTTTCTCTTTTATTGAGAACAATGCATGTAATCTAGCAAATCAATTGGTAATTGATTAACGTGGGCCACGGTTTTAATTAGATTTATTAATAAAGTTTGTTTTAGTCATCATACTTTTTAATAGCACCCATTATAATTAATAACTAGAATACTATATCTCATATGCACATATTAAAATTAATATTACAAATTTTTTTATTATTTAAATAAAAATATTATAAATATATTTTAATTTAAAATATTATATATATTATAAAACAATAATATTACTATTATTATATATTATTCCCCTTTAGAGCCACATTTATATCTAATTATTCAAATAATTCCCCTTTAGATATTATTATATATAATATCTAATTATTTTATCATTGTTTTTACGATATGTTAATCAAAAATATATTTATAAATTTTTTATTAAAATATTTGAAACATATTTTAAATTAAATTAATAAAATTAGTAGTTTTAATTAATTTTTTTATGTTATAGAATTTACTTATATATAGAGTAGTCATACTAAAAAATAATTATTAGTTATTCAAATTTAATATTACAAACAACTGATATAATATAAAATTTAATTTACAAATATATTGATTGTGTTTGGAAACAAAAAAAAATTGAGTGATATAATTTCTATATGTTTTGTGATTTAGATATGCCGACTATATTATTACACAATATATATATATATATATATTTATAAAATAATTATTACTATAATATATTGATTTTAATTATTGACTTAAAAAGTAAAGTTGTATATAATATAAAAATGGAATTAAATAGTGTTAATGAAGTTTCTATATCTATAAAAATTTGACATATTTACTTTCCTTATATATGTGTACAATTATTAATTATTTATGTAAAAAACAATCTTCTATTTTTAAAATTGGTGAGTAATTAAATGTGTAATTTATTAATTCAAAATTTCTTAATTTTTGAATTTTCGTATATTTGAAAATTAAATAGTGTTTGAAAATTCATTAAATTCTATAATTAAATTATTTTATTAACATGTTTAGATAATAAAATAAATAATTTATATTTAAAATTAAATTTATTAATAAAATTGTTGAGAATGAATATGGCGATGACACCTAAACAATTTTCACTATCAATACTTCTTGTTTAATATATAGTAGATTTCTTTGTTAAATTTAACGACCGTTATAATCATCTCTTTCGGTTTCAATGTTCTCTCATTTGTAATGTTCCCAACTTAAGGTGGTGGTCTCTATCGTTGGATATGAGCCGACCATAACATTCTTTCGAAATTTAAGAAATATTATCAAATAAATTACAACAAAAAAGCAAAAATGAAAAAGACGTTCCAAGAAAAATTTCTGTTATGCGGTCAGCCGTAGAGGAAACGCAGATAATTGGATTTGTGACCCCACAAATCTTGTCTTAAATAAAATTCATAATAATCATACCCAAAAAAAAAAACAAATTAAGTCTTAATAATCATGTATCTTTTACATTATTATTTGACAAATATATTTCAAAAATAACATTTAATTTATAGAATATTATTTCAAATGTCATTGTAAATAACTAATTTAAAAAATAAATACCAACTATATAGAAAATTTAAATAGACATTACTATTATTAAATATAATATTTAAAATTCAGATTTTTATTAGTATATTTGAATAATTTACATCTAAAAAATAAATAGATTAACTATATTAATACATCTAACAACTTAAAAAATTATAAACATTTAATTTACATTCATATTATGAAATCCAATATTTAAAATTCAAATATTTATTAATATATTTGAATAAATTTTTTATCTAAAAAAATAAATTAACGATAATATTACATCTAACAATTTAAAGTTTCATATTTGTATTTATATTATGAATATTTTATAAATAAATATGATTTAAAAACACATTGATAGTGATTTAACATTCACTAAAAATTAAATTCACAAAAATAAAAATATAAGAAATATTATGATTTTAATAGTTTTCTATTATAAAATAGCATTACAACCTAAGTTTTTGTACACCAAGTACAATCAAAAAATTTAAACTAGTATTTACGTGCCAAAATTGGAGACTACTTTTACAGCAAAATCACCTAATTGGTTATGATTCTATTCGATCAATAATTTTCATTTTGTGGATGTGATTCTTATGAAAATACCTTAACCCGTAGTCATTAGGAACACGATCTGATAACTCAGTTACTCATTCCAAAAAAAGGAAGATAAAGATTTTTCAGATCTTTTTTTTTGTTTGACAAATAATTCAGTGAAGCATTTACTCACTTTTTTCGTAATTGGCTTTTGACCCACTCACAATCAATGATTTTTGTTTTTGTTGTTTAATGAATTTTAAAATTGGCTCTATGATCTTACAAAGAGGCACAAACAAGACCAAGTAATCACGTTCTCTACCCCATTCCTGCCATGTGTATCTTACATACTCGCTTGCCTCATTCCATGTTCTCTACTTTTTTTCCCACTATTCAAATGAGAATTCAATCATTGTCCATATTTTATGTTATAGACAGTTTTTTTTTGTTTTTGGTATCTGTTCATTGATTCATTGATTATTGACAAATTTTGTTGACTAATTATACATGTCACCATAAACTTATTCTTGTTTCATTTGTATATAAGTATTGAGAATGAATTTTTAGTAACTATATGTATATGAACATTATTATTTGAAAAGTCATTCACATTTACAATAGTTTGATAATATAATAATATTTTTAAAATAAATACCGATTGTTTTATAAAAATATGAAGAACCACAAATATGGAACATTTTCAAAGACCGGCTCTGCATGCACTTATTGTTCACGTAAGCGGTAAGCAACGGTACATGCAGTACAAAATGAAAATCTGATTTTTACAAAATGCAATCTGACTTTGGAAGAAGCTGTTTTTCGAAATATATCACAAAAACGATATAAGAAAGACCATACAGTACAAAAATAGTTAGGCCCAATGGACTTCATATGGTTTCTTTTTGGGTCAAAACTAATGGTTAAAAGCCTATTGTAATGACTGTGGAGAGACCAAATAGATTAATTCAACCGTTAATAACTGCTAGGAACTGTAATTCAGTCATTGGAAATTCGTCTGGAAAAGATGACAACAATACAATCTCAACAGACTACAATATGTAAAATCACTTAACTGGTATGTTTTTAGTTTGGAACATATATATGATTGTATCTTATAGCTATTAAGACGACCAACACATCAGATCGTTCTTATTGTGCAGAAAGTTTTTACTTGATTCAGTTGATGTTTTTTTGGTTTCAAACTGACCAAAATCAATTAAGACTCAGAAGAGATGCACTTTCAATGAAGATTCATGTTTACATTATAGAAAACGCACGTAATTTTTTTATATATATATATATATAGAGAGAGAGAGAGAGAGAGAGAGAGGATCTCGAAACAAAACCTATTATTTTAAGAATCTTCTATGGTAATTTTTTGTTTTTTATTTTTAATTTTGTTTTAAGATGAATTTCAGCAGGAAATTGATTGTTTGACCAGTATATATATTTCCATTTTAAAAAGTCAATGATACAATGAAAAAACATATTCAAAATACCCTAATTTGTAATGTCATTACTTTTTTTTTACTATAATTTATTTATTTGCCTATGTTAAGTTTCGTCTTCCAGATTCTTTGAACTTAAGTTGTTATTTCCTATTTTTTGTTTTTAAATAGTTCACAAGTAAAACAAACAAAGTATATTTTTCTGAAGAAACCGATCGAGAAAGAGAACCCATTTCACACGCAGTCTTCGCCTTTTGCCTAGAGCATTGGGCAAAGAAGGAAACCCACCAAACCAAGCTATTACCTTCATATAAATAAATCTCTCTACTCAATTTCGATACACAAAAATCAAAAATTTCGATTCTTTTCACTTTTTCCGGTCAATTCAACCTGACCCGTTAACAATGGGTGGTCTTACTCCAGCTGAGAATCGGTCAGAGATTGCCTTCTTTGACGTCGAGACGACAATTCCATTTCGAGCTGGCCAAAGGTTCGAGATTCTTGAGTTCGGATGTATCCTGGTTTGCCCGAAGAAGCTAGTGGAGCTTCGAAGCTACACAGCCTTGGTTCGACCAGCTAATCTCCGCCACATCACGGATCGGTCGGTGAAGTGCAATGGAATCAAGCGCGAGGACGTCGCCTCGGAACCTACGTTTGCAGAAATCGCCGATTCCGTCTACGATATTCTCCATGGTTGGAAACATTTGTCTTTCTTCTTCCTTTAATCCTTTTTTTAAATATCGCTGGTGTATAGTGTCGTTGAATTGGAAATTGATACGAAAATTATCTTCTTTTGAGAATTTTTGGTTTTCTGGTTCAAACGGAGATGCAAAATGTCACAATGCGAGATCTGTGGAATGGCACTGAAAAAATAATGTCAAAGTTTCGAGCTTTTTGTGGTTCATGGTTTTGTTTTGATGATGTTTTTATTGGTTTGTAATGTAGGAAGGATATGGGCAGGTCACAACATACTGAGGTTTGATTGCCCAAGGATAAGAGAAGCATTTGCAGAGATTGGACGTGATCCACCAGAGCCAAAGGGCACCATTGATTCGTTGGCATTGCTTACTCAAAAGTTTGGGAGGAGAGCTGGTGATATGAAGGTAACAGTGATACTAGAGAGACATGTTCTCTGGTTCTTAGATTTTTCTTTCTTTTCGGAGGATCAGAATCTTGACGAGACATGATTGATTGTGAATTTTGTATTTGCTTGGTGGAGATTTGAGGGAATTGTTGGATGCTTATTCTGTTTTCCTGTGGACTTTGTTTTGACAGATGGCTACGTTGGCTGCCTACTTTGGACTTGGCAACCAGACGCATAGGTATATAAATATGTCAAAAGCTTTTGCTTTAAGATGTTTTGATAATCCAGTGAGTTCTAATGCGTTGTGAGTTTTGTATCGCTTCAGGAGTCTGGACGATGTCAGGATGAATTTCGAGGTTCTCAAGTATTGTGCCACTGTTTTGTTCTTGGTACGCTCTCTTTATCTCTTCGAGATGGACTATTTTGTTTTCTAATCGCTTTGTTGCTGGATTTTAGCATAGATATTATCAACGTTACTATGAGGAGCTAATTCAGAAAAATGCTATGTTTCGACAGGAGTCAAGTCTGCCAGATGAACTTGTAGAGAACTCGGTTACTACGCCAGAGACAAGTTCAAGAAGGCCTAGGAATATCAAAACATCTCCTCTACAATCTCCTGTTGGCCAGCAGACAGGGGAGAATACTACAACTATACCTATTCTATCATTCGTTTCATCCCCAGAAGCTCAAATGGATCCGTTTGATATGAGCATTTTGAGGAACGAGATAGCCCCTGAGATTCTTCAACCAGATATTCCCATGGAAGAAGAACAAAATCAGCCATCTGAGGCGATTGCCTCTGAAGGAATTACTGACCAGGAAGGATTCTTGAAGCCCGACGAAATATCTATTCCAAGTATCAAAGCAATTCATATCCCACTTTATCAAGGGAGCCAAAGAACGAAGCTACAGCTCTTCCACAGGGATAAGCCTCTTCAGCTTCATTGCCCTTGTCTGAAAGTACGGTTTGGGATCAATGGGAAATTTCTGGATAACGCTGGCAGACGGAGGCTGAATTTTGTAGTTGATCTGTATCCAAGCCTCTGCAACGTATTGCAAGAATGTGACAATGCTGCAAGTACAGTACTTGTTGATTCAGGCAGCGGTTCTGATTGGAATCCCGCAGTCATCCCAATGAAGGGATTTCTGAACTCTCCTACCGCAAGGATACAGTAAGTTTTCTCTACATCTACTTTTGCTGCAGTTCCATTTAGGATCCATGTTTGCTTAGTTTTTCCTGATTGTTTCTGCAGTATACCGACAGAGTTAAATGGAGCTGCAGACCGGTATACGGCTGAGATACACAGGAGAGAGTTCTCTGCAGCTACTATTACTCAGAAACTCATTTCGAGCAACCCCATGGCTGAAGAGCTGGAGTTTTTGGTGAATTCGGGAACTGTTGTTGACGCGTTCTTGTCTCTGCAGACATATGATTATCAACAGAGAGCTGGAATCCGTATAGTTGCTAGAAAACTTGTTATACATTAGTAAACCGTTCGCAATAGCACCACAGAGAATAAAGAAATCAGAGTTTAGTGGACATAGAGATTTGCATATTCGGTTCATAAAAGACCAACGTAGAACTGGTGTTCCTGACAGTAGAATCTAGCTGATTCTGTTCTTAGTTTCGTCCTTTCTAATTGCTTCATATGTATGGATTCTTGCCTGTCACATGATTGCGTTTTCAATCTTGTGTCCATCGATTAAAGAGAGAAGGTTCAAGTTATGGAACACATGTCTCTCTTTTATCTTTCCATGCAGTGTTTATATATGTTAAAACGGATGAGGGAACGAAAGAAAAACAACATTCAAGGAAATGGTGCTGGACGGAAAAGAAATGATTATACATCTTACTCAGAGAACGTGAGTGAACATGATCAAACACATTTTATGTTTATCAACGAACAAAGTCACAGCCGGAGTGCCTTGCACATATGCTCTGCCAAAGTTGAGCTGCCATATCCAATGTTTTGGCTGTAGCAGCATCATCACCTCCGTGTCAGTTGATCACCATCTTGTGTTGCTTGATGGAATGCAACCAAATCGATATAACACCGAATACGGTTTTCAGTCCTTCATGTTTCTTATGTTCCCAGAGCATTGTCCTGAGCAGATGAGCCCCGGTTCTCTTCTTCATCATCTTCTTCTTCCTCCTCTTCCTCGTCATCGTATTCACCAGAGTCAGGTTGCCCATTTAAATCAACATTAACACCGTTTACTTTCCTAACAAACTGACCCTTGACACGCGGTCTCTTCTCAGCAAGGCGCTTCCTATTCACATACCTAATCTTCTTATCAAAACACCTTTGGTTCCTTTTACGTCTAAATTTGAGCAAAGCTTCTTCTCTTCTGTCAAGCTTATTCACCCTCACCCTGTAAGAAGGTGGATTTCCTACCGGTGACCAAGAATGATTAACCATAGAGATCTGACCATTCTGTAAAGGCATATGACCATTCTGTAAAGGCATATGACCATGACCATTCTGTAAAGGCATATGACCATTCTGTAAAGGCATATGACCATTTTGTAAAGGCATATGACCATTCTGTAAAGACACCTGACCATTTTGTGACATCTGACTATTCTGTAACGATGTGTTCATTGGGTGGTGATGGTGGTAATAAGGGAATCCTGTCATTCCATTCAGATGATTAGGTGGGCAATGAGGAAGTTGATGACCATATTGAGGCATCATCGCTGCTGATTGCATCATAACTTGGTTCATGACCCCATGCATATAGTAAGGATAGGCATTTTGTGCAGAGAAACCCAACGCATCTACTTGAGATGAATCCTTACTTCTGTTCATAGCAACCTCGGCAGTATTCATATTCCTTTCTTGATGACTCCTACCATGAAGCTCCATTGATGTGGGAAGTGTGCGAGACCGCTCAAGGGAAATTGGATAGCTGGTGCCATTCTGTAGGTTCTCTCCTTGAGAACGGTTTTTCTCAGTCTCCCTACCTCTGCGTGCTTGTTTGGTGTTGTTAATCACCTCACTGGCCACCATTTGAAGCTTCTCCGACATACCCGAATGAAGATTAAGTGAGCCATTTCCATTGACATGGGGAGGATCCTGACAGTTGGTTCCAACGACAGTAGACTTGACATATGTGAAGAAAGCGGAAGACTCTCCAATCTTCAATCTACTTTTCTTTGGTGCTGAAGAAAATTGGGCTGCAAAAAAACCACTAATTTAGAATTCAAGGAAACAAAGCTAAACTTTCTTAGAGACTAGCTAGTAGAAAGTGCTCCATCAAAGCGAAGAATAACCTGGATTACTATTTCTTGTCACTGGCTCATGGTGAGAGCCGGCAAGATGATTCAATGGAGACTCTATAGAAGCAACAGCAGGAGTTGAAGTAGCTGTGCCATCAGCACCAATACCACCATCACCAGCATAAACAGAAGTAGTAGCAACATGCCCCTACCAGCAAAAGCATGAGCGCAAACTAAAAAAATCAGCTTCTCTCCAATTTTCGAAGGACTTTAAACTTTCAAATAATTTGTCACCTCATTTTCCTGGCGGCTTAAAGTTACTCTCTGAAGGTTGGTGGACCGTTGACTTCTGTCATCTGTGTCGTCAGAGAACAGGTTGGTACTATTTGTGTTTGCATCACTTGGATCCGATCCCACAAGATCTAACTCATAGCTCAACATATTCTTCTCAGCAAGTCCTAACTGCCAAAACAAACAAACACGCTAAATCGCATAAACTTCATGCATCAAGATCTTTAATTTCCAGACGACAACAGATGGTAGAAAATGAGTATATAGACGACCATCATAGTTCATAGGGAATCTCCCAAAAAGGAAAGAGTGAAAATCAATAACTACCTAGACTTACAACAAGTTAGACATCATTTAACTTCAAGAATATTAACAGATAGTTACAAGAATTAGGGAGCAAAACACATGATGAAGCCCAAAAACTTTCAAAACACATAAAGGCCACAAACTTGATAGGGATCTCAAAAGAAATATGACAAACATGGCTATCAATAAATGTTCCTACAAAATTAAGGCGTAGAGAGAGAACTTTAGACAAGCATAACAAACCATGCGTCTTCTTCTCCACATGTGTGTCCACAAGTTCAAAAGCTCATTGGTTCGAAGAGGCTTCACTAGGTAGTCAGCTGCACCTAGCTTCAAGCATTTTACCACAACAGGGACCTCGTCTTGCCTCGACATCACTTAAAATGAGAATATTGGCATAAGATAAATTATCATGCTGTCATAAAACACTTTGTTAAGCAGATAAAGTACGATTCTTCCAATCCTACGATTAAAAAAAAAAGAACAGTAAGGAACACAGCTTACTTATCACAGGGATTCTACGAAGATCTTTGTCTCGTGTGATGTACCTCAGCATCTTCATACCCTTGGCCATTGGGAGATCAATTTCTGCCAGTATTATATCGATATCAGGTCCCTCTGCATTTAGTGCATCAATCACCTGTCTTGCTGATTTCACCGAAGTCACTGCATTCCAAGATAATAAAAAAACCATTCATCGATCGTCATTTGAGTTTTTAACAAACACTTGAACAAAAAGCACAAAGAAAGCAATAGAAAGTACAGATGCATTCAAAACCTACGAATATGGTACTAAAATCAACAAAAGAGGTCGCTTAGAAATATCTTCTATAACACAAGAATGAAGCTAGGACCCCAAGATCCCAAATGGAACACCACCGATGCAAGTTGTCAGGAAAATAGGTATCAAACACTCAACAATTCAGTTAGGAACTAAAGCATACAGCAACTTCGATCCTTGACTAGTAACAGAAACAACGCATACACTCCAAGGAGAAAACTCAAATCTATAGAGAGGAGAACCAATCAATTCTAAAGCATACCCTGATAAGAACACTCTGAGAGGAGGGTGAAAACCTCTCCCAAGCTCTTGGAATCATTGTCACAAAGCAAAATCCTGACTCTGCTTCTATCAATAAAGCCATCTCCTCCCTTACACTCGCCGTTCAAATCCATGATCAAATTTACAGATAAACCCACACAAAAAATCTAATCACAGATCCCTACCCAAAAAAATAATACAAAATTACAACAAATAAACCCGACAATAGCAACTGCTATGATACTTCCATGGCCAAATCTCAACAAGGGTTTTCGTACAGTGTCCCTATAAAGTCGCCTGATTTGTCCCTAAAAATTCACTTATTTTCACAACTAAACAAAAGCTTCTCTCTTAATCCCCCAACCTAATTGATTAGCCATGGAAACGTAAAAAGCGAAATCTAAAAGAAATAAAGGAGACAAAAGTGAAATTCTTTTTCCCCGGGAAAGTATTGAATAGTAAAGAACAAAAAGCAGCTCAAAAAGAACCACCGGAGATCCGACGCAACGCCGGCGGTTAAAAAAGGAGAGAAGGTGAGTTTCCGACAGAAGGAGTGAGAGAGAGAGACATTAATTTCTGTCAATCAAATGGTCAAATTATGAGACGCGAAAAGGAGAAATGGGCGATGGTAATCTGAGACGTTAAATGAGGAGAGAATGGACGGTTGATATCGAAAGTTTCTTGGAGAGTGGTAAAGGTAGGGACTTGAGATATTTTAGACGAAGGAGATGATGTGGAAAGCGCAGAGGAAAGTGGTGTGGATAGTTTTGTAGAGATAGAGAAAAAGCCACGTCATCTTTCTCAGAAAAATATCTTTTGATTGATTTATGGTGGGTACAGATAATACATCTCGATATCAAAATCAAATATTTTATTGAAAGAAACAAAAAATTTGGAAATTTTCTGAAAATAAAATCTATTGCCAAACAGACGATCTCACAAGTGTGTAAACTGGTTATGCAATTACAAGGTGGAACTATAAATCTTTTCTAATGATTTCAATAGATTTTTGGGAACGTCTCACCTCTCTACCTCGAAATTTATAGTTTGGTGTGGAAATCATAAAATTAGTTAACAAGTAGTCTCCGGTTTATTAAGTAGAAAGTAGTCGACGAGCTAATATTTTTGTATTCCCGATTGGCTCTATATGGACACGAATCTGGTTCGGCCAAGTGGACCAATGACACGTAAAAATTGCTAAATATAATTACGTTTATTCGTTGGGGGACACGTCTCGTACCGGTCCAACTTTCATTACGTTTGAGTCTTTCGACATCGGCACATTGACCAAACATCATGGTAAATTGTTAATTATTCCACAGATATACGCAATTTCATTGCATGAATGTCTTATAATAATTTATCTGAAAGTCCCTTTTCCATAAGAAATTTATTAAATGATGTATCGCTGGACCAGTTTTCGAGTTAGAACCGTCTTCTCCTGATTCTCGGTTTTATCCGGTCCGATTTTGGTTCTTGGAAAGTTGACTTTAGATTTGGTGAGGTTTGAATAAATTTCAAATTGAATATTGTAATGGTTATATTTTACTTCCTGTTCTTTAGAGATTCATATGTAACCGTGTGCGAATATCTAAAGTTCTGTAAAATCAGGTCTTTTAGTAGAATCTGCTTTTTTCGTGTTCTTTAGATAATACACCGAACCTGTAATTACTCTGAGAAGAAGTAACTCTGGAGAACTTTCATAACCCTTTATAATGCTAATCATTTCTAGAATTTCAAGACCAAGTGCAGACCAACTGTTTGATGAAATTTCTCAAAGAAGATGAGGTTCATAGTTAGATCAAACGGGTTTGCATTTCTAAGGAATAGTACAAATTTATCACGTTATTTATGCTCTCATCATTGGGTAGATCGCTCGGACCATGACTCGACGGAGTTGCAGGAAGTTATTCGGATTGTTTCTTCCCCCATTGGTGGTCTTGATGACCTTGAAGGAAACTTGAACCGGGTTTCGGTTTCTCCATCATCCAAGCTCGTTAGCGAGGTGATTGACTCCTGTAAGAATGAGACTTCACCGAGAAGACTGTTGAGATTTTTCTCCTGGTCGTGTAAAATCCTGGGATCTAGTTTAGAGGACAAGGAATTCAACCATGTCCTAAGAGTTTTGGCTGAGAAGAAGGATCATACAGCTATTCAGATACTCTTATCAGATCTCAGGAAGGAGAATCGGGCGATGGATAAGCAAACGTTTAGCCTTGTCGCTGAAACTCTGGTTAAGAACGGTAGGGAAGAAGATGCTATAGGAATCTTTAAGATTTTGGACAAGTTTTCGTGCCCACAAGATAGTTTCACTGTGACAGCTATTATAAGCGCACTCTGTTCCAGAGGACATGTGAAGAGAGCATTAGGAGTTATGCATCATCACAAGGATGTAATACCTGGGAATGAGTTGGCTGTGTACAGAAGTCTGTTATTTGGGTGGTCGATCCAAAGAAATATGAAAGAAGCAAGAAGAGTTATACAGGATATGAAATCTGCCGGGATTACACCGGATTTGTTCTGTTTCAACATGATGCTTACATGCCTCTGTGAAAGAAACGTTAAGCGAAACCCGTCTGGGCTTGTTCCTGAAGCTTTGAACATTATGTTGGAGATGAGGTCATACAACATCCAACCTACGTCTATTAGTTACAACATATTGCTTTCTTGTTTGGGAAGGACGAGGAGGGTGAAAGAGTCTTGCCAGATACTAGAACAGATGAAGAGATCAGGGTGTGATCCCGATACAGCGAGCTATTACTTCGTTGTGAGGGTTCTGTATTTGACAGGAAGGTTTGGTAAAGGCAACCAAACAGTGGATGAGATGATCGAGAGAGGACTGAGACCCAAACACAAATTCTATTATGATCTGATTGGGGTTCTCTGTGGGGTGAAGCGGGTAAACTTTGCCCTTCAGTTGTTTGAGAAGATGAAGATAAACTCAGTGGGTGGTTATGGTCCAGTTTATGATCTGCTCATACCAAAACTATGTAAAGGAGGAGACTTTGAGAGAGGAAGAGAGCTTTGGGAGGAGGCAATATCCCTCGGTGTTATTCTTAGATGCTCCGCTGATTTGCTCGATCCTTCTGTCACAGAGGTTTTCAAACCGAGGAAGAAGAAAGAAGAGGCTGTAATGGTAGATCGTCGTGCACTTAACTTGAAGATTCATGCTAAGATGAACAAAAAGAAGCCACAATTGAAACCAAAATCGAAACCTAGAAGCAAGAACAAGAATTCCCGAGGATGATTTCTTATAGCCATGTTAAGAAGTTACATATGATGTAGCAGCAATTTATCACCACAAACTCAGGTAAATTATTTGCTTTGTTATGAATTAAAGATTCTCCTTTGTTGTTCACTTTTCACAACACGACAACAATAGCAGAATTGTTTTAACTGTTGTGTTATCTCGTTTCCTTGATTACTTGATTCCTTTCACTAAACGAAGGTTAATGAAAAAAGAATATACACAAAATTATCTACAAGACAACCCAATTGTTTCTTAAAATGGATCACAAAGAAAAAAAATCATTAAACTGAAACTGCAAATTAAAAAAAAAAAAACAAACCAAAAGGCTTTCTTCAATCCTACTCTTTTTGAAAGCCAAACTAACATAAATTAAATAAATAAATAAAAATTCGAACACAGATTTCACATCGGAAATCGCTGCCGTCACGACAAAGGATGGGTCAGAGTCTTCATTTCTTCGCCGGGAACTTCCAATTGAATATTCATTGTAGTCTTATCCTCCGACAAATCAACTTGAGCAGACGCTTCTTGAAGCTGCAAAGCATACTCAAGATTCCACAACACATCTCCCATTCCAGGTCGATCAACACCGTACTCGGCCAAACATTTCTCTGCAGCCTCCACGAATTTTCTCAAAGACCCTTTACTTATCGTTCCCACAATTTTCGGGTCAATGATTTTCTCCAAATTACCTTTTCTATGCAAATTCATGGCGTATTCTGCTAAGTTTACTTGTTCTCTAGGTAACTGTGGGTTTATCACCGGTCTCGCGCATAGAACCTCGAATAACACCACACCGAACGAGTACACATCAGATTTGTCAGTGAGTTGCTGTCTTCGGAAGTACTCGGGGTCTAAATACCCGAAACTACCCTTCACCGCGGTACTTACATGCCCTTGTTCCATAGGGGCATCTTTGGAAAGTCCAAAGTCGGAAACTTTAGCAACTAGGTTCTCGTCCAAGAGAATGTTGGTGGTCTTCACGTCGCGGTGAATGATTCCTTGCGCTGCACCTGTGTGGAGATAGTGAAGTCCACGCGCTGATCCGATGCAGATCTCTAGACGTTGCTTCCAAGATAAGGTAGGTATAGGGTTAGGATCATTATCTTTGGAACCGTATAGATGATCACGTAAAGGACCATTTGACATGTACTCGTACACGAGAATCATCTCTTGATTTTCGTCGCAGAATCCTATTAGGGAGACCAAATGTCTATGTCTAAGTTTGGACAGCATCTGAATCTCTGTTTGAAACTCGTTGATTCCTTGCTCTGAACTCTGACTCCCTCTTTTGATCGCCACTTGAGTTCCACCATCGATTTCTCCTATATACACTTTTCCGAATCCTCCCACTCCAATCACGGATTTTTCGTCGAAATTCTGCGTTGCGATTTGCAATTCCGTAAATGGAAAGAACCTTCCTAATCCCTGATTCGAGAAGAAGCTAGAGAATCCACTACTTTTGCTTTTCCTCGACCCAAAAATACTCATCCGTCTGGACGACCCGCTTTTGCTCGAGATGTAACTCGAGTGACTTGCGTGCAAAGGAAGCAACCATGACGAGAAACTATTCCGTTTTTGCCAGTCTTTAGGACGTCTCTGCCATCTAACAAGTAACACGACAACCCCGAAGAAAGCGGTTAGACCCATAACGAATCCAATACCTGCAATCGCAAGTTTTTTAGACGACATCCCACCATTAGGCCCTTTGTATTTCCCATCAACCCCGAAAAGCCCGTCCAAACTCCCGGCAACATTGTTCAACTTCACGATCTCTAAACCGTTGAGAATCGCATTTGGTTTACCCGAGTGAAGATTCGGTGTTGGACCGACCTGAACCAGGATCGAGCCGTTGGTGATAGCAGACGCATTGAGCACAAAATCCATGTAAAGAGCAGAGCCTAAAGCGTTGGTTTTGGAGGAAAGATCAAGTCCAGAGATTGCAAAGAGCTTGTTGATGTAAACGTTGAAGACAAGATCGTGGAGCGATTTGCTTACAATGTCACAGAAGTGAAGCCTAATGAAGTAATAATGACCTGAGTCAACGTTCATCGTCCATGAGAGATTGAAATTAGGTACGCTGGTTTGTGCATCAGCCATTTCCACCGCCGTCGCGTAAACTGGATGAGGAGCGATCAGCGTCGTGGCTCCGCCTTCTGGATAAGTAATCGTTTTGGGATCGACGGTGACATTTCGAGAGCCTTCTGGGAACGAATTGTAGGGTTTATCGGAGAGCCAAGTGCGAGAGAGAGGATCGATTTTAGGGGAAATCAAATCGCCGCCGATGTTCAATCGGTGAGAAACTTGGAGGGAGAAGCTACTTAATCCCTTGAAATCAGGAGCTTGAGGAACAGATGAAGCCGAATCGGGGAGAAGCTCGTCGGGGACGGAGACGATTTCGACGGCGTTGATGAAAGCGGTGGAGCCTTTGTGTGGTTTGAAATAAAGAGAGAGTTTCTCGGACGCGTAGACTAGATATTCTTTGAAGACGATTGAGGAAGAGTCTCTGGCCGAGAAATCGTGTAAGAGGACGGTGGTGTCAGTGGTGACGGAGAAGACAGAATCGGTAAGATTGTAGAGAGGATGAGTAAGAGGGTAAAAATGGAGGCGGATCCAGTGGCGGCCGGGCCGGGAAATGTAGAAGGAATATGTTGATTTCCCAGCGAAGATTCGGGCGCTTAGATATAAAGGGAGGGCATCAGAGACACGGATTGAACCGACGGAGGTTTTGATGTCTTCATCGGTTTGGAGGAAAGAGACGGATTGTTGATCGGACTTGAAGTGCCGGCCGTCTGGGAGTTTAGTTTCGCCAGAGGAGCCACAATTGATGAGGTAATTATCAGCCGGAGTGAAAGAAGAATTGGTTTTGATGGCAAAGAGGGAAACAAAGAGGAGGAGGAAGAAGAGGGACACGATGGAGGAGAAATGACGAAAATCTCCTCCCATTATTTCCGGCGAGGATTTGACGGTGATCATGGAGGAGGAGAACAGAATGAGAAACGAATCGTTTAAAGTTTGAAAAAAAATACTTAAAAACGATTTTAAGAAACTCTTGCCGCCGAAGAGACGATATAATTCATTTTATGATTATATATTTTTTTATTTTAGTATGTTTGGTTTTGTTGGAAGCACGTAAGGAAGCAACGTGCAAACATGTCTGTAAATCTTTTTTTTTGTGTTAATTGAAGATGTTTGAGTCAAAAATTCTTTTATCGGATAAGTATTTTTTGAGATTATTATTACAACTAAACCTGAGGAACCAAACTTAAAATGCAAACTATTTATTGTATAAAATTATAAATGTTAGTCGCTCCATTTTAAACCAAGTCAAAAAAGATATCTTATGTCCATGAACTTTTTTGCTCCTCGAATGGGTTTAGCGGGGATCTTATAAAATTATATTTAGAGAAGAAATAGACAAAACGCCGTCTGTGGGGATCGAACCCACGACCACGTGGTTAAAAGCCACGCGCTCTACCACTGAGCTAAGACGGCATGTTTATTATGTTTTTGACGTATCAAAAAATTGGGTTTGTTTCAGTTTTTTTGTTTCATAAATGATGAATAAATAGTGAGCTCATGTTATATCAAATGAGCCCATATCGACCCATCTAAGATCAACATTTATTAACGAATCCGATAAATATATTTCATATAGCTTTTTCTGGGCCAACCAACTATCCGAACTTATAGAAACCCAATAAACCATTAACCAAAAGTTTTCAAAAGAAAGTATCTCAAGACAAAACACTTTTTCTTGGGTTCTGAAATAAATCAGGACACCGGAATTTAGTTCTAGTTGACTTTATTAACTTGTTAACTCCTAATTTGCTCATCCTCTGCAAACAAGGTTGCAGAATTGATTGCAAAAAGCTTCTTAAAGTATGAATTTTGGAATGATTAAATAGCAAGAAGATAGTTTTTGATCGGCCTTTTATAAAGATGTTGATCGATTTGTTAGTCTTCGATCTAAAGAACATCATGTTCTGTGTTAAACTAAACCCTTATTATTGTGTGCTATACTATTATGTAAACTTATTGAACAAAACAAAGGTTGCTTATTTGTTAAAAAGAAACAAATTGGTATAGAAAATATATTAATATTTGATATGATTTCTGTTAGGCTTTACCTATTTTTAAATATAACTTATAATTAACTCATATTATATATATTGTACCAAGTAACAAACCATGCGGATGCTCTATTATTTTTTTGTAAAGTAGCGTTTGTTTGTCTCATATATATGATTCGATAATAATTTCAAATGTAGCTCTATTGAACTACGACTTGTTCGTCTTATAGTATGTTTATAAGTCAACTTAACATTGGATAAACACTAAGGTTTAACTATGCAATAAACCAGATGTATATAGTTTATGTATTGGCCACATGCAACTTTACAAGTCAGAAGTAAATAATCCAGCTATAGATGCACATGGTTTTTTACAATTTTAATCATTCGTCTTAGGGATACAGATTTATTTTTCTATCTCAATCACCATATATAATCAAATGCACAATCAACTAATATTATGGTACATTAGTGAAACAAATAATGTTTTTTGGTACATAAATGAAATAAATAATGTTTTTTTGTCAATGTACCACAACGGTATGATCTAATAGTTCAATATATTTATAAAAAAATATAATACTTTCATTCGAGTAAAAAGAGAATCAAACTCCAAACCTCTAAGATAGACGCAGACCCAGTCTTGAGATTAATTAGGCCGCAAGCATAAAATAAAAAAGACCGTTAACAAGATATTGACAAAGTTTGAACCAATGAATTTGATGAAATTTTTATTTATTTATTTACCATTATGATAAAAATATTTTCAAAATAAAAATCGATTTTTTTTGTATGACTACCGAGTGCCGTAAGCACGAGATTACCACGCTTGTCTTCAAACCCGAATTTTAATGAACGCAACCACTAACTCATTTATTACTGCATAAAACAAATAATGTTTATCTAGTAATGGTTGTTATATTAACTAATTTCCATCTTCGTTGTATTTTGTACTACTCAGAGTTACATACTTACATGTATAATAATAAGTTCCGGCATATGATTTCATTGATCAGTACATAGACAAATGTACAATTGAGAAAGGAAAAAAAATAAATGAATAATTGATTAGGTAGATTATAACATGTAATATATTCTGGATCGGTTGTTGAAACAGCATTATCCAATATCGCATTTAAACAATGACAAGTTATTAATTCTTCGGATTATACGTGGTTGTAATGACGATGTTGATGGTATGAAAAAAATCAATTCTTAATTTAATCGATATCTAATTATTATTTTTAATGTAGATTTAAAACGAGTAATACTCTAAAATAGCATCATTTTAAATTTATTTTTCAAATTTAGCACACTAAAACTAAAATTCTAAAAATAGCACAAATTATTATGTAAAAATAATTATTTACTTTAAATAAATTATATATAAAATTAAAATATAATATTTGGGTTCACTTTTTCCAATTTAGGGTTTAAATTTTTTTATTAGGAATGAGTTTTTAATTATTTTACTATTAAATTTGTGCTATTTTGGAAATTTAAATAATTAGTGTTATATTTAGAATAAAAACTTGAAATAATACTATTTTAGTCAATTGCCCATTTAAAACTATAAAATATAGTTTGTAAGTTTCTCGTTGTAAAGTAGAAAATTAAGTAAGCTAGAAGTCTAGAATATAATTAACGTTATTAAAGTTAACTAAATACGAATTTTAAAAATACTAATCGAAACTTTGCCGTAATTTATAAATCTTTTTTAAAAAAAAATAACAAAGGTGTGAAGAATGTTGACTTTTATCAAAGGATTGTTGACTTTAGAAAGGTGTTGTAGCATATTGTCCATTCTAGTTTTTGGAGGTCCAACTCTTTTCTTGGAAGTATTTCCTTTAGACAAAAGTAAAACAAAAATTTTGTTAGGGCACATGTTCACATTTTTGAGGTTTGTTTGTCTATCAAATTAATTGAATAAAACAGTATTATTTCAAGTTTTTGTTCCAAATATACCACTAATTATTTAAATTTTCAAAAATAACATAAAATTAATACTAAAATAATTTAAAACTTTTTCCTAATGAAAAAAATTAAACCCTAAATTGGAAAATATGAACCCAAACATTATATTTTAATTTTATATATAGTTTATTTAAATTAAATAATTATTTTCATATAATAATTTACGTTATTTTTTTAATTTTATTTTTATTGTGTTAAATTTAGAAGATAAACTTAAAATGATGCTATTTTAGAATATTAATTTTTATATAAAACCAGTTTTGTTGATCGGTTAAACATTAAATTATTATGAGAGCTATATAGTCGATCGGTTACACTAGTTCATTTTCATAATTGATCGGTTTAACAAAAACATATCAGCAATAACGAAGTAATAGTTCATTTATTCGATTTTAATGTCAGAATCAATTATTCCTGGATGTATATTAGAAGAAATTATATACAAATTATAATAATAAATTTCAGACAAGCAAATAAAGAACTTCCTAACCACCAAGCCCAAGTCAATAAGACTGCACACCAAATGCATGCTAGAGGTTGGATAAAGTTTGAAAATTTCTCACTTGTATTGAATTCTATTCCTCTCTTGGTTATCTTAAAAGCAAAATAATTAAATTGATTAAAAAGGTTGTGTTTCATGTTACATATATATATATATATATATATGAATAAATGAAAGTTACTTATAGTCAATTAAATGTTACAGTAATAGATTAAATGATCAAGGCTTGTAAAATTCTACAATTAAGTAGGCCTAAACTTAATAGGTTTGGTAACATATATATGATTAATTAAGTGACGTCAAGAAAAGTTCAAAAAGTTTGGAAATTTCTCACTCAAAAATCATTCTAAGCTGTTTACATCATGAGAAAACATACTTTTCCAATTTAATTTTGGTTATTTAAGAAAATTTATTTAGTCTTTTAAGCTCTTATCATCATTCAATTTCTTGAAAGCTAAGATTTCAGTTTCCTCAAAACTATAATTATTAAACTTTCAATTGAATGAATACTATATATATATATGTTGGTATTTATGCAGTCGAGTGTAATGTAAGCATTCAATATGATTAAAGCATAAAAGCATATCATACAAGCAAAAGACTTTTTCAAGAAATATTTATCAAAATCATACTTGGGAGTTTTTTTTATCCTAACAACATTACCTAAGAGATAAATCTATACTATACCCAATTCAACCTAACAAGGAAACGTTATGTATAATTTTATAATTTTATTTTACTCACAAGAAAGATCATTGCTCCTTTTTTTTTGCTTCACAAGAAAAAGAAAGTTTTGATTTTCTTAATTTATATAAACAACTCACTTCTCATCGTCAGGCAAAAATTGGTTGGCCTATCTCTATTCTATTCTCCAACACCCAATCCACAATTAATTTTAGAATATAAATAAAATATTAAATATTTACATATTTATATAAATATACACAATTGAGAAACCCCTTTCAAGATTTGGTGGATAATTCAAGAATGAAGAAGACAATGGAAGATCCAAGCAAGATCATGAGAAGATCAATCCACAGTTTCCTCCAGAACTACCATCGAGCCACCACCGCAGCCGCTGTCGTCCTCCCCTTCTCCGTTGCTCTGCTTCTCTCTCAGCCTTTCTTCTCATATTCCTCCTCCCTTCACACAAGACTTAACATGCTCTTTCGTGGAGCGGGTTTCTCTTCTTCTCTTGATTTCTTCAACATCTTAAGCCTTAAGCTCTCACAGACCATTTCTTCCTCTTTACTCACTCTCCCTTTTTCTCTCACTTTCCTCCTTTTCTCCAAAGCTTACATCATTAAAATGCTTTCAAATAATCACTCTGAAGATTCCTCTGTTTATTACCTCCGTCTTCTCAGGACTTACGTTTGCAACTCCTTCTTGCTTCTCTCTGCAAACGCCTCTGCTTTTGCTCTGTTCTTCTTAGCATTCAATGTATTTGAATCCTTTGGATTCTCTTCTAGAAACTTCTACACCTTCTTCTCCCTATCCTCGGCGATTATCTACTCGATTATCCTCGCTAATGCCTTCGTAATCTCCAATTTAGCATTGGTTTCATCAACTTGCTCTTCATCAGGAGGATACACGACGATTCTCAATGCGTGTCTTCTTATGCGAGGAAGAACTTCAACAGCATTGGCTATTGCTCTGCCTACAAATCTTGGGTTAGCAGGAGTCGAAGCCTTGTTTCAATACAGAGTAGTGAGATCCTATTACAAAGGAGACAGAGATATCGCTTCCATAGCTCTTGAAGGAACCTTCATAGCTTACATATACGCTCTCTTCTTGGTTCTTGACACCATAGTAAACTTCCTCTTTTACCAAAGCTGCATCAAGAACGACGAGGATCATAGAAAGATCGGTAGAGAAGACGAGTATTCAATCAAGATCCAAATCTGCGATGAATCAGAGAACGCGAAGATATGCATCAAAAGACCAAAGGGTTTCCAGGAAGTCTGGTGACTTCTTGTTTTGTGTTGATATTATTATTGGTAAAGGTAACAAACTTTTTACAGATTATTGATTCTTTAAGGGATAATCTCAAGTAGCTTTCACTTCAAAGAAAGGCAAACGCAAACGGCGGAGAACAATCACAGGATCTGCAAACTTCTTTTCTTCTTCTTCTGTGTTTCTTTATTTTAGTCATTACAGTTTCCTTTTTTTCTTTTACTTATTTTCCCATCATGTAAAGTTACATACTTGGAATTCACATTTGGTTAATCCTACAGTAGAATTTCATTGCCGACATATATCTCTAAGTAATGATTTAATTACTTCCTTAAGTTAATGAAGATGTTGACCCAATTCACATTAACAAGTTTCTTTGTTTTTAAGCGAAGATATGTTCAAGCACAATCTTTCACTACAAAGATAGAAGAAGAAGTCACAGTTTTCTTGAAATAGACAGAGCAAATGAAGTTTTGTGTTTTTATTTGAATTGAATCCTAAAAATACACTTAAATCGTCTTAGTCGTATAGTTAAAACCAAGAAAAGACAAAAAGAGCTAGTGAGTGGTCTTTATCATCACTAACTTCTATAGTCTCTACTCGAAACTCTGAAAACAAAGCCCTTGAATACAACATTCGATTTTGTCTAATTTTCTTCTAGTGGAGAGAGAAAAGGAACGAATCAATTATACTTTTATAACTTCAAAAGAATCAGAGTGGAATCCGAAAACGTTAATGGAAAAAGAAACAAGCTTACATTCATGATCATTGTTTTATATTCCAGGTTAGACCGAACGGTTTGGCCGGTCGAACTGTAATCCAAGCGGTCCTATCAAACCAGAAACCCCTATTAAGATGGTTTTTGTAGTTAAACCGACCGGTTCGCGGGTTTAAGTGAAATCTCTAGGGTTTAGATTTCTTAGTTCGCATTCCTTGAAGCCCTAAATAAATTAGACATATAAAAAAGCACACAGCTTGCTCGTTCCAGATAACAGTCTCAACTTTGCTAAACTCCTCTAAGCAGGTTTCTTCTCTGATTCTTCCCTACTACTGGAACTTTCCTTTAATCATTTCCTTCTATTTCCTGACTAAGATTCATTTGAATTCTCAAAATTCCCTGCTTTATGTTGCGTATTTTCCTCACAGTGTCTTCACATTTTTTGTCTGCATCTGTATAATGGGTTCTCCTCCTGGAAAAACTGGGAACCGTAATCTGTGTCGATTCCTCTCTTTTCCGTTGTTGGCGTAGGTTCCGAAAGTTTCTGGCTTGAAACTTATGTTAGTTCTAGATGCAAGTATGTTGTTCTCAAATCACTCGGTCTTTATAATCTGATTCTGACATTGTGGTGGAGATGATGGAATGATAGTAAAAGGTTTGAGCAGGTTATGAGTAATATGTGTGGCTTTTTGATGTTTAGTTTAGTTTCGAGGAGACAGTTCAAACCTAATAGGAGAGGGCCCTTGTCCATGTCTTGAGCCATGACATCTGTGGCTCCGCAAACTCTCCAACAATGAACTTGATTCGCCACTGCACGAAGTGCTGTGTCTGTAATCTGATGGGTCGATTGTAAAGGCATGGGGTTGCTTTCTACTATTGATTGCCAATCTAGAATTCTCCCAACATACATTAGTCTCCTCGTGCTTCTTTACCATCACTTAGCTGCCCTCATAGCTTCTGCACTGATCAAAGACCTTCTTGACTGATCCACATTAGCCTTATTTTGTGATTATCTTTGTATAGATCACTGTCTTGCTTTGTTGATGATTGAAGCTTGTTTTTTTTTGTTTAATGTTATGTTCTGTGTGGAGTGTTGAAGTATTCTTCTAAGGTGATATAGCGTTTGCGTAGTGTGGTATTATTATGGAAATATTTAGGTAAAACTACGACTCCTACACGCTTTCTGAAGTTCCATCTCTGTCAAAAATATTAGTGTCTCTGTCTCAAATAGGTTGGCTTTATGTGTTTATAACCAACTAATGTTGCTATGTGGTTATATCAGAGAAATTGGTTCTTTGTGTATTCATCGTTTATTGCAATGTTTGAATGGTTTAGTAAAGCAGGAGGCAGATGACTGGGCAAAAGATTGCACACGCAACCTTGAAAGGTCCAAGTGTTGTGAAGGAGTTAGTTATTGGCATCACGCTCGGGCTAGCAGCTGGTGGGCTGTGGAAGATGCACCACTGGAACGAACAGAGGAAAACAAGAGCTTTCTATGATTTGCTTGAGAAAGGCGAGATTGGTGTTGTTGTTGCAGATGAGTAGTAGAGATCTTTCCCTTTAGTATTTTGAACTATGATTTTGTTTTATCTCGTTAATTTCAGCTAGATGCAGTATAACATAAAATGATTTCTTTTAGTTTCTTTTTAACAAATTTTTTAGTTTGATTTTTTGTCACTCTGGGAAAATACCTTTACTTCTCATTACAAAGAGACATGCTTGTCTAAATGAAACAGATCAAGATGTAATTCAGGAAACTAAGTAGTGCTAGCAAGAGTAAGAACATCTTCCTCAAGTCTTTAACTTCTATTGCCTCGCTTCCTCTTTAAGTTTTCTCGGAAAATTCTCCATTTTGCTTTACTTTTTCTCTGACAAATCTTCCAAATATATCTGGAGTACGCTTTTCTTATAGCTTCATCGAAATCAATTAAAAACACATATAGATTTTTATCGCGTCTTTCTTGTCTGTCTGAGAAAGAGATTCTCTGAAAATGCTTGGATGCGTCATTGGAGCTAAAGTTCCTCGTATGAATTCTTCTCTTATAAAACAAAAGTAGGTTTCAAAATGTTTGAGAATCAATCTTCTATCTACTCCACTCTAATCTTATACAACTGTTTTTTTTCTTATAAGTCTCAGATGACAATTGTCAGCTCAGATCCATGAGCTTCATCGTCTTTCCTAATCCATTTCGCTTTGTGATTCGAAGAATGAGAACCCTCATCAACTGCAAACACAAAAAGAAAAAATTCAAATTTGTTTTATTTTAAGAAAACTAATATTTGAATTAACCGGAGATTGATTGATAAATGAGAATCATAATATGATTAGTTTTGAGATTAACGGAACAAATCATCTCGACCTTTCCACGAATACCGACAAAGGAGAGAATGTTAGTATGTTCGAAGAGTGGGCCCACTCTTATCATCAACTTTACTCTCAAGAAAATGGGATTTTGTAACAATACCTGCACACGTGTGTGGCCACTTTTAATCCGTTTTTATCGTATACAATAATAAAAATTCTGAATTCGAACTAATATTTGTCAATTGATTTCTATTTATATCGTCAGTGTCCTTTTGGTGCTGTATTATGATATGTCAAATGTTATATGTTAATTTTTGTATTATATTAACATATTATCATTTGTCAATGTTATATGTTAATTTTTTATTTATATTAATATAGTATCATATGGGAAATAAATGTTATGAGATATAAAAATAAAAGATGCTATTTTAAAATATTAATCTGTAATTTACGTATTACAATGTATTAAACGTATTTTGATTTTATATAAGAAGATATAATTTTGGTCTATACGGTTTTAAATGCTATATGGGATAGCCACTCAACTGGTTAGTTTTATCCGGTTTAGCTGACTCGGTAAATCGGTTAGGCTCTTAATTAGGGCTTCACTTGAATCACTTCGTTCTTCATTCACAAAATCGGGAAAACTACTCGCCGCAGCGTTGTCGAGACCCACCTGCTTTTGCTTAACCGTGCCAACGTTTTCACAATACTCTGTTGCTGTTTCCGTCACACAGGTTTTATCCAAGCTCAAATTCTGGAATTCTGATGTTTTTCTTGTATCGTTAAATCTGTCGTTGGAAAAACTCCGGAACTTGAAAACTAGTAATTCTGGGTCTTTAGCTAAGTGGTATACATAGTTGAGCAAACGAATTTGATATCGAATGTTTGTGTTGATCAATAGAAAAATGAGTGGATCGGTGGTGTTGACGGCGGAGGAGAAGAACCTATTGAACGAAGGAATTGGTTTGATCCTTTCGCGGTGGACTGCTATGCGAGCCGCTGTTGATAACGGTTGGGGTGGCAGAGATTCTGGAGAGAAAGCTGAAGGCACCGTTTCCAGCGTTTTAGATTTTTTCATCAACTCAAAAGGTTATTTATTATCTGATGACCTCTTTGATATGCTTTCTTGATCAATGATTTAAGTGATTCTTTTGGTTAACTAAATGATGCATAATGCATTTGGCAAAATGGTTGATTTTTGATTTAGTTTTTTTCTTGGATTCAATGCTTCTTGTAGATCCATTGGACTTTGACGGCATAGCTGATATTTTGGAGAAAGGTCTTACTGCGCTTAATACTGTGGCTGATGATGGAAGCGTCGAGGAGGTATATACATGTTTTGAGAATTTAATGGTGATTTCTTGATTCCATTCTGTTTGTGGTACTGATAAGCGTTTTCTTTGTGATGCAATTGAAGGTGACAGAAACACTACTAGATTTGTATGAAGATTGCCTCAACGGTAACTACCAAACTGTTGAGAAACTGAGGATTACTAATTCTCAGACAAGTGCAAGTGTTGTGAAGGTTGGCATTGCTCTCTTTTTCGTTTTCACGTATCTGAAATAGCTGTGGAGAACATAAATGATATTTAGATTAGATTCCCACATATAATTGGAATTTTCTTTTTGGAAAATCCATGTCTTTTTGAACAATCATTAGAGCATTTCAAGTTTTCTACATTGGTTTGGTTCCTCCTATCTAATCTTGTTAGGATTATTTTTCAGAGTTTTGAGAAGTGAGGTGGTTCTTGTGTGGTAATGCAGGTTTCAAATGGTAATGATGAGGAAGATGAAGAAAGCGATGATGACGATACATGCGTGAACAATGATCAAAGCACAGACATGATGTTAGATGCCCAAAACCATAACCTAGAAGTCATGCCGGTTGATGAACCAAAAGCTGATGATGGTTGGACCGTTGTTCCATGTAGGAAAAACAAGGGCAAGAGAAATTAAAGTGTTGTATAATACGAAAATTGGTTTTGGTTTGTGTTTTTTATTTATTTATTTATAATAGATATGATTTATAGATTGTCACTTAGTAAACAAGAACAGAAAAGTGGTGTCAAGGTTTTATTGAAACTTATTTCAAAATTAATTAGTAATGAATTGGTTGTTCTATAAATTGAAAGACTTAAACAATATGTAGTCGACAAATAAACTCCTGCCACACGATCCAGCTCATCAGAAACGTTCAACCATTTCCATGACTTCGTGGCTTGTATCCTTATTCAAACGATTGTAGATTATCTTGGCGAATGGCTTTGTAAATCAATATAATAAGTTCATGCAATTCATTCAATGTTGTGATATCTATTGATTGTGAAAATTATATATATTGGTCATGTTCGTTTGGCGTTTCTGCGGCTGCGGCAGATTGTTGTTCGTTTAACTGCCACATGTACTTGCGGCAGATGCAGCGGTCAGACGCTGCGTCCTGCGTCGCAATTTTTTCGAATGTGCGACTAAAAATTTGCGATCAACCACAACCGCAACCGTCGGCGGCAGACAAATGAACAACATCTGCCGTAGCTGCAGCCGTAGTATTGACCGTAGCCGCAGCCGCAGCCACCTACGGCGACCAAACGAATAACACTATTATCATTGATTTACTTATCTAAAATATAGAGGAGATGATATACTAAAGTAAATTGCTTTGTGAAGTAAACGAATCATAATTCAAAGAGAGCTAGGAAACGTGGAAGACATGAAAACAGGAGGCAGTTGGTACAATAAAAATGATGATAACAAAGATGATTGATGATTGTTCATCTGAACTGTTTTACTTTTGAAAATGATCAAAGTTTCTAAATACTTGTGCAAATATCGAGAGCCATATATAATAGATATTTTGGTTATCATAATTGTGCTCCATCAAAATCAAATGTTTGAATATGATAGTCGATGTTTACACGCTTTCTCTATCTTTTTTCTCCATTCGTAAGCTCTGCGTGGTGGCCAAGTTCATATGAATACATGACGTGAAGAGATTGTGCACTGATCCGATGCTATGTCTCTGCGATTTGTAACAAATATTGGCCGATTCAAATATTAGAATGCATTTTAGTTTCATATAAAAGTACAATTTGAAAAATCCAACAAACATGTAATATATATAACGGATGAGTTTTTTCTATAAAGAGTTTTATATGCCTTGATAAATAAAATAATACAAATTTTTATCCGCAAGATTACGATGCACCATATATTATATGGTGTATAAACATTAATTAATGTTTTGATGGACTATTAGATCAAAGAGGATTTTGACAAATCATGTGTTTAAAAATCAGAAAGGAGAGGGACTATAAAATTAATGAATAAAAAGGAAATTAGGCCGAAGGAATCAAAGATAATTAATTTGTCTGTTTTAGTTAGTGATCATAGCAAATTTATTTAATTTTGTATTTAAAACTTGTGTTTGGTTAAAGTGAACAAACAAAATTATTTTAAAGATTTCATGAGGACAATGATCATTGCAGTGACCAACAACAGAGAGAAAGAACGATTATCAGAAATTAATTGATTTAACAGAAAATAAAAAGAGGATGCTGTGAACAGGTAGGAGCGTTAGGATTCGCTATCAAGAATCTAATGCAAGAAGTTGATTGGCTGAAATTCACAGATCAACACTGGGTCCCATTTGATCATCCAATAAAATCAAACCTCGTGTCATAAGAGCGACATCAGTTTTAAGATGTCGGCCGTAACTCGAACGGGTGGGTGAAATCACTTAAGTTTTTGATGTGACACCAAATGATTGGGATATCTCTGTGGTTACAATTCAAAATGTTGAATTACAATATTATTTGTTTTTAATTTCCTTTTTTTTTAACTCGACATCACATATTTCAGTTCATATCAATTTGTTCCAAACTAATCCAAAGATTTATTCCTCGCAAGTTGCATCAAATGGTCTCATTGTTGCCATCAACCTCACATCTCACTCTCATTTCTGACATTCGAATACCATACTAAAGTTTCGGATTCTAACGTGTTCACTCCAATAAAATATATTGATTTTATGCATCTATATACTTAAGATATCAACTACGTCAGTATAAAGATGAGATTATACATTTACAAAGAAATTCTATTATTAGAAATGTGTTTATTTCTTAATCGGTGCATCACACGCTTTACTTTCTACCGAGTGGTCGTCAATGGATGGCTTTTAAAAAGGGAGTGAGCTGAGTGTTAAATGACAAAAATACCCTCATTTATTGGATATCTGGCAAATGCACACAACAATCCTTTGCCACACATGTGCTTCCTCCACATAGAACCATTTGACGTTTTGCAGGGACCATTTTAGAGACAGAAGATTGTGTGTGTGTGTGTGTGTGAGAGAGAGAGAGAGAGAGAGAGAGAGAGAGAGAGAGAGAGAGAGAGAGAGAGAGAGAGGCTATTCATTATAACTGCTTTATGGATCAAAGGCAGATACATTTCATGAGTTGTCGCTGTGATTGTGAAGAGTTTGAAAACAGAGGAGAAAGAAGATTACAACATTTTTTCAAGCAAGAAGCAAGAGAATAGAGGAGAAGAAAGGACAACTAAAAGGGAAAAGAAAAGCTTTATTATCGGTTTATTCACTGCAAACGTGCGGCCTAAGTTAACAACACATGTATCCTCTCTGTTTCTGATAAGAACTCTTCTCGGTTTTACACCATAAGAGACATAGCCTCACGCTTCTGTCTCGTTTTCTTTTTTTTGTTGTTACATTTTCTTAACACAAAAGGTTTGGTTTCTTCTTTTTTGTGTGTGAAATAGGTCTAATTATGGAGTGAAGGAACTCACATGGGAAAATGGGCAGCTAACGGTCCATGGCCTAGGCGAAGAAGTCTCGTTGGATCCCATCTGGACCCGAAGTCTCAACAGATGTGAGACTTTGGAGTCTGTGGTCCACCAGGCAGCTATGCAACCGAGCAAGCTGAATGGTCCGGACCACATTTCTGAGAGGAAGGACGGATCTTGCTCAAGAAAACGTGGTTATCCCCAAGGCGTGGACAATTGGTTCGCTGCTCAAGAGGAGAGCCATAGAGTTGGTCACAGCGTGACTGCAAGTGCGAGTGGTAACAATATATCTTGGGCATCTTTTGAATCTGGCCGGAGCTTGAAGACAGCTAGAACCGGAGACAGAGACTATATCCTCTCTGGATCGGTAAGAACAAACAAAAATGTTTTCTTTTTCCTTTTCTGAAAGATGACTGGAGAGAGAGATCTTTTGACAGGAAACTCAAGATACTGAAGGAGATGAACAAGAAACTAGAGGAGAAGCTGGAAGATCTAATGGAAGACGGGGACGAGCAGCAGCGATTCACAACGAGTCCGAAAGGGTAAACTAAATCGATCCTTTGTTTTGCTATCAGCAACTGCCAAAAGTATATCGAAATTGATACCTGACTCTTTTCGTGTGTTGAGTTGTGATGCAGAGACGGCGTGATAGGATAAACCAGAGGATGAGAACACTTCAGAAGCTGCTTCCTACTGCAAGTAAGGTAATATAATACACAGAAGAACCCACTTTAAAGTATAAGGCTTTTTCTATATCGAAAATCGGTTAGTTTAATCTGAGTTGTCCGGATATCTAAGGCGGATAAAGTCTCAATCTTGGACGACGTAATAGAACACCTGAAACAGCTACAAGCACAAGTTCAGTTTATGAACCTAAGAGCCAGCTTGCCACAACAGATGGTCATGCCACAACAGATGGTCATGCCACAACTACCTCCACCACAATCAGTTCTCAGCATCCAACAGCAGCAGCAACAACAACAGTTTCAGATGTCATTACTTGCAACAATGGCGCGAATGGGAATGGGAGGCAGTGGCAATGCTTATGGAGGTTTAGTTCATCCTCCTCCATCACCATTGATGGTCCCTCCCATGGCAAACGGAGACTGCACTGATGGTTCTTCACCAGCTTTAACTGATCCATACAGTATTTTCCTCGCACAGGTGAAAACCGCTTCAACTGTTTTTGAGAATTGTTTTCAGGTTCAACAATTCTTGACCTTATTGTCTTTGGTCATGCTGCTTCAGACGATGAATATGGATCTCTACAACAAAATGGCTGCAGCGATCTATAGACAACAGTCTGAACAGTCTACAAAGGTTAATACCGGTATGCCCTCAAGTTCTTCAAATCACGAGAAAAGAGATTAGTCTACCAAAGTATTATTGATCCATAAAAAGATCGCTCTATGGAAAAGAGCTTTTTTTGAACTTGGAAAGAGACTTGCGGATAAAACTTGAAAGCCTCAGAAATTTCACATCTTCTGATATGAAATTCAGTGACTATCACATATATAAACTCTTTTGCTATTTCGCGGAGTGTAACAAGAGAATTATCTTTCTCTTAAATATGTTCACAAAGTTTAAAGTCTTGAATGATATATATATATATATATAGATCATATGCACAGAAATATGTTTTTCACTATTCTGAAACCAAAGGACTAACCTTGGAGGCAGATATTGTGGCCTTTCTATGAACTTTCTGAGATGTCTTAGTGTCCTGAAGAGATATAACAGTTTCAGAAGCACCAATCAGAGCTTTCATTTTGTTCTTCCTCACCTTTGTGAACTTATTCATATTTTGTCGTTGTTGAAGAGTGTCATCATTTTCTTCTTCCCTTCTACTTTTTGATATCTCAGAACAATTTTCTCGCGTTTACTACCCAATCCGTTTATCTTTCAGATTCTTCTACCTTCCTTCGGTTAGGAGTAGTCAAGCTTTTTATGTCCACTTCTCAGGGTTTTCTTCTCAGATGATGGCTGCTTCTCGAACTGAACACCTTTGATGCCAGATTCAACAACAACACACACACTCTTCTTGATCAACTTTATAAAACTGATCCTTGGAAGTGATGCTATCAATAAAAATCGGTGTCGTTTAAAATGTCTTTATACATTCCCAAATTCCCATTATAAAAAAGAGAAATACATGAATAATTCCAATAGATCACGCCTAAGTATTTTCGGCACAAGAAATTACGATATGTAACATTAAGTCTGGGGTTTCGGTGTTTTCGGGTTATTTGTATCTGGTTTTTCGATTTACGGTTTAATTAGTTTAGCTAAAATAGCATTGAAAAAAATAAAAGATTACATCTGTTCAATTTAAATTTTATTTAAGATTAATCAATTCGGTTATTGATATATAAATGTGTTCCAAAATAAAATAAAAAACAAATTGTTATGTGAGCAAATTCAATTTTATGCAACTAATTCCGGCGTACAGGATAGATGGAGTAAGCCCTTAGGCCAGTTAACATTTTTATGATTTTAGAATTATCAAATTTTTGTTATGTGATGAAAGTTACTTAATTTGTATTTTATTTAAAAACAACTGTTATATTTTTAATATATTTTTTGGTAATAGCTGGTTTAACTAGACTGAGCCGACGCTTTATGGAAAAACAATTAAAATTCGCGAGAGAGAAAGAGAGAGAGAGAGGCCTTAATGAAGTGTTGTCGACGCCACGAACAAAAACCTCTGCTTTCTGCTTGCGATCTCAAATACAATACTCAATGGATGCTGAATTCTGAGGTCAGTTTTCTATTCTCAGTTTTTGCTTTTATCTCAATCTGTAAAATTTACGACATGAATTCCGATTTAGTTATTAAAATCAGAACTTACCTGTTGGCATCTTCGTCATTGAGACGAACTTGCATTTTTGTTTGTTTTGACCCATTCCATTTCCTACAACCCACAACGTAACGTACTCGGGGGGTTTTCTCAAACCCGTACCCGTAATTTTTGTCATTGACCCGTAACCCAAATGTTGACTTTTCTATATTATTGTAGTTGGAAAGAATCATTCTGAAATATTACCAAAATAATAAATTATTCCATATTGCAAAATGAAAATTCACCAAAATTCTGATAGGCAAGTTTGAGTTCTGTTCCAGTTTTCTTTTTTTTGGGTTATATTTTCTTGATATTGGTTGAAAGAGTTCTTAGTTCTTACAATTTATCAACTTCTCTTTGATTTTGGTTTCTCTGAAAATTTTCGCTTTTTCTTGTATGTTCTCTTATAGATTAGTGAGACTCAAACAAACCAAAATGGGCTTCAATGTTTGCTTCCTTGTGTTCTTGAGTTGTCTGCTTCTACTTCCTGTTACTTTTGCTAGCAACATGGAACAAACCACCATTGTTATAGAAGGTTCAAGTCGAATCGCTGAGATTGATGAGAACTTTGTCTGCGCAACGATTGATTGGTGGCCACCTGAAAAATGCAACTATCATCAGTGTCCTTGGGGTTATGCGTCTCTCATCAATTTGGTATAGAAACAACTTTCAGATTTGACCCTTTATTAGTTCAACTTGTCGCTCAAACACTCAGTTTTTGTTTTGTTTTGTTTTTTTAATCTTTTGAGTGGTTACAGAACTTGGCTTCTCCTCTGCTTGCTAAAGCTATTCAAGGTAGTTTTCATCACAGACTGGTATTGAAGCATTAACTTAATCAGGAATAAGAGATTCTCTGGATTTGTTAGCTTTTAGGACATTGAGGATAAGAATAGGTGGCTCCTTGCAAGATCAAGTGATCTACGACGTAGGTGACTTGAAGACTCCTTGCAGTCAATTCAAGAAAACTGATGACGGATTGTTTGGCTTCTCTAAAGGATGTTTGTATATGAAACGTTGGGATGAAGTCAACCATTTCTTCAATGCAACCGGGTTAAGTATATAGTCCTTAGTATTGTTCTATGCTTTTCCTTGGCATAATCTGCTATGATCTAACTCTAATTCCACAGAGCTATTGTGACTTTCGGTTTGAATGCGCTGTACGGGAGACATAAACTCAGCGGAAATGCGTGGGGAGGGGAATGGGATCATACCAACACTCAAGATTTCATGAACTACACAGTCTCCAAGGGGTTTTCTATAGACTCGTGGGAGTTTGGTATATAGAACTTAGATCTCTCCCGTCTGCTCGGTCTTTTTTATTTATTTTCGGCTTAGTTTTCTTTCTTTCTTGTGAATAGGTAATGAGCTCAGTGGAAGCGGGATTGGTGCAAGCGTGAGTGTAGAGCTTTACGGGAAAGACTTGATTGTACTGAAAGATGTAATCAAGAAAGTTTACAAGAATATTCGGACCAAGCCTTTGCTTTTAGCTCCAGGGGGATTCTATGAAGAAAAATGGTACTCAGAGCTTCTTCAGCTCTCTGGACCTGGTGTCCTTGATGTCATGACTCATCATATATACAATCTTGGTCCAGGTCTGTGTATAAGCATAACAAAGATCAATCAGAGATTCTCTTTGTAGCATTGGAATGTTAAATGAATTGGATCTTGCAGGGAATGATCCTCAGCTTATGAAAAGGATACTAGATCCAAAGTACTTGAGCGGAATTTCGGAAACATTCAAGAATGTTGACAGAACGACTAAAAAACATGGACCTTGGGCTGCTGCTTGGGTGGGAGAAGCTGGAGGAGCCTTTAATAGTGGTGGCCGTCAGGTTTCTGAGACATTCATTAACAGCTTCTGGTAAGAAAAAAAAATCAAAACATGCATTTAGATTTCTCAATGTTTGCTTGGTTTTTATGATGATCGACCAAAACTGATCCTTCCTAGGTATCTAGACCAGCTCGGTATGTCGTCTATGCACAACACCAAAGTATACTGCAGACAAGCTTTGGTTGGAGGTTTCTACGGTCTGCTTGAAAAGGAAACGTTTATTCCCAACCCTGATTACTACAGGCAAGTTCATAGCAAATCCTAAACTATAAACCGTAAATCCTAAATCAACATGATGACTATAGATGAGTCAAGAAAATAAGTGTATTGATCTAGAACAAAGTAAACAATTTGTTTTTCTATTCGACCAGTGCGCTTCTTTGGCACCGTTTGATGGGTAAAGGCGTTCTCAGAGTTCAGACAAATGCCTCGGAGTATCTACGGGTTTACGCTCATTGCTCCAAAGGAAGAGTGAGTGTATTTCTTACTACCTTTCTGTCTTTGAATGATCATAGTTTCCGTTTTTTAACCGCGGAGTATATCATCTCAGGCAGGTACAACGATTCTTCTGATTAATTTGAGTAAGCAAACGAGGTTTACAGTCGGAGTCAGCAATGGAGTGAAGGTAGTTTTACAAGCAGAATCGATGAAGAAGAAATCTTTCGTGGAAACAATCAAGAGCAAGGTTTCTTGGGTGGGAAACAAAGCTTCGGATGGATATTTGAACAGAGAAGAGTACCACTTGAGTCCAAAAGACGGTGACTTGCGGAGCAAGATAATGCTCTTGAACGGTAACCCTTTGGAACCGACGGTCACCGGAGATATACCAAGCCTTAAACCAGTTCGCCACGGCGTGAAATCTCCGGTTTATGTCAACCCGTTGTCGATCTCGTTCATTGTATTGCCTACCTTTGATGCTCCTGCTTGTTCATGAAGACTAGAACGATCTTTTGGTTATTTGTAAAGAAGCTGAAAAATCAAGAACAATACTTATCTATTTACACATAACATTGTATATTGATAAATGATTTATTCCAAATCCAATTTCTCTTTTACTTTCATTAGGTTTATCGTTTGATTAAGGAGAAATATATAGGAGTGAAATGTGTCTTAACTATACAATAAGAAGAAAGAAAAAACTTGTAGTCTATGCGTTCTTCCATTTGCAAAGATCAAGACCATACAAAAAAAAATAACGAAGAGAGCTAAAGTGGAACCATTTCTAGGTAGTTCTGAGACGTTTTCTCATGAACCTTCTAGAATCTTCTGTGCCCCATTACACGACAAAATCGGCATCAGAAACTTCTAAAACTTTGTGGGTACCGATAGGATTCACACCTGCCTTGAACAGGTTACCTTCAACATACCTGCGTCATCGAAAAAGTCTCCTCATCGTCAAAATGGAAACTAAAAAAAGAAAACCTTGAAACTTGTCTGCAAAATCAGCCATCTTTTCGAGATTGACATAACTTTTCACATTGTATTCTTTATACTTCGAGTTTCACTCTTTTGTCTGAGTAGAAGCTTTGCTATACGGTTACAAAAAAATAAATGAGAACTCACATTTCTTTGAGGAATGGGTGCTTGTAGAAAGCGTCTGGGATTCTCCCTGTAAATTGGTTGTGATCAAGATACCTGGTTTCATCATGATTCCATGAGAATGCATATTTGATATTTCTTTTAAGATAAGAGAAAGATCAGCAATCTACCACACATACTTACAGGTATGTCAGTTTAGGAATATGAGCAATGGCAAAAGGAATGTTTCCGATAAATTTGTTGTAAGACAGGTATCTACAAAAACAAGTAAACTGAGATGAAAGATATCTCGATACGGTTTATTGCAGATGCATAAATATGCAGTGAGAATGCTTACACAATCTCTAAGTTTGTAAGATTCGATAGCTGAGCAGGGATACCTCCACTCAAATAATTATTATTCAAGTACCTAAAAAAATCGAGACTTCAGAAAGAGAGAGTTGTATGTAACCGAATATATCAAATGGAAAAGAGAAGCTAAAGCCAGATTCTGAAGGGGTTCTTACAGGTTGCGAAGAGATGGGAAGCTTCCATCAAAACGGATGAGCTCTCTTATAGTTCCAACCAAATGGTTGTTACCAACATCTCTGGAAAAAAATGGGACAAAAACAAAACCAAATTTCAGTAAAGTCAGTGGAGCTAATGATATGAAGGACCTCAAATGTAGGTAGAAGATGGGATTTGGTGCTTACAGGTGGCGGAGGTTTTGCAGTGTCCCCAGTTCTGCAGGAATTCTGCCAATGAGACGATTTTCTTGAAGATATAGATATCGAAGCTCAGGGAGAGCAGCCAGTTCCTTTGGAATTTCTCCCTTGAAGCTATTGAAGCTCAAATATCTTAAATATACAAAAAATGGAATCATGATTTCATTTGGGCACAAATAGACAATCATCAGAGTTCAGAAGCTAAAATAGGCACACAAAGGTACTAACAAATGGGTTAGTCTCTTCAGCTCCCCAATCTCAGGCGGGATCACATCTTGTAGTTTATTCCACCTCAGGTTTCTAATGGTTACAACAGAGTAAACGTTAGGTGAAGTATTTGGAAACATAAGAATGATATGATGAGACACATAACACATTCGTGTCACAAAACTTCTTAGTTCAAATCTGTGTTTCTGAAAAAATTGGATTACTATTCTGAGTTTGGTCTCAGAAGGATAAGTTGAGATGAAAGGAAAAAGACAGTAGATCAACGTAAGAGGCTAAGAGCACAAGGAACATACAGTACTTTCAGCCGTCTCAGTCGGCCAATTTGTGGAGGGATTGGACCAGTCAACTTGTTATTATGTAGATCCCTGAAAAATCAGACATACCAAAACCATTTTTTCAGTTTCTATCTATCTCAAAACAGAAAAGCTTCACAGAATTCTCAAGCACCAATTGTAGGACTACCTTCACAAAACTGAATCGCAATAGATATTCAAAGAGTTCTAGATAAATCTACCTGACGTCACATATAAATCAGATTTAAGAAACAACTTACAGTCTAGTCAAATCCAAAAGGTTCGTTACTGCAATTGGGAAAGGTCCAACAATAGAAACCGCATAAACTTCTCTGCAAATCAAACAAATAAAGTAAATAATTCAGTCAACCTAGGTTGATATGAGAACAAAAAAAATACCAAAGCCAGAAGAAACTAGAATTTACAATTCTGTGACAACCCTGTAGTCTCCTTGTGTAGAACAAGTGACACCAGACCAAGGTGGAAGGTCTCCATCTCCACAAGGATCGTCACCAACCCATGAATACACCACTCTCCATCCCAAAGAGGCTTTGATTTCATTCAAAGCTTTCACTGCGAAGAATATGAACACAGATTTAACTTTGAAATCTAATCATCTGAGGATGAGTAACCAACTACCCTGATGCAGAGATAGAACTCGATCGAGGTTTGTACAGATACTATCAGATCTATTCAAAATTTCAGCTAAGCTCAGACTTGAAAGGAAACAAAAGAATAGAAAATTGCGAGCTATATCATGCAAATTGATAAGAGACAGAATGAATCTCGATAATGGGTATGTTCTACATCTGTCAAGAGTTAAGAAAATCAATCAATGCGGTCCATAAATACAAAACCAGAAGGTGGAAAATGCAGAATTACCATCTCGCTTCAACGTCTTGGAGTGAGCAAGAGCAAATAAAAGAGAGAAGACGCAGATCAGGAGTAGCTCACTGTGAAAAGCCATGGTTTTGCTTACCAGCCAAAGTAAGAGAAGAAACGGATCTAAGAGGCGAGTTCAATTAAAGAATGCCAACTTTTTTTTCTTCTGCTGACTGAGATTCGTATCGTAAATCGATTGCGTGTTTTTCAAACCGATTCTCACCGACGGGTCTGGTAGCGACCCGGGTGTGTACCGGTTTGATCATCATCGGTTTCGGGACAGATTATTGGTTTTATATTTTAACCGTGTCCGATATAGTATTATGTAAATGATAAAATGATAAATGATAAAAAAAAATCCTAATTATGAGTCGATGTTACATAAAACTACGTTGTTTTCAAGCAGAATTTGAATGCAGATAAATTAGTTATATGGTTTTTTTTCCAGTTACAAACACATGACTAAGACAGAAATGACAATGAACTGGAAAAATATAGAATATATTTATTAACCAATTGTGTTAATAATAAATTTTCCATTCACGAATTATAAGTTCTTTATGCATTAACAAATTTTCCATATACGAATTATGAAATTTTTTTGCTTTGGACTCGCGATGCAAATTTAGATATAGCTAATCATGCTAAAAACTCCTTGAACATTATTCGAATGAATTTTCAATAGAGAAATAGAAAACGATTAAATTGATGTGCTTCACTGGTCACTAATAAATCAACCATGTGATTAAAAAAGAAACACGTTCAACCAAAACCAAGCCTCAAACCGAAGTTCAACATATCATATCACATATGGCATACCCAGCAGTGTTTCACACAAAGCTACAAGACCAAACACATACCATAACATTTTGAGTTCTGTTAAGTCTCTCAACGGTAACACTTGAAAAACAGAGCAAAAGACAACAACAAAATCAGTTCTCCGAACTGCATGATGTGTCTCCACCAGATGAGGAAGACTCGCCGTTAAGCTTCTTCAACTCTTCATACGCCCATTCCAGTCCGTGACAGTAATGCACCGGCGGATTAAACCTGGTATCACTTATATCATCTGGCAAGAATGCACCGTTCTCCACCAGAAACTTCACAGCTTCTCTCTTCCGCTCCTTCGCGGCTGCATGGAGAGGGGTCCACCCGCATGAGCCCCAGGTTCTGGCATCAATGTCGGCCCCACGTTCCAAGAGCAAATCCATGACTTCTATGTGGCCTCCCTCTGCTGCAAGGTGAAGCGGGGTCACTCCTTTTGATTTGGGTCCCCAAGCTAGAGCGCTCACGTCCATTCCTTGGTCAAGAAGCTGTTTGACAGATTTCAGATCGCCCTTTCGGGCTTTGATGTGGAGCGGAGTCCAGCCTCTGTCATCGACATTTGATCTGGGGGATCGGCGTCTAAACGAGTTACGCCGGAGCGAGAATGCAACCGGCTGTTCTTGAAGCATTTTGACTAGCTTCGAAAGTAGGATGTGGATTTGTCTAGGACTAGGAGATTTTGGTTGGAAACAATCAAAGAATACTTCCTTAAGAACTCCGAAGAATGATCACTTCTTCAACCAGGGTACAAATTTACATAATTTTAGTGGTAAATTGTCACCCAAGGATATCTAAAGATGGTTAATACTTCTGGGTAGGGATTTGCAACAGTATCCAGAATAGAGACAGAAATAGGCAGATTAATGTAACTCAGTTGAAACGGAGCACAACTCAATTAACGGGAGGCAACAAAGTGATTGGCAATGCAGTAAGGGAAAGAGGGATTCAAACCAGGGCCAAAGACACTTAGCTTTTGAAGGATCACAACAAGAGCCATAGACAGGGAAGAGAAAATGCGCATCAATTTGAAAGTATTAGAAGCCTAATGATTATGGAGAATCCTAGTGGAGAACGACCACATCGAGACTGAGAAAACCCGACCTTAGCGTTTACCGTCAATTTCAGCCAAGAAAACAGTTGATGAACTATGATTTGACCAGATCTGCCAACAAAGGATTAAACCAAATTAGTGAAACCAGGTGAACAAAACAAAAACAGCAAAGCCTCACAGGACGAAAGCGATAAATCTCTTGCCACCAAATTTCCTGTAAAGAAACTAAAAGTTGGCTGTACAACCTCAGGTAAACAAAACTCTGGAGATGAAGCAATAAAATTAGAAACAGAACCTTCACAAGATAAACCAATCGAATCAATGAAACTAATGAAGCGTCGATCACCAACCAGGGCATCAAAGGCTCATAATTCCACACAATTCAGATCAAATTCCAACAAAAACATGACGAAATAAAGCATACGAAATCAATGACTCATCATAAGACACAGATACAAATCAATTTAAAAGAAAGATAAAAAGATCATGCCAGACCACATACTGAATTTATGAACACGAGGGACCAAAAACCTGAGAAGCTCGTACCGTACCCAGCGAGGAGATAGATAAAAAGAGATTTGGTGAGACCAAAATCGGAATTAAAGATATTCTTCTCGCTGAGTAATATAAAGTTGCGCTAGGGTTTTTTCGTCGAGATAGAATCGAATTCTCCGTACACAAGAAGAAGGCGTGAGAGAGAGGCATATGATTGTTTACTATTTGTTGGCGAATATGCCAGCTCATACACTATAAATAAGAAAAGGCTTTCTCGCATATTGGGCCAATATAACGGCCTCTAATATCTGGCCCATTCTAAAAACGGTTTTTAGAACAAATCCCGGTTCAATTTCGGGTTAACCTAGGTTTATGTATATACCTTCTTTGAGCAGAGAAGATAAACACCAAGCTCGCTTTGGTGACGACGGAATTAATCACCCTCCGGCGTTTTCAGTTTGGTACGTATTTGTATACTGAGTTAGTATCGTAAATTCTGTGCTTATAGGTATAACTATTGTTGAATTTGGTATGATCCTCTTGCTAGTCAGATGTTCTTGTGTCTTTTGGGTGTCGGCAATTATCGATTTTGGCGGAGCGTAGGACTCTAGAAGTGCGTTTATGGCCTTTAAGCTTCTTCTTGATCATCTAAAGGAGTTTTTATTGAGGCAATTCAATCGATGGTATTCGCTGTATTGGTTCTTTTGCATAGTGTTCTTGACTCCTCTTTCTTTTCACTGTCGAAAAATCCTTTTTTTTTGTCATATGTCAAAGCATGTGTCTTTAGCCCCTATCTTGACTCAGTCTCTTTCTTTTTGGCATTCCCGTTAATGTAATCCTATAATGATTGCGTCTAAGCAGGTTTTGTACGATAAAGGGTTAGTTTTCAGTGTTGCAATGGTATCGAAAAGTCAAGTCCTAAGTCTTTGTCGTTCCCTGCTGCGAGCGGGACGTCAATACCCTGACTACAACATTAGGGAGTACACAAAGCGAAGGACCTTGGATGGGTTCCGCATGAACAAGAGTCTCACGGACCCATCAAAGGTAAATGAAGCTTATGCTGAAGGTAAAGCACAGCTGGAGGTTGTAGAGAGGGTGCTCAAGGTTTACTTGGCATATCCTCCCAAGAACAAGAACATCATGGAACTCAAGCTTCAGTAGATGTATGTTTGTCATTCAATATCCTCAAAAAAGCTATTTGTTATTATTGGTCATGTTGGAACCACTTTCTCTGAATTTTGGTTGACAAGAAGATGATTGATGAACTAATGGCGTTTGTCTGGGATTATTAATTCACCTATTTCATACTTCTTTCTCAATATGAATTGCTTTGTGCATTTATCAATCTAATCTTTGTGTCATATGGCTTCAGACCTTATCAAATGAAGAAGAGGACACAGAGAATCTTCTTGGGTTAGAGCAGAGATAACGTAAAGAGAATGAAGAGTTTCTGTTTTTTTTTATTGTTCTCAATAAGTCTTGATAATCTCGCACGATCTGCAGTCGTTGCATAGGAATGTTTCCAACTTTCTGTAGTTTATGAACTCTTATGTCGCACTGATGCTGTTGGGTGTTTATATATCTGGTTCAAACACATTATTTATCTATTGTCAGAATTCCTGGAGAAATTTGTATGAAATAGAAAAACAACAGCAAAATTGCTTTTGTTCTGCATAATCAGTTTTTTTTGGTTGGACATAATAAGATGAGATACAACACATAGACAAAAACGTATATAACATAATAAGAACCTTTTTTTGAGTTTTAAGAAACTTGTTCATAGAAATCAAACTAAAGAGGAAGAGGCGTGTCTCATGAACATATAACTATGTTCATCTACTACTTCCCGAGCAAACGTCGGCCTCGTTGGTTTGATTGTTGCACTCTGAAGTTTAGTTCGTCAACATCATCATGAAGATGATCAAGTCCTTTATTCTGCCTTTCGATTTCACTTCCCATGTCAACTGCCATGTTTTTTAGCTCCCCGAGTAGATCACTCAAATCTGAAAGCCCATCTTCTTGCTTAGCTTTTTCCCTCTGTAGTAAACGAGTAAAATTTAGCAGGATTACAGAAAAAATACAACTTTTTTCCTCAAATATTAAAGGAGCTAACTTTCAATGTTCATCTATGTCTCAATTTTTATACCTTTATACCTCAAATATGTATGATGTTCATGCAACACTCATCTCAGTTGCGGGAGTATAGTAATGTTTCTTGAAAGGGGAAAAAAAGAAGAGAAATCCTAACCTCCACTTTCTGATAGGCATCAGCTGATTCAGGGAGCGGTTCTAGGGTTCTTGATTGTGCTTTTGATGCTGGCTTCAGTCCCAGTTTTTCCCTTTTCTCTAAGTGGTTAGCTCTTCTCGTCGGAGAGTGATCTACGCCAAAACACAGAATGGGAATCATGCAATTAGGTAAAGTAAAATACCTGCTATAACAATTGAGGAATCAGTGACCAAAAAGACAACCTCTAGTTATGATGGGACCATTTATAGGACGAGTCTTCTTCGGCTTCCAAGTCTTTGAAAACATACCTCCAAGGCTTCCAAGGAGCTTCTCACCCTGAAAACCAAAACCATGTAATTAAGTTTCTAAATCAATCGACCTCGCATGTGCATAAAACCGATTGAATTTTCCATTTATAATCAAGGAATAAGATGGAAGCAAAATGCTTACTCGACTGAGATCATGATCGATTTCAACAGCTTGATGGTGCGTCCTTGTGATTTGCTCGCCCTGTTCGTGCAACATGATCAAAGTTCTGGTAGCATCTGACCTTATATCTTCGGCTACCTTTAGACAACCCTGTACAGATTTTGTGGTCTCTTCGGCCTTATACACAGCATAACCCTCAAGCTCCTGAACCGACTGGTTCTCAATACCTCCTGAATCACGGAAATTGTTCTTGTACTGGTATTTTGAGTTTGAAGTCACCAACTGTTTCGATGAATTATATCCTTTCTCAACCTCCACTCCATTAAAAGGGTTTGTCATTTCAGCTAAAGAGGGTTCAGAGGAAGTTCTGTTGGAGGGATTAAGGGTGTTTCTGTTGTCCAATTCATCATCTGAATCAAACGGATTTGGGTTGGTAGACTTGTAAAATCCCGGATCAGCTGAGTTATGCTTGGGAAGCTTTGCTGGTGATTTCCTAAAACCAAACATTGTCTCTCAAAGTAATATCACAGAACTTGTTGCTTCAGAGAAACGAACACTTGAATTGCTAAGAAATACACCTTCCTGCAGAAACCAAACAGCAGGATTGATTCTATGATTCTAACTTCTATGCTAAGAGAATAAAGAAAACGATTAAAATACTAAAGCTTAAAAGTTCATCAAATCCAAGAGATACAAAAAAGCATATATAAGTTACGATGAAGAGGAATATGCACAAATCAAAAACCGTAAGATCAATAACTCGATTCAGATAATCAAAGATTGAACCTGATTGGAGAAAAAAAAAAAGAAACTGCTGAAAAAGAATCGTGCAGATGCTACAGGGATATGAAGTGGCTAAAGAAACAAAAGTAAGAAAAAATCCATAGTAGAATCCAAGACTATGATATCCCCTGACAAAATTTCACTCGTTTAACTCTCTCTCCCTCTCTCTCCATACAACCAACAAACAAACTTTGGGAAAAAAGAGGAATATGAACAGAAGAATCGAAAACCCAGGATCTACAAGACGGCGGAAAAGAAAGAAATCATAAGGGAAATTTTGAAATTGAGAAAAACTGAACTGAGAGAGAGCAGATCGCGGGTACCTGGACGAGCGAAGTGGAGAAGAGAAGCAGATGAAGATGAAGATTGGGTTCTTATTAAATTGTGGAAAAGGACCAAATCAATGCGAAGAAGAAGGGATCAAAAAGAGGAAGGATTTAACGCGGAAGCAACCCAAGAATTTGAGTTCAAGTCTTCGAGTTTTTTTCTTTCTAATAATATGTTGAATTTTCAAGATTTGAACATGAGTTTAGATACACCAAGTTAGAATACTTTTCTTGTGTTTTTCCTTGGGTGAGGCAAAGTTGGATATTTTTCATCGCCCAAAGTATGACCCGATAGGATAGATTCCAGTCGTATGTTGCTATGAGTTAACTTTCATAACTGCAAAACATTTTTGATGGTGTGAGAACATTTTTTAAATAAACAGTATATCCAATGAAGTTAAGCCAATTTGTTTTGGATAAAATGTTGCATGCTTTTCAGAAATTGTAAGCCAATGAGACTTAGATATATCAAAATTAAAGCACAATAAAAACCAAAAGTTAATAGCTGATTTGATGAAATGAACAGAAAGAAGCCAAAGATAATATCAAATATATAGCCATGAGTCGATGTGAATAAAAGAGGATCAAAAGAGAAAAACTCATCAAAACAAAAATGACGAGCTCCACTATTGGTTTCAAATGCAATTCATTCCATGACTATCTCAACATAAACCTTGTGATTTGATTTAGATGGCTGCTGCGATTCTTCCAGCGACTTGGTCAAGATCCCTCTGACCACTTGATGTGATCTTCCTCCCCCTAATTACATCAGAATACATAACCGTTAACTAGTGAAGTAGTGATGACTGAAACCGCAAGGGTACTAGTTAATCAAGCATACTAGTTAATCAAGCAATAGCTCATTATAAAACAAGATAAACGTTTTAAGCAGCTTCCTTATGACTATATCGAAAATTTGAATTTCTTGCCATTAGAACTTTGTGCTTCAATTGAGTCATAAAATTTTCTGTATGACTACCATTATTTTGTACCAGTAGGCTAGCGAGAAATCTACACCAGTGACAAGATAAAAAACTGACCCTTTGGTGTCAAGGTCGACAATGTTCATAGTCTGGAGTTGCTGAAGAATGTGTCGAGCAATACCACCACTGCTCTTGCAGAAATGAGGTGGACGGCTTCCGTTCCTCTTGCTTCCTCCATAGATCCTACGGAAGGCACCAACTCCAAGACCACCTCTCAGGTACACTTTCCTTGCCATGGAAGCTAAAGAGAAGAAATTTTTCTAAGAAAAACAGATGCAAACATTAAAAAGACATGAACATATGTTAATACATACCGGCTCTGATGTAGTACCAGTCAGGGTCATATGGAGCAAGCTCCTTAAGTTTACCAGTCTTGACAATGTCTGTCCATGGTGGCAACTCAATCTACATGAAAGGACCATTAAGCAAATCAAAGCAGATCAAGCATTAGATACCAATACCAATCTAGAGTTTATTTTCTATCGAATTAAGAGTCGCACAAATCAATGTTCAAAACTACTGAGATTTTGATTTCTCTGCGCAGCAACAGAGATCATCGCATTCTCATGAGGTAATCCAAAAAACAAACATCAAACTAATATAAAAAAAGAAATTAGAGAAAAATGATGGATGTAAACCAAAAGTTTAGAATCACGACTCGTCAGATTTACCTTGCCGGAGCGCTTGAGATGAGCAGCGTAAGCCTTAACGAATTCGTGTGGAGAGACATCCTTCACCGTTTTTCCTGACGCCATATTGTTCTCACGCCTCTGACTCCTCCCTTCTGCTGCGGTGTCGGCGCTGCTTCGTGTGTTTTTGGAGTGGGGATTCAAATGGAATTATGATAAAGCCAAATTAGGGTTTTTGAGAGGGAATGTCTATGACTTTACATAACTACCCTTGTATTTTGGGTCCTGGGCCTATGAAACAATTTGGGCCTGTAATTAAGAGTTTGGAGAATAGTTTTGCGACGAATGAGCGTTGTCGAATGGCACTCTTCGAAAGCGATCGCTCTTCGCTAAAACGGCGTCGCTTCAATACTTGAAGAACAATTTTGCTACGACCCATGACACATTCTGGTTATCTGAAACGACAATGATTATTATGACTTTTTAATTTAATTTAATAACATGTGTTGGACCATTTGGACAATGATAAATTATTCTTTTTTTATTTGGCAACGGTTTAGGTTGGTGAAAATAGGGTTTTGAGTTTTGAATTTCAAAGCAGACAACTTTTTTTATAAAAAAAACAATCTAAACATTTATTGCAAATGTAACTAATTGATTATGTCAATTTTTATTTACATGGACTGTAATAAAAATGTCGAATCATGATTGTGATTCAGCATTTTCATGTTTCACACTTGTGTGGAACACCACAGCAACACAAAATTTTGGCATTTTCAATAAGCAATTAAACAATTTTCTTTACGAATAATAGTGGCATGTCTCTTTAATTTAAATCAAAAATATACGTACAAAAAAGTCTACACAAGCTAAGTTAATGATGCAAAAAAGCACTCAAAGGGTTTTTAGAAGAGACAAGAAGACACACAACAAGTAGCCACTCTCATCCCACACCTCTCTTTTCTTGCTCTATCTCTCTCTCTCTGTGTTTTCTCTACTTTCTCTTCTTCTTCTTGCTCTAGAGATCTCTATCTCTACTTCCATTATTTTTCTCTCTAACTGTGACATTTTGTCTGAACGCATCTATGGCTGCTCTGGTGTTTTCACTTCTCCTTCTGGGCATGGCTTCCCATTCTAGTAAGAACTTTCACTCTTCTACAGATTTCTTAGTTTAGTCTTTTCTCTATAACTATTAAAGTCTAAAGCCTCTTGGTTCTGGTCTGAAAACGGTTTCTTGTTGCAGTCAAGTGTTTTACTGTTCTCGAATGTCCTGCCATTGATAGACCTTAAAATTAACCATTTCTCTATTTATTGTTTAAGTATTTCGTAGTTATTTTTTTCTCTTGGCCTCCTGTTGTTTCTTTGGTTGCTTTTCCTTTGAATAACGAAAAAAATCAAGATTGCTGTTCTGCTATCTTCTCATTTCATGTAAGAAACCTCTTTTTCAGCTTCTTTTTTTATGTATTGAAGTGTTTTTTTCTTGGAAAAGTTCACAAATCTCTGGAAATCTTGCTGATTTTTCCGATTTGCTTGTATTCTCACAACTTCTTACTTAGTTTTTCGACTGTATTGTTAATAATTTTCAAATCTTGCCTTTCAAAGATAAAATCTCTCAAACTACATTCCAAGTTTTTTCACTATCGAACAAGGAAGATGGAGCCTCATGGTGTGTTGAATCAGTCACTAAATGTTTGCTTTCCCTTTGGGTCTATGTAGGTGCCTCATGGTGTGTGTGCAAAACAGGACTGAGTGACTCAGTGCTACAGAAAACACTAGACTATGCATGTGGCAATGGTGCAGACTGTAATCCCACTCATCCAAAAGCACCTTGCTTTAACCCTGACAATGTTAGGTCTCATTGCAACTATGCAGTCAATAGCTTCTTCCAAAAGAAGGGTCAATCTCTTGGCAGTTGTGATTTCAGTGGCACCGCCACTCCAACCAACTCTGATCCAAGTTAGTCTCGACCATACTCATTTTGCTGCTCTTTGATTTTCCCTCACCTTTGATATATGTATATGATGTGTTTTTACTACATTTGATGATCTCAAACCAGAGAACACAATGTCAAAGAAACTTCATTTCCTGTTTTCGGCGTGATTGTTAGGATTCCTGCAACTGATTGATAGTCACAGAAAGTTGAGGGCTTTTTGTTGAATGATTTTGGTATTCAAGATTCTGATACAATGTGAATATAGCCAAATGCATGATAAACCAAAAAATTCTAGTTTCAATCCTATGGATGATAATCAATCTCTTAACGTTTTCTTTGTTTGATGAACTTTTTTACAGGTTATTCTGGATGTACGTTCCCTACTAGTGCCAGGTATGCTTCTGATTCAATTGGCTTTATCTAGAATTTGAAAGGAACGTTTGCATTTAATTGGACCTAAGCCAAGAATTTGATTAATTTTGTTTTCTATATTTGTGGCAAAGAGAAAAAGTGGACTAAAGCTTGATTTGGGTCCCAAGTTTGCAACTTTTTGTTGTCTTTTGCTTTTGTTGTGAAAGAGTTAGTATCATTCATATCAATTTAAAATAGTAAACATCATCATTAATATTACTTAAATAGGGAGAAAGGAATTAAAATGAAGTATGAATATTTGACTCTTGTGTGAACAGTCGATTACCCTTTTTACTGTAATGTTCAACAAGAATCTAAAAGTACCCAATTTCCTTATATCTTTAAACAACTTTTCATCATATGGATAATCAATCTCAAATGCATTATTGGAATTAAGTTTGAACATATGATCAGTGTTCTTGACTGATATTGCCGTATGCAATGGTACTCTTAATCTTTAATCTTTTTGACCCATCAAAGACCCTTCACTTCAGTTATTAGAAACTGAGACTCTTCTTTTTGTTAAGAGTTTTCGAGTATATAACATGAATTTGCTTTGAAGTTTTTTCATTACATCATTCTCATTTCATCAAGACTTGGTCTGTTATAAACTTCATAAAGGACCAGCTTCAGTTATGAGTCTCCCAAAGTTATTGTTTCTTGTCTGATACTCTCTTTAATGTTGTAATTTGTCGCTTATTCTTCAACAGCGGCTCTGGCAGCAGCTCTGGCGGCAGCACCACAGTGACACCTGGCACAACCAACCCTAAAGGCAGCTCAACGACCACTACATTTCCTGGTGGCAACAGTCCTTATTCAGGAACCCCAACCAATGGCGTTTTTGGAAACAGTAGCACAGGAGTCGCTGGGACAGGGATTAACCCGGACTACTCGACAGAAAGCAGTGCGTATGCTCTGAAGAACTCAAGCAAATTGTTCCTCTGTCTTCTCTTGATCGCTTCTAGTGGATTCTTTTCTTCCTTGGTGCTCTAAGGATGTTAATGATCCCTGGTTTTGTGGGGGTGCACGTAGTTATTGTCTCAAGGACATTGGTCTAGCAGCTTAGTGGTAATCTCTGTCTGTGTGTTATGGGTCTATGTTATGTTTTTGTTGTAAGATGATTTCAGCACTTCCTTTTACTCTTTACCACGTGATGGTTTCTGGTAGATTTGTTGGTAGTGAAAAAGTTATATATAAATCATCTTAACAATTCTATGGAAAAAGAGAAATCCAGAGCTTTAACAACTAACCTCCAAGTGAGTGTTCTTGTCTCTGGATTTAGGGTTTGTAAAAAAAGCTTTTGTCCCTTGGATCCCAAGTCATCGATGGTCATTTGATTCACCATTATTTGCTTGTGTCATTGCTATGTGGAAGAAACGATTCTAACTTCTAACTTTACGCCTTCTGTTTAAAATACTTACTTTCCAACTGGCTATAACTTCTAAATTGTATTGCAATAATCTAAGATATATGTTAAGTATCGCAATAATTATTTATTTTTGAAATGATATTAATCATATATAATAAATAACATTAATATTTAAATTTATTAATAAATCGACAAAACATTAAAATTTCAAAGAGATTACAAAATATGGTATTGAATAACAATAGAATTTACAAAAATAAACTTAAATTCATTCTTAATTCAATCGAATTCATTGATTGAAAAAATCCCCCCAAGTATATATATTTTTGTACCTTTTTTTAACAAACTATGCACTCAAAATAGATTAAAAATATAAAATACTAGAAACGTGAAATATATCGATAAGAAAAATAAATAGTGGGAAAAAAAGATAAGAAAAAATAGCCAATAGTTAGAAGAATCAGTTTTAACTTCGTCCTTTCGTATTATATGAAATCAAGATTCAAGTTTAGGGTTCCACACAGAAACCTCGTTTCGGGCGTACCCTTTAACGCAATTGAAGACCCTTAATGAAAAGGAGAAACAGAAACAAAGATCAATCCGAAAGTTCCTCACTTTCCTCAGTCAAAGACATGCAAGAATCGAAAGTAAGGCTCAAATTCTGCAGTAAAGCTAAATCTTGTATTTACTTGCAAGTATTAATATTGGTTGTTGTGCTTCTTGGATTTTATTTGACTTACGTTAGGTGATTAGAATATCTTCGTGGTCACGACTTGAGATTTATGCTGCTTAGGTTATCTTGATGTTTTTGCCTCTTCTTGTAATTGGGAATCAGCTTGATTGGTTTTGTGTTTCGTTGGAAGAACAATATGTTTGAAATACTGACTTACAATTGTTTGATGAAATGCTTGAATGAGTGAGCAGAACACCTGAGAATCGAAATCTTTGAGTCCTCATTGTTTCAGGACTTGTGTTACATACATAAAAAGGAGATCTTAGGGTGTTGATTATGAGAATTGTGTGTCTTTCTTTCTCCACATTATATTCTTCAATTCAACTTGTTCCTGGGGATTGAAGGTTCAATGAAAACACCTGATTTCCGTATGGGGGATAGTGCTGTTCAGATTAGCAAGGTCTGATTGATGCAATTCCTTAAATTTGGTAACTGTTGCTTTCTGCTGATGTTTTTGTTAATCTAATCTTACTGCTATACATAGGAGCCTTGTGAGATATGTGGAAGTGTTGGCATTGCGGATTTGTTAATGATATGTTTCAAGTGCAGAGAAACGCGAGAGCATACGTAAGAAACGATGCTTTAAGCAACAAACAATCCTGTTTTATCTTCTAATCATTGGTCTGGGTTTGTCATGTTTACACTTTTAATGTTGCAACTCAGTGATCTTATTTCCATGTCTCTCTCTTTTTTTAATGCATCTCAGCTACTGCGCAAGGGTACTGTTACCATCTGTTCCTCCCATGTGGATATGTGAAGTGTGTCGGTTTTCATCCCGAATGTTGCTCAGCCCTGATGCTGCAGAGAATCTAATGGATTCAGAAACCAATGTTGCCGTTTGTACCTCAAATCCAAAGAACTCTGGCAATTCCAGAGAAGATAATCACGAAACTGCTAAATTAAGTACTAATGTTATGGAAGAAACCTTAGAAACAGGAGTTTCTTTGCCGGTAATTCTTCAGGCATCGACAGACGACTCTAATTATAAAATCTCTGCAAATGTCAGCTCAGTGATTCATCCACCTTCACATCCACACACAAGTCCAGTAGGTGAGGAAACCGATTTGCCTCGCATTTTCTTATTGAAAAATACAAACAAACATATTAAGAAATTGATACTTGGATATTGAGTGGTTTAATTGTTGTTACTTACTCAGAGTAAATTTCCATATGAGTTTAGTTTCGTTTCTCTTCTCTTTTTCAATCTAACTGCTTGAAGGAATCTTTACGAGGTTACATTTTTGCTTATGCAGCTAAAGAAGCTTTCTCAGAATTCAATGACACATCTCAAGGCAAGGAGGAGCATCAACTATCTCAGGCCTTTCCTAAAAAACCCAAGAACATTCGTGTGATGGGCAAACACGTTTCACAGTCACACCAGACTCTGATCTCTTCTCTGGATCAATCTCTAACATAAATGATTCACTAAAGATAATATTATTTAGTGTATATTTTATCATACATTTTTATTGTGATACAACCGTTTTTTAATCCTTGAATCACAAGTCACTTCTTTGATTATCGTTTTGGGCAACACTTAACGTACATTCTTCTTTCTTTACCTTTTCGGCCACTTTATTTAAAATTTTGTATATTGTGAATTTATTACCTACCCAAAATCGGACCCATTACAATTGACCAAATCTTTGTTGAAATAAAAGGATCAGAAGTCTCCCAGGAAAATGATAAGAGCTGTGTTGATGACAATGTTATGACTCACTAATCGAGGTTACCAACTAAACTACTCTTCAGCTGTTACATATTTTTATTTAGTAAGTTTCACATACACAAAACCGAGTTATAAAAATTTTCATATTGAAGTTTACAAATATCTTTTTAACAAAATTTCATATTAAAGTTATAAAAAGTCAGAGTAAGACGAGAAAGAAAACTAACTCTTAGAAAGATCGACAATTTCTTTAAGGGACCGATCCAGTTTGGTCTTAAATCATCGGTTATAGCAATTTGTGATGATTGGTTGAGATGCTAAGTTTCCCTCCAAAGAAGCTCCAAAAAGAAAATCAGAAGAAGATTAAAAGAAACGAAATTGAAAAGTAAAATACTTTGAAGCTTCAGAGTTCTCGTTGACTCTTCACCTTATCCCTCTGATCTTCGGAAGATTAGACTTTCACATCTCCCCCGAGATGGCCATGGCTGGAGAATCTTCCGGCAACATCTGCGGTGGTCGTGACGCTAAATTCGCCAGCAAAAGCCACAGAAAAGTGGGTCTTGTTTACGACGAGACGATGTGCAAACACGACACACCTGACGGCGAGGATCACCCAGAATGTCCCGATCGCATCAGAGTTATCTGGGATAAGCTTCAGCTCGCAGGAGTCTCTCAAAGGTTCATTTTTTCCCTCTTCTCGTTTGTTTGACAAGAAAATCCCTAGAAAATGGGGCGATTTCTGCTGAAATTTAGTCAAATTGGGTATTTTCATGCTCTTAGATGAGAATCGGGTCTGTTTTCCTTCTTGGACATGAGATTTGATTTTTCATGAGAATCGGGTCCTTACCTTTTGGTTACTGACGGTATTGGATGTGAGTTATTTCTCTCACGTGTGAAGAAAGTGTCTAACCTTCTCTGGGGATTTTTTTTAACTTCGTTATATTTGATTTTCACTCATGAGACTATCATTTACAGTAACGTGGCAGCCCGTAAGTGTTAACGTACAATCTAGTTTTTTCGGGAGTGTATCATATCCATCAAGATTTGTTCTTGGATTCTACTGAAATGGCATTTTAAGTATGGTGGTCTTCCTTTTGCAGATGTGTGGTTCTTGGTGGTAGCAAAGCAGAAGATAAGCATCTCCAATTGGTTCACACAAAGGACCATGTTAAATTGGTTAAGAGTCTAAGCACAAAACAGAAAGATTATCAAAGAAACAGGATCGCTGCACAGTTGAATTCAATATATCTTAATGGAGGATCATCTAAAGCCGCATATCTGGCAGCTGGATCTGTTGTAGAGGTAATACTAGATGCATATAAATTACTTGTCTCCCACATGGAAGGTTGTTAAAATGATTCAATTGACGAGAAGGAACGATATATTCTTGCAACTTAACAGGTGGCAGAGAAAGTTGCAGAAGGAGAATTAGATTGTGGCTTTGCTATTGTCAGGCCCCCAGGGCACCATGCTGAGGCAGATGAAGCCATGGGTTTTTGTTTATTCAACAATGTAGCAGTTGCTGCTAGTTATCTGCTAAACGAAAGAGTAAGGACTTCTATAATGCTATTATTTTCTTTGCTTCCAAAATTCTTTGTTCACATTCTTTTTGCGTGTGTGTTCCCAAGTTCCTTTGCTTTTCTTAATTGCAGCCGGATCTAGGTGTGAAGAAAATTATGATTGTTGATTGGGATGTCCATCACGGAAATGGTACACAAAAGATGTTCTGGAAAGATCCTCGTGTACTATTTTTCTCTGTTCATAGGTATGTATTTGTGACCTCTGTTTTGACGTGATGTTGTTGAGTTTTATACTCTTCTTTCCAAACTAGTTTTTGCACTTTGATTTTTGTTGAGTTTTATGCTTGGAAAGTGACTGGAAATGCATTTGTTAATAGGCACGAGTATGGAAGTTTCTACCCAGGGGGTGATGATGGATACTATAACATGGTTGGGGAAGGTCCAGGTGAAGGGTTTAACATAAACGTTCCATGGGAGCAAGGAAGATGTGGAGATGCAGATTATCTTGCCGTATGGGACCATATCTTGATTCCTGTGGCGAAGGAATTTAATCCCGATATTATTTTGCTTTCAGCTGGATTTGATGCAGGTATTATGGTTTAAGCAAATATTTTTTAAGGCTATGTCACATTAAGAGCTGCGTAACCTTTTCAACTTCTTCTTAACAGCTATTGGTGATCCTCTCGGGGGTTGTCGTGTTACACCATATGGATATTCAGTTATGTTGAAGAAGGTTGGTGTTCAAGTGAACTGTCCCATTGTTTGTATTTATGTTCCGCGGGTTTCTATCTCGGGGGTTGTCGTGCTTGGTTTTCTTAGCTGGTTGTTTAGCTCTGAGCTATATAATCTACATTTGGATTTGACGTAACTTAATACCGTTCACCAATGTTATCTCAGCTGATGGAGTTTGCACAAGGAAAGATTGTGATGGCTTTAGAGGGAGGGTACAATCTCGACTCAATTGCAAAGTCTTCACTCGCATGTGTCCAAGTTTTGCTTGAAGACAAGCCAATTCAAGGTTCTTTGGAGGCATACCCTTTCGAGTCTACATGGCGTGTCATACAAGCGGTATGGCTCTATATCAACCTATCTTCTATCTTTCCCATTTCACAATCTTAAACAATCATGTATGAAAGTGACCTAAGAAATTTGAAAGTATGTAAGAAATAATAATAACATCACAAAAGTCAATATTCCTAGCTCTTTCGTTTAGTAAATAACTAGCAGCAGCTGCAACATTGTTGAATAAACAAAAACTTGATATGTTGTTCCCGCTCATATTTCTGTCAAGACTATTCTACAGTTCCTATGTTGCTACTAGTTGACAAAGTTCATCTGTTTTCTGTGGGTTTAGGTTCGCAAGAGGCTATGCGCATATTGGCCTTCACTTGCAAATGTATTATTATGGAAGCTGATTGATCAGAAAACTCCTACTCCCGTTGTGCACCTTTCTTTTTATCTACCGTATTCAGTTTCAGTGTTCATCAGAGAGCGTTTCTTGCCAGATCGCTTTTCGAAAAATCCTCTCTTCTTTTTCAGCAACTACTTCTTCTTGCTTGATCTTCTTTTTTCTAGAAAAGTCTCTGAATATCTTATCACAAAGTTCTTTTTTGTTTGTTCATTCTAGGTCGTCCTTACCTCAAGCTCCGATTCTGAAATGGATAACACTCATGAAATCGTTGATCAAATATCGAAACTCAACATAGAAAACGACCAAGTAAATAGTGTTTCCACATCTTGGAGAGCTGATCTCGCAAAGGTTGACGTTTGGTATGCCTCTTATGGATCGAACATGTGGAAACCGAGGTTCCATTGCTATATTCAAGGGGGACAAGTAAGTAACATTGTTTCCTCTTTTTTTCCAGGTCGAGGCTGAGCTTCACTTTTGATTGAACACATCTATCGCTGTGTATGTTAATTTTCAGGCAGAGGGAATGAAAAAGGCATGTGTTGGTTCAGTAGATAACAGTCCACCAAAGGAAACAATGTGGGAAACATTTCCACACAGGTTATTCTTTGGCCGTGAATCTACAGTTACTTGGGGTGTAGGAGGAGTTGCTTTCACCAATCCAATTACTAATCCCACTGATCAAACTCACATGTGTTTGTATAGAATCACGTTAAGTGTACCACTATTCATCTCAGTTTCTGTTAAATTTCCATATTTGAAGCATTTAGTGATCTTTTCTGCCTATACACTATGCTTGTTTCTTCTTGAACAGGCTTGAGCAGTTCAACGACGTTCTGTGTCAGGAAAATGGTTTGAATGTAGATTCTGATCATCCCCTCTTTGATCTAGCTGCTCTGCAGTTAGTAGAGAACAAAGGATCCATTTCACTTGAAGCTGCTTTGGTTAGTATCAAATATTGATTGATATGCTCAGAGAAACATGAAATATCACATTTACAATTTTGTATCGCCATTTTTATACAGAATGGTTGGTATGGAAACGTTGTTTGCTTAGGTAAAGAACGTGACATCCCAATACTTACAATGACGTAAGTTTTCATCATTTACACATCGATTTAAACCGCTAAGCATATGCTCTCTGTCTCTCTCTCTACTTCATTTTCTTCCCAAGTGGTTTCTCAATACCTTTTTTGTTTGCAGTTGCACGCTTTCTGGTGTTGAAAAGTTCACATCCGGTGAGATTCCTCTTAGACCTCCTGCAAAAGCCTATGCCAACACTTTGGTAAGGGGCCTTGTGGAAGGAGGAAGATTCTGTAAGGAAGTAGCTGAGGCTTACATAGACAATGCTGCATCTAAGCCTATTTAATCAGAAACCCTTTTGATTGCGATTTGGAACTTCAGGTTTCTGTGCTATTCATTTAATATCAAGACCACATGTTAGGAAATGTGAACTGAGACTTTTGAGGCTTTGAAAGATTGTGTCTTCTTCTAGATGTGTTATGCTTTGGGTTTGCATAGGAGCTAACTATGTATGTAATTTACAAAGGCTGGCATAAACAGAATTAATGTGACATCTTTTTAAAAATTATATGGAACATATTTGCATTTTACAAATTTTTCATAAGAAAAGGCCTTAATAAACCTTTCAAAAAGAGGAATTTCCATAAATTCTCTTGTTAGAATATAGGAAAATTATGCTTAGACAAAATGATTTTAGATTTAAATATGGAAAAGTTAAGTGAGGGGAAATTAAATGTTTTTGGTAAAAATAAAATGTGCAAAATCATAATTGTTTATATTTAGTCAATTTCACTACACAAATAACCTATAGACGTTAACCCATTTACCTAAATTCCCTACTTATTTGGTTATGTAACACATTAATTCTTTTTCTTCCTTGGCAACCTTTTAGCTAATTAGTTTTCATTATCTCATATTTTAGAAAATTTAATACAGTTTCTCACTAACTTGCCGTATAGTCGCATTGTAAACGAAGAAAATAAATAAAAGACAGAGAAAGTTCTTTCGTCTAAGTTTGGCAGATTCGATTGGACCAACTTTTGACAAAGATCCTCCACCATTTCCGATTGTCTTATCCTTTTGATTTCTCAGCGTCTCCATTTCTTTAAGCTGCACAAACAAGGCCTCTCTTCTTCTATTTATCTCGCTCCTCGCAATTTTCGCCTACTTTTTAAACCAAAAGTATACACGTTCTTACTACTCATCATCTTTCATAGCTGACGCGAAAAAATCGAAGCTTTTTCTGGGATTTCGCAAATGGGTATTGCTTTGTAACTGTAGTTTGGTACAAAGTGAGGTTTTTGGGTGTTGTCTTCGAGCAAAGTCGAGAGTTGATTTCTGTGCTTTTTGGGGTTTTTAGGTCTGGACTTGAGGTTGCTTGTATTGAATTCATTTGTGAATTTACAGATAAAAGCCTGAGCTTTCGATTTGAAATTGGAGTTTCTTCATTGGATTGGTGTTTCATGGAAGAGGTGTCTATTGCACTGAATTTGAAGTAGAGGAGAGATTCCTCTACTGTTGAATTTTGGATTGCTCTCTTGATTCTTGAGGACAAGAGAGGAAGACATGGATATATGGTTAATCGCAGCTACAGCTGCTACGGGATATATAGCTAAGCAATTGCAGAATGTAACAAAAGGTAAAGCTAACTTTCTCGAATCTTCTTCTGAAGAGAATGTGAAGCCAGAATCTCCTCCTAGATGCCTGCTTAGCAGATTGGTAGGAGTCAAGAAGGCGAATGAAAACAAGTTTAGGGATGAGAAAATAATTTCAGACGGGGAAGATCCAGATGCATATCCAGTGGATGTACCATCTACAAGTGGGGAGACTTTGGGACATTATGATGATAATCATTCAGAATCTTTGTTCGATTTAATGCCCGAGTTCCCGGAGTTTGGACATGGGAATTGGAAAACAAATGGTACTCTTGCAGGTGACACAGAGTTAGGTTCTTCACTTAGGCAGAGAAGATTCGTTAGGAGAAACCAGCGGTACAGGAGATTGACTAAACCTTTGAGTTCTTTGGAGAGCTGCTTAATGTCTCAGTTTCACCGAGAGCAAATGACTATAGAAGATTACATGACTAGCCCATTTCCATCGCCCCACGCTTCAATTTCAAGGCCACTAATCGTAACTGATGGTGCAAGAATAATTAGCAAGAGCACTGCCGGCTCTGTTTGGATGAACCAACATATTACCCTCAATGAAGATGAGGCCCCACAAAACTGTGGAATGCCCGGGTATAATTCTTTAGTTAAGAGAGTAGTGGGAAATGAGAAGACCAAGATTAGAAAACATGGTAAAGCTCTTGGAATCTTTAAATTGTGATAATTATATATTCTGCGAAAAGGAAAGGACCATACAGGACTTTTAGTTTTCACTTTTTCAGGACTACGTGATGCAACGGTGTTGCTACAAATCGGGATCTCGATTGGCATAATGTCCTCGTTCATGGCAAGCCAAGCCGAAGTGAGCAAAGTCAAACAAGAGCTGAAGCAAACAGAGAGTTTGGTACATGATTTAGAAGATGAGCTTGAGATGAAAGACTCGTTGGTAGTGAAGGAGCTGGATATTGAAAAGGCAGCTGAGAATTCAGAATCGATTAGTAATATCGAAGCAGAGCTTGAAGCTGAACTTGAAAGGCTAGAAATCAACATGAACACCTCCAAAATTGGGATAAGACATTCTGATATGATTGAGGTCTGTTGTCTACACTTTTGGCTATACTCTTAGCTTTGCCTTGCCTGAATCACCAAAACTCAAACAAGATGTCAGTTCAATTTTGCAAGTTCTGTTTCGAATTTCTTTTTTCTTGCAGATGGAGCCGGATTTCGAAGTAGAATTTGCACAAGGTGAACTGATAGCTGATCAGGGCAAGGGGAAGTGTTTAGTTGAAACTGAGTCCAACCAAGACCCAAGTGGTAACTCCACACCTGAGTCAGGAAATTATGTCGTCTCACCTCGTGAACTGAGCTTGCGGTTGCATAAAGTTATCAATTCACGTCTTGAGAAACGGATAACAGAGCTCGAGGCTGCACTCCAAGAGAGCCAAAGAAAGGTGGAGCAGCTGGTCATGGAATCGGATAGCAAGAAGAATTCATGGTCAAAGTTATGGGAAACCCATGAAGTGAGGACATATAAGAGTGACCCGAAAATCCCAGTTGATATAGAACACACCAAGACTAATCTTGCTGAGATGGAACCCCTGGTTATGAACTTAACAGGAGAAGCACTTGATGCATTCAATGACTCTTACGATGAATTGATGCAAATAAACGATGACTCTGAAGATGATGACTCACTACTGGAAATGCAAGAGAGCGGGCTTCACCGAGAAGATTTCTCTTCAACAAACAAAAGCTCACCTTGGAGCCATCGTAAGGATGAATCCAAGGTGCAGGAGCAGGAACTGCTAGACTTGATTGGTTTGGAAGACGAGGAAGAAAGCAGTGACTTGGAGAGTGAAATGGAGAAGCAATTGATCAAGCAGATTGTTGAGAAAACTAAACAAGGGTCTCCTGCTGTGTTGAATGCTCAGAAAATGCTATTTCTCATGGAAGAAGTAGAACCGAATTTCTAGACTTAGGCAACGTTAGAGTTTGTCTGATTTCTGGAATTGCAAAGTCTGGTTAGCGTAGTAGATATCAAGACCACAAGAAAGCTGAAACGAAGCTCAATTTTTTGTGTTTAATTTCAATGTATACCTTAAGAAACAATCTAAAGCTACAAATTATTTTGAAGATAGCAAAAGTAGATTGTTTCTGGATAATATTTCACTCATGAAAAGCTGTAGATTAGCTGCTACTACTAGTCATCAGATACATATGAAATGACAAGTCTTGACAATATTTTTTGCTAGTTGCTTCAAGCTCTTTTGGCAACATCAATATCATCTTCGAAATCTCCCACTGGTTCATCCTCCACCATCTTCACCTCATTTTTCTCCAGGTCTCCTAATTGAGGCTCGTCGCCAAATTGGCCACCACCACCACCAAACTGAGTATTGTCACCACCAAATTGAGAGCGGTTGCCAACTGGGTCTCCTCCAGATAATCCACCATTGCTGCTACCGTAAGTATTGCCACTACCATAACCACCACCTCCATTGTAGCCACCAACAGCACCTGCACTTGCACTTGAACCCTCACCATAACCGCTGCTGCTAGATCCACAGCCGCTGCTTGCACCATATCCAACACCACTTCCATGACCACCAGTAGCATCGCCTCCATAGCCACCGCCAGAAGCACCACCTCCATAGCCACCGCCAGAAGCACCACCTCCATAGCCACCAGCAGCACCGCCTCCATAGCCACCAGCAGCACCGCCTCCATAGCCACCACCAGCGCTGCCTCCGTAGCCACCACCAGCAGCACCTCCATAGCCACTAGCATTGCCTCCATAGCCACCACCACCACCATAACCTCCTCCACCACCACCATAACCTCCACCACCACCTCCATAGCCACCAAAACCACCTCCATAGCCACCACCACTTGTTCTATCGTTTGCATAATTCACTTTTACAATCCGCCCATGGAGATCCTGAGGGAGGATTAAGGCATCGGATCAGAACGAGGAAGGGTTCTTAGCTCAAACCAACATCATTCTCAGAGAAGAAGATAGTGAATACTGTGAAGACAATCAATGAAAGCTAACCCAACGAGACACCTGGAAGCTCACAAAACATTATTACTCTTTCAAAAATTCATATCACCAACAGAAATTACAATTTACCCGGCCATCCAAAGCCTGGATAGCACTAGAAGCAGCCTCTGCAGAGGTGAATGTAACAAATCCAAACCCCCTCGACCTACCAGTTTCACGATCCAAAATAACCCTAGCTGTGTAAGAACGCAGATGCTGCGTTAGCAAAAGGCAACTAAACACAGTAAACAGACTATACTGAAGAAACAAGTGCCTACTTGTTAACCAATACATCTGCTATCATATTTATACTAAATAGATCATTTATTTACTTTCGATGACTTCACCATATTTGCTGAAAGCTTCTCTTAAGCTATCCTCATTCATTCCATATTCCATTCCTTACAACACCAAAAAAAAAATCAAAAAGATAATAAGAACATATAGGAAAATAACTAGACAATTCTTCGTTTCAACAGAGGTCAATAGGGGTAGACTCACCTCCAATAAAGAGCTTAGAAGACGACATGCACCTTATCGCCTGAAAAAGCGAAGGGCTTGGTAGTGAAACCTGAGCATTGAGTTGCTTGATTGTGGCGTGCTTCATTATGTTGCCGAATTTACTCATAAAAGCCATCGCCTTTAAATATCTACGATGGAAAAGCAAATTAATCGTAGTTATGCATTAAATTAATAATGATCATATCATTTGGTTTCTATCTTCTATCAAGATACAAGCCAGTTTCATCAATTTCTCCTTGAGCACAGTCTCTTAAAAACGAATCAAAGCTTTTTCCTTCTCAATCTTCGTTGCCTTGCAAATCCCTAACTTTTCAGAAACCACACAATGAAGGGAAAACCGAGACAAAAAAAAAAACAGCTATATCGGAAAAACAAATCAGAAGCAAACATCGGAACCAAACCCCATGAAAATGAAAACAAAGAAAATGACAGATTATCACTAAAAATCGAAGCTCACAACTTTTATCATGGTGTATGAGAAAGAAATGACAATGAAGAGAAAATACCTCTACACTTGGCGTCCTCTGTGATTCTTCGCTTCTGCGTAAAACCCTACTTGTTTGAGGAAGGGTTTATGTAGCGAATTTGCAAACTATCAAAGTAAATCGTGACCGTTGAAAAATATATAACAGACGTAAGGGTTTTACATTGAGTCGTCATCTGTTTTATGTTACAGCCAGGAAGCTACCGTTTTTCGGTGTTTTAAACGAACAAAACAACGAACTCTTTCGAATCAAATTACATCCACATTTTCTAGTGTAAAATACTACAACCTTATTTACATGTATGAATCAGTGAACCACTGCATCAGTAAAGAAACAAAAGATGAAAAAGAAAAACCAAAGTCATAAATGATTTTTCATCATGGATGATGATGAGGATCTTTGACAGAGGGGGATTCAATGTAGGCATTAGTTCCTGATCATTTTTGGACGTCTTCGATCAAAATTAGTAAATGTAGGATGAAGATCTCTAGAAATAATTCACACTCTTGTCTTTGATGAAGAATAAACATTTCAAAATAAGGAAATGTTCTTTATAGTGATTATTCTTTAACACTTTGGTTCTTTGAGGAAGAATAAACATTACAAAATAAGGAGAGGGTGTCCTTATTTGGACAAGAATCAAGCCGTTTATTGGATTTGAAGCATCGGAGAATCATGCTCGGTTTGGGTTAGATCTTCAATGTTTTTGAGTCCAACATAGGCCCAACAAGGTAGGCTGAATTACTAACTGAGACGTGTGTTTGTTGGTCGATGACATAGGCCCAACATAGGCCCATTAAGCTCGAATGGTTTAATCAAACAAACCCAATACTATTACGGTTTACTCAAACCCAATAATTTTTAATATGGTATTAGAACCAAATTGGTCCGACCAACGATTTTTCGCAAAACGGTTTTCAATTAAAATTAAGTTTGTAGTGAAACTTAATCAATAGTTTAAGTTTGACTAGCTGTTACGTGCATTTGATCTGAGCCGTCCGATTTAAATTTCCAGGTCAGCGCTTTATATTTAAAATCTCTGCCGTCGATAAGGCGCCAAAAATAGGGGAAGCGGTACAGTTTTCGCCAAAAATGAGAATTCAATTAGAAAACAAAAACGGCGGGAATAATAAACGAATTTAACAGCTCCCGCGCCGCTCTCCTTTTACAAAACCCTTTTACCTCCACCATCATCATCACCATCTCACACACACAAACAACGTTTTCTTACTTCAATTTTGACTCTGAGGAAAAATCGAACGATTGAGAGAGAAGAATGCAGACTTCGGTGACCCCAGATGCTGTTTCCTCCGTATTGTCGAACCCATCATTTGATTCGTCTTCCGATCGACCTGTCATCGTCGTTCAAGTTGTGGATCTTAAGCCTATTGGAAATCGATATACGTAAGTTTCCTTGTTTTTTCATTATTTGGGTTAGTATACTGAGTTCGTTATGACTCTAGATTAAACTCCTTAGTTCCGGAATGTATCTTTATCCGGTTTTAGTTACCGATTTGATGCAGTACTAGTTTTTTCTGATGGATCTAGTTCAGGGTTGTGTTCTTCGGATTCATCTGATTGGATTTTCATCATTTGCTGATTTCGGTTTACAGATTTAATGCAAATGACGGAAAGACAAAGGTCAAAGCAATGTTTACAGCTTCGCTGACACCTGAGATTATTTCTGGAAAGATTCAGAATCTGGGTCTAATTCGTCTCCTCGATTTCACGGTCAACGACATTTCAAGCAAATCAACAAAGTAATAATCTTTTGTTTGCTCCTTTTCATGTTTAATCAAGGCATTTCTTCGATTCTTGAAATCAACAATTGCTAACATATGTTTTCTCTGTGTTATTGCGCTGCAGATATTTCCTTGTGACAAAATGTGAAGCTGTTGCTTCTGCCCTTGATTCAGAGGTTAATTTCGAGATTAAGAGTGAAGAGGAGGGTAGTGAGCTGAAGAAACAGAAATTAGATCACTCTCCTGTGAATGATGTTAAAATGGATGTTTCAACTGGTATCACCTTGAAACCAAAACAGGAATTTGTTGCAAAATCAGCTTCTCAGATAATCAGTGAACAGAGGGGAAAGTAAGCAAAATCTCTTTTTGTCTCCAATGCTTCACGTTCTTTGTTAAACTATTATGAGTGTTTGTTTAATCTCTTTGGTTTCTTTGCAGTGCTGCACCAGCTGCAAGAATGGCCATGACTAGAAGGGTTCATCCGATTGTGTCCTTGAATCCCTATCAAGGAAACTGGACCATCAAAGTCCGAGTCACTAACAAAGGACTCATGAGAAATTATAGAAACGCTAGAGGAGAAGGGTGTGTCTTCAATGTCGAACTAACAGATGAAGAAGTAAGAAAGCTTCCACTTTCATTAACTCTCAAATTGGTTATAAACTTTCTGTGGTTACTCATTTGTTAATCTGTGGGTATCACAGGGAACACAAATTCAAGCCACAATGTTCAATGATGCTGCACGGAAGTTTTTTGACAGATTCCAATTGGGAAAGGTCTATTATGTCTCAAGGGGATCACTGAAACTTGCTAACAAGCAGTTCAAGACAGTTCAGAACGATTATGAGATGACACTGAATGAAAATTCAGAGGTGGAGGAAGCTAGTAACGAGGAAATGTTTGTTCCTGAGACCAAATTTAATTTTGTACCCATTGAAGAGTTGGGTTTGTACGTAAATCAGAAGGAGCTTATTGGTAAGAGCCTTTTTCTTATTACAAATTCATCTTGCAGATGAATTATGCATAGGTTCAGGATGATAAATTAATGCTATGCTGTTTTCAGATCTTATTGGAGTTGTACAAAGCGTTTCTCCTACCATGAGTATTAGAAGGAAAACTGACAATGAGATGATCTCGAAGAGGGATATAACTTTGGCTGATGAGTCAAAGAAAACTGTTGTGGTGTCCCTTTGGAACGAACTGGCAACTGGCATAGGTCAGGAACTGCTAGACATGGCTGATAAGTCTCCTGTGATTGCAATTAAGTCTCTCAAAGTTGGAGACTTTCAAGGTAACATTGGGTTTGATATGATTGAATCACATTTCTTTAAACCTGTTCGCTGATAGAAGCCAATCTCTTCAGGTGTTTCTTTGTCCACCATCAGCAGAAGCAATGTGGTGATAAATCCTGAATCTCCAGAAGCTAAAAAACTGAAATCTTGGTATGTCTTTTGGATCGAGTCAGCTGGTAAATAAATTATGATAAAACTTGTCTTTGTTTAATAAATGAGCATTTTCTTTGACTTTGGCAGGTATGATTCTGAGGGCAAGGAAACATCCATGTCTTCCATTGGCTCAGGGATGAGTCCATCTGCCAAAAATGGATCTCGGTCTATGTATACCGACCGTGTCTTTCTCTCTCACATCACAAGCAACCCATCTCTAGGCGACGAAAAGGTAATAAAACACTGAAATTCCAGCTCTGGACCAAAGTGCTTAAATATAGAGTTATGTATATACTAAGACCTTGGATTTCTGTTGCAGCCTGTATTTTTTAGCACTAGGGGTTACATAAGCTTCATCAAACCAGACCAGACAATGTGGTACCAAGCTTGTAAGACATGTAACAAGAAAGTGACTGAAGCAATCGACTCTGGTTACTGGTGTGAAGGTTGCCAGAAAAAAGATGAAGAATGCAGCCTAAGGTGAGATACTTTTTGCCTAAAAGTAAGTACATGGTATGATCTTTTCTTCACCTCTAGAAATCTTAGTTCTGTACACTTTGGTTGTTGCCAGGTACATAATGGTGGTAAAAGTCTCTGACTCAACGGGAGAAACTTGGTTTTCCTCATTCAACGATGAAGCAGAGAAGATTATTGGATGTTCAGCTGATGAACTCAACAAACTAAGATCCGAGGTAAGGAAACCAAACTTTATAAAAGTTATAACTTCAAACCATCAATAACATTTCTATGGCATGCCTTATTTAATGTTTAATTTTGTTTCCAGGGAGGTGAAATCAACGAATTTCAGACAAAGCTGAAAGAAGCAACCTGGTCATCTCATCTCTTCCGGGTTAGTGTCACTCAGAATGAGTACAATGGTGAGAAGAGGCAAAGGGTAACTGTGAAAGGAGTAGCTCCTGTTGATTTTGCTGCTGAAACAAGATTATTGCTCGAAGATATCTCCAAGAAGAACAAAGCATCTCATTAGTTCCTTTAAGTTTCAGATGTTAGGAATCTTTTTGCCTAAAAGTCTGAAACTGTGCTTGTAATTTAGCCTTTTCTTCAGTTTATATAGTCAGAATTTAACACCTTTAGATTTTTGTTAAAGCTTATTCCTTGATCTTTACCTGCTTCAAACTTACAAGTGTTGAGAGAGGTTGTCAATATATCAGGTAGACCCATTGAAATGTCTGAAGTTTGAGATAATAGGCCCATACAGGTTCAATTAGGCCACTAAATAACAATAATAGTAAAACCCTTCATGGCATAAACTCTCGCGTTCTTTCGCACGACAAACACTGGTCGTGTGTTCCTATTCATCCTACTCGCAGCCTATTTGCTTTACGCAGGTCGATATATATTAAAGCCGTAAACCTCGCAAAGCGCTTTTTTGTCCCTGAATATCTTATACACGCAATCATCCCACCAAGGAGGGAAATAGAAGAAATTTCTTGGTGAGTATAGAAATGGAGGAAGAGAATGAAGTGGTGAAGACGTTTAACTTGGTGTGCGTGAGGAGCTTGTGAAAGCTTGCGATAGATTGGGATGGAAGAACCCTTCGAAAATTCAAGCCGAAGCCCTCCATTATGCTCTTGAAGGTATGGTTTTTTAATCTCGATGACATTTTCCTTTTACAGGGATGTTGAGGCGCTGTGCTTATGTCTTTGGAAACGCTTGGAACTTTTGACTCTTCACGATTACTTATTTATTGAATTAGTGTGTTGATGTCTCTCGTTCAGGGAAAGATGTAATTGGACTTGCGCAAACCGGTTCTGGTAAAACCGGAGCCTATGCGTTGCCTATATTGCAAGCACTTCTTGAGTATGTTTATGATTCTGAGCCTAAGAAAGGGCGTAGACCTGATCCTGCGTTCTTCGCCTGTGTTTTATCTCCAACTCGATCTCCAACTCGGTATGATTCGCTCACCTGAGTTTCTTCTAGTGTTAACTTGATGTCTTTCTTTTGGGTCATTCTTATTAGGATTTGATTGTTCTGTTTTCTTCTCTCCAGAGAGCTCGCAATCCAGATTGCTGAGCAGTTTGAAGCTCTAGGTTCTGATATAAGTCTTAGGTGTGCTGTGGTAAGCTGATGCTTTAACCATATTACCATAACTGAAACCTTCCTACTACAAATAGGTTTAAACCAAGTGTGTTTGCTGATTTTTTCCAGCTTGTTGGAGGTATAGACCGGATGCAACAAACTATTGCTCTTGTGAAATGGCCTCATGTTATTGTATGTTTATTTCTTAAGTTGTTTTCTGTTATCCACTTAGGCCCGTTTGTTTGAGCGTCTGTACTTAGCCTGTGAGCAAATCTAGTAGCTAAATTTGCTATGTTGTTTCATAGGTTGCAACACCAGGCCGTCTTTGGGATCACATGTCTGACACAAAAGGATTTTCTTTGAAAACGTTAAAATATCTGGTAAAGTTAAGCTTTATCTTTGTCGAACTTTTTCGTTTTGGTGTAGTCTGTTCTTAGTTCTTATGTTTACTTCACATTATTCATCAGGTTCTTGATGAAGCAGATAGACTGCTGAATGAAGATTTTGAGAAATCTCTTAACCAGATTTTGGAAGAGATCCCTCGTGACCGTAAAATATATCTTTTTTCAGCCACTATGACTAAAAGGGTAAGAAACTTGCGTGGCAGTGTTGTGGTTTTGATTGATCTAGCGTCTCTCAATAATACTTTGGTGGAGTGAGAGTTTCCAGAACGATCAACTGATTTTAAGTCACTGTGTTTTTTTATGGCCTTGTAGGCTCGGAAACTTCAAAGAGGATGCTTCAGGAATCCTGTGAAGGTACGGAAACACTAAGTTCACATCAGCTCTTCTCTCTTTGCAGCAATCATAGTTCAAAGGTGTAACAGTTTTATTTTTATTGCTTTCCTGAAGATTGAGGCTGCCTCCAAATATTCCACAGTTGATACGCTAAGACAACAGTATTTGGTTTGTTGCTGCTAAATACAAGGTACCTTATTTTCATGCAACAACCTGGTTTTATTTTATCTTCTGTGAATATAGTGAACTTTCTGTGATTTTAACAGGATTGCTACCTGGTTTACATTCTAAGTGAAATGCCTAAATCGACATCAATGATTTTCACCCGAACTTGTGATGGTACTCGTTTTCTGGCTTTGATGCTTCGGAGCCTTGGTTTTAGAGCCATTCCTATCAGTGGTCAAATGACTCAGTTTAACAGTGCACTTCAATTTCCAAAAAGTTATGACTTCTATTCTCTTAATCTTTCTCATTCTTTTCAAAATATTCACAGTCAAAGAGATTAGGAGCATTGAATAAGTTCAAAGCAGGGGAATGTAACATCTTGGTTTGTATGGATGTGGCTAGTAGAGGGCTCGATATCCCATCGGTTGATGTGGTTATAAATTATGACATTCCCACAAATTCAAAGGTTAGCCCATTTTTCGTGTTTCTCGTGACTCAATGATCTTGAGTACACACAATCATCTTCCAAGGTTTGGTCATAGGATTACATCCACAGAGTGGGAAGAACTGCTCGTACTGGACGTTCTGGTGTTGGGATATCACTTGTAAACCAGTATGAGCTCGAATGGTACTTACAAATCGGAAAAAATCTGCGATAGACATTTTATTTTTGCTCTCTCATGGGATAGGAACATTTGACTACGTTTTTTCAGGCAAGAAACTACCAGAATATCCAGCTGAGGAAGACGAAGTATTGTCATTGATGGAGAGAGTTGCAGAAGCCAAAAAATTACCGGGAATGGTATTCTTACTCTTGCGTTTGTACATGTCAAATGTAAATTGTTTGTGCTTGTAACTTAGGTTTATAGAGAATGGGATCATTTGTTTCTGTTGCAATTTTTGTTGATGTAGAATATGAAAGAATCAGGAAGCAGGAAAAAGCGAAGGGGAGAAGATGATGAGGAGAGTGAGAGGTTCTTGGGAGGTAACAAAGACAAGAAATCTTCTAAGAAGTTCAAACGATAAAATGATTGTATTCTGATAATTACCAAAGTTTTACGTATGAACTTTGGAAAAATTAATCAATTTTGTACTTTCTTTTTGCTTGTTTATTAGAGACTAAAATTATCCTATAAAGGTTCTTAAAAGCTCTCTGGACTGTTCTTGCTGTCGCTGCTGCATTTCGTTTCTTGCTAAGTTACTGAGAAGTTACCAGGTGAACAGAGGGCATCTTCTGGCGACAACCACGCCCTAATGCAACATTATTCTGATTATCTACAGGAGTGGAGGCATCTGTTTCAACAGGCTTGCAGACCTAGAGAACATGTGTTTTCCGGTTCCCTGATGCAATTAACGAATCAGATAAGCCTGTCTCTTTAACAAAACTAAAAACATCTTTGCATAAAGAACACAACTTTATAATGGATTTCTTATGAAAATTGACTGTTAATGGAAGATTAAACGCAAAAACTAGTAAAAAAAAATACAAAAGAAATGCAAGAATATCGAAAACTAAACCAAACACAAAATTAAAGTCAAAAGACTTCCCCCATCAACTCAAGTAGTAGGCAAAAAAAAAGAATTTCAAAAATAAAAATGAAAACTATCTTTGGTAAGAGGCACCGTTAGAAGCAAAGTCAGGATGAACCACCGCCGCGAGGCCCACCACGTCCTCCTCCGTTTTGAGGAACTCTTTGGTAACCTTCTCCTACATTCCGTGGGTTTGAGCTCTTTGGTCTACCGGAAAACTCACCTCTTCCATAGCCTCCTCTTCCTCCTCCACCACGTCCTCCTTTGAAACTTTCGTTTCGGAAGCTTCCTCTTCCAGAATAGTACCTTCCCCTATTACCTCCACTGTTGCCTCCTGAAAAAAGATTAAAGCCATCTTTCATTTACATAAAAACTCTTCTCTAAACCTTTCTAGATGAGCTCTCTCATGTTTGTTACCTCGACTGTTTGTTTTCTTCTCCTCTACAACAGCTTGACGATCCCCAATTGTAATCGGTGAGGCCTACACATGAAACCAACCAAAAGAGTGAAGACTTTCTAAGACAAAACCAAGCTCGAAAAGGCTTATGAAAATACATGAGAATATACCAAGATATTTTGTCAAGGTTATGGTTTTTTTACCTCGAGCGCACTTTGTTTTCCACTAGATGTTTCGAACTCCACAAAACCAAAACAGAAACCTTGCTGCTGAGAGTCACAAAAACGTGTAAGGAACCAATAAGCCAGCGGTTCCAGAGGAGATTTTAGATTTATATATCAAACCTTATTGCTTCTGACTTGAATCCCCTCATGCTTGATAGCACCAAAGTTCTTGAACACCTCTTCAAGCTGTGTTGGTGTGGAATCAAAAGGCAAATTTCGAACATATATCGAATGACCATCATCTGTATTAACAAGTATACAAAAAAAAGAGAGAAATCAATAGCCAAAGGATTGAGCATATTCCGACAGCAAAATGAAAAGAAATTACGACTGACCTTCTACATCAACATTGCTACTGTCTGGAACATTATCAAGATCTGAAGCTTCCGGTGCTGCTACAGACTCGGCAGGAGGAGCAGTTGGCTTCTGGGTGGTACTGACTTGAGCTGCTCTTGGCTTGTTCCGAGCAACCTGTGTTGGTACTGGACCGCTCTTCATCAGTTTGAGCTGCAGAAGCACAAAGACTTGTAACATTTACTTATAAACTAAAAAAAATACGGAGAAAACAGAGTAAAGCAGTTGAACTCACGATTGAAGCATAGGAATGCTTAGGAGCATCTCCTTGAGACACTGATAGAATTTCATTATGACTTAATTGAGTTGGAGGTTCGATAGGCTCAACATCAACAACTACTCCTTCATCTTTATCAGAAGGATCATACACCTCCGCCACTTTGTCAAGTTCTTCCACCTCAACGGAAGCAACTGGCTCGGATTCTACCTCGGCCTCCTTACTAACAACAACACGTTCTGACAAGACGTAAGACGATGTTAATATCCTAACCTGAAAAAACCGGTGTTACGCTGTAAGGAAATACAAACAGTGGATCTTTCATTGTACCAGGTTCCACGGGAGCCTCAACGTCCCTGGTGGATCCATTAATGGTGACAGACCGGTCTTGCGTTGTCAACTCATTCTCGTCAAGGAATCGAAACATGTCGTTTAAGACAAAGTAGCCCTTGTCTTGTGGAGCCAGGAAAAAACTTTGACAGAACTTCTTCCTCACATTATCATTCCCGGTTAAGTGTCCCGTTACCAGCACAATAACACCTTTCCCATGAGACTCCTGAGCATCCGCAGTTTCTATCTCAGCCGTGTAGTCTTCATAATTCAATGACAGAATCTTATCGTTGATCGCCTGTAAAACAAAAAAAATCCAAAGTGGAACCAAGTTAATATAACCCGGTAAAGAGCAGCAACATAGCAATGTTGAAGTAACTGAACTTTATAAAGTAAGAGCAAATCTCACTTGCATAGTTGTGGCAGTAGTCACAGCACCGGTTGCATCAGGTCGGTTTAGCAAGCTTGAATCCTGATAAAACCGATGAACTAAGCCAGGAGATTGGTGAAGAATATGATAATATTGCTCCACAAAGGCACGACCAACAACCTCAGCACCAGGGGAAGTGCTAGCTTCCTGTTGTGCCATCTACAAGCAACATATATACAATGAGAGTATATTATTAGCAAAATTTATCTTCTTTGTATACAAATAAACATAGCTTAATTTTAACATTAACAATAATTAGGCTGTATTGCATCGATTCTGATTTCTAAGTAGTTGTTGAGACTCAAAGGTGGGCTTTTGCTGCTTACGTTTCCTCCCTAATTTGCACAAATCTGGAGAACCGGTTTATGAAGGTTTTTATGATTTTTGCATACACAGAACACAAGACTTTATTATGGATTTCTTACATACTTAAAATGTTTTATTAAGAAAATACCCAAAAGAAACTGAAGGATTAAAAACGAAAACAGGAAAGCAATGAATATCGAAAACTAAATCGACAAAAAAGCCAATGATTTACGACATCAACTCAAGTAGTAAAAGTTAACATTAATGGTAACAAAGCTGTGTAATCAATAATGTATCATTTGGTTCTAACTTCTAAAAAACCGTTGGACACTGATTCAGGGAGAAAAACAGAACCTTCTCTTATGTGGTAAATCGTTTTAAAAATTTGATTAGTTTGGATCAATAACCTAAAGGATGATTCGATTTCTTAGAATTCATGTAAATGTCAACGATCTAATAGTACGTCTACGATTTGAATATTCTACATGGAAATCAAACTCGAACACAGAACAATAAAAACCCTAACATGAATCAAAAAGATCAGAACATTTTTACAAGTAGAACACTAATTCAGAAGCGAAGAAACAATAAAAGAACAAATGATCAAAGTCGGAAATTTTTGTCAGCAAATGAATCGAGAAGAAAAGTAAATGAAAGAATGAGTCAGATCAAACTCGGGAAAGAGAGAGATAGAGATTAGGATTTCGACGAAATCGAGATAAAGTAAAAGGAACAGATCGAAATAGGAAGGACGTATAGTGGTACTTACAGTGATCTGAGGGAGAGAAGGACAAAGAGAGATCTGCTGCAGAAGCTACGAAACAGAGGACGAAAGAGACAGCGACAGACGGAAAAAGAGAGAGAGAGACACTTAGATTAGAAACAAAACTAGTTCAGTTCAGTTCAGTAGAGTTCGGCCCACGAAGATTCAAATTTGGGCTTCTCTTTTAGATATATAATATCTAAAATTGGGCTATAATATTAATCGTCTTGATAAACCGCCTTTGAATTTTTATTTATTTATTACTGTATGTAATTAGCGACATTAAATAACTACAAAAATATTGATTGACTAATTAAATATTGTCTGTCTATTGAAAAGGAGATTAATTATTTAAATATAAGCTCAGAAACTAAACCAATAAATATGAGTTTTTTCTAAATATAAAATTTGTTTCTAAAGCTTGGGTTTATATATATATAGAGCTGAATCTGACTTATTATTTTATGCATCTCCTTCTCTATGAGTTATTAACACACTAAGCTCAATCAAAGACGATGATAATAGGAATACTCAAGGAGCAAATACTTAAGTGTCTATTGGCTTTATGAACTCACATGTTATGCATAAATGCTTTCTGAGACTATAAAAGCCAGTCTCAGCCATTTCTATTGCATAAAAGTTCACAGAATTGTTAAAATTCAACGCATCGATTGAGTACTGTTTAAGTCATGGGTTTGCTTTATTTTAAAAGTCCACGCTCGAAGAACACTAACTGTAATAATTTCTTACTCAATCTATGTCCCCTCTTGCTTATTGTTTCGCAGACATTAAAGACATTTCACTATTCCATACAGTAACTTTTCTTACTGCATTATTTCCTGCTTTGCATGCAGGTTCATATCTTCCCGCTTGTTATCTCCTCCCAATACCTCGAAGCTATTTCGCTTAATGACAACGAGAGGATCACATATGAAAATTCAACACAGAAGCATGTTAATCAATTTGAACACGTCAATAAAAGCCAATCCTTGTCTTGGCCTAATATAAACCTTATATTGTAACATCTTTGTCTTATATGAAACCCGTGATTTTATTTTATTTTCCAAATATGAAGAGTGAGGGAGATAGAGAGTGGTTTCGTAACCTAACATATAAAACATGTACAGAGAGAAACGGGTAGTTTCAGTGCTTTTATGTTCAGCAAACTCTGGAGACACCTTTACTACATCAATAATACAAAAGTAAAGAGCAGTTATGTATGTATGTATCTGATTAGGTCAGCATCAGCATGTATATACATAACTATATACAATATTCATATATATATATATATATATTACTATTACTTTTTGGTGGTTTTACTCCTTTTGGTGTTGTCTCTTACAAGGACATGTCCTTGTCTGCCTCAGCATGAGCCTTCTGCAATAACTGACGTTCAGACTCGAAAACGACGGCTCGGAACCAAAAGACAAAAAGAAGAAGACGTTTTTAGGCAAGTTTATTATTAATGAACGGCACCGTTTTAGCTCTTAGATTGTGCTTCATTCTTTCTCTTGTAGTCGAATAAATACAAGAGATGTGGATGTTATGATTCATTCATATCACATAAGATAAGTTTCAAAGTTTGGATATTTTTTATCATTGTGAGAATCTAGTCCGAGTTGTGACTCTGTACACGGTGTGATGGCGATAGCTTAAGACCAATTTGTTCTAAGTTGTTGGTATTACCAATTTTAGTATTGTCTTTATCGTATTTATTAACTAAATGAAGGTTTAGCTTTCTGTTAGCCAGATTAAGGAAGATAGTTCTGTCAGTAATGTTGACATTAAATCTTGAATAAGAAAAGACCTAATTTTGCATGGTTTGATCAAATAATACTATTCCATAGCGTAACAAATAATGCTTCACAATTCACAATTTAGTAAATCGGAAAAAACGTTTATGAGAAGTTTGCTAATATATTTGAGAGCTTTTTTCTTGAACATTGAGATAAAAGTATAATGAAATTATTTTAAGTTAGAAAATAATAGAGGGTGAAACGGAAATACAGAGCTTTTATTGACCAAACATGTTATGAATTTTGGATGCAAGAATCTGTGTTTCCACACCAAAAGACAAAATGGTCCAATCCCCAAGCTGAAAATTTAACTTTATTGTACTTATATGTATGGTTAACTGAGTCATATAATTAGTGATAGATATATATTCCCATCTAAATAAAAAATATACATTCTAATTAAAAGATTCATATAAAAAGTTTGTCTAAATTAAATATGTACTAAGTTAGTTTCCAACATTAATGCTATTCAATTGGGTTAATATGGTTAGTAGGTTCGAGTTGGCAATCAATATCAAAATATTAAATGATGAGCTTATATAGTAGTTTTGTGCCAGTTAATATTAATTCATATAACATACTTTATTCTCTAGATGGTTATAATTTTTTTGCATATAGATATATCAATCATATATAAAAATATCACAATATAAAACTAGTGTTGATTTAAGTTGCACAATATTGGTTTTACGAATAGTCAACTTAAAAAAAAAACCATTTTTAGTGGTGGTAAGGGCAAATGTGTTAAAGACAAGTACAGGCAAGAATGTAACTCAAAATGGAGTATTTAAATATGGAGTGAATTAGGGTTTATACTCCATATGTATATCTATATTGAGATATGTTATCGCAAATAGATGGAATTTAAAATTTGCAGAGCTTTGAGATAATTAAGCCTAAAGTCAGAAATGTCCAACATATCTATATGTACATGGACAAAATATACGTAAAAACGTACATGGTATGGCCAGTATAAAGATCACAAGATCACTGTGCTCGGAAAAAGACGAGGAAGTTAAGCTCAAGTCCAATCATTCATCATTCATCGTCATGTCTAGATTTTTTACGTACTTCTTCTCCATTATGCTGTCCATTATTTTGATACCCATATGAATATTTATATAATAAATACTGACCTATGGTTTCTTTGTTACTGACCTATACCATGATTATAAATTTATAAATTACTGTCAACATGATGATTAACCTAGTATAAGGAAATTCCTATAAATAAATCTTAGGAAATTATTATAAAATGTAGGAACTATTTTATGGATTATTGTTAGGATTTTAGGATATTTATCTATTCTCTTTAATGTTGGTATTAGATTGATTAGAAATAAATACACACACTTTGATTACCGAATTCCCAGTTAAAATATCTCTCGGATAAAATATGTTTCCTACAAACTTACACTATAATTCTGATGAAATTTTTACAATATAACAATTTTAAAGAAAATACACATAAGATTTACAATACAAACCAAACATTTGAAACTCTATATTTGATTTTCTCTCTATTTGTAGAAAGCTCTCCCACGTCAAGATCTCTTTGTTTTTCTTTTCTCTTTTTTTAGATGTGTTTTTTCAAGATTCCATCTTATGATCTAAAAAGAATGTATTTATACTTTTTTTTGCAACAATAGAATTTTTGTCTTGGGAATTTAGAATTGTACTGACCCAGAAATAAAAAAATAATTTGGGTCATTTTACTCCGCGATTACATTACAACAACTAACATATTTTGCCTCCAAAAAGAGAAAAAACTTTACTAGTAGTAAAACCTAACAAACTAGTATAGACAAAGGACTATATAAGTCTGTAAAAATTCTTCCCATGTAGAATTTCTGATTTTTCTGTCAATTGCTTTGTTGGGATGGATTGTTGGTTGTGAACAATATTGTCATTACTTCCAAATATTGTAGACTGCTAATTAAAATGTTACTTTCTTGAGAATTAAAGAGGAGACAGAAGTATTTTGCTGAGACCACAAAAACACAGCAGACCAAAAGTTGAAGAGCTATGGCGGTAGCCTCGGTCTCACTAAGATATTAGACCAAATTGTTTTTTCCAAGCTACACCTTAAAAGAGGTGGTATTTTGTTTCCAAGCCACGAAGGCAAATTGCACAAACAAAATGTATGTTTATTTCCCAAGTAGCAAATCTTACTCTTGTGTCGGAAGCATGTGAAGATGAATTTTTTATAGCGTCAAAGCATGTCTTTTAACCAAACGACTTTAGACCATTGTTTGATTGATTCTCTTAATTTGTCTCAGAACATCGATTCCCAAGTCAAACCCGAGGAGTAAGACTTGATCTCCAGCTCTTTAACACTTCAAACATAAGTGTCGTTTGTTAAAGAGATCGAAGGCAATTGCAATGAGGAAAGAAAGACCAGTAATACAACTCAAAACCAATTCAAAATTAGTGGAGTGGTTCATATTCCTTATATACATATGTAGAAAGTCTCCAACTTCCAATGTGAGACTTTCACACATTCTAATAGGCCTCCTCGAGATATGGACGGGACACGCACCAATATTTCGAACATACCACGACAATACGGGCCACTTATATGGTCTACTTCCAAATGTGAGAAACCGTTTTTGTGGGAAATCGCATGTTGGGCTAATCTGGGGCTCTGATACCATATTAGGAAATATGAGCATCCAACTAAAAACCAATTGACAATGAGTAGAGTGGCCCATATTCTTTATATACATGTGTAGAAAGTCCCCAACTTCTAATGTGTGACTTTCACACATTCTAATAGTATCGTTTGTTAAAGAGATCGAAGGCAATTGCAATGAGGAAAGAAAGACCAGCAATACATATTTTGTAATTTTGGACTTTCTACTAATTTAGGATAAGTTTTCACTTAAAAATATGTCATAATATATGGAAAAAATGAATTTCATCACAATGTTCTGAATTTGAAGCCACATATATACATATGAGTGTAACACAATATTCTTCGTAACAACCAGTGGACTAAAGGCGCGGTCAATTATAGAAGACTTTATAGTAGTGATCATCAAGTTGGATACAAATTAAAGATGATAGGAAAATGGTGTGATTGTGGGCAAAAATCTCAGTGGCAAAGACACATAGAAGAGAAGTGGTCCAATTCTCTTTGTGAGTATTTAAGCATTAGATGCTTTAAAGAAAAAAAAACCTATACGCTTTGGTCCATTCTCTATCTCCGAGATAGAGAGACCCTTGTATATACAACAATATATTTAATTACATATTTATATTTTTAAAATATAAGTTATTTAATTATTAGAAATAAAATCATTCACAACAATTTGATTTTAACAAGACTACACTTCATTATCATTAATTTAGGATTTCAATAAGTTTCATTCATTATCCATCTCTCAAAATGGTTTTGGAATATAAATTGGTTGTTTTTTTAATTTTATTTTGAAATCATTTACATTTTAAAAAAATTTCAAATCTTAAATTAAATCAATCCCATGAAAGGAAACCAAAACTGAAATACTAAAAATTTTAAATTTATTACAAAGTCTTATATAAAAAAAAATATATGTGAATGTGAGTGTTAGACGAAACATGCACATATTCTCATCAGAGTATCACTACTACATAAATCGCTCCTCTTTTGTCATTGTGCATAAATTCCTTTCATACCAAAACAAAACCCTAGAAATTGGAATATATAATATAATAAATATATGTAATTCATTTATTATTAAACTTCACCAATCGAGTTACCAAAAAAAGAAATACTTCACATTGTTCATCCTCTGCCTTCTTATCTCTTTCTTTCTTTCTTCTTCCTTCTTCTTCTCTATCAGACTAGATCTTGAAATAGGAACTCCAGTCGTCGATCGATGTAAGAGCATATGACATGGATTTTGCTTGAATTTCAAAGTTCTTTTCTGAGCTTTCATTTCTTAGATACAAACCCAAGAAAGATATCATTCACATATATTAATTTAGCTTTGTTTTTTCATGTGAATTTTGCTCTCAAACGTTTGAAAAAGGCAACCATTCCATCATTTCACCTCAATTTTATTAGTAGAGTATATAACAACTCTTTCCTCTCTTTTATGTTGTTTTCTTCTCTTCTTGTTTCAGATCTGTTTCTCACACGAAAATATCTAATTGAGTGAATTAATAGAGATGAGATCAAGAGAATGCGATGAAGAGGAGATTCAAGCAAAGCAAGAAGGAGATCATAATCAACAAGTAAACTTAAACATGTTGCAGCAGCAGAATCAGCCGAGTTCGGTATCATCTTCCAGGCAATGGACCTCAGCTTTTAGGAATCCAAGAATCGTTCGAGTCTCGAGAACATTCGGTGGCAAAGACAGACACAGTAAAGTCTGCACAGTCCGTGGTCTTAGAGACAGAAGGATAAGGTTGTCCGTACCAACAGCGATTCAGCTTTACGACCTTCAAGATCGATTAGGGCTGAGTCAGCCAAGCAAAGTAATCGATTGGTTACTCGAAGCAGCAAAAGATGACGTCGACAAGCTCCCTCCTTTACAATTCCCACACGGATTCAACCAAATTTATCCAAATCTCATCTTAGGAAATTCCGGAATTGGAGAATCATCATCATCAGCAGCAGCATTTCCAGGTACAAATCTTGGGTTCTTGGAAAGCTGGGATCTTGGTGGCTCTTCTTCGAGAACAAGATCAAGAATAACCGATACTATTACAACGCAGAGAGAAAGTTTCAACCTTGATAAAGGAAAATGGATCAAACATGATGAGAACAATAATCAAGATCATGGGACGTTCGACATGAATCATCAACATTTCTCTCTGCCAAATCCTTATAACAGCAACGACAACAATACTTCCCCTTATTACAACCTCGGACATCTTCATCACTCGTTAGACCAATCCGGTAATAACGTTACTGTTGCAATATCCAATGTTCCTCCTGCTAATAATCTCAATTTGCATCCTCCATCGTCGTCTGCCGAAGACGGATCTCAGCTGTTTTTCGGTCCTCCTCCTCCGACGATGAGCTCTCTATTTCCGACTTATCCTTCGTTTCTCGGAGCTTCTCATCATCATCATCATCATCATGTCGTTGATGGAGCTGGGAATCTCCAGCTATTGAGCTCCAGTGCCAATACGGCGTCGCAACAACAGGTTATGACGGGTAACTCAAGTATGATTAGACCATTTCACCATTTGATGAGCTCAAATCATGATACGGATCGTCATAGTAGCGATAATGATTCGGATTCGTAAGAGGTTCAATATACATTTGTTATATGCATACGTACGTATTCTTCTATATTAATTTATATATTTGCGTGTTGTTGGATTGATTTATATATTTTCCTTTTGCATGTATATATCTATAGAGTTTCAGTATTATTGATCAACTCAAACATGGATTCGAACGAAGATATTTCATAATACGAGGTTGGTGATTATATCTACATAGTTTGAGTTTTGATATGTATGATCATAAGTAACTAACACAAGGATGAAGAAATTTTTTTACATATATTATTTCATCTCCATGTATAATTTCGATTACTAATCACCTTGGACTATACATATGTCATAAGTTAGGGTTTGGTTTAGTTGTAAGGATTTGGATCTCACAACTCTTTAAAAACAATACTAAAGCAATAGATAAATGCAATTATGGTTTAAATGCACGTAGATATATTCTGAGATTTACTATAATTGAATTCTGAGTTTTACAAAATTTCGTACGTTATTTTTGGCTTTGTCACCCAACAAAAATGAGAACATATGCCTGAAAAAACCGGTCAATTAGCATGCGGTATAGTCGTTGGGTCACACATCGATCAAATCCAAAAAAAAATAATTCACATATCAAAATTAGTTACTTTTGCCTACCGTCAAATCCGTCTGTCACAAGACATGTCTTTTGTCGCTAGACGCGACCGATCCAGCTATTGAACTTAGCACCAAAACAGTTTGTTGTTATCCCTCAAATCTGCTGATCATGATGTTCGTCCTAATCGCCCGACAAAGATTTTTAAATTGAAACTCAGTTTTATCAGCATGGCAATGTTACTAAAGCAAATACTTTTCAAACCATCAATTTGCAATGATTACATAATCGAAGATAAAAGTTTGGTAGTTTATCTCTCTAACTACAAAATGTTCTGCTAAATATTCTTGTGGTATATTAAGGAAAGTTATTTTGTGCACAATTCAAATGGAAGAAACAGAAGAGGTCGTTGCTTCTCATATGTCAGAGAAAGAAAAACACACAATAAGTTTCCAACAATTTTATGCACCATCATTCATTGTCCTATAACAACTACATGTATATATACAAAATTAAAAGTATAGATAGATTGCTGTTCATAATGGCTACACGCATGGTAAGATATATAATGCATGCCAAACCCTAGGTAGCCTCGTATGTAAAATATATATATATACATAAGTGAGCATTTAATTTTATATAAGAAAGTGATCATACATACTTTAATATATAATACATATGTAAGGCAAACTTTGAGACTTGAGATAGTTAGCTAGCGTTTTCCACAAAATCAAAGCTCCAAGGTTGCATGGTGGTCTTTAGTCGATACTCGACTGGTTTTTTTTTTTTAATAAGAGAGGTAATAAATGTGATGGAATTATACTCATAAGTACATTCACATTCACGTGTAATTGTGACTGTGTGTGAGGGGGAGAGATTAAATTTAGGTCGAAGAAATACAGAGAGCATAAAAGACTGGTAAATGCTTAATATGCTAAATATTAACTAAAAAAACTAAAATTTCATTTTTTTTCTTTACTTAATATATTATACTTTGTAATTAATAATTACATACACATGTGTTCAAATAAGTATATTTTATCTTATTTTTAACATATATATATATATATACATTAAATGTCTAGTATATATACACTTTTATGGTCCTCCAAGTAAACCTCTGCAATTTTTCACGTGAAAAATCTCAATTACAAGGATAAAAGAAGACTTAAAACTTTTGAAAATGAGAAATAATATTTTTAAACACACAAAAAATCGTAAAAACATATTTTATTTTTTCTCTAGTTTTACTATGAATATATATAATGTCAGGTCATTTTCTAAAGTATTCCTTTAAATTTTATAAAATTTTCAGATTTTGTTTGCATATTTAACAATTCAAAAAATATAGTAATTAAAAATCATTTACTCATAAAACCACTGGATCAAATCACATAGCAATTGTGATTTTCTAAATTTCAAAAACGTGTATGAATATACATAACTTAATTTAATGGCTTCATAAACACAGATCCCCATATAATTTTCCTTATAATTTAATGACTATATGAACATATGTTTCACTATGTAGGTCTTATTCCACGGAAAACCTATAATTTAGAATTCTACACATATGATATGAGTCGAACCTCCTTATAATTAACCACAAGTTCATAATACCACAAAAAATCAAAATAAACAAATAATAAATATGTAAAGAAAAAGAAGAAGTAGATGGTGAGTATTGAGATTAGAGGGGTCAACGAAGGAAAGGGAACGAAGAGAAGCAGTTAAGACAGCAACTGAATTGCAGTCAAGCACTGATCCCTATCTTCCAATTTTAGTCTATCTCTCTCCTCTCTCTCCAAGTTGTAGGGCCACTAATACCCATTAGTAAATTATTGGTTTTGAAAACATAACTTATTTTCCTTTTGAGTGGTCCTTTTGATCTTTTGTACATCATATGTTTAGATATAGTTGTCACTAAAATTCAAATATTTTCCACTAGTTTCTTTTTCATTCAACCAAAATTACATTAACTACACCACATCTCCTCTTTTAGTTCGGTTGAAACTATATCATAATATATTTTTTGTCACTAAGATAAAATGTGACCGCCCATTATTTTAACATTTTCGTACAAAGTTTTAACATTTCCACACGAGTGAAGGTCCAATCGAACTCTATATGTTTATGATGGATGTAAAGGTGTTGCAACCACTACACCAATTAATTCTCCCAACTATATCATACTATTTGTTCGTTAGTTAGATAATATTAATTCATCAACCCACACATTTATATCTCCATACCTAATGTAATCTACAATAATTATTATTATTAAAATGTAATATGATCACCCATATATATACATATATATTTATAAATCAAAAGAAGAAAAAATATACACAAAATGGGTGTTAAATGATATAAGAGTAAGAGAAATATACGTTGCTCAAAAGAATATATACGTTTTGAAATATCTTTTAGGGCAAATGTCTAAAATAGCATATTTCTAAGTTTTTGTTCCAAAAATAGCATCATTAGTTTAAGTTTCTAATAATAGCACGAGTTTAAGATTAAAATGCATTAAAACTATATTTTAATAAAAAAAAATTAAACCCTAAATTGGAAATAATGAACCCAAATACAATATTTTAAGTTTATTTATAATTTATTTAAAATAAATAAATATTTTCACATAAATATTGTGCTATTTTTTGAAATTTAATTTTATGATGCTAGATTTAAAAGAAAAACTTTAAAAAGTACTATTTTAGGGTATTACTCTATCTTTTAGTGACAAGAGATAATTCATCTTAGACGAGATGTTATATATGGTCCATATGAATTTAAACTTCTTTATAATCACCAGCATGCTTCAAAGTTAAGAGAGGAAGAAACAAAAGGTCCACTTTATATCATTTTCACATAATTCACTCACTCAGGCATGCAATTCTTTTTGTTTCCTTCTTTTTACTTTTCATTTTTTAGACTATATTATTTCTGTGGTACATTTTTGCTTCGTATCTTTTGTAGTCACTAAAAATACTGTCTAGTATGTATTTCTACTCTACCACTATCCTATGTTGATCATCTGTCTAAACCGAAACATAAGTCTATTGTTAAGAAATTTGAGATATATTCGTACATGTCACTTTGAAAACAAAAGAGTTGTGAATTGTTTTAAATTCATGTTTTATCAACTTATATATCTATGAATGGATTAATTCAGATTATCTACGTTATTTTAAAAAATTTTAATGTACAAGATTAAACAAAATAGATCTCACATATTGCATTTTCTCTGACAAATCAAATTTATGTTTTGAAAAATAACAAAAGTCGGAAATTTTAAATTAAAAAACTCTGTTTAATATATTTCATATTAAAATTTTAAAATAATATTATAACTTTTCCTCTGAAAATAAAGTAAAATCTATGATATTAAATTTGGATTTAATGCGTAGATGACGTGACATATATGTGGAAGACCGGAAATACAACATAATTGGGCCTCAAAATAAAAGTAGATATCTTTTTAAAACAAAAGCCCCCGGCGAGGATCGAACTCGCGGCCTTTCGCTTACGAAGCGAACGCAATACCACTATGCTACGGAGGCATCACAACCATTTATCACTAATCAACTAAAATGATCTCAAACTATATAATTCACAATCGAAAACAGTGATTCTAACTAAACATTTATCATTTTCAGACAATACAAAAATATCGAACAACATTATAGTTCTCTTCCAGCACCAGTAAAGCCTTGTAACGTGATTCTCTTATCTATGCTTTTAGGATAACAACATTATAGACTATTTTAATGAACTATTACTATTTTATGATTATATATAAAAATACTATCTTGTATATCCGACTAAATGTTCAAATTTCTAAAGATATCGGGACATCACATATCTCTTTTTTACTCTTCAGATGCAGAACTGATATGATAAAAAAGAATATTGATCCTAAACGAAATACATATACTTTCAATTCAAAATTTTCACCATGTTCCCACCACTAATGTAATTGGGTTAAAACTTAACAAATCCCCGAAGATAAAGGCATTCAATCTGAGCCAATTATACAACTGTGTACCAATCTGATGAAGTCAAAGACAAACTCCATGATCTTTCGTCTCGCCCTCATTTCAGAACAGAGATCAGTATGGGCCGAATGGATTCTTCAATGGACCGAAGGTAAGTTAATGGGCCTAAGTGTTTTTGTCTTCACATGTGATACTCACGTGCGTAACGGTCGCAAAGAAATTTGAATTCGGACTTTAGCGGCGGGTTGATTCCACCTATACAGAATATTTTTAAGTTTGCCCTTCCATATTCTTATTATCAACCTCTCATAAGCTTTTGCCAAAAAAAAAAAACCCTCTCATAAGCTTTCTCTTTCTCTCTCTCTCACCCTTTCTGTCTCTCCTCAAAATTTGAATTCTCTTCTCCTCATGTATAGCATTTCGTAAAATAATCCAGCTTCAAAATTACCTCAGCTCTCCGTTTTCTGGATTGGGTATACTTTTCGCTGGGTTCTGTGTCTGGATTGGATCCATAAGCAGGGTTTCTGGGTTTCTGCGTTGGAACCGGCGGAGATGGAAAGCACAGAGTGCGTGAGAGTTGCTGTCAACATTCGTCCATTGATTACCCCCGAGCTTCTGCACGGATGCACCGATTGCATCACCGTTGCTCCCAAGGAGCCACAGGTATTCTATCGGAAAGGCTTTTTTGTGTTTCCTTTTTTTTTTCGTGTTTAATTTCCCATTTTTGGGGAGTTCGCCATGGGTAATTCGATTTCCGTTGTTGAAAAGGCTGTAATATGTGGGATTGATTCTGATATAGAGCAAATGGCTACCATTTTGCGAATCCATTTAGGCATGAATCAGGAATTTCTAAAGGTTTTGCCGAAAGGGGGCTGCCAAAAAATGTTGTTTCGAACTTTGAAAGAGATGTAAATTTTCTAAAGTTTCTTAATGGATCTTGTTAGTAACTGATAATTGCAGGTAAGAGAACTCATTTTTGGTGATATATATATCTTCTGAATTGAACAGGTTCACATAGGTTCACATACTTTTACATACGATTACGTATTTGGCAATGCTGGCTACCCGTGTCTGGAGATTTACGATCATTGTGTTGCTCCACTAGTGGACGCACTGTTTAAAGGATATAATGCTACAGTTCTAGCCTACGGTCAGGTTTGATTTGGGATTCTTTTAACTCTGTAACTATTTTGAGCTAAATGTTGTGTTTAGTTTGATCTATCAAATTCATTGCTTTCTGTTTGTTGTTGCTGAAGACTGGTTCAGGTAAAACATACACCATGGGTACTAATTATAGTGGAGATGAAACAAATGGTGGCATTATCCCAAAAGTGATGGAAGATATATTTAAAAGAACGGAGACAACCAAAGATTCAACCGAACTATTGATACGGGTGTCTTTTATTGAGGTAAGAGCATCTATTGCGCTTTGTTAATTGAGATCTGATTTGTATATTTCAATTCTAATACTTACTTCTAAAATGCAGATATTCAAGGAAGAAGTTTTTGATTTGCTCGACTCAAATTCGTCGGCCCTCCTAAAACATGATGGTGGGGTTCAGGCAAAGCACATTTCCCTCTCAAGAGCTCCAATTCAAATCAGAGAAACTGCCAATGGAGGAATAACTTTGGCTGGTGTTACTGAGGCAGAAGTGAAGACGAAAGAGGAGATGGGCTCATATCTAGCGCGAGGCTCTTTATCTCGTGCTACTGGCAGCACAAACATGAATAGCCAATCAAGGTGAATCTTCACTAGATTTCTTTCCGTTTTCTTCATATTTAAGTACTTGTTAAACAATGTGGTGAATCCATTTACTAGAATTAGTAATACTTTTGAATAAAAATACAATTTCGGTTCGAAATCAGATCTATAAAACCAGAATCTATATATTCTACAAATTTGCTAACGCAAGTTTATTTTGTAAAGTCGGTCTCATGCAATTTTCACAATCACTCTGGAACAAAAGAAAATTTCCAGCTGTTCTTCCACAACGACTGAAGATGCTGGTGAAGATATACTATGTGCAAAGCTTCATTTGGTTGACCTAGCAGGGTCCGAGCGTGCAAAAAGAACAGGAGCCGATGGGATGCGCTTGAAAGAAGGTTATCCCATACCTATCCTTGTGTTATATATTATTCTTCTTCGGTTTTGTTAAGTTAGGCGGATGACTAAACTAGGAGAGATTTTTTACTTTACATTTTCACAGGAATCCATATCAACAAAGGTCTACTAGCGCTGGGAAATGTCATCAGTGCACTAGGAGATGAGAGAAAGAGAAAGGAAGGAGGTCACGTTCCTTACCGTGACAGCAAGTTAACTCGTTTGCTTCAGGTATTAAGATATATTTTTTTCGTATCTGTTTTATTACATCTTGTAATCGAATTAGACGTCATAAGATATTAACCGCACTAACCTCTAACGTAGGATTCCCTTGGTGGCAATAGCAAAACCGTGATGATTGGTATGGTTATCACTTCTATTAGCTTTTTGAACAAACATTTTTTATTCATGCATCCATTCTAATCAAGCAAATTATGATGCAGCTTGTGTAAGTCCAGCTGATACGAATGCTGAGGAGACATTAAATACGCTGAAGTATGCAAATCGTGCACGCAATATTCAAAACAAAGCAGTAGTGCGTATTTTAGTCTGTTTAATTATGATATTTCTATGATATTTAACTTTTCATGGCCTAACCGACTTGTCATTTCTTGCAATGTTTAGATCAATCGAGATCCAGCAGCTGCACAAATGCAAAGAATGCGGAGCCAAATTGAGCAGCTGCAGACAGAACTCCTGTTCTATCGAGGTGACAGTGGTGCTTTTGATGAGCTCCAGGTATTTTCAATCAAAAATAAGACAAACAAACATTTACATTTGATGCTAGTCACATGATTTTAATACTTCAAACTTATATAACCTCTGTTAGATTCTTAAGCATAAAATATCACTGCTTGAGGCAAGCAATCGGGAGCTACAAAATGAACTTCAAGAACGGAGAGTCGCCTGTGAGCATTTCTCCAAGAGTGCTTATGATTCGCAGGTTCTTCTTCAATTCTCATTGTTTTTGATGATTCAATTATATGAGATTTAGGCTTAACACTTCGTTTTCATCCATTTAGGTTGAAAAGGACAAACTTATAATGACACTTGAATCTGTTCGCAATGGTAAATCTTTGGATGAGATTGAATCCTGCCAAAATGAGGTGGGACGTCCTTTATGATTCTGTAGTTGAAGTCTCTGACCAAGTGATATCTTTTGACTAAACTGCGTATTCTTTCAGGATGTTGGTTTGATCAACAAGTATGTTTCAAAAATTCAAGAGCTCGAAGGAGAGCTATTGCATATCAAAAGCTTGAAGAAATGCAGTAATCGCCAGTATTCTGAGTCTATTGATTCCTATGACGATGGACCCCGTTCGAGTAATGTTTTATTCCCCTCATCCAATGAGTCGTCCGATTGTGAAGACAAAGTGATCGATGTCTCAGGTTGGTACTTTAATTATCCTTTTAGCTTTTTCGCTTGCCTGGTTAAAATAAGCTGAAGACTCAAACTTTTAGGTGTCAATTCTGAAATTTAAAAACACCAATTGTGTGTTGTTTATTGCAAATGTTATGCTGAATTTTTCCCTGGTTCAAATAGATGAGATGATTTAATCCCTAAGTATTCTGAGTTGTCTTGCCTTGTATGCAGATGAGATTGAATTTCAAGAAAAGGAGCTTGAACATTGTTCACTTCAAGAAAAATTGGACATGGAGCTAAAGGAATTGGATAAGAAACTTGAAGAAAAGGAGGTAATTCTCATTTTCGGAGTGTGCTCCTTTTCGTATTTCATCTGTTTCCTAAAGATAGTATTCATATAAGCATCAATAATAATTCAATTTATTCATGAAGGCTGAAATGAAGCGTTATTCCAATGGTGGTACATCTGTTCTGAGACAACATTATGAGAAAAAGGTTCATGAACTAGAACAGGAAAAAAGAACATTACAGGTCAGTGTTCTGTGGTTTATGCTGTATTTTAATGGAATTTATGGACTTAAATTTGATTAAATGAAATATGTATTGGCAGAGAGAAATTGAAGGTTTGAGACAGAACCTTGCTAGCATACCATCTGTCCCAGGCGATGGTGCCCAGAAACTGAAGGAAGAGTATCTTCAAAAACTGAACACGCTTGAAACCCAGGTAACGCCTTTGATTATCAGCTATACTCGTGCTTTACATATGATTTTCATGATGCATTGTTCCGTAGGTTTTTGAGTTGAAGAAGAAACAAGATGCACAAGCTCAACTCTTGAGGCAAAAGCAGAAAAGCGACGATGCAGCAAGAAAGCTGCAAGATGAAATACACAGAATTAAGTCCCAGAAGGTGTTCTTTTCTTTCTAGTGATCTTGATTTTAAAACTCTATACATATATGTTCCTGCCTGTGTTTCTTAACTATGCTCATCTGCTTTGATTGACATCTTCAGGTGCAATTGCAGCAAAAGATTAAGCAAGAGTCAGAACAGTTCAGGGCTTGGAAGGCTTTGCGAGAGAAGGAAGTCATGCAGGTATGTTTGATTCTTCAATTCACAGATCAGAGGCAGTTAAATTTTCTTCTTCATTACTTGAAGCTTACTTGAATTTACTGATTGATAAGTATGTCTATGTCTTACTCCGCTAGTGATCAAGTTCTATACTTATCAAAATGTGACCAGGGCTTATCAAAATGTCTTGCTCCACTAGTGAACAAGTTATATATTTATCCAAATGTGACCAGTGCTTATATAAGTATGTGTATGTCTTGCTCCACTAGTGAACAAGCATTGCTCCACTAGTGAACAAGTTATATACTTATCCAAATGTGACCAGTGCTTATATAAGTATGTCTATGTCTTGCTCCGCTTCTATCCAAATATGACCAGTGCTTGTAGAAGGTCACAAAGTAGTTCGGAAGACTTAGTTGTTCCGAAATCTCTGGTGTGGTGAATCACTCATTATATTGTATCTTAATTTCTTACCAGCTCAAAAAGGAGGGAAGGAGAAATGAGTATGAGATGCACAAACTCATGGCATTGAATCAAAAACAAAAGCTGGTAAACTTCCAGACGAATGGTATCAATCTTTTCTATTATCACTGCTGCTCAAAAGTCTGTGGTTTTAATAGGTTTTGCAAAGGAAGACAGAAGAGGCATCTCAGGCGACAAAAAGACTCAAGGAGCTTTTAGAAACTCGAAAGGCATCTTCACGCGAAACATTGAGTGAGAATTTTTTATAACATGATTTAGCATGACCACATTTGTGTTGGTATAAATTACTGACTGGGTATCCTACTTATATGTAGGTATTAATGGTCCAGGAACTCAGGTAACACCCACCAAACCCTATAAAATTGATGTTTTGTTTTTTTTGTTTCTGACTAGATTTGGAGAGTTTGGTGATTGTATTGGTTGGTTTGTAAATGCGACTTTCTTTCTTAACCTTAAAATTATTTATTTGCAGGCATTGATGCAAGCAATTGAGCACGAGATTGAAGTCACTGTTCGGGTTCACGAAGTGCGTACGGAGTATGAGAGGCAAATGGAAGAGTATGTCTTTTATTTATGTTTGTTTCATAGCGTCTTCATGGCGTGACAAGAAATTTCTGTTTCGTGATTCCTATAACAATGAATTCCTACTAAAATGTCTCAAAAACCCTGCTATACTTCAGGAGAGCAAGAATGGCTAAGGAAGTTGCAAGGCTTAGGGAAGAAAACGAGTTGTTCAAGAATGCCCGGATAAGGTGAGTGATCTGGACAAGACAAAGATTTGCATAAACCAGCACCAGTATGTTATAAAAATAGTAAACCGTTTATATCTTTGACCAAAGCAGCGTTCATAGTGATACCATGTCTCCGGGTGCAAGAAACTCAAGGATTTTTGCTCTAGAGAACATGCTTGCAACCTCTTCAAACACTCTCGTCTCCATGGCATCACAGTTATCTGAAGCAGAGGAACGTGAACGTGTATTTGGTGGAAGAGGAAGGTGGAACCAAGTACGAACTTTAGGTGACGCAAAGAGTATCATGAACTATCTGTTCAATTTGTCATCAACTGCGAGGTAAAATCTCACTCAGTGACTGAAGCTTTTGCTCATATGTTGCTTCTTAAGGATCATCTTCAAAATACAAGTCCTAACTCATTCTATATTCTTCTTTCTGTCCATTATTTAAATTTAAAGATGTCTAGCCCGAGATAAAGAGGCTGACTGCAGAGAAAAGGATGTCCTGATAAGAGACCTGAAAGAAAAAATAGTAAAGTTTAGCAGTTTTGTTAGACACTTGGAGATCCAAAAAGCAGACCTCGTGCATCAGGTGAAAGCACAGGTTAGTAAAAACAGCTTCTACTTTTGTTTTATTCAATAGCTAATGTCTTATCCTTTTAGCTGAAATTCATCATATCAATCCATTGGTATTCCATTTTACAGACCTCTGCATTGAACAAAAGGTCTGCAGAAGAGAACCTAGACAACGAACATGGGTCGAAAAAGCAGGAAGCCCGGAACTCGGTTATAGTTCCTGAAGACATGGATACCTCTGATTCTGAGTCGGATCGTGAACGGGAAGATCTAGATCTTGATGATGAATGGAAACCTGAACAAGAATCAGAACGTGAATCGGAACAGGAATCGGTTATAAAACTGAATAGGAAACGGAGTTTTAAAGTGGGAAGACGGCGCTCAAGTGTTTTCCTGAGGCGTTCATATGAAGAGAACTCAGAAGCTCCTTCAGATGAGGCAGTGAAATCTACATCCTCATCTGATGTGTGTTGCACTTGCAGTAAGAGCTCTTCTTGCAAGACAATGAAGTGTCAATGTCGAGCTACAAAGGGATCTTGTGGTCCATCATGCGGATGTTCTTCAGTCAAATGCTCCAACAGAGACGCAGACGGAAAACAAAACAACTCCAACTCGGAATTAGAGGCGTTAGAGAACAGTGAGAACTCGCAGGAATTTGACGAAAAGGAAAAAGACCAACAAAAAATCCTTGCTTCACATGGAGCTATGCTGCTGCAAAATGCTCTTGCTGACAAGCCAGTGGGGGAGACAAATGCCGAGGAAGGAACCAGAAGAAGAAGAAAACCTCTATCAGACATAGGAAACACTAAGGTAAACATTTCTATAGAGTTTCCACTGCATTTGATCATTTCCACATATGTGTGGATCTGAAACAGCATCGACCTGATTTGATAAAATTGGTTTCAGGGTAAATCAAATGTGCCAAGACCAAGACAAAGGAAGAAATGGAATAAGACTGTGCTTCAGCTTGTTCCTGTAGGTCCACCACCAAAACCAACATCATCTCAGGAAGAAGCTAATCCAGTGAATATGGACTTGGAAGCAGCGAGAAAACCAGAAGATAGTAACTTAGGAGAGGCGAATAGCAACAAACTGAAGCTACCAAGGGCGATGAGGTCAGCGTCTTCTACTGGCAGCACCTTGCTGAGAGAAAGAAACGCTGATCAAAGCAGTGGTGAATCAGTCGGTAATGGCGGATTTTCGCAAAGTAATTCAAGTAGGACGATTGGAAGTAGAACTTCAGATGAAAAGGAGAACCACACTCGTCGGATCTAATGAAGAAACAGAGATGTTGCTTGAGGAGAAAGGAAACTTGTGTTCTAGATCTTTTGTTTGTGATTAGAGAACATTAAAGAAGAAAAACATTATTTTGAGAATTGTTAATTCAAGATTCTGTTTTGTGTCCTCTCAGACACGTACAACTTCCCAAAATCTTGGAACTTCGATTTGTGAAGTTTGAAATGTAACTCAGCTGAGTTATTGATTTTTCGGTTTCCCGGATATCGTGAATAAATCGTAACTGGTTTGGTTAGATAAAAACCAAACTAAAAGACATCAAAGGTTTCAGTAATTAAGATGATAATTCGATTGTGTTACAGCAAAAATACTAACAGAAATCACCAAATGACATATTTTCGATTATCATCTTAATTTTCTTATTTTCTTTTAATTGAAATTAACCAAACCGAATATAGTTTGGTATATTTGTAGTTTTTTAAAACGTGATTAATTTTGGATAGTGTCGGCGTAATAGGATATTTTACTTTTTCCGCGATATAAGGTGTCACCGTCACTCAATAACACATGCAAACTAAAGAGAAGAACTACAAAATAAGCCAAACTATAATAATAAAGAAGTGTCCTCTTAGGTTTGTAGTGATGTACGTAATAATACGAAATTAATTATTCTGAGTGGTAGTCTTATCGTTTTCTCATATATTGACAAAGATTGCTTACTAACCCTCTATTTTTTATACATTCAAAAATAATTTTGTACTCCAATAACTTTTAGTAAATGATGAAACACAACGTTTGTAATTATCACTTGTGTATTTCCAGTGATAATCGGTCACCAAAAATAATTTGTTTGACTACAATTACGCCTGTTTCTTTCCAGAATTATTCGAAATTCTCATTATATAATTGATTTTTATCCAATATCCAATCTAGCATATTTTCTTATGCAAATAAAAACTAATTTTTGTAATTTGAAATCCTAGTTTCTGTATAAATGGAATATAGTAAAAACATAAATAAATATATTATGTAAAATAAAATGAATAATGGAAAATAAGTCCACATATCATTTTTCTCTCCACCGACAGGCTAAATCACAGTAAATGGGCCCACGGTTCCCTCTTAAAGCTGTCGTCTTTGGTAATATCTTCCTTTTAGTTATTAAACTAACTTTCAATGACAATTACACAAAACCCCTTTATCATTTATAAACACAAACTAAAACGTGAACGTTCTCTTACGTTAGTTTAGAAACTATCTAAAAGTTATTATATAAGGGTAAAAGGGTCATATCACACTTCCCGGCACAGAATTTACTAAACACAGCCACTAGCCAGCCAGATCCCAATTTTCTCATTGCTTCTTCTTCGTATTCGCAAAGCTGAAAGACTTGCTGCTCTCTCTATAAGTCCATTCCTCCTTCAAGCATAGCATTTCCTCTGCGATTGATTGGTTTTTAGATTTAACCAGACCCATCTAAGGGATCTGGAACAAGCTTCGTCTCTGGTTCTGTTCTGATCAACAGAGAAGATATCCTAATAAAAAAATGGAGTCTTTCTTCTCCAGATCCACCTCCACAGTCGCTAAATTGAGTTTCTTGGCCGTATGGATCGTCTTCTTGATTTCTTCCTCTTCTTTTACTTCCACAGGTTACTTCTTTTTTCTTATATCACATTGATCTACTTCTTAGTGCTTTTCTTTACCTCAAAGCTTTTCAACTTCCCATCTTGCTTCTTGATTGGGCTTTCACTTTTCAGGGTTTTGAGATGATGTATAAATTCTTTTATGGAGATTATGTCTTTGGAATATTCAATTTGTTGGAACTGATAGAGAAATCTGATCAATCCTCTACTCTTAAAATGTTTTACTATGTGGAGGCAATTCATGATCCGCATTTTCTTCTTCATCAATGCTTAGATCTCTGCTCAATTAGTGAAACAATAATGCTTTTTTGAAAGTTCACATCCCAAAATCAATACTTCAATATCCATATTAGTGCTTCCTATGCTTTTAGTAGATCAATGGATTCTCTGCTTATATCAGGAAAAACTGAAACTTCCGAGTTCTGATCAAAAATAGAAACTTTCTGAAAAGTTAATTAAGTACAAAATCTGATGCACAGTTTGGTCTGCTTCTAGTTTCTACTTGATGAAACCTTCAATGTTGATGAGCAAATTTGGATCAGGAGAAACAAAATTCTAGCTTTCTTATATGTCGTACAATCCTTTTGCAGAAGCATATGATGCGCTCGATCCAGAAGGTAACATTACGATGAAATGGGATGTCATGAGCTGGACTCCTGATGGCTATGTTGTAAGTTTCAGAATCAGAAAAAAAGAAGAAGCAAGAAGTCATTATTGATCGGTTTCGATTCATATATATAAGAGTTTGCTTTACTTGTTCGATCTAGGCTGTGGTTACGATGTTCAACTTCCAGAAATACAGACACATTCAGTCTCCGGGATGGACATTAGGTTGGAAATGGGCAAAGAAGGAGGTTATATGGAGTATGGTCGGAGCACAAACAACCGAACAAGGTAACTAGATGTTTCGGTTAAGCTAAATAAAAAAGAGGCTAATTAATGTTTCATTGTTTTGATTGCGGATTATCAGGAATGAGTTGTGACAAGATGTGCTAATGTTTAACAGGTGATTGTTCAAAATACAAAGGAAACATACCACATTGTTGTAAGAAAGATCCAACGGTTGTAGATTTGCTACCCGGGACTCCTTATAACCAGCAGATTGCCAATTGTTGCAAAGGTGGTGTCATGAACTCATGGGTTCAAGACCCTGGCAATGCGGCTAGCTCCTTCCAGATCAGTGTTGGTGCAGCTGGAACCACAAACAAAACCGTTCGGGTGCCTAGAAACTTCACTCTCATGGGCCCTGGTCCAGGATACACTTGTGGTCCAGCTAAGATTGTGAAACCAACCAAGTTTGTCACACCCGACACACGCAGAACCACTCAAGCTATGAGTAAGAAACAAGAATGCGTTTTGGACTTTTTGGAATGGAAGTGTTAACATTGTTTCTAACCTAACAGACCGTTCTTTTTGTTTGCTTATCGCAGTGACATGGAACATTACGTGCACCTACTCGCAGTTCCTTGCTCAAAGAACTCCCACTTGCTGCGTTTCTTTATCTTCTTTTTATAATGAAACCATTGTTGGATGTCCAACTTGTGCTTGTGGATGCCAAAACAACAAAACAGAATCCGGTGCCTGTCTCGAGTAAGTGTTCAAATCTTTTTTATCTATCAGCTTTGTTCTTCGAGTAAGTAAAATCTATGTTTTCTCTTCGTATTCAATCATAAAATCTCAAAAAATTTTTTTTTTTGCAATGGAAGTCCGGATACGCCGCACTTGGCATCTGTTGTGTCACCGCCGACAAAGAAAGGAACGATTTTACCGCCATTGGTGCAGTGCACGAGACACATGTGCCCGATCCGAGTGCATTGGCACGTGAAGCAGAACTACAAAGAGTACTGGCGAGTGAAGATCACAATCACAAACTTCAACTATCGCTTAAACTACTCACAGTGGAACATGGTCGCTCAACATCCAAATCTCGACAACATCACTCAGATCTTCAGCTTTAATTACAAATCTCTCACTCCTTACGCCGGATTAAGTAAACACACACACACAAAGCCCTCTCGTTTCTCTCTCTCTCTGCTTATCTCAAAAGATTAAACTTTTCATCTTGGTTTTGCAGACGATACAGCAATGTTATGGGGAGTAAAATTCTACAACGATTTCCTATCAGAAGCAGGGCCTCTAGGGAATGTGCAATCGGAGATTTTGTTCCGTAAAGATCAATCGACCTTCACATTCGAGAAAGGATGGGCTTTTCCTCGCAGGATCTACTTTAATGGAGACAATTGCGTCATGCCTCCTCCGGACACTTACCCCTTTCTTCCAAACGGTGGTTTCCGGCAGGAACTCTCAGTCTTCGCAGCCATGCTCCTCCCTGTTCTTGTCTTCTTCATTTTCTTATCCGCGTAAACCTCAGATATACTGGTTTGCCACTGTTACGTCTAGGGTTAGGGAGCGGCTGGTTTGATTGTACGGTGGAGTGACGGGTATAAACGTTTTATGATTCTTTCGTCTCCCAAAACTTATAAACTTATGAATACTTTTTTTCCTTTTCTATATATATAGAGTTTTCAACTTCGCTGTTTTGTTTTTTTTTCCTTTGTGTTCGTAAAATTGTTGGTTCTGTCAGAAAAAGAAAAGAACATTCAATAATGATTGTCACATTTTTCTACTGTTATATATAAGTATATTTTTATATAAATGTTTTCCCTTGTGACGACGTCCGATACAAAAACAACATATAAACTCTTTTACTGACAATGTTATATCATCATCGAAAATAACAAATCTAATCATATTAACAGTTAACCAATAGAAATATAATCTGGTAACTATGATAAAGTTCTCTAAACTATAATTTCATGATATAGATTTTCCCCGACCAACCGATACACGATGAAAATATTTATTTTCACCACATTTATGATTGATATCTTTCTTCATAACACATCAAACTACAACGCTCCGATATCTCTACTATATTATTTGAGAAACTTTTTAACAAAATAACTTTATCCTGACGTGTTAATAACAAAAATATCATGCTGACGTGTCAACATCACAGCGAGTTTCAGCTTAAATATATAAAAAGGTTTAAACTACTAGAATAATTACAATACATGCCACTGATATTAATTTGGTTAGATAATAAATATAATTTATTCAACTAACCAAAAAATACTATTACATTTGCAAAAACAATACTTTTTATTTTTTAAAATTTTTTATACGTTAATTTATAAATAATTTCAAATAAATATAAATAGAATTAAATTACTACAATAATCCCTAATACATTATTTGCGCAACATTTTAATAAAATAACTTTACTCTGACGTGTTATTAACAGAAATATCATGCTGACGTGTCATTACTAAAATAAATTTCAAATAAATATATAAATGAGTTTAACTTATTAGAATAATTACAAGTATATCATTGTTATTAATTTGGTTATATAATTAATATATTTTATTAAACTAACAAAAAAAAATACTATTAAATTCGTAAAAAATAATTATTTTTTTCTTCTTAATTTGTATATACAAAAATTAATGTTAAAGGTAATTTTAAATAAAAGTTAAAATTATATAAATATTTAATTTATATTTACAAATAAAATATAATTTACGAATATTTTTCCCCACGCATGACGTGGGTATGAATCTAGTTTCTAGTGTAAATGTCAAACCTTCTTTTTGATGTGAATATTTAATAATGTAAAAGATAAGGTATTGTGGTTCGTTACTCATCAGGAGAATTTAAATTCTAAATAAATGGGATGTAACTTTTAAATAATTTAAAGTTATGTTTTTTAATTTAAAAAATCTAATGAAAACTGAGAAAATGATTGCGAATATTTTTAAGAGTATTTTTTTTTAATAAAATTATGTAATATATATGCAATGTAATACACCCAATGATAACACAAACCAATAGATTATCATTTGAAAAAATTTCCAACACCCTCCAGTACTATATGGGTTTGACAAGGACATTTGATACCAAATAACCTAGTGGACCTCTACTAGACCCATTATTCTCTGAGAAGAATCCATAGATGTATTATTTGTGTTTTAGTCCGTACATTACCGATTTTTTGAAAAGTCCACAGAACGGGTGATTAGGATTTGTGTTTTTAGTACCACACAATATCACGTACATATTCTTCTTTCTATTAAAAATAGTAGTTGAAATGAAATAAATACATTATCTGTAAATCGTGAAATGGTGCAACTGCCTTCATTTAAAGATCAGACATGGAAGTTGCAAACTGTACCAAAAATCAAGAATTTCATTTGAAGAGTCCTTAGTGAAGCATTACGATAAAATATCAGAAATAAGAGTTAAAGTTGATTCTAAGATGACAAGTGTGTGATAATGAAGGAGAATGTTCACATATTCTGTTTGGTTTTCAAATTTGGATATGTGTTTGTGAAGGAACAGTTTTCCTTGAATTCCTTGAAGTGAAAGGGACAACATCTAATCTCTAATATATTATTTGAAATTTTTTTTAATAAAATAACTTCATAACGTGTTAATAACAAAAATAACATGCTGATGTGTCAACACCACAACGAGTTTCGGATTAAATATAGAAAAAGGTTTAAGTTGCTAGAATAATTACAATACATGTCATTGATATTAATTTGGTTAGAGAATCAATATATTTTATTCAACTAACCAAAAATTGTATTACATTTGCAAAAACAATAATTTTTATTTCTTTAAATTTTTAATACGTTAATTTATAAATAATTTTAAATAAATATAAATAGATTTAAGTTATTACATAATCTCTAATATATTATTTGAGAAAAAAATTAAGAAAATAATATTACTCTCACGTGTTATTAACAGAAATATCATGTTTACATTTCATCATTACATTAAATTTTAAATAAATATATAAATAAGGTTAACTTATTCAAATAATTACAATATATGTCATTGTTATTAATTTGGTTAGAGTATTAATATATTTTATTAAACTAACCAAAAATACTATTAAATTCAATAAAAATAATTATTTTTTTCTTTCTTAATTTATATATACAAAATTAATGTTAAAAATAATTTTAAATAAAAATAAAAATTATATAAATATTTAATTTATATTTACTAATAAAATATAATTTACGAATATTTTTTCTAGACATGGCGTGGATATAATATAATTTACTAGTAGAATGATTATTCTCATTACCCAAACTGTGACAAACGATAATCATATCCAATTATCTTTGTGGAGAATAAAAGAGTCATGACCTCTACTTAATGTCTTTGCTTTCTTCTCTCTGGTGTCTGCGTTTTGTGGCTCTTCTTTTGGCTGTTGTGTCATGGAATTCTCTTTTCAAAACATAGGTTGTGTCCAGTTCTTTACCATTATTGGTTGTATGGCTTGTTAATTGACTGTGTAAGTATACAGGCTAAACTTTGAAATTTCTATAAATATAACAACAGATACAAAAATGGAACTATTAGTTGTAACTTTGAAAAGAGAATGATTGGATTGGGAATCAATTTTCATTAAAAGAAAACAAAAAAAAAAATAGAAAGAGATAATGGAGTCGTAAAATGGGGCGTTGATTAGTTGTGTGGAAGAGAATCTCCTCCAAAATAAGACAAAGTGAGAAGTTGCTTTAGAAAAGTATTCGTGCGCTGTCGATTCCATATTTGCATCTAAACCCTAAAATTACCAACTCTCTATACAATGCACTAACTATTAAAGTATATTTGTAGATATATTATCTTTAAAATATTCTAGAACTAGTCATATAAATATACATTCATATGTGTTATGTGATCTCTAGATGAAAAACGGGATTCGTCTTTTTATCACAAGTGACGACAGGCCTCAAACCCTAATTTGTCAATGTTGTTTTGGGTAAATCATTACCTCAACAAACTTTTAAGTTTCACCAAGAAAATACAACGTTATAATTGTGATGACAAAAAACTGTCATAATATCAATAATTCACTTTTCACCATATCAATGCGACAAAAATATCATGTACGAGTGTGACGCACACACACACACCAAAAAACAAGACAAGGCGTGATGTTAAAATGGTCCTAAGTTGACATAAATTACAAGCTTTTAACCATCGATGACTAAAAATTCAAATTTCACAAAAGAATGATCGATATTAATATTAATAATGGAAATTGTTGGGTTTATGTCCACTATATATTGGTATATAAGTTTGACAAGATTATATATATGCGGTCTTGAGATGTGGACTTAACATAAGGTATGATAAGAAAAAGAGATCCAAAGTTTTCATGTAAGAGGCCAAAACATCTATCGTACTAATGAAAGACATAGATTCATCATGTTAATAACGATTCAGAGAAATTATACACGTTTACGTACTATCCACCTATTTAGATGTTTAGGGCTCATCAATACCCAAATGTGGTCCAATTTTGGTATATACTATATAGTCTATAATACCAGCTTTACATACATTTGATTTGGGCGAGTATTTGTCTATGACAAAAGTATTGCTTACTGAAACACCCTAATATGTCTAAAACACTAATTTGATCGAATAGGTTTATATAACTTTTAGCTGACAAAATGGATTTATATAGCTTTTAGATTGTCGTAGAGTTTGCATTCTATTTTATTAATTTATTTATAAGCTACATTTGACTTTTGGTTCATAAAAATTTCTTTTTCTGAATGAAAAATTTCTATTATGATAATACTTCTAAAAAATTGGATTATATAGTAACATAAGTCACCATAGTTTTTTTATCCACTTGAAGGCAACGACAAAATAACTTAATGGGTCAATATATATAAGTTTTATCAGAATATACCTTAAATCTAGCTACTGCAAAAATCATAATGTCTCAATTCCTTTAGGTTTAGTTATTTAACTGTAGTCAATTTTATTATATCTAATATTTTATTATATCATATATATTTGTATACTACTTCGCATTAGTTAGTAATTAATAACACAAATTTAGTTATCTTAAAAAAAACAAAATTTAGATTTAGGACTATCAACTACAATTTATTACAGATTTCAAAATTTTACAAGTACAATAATTTTCCTTCTCAAGGTGAAGCACTGACACTTTGACATTAGAGAAAAAAACTGCACAGTCCGCAGAATTTTTGTTGTTCCAAAGACCGTTGACAGAAATTTAATTGTTTATGAACAGATAATAGAGGTTTAGGAACATTAAATGGAGCAAAAGTAAAAATAATAATGTCTTGTGATTCATTGGATCAGTTATCAATTCCCTCACAAATTGATATTCATTATCAGTCTCATAATTTGGATCAATAATGAAATCCTAAAAACAAGTTTCACTTTTCAGATTAATTTATGCTGTGTATTCAAAATGGCACAGACGTCAGACATAATAAGTCATGGGACCGACATGAATGTTGGTTTGTTAACTTCTTACCGGAACACGTTCCCTATTCAATAACCACACACAAAAGGTTGACCTTCAGACCAAACTATTTGGTAATAAAATAGCTTTAGGGTTAATCCTACAAAATTAGAGTGAGTTATTAGAACAAGTCTTTTGATTTTCTTACGGTGTTTTCTACATTGACTACAACAATACATTCCCAATTCAGATCCTTTTTACCTTTTAAAATTCATCTATACATATCTAAATTATTGATCGATAATATACCTTAATATTTTAAAGAGTATAAGAAAATAGTAAATAGTAGGGAAAATGTTTCCTACATTGAGAGTTTCATATGTTTGAGATTCTCTTCCCATATATAGGCTTTCTGTTTGGTCAAGAGAGAAACAGTAAATATATCAAATGAATTATTTATATATAATATGCTGGAAAATTATATTAAAGGCAAATGTCTAAAATAGTATTTTTTTAAGTTTTTGTTCCAAAAATAGTATAATTAGTTTAAATTTTCAATAATAGTACAAATTTAAGATTAAAATGCATTAAAACTATATTTTAATAGAAAAAATTAAATCCTAAATTGGAAATAATAAACCCAAATACAGTACTTTAAGTTTATGTATAATTTATTTAGAATAAATAAGTATTTTTACATAAGTATTTGTGCTATTTTGGGAATTTAATTTTATGATGTTAGATTTGAAAGAAAAACTTTAAAATGTGTTATTTTAGGGTATTACTCTTTTATTTATTTATGCATTATATATATATATTTATATATGTTTTCACTAACAAAAAAGTATCTTATTGCATTTGTCTCATACTATTATAGTTTTTTTTTGTCATTGTTTACAACGGACCAACCCAATATCCCAACATTTTCATACGAATATTTAACACTCTCATACGAACGAAAGTACAGTCGAACTTCACACTTTTGAAATGAATATAGAAAGCATTTACTCTTCCCCATACTATTATAGTTTATCTAACATATTTCAAAATTGTAAATACAATTTTTTCGTATTTAATTTGATTACAATATGCATAAGATAATATGATAAATAAATTACAAGTGTGTTTTCTCCATGCAAGCAAACAATATTTTAAACCAAATACGATATGCATTTCAAAATAACCATAAATATATAAATTGACTGAAGAAAATAATATGGAGTTACGATTTAACCGATTAAGATTTGAGTTCTTGATTTGTTATCTTAACCTTAAAAGCAATAGAAAGAACGTACGGTACGGAAACAACGTAAGCCAAAGGGGAAGCACAAATCTAACGAACGAGTTATTATTACAGTAGAAAAGAGCCAATGAGAATTCGACAACACATTATATGGTTTATTTCCGAAAGAGCCCTCAACTTTATCCCGACTCTGGTAGTCTGGTCTCGCTTCCACTCTCTGTGGCTTTTTCTCTCTGTTTCCACAAATATCATTGTCTATGTATTCACATCAACGTACATACCGTATTTATACCATATCACTTAATTCACTGTAGCCTCACGCGAAGCCCAACAAAAGTCCACAAAAAAAAATTCAACACAAAAGATGCCCAGAGAGAAATAAGAGAGAGATACTTTGGTCATATGAGGGTTTGTTGTTTCTCTCTCTTGTTCTTGAAAGGTTGAGGAGAGAGAGAGAGATAGATAGATGGGAAGGGGTAGGGTTCAGCTGAAGAGGATAGAGAACAAGATCAATAGGCAAGTTACTTTCTCAAAGAGAAGGTCTGGTTTGCTCAAGAAAGCTCATGAGATCTCTGTTCTCTGTGATGCTGAAGTTGCTCTCATAGTCTTCTCTTCCAAAGGCAAACTCTTCGAATATTCCACCGACTCTTGGTAATTAGTTTCATTCATCAACCACGTATTATAATTATGTATTGACATCGATGATATCCATCGATCTGTTTTCTTGATTTTTATTAGATGTGGTTTTTATTCGTATGTCTTCATATCGATCTCTATCGTCGACAGCCCTGAAAATAATCCTATATTTTGTCTTTGCGTGTTGCATATCCACTGTAGATTTGTTTGTTCCCTAAGAAGTGGCTAGAGAAATTAGGGTTTTTTGGGATTTTACGTACGGACGTATGGAAAAGCTATTTATGTCTATTTTTACTTGCTTTACCCAAGTGAAAATAGCATAAAATTATGATACTACACAGACTCGTGATTTGATTGCCTCTTTTGATGTATGGAAACACGTGCACACAGACACGTACACTCTTATGTATGTAACTAACATGTATAATACATAATTATAAGATATGTTTGAAAGAAAGGTTGATTTGAAACGAAGAAATGAAAGCATTTACAAGCTTATGCTATAATCCAATGGATAATAACATAACGTGCAACATATATGTAAGTTCGTACTGATATAAATGCGTTTCATGTGTGTATATATATGCATGTTTGTACGATCATATATACATATAATTATCATACGTACCGTTTGCTTAGATAACCGAGTCAAGAGGAAAAAACTCGAATCATTACATTGATCTTGTACGTATGTTTGATGTTTGGTGGACTCACCAAAACCAGGTTTTATATACATTTTTGTGTTATATGCTTATTTTTAGCTATATATATGTTGTCAGTATACCAAACAAGGTAAACTTTTGGCTAACACTACATTGTCACAAAATTAGTGTATGAAATTTTATTCGGGCATATATGGATTAAATTAATTAAACTAGTTGATTTTTCCTGCAATCTAGTATGGAAAGAATTCTCGAACGCTATGATCGATACTTATATTCAGACAAACAACTTGTTGGCCGAGAAATTTCGCAGAGTGTAAGTTTTATGAGTTGGTTTTTCTTCTAACTCTTTATGTTCATGGTTCTTTCTTGTGGTAACTAGTGTCTATCATGTACCAATTTTGTAGGAAAATTGGGTTCTAGAACATGCTAAGCTCAAGGCAAGAGTTGAAGTACTTGAGAAGAACAAAAGGTATATATATATACAAATTCGCAAATTGTCATATATATTATCTACGAGTGCATATGTCAAAGAATGCGAAATAATTTGCATGCTTACGAAATCGCAACTAAAACGTTCATATATATACAAGAGTTGTCCGAAGCCAACTTAACTAGACTTTGGGTTGAAAATAAAACTTCTAATGTATCCAACTTCTTTCATTAGTCGGTTTTCTTCAAAAATCTTAATCATAGCATATAACTTAAGAGGAATGCATCATGTTGTTCAAGGACTTCGTAATTTCTCTAATTATAAATACTATACAGTAATTGAGAACTTGTTAATTTTGTTTCATCATAATCTTCATTTTCTGTAAGATAATAGAAGAAAACAATAGACTTTACAACGAAATTTTTAATAGAAGCATTTATTTACTTCTAAATGTGTTGGAGTCCTTGGAAATATATCAGCAAAATTTGACGAGTAATAAACCGTTTAAATGTATCAAAAATTTCTCACGTTCGAAAAATGGTTAAAATTTATTAGAAATTCTGCCAGTTTGATCATAAAACTTAAGCATAGTATCACATAGGTAGCTAGCCGATCTTACATGACATATTCACAGCTCACCCGGACAAGGTAACATAGTAAGCATAATGCACATGTAATGAGTAGTCACAAAAGAAACTGTGTGCAGGAACTTTATGGGGGAAGATCTTGATTCGTTGAGTTTAAAGGAGCTTCAGAGCTTGGAGCATCAGCTCGATGCTGCTATCAAGAGCATTAGGTCAAGAAAGGTAAAAGGGGGACATTGATACACATAAATATATGTATATCGGAAAGGTTAAGTTTAGCAACGAATTAGAACATGAAAATCTGCAATATTTTTAATCTAATTAATGTCTTATACCTGCAGAACCAAACTATGTTCGAGTCCATATCTGCGCTTCAGAAGAAGGTAAAGTGTCACAATTAGTTACATCCTAAAAATAATGCAGTTCGTATATATATAACTTCACTTGTTTCACTTTAATTCAACAGGATAAAGCCTTGCAAGATCACAATAATGCGCTTCTCAAAAAGGTTAGTACAACTCTATTTTTTATTTTAAAAAATTCTATATTTTTGGACTAATTTGTTATATGTGAATTAAAATGAGAATGAAAGGTGCAAAATCAAGTAATTTACATAAGTATGTCTTCTCACCAAAATTTACAGAAAAACGTCTAATTAATTTATAACATATTTCTCTACGGATTTTAAAATGAAATATAATGCCAAAAATGTTATTGATATATAACACTACAGTAATGTATATATGTTAGTAGTGTTAATGTATATAGACATGTTATAAATTTATTGTATTGGGATATTTTTTTAAAAATATATATAACTGTACACTTCGTTTTTAGATGGTAATATTATTTAAGCATTAGAAATTGTTATATTTATTTATTGTTAAATTTTTTAATAAAATTTAAAGTTGAGAACATAGATATACAGGCGTTAATTTGATAATCGATTGTAATTTTTAATGTCACTACATATATTTAGTTAGGTCGATTAACTGACCTATTAATTTTAGAGCAAAAACGTAAATATTTATTGTTTTAAGTTTGGATAAATATACGTAACTAGATATATGCATTTTCATTTTTTAATCTAAGAGTGATTATAATATATCAATCAAACAGTAATCCATTAAAATAGCATCATTTTAAATTTATTTTATCATATTAAAAATAAAAATTTAAATAAATTATATATAAAATTAAAATATAATGTTTGGGTTTATTTTTATAATTTGAAGTTTAAATATTTTTAATTACAAAGAGATTTTTAATTATTTTACTATTAAATTTATAATATTTTAAAAATATAAATGTTTAGTGCGATATTTGCAATAAAAAAATTAAAATAATACTATTTTAAACAATTGCCTTATATCAAAAATATTATATATATATATATATATTATATATATAAGCATACAATTGGTGCATCTGTAGATATATGCGTAGTATTAATTAATAGTAATGACAAAAATAATAATACGATAGATTAAGGAGAGGGAGAAGAAAACGAGTCAGCAAGAAGGACAATTAATCCAAAGCTCCAACTCTTCTTCAATTCTTCAGCCCCAATACTGCGTAACCTCCTCCAGGTCTTGTCTCTCTTGAATTTTTCATTAATTAGATTTATAATTGTGTAATCTATATATCTTTGAATGATTCTGATTAATTGATTGTTAAATGGGCAGAGATGAGTTTATGGAGAGAGTTGGTGGAGAGAACGGTGGTGCACCGTCGTTGATGGAACAAAACTCTCTTCTTCCGGCTTGGATGTTACGTCCTACGACGAATGAGTAAAACTTTATGCAAATATATGATAATATAATTAACGTTTATATATCAGCATTTTTGTGACTTATACTCATTATTAATACTGGTATATGTTTTAGCTAATCACATTTTATGTGTAATGATGGAATTTGCAAAGACTTACGTACGTTATCACAAGATTCACTCTGTCTTAATGATTTCTGATGAATGATGTATTGATACTATTATAATATTTGTAAATGTGTTGCTCAATAGGTTTTAGACAGTATTGAAAAGACAATGAATTGTTATCATTAATTCTTTTAGCTTGTGAGTTACTAATATTTCCCATAATATATGGAAAAAACCAAAGATATGTTATATTTTATTTAATAAATATATTTATAGGTAACTAATATACAAACAATGTCATATACAAACTATGTATATTATTCACGACACAATTCAGCCATCTACAATACACAAACACACCACCCATCATCAACCATCTCATAATACACATGCAAACCATCCAGCATCCACCATTTCATCATACAACATCCTTAATGGACTTTACATTCATGGGTTTTTAACTGACTTTTATTGTGAGGAAATGTCTATCTCAACTCATCTATTAATTATATTTGAAATTTTATGGGTTTAAATGGGCTATTCAAAAATGGTTTTAGTTCCAAATAAACCTATAAGATCCATTTATACTTTTTTATTGACCAATATACTATAAGATCCATTTATATATTTTTTAATTTAATTAACAAATTTTGTTTCAATGTTTAAACTCTAAAAGTTATTATTTATTGCAACTAGTTTGAACTTTTTATTTTTTATTAATTGTTTTCTTTTAAAAAAGTTAGGTGATATTTTTAGTTATTTTCTTTTTTCAATTATTATAACATATTTCTAGGATAATCTGATATATGCACAGTGATAAGTACATACTAAACTGTAATTGATATATATATATATGACTCTAATTGATAAGTAAATATTAAACTGTAATTGATAGTAACAACTAATCTGATATGTACACACTCCATATCACAAAACTATATAAGAAATGGCTTTAAAATCATCGTTAGAAATTGGATTTTTTTTGTCAAAGTAATTGACGATTAAAAAGTATCTCTTTTTGCTTTTGAAAGATGAATGTATGACTTCTGTTTTCGTTATGAAGTTTGAAATTAATTAATTATAAAACGTAGTAATGCTCTCGATATTTGAGTGCTTTGACTTCTAATTTGGCCCGTAACGTAGTAGTGGGGTTATTTTTTTTGTCCGCATAGACCCCGCCCATGTAAAGTTGTATATATATGTTCTTGGAAACTTTCTCACAGATTTTTTTTGTCGTCTTTCTCACAGTTTTTAAATTGGATTTTTCCTTCACATTCTCCGATAATAATTATTCCTTTTTTTGAGAAAATAAATACATAAAGGATTTTAAAAATATTAAACTTATAATAGTACAATGATTTTTACACAAATAAAACAAGAAACTAATATTCAGTAATAAATGTATAATATTTTATATTCTATAACTTTAAACCAATAATACTTCAAATATTAATATTTTTGAAAATTAATTAGCAAACATAAATAATGAAAAATGTATAGGAACACTAAAAAATGAAAAAAAAAAGTTTATAAGTTGATGTTTAGTATTATTTTGTCTACCAAAACAATTTATCAAAAAATTAAATATATTAGTGGTTACATCGTCTGTACATTTTAAAAATATGTAATTCGACTTCATTTTTTCTAATACGAATATGTAAATTATATTGGTGCGTTGTAATCTGATGATAAAAAAAACAATTTAAAGGAGTTTGAGTAAGAATTTTGTTAATATAATTTGACTATTTTATTGGTTAATCTAATACCATTAGAAGAATATCTAATTAATTTCCGTATGATTAATTTAGTTAATTTGAAAAACCCAACAAATTCAACGTTAGTTCATCGTTAATAAGAAATTATAAAAAAAAATACTTTCTAACATAAAACACGTTTTAATTATGAGTTGTTACTGTTATCATACTATGGACATGAACGGAAAAGCCAACCATCGTTGACCAGTATGCCTTTATCTGACATGAATTTGGTTTTTTTCATTATATCATTTTCAACTTCTTCACCATTCGACTTTTTATATAACAGTATAAATCATGTAGTCATTTCATTTTAAATATATATTATTTTCTTTGATTCATTTGCTTTTCTATATGTAGTTTTGATCAAAACTAACAACAATAAAACTAGTTTTACACACTTTACTTATACTATCAACAAAATATTGTAATTTCGAAATTTTAAAATTAATAAAATGTTTTAGTTATACAATGTGTTAAGCACTTATATTATTTATTTATTAGTTATATAATGGAGTAGCGTCTAGTGTACATAGGCCTGTCAATTTGGTTCATTAGCCGCGGGACGGGTGCGAGTCGAAAGAAAAAAAAAATTATATGCGAGGCGGGTGCGGCTCGAAGTTTTGGTTTAGCGAGGCGGATACGGATTTCGTTTTATTATTTTGCGGGTTGGCGGGTACCCGCAAATTTTGGGTCAAAATCATTTGATCAAAATTTAAACCAATTTAATTTTAAACCAATTTAATTCTAAACCAATTTAATACCAAACTTGACATTCAAAATTTATATAATTTGATGTTTTAAAAATTGAATTTCGATATATTTGATGTATTAATTTTAGATTTATTATTATTTAGATTTATTTTAATTAAATATTTTTAAAAACGAAGCAGATCGCGGGTCACCCGCAAACCCGCTAGATTAATGTGGGACGGGTGCAGATTTTTAAAAAATGATTCGTGGGTTTTGCGGGTAAAAAATTTTTTTGAAAAAAAATCTTTAACCCGCCGCGGGTCGGGTCATGCGGGACGGGTCCGACACGCTTGACAGCACTAAGTGTACATCAATTATTTTGTCATAACAAACCAAAACATTTCTGTTTAACCATTATCTCAATTTCAGTTATCCAATTGGTCTTTTGAGGATTATATATTAAAATTATGATTATATCACAAAATATAATTGTAGAAATGCAATTTTAGAAGTTTATAGTTTAACCACAAATATATATATATATATATATATATATATATATATATATATATATAAGTCTGGACGACTTATGACATATTTTTCAGAAAACACTTAGGAATTGCATCAAAAGTATTCTAATCGTTGTAGTCCATTGATTATGTAATTAAATAGGCATCATATTTAATTATTGTATAAAAAAGTGAGGGATTTTATATACACCTAAGCAAGTGGGCAGGCATGATAGTAGTATCTAAAACCAGATCAAGAATCAAAATAATTGACATACAAATCTACTATGTTTTGTTTTTATATAAATAAATAAATAGAGTATGTTTTGTTTTTATATAAATAAATAAATAGAGTGTGTTTTGTTTTTATATAAATAAATAAATAGAGTATGTTTTGTTTTTATATAAATGAATAAATAGAGTATGTTTTGTTTTATTGGAAAATCTTTGTACGTGTACGTGAGATTATTGTTAAATTCCAAATCCTTTATATATATATATATATATATATATATATATTATCCTCTATATATCATAATAGAAGCAAAATTCTAGTAACTAACCTTTATGTTTGTAAAGAATACATCTAATCCCATTCATTAATTCTTACTTAATTTATTTTTCTAGATTTAATCATATTTAGTTTTTCCATAAATCTTTCAATATTTTTTATTAATATTTAATAATGTGCTTTAATTTGAAAATGACTGAAGAGACTATGAGTTACACTTGTGACTTTTCCATGAAAAAAGATAGAAAAATAAAGTTACAAAAAATTTTTTTAACAAATTAATTAATTGCGGAAAATCGTTATTTTTATTATTTTGCTATAAATTGCGGTGTATAGTTGAGTTGTTGTAAAACACACAAAATACTTCAAAAATCATTCAATTGAAAAAACAACTACCTTTAGTTTTTAATCTTCAAGTCACTATATGTAATTAAACTTCTCGTGAACGAAAAATTCAAACTAATAAATATAAACAGAAACTCTCATATCTTTATAATGTATTACTTTAGTAAAAAAAATTTATCGAAATTTCTTTTGCTAATATTATTTTTATTATGAAACCTTTATTGATCAACTGTAAAACAAACGAAAAAAATATAAATAAAATATCTAACATTTTTGCAAATAAGAACAAAACAGTTAAATATTACAAGATTGTAAGGAGTAAAAGAAATGATGAAACAAAAGGAGTAAGAGAGTCTTAATTTGGGAATATGATTATGATTACGAATAGACCATGATTATGTAGTTAACATTTCGATTCCGGGTAAAACATTCTAAACATATGATGGTTCGATGGAATTTAATTAAGATATATATATTAGCATGACTAATCAAATTGTACATTTTTATTCTAGTGGTGAATTAATTGTAATGGAAAAAGAATATATAGAGATCATTTTGTCTTGAATTTGACTAAGAAAATAAATAGTTATGGCCTTTTATTTAATTTCATCATATATAGGTCATGTTCGTTTGGTGCGGCTGTGGCTGCGGCAGATTTTTGTTCGTTTAGCTGCCGCAGGTACCTATGTCCTGCGTCGCAATTTTTTCGATCGCTGATTAAAACAGCGGTGCGACTAAAAATCTGTGATTAACCACAACTGCAACCGCCGGTGGCAGACAAACGAACAACATCTGCCGCAGCCGTAGGATTGACCGCAGCTGTATCCGCAACCGTCTGCGGCGACCAAAAGAACAGCACCATAGTTATTTTATTTGTAATAAGGAATTATTGTGTTAGCCTAATCAAACTTCGCTCCCTCTAATTTTGTGCCGTAGCCATATAGATAAGATACACGTTACGCTTGCTTTCTGTAACAGTAACATATCTTATCAAATCATGCATGGTGTATGCATAGTTAGATGTGTTATTGAAGTTTAATATATACGGTCAGGTTTATTTGTATAAATGTAAATGCTACTTGCATAACACAATTAATAATTCTCGAATGATGCGTTGTGCATGTACTCGTATGAATGTAACGTAGTGTCGTAGTATTAATATAATATATACTCCATTTGGAATACATGTGAATCTGCCATGGGAATACAATACTATATTATACGAAATGGGGGGTTCACTTTTCAAGGAATATATACGCTACCAGAGGAATATAATTTATTTTTTCAACACTTTAATAATTGCTCTGAATGAGACAGATTACCTTTAGAAATAGAAATATATCACCAATAATGCTTACAAGTTTAACTATCGTAGTGTGATGATATATGATATGTTTGGAACTTAGAAATCAAATTGAAATTGGACTTCTGATCGATCTACTCCGACATGTTTAATTATAACGAAATTCATAGGTATGCTACGATCTTTGTTGGAACACTTGTGACTAATGCATGTGTTCCAGATACACTTTACAAGAAAAAGGTGTTCCCACGTGCATAGGGTGTTCGAGACATTGGTTTTCAATGGTTAGTAAATATAATATTATCATCATTTTAAAAATAATTTATTATTGTACTGCCAATTAGCCGTGGAACAATCTATAATGTTGGTTTTTACTGCCGAAATAGCCAATGTACTACCTCAAATAAACCGTAGAACAATGATATATTTTTGGATCCTAAATTTCGGTACTGGAATGCAGTAGATTAACTTTTATATTTGCCGAGATCAATTAAAGATTTAAATAAAAGATTTAAGAAAACGAAGTATTATGAATATTGATTTATCGAATCGGTTATAAACGGTTAGTGTTTGCTACGAGTCTGATCTATTAAAATATATCCTATTTAATTATGTCACAATTCTCTCCTTTTATAATCATAGTTCAATTACTTTTCAACGCCGTAATCATTATTAGTTATAAATGCTCATAAATGTCATTTAATATTGATACTAGCAGGTTCGTCGTCGTCTTCGGTAATCGGTGAGATCGGATGAATTTCTAATTTACCTGATAGTACCTCGATAGAAGCACACCTATTCTTTTAAAGAATGAGTCATCGTCATATTGGATTTGTCTCGCATTAGACGGAGCTCGGATTCATTAGAAGGGCGTATCCCACCTCCAACTTATATGATAGGCAAATAATATAAATAGAAATACATCAGTTTCACTTAGGAATTTGCAATTGGAATTCTCCGATTTAACGCAAAAATTAAGGAAAATTGTGTTGTGTGTAACTATCAAATCATTTACAATCAGCTAAGCAATAGAATAGATTTATAGAAATGTCAAAGTCTATATTTGTAAATTCGTTTAATTATGGGAAATTTTCATTATTATTAATAAGTTATTAAGACAACTCATTATTTCTGCCACGTGGCAATACACCAATCCATCAAGATTATCGAATAAAAAGAAAATCAACGTGTAATTGATTTGACTTAGACTCGTCAGGCAACTTGGGAATCTAAAGAACTCACAAGCTTCTCCAAATCCATATCGTATTCTTCGTTCCAAGAATCAAGAAACTCCATCTCATCAATTGCATTAACCTCCGACGAATCTTTAATATCTCTACTGTCAGCACCGCCGTAGTTTAAAATACTCTTTAACTCCTCCATAAACCCAACATTATCGACATTCATATACATATTGGAGATCTCTTCCTTGCTAAAGAATTCAGTGAAATCATCGGAGAAAGAACAGTTATCGGAAAAACCAGAAGATGTCGACGGAGTGTTGTTCATAATCGATTTAAGAACGTTTGATTTTTCAGCTATTTTGTTGAGCAACGTGGAAGTTTGTGAATCTTCGGTTATGGATGTGGAGTTTCCGATGATGATTCCGGTTAGTAGATCCCGGTTTGAATCAACCGCGTATTTGCTTGCGACGCGGTTAAGAAGTCTCTTAGAACCGGATGAACCGATCGGTTTATATGATTTCGGTTCAAAATCAGATGAATTGATTGGTTTATGAGTGATTGGATCAATGCCTTTTTGTTTCAAACGCTTCTTGAGATTTGTGTTCCAATAATTTTTTATTTCATTGTCTGTTCGTCCCGCCAAACTAGTAGCTATTGCGGCCCACCTTCATCAATCAACAAAAATAAGAAATATTATAGTATCTTTTTCTTTTTGGAATCTCTCTTACGTTGGAAATTAAATTGAATATGTAAAAAAAGATGCTTACTTGTTACCCTTGAGAGCATGAAGCTTGATAATAGTGTCATCTTCTTCAGGAGTAAACTCGCCTCTCTTAATATCGGGTCTTAAGTAATTAGCCCATCGTAATCTACAACTCTTCCCACATCTCTTCAATCCTATAATACATATATACACACATTGTAATAAATAACAAAATAAGAGAAAAATATATAGCTTTTTGTTAAATAAAAGTAAAAAGATTACCAGCTTTTTCCGGGAGAGTACGCCATCCACCTTCACCATGTAGTTGAAGATAAGCAATAAGCTTTTGATCTTCTTTAGGAGTCCAAGCTCCTTTCTTTATTCCTTCTTCTTTGCAACATGGTGTTCTCACCATTTCTTGTTTGTACGTTCTTCTTGATTTTTGATTTCTTTATTTGTTTTTTTTTTAAACTAATTGAAACCCTAGCTAGCTAGCTAGAGACCTATCAACGTACTGGAAAGAAAGACTCTTTAATCAGTCCATTGTTTTCTTTTCTAAAAAAACATGAAAAACTAATCAGAAAGGAGATTGACAAAGATGATTAAGAGAATTTAATAGAGCGTTTGATCAAAACCAAAAGACATTTGAAGATTGTACTCACTGATACACTCTTTTGACGAGGAACACGTGAACGCGTTCTCATTATATAACGAATTTTTAAAAACAAGACGTTAGATGTTTTTCTTCACTCTGTCTATCTTTCCCAGAGATTATTGTCTATAAATAGAGATGCTCTTAGTTATATTATATTACAAGAGAGAGAGCAGCACAGACACATATATGATTAGAATATTTGGTGGTTCTAAAAGGAAGTAAAAGATTATCTTGGCCGGATCTGATCCCAAACAAATCAAATTCGTGTTTGTGACTCTCAATATTAATACGAAAAAATCGGTTTTCTTTTTCCAAAAATATTATTAACACAATAACAAATAAAAATAAACTGTTTTTTAAATTATGTGATTCGAATTTTTTTAAAAACATATTTTTAAAAAATTCTATTTTTTTAATATAAAACAACCAATTATTTTTTTGGTTTGGATTCCTATTAAATTGAGGGCGAACTGTCTCTTTGAAGTAAGAATGGTTGAGATAGCACGTTCATTATTTTTATTTACACTAGGCCATTGAGACGTCGAGGGCAATGACAGGTGTAATATTATGACTGGACGGCACGAGCATCTGACAGTTTTCACGGTCGCATGGATTGCATACCGATGACACTGCTTATTTTTCCTGTCCGTATTTGTTTGTATCTTGTGAGAAAAGGAACTTTGAGATTTTGGTACTGATTTCGAGGAGATGCAGTGGTCAAGAAAGGTGAGCAACTCTTAATATAAATTAATGAATCAATCAATAAGGTTATTATTATTAAACTGTCATTTGTCTTCTAAGAAAATACTATGATATTGTTAACTGTGTGACTATGGCCGTGACAAGAGACAAGAAAGTTGGACAGTTTTTGGTAATAACAGTGGACCCCAATAAATGGTTTCCATTATACTGGATTTTTCGATCTAAGTTGCATCCATCCTTACTCTTTCATCAATATTAGAATATTATGCCATCCACATATTAAAATTAATATTTTAAAAATTTTATTATTTGAATGAAAAAATTATAAATATATTTTAATTTAAAATATTATATATATTATAAAAGAATGATATTACTATTATTATATATTGTTGAAATAATATTTAATTATTTTATCGTTATTTTTGCGATATGTTAATCACAAATACATTTATAAATTTTTTAGTAAAATATTTGAAACAAGTTTTAAATTAAATTAATAAAATTAGTCGTTTTAATTAATTTTGTTATGTTATAAAATCTACTTATATATAGAGTAGTCATACTAAAAAATAATTATTAGTTATTCAAATTTAATATTACAAACAACTGATATAATATAAAATTTATTTACAAATATATTGATTGTGTTTGGAAACAAAAAAAATTGAGTGATATAATTTCTATATGATTTGTGATTTAGATATGCCGACTATATTATTATACAATATATATATATATATATATATATTTCTATAAAACAATTATTACTACAATATATTGATTTTAATTATTGAGTTAAAAAGTAAAGTTTCATATAATATAAAAATGAAAATAAATAGTGTTAATGAAGTTTCTATATCTATAAAAATTTGACATATTTACTTTCCTTATATATGTATACAATAATTAATTATTTATATAAAAAACAATCTTCTATTTTTAAAATTAGCGAGTAATTAAATGTGTAATTTACTAACTCAAAATTTCCTAATTTTTGAATTTTCGTATATTTGAAAATTAAATAGTTTTTGGAAACTCATTAAATTCTATAATTAAGTTATCTTATTAAGATGTTTAAATAATAAAATAAATAATTTATATTTGAAATTAAATTAATTAGTAAAATTGTTGAGAATGAATATGGTGATAACACCTAAGCAATTTTCACTGTCAATGTTTCTCCTTTAATATATAGTAGATAAATGCATCCATTAAACTAATTATGCATTAATAAAATTATTCTATTTTATAAGACAGATTATCTAGTGCATCCGATCTGTTTGGATAGTTTTAATTTGAAAATCATCCAAAAATATTTATTTTAAAAGAAAAGAAAAACAAAGTATTTAAATTATTAAGAGCCAGATAATGATTTGTTACAATAACCAAATTTTTCGACACATACGCTATTACTTGTTACAATATCCAAAATAGACATACCATTTCATTAATTAAAGAAAAAATGGAAAATGAAGTGAGATAAAAACAAAAAGATAGTAACGAAAAAAATGTGTAATATTTTTTTCTTCATTTGTGGTATTCATTGGGGACAAAAAGCTAAATTTTACGATCCAACTTTGAGTGGAAAATTTTATGAACCAAGAATAAGACGAAAAGGAAACACATGCTACTTAAAATAGAATAATATTTTAAAATAATATTTTTTAATTTTTATTCCAAATCTAACATCATAAAACTATATAAAAATTACATAAATAATTATGTAAACTATTTCTTTATTTTAAATAAATTATATAGAAACTTAAAACATTATATTTGAATTCCTTTTTTCAATTTAGGATTTATTTTTTATTAAAAATAAATTTTAATGTACTTACATAGATTTATATTTTATGCTATTATTAGAATTTTAGCTAATGATAATTTCGAAATTTAAAATTTAAAAAGAATTATTTTAGAGAATTACTTGTCAAAATAAGATATACATATATTTAAAAAATTAATTATTATTTTATTTATTACTACACTAGTAAAAAAGGAAGAAGATATCACGAGTCCTTACATAACAGTACTATGATAATGAACTCTTGTCGGATATTATTCCTAGACAAGCGATGAGATTTTCAAAATAAAAACAGGACGATGTGAAAACGTACAAGGTTTTCCCCACATTTTTTGGTGGTCAAAAGTTTTTCTCCATCATAATTATAAATTTACATACTCAACGAAAAGACTATATATATATATATATGTTTAAACTTTGTATCAAGCAAAGCAAAGATATTTTGTTGCACCTGCTATTTCTCACTTTGGTAAATGTCCTTATAATTTATGAATAATCAATTAGAGGTTAACTGATAAAATATTGCTGAATAATTGGATCCATGCATGTTGATAATTCTCGAGTATCTTATTAGCATCTACGTCTCGCATTTTATAGTCACAAGTATATATATATATAGAAACCTCACTAATGATTATCAAAATATATTTAGGAAATATTTTATAAATTAGAATATATTTAAATATATTCTATATTATTCATGTTTATCTATTTAGCTTTCACATATATAAATAGTTGAAAAATGGATTAATAATAAATCAATAAATTCAAATACTTATCATGGTATCACAACTACGGTTTTTAATAAACACTTAATCAATAATTTTTTTTTTTTCAGTAATGGTTTTTTCTGATGACGAAATCAATACAATCTCCGAAGAAAAAACAGAGATTTCGTCAATAAAACCAATGTCTTCGTATCATATAAACGATATTCAAGAGTGATTTGTAAGGAACAACATCTGAACAGCACACGAGTGAATGAACATAAACCAGATACAATAGGTTTTTTAGCAAAATCTGAATCATCAACGCCCATTGCGAACGTCGTGCTAACAAGACCTCGCAGTAGCGCAACATGCACTCATTGTGGACGTCAGGGTCATGAAATCAAAGATTGTTTTCATATTGTTGGTTATCCAGACTGGTGGGAAACTCGTACATCAACCTCACGACCTACCAATCGAGGAGGTCGTGGCGGACGTAGCACATATAGCCAAAACGGACGAGGAAGAGGAGCAATAGTTCGTGCTAGCTACGCCCAAGGAGAAGAACAAAGTCAACAAGTAACTAACACTCCTTCTAGTTGGACCAGAGATCAACTCACAGCTCTTCTCAATGCTCAAAAATCGGGGCACTCATCTGAACGGCTTAATGGTAAGACAGAATTAAATGATATCATCATCGATACCGGTGCATCCCATCACATGACCGGTGATGTCACATTACTGATTGACAAACAAAATTTTTTACCATCTGATGTGTTGTTTACTGATGGCAGCTCTGCAAAAGCAACAGAATGTGGAACACTAGTTTTAAATAACACTCACACGTTGAGCGACGTACTTTATGTATTCAACATAAATTACACTCTAATCTCTGTTGCAAAACTTTTAAAGTAGACCGGATGCATTGCAATTTTTACTGACATTCTTTGTATTTTACAGGACCGTCTTACGAGGACCCTGATTGGAGTAGGTGAAGAGAGAGAGGGGGTCTACTATTTTAAAGGTGTTAGAGTTACACGAACACACCAAGCTAGTAAGAAATCTGATGCAAGCTTGTGGCATCGCCGACTTGGGCATCCATCTGCTAAAGTGCTTTTTTCTTTATCGTTTTTAGGAACTACTAGTGTTTTTAATGAAACTTGTGACATTTGTTTCAAGGCAAAACAAACAAAGAACATTTTTCATGATAGTCATAATAAAACTACGGAGTGCTTTTAGCTTATTCACTGCGATATTTGGGGATTTTATCGGACAAAATTATCTTCTAGTGCAACATATTTTCTCACAATTGTTGATGATTTTTCTAGAGCAATTTGGACATACTTTCTTTTGGAAAAATCAGAGGTATCTCGGTTTCTTCAAGATTTTATTGCCATGGCTGAAAGGCAATTTGGAAAGAAAGTTAAGACAATTCGAAGTGACAATGGAACCGAATTCATGTGTCTTGCACGAGTGTTTAACAATCTAGGTATTCTCCACCAAACGTCTTGTGTAGGTACTCCACAACAAAATGGACGTGTGGAGCTAACTTACCAATACGGTTTTGGGGAGAATGCATCTTGGGGGATGTCCATCTCATAAATCGGACACCTACACCACTTCTCAACAACAAAGCACCGTACGAAAAGTTATTTGGTCATGTTAAAAGTATTTGGATGCCTCTGCTATGCTCATCGTGGAGCTCGTGATAAAGATAAATTTGGCACTTGTAGTAGACGTTGTGTGTTTGTTGGGTATCCTTTTGGTAAGAAAGGGTGGAAGCTGTTTGACCTTGAAAAAGAATAGTTCTTTACTAGCAGGAATGTTGTGTTTTGTGAAGATGAATTTCCATTCATGACCACCAATACTCATCACATTAACTCACTTATAACAACTGTGGATTTTACTGATTCTGAATGGATTCTTCTCAGTCATGAGGATGTGGCAGATGAGGGGAGCTCGCCATCATCTAATATTCATCCGGATATTAATGATTCACATCAACCTAATCCTTTTTCACCATCATTAGACGTGATTTCTAATGAAATTGAGATCGAATCTACCATGGTTAAATCTCCAAAAACACAAGGACAACTCGGTCTGGGCAAGCGAGTTAAGCAACCATCAATTCGACTTAAAGACTACGTTGTCTACAATGTGAAAACTCTAACACCGCCTCCTCTAACTCTCTGTCACGCTAATTCTCCATCAGCCTCCACTAAAACGAGTCCAGGTATTTCTCTCTATCCGGTGACTCATTATATCTCTGATGAACGTTTTTCTATGAAACACAGAGCCTTTCTTGCCGCCATCAGTTCCAGATATGAACCAACACATTACAATGATGCTGTTAAATTTAAAGTTTGGGGAGATTCTGTGAGAGAGGAAATTATGGCTCTTGAGGACAACAAAACTTAGGATATTACCACGTTACCTCCAGGCTAGAAAGCAATTGGCAACGAATGGGTCTTTCGTATTAAATATAATTCTGATGGTTCCATCGAACGGTACAAGTCTAGACTTGTGGTCCTTGGTAATAAGCAGATCAAAGATGTGGATTATGGAGAAACTTTTGTACCAGTTGCAAAATTAACAACCGTATGATATTTGCTTGTAGTTACTGCAGCATTGAAATGGGAAGTACATCAAATGGATGTACATAATGATTTCTTACATGGAGAGTTAGAAGAAGAAGTTTATATGAAACTTCCGCAAGGTTTTCACTGTGCTAACAAAAATATGGTTTGTCGCCTTTAGAAATCACTATATGGTCCCCGTCAAGCTCCACGTTGTTGGTTTGCAACACTTTCATCTGCTTTAACGCGATATGTGTTTATTCAAAACAAGTCAGACTATTCTCTATTCACTTTGACCAAAGAGAGTTCGATTATTCATGTGCTTATTTACGTTGACGACTTTACAGTTGTAAGCAACGATTTGCCTCGGATGACGAAGTTCAAACACTATTTGAGTGAATGTTTTCACATGAAGGATTTGGGGAAGCTTAAATATTTTTTGGGTATTGAAGTCGCACGTCAAGAAAGTGGATTTTTCTTAACCCAACGCAAATACACTTTAGATATTATTACTGAAACCAAATTACTTGGGGTCAAGCCTTACTCCACGCCGATTGATCAACATCACAAATTGGCAAGTGATGGAGGGCCGATGCATGAGAATCCAAAACAATATCGTTGTTTAGTGGATCATCTGATTTATCTCACCATAACTCGCTCCGAACTAACATATGTCGTACATATTCTCTCACAATTCATACAAGCTCCTCGCGAAGCCCATTGGACAACTGCCATACGTGTCGTCCGCTACTTGAAAGGTTGTCCAGGCCAAGGTATCCTTTTTTGATCGGATAGTGACTTGCGGATACGTGCTTATTGCGATGCATATTGGGCCGCATGTCCTCGCACAAGAAGATCTCTTAGTGCATATGTGGTTCTTTTGGGCTCTTCCCCGATCTCTTGGAAAACAAAAAAACAAGACACAGTCTCGTGTTCATCAGCCGAATCAGAATATAGGGCAATGGCTTATACTTTCCGTGAGCTTAAATGGCTCAAGTCAATGTTAAAAGCATTCGGTGTCGACCATTCCATACCTATGGAAATGTATTGTGACAATCAATCTGCTTTACACATTGTCGCCAATCCGGTCTTTCATGAATGAAGTAAGCATATTGAAGTTGATTGTCATCAAGTTCGTAAAGCTATACAAGACAAAATAATCACCACAAAGCATGTCGATACTTCTGAACAATTTGCAAATATTTTGACTAAAGCTTTGAGACGTCCAGCTTTTGAAAATCTTTTGGTCAAATTGGGCATTAGTGATTTACATGCTCCAACTTGAGGGGGAGTATTAGAATATACTTAGGAAATATTCTATACATTAGAATATATTTAAGTATATACTAGAATATATTTAGAGAATATTCTATATATTGGAATATTTTTAAGAATATTTTATATTATTCATGTTTATCTAGTTAGCTTTCACTTGTATAAATAGTTGAAAGATGGATCAATAATAAATCAACAAATTCAAATATTTATCATATATATATATAGAAACCTCACTAATGATTATGAAATCACATGCCATTCCAGAGCATAGTATCAAAGGAACGTATATGGTTTTTGTGCGTTAAAATCTGGCCTTTGAGAATTTGAATCAGCAATAGTTTTTGAACAACTTACCGAAAAGTCTAAAGGTATATATATATATATATATATATATATATATATATATATATTAAAGATTTGTTTTCAAAACAAAATGTCAATTCCTTTCTAATTACCACATCTTATTTTTTTGTTTAAAATTTATAAATTTTATGAAAAATTGATTGAATTTTATTTTAGTGAAAATATCAAATCTCCAATAGTGAGAATTTGTAGTTGATAGAATTCGATTTATTTTTACACAATTCCACAAAAGATTATATAATTATAATTTTGCCCAATATCAAAATCTATCTGTATTTCTTGTAAAATAGTTGTCGATCTTATAAAATTAAATAATTCTTTACATATTTTGAGATGAAAAAAATGAAATGAAGATGCATGAGGGAGGGACCTTTAAGAAGTTTCATAGATGAAAAACATATGTTTCATATTTCTCGTCCGTAGTATAGTGGTCCAATGACTATGTTCTAATAATTTTAATTTAGCTATATCCCAAGACAGAAATGTTTTATAAACAAACAAAACTTATAATCCGAAATGAAGATAGCTCAAAATATTCGGTAGCTGGCATAAAATGTCAAACAAATAAAGTGAACACTTTTTGTCACAATAAAAAACACATGTAAAATCAAATCATACCTAACTTCTCTTCAAATTAGTTTAGAATTAAAATGTTAATTAGATTTATATCCACGCCATGCATGGGGAAAAATATTCGTAAATTATATTTTATTAGTAAATATAAATTAAATTTTTATATAATTTTTATTTTTATTTAAAATTACTTTTAACATTAATTTTTGTATATATAAATTAAGAAAGAAAAAATAATTATTTTTTTATGAATTTAATAGTATTTTTTGATTAGTTTAATAAAATATATTAATACTCTAACCAAATTAATAACAATGACATATATTGTAATTATTCGAATAAGTTAACCATATTTATATATTTATTTGAAATTTAGACACGTGAGAGTAATATTATTTTCTTAATTTTTTTCTCAAATAATATATTAAGGATTATGTAATAACTTAAATCTATTTATATTTATTTGAAATTATTTATAAATTAACGTATTAAAAATTTATAGAAATAAAAACTATTGTTTTTACAAATTTAATACTATTTTTTAGTTAGTTGAATAAAATATATTGGTTCTCTAACCAAATTAATATCAATGACATGTATTGTAATTATTCTAGTAACTTAAATCCTTTTATATATTTAAGTTGAAACTCGTTGTGGTGTTGACACGTCAGCATGACATTTTTGTTATTAACACGTCATAGTAAAATTATTTTGTTAAAAATTTTCTCAAATAATATATTAGGGATATGTGAAAATTAGAACTTTTTGAGTTTGTTTTTGTTTTACGAGCATGTCTGAATGTTAAATTTTCTTTTTTGGTTGATAATAGAGAGAAAATTCAGGAAAATGCTATCTAATTGACTTGAATTATTTTATCTCCGTATAAAAAATTGGTCATTAGTTTGAATGATTGACTAAATTAATAAAATTAATTGAATCGGTGTTGAACCTAGAACAGTATCGTTGTACCAGTTGCAAATTAGATATAGTCTAGATAAAGTTAAAAAACAAATAAAGTGAACATTTATAATATATTTTTTAACATGTTGAATTTGGTATATTCGAATATTTTGCTAACATGATTGTGCAAATCACCTTTGGTGGTGATTCATGTGCTTTGTCGTGGGCCCCTCTAACCTGAGCCAGTGAACCAGTGAACCAGCGTGGAGCTCATATTATTGGGTGTGTGGTCCAATCCAACCAAAATATTATATACACAAAACTATATAAAAGTAGTATCACCCAAATGAGACTGACAAAGGTAATCAATTCTATAAACACAAAGTAAGATCATTCACATAGAGCAATACATGTCTGCATTATTGAAAAAGTATATATACACTCAGATATATCAGTATAGTTGAATTCACAAAAAAATACCCATTTACTACAAAATCTCAAAACTCAATATATTGAATATTGATCGTACGTCTAATGGGCTTTTGTATTCTCTTAATCAGATAAATGGGCTTCAGATACAGGCCCGTGAAAATTCCCAGGGAATTCAAGAATCTTTCTAGGTTATGTTTCTCATTGTAAAAAGATCTAATGAAAACGTATTTCAAATAAAAGTGAATTAACAAATTGACAAATGAAAATGAAAAAAAATTTGAATTTCTTATGGCAGTGTGTTATTAATTATGATAGCATTTACTGTCCAATTATTACAAAAATTATTTTCCTTTTATAATATTAAATGCGTTCATGTGTCACACATTGTTTCCCTACTATTTCTTCACTCTTTTATTTTTCAAATTTCAAAAACATTCTTCTCCGAACCCTCATAATAAATAAATCCATCTTTTATTCATTCTCCTCCCTTTTCTTGATCCAAGAAAAACATAACAGCTATGGCTTCACAATGGACAATACCAAAACTTGTTACTTGGAGAGTGAAAGATTGGGCTTCTTGTTTCTTGGCTTGCGAGATTCCTCTAGGTCTTTCTCAATTCTCTTATTGCTAGTTTCGTATTGTTTTAAGAACTATTGTTGTGTTTAGTCTGTTTTACTGATTATGTATATCAAACGTAGATGAAGGTGGCGTTAATAATAACGGAAACTCTATAAACAACAATAACCTAACGTTCAAGAGGATAAAGAGGAAGATGAAGACTACTAAGAAGAAGAGAACAGAGAGGAAGTTCAGTCTAAGCCCACGCTGCCCACCAGTGACGTTACGTCATCATCATCATCACCATCTTCATCTGAGGAGTAACGTTTCTCCGACGTCGGTATCTCAGCACCGGCGGTTGAGCTGGCCGCAGTTACCGGTTTCAGACGGAGCTGGATTCATTGACTTCTGCTTCGACCGCCAAGACGGAGGATTCGACGTTGTGAAGAAAGAGATGGGATTGTCGTCGGAAAAGTCACCGAGGATGGTGAATAGGAAGGTTCGTTGTCAGAAAACTTTAATACAAGTATTGTGCACCGACTACAAATAGTTTGAAACGATTCTGAACTTTTTGTCAAAGGTTTGAGCTCTTTTATTGCTTTTTTCTACAAGAACAGATTATTTATGGAGATCAGAGAGTAGGAGGAACAGAGAAGAATAACTCCTCGGAGATTAAGGGGACAGAACAAGATCAGAAAGAAAACACATTATATCAAGAAACTGAAGATGTTTGTTCCGATATTCATGAAGTAATGTTTTTCTTACCATGTTTCACTTTCAAATTGTAAAATTCACCATTTTTTTACTTTCTTTCGGCTGTTGCAGAAGAACGAGGAAGAAGATGATAAATCTAGCGGGTCTAATAACTCAGATGAAGGGAGGGGATCTTTTGCATTTCCCATGTGAGTTTTAATATACAGCAATAAAATGGATAATAAATCAAATTCTCTTGTTTTGATAATTAAGGTTTTTTGAGTTGGTAATTTGGGATTGAAAATCATGCAGATTGGGAGTTGAATGGATGGGTAGCCCTGTTCAGATGCCTAAATCAGATGACTTGTCTCCCAAGAAGACAAAAGCCAGTTGCTTTAGGGTTCCAATGCTGTAGTAGATTCTGAAAATGAAAACTTTCGTTCAGTTTCTTTCTTATGTCTTATTAGTAACAAAAGATTACATATATAACAAACATTTTTATAAAATCGCCTTTATAATATATAATTGTTCTGAGGCTTTACTCTATAATTGTTTTCGGTATTTGAATTTAACTGTTAATAATACCACATTTAAAAGCGTAAATCATGATTCTAAATTGATTCAAACTTAATTGTTTTAAAAAGTAACAATGCAAAATTAATAGTTAAAAAACCCAATTTAGTTGGTTAATTATTTTTAACTACACATCTTAGCATTATACAAGTTATATTTAACACGTCACAATAACTCATCAAATCTACTTTCTATCGTTATGTTATTTTTTAGAATATTGTGAATATTGGAAATGGTATTCTACAAGTTAGACACAATAACTCATCGGACTAAATTTCTTTAATATTTTTTTTACAAATGTGAATATATTGAATATTTTATTTATTTAGTTATATTTTTACAAAAACAAATGTAATTTTACTACTCTAAATCATATAGGATCATAAGGAATATTGGGTCTTATTGACAAAAATATTGACATTATAGGCACTTAACGTGCTATTATTTCATCTTACACCAAAAACGCTCTCGTTTCTAGTTAACGATACAACCCCCTTAATGTTGAAGACCGCAGGTACCGGTTCGGTAGTGAAGAAACTCAGACGAAGCAATGGCAGCGTTAAGCCACCGCCTACGTAGCTTTACGCGCCGCTTCTCCTCTACCCGGAGCATTCAAAGAAGCGGCGGAACCACCAAGATACCCACACTCTACACAAACCCGGATATGGAATCCGAGACCGTGACCCTCCAGCTCCTCTCCTGGGGACGAGGAGCGTCAGGTCAGCTTGGCGGCGGAATTGAGGAGATTCGAATGTATCCGTCTCCCGTCGCTAACCTTCTCCTTCGCTCTGACCAATCCTTCTCTCTCGCCCAAACTCCTGGAAGAATCGACTTCGATTCACCGAAAAACGGGTCGAGCTTTCGGGTTGGAATCTCTTGCGGGTTGTTCCACTCGGGTTTAACCATCGATGGAGATCTATGGATTTGGGGAAAAGGTGACGGAGGGAGGCTAGGGTTTGGCCAAGAGAATTCGGTGTTCGTGCCCAACTTAAACCCGCTTTTCGAGGAGCATTCGATCCGTTGTGTCGCTCTCGGTGGCTTGCACTCTGTGGCTTTGACCCATAAAGGAGATGTATTCACTTGGTAAGCTATCCTCAAAAAACGATCTTTCTCAGTTTCATATTTTGAAATTGTTAATATCCATTTGAGCTCGGAATCATCGTTAGATGGCACAAATTTTGGAACTTTTCCGTTTGATATTTGCTTTTGGTTTTCTGCATAATGTGATGGTTCCATAAATTAAAAATGAAGTTGCCAGGGGTTATGGCGGTTTTGGTGCCCTTGGGCATTCGGTTTACACTAGAGAACTCGTCCCTCGACGCGTTGAAGGCTCTTGGGATTGCAAAATCTCTGCCATTGCAACCAGCGGAACTCATACCGCTGCTATTACCGAATCAGGTTCCACATGCTTTTTCTTCTTCCTACATGTCTGTTGTTGTAAATCTCATAGAGAAGGGCTTAATATGTATATACAACTTCAGATGAACGTAATTGAAGTTTGAAACAAGCAGACATTGTAATAGTATTAACTATTAGAGTAATGCATCCCCTAACGAAAGATCAAATCACTAAATTTACTCTCTTTGCCTCAAAGTCTTGACCAGTTCATAGTTTTGTTCTTCTTCTTGGTTTCAACGGTTTGATATACTATTATTTGCTCTATTTTAAAACTCTTGATCGAGCAAGAACTGTCGTTGATTTTAGGAGAGTTATATATGTGGGGTAGAGAAGAAGGAGATGGTAGACTAGGACTCGGGCCAGGTCGAGGACCAAACGAAGGTGGTGGGCTTAGTGTGCCTTCAAAGGTCAAAGCTTTAACAGTTCCTGTAGCCTCTGTCTCATGTGGTGGTTTCTTCACAATGGCACTTACCCAAGAGGGACAACTTTGGAACTGGGGAGGTAAAACAATTTAAGCCTTAGTCTCTACTATTGTTAATGTAAAAAGAATTTAATGGATCTTTATGGATCAGCTAATTCGAATTATGAGCTCGGACGCGGTGATAACTTAGGAGGTTGGAAACCAATGCCGGTTCCCATTTTAGAAGGCGTTTGTATTACCCAGATTGCGTGTGGTGGATATCACTCTCTTGCCTTAAGCGGTAAAATAATCTTCTGCAAACAGAACATTTCTGTGGTCGGGTTTTTTACTTGAAATTTGCTTGGTGTGACAAACAGAGGAAGGTAAAGTACTCTCGTGGGGGCATGGTGGCCATGGCCAATTGGGTAATTCTTCGCTGCGAAATCAGAAAGTTCCCACAGAAGTCGAAGCATTAGCGGACAAAAAAGTCGTCTTCATCGCTTGTGGCGGCTCCTCTTCTGCAGCTATAACAGGTAATTTAGAGCTACTGTTATGTTCGTTCGACAGGATTAATATCTCAACAAACAGAAAAACATGTGATTACTTTTCTACAGATGGAGGTCAACTCTGGATGTGGGGAAACGCTAAAGATTTTCAGTTAGGAGTTCCTGGACTTCCGGAGATCCAAACCTCTCCTGTTGAAGTCAACTTCTTAGCCGAAGAAGATGAGCTTGAACCACATAAGGTTATTTCAGTCTCCATTGGTGCTTCTCATGCAATGTGTTTGTTATCAAGATCACGTTAATAAACGGTTGATTGCCAATAAAAGGAAGAAAAAAGTGTCCCATTGAGGTTTTCAATTCAAATGTTGTTTTGGCATATGCCTTTGAAATAGAAACGCATACGTTCAAAATACAGTGTTGAGTATACGTATAAAGGTATGATTATACAAATAAACAAACAAGATCTTCACATATAACCAAAAAAAATGGAACACGATTGACACAGCAGTTCGCAGATGTGCCTTCTCAACTATCTCGAGTGGAATAAACCGATTCTTGAATGCCGATTCATCAGTTTGAGCAACAACCTACCTTTTTAACCGCAGAGACATCGTCTTTGGACCCGACAGTGATGGTCTGTCCTTTGGGAAGAGCAGCCGGGTCGTCTCCTAAATCCAGTGCCTTCCGGCTAACAACACGGTAAATCTGAGAAAGCACTTGTGTGAAAGCATCCTCGACGTTCATGGATTCTAGAGCTGATGTCTCCATGAAGAAAGTGTTTTCCCTCTCTGCAAAAGCCTTGGCGTCTTCGGTTGATACAGCTCGCAGGTGACGGAGATCCGCTTTGTTCCCAACGAACATGATGACGATATTGGAATCCGTGTGATCTCGAAGCTCTTTTAACCATCTTTCGACGTTCTCAAAAGTCACATGTCTTGTGACATCATAAACAAGTAATGCTCCTACAGCTCCTCTGTAGTATGCGCTTGTGATTGCTCGGTATCTTCAAATCACAAAGAAAAAATCAATTAACAAAATTAGTCCCTTTTCTATGCTACAATCACGATCATCATAATGTATCAGAAATCAACAGTGCTCATGAGATTCATCGACAAAACTAAGTACACTATATAACGTATTTACAGTATCCACATCAAATCTCATGTGGAAATCTCATATGAAGAATCTTACGAAAATCTCAAATCATTCCCTAATTCAATGAGGATTAACCAAGATATATTACACCTCTCTTGTCCGGCTGTATCCCAAATCTGGGCTTTGACGATCTTATCATCGACATGGATGCTCCGGGTGGCGAATTCGACACCGATCGTGGATTTAGATTCGAGGCTGAACTCATTACGCGTGAATCGAGAAAGGAGATTAGATTTTCCAACACCGGAGTCTCCAATCAACACCACCTTGAAGAGGTAATCGTAGTCGTCATCGGCTCTATACGCCGCCATTGTGAAGACTTTCCTTGGAAAATATATACTGGATCGGAGAATTCTGGAAATTAAGCGCGCATCAACCAGAAAAGAAGAAGAAGAGACGCATAAGAAAGAGATTCAAATTTTCAAGTGAAAGACACAAATGAAAGAAAATCTCGGAGATCCAGGTCCGATATGAGTCTGGATCTAATTCCGGGTCCGAACCAAGCCCAGGCCTTATCTGGGTCCCTGGAAATGATTACGAGAACTAATATCAAAATGCAATTTCCGTTTTTCTTTTTTTTGGCGAAAATCGCAATCATGATAATCGGCAAATTGAGTCATTCGACATGTGACAGACTTGGGAGCATTTTTTAAAGGTTATAACCCAATTGGGAAGCTAAAAATGTTTTAATTGATGCTTAACTCTATACCTGAAAATAGTAATCGTATTAGTGTGGATGAAATGTTCCGAGAAAATTAAAAATCTTGGAAAAAGAATGTCTAATGAGTGGATGATATGTTTCGAGAAGATTAAAAAATCTTGGAAAAAGAATATGTGTAATGAAAGAGTGTGAAGATCCTCTCTAATTCTGTCAAACGAATCAAATACAATAGAAATGATGAATTATTACAAACGAAATGATTGGAGAACATGGTGGAGTGTCATACACCAACCCGCAGACAATCCCAAACTCTCCCAACCGCCCAACCAAAACTATACCGTGTGTGATTTCTATGAGATTTTATATAACTCATGCACATGTCTTATTGGACCTACTCTCCCTCAAAATGTTTCCCTACAATGACTACCACCTACCTAATATGGACCCCGCATCCATCATCACCATTGGATCCGCGTTGTCACCATTCCGATCACACGGCGTATACGCGTTTAAGATCAAACGGCCCATAATCGCTTAGTTCAAACATATAAGATCCGTACTCTCTCTCTCTTTCTCTCTCTCTCAATCTCGGCTTAGATTGTTGGAGTTGGAGTTAACGACGAACCGACCATGATTACAAGTACGTCAGCTATTTGACGTTACGACACGTGAAGTGGGACCTGATTTAGCCACGTGGAATACGTGTCGCGCATGAGACTCGTCACTAATACGTGGGCCCCATGCACGAATCGGCCGTCTATTTGCTTCTACTCAGTGTTTTTTACGCGACGGCACGGCTCTCTCGTTTTTCCGTACAATTCCGCTAAGCTTTCTCTTATTCGCCATTGAAGGAATCCCCAAAATTATCCAACTCAAACTATATTTTTCTTTTTTTTTTTACATTGACAAACCTAATATTACTCTTTCGACTTAGTAATTTAATAGAAGTTAATTAATATTATAAACAGTAGACAGAAAATCTTCGATGAATGAAATAGATGTTTCAACAAGGTCGGTACATAATGTAGTTTAAAATTAATTATTTTCTCTTAATTAAATAAAACAATTGATTTTTTGTTTTATATTTTATTAATATAATATTTAATATGTTTGCATCTTGGTAAAAAATTAGAAACATTTTTTTATTTATCAAAAACTGCATTAAAAATATAAAATAAAGTTAGATTCTAAAATAGCAGTAATAATGAAATGGAAAGAATATCAATATCTTGTCTGCGCTGATGTGGACGGAAAATCTTTCCGTCTATTATCGATAATATAACAACTACTTAATTTTCTTTGATTCTAAACTTCCCATCATTCGTTTCCGAAGATAAGATATACTAATAATAATTTGCTTATTTTGGAGCTATTAGCCTAACACTAACGTAGCTTAACTAGGAGCTTCCATAGCTACTCAAAACCTGGTATCTTTACAGACTGATAAGAATAAAACCCAAGAGAGCATACACACATAATCAAAGAAGATCGAAGAGAACAAATTGTATGGCCAATCAATATAGAAATATTTTAGACACATTAATTAAAAAATCACAGCTTATGAAATATACAACAATAAGTAAACCGAAGCCAACTTAAACGATGCCACATAAATTTCCACTCTTGAGATATTCCAAAACTAGAACCAAGAGGTAAATTTTTATATTCGGGAAAAAATTTACAAGCAGTCATATATTATAATAAATTCCGTTTTCAAACCCAAAAAATATAAAATAGAAAATCACTTCATCGAACTTTACCTTACGTGTATAAAATATATATTCTTAGGTTAAGAAGAAGAAGCTGTGAGAATCAAGGAAGGTAGAGACCATTTTGATCCTGGTCAGACGATGTCCATTGACTTTGACTCCAGTATGCATGATCAACGGTACTAGTTAGATCAAAGAGTATTTGATCTCCTCCTTCACTTCCCCAATCCAACGGTTCATATCCCATATTCGGATCCATCTCTGCAGTTCGATTCCCAAATCGTTGCTGTACAGTATCACCTTCCAACTTCAGATGATCATCTATACACTGCTGATTGACGGAATTACCTCCGAATCCAAACGGTGTCGTTCCAATCGACGACGCCGCTGTAAAACCTCCGATCTCTGAGAAAACTCCACCCTCCGATGAACTCTGTCCGAGCAACGTCGACCATTCGATCCCGTTTCCGTACAGTTTGAGATTAGGCATATCAGTACCCATGGAACTCGAAGACGCAACTTTCACGGCAGTAGAGGTGGCGGATACGGCGGCGACGGTGGATTTAGAGGCGGTGAGAGAAGAGCTTTCACTGCTACTTGATTTCTCATCGACATCTTGCATCGTAGTTTTGTCGGCAGAGGAAGGTGACGACGACGGAGGCTGCTTAGACTTCGTTCGTTTAGCTTTCCGGCAGCCGCCTCCAACGGGGACGTTACGGAGGACGCCACCTTTGGTCCAGTAACGGCGACAGTTTTTGCAGAAGTGTCGAGGCTGCGAGAGATTATAATTGTTGTAGTAACAGAATTTTGTGTTAGGAGAATTGCAACGAGGACACTTGAGAGATTGGTGATGGTTAAGTATGCTGTTCTGATGCGCTCTCATCCTCCGATCTCCGCCTCCCCCGCCGCCAATTCCTCCCCCGAAAAATCTTCCTCTTCCTCCTCCGCCGGCTCCTGTCATCGAGTAATCATGAATGTCTTGCATTTCTGAGAGAGGATAAAGAAAATTAAAATTACACAATCAGGTTTTATTTATTTTTCTTGTGTTAGCTATGAATGGGAAATTGGGAGATTACAATGGAGATGTAGAGAGAAACAGAGAGAAAGAGAGAGAGAGAGAAAGTAGTAAGCATGGGAAAGGCTTCTGAACTCTGACAGAACATATCTTTCATATGTCTGAACAGGCAGTTTCTATTCAAATAACGATATTACCCCTTTGATATTTTGTATTTTACAATCCCTGGCGTGGCTGTATTCAGAAGCTTTCTTCGAGTCCAAAATTTAGCCCCATTAATTAATATCTTTCGCATTGAAACGATTTCTTATATTTCGTGTTTTAAACTTTTATTTATACAAAGAGTCGCATCAAACTTCAAATGATTGATGCATTAGTGTTTATACTACGCTTTCAACGGGTTGATATATCTTATAATTTTGCTATCAATTTTAATATCTAAATTCGGATATTATATATTGTAAAAATGTGAATATCCGGATCTGATTTGAATCATATAATCAAATATCTGTAAACCATAATAGAAATAATAAAGAACTAAATGTCAATTTTCAATTATTCTCGGTTCTAAAAATTTTAAAATAATGAGATAAAATGGTAAATTTTAGATATCCTATGTGTGTAGGATATTTTAATTTTTATGTATACAAATGAAATTTAGTGTTTTATTATAAAAGCTATTGGATTTGTTATCCAGATCTGAATATAGATATGGATCTATGTAATTTTATCGTATCTCGGATTTTATATTACAAATCTAATTTATATGTCTTTTATTTCACATCAAATTTTAGTATTAAATCTCTCTTTTTTTTTAAATGTTGATGCAATTTTCATGAACTATATATATTCTTCATATGTTAATCAGTACAAACCATATCCTGGACTAATGACATATTGTAATTTGAATAGTTTGCCATAATGTCTAATGATACATATTAGATTGTTTCTTACACAATTAGATTTTTGTTTTTTGGTGGAACACGTATTATTACGTGTAAGGAATCAAAAATGATTTATTGTCCAGAAACTTTTGAAAATGAATTACAATTCCATAAAAATAAAATTACCCACCACAAATCTCATATGAAATGCAGAAATGTTAATTTGAAATGGATTGACTAATGACTACGTAAATGGTAGATATTATCCTCATACTCATCAGTCCACAATATAGACTGTTAGAGGTGGGTTACACTTTTAAGTTTGAGCTCGACCTATTGAGGTTTTGGCTCATTAGGCCAAAAGTCGGATACATTATTATCGAAATGCTGCCGAATCAAATGCTGTCGAATCAGTTCATCGACATATTCGATTTCGCCAATTATCGAGCGCGAAACTGAATATTTATGAGTATTTATAGTAATTAATGATTACAAAATATTAAACAAACTAAAAATATAAAATGAGAGACTCGTGCAATAAAAAAAGGATATAATTAATTAAATCGAAGGTATTGTCGCACAATGTAAAGTTGTAATTAAACTTATCAATAAATCATTCAAATCTCTTTATCCATAATATATTAATTGAAAATCATTTTAATAAAATAATTTTCTCATAATCTCTCAAAACAAATTTAAATCAAGTCTTAAGTTACTAGATAAATTACTTTATATGTCATTCAATCACCAATAATACACATAAAACTATTAGAGTAAATTTTATAAATCTTTCCCTACATTAACTACTACTAATCAATACATAAATTATTATATATCAATGCCAACATTTTGATTTAAATTTTAATTGAAAAATAGTCAAACTATATTTATACTCTTTTATATTTATCGATAACATAGTTTAATTTCTACACCAAAATATTTTACTTATCTTATTAATGATTTTAGTATAAGTACTTATATTTTGTCTTAATTTTAATTGAGTTTCAAAATATTTATTTACTATATTTTTAAAAAAAAATTCAAAAATTCAAATCTTTTCACATAGGAAATGATTTTTTACTCATATAAAACAATCTATAAAACTATATTTTACATTATACATAATACAATTATGATATATTATTTTATCATGGTAATATGATTTTTAAATTTTCAGACAATATTTCAATATATAAACTAATTATATATATATTACTTTTATAAAATTTTATTCTATAAAATATAATAAATAGTTTACTTCGTGCATGACACAGATCAAAATCTAGTTATCTATTAAATTCTAAAAATAGTAGAGGTTGATCTAACGAATTCTGATCAAACAACTAAGATACAACATAGAACTCAAACTAACCACGTCGCCTGATTATGCTTAGAAACATTTCTGATGTATACACAATCCAACATAAGTACTATATAAGCTGTAACTTAATTATCAAATAAGTATAATATTTACTTTGCGTGTGAACTTGAAACATTTATATATTTATTTCACGAGAAGTTTCTTTTGGAATTTGAAAGTCGGTTTGATGAATCACTTCCATTGTTTTCAGAGACTTTTGTATTCGGAATTTAATGTAAGCAACGTATAAAACGTAAAATTCCGCTGCCTTCATCTGCAAGGAAAATGACATTTGTTGTATGTTTTAGGGTTCAACAGTGTAATATAATTTAGTTCAAACGTTTATTTCGCTTTCCAATGTACACATATTTCAAATATATATACGAATTTTAACCATATTGTCATAGTAGTATAACAGTTCGACAGCTAATTGATTGCAATTCAATATGTTTATGTATCAGTCTTTCTAGGGCTAATTTGTGTAAAGCCAAAAACTAAAACTAACATATATATGTATTATATACAGCAAATAACCAATGAAGTACTGTTTTTATTAGGAAGTGGATGAAATTTACATTTATTATTTTTCAATCAACTTTCCCTTTCCTTATTTGGAAAAATACAACATACATTCTTTGTAAGAGTTGAATTATATTTGCAATTATATCGAAACAATATTTGCTTTTTTATACATAATAATTAGAATTTTTTAAACCGCACTCAAACTAATCATTAAGCAAATATATGATTCTAAGTGGCATGCATCATTTCATTCTATATAAAGCAAATACTATTTGTTCTATCTACGTACCATATATATGGATAAATAGAATTTTCTGATTTAAAATATGGTGTACTATTCAATCGAAACACATAGAATAAAATACAACATTATACTAAATATTAAACCATAAACCAAATTTCAGATTAAGAATAATTAAGTTTGAAACCCTTGAAATAAATCTAAAACTTGAAAATGATGTACATTTTTTTTAAATAATTGTAAGTGGCACGGACCATTCTATTTTATATAAAGTAAATGATATTTGCTCTATTTACAATTATATTATATATGGATGAATAATATGTTAAATTTGAATATGTTATACTATTATATAAAAGCCATACAACAGAATGCTACACTATACTATTTATTTTTCAAATTCAGTTTTAGATCCAAAGTCCTTAATCTTAAACCCATATGCCTAAACCAAAAATCCAAATTAATAGATTTCGAATTCTATGAATAAATTCAAGCAAATGACGTACTTTATTTTATTTTAAAATAGTTCGTATATTATATATATATATATATTATCAATGAAAATAGAATGAAATGGTATAAAAATAGAATAGTGTAAATTTTAAATCATTTAAAAACTGACAAATATACGTTTTCAATAAAATTATCAAATTGAATAATTTCTTTCAAAAGATCCCAAAAAACAAGATGAAATTAGGTTAAAAATTTTAACAAAAAATGAATTGAACGAAATAAGGTATTAACATCCACACACATATATATTAGAATTTATATAGAAACTTAATAGCAAACAAAATATGATTACTTACTTATTTAAACATATTAAGGTTTTATTCTATAAACTCGATTCTTCAAAAAAAATTTTGGATCAGGGACTAAGAATATCGGGTGGATTTAGTTTATAGATTTTTTTTTAGTTTTAGGGTTTGGTTTTCAGAATTTTAAAATTATAATTTAACAGTAAATGATCTTGGTAATAGAATAGTAATATTCAATTCTGTAATAAGAATAAACATGTGAACTGTAATTAAAATCACTAGGAGAGATATGTTTTTTATCTTAGGGTAAAAAAAAAGAAGAAGGATTTTTTAGGCAGTATGACACTTAAATATTTATGAGACCCTAACCAAATATTTGTATAACTACTTATTACATTATTAAATAGTTTTGGTTAGTTTTGCCATTTCTCAATAAATACTACCGCATATACTTGATTTCGATTGGTAGTAGTTTCTTATTGCGGCAGTCAATGCTGTTAAAAAAATATATTTTCCAGTGATTTATTTGATATAAGAGGATAAAAATGATTCTACTATTATTTTAATATTGTTATCAATTGTACCTTTTAAATATTCTACAATTATTTTATCACAAAAAAATCTATCTATGTTTGTTATAAATAACTCGTTAATTCATCTTAGTCTAATCCGTTAACTGTAGATATAATTTTTTACATACGGATTTGAAAGATTTTTTGGTGGCACTAATAATAGTGAGCTGGCCGTGGAAATGATCTGGGCGGTTGATAAGGATAAGGGAGGACACGTGGAGGGTGAAGAAAGGTAGGAGCTTATGTCCACATGAATTGGATTGTCGACTTGTCGGCCACACCGCTTTATCTGCTGATTCTCTGGTTGCTATTTTGCCACGTCATTGTATTTTAGCTTAAGAACTATAAACTATTTGGGCATGAGAATTGTAGAACATGTGTACATTTCTGGTACTTGTAATCTCAATTATTTGTCAAGTTGTCAAATTTAAGCAATTAATAATCTCAACTATTTTTTATAATATTTTTTTTTTTTACTTCGTACTAATCTTTTAAAAACTCTGCGATCCATAGTATTAAACATTAGACTCGACGTTAGTGATATTGCGGGTACTGTCTTCACAGTTTACAATCTCCGGCTCGCAGCGTCGTTCACATTACGCTTTGCCTTCTGTTGAAAGAGTATAAGTGGTTGAAAGATTCATATGGAAGGATATTGTGAACACTTGGAAGATGTACGAATATTTTCAGAGATTATAAAATTGACCTGTATATTAGTGGAAAGAACAAATAGGACCACTAAAGTGGGTAAGAAAATGTTGGGCGCAAAGCGCAAACACGACACTAGTGACATGTAATCCAATCCTCATTGCTCATATGTCACATATGCTATTCGTTTTGTTATTGTTGGCCTTAGTGTTGCAAGATATCAATAGCCGTGAACCATATATTATCAAATTGTGTCTTTAATTAGTTATTATCAAAGACAGTGATGAACAGCAGCAATTAAAGTAGTGTATTAGTTGGAAATATCAATAAAATACTAATTTTGGGTGGAGATATACTACACAACCAATACATATCAGTGAGTTGAATGGAAAAGTCACCGTCGTGATCTCAATTCTCAAGGTCCAGTCGTCGGTTGTCGGTTGAGATTGAAACGTCTTCTAAAGCCCATGGACCCCAACTCATCACATCTATCACGTGATTCTTGGGCCCATAAGGCCCATCTCGTGTCAACATCTTCACAGCTCTCAATCTCATACAAATACGTACGGTGAAGACGTCTATGGCATGAGTCGGCTTAGATATAACAAATTGTGATATATGTTTTGATTTGAAGAGATTTATAGAAAACATTTATTTTGATATTTGGGAACATAGAAATGTGATTTTCTCTTGAATTTTAAATTTTTATCTTCGACGTCGGAAAAAGACAAATACTTATTTATTAAATTGACTAAAATTCAAAACTAGAATAGAAATCAAGTTAGCATAATCATTAGATTGTTACTTTAAAAAATTTCAAAACATGAAACCTATGACGAGCGAAAGTGCGACATCTCCGACTATCCCTCCTCCGCAGGAGCAACACTACGAGCATCAGTCACTGTCGCAGAACCCAGTAGACTCTGATCCCATTGCCGTTGTACCTCTCTCTCCGTCAAAAGCTACAGTACTTTCAGTTCTCTTTCTCTTTCTCTCTCAGTAATTTACACAGTTCCGTTGTATTGCAGATGGAAGTTGTTGCGAATAGCAACATAGTAGTATCAGATAAAGTGATTGATGAAATTGAAGAACCATCCTCTTTCAAGTAATTTGATTTCTTTCTGTCTTGAGTTTTGATGCATTGTTTCTTCAGTGAACGTAGTTGAGAGTGTTCGGAAAACCTAATTCACTTATGCCAAAATTAATTCAATCGTTTTCGTTTTAGATATCTTGATAACAAAGAGTATGCTGACAAGTACAGAAGGTACGAATCCGACTTTAAGCAGATGCTCATGGCAAAGTATTTCTCTGGGCAAGATCCCAATGGAGGTTAGTTCAAATTGCCTCATTGTTCTTGGTCGAATTTCATGAAAATTTGATCTATTGGGTGTTTTTTTACTCTCGTTCTGTTTCTCAGTGAATATATTTGAGGAGAAAACAACAATAGATGGTGAAACCATTATGTCAAGCAAGTAAGCACTTAATTTGTCAGAAGCTTTCGAATGTGTTGAATTTTGGATAATACTCTTATCATGGATTTTGGATAAACCTTTTCAGGTGGCCTTGCACACGTTTCTATGCAGACCCAGATATTTCATGTGTAGACCCTGTACAATGTTTTGAAGAGGAAGAAGAGGAAGAAGAAGAGAGCATAGATTCAGCTTCTGCAGAGATATCCCCTGGTGAAATCGCCAATGGAGGTACTGTCTCAGAGAAGAACGGTTGTTGATGTTTTTGTCAAGAAACCAAAAATGCCTGCTTACATTTTCGGTGGTAACACTGTTTAATTGAACCTTTTGCCTAAGTGTTTATGCTTCGTAGACCAAGATTGTGATACACAATTTCGACCAGGGTAAATGTGAAACTAGTAGAATTGAGTAATTGCTAGTGTAGTAGTTACATTACATATACGGGTCAATCATAGTACTCCTTACTGGCTTAGCACACCCAAGAACTGGAACATGAAACTTGTTTTACTTACCAAAGGGAGCGTTGGTTCGATTTGATGTTTCTCCTCGTAGATGGTCACTATTGCTGCCATCCATATTTCTCTTGGGTATTAGCATATCTGCCATGAGCAAGTGAAAGGAGGAGACTTTCTCTTTGAGCTGTGAGTTCTCTTGCAGGATTTGGTGATTGCTTTCCAACAAATTGATGACTTTCTCAGACAAGTGGTGATTCAGTATCATGAGTTGTTCCACCTGTTGCTGCAGCTCTTCGATTTGCTTCTTCTTGCGCATGCGTGACCTTCTTGCAGATTCCCGGTTAGAGACCATTCTTCTTGCCCTTCTTTCGTCTGGAACTTGACCTTCGTCATGGTAAATGTTTTCACCATTGGGGTCTATGTGAGAATGATTGTTTCTGCGTGTCGATATGTTTGCTGATACCGACTGCAATTGGACATGGAAGTCAGTGTTTGGTAGGAAAGCCGAGTTGAAATGATCGTCTTGAGGCGGCATTCCTTCAAAAATATCGAAACAATGAGAGCGATGTACATTTGACTCCATGCAAGGCTTTAGATGTCTAATCATCAAAATGGATTCTCTTCAATGCAGAAATCAGAAACACCAAAAGTAAGAGAGAGAGAGATAGAGAAAGAGAGAGATGGTTTACATTAAGAAGAGGTATAAAAATTTGTGTAGGCTTAAACTTAAGATGTTGGATGCTATTTAATGACGCACACAAATTTACTTGCATGAAGACAATTGTAGTTACATTTGAAACTCTCCTCTAGTGACACTTTTTGACAAAATCTCACTTATTTTCAACAACTTTGTCAAGGCTTAAGTATCATATTTGGGTACTTGTTTCTTAAGTTAGTTTAATTTGTCTTGTCGTTGTTATCTTAATTTGTCATTGGTTTACTATAAATAAAGATGCGTAATTTTCGAATGGTTCACCGTTGTTTTTTTCTTTCTAAAAATGTGTGTTTGTGAATGCTTTGGTACGTTTATGATGACTCGTTTAGTCATCACCCATGCGATCATATTCATGCTTTTTAAAAACAACTAATCTCTAAAACTTATCAACAAAGATTTATAATTAATCTTAAAAAATTCATTTTGATCATCCAATAATTCTCTTACAAAACAGCTGAATCTACTAGATTTATGCAACTTAATGTTTGTTTTAATTTAATTTTATTTGTTTTGTTTCCTTTTACAAATAATTGAAATCCTATAAACTTTTTAAAATTCTAGTTATATGCTAATTCGTGTGTAATACACAATGTATGTGTCATCAGAATTTTACAGTGAAAATGGATTGGTGGATGCTAGCTAATTTGCACGTATTTAGTTAATTCCACTCACGATTACACCTTTTTAATATATTCGTTAATTTAGAAAATCCTAGGACTAGTATAATTTTTCTTTAATTGAAAAAAAAAGAAAAGTGGGAAACGATTCAAATCGATGTACCATTAGCGTAATTTCATCAAATTGGCCTACCTACTTGAACAAAGACTGAATTTTGTAAACTACATTAACTAATGCATAGTTTGTAGACCGAGATTAAGGGATAAACTAGAATTTGAAGGCTAATTAAAGCAGAAACCAAAGACATTAAAAGGAGATAATGATGCTTAACAGCTTTGAAAGTGTAGTTAGCGTTACGGAGAGGCAATGTCTTGTTTCCAGAAACGGACAATTAGTCTCTTTTCTGCAAGTTTCGTCTGAACCAACCTGAACCCATTGAAGCTTTATCCAGCTCATGTTTAGGTACATTTCTTCAATACTCATATCACACTCATGATCATTGATTATAGCTAAAGGATCTCTAGATCATAAATATGACGAGTCACACAATATTCTAAAAAAAATTATTACTGTGATTATATATTCAATTGAAACGTTTCATATACTTCAATTTCGTCAAAATATTACTGTGATTTGTTGTTTAGAATTTCTGGCAACATTTCTTTTTTGTTTAAGAATTTGAAAGTATTTGAACGAATATAAGAAATTTTCGAAAAGCTAAATATAAGACCACTAGCATATATAATTACAGAAAGTTTTTCAAAGCCTTGTCTCCTTTTCAACATATCCCAATTCAAGATTTTGGTTTATAGAACAAAGTTGTAATATCTGAAGAAAGGTTTGTAAAATATTCAATTTAAGAAAGAAAAAATATTTCACAGGAGAACAAAATATATCAGTAGAGAGACAGAAACCCTACTTTTGTTTACAATTGATGTAAATATTTGCTACACTCTTTAACCTTAAGACACACAAAAAAGTCAAGTTTATCCTATTAATTAATTAAGCAAGCAAGTCATCATCTTCTTCTCCTCTAAACCTTAATTTTCAGGGTCTTCAAAACCGGCCTGCTCAGTCTCATCTGAGGGAAGTTCAAAACGACAAACCGGACACGTGTTTCTAATTCCAAGCCATGGGACAATACATTCACTATGGTACTTATGTCTGCAAGGCAATTCTGCAACTTCCTTACCTACATACATCTCTTCTTTACAGACCGCACAACACATTGAGTTATCCTTCTCCATAACATCCTCTTTGGTTAAAGGAAACACTTTCATATTCTTTATGAATGATTTGGATGCTGGGGGCTTACCAAGACCAGATGAGATGTCAGCTTCAAACAACATCTCATACTCTGTTGTGTGAAGATAATCTTCTTCTACGTATTCTTGATCAATACCACCGATGTATAATTCCATGTTGCGTTCTGCATCATCAAGGTTAAACTCGAGACTACGAGAATTCCACAAAACTTCCCACCCTAGATATCCCCTCCTCTCATCTATCGCTGAATCTTCTAGAGAGATTGTTGCAGATACAGATGCTGATACTGGAATGCTATCATCAGATTCCGCTACAACGCTTAAGACTTCTTCCCACTCCTCATTGTTTTCTCCTGATTCTTCGAATTGAAGTGAATCCCAACAAAGGGGGATTGTCAGACTAGAATCTTCTTCATCATCCTCACCATCCTCATTCACATACACATCTTCTTCACTCAAATCAATTCCCCAAATCTCCCTCTCCTTCTCTGAGTCTTCATCATCAGAATCAGAACCCGATTTCACTATAACATCGCAAGACTCAAGCTCTAAATTCCTCGTCGCATCAAAGAAATCGTCTTCGTAGTGTTCATCACTATCATTAACGTTAACAACAAGATCGCTATCACCTATTATATTCTCAACAAAACCGCTACCAGATTCTAATTCCAACCCAAAATCCAGTTCCAAACGATCACCACGCATGTCGCAATTTCCCTGTACCACACCAAAACCTGAATTTGACCGTGATTCTCCATCCTCGTAATCACTGATGCCATCATCAAGCGGACATACCTGAGATTGCTCAACGCGCTGCTGGAAGAGATCCATGACAAAGCTACGCCTGTCAAGTAGATCAACACCGTCGGCAGCCGTTAAGATTAAATCGGACAATGAAACATCCCCAGAGTAACCAGAGTCGTACGGAAAATCGTTTTCAGAGACGTCGCGATCGACGTCGTCCGACTGAACCCAATGATGTAGCGAATCAAGGATTTGCGTGACCGAGTGGTCTCTCAAGTGTTGTCGTTGGCGTTCGTCTTGGCTACGGTTACAATGACTCAAAACGGCTTCGTTCACGCCGTGGATCTGAAGGCAAGACATCTCGGCCATTTTTTTCCGCCTTGGATCCCTCTCTATCTCTCTTTCTTACTCTCGCTTTTTGTGAAGGAAACCTGATCAAAATTTGTTTTTTTTCGCTCTGATGCCGAATGATAGAATTTATATTTAGTGGACTACAAAAATGCCACTTCTTGACACCATAATGGGCCGCGATAAATGGGTCGCGATAAATGGGCTTTTTAACATCTATTCCAATTCTATAAATAGTTCACGATCTCCAGATCCTTGATCCAATAATCGTATAAAAATGTAATGCTCAAATTGATTTGTCGGATTAATAATTGAAACCAAAACCTCAATGCATTCGGTTCGGTACGAAACCCAATCCGGTACGCTTGCAAGTATAAGTTGAAAGACATATACGAGAATAATTCACAAAACCAAAGCTTTGAACAACATTTGACTCGACACCTTTCACTTTTTTTTTGTCTTTATTTAGACAAGCACCAAAGCATGTAAATGTGAAAGTTGAGGGAAATGAAAAGGAATGGCTTAGAAATAGAGAATAATGAATGGTGTCGAGGAAAAGAAAGAACAATCAGATATTCACCCAAAAAGTGAGTGTTTTCAAATAAAAATATTATTGATTTATGATTATAAACATATGTTATAACTAATAGGAAGGTTAATACATGTAACACATATAAGTCTAAGTTTTGGAAAATGTTTCTAAAAAGATAAGAGTAATGAGTTATAGTCACGGAACCATGGCTAGTTGAATTGCATTTTTAGACATTTAGAAATGTATTTTCAGGATTATTTAAAAATAATTATATGTTTAGTTAAGTTAAAAATATAATGTCTAAAAAGTTAAGTTAAAAAAATAAAACTGCAGAAACAGAGAAGAAACAGTCGCTACTTTTTTAATTTTGTTTTACAATATAGCGCAAAAATCGGAAACAGTGATTTCGATCTGTAACTGTAACGACCCGTTTCTTAACAGCAAATCCGTTAAAAGGAACGTTTGGTAATTAACGGCGTCTATAACTCAAAAAAATCAGTGCGGCATCTCTCTCTGCTGGTGGAGGAAACGAAAGACGACAAAGCTTTGTGGCACATTAACTAATGGCAGGGAATGGGCACACGTGACCTTCGCCTCTCTATACTCACGTGCTCTTAACCACGCTCACTTCTTGTTTTGACATTTTTGTTAACAAATATTCTGTTTAACTATAATATAAAAACAATTAAGTTTATATTTGTAAAAACTTCAAATCCAATATTTCTCTATTTTGAAGTTGAAAATAAAATGGTGTTGTAGTTTGTTTTACTTTAATATGGAATTTGGAGATGAAATGAAGTAGAGTTGGAGATAGTTAATGTGGTATATTTTGATGCTCACTTGATTTATCTATTTTTCTTTCTAATGTATTTTTAAAATTAAATAAGGGCAAATGTCTAAAATAGCATCTTTCTAAGTTTTTATTCTAAAAATAACATCATTGGTTTAAATTGCTAATAATAGTACAAATTTAAGATTAAAATGTATTAAAACTATATTTTAAAGGAAAAAAACTAAACTTTAAATTAGAAAAAATGAATCCAAATACAATAATTTAAGTTTATATATAATTTGTTTAAAACAAATAAGTATTTTTACATAAGTATTTGTGTTATTTTGGGAATTTAATTTTGAAATGCTAAATTTGGAAAAATAACTTGAACAAGTGCTATTTTAGGATATTACTCATTAAATAAATTAGTTTATATGAATATTTCACTTCTTCTCTACGCATAAATAGTTTATAAGAACATTTAGTTCAAAATTTTATTATCAATTAACCAAGATCTGAAAACCAAACAGTTAATTTTTTTGCTTTTACATCAATTGAGATTTCACTCGATTGTGGAATTTATATTTTTTTGTTTTTTTTTTACTCCTAATTGTAAACAAAGATATTTATCATTAATAATATATACGATGTTAAAAAAAAAAGATTTAGCTCACAATTTGATTAATGAGTAATATCCTAAAATAGCACCTTTTAAAGTTTTTCTTCCAAATCTAGCATCATAAAATTAAATTTCTAAAAATAGCACAAATATTTATATGAAAATACTTATTTATTCTAAATAAATTATACATAAACTTAAAGTATTGTATTTGGGTTCATTATTTCTAATTTAGGGTTTAATTTTTTTCTATTAAAATATAATTTTAATGTATTTTAATCTTAAATTTATGCTATTATTGGAAATTTAAACTAATGATGTTATTTTTGGAACAAAAACTTAGAAAAGTGCTATGTTAGACATTTACCCTTGATTAATACGTAAAAATAACAAAAACAAAGAGGGAAACGGGATAATGTAAAACACTAAAGTGGGACCCGCAATAATAGAGAGGGGTGAGTTGGCCACGTGATCGAGGCAACTAAATGTTTTCTTATCACGTGATACGGCGTGAATTACGTCACACGACTGCCACGTGTCGGTCATCGTCATATACCGTTGATCGAAGTTTACGTGATTAGTAAACGAAGACGTGTCGCTAATTATTTAAACTAGTTTTATTGTAAGATACTCAAGAGAAGGGGAAAAAAACTAATAAAAGAGAAAACTATATTTGTTAACTGATCCCTAAGACGATTCTTCAGCAGAGGAATGTCCTGTCCATGTTGTAAGGAAATTTGTTTACTCCATGTTCAGCATTAAACTACTTAAACTTGTTAGAAAAGAAGATAAAACAGATAATGATTAGGGACAACTAATTTCTTTCATTAAAAGAAGAATAAGACAGCTAACACATGCGATGCTCTCACATAAACTATGTTGTAGTACAAAACAGCTTTTTCCTTTTCAAGATAGCAAATTTATTTAGCAATGGTTTTAAAACATTAAACTATTGGGAAAGTATAACAGCTTAAATATTAAGGTTATAAGTTTTTTTATTAGTAACACCAAATGAAAAACGTTTAAAAATGTTAGACATGGTTATTTTTTACCATGACATCACCGTGATTAATTGGTTTGGTTGTATGAGATTGGCTTTGAATAGTTGGTTGTGTGACAAGTCTCTAGCTTTTAAAAAATGGTGAATGTGAGAAATTAAGGAAATAATATATAGTGTTCGTTTATATTTCGTCACGGAATTTGGATACCAATTCTGACAGCAAGATCAGGATTGTCATAATAATAAAAAGACTTAGTCAAAGATTTTTTTAATTACAATATATGTTTAATTAGCTTAGTCAAAATATCGATTTATTTCAGAAGTTCAAATCCAAAATTCCATGAACTTAGTGTGGATTAAAAAAGCATCAATTTTCTCGCACCTCCAAGATTTTCTTATTTTTATTTGTTATAATAATCCAATATTGGAGGGGATGAATATGCTAAAGATCCTTGTGATCTTTTCCCTTATTTAAAAATTCTGCTATTTTTATAGAAATATTTGCATGTACATGAACCTGCTGGGGTGTGATTGAATTTTCAATTAGTTCAACTTAATAATAAGGATAAAGTAATGTAAATACGTACCATATATAGTATATTAATATTATACACGACAACTAATATAGACATAATCTGTATTAAAAAGTCTCAAAATGAATTCTAGAATAAATTTGATTAATCTCTGAATTGTGTTATTAAGTGTTAGGCATTAACATCCTACGAATGTCGAATTTCCATTTGTCTTCGCTTCCGCCGATTCTTGAAATTGAAATGTTGTTTGGCACGTGAACCGATGGGACGGCTTACGTGGCCCCTACTCTACCACAAAAACGACGTCGCACCGTTTCCTCCTCACTCACGTGTCTTGATGCGGACATCTTTTATTCGTTGCTGTTGTAGACTTGTAGTATATAGTAGGTATATATGTTTAAGTATGATCTAAATTAATCATTCAATGCGATAAAACACAATGGAACATGTACTATTTAATGTCAGTATATCTGTATATATACTGATCTCACACCAACAGTACTGCTCGAAGAACAACGGTCGTAGCCATTAGAAACCTGGTGAAATATAAAAAATGTCGTGGAAATTTAAGAGAATCTCCACATTATCAATTAGCTAGCGAACATTCAATACCATCTCTCGACAGTGTTTAATTTTATAAATTCATGGACTTAATATATACAGTATATGTTAGGGGTGGAGATGCATGTTTAATTAGACACAACCTAACAACTCACGAGACAAAATGGAGAGCATGTGAGTATGTTCTTTTCTTGTTTTCTTTTGCTATTTTCCTATTCTATATACTATTCTTCTTTCTTGTGACCCAACACTAATTATTTTTAGTATTAGTATAAAAATCCTACCTTTTCATTTACTAGATTAAATCTACGCACATAATAATTCCTTTGGTTGTATTAATATATCATTGTAATACGAGAACTGCCTTTGAACGTATTAAAAAGGAGAAAGAGAGGAAAAGTATGGCCACCGAGCTGTGTTTAATTCCATTTGAAAACTATAATGTATATGCTGTCCCGTTACGGTCATGATTGTGGCAACCTTTGCCCCCACGCGTATACATATACAAGACTTTTTTTTGTTTGTTAAAGGGTATATAGAAGATGTGCATACGCATGACTAAAAAAGATTTACGATTTTCTTTTTTTTACACTTGTGAGTTTTACGACGGCTAAAAGTAAACACCAATGAACATAAAAATTAATTATATTTAGAAGAAAAGGTATGGTTAATGTGTTCATTCATCACTAGTTTTCTTTTTATAATAAAAATTGGACAAGTATGGAATTATCCTTGATAACACCATATCAGAAATTATGCAATGAGTTTTCATATCTGAATTCGGTAGGAATTTTGTTGGTAATTTTTACAAAAGAAATTCCGTATGTATTTTTCAACGATTTCTAACTATTTTATATTTATGTGAAAAATGATGTAAATTTTGTAAATTGTTTTTGAAAAATCTTGTAAAAATTGACTTGCTTTCTTGATATCTCTTTTACTAAAATAATTTTCAAATCAAAACTCTAACAAATTTTAACAAAATTATACGTAGTTTAGATCATTATCAAATACATGCATTGTGGATTGTGGATATATAAGCTGTTATATCATGTAAAAGAATCTTAACTCTCAAATGTGATAAGAAAAAGCTATTATACCATATTTGCCATTTAATTTGAATATTAGAATTCAATCTTTGATTATTAACTTAGTTTCAAAATTTAAAAGCTCATCTCGTACGTAATCCTTCGTTTGTTAATGTTTAAGAGTAATCGCAAGTCAGCCGTTGACTTTTAATGACTTTTTACTTCACAAAAAAAAATTAAATCCACTTTTGAATAGCAATTACGAAATTAATCATATCCACACTAGAGTCCAGTATCCAGACCAAATCACAATATTGCTAAAACAAAAATTTACTTCACCAAATCAAAATCCATATATCTTTTCCCTAAATTCATCACCAACATTAAAAATGTACTCATTATTCCACTGGTGGAATGGTTGATAAAATTATTCATTATTATAATCAACGATATTAATAATAGCTGGAGCCTGGATAACAATACCCAATTTTAATTCCTCTTTAAAAAACTTACTTGAATACCACTAAATAGAATAATATTAACTATATTTATATCTATGCCATACGTGAAGAAACATATTCATAAATTATATTTTATTAGTAAATATAAATTAAACATTTATATAATTTTAACTTTTATTTAAAATTACTTTTAACATTAATTTTTGTATATATAAATTAAGAAAAAATAATTATTATTTTTTTATGAATTTAATAATTTTTTTTATTAGTTTAATAAAACATATTAATTGTGTAACCAAATTAATAACAATATCATATATTGTAATTATTCTAATAAATTAAATTTTTTTATATATTTATTTGAAATTTACTGTAGTGATGAAACGTCAACATAATATTTTTTTAATAACGCGTCAGAGTAAGATTTTATTACTTTAGTTAGTTGAATAAAATATATTTATTATCTAACCAAAATTAATATCAGTGGCATGTATTGTAATTATTCTAGTAATTTAAATTCTTTTATATATTTAAATTGAAACTCGTTGTATTGTTGACACGTCATCATGATATTTTTATTTTTAACACGTTAGTAAAATTACTTTGTTAAAAAACAAAAGGTTTCTCAAATAATATATTAGGGATTAGTTAAAGTAATGAATTTGAGTTAGGTTCGTAGTTTAAAATTATCCACAAAAGAGTTTGAGAATGTTGAGAGTACAGACTAAAAGATAATGTGAGAAAGTAGTTTTACAGGCTTGGAACGACACGGAGGTCATCCACTTACCATTCCTGCCAATATATCAAATCTATTATTTTTTTAAAAACATAAAATAAAATATTACAGGATTTAAATTGGGATCGCCGAACAACAAAATGAAACATTATCTATCTATCGATTTTTTTTTAATCTATAAATTGTAAATGTTTTTTTTTTAACATTTTATACATATTAAATAACGAAATACTTGGTTTTTTAGTAGGTCCCGATATTATTTTGAATTCGGACTTTAACAATTGTCATTATAATAAAAAATGGGATGTGTATTTTTTTAATGTTGCTTCTTTTAGCGCCGCTAAACGGATAAACCACGCAAGTAGACAAACTACATGACGCCGTTAAATTATAAAACGTGCCGCCGTTAGTTTAACGTCGTGTAGATGAAACTGAATTACTTAAACTTTAAAACGGGGAACGCTAAACATACTGTATAAAAGATCTCCGTCTCCTCGACTCCTCCCAAGAGAGAGAGAGAGAGGGGAGAATCGGCCAGGAAAGTGAGTGAGAGAGAGAGAGAGCTCTCTCGCTTTTGTTCTCGTCTTCGATCTTAATCGATTAGTGTTGTGGCGCTTCGAATCTTGTACTTGCTCGTTTTTTTTTGTCATGCGGTTACTAAGAGATCCAAACTTCAGACAATTGTGGTAGGTTCATCGACTAGAGGTTAATCTTCATACTTTTTTCTTTTAGTTTTTTTGAAATTTCTGTTATGAATTAGTCTTGGATCTCTTAGATCATTGTTTGACTTGAACTATGCTACTGAATTCTGTTGGTTTGAACGTCAAATTTTGCTGAATTATGCTTCAGCTGTTATTGTTTTTGCAATTCTGATTCGCAGATCTTTGGAATCTGATAATTCTGTGATCATCTGCGATTTCTTGCTGATCTGTATCATCTCTGCGTTTTCTGGGGAATTCATTGTGGAAACAGTGGCATCAGAGTAAGAATTCTGCAAAATTGAGCTGATTCCGAGTCTTCTAGAGCGTTTTCTGGAAGGAAAAGCTGCCGAAAAAGCATAATTCAGATAGTTGCAAGCTCAGGAACTCTCCCATACTCATTGAGATCGCGAATTTCGCTTGAATCAGCAGCTACAAGTCGCAGATCTGACCGAGAATTTCCCGAGAATTACAGATATCTAATTCCCGCGTCAGAGCATTGCAGAATTCAAATATCAACAAACGTAGCCAAAGCTGTAGATGGAGCTTCCTCAATCACGTCCATTTGAAGGAAAAGGTACATAGAGCGCTACATTTTCAGTTTCCTTTTTAAAAATTAGATCTTTGGATTCACAAGTTTTTGATTTATTTAAATTAACGTTCTTCAAAAATAAATAGGATTATCTTTTGGTTTAAAATTTTGATTATTAGAAAATTTTCCACAGGGAGAAAAAAACCAACGCATGATTTTTTATCGGCCTGCAGTAATTCAACTGTCCAGCAAGACCCAATGCCTCCATCTCAAGGTATTACTATTTTATTTTATTTTACTTAGACAAGAGAGAATAATAGATAAATAAAATATTTTCAAAAAAAAAAAGAGGAATTTCTGAAGGCGTCACGTTTTCTGGTTGTGCGCGCGTGAATGTGACCTTAAGAGTTGGGACGAGTCATTGAACAACACGCACCATTTTAGTGGCCCCACCTTTTTTTCTTCTAAAAATGATAAAAGGATCCCCATTTAATCCTGTCGTCATAAATATCTCGCATTAATGATGACGATGACCCTCCAGATCTAAATTGTTTGTTACATGAGATCTGAAAACACACATTATATCATTAAATAATGTGTAAACAAGTATATATATAACTATATAAGTACCATTTTCATGTAAAGTCTTGCTTTGAAAATAACGTCTGGATTATGTTGCGTCACGTGATATATATAGAGGACAGATCTAGAGTGTTTAAGAGTAATTTCTCTCTTTTAAAGAATTTTTAGTAATGGGATGTGATTCGTTGGGACCTTGTTTATATTATGTAGGCATTCACGTAATGTCAAGTAAGCATACAAACAATGAAAACACTTAAAAGTTTGTCAGCGTTTGTTCTTAATTAGACTACTGTACGGACAGTAAGTACAGTACGACAGGAGCTTAAGTATATATAATTCTGATTAAAAAAAATATTTGTACTTGGATTTTATGTTTATATTTTGAAAAAAGTATATTTTAATGAAAATTGGTTATGTTTTGATGTTTCGATTCACTAATTATACATGTACATATACTAAAAAAGTTTTTATGCTAATTCTAAACTTTCACCTCAAACACAAAATTTAATAATTTACGCTTGCATTTGATGTGTACATTTTTTTTCGGTCTAAATGTTAAGATAATGGTGGTGGTCGTCGGCTAAACTTGGTGTTTACATTTGTACTTTGCAAAAGAATTTTATAGAAAACGGAAATTTCAATTATTATTATTTTCCTTGCAAGCATACACGTTGCGTTCTGAAACGATATTGAGACCCTAATCTATATGATGCTCTAAATGAAGCAGGTGGATACCTGAAAACTCAGGATTTCTTACAACCGTTAGAACGTGTTGGAACAAGAGATTGTATCGATCTTACAACGGCGTCGTCGGAGCTGAAATCAGCGCACGTGAATAATCAGCAGCACGTGCTTCCAGGTGGCATTGGGACTTACACGATCAGCCATATTCCTTACTTGTATCAACATCATCATCATCAGCGAGTTCCTAAACCGGAGGTGTCGCCGATGTTCACAGTGGGCGACGAGAATTCAAACTCCAATTGCAGCTCTGGATTTACTCTGTGGGATGAATCTGCAGGGAAGAAAGAAAACTCGAGGAAGGAAAATGTTCGGGAGAGAACAAACATCATAGGTAATATAAGGAAACAGAGAAACAAAACCGAAACTTGACATTTAGCTATGTTTACATTCAAAAAGGTATATGAACTTTAGATGTTTTCTCATGGAAGTTGTTGATTGTATCTATAGCAGATGCAACAGCAACAATGGGACAGTGGCAAGGGATGGAACAACGAAGCAGTTTCAGCTCTAGCTCTTTGCAGTGAGTCATGATCTTATCGTTTAGTTCTGCTATTTACTTTACTTTCTCCTATAAAATTAATTGTCTACGACTTTAAAGGCTAATCATAAGTTTATATATGGAACTAATATCTTGAAGGACGTCTGATTTGAAGAGCCAGAGACAGAGCTTCATGGACATGATAAGGTCTGCCAAAGGAAATTCGCACGAGGAAGACGATGAAGAACTCGCCACGAAGAGAAAGAACAACAGATGCTCCAGGGGTTTGTATTTAATATGTCTCAATATGGATCTCTCCGACTTGTTTGCTAAATGGTAACATGAAGAGTTTGTTACTTTTGTTATTTCACTACAGTGGATTTGAGAGTTAACGTAGATGGGAAAGGTCATGGTACCGAACAAAAGGCAAACACGCCTAGGTCAAAACACTCTGCAACAGAGCAACGAAGGAGAAGCAAGATTAATGATAGGTGAGTCTCCATATAAGATAAGAATTTATTGGTAAGATTGTACATTGAGTGAGATTTGATCCAAGTTACATATGAATAAATCTTATCAGATTTCAAATGTTGAGACAACTGATCCCTAACAGCGACCAAAAACGGGACAAGGCATCATTCTTACTAGAGGTATGAATAATGTCTTCGGAATATACACTTTCACAACATTTTTCCCCCCGACATGTTTTAGTGAATTTACCTTTTGATATCAAACGTCGTTAAAACTTTACAGGTTATCGAGTACATACACTTCTTACAAGAGAAAGTAGAGAAACATGAGGTGGCTCCCTACCAAGGGAAGCTTATGAATTTGGTAAATATCCCATGTTCTAAAAGTCTGTTCTTTCATTATCGTGATTTCTCTGCTTGAAATTGTCTAATTGTCTATGTTTCCATTTAAATCCAATCTGACAGAGAAACCATCAACAGACGCCAGAAGGAACTGTTTCGGTCCTCGCAGAAACTCAAGCAGCCGACATGGATCAACAGTCTCTGAACAGAGCAATGGAAACGACACCGTTTCCTGCTTTGGGTCAGAGTAACGGCTTGTTCTCTCCCGCATCACAGCTTTGCCCAGAGTCATCTGACGCAGCAATGGAGAACAGTGAAAAGCTGAGAGAAGAAGAGGAGGAAGAGGAGGTTTCTGTTCACAGTGGTACCATTAGTATATCAAGTGTTTACTCCCAAGGGTGAGATTTTCTTTTTATATTATCCATAATCTTTTACTATAATCCTTGTCAAAATCAAAGAAATAAATAGTAAAAATGGAACTTTGGAGAACAGGTTATTAAAAACATTAACAGAAACACTCCAGACATCAGGAGTGGATTTGTCCAAAGCAAACATCTCTGTGGAAATCAAACTCTCTAAACAACATCAAAAGGTCCGTTTCCATTGCTTCCAATTTTCACCATCTATAAATAGCAGATTGCGTCAGTTTTATAATAATTGTCCTTTTAAAAATAAATAAATAAAATCTTAAACAAAAATTAATATTAGTCTAACATATATTTATTAACATCTATAATTCAGTTGTAATTTAAAATTAAATATGATGTAGGTGATTTGATTTAAGAAAACTTATGAACATGTTATCTTATTTGATTTTAATTTTGTTTTCCTTGTTGTAGGATGAAGAAGTTTATCGGAGGGTTCGACCTCGCTCACAGAGTGGCGACGAAAACAACAGCGATGACAACATTAGCATGAACAATATGCTGAAACAGAAAAAATACAAAATAGACAATGAGGCCAGAAACTTTTAATTGAGTAACATTAGGTATCAATTTTTTTCACTTTTTTTTTAAAGAAATTTTTTACCGTTGGGATAAGGATGGAACACAGAAAGGTTAGATTTTGATTATATGTATCTTATTATGTTTCCTATACGATTGTCATAGAGACATCATACATAAACATTCTTCTTTTTTATCTCTTCTTTTTATTCTTCATAAATATTTTCATCACATTTAATCATAAACAAAAATAAATGGCCGTTACAAAAACTAAACCAAACCTATTACAGTTAATTTTATATTCCGGACACTAGACCAAACTGAAAAGCAATGAAACCATATAAAATTAATTGTTTGAAATTTTTTTATAGTACATTCCTAAACAAAATCCAATTCCGATCATTCAATCAAAACTAACACCGACCAAATGAGCTTGAATTCAAATGGGTACATTGACAGGATAAACCACAACCATGAGGTTGCATGCCAGTGCTGTGAGATAATAAATTGATAATGTTGTTCGATAACGGATAAATACAAAAAATTATTGATGGTTTTGAGTAATGATAGTTGGGAACAAAATGTATATATTTTCATAAAGAAAATCCATTTGTTGCAGAAGAAAAAGCGTAAAAAATAGGTTTCAGAAGATTTTTTGTCAAAGAAAAAAAGGTCTTATTGATGATTTCAGATGTATTGAACCGTTGTCCAGCGAGTCCAGCGAGTCCAGCGAATATGACCACAACCACTACGGAAGGCAAAGTCAATGGCTTAATTCAACACCGGACAAAGCTGTCATATATAAATTACGTAGTGGAAATCACGTCCCAACGTAGTGTCGGTGTAGTGCTACTCACGTCATTTTTGTAGCCAAAGTTTAAGGGTTGAACGTTTGCCATCTACAAACCAACCACTCACATGTTTTAAACTATTAATTTCTGGATCATGTAAATCACAATTTTTCTAGTTAGTTAAAACTATAAATTTATGTTTATTCTGGCCATTTTAAATATACAATTAGTCAATATTACTTTTGCTTAAGACATGTTTAACACTTTATTTTTTTCGCTAAAGTTGACTAAGTGCATACTTGAAATAGTCAAATCACCTAAGTTTGTGCTTTAAATATATTAATTTTTGGGTCTACAACAGATTTTTCATAGTTTTAATAGTTTTTAATAGTTTTTTCTTCTTTTTATATTTATTTTAAAACCAAGTAACAACCAAAAAATCAAATATTTCTGGGATGTTGAGGTTTTAAACTCAAATATCTTACAAGCAACACAAAAAAAGAAAGAAAAAACGTTACAACATTTATTTATTTTACACAATAATAACCGTATAAAGATTTTATGTTAGTTTCTTAGTGGATAGTTTTTTTCATCCAAATGTATGAACATTTACATATTCTCGTACCTATATAATTACAGCTAAATTGTATAAGTTATAAAATTTTTATCATAAGTAATCAACTGAGAAAAATATAATTTGTATTTTACTCACATTTTATAAGTTGTTTTTGTTTTAAAATATATATATTCGTGGGTTTCCTCATGTATTTAATACATATCACACAGAGACATTCGTTTTTCGACAGAACACACACATTTCTTTTCCCTCTCCACCGGCCAAAAGAGCCGCCGCTTAAAAACATGGAGCGGCTAAGCAACACCGCCGTAATAACGACGAACGCAACCCTCGCATTGATCGGACTTGGCACATTAGGTTTCTCAGTATACGTCTTCATTGAAGGCCCATCACACTGTCAACGCTTCATTCAAAGCCCTCTAATCGTGGCAGCGGCTTTGCTTTTCTTCATCTCTTCATTAGGCTTCATCGCCGCTGTGTACGGCAGCCACGTCATCATCACCATCTACTTGTTCTTCCTCTTCATCTCAATTATTCTCCTCCTCGTCTTCTCTGTATTCATCTTCCTCGTCACCAATCCTTCCGCCGGGAAAGCGTTTTCCGGCAAGGGAATAGGGAATGTCAAGACCGGAGATCTACATAACTGGATCGGAAACCATTTTCTTCAAGGGAAGAACTGGGAAGGGATCAAAAGATGCATGGCTGATTCTACAATCTGTAAGTTTGGTCCACGTGACGTTGACACTGACGCCAAACATCTCTCCAATGTTAAGGTAAAAACACATCATTTTTTGTTTTTGACATCTGAAAAGTATATGTTTTTTTGGGTTGAGATGAAGAATTTTTTGTCCCCATAAACAATATATATACGTATGAGTAAAGCTGGCTTGATACATGAAAAAGAGATTGTTTTTCTTGTTTGTTTTATTTTTGGTACATTTTCAGTTCGGTTGTTGTCGACCTCCGGTAGAATGTGGGTTCGAATCAAAGAATATAACGTGGTGGACAGTTCCGGCGACGGTGAAGGGAGAGTTAAGAGGAGACTGCAAAACATGGAGTAACACGCAGAGTGAATTGTGTTACGCGTGCGAGGCGTGCAAGGTTGGAGTTTTCAAAGGGATAAGAAAAAGATGGAGGATTCTCCTTATCTTCAATCTCCTTCTTATCATTCTCGTCCTTCTTCTTTACTCTTGTGGCTGCTGTGTCCGAAACAACAATCGTGTTCCATGGAAGCGCCGCTTCCTCTAAATCTCCTTTTCGCGTTTTTTCTTTTCATTTTTTTCTTCATATTTGATGTTTCTTCAACATGAATATTGGTTTGCAAATCGGCTTTGGTTACTAAGAGAATACGTAATTATTCCCTTACAATTTTTATTATTTTAAAAATGCAACTGTGGAACCCATCAACGACTTTCACTCTTTTTTTTCCGAAGCCAAGAGTTTCTGTGAGAAAAATTTCGAAGCAAGAGTTGCTACAAAAAGTAACCTACTTGAGGAAAGTACAAGAAAGAAACAAAAACCCATAAGCAACCAGTGATGTTAGGAGCTCCAGTGTCCATGTCGGGTGAATGAGAAACGTCGGAATCATAGGAATGATTATCGACCCGCAGAACCACCCGGTTGCTAAAGCTCCGATTCTGCAATCATATAACCAAACCAATCATATAAAATAATATGACCTCTGGGTTTTTAGCTTCAGCTAATTCGATAGAACCATGGTTTTACCCAATTAAACAAGCTCTCCCCAAGCTCTTTGTCTTCTCATTCAGGAAATATATGCAGGCAGCCAACGATACGGCCACCTACAAGTAACAGCCAAATATTTCAGAAACCATATATACGAAGAGAAATTCGTTGATTTTATCTATGGGCTGTCGAATAGTTAATCCAGTATATATTAGCTTCCTATACTAGTTTGTCTCTTAAAGATTATAAGGTCATTGTATAAGCAGCAAACCTGAAATGCAGGACCGCCTTCAGCTGAGTTCATGATACTCCAACCACCCATGAAGGCAAAGAGGAAAAGTCTTCTGAATATAGTGTCCATCGGAGGCATTTCAACAAAATCGAGCAGTGTCTTAACCCACGGAGGAGATTCTTCAACTTTCTTCTTCAACCTTGTTTTTAGATTGATCTTCGTCTTCTTCCTTCTGATAAAACTAGACATTAAAAGCTTCTCAAAGGCGCCTTCGATTGATTCTTCGCTTCTCTCATGTCCAGCATACTGCTCTAAGAGAAAGTTACGGGAGGCCCAGATTTCTTCCTCGGAAGCATATGGACTAACTCCTAAAAGTTTGTATGGGTTCCAAACTCTGGTCCGGGGAAATGTGGGGATATTGCCTATACAAAATCATTCGATCATAGGGAAATAAAAACATGTCATATAACTTCTCTTCAGATAGTAGCTAGACATGAGCAACAACGAAAAGCTCAAAAATTGAGAAAGAGAATAATGTATAGTTATATATTAAACAGTTCTCTTTTTAGACGCTTACCATCCATGATCCATTTGAGCCTAAAAAAGCCTTATTCACGTGAGCTAGTGTAATTAGCAGAATTGGAGAAACACACATTCACAAAGAGGATGGAAACAGAGGAAAACGCTAAGCCAACTTTCTACCATCTCCCTATGCTTACTCTTTGACAGAAGATTTCCTCAAAGAATCATCATATATTCGTAAATTCATTGGAATTGTTCCACATGAGATGAAAATTTGGATAAGTGGGACTATTTCTAATCGACAGTGACTACATTGAGAATGGGCATTACAAATTGAGCAAGAAGAAGGTAATACCTCCGTATGGAGAATCAATAGCGCATCTAGGGCTTTTGAAGCTTCTCGAAACATTCCGAAATGGTAACAGTGGCGACTTATTGGAATTTCCTATAAGCGAACTGCAATCGAAAACAAAAACGCGATACAAAAGCTCTTAATATTCACTATACAAACAGCCCATAAAATTCCAAATCAGTTAACGGGGAAAATCCGGATTCCGCCTCCGATTAGAGCAATGACGCAAAGAAAGTCACAAATAATATCCACGAGGAAATGCCAAATCCAAGCTAGAATGAAGGAAGAGAAAGTGAGAGAGATGTTACAGCTTCGTTGGAGCAGTAAACGGAGAAGATACTCTACAACCGGAGAGAGGAAGAGACGCAGACATGTTGCTGCTCCGTCGAACTAAGCGACGCCGTTTGTTTCAATTTAGCCTTAAGCCTCCGCTGTCGCTACGTATGTTTTTGCGCTAATATACGCAAACTGTTAAAGATAACAAAAAACGGAATGATAAGTGCTATCTTGCGCTGCGACGCGTACTTTTAAGAATTACCCCCTCGTCGTTTCATATTTTACGTTCATGTCCATGTGCTTACAAAACTATTCGAATATCACCCCTAATTCCCAAAGAAGAATATGACACCCCTCGTGATTGGTTATCATTCAGCAACAAAAATTAATAAACCGTTACATTACATAACAATTACATTTTCATGTTGAGGGGTGAGGATACAATTATGTACCACTTGACCACACTCACAGGAGACCAGTTTGACAGACGTTTACTTGTTGATTTCTTTGAGATGATCTTTAGCTATTAACTAAGTTTGGTTTCATCTTCGAAATTTGTTTTTCGCTGGGTCCACTTAAAATCATCGATGTAAAAAGACAAGCAATGTTTCGAAAAACCTTATCAAAAGATTTCTCAAAGTTTGAGAAATAAAGGAAGATAGAAAACAATACTCTCTTAGCTATAATATATTTAATTATTTATGTCCTCTTGTTTCAGTCGGAGCTAGGAAGGAACTTGGTACCGGACCTAGTGCCAAAGCTTCTAGCAGCTGCGGGGATAATCCGCGATGGAGACAAGACCTCTGCGAACGAGAAGTTGTAAGAATCAATGCCTAACCGGCTCTGCAACCATCCTCTGCTACCTGAAAATCCATCTGTCACAACCCAGCAATTCTTAAACCCGAGAATCTTTAACGTTTTCGCCACTATTTTAGCTGAATCCGAGTACCTACCAGCCACAAAGAGACCAATAAAGATTAATTCTTCTTGGCTCAAAAATATTCACTCACAACAAGTCTTTCGAAGAACAATAAATAACAGTTTAAACTCACGAGTCCATGATGATGATATTGGAGCCTTTGTTGATTCTCTTGAGGTAAGAAATCTTTAATGCTGCGATTTCTGCTTCAACTCGTTTCGAGTTCCTCACGATTCCTTTTACTTTGTTCGGTAGTTCTTCTAATCTGATCATCAGAAGAACAAGGTTCAATTTTTCCGGTTAAATTAAACACAAATAAGATCAAATGTTAAAAAGAAAAACACTTACGGAATGGCGATCATACGGTTCTTAGCATTTGAAGGGAGACGAGGAATCCCAGCTTTGTTCTTGTCTTTCTCTGATCTTATATCCACCATTAAGTAGTTCTTGGTACAGAGAAGATCAAGCGTTTGAGCCGGCGTGAGATCACCTTAAACATAAACCACAAACACAAGAGGCATTCTCAAACAGATCCCAGTTTTTTTTTCCCCAAGTTGAATTAGACTACTTCAGATACTAAATAGATAATCAATTAACAAAAAGTCGTCAGCTTTATTAAAAAATCTCAAGGAACTACCGTAAATTTGTGACATTTATACCACAAAAAGTCTATTTTTATGTCGTTCTCAAGATGATCTTTATTATGTTTCAGGCTCAAGAATTGAGTTACCTTTGTAACCACGAAAGTTGAAAGATATGGCAGACCAAACAGGAGGTAGGAGAAGGTAAGAAAGAAACGCTGCTCCAGCAGCTACAACAATGACTGTAGGATCAGCTGAAGAAATTGTCTCAAAGGTTGATGAAGCGATGGGCGTTGCATCTTCAATCGCTTTTGTTGTCTGTTGCGCTACATCAGTTACTGTCTACATCTCAACAAAAACACACATAAACAAATTTAAAACCAAACCAGAAGACCTAAACTTGTAAGTTTTCTAAGAGATTGTAATGTAAAAGAACTGACCTTTGCAGCACTAAGGACCGGCTCTGAATCAATACCAGAGCTTTGCATAGCTTCTTGGGCTTTCTTTGAAGCCTCTGAGAAAACAGGAGAGGCAAGCTTGATAGCCTCTTCACCGGCTTGCTTGGCGATGGGCAAAGCAGTGTCCAAGGCTGGTTTTAGAGCATCTCCTACTACTTGGAAAACACGCTGCGTTGCATCGAAAACGCTCGCACCAGTTTCTTGAACTTGGTTGATTGTTTTCTCCACCTGTTAAGACAAGAATTTGTCAACAAAAAGGTTTCAGAAAGAGAGAAGCAGTGAAGTTAAGTTAGGGAGATGATTACTTCAGTAAGAGAGGAGACGATTTGGTCCTTGGAAATGGAAACAGCAGCTTTGGCTTCATGAGGAGGAGATGCGAAGAGAGATAAGAGAGAGATTGAGGTTGATGTTGGAAGTGCGACAAAGATTTGCCTCACTCTCTTCTTACAAGACAAAGAAGAAGAAGAAGGAATAGTGAGTTTTGCGGTTACTGAAGACTTCATTGCCATATCCGCCATAGCCATGGTTTCTCTGCCACCCTTCTCAAATCAATGTGACAGAGAAAGAGACAAAGAATCTCTCTTCTATGTTGTCTGCAAACTGTTTCTTCAGCTTTACTTTTTTCTGAAGATTATAATAAATACACCAGAATACAAAACCACTGAAAATTTGAGTTACTGGTTGTGAGCATCTCTTGATAAATAAAAAGGATCGAACAAAGGAGATATTATTGGTTTCTGATTGGTCAGATTATCATACGTGGCCAGTTGGGGGGTTCAAGCTGAGCCATTCATTGCCGATCCAAAACAAAACAACTCAAACAGTAAAACTAATTATCGATAAAAGTACATAAAAGAATTTCTTTAGAAAAATACACAACCGTCCAATTTGGTAAACAATATGATAGCTTCTAAAAGCATCTCAAATCCCACTGTATTTTCTGCCCTAAATCCTATTCGAGGAGGTTCGAGGAGGTTCGAGTCGGTGCTGGATGTAATTCCGATTGCGGATACGGTGACGAAGCTGATGTCACGGTGTGAGGTGAGTGGGAATCTTCGTTTACGCTGAGGAAGACGGGAGGCGAGAGAGAGAAGGAATTTTATAGGAGGAGCCGTTTCGGAGACCGCTCGTGCCGTTTTTGGATTCTTCCCATCGAACGCAATGCACGATGTAGCATTAGCTAAACTGAGGAAAACAAATCACATTATTGTACCATCCTTATGTACTACGTTTTATATGTAACTGAAGATTGATCAATAATACAAGGAAATGAAAGTTATCAACCTCTTTTTTTGAACCAAAAATAATCAAGCCAATAAACCATACAATTTTTTTCTTACCACGTATTACGTCGAAAACCATACAATTTTTTTCTTACCACGTATTACGTCGAAAACCAATGAACCCAACCATGTCATATAATAAAATAAGCTAATCATTAGCTATATAACCTGACAAATCGAGACAGTGCATACCTCGGTTCTTAGGTAGTTGGGTGTTTCAATTTTCCCACTCAGATATATACGAGTGTTCTGATTGTTCCCGAGTTGAGTCAGCCAATAGCTCCGCTTTGGTTTCAGTCACGCCTCCGCTTCTCCTGACTCGAGTCTTCCCGTTCTTCGTCCTTGCTATAACGCGAGGAAGAGGAGTTCTTGATCATGTCATGCTTTGAATGCTTCTTGTGGCTACTTCTCTTTTCTCTGGAAGATTCTCTCCCCTTTCTTCTTGATCTTGAACCTTGCTTATCCCGGTTGTGGTAGTCGCTGGACAATTCGCTCTCTGAATCATTGTTTCTATGCCTATCCTTCCTAGATCTTTTCTTCATACGTTCGTCTCCTGAGGATTCACTTGATGAGAGATTGTTGCCCCCATTCCACTTGTTTGGCGTTTTCTCTCCACTTATCTTCTTCAGAGACGAGTGTGAGCCTACTTGTCTTTAGACAAGTCCAAACCTGAACTCGCACACACATCCTTTATTGAATGACCACGCCGCCATCCCATCTTTAGCAAAAGTTGGACACCTGAAACAAAATAAGAAGAATATAGAAGAGGCTTTTTTATCATGATATTTTTACTTTATGAAATACAGAAAATAAGAGAACGGACTATGAGGTTTTTCACAATAAAGAGGCTTTTATAAACTAACCAATTGACTCTGAGACTGGAGCAACAAGTTCATCAGGCACTGGGCCAGGAATGGCTGATGGCCTATGATACAGAAAAATAATGTTAAACGAAGCATTAAAATGTACAGAGAAACTTTATAGGCACCTTGAATACGAGAAAAAGAACCCTAAGTTGTCTTATAGAATACAGACTAATACACAGCGTCAAAAATATAATTAATCATGCCAAAGCGAAATGGAGCAACCCCGAAAACAACAGCCTATATATAGCTTCTAAGAAGCTTCCAAATGATTGCAAAGTGTAGTAAATTTTGATAGTAAGGAATGGGATATTGGATCCACAGTTGAATTCTGCCCCGGACCCAGGCTACAAGAATGCATGGGAAGCATCAAGGACTATGACACAAAAGTACAAAGACCTCTCATGCTGTTCTTTCTCAGCTTGCTTGCGAGAATGTTCGGCTGCTGTAAAACCAAATGTGTCAAATTGTGAGCTTGCAGAAAGCGATTTGCCCTCCAACTCCTGAAATGCAAAAGCATTTCAAATGGCTTAACATCATTCCAAAATTGCACGTCTTACAAAGATAAAACCAAATTCCCAAAACATTTTCCGTTTTACCATTGATACGTGTTACAGAAGGACTATGCAATATACGGTAATCAAACTTAGCTTAAGTCAGCAATGTCTTGAAATAAAGCTATAAAAATCTAACAAGAAGAAGATGATGAAACGTACCGCCTTTTCATCTTCATCTAAAAAGTCAGAAATACTTTGCCTTCTGGCTCCAGCTCTGTTCTTCCTTGATGACGTAAATGACTGTGGAGCCCAGCCTGAAATTCAATTTAGATTGTAAGCAGAGAAGTACAGAAAAAAATCTAAAAACAACCATGTAATTTACATTTTACCCTCTTTTGACCCCACTGTATTGTAATACCCAGCAGAATATCCACCAGTAAATGCTCCATGGAACCTTCACCGGCCTTCTTCATCAGTCACCTGAGTATGTGAATTCGAGATGTTAGCAGATTTCCATAGGATATAACTATATACTCAGTACTTAATCAGCTCCAAGAGAGACATTCACATGGATTTCCTTGCTAAAGCTAATTCCCGTATACTCAAAATTGGTCAAGCTGTTCAAGTTCCCACTACTCAAACTACTAATTCAGATCCTTGAAGAAAAAAAAAGCTCTCAACTCTCAAGTCTCGACCAGTAAGTTAAAATCACAGAACAGACACACCGGAAAACTGACATGTTCATGACCAGAGCCATTCTCGCAATGTTTGACTTCCCTGTTCATGCAACTAAAGAGACGACTAGAAGAATCAAATTCTCACCTCTTGCTTCCAAGCAGGTAGAGTTCTTAGATTGCCTGAAGCCCCAGCGACTGCTTTCTTCTTCCGGCTACCGATTTCTTCCTCTTATTGGCGTCCCGTGGAAGACGAAATCCTCCTCGTCTGACCCCATTCTCTTCACCACCGAGAAAACCAGCAATTGGAGATTCTAATGGAGTTTCGGAGCGGAAACAGGGTCTAGACTGATGAAGGAGATATGGGCTTGTTCGTGTCAATTTTCGGCCCATTCAGGTTTTTAGATTTTATTTAATTAGTTCCCTTTCCTGTAAAGAGATCAAAGTTATTCACGCGCCTTCTCCAGCGCTGGTGAAAAAGTGGCCTTCACGCGCTTTGCGTCTTCCGCTTGCCCTACTCGTCTCTGTTAGAGAAGGCGAAGGAGAGAGAAAATACCTCCGATAAGATTCCGTACGATCCGACCGACTGCTCGGCTCCTTATCTCGCCGCGACTCGATTGAATCGTCTGTTCTCCGTTTTGGATCTTGTTTAGTTTAATTCAAGCCGTGTTGACTCAGTTACGGTAAGTCGATTATTTCTATCTATATTTTCTTTTTTTTTCATCGCTCCTTCCTATTCTTTTACGTGATTGATCTGGTGCGAATTTTCGTGAATGATTAACCTTATCCATAATCTGTTTAATCTTGTAGATTAAACGATGGATCCAATGGATATAGTTGGCAAATCCAAAGAAGACGCTTCACTTCCGAAAGGTTGTAGTTTTAAAACCATTCTATCGATCTACTGACCTTTAATCAATACCCATTGTTTGTTTTTGCTATTTTGTTCACCTTTTAGATTTTGCAAATTATGTTCTCGATGTTTCTGAATCTGTTGTTTATGGCTCATTGAACATTGAAGGATATTCAATAAGATTTGTAAATCTAACTCGATATGTTACATTGAAAACTGTTTTGAGGGTTATAATTTATGAGCATCTGCTAGTTTCAAGTTGTTTTCTTGCTAAAATTATGTTTGTTCTCCGATTTGCTCAGCTACTATGACTAAAATAATAAAGGAGATGTTACCCCCAGATGTCCGCGTTGCTAGAGATGCTCAAGATCTTCTGATTGATTGTTGTGTAGGTAAGATCATATATTCTTTGGGTTTCTCTACTTCTCCTAGTTCATCGATAGATGAGATTTTCACTTGCTCCACAATTGGAATTCACCCGAGTTCTTGTTTTTCTTACTGTGTTTTAATTATAGACATTTGCTTTGCAGAGTTTATAAATCTTGTTTCTTCGGAATCTAATGACGTTTGTAACAAAGAAGACAAACGGACAATTGCCCCTGAGCACGTTCTCAAGGCACTCCAGGTTTTGTAATTACATTGAGATTCTTATCCATGTGATGTGACACTGCCAAAAAAAACGAAACCGTTTTTAGTACAAGAACATAACTGTTTTTTTTTCCTATTGGAAATGAATTTCTGTGTTTTAAAACTCAGTGTGGTGATTTTGCAATGAATAGGTTCTGGGTTTTGGAGAATACATTGAGGAAGTCTATGCTGCATATGAGCAACATAAGTATGAAACCATGGTGATAATCCTCCTCTAGTTCTTTCCTTACTCTTTTAAGACCGATAAGAAGATGATCAAACTATTAACATTAACTCTCCGAGATTTGCAACTCTATAGCAGGACACACAAAGGAGCGTGAAATGGAACAGTGGAGCTCAAATGACTGAGGAGGAAGCAGCAGCTGAACAACAACGAATGTTTGCAGAAGCACGTGCAAGAATGAATGGAGGTGTTGCGGTTCCTCAACACGAGCATCCAGAAACCAACCAGACAAGTCTGCAAAGCTAATTGAAACGTAAGGGTTTCCTCGAATCAATAGGCAAACAAGAAAAAGCATCCTTTTAACATTCCCTTGTAAGTGCAAATGCATCTGTCCTCTGTTTATATGTTCTAGTATAACATCAGTTAGTGTTTTATGATTAAAAACACTTGATGAAACTCCAAATCCTAATGTTTGTAGATTGGATGGTTTTATTATTGATTAGTGTAATTGTACCACTGATGTAGACCAAGATTTGTATACGTTGGCTTGGATCCTTGAGTTTAGTACCTTAGTTAACATGATTGCTATTATTATTATTATCAAGAAGTGGTAACTCACTGTGGCTCAGCTGATTAGATGTGGATGGGTCGGTTGGATCTAATTTCTGTAAACAGCCACGACGTTATGTAATTGGTATAAATCGGTGGATATCTTATTAGTCTCACTCATTTTTTTGTTCATATATCTTGTCTTTTAACAATAGTGAGTGAATAAACATATGTTACCACTCAAAGTCTCTTATCATTGATACAAATAACAGCTGGATGATTTCAATACAGAGACAAATTATGTATTCAATATTTATATATCTCAACTGGCAAAAAGATGCAAAACTGATGAATGATGACATCATTGAAGCTTATAAAGCGTAGGGGTGATTCGGGTGAGAGAGAGAGAGTCGGAGAAGGGCGAGGTACTTACTTAACTAGGACCATCGCCGGAGTGACGTCTCAGTTCGCAGGTCTCTGTTTACTCTGCACCCGACAACAACGAGAATCAGAACAGACCTATTTCATATCTCTATTTATGACGTCAATAAATCAAACTATATAAATAACTTCTTTAGTAACGTCGTTATACAGTTTGATGACAAACAAAAATTATATACAATTTGTGTATTTAGGATCGTTTTATTCTTCTATACAAGACAAAGCTTGTCGAATGTCGTATGCCCCTCAATGGCACGTCACACCAAACTTTATTTGAGAATATTTCGTACTGAATCGATACTATAAAACACTAATAAAAAAATTCATCCATCATTCATGAATAGTTGAATTCATTAAACTTTCCGGTATAGACATGCATCTGCTTTGGTTGTTTGTTAATAGATTTGATTACAGTTTTCTACATGGCAATTGTAGATGTTATGGTTATGTGATAGACTTGAACTTTGTTGGAAAATTCATGCAAAACGGTTTTAGATCGTTGATGCTTTTTACCTAAACAATATGCACGATTTAAGTTTCCAATGGTGTTGATGTTTTTTTACAAAAATTATCTTTAAATCGTCACAGAAGAACAAAAATAAGACTTCAATGTGTCCGTGTCAAATTATTTGAGTTATCATCTGTGTTTTTTACCTTTTCTTTTTTTCAATTGTTGTGTTTTTCCACTCTTCTTACTAGTAGATATAAAAATACTAATTCTATTGTCAAAAACGTTTTAAAGAGTTACCAACATTGTTTGCTAATTCAGTTTAAAAACTGAAAAATACAAAAACATGACTTCGATAATAACATAGAAACTAAATTGACGTAGAATGCTTTTTCTATTTTGTTTTGTCTTCCCAATCCATTCATTTTAAATTTTGTTTAAAAACCTCTTTGATATCCTTAATATGATTAGAATCTGATAAATGTACAAACAATTATTTAGTGTATAAAGATTGAAGTCAAAAAAAAAAGGGAAGAGTCAAACAAAATGAGTCTCTTTGTGATTACCCCACATCGAAAATGAAACAACACACACACTTTGTCTCCAGATTCCTTTCTTTTGTCATTTCTCGTGTTTCTCCCAAAGTATTCAACAAAACACAATCCCATTTATTCTCTAATATCTCAAAAAGCCCAAATAATACCTCAACCTATTAATAACAATAAAACAAATATTCTCATGCGTTAAAGAATACACTCTCAATGCAATTTTAACTTCTTAAAACCAATAAAACACTTCTCATTTTTTTAAACCAAAATTTCAGCAGCCGGTTAATTATATTGATAATTTGCATTTCCGACTAGTTTTTATTTGTTCTCAACATGCTTTATCTCAATTTCACGAGGAAAAAAAAACTCCAAGTCGAATCACTTGACCCCTATACTGAACTAAAAAGCAAAAGACAAATCTAAAAAGAAACTACTATTTTCTTCTTTAATTTCCAAAATCATCTACAAAGATGAACTGGTGGGTCCAGTCACAGTCGATTCTCTGTCAATGTATTATCTTCTCTCTCACACCAACACACTCTCAACGACCAGAGAGAGAGAGAGAAAAGAGGGTTTTTAGTCACCACACTAAATAGACCAAACCCTGAAGTTATATTTCACACCAATAACTCTGATCTCTCTCTATCTTTCTTTCTCTAAGCTTCAGCTTGTCTCAATGGCTAAAGGAAATTCACATGACTTTACCTCCAAGAGACACCATAGTTTCCACTGGACACGGAAAGTCGGATCAGACGAAAACGACGGCGTTTCTTCCCATAACCTTCCTTCTGACAACACTAAACCAGTTTCCAAACACAACTCATCTTCAACTTCCTCTTCTTCTTCCTCTACTGTGATCACTTCCAAAAGGAAACTCCAATCTTTTGCCGTTTCTCGTCTCCGGTCAGTCATCGCTTCTCTGAGCAGAGCTCGAACGGGTAATAATTCCGGACTCGGGTCACGGGTCGTGGGTACGCTTTTCGGATCCCGACGTGGACACGTCCATTTTTCAATCCAGAAAGATCCAACCTCCCCTCCGGCTTTTCTGATCGAGCTCGCTACTCCAATCAGTGGATTAGTCAAAGAAATGGCTTCAGGACTCGTCAGAATCGCTCTGGAATGCGACAAGCGCAAGGAGGAAGAAGAAGGAGGTGGAGAAAACGGAAATCGCCGTCAAGGCGGAGGAGATAAGACGAAGATTACGATTCCACGGCGGTTGGTGGAGGAGCCGTTGTGGAGGACTTATTGCAACGGGAAAAAGTGCGGGTTTGCGACGAGGAGGGACTGTGGTGAGAAGGATAAAAAAGTGTTGAAGTCTCTCGAGATGGTTTCCATGGGCGCCGGAGTTTTACCGGATACGGAGGAGACATCCGGCGGCAGCGGCGGAGACATAATGTATATGAGGGCGAAATTCGAACGAATCGTGGGATCGCGTGACTCTGAGGCTTTTTATATGATGAATCCTGATAGCAATGGTGCTCCTGAGCTCAGCATCTATCTACTCAGAATCTGATGAAGACGACGAATCAAAGAAGGTGATGATACCACCAAAGCCCTCTACTGTGGGAGGAAGTTTCCCGGTTTAATTACTTAAATAGTCGGTTAAGTGTTAGCGATGTCTGATACTCAAATTTCGTATTTGTATCAAAAACGACATATCTATTATTACAATTCGAGTTAGATGTGAATGTTTTCGATCGAATCGATAATGTGTTAAGAGTATTTGCTTGGGAGGTGGAATTTGGTATATGGATTTGGGAGATTTAAAATGTATAAATTTCGTTTGGAAATCTGTAATCCTATTTTGTTTCAAATGTTTATGCTATAATGGGGGCACCGAGCCTGTAGAATCATAATGATTAAAGTCTCGATTTGTTTCACATTCCATTAGTATTTTGGACATAAAATTATGATTTAAAGTGTCAAATCATAATTGATCTCTGATCCAAGAATAATAGACTGAATTGTATGGACCATATATCGACTATAAGCCCGCATTCTTTTTTTATTTTTTTAAGTTATACATACTTAGGGATATTACATACACTGAAAGATTTGTTTATTAAATGAATACGTCCTAACTATCGATTTGTATTAAATTAAAATATACATTAAGCAAGATGAAAATTTGAAAAGAAAAAAATAATGGTTATTTCATAAATACTTTTGGTGTTTAGATAATGAATAAAATGATGTAAAATTGTAAGGGCATTCTCGTCATTTAAATGTCATAGTCAGACGACGTGTAATGTTTACTGAGGTTGTGCGTCTTTCCCTAGTTTCAAGGCTTTACTCTTTTGGCTGTCAAATTACTAACCAAAACACTATATTCGTCTTTGGACTAAAGTAACCCTATAATGTGGCGAGACTTAATATTTAAATATCGGGGAGCCTCTGCTTTATTTTATATCTTTTCATGGTTTAATTCAAAAACATTTGTCAAAATACAACTAAAACAGTAGAACTATCATAAATAATAATGCGATATTAGAAATCTATAAAAAAAACTTTGTTTGCATAGATAAACTTTGTATTTTCTTACTTCTAAAACTTTGTCATATGTAGTGTGGTTAGAAATAAAAAAAACTATATCTTATATGGGAATTTCTCTTTCCCCAGGAAAAGCAGGCGCTTGAACATTCACAAAGCACAGATCGGATTAAGATTACACTGCGCGATACTCAAGGAACATGTTTTCTTCTTTTTCCTTTTTCTTTTATTAACGTTAAAGAACAGGATTACTAATCAGAACATAAATTTCCTTCATGAGAATTCGCAAAAGAGACAAAAGCTGATGCCTACAATTTCAAAGATTATAAGCAAAAAAAAAAGACACGTTGAGTCGTTGAAATGACTTTTTAAATTCTTTCGGCTTGTTCATTGACTAAAAACTACTATAACATAATAATTGCTCTGCATATGAATGACTTCCCCTTCATTGTTATGTTCTGTATCTTCTCACTCGTTGTAATCTCTAAGAAAGAATAACTGAATTCGTAAAAGTCTCTCTGTGTGTATTATGTTCTTCAGTCTTACTTCTTCTTCGACGTTTTAGTGCCAACACGAAACTGAAACATAAACATTTGACGACATCATTATTTTCATTACTGTATCTGAATAAATACCAAATAGGCAAACAGTACGATTTAATGTTTTATGTTCAATTTTCTCCCACCCCACCAGTGACGGCAATGTAGCAAAGGAGAGAGAGAGAGAGAGACAACTCATGAAGTAATGAGTAATTATACTTTTGCTTTAGATAAAGAGTCGGCTTTAGCCGTTTCTTACCCTTTTCTTTCTTTAAGAAAATCTAATAGTATAGGGTTTGGTTTACATGAGATTCTCAATTAACCGGAAAGTAATAGAACATAGCGAAATAGGGATACAAATATGCATACCCTTTGGATTATATATTTGTTGGTGGGATTAATGGCTAATGAATAGTGAGGAAATCGAAAATAATGATTTTTTAAGTCCAATGATTAAACGTTTTAGCATAAAGAATTTCTAATTGTTTTTGCGAATCTTAATGAACAATGAACTTTATTGTAAAACTTAATATACATGATTAATTACAAATTCTATATTTAGATTCTTATTTAGCAAATAATTAATATATTTGGTAATATTCACATTATTATTTTTTAGCTTCTATATAAAATCTATAGACATTTACTAATTTTAACAAAATTAAGTGATTTAATGGTTGTACCACCTCTAAATCCATTCCAGAGCCGTTTAGTTCGACTCTAACGTATCTCGTACGATGGTATTAAATTTTCGTATGAAGATATTGTATTATTGGTTTGGTCCATTGACACCGACAAAAAAAAAACTTCTCTAAATCAAATGATACATATCCATTTAACCTCCAATTGAGTAAATTAAATATATGGCTTATTTATATTGGGTATTCCTTTGAAGATTTTTTTAAATAATTTTATCTCTTAATAAAACAAATTGGTAATTTATCAATTGTTTTTTGTTATAATAAACTCCTCACACGAACGGACCAAACCATTAGCTCCATTCTTTTCATATTTTTAACATGTTTTAAATTGAAGCCCAATAACAAGAACAGTTTCTGTCAAATTTGGTCTTTTAATGGTTCGCACTTCACATTAAAGAAAAGTGGAATTTTCTTTCAAGTAAAAGTTTTTCCATTGAATTCACTTTGCGATGTTTCCTTAACTTCGATCTTCAACCCTGACTCCTGAGTCGGTAATTCAAAATCCTTTGAGATCCAAAACCGCCTTCGATAGTCTCATCTTCTTTATTTATTATCCATGGGGCTTTCACATTTCTGCAACAAGAGAAGACTGTAATCAAAGATGGATTCCCTCCTTCTCGAAGATTTTGGACAGAAGGTGGATTTGACCCGAAGAATTCGGGAGGTTTTGTTGAACTACCCGGAAGGAACCACCGTTCTCAAGGAGCTCATACAGAACGCTGATGACGCAGGAGCTACCCGAGTCCGCCTCTGCCTTGATCGCCGGGTTCACGGGTCGGGTTCTCTGCTATCCGATTCTCTGGCTCAGTGGCAGGGTCCTTCTCTCTTGGCCTACAATGATGCTGTTTTCACCGAGGAGGATTTCGTTAGTATCTCCAGAATTGGTGGGAGTGGCAAGCACGGCCAGGCTTGGAAGACTGGCCGATTTGGGTATACTTGGAGTCCTGCTCTGTGAATTATTCTCGTTTTTTTCCTCCTTCGTTTATTGCTTATGAAGACAGCCACTTGACTTCTTTTAATTTAATAGTAAAATCATGATTCAGTACAGTAATTAGCTGGCTAAGATGTAAGTTTTGGAGTTTCTTAATATCTATCGTTGCGCCTTTGTAAGTATGTGTCTCAGTCAATCTCTTGTGTTACAGATTTGATGCTTGGCTATTTGTCTAGCGATAAGAACATTATTTAGCTTTTGTTCACTTTAGCAATTCCGTTCTCGTTGTCTGATAACTATTCCTGACTTTTATATTATAGGGTCGGCTTCAATTCGGTATACCATTTGACTGATATACCTTCTTTTGTGAGCGGAAAATACGTGGTATTGTTTGATCCTCAGGGTGCTTACCTTCCAAATATTTCTGCAGCAAACCCAGGGAAGAGAATTGATTTTGTTGGTTCTTCAGCTCTGTCTCAGTATGAGGATCAGTTTGTTCCTTACTGTGCCTTTGGATGTGACATGAAAATTCCTTTTCATGGGACTTTATTCCGTTTCCCATTGAGGAACCCAGGGCAGGCAATTTCTAGTAGGCTGTCGAGGCAAGCATACTTTGAAGATGACATTTCTTTGATGTTTGATCAACTTTTTGAGGAAGCCATTTTCTCGTTGCTCTTTCTTAAATGTGTCTTATCTATTGAGATGTACACATGGGATGCTGGGGATCCAGAGCCCAAAAAACTTTATTCATGTTCGGTCAGCTCTGCAAATAATGATACCGTGTGGCATCGGCAGGCAGTTCTTAGACTATCAAAGACATCTATTTCTGGAGACAGGGAGATGGATGCATTTACTCTGGAATTCTTGAGTGAGTCTGAAAATGGAGGCCAAAGTAAGCGAAGAACAGACAGGTTTTACATAGTTCAAGCAATGGCATCACCATCTAGCAGAATTGGTTCTTTTGCTGCCACTGCATCCAAAGAATATGATATTCACTTGCTACCATGGGCTTCAGTTGCAGCATGCATATCAGATGATCCATCAGAGGTACTGTGCCATTTTTCTGTCTGTAGTAATTGTTTTTGCCCATGTTGCATTTCCGTCTCCGTGTGTTCTCCTATCATCTAGATAACATTTTTAGCCTGTTAAACTTGGTTTTATTTTTGACACGTTTCAACCTCGTATAAGTTTTGGCAGTATTGAGTTTGCAATTGCGTTTATATACCTGTTTATATCGTAATATTTTCCCCATCCTATCTTTTGCAAGTAATCCATATATTTCTGCATGCTTTTCAATTATTACGTTATTACTTTGTTTCGCTAAGGAAGTTATTTGTAACTTCTTTTAGATTGGAATTTCTTGCATTCCTTTTGAAAACCTTGCATTCACTCTATTTTCATATGGTTTTGACAGAAAAATTTCCTAAAGCTTGGGCATGCTTTCTGCTTTCTTCCATTGCCTGTACGAACTGGATTGTCCGTACAAATCAATGGATACTTTGAGGTGTCATCAAATCGTCGTGGAATTTGGTATGGAGAAGACATGGACAGGAGTGGGAAAGTTCGTTCAGCCTGGAACAGGCTTTTGCTGGAAGATGTGGTAGCTCCTGCTTTTGCACGCTTGCTTCTTTGTTTGAGAGAAATGCTTGATCCCAGGGATGCTTACTTCTCCTTATGGCCAAATGGATCTTTTGAAGCACCATGGAGCATTTTAGTTGAGCAAATTTACAAAAATATCTGCAGTGCTCCTGTGCTGTTTTCTGATCTTGAAGGAGGGAAATGGGTGTCCCCTGCTGACGCTTACCTTCATGATGAGGAATTCTCTAGGAGCAAAGAACTTGGTGATGCCTTACTGCAGCTTGAAATGCCTATCGTGTGCCTCCCAAGACCAGTTTTTGATATGCTTTTGAAACACCCTTCCTTTTTTCTTCCAAAAGTGGTTACTCCAGATGGAGTGCGTAACTTTCTCAAAGGATGCAAAACGCTTTCAGTGTTGAAGAAATCTTTAAAGGTAGTATTATTGGAGTATTGCCTGGATGATCTGACTGATGATAGTGTTTGCACACAAGCCAGCAACCTGAAACTGCTCCCACTAGCAAATGGTGACTTTGGTTTCTTTTCTGAAAGAGCAGAAGGTGTATCCTATTTCATTGGTGACGAATTGGAGCATATGCTTTTACAGAAAGTTTCTGACAGAGTAATTGATAGGAACATTCGTCCAGGGTTATATAGCAGACTTTTTGCCATTGCAGAGTCGCAAACAGCAAACCTTGCAATTTTCAGTATCCACAATTTGCTTCAGTTATTTCCTAGGCTTGTGCCTGCTGAATGGAAATACAGAAGCAAGATTCCCTGGCATCCAGATTCTAACCCAGATCATCCATCGTCATCATGGTTTGTTCTCTTCTGGCAGTATCTTGAGAAACAGTGTCAGAGCCTTTCATTATTCTGTGATTGGCCAATCTTGCCATCCACATCTGGCTATTTGTATATTGCCTCTCCGCAATCAAAACTGATCAATGCGGAGAAGCTTCCCGACGCAGTCAGAAATGTATTAGAGAAGATTGGTAGCAAAATATTAAACAAAAATTTTAAAGTTGAACATTCAGACTTGTCCTCCTTTGTTTCGGATGGTAGTTACGTAGGTGTCTTAGAATCCATTTTTGATGCAGCCTCTTCAGATATGGATGGGGTACAGAATTTAATTTATAATCTGGATGCCCAAGAGAAGGATGACCTTCGCAGTTTTCTTTTGGATCCAAAATGGCACATAGGACATCAGATTGGTGAGCTATACCTCAGAATCTGCAAGATTTTGCCTATTTATCGTGTGTATGGAGAAACATGTGCTCAAGAATCCGATTATTCTGACCTTGTTAATCCTCCTAAGTACTTGCCTCCATTAGATGTGCCTGCCTGTCTTCTAGGATGCGAGTTTGTTCTAAGTTGCCAAGCCATTGAAGAAGATGTTTTGATGCGGTACTATGGCATTGAGAGAATGAGGAAAAGTAATTTCTACAGACAGAATGTTTTCAACCGAATTAAAGTTTTGCAACCTGTGATTCGTGATCAGGTGATGATTTCTATTTTGCAGAATCTTCCACAACTGTGCCTGGAAGATAGATTCTTAAGGGAAGAATTGCAGAACCTAGAGTTTGTTCCAACTGTAAATGGTTCTCTTAAATGCCCATCTGTTTTACACGATCCTCGTAATGAAGAGTTATATGCTTTGTTGGAAGATTCAGATTGTTTCCCAGGTAGTGGATTCCAGGGATCTACGATCTTGGACATGCTTCAAGGTTTGGGTCTTAAAACAACTGTTTCTCCTGAGACAATATTAGAGAGTGCACGATTAGTGGAGCGACTGATGCACATGGATCTGGAAAAGGCTCATTCACGAGGTAAAGTGCTTTTTTCATTTTTGGAAGTCAATGCTGTGAAGTGGCTGCCTGATCAATCGAGTGAAGATGATGGAGCTATAAACAGGATATTTTCAAGAGCTGCGACGGCTTTCAGACCACGAAATCTGACATGTAACTTTGTTAAGTTTTGGAGTGAACTTAAAATGATTTGCTGGTGCCCCGTTTTAGTGTCTGCTCCATTTCAAACTTTACCATGGCCAGTTGTGACATCTACTGTTGCTCCTCCGAAGCTTGTACGTCCGAAAACAGATATGTGGCTTGTGTCTGCATCCATGCGGATACTGGATGGTGAATGTTCTTCTACAGCTCTTGCATATAACTTGGGGTGGTTATCACATCCAGGAGGAAGTGCTATTGCGGCTCAGTTGCTTGAACTTGGAAAGAACAATGAAATTCTGAATGATCAGGTTCTTCGCCAGGAATTAGCTTTGGCAATGCCAAAAATATACTCAATTCTTGCAAGCTTACTTGGTTCAGATGAAATGGACATTGTTAAGGCTGTACTTGAAGGTAGTCGCTGGATCTGGGTAGGGGATGGATTTGCAACTTTGAGTGAGGTTGTTCTCGATGGCCCTCTTCATCTTGTTCCCTATGTTCGGGTTGTACCTACCGACTTAGCTGTATTTAGGGGACTGTTCGTGGAGCTTGGTGTTCGAGAATTTTTAACTCCATCGGATTATGCTGATGTTTTATGTAGAATAGCTGTAAAGAAAGGTACGTCACCTCTTGATCTACAAGAAATCAGGGCAGCTGTGCTAATTGCGCAGCAGTTGGCTGAAGCACAATTTCTTGACAAAGTCACAATCTATTTACCTGATGTTTCTAGTCGACTCTTGCCTTCAAGTGACTTGGTCTATAATGACGCTCCATGGTTGGCTGCATCAGAAAATCATAATAGCTCATTTAGCGCCGAGTCAACAATGCTATTGAATGCGAAAAGAACATTGCAAAAATTCATCCATGGTAACATATCGAATGAGGTAGCAGAGAAACTTGGTGTTCGCTCACTTCGTAGAGTTTTACTGGCTGAAAGTGCTGATTCAATGAATTTTAGTCTATCTGGGGCTGCAGAGGCCTTCGGACAGCATGAGGCATTGACCACCAGACTCAAACATATACTAGAAATGTATGCTGATGGGCCTGGGATTCTTTTTGAGCTAGTTCAAAACGCGGAAGATGCAGGAGCCTCTGAGGTGACATTTCTTTTGGATAGGACTCATTATGGGACTTCTTCACTCCTCTCTCCTGAAATGGCAGATTGGCAAGGCCCTGCTCTGTATTGTTTCAACAACTCGGTTTTTACTCAACAAGATATGTATGCAATCTCACGCATTGGCCAAGCAAGCAAACTTGAAAAACCTTTTGCAATTGGAAGATTTGGGCTGGGATTCAACTGTGTTTATCATTTCACAGATATCCCGGCATTTGTTTCTGGAGAAAACATTGTTATGTTTGATCCTCATGCCAATCATTTGCCTGGCATCTCTCCAACTCACCCAGGCTTGCGGATTAAATTTGCTGGAAGAAATATATTGGATCAGTTTCCTGATCAATTTGCACCGTTCTTGCATTTTGGTTGTGATTTAGAGCATACATTTCCTGGTACACTCTTTCGGTTTCCTCTTAGAAATGCCAGTGTTGCTCCTAGTAGCCAAATAAAGAAAGAAATATATGCTCCTGAAGATGTGTTATCCCTTTTCACTTCCTTTTCTGGTGTAGTTTCAGAGGCTATAATTTTCCTGCGGAATGTAAAATCAGTATCCATTTTTATTAAGGAAGGAGCTGGTCATGAAATGCAGTTACTGCATCGTGTTTGCAAAGATTACAATATTGGGAAAGATAATGAACCAAAGCCATCTAGTCAAGTGTTTAGTCTTCTTGACGAAAATCTTTCTGCTGGAATGAATAAAGATCAGTTACTAAAAAAATTAAGCAGCACTGTAGTTAAAGATCACCCATATAAATGCCAGAAGATTGTGGTGACCGAGCAAGATTCTTCTGGCTGTACTTCACATGGATGGATAACAGGTGAATGTCTGAACTCCGGGGTAAGTAAAAAGCACTTGAACCTTCCAGAAATGTCCCATAAGTTAATACCATGGGCTAGTGTTGCTGTGCTTATAAATTCTGTCAAGAATGATAATGTAGAGAACGTGGCTGCTAGCAATTCTGATGTGTTTGGGCCATCGGCACTTTCAATTCAGAATAGGAGAAATTTTGGGGGGCGTGCTTTCTGCTTTCTGCCTCTACCTATAGCTACTGGCCTCCCTGCGCATATCAATGCATATTTTGAGTTATCATCTAACAGAAGGGATCTTTGGTTTGGTAATGACATGGCAGGGGGTGGAAAAGTACGGTCAGATTGGAATCTTTACTTGATCGAGGAAGTTGTTGTACCAGCCTATGGTCATTTGCTTGAAAAAATTGCATCTGAACTTGGACCATGTGACTTGTTCTTCTCTGTCTGGCCGGTAACTCTAGGAGCAGAGCCTTGGGCATCCTTGGTTCGGAAGCTCTACAGTTTTATTGCAAATAATAGTCTTCGTGTGTTATATACCAAAGCAAGAGGGGGCCAATGGATTTCAACTAAGCAAGCAATTTACCCTGATTTCAGCTTTCCTAAGGCAGAGGAGCTTCTTGATGTTCTTGCAGACGCTGGTCTCCCTGTCATTAATATCTCAACGTCAGTTGCAGAAAGATTCGGAGAGGCCTGTCCATCTCTGCATTTTATGACGCCCCAGTTGTTAAGGTCCTTGTTGACCCGACGAAAACGGGAGTTTAGGGATAGAAATGGCTTGGTCTTGGCACTAGAATACTGTCTTCTTGATTTACAAGTTCCTTTTCTGGCTGATATTCTTTATGGTCTACCCCTGCTACCTCTTGCTGATGGGTCATTTGCAGCCTTTAACAAGAATGGGACTACTGAGAGAATCTTTTTCGCAGAAGAGAATGGGTATGAACTTCTGAAGGATTCACTTTCTCACCAACTCGTGGACCGTGAAGTGCCGGAAGGAGTTTATAGTAAGTTGTTGGCAATAGCACGAAGCGAAGAATCATGCATATGTCTTCTCTCTTGCACTTTGCTCGAGAAGCTCTTTTTTAAGCTATTGCCAGCAGACTGGCATCTGTCAGAAAATATACTTTGGACACCTGGTCAACAAGGACATCCGACAGTAGAGTGGATACGGGTACTGTGGAGCTACCTTAAGTTATCTTGTGATGACCTCTCCATATTTTCTAAGTGGCCCATATTGCCAGTTGAAGATCACTGTCTCATGCAACTAACTGTAAATTCAAACATTATTCGGGATGACGGCTGGAGCGAGAACATGTCTTCATTATTGCTGAAATGTGGATGCCGGTTTTTAAATCGTGAATTTCCAGTAGAGCACCCTCAGTTGGAAACGTTTGTTCAGCCACCAACAGCAACAGGCATATTAAATGCCCTTCTTGCAGTTTCTGGTGGGCGAGAAAACATAAAAAGGATTTTCCTTAATGTTTCAGAAGGAGAACTGCATGAGCTACGGAATTTTATTCTTCAGTCAAAGTGGTTTTCTGGTGGACAAATGAATGAGGTTCACTTTGAGACCATCAAACACCTCCCCATATTTGAGTCATACAGAAGTAGAAAGCTTGTAAGTTTGAACTGTCCAGTTAAGTGGCTAAAACCTGACGGCATCAGGGAGGATCTGTTGGACGATGATTTTGTACGCCTAGACTCAGAGAGGGAGAGGACTATCTTCAAGAGATATTTACAGATAGAAGAGCCCTCGAGAATAGAGTTTTACAAAGTTTGTGTACTTAATCGTATGTCTGAGTTCATTTCTCAGCAAGAAGCTTTGTTGGCCATATTACATGATCTAAATGATCTCGTCGCCGATGATGTTTCCCTTCAGTCTGCACTATCCACAACCCCTTTTGTTCTCGCAGCTAACGGATTATGGCAACAACCTTCCAGGTTTATCTATCTTATTATCTTTTATCAGTCTATTACGTTGAATATGTTAAATCACAAACACATCAGCAACTTGATAATAGCTATCTTTGTTGGCATTCACACACTTTATATAGCAAACTGATAGTTCTGTCCTATTTTCAGGCTTTATGATCCTCGTGCTCCTGGGCTGCAGGAGCTTCTTCACAAAGAAGTCTACTTTCCTTCGGAGAAGTTTTTAGATTCTAAGATCCTTGATGCATTGGTTGGTCTTGGACTTCGAACAACTCTGGATTGTTCTGCCTATCTGGATGCTGCTAGAAGTGTATCAATTCTACATGACTCGGGAGATCTAGAAGCGTCACGATATGGAAGAAGACTACTCTTCCATATCAAAACTCTTTCTGTCAAACTACCATCGAAGACAGGTGAAGCGAACCATGATGAATCACAAAATCCAATGTTCACGACAAGTGAAGACTCGCTTGATGGAGAAACCTATCTTGAATATGAAGCCGAGACTAGCTACCTTGGTAGCTTGCTCACTGAACAATCGGATGATGAATTTTGGTGTCAACTAAGGTCTATCTCATGGTGTCCTGTTTGTCTTGATCCACCAATAGAAGGAATTCCATGGCTTGAATCTAGTAATTTGGTGGCATCTCCAGATAGAGTAAGACCCAAGTCTCAGATGTTTTTGGTGTCTGCCACAATGCATTTGCTGGATGGCGAGTGCCATTCATCATATCTACTTCAGAAACTTGGGTGGATGGACTGTTTAAGTATTGATATCCTGTGCAGACAACTAATGGAGATTTCGAAGTCTTATAAAGAACAGAAATCTCGTTCATCAGTAAATCCTGATTTTGAGAGCTTGTTACAAAGTCAAATTCCTCTACTCTATACGAGAATTCAAGAACATGCTAGGGCAAATGACTTTCTTGCTCTTACCTCAGCACTAAATGGTGTTCCTTGGGTGTGGATTGGGGATGATTTTGTCTCTGCAGATGTTCTTGCTTTTGATTCTCCGGTGAAGTTTACCCCTTATCTATATGTTGTCCCTTCAGAATTATCAGACTTCAAGGAACTTCTTCTAGAATTGGGTGTGAGGCTTAGTTTTGATGCGGCAGATTATATGAACACTTTGCAACACTTGCAGAATGATATGAAAGGATTACCACTAACAGACGAACAGATATATTTTGTCCTCTGTATTCTTGAAGCCATTGCAGACTGTTTCTCTGAGGCGTCACAAGATTGTGATAAAAATTTACTGCTAATTCCTGATTCCTCTGGAATTTTGGTCCCGTTGGAGGATGTTGTTTATAATGATGCACCCTGGGTAGACATCAGTTCTCTTTCTGGGAAAAGGTTTGTGCATCCTAGCATCAACAATGACCTGGCTACTAAATTGGGGATACAATCTCTTCGTTGTATCTCCTTAGTGGATAATGATATTACCCAAGATCTTCCTTGTATGGAATTCACAAAATTGAAGGAGCTTCTATCACTATATGGCAGCAAAGATTTCTTGTTGTTCGATCTTCTTGAGCTGGCTGATTGCTGCAGGGTTAAAAAGCTGCACATAATCTTCGACAAGAGAGAGCACTCTCGCAAGTCCTTGCTGCAGCATAATTTAGGTAATCAATGCTTTGAGCTTATTACTCACCCCACCAGTTGTTTCTATTATGTCCTTTAAATCTTGCATTATTTGTTGTTTTGCTCTAAGCTTTCTATGAAAATTTTGGTCAATGGTGGAATTATCTAAGGGGGATAACATTTCCAATACCAGAAAAGATCTTGTGAGCTTCTAAAGGATAAAGCTTCTTTGTTGCTTGGTTTTAAATATGAGCTGAGTATCTGTTTTGTAGATTTCTGGGGTTATCTACCTTGATCCTCATATTAATGCGCACTCCTTTTTTAGGTGAATTTCAAGGACCTGCTGTAGTTGCCATATTAGAAGGGGCTACATTGACCAGAGAGGAGGTGTGTAGTCTTCAGCTTCTTTCACAATGGAGAGTTAAGGGTCAAACTCTCAACTATGGGTTGGGCCTTCTTAGCTGTTACTTCATATGTGATCTTCTGTCTATTGTTTCTGGCGGCTACTTTTACATGTTTGATCCCCAAGGAGCGACCCTTTCTGCATCTACAACTCATGCTCCCGCTGCAAAGATGTTCTCCTTGATAGGTATGAACTTCTAGTGTTGCTTTCTTACTCATGTCTTCCCCATGCTAAAGCCAGGCGACACTAATCACTATCATGTAGCCAATATCTTAAATGACTCGTATTATTCAGTAACTTGTCTTAGTAGGTATAGATTCATCCCAAAATTGATAGTGTTTTGTTCATTGGTCATATCCAGGAGGGATCGTATTTTAGCTTTGTTCAAATGTCTTATTATGATGTGTAATGTAGTAGTTAATACTTCTAGTCAAGCTCCATGTCGACCCTTCCTTCATCCATGCTTTTATGTTTCAGCTCCTTGTTTTGATGAGGCAGTTATTGAATAGTACTACTCAGCTGTCTTTCCCCTTAAGGTACCTTTTAATTGTTTTTACTGTTCTTTTTAGGTACGAATTTGGTTGAGCGATTCAGTGATCAATTTAATCCCATGCTGATTGGCCAAGATAAGGCATGGTCATTGACAGATTCCACCATTATTCGGATGCCTTTATCATCTGAAATCTTGAAAGAGGGGCTTGAGGTGGGGTTATATAGAATGAAGCAAATATCTGACCAGTTTTTGGAGAATGCCTCCAGAATCCTCATTTTCTTGAAGTCAGTTTCACAGGTATTATAATATGTATATCCACACCACCCTGGGCGTCACTGAATTAATATTTATAGCAGTAGAGTGCTATTAAATTCAAAGCTTTTATACAAAATATAACCTAGAGACTGGAATTTGGGCTTCAACACAGGCTACCATGCTGTTGTTATTTAATAGGCAGTTACAAAGTGAAGAATTTCTTAACTAGTTAGATTGTTCTGATGCCGTTGATGTTGATGAGATTCTTTAGTTTAGGTGCCATATAGAAATCATGATTCGTCTTGACCTTTTGGAATTCGGCAATTTTCCGAAGCACAATAGTAAAGTGTGTGTCATTCGTTCATCTGTTGGATTTTTTCTTTTAACTGTATTTTGGCAGTTGGATATTTGGAGTTAGATATAAGAAACTTGAAGTTCAAATATGGATCGAGTGAGGTTTAACTTTTCTCCTTACTTGTATGGAACTGTGTACTTGTGTAATGTTAAATCACTTAATATAAGTTGTGAAATGATTCATGTTTATCATCTTGCATTTCCCTTTAATCATTTGATGTCACAGCCAGAAGATGGATATGTACCAAACCTAAAAAACCTGGAAAATACTTTTCAATTTCAGGTTTCATATTCTACATGGGAGCAAGGAAATGCAGAACCACATGAAGATTACGCGCTGCATATTGATGCAGCATCAGCTATCTTGAGGAATCCGTTCTCGGAGAAAAAATGGAGAAAGTTTCAACTTTCGAGGTTGTTTAGTAGCTCAAGCTCTGCTGTTAAATCACAAATATTAGAGATTAACCTGAAAATCGGGGAACAGAAACATCTGGATCGATGGCTTGTTGTTCTCAGCATGGGCTCTGGACAATCACGAAACATGGCTCTTGACAGGTATGAAGTCACCTACCATTATTCAACATACAATCTTCTGACAGTAACATGCTTTGACGTTCATCTCACCTAAGAAAGCTATGTCAGTGAATAAAACTATATCAATAATCTCCTTCGGAAGTTTACTCCATCGTTTAAAATTTAAATGTTACAAATTTTGATTTGGTATGGCATGAGTAAATGTAAACTAATTTATTTTGTTTTATTGATGAAAATTGAATAAAACTAAATTGCAATTACTCGTGTGTTTTGCCTAGTAGATGTGATGAGTGTACTAGAGGTTATCATTGCTTTCTATGTTGTTGTAATATTACCTATCTGCAGGAGGTATCTAGCCTACAATTTGACACCTGTTGCTGGAGTTGCTGCACTTGTTTCTCGAAATGGTCGTCCTGTTGATGTTCATCCAGCCAGCCCAATAATGTCTCCTTTGCCTTTGTCTGGTAGTGTGAATCTACCTGTCACCATCCTCGGATGTTTCCTCATTCGGAATAATTGTGGTCGTTTTCTCTTCAAAAATCAAAATGAGAGAGCTATGTCAGAACCACAGCTTGATGCTGGAGATAAATTGATTGATGCATGGAACAAAGAGTTAATGTCATGTGTTCGTGATTCTTATATAGAAATAGTGGTGGAGATGGAAAGGCTAAGGCAAGAGCAATCAAGCTCATCAATTGAGTCAAGTACAACACGTCAGCTGGCCCTTTCCCTAAAAGCCTATGGTCATCAGTTGTATTCCTTCTGGCCACGATCTAATCAACATGTTTTGCTTACCCAACATGGCAGTGCTCAAGCAAAGCCGGAGTGGGAATGCTTGGTTGAACAAGTTATAAAGCCATTTTATGCTCGTGTTGCTGAGTTTCCTCTGTGGCAGCTTTACTCAGGAAATTTGGTCAAGGCTGAAGAGGGTATGTTTCTAACACAACCTGGTAGTGAGGTTGCTGTTAATTTGCTTCCTGTAACAGTTTGCGGTTTTGTGAAGGAGCACTACCCTGTGTTTTCCGTGCCGTGGGAATTGTTGGCTGAAGTCCAGGCAGTAGGGATTCCAGTTCGAGAAGTTAAACCAAAGATGGTTCGCAATCTTCTAAGGAAGTCATCTGCATCTATTGATCTACGGTCTGTTGATACTTATATAGATGTACTTGAATACTGTCTCTCAGATATTCAATTCATTGGAGCACTTAACTCCGAAGAAGCTGACATGGATGAAGGAAACAATACTTCTGCTTCAATGTCGATGTCTACTCAAACTCAGGCTGGCTCAAGTGATGCTTTTGAAATGATGACAAGCCTAGGGAAGGCTTTGTTTGATTTTGGTAGAGTTGTTGTTGAAGATATTGGTCGTGCTGGAAATACTAATACTAGATATAATAATTTTGACCCAAGGTTTCTATCTGCAGTCAATGAACTTACAGGATTACCATGTCCGACTGCAACAAATCATTTAACACGTTTGGGTATTTCTGAGTTATGGTTGGGCAACAAGGAGCAGCAGGCGTTGATGTTGCCTGTGTCTACACGATTTATCCATCCAAAAGTGTTTGACAGATCCAGCTTGGCTGCTATATTTTTAAAATCTTCAGTTCAAGCATTTTTAAAGTTAAGGAGCTGGTCTCTTCCTTTACTGGCCAGTAATATGAAGTATCTTTTTCATGACCATTGGGTTAGTTATATCTCGGAATCAAATGCTGTGCCATGGTTTTCATGGGAAAGTACATCCAGTTCTAGTGATGATAGTGGTCCCTCGCCTGAATGGATAAGGCTCTTTTGGAAGAATTTTAATGGATCTGCAGATGAGCTCTCTCTCTTTTCGGACTGGCCTCTGATTCCTGCCTTCCTTGGCAGACCAATTTTGTGCCGTGTAAGGGAGAGACATTTAATCTTCTATCCACCACCACCTTTGCAGCCAATCTCTACAAATGGTGCTTATATGCATCAAAGAGACAGTGGTATGCCGGCAACATCAGTAAGTGACGGTTCCTTATCCGAGTTAATGCAGCATTATGTTTCAGGCTTCGACCTAGCACAGAGAAAGCATCCTTGGCTGATTTTACTGTTGAACCAGTGCAATATACCTGTGTGTGATGCTGCCTATATTGATTGTGCTGAAAAATGCAAGTGTCTGCCTTCACCAAGCATGTCCCTTGGCCAAGCTATTGCCTCCAAGCTTGCTGAAGGCAAACGGGCTGGTTATATTGCTGATATTGCTTCCTTCCCGACATCTGGCCGTGATGAGCTTTTTATCCTTTTGGCAAATGATTTCTCTTCCAGTGGTTCAAGATATCAAGCATATGAACTTGAGGTGTTAAGTTCACTTCCTATATTTAAGACTGTAACTGGGTCTTATACGCATTTACAAAAGCAGGGGCTATGTATAATTGGTGGAAATTCCTTCCTCAAACCATATGATGAATGTTGCTTTTGCTATTTCTCAGATTCAGTTGAATGTCACTTTCTCCAAGCCCTTGGAGTCGATGTGTTACATAATCATCAGACTTTAGTTAGATTTGGGTTAGCTGGGTTTGAAAGCAGGTCTCAGACTGAACAAGAAGATATACTAATTTATCTATATGGAAATTGGCTAGATTTAGAGGCCGATCCTACTGTGGTTGAAGCTCTTAGGGAGGCTAAATTTGTCAGAAATTCTGATGAATTCTCCTCTGAGCTGTCAAAACCGAAGGAGTTGTTTGATCCTTCTGATACATTACTAGTGTCGGTCTTCTTTGGTGAAAGAAAACGATTTCCTGGAGAAAGATTCTCATCAGAAGGCTGGCTTCGCATTCTACGAAAAGCTGGCCTTCGAACTGCAGCGGAAGCTGATGTCATACTTGAATGTGCTAAAAGGGTGGCATTTCTGGGTATGGAGCGTAATAGATCCTCTGAAGAAGATTATTTTGAGACAGATCTTGTGCATTCTGAGAAGGATATTTCAGTTGAGTTATCAACATTAGCAGGATCTGTACTTGAAGCTATATTTTCAAACTTTGCTGGTTTTTATAGCACCGCATTCTGCAACACTCTTGGTCAGATTGCTTGCGTACCTGCTGAATCAGGGTTCCCAAGTATTGGTGGTGGAAAAGGTGGCAAAAGAGTCCTTACAAGTTACAGCGAAGCTGTTCTTTTAAGGGACTGGCCCCTGGCTTGGAGCTCTGTTCCTATTCTTTCAAGTCAGAGATTCATTCCCCCTGACTATTCATGGACAGCATTTGGTCTAAGAAGTCCTCCGATTTTCTCGACTGTTCTTAAACACTTACAGGTAAGAACACTTCTCCCCTCTTAGATTTATTGGTGTATTCTTGTTACCGACTTGGAAGAAAGAAGACTGATAAAAATGTCCAGGTTATCGGACGGAATGGTGGTGAAGACACTCTTGCTCACTGGCCCAATAATCCAAGTGTGATGACCATTGATGTTGCTTCTTGTGAAGTTCTGAAGTACCTAGAAAAGATTTGGGGCTCCCTCGCTTCTTCAGGTACGTATACTACTTGATTCAATACTCAGTTCACATTATTGAATAGAAACATAAAAGCGTCATTCAAATTATTGCACCTGTGAATTCTCAATCTACCAGAGGAACTTCGTTTTTATAACAAAACAAAGAGATATGCGAAATATCAGTGAAATTTTTGGAAAGAACATTTTAATTAATAGGTGGTGTGAGCGAATGCAGTAGTAACAGTAAAAAAGTAATTGTCCATTGTTTGTGTCCAGCCTCGCAAGCTGCAACAATGTATTTCACTGTGAAATACCAAAACAGGAAAATTTGGATTTGTGTTTGCTGGTGCACAAATATTTGGATATTCATGATCATAGGACTGCAGTATGAGTTTTTTATTTGTATGTTGGAATCGCTGATGATTATTTTTCCGGCTTTCTAATTTCTGCCATCCAGATATTTTGGAGTTGCAAAAGGTGGCCTTTTTACCAGCTGCAAACGGAACACGCTTGGTGGGCGGAAGCTCCCTTTTTGTTCGCCTACCAATCAACCTATCACCTTTTGCATTTGAACTTCCTAGTCTCTATATACCTTTTCTGAAGATCCTTAAAGATTTGGGACTGAAGGATGTGCTTTCAGTTGGTGCTGCTACGGAAATCCTCTCCAAATTAAAAGAAGTATGCGGTTATCGGCGTTTGAACCCGAATGAGCTTCGAGCTGTGATGGAAATTCTTCATTTTCTCTGCGATGACATAGATAAGACAAAGGAAGCCGATGATTCCACCGTTAAATCAGATGTGATAGTCCCAGATGATGGCTGCAGGCTTGTTCACGCACAATCTTGTGTATACGTCGATTCCTTTGGGTCGCGTTACGTGAAATACATAGATACTGCAAGGTTAAGACTTGTTCATCCACATCTTCCAGAGAGGATCTGTCTAGATTTGGGTGTGAGAAAGCTTTCTGATGTGGTTATTGAGGTATGCATGGCTTCAGCTGTTTTTTCCCTCATGCGTTGTTTTATATTTGCCGGGTGAAACGATCTCAAAATAATTGTTTCTTTACGTAGGAACTTGAAAGCGCTGAACCTATCCAAACCTTAGACAACATAGGGTCCATATCACTCAAGGCTATCAGAAGGAAATTGCAGAATGAGTCGTTTCAAGCTGCTTTATGGACTGTGAGCCGTCAGACCACCACCCTGGATGACTTATCTTTTGAAGTGTTGCAACATTCTCTTCAATCTGCTGCAGAGAAAATTGAATTTGTCAGAAATTTATATACTCGATTTCTTCTCCTGCCAAACTCCATAGATGTTACAGTCGTGTCTAAGGAGTCCGTGATTCCCGGATGGGAGAATGAATCGCAACATCGAACAATGTACTATATCAACCATCAGAGAACATCTATCCTAGTTTCTGAACCGCCTGGATACATTTCTTTCCTGGATGTCATGGCAACAGTTGTGAGCGAGGTTTTAGGCTTTCCAACTTCCCTGCCTATAGGATCTTTATTTTCATGTCCTGAGGGATCTGAAACTGAAATTGCTGCCTGCCTGAGACTATGCTCTTATGCTCGTACAAACACCGGCCCAGCTGATAGTTATATTGGCCAAGATATAATGCCGCAGGATGCTGTACAGGTACAGCTTCATCCTTTAAGACCATTCTACAAAGGGGAGATTGTTGCTTGGAAAATTCAGCAAGGAGACAAGCTGAGATATGGAAGAGTTCCAGAGGATGTTAGACCTTCTGCAGGCCAAGCCCTTTACAGATTTAAGGTTGAAATGACTCCTGGAGAGACTGGTTTATTACTTTCATCTCAAGTTTTCTCCTTCCGAGGCACGTCAATTGAAACTGAAGGTCCCTCCACTTTGCCCCCGGTGCTCCCCGCGGCATCTGATAATAAAGCTCAAGAAATTTCAGAAAGTTCCAGAACTAACAACACAAGTTCTAGCCAGGTTTGCTAAATTTCTCGTGAATCGCTGGATTTAATCATTTATACTTGCTTCTTGTCCCATATTTGCATTATCGATTGATCTATGTGATACTAAGAGACAAAATGCATACTGTTTTTAATATCGATCATCTTGTGATTATTTGACCATGTATCATGTAACTATCTTTGGAAGAATGATTGGATTTGTTCTTTGTCACCTGCAGCCTGCAAATGAAATGCAGTATGGTCGAGTCACAGCTAAAGAGTTAGTTGAGGCAGTCCACGAGATGCTCTCTGCAGCTGGAATCAACATGGAACTGGAGAATCAGTCTCTGCTACAAAGAACCATAACCCTTCAAGAAGAACTAAAGGACTCTCAAGCAGCATTCATACTTGAGCAGGTTCGTTTACAATCGAAATCCTCAATACTTAAAACACACACACAATCTGTGGTCATAGCAAGATCTCTGATTTTCTTGTAGGAGAGAGCAGAGGTTTCCCTGAAGGAAGCTGAGACGGCGAAATCGCAATGGGTTTGCAAGATATGTCTGATCAAAGAAGTGGACATCACAATTGTACCATGCGGACACGTCTTGTGTCGAGAATGTTCGGCTTCAGTCTCTAGATGTCCCTTTTGTCGCCTTCAGGTTAACAGGACCATCCGAATCTTCCGACCGTAAATATCAATTACCATTTATCTAAAAGGTTTTGTTCTCTATACAACAGTTTCTGTTAATTCATTGGCAGCTTGTATATACTGTACATGTACATGTTTGAGTAAAGAAAACGTTGTTTCAAGTCGCTATCATCATGTCTACAACATTTAATTTCATGGAATTAAGTTTTTGTGTCATCTATAATCTATTTAAATTAAGTATTTTTGGAAAATATTAGTTAAGTGAATAACAAATCATTTACTTAATCACATTAAAATCTCTTTTGTTCTAACAGTTAAAATCACAACCAGCAAATGGTGGTGGGAACAGTCATTCACCTGACAGAATAAAACCCTCCTGCACAGAGGAATACGCTGGGAGAGTGACGGTCGTGTGGTGTGTTCGAAGGATCTCAGGCTGTGCTGATCTTGCAGGTTTTAAGAGCCAACTAGAAAGAGAAGAAGCCGAGGCAACATAAGCATTCAGCGGTATCTCTAATTGCCTTGGCCTAGTATGACCATTTGTCAAACCAGAAGCTTATCATTGAGCCATCACCAACTCTATCCTTTATGAAGTCAAACGCAAGGGGCTTGAGTTTGAGCACCTAATTTCTCGATTTTCGCGAAATGCCAAATTATTCGGTCTTCAATTGTAAGAATAAGTGATATCTCCTTAGCATTCAAAATTTTAATGAACATATTGTTGCATTATTCGTAACCTTTTTCACAAGAGAGAATAAATGATTACCTATCAATATATAAGTATATTTTTTTTTTAAATAACCTATAATCAATCATACGACGAGACACGTGCAGAAATGGAGTACGTAGACGTTAGATAACCACCACTCAGATAAGAAGGAGAGAGCAAACTTACTCACCAAAAGGATATGTGTTCCAGAGGCGGGAGAGAGGAGAAGAAGAAGAAGAACATACTTCAATGGCATCTCTGCAACTCTGCGACACTTATCTTCTCTTAAAGCCCTCTGGATCTCGTCAAATCCTCCCTCAACGCATCTCTCACCGCCTCATCCCCAAGGCCTCCGCTTCTCCTCCATCGCCACCATCTTCGTCTTCATGTTCCTCCTTGTCCCTAAATCGAAGGCAGCTTCTGTATCAATCGGCGGCAGTATCACTCTCGCTTTCTTCCATTGTCAAACCGGTAAAAGCTGATGAACAGTTATCCGAATGGGAAAGAGTGTTTCTCCCCATCGATCCCGGCGTCGTTCTTTTAGACATTGCTTTCGTTCCGGACGATCCCAGACGCGGTAACTCCTCTTTTTCTTCATTTTCTGTTATCTACTCTGGAAAAATCTGAGCGAAGCTTAAGCTTAAGAGTGCGACTTACTAATCCTGCTAAATAAACAATTAGGGTTTTTACTGGGAACGAGGCAGACTCTCTTAGAGACCGAAGACGGTGGAAACACTTGGGCTCCACGCTCAATCCCTTCAGCTGAAGAGGAGGACTTCAATTATAGATTCAATTCAATCAGCTTCAAAGGAAAAGAAGGATGGATCATCGGCAAGCCTGCAATCTTATTGTACACTGCTGATGCCGGAGAGAATTGGGATAGAATTCCTCTTAGCTCTCAGCTTCCCGGAGATATGGTATATAACCGTGTCTTCAGAGCTTATGGGTTTCTACTGCTGTTTTTTTTTGTCTATGAGAATGTCAAATTTCGTTCTGTAGGTGTTTATAGAGGCGACTGGCGAAAAGAGTGCAGAGATGGTTACCGATGAAGGTGCCATATATGTTACTTCAAACAGGGGATATAACTGGAAAGCTGCTATTCAGGAAACCGTTTCAGCTACTTTGAACAGGTTCTTTATCTTACCTTTTGGTTTATATTGGTAATAAATCTTCCAAGTTCATATTTGGAGCAAGCTTTTTGAATGAATGAGAAGTTATGGAAGTTAAATGTATTCTTTTTGAGAATTGGCATTGTGTTTCTCATCCACATTCAATACTTCAACAAAGACAAGAGTACCCTAAGTCTGTATTCTCATTTGTATTCTCAATGGCCTTGCAGGACAGTATCAAGTGGAATTAGTGGTGCTAGTTACTACACGGGAACCTTCAGTGCCGTTAATCGCTCACCTGATGGAAGATATGTTGCTGTTTCGAGCCGTGGTAACTTCTTTCTGACATGGGAGCCTGGGCAGGTGAGCTCAATCAAGGCTATTTCAGTATTTACTCATGTAGTTTGCTATTGAACTTTTAGTCCTTTTATGACATAGCTAGGTGAAGTTGGGCTCATTCAATTTTCGCATGGCTGATATCATTCCAGCTGATTATTGAGCATCAAATGGGATAAACTCATGTATAACAATTCATCAACCCGATTTTTTGTATCCAAGTAATTAGTGCTAAGAGTCAAGTACTGTGTCTAGATACATGATGTCATGCACCTTAAAAGGGATAGCGAACCCCTCTTTTTTATGTTTGTGGTTTGATTGCTCTTCAAACAGTCCTTCACCATAGTATTGGTACATTTCAGCCTTACTGGCAGCCACACAATAGAGCTGTTGCCCGAAGAATTCAGAACATGGGATGGAGAGCTGATGGTGGTCTTTGGCTTCTTGTTCGTGGTGGAGGACTTTATCTTAGCAAAGGCACTGGGGTAAGTACTGCAACAAGACTCTCCCTCGCCTTTTGCAGGTTTATTCCCTGAACATTATCTTTTCTTCTCATACTCAACAAAGCTGGTTTTGGGATTTACTTTTGTGGGCTTCTGGTTTTCTGTCACTCCGAGGATGCCACAAACTAAAAAGCACAGTTTTGTTTTGTTATCTGCTAGTCACTGGACTGAAAACAAAGAAAAACACACTTTTTCCTTGTGATTCGAATTGTCTTCCAATGTTCCATTCAATTGAACAACTGATTTATTCTCCACTGTTTTAATTGCTCTCAGATTTCAGAGGAGTTTGAAGAAGTTCCAGTACAAAGCCGCGGCTTTGGCATTCTAGATGTTGGTTATCGGTCAGAGGTACAGTAGTTTAGGAGATGATCATTCAAATCTTTGGTTCTGCTCAGACCTTGACATGAATGATTTTGTTACATTTGCAGGAAGAAGCATGGGCAGCAGGAGGCAGTGGCATTCTACTGAGAACAAGAAATGGAGGCAAGTCATGGAACCGTGACAAAGCTGCTGATAATATCGCAGCTAATCTCTACGCAGTCAAGTAATTATCTAATCAAATATCAAGCACACAATCTTCTCATCCATCTCATCTCAAATATCAAATCTCAATCGGTTGCACAAACTAATCAGCTTCAAAACTCGTATATCTATATTTTCAGATTTGTTGATGACAAAAAAGGTTTTGTGCTTGGCAACGATGGAGTCTTGCTCCGATATGTTGGATGATGAGAGCGGCAATAACATAAGAAAGGTGAATTGAAACCGTCTTGTTTCAGTCTTCTCTGTAAAAGCCTTTGACTGCGTTTTGATACATAAAATATATATAAAGTTGTTTATTTTATTACCAGTTTTTGTTTCTTGTGGGAAACTCTGTCTGACTGTTAGTTGGATTTGGATTCCATAATTTAATATCATAAGTCATAATCATAAAAGAGAAACCCAAAGTGAATGGTTTATTTTCATGAAGTTGTTTTATTATGTAACAAATTTTACATATTAGCCATACACGAAAGATACAAAGCCAGCAGAAAATGGTAACATCTCTTTGAGTCAAAACGCCGGCGAGCTTTTATTCATGGTTTAGGAATTAAGTTATAATAGATTTGTTATTCAACTTTATTTTATATAAATTTATGAGCAATTCTCTTAAATATAAAATAGTCAAATTATTTTAAAAGGTATAAAATAGTCAAATTATTTTAAAAGGTATAAAATAGTCAAATAGTAGTATAAATTTGTACTTTGATTTTTTATTTAAAAGAAAATTATAATTTCGTGTCGCTCCGGTGGCGACGAGAGGGGGCAGAGATCTCTCTCGTTCGTTTTACCCGGAAAACCTGGCGATACAAGTTTCATCGAACCTACGACTCCGCGAGTTTTCACTTCTCTTTCTCAATCTCTTCCTTGTTTTTCGTTTTCACTTTTCCTCTTTTCCTCTTTCGATTTTGCCGGATTCCGCGAATTCTGAATCAGATCTAGGTTCTAGAACAGGTTTGACTGTATAAATCAATGCTTACGGATCGAGGGAGACGGATTTCCGTTTGCAATGGCACTCCCGAATTTAGTAACAGAAAATTCCGTCGTGATAATGGTTATGGATTCGTGGATCGATCGGAAGGCTGCCGCGATTGGAGCCCTTCAAGATCATCTGCTTCGAGAATCCTTCGTATCTCGTCACCGACCTCGTCTCCACCGTCGCCTGTCTCCATGAATTGCTCCTATTCCACCGGCGCTGGTTATATCGAGCATCGGGTCTCCAAGTTCGATACTCTAGCCGGCATTGCCATAAAGTATGGTGTTGAGGTATAGTTTCTTTTTGTTTTCTTTTTCTTCTGGAGATTTTTCAATTGGCGAAGAGAGTAAGCTTGCCATGATAAATGATCGAATTGTAAACGTCTTTGCTCCGAGTCTTATTATGGCTCCAGAAAATATGATTGTATGATTTTGTGTTATAATAATAGTTGATAGTTAATGTAGAATTTTCGTACTAGTAATAAAGGAATTGTATTTTTCTTTTTGTTTGGTTTCTGAATCACGATATTGTGAGGAAAGTTAATCGAAAGCGATAGACAGAATCAGAAAGCTGCACGCTTTTTTTTAATCATGTGGAGTTGACTTTCAGAAGTTAGAGAAAAAACTCATCTCGTGACACTCAGTTTCTTAGTTTATGCTTTTGATGGTGGACTAGTTTCTAATTTCCTTTTATTGTTTGCTATTTTCAGATTGCAGATATTACCAAGCTAAATGGGCTTGTAACTGATCTTCAGATGTTTGCTCTCAAGTCTCTCCTAATACCATTACCTGGGAGGCACCCTCCTTCTCCATGCTTATCGAACGGCTTATTGAATCATGGGTACTTTTTAGCCTCTTGATCCTCTGTTCTCACGCAATGATTAGTATAGAAAACCCGTTGTCTGTGACTTAGATGTTCCATCTTCCGTTGTGGTTCTTGTTGTTGCTATCTAGAAGCAGCGCTGAGTTGTTTTCCTAACATTTAAGTTGTGCATTTCCCAATTTACATTAAGAAACTTAGACCAGTTTAGCAACATCATAGAAAGTGGTTATTGCAAGATCAAAGACAATCTGACATACTTAAGAGGAGCCTTGAATCTATTGGTTTTGCATTAAAGGGTGGGCATATCAATGAATCCCGAACTCCCATGGTTGATATATTAAATCTTTTTGCAGAGAGGATTGTGCTGAGCAAGCTTCGTCATCAGCAAGCAACGGAAACCTCCAAGACATCTTTGACTCCTTCCAGTCTTTGAGGTTGAAGCCTTCAGAAGCGAAGATTTCTCCAGCCATGAACTCCTTGCAAGGTTACTATGGACTGAAATCAAGAAAAAAAAGAGCTTCAGAAGGGTTTGAGATGGGAGACTACAAGAAAGAAGCTTCTCATCTCCAAGACAGTGATCAGTACCTCACACCTTTCCCAGCCACCAATACTCCCTTGAATCATCACAGAAAATCAAGAAGCTTGGTGGATGCAGTTATCGCCGAGGTGAACCAATCTTCCAACCCGTCAAAGGAAGTAGTAGAATTGAATTCTGATAAGCCAGCGAGAAGACGACAGAAATCTGAAGCTGATTTCACTTCGCCAGCCCCAGAATTGATTTTGAAGGAGGAGAACAGAAGCAGCAGTGGTGGGTTTTCTGCAATAACCGGGAAAGGTTTAGCTCTGAGATCCAAAGCAGCAAGCAGAAGTAATTTGTCAGCAGACACAGAGACATGTAATTCGAATTCCGTACCAATCAATTTGATGGATGCTCCTGTGGGAGACAGTTTCTCAAACGTGAGGAAATCATTTAGCGACTCTAGTCTGCAAGAACCAGACTGTAACTGCAACGGTTCATTGCTATGGCCAACCACGAAATGGACCCTGACACCTGAATTGCTCACACAAGCAGCCATGACGAGCTCTATCTTTGACGGTTTGCCGAAGCCTCTAACTGGTCGGAGAAACAAAAAGGCTGTGGATTAGGTTCGTTGTCGACTCACCACTTTTTGGTTCTGTAATCCTAAATCCAAAGGCAAGAAGCCAATAGCTATATAAGGGGAGGGGTAAATAGAAATGTGTATTATTGCATTGCATTAAGGTTTTTTTTGTTGTTGGAATTCACAAGTAATAAAAATTACAATGAGTTTGATTGCTATATTTGTTGAATATATATTAAAACAGGCGGATCAATAATGAAAACATTCTAATCGAATGTAATTTTCTTAGAATCATCATAAAATGTTACAAACTGATTTAACCAACAATCATGTTTACTGAACTGGAAAATGGTACTATACTTTCTGTGTATTTGTAATTCTCTACTGCATTTTTTCTGCTCTCTAATCATTTTTCCAATAATACAAATTGAAGAAAGTAGAAGAAAAAAAAAAGAGGTACTAATAAATCTGAAATCCCTAACCTCGAGAAAGCACACCGCATCTAATCAAAATCAAGTGCCATTTCTCGAGCATTTTCACGATTCCCCTCTCTCTGAGCAGAACAACCCTAGCGCTCCGATGTTGAGGGGTCTTGTTTCCCGCGCCCAGAGGCTATCAACCCCGTCGTTGATGGCGACGACCACTGCTGCCACGAAAAGAAGCTACAGTCTGATTCCAATGGTTATTGAGCACTCATCGCGAGGAGAGAGAGCTTATGACATCTTCTCTCGATTGCTCAAGGAGCGTATTATATGCATCAACGGTCCCATCAATGACGACACGTCTCACGTCGTCGTCGCCCAGCTTCTCTACCTCGAGTCTGAGAATCCTTCTAAGCCGATCCATATGTATCTCAATTCACCAGGCGGCCATGTTACCGCCGGTACGCTTTGCTTTCCATTTTATAGTTTCTTATATGCTCAGCTTCGTTTAAATTCTGGGTAGTGATTGGGAATCAGATTGCTAAATGGCGCGACTTTTTCGATGCTTTCTTGTTTAGTTGATACTTGGTATAGTAGAGAATGTTGTTTGTCCACATATGGTTCCTCTGTAGATTTGGGTATTTGTCTAAGGTTTCTTTCTCACCGACCAAAAACCTCTATATCTTTGTGAGGAGATCCTGCAGTTAGTGATTCGTAGTGGAGTCACTTGATTCATGCAAGAAGCTGCTGAAACGTATAGCTGAGGAAATTCTAATTATTGTTACAGTTCTCTAGTGAACCCACACAGTTTCATGGGTGTCTGGTTTGCGACGAGTTGACATTTTCCTAATCTCTTATATTGTATCACATGTGTTCCATCTATTATCTTTATTTTTGATGCAGGTCTTGCAATTTATGATACGATGCAGTACATTCGTTCTCCAATAAGCACAATTTGTTTAGGCCAGGCTGCATCGATGGCTTCTCTCCTCTTGGCAGCGGGTGCCAAGGGGCAAAGGCGGTCGCTGCCAAATGCAACTGTTATGATTCATCAGCCCTCAGGAGGATATAGTGGGCAGGCGAAGGATATAACGATCCATACGAAACAGATTGTTCGTGTGTGGGATGCGCTAAATGAACTATATTCAAAACACACAGGTCAGTCAATTGATGTGATTGCGGAGAACATGGATAGGGATCATTTCATGACTCCTGAGGAGGCTAAGGCGTTTGGAATAATTGATGAAGTAATTGATGAAAGACCGTTGGAGTTGGTGAAAGATGCAGTTGGAAATGAAACCAAAGATAAGAATTCAAGTTAGGAAGAAACTGGTAATCAAAGTAATACAAATTTCTTCTTTTCCTTTACCAGTTTCGCTCTGCTCCAGTTAGATTACTTTTTCTATGGATGATGTTATGCTCTGCAGGGCATTCTCTCTTAAAACTGTTTTTATTCTTTCATAAATTCAGAGAACATTTTTCTTGCATGTCTACACATTCTGATCATCTGAAATAGTTAAATGAAATGGATTTGTGTCTTAAGTCCATGTGCAATCTGATCCAATACAATATTTTGTTAATGCACATTCTTTTAAACTAAGTAGAAAGTCTAATATGATCAGATTGTTGTCTAGTTTTTAGAAATCCCAGTCTAGTCCTAGTTGATTTTGCTTATGTGAGATTGTTGTTCTTTGTGCTCTTGACCGAGAGTCCTCGATTTCATGTTTTTGCTTACTTTGATCTGTTCTCTACTTCATCATGTCAGAGCCAGATCTACTCTGAATTGGCTTTTTATGGTTGAACAGCATCATATATATACGATAACTGTTGTTCTCTGATTATTCTTTGATTGTTCTCTGGAAATTAGGGACAAACTCTTAAAATCTATCTTTATGACAAGTCTCATATTATATTTTCAAGGAGTGTTTGTCTTGTTGACCTGAGATGAGCATGTGATGACCAATGTTTGCTTCTCTTGCTCTCAATTGTTTTTGGACAATCTAACACTCACAAAAGGTTTTAAATTTAAACACAAGCAGAATTTTTATTGATATTATAATTTTTTTAGTATGGATTATGGATTCGTGAAAGAAAGGAAATATTTAACCGTACCTTGTATGAATGTATGACATATTTCATAAATATATCGGATTAGGACTTAGGAGTAAGATTAAAAATAAAATGAAATTAAAAAAAAAAGAAGAATTTTTTTGTTGGATTGGAAAAAAAAGAGGAAAATGAGAAGGGTAATAAAACGCCGACAACAGTACTCAAAGTTCTCAGAAAAACTCCGAAGGTTTCACCTTTAGCCCTAAGCCCATCGTCTCTCTATCTTTCGCGACCGCCTCGTTCTCTCTCTCTTCTCTCTTTCGATCATCCTCTCTCGCTCCCTCGTTCCGTAGGTGTTGCTAGCTGCGTGATCCGTAGCTTTCTGTCTCTGCTACTACCTCAATCATCGAAGCTTCTTCCTTCACAATAATCTCCGGATTGGAATCGGAGTTTCTGATTGGCTCTTTAGGTTGGATTGGATTCCGAAATTCTTTTTTATCTTCCTGTTTTCCGCTCAAAATTAGGGTTTATAGCGGTCTCGCCTATGGCTCCTGGGCGTAAAAGAGGAGCTAGCAAGGCCAATGCCAAAGGGCAGTTGATTCTCGGTGATCTGGTTCTTGCCAAAGTCAAAGGCTTCCCTGCTTGGCCTGCTAAGGTACCTTCTCTTCTGAAATTGGATTAGATTTTTTTAGCCTTCGTTAATTCATTCGTATATAGTCCTTAAGCTCAATAGTCTCTGTCTTCGTCGTTTTTTTATGTTCAGTTTCGCTTCTGTTTTTTATTATTAGTAACTCTGACATCGAATGATAGGAGACATTAACTTTGTGGTAGTCTGTTGGTTGCCTGTTTGCTTTAATGCATAGCTAGTTATTTATGGTTGGATTCCGTAGGTTGATGAGTTACTGTTCTCTTTCTTCGTGGAGCGCCTTACCATACTAGGCTTCATAATTAGGTTGGTTTTAGATATACCAGAGTCATTGTTCCCTGATGTTGAGCCGGATTTAAAGTCAGTTAAATAATCTCTCTAGTTACTCGGTCAGATTCCACGGTTGAATATGAAAACCATATGTTAGTAAACTAAGTAAAGGTTTCCTCCCGGTAAATAATAACCTTGAGAATCTTTTAATTCTTTTCTCTTTAGTTGTCTCTCTGGTGAAGTAACTTCTTTTCGAGTTTCAGATCAGCCGGCCTGAAGAGTGGGATCGTGCGCCAGACCCAAAGAAGTACTTTGTTCAGTTCTTTGGAACACAGGAAATGTAAGCAACTCTCCAGAACTGTATCTAAATCCATGCTATTCTAAAATCCTGTTAACTTCCTATCCAGAGCTGTATCTCTAGTCAATATATCATGTTGCTAGAATTAGGCAGTAGATCTCAATTATCTGATGTTTTTTTACCCTGATTGAAATTCACCTTTTCCTTGCCATGTTACCTGATATTAGTTGTGCCCTTTTGGCTGAAAATATCTTTGGAGTTGATTTTGTCTTTCTTTGCATAGTGATCATTGACGAAGTTATCTTCCTTAACTGCAGAGCTTTTGTTGCACCGCCTGATATCCAAGCCTTCACTAGTGAGGCAAAGAGCAAACTATTAGCGAGATGTCAAGGCAAAACAGTCAGGTACTTTTCACAAGCTGTAAAAGAAATCTGCACCGCATTCGAAGAGTCGCGGAATCACAATTCGAATGTTTTGGGAAATGAGGATCTTCTGGATGCTGCTGAGCATGGTTTGACAAAGGCTGAGATAGTGGATGGAACAGATCATATAGTCACTGAGTCTAATGGAAATGATAACTTTGATTCTAGGACGGATCCTTGCTTCCCCAAATCAGATAAGAATAGTGGCGAAGAGACAAAGACTGAGATAGGGAAGCGGGATTCATCTCCATTTCTGGAATCAAAGATCACAATCACATCCTTGGTTAGCGAATCAGTGGAGCATGGTGCACATGACCCTAAAATAAAGGAAGAGTTTGATAAAGGAACTGACGCAGATGATTGCACTGAATATTTTGGTAATGGCCAAAAGAATCTGGCCAACAGTAAGAGAATAAAAAAGGTAGCTGGTGGCTCTGATAAAAAAGATGAAGATGCAGTTCCTAGTGATAAAAGCAATAACTCGCATGTGCCTGATGCTCGAGCTGGTAGTGGTAGATCTGATTCCAAAAAGTCAAAAGGTCTGTTGACAGAGAAATCTACTGCCAAAGTGGGTGGAGGTAAGAATGAAAATTCACGTGGCTTCAAGGGTGAGGTTTCCGGTAAGAAAAGGAGGCTTGAAGGTGAACTAGGAAAGCCTACACCAAGAGTAGATGAAAGCTCACGTGCTGCTAAAAAGGCGCGAGGTGAAGGTGCAAATGATGAAGAAAAGTGTGAAATTGATGATGAATCTGATTCTGCTGGGACTGCACCAGTTATTAAGCGTGAGATTGTTTTAGGATTAAGTGCTCATGGAGGAAATTTACAATATGATAAAGAAGTAGTTGCGTATACTAAGCGCCGTAGACAAATAATGCAGCATGCTACCTCTCCTTTTTCTGGGTCTTGTGATAAATCCGGGAAAGGTCAGTTGGAACAGAAATACCGTTCCTCTTCTGTTAGTGATAAGTCTTGGAAAGACCGTTCCTCTTCCGTTACTGATAAATCCATGAAAGGTCATCTGGAACAGAAAGACCGTTCCTCTTCTGTTAGTAATCTTAAGGTTCCGGCTGCACCGGTGAAAAAACGGAGGGCTGTTTGTATCTATGACGAAGATGATGATGATGAAGAACCAAAAACCCCTTTACATGGAAGACAAGCCGTTGTCCCCAAAGCAACATCGGTTTTGACTGATACTTCTACTAAAGCTAAAATATCTGCTGGATCTACAGGGAGTATTGAACTAAGGAAAATACCTCTGCGTAAACATTGGGAAGATGCTCCACTTGTATTATCAGATAATGTGGAGAATTCCACTAGCAGCTCACTCTTGGTAGAACCCATCAGTGAATCAGCTTCAAAGGATGTTAAGCAGATCTTGCGGGCTTCTAAGATGTCACCTCAGCTGGTTTCAACTAGCAAGCACGTTGCAGGACAACTTAAAACTGCAAGATCGTCTGTGAAAGCTTCTGGTGTTGTGATGGCAAAGAAGCCTCAGAGTGATTCTATTAAGGAGACAATTTCGAAATCTGATAAAGTAAGCTCAACTCAACCTCAGCCAACAAATCAGAGACACAAACCACCTTCAGTAGGTGAGAGGCCAACAGTGGTTTCAAAAGCTGGGTTTCGTTTAAATGATGCTGGTGTTTCAAGAGACACTTCTGAGGTCTTGTCTGCTGGCATGTATGTCACATTCTCTCTGTCATCTTTTGGGTTTATGTCGTCTGTTGCTTATAATTTTTTTTACTTTTGCAGGCTTGATCTCAGTCGAGAAAATCGTAGTGCTTTTAGCAATGCGAGGACCCCAGATTCGGCTGCACCTATGAAGGATCTAATTGCAGCTGCGCAGGCCAAAAGAAAACTAGCACATTCACAAAATTCAATTTTTGGAAATTTGAACTCTAGTTTCTTGAGCATCAGTGATACAGATATGAGGAGCCATAGCCCATTTATGGTTCAGAATGCTTCAGCTGCTGCCATCGCAATGCCTTTAGTTGTTCAAGGACATCAACAAGATTCTTCTCCTTCAAATAATGGGCATCAGTGCTCATCAAGAAATCAAAATGAAACTGAGGATAATGAAGAGAGAAGACTGAGTTCAGGGCATAAGTCAGTTGGAGGTTCACTTAGTGGTGGCACTGAGGCTGCTGTTTCTCGGGATGCTTTTGAGGGCATGTTAGAGACCTTATCAAGAACTAAGGAAAGTATTGGACGTGCAACACGCCTAGCAATTGACTGTGCCAAGTATGGGATTGCTAGTGAGGTATGTTGCTCGGTTGGCTTGGTTTCAATATCTGAGGCTGGACATATAAAATCAGTTTAGAATTATTTTCCCACCTTAACTTATCAGTGTTTAGTGAACTATGTCAACTACTTAAACAAAATTATATACAGCATTTGATGTTGTAACATTGTTCACACAATATTTGTTGTAATGGGAAATTTATTTTTGTCTATATTTAGGTGGTGGAACTTCTCATACGGAAGTTGGAAAGTGAACCTCACTTCCATCGTAAAGTGGACTTGTTCTTTCTTGTTGACTCTATTACCCAGTGTTCGCACAACCAAAAAGGTAAATTTTCCGCTTGACTGGATGCAATACCTGTTCACAAATTTTCAATCCTGGAAATGCTAATAGTATTTGATGTTGTTTTCTATTTTTTTACTGCATTTAAAGAGAACACCTAGTGGTTTTTACTATTAGAAAGTATTTCTACCTAATAAGATTAAATATTTTCTGATGCTTGTGAAATCTTTTTGTAGGTATTGCTGGTGCTTCCTACGTTCCTACTGTGCAAGTTGCTTTGCCACGTCTTTTAGGTGCTGCTGCTCCTCCAGGGACCGGTGCTCGTGATAACCGCCGTCAATGTCTGAAGGTACTTCGACTACTTGCTCGTTTCGAGTTTAGCATTGCGTTTTTGTTGGGTAGAGTTGGTGACCTCCTTCCTTTTTTAGGTGCTGAGGTTGTGGCTTGATAGGAAAATTTTCCCTGAATCTCTTCTGCGTCGTTATATTGATGATATTGGAGCTTCTGGTGATGATGCAACCATTGGGTTTTCCTTAAGGCGTCCTTCTAGATCTGAGCGTGCTGTAGATGATCCTATCAGGGAAATGGAAGGGATGCTTGTTGATGAGTATGGCAGGTATGCTAAATGCTTGTCTAGCGTAGTAGTTTACTCTCTAGTTTCTGTTATTGCTGATGGCAAAGTAGGGAAATTTATATCATTGACGAATTGTCGGAGATGACTTTGGTGCCATTCTGTGAATTTTTTATGAACTTATTTGCCCCGTTTCTGCAGCAATGCAACTTTTCAGCTGCCAGGGTTTTTTTCATCTCATACTTTTGACGATGATGAAGAAGATGATGATCTTCCAACATCACAAAACGCAAAAACCACATGTGGTGGGGAACCTTTCAATGCTTTAGAGGACTTGCAAATACGTGAAACTTCTTGCAGTAAACGCCATCAACTTTTGGAGGATGTAGATCGTGAACTTGAAATGGAAGATGTACCTGCTCAGCGGGAAGATGTACCTGCTCAGCGGGAAGATGTACCTGCTCAGCGGAAAGATGTAGCATCTTTTTCCTTTTGTGAGAATGAGACAGAGGAGCAAACATTGAATGTGAGGGAACCAGTTGCAGAAAAGTCAACTGAGGTGCCTCTTCCAGAGGATTCTCCTCCGCTACCTCATGAATCACCTCCATCTCCCCCTCCTCTACCTCCTTCTCCTCCACCTCCATGCCCGCCTCCTCCACCTTCATCTCCTCCGCTTCTGCCACCACCACCTCCCGCTGTGCAATTCCCACCTCTTCCTTCACCTCCATCTCAGCCTCCACCACCACCGCCCCTTTCACCTCCACCGTCACCTCCACCTCCACCGCCACCTTCATCTCCACCCCCTGCACAATCTATAGCTTTAACACCATCATTAATAAATCAACCATCCATAGCTATCCATCATCAATTACCACTTCAACCAGGATTTCCTCCCACCGCATATCCATTTTCGCATCAATCATACCCAGGATCTATGCAGAAAGACCGCTCTAGCATTTTCACTGTAAGTTCTTTGAGTTATTCTGTTTTATGTTGCTTACTTTTCCCTCTTTTATCATTTGTGTTTAAAGCCCTGGCATCATGTGCAGGGTGATCAAATTGTCCAAGAGTCTGGAATTTCTTCACGTGGAAGTCATGTTGAGGGCGCTGGAAAGACCGAGTTTTTCGTTCAGCAGTCTTCTAGTTTTTCTCCAGCAGGAGTGTGCAGCTCCAGGGAACCTTCAGCATTTTCTTCCTCTAGGCAACTAGAATTTGGAAACAGCAATGTACTTCTTAATCCTGAAGCTGCTTCACAGAATTTACGTTTTCAGCCGAGCACCCCTCTGTCCCAAAGACCTATGGTTAGGAAGCTGCCTTCAGTACCGTCCAGTCATTTTTCGTACCCAAGCCATGTTCAATCACAATCTCAGCATTCCTACAGTCATCCGTACTCTTTCCCTCCTCAACACGATGATGGACGGCGATACAGAAATGAGGAACCATGGCGGATTGCATCAAGTGGACATAATGCAGAAAACCAGAATGGTGCCTGGATACGTGGAAGACCTTTACATCCAGGCCTTCCTAGGGTCACGGACAGTATGTAGATACTTGAATCTTTATAGCCCTTTACCTCTTGACGTTTAATAGTTTGCATGATTGGTTGATTATGATTTTCCAGATGGTATGTTTGTATCATAGCTTACTTCCTTGAGATCGATTGTCTTATTTGCAATTTCACAGGTTTCTTTCGACCACCTCCAGAACGCCCACCTTCAGGGACAATGAGCTATCAGCCTTCTGCTTCTAGTAACTTACAAGCTGTCCCTGCAATTCCAGGTGAGAATATCTAGCGTATATGATTGTAGATTCTCAAAGACAGTCAGAAAGATTTTTGCTCGCCTTACTCTTTTTAATTACCTATTTAGGTCATGCTGCTTCCCAGATGCTACCATCTCGGCCAGACATGCCTACCATGAATGGTTGGAGGCCGGCTTGAAGTAACGGTAGAATTTCGTTGGCCCGATCAATGAGAAAAGAAGCTGCTAGTGTCTCATTAACAGGGTTAATCATCTAGGTGAGTTTCTAAATCTAAAGTTAAGTCAGTGATGTCATCAAACGGTTACAGTTATACTGCTTTCTCTTCCATGGAGGACTTTTTCGGATATATCCATTTCCAGAGGCATCAAAACTACTGCAGATTTCTGCCAGGATTATGTATAGTGTATTTTTTTCCTGACAAATGTATGGGGATCATATTATTTACAGTATAGGTTGATCTTCTTTAAATTTTTTAGTACTTCCATTCTTCGGTTCCTGTAATTATGCCAATCGCAATATGCACAAAGCTTTTATTGGTTAAATGAATATTGAAATTCATAGAAAAATATAGTTTCCATTTTCATTTTTCTGAGCTCTATTGTGAGTCTTTCATAATTAATCTTCAGGTCTCTTCTAAAGAAATACTGCTAAGAGTGTCTTTGACATGTGAATAATAACTAGGTGGGAACAATATTCAGTGCAAGCTTGAGATTACTCCCTTGTTGGTTCCCAGTCTAGATGCCTGATGCTTAACTTGTTGTTTGAATGAGTAACGTCCCTTTAGGTCCACGTATATGGTAGCTCCTATTGTAGATTTCTCTATAACTAATTTCTTTACCACAGAGGAGTTCCCTTCAAAATTTCCTTATTCTTTCTTTGTGAATTCTTGTTCTCATGTCTTCCTCCTTTGGAGATAAGCCATGTCTCCCTGCCTCGTATTTTTAGCAGGAACAAGAAGCATACGTTTCTAAACAATTGTGAGTCTAGTGAGTCCATTGTACAAGAATCTCCATTTTGATCTTATGCACTGCTGATCTGAAGAAGTATGTCGAAGACTTGTGAGGTACTGGTTTTTATTTGTTTGTATGAAAATTTATGTTATGGACTGAAGTCATATATGTGTTAGTTCCCTAACGAAGTTTTACTTCATGATTATGGTTGGCACTTGAAGAAATGTTTTCTCCATTTGAAAGTCATTTGTTCTTCACTTTTATGCGATTACATATTCGAAATGTTAGAAGATTATCTTTTGACCTTTACATAGTTTAAAATTATGTCGCAATTTGGGCAAGAATTTCAGTTACCTGGATGTTAGCTTATAGTATCCCTGGCTAGGCTTGAGACAGCCAACTAATCTTATCTCAATGTGATCAAAACAACAGCCTTCTTAACTTGTTTTACTACGCATGTGTTTGCAGCTGCCTGACACGCCTGACATGTTCAGTTGTCATGAGCATGCCTGTTTATGTGGTCATGTATATGGGATTGCATATGTGACTATTTTTCAGGCTTTGCTCAATAGCTTATAATCTTTGGATTTGAGAAAGCTTTTATCATACATATATCTTCAAACTGCTGTAGCCTTTCTTTCAAATATGGGTTGATGGCGTTTGATGCTTCTTGCTTGTTTTTTGACTATTGTCTCTGGGTTTCGATCCCTATTTTTCAGAGTTTTATATTTGGCACTTTTCCTTAACCACTTGATATGGTCAAGATAAACATTTAGCCTCTTCTTTAGCAATCCATTAAATGGGCGAAGTCTCTATTATTTTTTCTGATATAAGATTATATATATATATTTAAAACAACTGATAAAAAGAATCTATTCTTTTGCACGCCTTATGTCCTTGTTATGTGTATGTGACTATGTGTTGCTTTTATTGGCCAAGTGCTTATTTGGATTCTGTACTTAGTTTTCATGGTCTAAAGATTATGAGTCAGTTGCGCATTTTGCTCAATGGATAGGGTCTCTCTGGGCCGTCTTTAAATTAATTTGTCAAATTGCTCTTGCTTGTTCAGTTAAGTTCATTCATGTTGGGGAACATACTTAAATTAAGTACTATATTGAAAATCAGGTACTTAATCTCACCATATGTTTCTTTATGAACAGTAATAATTATGCTTCAGAACACCAAGAGTTTGATGTGGAAAAAAAGAAAATTAGTGATTGAGTAAGAATCTGTATTTTATGTTTAATCTTTGGTTCTTGACAGAGTCGACTATTTTGAGGGAATTAAGTAGTAAAAGTATATGGAAACTTTCTTTTCTAAGAGCATTCAACAGAAAAATTACGTACATGCATCAGCAGATGATCGAGTTTACTCATTATGGGTTTCGTCAGATCAAACTGCCATGAACGGTCAGTCTCATCATGGTGCTTGCATGTTGTTTGTGCCGTGTTAGTAAATGCCTTGAGAGAGTTTTCTATATACTTGTGTTTGTGTTGACTTCAGTCGCAAGAACATATCTTCTTAAAGGTATTGAGTGATTTGTGTTGTGCACTAGGCTTTTGTTACAAAGTTGAAGCACCTGGAACACTGTGTGGATTGTACAAGGCGGGTGGATTGAATTATGCAAAACCTTGACGTAAGAAACTTGTCTTGTTCTTATACTCTTTGTCTTCTTTCTAGTGTTCATTGAATCAGAAAGAACATATAATTACGGAGTTTTGTCTCTCTGTAAACATAGACAATGTCAATCGTCCACATAAGCAATCCTGATGTGTTTCCTTTTCGTTTTTCATGTGTTTAAGCTCTGAGATAGGTTCGGAAGCTGAGAGTTACAGCAAGCTCTTCACTCTTCAGGAACCAACTGCGCTTTTAACGATTGTGATCTCCTCATAGCGATTAAGTTCTTCAAGTTACTAATGATCATGAAATGTTGGTATAAATTTAGATTATGCCAGAATGTTTTACAAAACTAATATTCGTTAACCAAAAGATCAAGCCTTGATCTATAACCAAAAATAGGTGGACGCAGTTATAAGCAAACTCTGTCAAATCTGGAATAACAATGAATATTATGTAACAATGGATATTGTCATATTGAAGTGTTTGTGTGTGTGTGTGCACGCATGAATGAATGAATATCAATTCGCCATGTGACAAAAAAAAAAACCAAACATAACTAACCTATAAAATACATATAAATAGCATAAAAAGTAAACATGGTCACAGTGAAACGTGGTTTTGCCGAACAAGAAATCCTTCCAAAACGACTTTTTTCTTATAAGCCTGAGAGTTGAAATCCAAATCAACTGGAAACGGCCGTCCTTCAGCTCTGCGTTTGCGTTTGGACGCAATCGCAGCTTGTCTGAGACGAGGGAGAAAATAAAACCAAGCGGATGTACAGAGAATAGCGCACAAACGTCCCCACATTAACATTATCATTAGAGTTAGCATTATGATTAATATCCCAATCACCCGGTCGGATCTCCCAACCCGTGACCCTTTCCTGACCCGTGTTGATTTCTCCTTTAACTCCTTCGGCTTTGACCCAGACCCGACGGTTTTTATCGGGTCGAGTTTCCCGCCACGGACTGTAGTCGATGCATGTTTGTGACATGTATCGTGTCCTAAGAAACTCAATGGATCCAGATTTATGTCTCTTTGTTCGTTACCACCATCCTAAAAATGACAAAAAAAAATCAAGAAAATTACAAACTTGTCAACTTCTTTCGGTGTAGACAAAATGTGGGACAATTAAGAAGTACACTTTCAAAACAGAACAAAGGAAATGGAATTTAGAGATTCTGTATGAAAGAAGAAGAAAAACAAAATTACTGTCTGGTAAAAAAGAATTTCGAAATGAAGACAATATGATAAGAACAAAATGTAAATAGAGAAGCAAAATTCTATAGTTTTAGTTCACTCAGAAAATGTACCTCTTTAGTTTCATGACCAACGGCTGCGATATTGATCCGATCAGTAACTTGACGTATCTCTCGGAACAGATTTTGCTTATCATCTTCAGCAATCGACTTTCGTTTCAGACGAAATTTTGTCGGCCGAAAAAACCAACGACTTCTCATCTTCTTCGTCCCTTGACCGGTTTCTACCATTGGTTTATCTGAGTGGATTTTCCGGGAAATACCAAAACAGCGAAGAAAATAGGAAGACGAAGAGCATATCCTTTCTCGTGCTTTCCTCTCAGGTTTTCCCATTGAAGTTGAATCGAAGGATCGCGCGAGAAATGAAATATTGTGTTCTCAGATTTTGATTTTTATATAGTGATGATTCTGAACGGTTGGAATTTATCCCAATTTTTAAATAAAATAGAAAAATTAGTGTTAGTGTTCGCACGCTTTCGGAAATACGATGAATAAATAATTTTTAAAGTTTTAGATTATTAGATGATCAACGTACAAAAGCTCATTGATAACAATATTATTATTCAACATCTCATTTTTCGATAAATTTTTTAGTTAAAGGTTCGTATATATCATGGTATATATTGTCAATCATATAAAAGCCAATTGAAAAGAAATATTAAGTTTGGCGTTTTTACATTGTGTTCGATTTTATCACAGTTTTATCCACAGTTAAGTTCCAAAATACAGAACAAAATTGATATGATTAATATAGATCGAGTTCGATACATTTTCATCTTTATATGTACTGGTTATGACCGTGGAAATTAAAAGATTAGAATTAAATTAAAAGTAATTAAACAAAGCAGAAAGGATTTTGTAGCTGGTGGCCAGCCAAAGTCTTTCGTAAGTGTTATGGTTGTGTCCACGTTTCTACTTTCTATTGCCAAATTCTCTCTGTCTTTTTTTCAGTGTCATGTTTGAAAGGATTCGAAGACTATTCGATTTACTAACTAAACCAAATTTACATTAATTCATAGATAAAAACGATGTCGTTTTGGCCTGGTTAATGTTCCATGTTATGGTATCCGGTTCGATTCCCTGAATTAAAATAAGAAAACCGAGGGTTGACCCATCAAAATTGATTTAGTAAAATAATTTAATTGTTTCGCTTTCATTTTATTTGTTTTGTTGGGTTACATATTGTTCCACGATGAAAAACTTGAGTTTGAATTTTTCTGCCATGTCATAATAGAGATATTTTGATGGATGACTAAATTTCGAATATAAAAAAACAATAATTAAAGATGTAGCAATTTTGTTGTATTCTGTACTAAAAATACATATAATAAATTTATTAACGATTCTTGTGATGTTCGTGTAGTAAAATGACAGAGGCTTTGTTATATTTTGTGCTCACAACCCTTTTCACGAGGACTCTTCTGCTTGTATAGTTGTTTTTGTAATCATCCTCACGGTCCGACCCGGTCTGACATTTAGACTTGGCTTGTCGTTCATAGCTCACCTAACCCGGCAGGTTTGACCCGGCCATGTCGGCGTCTCTCTTAACCGTTTTTTCCGTCGTTTCAGCTTAACAACCCCGCGAAAAAAGCTGATCCATAATGGGAAACTCTTGAGAGGTTCCGCCAAACACGAAACCATCTCCGCTGTGATTTCGCCGGAAGACGGACGAGATTCAATATCGGAGGAAACGCAGCGCGCTGCCATCCGCAGCAGACGAAGATTTATTCCCCGGAAAACACCTGATCCTTTGCCGCATATTTCTCCGATCCTCCCCTCGTCGATCAACGGTATTGCCCAGTCTACTATCGAGGCCGGCGATCGAGAGACATCGATGGCTTTTCTGCAGCTAACGATCTCCAACAAGACGACACCGTAACTGTATATATCAATCTTCGTGCTCAGTTTATCCCTAGACGTGTAACACGGATCAAGATATCCTATGGTGCCAGCCGGAGCCGGTATCGTCTTATTGGCTAAATCGACGGCGAGTCCGAAATCCGCAAGCTTCGGTTCCCAATTCGAATCAAAGAGAATGTTATCGGATTTGATGTCGCGGTGGAGGATGGCTTGTTCATGTAGGAAGTGAACCGCACGGGCGATCTTGACGGCGATTTCGATGCGCATGAGCCACGTAGGAGGAGGGGAAGTGGACACGTGTAATAACTGGTGCAACGATCCATTTGGCATGAACTCAACGACCATGAGCCTTTTCTCGGCATGACCGAGAAAGCTCAACACGTGTGGGCTACAAGGCAGTGACGACATGACACTGATCTCATTTTCTAGTTTCTTCGTTTGTTCTGAAACCAAAAGAGACGAGGATGGACATAACGACGGTGTCTTAATCGCTACGACTCTGTGAAGTTTGTCGTCTTCATGAAGAATACCTTCATAGACATAACCATGGCTACCTTTACCGATGAGCCGCGAAGGAGAGAACCCATCGGTGGCAGTAAGAAGCTTGTCAAATTCAAACTCCTTCATAAGTTGTAGAGAAGGAAAGAGGTTTGTGTGTAAAAAAAAGGAAACTTTAAAGAACAAAGTTGCGTAAATAATAATGCAAAAATTATTGAGAAAAGCAAAAAAATGTTACCGAGAAAAGCAAAAGGAATAAAGGAATACGAAGCTTTGTTATTTCATTGTTTATAAAGTAATGATGATAATAGTCCTTTTCTCTATTCAGTTCGGACATTTTTCATGCTTTTAAGACAATTGGGTTCAAAGTTTAAGAATAAAAGCTGATTGCCTATGTTATACAACTTAGCAAAACACCTTTTCTTTTTCTTTTTTCTTTTATAAGTTTTTGGGCATAATCGTGACACTACGTTTAGCTAACCCAAAGAACAGTAAGTAGAAACGATTAACAAGTAAAGTGAATTCCTAACAAAACACAAAAGAAGTAAAGTGAATAAAACATTTAACACTTATTTGAACTTCTAACAAGAATCATGGTTTCTTCGTAACTAGATCTGCAGTTTGCAGCAGCTTATCGACCCAATACCTCAAGGTTGCTAAAGCTCGAGACTAGCTATACTTGATAACCACCAAGAAGACAGGTATATCGAGCAGCTTCATTTTTTGACATGTATCATATCGAGATGGGGACATGAGCTAATGGGATTGTTCTGGAAAAAAGAAAACATTGCCACATATTCTTTCCCCACGTGCTGACATTATAAGCTCTGAAAAGAGTCTATGTTTTCATAAGTTCGAGTTCGACTCAAAATTCTAACACTGTTTTAGTGTCTTTTGTAAGTGTTTTTTGATCCAAGCACTTTTGGATTTCATTTCGTGAAAAATGGCACTTTTGTTTCATTCTGAAAATACATTCAAAATTTGTTGAGACATGATGTTGTCTGTGTTACAGTATCCACGTCCACTAATGTAGGTGAACGTTCACTGCGTACGTCTACCAATATGCAAAAACTATGCTCTTCTATCATTTTTGATTTTTGGGTGCACGATCTATTTCCCTACAAGAACTATCATATAACCACATATGTCTCCCAAACTTTGTCCTCGTTGTAAATATCCCCGAATCAAAAGTTCGAAACCAAACCAAACCCATAAATTGAAAGAGGGAATCTTATTTACCCATAAATTTCGATTTCGTCGGTTTTTATCTAGAACCGTAGTAGAACCAAATAAACCCGAGAGTAAATCAAACCAAACCCATGTCCGAACTCGACCCAACCCACCCATATGCCTAGATTAAAAAACCCGAGTTACGACCCCTCAAAATCCCCAAAATTGAAGAAGAGTAAGAATCTTAGAAATCGAAATCCCAAAATCGGCTATCTTGTGGAAAAATCGATCCCTGCATCATAATCGAAGGTAAATGGTAGTTAAGACTTTGATTTTCGAAAGGTAAACATGAAAGATAATCCCCATTTGTAGATGAAACTGTGCGATTATGGTTCCTCCCGAACAATTTACATGATTACAACTCCTATTCTACTTGGGGCTTCCTTTCCTTTGTGATTTTCTTCTTGTTGACTTCAATTTTGTTTGCGATTTGTAGGGTTTGATTTGGGGGTTTTTCTGATTTGGGAATTTTTCTAAGGGTTTTCAGGTTTTAGAAGAATTTTCGGTTTTAACTTAAGTGATTCGGGTCTAAAATCAGGTCTTAATTAAGTTTAGAAATGGTTTAATGTTGGTTTAAAGTTTAAGTGATGGTTAGTAAATTTTTAAACCGAGTAAAACCGCGGGTTGTGGGGATCAAAATTTCGAACTTTTAAATCGTGGAGACAGAGGTTTCGAACTTTCGACACGGAGAAAATTGGTTTTGAACTTTTAATTCGGAGATATTTACAATGAGAGCAAAGTTTCAAAGACATCTGTGGTTATATGATACTTCTCGTGGGGAAATAGATCGTGCATCCTTGATTTTTAGAGTATAGTTAGTAAGGATAATCTTCACCCAAAAAATGTGTTAGTTTCACTAGGATTTTTTATTAAAATGACATGTTAGTTTCCAAATTAAGTGTTCCAAAAGTGTTAATTTACCAAATTGATTATAGTATTTAAATGTCATTAGTATACATTCGTACGGACCTATTATTTATGCTATTACAAGCCCCACGCACCGACTACAATTTTCCTAACACCAACCCTTAAAGGTCTATACGTAACCAATTATCAACCTCAATCTCTCTCCATTTCCACAAATGCATAAACCCATATAGACTATACACATCACTGAATAACCAAATTCGATCACATAAAAACATAACTTAAATAACCCAAAAAATAAGTAGATTAACAATCTTCTTAATTATGATCACCACCCTTTTAGCTAATTAACAAATCTCAAACATTAAACACTAAATAATATTACCCTCATAAAAAGACTTGGAATAGTATTGATCTATCTCGGAGACACTTCTGTTGATCAAATTCACCAGCAAGCCATGTTTCATGTACATTGTAAGAGCCAACTTTGGTTCCACTTTGTGACCCTCCACCACCTTCACCTTGTACCGGTAAACTATTGCAGCCGCCGTAGATTTCATTTGATAATAGGCAAAATCTTTGCCTAGACAAAGACGAGGACCGCCGTTGAAGGCCGTGAATTTATAGGCTGACTCACTCATGAACCGTCCGTCTCTTAGCCATCTCTCTGGCCTAAACTCACGACAGTCCTTTCCCCAAATAGCTTCCATACGACCCATTGCGTAAATCGCATATATAACCTTTTCTCCTTTCTTCAATATTGTTCCATCCGGAAAGACATCGTCTTCTTGGACCTGACATAATAAATTCCAGCAGCCTCAGGATACATATTTAATATGAAGGAGTTGGTGGGTTAGGTTTCATGGGGAAACAGCAAAAACATTTCATTCTTGTGTGTTACCAAGAAGTCAAACAGCTGGTTAATTTATTTCTTCTTTGAATAAATAATCTTTTACCTCTCTCTGGTTGCTAATTAGGTAACCTATAAAAAACATAACAAAACTGGTTGTTTTGTTTTGTCATCCGAATGGGTTTGTTAGTTTATACCGGTCAAATACTATCAAGGGTTTATCCTCTTTATCTAATTATCTTCGACAGTCTAAAAAGGAACTATAATGAGCAATTAGATGCGTCCAAATTTTGAAATTTTAACCAAACTGGCTTTCTTGGAAAGCAGAAAACAGACCATATTTGGTTAAAACTTACCTCTTTGTGATCAACAGGAACTGAAGGATACAATCTGAGAGCTTCAGACAAAGCAGCTTGTAGATAATCCATCTTCTTGATCTCTTCTGGTCCGAACACAGGCTCATAATCACTCCTCTCTGCATTTCCCTGATAATCTCTCTGCCTCAAGATCTTACATATCTCCACCATGATCTTCTCTTCCACCTCTGGATTCTTCTCTAGCAGCCAGAAGAACCAGCTCAGAGCCACCGAAGAAGTATCTCTCCCAGCAAGTATGAAGTTTACACAGATATCTCGAAGAAACTTGTCCGAAAATCTCTCTCCCTTCTCATCTCTCAGACCCATAAACACCGTTAACAGATCCGATCTCTTTGTGGTTTCACCCTCAAGGGATAGTTCTTTCTTCCTTGTCCTGATAACTTCCTCAGCGAAATTATCCACACCCTTTATTGATTCCTTTAGAATCTTCTCTGTACCAAAATTAAAATACTTCATGAGCTTCCACACGCAAGTAGGCATGACGAATCTCAAAACCGCAGCTTCTGTCGCGTCCTCAAAGGCTTTGGCAAAGGGTATTACAGGTTGATCAGGACCGAGACATCCTGGATCGACTCCAAAAGCAATCATACATACGTTATCAAACGTGAGCCTCAACAGAACGTCTTGTAGATCAATAGGAGACGAACTCTTAACTGAAGTTTCAAGAACCGGCAAGAGCCTCTTGTGCACGAGTTCATACAATGACTGAGTAGTTAATTGTCTGAATTTGGCTGAATGAAACTCGATGCTGGCTGTTTTCCTCTGCCTCTGCCAAGTTTCATCATCCGCATTGAATATTCCGTCCCCTAGGAGATCCCGGAGGTTTTCTCGGAAATAAGAACCTTTAGGGAAGACAGAGAAACGGTTCTTGAGGAGATGCTCAACGTTTCTTGGGTCGCAAGTAATAGTACTGTGGAGGCTGCTAAGCCAGGGACCTCTGAAACGGAAAGTCCCGTTCTGAAGACAGAGGACATCAGATAGCCACTCGTATATGTTCCCTCTGAGACCAAAAGCTAGAGAAGGAAGCATCCCAAGAAACGGCCACACGGGGAGACCATGGTGTTTCTTCTGACGCAAAGAATGTATCGCCACAAATGCAATAAATGCAATAAGGAGCTCAAGAACTTGAACATCTCTCAAGAGAAACACCCTCCGTGAAACCAGAAGCTCACGGGAAGAAGAAGAAGAAGAAAAGAAAACTTCATTGAAGGTGAGATTGTAAGAAGAATTAGTACTCATTGTAGCAAAAGACAAGAGAGTGCGAATGACAGAAATGAAGAATCGAAAGAGGAATCAAGAGAGATTAATAACAAAGGAGGTCGCTATAGTTAGCTAGTGGGTGAAGAATATTGCATGAATTTCTTGTGGGTGATAAAAACTTTGGCTCTCATGAGAAATTGGTTCTGATTTGGTGAGCAGAAAAATGTTGTGTCTTTATAGTCCTGTGGCTCTGGATTCCCCTGCGTCTATTACTTTTCTTACACTTTAAGTTGGGCTCTTTTGGGTTCTTTTTTCGGCTCTGTTTTTGGGAATATCAAAGGTCGAATCTTTTTAGGAGCGTTTAAATAGAAAATTAGGGTTTTGTGTGTTGAATTAGTTTGGGAAACGATCAGATGAGAGGTGGGTGGCGATGGGTAACCTAAGTTAATACTCCAATTATACTATATATTTAGCTCTTTGCTTCCACGATTGTTTTATTTTCTTGAAGAGGAAATTAATGAATTATTATATTCCCAACAAACAAAATTAAATGAGGTGGACATCATCTATACAAAATGATAATTCTTCATTGGGCCATCTTATCACTATATTGATTTTTGAGATAAATGGGATAATTAGATAGATTACCAAATTTTGAGGTGTAATTGGGTGGTTTGAATGGGAAGGTCTATTTGCATAATAATCAAAAGTTTGTTCAAACTATTTATTTATTTAGCCCACAACCGACAACATCCCCATCTATACAATGCCTAGTTAATCTTGTATATCAATAATAAAAACTAGATTTATATCCACAGAAAAATATTTAATTTATATTTACTAAAAATATTTATAAATTATATTTTATTAGTAAATATAAATTAAATATTTATATAATTTTAAATTTTTATTTAAAATTATTTTTAACGTTAATTTTTATATATATAAATTAAGAAAAGAAAAATAATTATTTTTTACGAATTTAATAATATTTTTGTTAGTTTAATAAAATATATTAATTTTTTAACTAAATTAATAATAATGGTATAATTATAATTTTTCTAATAAGTTAAACTCATTTATATATTTATTTGAAATTTACGATAGTGATTACACGTCATCATGGTATTTCTGTTAATAACACAAGTAAGGTTATTTTCTTAAAATGTTTCTTAAATAATATATTAGATATTACGGTAGTAATTTAAATCTATTTATATTTATTTGAAATTATTTATAAATTAACGTATAAAAATTGAAAAAAATAAAAATTTATTATTTTGCAAATGTAATAGTATTTTTTGGCATGTATTGTAATATCAATGGCATGTATTTATTCTAGTATCAGTGACATGTATTTTATAACCAAATTAATATCAATGACATGTATTCTCTAACCAAATTAATATTAGTGGCATGTATTGTAATTATTCTAGTAACTTAAACCCTTTTATATATTGAAGCTGAAACTCGTCGTGGTGTTGACACGTTATCATAGTATTTTTGTTATTAACACGTCATGATAAAGTTACTTTGTTAAAAAAAGTTTTAAATAATATATTAGGGATACCACGTTAATAAGAGAAATTCTTTAAAATATAATAATGATTCTAGAAATATTGTTTTCTTCTGAAATTAACATAAATTATTGTATAAATATTTATTTATTTTAATAAATTACAAATAGAATTAATTTATAGTTTAGAGTTTTTTTATTATAAATTTTTAAATGTTAAATTTATGGAATTTTTTTGAAAAAAAAATAGTAACGATATATTCGGTTAAGAAATTTTAAATTTTGGTAATTTTAAAAATTTCCTTACTTCTTACTAAAGAAGTGTGTGGTTATACATAATTTATATGTCAACATACAAAAACAATGTGTATTAATGTATGCGGCGGGTATTAATTTTATACACCTAATATTGTGTCCGATTCAAATTCGAATCTAGTCATTAATTTCAGTTTCTCACCATTGAGAATATTTCATTGTGTGTAACATGTAATTAGCATAAATAACAATGTATTTTAACAACTATTACTGCATATTTTTAAAATTGACCGTTTCCCCCCACAATTTGACCAATATTTTTCGTCAACGGATAATTTGGTCATCTACCTTCTGTTTTATTTTTCAAGTCTCAATAACTCATTATATTAGAATCTAAAACCAAATCCACATATACATTTGGGATGTTTGTTTGCTGAATCGTTTGTGACAGCGACATACAATCAGACGATGTGATTAAATGTTGCATTATATTATTCATTTTATTACCGCTGGTTGACGTCGCAGATTTTATCGCAATTATTTAATCGTAAATAGTACAATTTAATAGCAGTTAAAATGTTTTAACGGAGATTACTGCAGTCGACCGCAACGTTTGATTAAAAAAAACTGCGATGGTGAAACGAATACTGTAATTTTATGCGACTACGAAACGAACAATACCGAGAGAAACATACAAACCTCTAAACCAGATCAATTAAAAAGTTGAAAAAATCTAAATTTGGGATTACAAAGTCTAGAATATGGTATTAGACCAATTTGGAATATGATCGTAAAAGTAATTTATAAAAATAATGATTATGGAGTATTAATTTACACATGCCAAAATAATTAAAAGAGGAGAAGGCCCAGCCCAAACATAAGACCCACCACTAGTCAACACAGAAGGTCCATCCCGAAAGTAAGACCCACCAACCGACGCAGGAGGCCCATCCAAAGCAGAAGAACCAGAAGCTTCATTAGGCGTCAAAACGATCAAGTTTCGGTTGGTATCTTCAATGACGATTTAGGAGAGAGAGAAAAAGTTAACCTTGGTCCCTCTCAAGTGCAAGAACAATTCCATTGTGCTTACAAATTTAGTGGATTATCAATTTTCTTTTTTAAAAATTGATAGCAATATGTATATTTACCAACAGCCTATACCAACATATTTCTGTCAACTTATCAAAAAAGGTCGATGTTCTTGTTTGTGAAAATAACATTGCTGTTTTCACTAATGACATCTCATAAACATATCTTAAATAGTTAGAATTTATGAATATTTATGCAAAGATTTAATGGTGATTTTTTTACGTAGTTCATAAAATGATTAAAAAGCCACATTTTGTCACATTGCTCCGAATATATAGGATCAATCCTGAATGTATTTGTAATTACTCTTTATGGGATTAATTAAATAATAATTATTAATGTACTTTGAGGTTGAAGAATAATAGGAAGAGAAAAATCAAATAAAAGGGTAAGACGAATATAGAAAGGCCCTAGAAGTACTGTTTTCGGCCCAATACTAAGAAATGGGCCCAGACATGGGGTGCTAGTAGCACCGTGCTACCATGGTGATGCAGCCATCTTCACCAATGGAAGTTTTTTCTTTAATCCAAGCTCGTGCGATTCCTGATGTTCTTCAGCCCTTTCTAACAATCTTCTAACAGGAGAATCGTTTCTGAAAAAAAAGAAAAAAGAAGAAATGGCGTCTCTTTTCAACAAATTTCAGCAGGTTAGTGAATCTCTCTTGCTTCTGTGTTTGACCCTGTTGAATTTTCTGAGCAAAATTTCCCCTCTCTAGTAAGAGTTCTGATACTGGGTACGAAGAAAGTTTGAGTTTTTGTTCGAATTCTTTTGATCTGCACAAACTCGTTTGCAGGCCCTCATGCTATTTGCAGTCTATGGCATTGGAAAAAATAAGATTAGATCAGATGAAATTGATTGAAGGTGGATCGTAAAGTTTTGTTTTCTGCTGTTAAATTCTTATCTGATCATTTTACTCGCGCTGCGGATTCATGGGATCATTTTTAGATCTTAGGGATTTGCAGGGTTTAGGAAGAGTTTAGGCAGTGCGGATTGAGATTTTGAATGTTCTTGTTGTTCCTTTGTATCCACAGCTCCTATAATTTGTTTCACTACTTTGCGTTTTCCAGGCTGTTGGGGTTCTTGCAAAGAGTACCACATTTGCTAAGAACCCAAGGCAACTGCAATTTGAAGCAGACGTTAACAAACTCTTTATGTACACAAGGTTGGTTGTTTGTCTCAGAAGAGAAAAGTCAAATCTCTTGTAGATTTGTGAACGTAGGATGTTTATTATCATTGAGCTATTGCTTTCCATCACACTCAATAGTCCTTATTTTTGTTTATTTAACTTTAGCTGTTTTTTGTATGTTATTAATTCTTGTATGCGCTCATGAAGATGAATTGTGTTTAGCTATAATCGGTTGGGACGAGAAGCTGAAGAGACAGATGCGGAAGAGATCATTGAGATGGCTGGTAAAGCGTCTTTATCTGAGCAGCAGAAGCAAGTTCAAGAGAACATTCATTACCAAGTTGAAAACTTCTGCTCTATTATGGATGGAATCCTTCTTCCTGATGTTAGAAAGAATGAGTCTGGTTTACAATCCACAAGCCCTCCCCGTCGTCAAAGTGGTCTTACGTTTGCCATTGGGGGTAGTAAGGCTTTTCCAGCAGCAGATAAGCCCCGTAAGTGTTTTACCTCAAAACAGTCAATTTCTAAACTCTATGCTCCGCACTTTCTTTCATCTTAATTATGGTTCTCTTCAGCACAGTTGTTCCCGAGACAAAGCCTTTGAAACTCGCTGAAGTCTCAGAGAGATTAATGGATCAAATGGGCTACACCCTGGAGATCAAACCGTCTGTAATACCTCACAAAGATGCTGGTCAAGGTTGTTTCATCAAAGGTGAAGCAGACGTTGGAACCGTCTTAGCCTTTTACCCTGGGGTTATTTACTCTCCTGCTTTCTACAGGTACATTCCAGGGTACCCGAAGGTTGATTCACAGAACTCGTATCTAATCACAAGGTACGATGGTACTGTGATAGACGCTCAGTCTTGGGGTCTCGGGGGAGAATCTAGGGAAGTATGGAACGGTTCTTACAGACTTGCGGTCTTGTCAAACACCAAACCCACAGAAAAAGGTTCAGACAGGTTGTGGAAAGTGTTAAGCAAGCCACTCGAAGGTTCAGGTAAAGCAAAAGATGTTCTTGAGAGGAGAAATCCATTGGCTTTTGGTCACTTAGCTAACCACCCAGCGAAAGAAATGACTCCAAACGTGATGATATGTCCCTATGACTTCCCATTGATGGAGAAAGATCTGCGGCCTTACATTCCAAATGTATCTTTTGGGGATTCTGGTGAAGTAAAGATGAAGAGATTTGGAAGCTTCTGGTTTAGGACAGGAAGTAATAACGGGTTAGATGCTCCGGTTCTGAAGACACTGGTTTTGGTGGCTACGAGGGCGTTGTGTAACGAGGAACTACTGCTGAATTACAGACTGAGCAATTCTAAGAGACGACCGAATTGGTATACTCCGGTTAATGAAGAGGAGGATCGTAGAAGATGGAGCTAAACTTCTCCGGTGCCCTTATATGTTTCCTTCTGTCTCTAAACTTACTCCTCTGTTTTCTCTTTGGACTCGCTGAGTATTTGGGTGTTTTTAGTTAATTTCGTCAAACACCCTTTTATCTTTTATTTGTTTTCTGTTGTTACACAATAAAAAGGAAATACATTTGCACAAAAAGTCTGCCATTTCGTTGATTATTATCGTTGAAGATTATCAAAATGTTGACCAGATTTGTCTCATTAAAAAGAGGTTTAAGTAGATTGATATATATATATATATATATATATATATATATGTATATGTGTGTTTTTATGTCTCTTTATTTTTATTGATTTAGAAATCATGATTATTACGTTAGTAATCACCGGTCATCCATAAAATTAAAGAGACATTAAATATTGTTTTCAAACATAATTATTGTGTTTAAGCATCATGCATTTACTTTCATTACAGTTGTCTGAGTTATAAAACGCTAGAAAACAAAATTCATGTCCAAACAACAAATTCTATAATTTTGCCGTTCTACCTAACGAAACGGACCAAACGGTAATAGGCTTAATTGAAAGAAAAAGATACCTAATCGTTCAATTTTACTAATAATTCTTATTGTAAACACACAATTTCACATTCACATTGTAACATTAAATGCCTCGTGACTTGTTGATGTGTATATACACGTCTATGACGTATATAGTACAGAAACTGAATCTTTGTTACGCAATCAAAGTCGTAATTAACATTCTGTTTTGTTATATCGTAGATACTTAATTACTTGCACATTCCACATATTATTATATAGTTTCTCTTCATATAATTATTACGTAGATCGGTCGTTGCTAAGTTTAAGGGTGAAGATCATGAGAGAGAGAGAGAGAGAGAAGTAACGATGTTTGGTCAAATCTCTCCACAAAACAATCTTGTGAATCGTCATTTTCTTCGCTCTCCTCTACTTTTAATTTGGATCCTTCTATTCCAATCCATTGACCAATCACTTCTTTATCTCTAATTTTGTCCCGTTTTTTAATTTTTGACCAATCGTAATATTTCATACAGAAACGATATAGCAGACACAGCACAAGTTGTGTCTGAACGTATGATCTAGTAGAAACAAAATTAGAAACTCGTTTTTTAACAAACCGTTCTTTTTCTATAATAATATGAAAAAAAAGAAAGAAAGGAAATTTCTTGTCTTTTTATTTTTAAAAGTTTGTATCACGAGGCCTTATAATCGTAGCTAAACACAAATGATAAAATTCCAAACGGACACGATATTAAAGACAGAGCACAAGTTGCGTATGTAGATAGAGTCCCTAGTGTAAACAAAAAGAGAACTGCCTGTAAATTGAAGGGAAAACTCAGTCTGTAACAAACCTTTCTATTTCTAAAACAGAAAATTTTGTAATTATTATTATTATTATTTCAAAATAATTAAATAAATTTATCTTCCTTTTCAACATTTTGATTTTTTTCATGTGTCTTATCTTATGAAAATGGTTACCACCCAGCGAGACGACAGAGTGTTCTTATCTGTCTTTATATCTCTCTCTCTCTCTTTCTCTCTCTGTTTTTCTCTCTCTTTATCTCTGTTTCTATCTCTCTCTGTTTCTCTCCCTCACACCACATTATATAAACTTACACAGTCACTTCACAATTTCCACATCAAAATTTTAATTTGATTAAATAAAGGCGAAAAATGAGAATATCCCCTCATGCATTGTTCTCTGTTCTTGTCCTATTTCTTGTGTCCTCTCTTCTTGTCTCATCATTAGAAGCAAAGCTGTGCAGCGACGGTGACAACGACGGCGTTACTGGTTGTTACCGGTCTAAGATTCTGGCTGCGCAAAGAGCTGATCGAGTAAGGGATCTTCCGGGACAACCGCCGGTTAAATTCCGGCAATACGCCGGTTATGTGACAGTGAATGAGACGCATGGAAGAGCATTGTTCTATTGGTTCTTCGAAGCCACTCATAATCCAAACAAAAAGCCTCTTCTTCTTTGGCTCAATGGAGGTAAACTAACTCTCGTCCACTCATTTTTTTTCTTCTACATTCGTAAATTCTTCGTGTAAATCGCTCATAGTGAAAAAATAAAACAGTAAATATATTTAACTACGTGTATCATGCTTCTTGTGCATTTTACCTACTTGTTGATTTTGTAATAGATATTTCATCGTTGCACCATTTTGGATTCGAATTATGATTCTGAATTTAGAAAATTTCATGCATTTTTCTTTGTGGTAACGGATTTTCTGGATCACCCCAAATGTGATTTCATTGAAAGTTAAGTTATACATTAGACTAATACAAAAAAACTTGAAAAAAACTATATATTAATTGGATTGTGTTGGATGAAGGGAATACATACATATAGAAGTGTATTATATTTATATAATATGGCTTAATTAACTAAAAATTAATGTGGATTATAATGTTGATGATAAATAAATAGGAATTTATGTTGTCTTTTGTATGCATGGACACAAAAGGTAACTGGCAAAGAATATTAGGTGAAGCTTCCTAACTAATAGTAAGATGTGTTTCATTTGGCACGTTGTAAAAATTAATAAAACTAATGTGGTTAATTATCATCATCACTATCATGATGAGTTTTGGTTGTTTGTTAAACTTTTTTGGAAGCTTGCAATGATTCCACATGCCTGTTAGTTGTTGCCTGATATATATATATATATATATGCTCTGTATTATCTTTTGGACTCATTTGCAATATATTCTAAAAATGGTTAAAGTTATATAGATATTATAACATCCCCCTTTATAAGATAAGAGGAAAAATAATATTTTACAAATATATTGTTGATACAATATCATATATATAATTTATGTCGACGTTATAAATACGTCCATATAGTTAGGCTTTTATAGGTTCCCGTGGGCTCATGCGCCCTTTACTTTAATGTCAAGGCACAGTAATTATTGACAGAAAAAAGTTACGCATCTATATATTATTATGAAGGGAAGTCAATTACATGAAAACTATACGGTCCATTTCATTATTATTCGAAACATTACACATGGTCCATGCACGTATGCACGCCCTAAAAGTTTCTCAACCTTTAATTTTCCTATTTGTGTGTTTGTTGATAAAAGCAATTTTATCATTATATGAAAGAAACCCCTTAAATAAAATGGACCCGAAACAATAATAGTGAATAGAAAGTAATATAAAGTTAAAGAGTAGGCCTAGAGCATCAACGTTTTGGTAGTTCGAAAAATACAAAATAATATATAGTAAAATACGGTTAATTAGTTAAAATTGAGATGGAATGGTAAAAATGTAAATAGGACCGGGATGTTCATCTGTTGGATTTGGAGCATCAGAAGAACTCGGACCCTTCTTTCCTCAGAACTCGACTCAGCCTAATCTCAAGCTAAATCCATATAGCTGGAACAAAGGTATATATCCATAATCCTATAGGATCTATCAATACTAAACTCTCTCTCTATATATATTCATCATTATAGTATTAATGAAATGTAAACTGTAGCGGCGAATTTGTTGTTCTTGGAATCGCCGGTCGGAGTTGGATTCTCTTACTCTAACACAAGTGGTGATATAAGTGAACTCGGCGACACCGTCACAGGTTCCATACCATAAATGTGAATTTATTAATGAACTGTTAGTTTTGTTTGTAAGGAAATTAAAATTGTGTATTAACTTTAATTTTTAGCGAGAGATTCGTACAATTTCCTCCTCAACTGGTTCAAGAGGTTCCCTCAGTACAAGTCTCACGACTTTTACATCGCCGGAGAAAGCTATGCCGGTAATATTATTTAATAAAATTATTAAAGTAGATTCATTCACTAAGACAAGTAAATAGTTTTGGTTTTTGTCTGCATGGGATTTAATTAGGCCATTACGTTCCTCAACTTTCGGAGGTGATCTACAATCAAAACAAGATTGTGTCGAAGAAAGATTTCATTAACCTCAAGGGTTTAATGGTCAGTGACTTTTTTCCAATATAAATCAGTACAATAGTAGTTGCAATCTGTACCATTGGTTAATTAAAGATCTGTATGAAATATATTTATATATGACTCGTAAATAAATATTACAGATAGGAAATGCATTGTTGGACGACGAAACGGATCAAAAGGGTATGATTGATTACGCGTGGGATCACGCGGTGATATCAGACGGATTGTACAAGAGAGTGAATCAACACTGCGATTTCAAAGAAGAACATGTGTCCAAAGAATGCGATGAAGCTTTAGATGAGTATTTTGATGTATACAAGATTCTTGACATGTACAGTCTCTACTCTCCAAAGTGTGTCCCCACCGTTGAAAACGCCTCTATTTCTCATTTTCTCGCCGGAAGACGCCCCTTTCCTGCTGTTCGAGGCATCTTCCGGCCCCGCCTCATCTCTCACAATGTAAACATTTTCTCTTTTTCTTTAATTTCACATTAGCTAGACAGTTTTTTAAATTGGACCGGTTATAAATGATGAATGATATATAGGAGGGATGGAGAAGGATGGCGACCGGGTACGATCCATGTGCATCAGAGTATACAGAAAAGTATATGAATAGGAGAGATGTTCAGGAGGCACTTCATGCCAATGTCACCAACCTCTCTCAACCTTGGACTCATTGCAGGTATAGTTAATTAGAAGGTTCAACATGGTTTTATGAATTGGTTAGGAAGGAATCGGTTTATGAATTTATCAATGCAGTTCTTTTCAAACATAGCTATGTGTAAACAGATTTCTACTAGCTAGTCTCATTATCATGGTTTAACCAAAAATGGTGATTGAGAAAGCGATTATAGAATACTTTTGATTATATCTTAAACGATGCATATATATGGTTTACTATGTGCAGCGACAGTATTTCGTTCTGGTCTGATGCTCCTGCTTCCATGCTTCCTACCTTAAGAACACTTGTTTCTGCCGGATTACGCGTATGGGTTTTCAGGTATATAGAGCAACTACTCATTTCTATTTCTTTTATGTACGACTTTGATGGAAAAGTAGCCATAACCGGTTTAATTTTTCCGGTTAAAGTGGGGATACAGACGGAAGAATCCCGGTTACGGCGACAAGATACTCGTTAAAGAAGCTTGGTCTTAAGACAGTCCAAGACTGGACACCTTGGTACACTAAAAAACAGGTTAATTTGGCTCAAACAAGTTATAAAACTCTTAATTTTTGGTTTTGACTGTGTGTGGGTGTGTGATTGACTCTTAACATAAATTTTTATTTGATTATGTTAAAAAAAGGTCGGCGGGTGGACGGTGGAGTACGATGGGCTAATGTTTGTGACGGTGAGAGGAGCGGGACATCAAGTTCCGACATTCAAACCTAGAGAGGCTCTTCAGCTTGTTCGCCATTTTCTTTCTAACAAGAAACTTCCTTCGTTTCCCTTTTGATCCTTTCTCTACCCCAAATTTGATCATATAATTCTTAAGGAAATTAATAAACAGATTACTTTAGCAAAAACAGGCCATTAGAATTGTACATATATGGTTTATTTATCCCGTTTGACTTGGTTTTTCGTGTTACGATGACCTTAAAAACTCTTATTTTATGAACGATACTTTAACAAAACCGAGAAAGTTTATCGAGGCTAGCTTTTATTGTACCATATATATACCGATCTTGTATAATGAGCGCCAAATGCCAGCATAGAAGTTTATCTCCACTTCACGTAACGTTGGGAAACTTTAAATTGAGCAATCAAGAACATTTAGAGCATCATATCATTTATACTTTTCTTCACGTTTATTAATTTTTCATAAAGATGAAATATGCATATATATATATATCACTTCTAATTATTAACAATCCTTTTTAAAATATACGTACAATGTACATGGACCATAATAAGTTTTGGGATTGCCCAAACAAATCTTAAAATCTTTATAAGTTTCCACCATGAGGGATAGCTATTAAAAACTTTTATTAGAACAGGGGAAACTATTGAAATTAAATGACACGTGGGGAGTAATTTTTGGGCCGGAGTGAAATTCTGTCTGCCACGCTGCGTGGCAATGCCCTTGATGTTTAAGGGCCAACAAGTGCCCCAAGAAGGTAATATATTGGGTCGAGAAACCCGTGAAAAGCCCGTTCGAATCCCTTACAAGCCTGTTACAATCTCTTAGAAGACCGTGAAAACCCGTAAGGACCCCTTAGAAGTCTGCTAGAAGCCCATTACAAACCCGTGAAAAGATCTTGAGATGAGAAACCAATTAGAAGAATGTGAGAAGGCCGTTAAGATCGTTAAGATCCTGTTTAAAACCCGTTAGAAACACGTGAGGAGCTCGTTAAAAACCCATTCAAAGCCCATTAGAAGCTCGTGAAAAACTCATTAGAAGCCCGTACGAAACCGTTAGAAGCCTGTTAGAAGCCCGTTAGAAGCAAGTTAGAAACCTGTTAGAAGCCCGTTAGAAGCCCATGAGAAGTTCATGAGAAGCCCGTTAGAAACCAGTAAAAAGTCAATGAGAACCTCATGAGAAGCCCGTTAAAAACCCGTTAAATATCCTTGAGAAGCCCGTGAGAAGCCCATGAGAAACTGGTGAGAAGCCCCTAAGAAGTCCGTTAGAAGCTGTTATGAGCCTGTTATAAGCCCGTTATAAGTCCGTTAGAAGCTCATGAGAAGCCCGTTAGAAACCCGTTAAAAACCCGTGAGAACCTCATGACAAGCCCGTTAAAACCCGTGAGAAGCCGGTGAGAAGCCGGTGAGAAGCCCGTTATAAGCCCGTTAAAAGCCGTCAGAAGTCCGTTAGAAACCCGTTAGAAGCCCGTTAAAATCCGTGAGAAGCCTCATGAGAAGCTCGTTAAAAAGCCTGTTAAGAGCCCGTTTAAAACCTATTCGAAATACATTGGGAGCCTGTGAGAAACCCGTTAGAAGCCCGTTTAAAGCCCGTTAGAGTTTTCTATTCGTTTATTTGTATAATTGTGCACAATAGCATACTTTTCATGGGCTTTATCAATGAAATTCTCAAATTCAATGGGCTTTCTTATAAATGGAGCCATTTGAGTAGGCCCAAATGCTTTCGTCCCGTATCGGCTGATTCTGATTATTCAACAACGATCGCTGAAAATTCCTTCCCTTTTTTGTTTATAGCCTATAGGGTTAGGAGATTTGGATCGTAGGTTTAGAATTTAGATCATCGAAAGACGAAGAAGACAGCCATGTCTAGACAGGTTACTAGACTTCTCGGATCTCTCTCGTCTAAAGTTCGCAGTCCAGGCGGCGGCTCAGAGGTGTACCCATCATGCTGTTCTCTCACTTCGTTGACTCAGTCTCGCTCCTTCGGGACGACTCCTCCACCTCCTGCTGCGGTTTTTGTCGACAAAAACACCCGTGTCATTTGTCAGGGTATTACTGGAAAGAACGGGACTTTTCACACTGAACAAGCCATTGAATACGGCACCAAAATGGTATTGTATTTTTTAGAGATTGCATAAACTCAATGTACTAATCTGTTGATCACATAAATTCAACTCTTCTTGGTTTTCTTTTTGTTGCAATTCTGATTGAACGTCTGGTTGTGCCAATCTGATTTCATAATGGAACTCAACGAGCTTGCATTGATCGGAGCTGTTCTCTTTTCTGCTGGATAGATTGTACCTATTTTGGACCTGAACATGTTTCATTACTTCATAGGACATGATTCTTACTATTTTGACTTGGAATCCGATTGAATCGCATCCTCCTCTGTACTGTTCCAGTGTTCTGCAGCTGAATTGGCATTTTTTTGTTGGTTCTGGGTTTGTGTTAAAGCTTTAGTAAGTTAATTTTAGGTTGTGTTTATCGTTAATAGGTAGCAGGAGTGACACCAAAGAAGGGTGGAACAGAACATCTGGGTCTCCCTGTTTTTAATACCGTTTCTGAAGCTAAGGCCGAGACAAAAGCCAATGCCTCTGTGATCTATGTTCCTGCACCTTTCGCTGCTGCTGCTATCATGGAAGGTGTGGCTGCTGAGTTAGATCTTGTTGTCTGCATTACTGAAGGAATTCCTCAACATGACATGGTACTAATTGTTTACGGTTTTCTTTTCAATCTTATTTTACGACTCCTTATTTTCCATATTTGCACTAGGTTTGTAGAGTAATATATGTGGCGCTAACTGATTTCTATGACATTTGTAATTTAGGTTCGTGTAAAGGCTGCTCTTAACAGTCAATCAAAAACTAGGCTAATTGGCCCTAACTGCCCTGGGATTATTAAACCTGGCGAATGCAAGATTGGGATCATGCCGGGATACATCCACAAGCCAGGGAGAATAGGGATTGTTTCGCGATCTGGAACGTTGACATACGAAGCTGTAAGATTCTTTGTGTTGCCTTCATGTTTGCCCCTCTTTGTCACTGTCTTTCTCAAAATACAATCTCCATGGCCTTTAGCTTTCCTATAAGTCCAGATGGCTTAGTGAGAAATTAAAGAATTAATATTATTTGGTGTTTTTTATCTAAGAACCAATACACATTCCGATTGTACGATTAAGCTTTCACCAATGTCAATTTCTTAAATCGTATGCTGATTTTGGATTACTGGAAGAACTGCTTTGTTAGGGACTTCTGATTATTTGATTGTTGGTTGTCTTTCATGCAGGTTTTCCAAACTACTGCAGTAGGCCTGGGGCAATCTACATGTGTAGGAATTGGTGGAGATCCTTTCAACGGCACAAATTTTGTTGACTGCTTGGAGAAGTTCTTTGTGGACCCTCAAACAGAAGGTCTCGGTTTCTGGACACCATAATTGAACTTTTTCATTTCACTAACTTATTATCCTTTCCTCTTTGTCTAAATTTAAGTGACTTACCTTAAATATGTGGTAGATAACCAATACTTACCTTATACCCCAAGACTATTTGTTCTTTAGTATGTAGAAGAAAATGCAGTAATAGACTCTCAAGTTTTTTGTGAATATTGCAGCCTTTCTTTTCTGTTTATCAAAATATTTCAATTGGTGATTTCTCCAATCTCACTCTGTTTTGTAGATTAGTGAAAAACTCCAGCGTAGTTTTTGTAACTAAGAAAGAATTGACTTATTTTCAGGTATCGTTCTCATTGGAGAAATTGGTGGTACTGCAGAAGAAGATGCCGCTGCTTTGATAAAGGTAACCACAATGCATATTTGTAAAGAAACACGAGTTGCCTTTTTCTTAGATGATCTGGAGTAAAAACTTGTCGGTGTTTAATCGAACAGGAAAGTGGTACAGTCAAGCCTGTAGTTGCTTTCATTGCTGGACTTACTGCACCACCCGGGCGTCGAATGGGTCATGCGGGAGGTAAATAAACTTTACTCGGCTCTTTCATTCATTGACTGTTACTCACTTGAACCGAAATTAAATCTTGTTTGGATGAAGCCATTGTGTCTGGCGGGAAGGGCACAGCTCAAGACAAGATCAAGAGTCTAAGAGACGCTGGAGTTAAGGTGGTAGAGTCACCAGCTAAGATTGGTGCGGGGATGTTTGAGCTTTTCCAAGAAAGAGGTCTTTTGAAGTGAAAGTGAATTAATATCCATAATGTGACCAACCAGTTAACCTCTCTAATAACATGAGTTTACAAAGAGGAGAGAAAGGGAAACCCTAAATTTCCTCTGCCATGGATGAACATTTTGGGGTTATTTATCTCGCTAAAAGATTATTGCAGAGAAAGAGTCTCTTTCTGTGCCATTATTGCCTCTGTTTTTCTTTGCCTTTTTCCTTATAATACAGGAAATGAGAATGAAACAATTTCACGTATTTCTTTTTCGTCTTGTAAGTGTTAACAAAACTATAAATATTGGCAACAGCAAAAGATAATGAAAGTATATAAACAAATAATTTTACTGAAAAGAAAATTCAAAAATTAACAAATACTTATCAGAATAAATGATGACGCGTCGTGTTTACAAAACTAAATTTGTTTATGTAGTTATGTGATGTATCCAACCAAACACAAAAAGAACAATTACTTTTAGAAATGACACTTGAGTCAAAAAGATGGTAGCTTCGAAAGTAATTGACATGTGAATGACTTCTAAGAAACATGACAATACAAAAGAGAAGAGTTCGTCTATTGGGTCTTATAATTAATCAATGGTAAGTGGTAACCATCTTGTTGTAATCATGCCTTTTACTCTGTCTAAAGTTTGCGTAAGCCTCAAGAAAAAAAATCAAAACATTATGCATATTACTAAATAAGTCAATAATTACATATCTGCTACATACGTATGTGTAAGAGTGAGATACTTGTAATGACGAAAATAGCCTTGGACCCAACTCGTTCTCTTTAATCATTAGTTTCCTAATTTAGAAACCATAACATGTTTCCTGTAAGTCTCTGACAGAACAGAAGAGACGACTGACGAGTTCTCTCTCTACTTCCTTAAAATTCCCATGACACAAATTTCAAATGATAAGACTTTTTAATTCAAAGAATTGATATTTTATATATATATATATATATTGCTTAGATCATGTCCAAAATTTTTTCCTTAGACCATTACGTAAAACACGTTTTTAAATTACCAAGGTCCATGGCTACTGGTTACTTTATGGTATTCTGAATAATGTAAAAGTCACCACAAGTGTATCTGTAGTACTTGGATGAGAAATGTAACTGTAAAGCAAATCAATGAACAAGAAAGAATTAAAATGAGAAAAATGACAAAAAAAATACTGCAGCATTAACACTTACGGATAAACCATGAATTTATTTGGTCCAATCGGTAAGAGAGACATGAGATTTAAAAATCGTTAAAGACATGAGATATAAGATTGAACATTGAACGTGAACCTCTACCACCGATAGATCTGAAGTATAGATAATAATTTGTTTATTTGTTGTTAGCGGTGGTAGTTCTGGCTCAATAACAATGCGGCTGATGTAAGAATGATAAAGATAGTTATGTATTGATATAATTAATCTAAAATTAAACAAATTAATGTTACTATCGAAAAAAAATCAGAAAATATATATAGGCAGAGGAGGTGGGTAAGAAAAAATAATAAAAAGTCATTTTCAAGTACTGTTACACTTTGTCTTTTCGCATTTGGCTACTCTCTCTTTTGCCTTTTGCCTTTTTTGGTAAGTTTGTTTTCCTTATAACATTTTCTTTATGAAGTTTCCATTTTTGGATTCATTTTGAGTTGTGTCATGCATTGCAGATCAAATAAATTATTCTTTGACTAAAAAGGGTCTTCTCTGCTAAAGAAATTACCAACATTGCCATTACATCTCTAATTACAGTTTAACTTATAATTTTCTTTTTATTATAGCTTAACTTTTTTTTATAAACTTTGTAGTTGTATATCTAATGCTGAACGTAAATGGTGACTGTGACACGTTTATAGCATAACGAAGCAATAATTCAAACCCTAATTAAGAAGCTGTTGATATTAAAATGGGTAATTAAGCATAACATACATTAATTATTTCCAACTTACAGAAAAAAAACTTAATTATGTATAAGATAAATGAAATTAGAAATTGGTAATTAAGATGAAACCACACGCTACACACACAGAATGATATAGAAAAGAGAAAGTGTAATTAAGCATATTCTTATGAATTAAATCTCTCTCCTTTTTGGTGTCATCCAACCTCATATACTATTGATCTCCATTTCCAGATCCCCCAAGAACAACTCAACACAAAGTACTTTAAATACTCTCTCTATTTCTCACTAACTCATACGCACACTCTCTCTCTTCTCTTTGCTTCTCTCTAATTCACATATTCAAGATTCAAGAATCAAACCATCCTTATGAAATGAATCCTGTAATTAATTACCTCTCTAGGGTTTCAGATTTTTCTTTAGTTACGGTTTTTTTTAATTAGTTGATATACCTTGCATGTATATATCTGTGTATCTACATGACAATTGACATTTGAATCAGGAGGAAGAAGAAGGGAGGAATAAGAGGAAGAGGAGAGAGATGGGGAGAGGGAAGATAGAGATAAAGAAGATAGAGAATCAGACGGCGAGGCAAGTGACTTTCTCCAAGAGAAGAAGTGGTCTTATCAAGAAGACTCATGAGCTCTCTGTTCTCTGCGATGCTCACATCGGACTCATCGTCTTCTCCGCCACTGGAAAGCTCTCCGAGTACTGCTCCGAACCCCTCAGGTTTAACTTCTCTCTCTCTCCCTCTTTCTCTGGAATTAGGGTTTCAGAGATCTATACATACATATGTATGTATTCATCTAATTAAATGAGGAACCGAGAGATATAATATAATGCTCGTGCTTGTGAACAGACAGTTTTCATCATTAGTTCTGAAGTAACAGGTACTATGAATATGTTTTAGATTTTAATTTGCCTCTCCCTGATGCTAGATATTAATTTATTCTTACAGTAAATATGTGTGCATGCATATATATATTTTTATAAATGGGTCAAATTCAATATTTGTCTAGGCAAACAAAGAGATCTTTCTGCAAAGATTTGTCATTTCACTTTATCAAAACAACATAAAAAAGATTTGACATTTCTTGATCAAAGTCTTTTAATAATATATAAGATCCTAATTTCTGTAGTAATGCAATATTTACAACATATAAATGCATACGTATATGAAGTCTTATGTGTAATGATTCGGTTTAAAAGTAAAAGTATAAAAAGCGTGTTAATTAGCAGTCTTAGATCTAAGTCATGAACCACAAGATCCACATCTATATAGCCTAACAAATTAACAATATGAGAAGAAAGGTATAAGCTAATCTAGTTTAAGCTTGTTTTCACAAAACAAAGGGGAAAAAATCCTTTAGATCTAATCTTAAGAACTATATTCGTTTTCTGTATTGTAATTAAGATTTAAGATACTTATTTGATCACATTTTTATAATTACCAATATTGAATAGGATGCATCAACTCATTGACCGATACTTGCAGACCAACGGATTGCGACTTCCTGATCCTGTTGACGACCGGGTACATTTATACACATACCTATATTGCTTTGTGTAACCAATTCATCAAACGAAGAAAACAACATTTTTTATTGGAAACACAACTAATGATTTCGAGTCTTTGTATATATAGGAGCAATTGTACCATGAAATGGAAGTACTAAGAAGAGAGACATGTAAGCTTGAGCTCCATTTGCGTCCGTACCATGGACATGACCTAACCTCCATTCCTCCACACGAGCTTGACAGACTCGAGCAACAGCTCGAACATTCTGTCCTTAAAGTCCGTGAGCGTAAGGTAATGTAATATATGTCCATATCAATCTATTTTCTCTTCTAAACTATATTGACTACTATATACACCTTTGTTTGATCTCTCTTTCTATCTCTACTCTTAATATATTGAAGAATGAGTTGATGCAGCAACAGTTGGAAAATCTAAGCAGAAAGGTTACTCTCTCTACATAATCACTCGTTTTCTATTCCTCTAATGATCTTTTGTACCTCGATCGGGTGTAATGATCATTACCTAATTATCTATATCTGTGATCAGAGGCGGATGCTAGAAGAAGATAACAACAATATGTATCGTTGGGTAAGTTTGGCTACTAGAGAATGTAAGCTTGTTTTCATATTTTCGACTGCTTAATGATAGTTTTCTATATATACATATCGGTTATTATTGCAGCTTCAGGAGCATCGTACAGCGATTGAGTTTCAGCAAGCAGGGATTGAGACTAAACCAGGGGAGTACCAGCAGTTTCTTGAGCAGCTTCAGTATTATAATGATCAACCGCAACAACCCAACAGTGTTCTTCAGCTTGCTACGCTTCCTTCTGAGATTGATCCTAATTACCATCTCCAGCTAGCTCAGCCTAATCTTCAACACGATCCAATGGCATAGATTGATTAATCCTCAACGAGATTACGACGTAATGAATGAAAGTATCATTTCTGTCTTTTGTTACTTATTTTGATTAGCCAATGCCTTCCTTTGTGTCAGTTTTTATATATGTTGTCATGGAACCTTGTTTTGAAGTACAATTCACTTGAAAAGCATAATGGTATTGATTATAAATTAATATTTAATCATCATTATTACACATACATGTGCCAACTAGAGATCACCTTATATGTAAACGCAGTTGTGTTCCATATTATATGTTTAGGAAGATAATGTTTATGAACCATCATAAGCGGTCAAAAGGGCAAAGAGATTTTCTTGTTTGCGTAACATAGCAATAATCAGACAGAACAGAGATATGAGCATATGTGATGAATATAACCTCTGGAGATGAGAAACAAAAGCATTTGTTTCTCCAGTCCCTGGAGGATCGTTGGCCAAGCCTCGAAAAGTCCCTCTCGCCATAAAATTGACAACGCGAAATTCTCTCAATCTCAGTAATGAAATTAACACATTAACAATCTATGTATTGTCTGATCGAATCTGAAAATAGATTTTATAGATTCAGACAGAGCGGATCATAATCCCGAAAATTGCTCTAATAAACTCAGCCAAGAAGATTGAAATTTTTCAATCAACTTTTACAGAGGAATGCAAGGAAGATCAAGAAGCATGAAAGGGATTTCGGAAGAACAAATCTTCCTTTCCTATTTTCCTCTGTAAAAGTTACACAGAGCGAATCTGTGTATGATCCATGAAATTGATGAAAGTTAGAGAAAGAAGAAACGATGAAATAAAAAATCACGAGGAACAAAAGTCAAAAGTGTGAAACCCTATGTGAACCCAATTAGCTTAAGAACAAAAAACGCATATTTTTTTCCTGCAATCATGTGAATCAATTTGATAGTGAAATCAACAAAGAAATGAAAACTTTCATGTACTAATATTAATCAAAATTCAAACAAGGAAACTTTTTGCCCTTTATTTTGATGTCATATATATATGTATATCAGTTGTTTAACCATAACAAGAGAAAACAGAAGAAGGTTTTTTTTTCAGATTCAGGCTTAGAAGTCATGAGAATCACAGAGTTTCTGTATTTACCAGTCACCTTCATGACAAACTAGTCAACCTCCTAACAAAAGCTTTAATCCATTGTAAAATATTATATTAGTAAATAATGTCACTAAAATGGATTGAAATTATCTTAGATTATCTGCCTCACTTACTCCAACACATCTCTGTTTGATTGGGTTTCAAGTTTACGGTACAATCTTTACAAAAAAAACCAGACATAAGGACACATCGCTCTGTGGCTTGCACAACCGGAATATTAACAATAATAAAATACGATTAATTGAAATTTGTGTCCGTATGATTTCTTTTTGTCGGCTATTAAGGTACGATTAAAAAACAAATCAAATATTAGCAGCTGACCAAGAAAACAAATATTAGCAAATGCTCATTGCACAACTTCATAGGTCATAAAATTTTTTGTTTGTCACGATAAATGAGAAAATATCTTATATCAGACATACGTCACAAAAATCTTGCGAATCTGCCAAGTGGGCTAATCACTCATTTTTCTTTCACGGCGACAAATCACTTTCTCAAGGTCAGCATCAAAGGAGGAATTATTAAGTGATGTTTCCTTTAAACTAATGCATATATTATATACACGCAATTACATATCTTTAGGAGATAGCTCCAATCGAACAAATCTATGGAATTATGTGACTGTGTATTATGATTTACGAATTGTCTTGCGTATTTTATTTTCGTTTACTGCGTCGTCTTTAAGTAATTAGATAATTCCAAATATAACATTTTAACATTGTAAATAAAATATTTATACCGTTTTAACATGATATGTGTTGTTATTGTAATATACGAAGATTCCTAACGTACAACAGTTTTTCTAATTATTTTATGCAAACAAGAGATGCATAATTACCATTAAAAATATGTAATTTTCTTTTTGGTGTAGACAAAGGAATTTTGAATAATGGATCTTTTTTGCCATTTCACGTTAAACACGTGATACTGCAGTAAGTTGATGTATAAACATTAAGAAACAAAAACTATAACTTAATCATTTTGTATGTCAATATGTCAAAAAATATAATAATACAAGTTTTGATGTCACAGTCTACTTACCATTAAGTTACATCACTGATCGGATTTATCCCATTACAATATTTTCAATTGTTAAATGGAAACAATTTGCTAGGGATTGGTTTCCATATAGTTTCAAATTATTAATTTGTTCACAACAGTATAACTTTAAAACTTTATCGACTATTCGTGCATATTAAAATGAAATATTTTTTTAAGTGTAGAGTTCTTACTCACATGATACTAAAAATCTTTTTCTTGTAAATCATTCATTTCCAAATTGTGTCTTTTAAGTATGTGTACGAAAGAAGGATCAAATGTGATGTATAGAGATTAGAGAATTATAGAGCATGAATTCAATTATTTTAAACGATCTTTCTTCATTTTAAACATCACCATTTGTTTATAAATCAGAGTTACAAATACATTAGTGGGTTTATACAACTTATACATATTAATACCGGCGACAAAAAAAGACATACCTTCATCGGCGTTAGTAACGTGGCAGGGAAAAAAGCACTGATAAAACGTCCTTTAAATGCACGTAGAGCCTGCAGCGACCGCAGAAATGAGCGGGTCCCACAGGAGATCCCACCAAGTTAAATTCTCTTGCCGGAGCGTGGTCCCCAATCGACTTCTCAACCGGAGGTGGAACGCGTGACGTTCACCGCGTCGGGACAAAGAAATGTCACCTCAGAAAAGCAAAGGGAAAGGAAAAAAAAACAGAGAGGTGAGCTGTGAGAGGGACCCACCACCCATGTGCCCTCCTTCCTGTCTCCACCAGCTACTGCCTCTCAATCATTAGCTTCCCTCCTTCTCCTCCTCTCCTCTGAATGTGTTTCAGAGAGTATTAAGAGACTGAGAAACTAAAAATCATTCTTTTTCTTTCGACAAAATCAATCGACCCATGTCGACTAATACCGAAGGAGTTATGATCTCGAATGGAGGAATAATCGAACGCCAGAGACAACAACAGCAACAGCAATCGTCCGATAGAGTTCTCGTCGTGAAAAAACCTCCGGCGAAAGATCGACACAGCAAAGTCGACGGAAGAGGGAGGAGGATCCGTATGCCAATCATATGCGCAGCTCGCGTTTTCCAGCTAACAAGAGAGCTCGGCCACAAATCCGACGGCCAAACAATCGAATGGCTCCTACGTCAAGCAGAGCCTTCAATCATAGCCGCCACAGGAACCGGCACAACTCCAGCGAGTTTTTCCACCGCTTCCGTTTCAATCCGCGGAAGCTCCACCACCAATTCGACTTCATCAGCCTGCACTTTTTCCTCGTCTCTAGACCATAAACCTTTACTAGGATCTTCACCGTTTATACTCGGAAAACGTGTGAGAGCCGACGACGATTCCGGAGGAGGTAAAGACGAGACAATGGGATCGTTTGCTACACCAGCTGGGTTCTGGGCAGTTCCGGCGAGACCTGATTTCGGACAAGTTTGGAGCTTTGCCACCGGAGCTCCACACGAGATGTTCTTACAACAACAACAACCAGCGGCTGCACTCTTCGTCCACCAGCAGCAACAGCAACAAACTGCAATGGGTGAAGCTTCAGCAGCTAGAGTCGGGAATTATCTTCCAGGTCATCTTAATTTGCTTGCTTCTTTATCCGGTGGAGCTTCCGGGTCGGGTCAGAGAGAGGACGACACCCGTTGATGGGCTCTTTAAGCCCTTTTTAGATTGGTATATATTTATATCTCTGTTTCTCTGTTGTCATCGATCAATTGAGTGGCTTCTCTCTCTCTCTTTGTGTTTTAGTTCTTAGCGATTGATTGTTTCCGGAAGTGATTTGAGAGATTTCGCTAGCGTTATAAGTTAAGATTAGGGTTAGGGGTTAAGAATCTGGTTCTGAAGATTTGTTTCAGAGTTTTTTTCGTGGGAAATCGATTCTCATCGGATCCAAGATTACATAGCAGCTAATGTTTTCTTTTTCTTTTTAGAAAAGAGAGAAAATTGAGAAACCGTGGAGGTTGCTCTTTTCTGGTTTTCTCCGGCGAAACAGAGCCGTCGTCAAAATTCCAGATATAATAAATTTTAAATTGTCTGTGCTTTGTTGCTAATTGTGTAATGTGTTACATACAATTGTGGTGAGCGTTGCGGAAGCTGTTAACCACGACTATTTTTAATAAATGTTCCGACTTCATCCATTTGTAGGTTCTTCTCTGCATTTATTGAAATGCAAAAGCTTTACTTGAGTGTGATTGCTTCGCTGAAATCGAACTGGATGATGAACATATTCTCTGTTTATGTCGATATTTGTATTGTCATATTGTGGTTTTAAGAAGCCTTCTGGGGTTTCGCATCCTCGTTTGAACACAAGATGTACAAAAAGACAATCCAGCTGTGTCATCTGTCTGAATTCTTCAAAAGAAAATTCTTACCATATTTGCTTTGTTTCGTATGAACTCACGTTAGTCAGAGAGATTAATTCATATTTTTTACAGTTAATTCTCGAAGTAAGAACTGATAGACGGTTAATTCAGAATTATCGCATATGGGAAATTGAAAAATTATTTAAATAATATATAAAGAGTATGAAACCATTCATTTAGGGTTTACCCGTCAACTACACAAACTTATGCGACTAAACCTATTTTCACCTGTACTTTTTGGATCTTCCTTTAACTATATAAACTGTATTTTTCTTTCATAAATTACACAAACTTCATAAATTTTTCTAATTGTAGAAATTGTATTAATGTTTATGCGTTAAATAGCTATTAAATCTTGTTTTAATTCGAAAATCTGGTTTTAATTTGAGTTTATTTTGATAATAAAACTAGATTTTCGAATTAGAACCAGATTTAGTAGCTATTTAACGTGTAAACATTAACGAAATTTCTGTAATTGGAATAATTTATTAAGTTTATGTAGTTTACGAAAGAAAAACACAGTTTATGTAACTTAGAAAAGAACCAAAAAGTACAGGTGGAAATAGGTTTATTCGCATAAATTCATGTAGTTGACAAAAGTAAATTGTCGATTGACAATAAATTGAATGAGTTATAAGTTACCAAATGATTATTTTCTGCTTCTTTTGTGGTTTCATATTTTTAATTTCGTTATCGTAACTATATCTACAGAATGAAGTACTAAAATAAAAATTTGTTTAACACAATTATGTTTGAAACACACAATCAAAGTGATAAGACAGGTTTATTTAAGTTGAGAGAAAAGATTAGATAGGTCTCTTACACTACATATTGGGTCGCACTAACTAACCAAAGAAGCAGACAAAATTTACCATAAAAATAAGAATCCATTAATGGAAAGATCTCAACTAAAAGTTGGTTTTTATTTCTAATGAACACTTTGGTATTTAATATAATACCATTGATTATGGGTGGGGATATTAGTAATCAACTAGTATCAAAAAACATCCCGTACCTTTATATTGTCGAATCATCTAATTCACACCAACCCCAATAATTGATATGGCCCAATTCTTTTCTACCGAAAATAATTCCTACTATTTCACATATAATATGCGTTTTGGACCGACACACGTAAGTAAATAGCCTCTCATTCATCTTACTCTACCAGCTCTATGCCGTATTAAATGTACTGTCGATAATTTTCTCTTTAAACTTACTTTTCAGAAGAAAATTGATTAAAAATCATTATAGAGACTCTCAGATTTTTAAAATCAACGGGTCATTATAATGCAATCGATCGCTTTTAAATTTGGTTTTTTTGGATAATCATTATGCATTAACACTTCAAGGGGTTCGATCAAACGTAATAAAAAATATAACACAAATTTAACATTTAAAATAATCAAAATGAAATTTAACGAAAGAAATATACATGAAATATACATCTTTAATCGGAATATGAAAATATGAATACAATGTTTGAAATTAATTTTTAAAACAAGTGTTTTTACACTATAATGTGCTACTAGATTTATACCCACGCCATGCGTGGGAAAAAATATTCGTAAATTATATTTTATTAGTAAATATAAATTAAATATTTATATAATTTTAACTTTTATTTAAAATTACTTTTAACATTATTTTTATATATATAAATTAAGAAAGAAAAAATTATTATTTATGAATTTAATAGTATTTTTTGGTTAGTTTAATAAAATATATTAATACTCTAACCAAATTAATAACAATGTCATATATTATAATTATTCGAATAACTTAAGCCTATTTACATATTTATTTGAAATTTACTTTAATGATGAAACATAAACATGATATTTCTATTTATAACACGTGAGAGTAAAATTATTTTCTTCAATTATTTCTCAAATAATATATTAGGGATTAGATATAACTTAAATCTATTTATATTTATTTGAAATTATTTATAAATTAACGTATTAAAATTTAAAGAAATAAAAATTATTATTTTTGCAAATGTAATATTATTTTTTGGTTAGTTGAATAAAATATATTGATTCTCTAACCAAATTAATATCAATGGCATATATTGTAATTATTCTAGTAACTTAAACCCTTTTATATATTTAAGCTAAAACTCGTTGTGGTGTTGACACGTCAGCATAGTATTTTTGTTATTAACACGTCATGGTAAAATTACTTTGTTAAAAAATTTCTCAAATAATATATTAGGAATTTTTGGAGAAAAAACATAGTATTTTTTTGGAAAAGAATATAAGGTAATATAGAAAATCCATACCAAATGGATCTAAATGGGCCTTCAGACTGGAATTCATGGGCCAGATATCATTTCTGACGCCAACTTCACTTAATGGGCCAGTCTTTGTCTCGAAAGCGGAGAGGTGCTTTTGGTGCAGAGTTCAGCTATTCGCAACTCGGGCGACGCGGCTTTGAAAGGGATCGTCGTCGAGAGGAGAGATGGAGAAGATGGGAATCGAGCAACTGAAAGGGTTGAAGGAGCAAGCGGATCTGGAAGTAAATCTTCTTCAGGACAGTCTTAACAACATCCGTACAGCCACTGCCCGCCTCGATTCAGCTGCGGCAGCTCTCAACGATCTCTCCCTTCGACCTAAAGGTCCGTTCGCATCACCATCGTCTTCCGACTAACTATTTGTATTACCTCTCACACTTCAGTTGATCCTTATAACGATTGATGATTTTGAATTATAGGTAAGAAAATGCTTGTACCACTCACTGCCTCTCTATACGTGTCTGGGACACTTGATGAAGCTGATAAGGTGCTAGTTGATATTGGCACTGGTTACTTCATCGAGGTATATGCAATCGATAAGAACGAATGTATGATTCCTTCAGTCTCGTCTATATGTAGGTAAAATGGTTTCATGTTTTGTTGCATTTTTTGCGTCTAACGTAGAAAACAATGGAGGACGGAAAAGATTATTGTCAGAGGAAGATCAACTTGCTGAAATCGAACTTTGATCAACTTTTTGAGGTAATACCTGGTGGAAATATATCCGAAATAGAAAATATTCACTCTTAGCAACTTTCAAATGCATGGCATTTGGTTTTCTAGATAGCTCCTAAGGAGAAAATAAAGTAAAAAGTCCCACTTTTTCGTCCTCTTCATTACGTTTGATTAAGCCTTAGATTTGTCCTGATACAGAAGAATAAGACAGTTCTGAGTAGCATTTTAAAAAGTTGTGAAGTTAGTAAGTTGAAATGGAATGGAATCTGATTAGAGTTGAAATGGGTTCAGTTTCTTTGCAGTGTAAAAAAGTGGTTTAAGGATGAAAGTGTATGGCTTTGTATCTGACATCTTCGATAAGTTATTATTGACATCAATCTTGCATCAGGTGGCGGCAAAAAAGAAGAGTGTGGCAGATGAAGCCGGAATGATCTTGCAGGCTAAAGTGAAACAGTTACAAGCTGCAACCTCGTCGTGAAATTCTTCTTTTCTAGTGCTTTTACTGTTGACACCTATTTTGAGTTTCCAAATTTGTCTGATCAGCTTTGTTTTAAACTCTTATGATCTCAACTGGGCTGTGTTCTGTGTTCTAGGAACAATTCTGGTGTAATTTTATGATAGATCTCGTGACTGAGAAAAACTAGTTGCTACTTATTTCTCAAAAAACGAGAGAAAGGAGACAAAAGCCATGATGTGTTGGGGAGAAAGAAACAACTGAATCAATGAAATTGAAAAACAATTTTTTGTTGTTGTTTAAGAGAAAGGAATCTCTCCACCGCGTGCACTTTGAGTTTTATCACCTGTGATCCGCACCAATTGCTTCTTGGATCGACTTGAAGCCATCTCTTTCTAAGCAACTCACCAGTTCCTCCTATTGAAACAAAGAGATGAATATTCACATCAATGAAGACTCTTTTGACCTTAGTATGCAAAGTTGATTATGCATACAACAAAGAGATGTTTTTCCTGAGTTTTTAAGTCCAGATGCTTCAAAACTTTGGTCTAATAAGAGTTTTAATTTCTTGAAAGTAGTAGTTCTTCGACTTTCTCTATGCTTTTTAAACTTCTCTGATCGAAAAAGACCGGTCTTTATGGGAAAGGAGATACCTTTATTTGTGGGATGAGAGCCGGTCCTCCATACGCAAACCCGGTGTACAGCTGCACAAGCGTAGCTCCGGCTCTTATTTTCTTGTAAGCATCCTCACCACTGAAACATACAAATATACATCCGAATCACTTTTTGTGTGTTTTGTTTTCTCTCAAAATCTTAAGTAAAGCATCTGAGGCATGCTTAAAAATGTTTACCTGCTAACACCACCACAGCCTATCAGTGGAATCTTTCCCTACGCAAGAGATCATGAAAGAAACCAATAATTCGAATAAGTAATGTTATAGTTCTTCGGTAGATTAGTGAGGTGCAAGAAAATAGACTTACTCGTGTCAATGTGTACATCTCTCTCAACATATTGGTGGAGAGAGGAAAGAGCGGCTTTCCACTTAAACCACCTGCTTCTGTTGCCACGGGGTTGTTGCTTACAGGATCTGGTCTCGAGACCGTAGTATTTGATATAATCTATAGGAGAAACAAAAGCAGTATCATCATCACCGGAAGCTATATTATTTGCGACATACAGTGACACACAATATGAAAAAAAAAAGAGACTTTTCAAATGCTTTGGTCACATTTTCTACACTATGTACAGATTGGAGGCTTAATAAATTGACAGATGAAATCGAAGATAACTTACCAGACCATCCAAGTGAAGAGCAAGAGCAACCTACACAAATCAATACAATGCTGTAAACACCATTCACTTGGAATTTATAGAATACGTTTCGTTTTTAGCACAACATACCGCCGCAATATCTTCGAGCTCTCCTCTGGACAGGTCGGGAGCAATCTTCACAAGAAGAGGAGGAGGACCTTCATCACCCCATTGCATCTCATCCCTAGCAGCTTGAACCTTCTTTACAAGGTCCTTCAACTGTTTCCTTCCCTGAAGCATACGCAGCCCTGCTGTATTGGGTGATGAAACATTGATTACCTGTACAGAGAAATGAAAATTAGGAACAGAGAATTATATGGTCTGTTAGAGCAAATGTTTGCTCGATATATCATATGATAAATAGCTTGTACCAAATAATCAGCATATTGGGATAAGTTATGAACTCCTTGGACGTAGTCAGCAGCAGCATCTTCACTTGTCTTGTTCTTTCCAAGGTTGACCCCAAGAATACCAGGTCCTGATTTGCCCCCAGGTTTCACTTCATCGCTTGGAGATGCCGAAGTGCCTGATGTTTCTGCCAACATTCGTTTACCATGTTGAGCACCCAACCGCTTCGCAACGACAACAATCCCTTCACTGTTAAACCCACACCTATTGATAATGGCTCTGGAAGAACAAGACAAATCCGAAAAGCAAAAGGTTATTTTAGTTGAAACTTTTGATTGTTCGATCATTAAACATATATTGTTGTCGATGTTACAAGAAGAGTGGATTTGATATTCTCACCCATCTTGACGTAATCTGAAGATTCGTGGTTTTGGGTTGCCTTCTTGTGGAACAGGAGTTACGGAGCCTACCTCAACAAAACCAAATCCAAGTCCTAGCAATCCCTCTGTAGCCTCAGCGTTTTTGTCAAATCCAGCAGCAAGCCCAATTGGGTTTGAGAATTTCCTTCCCCAAACTTCAAGTCCCAAGATTGATGGATCAGGCCTCTTTTCTCTAGGTACCCACCCACGGGCTGCAGCCGAAACAGCAAGTTTATGTGCAAACTCAGCATCCAGAAGAGCAAAGAAAGGATTAACAACCTTTGTTGCTGAGAATAGCCACCCGCTGTCCAACACACAAGATGAGCAAAAGGTAAAAAACAAAGTGATTCCCTCAAAGTAACTACAAGATGGCCTCAGCAGTGTTAACTAAAAACGAGAGCAAAAAACAAAGATATATGCAATGGTTCAGGCACTTATTAAGTACCAGAAGGTTGCTTCGTCTGCAGTACTCACATAAGCTCCTCCAGCTATGGCCAGACCAATGGTAGCTCCGGTTAATATCCTTCCCTAAACATTTTAAAAGCTAAACACTTGAGACATGTGAAATCTGTTTGCTCCAGTAAGAACAGAACTGGTCTCTTATGCAACCCAAGAAAAAAAATGGTATTATTGTAGATCAAATGATCTAACCACTGATCAATATAAGAACAGATTAAGTGTAATTGGAGCTCTTCTATATTGCTTCACCTTAGTGAAATTCCTGAAGCCAATAAGATTCTAATATGAAAGAACTGCGTTTTTTGGTAAACCGCAGAAGAGATTCATCAAAGCTGCTTACCTTCTTGGAAAATTGAGGAACTTTAGGTGCAGAGGAAGCTCCAGTAGCCGAAGAACAGTTTCGTATCGCTCCAAGAGGATTCGACGAGACCCTTTTGAACAAAAACTCTCTCGCCCATTTAGTCGACGATGTTGCAGCCCTTGCGGCCATTAAAATGAATAAAACGACAGTGGAAGCAAATGGATTTCGAAAAGAATTGCGTTTTTAGTCAATCCTGATTAATATAGGAAGAGGGTTTTAGGCTTTTAACTCACGGCTTCACAGAGAATAGAACACGCTTTGTTGAAGGATCGTCAGCATTTGCTAAAACCCTTGCTTTGTTGGCTGTTGTCGCAACTTTCTTCAAGCTCAGATTGATCTTTCCGGTTCGGATTACCGGTTTAATTTTGTTAACCGGAGGGAGATCTCCTAGGTTTTTACTTTATAGACCTAAACCGGATCGAACAACACAGATTGATAAGGCCCTTTCTCTTCAAACAGCGAGCCAAAGAAGTGAAGCATTCTCACACTCTGTCTTCTAATCCTCCATAGCCGAAGTTCAAAGCAGAGGCGATATTTTGGCGACGACAGTGGGGAGGAACAATGAGTTCTTCTGTTTTGACGACCAGCTGTTTCTATACTATTTCAGATTCTAGTATACGTCTGAAATCCGCGAAGCTTGTCCATCTGGTTCGATTCCTTTTTGGAATTCTTATGAGACATTGAAATTCCCTCTGGTTTTGCTTCATATGAATCTGTCTCTTTCAATAACTAAAGCTTTCAAATTTCGTTACTTTTTGTTTCTGTTTAGAGTAATCAGCAGAGAAGACACTCTCTTGGTTCTCGAACCGGTTTAAAGGTTGAAGCTTACTATGGTCTAAAAACACCTCCATATGCACTTGTAAGTGCAAATTAGCCAGAGATGCTTCATTTGCGAGTTTTAATGTAGTGAAATGCTTTAATCTTCGTGGTGTATACGGATTCTCATTGTAGTATACTATCTATGTCTTGCTTTTGTAAAGCCATTTGATGTTCTCTATTCAGCACAAATTATGGAAAGTTGGTAGAAATGTTTAGTAACTTTGGGAAAAATTGTATTTTGTTCTGCGTATCCTCTCTTGCCGTCTTGCGAGAACATGGGACTTGATCTTAGGGCTTTTGATGATATGCCAGAGAGCATGCTTTTGTCTGTGCCGAAACAGGTTGTTGATAATTATGATTAGATTTGTACAAATGTGAATAGGATGCTTTGGAGCCGTATATGAGTCGGAGAACACTAGAAGTGCATTGGGGTAAACACCATCGAGGTTATGTGGACAATCTAAATAAACAGCTGGGGAAAGATGATATACTCTATGGATACACCATGGAAGAGCTTATCAAAGCGACATACAACAACGGAAATCCTTTGCCTGAATTCAACAACGCTGCACAGGTACTTACACTCTAAGCTATTTGTACATCACCCAAGGTACAAGCTAATGTTGGGAAGATTGTTGTTTAAGGTCTATAACCATGATTTCTTCTGGGAGTCGATGCAACCTGGTGGTGGAGACATGCCCCAAAAGGGTGTTCTTGAGCAGATTGAGAAAGATTTCGGTTCCTTCACAAATTTCAGAGAAAAATTTACTAGTTTAGCTCTTACTCAGTTTGGCTCTGGCTGGGTCTGGCTTGTCTGTGAGAAACTCTAGAAGCTTTTTCACTTGTTATTAATAATCTGGAAACTACTGAATGACTCTGAAAGTGGAAAATCTTGATTCTGTTTTTGTTTCTCAGTGAAGAGAGAAGAGAGAAGACTTGAGGTGGTCAAAACCACAAACGCCATTAACCCACTCGTTTGGGACGATATTGTATGTTAGAGTCTCGTTAGTTTTCTTGTTAAATTTGATGTTTCCTCTTGATCACATCTCTTTTTTTGTTACAGCCAATCATAAGCTTGGATGTATGGGAGGTAAACAATCTCTTTTTCTCCCTCATACTCTCAAGAAACACTTAGACAAAAACGGAATACCCTAATTTGATTTGTTTTTTATCTTACTTTGCAGCACGCTTATTATCTAGACTACAAGGTAAAAACTAGCTTCAATTTTGACCATTTCGTGTTTATTTTATCGTTAGTTCAGAAGGCTAAATGAGTTTTTTTTTCGGTTGATAGAACGAGAGGGCTAAGTACATAAACACATTTCTGAATCATTTGGTGTCATGGAACGCTGCCATGAGTCGGATGGCTCGTGCAGAGGCGTTTGTGAATCTTGGTGAACCCAACATCCCAATTGCTTAAGTGAAAAACTCTCTTTCATGGAATCTCCATATGGAAACAAAAGAAGTGTCCGTAACGCAGATGGGTCGCAAGAATTTCTGCTCTTAGGGATTGAGTTCGGTTGATTCACACAATTGATAATCGAAAAGAATCAGATTTCCCATTTTGAGATTGGGTAAACGGATGTAATAGCGGTAACATGTTGTTCACTAGACAAAGATTTAACTGTGACGCCAAAGACTCGACTTTTTATAGCAGAAGGACGCTGCGGTTAAACTTAACTTCTTCGTTCATTCTAAAATATGACTGTATTTGAAAGCCAGCGTAATGAGAGTGGGTGGAGAAAGAAGAGAAGCAGCAGAAGTAATAATAAACGTTCTCTCATCTCAAAGTCGTTGACTTTCGTTGTTTCTTGTCTCTTACTGACCAAACAAACCGCCATTAGAAGTGCTCAATGATAAGACCGCATTGCTTTGTACAAATTCCTGAATTGCCCATCCACCGAACATGGAGTGATGAGGATCTTTGCGTCATTTCCTCAAAATTTTGTGTTGCTTTCCTTGTACCACACGATCCGTAAGGCTCATCTGATAATGCCCCTTTAACAGCAAGAGAGAAGAAGAAAAGAAGAACCAGGTAGTAGCTGAGGAGGGAGAGAGAGAGAGGGATTGGTCAGATTGGATTACGGTTTTTCATTTCATAGTAGCCTTAATCCTAATTAGATTTTTTTTTTATTAATTGTGATTTGATTGTGTCACTGATCATGTCGTCCGTTTGCGTTAACGATGCTTTAACCGATGACGAGCTGAGATGGGTATTGTCGAGGCTAGACAGCGACAAGGACAAGGAAGTGTTCGGTCTTGTCTGCAAGCGGTGGCTGCATCTGCAGAGCACCGACCGGAAGAAGCTAGCTGCGCGTGCTGGTCCACACATGCTCGGCCGTCTCGCCTCTAGGTTCACTGGAATCGTCGAATTGGACTTGTCTCAGTCAATCTCCAGGTCCTTTTATCCTGGTGTCACTGATTCCGACCTCGGTGTCATCACCGAGGGATTCAAATGCCTCAGAGTTCTCAATCTGCACAACTGTAAAGGTACTTTTATGGATTGGATAACAAAGAATTTTTCTTTTTCTTTCTCTCTCCTTCGATTTCTATATCTGGTGAAATAAGGTGGTCCTAATAAAAATGAAAAGGAAGAATTATTCAGACAGAGGTGTTAGATTTGCTCTCTGGTGATTTCTTAGGTTCTTGCTAACTTCAGTGTTGTATACCTTTGTCCCTTTGTGGGTGTTGGCCTTATGGGTTGAAAAAGAGAATGTTTCAGCTGTGTGTTTCTATGTGTTAAGCTTGTCTGCAATCTATCACTTTCTAGTGGTTCTAGGTTTGGGACTTCTACGCGTGATTAGTCTATTCAAAGAGGAACTATGACCTCATATAATAACATCATTGGCTCAGTGTATTGGTATGGATGTTCTATCTGAACTTCCTAGTGTAAGAAGTATGAGCCTCTCTGTTTCCCAAATAGGTGGGTCGTGTGTTGTCATGATGGTGGAACAATCCTATGAACGATAGGTTTCTATTAGTATCCTTATATGCTGCGAATTTGAATGTTTCCATATGATTTTGACTTCTCGGAACAGGTATTACGGATATTGGGTTGGCCTCAATTGGACGTTCTCTTTCTTTACTGCAGTTTCTGGATGTATCATATTGCAGAAAGCTCTCAGATAAAGGATTATCAACTGTTGCAAAAGGCTGCCATGATCTAAGGGTATTGCATCTAGCGGGTTGTCGTTTCATCACCGACGAGTCACTGAAATCACTCTCAGAGAGATGCCGTGATCTGGAAACGCTCGGGCTTCAAGGCTGCACCAATATCACTGATTCAGGACTTGCTGATCTTGTGAAGGGATGCAGAAAGATCAAAACTTTGGATATCAATAAATGCAGTAATGTAGGGGATGGTGGAGTTTCCAGTGTGGCGAAAGCTTGTGCATCTTCCCTCAAGACGCTCAAATTGCTGGACTGCTACAAAGTTGGAAACGAATCTATATCGTCCCTTGCGCAGCTTTGCAAGAACCTGGAAACTCTGATAATCGGTGGATGCAGAGATATCTCTGACGAATCTATCATATTACTGGCAGATTCCTGCAAAGACAGTCTAAAGAACTTGAGGATGGATTGGTGCTTGAATATATCTGACTCTTCCCTTAGCTGCATTCTGAAGCAATGCAAGAAATTGGAGGCCCTTGATATCGGTTGCTGTGAAGAGGTCACAGACATTGCTTTTCGGGATATGGGAAGTGACGAAGGTTTGGGATTGAAGGTTTTAAAGTTGAGCAACTGCCCAAAGATCACAGTAAAAGGGATAGGCAAGCTTTTGGAGAAATGCAGTTCCCTGGAGTATCTAGATGTAAGGTCTCTTCCACATGTGACAGAAGTAAGATGCAATGAAGCTGGCCTCGAGTTCCCCAAATGTTGTAAAGTTAACTTTTCGGGAAGTTTAAGTGAGCCAGATGTTCTGCTTTGATCATTGTTGGTGGGATTTTGCCGCTAGAAGAAGAAAGATTGTCTGTCTGGACATTCTGGTCTGTCCTGTGATCTCACTGTATCTCTCTATCTGTCTCTTGGTATGGCCACACTCATGGCTTATGGTTCATCAATGAGTCCCTCTCAAGCTGTTGTACATTTTCGTGAAATAAGTATTTGGTTGTTGAAGCTCTTCAGTTGCTTTGCAAAATGTGTGTATTTTTCGTTGGATCTTCTTCTCCTTAAGAGTAGAAAATGTTTGATATTTGATATTTGAAAACTCTGATTCTATATGTATTACAGCAGTGTTTGTCCTAAAGCTTTTGTTGTGATCAATGAAACTCTTTGATTCGCTTTGTTCTCGGAGTTGCAATTGATTTTAACTGATTGATACATACGAGGCCCAACACCCTCCCATTATCTACACCTATGGGAGAAGAAAGAGGCCTAATTCCCAAGGGGAATCAAGGCAGTACTGTGGTAAATAAATAAACCAAGGTTGAGTTAATAGGAGTGCAGCTAGTACGAGGATCTGTTGGGGGCAAAAAGGAAGGAAGATTCGGCAAACATAATATATAAGGAGGACGTTGAGGAAAGAGAGGAGATCATCAGAGAATCAAGTGAGAAAAAGAAATAGGTAAGGGGGAGGGGAGAGACTCCATTAAACCATCTCTCAGTTTGTTTTCTTCTTATGAACGTTGTGCTACTTTTAATATTTTGAATCATTGAAATTACAGTCTGAAAACCTATCATTTGGTATTCAGAGCAGTCGATTGTTGGGAGAAAGAAACCATGCCACCGAAGAAAGATGAAGCTCCTTGGGAAAAAGCAGTAGCCGAGTTACAAAAGGAGGTTGAAAAACTGTCATCACTTGAACCCATGGTGCTTGAGATGAAGGCTCAAATGGGGAAACTGAGCATCCTGGAAAGGATCGAGGAAAGGTTCAGGGAACAAGACTTGCAAGCAGCACGGAAGGAGAAGATGCCGATGACTTCTCAAACATTCGGGGTCATCGCCGATCAACAGGAACGATATCCCACAAGCATATCGCGATCAGTGTCGCCAACTAGGAGGGAAAACAGGGAAGAACGCAGTCATGAACCTCTCACGAGGAGGATGGAGATACCCACATTTGACGGAGAAAATGCCAAGAACTGGGTACTACGAGTTGAACAGTACTTCGAGCTTGGTGATTTTACGGAGACGGAGAAGATTCAGGCGGTGAGAATGTGCTTTGTCGACGGGGCACTCTTATGGTATAGGTGGGAACGAGATCGACAACCATTTACCAGTTGGGAACAAATGAAGTATAGGGTCTTGGAGTATTTTTCGGAAACCCAGGATAGCTCTCCAGGGGAAAGGCTCCTCAAGATCAGACAAGAGGATTCTGTAAAAAAATATTGCCATGAGTTCATCGCACTCGCAGCGAATGCACCTGAGTTGGCTGAGAATGTGCTCGAGATGGCGTTTCTCAATGGACTTAAACCAAAAACCAGGGCGGGAGTGAAGATGCTGGAACCCAGGGGATTAAAAAAAATAATGAGTTTAGCGAAAAAAGTTGAAGAATGGTCGACGATGAGCGATGAAGAGGATGGAGGAGACGAGAGGGGGCTCACACGTGCGACGAAAACGGGTGGACGGCAACAGGCCTCGTACACCAACAGAAAAGAGGGCCCAATCGGATATGGGTCAGGTTCGAATATTGGGCTCAATCATTTCACGAGGCCCAAATACTATAATCCAGGAGGACAAAAGCCCACATCCGCAGGCCCAAGCATTGCAAAATCTGGCCCGAGTGTGAACCCTAACTCGCGCACGGAGGAGGCTCGCCGTCACTCATACAAACGATTAACGGAAGCTGAGATTCGCGACAAGAGGGCACGAGGCGTGTGTTTCAAGTGCGATGAGAGGTGGCATGCTTCTCATCAGTGTGCCGCGAAGGAGTTACGCGTGCTCTGGGTGCAGGAAGACGGCACCGAGCCGGAGCTAGAGGAAGCCGACACGGGGCGAGAGGTACTCACCGAACTCGCCGAACTTTCCCTAAACTCGGTGGTCGGTCTTTCTTCGCCGCGCACTATGAAGCTTCGTGGTACCATCCGAGGAGTATACGTCGTGTTGATGGTGGACAGCGGAGCATCTCATAATTTCATCTCAAAATCGGTGGTTGAACGGCTTCAGATTCCGGTGGAGACCACGGCGGGATATGGAGTTATAACAGGAACGGGAACTGCCGTAAGAGGTGAGGGGCTTTGTAGAGACGTGGAAATCTGTTTGCAGGAGTGTAACATTCGCGCCAATTTCTTGCCTCTGGAATTGGGCACCGCGGATGTCATACTAGGAGTGCAGTGGTTAGAAACATTGAGAGAGATGCAGGTCGATTGGCGTAAACAGCATATGCAGTTTCAACAGGAGGGGAAGCTGGTTAGGATACAGGGGGACCCGAGTCTTTGTAACACCACGGTATCTTTAAAGACACTACTGAAGGCGCTGCAGCAAGGGGGAGATGGACTGATAGTCGAATATGGAGGGATGGAGTCCACACAGTCAGCTGAAACAGCCGAACAAGTGAATGTGAGACCCTTCCGGTATCCACAGGCACAGAAGGCCGAGATAGAAAGACATATTGCTATGATGTTATCTGCTGGGTTAATCAGGGAGAGTAACAGCCCGTTCTCGAGTCCGGTGTTGCTGGTACGAAAGAAGGACAACAGCTGGCGCTTTTGCGTAGATTATCGAGCCCTGAACAAGGTCACTATTCCGGACAGCTACCCGAACCCCATGATCGACCAGCTTCTGGATGAACAACGTGGTGCGGTAGTTTTCTCAAAATTAGATCTCAGATCAGGCTATCACCAGATATTGGTTCGCGCAGAAGATGTTCACAAGACAGCATTCCGCACGCACGATGGGCATTACGAATTCCTCGTAATGCCTTTCGGATTGACCAATGCTCCAGCCACGTTTCAATCCTTAATGAACGAGGTATTCCGGCCTTTCTTGCGTAAATTTGTGCTGGTATTTTTTTATGACATTTTGGTGTATAGTAAGTCGGAATCAGAGCATCTGTTCCACCTCCGCGAGGTTCTCACTGTACTACAGCAACACTAACTGTTTGCCAATAGAAAGAAATGTCATTTTGGTACGCCACAGGTGGATTATTTGGGTCATGTTATTTCAGCGAAAGGGGTATCAGCGGATCCTTCTAAAATCAGTGCAATGGTCGACTGGCCTCAACCACGTACCCTTAAAGATTTGAGGGGTTTTCTAGGACTGACTGGTTATTATCGCAGATTTGTTCGGGAATATGGTACTCTGGCAAGACCTTTGACAGATTTGCTCAAGAAAGATCAGTTTGTATGGTCACCGGCTGCAGCAATAGCATTTGCCACCTTGAAGACAGCAATGACAAAGGTACCAGTTTTAGCTCTTCTGGATTTTGAGGAATTATTTGTTGTGGAATCCAATGCTTCAGGAATTGGCTTAGGCGCGGTGCTCATGCAGCGGCAGCAACCGATAGCTTATTTCAGTCAAGCCTTGACGGAACGCCAATGGCTAAAATCAGTTTATGAGCGCGAATTGATGGCAGTGATATTAGCAGTTCAGAAATGGCGCCATTATCTCATCGGGAGGAAGTTTATTATTCGGACAGATCAGAAAAGCCTGCGGTTTTTATTAGAGCAGCGAGAGATCAATCTGGAGTATCAGAGATGGCTGACAAAACTGTTGGGGTTCGAGTTCGAGATCCAGTATAAACCCGGGTTGGAAAACAAAGCCGCAGATGCATTGTCGCGTTTGTCACAAACATCAGAATATGCTACACTCTCAGTTCCCGCAGCGATACAGCTCGAGGACATTTGTAGTGAGGTAGAGGGCGACATCGAGCTTTCGCGCATCATCACGGACTTGAGACAGGACCCGCGCTCCCATCCGGAGTTTCAACTGGTCCAGGGACGTTTATTACGTCATGGCAGGTTAGTTTTGTCCAAACAGTCAAGGTTTATTGGTTCTATCCTCCAGGAGTTCCATGATGGAAAATTAGGGGGTCATGGAGGAGTCTTGAAGACACAAAAACGGATTGGGGAGCTGTTTTATTGGGCTGGGATGATGACAGACATTCGGAGGTACGTAGCTGCCTGTTCCATTTGTTAGCAGTACAAGTATTCTACGTTAGCTCCAGGAGGGTTATTGCAACCGTTACCAATTCCGGAGCAGATTTGGGAGGATTTATCCATGGATTTTGTGGAAGGATTACCACGTTCAGGTGGCAATACCGCGATACTCGTCGTCGTGGACCGTTTATCGAAGTATGCTCACTTCGTCGGGCTTCATCACCCATATACCACAACCGATATCGCACTCATATTCGTCCAGCAGATCATACGATTGCATGGGTTTCCTCGTACCATTGTCTCGGATCGCGATAAGGTATTCACAAGTAACTTTTGGAAAGAACTGTTTCGGCTTTCAGGCACCAAATTATGCTTCAGCACTGCTTACCACCCGGAATCCAATGGGCAAACTGAGGTGACAAATCGAGGGTTGGAGACTTATCTTCGATGCTTTGCCGGCGATAAACCGCGAAGCTGGGCTACTTTCCTTCCATGGGCAGAGTTGTGCTACAATTCAGCTCATCACTCTTCCATCAACATGACTCCATTCCGTGCGGTCTACGGTAGGGATGCTCCCACCATTATCAAATATGAACTCGGGATGACCACGAATGCAGATTTGGAGGAGCGCATGCAAGACAGGGATGCTGCCTTGGCTTTGCTTAAGGGTCACTTGCTGAAAGCACAACAAACAATGAAGAATCGAGCTGATGAGCATCGACGCGAGCTGGAATTTGCAGTAGGAGACAAGGTTTATCTGAAAATGCGTCCTTTCCGTAGGAAGTCCTTGGCTCGTCGTCCCAATGAGAAGCTGGCTACTCGCTTCTATGGACCGTTTGAGATAGCAGCCCGAATTGGTAAGGTGGCTTACCGACTTACGCTTCCACCCGAAGCTCGTATTCATCCAACCTTCCACGTCTCACAACTCAAGCCAGCTATAGGAAACCCAGTCGTCGCGACTTCTTTACCGGAACAGCTCACGGTAGAGGGCGTTCTAGAGGCAGAACTAGAAGCTGTTTTGGGATTCCGTGTGCATCCGGTCTCTGGACAGGAAGAGGTGCTCATTAAATGGCAAGGACAACCGGAGTTTGAGAGCTCTTGGGAGTGGAAGAGCAAGATCAAAGGATAGTTTCCACAATTTGACCTTGAGGACAAGGTCAATTTCAAAGGAGGGGGTATTGATACATACGAGGCCCAACACCCTTCTATTATCTACACCTATGGGAGAAGAAAGAGGCCTAAAGCCCAAGGGGAATCAAGGCAGTAAGGTAATCAAACTATGGTAAATAAATAAACCAAAGTTGAGTTAATAGGAGTGCAGCTAGTACGAGGATCTGTTGGGGGCAAAAAGGAAGGAAGATTCGGCAAACAGAATATATAAGGAGGACGTTGAGGAAAGAGAGGAGATCATCAAAGAATCAAGTGAAAAAAGGAAATAGGTAAGGGGGAGGGGAGAGACTCCATTAAACCATCTCTGAGTTTGTTTTCTTCTTATGAACGTTGTGCTACCTTTAATATTTTGAATCTTTTGAATCATTGAAATTACAGTCTGAAAACCTATCACTGATCTCAATGAAACTGTGAATTAAGAAAACAGATGAGATCAGTTAAATATATTCAATATAAGTTCTTGCAATAATGGATAAGAAAGAGTTATACAGCAAATAAATAAAAAAGAGTTTGTACAATATTGATTGTCTTTTCTATGCTCTCCCCTAACATTCTCTGATTGCAAAATAGGTTAAAGTAGAAATGAAATATTTCCTCTTCAACCTTGGGCTTGTTATTGCTCGTAGCTCAGAGAAAGCGCTTGCTCAAGGCAGTTGAAAGCTTTCTGGTAGCTCAAGAACCCCATGAACCAGAAGTCGAAGTTATCGACCGTTACAACTTCAAGATATTTCTGAGATGGCTTCTTCGTGTTGAGACTCTGGTTCACTCCCTTGATCTTGCACAAAGGGATTGACACTTTGTAGTGAACCCTGTTGAGATCTCCCTGAGGAGAAGCCACTTTGATCGATCTCTCGCTGCAGAAAGCAATCTTCTTTGATGAGATGAAGAGTAGACCTGCAATGGGACCTGCGGTTGTCGATAGGTAGCATTGGTACGCCTTGAAGAGTTTCTCTTCATCGTAGACTCTAAAGAGCCGTTTGTAAATCTTCTCTAAGCCTCCCATTTGAAGGATCTTAGCTCCCAAGGACAGCTTTCTCTTGACTGTTTCGGTTAGTTTTAGTGCTAACTTGCTCTGATCACTAGCTCCATTCGTGAAGCTATCGGTTTTCTTCTTTCGCAGAATCGATTTTCCTTTGGCTGTTAAGAAAAAAGAAACCATTTCTGTTAGCCTCTATGTAATTTTCCAGGAAAACAGAAAGAAGACTAGCAATGGGGAGAGAGAAAGGTAAATATACTAACTTTGTTGTTCAATTTTCTTGGAAGAAGTTGGGATGTGGAGCTTGTTGATGGAAGCTGGATCAGGCAAGTAACCAGCCAGAGAACTCTTGACAGTAGGAAATGCAAGAACTTGTTGGTGAACTCTGTTCAATGTCATCTTGGAGGATTGAGTAGTGATCTTGAGTCTTGATCTTTGATTTTGTGAGAAAGAGATAGAGAGAGAAAAAGAGATTGTGAATGATGGTGATGATGAAACCGTGTGTTTGGGATGGTTATTTAAAGGGAAAGACAAAGAGACAAGAGGCAGTTAAAACAAAGCCTAGAATCGTTGAGAATTGAGACCATTGTGGTAAAGGCTGAGTCATGGATGGGTCGTCAATATACACATAAAGCCACTTTCTTTGGAGTTAAAGGCAATTAGAAGATCAAGCATATGCTATGTTTTGCTTTTTGAGAAAAAAAATTATATCATTTAGTTAAAGGAGAAATAAAGGTTTTGCAACTAACAATTCCATGTAAGACACAATTGGTTAAGTACGTAACTTCAAGAACTTATGAAATGTTTTAACTATTTTTTTATTTAATTCTAAATAACAAAACAACTTAGAACTACAAAACCTGTTTTACTCAAATTCATTTTTATCGTCTTTAAATATCAAATTTTAAAATTCTGATATTCAAAAAAGTTGAAAAGAAAAATAAAAGTTATATCGAAAGATTATCACAACCTTTTATTACCTGCAAGTTGGCAAGATAGCAAGCTTTTTTACTTTTTTTCTCCTTTTAGCCTGATTTTAATTTTTCACATATATCTATATATGCAGTATAGAAAATAAGATATGTTTCCTAATTAATTGGAACATGAAACAAGATAAAATAAAATGAAATATTACGTAACACTTTTTGAATACGTGAGAGCAAACTGAGTCATGCAGAAGGAGACGTCGTGGCTTGGGAGCTTTCTGCGTTGGCATTTCGACTTTTTATGCCTTTATTTCTTTAATTTCATGGTAAGATAAGAAAGATCAGTTATAATTGATTTATTTAATAGAAAAAGGAATAAAAAAGAAAGAAAATAGTTAAATAAAAACACAAAAAGGAGATCCATTTGAAATGGATCCCACTATATAATATTACTTGCTATTACATCAATTCGTCGTCACCCATGTGATATTCACATGGTGTATATATGTATGATAAAATGTAGTGGACATTGTATTTAGCAATCGATTGATTATAAATAGGTACATGAATTTCGAAAAGCATATTAGTTGTTAAAGATATGAATGATCAGGTAGTTGTTATTAAGACAACCGACATTAACTTCAAAGAATGAATATATGTCGTAACGACATCTAAGATGCTTATATATATATAGAAACTAATATATATATATATATATATATATATTAAGATGCTTATATATATATATATTTATATTTGATTGTGCAGATTGATTCTACCAAAACCCTGAATAATGTATTCAATGTATTATGATAAATATATTGAATTTAATATATTAGTGTCGATATCGAGTCGTTGTAGTTTCTAAATGACTTGAATATTCAAATGATGATCAACGATGATATATTACGGAAATTGTGGATTTAAGGCGTGGATAGTTAGTATATATTATTTCAAGATTTCTCATGAAATGGTAATTTATTTGCACTACCTCAAGCATCACCATTTTATTATGAGAGTTGTCAATAAATATAAACCATTTTTATTACTTCCAATGTCACAACGATTCAAGCTTTACCAGACTAGAATGTTCATCATTTTCGGGGGTCCATATCACTAGTCGGATAAGCTATTTGACTACAATATCTGAGGAAATGAATATCTATGTCGACACGTAATTATGAGTAAGAAAATAAAAATACCTGGTGGGGATTGGTTGATTGGTCAAATAGAAGTTACAAATAAAGGGTAAAAAAGAAGAGTCCATATGAGTAGGGCATGGCGGGTCACATTCAAATCTGTAATTAAATAGTTTCTTTAATCGTTAAATATTTTCTGACGTGTATGATGGAATTTGACATAAACAAAAAAAAGTATAAAAATTAAAATAAAAAAAAGGTAAGAAATGTGACGTGAAACAACTTGCCTTAGCCTCAAAGAAATATTTGGTGTTTAATGCCATGCACTATCGTCTGTGCATTCTCAGTTACAGCATACTATATACTATCTTTACACTCATCAAACACCATTCTTGTTTTTTGGGGGGTAATATGTTAAATTAAACATGCATGTATGTTATTGCGTGTATGACTGTATAGATTACTCATCCTTTGCCACAAATTCTCTTTGTCTATCCTTTAAATAACCATCCCACCACATGGTTTCATTCATCATAATAATCTCAGACCTCTCTCCATCTCTTATAAGACTCAAGGTCACTACAAGATGACATTAAACAGAACTGACCAATTTATATGGTCTCGTTAATCGAGTCAGTTTTTGTGCTTGGAATTCATCTTATATGCTTTCTTGTACTATATATTATACCCATTATGCAAATCTTTTAATGGTTCCATTGACGAATCGTGTTTAAGTATTTCCGAATAAACCTGAACATATATATTACTTAAAAAGAAAGAAAAACAAACTAGCTGCATGATATTCAAAAGCATCCTAGAAATAGCGACAATGCCGTGTGAAAGAGATGAAAAGTGTCACTTCTTCTTCTTCTTGCTGTCATCGGCTCTAATGAGCTGAACTGGAGCTGCTGGTACCCTAAACCACCATTCTCTGATCCTCCTCTCTAACCGGTCACTACTCGCTTTCCTCCACCCAACTTCCCTCGTGAACCACTCTACAAACGTAACCGTTACTAAATACTTCACTGGAACAACCACCAACGTAACTGCCACAACCACAAGTGATATAGCCGATGTATCTGTAGCCTGAAAGTATATTGGAGAGAGTCAGAGCGTTATATTAACCGCACACACCATATTATCTGAAGCATCATCATGTTTTGATAACGCTATACCTGTGGAAGAATTGCAAGAGTAATGGCTCGTATTTTGAGGAGACCAACGTTCACCGCTTGGATTAGCGACTCAAACTGGCTGATTGCTTCTTGTAGTACGAGTAGCTGCTCCACCGCGTTTTTACTTGGTGGAGCTTTGACTCTAACGACTTTTGGTTCTTTCCCTTTGTTGAATTGCTTACGCCACAACATTACTATAGCCACAATGAGTAATATTGACGGTAGTATGAAACCTATCCAACCACTGCACAACATAAGAAGATTGTTGGCGTTAGGGAATTCCTATCATCCTATGTCATCATGTACGTCTTTGAAGCTGAAATCTTACCTGATAATCAAATAGCTGACCAAGATCATAAAAACTGTTGATTTATAGGGATCTTTCCACGAGGCTAAGAGCTTTATATGCAAGCCTAGTTTGATGAAAGGGAACAATAGCTCCTGCAATGAGACTATCAGTTAATAGTAACCATAAAGCAGAAACGGGAAAAAGGTGAAAAAGGGAATCATCTTATGATACCTTCATCACTGCAACATTAGTGTCAATTCCTTCTACTTTCACTTGTTCAACAGTCGCCTGAGCAGCTTCAGCCCTGTCTGTGTCTAGGATTGACCGTTTCAGAGCTATCTCCAATGGACTCGTGTCCCCAACACAAAAATCTCCTACGATTTTCATTTCTTCACCCATAGTTGTCCCAATTTCTAGATTCAATCCATAATGCTCAAGCAATATGAGCGAGACTGGAGATAAGTTTGAGGGCCATTTCATATACTGAACAAAACTGACATCAGAAAGAACATCGGTGGTTATGCGAGACACTCGGCTGGATAGAGCTTCTAAGACCTTATCTCCACCAGGGAGACTTTCAGCTAGGTTAAATATAAGCAATGTTTTGTATTGGGAAGAGAAGACTTGGAAAGCTTCCTTTATTGCACGGTACCGGTATATGCCAAGGATCGCCCTTGCAAGTATTTCTGATCGCTGAATCCCTTCAAAGTTGTATTTTCGAATGAACCATTGTACACGAAGGATCTCCAAGCATATACCCAACCAGTAGTCTCGACGAGCATTGCCTTTGAACTCTGTAAATTCAAAATATACTGGCTCTGGCCTGTATATAAAAAAAAAAGATAAAGCAAAGACATAATATATCCATGAACACAAATTTTGTAAATGATCGTAAAGAAACAGAAATACCATTTTATTCAACTAGCACCACGTACACTATAATTGATTTGTACATGATGGCTTTATCAAAGATACGAGCACCCAATGGCCCTGTCAATTCAGGTTTGATGACCTGTTTTGTGTCTTCAGTGAGATCATATCGCATGGGCTTATCACCACCACCCATTGAATCAAAATACAGAGCACAGTTGGTAAGTGTCAGTTTCCCTACAAAAGGAAATGCTTAACAATTATTAAGATGGAAACAATATCAACCAACTTAAACCACGATTATCATGTTTCTCCATTTGCTTAAGGCTTAAGGCCAAGCTAGTTCTTAGTGAGCTTTCTCAAAGGCAGTCTATATAAAATAATTATACGCATAGATTTCTCCAGAAGTTAACCAGGCCACGCTGAGATGCCCACGTGTTTAAGAACTGGTAGAACAGGATTGGCACCATCCATATCAAGAACTATTTCTCCCTTGGCAAGCTGAAGACTAGCAGCTGAAGGTCCTAGAGAGCTTTTAGCAGCCTTGAAAATTCTACAAATGAAAATGAGTGAGGAAATAAAAGAGAGAAACCAGATATTTTGAGATATTTCAAGGAAATAAATATCCGCAAGAAAATGTGAAGAAAACATGGTCTCTGGGATCTCATTATAAATCAGAGCCGTGATATCCAAAAGGATATGTTCCTTCTTTTGATACCACTGATTGAACCACATAAAAGTTTTTATATCAACTTCAACTTTAGACTTTGATATAAGTTAGCAAGCAATACAGTATTGACGTTGTATGTTGCCAGCTAAGGGATCATACGTGTGCTTCAGGTAAGGATAAGCAAAATGGATACTAGAGAAGTAGATTTAAGAATTTTAAGTACACCAAAAAAACACCACAAATACATAATCACCTGTGTTTTTTATAACAATCAGATGGTGCAACAAGACAGCAAATGCATAACTCAAATTGGCTACCAAAAAATAGTGGTAAGTTCATACTTGTCAAGTGTGCGGATGTATTTGTCATATACGAGAAAATGAAGCCTGTGGCCTGACGAGCTTGTAAGTGCATCAAAAAGATTATGTACAGTTATTGCATCTGCAATGGCAGGACAAATCGGTGCAATTCTTGCAAAAGCCTCCTGTCCGACAGACTTTTTTTCATCAACCTGTTAAGCATATTTTTAGGAAACTAATCTGCTAGGTCTTCCCAAATTTGAGTAACGCAGATACAAAAGAAGTCTAAGACAGAAATAACCTGCATTGCCATATTTGTTGGACTTGAATAAAATAGAGACCACCCGTCCTCATCCTCTGAGTCCTGCTTGGAAGGAGATGCGGCATCCTGAACTTAGAAAAAAATGAGACAAAGAAAAGAAGGTATAAAGCATCAGTCCAAAGAATTCTGGTTAAAAAGAATCAACATGGCAATCAAATAGATTCTTACTTTGTTTTCATGCTCACTTGTGAAACTGGGGGTCTCCCAAGCAAGCATCATGTCAAACATCAGCTGACGGAACTCTTGATCACTTAGGTAATTAGGTTGTTTCATTACTTGATGGAGTGCTTGAAATGAGCAGAACTCTAGAAAGTTCCTTGCATATTTCAAGAGTGGCTTATAATTCTCAGGCAAATCAACATCAAAACGATGTTGCAGATCTTCTGTGGGTATTTGAAGGATCCTGGACAATTGGAATAAAAAATAGATGAAGGTTTTTCCTGAATCTGAACGTGTACGAATGTCAAAGCTGTTCAATAAACGGAGGGGGAGAGAGAGTACTTTGAACAGCGAGAGACCACGGAATTGGCGAGGAGAGAGAGCTGAGGGATGGGTTTTGGGGAAGCGATAGGCGAGGGAGAAGCATCTCCATCCCGACCGGAGGACGATTTCTTCCTTTGGAATAGGGATTTCAATGAGTTCTGCTGGTTCCTCATGAAATTCTCCAACATTCCAACTTTCGCACCACCACCTTCTTCCATCGCGACCGCACACAAAGATCACCTAAATAATCAGATAAAAAATTGTTTAGTACCAAGAATGCCTCTCCTGTTTCAATGAGATTCCTCTCTTCCTACTTTCTCCCTCCTTTCGTGCACGCTTCGCAGAGCGCAGCTATCTGTTCAGAGAGATCTACTTTATCTGTTCTACGCTTTGCAGTATATACCGGAAAATATATAAATAAATAGAAGAAATAGAGCTACCATTTTGATTACTCATAATTAACGAAAAGCTATTAGCTACATTAACTGCTAATTAATGATTCAATTAAACGGAACTAAAAATCTATCGGTTGAAAAATTATAGAACCGATCTGTAAATATAACCGTACGGTTTAGCGTCGTAATAAGCGATTCGGATGGGCTCAAATCAAATTACTTTAAATCCGTTTTGGTAAGCCCAAATCATCACAATATAAGATGGGTATTCAGTTTGTTAAATTATGTTAGTTAACTAACTAAAAATCTCAACTTTTGATGAAAGAACTGGATGGACATTCAATTATTCGTATCGGTTTGGTTTAGATATTTTGGATTTTGAGTTTTTCAGATTTTAAAAAAGTTCTATTTGGGATTAAAGAAAGTTTTACACGACGAACAGAATCCAAGAAGCTCAAGGTCGAGATTTGTAGATGATTACAACATGGCTTCTTGTTGTTGGAAAGAAGAATCAAAAGACAAAATAATAGCTTATAATGCTTACTCCATTGTTGGTGATCTTCTAAAGTTTGGATTTACCACTGCGAGGAGGGTCCTTCGCCCAGAGAGGAGGGATGATTCTATGGTCTTGCAAAGGCTGTTGCTCTTCTTTTTTCTCTGTTTTTTCTTCGTCCTCTAAAACCTCTTTAGAGAATGCATCCGGATTGGCTTTGATACAGCTCTGCAATGCCACAAATGGATGCACACAGTCTGATCCCTGCAACAATAACACATACAATATCCTTCTGAATCTCTCTTCTAAATGGCAAAAAAACGTTTTTAAATATCCAAAACCAAAGAGACAATTATAATTGAAGTTTATGAGCATTTGGGTTGAGGATTCCATCATCCTAAACAATCTAATATGTTTCAGTTACGGTTACCTTTTCTTCTGCAGTGCTCTTGAGAAAGCAAAGGAATGCCTCGGAGAACTGAGACCCGCAAGATCCGTTACGCAAATCTGCTATGCAAGGGCAATCGAGTGCTTTCTGTGCCTTTGCTTCAATCGACTGACGGAATTGGTATTTTTCAGATAACTCGGTAACTCAAAAAGCTTTTGATTAAACTTAGTACGAGAGAGTTGGATTAATAACCTCATTCTCACTTTCATCCTCACCATATGCTGCAGCTTCTGTGATTTTGACGAGTGTACAAGAATTGTCAAATACAGCAGAGACCAACAATGGAGAAGAGCTAGTAACTGTTCTAAAGCATCGAACTAAAAACTGGACCAGAAGACGTAAACAATAGTGCTTATAAATGTTAATCGAAGAGCTTTCCTTGGGCTAAAACTAGACCAGAAACTACAAAGACAAAGACTTGAGTATCTTCCTTTAAGCAAAAACCTATTTGGCTTTTGATAAGGAGAGTCAACTGGCTTGTATACAAATCTTTTCAATGAAAATATGGAGAAAAGGGCAAATTCAATGCTAAGAAAAATCATATTCAATCTCTTCATCACCAATCAAGCATAGACCCAAACGATTCCCAACTCACAAAATATACATACACAAGCATCCACTCGATCGAGATACATAACACCGAACCTGCAAGGAGAGAACCCATCGGAGACGACGAAGTATCATCACCACCAGACTCCCGCGGCGAAATCGTAGAAGGAGGAGGAGGAGTCTTATTCTTCGTTGGAATTTCTGATGAAGCAGAGTTCTCGTCACTCTGAGATTGACCCATTTCTTCAGTACTCCGTTATATCAATTCTACCGAAACCTCCCAAATAGTTTGGGTAGCCGCCGACGAGGAACAGATCTCTGTAATGAAAATCGAAATCAAAACAAGGCCCAAATTGTCAAAAAGAAGCTATAGTGGGCTTCAATTCGAAAGTCTTGGTCTTCTCAAGTTTTTATATTTTAAACTTATGGACAAAGAAACAAGAGTCAACCTCATCCTTCATCAAAAGGGCCCCAAAAGAAAGAAAAGTTCAATTTCTTCCAACGATAAAGCAGAGAAAAAAAAAACATACAATGATTTGAATCTTAGGTTGTCAAGAAAATGTAGGGTCAAGACTTTTTAATATAAAACCTAGAAAACAAAAATGATTTGTGAAACCTCTTTCGACATATTAAGTATTAACCCGTAACGACTCCCATTAGTCGTGGCTTCTAGCTGTCAAAATCCAAACACTTTACTCGCATTCAAATATTGAAGACCTTTTTGTACGTTAATTATAGGTTTAGGATTAGTGGGAAATGTTTAATCCAACCTTTTGGGATTTTTAAAAAAGCTAATGATTTTAATAAAATATATTACATATAATCAATTATTTTAAATACCACATTTTAAAATTTTGTTACAATTTCCACACTAAACAAAAAAAGTGGTGACAACAACTTCATTGAAAATCAGCATGCAAGTTCCTAGAAATTTAGTAAGTAAAGTAAAATCAAGAATCCTTTCATTGTTGGAATAGCTAGAGAGAGAATACACAGTTTTTGAACTGGATTCGTAAAACCGGTTCATATCCTAAACCGGATTGAACCACTCGTCAAGTACTTTTAGAGAGGACAGTTCATACATCAAGCCGCAATTAACGGTTTTAAAATACACTTGAGAGGAGAAAGGAAAATAAACAAATCGTAGTCAAAAAACATACAACGAATAACAACAAATAAAGTTCAAAACCAAACTCTCAATATTAAGTTTAGCTTATGTTCTCTAGATTTCCGATCAATAGAATTATATTTGTTCTGGCAATGACGTTGATTATATAAAATTTATTAAGAAAAACAGTGGTCTTAAATCACGACTTCACATGAATTTATTTAATGATTCCATCTTGAGAGTTTGAACAAAAAGATTGCTTATAATGAAAAAGAACAAAAAAAAGAAACGAATGTAAAAACAATTTTCAAACTAATTTGCGCTCCAACGTTCGAAAATACAATTGGGATCCTCGTGATTCATCCAACGGTCAGAATTTTCCATGTGAATCTCTTCAAACCCTTTTTTGTGTAAATATTTCAAATATTATGTATTTTTCACCATTGCTATAAGTAAAGTTGGATAATTTTTTGCAGATCCCACCAGACTTAATCCATCAACTCTCAGAACTTTTTTTGATTAAAGTGAACAAAAACTTTCTTATGGATGGATCATTATACCTTCCTCTCTAAGTGAAGGAACAATAATAAAACAGTTTTGTTCACAAAAAAAGCAGTTTTTGTTTATTTTCCTTTATCCCAATTCGAGCCAAAGTTAAGTCCTGTCAGACTCTTTTGTCTGAGAAAAAAATCTTATTTTAACCATTTTCGTTAAACAGATCAAACTAGTCTTCCCAAAATGCAAAACATGAGATGGGTTTTGAATCTCTTGTTTGTTTCTGTTCTTCTTCAGAATCTTGTTCACTCCTCAGCACAAGTAATCTGCTCAAGCCAAGACAGAGCAGCACTTCTGGGTTTCAAATTAAGCATCATTAAGGACGCAACTGGAGTTCTGTCTTCGTGGGTTGGTAAAGACTGTTGCAATGGAGATTGGGAAGGTGTTCAATGCAATCCGGCCACCGGAAAAGTCACCGCCTTGGTGTTGATAACCCCCGAAAAGGAACCTACTCTTTACATGAAAGGCAAATTGTCATCTTCATTGGCGAATCTTCGATCTCTCGAGGTTTTGCTCATTACAGGAAGCAAATTCATCACTGGTTCGATCCCCAACAGCTTCTCTAACCTAACTCGTCTTACCACTCTCGTGCTCGATGATAATTCTCTCCATGGCAGTGTTCCTTCTGGTTTAGGCCATCTTCCATTGTTGAAAACTCTTTCATTAGCTGGGAATCGCTTCTCAGGTCTAGTCCCGGCGAGTTTGGGTAGCTTGAGAAGCCTTTCTGCAATGAATTTGGCTCGAAACTCTCTCTCCGGTCCAATCCCAATGACATTCAAGAACCTTCTCAAACTTCAGATTCTTGATCTCAGCTTCAATTTGTTATCTGGTCCAATCCCAGATTTCATAGGCCAGTTTCAGGATCTAACCAATCTTGATCTCTCCAGCAACAGATTATCAGGGGGATTACCAGTTTCTGTTTACAACTTGGGAAAGCTTCAAGACATGTCCTTGGAGCGTAATGATCTGACCGGACCACTCTCAGACCGAATCAGCAATATGAAGTCGCTCACTAGCCTTCACTTGGCTGGCAACAAGTTCATGGGTCACATACCAGCATCCATTACAAAACTGCAGAATCTCTGGTCTCTCAATCTCTCGAGAAACCAATTCGCGGATCCTCTGCCTGTTGTTGCAGGCAGAGGATTTCCTTCTCTACTGTCCATCGATCTTTCCTACAACAACTTTAACCTTGGAGCTATTCCAAGCTGGATCAGAGACAAGAAACTCAGAGATATCAACTTAGCTGGTTGCAAACTGAGAGGAGCCCTTCCAAAGCTAACGAGACCACAAGACGTGACCTCACTAGATATGTCTGATAACTTTTTAACAGGTGATGTTTCACCTTTCCTCACCAACATGACCAGTCTTCAGAAGATGAAGTTCTCAAAGAACCAGCTCAGGTTCGATCTCGCAAAACTCAAGTTACCAGAAGGGGTCTCTTCGATTGATCTAAGTTCAAATCTTGTGACTGGTTCGCTTTCAAGCCTGTTAAACAACAAAACAAGCAGCTTTTTAGAAGAGATCGATCTGACGAACAACCAAATCTCAGGGACAATCCCTGATTTCGCAGAAAGCTTGAACCTGAAAGTACTCAACATAGGGAGCAACAAAATCGGAGGACAGATCCCAAGTTCAATATCAAATCTTGTTGAACTTGTGAGACTAGACATATCAAGGAATCACATTACAGGAGTCATACCTCAAGCTTTAGGACAGCTCACGCAGCTCAATTGGCTTGACCTCTCCATCAATGCACTTACAGGAAGAATCCCGGATAGCTTATTGAACATCAAGGGGATGAAACATGTGAGTTTCAGAGCAAACAGATTGTGCGGGCTGATTCCACAAGGAAGACCATTCAACATCTTTCCTGCAGCTGCTTATCTACATAACCTATGCTTGTGTGGCACACCATTGCCACCTTGCAGGAAGACAATGAAGTGAAAGCAAAGACACATTTTGAAGTGGCCAGTCCAACGCTGACTTGATCTTAATTCTATCACTCCAAATAGATAAATCTTCTATTTGCGCTTCACTGTTCCTTTTCTTACTATTCTATTGTTTTAATCTCTACTTTTATACTTACTTCTGTCGTTCTGTTTTCATCTAAATAAAATATTATCACTTTGATTCAACCAGCAGAACACATATCTTCATTACTTTCAATCAAACGATAGCTTTCAATCCTACATCAGGTAAAACAATAATATAAGCTTCATTACTTTCCTGAACAAACAGGAATTATCAATCCGTGAACTACCAAAAACTCAATTCCTCCCAACTACTTCAGATAGCTAATTTCACAATAATAAAAGCTGAAATATACAATAAAGGGTTAATTCCATTTCAATGATATTGGACACAATGCATCTAATAGTCATCCAAAATCTCTTCCTCCTCTTCTTCTTTACCATCAGCTTCTTTGTTCTCAACTTCATTCTCCTCAGCCTCATCAGCTTGTTTCTCCTCAGCCTCATCAGATTGTTTCTCCTCACCATCATCGACATCATCAGATTGCTTGTCATCATCCTCCTCCTAAATGAGTCAAAGAATCATCTTAGGTCCCAAAATTCCATGTCAAGAAAAATAATAAACCATTACTAATGTGAAACACATACTCCCTCATTAGCATCATTAATCTCTGATGACTTGTTATATTCTGCCTTTAGTTCAGCAGCTTTATCCAAATAAACCTTCTTCTCCTAAAGTGATCAAAGATAACAGAGTAAGAAAATAATAACCAAATCACAATGAAATTCAAGCAAGAAACAAAGCTGGATCAACTCACTTCCACAGTCAAAGACTTCCACTTTTCACCACCCTGTTTTGCAACCTACAGGCATATCCATAGTACAGCCTAGTAAATCTCAAAAAAAAAACACCACACATTGTAGTCAAGTGCAATAATGAGCTTAGATTTAATCTTACATCCTTAACGTTAGAACCTGGATTCTCTTCTTTGAAAGTTTTACGGAAATCATTCCTGCAGAGTGAAAATACTAATATCAGCATCCTCCCTAAAGAGTAATAGTATATAACCATCAACAAGAGTAACTGTGAGAGTATTACTAGAGAGGGTGAACATTACATGAAAATGAAGAAGGCAGTAAGAGGTCGCTTAGGCTTGTTTGAGGTAGAACTCTTCTTCTCATCCTTGGCCTTCCTAAGTCTCTTTGGCTTAGGTTCATCAGATGTTGACTTCTTCCTGAAAACCCAAACGAAATGAGAAAATCCAATTCCGCATATAGAAACAATACATTCAATCAGGAAAAAAGCTAACGAGTTTACCTCTCTACAGGTTTCTTCTTGGACTCTGTTTGTGTCTCAACAACTTGGGCTTCTGAAAGAGAGAATATAACTCATATGTAACTAGTTATGCTACAGTGAAACACAATACAAATAACTAAAGATTGTTTACCCAGATTCACTCTGATCTTGGCATCGAGACTACAATTATGCATGCTTATAAGAGCTACGGCTACATTCTTGTTGCATCCTTCACTGAAAGCGATTTAATTAACAAAATTTTGAGATTAAAAAACATAAACCAATAAAGCCTTCGCCAGATAGCCAATAGTCATACTAAATCTGGAAACCCTAAAGCGAACGGGAGTAACAAGTCAAACTCAGTTCGAGACTAAAATCCGAATCCAAACTGATCAGAGATTAAGAAAAAAATTCACCATCGAGCGAAAGCACTGCCATCTTTGGCGCGAAGTAAGGAAGTAGTGCTACTGCTGGTTTCAGCTTTGGTTTCAGCCTCCACTCTTTTCCTCGGCTTTGGTGGATTTGATTTCGACGATGCGCCGGCCATTTTTTATCTTCTCGTTATTGTAAGATCAGAAGAGATATTCCCTGAGAAATCGACTCTATGAGAAAGTTAAAGAGAAACAATGAGAGAGGAAAAGGAGAAATTGAGAGGGAAACAAAACTCGTTTTTGGTAAGTTCTGGCGGCAATATAATCCCGCGAAAAGAGTTGTTTTTGTACATTTGACACGGATCTTTGATCTGGCGATCTAATCCACCGTTGGTTTATATTAAGCAACTCCCAACGGCCTAGATTTACGAATTCTATTTTCGCGGTCACTCTTACTCTTTTATTATTTGTTTGAATGGGCTTTCGCATTTAAACGTCTGGGTCATAAGGCCCATTTATATTCTTATATCTGATAATCCCATATAATGTAAAAAAATGATGAACCGGCCCAATAAAAACGATGCAGTTACAAAATTTAGTTTGGTTAAATAGAAACATAGATAGGATTCTCATGGAAAACTAACTTACATTGTTGCTATCTTCTAACAATTATTCGTTTAAACATTTAGAAGCTTCATCTAACGGTCAAATTATGTAGTTATAGCCACGAATCGATAAAAAGTTTGATAAACGAAAAGCCAACAACTTTTTTTGGTTTAGGCGTCCAATTAATTGATCTAAGCATACGAATCATTTTGAAGTACTTAAATTTTTTAAAACATTCTACTTAGAGCTCTGTCTTAATACAGACAATAAGTATTTATTTGAGAAAAAAAATAAGATTTCTAAATTCTTTTAAAAAGTTTGGGCAAAATAGATTCTTCACGGAAAGTGGGTGTATAACGGTAAAAGTAAAATGGAGATTTAAAAAAAGGCTATAAGGAAGATAGGCATGTGGGTGTGTTGCAGTCTTGCAGAGCTGAGAAGACTTTTTAGGGTTTGAAGAGTGATGCAAAGGTGAAATCAGCTATTTCTCGCTTGATGTGCCACCTAAAGACTCTGAAGACTATTATTCTATTATTCAATTTGCGAAATAGATTTTCAGAATATCTAAATACTTCACTTTTCTTCTCTCTCTTCGTTTTCTTCAATATCATATCATTGGGAGATTATAGAATATCTTTTCACGTCCACACGAACATAAAAACAAAAGAAGACAATTTTAGAGAACTAATGAGTCGAACGATATATATCATCATGGAATAAAGACAAGATGATCAACTTAAATAAGCTAATGATAACCTAATACATAGAATAACAACAAACTCTCGAAACATATGTATATCACACAATTAAGTTGATATATAGAGAAGAAACTAGCATGAAGACATAAGTGTTGTCGTTTTTTGGTTAAAGAGAGTCGAAGTTAAGAGAATAGCTGAGAGGATCATAGTTGAAACTTGTCTGTTTGTTATTCTTCTTGTGTCTAGGTGATCTTATCTTCTTCTTCATCTTCTTAATCTCTGCTTTGATTCTCCATAAAATACTTCTTAGTAGCTTCTTCTTCTTCTTCCCAAGCTCCATTACCATTATGCATCCCATTTTGTTTTCTTTGATGAAAAAGATAGAATGAAGAGGAGAGAGGTGCAAAGTTAAAAAGTGAATAAAGTCAAATGTGGAGAAGGAAGACTACTTATAAAGCAGTATCTCTGTTTTTGTTTGTAGAGCTGTACTGTACTAAGAGGATGAGTGATGTTGACCTCTCACTTTTTAATATTATATACTTTGAATTTTTTTACATTCAATTTAATGATTATAAGTATTTTTTTATGACAGACTGGTTTTACTATTCATATACACGTGAAAACCTATTTTTCTTTCCCACTTAACAAGTTATTAAACCCACAAAAACAATAATGCAAACGGTACCAGTCAGTTTCTTTTGTGATTTCTTATCGATTTTTTTTTATTGTGCAAGTTTCTTATCGATTTAAAGTATTACAAAACTCAAAGTGATTGTTGAGCAAAACTCAAAGTTTCTTTGATTGTGTTCATGATGTGTTCATTATAAAAACACATGAGTCTCTTCGGTTTTCGTCAATTGATTTGATTCTTGAATACTTACTAGTGTTTTTTTATATCATGTAAATTGTGTTTTTATTGGTTAAATAATACATTATCAAGTGATTGATGTGTTCTCAGAGAATCACATGGAAAATTCAGACATTGGATTACAGGTGGAGATTAACATTTGACATATAACTGTTCACCAATATGTGCACCATACTGACTGTGAAAGCGTTTAATTGATGGCCCCCCTCCAAAAAAAAAGAATTTCATTACATTCGTTCTGGATTCTCTACGAGTTTAATTCTTCACCAAATGGATAAATAAAAACACAAATCATTTAGTTTACTACGTAGTGGTTTCATTGCATTAATCAAGAGTAGTACATATCAATTAATCAAGATTGTGGTTAATAATGCGATAATTATAAAAATAAAATGACGAGGAGAATCTAAATCTATACAAAAGAGACAAACGAAAGTAAACAGTTTAGTTTCGAGAGAGAAACAGAGAGGAGGTTCGTAGAAGGTGAAAAAAGAGTAAGTTGTACGGTAAAAGCCTCTGTGTGGTCGTTGTCTCTCGACGTAACGCAGAGCAGAGGCATGGGGTTGCTACTTCACACTCAATTTCAATTTTTTTTAAAAATTATTTGGTAGAATAGTAAAACAATTAATAGTTTTGTTTTTATCTGAGAATTAAAAAGTAATTAGTTTTGGTTTTATTAGGTAGTTGATGACAATTTCGTTGCATCGTTTTGGCAATTTCGTCTTCTCAAGAAATCTCTAGTTTGTTGAGTTTATTGCAGTTTCAGGGAGATTGTCCTTTTTCAAGTTTTGTTTTATTATGTCTTTCAATTCCATAAGTTTTCCTTTCTTCTTCTTCTTCTTTTAAATGTCACAATGGTTTTGGCATCTATCACCTACCTTAATATAAGTTTATTAAATTAAACTATGTTTCTAATATTGTATATCATATTGCAATAATGGCGTATAGGTTTAACTCAACCATGTCAACAATATTATCCATTTTCTATTTACACAGGGGAAGAAAAAAACTATTATGTAAAACTTTATCTGATAAAACACATATTTGTATAATTGCTTTTTATGCTTACTTAAAGAAATTTAGTGTGAAGAGAACGAAAGTTGTAGTTTTTAGGATTTGGAACAACATTCATGTCAAAGAGGGTTTGACAGCTTTGCTCATATACTTAGAATTTGAATCCTTGTTTACAATCGGCTTGTTAGCTCACAATTAACAACGTACAACATAAAACTGCAGTTGCAAGATGAAACCGTCAAAAATTTCCATTGCTGTGTTGAAAGAAAACACACTGAATATCTCTATCTAAAGAGCACAAACTCAAGTAGTATTCTTATAAGAATAGCTAGAAAGCACAATACACAGCCCAAATGGCTCTCTCTCTCTCTCTCTCTTTACTCTTTACGCACCAAAGTTAGAGGATTTATGCTTTCCCAAAGCAACGACAAAGATTAATGGCTGATAAAAGTCAGGGAGTGACTGGTGAAGCAGCTAACTTCCTTCCAAACTCTTTTAGTCAAAAGTTTTTGTTAGACTCCCTTTTGGAACCAAATCCACATCAAAAAACAGAGGGTTGGGACATGGGATGATGTGGAGTTCTTCCAGGGAGAGATGGGCTTTGCTCTGCAATTCGGATGGATTATGATGAAATCTCCTGAAATGCTAGGTTGAGTTCAAGCACAGACTTTGCTACCAAACCTCCTCTTCTACACAAAGTCCATCACAATTACATGTGAGCCCTATAGATCCTTACACGACTAATTGAGAACTATGAATTAATTTCATTGTTACAGACATGCTTACCTTGCTAGAGAGGGAAGACATGCTTTGACTTTCTCTAGTTCCACAAAGCAACGACTGTAGCGCTGGATCCTGTATAGCAGTTAAACGCTTGTTATTTGGGTAGGTTCCAACAGAGTATACTGTAAAAAATTATGATACACGATAACTTAAGTTATGCAGATTATTTTGAAACAAAGCCAACCTTTGCTCAGCTTCGATGTCTACACCAACAGATGCTGGAGCTGACAGTGATGAGTAAATTGGTGACCCATACATTCTGATCAGCTTAAGCAGCAAATCCAGGGAAACGCTCAATTGCCTGTGAACAAAAATCGATAATTCCATTTGCATCAATCAGACATTTAGTGCGGAGACTGCCATTATTTTTTTCTAGAGAAATATGAATACTTACTGATCCATGTCGCTCCCTAGAAGACCTGTTAGAAGGGGGAGAAGAGAGGTACAAGTATCCAGCGTCAAAATCTCATTTCTCTCGGTTATTATACCCAGTACGTCTGCAGTAACCTGTAACCAATGAATAAGAAGAGTTGCATGAGCATTATCAGATAACCTGTAATCTTTCTTCAGATAACCCGCTATTGAATACAAATACAAGATACTTACAGCATTATCAGCCATCTTCTCTATCGAACCTATTGAGTTTTTTACATCATTCCTTTCCCAATATCTACGAACTACCTGCGAATATTGTCAAACGATTGAAGACAACACAAACTAGGCATCTCTAATGTTTCAGAAGCATCTGGCATCTCAACTACCTCTGAAAACCCCACCAACACAGGGAAGGTAAAATATGTGAATACAAAATAAGCGAGAACCAAAACTTTGAGTCAAGTCCCGCGTTTTTTCAAGAATCAGGCGAACAATAAGTCCAGTGTTCCACCCCGGTTATTTTAAGCATGCTAAGCAGTCATGATAAGCATATGAAAAAATTTAGTAGTATAAAAGCTAAAAGTCTAATCAAGAATGAGCAGACAACATTATCAAATAACTTGGCTGGTTTTATGTTACCTGTATCTTAGCCAAACGAGACTGCATGGAGCTGACAAATTGATCATGCATCCCCATGATGTCTTCAACAATATTGTCTTCAGAAGGATAATCGTTCGCATGTTCAACTGGCATATGGTTCCCTCTCTGCTTGAACTACACGGAAGGAAATACAATATGTATTATCTTTGGGTCTTGTAGGAATAGAAGCAAAAGCGCGGCATAAAACTAAATAAATCAGAACAGTAGTTTCCTCTTTGTTCATAATCTTATCCCTGATCACCCTCTCTTTTGTTGCATGTTACAGTCAGTGTTACTGCATCGAGATCTCAAGCTGAAAAATGAAAGATCAAAGGCCAATATACCATATTTGAAGGGCGGATGTTAGGAGTAGGCACATTTCCGCCCGAAAAATTCGAAACAGGGCCCTCGATGTTGGAAAATCTTCCTCTTCTCTCCCTGTTTATGATGAGTGATTGGAATCTTCCTGACATGGTAAGAAACATGAATGAGAAGCAATTTATTTGCAACGAGAAGATGAAAGCTGGGCTGAAAGAATTACCTCCTTTCTGACATTCAGTGGGACTTGCATCTCTGGTTAATTTGTGGCTTACCAAATCATCTGTAACAAAGACTAAAGCTTAGAACTGAGAACATCACCTATCAAACTCAGTACAGCTACAGAAAGTTACAAGGGTCAACCAAACAAGTTAGTTGTTACTGAATACGCCACACCTAAAAAGCATCATATGTTTAAACTGATTCCTGCCACTATTTGCACGTTTCTCACTGCAGTTAGAGCCTGATAAATATTCACCCAATAGGCTACATTTAACGGGCCAAGATGGTGCAACAGAAAGTTACAAGGGTCAACCAAACAAGTTAGTTGTTACTGAATACGCCACACCTAAAAAGCATCATATGTTTAAACATTGATTCCTGCCACTATCTTGCACGTTTCTCACTGCAGTTAGAGCCTGATAAATATTCACCCAATAGGCTACATTTTGGTGCATGAGGAGTACCTGCTACACTTCCTGTGGCTTCGAACGGCACAAAAACAAGTGGCATATCATTTATCAATTCATCATGAGTTCTTGGAGGTGATCCCATCCGTGACCTCGAATGGCTCCTCCCATATCTCTTGTATCTAATATCGCTGATGCTTTGCACAGCTGCACCTCGCACGCCACCCTTGCCATCTGGAAATGTATTCCCATCTGGTATATCACTTGGTTCAACTGACTGAGACTCAGACGTTTCAAGAACCGAGGTGTTCAGAAGATCTGGGTTACTTCTGTTGCTAGGCGACCTTCGAGAATCAGCTGCCTGCAACGAATAAGGCATAGTTCTTGCAATTATGTCAAGTTCTGCCCTGGATTCAGTCGCCTGCTGTATTCTAGAATCTTCTCTGGGGACAATCACCGGAACAAAATCTGCTGCTTTATTGACAGGATGCGCCTTTGGGTTAGCTTTTGTAGATTTCCTCCTTGACGTTACAGCACTAGATACAGCAGTCGAGACACCTGAAGCGGCTTTTGAAACACTGGTTAAGCTGACTGACCCTATGAGGAGTACCTGCTACACTTCCTGTGGCTTCGAACGGCACAAAAACAAGTGGCATATCATTTAATCAATAGATAAAAGAAAGAAGTGAAGTGAAAATAATAGAAGCAATCATACATGACAACGTCCTTGACTCATTAGCAACGTCTGAATTTTGAGAAACTGACAACCTTCCAAGAGGCTTTGATTCCTTCATCAAAGAATCTGAATTTTGGGATGTTGATGGCCTTCCAACGGACTTTGTTTCTTTCGTCGTCGAAGGATCAGAGTTCTGAGAAACAGATAACCGTCCGAGAGACTTTGTTTCCTTTAATAAAGGCTCAATGTTCTGGGACATGGACACCTTCCCTAGAATAGTCTTTGAGTTGTTATCATTGAGAACTACTGGATCTCTTCCTGAGCAAGATCTTTTCTCTGGATGACCATTCGATTGAGCAGCATCTCCAGTCATACATGGCTCAGTGCGCTGACCATGCATCCAAACATGAGACCACAACCAACATTTTACAATTAAGCATCATCAGAAAGAAAAATGTAGGAAAGAAGAATACCGAGAGATCTACAACCCACACGCCTACACAACTCTGATTGTATGAGCAACCCAGCAGCTTTCCCTCGTGAACATTCATATCTGACAATCTTGACCACCCAACGTCCACTCCATCATGACATCTAATTGGCTCCCACGAGAAAATCTACAATTTACATGGGATTAACAGAAGGAGTGAGGTAAGGACAGCAGGCATGTCTATTTTGAAAGCAAAGAAGTAAACATAAGAATGTATCCTCAAAAGACGACTTGTTCGATTAACTTTTATCTTACCCAAAAACAACATACTGTGTATCAAAGAATTTACCTTGAGACTTTCTTGCAATCCACAAAGCACAGTCTTTCCATCTGGATTAAAGCTCAGGCAACGGACGCCAGCAGCCTAGCGAAAAAAGAGTATTAAAAGGTAAAATGAAAATAAAAGGCTACCAAATGACTGGGCATAAAACAAGTCGCACCTCAGGTCCACCAGAGCCAATTAGCTCGAATGTTTCAAGATCCCAAAATTTCACAGTTCTATCAGCTGAACCTGTTACCACACGCAAAAACAGAATGCTCTGAAACTGTAATAACAATAATTTACATTTTTCATGTAAAAGAATAGGTGTACGTTGCCAGGGAGAGAAGTAGTCAATATTAAAATCATTTAGGGGGCCACAAAGAAACAAATTGAAAAAGTTGGGATTCCATTGTCATCAACTCAGCATATAGCACCAGTTTGAAAATCTCTTTCCTACCACACACCCTCCATAAAATGAAATGAAAAAAATACTTTTGCATTTATAGGTTCTCCCAGATCTTAAATTAAAAAGCTAAAAAGATAAGATGGCCACAAGGGTTTCAATATCAAAGAAGACGACGCCATGACACAGGAATATGAATAATCGGGTTGGCTGGTTACCACAACGTTACATTTCCCATCATTCACTCTTACACTAGACGTTTTGTATGTATTGGTATCACGTATATCATCCCAAAAGCATAGAGCAATGAATACTTCAAAGTTAATACAAACCTGTTGCCAGCAGAAACTCATGCGGATGAAAATCTAGGCTTTGAATTTGCCCTTCATGACACTTAAATTCGGTCAACAGTTTTCCAGCTGTTAAATCCCACACCTGGTAAAGACAAACTGCATATCAGATCCATTTAACAAAGTAAGATATAAAAAAGGTTCCGGGTAAATGTTTTTCCAGATAACCTTAAAGTGCACTCTGAGAAAGGAAAAGAAGCAATAACCAAGAGAGATTAAGCATCCAAATTAATCGGTCAGGTGGTATGTGTGTATATTAGCAACATGCAAATGAATAGTACGTCCTAATACTCTCCTATAGCATTTTCAGGTCAAGTGCCGAGAGGCACTTAAAAGGACTGTGCTGCTACAGAACGTCATCCATGAGATGCATACAAAGAAAATTAGAAGGCTTATCCCTTTCAGAAAGGACAACCAACTCTCAAAACCAGTTCATATCTAAAAGTGCAGTTTCATTACTCCAAATTCTCCCAAGGATTCCCAAATAATGATGTCGACTAAGAAGCTCTGTTTTCCTCCGTAACAGGAAAGATAAAATCTCATATCCAGGAATGAAAAATAACCACCAACATGAAAGCAATTACCAACCTTCACAATGTTGTCCTCCCCTCCAGATACAACCCAGCGACCATCTGGGGTGAACCTGAGTACACTGACTCCTCGAGTGTGACCCTTGTAAGTATGGATGCAACCCTTTTTTCTTATATCCCATATTTTAAGATTTGTGTCTAGTGAGCCAGACGCAAAAAACTCACCAAAAGGGTGAAAATCCACAGAGATGCAATTCGACCTGTGACCAGTGAGAGTCCTGACAACTACGAGATATAATGTGTAAGTAATCATAGGAGTCATACTGAGTCAAAAGAAGGGTCTTTGGAACTACTAAACTTACTCTTTGCCTCCTCCAAATCCCAAAGTTTGATAGTACCACTAGCAGCTCCTGCTGCAACTAAGACCTCTGAAGCATCAAACGTCACTGAATCAATTCCACTCGAGTGCCCATACAAGCTCTGAGCACAAACATCCACAATACATGAGAATCTCCCAAACCGCTTTACTAGCGTATATTCAAGTCTATAAAAATCTTCCTAAAACCAACTACGAAGTTCACCAAAGCAAGCCACAGTAGAAGCAGCAGACGGAGAACTGACCAGAATGGCGTTGGGCTTACCAATAGCCCAAAGATTGACCTTGTGATCTTCTCCACCTGTTACAAGAACCCTAGATGACTTCCTTCCGATCTTGAGACAATTAACTGCAGCAGAATGTGCCACAAATTCCTCTTTGGATCACACAAGTCAAGGCTAAGCAATGCTACCAGATGAGATTAATCAAAATTCAACTTGACAGTCGTATATTCAAATACACAAGTCTCGAGAGGTCTTTTCTCCACGGGAAAGTGCAAAATCAAAAGAGGAAAACAGATCTCGTACACCAAGGAAAACGCCTCACAGAACAAACCTAAAATATAGAATCCCGAGAAAACATGAAAAAAGCGGACAGAAGGAAACTTGGTACAAAAAAAGGATACGCAGCTTATAGGCTCGCTTCGTGGTCATGGCGGAAACGAGACCCTTGCAATGAGGACATTCAGGTTCCAACTCTTCAACAAGACGAAAAATCCAAGAAAGCCCAAAACTTTATCAAGATCTCCGCTTCTCAACCACTGAGTCAATCAGAAATCTCGAACGGGAGATAGATCAGAAACCCAGAAATCATCTGGGAAGGAACAAGAAAAGGAAGCTACGAGGAAACGACGCCGTACTAGCAAATGGCTTGATTTCTTCTTCCCTAACAAAACCCCCCAAAAACGCCAATCTCTCTCCTCTACTCACGAAGAGTCCGAAAACGGGAAAACAAATTGGTGAAGACTAAGAGGGATGAAATGGGTTGAAAAAGATTGGGTAAACTAAAAGAAGTATTTTTAAGGAATAGTGAAAAAATCTAAGGAGAATGGAGTAGCAGCTGTTGAATGAGTATTTTCAAGTGATTTCTCTTTCTCCAATGGCGAAGTAAAAAAGGCAGGAAGAGAAGAGAGAGAATGACAGAGCACAGCACAAGGAAGAAGAGAAGAGAGAGAGAAGCAAAAAGGAGGTGAAGAGAGTCTTTTTAACCTTTGGGTTACGTCTTCTTTCTTTCTCCCTCTCTCTATTTCAAAATCCAAACATTTTTCTCATTTAATTTTGGTTTCCTCATTTTTCATGCCTCTCTACATTTACATATTCAATCCATAATTTGTAAGATTTTGAGTTTTAATGTGCTAATAACATGAGGATGTACTAAAGGACTTGTTATGATTTATTTTTAAAATTCTTTGTAATATTACATAAAATTTTGTGAATTATTTTAAAAATTCTTTGTAATATTACATAAAATTATGTGATTTAGTTGTTTGTATTTTTAATTAAGAAAATTCTTTAATAAGTCATTTGAATTATTAAAAATATTAATGGTTGATTACATTAGATTTGAAAATATTTATTAAAATCACTAACTCAATTCACATTCGAATAACACTGGATTTTTCATTCTAAATCAAATCATCTACAAATTTCAATTGAATATGTCCCATTTTATTGAGTTCAAATACAAAGACTCAAATCACATGATTTTAGGTCGAATTGCAACGAATTTTAACACTAAATCATAATTTTTTTCTAAATTCACATAAATTCATTGAAAATCTATTAAAACTCAACTCATTTCAGAAACTTGTTTGAATAGTGTCCTAATGTTGTACACTCACTTGGGATCTCTAAGTCCACTGTACTTTTCAATGTTGAAATGTCTTAACGATGTGGTGGTAGAAGTATATATCGACTATTTTCTTAGTTTAAGCAGTAAATTTGTTATCTACCACAATGAAATCTGTGTGTCATGGGTTTGGGACATATGCTTGGGTCAGCTTGGGATGTGTTTAATGTAAATACTAAATAGATGTTTTAGTAAAAATTTTAACGTCTACCCGTAGGGAAAACGTCAAAAGCAAAGATAAAATTATCATAATTTAATTTATCGGTCTACTAACCTTCCATCTATTATATTATTCTAATTAAGTGTCAATTGTTGATAATTGCGAGGATGAATAAGCTATCAAAGAAATATAACTTTGTGTTATGTACACATAACGAAACATAATTGTAGAAGGTTTGGCTTGATAACAACGGACGACCTAATTGCATGGGGCCATGAGAGATCCCATCACCACGCACATGTACACAACTCAAAGTCTAAAACAATAAACAAAGACTTCTTTTTTTGGGTTAACAAAAATAACAACATTTAGTTTGTTTCAACTAAAATTTCAAAAGACATTCTCTTCGTTTACACCCGTACGTGGCTTACTGTTGCAATCTTAGTGAATTGACACTAAATCCACTAGAGAAATCAGATTACATCTTCCAAAAAAAAAAAAAACAAGATTTAACTTAAGTCACCCAGAGTTAGATCATCAGCAGTCCTCAATTTTCGTTATTATCTAAAGAGAAAATTACAGTAACTCAAAAAACAAAACGACAGCCAAGTTTTGAAACAGAAACCTGCAAACACATTTACGACCATAAGTGTTTTGACTTTAAAAGTTAATTTGTCAATTCTTATAGAAACGGCTTCTAATTATAAAGTTAAAAGCAATCATTGCCACCATGGTCTACCCTGTCATGGCCTATATGTGCTGTCACTAAATCTGAGTTTTGCAATCCAATTATTTTACTCATATTTTAATCTGTTTAATGCAAGAAAGCTCGAATCTCCATCTATTTTATAAAATCTCCTTTTTACTCCATTTAATAAAATCTTATAAAAGTTGAATGACTTACATCGTTGGAAGACGTGATACATGGACCGATGGACGTGTATGTACGTTAGTGTCGAGCAACAAAATAATTTCCCTCACAAAATCAATATATTACAACAACAAAAATCTTCTTCTCCTCTATCCGAGAATATACGATGATGTAGTTTATCTTCTTACATCTAAATTTGACAATGATCTAACCTAATATATGTTGTTTCCAACAACTCTTTTCATGTTTATGATAATAGCAAACCGAGAAGTGGACTCACGAACTAAAACACAGTCGGAATGTTACAACTACAATACCAAGCTACTTCCGTTTTAAGTTTAATAAACATGGAACTATTTACAGATCTCTAGAACAAGAGGAATTGGTTGTATGACAACGAAGAAAGGAATGCGAACTCCAAAACCAGTCCAGTAAGTATAATCAGTATGATCCACCAATCATGAATTACCATCGTGATCATCAAGATGCAACCTTTTCGTTTCAGGATACGTCAATGATGCTATAGTTTTATATGCAACTCCAAATCTAGTAAAACCAGATGTTATCCCAAGTTGGATCTTGATATTTAGTGTTTGAAGCTATCACAGACCCTTAGGAATCAAGAACTCCATATCAAGATCCAACTTTTCAGTGTGAAGACAAAAAAAATGAGGGGGGTGAAGGGCTTATGTATATGATTGCTAAATGTATACATACAAATCATTCACAGCGAATTCTCCATTCCCAGATTTAAGTGAACACAACAAAAGAGACTGAGAAAGAGAATATAGAAAAAGAATTTGCCTTGTTGTTTCATCACGGATCGATGAACTCGAACTCATCTTCCCTGAGATGTGCTACAAATTTGACAGGACCACGACCTTCAATCTCTTTGAAGAACTCCACCTTGTACGGAAGATTTGCTGATATTCGTTTTCCTCTCCAGACGGCGACGAAATCTTTGAGTTTACCTTCCATCCCTTCCAAATTAACCTCCGGAACGCGGTTTACATGATATACCTTCAACGGCGCAGTTACCCTAACCCTAGATCCTACTTTCGCCTTCGCTTCCGCTTCGATCTCCTCCTCCGATGACGTCGACGACGAAGGATCGGCGACTGCGTTCATCCAATCCGCGGATTTTACAACTACATCAGATCGAATCCTCGTAATCGAATTACTTCCTCTGCTCGCTCGTTTGATTCGAGATTTGAGCGCATTGGGGGCAGTAGCAGCAGTAGCGGAAGCAAAGAGACAGTCGTGAGAAGCTAGAGAGCGAACAGTGGCAGCAATCGCCGGTGACAAAGCGATTGGGCAACTCATCTGAGCCCGAGAGTAGAAAATGTGTTCGACGATTGGGAAAGTGGAAATCAAATCAAAATCAATCTGTGGAAAATAATAAATAACTGTTTCGTTTATTGAATAAACACTAAAGAAAGTTTTATAGCTGAATGCTTAAAAGAGATAAGAAATGGTAGGATGCGGCTTAAGGTTAACTACTTTTGTGATACTTTATATATTTACAAAACATGATTTACCGTTCAAATTACAGAAACAGCTTTTTGTGTGTTTAAACTCCTTTTGTTAACCTTTGGATACAACTAGTATTACGGACAGATATTTAAATATGACTTGAAATAGACATATGGCAATGATAAATGCAGACAAATATAGTGAATGAAATGGGTAAACGTGAAAGAAGAGGATAAATCAGAATTAAGAAAACTAAAAGGATAAGAGTGAATACTAAGAAGTGAAAAGGAAATGATTGAAAAGAGCAGCAGAATCAGAAAAGTGTGAAGACTTTCACGGGATGAGGAACGTGTGGCTTCAAGTAAAATGTAAAATGATGCTTTTAGAGTTCCGAGTCAGACAGACAGAATCTCTATCGGTTAATGTACACATGTCCACAAATGAGATCACTTCCATTGACATAGATAAGCTGGAAACTACACGTGTGCTTGTCCAAAATTTTTACGAATCTGTCAATATTCATCTACATGAAACCTAAGTATAATATTTAAACAAATTCAACCGAAAAGAAAGGGGAATACAAATCATTGTCGGAAAAATACATTGAGTACATATATTATTCAAAAAACACACACAGAAAAAGAAAGTGCAAAAGAATATACAAAAGGTTTAGGGTTTTAGAGAATATATGGCACAAAAGAAGGATGGTGATAACAATTTCATACTGTAATGTTATTTCTCTTATCGCATAGCTATTTGACGCCGACCAGAACAAGATAAAAAAATAATAACAATAATATTCAGATACATAAACACCCAAACTCTTTCTCTTCCACCATCCATATAATTTGATGAGATTATTAACTATAAATGTCGTTCAGGAGCATTACCGATCAGTCTGCATTGTTCCGGTAGCATAGTCGATATCACTTGTCCATTCAATGCAAACAGCTCCCCGTCTATACCACAACTGTCATGCGTCTGTTTTCCAGCTTTTATCTTCACCGATTTCACCTGCAATTCTCATGCATTTGATCAACTATACTCTACTCTACATTTGTAAATTGTATTATCGATGATGCCATTGGGTTTGACCATTTCATTAGTCAGTTTTCCTAGCACATTCCAAGTCTCAGAAAACCGTAAATAAGAATTTAGGGAAGAAAAGGATAGCATTGAGAGGAAAATAAAAGACAAATACCTTTACACACTCGACATATGGAAGCGAAAGGTGTCGACCCGTTTGCAGAAGCAGAAAAAACCTCAGCAACCTAAGTCTTCCACATCCATGAACCAATAGCATGTCCATCGTACCATCGTCATGTTCTGAATTGGGAGCCACGACTTGAGAACTCTGCACAGTCCGACAAGCATGGTTACACACCATGATGCCAAGGAAATGTCCCTTTCTAGCTACCCATTTATCTTCAAATCTTGGTGTGATGTTCTGTTTCCTCAGTCCTGTCTCTATATCCTCAGGAGGACCTGGCAGCTCGATCGAGTTTTCTACATCCCAAGCAGACGGTTCAGTGTCCCATTTGGGTCCTGCATCCCAGATCGGACCCGGATCAGATACAGTAGATGAAATATCTTCTCTGTCATGAGCACCGGTATTCCCCCATGAACATCTAGTTGGAGGATCCTGCACGGATGTTAACCCCATCCATCCTTTATCGGTTCTTGACTTTGACCTTGTCCTTGGCCAACTAGGGGTTGTTGACTGTCCTTGCGGATGAATTACCTCTGGCTCAGCTGTAGCATCTCTTCTGCCAGAGGACATGCGTTTCATTCTAGGATCTATTCCACGAACATATTCGGATGGCTCGGTGCTGGCATGTGTGCTGCTACATGTGTCTAGTTCGCCTACGCTCGGGGTCATTATAGAATCAATACTTGATAAACTGGAGGCTCTAGGCATTCCTTCTCTGCTTGATCTCCTCATTACATCCGTGTAAAGATCTTGCAAATCTACAACTTCCTTGTCAAGTCTAGTTTTGCCTTCTGCATCCTCTTTTTGCGCCGGAAGATATTCCACTTCAAAGCTATACTTTGGCAAACACATGAACTTGAGGAATCCAGCAACCAAGTAACGCATAGGACCAAATCGTTTTTGGTATTTCTCAGAGAGCTCCAAAACTGCAAATAGATAATGATAGCACAGTTTAAAAACCATGATACTAGATATAGCAAATGAATGCGACAAACCTTGTATGCATGAACGTACTTGATATTTGCAAAAGAAATACTTCACAGCAATAATCCTGACCAGCATCTATTGCTCAAACGAATTCATCAAACACACATCAGAACTAGAAATGAACTGGAGAGATTTCCAGCGGTGCACAAGTTCAACGTGTTTGAAGAACTAGGCGATTTTCAGCTTCTAAATTCATCATAAGAAGAGAGTAGTGCATATTCTGGCAATATACCAGAAAGCTATGACAAGCAAGCGTCTTTGGGAGTCAACAGTGTTCACACTGTGACAGTTGAAATTTTTAAAATATAAACTAAAAAATAAGGAAGATTCACAAAATTATCTAAAATGCATGAAAGATGCAATCAGTTGCAGACACATCAAATGACCAAAGAAGCTAGGATAATCAAAACTGACCACACTTGGGAAACTGTTTATCAATGGAAGCTCTTGCAAGACAAAGCACGCAGGTATTCTCACTTACCATCACTAACAAAACCATAATACGAGACGGTCATTCCAAAGTGTATAACACCCGTATGAATCCACTCAACAGCAAAGACATCAGTAGCTGTTAGGCCACCCTAAATCAAAAATAAAAAAGAACCCTTTGAGCTTACAAAACATAAATTTAGCAGAAGCTAAATAATATTGGTGGCTGGATAAACAAAATCAAGGACCAATAGGATATTAGCCTGGAGTACCTTCACAATAGAGAGAGCTGCAGAAATAGGATCTTTAACACCAAGAACAGTCCAAACTAACGAGTTATCAGACCCGGCAGGCACTATTCCAATTGGGATAGAAACTCCTTCTTTCTGATTGCTTCGAGAAAGTAGACCATTAAGAACCTGCAACATTGGAAAGGGGCAGGGCAAAAGATGAGAGTTCATTCCAAGTATATCGAATGTAGGAGAGGTTAACATCAAAGGCTGTATTTTCCATGCATCATAATATACCAAGAGTTCTAAATCAATTGAAAAACCAAGACTGAAAGTTCTCATGTATTTCAACTCAAGCAGTATTTCCCTATACGATGTTAGATGCATCCCAAAGTCCTCGCTCTGGAGGATAAGAGTTGCTAAATTCTTAAAATTATTCAGAATGCTTGCAAAGTGGCGATGAGCACGCTGAATAAGCCAATAAAGTTCTGTTTCGATACACAAATTGGTTCATAACCCCATTAAGGCACTGCATGTAACTGAGCAGATAAGAAAAAGAAGTATGGTATAACAGATATTTAGTTTTTCGAACTTAACTCCTGAAGAAAATAGAAAAAAGAGAGCATAGTTTAGGAAGGCTAACTATCACACCTCATTGATGATTCCGTCACCTCCAACACAAATTATGCCTGGAATAGTTATTAAGATCTCATAAGTAATACGTAAGATGAAACAATATTAGAAGCTAAATAAGTGTAAACATATCATTCAGTGATGGACCAAGCATTGTTACCGTCTGAGCATAAGCTCATGTCAACAGTGGAAGCCAATTCTCTCGCATGACCCGCTTTATTTGTTTTGACAACCTCCAACTTAATCCCGGCCAGCTGTGAGAGTTTACAAAATCACACACAAGATACAAAAAACATAATGATTTTATAACAGCTGCATAATGGGATTGGAGAAATGGAAATGCTTTTAGGGTAGTGAAGATATTGACAACTTCATTCACAACCCAAATTCTATTAGTACCTAAAAATGGTAAAAATACGACATCAAAATAAAAGACGGAAAAGTTACCTTGAAAATTGGTTCCACAACATCATGGAAAACTTTGGTAGATCGTCCATGTCCTGACCTAGGGTTCAATATGACAAGCATTTTCGGTGCACTCTTACACCTGAAGACCAACTCAGGAGGAGTATCAATGGGGACCGAAAATAACTCAGACGAAGCCTGTTTCTTTGAGACTAAAGGATGTGGCAAACAGTTGATAAAACATTGTTGATCTCCAAAACTGGCCACCCATTGAACTGCTTCTTCAACTGTAGGTGCAATGAAACGGAAATCTCTGCGGCTTCTCTTTGGTTTCGTGAAGCAAGAAAGGCCACAAGAACCCTTTCCAATTGGATAAGCATGCACGGTGAAATGCCTGAGACCGACATTATATGTCAACTGTCAAAATAACAAAACATGGATAAGTTAGTTGACTCAGTTCTTAAGTACACAGAGACCACAACAAGGCCAATTACTCCAAGAGACAGAAAAATATACCGAAACAACATCGGCAAGATGTAGCATGTCAGAACCCCAAACCAAAGCCTTGCTTGTAAGCTTTGCATCAACTGCTTTTTTGTTAGAGATATCCGTGGCAGATGGTTGCTGAATTTCTGTTGCATCTTTCCCACTAGCAGATTTTCTCTTATCCAATACAAGCTTCCCAGAGTAAACAAGAGTACCTAACAAATCTGATTTCTCATCCCCTCCACCAATATCAATCCGATGCTCATCAGATTTCGGTTTCACCTGTGGATCATTAGTAATCTCAGGACGTCTCGAAGATGCCTTCACCTTCTTGCTTCGCTTTTCAGGGAATACTACAGGGGATGATTGCTGAGAACCGCCGGTGGCAATTTGAGAGCAAAATCCTAAGCGCCTAAGGGACTGTTGTGCCTGAGGGATCGCTACTCTTAAAGAAGGATTCCGATTTACGCCACTCTTCTGCATATCCGTATGCTAATCTCTCTGCCGACGAAAGAGACACAGTGATCGGGAGGCATACACAAACAAAAACCCAAACTCCTGATGATTACAAACAACCCAAACAGAGAAACCTTCGTGAATCAAGCTGGTCAACGAACAGATTTCCGAGAGAATTAAGGCAGCGAACCCAATCCTAATCCAAACGCAAAAAAACCCGTAGCTACGTATCAGATCCGCCTACGCGTTTTCGGGAATTTTCCTTGTTCAAAATTTCCTTTAACAAATTCGTGCCACTAATGGATATATCTGCAGCATTTTGATCGAAATTCAAACAAAATAAGAACGCTACTCGGCAGATCATGCGGAATCGGAAGAAATGAAAAAAAAGGATAAACGAATCTGAAAACAAATTGTGGGTAAACCAAAAGACAATATGAGAGCTGAGTAGCTATTTCGTCTTACCTTAGCCTCTCGGCGAACAAAAAAAGAAGAAGAGAGAAGTGTAGCAAAGTAACGCCGCCGGATCGGAGGATCTGAAACGGTCAGAATTGAAGAGAGGTGGATGAGAGAGAGAAGAAGACGATAATGGCGGAGATGACTCGACTCTATTCGATTCGACTCGACAGCAGAAATCTATGGCCCCTCCTTTCGGATTTATTTCCACTACAGAACCTTTTTTGGACTTCTATTTCCAAATTTTTTATGTATTTTCTTTTACACCTTTAATTTTTATTTAATTAGCTTTACTTTATTTATTTTTAATGTATTTTCTCTTACACTTTTATTTTTTTTATTTAATTGGCTTTACTTATATGTTTCTATATTTTTAGTAACATCGCAATTGCTTTACCTGCACAAGATAAAATTTTAAATTCCCTTAAATTTCATATACTTTTTAATCCAATCATAATGTATTAATATTAGTAGATAAAATTTGAGTGTTTCTTGGAAATTTTCTTACGTATTGTTAGACGTAAATTTATACATATTGAAATAAAGCATATTTATGTATACGCTTAACAGTACAAAGAAAGGTTTAATAGCATTAAAGATGTAAAAAAACTATACAAACCTAATACGCATTTTAAAAATAATCAATATTATGCAATAATTAATATTACGCAATAATCAATATTATTCAGGAGGAGCAAGTGGTCTAGTGGTTGTACCACTTCTACGATTGGGTTGGTCTATTGTGACAAAAAATAAAATAAAAATCAATATTACGCATAATCATTATCTACTAAAAATTCAAACACTTCTAGGTTTATTATAAAATTATGTAGTTCCATTTCACTTGTTATCGTATGAGGATGTTAAAATATTTGTATAAAAATATTGCCACAAAAAAAAAAAAATATTCAACACCTAAATCACCGACTTTCACATTATCCTAATATTGGATAAATCGTTTCCAAACAAAAAACGAAAGAGCAGATATTAATTTCTTTTTCCAGAATTAACAAAAAGTCAACTACAGTTATACCAAATTTGGAAATGATATATTTTAAGTGATTTGTGAAGAACTATTACGATTTGTAGTTTACCATGTTTTGTAACTATTAGATACCGAATATGCTTTTGAATATAATAACAAACCAAAATTCTTACATGCTTTTAGCTTAGCTGTCAATGTTTTCCAAGGTTGATTAAATAATCAGAGCTTTTATAGAAACAATGATGCTATGTTCGTTGATTGTTTAGCTTTAGTAATAACTTATAATTAAAAGATGATTAGAGAAGAGTTGGTGGAGGAATTTGGTAGAGGGAAGATGGTCCCTTGTCGAAAATACCATTGGTACCATATAGCAATTATTGAAGTCTAAATTAAATATATATTGGTTTGGTATGGTTCATTCAATTTTAAAATTAGATGTGGCGACCAACAGACAAGTGATATGCTTCGTGAATAAGAATTGCTAAAAGAGCATCTTTTCATTATAAAAGCTTATTGCTTTAGTATTATTATTTATGTATTACTTAGATAAAGTTTGGAATGATATATAGATAGTGGAATATTCTCTCTTCTTCCATCATCTTTCTTTAAATTTATGATGACAAGAAAAATCTCGTTGAAATGACAAAGTCCTTAATGATAAGAGTTTTTGGTCATCGGGTCTCTTTATGATAACGATATCTCATATCAAAGAACCGTTTGACAACAAGTACAAAAGTGGAACAATCATAGTTCTGAGAAGAAGAAAAAACATCAAGTGATAGGACAGAGTGAAGGAACCAAAAGTCACAAATGAATAAGTTTCAATCTCAGACACATATAACTAAGGAGTTTCAGGATTTAGATGAATGTTACGTATCTGTCACTCAGAAAAGTTACCATCACTTTAATCTCAAAGGTTTTTAGGAATCTTTGATAGTTCATGGACTAAAACTCTTCCTCAAATACATAATCTTGATGTTATAGCTCACTATTGCAGCAAAAGTTCCTTTAAGTTTTATCACAAGCTGTTTTGTCTGTTTATGTGATGGAGACAAATCTCTGTTACGTTGTTGTAATATTGTTCTCTCGTTCTTTCCAGTTATCTCTGTTCACATAACTCCCAATCCTGCGGCCAAAACGTCTCAGTCCATTTGTGGGAAAAAATGTCTCAGTTTTGCGTTGAATCTCCCATAGAACTCTTTATGTAAAGCAGGCCAGGAAAAAACAAAAGAAAGAAGTCTTATAATGCAAGATGCTGAGTTAAACCATTCATCTTTTCGAAGAAAAAGTGGATTCTAAAGTTACTTATTTTCTGTTACTTGGTATTGAAGCTAACTAATGGAGAATGTGCTCTCTGCTTATTCTCGTTGATTGAAAATCAGTTAATGCCCGGTTAATCGAATCTTTAGTTCGATGTGAATTTATGATAATCTACAGCAGAAATTGAGAAGATTAAAAGTCAGCTGAAATCCCCAACTACCATCCCAATCGTACATCAGCTCTTTCAGACCATCATCAAAGAACAACGTTTTTTTGTTTTCTTACTTGGAACAGTGATTAAGGATGTTTGTGTTTCAATCAGTTTACACACTTGAAACATCTCTACTTTGGGAACAATCCTTTTCCTGTAAAAGACAAACGAGAATAGGAAACATAAATGGATGGAAAAGAGTGACGAATTGAAAATCAATCTTGTGCGCTTTTTTTTATAAGCAACTTTTGTCAACATCTTCCTCTATCTTTCAAGAAGAACAAGGCCCAACAAGCCCAAGAAAATATTAAATAAATAAAATAGAAAATTGAATTACAAAAAAATAGAAAATTGAATTACAAAAAATAAAAAATTGAATTAGAAAAAAAAAATATATCTCTCTTGTTGAATAATAATAGAGAGATAGAGATTTTATTATTATACTGATTTTATTAATCTTATAAATTTTACAGATGAAGAAGAGAGAAAGAAGGAAGAAAGAAAAGTTACTTCATCTGAATGAAGTAACTTACGTATTTATAGAGAAAGAGTAAGTTGGCAAACGTAAGTTTACATAAATAATCAGACGACATTGTTGACTTTTTCAACACTCCCCCTTGATTATTTATTATTATTAAATTATTGCGTTCTGCCTCGTTAAAAACCTTATCATGTAAAAACCCAACGGGATAAAAATCATGATAAGGAAAAAAGAGTACAGATACGCAATCTCCCCCTCGAAAAGATAGATATGTTTCCTTTTATAAGTCTCGCAGATGACGCATTCCAATATTCTGAACGTGTTTTCTGAACGTTGTCGTAGGAAGCGCCTTTGTAAACAAATCTGCTGCATTATCACTTGAACGAATGTACTCGACGTTAAGTTCTTGATTTTTCTCAAGTTCTTGGATATAGGAGAAAAATCTCGGAGGAATATGTTTTGTTCGGTCACTCTTGATGTAACCTTCTTTGATTTGGGTCACACATGCAGCATTATCTTCGAATAATTTTGTTGGCTCCTTATTGTTGATTAATCCACTTGCTCCTTCTATATGTTGAGTCATAGATCTGAGCCATACACATTCTCTGCAAGCTTCATGAAGGGCGATGATTTCAGCGTAATTTGAAGAAGTGGCAACCAAAGTTTGTTTTTGAGATCGCCACGAGATTGCAGTTCCACCAAGTGTAAAAACATAACCGGTTTGGGACCGAGCTTTGTGTGGATCCGATAAATATCCAGCATCTGCAAAACCAACTAAACCAAACTCGGGGTTTCTAGAATAAAATAATCCCAAATCAATCGTACCTTGGAGATAACGGAAAATATGTTTTATTCCACTCCAATGTCTTCGTGTAGGTGATGAACTATATCTCGCAAGTAAATTTATAGCAAATGCTATATCTGGTCGAATGCAATTTGTGAGATACATAAGTCCACCGATAGCACTCATATAAGGTACTTCAGGACCTAATATGTCTTCATTATCTTCACAAGGTCGAAATGGATCCTTGTTTATATTAAGCGATCGATTAACCATTGGAGTACTCAAAGGATTCGCTTTATCCATATTAAATCGTTTCAATATTCTTTTTGTATAATTTGATTGATGCACAAATATCCCATCTTGGAAATGTTCAATTTGGAGTCCTAGACAAAATTTTGTTTTTCCAAGATCTTTCATTTCAAACTCTTCTTTCATATGAGTTCTTGCATTATCAACTTCCTTTTGAGTTCCAATTATATTCAGGTCATCTACATAAACAGCAATGATCACAAAGCCTGATGGGAATTTATTTATAAATACGCAAGGACATATCGCATTGTTAATATATCCTTTTTTCAACAGATATTCACTTAAGCGATTATACCACATGCGTCCGGATTGTTTTAACCCATATAATGATCGTTGTAATTTGACTGAATATAGTTCTTTGGGTCCTTTAGAGATCTTTGATCCTTCTGGGATCTTGAATCCTTCTAGGATTCTCATGTATATATCACTATCAAGGGTTCCATACATGTATGCAGTCACGACATCCATAAGGTGCATTTCTAACCTTTTGGATGATGATAAACTCATTAAATATCTAAATGTAATTGCATCCATGACCAGAGAATATATTTCTTCATAATCTATTCTCGGCCTTTGAGAAAAACCTTGTGCAACAAGACGAGCTTTATATCTAGTGACCTCGTTTTTCTCATTTCTTTTTCTTACAAAAACCCACTTGCACCCAACTAGCACTACATCTTCAGGTGTAATGACAATGGGTCCAAAAACATTTCTTTTTTGTAGAGAGAATAATTCATTTCTCATGGCTATTTGCCATTTTTCCCAATCAGATCTTTTTGACATTCTGTTACAGACATTGGTTCTGCGTCATCATTTTCATTTTCAATTTCTTTGGACACAGAAAAGGAGAATATTCCATTAATATCCTCTATTTCATTTCTAACCCATAATTTTCTATTTTGGGTATAGTTAATTGAAATCTCATATGTTTCTATATTGCGTTCGTCTTCTGGACGGAGTTCCACTTCACGGTTTTCAAAAACCTGTTTGCATATGTCTTTCGGACATTCCGTTTGAGTTGGTTCCTCTATAACCTTTTCACAAGTATTTTCGAGACGCTTTTTGTAAGGTTCTTCCAGAACCTTTTGATTTTGTTCTCCCAAATACTTTTTCTTACGAGGATTTTTATCTTTTGAGCCCATCGGTCTCCCCCTCTTTAACTGAACTCTGGGTTCATTTATTTTATCGCCATCAACATGTTCTACAGGAACATTAATTCTTGATGGGACATTCACAGCGGGTATATATGATTTCGTCACTCGTTTTGTATCTGTGAATGCATCTGGCAACTGGTTTGCAATATTTTGCAAATGTATGATTTTCTGAACTTCCATTTCACGTTGTTTTGTGGGAGGATCAAGATACAACAAAGATGGCGTACACCATGTAATATCTTCTTGCAGTTGTTTAATTCCTCCCCCTAAAGTAGGAAATTCGTGCCGTAAACATGTCACCAGTTCGTGGTTCAAGGTACCGAATAATACTTGATGATATAAATCCAATATATATTCCTAATCTTCTCTGTGGCCCCATCTTTGTTCTTTGTGGTGGGGCTATAGGAACATAAACCGCACACCCAAAAACTCGGAGATGAGATACATCAGGCTTTTGGCCAAATGTTAATTGTAATGGGGAATATTCATGATATGCACTTGGTCTTATTTGGACCAATGCTATCGCATGCAATATAGCATGACCCCATACTGAAATTGGGAGATTTGTTCTCAATATTAATGGTCTCGCAATGAGTTGTAACCGTTTTATCAAAGACTCAGCCATACCATTTTGTGTATGAACATGCGGAACCGGATGTTCAACATCGATTCCGAGAGCTATACAATAATCATTAAAGGCTTGTGACGTGAATTCACCAGCGTTGTCAAGTCTTACTTTCTTTATAGTATAATCAGGGAATTGAGCTCTTAACCTGATTATTTGGGCAATGAATCTTGCGAAAGCCATATTTCGTGTGGTTAACAAACACACATGTGACCATCTACTAGATGCGTCAATTAAAACCATAAAATATCGAAATGGCCCACATGATGGGTGAATAGGCCCACATATATCACCATGTATTCTTTCTAAGAATACTAGGGATTCATTACTAATTTTGGGTGGTGATGGCCGAGTAATAAGTTTTCCTTGAGAACATGCTTTACACGAAAACTCGCATGATTGAAAAATCTTCTGGTTTTTCAATGGGTGGCCATTAGAATTCTGCACAATTTTTCTCATCATAACTGATCGAGGATGTCCTAGTCTTTCATGCCAGACTTTGAATGTACTCGTAAACTTCTGGTTTACCGTAATATATGATTCAATTATATTTATTTTTGTGTAATATAATCCAGAGGACATCATTGGTAATTCTTCCAATATTTGTTTCTGCTCCCATGTAATGCAAAGATATTCAATGTTATTTTTGCTCATTGTCTCTATGTGATATCCATTTGTACGGATGTCTTTGAAACTTAATAAGTTTCTATGAGACTTGGGGGAATATAAAACATCATTTATTTCAAATTTTGTTCCCATTGGCATTGAAAAACTAGCTCTTCCGGAGCCTATGATAATATTTGCATTACCCGATATTGTATTTACGCTTCCGGCGGAATCTTTCATTTTGAGGTAGGAGAAAAACTTTTTATCTTTAAGTATTGTATGCGTTGTAGCACTGTCTACTAGGCATATATCTCCATTCTCACTCTCAAAATGATACATTTTCTGTATTAAAATATTGATAAAGATGTATTAATAAATGTTAAACACACATATTTCAAAATCAACTTATATTATAATAAAACTATTTTACATTAAGTAATTAAAGTTCAAACTTACATATATTTTTTAAAAAGACATTAAGTTTTGTTTTTGTTCGTAAGGAAACTAAATACAACTTTATATATATAACATTAAACTTAATTATCTTGTTCTTTGGTATTCTCGGAATCAACCAGAAAATCAGCAACATCGATATATGCATTTCCATCGAAGGAAAGTCCGGGTTCATCCGAGATAAAGTTGGTTTCACTTTCTTTTCCTTTTTGTTTCTGTGATTCTTGATACAGATTAGCCAAATGTTTTGGTGTACGACAGGTACGAGACCAATGACCTTTCATGCCACATCTGTAACAAACATTTTCATATTGTATATTTTGGCGTACAGCAGGTACGCGACCAACTTCATTTTCGTGGACTTTATAATTAGTTTTAAGAATTTAAACATAATGATGACATAAATTAATTTATGATAAAATTGTAAAACATTAGTGAATATAATAACACATAAATTAAAATAATTTCTAAATATAAATCAGGAGGCAACGCCTACCATATAATATTCAGAAGGCAGAGCCTACCATATAATATTCAGAAGGCAGAGCCTACCATATAATATTCAGAAGGCAGAGCCTACCATATAATATTTAGAAGGCAGAGCCTACCATATAATATTCAGAAGGCAGAGCCTACCATATAATATTTAGAAGGCAGAGCCTACCATATAATATTTAGAAGGCAGAGCCTACCATATAATATTTAGAAGGCAGAGCCTACCATATAATATTTAGAAGGCAGAGCCTACCATATAATATTTAGGAGGCAGTGTCTACCATATAATTTAGGAGGCAGAGCCTACCATATAATATACACATATATTAATAAAACAGAATTTTACCTTATTTTAGTATCTTAGGTAGATGGTAGAAACATTCGTGCTGATAACGTGTTGAATAATAATAGAGAGATAGAGATTTTATTATTATACTGATTTTATTAATCTTATAAATTTTACAGATGAAGAAGAGAGAAAGAAAGAAGAAAGAAAAGTTACTTCATCTGAATGAAGTAACTTACGTATTTATAGAGAAAGAGTAAGTTGGCAAACGTAAATTTACATAAATAATTAGACGACATTGTTGACTTTTTCAACATCTCTAAATTTAAAAATATACTCCAAAAGCACAATATGTTTTTGTTATAAAAATATTTTAATTTTAAAATTAAAATAATAAACCGTTAAATCTGAAATACTCTTGAACATTTTTTTAATATTAAAATATGTTTATAACGAAAACGTATTGGAGCATATTTGGTATGAGCTTTTGATCTCTCGAGTGTTTTTCTCTCTCGGTAGGGTTCTGCGACTCCTGAGTTCTGATCATATTTTTTGCCTGAGCTTGAGCTTTCTGTCAACTCTTTCTCGACGTTCTTCACTGATCAACGATTCTCACTGCTACATTTCGCTGGTTTCCTCGTAAGGTCGTGCTCTTTATATACCCGTCATGGTTTCCTTTCATCACTGTTAAGTGTTTTCTCTCTTCCTCTCTCAATTTAGAAACTAGTAGTCTCTTTTAAGAGAAAACATCGTCGTAACAAGGACGATTCTAGGTTGGTTTCTTTGGAAATGGCCATTGAAAAGTTCTGACCTTTATTTTTTTTGTTTGGTTGGAACTTCACAGGGGTTTGATTTCTGGAAATGGGTGCCAAGGCGAAAGGTTCGAGTAGAAAGAGATTGAGAAAACCCAAACGTTTGGAATTCGTAGGATGGGGTTCGAGAAATCTCATTGAGTTCCTAGAATCACTTGGTAGAGATACCACCAACAGAATTTCCGAGAATGATGTTACATCGATTATAATGAACTATATCCGGGAGAAAAACCGTGACACTCCTTCCAAAAATAAGAAGGGAAGGAGAAAGATGGTAGCTTGCGATGAGAGGTTATGTTTGCTTTTCGAGAGCCAGAAGATAAACATAGTCAAAGTCCGTGATTTGGTAGAGAAGCATTATGTAGAGAACCAGGACGACTCAGACTATGGTTTTCTTTACATCTCAGAGGATGATGAACAACAAGCATTGTCTCCATCAGATAAGGTGGATAAACGGACGAAACAGGTTGTGCAAAAGCCTAAAGGGACTTTTGCTGCAATAGTGAGCGATAACATCAAGCTTCTGTATTTGAGGAAGAGTTTAGTCCAGGAACTAGCAAAGGCTCGTGAAACCTTTGAAAGTAAAGTGCTGGGAACATTTGTGAGGATCAAGAATCCCTGTCAGCTTGTTCAAGTGACAGGTGATTTTGTTGCTAACTATGTTAATACTATCCACATTTTCGAACATAGTTAGCTTCATCAATACATTGTAGGAGGTTTAGCTCATTTCTGTGTTTTGTTTTCTGTTATCTAGGTGTGAAGGAGGGAAATCTGATTGATGGTCATCTTCTTAAGGTTACAAACTATTCGTATTATTTAGAAGATGTTCTTTCATCTGTCCTATCAGATGATGATTTCTCTCAGGTAGTATTCTCAGAACCGTGCATGTTCCTTTGTGCTTCTGATTGATGACAATCAGGAAACAGTTTGTCCAGATTGTTTCTTTGAAGCTTACATTAGTTTCCTGACATCTTTTCTATATGATTCTGAAAAGCGAATACTATGCAAGACCTTTTGTTCTCCCTTTGAGAATATGTAGTGCTTTCTCTCTATGATTTCTCAGGAGGAATGTGAAGAATTGCATCAGAGAATAAAGAATGGATTTGTTAAGAGACTCACAGTTGTAAGTTTCTTTTTCTTTATTAAGTAGCTAATGATACCTCAATATGAAGACCAGTCGTTTTTGTGCTTTTTCCTTTCTAGTAGACCTACAGGATATTACTCAACATTTACTCCTGCAGCTTCCTTAAGTGGTGCTTATTCTAGTGCTTCCGATTTATTTCATTTCTCTAAACATTTAAACAAAATCCACTTTAACCTTGTACAGGTGGATATGGAAGAAAAGGTTCGAAGTTTGCATGAAGATGTGACAAAACATGTAAGTTGCTAGCTTGCTCTCTATTTGACATGATATCAAATATGTTCCACATTCATTAACGCATCTCCTATTTATTTCATACCTGAAAGTGATTATCATGAGAACGTGTGCAGCAGAGTATTCTTAAGAGTTATGTCGGATAGTGTATGCAGCTGCAATTTTTTTTTTTCCAGAAAATGTGATTTCTGTTAGTATTTCCATGGCTGACTATTAACTTTTGGTGGTGTCTTTTAGTGGATAGCAAGAGAACTTGTATTGTTACAAAGGCTTATTGATCAGGCGAATGAAAAGGGATGGCGAAGAGAATATCCATTTTGAAGCACTGTTAATACTCTAAAATATGTATATTATTTATCTACTTCTATAGTCAGATCTTCTGTTGTTTTTTCTCTTGACTTAGCTATTACATTATCCGAATATCTGGAGAAAAGGGAGCTTCTTAAAAATCCAGAAGAACAGTCCAGGTTATTGCATGAAGTTCCGGAAGTTGTTGCCGAAGAACTTGAACCAGAATGTGTAGATTATGATGTGAAAATAGAAAATGACTTCATAGAACCAAACCCTGACGCTTCCCCTGAGGCTCATAAGAGAGACAAAGAATATCAACTAAGTGCTTCACCAGTTTCTGTCATCCAAGAATCTCAAAAAAGCAAGCTCCGTGATGGAGGAAACCATCCAACACAGATTGCTTCTGCAGGTGCGCCCCATCCTTTGTAACTCCGTTCGTTTATAGGATCAATGAATGTTCGTCCTTGCCATTGTCCAAACGTATTGTAGTTAGGACAATGTTCACTTGATTATTGTTGTATTGTTTTGCTGGCTATATTGAACATTTTTCTGTCGACTTGTTTGCATTCCATAGTAAACTAGATGGTATCCTAGGAGTGAGATATACGGACCCTTTTTTTTTGTTGTGTTAATTGCAGGTGACAAAGATCTCCATGAAGATGCGTTGGAGCCACCAGCAACTGACATCACACAGAATAAAGACTCCATCAGTGAAGTAGAGATGATTCATCTCGATAATGAACCTCAACAAGACCAACCAAATCCGCTAGAGATCATTGAACTAAGCGATGATAATGATGATGATGAGGATGAGGACAATCGGGATGATCTGCATTATGATCCAAAGAAGGTGATGTGGTTCTATGAATTCCCTACAGGAAAAACATTTGGACCATTCTCGCTCGCAAAACTCAAAACGTGGAGCGACGATGAATGCTTTGTTGGAATTCCAGATTTCAAAGTATGGAGGAGAGGAGAGAGTGTAGAATCTGCAGTGTCACTGACCAAACTTCTACCTCATATCAAAACCTAATTGATGAACTTGAAAAGCTCAGAATGCATTTGGAAAAGTCTGCAGTTTCTTAACTGACAAAAAATTGTTTGTACCTCTAAGTCGTAGTTGGAAAGTAAACATCAAGTAAAACAGAACTTATGTTCATAATTGCAAAGATGCTGACTTTTGTTATATAAGATTGTTTCTTAAAATCTAATGAAGCCTAATTGTTAGCCACGAGTTTCCCTGAATTTATTTGGAAAAATCTCAATTCTTTAGCAAATAACACGTACCGAGTTAGGATTATTGAAATATCAAATTAAACGAAAAAGAAAGTTATACACTCACCTGTTCCAGAAGGACCAGAATTAAAAACTGATAGAGATAGAGAGAGAGTACTTGAAGAAGCCGTCGACGACAGGGAGGAAAATTTCTTCTCTTCTCGATCCATTTAGTTTCTTCTTTTCGTTTTTCGTTATCGTGTGATTGCGAAATTCGTCCTTATCATTTTCTCGCGTTCATACCATAAATATATACGCATCAATTTCTTTTGTTTTTTCGTAGAAATTTCTTCTCTACTGTGAAAATTTTGGGTTTTTGGTTGTTCCTGTTTCATTCGTGTGAGAATCGTTACTTTAAACGCCCAGATGAAATCATGAGAATTTAGAAGCAACAGGAGAGCAGAAATTAGAGTCCTTTGGTCCCGTTTTAGGAGATTTGATTGGGATTAATCAGCTTCCATTGAGGGGCCGAGGATGGAGAACGGGCATGTGGAGCGACTTGCCGAGAGATTTTCCGGTGCAGGACTCGACGATTCTTCTCGCTCTCCCGAAAACAACTTTAAAAATGACACCTTGTTGCAGGTCATCAAAGCTGTTGAAGCAGCAGAAACCACCATCAAGCAGCAGGTCTGGTCTCTCTCTCTTTCTCTGCGTCTTTGTTCGAAATACTTTCAGTTTGTGGGGGTAATTACTTCTTCAATCAGACTATCTCCAGGAGTTTTGTGTAAATTTCTGTATTGACTCTGGGGAGAGAAATAGCTCTGAAAAGCAAAGTTAATTAACTCTGCTGGATGCTTAGGACATAAATAAGTATCTGGATTTTATGAACAGTCTCTCGTCTCTTAGCATTTGCCACTGCAGGGTACCAATCCAGCCTGATTGATTATCGATTGGGGAAACGTTTGCAACTAGCACAGGATTTACCTGCGCAGATGGTTTTCGTTTGTCATCTCAGTGTTTTGGGCATCTAATGCAGTGTTGTTTATCTGAGCAGGTGGAGGAGAATAGCCGTTTAAAGGCTGAACTTCAGAGGAGTACTTTGGAACTTGCTAAATATGTAAGTATTTTTCTTATGCACTTTTCTGGTTAAAGGACAAGTATTTTCACATATTCTTGAGGATTTTTTTTCCTTTATTTGTGGTGATACGTCGATGATATGCGTCTAACACCTCGTTGATTGTATTGGGTAAATCTGTGATTTATCTTGCCTAGAAATCAGATGCATCCTTGCCCCAAACATCTAATCTTGGTGATCACACAAACACTACTACTGTGTCTCATCTGATACACCAGCCAGTTGACTGGAAGAAGAGTGTTATCAAAGCTTCAGATACTGATTCATCAGGCATGCTGGTTGTTCACCCCCATGTGAATGCTAACAGCGAAGAAGATACAGTGAGTAATCGTCTTGAAAGCCACTCTGAGGGAAATATAATTAATGGCATTGTCAGAGGATCTATAGGTGGTGCTGGTCCCTCTCAATTTTATTCGTCATCTACAGTATCACTATCACCATCTCCTATGAGGTACTGAAAGTCAAACTATGACTCTTGCATGTACAAAATTTACTTATAAATCGTATGTTTTAGCCAAATTTCTGTGAAAGCAAAGTGTTTAATTCTCAAGATCCAATTCCTGATAGAACGCGGTTAGAAGGGGAGCATGTCGTACATATCAATTCGTCTACTCATGGATTTATGCCAGTTGGTGAAGTAAATAATTCTGGCAACGCGTGGAAGCAGGTCTCCATCACACTTACAACGTCTTGGTTTTCTTGGTGTAAATGAAAAATTATTTGGCTGACTATCTTACCTATTCAGGATCTCATTCACAAGGTCCAGGAACACGAACAAGAAATTTTGCAATTGAGGAGATATCTTACTGACTGTTCTGTTAAGGTCAGTCCTGCTGGACACGGTAGATCTTATGTCACTAGCCTTTGTATTACTTTTGTGGTTCCTTGGAATTTATTTGTGGTTGAGTCGGGTTTCTTTTGATGCCTATGGCTCCTCTCTAGTTTTTGCCCTCTATCAGTATAAACAGTAAATGAAAATCACCTATGGTTTGGATCAACAACATAAACAGAGTAGGAAATTCACGGGATAAGATAGGCCTCCTGCTACTTAGAGAGACCTGCAAACTCTGTTTCATCAGGAAAATGGCAAACTCCTATTCATCCAAAACAAAGCTATTCTTCATATCTTATCATACTAATAAAGAAGAAGATAATTTTCATACTTTCTTTTATGTCCGCTTCAAAAGAGCACAAAACAAGAGCAAAACAATAAACGACCGACTCAACCACAAAGAATACCAGGCAACTATAAGAGCAAATGACATAATCAAATCTATAGCCTTTATTGTTGCTGTTGATTCATCCCTTGCATTTCCGGTGTTTTCTTAGGAAGCCCAAATTCGCAATGAAAAATATGTTCTGGAAAAGCGAATTGCCTACATGCGTCTGGTTCGCTATTCCTTCTTTTTATTTAGTTATCTACTTAATTCGTCTCATACTAAATCTTTATAATTTGGAAGTTGTTGGGCTCAAATATTTTTTCCTGTTGTACCAGGCATTTGATCAACAGCAAGAAGATCTTGTTGACGCTGCATCAAAAGCTCTCTCTTACAGACAAGAGATAATTGAGGAAAATATACGCCTAACATATGCCTTACAGGTACTATTATCTTGTGTCTTAGGGCGTAAGGCAATAGCTGTCTGTCTTCTGGCGTACACATTTAGTCCTAGTTTCTAGTTTCTACACTCTTTGGCAACCCTTTTTGGGTGGACACCATGAATTACCCTCAATTTCCATCGAATTGTTACCAGATGTTAACATCAGTTTCATCGATTTTTTGGACCAACATCTCAAGTATATATATAACTACACTAAATGTGGCTAATTTTTAAATTGAACCAAAATATGCCAATATGCTCTTTTCCAGGCTACACAGCAAGAGAGATCGACATTTGTATCATACTTGTTGCCTCTTCTATCAGTGTATTCTCTACAACCACAGGTTTCTGATGCACAGTCTATTGTTAGCAATGTGAAGGTCAGTTTCACTATCTAACGCATCTCTTGTTATCTTTTATCGTTTTATCATAACTCGTGTCGGAATCTTCAAATTTTGGTTCTGTTATTCAATTTTATGTTTAGACCAGCTGTAGCTTCTATCGTTGTATACTTGCACTGCAAATGTTTGAAATTTACAGCCCTTGAAACTCATGGAACCAAACTATATTGTAGTAAATATTTCATAAAAAACGGTCTCATGAGTAACTAACTAACTTTGTTTGCTTCTCATTGGCATATTTAGAAATTATGCGTTGTTTTCAGTTCTATATGCAAATGGTGATTCCTTGAGGTCCCTTTAGGTGCATTTATGGGGGTATCTATCTATGATAAACGAAGCTTGGTTGACATAGTTTCGAGCTTCATGGATAAAGAAGCATTAGAACCTGCTGTCTTGTGTATGAATCCTAGAAATATGTCGAGTCATGGAGAGCCAGATAACGTAAAAAATTTGGATAGGAAATTAATTGACTGATAATATTTCCTGTTTCGTTATATTTGACAGTGAAGTTTTTTCTTACATTTCGTCTACTGTTGTAGTGAATGATATATAAAGCTATGATCATTTTGTATTCAGGTTCTATTTAAGCATTTACAAGAAAAGCTCCTTCTTACTGAGGTATGTTATGCGGGTATGGGCTTTCTGATTTTAAATCTCCATGTCAGCTTCATTTGTGGTCCTAGCGTGGAAGATGATGTATTTCCTACTAACCTATGATAGATGATTCTTTCTGATATTTTTCATGTACTAGACAAAGTTAAAGGAGTCAGAATATCAATTAGCACCTTCGCAGTCAGATGTGAACCACTTAAATTATTCCCCTTTGGCCCCATCACGTGCAGCTGGTGTAGCGTTAACCCACTCAGTACGTTTGTATTCCTCAGTGTTATATCATAGACTTGAGTGAATAAAATCTTAAGTTACTTCTATTTCCACCAGACAAAGGATTCCTTCTATTCCCACGATCAAACAGCCATAGACTGGGAGTCAAATCGCTGGCATCAAGATGAGCCAAGTAGCTCATCAATGAGGAATTACCATGTTGATGATCCTAGAAGATTTTCACCTCCGGTTAACAGGTGAGTTTGTGACTGCAAAGATTGCTCGTCCCAACTGTATACAAACTATGTGCACCTACTCAATATTTCATTAAGTCTATACATGTAGTTGCTAAGACGTTTAATATATCTACGCTCAATTGATATAATAGGGTTGGGATCCTTCACTTCTATATCATCCAAAGAACTCCAAGCGATGCATTTAGCCCTCTTTCTCTTTTAAGCGGTCAGGTCTAAATTTCTAATCCGCAGGGTTGACTTAGCTACCAGCAAGGAGTGAAAATGCCTTAGGAAGTAACAAGTCCGTGACATCTTGCCTCTTTGTTTGTCATTGAATCCTGACTCTTAAAATTGTCTTACAAGTTATTTGACTTAATTTGGGGATGATTCTTGACTCGTTAAACATGCTGAAAACTTATTTGATTTAATTTGGCAATGACTCTTTACGCTTGAGTCTTTCCTCTTGACTCTGAAAATTCCTTCTACTGACTAAAAGTTTATTCCCTTCCCACATTTTGAGCGTTTGAGGGATTTTTCCTGAGCCTACGTTTTCTAACTTAGTTTTCCCTCTGGTGATATGATAATCTCAATTCTCAAAAGAATCAGATTAGTCATAGTCAAATAAGATGTAACTCTTCTTTATGTGTCGTTTTATGTTTTGATCTGTCGTGTGGTGCCGTTTTATTGATCATATACCTTCATCTTTTTAATTTATTCCTCTTTTATGATCAATGTGTAACTTCGTAACATTTTCTTAGTTCTGTTGATTGTATCTACTGTAGTTGTTGCTGGATGATATTGAAATAGTTAGATGATTAAATGTGTTTCATGTATACCAGCCAGTCGGTAGACTTTGAGATGGCTGTGCAACCAGATACTAGTAAAGAAAAATCTCGTGGTTGGAAGCAAGTAGAAGAAACTCCACCTAAGCATGTTCAATTTCATGATCCTCCCAGCAAGATAGTGATGGACGATGCAGAAGGACAATCAGATACCAAAAATCCACCATATGTGCCTGCGTTTGATGATCCTAGCTCCTCAAGTTCTCCTCTTTTGTCCCCTGTTCTGGAGGAACCTTCCTCCTCCGTTTCTGAGGGTAATGATTAATCGTAATGACATACTATTAATTCCATTACGGTCTTTCACTTGTCTCAAAATTTGAACCGCTGTCGACAGCCGGGGATGATGACCCATTACCAGCTATAGAGGACCTCCAAATCTCAGGAGAACCTTATCCTGGAAATGAGCTTCAGGCTTGTGGTTACTCCATTAATGGAACAACAAGTTGTAATTTTGAGGTGTGTTCTAAGAAAAAAAACGAAATTGCTTTGCTATGTATGTTGAGTTGCATCTAAATCTGTCTTCTTCTCTTCATCGATTTGCAGTGGGTATGTCATTTAGAAGATGGATCTGTAAATTACATTGATGGTACATTTCTATCTTCTGACCATATCTATATTCTCTAAGTTACCTTATACCATTTAGAAAAAATCATATGGAAATAAGAACTTAGTCCCTGAAAAACTTTTACTGCAGGAGCAAAGCAGCCAAACTATCTTGTCACTGCTGATGATGTTGATTTATATCTTGCTATTGAAGTTCAGCCTTTGGATGACAGGAATCGCAAGGTTAATATCTTTGTGTATGAATTGGATTATATTTTTAAGTAACTCTTTTCTGTGAAGCAAGGACTAGGCTCTGGAAACTTGATCTGGCCTGTGGTTTCATTATTTCCTCTGCATTTCTTTGTGTGGAATAGGCTTCATGCTAAAAGTTTGTGCGGGAAAAGAATAGCAGTTTCCTTTAATATAATTTGCAGTGTCAGAACTGCATTATGCTTACAGTATTGTTGCCTGCTGACTTATTTTTAGTTTTCATGTTGTTTGCAATAGTCATTTGCTTTACTTTCTTATTTCAGGGGGAGCTTGTGAAGGTCTTTGCCAATGAGAATCGAAAGATCGTGTGTCGTAAGTTTATCCATTTAACACAGTGTGTCCGATAGAACTGATAGAACTGAAGCATTATTACAGAACTCAATAAAATTTCTTGTCATACCTAAAGGTAGGAGTAATCCTCTTTTATTTTCACAGATCCAGACATGCAGAGCCATATAGAGAAGACTCTTCATAATGGTCATGCCTCATACAAAGTTTCTATTGCGGTATAACATTTTCCATTTCAACTCTTATGTTTTGGCTATGTATTCTCTGGCTTTTCGTGGATTAAACCTTCACATGCATGTGGCTGTGTACAGACTGGTTTCATCGATATATGGGAAGAAGCTACGTTGTCTATTAAGAGAGAAGGTTACAGCATCAAGTGTAATAACGATCTCATGGTTGCAGAAAAGTTCTCAGCTTCTACTGCTGTAAGACTCGTGCCTTATTTGTTTCTGTCCATTTTTCTCATAAATTAACTCCCCATTTACTCTGAAGCATGTGGCGATGCGTATACAGAGGACTGTACAGCTTTGCATGTTAAAGAATTGTTAGGCGCTTTTGAACTTAGGATTCATGCATATTTTATTTAAATGTATAGCAATATAAATGTTTCTGAAAGCAATAAGACTTGTCTCATTTTATAAGTTGAATTTTAGAGTCAGTGAATCAATATTTGTCAGTATTTTGTTACTTCTTACACACGTATAAAGCTTTACTCTTTACATGCATGTACATTAAGCATGTTGTAAACTTCTTCTCGACAAGAGCATTTAGCGAAACCATATTTTTGTTTTCAGTTGATTTTTCATACTGTTGTTAGTAAATGTTCAATGTATTTATATTCGTGACAGTTTGTTGGATTGGTTGTGTATAAATAGGGAAGGCACAAACTTTGAACTAATATTAAAATCCTTCTTCTGATACCTCTCTAGGTAACAGTTCCGTTTGGGCAACCTGCAGAATTTGTTATAAATGGTTCAGATGGTAGTGAGCATTCCTTACGAGCAGATAATGGATCAAATGATATGAGCTGGTAAGTAAAGCTTAAATCTCTTACTAAGGAGAAGTATACCATATGAATGCTTCTAATTTGATGAGCTTGGTCAAATTTATTTATGTTCAAAGTAGTTAGTGACTTTAAAAGCCCATTTGTATCCATCAGCATATGCATCTCCGCTTGGTCTTTGCGAGTTTGCCAGAAGCTTTACCTGGATCAGTCAACACATTATCCTATCAGATATACTAAATCTATAAAACATAAATGTGGGATAAAACACAAGTGTGGGGGATAAAACACAACTGTGGGGGATGAAACACAACTGTGGGGGATAAAACACAACTGTGGGGGATAAAACACAACTGTGGGGGATAAAACACAACTGTGGGGGATATATCACAGTTTGTCCAAGAAATGATATGGTCATGTGTGTTCATATTGGTACATTATATGTCTATTTAATTCTCTGTTGTCTTTGGCAGCTCAAGAGATGCGATAGTACTCACCCTGAGATTATTTATCATGAGGGTAATGTTCTTCAAAGCAGTAAATTCGTTATATCTCTTTCGTTTAAAATACTGTATGAAAGAAAACAAAATTTGTAGCTGTCATAAAATTAGAAACAGCTTTACTTTTGGAGAAGCAATGGCTGATTATTTTGGCTTTGGTAATGCGTTGCAGGCTCTGCAGAAAAAGAAGGGAAAGAAGAGAGTATTTTTGTTTAGCAAATGAGACTTTCGTATGTAATATTTTTGGCTCTCTGGCTTTTGTAAGCTGCAAAAGATTGCCCCCATGTTTTGTAGTTATAAGGCCCTGTGAAACAATTCATTTATAAGAACATCCACATCATTTGTTTATATAAGAAAATTGCTCAGTTTCATTTGATCACTCTCAAGTTACATTCTGTTTTATTGACCAGTTTGATCACACTAAACAATTAGACACAGAGATTATGTTGCACAACGAAGTAGTGCAGAAGTATTGCTAATTTTGAAATCAATCATATATTGTGATGACTCCTGGTCTCATCTCATCAACATACCATTCCTCAGCTTGTTATTTGTACTAATGACTAATATAGATCTCAAGATAAAGTTAACCTGTTATTCCTGAAATCTCTTTGGCTGCATCATCATTTACCTTTCTAAGCTGTTAACCAATCCTCTCTTGCTTTCTTTGAATGCTGCTTGGCAGAAACATGATCATATCTAAGAAAAGCATTTAAATTCAACAATGTTTTCATACAATTTATTATATATACTTACATACATTTCTAATTTCTAAAAATTATGTCTTCACAAAGCCATGAATACAGAATTTAGTAATATGCTATCATATTCATACCCAAGAGTAATAATCTAAACATAGTGGATGAGCTGTCTGTACAAAACTCGTGCCAAAGATTGCATTTATATTTGTGTGTTATTTATTCATTCCTACTTTTGGAAATAATTGGCAGCATCTCAAAAAAATCATCATATCTTTATTACTCTTAAGTTTTGAAGACTGGCTCTTCAAATTTTTAAGTTTTACTGATCAAATTCTTCAAAATATTTTACCCTTTAGTATTTATAATTTATATATCGTATAAATAATTTTATTATTCTTTTTTATCCTTTTAGTCCACATAATTATATATCTCAGAAACTTTTTAATTTATCCTTACAAATTTACTCATCACATATAAGTCAAATAAATACACAGCTATCAAAATCAAAATTATTAATTAAATAAATATTGTATATAATAAAAAAAATTTCACATTAAAATAATATTACATTGACGAAATTAAAAAAATTAAAATTACACTACAATAACAAATATTTTTACATGAAACTACAGTTACAGAGAAATGACTTAGAAATGCCCTAAAGAGAAAGAATATATGGTTCACCTAATTAAGTGAAAATGTATGGGTTAACCCATAAAAGTCGTGTCCATACTTCGAAAGTCAAAACCATTTGTAACAGTAGTGAGATATTGTCGGCAATAACCGAACGATCCAATGAACCATTTCTTTTGCCCCAATAAATCACTTTAATATTTGTCTAAACAAAGAAGGTCAGAAACACATGAGGTAGCTTTACAATGGGCAATAAGCTTGATTTAAAACTGATTACTTTAATCTATTAGAATATATTATGTTAAATCATTGTATGACAAGGTCTTGAGTCTATCAAGCACATCTTTTTTTAAAGTATTTTTTGATCATCGCACAATTTCTAAGTTCATATTTACATTTTAAAACAAAAATATTCACATGTTAGATAACGTAAACAAAATTTAGTTGTTTCAATCAAAATTATTGCTGAGAATGCATTAATTGTGGGCCATTTATTACCGAACTACCAATTAAGTTGGTTTTAATTTTGTTACGGATGGAGCCACCTGATGGTATTCTTTAACCCCTACCACCATACAAGCAATGAAGCAATCAATTCTTTTTGTTGGTATTCGATACGTATAATAAATACAAATGTGAGATTGATATCAGTGGTTAGAACGAAAGAAACGTTCTGTTTGACATTAACTTTGAGTTATATTTAGTGTTTTGATAAACAAAATTACATTAAGTTGTTGTGTTTTTATTTGCCTACAAAGTTTAAAAGTTCCATCTCTAAAAACAAGTTTGAAAGACAAAACAAAACATTTATCTTACAAAAGTTTATTAATTAAAAATTTAACATAAATGTTAAACATAACTTTTAAAAGTTTATAATTTAAATAATCCCTAATATATTATTTGATAAACTTTTTAACAAAGTAACTTTAACCTGATGTATTAATAACAAAAATATCTTGCTTACGTGTCAATACCACCGTGAATTTCAACTTAAATATATAAAAGGGTTTAACTTAATAGAATAATTACAATACATGTCACTGGTATTAATTTGGTTAGATAATAAATATAAATTATTCAACTCACTAAAAAATACTATTACATTTACAAAAACAATAATTTTTATTTCTTTAAATTTTTTATACGTTAATTTATAAATAATTTCAAATAAATATAAATAGATTTAAGTTCTACCGTAATCCCTAATATATTATTTGAGAAATTTTTTAATAAAATAACCTTACTCTTAAGTGTTATTAATATAAGTACCATGCTGACGTGTCATCATTATAATAAATTTCAAATAAATATATAAATGAGTTTAACTTATTAGAATAATTACAAATATATCATTATTATTAATTTAGTTATATAATTAATATATTTTATTAAACTTAAAAAAATATTATTAAATTCGTAAAAAATAATTATTTTCTCTTTTCTTAATTTATATATATATAATTTAATATTAAAAGTAATTTTAAATAAAAATTAAAATTATATAAATATTTAATTTATATTTACTAATAAATATAATTTGCGAATATTTTTTTTCATATGAATCTAGTTAGATTTGAATTTAGTTTATGATAGACTAAACATACATAGGGACTGTCCGACTAGACCATTTTTAGAGCACTAAAATGATATATAAAGCATAAGCTTAATCAAGCTAACATAACAATTCATCATTACTGTCTTATTGAGATGTTTAAGACAGGACAACATCATTAAGCGGAGAGTGAAGTCATGCGCTCTGCAACAAAATCCTTAATCTGTTGGATTAGCTGACCAGACTCCGGTAACTCAGGAAAGATATAAAATGCATGGCACATGTTTGGATATTCGACTAGTGTTGCTCTTTTCCCGCATAACTTTATCCACTCGCAATAACTTCTCTGCCAATCCTTTAGCGGGTCGAACCCGGCCACTACCACCATCGTCTCCGGGTAATCTAGATTCGAGATGTCGACGGCGTTTGGTTTAACCGCCTCGTGATCCCGGGTTGATCCTTCCGGCAGCAACGCCTTCCAGCACCAGTCCGTTCGTCCTGGTGATACCAGAGGCATTCCGACGAGGCGGTTCTCCGCCTCCGTTCTCTCTTCTCCGCCGAAGAAAGGTTGGATCGAGATAAGTCCGATGAGTTTCATGGAGGTAAAGCAAGTTGCACGGCAAAATCGGATCGCAACGTTGTGACTGATGTTTCCCCCGGCGCTGTCTCCGGCGATAAAGCATCTCGACAGATCGGCGTTTGCCGGAAGAACCGTGCCGCGGTTCTCCTCTAGGAACTTCAGGACATCGAATCCGTCCTCGTACTGAGCAGGGTAACGGTGCTCTGGAGCGAGACGGTAGTTAACGGAGATCACATAAGCCGGTAATTTCCTAGCGAATCTTCTGCATACATTATCGTAGGGATACGAATTGGGGCTGAGGAATGCGAAACCTCCACCGTGGAAAAAAACGACAACGGGAATACGATCTCCGGAAACGTGTGGAGTGAATAATCGGAACCAAAGATCACGGGAGGGATCTACGACAAAATCGGAGGAGGAGACGGCGTTTATTGGCTTAGGATTCGGAGGAGCTCGAAAATCAAAGATGCGGAGGAAACGGCGGTTGATAGAGCCGTCGGAACGTTGAGCATTATCGGTGAAGGTGGAAATAAGGGAGAGTGCGATTCTGGTTTTGAATGGAAGCGTTAGCTTTGGGTTAGGTTGCGAATTTCTCGCCATTTTTTTTTCAAGTTGAGGAGTTGCGTATACAGTGATCCGACCTGTGCATAACTACATGTATTTATACTTCTCAAAAATTCTGCCAGCTGTAAAGTTGAGATATTATTGACAAAATAGGAACTAAATGGTTAGTATAACAACCAATGACCTGTAAAAATATTATCAAGTGAAAATGGCAAATTCCCCCGACTAATATACCATATATTATGTAAAAATAAAAGGCAATTATTTTTTTTATATAATTTATTTAGATTACATAAATATTTTCAAATAATTATTTATGTTATATTTAGAATTTTAATTTTACAGTTGTAAATTTGAATTTTTTTTAAAAAAAATTACTATTTCAAAATATTATTCTTGAATAAATGCCAATTAAATTCTCAGTTAACAATGATATATAAAAATATTATCCAACTGAGGAAAATGGCAAATTCCTTCAGCTAATATACTATAGATTATTGAGTTGTTCATTTGTTTGTCGCAGCGTATGCGGTATCGACTTGCGTTCAGACGCTAGTATTGTTGTTTATTTAATTACCGTATGTTGTCGTCGTAGGTTTTATCACAATTTTTTGATCGCAAATGTTATAATTTCGCAACAGTTAAATTTTTTACTGCAGATTTTACGTCACCATAAAAAACTGTGCCGGTCAAACAAACAACGTTTAGTTGCATGACGTAATCATAATTTTTGTTTATTACGAAACGAACAGTCTTTATATATAAATAAATGTCGCTTAAATTCTCAATTAACTATAATTTGAATTATATATATCCTATATCAAAATAGCATCAAAACTATGAATCTAACATAATCTGTTTATTGCATCGATACGGATGCTAACTAAAAAACATATAAACCAAGCAAGAAAACGATGATGTTTTGGTTTTTAATTATGAAGTTCTAATAATTTGAGGAAACTTATTAAATTAAGGTTTGATTCCTTCGATGTAAAAAAGAAGTCAACATTGTGAAAAAGAAATGAAATGTATGGAGACTGAGACAAAAACAAGTCAGGATTTAGTTGAGAGAAAGAGACAACGTCGAGATTGAGAGAAAGAAAATTTCAAAAGAAAACAAATAGCTAAAAATTTTTGACAAAAATGGAAATGGCTTAGGCACTGTCCAATGGGAGTGGGTATATCTACAATTTTTAAAAACAAAAAACAAAATAAGAGAGCTAATCAAAATTCGGTTGTCTTTAACAACTATACACATTTGTTTTTATGAGCGATTCATTTTTTAAAAAATTAATAAAAAATATTTAAATATTATTAGATATCTTACCGAATTGTCTAAATGATCACAAATTTCTTCGACTGTGTGACTGTGTCTATGAAGTCATCCCACATGGCTAACGTAATGAAGTCTAGAGAGCATTCGACATGGTTTTATTGCCATTGAATTATGACATCATCAATGTTCATCGTGCAGGAGACAAGCAATTTTATGTCAGAAGCTACAATAAGTCATTCAAATTCATTTACTTCTATGTCAAAATCAATTGTAGTCATAGCCAATCAGTTAAAAAACAATTGTAGTCATTGCCACTGTTAAAAATCAAAGGAAAACAATAAGAGAAAAAGGTCTGAAATAATCACGAAATTTTTCGTAATCTTAATTCATTTTGCTGTTTCGATTTTATTGATTTTGTAAGTAGAATTGTGTAAGTAAAAAGATGTGAGTACAATCATCTAACTAAAGAGGTTGAAGAAGTTGTGATGGAGAATATTATAAAATGTATTACGTAACCAAAAGTTAGAAGAATTGAATCCGATATGTACAATGTTAAAGCAGAAGTTGAACATTCAACAAATCTCATTTTGTATATGTTATAGTACAATATCAACTAAGTTAATAAGCAAAATTGTTAATTGTATATGTTAAACTAATTAACGATGAATATAATTTCGAATGAAGTTCATAATTAAAAAAGGGATAAATCAACATAAATTGTGGCTCAAATAGTTTGAGATTTTTGAGGCTGTTTTCTCAAAGCAATAACCTATTATACCATAATGCCACACACTAATCAAAGTTTCAACCACTATAAGCTTACCATCTACTGAAATTATATACAACACAAGGAATTCAAACCCAAATCTTTAGATATCAATGTTACAATTCTATTCAATCATGCACTTGAGTCATATCAAACGATTTTATTGAATATGTAACTTAGCATCTAAAAGTGAGAGTTATCAAATACGAATCAGTTCGAACAAAGTGATGTCTCGTCTGAACATTGTGCTTCCAAAACGTGTCTTCAATGATGGCACATTTCAATGTTATGAAAGTCCCAAAGGGATAACCAAAGATTCTTTAAATTTTTTTGTCGTTTCTTAATTTTTGGGGGTTCTTTTAATCAAAAAGATACCGAACATAATTGTTAAAATTTGTTTATACAAATTAATATATGACTATGACTTAAAATTTATATAATTTAATTCTTTTTGCTTTTAAGTTTTGATGGTTATACTAATTTCCCAAAATAACAAAGGCGTTGTTAGTTTCATATTTCATGACGTCACTGATGAGTGACTTTTAGGGTTTATCTTTATACTCAATCAAAGTACCCCCGTCTTCTTCAACACCGTCGTTAAAGCCGACTGTACCATCGACTTCACATAAAGGTTCAACGCTGTTGGTTGCTATTCCTCACTCTGCGCCGCGTTCTCTCTATCCCTCTCGATTAATCTCTCACAGGCAAGCTTTTCCATACACCAAACTTGCTTTCCCTTTAGTTTTCTACATTTTTCGGAGGATTCTGTCGATCTCAGAGGAGATAGGAATCAAGCATAGAGATTGATAAACCTAATTTTTCCCATGTTAAGCTCGTTTAAAATTGACATAGACTAGTCGGGATGTAGTTGAAAAGCTTTTGTTGCATCTCTGTGATTTTGAGAAACCTAATTTCGGAGGCCCTGTACAGTCGCTCAGATCAAACTCCCTCGAAATGGGTCCTGCCTTTTTACAATATCTTTGATCTGGGTTCTTCATGCTTTCGATTTCGCGTTGATTTCTGTAATAGGAATGTGGAAGAACGACTTTTCTCTGTGATGTAATTTGTAGGATTCTCCTCTAAGATACTAGGAGCTATGGGTTGGAAAGCTGCTGTGAAACTCATTAGACATTGGAAGATACTTCGAGGGGATAATGTGAGAACACTCTGATCACTCCTGTTCTTCTGGTAGTTCTCTATTTTGGTTTCATTTTAATGTGGTGATTGATTTCTTATTTAGGTAATGATAATTCGCGGTAAAGATAAGGGTGAGACTGGAACCATAAAGCGTGTAATCCGATCCCAAAATCGTGTCATTGTCGAAGGGAAGAATCTGGTGAGATATTCTTGAATCTGTATATCTTTTTTGCTTGGTCTCATATGTCCAGAGAATGAATGTACATGTTCATTTCTTCCTTGATTGTGTTTCTGTAGTATGAACTAGTACTCAATCAAATATCAAATCACTAGCTTAACACCAAATACGGAGTTAGTGTTTTATATTCTTATCTTCAAATAAAAAAAATTGCGAAGCATGTCTAATTCCATGGGATTTGCTACATAATGTGTTAAACTGTTTTCTTTTAATTATTTCGTTTGGGATGTATTAGCTTGCTGCTGGGATATTCTTTGGCTACTTTATGAGACCCTAGAAGGTTTTATACTGCCTGTGTGTGTATATGTATATTTATCTGATGTTTTCTTCTGTATTTGCAGATCAAGAAGCATATAAAGGGAGGCCCTGATCACGAAGGCGGAATTTTCACAGTAGAGGCTCCTCTTCACGCCTCAAATGTCCAAGTTGTTGATCCAGTTACTGGGTATCATCTCAATTTGCACTACTTTTACTTTCTCTTTGCTCAAGCAATAGATTCTTATTTGTCTGTTATCTTTTCTCGCCCAGGAGGCCGTGTAAGGTTGGTGTAAAGTACTTAGAAGATGGAACAAAAGTTAGAGTAGCCAGAGGCACAGGCACATCTGGCTCCATAATTCCTCGCCCAGAGATTTTAAAGATAAGGGCAACACCAAGACCCACTACTGGTATTTAGAAGTTCAACATGTCTGAAAAATGACATTTTACCTATAAAATTTGGAATTGCACGTAGTGGCTATGGGGAAATCAGAAATTGGCATAAGATCGTTTGCTATGCATTTGAAACATTAGTGATGCATTGATTTCCTTCTGAGATGAAAGAGTAAACATGATCTCTTAGCTAGCCCTTCTGCCCTTGTCGTTATTACTACAACAACTTAGATTCTATACTTGAACCATATATAACATCTCAATACATGCATTTCATCTCCATATCAAGACAAAAGAAGACTTGACAGGTAGCGGTTTTGTTAATTAATACTTGGCTACTTTTTGTTTGCAGCTGGCCCCAAGGACACACCTATGGATCTTGTCTTGGAGCAGACATATGATGCTAAAACAGGAAAGGGCATGCCTGACCTTTGAGTAACCTCTTACAGTTTCGTTCGTAATGTTGCTACTCCCAAAGGATTCTTTTTTCTCCCATCCATTACAGTTAGATCTTTGTCGAGAGTTGTGAGATGAGGTGAGGTTTTGTCGAAGAGAACCATTGATCCTGACAAAATGAAGTCGTTTTCGTTTTTTTTGTTGATCGTGTGAACTTTTCAAGGTGTCAAATAAAAACCATTGGGGAAAAGTTCACAGTACATGAATTTCAACATTGCCTACAAAATATACTAAAACGACATTTAACTAAAATAAAATAGAAAACCATATAAACACAATAACCCTAACCAATGAAATTTAAAAATTTATGTACTGGCATATTTTAGGCCGTTTAAACAAAAAGGACAATCAAATTTGTGATTTTAGGATGTTTGGAATATTAGAAATCTAGAATAAAAAGGGAAATGTTTGGAGGACTTGGAAGTAAATAGCTTCTGGGTAGTGATTGAATAAGATCCATCTCCGTCTCTGTCTTGTTAACAAAGAAAACTCCGGAGGTTTATAAGATCCCATTGTTGTAGCATCCCAGAAGAATTCTCGAAGAATACATCTGATTATGGAGAGATTGCAGCGAATCTTCGGCGGCGGTGGCGGTTTGGGTCACGCATCGCCTGATTCTCCGACTCTCGATACGTCGGAGCAGGTTTACATCTCTTCTCTCGCCCTCCTCAAGATGCTCAAGCACGGTAATCATCCATACTAACTTTTCTCCTGCTGTTGGTTTCTGATTTGTTTCCTCATGTTCGCTTTGCTCTGGAACTCTGGGGTTTTCTAAGATTATCGATCTGTTTGTATAGAGTTAGTGCCATGCGGATTTATAAGAAATTTTGTTGTTGATAGTGCTACTAAAATCGCAGGAAGAGCTGGGGTTCCTATGGAAGTCATGGGATTGATGCTTGGAGAGTTCGTGGATGAGTACACTGTTCGAGTTGTGGATGTCTTTGCGATGCCTCAGAGTGGAACTGGTGTTAGTGTGGAAGCTGTTGATCATGTTTTCCAGACTAATATGCTTGACATGCTTAAACAGACTGGAAGGTAAAACTAAATCTTCTCTACAACCATCTGGATTAGTGAGTATTTCTATGCAGAGTCTGATTCTTCTTGTATAATGATCCAGACCTGAAATGGTGGTTGGTTGGTATCATTCACATCCTGGATTTGGCTGCTGGCTTTCTGGGGTTGACATTAATACCCAACAGGTATCTAATCAGTCGATATTTGGTCTATTCAATCTCTTTGTGTGAATTTTTTATGCACTCTTAAGAAATTCTCTTTTTCTATCCCTTCCATACTGTCTATAGAAAGCTACTCCTTGTGTCCTATACCTTCTTGTGAATGACGATGGGCTTTGCATTGTAGATTTTGTATATTAGACTGTAACGTATTTAATTTATAGTTTGGATTGGACTATATATGTTCATTGTGGACATCTGTGTGCTTTTGTAGAGTTTTGAAGCTTTGAACCAGCGAGCTGTAGCAGTGGTTGTAGATCCGATTCAAAGTGTGAAGGGCAAAGTGGTGATTGATGCGTTTCGCTCGATAAATCCACAGACGATTATGCTTGGGCAAGAACCCCGTCAAACAACATCGAACCTCGGGCACCTGAACAAACCATCAATCCAGGTACTGCTTAGTGAAACGTCTGTCTCTTGCTCTTAATTTCCGACATGTTGGAAGCATGTCCCTGATGCTGGTTTTGGATGCTACTTATGCAGGCTTTGATTCATGGGTTGAACAGACATTATTATTCAATAGCCATCAACTATAGGAAGAACGAGCTCGAGGAGAAGATGTTACTAAACCTCCACAAGAAGAAATGGACTGATGGGCTGACGCTTAGACGCTTTGATACGCACTCCAAGACAAACGAACAGACAGTCCAGGTTGGAAAAAATGGGGTAACTTGCAATCTTTTTAATTTTTCAAACATGTCACACATGTTCACTGACATCGTATCTCTGATGTTAACAGGAGATGTTGAACTTGGCTGCTAAATATAACAAGGCGGTACAAGAGGAGGACGAGTTGTCACCAGAGAAGCTGGCGATCGTGAATGTCGGAAGACAAGATGCTAAGAAGCATCTGGAAGAACATGTCTCCAACTTGATGTCGTCCAACATTGTTCAGACACTAGGCACCATGCTTGACACTGTTGTCTTCTAGAAAGCTACTCACCTCTCCAGCCACTAGTACTCCGATTCAAGCATTTGGCCAGAAAGTTGAAGTCTGTTGTTCTTCTGAACCGCCTTGATTTCTGTTGAATCTTGTCTTTTTCTAATTCCCTACAAGGTGATTAGGTTGTATTGTGCTATTTGATTGTGTTCTTTTCAACAAGGCCGTGGATTAATTTCTATTTCGTGCAGTCTTTCAGGTTTATTCTTTTCATTTACGGGATTTAAAATGCAATTTAAGATGCAATTTAAGAGTGTTCTTGTGGCCCAGTATATGCAGTTTTCCTAAACAGTAATAGTATACACATACACAGTCAAACAAACTCTTAATTTTTAGTTCTGCAATATTAGATATCAAAACTAAATAGTGGTGCTTATAATTTCTGAAGTGTAACGAATAGGACAAAATGTATGAAAGTATTCAAAAATGTAGCTGGTCATTACACTTTCATCGAAAGAAAAGCAACTATATCCCACATCCATGTTAAAAGTCCACAGCAATATGTACAAAAAATGCGCTAAGATTTGTGAACACCGGAAACTGAAGTTAAGAAGCATGTAGGATTCAAAACGAGCTCCAAAGATAAGCCATTAGGCTATGTGGACTACAAATGCTTAACATTCGATCAAAACAGAGCACCATGGTTTTGGGAGGAGAATTCTTTGAGTTGATGTATATGGATCTGCTTAAAACTCGGTGTCAAAACATGTCATGAAGACCTTTGAAACCATGGTCCTAGCAAAGGGAATGTAGCTCAAGCTATACCTGCAGTATAACAGAAGGGATTCTCTATTTTTGAATATTTGTGACAAACTCAAAAACCATAACTAGCATTTGGTTCACCAATTCATTCCTACTTCCAGCTTATAAATGTTTCAATGAGTGACTCATGCAATTGCATTATGATTGCATGCAGGAGAAACTTAGGAAAGACTAACGAGCGTGAAACCAAAATTTCAGCATACCAAATTAGACCAGAGAACTCAAGAATGATAGCCAGCAGCGTCAGAAGCTTGTTACGAACCTGAAAGAAAGAAGATGATAGATTGTCCTTAGTCCAACAAGGCATTTTCACTACCTACGTTTTAACCAAACTCGTACTATGCTCAGTATATGGTGTATCCTGTAAACTGAATTGGAAAACCCCACTTACATAGAGAGCACAAAATAAGGCAATGATGATGCTTGCTAGATACAAGGCAGTAGCGTAGATACGAGCAGGGTCAAGCATCATCGTCACCTGCCGCTGAGGACCTATAAGGAATGCTGTGCTGCCATACAGAAAAAAACATGAAACTTAAAATCTAGGAGCAGAGAGCAAAACATGGAGAAATACTTGTCCACACAGACTTCGTAACCCAATGCAATACTACATGATACCGACCTCCCAAGTGCCATCAAATTTCCCAGAGTGAACGTGATGCCGAACTTGACGGGATTGAAGAAAACAAGCATTGACTACATTATCAAACAAGTAAAAGATAAAGAGTTATAGCACCAGTAAAAGAGCCAAGACTACCCAAAGAAAGAAACTTTCCACATGGGTGAAGAGGAATAGAACCAAGATTTTGGCCACATATGATTAAAGGAAAAGATTCGTCTTTTAGGCAGGCTAGCATTATCTAAGATGGATAAGTGTTGTGTACTTACCAAAAGTGTACAGGTCAAGCCTGCTGACAAGCAAATTGCAAAGCCATAGAATCTCTGTTTTGATGGGAAAGGATTCAACGGACGGAGAAAAAAATAACATATTAGCTGAAGACATACCCAATTAACGACACTCAACAGATACGTGTAAGCGAGATATACAGTAAATAAACAAAGTATATAGCATGTGATCATGTATCCTCCACTTTGTACATCTAACCACTTCAGTCACACTAGGCCCTATTATTCAAACTCTTATCTAACCACTATAGTCATATTCCAAGAATTTTGATCATCCTTCTCCTCTGGTGCATCATATTTTTCTGTGCATGAATCGTAGATTTGTTACCTTGTGGGATAAAAATAGAAATGCTAACAGTTTCACTTAAAGGGAACTACTTCTCCGGATGTTATTTATCACCTCATCTACACCTAGAAACTCACTTACGTTTCTACATCAGAGAGACAATAAAACCAAAAATACAAGAAACAGCCAAATGCAGATGACTTGATAGATAACCTGTTTGGTAGATAAAGCGCAATTGCGATTAAGATCTTCCATGAATGAAAACGAGCTTTCCTCCTCAGCAGCTCGTTGTTCGTCTTCAACCTCCATACCTACCAGCATCTTCATCTTCTCAAAAGCTTGATTCATCTTATCCATGTCTACAGTCCTCTCTGTGTAGTCCAAGCTCTTCTTTATTAGTTTAGGTAGTAGGAATTGATCAGATCTCGCGCTTCTTACTATCAAGTTGCGACAGCAGAGCTGAAGTATGGTTGGATCTCTGCACAACTACGCCATTTCTGGAGTGAAAATGAAAGAGACGCTTTTCTTCGTCCGTGGATCGTTGGAGGAGAAGAAAGAAAGGCTTTATCGTTGGGCTTTTTCTAATAAATTTGGGCCACCTCTTGTGTCCATTAAGGTAAGGTTCTGTTTGCATTTATTGATTGTAGTATTCCGATCTTACAGCTAATTTTGAGTTTTCACTAAAAAACTAGAGCATGTAGAATTCTCCATTTTAGTAGATGAAACTCTAACGAAGCATTATACTTTAGATCATTCATGTGACCAAAAACAATTATAATCAAAGTATTTTATCCTTTCTTATTTTTAAAACTAAGAAACAAAGTCTTTGGAGAATTTTCTATGAAAATGTAGGCATATAACCAAAACTAAAGCATCCGTACCATAAACTGGCAACCGAACCTATGGTTCAGAATTTCATATAAATAACTAATGTGGTGAACTAGTGGGTATTACCCATGTGTGCGATGAAGACTAAGTTAGTCCATAAAAGTGTGTTGATGGTCCTAAACCGTCACATAGTCCGCCTATCCTCTAGGTCGGGTCGCATCAGGACTAATCTGACAAAGTTAGTCCATCAGGACTTCTCAAGCGATTTGGAAATATAAGGGATAAACTGAAAACATATTAACATGTTCGGGCAATAATAGTAAATAATCTAAAACTTATACTGATCTATTTGTTCGCATTACATTGGAAGAGCTTCGTCACACCTCACACGACGACTCACACAATTATTCTTTTTCTTTATTCTTCTTTCTGATCTATATATTAAAAATCTCCCTTAAATATCTATCCATCAAACTCTGCTTTACAATCTCGGCGAATTCACATCTCAGCTGCGTTGAATCTGCCTTATACAAAGGGATCGTCCTTCTCCATTTGCGAATATGGCCCCGCCGGAAGGACAAACGGCGGCGGTAGCAGAGGCGGCTGGCGCCGGTGGTGCTCAACCGCAGCAACAGCGACAAGCTGCTGGGATTGGTTCCACGATCTCCGGAATCGTTAGGATTGCCGTCTTCTGGTATTTTGCTTCTAAGTTCTTCTCCCCTAAACAGAAACCGATGGATCCCTCTCAGTCTCCGCTCATGACCAATCTCTTTCACAAGGGCGAATCATTGGTAATTTTCTCGATGGCCAAGTGCTGCGATCCATTTTCTTCTGCTGTTGGATTGACTTTTTTCATTTCCCTCATGCTGAGTTTCTTATCGTATGTAAACTTGCAAAATTTGTTCTGTATAAATATTTTTGCTGGGTGCTGTAGGGGTTGTGTATGACCACTGGTTTTAGTCGAGGATTACAGTTGAAGACTTTTAAATTTCTTATCTGTGCTGTTCAGTTTTGATTATAACCAATGTTTTTATTTTCCAGGATATGTGGTTTTATCTTTCAGAGCATGAGAAGTTCAATGACTTTGGCAATGAAGGTGCGCTTTTTTGGCATGAGACGAATATCCCTTATGCTGTATGGACACCAGAGAGTATTAGGACCAAATCACTCAAGTATCATCCATCTGAGGTAAATAATTCACATGTTTGACTGTTTAATATATTTGGGGTTTCTTCATATTCTTCTTCCAATTATGACCGTTCTAAAAGCTGAGCTGAATTATAATGGTCTGTTCCAGACACTACAAAATAATGGAAGTCTGTATGCTCATATCTTCTTTGCTCGATCTGGATTCCCCATAGACCCCAGTGATCCTGAGTACCAACCTTACAACAGTTTTGGCAGGTCGCACGGTAGGACCTGTCTATAAATCTTTTATCTTTTGTTTCCTACAACAATTAATAATTAGGTTTCTGTATTAGCTGAATTGGACTGGTGTTTTCACTATTTCAGCTGTTGCGACCTACTTTCCAAAGCGAAAAATAGATAAGAAGAAAAGTCTTTTGGGTAATCCCAAAGACTCTGCTGAAGCCCAACCAGAAGTTGAGGTATGTCTGTGTGGAAGTTTTTATTGAGGAAATATTGCATATATTTTTATGTTATTGTCTTGTCCTCTAATCAGAGATGTGATATTAACTAATGCCAAGCGTACTGTACAGAAAGTTGTTGATAAGAACTCGGTCAAGGAAGATGTTCCTGTGGAATGGGTATCCCTCTGGAAACCGAATGTCACGATTAACCTGGTCGATGATTTTACTCAGTAAGTCGGTTCTGGTATTTTGTGTAGTATAAAAATCTAGATTCTAGAAACAACCAATGCAGACTAAAATGGAACGACAGAGATAATATTGATGGGCTCACTTTCTATATTGATGTACATATGATTCTGCTTCTTATCTAAAATATTTTATGGAATAATTAAACGTATGGCTATAACCTTAAGCAATCGCTGGAGAGAGGCTTCTTCATGAAAAAGTGTAATTAATCAAAACCATGGCAGTTGAGGGCATGCTTACTTTTCTTTTTGAGTGTGTCAATGTTGAATTAATATAACTCCATACTGGTGGACTAATATTTTCTTTTAATTTCGTGGCAGCTATTCACAGAATGGTGTACCACCAAACATTGCTCCTCGTATCCTTTAATTTCTTTTGGAAAAACGATGTAATGATTATTTTTATTTGGGTTTTACACAGCTCTCGTGGTCAAATGTTTTCGGAACGGGACTATCCATAACTTTCTAAGCAATAACTGAATCAAACTACTTTAAAGAGAAAGCTTCAAGCGTTGATAGGTTCTTGGATAGTTAGGAGTAGTGCCACGTCTCTTGCTTTGTTTCTGTGAATAAGGTGCACAATAGAATCTTCATTTTGTTTCCGTTTTTCTTATCTTTTAATTGGTGGAATAGGAATTTTGTAAGAGGATTTTCATTTTGGTATGCCACTGCTGTGATTTACTTGCCAAAGTTGTGTTTATGATGTACTTAACTTTAGATTTACAGACTTGCTGGTAGAACCCAGCACGGGAAATTACTATCCTACAATTTACTTCAATGAGTTTTGGCTGCTACGGGACAAGATGATTCCAGTCAATGAGACAGTTTCAGAACTACCACTTAATCTGGAAATAAGCCCCATAAGCATGATGAAGTGGCAACTGTTTCAGCAAGTTGATCAGTCTTTCCAGATGCAGCGTAGCTATGGAAGCATGCTCGATGGTGAATCTGACGAACTAAAGGTAATTCTGGTCTTTTAACTTATGATCTGGTATTAACTTTTGTCTACTGTTTATATTACTTACACGATTCTTGGTTTCTTCCTGAAGCTAATTGTAAGTATGTTTCTGATGATGTATAATGGTTTTTTTTGCAGAGGGTGTTTTTGGAAGGAAATCCTTATCTATTGGGCATCACGATGTTTGTTTCCATGCTTCATTCTGTGTTCGACTTCCTGGCATTCAAAAATGGTAAGTAAGTCACAAAACAGCCTCTCTTGCTAACGCTTATTGAAATGTACATATCTTATGGAAACCGTGCAGATATCCAATTCTGGAACAAAAACAAATCTATGGAAGGACTATCTGCAAAGTCTGTTGTACTGAACTTCATCTGTCAATTTGTCATCTTTCTCTACCTGCTTGACAACGACACTTCATGGATGATACTGGCTAGTTCCGGAGTCGGTGTCTGCATTGAATTTTGGAAAATAGGGAAAGCCATGCGTATAGAGGTAGTTCTAATAGTTGCATAATTCATTCTGGGCATTTCTGTTGTTGTTACTTTACATATAAACCTTGTCAAACATTTGAAACTTTTCAGGTTGATCGAAGTGGAATGATTCCAAGGTTGAGGTTCCACGATCGTGAATCTTATGCGAGCAATAAAACCAAGGAGTATGATGACATCGCCATCAAATTCTTATCCTATGTGCTCCTCCTCCTTGTCGTGGGATTATCCATATATTCTCTCGCATACGAACGCCACAAGAGTTGGTATTCTTGGATCCTGTCTTCACTAACAAGCTGTGTCTACATGTTCGGTAAGAGCCTCTTCAACAACCTCGAAAAAATTTGTTGAGAATTGTGAAATTGTTGAAATCAATGGGTGTGTTTGTTTGCAGGTTTCATCATGATGTGTCCTCAGTTATTCATCAACTATAAGCTAAAGTCAGTGGCACATTTACCATGGAGACAGATGACTTACAAGTTCCTCAACACAATTATCGACGATCTCTTTGCCTTTGTCATCAAAATGCCGATTTTGCATCGACTTTCTGTATTCCGAGATGGTGAGTAAAACTGCTTTCTCTACTTGGATTCAGATTTTAGAAAAACAGGCTGATATAAAGGATCTCTCTCTCTCTCTCTCTCTCTCTCTCTTTGTGTGTGTGTGTTTCAGATGTGATATTCTTGATATACTTATACCAAAGGTGGGTTTACCCTGTGGACAAGACACGTGTTAACGAGTTCGGTTTTGGAGGTGAGGATGAAACTGCAGAGAAGAAGTTGATCACTGAGAAAGAAGAAGACGACAACAAGAAAACAAACTAATCATTTCTCTTCTTCCTTTTTCCTATTTTTGTGGATTCCACTCTCAAAAACCGATTTTATAAACTAAGTTGTAGTTTCTTAATTTCTTTTTGTTTTTGTTTTCACTTGGAAATTGTTTTGTTAAAGTTATTATTTATAAATTAATGTCAACTGTCAAGACACATTATGAAATAGAAATGTAAAATCCTGGAGAACTTACCTTTGGAAATTGATATAATCGATGGGGAAAGCAACAGCTTAATTCCAATTACTAGTCAGATAATCTCTTTGAAAGGAGAACTAGATTAAATTAACAGTAAGTTTTATCATATGAATGTTTTGCTATAAAAGTCACCAAGAAATTTCAACAAAATGACATGTTTAGACATTAGGAAGAAGAGTTCCATAGTTGAGAGTGTTCCTCATGGTTCTCCGGCCAATCCCTCCATTGCCATTTCCTTTCCTCATCATTGCCACAAATTCTCCATAGTCTATTTGTCCATCCTACAAAAGCAGCAACGCCATAAACATTCGTCCAAGCTCCTTCATCAAGAAACAGTAAAGATCTTTGTGTTACTACTCACATTGTCTTGATCAATGTCTTTGATCATTTCATCAAGATGTGAATCGTTTATGCCAAACTCCTTCCATGCCTGTTGAAGCTCGTCGATCGTGATGTAACCACTTGCATCTTTGTCAAAGAAAGAGAATGCAGCCACTAGATTCTCCTCTCTCTCCAGCTTGTTCAAATGGATTGTCGCAGCTAAGAACTCACCATAGTCAATTGTTCCACTGTCATCAACATCAGCCTGACACAAACACACACAAAAAAATGAGAAGACGATGCTGAATATTGTTTCAGCCGACATATAAGTTAATAAGAAAAGATTTGTTAGTTACTGCACGCAGGAGTTCTTGGATCTCTGATTCCATAAGCTCTGACCCAACACGTCTCATAGTGTCTTTTAACTCTTCAAATGTGATGGTCCCACTGTTATCAGTGTCGATCATTTTGAACAGTTCTTTGAGCCCACCGATTTCTTCTTCAGATAGCCTCTCTGCAATTACCCGTAAAGCCATCTTCTTAAGTTTGTTCATTGCAGAGAACTTTTTCAGGCGGGACACTACTGCACAGTCCAAAGGTTTATCTGGAGCAACCTTATCATCCACAATCCAGGGATGACCTGGCGAAGAACGCTTGAATCAGCTTGCAAGAAAATTCATCTACTTTTGCAGGGCTAAGCTCAAAAGACCAAAACTTACACAACACTTGATGAGCAGTTAGCCTTTTGTTTGGATTTCTCTCGAGCATTTTCTTAATAAGATCCTTGGCACTCTCTGAAATGCTAGGCCAAGGATTGGTCTCGAAGTCCAGCTTTCCCTGTAAAATCTTTCTGAAGATGCCAATGTCACTTTCTGGATACAATGTAGGACACATAAGAGAGTAAGCACTTGATGGAAACGCTGCGATTATTATATATATTGTTTATGAGGAAGAAAGAAAGCCATTGGAAATCTAACCAGCCCAGAAAGGAGGAAAACCACATAATAGAATATAGAGGATAACTCCAGCGCTCCATACATCACATTCACGGCCATAATGCTTATGTAAAACCTCAGGTGCCACATAGTAGGCACTACCAACAAGTTCTGAAAACGTTGCGCCTGAAAAAGAACAAATATTTGTGTGCTCCATATCAAACTGAATCAACTGAAAACACACACAAACTCACACTCAAACTCACAGCATTTCAAAGGGATCTTAATGCTAATGTTTCTCTCAGACAAAATCAATAGATTCTGATAAGCTACATGGCATTTATCATACAAAAGCTCCGGTTTATAACACCATGAAAACCATCCTGTTTGATCATTTTAGGAAAAAAAGTCCAGCAGAAAAATGCAGAGTCTGATACTTCTTCCAAATATCAACACAGTTGAGGGAGAGACAGTCACTTAACAAATGCAATAAGTAAATCTTTAGTAGACAAGCTGCAGATGACACACCAAATCATCAAGTAACGAAATAGATACTCATAACATCAATAACTAAACCAGTGATAACAAAATCATGGTTGAAAAAGATAGGAATATGCAAAAGGGGGAAATCAGACCTGGTTTGCAGAAAACAGAAAGGCCAAAGTCGGTAGATTTAAGAGAAGCATCTTCATCAGAAGAAGTGAACAAGAAATTCTCAGGCTTAAGATCTCTATGCAAAACCCCAAGAGAGTGACAAGCCTCAACGACCCCAACAATGGTCTTGATGAGCTTAGCTGCTTCTCTCTCGCTGTAATGGCCTTTCTTCACGATTCTATCAAACAATTCACCGCCTTCGCAGAGTTCCATCACAAGGTGCACGCTCTTGGTGTCCTCGTATGTGCCTTCTATCCGGACAACGTTTGGGCATTCCGACAAGTGATGCATTATCTGGATCTCCTTCAAAACGTCGTCGTAATCTTCCTGGCAAAGAAGCTTCCTTTTGGGTATGGATTTGCAGGCAAGCTTTTGACCAGTCTGTTTATGGGTACAGAGGTAAGTGGTTCCGAATTGTCCTTGACCGAGCATTTGACCCAGAAAGTAAACGTCTTCCACGTTTTCGGTCTTGTAAGGGAGAACCCATCTGGTTCTTGATTGGTTGGCCATAGTTTGATGGTCTGATTTGTTTGTGGTTTCGTTTAAGCAGATAAAGAAAAAGAAGAGAAACTGTTGAATGAGGAAAGAAACTGACTTGAAGGCATTGATGTCAAGACATAGGAGATATAAACCATTTCTTGACCGCTTTTGGGAGAATGATTGTTTAGCATTAATTAGCTTTCCATTGAGTTTTTCTTTCACATATAAGGGATAAAATATATGGGAATTAAACTAAAATCCAGAAATATACTAAAATAAGTTTATGTTGTTTACACTTGCAAGAGCTAAAAGCAAATGATATCTAAAACCCAAAAGTATAGATTGATTGTCCAAAAAACATTCTAAAAGTATAAATTGAGTAACGAATTAACGATTGTACAGATATTAAAAATAATTTAAACATTTTATTGACTAATAAAATAAATAAATTCATATTTTTTATGGATAATATCTATATATATATATATATATATTAATTGAGAATCATTTTAACAAAATAATTTTATACTAACGTGTGATTTACAAGTATGTCATGATGATATGTCATACTATTAGAACATTTTAAAATAAATATTATCTAAAACATCATTTACTAGAATATTTACGAAAATTGTCACAGTATATTATATGTAAATCTTTAATATTTCGACATACAATATATTTTGTCATAAAATGTAAATACAATATAAAACAAAATATAAATTTTAAAAAATTAATGAAACAAAATATAAAACAAAAATTTAGTTTAATTGAATATTTATCATATGTATAATTTTATCTAAAATATATATAATTTAAGTATATTTATATAATCCAATTTTATTATTTATTTTATTTTTGTAATCAATATTAAAATTTTTTTAAAAATTATTTTAAATATAAAATAAATTATATATATATCTATTTGATTTAAATTAACAAAATAAATAATTAATTATTAGAATAATTAATCAAAATCTAGTTTTCACTTAATCGGGATACGTATATCGACGTGCTTAGGTGAGGTCACTGGATAATGGCAAAAACGTCTTCAAATGGTTTCACTAAATAGCATTTCCCAGTAAAATATAATACATTCAACACGTGTGTTTTCTGCAAAATATCTAGAGTTGCAATCATTTCTAAATTACAAATAAAAGACTATTTTACAAACCTCCAAAAAATCTTGAGGTCTATATCCAAAGTAAATACAATCATATTACATGTAACATCTATCAACCACCACCATTTGATTATTATGATTACTATAACTTGAAAACATATAAAATATACCATCCTTGTTGCTATATTAGCTTAGCTAGACATCAGAAACTAGAAAACAAGATGTGATTATTTCATTGAATTAGCAAATAATAATCCAACTTCTAGACAATCATAAAGCAAGAACACAACGAAATGAAGGATCAAAACCGGAGGCACAAATCTATCACTCCCGACATCCACCGTACAATGGAGGATCCACTTTCAACTACTTGAATTTTATTTCTATAACTTTGTGTCTTGTCTTCAAATTCCATTTTTGTTTTAAATTGTTGGGTAGATTTAGCTCTCTTTCTTTGCTTTTAATTGATATGACATTGGATTTACTCAAAAAAATTATCACAAGAAAAACACATACAAGGACGAGGGCTGGCTATGACTTTGAGGGACGATCACTTTGGTCTTCGATTCTTGATCATGTGGCTTAAGCAAGCTATCGTCATTTTTGGTTCATAGCCGCCTATTCAAATGCAAGAAAGTAATTATGAGGGTTCTTTTACAAAACATCAAAATTAAAGTTGAAAATACCTTCTGCAGTCTTTGCATTACTGCGTCTTCATAAGCTTGATAACCAGCACCTACTATATTGCTCTGAGGTTCTGCCTCTGCCGATTTCTTAGCGGTCAGAAAATCGGTTTGAGCTGCTCTCTCAAGTGGTACAACTAGCAATGGATTAGAGAGATCACCACACAATGTTCTCGTCGCTGCAACCTATAATAAAAAAGGCAAGTTGAAACAATCCATAAGAATATATTCTTGATATATAACGAAAAAGAGAGCCAAGTAAATAATAATAATACTCACAGCTCCATCCTTTGTAGTCATTACAATAAGAGCAGAGCATTTCTTCTTGGTACTCCTAATAACGACATCTTCAACATCACCAAACTCTGAAAACACTTCTCTGAGCCTTCCCGCTGTATAACCTTCCCCTATTGTTTCCCAAGAAACCTTCAACACTCTCTCTTTATCAAGCTGAACACTACTAGCTCCAGTAACATTTCTATCTTCTTTTCTCTTTCCTTCTACACCAGTCTTGGGACTTTCAAAACCACCTCTCTTCTTTGCATATTTTGCTCGTATCCTTTCTACCTCCTCCTTAAGCTTCCTTGCGATTCTCTCCTCTTCATCACAAGGTCTAGCCGCATGATTAGGAGCAAAAGCAGAACGCTCCCTTTCCTCCAGATCTGACATCATCTTACGCCTCTTGGAATCTACTTGCGACTTCTTATGTTGCTTTTCACGCTGGATTCTAAGAAGATCATCAAACAGCTTGCGGGCTTTTTCGTCTTTGAGAACCTCGTAAGATGTCTTGAGCCTCTGAAATTTCTCATGAGCATCGGGATCATCTGGGCGTTTATCCGGATGCAAGTCCAAAGCTTTCAATTTGTACGCTTTTGCAATCTCCTTCTCGCTAAGCTTCAGAGCTTCCTCTCCAGAGGATAACCCTAGAACTATGTAGTGATCCACAAAACCCTCCATTTCTTTCTTTCTTCTTCTCCTATTCCAAACCTCCTACTGCACAGAAGAACGAACGAGTTAGTAAGCGCTTTAGATCTTCCATTGCACAACAACAGATGACACACAAACTCTGAAAAATATTTAAGGATTCAGAACATTATAGAATGTACAAGTAAATTCATAAACGACCAGCCTAAACTATAAAGTACAACTCAGCGTCTTTCTTGCTATTTCCCAAGCCTGCTAGCCGGTATACTTATAAGCTTGAGAAAGCTAATAAGAAATTAAGAGCCAATGCGGGAGAAAAAAAGGCAGACGATATACAGCTCGCATTAATCTCTAAAACGCAATTCACAAACAGAAAACTTTGGACCATAAGATATGTCGAAAGACACCTTGATAATTTGTGAAGCTTTTTTTCAATTTCAAAACCATTTGCTCAAATAATTACGTCTCTTCTTTTTTTCGTTTCCTAACCCCGACCAAGCATCAAAGATAAAGAGTCCAAGTTCTTAAGAGCCCCGAATAGCACCCTCAAATTCTATCGGATAAGAGAGAAATCTTTACGAACCAAAGCGGAACCCTAGAATCTCTCATGAGATGATTCGAGCAAAAACAATCGGAAAAAGAGAAGTAGAGAAATTACCGCTTGAGCAGTCGGGTTAGTAGTAGTTACCTGTGAGGGAAATGGTATCAAAGGAGAAGGAAGAAGAATCAAATGATCGCGTGACTCGTGGATTGAAGAACTAGGGCTTACGATCTTTAGGTAGGGTTCTTTACCAAAGCTCGACTTATAGAAATTATATTTTAACAACTATCAATCATTTCTGAAAAACAAATAAAAGGACATAATGGTAAACAAAACTAGAAGAAAAACATTGAGAACGACGTAGTGAAAAACCAAAAATACGACACCGTTTCCATCTAACGGGCCGTTATAAAGTTTTGTAAAGGCCCAAGCAGGTTTAAGTTTGCTATTGTTAAAAAACATATTTTTATTAGCATTGCCCAAAAATCTAATTTGCTGCACAAATGTATATTAACGGCTATAGATCGTTTACATTGTGATTAATAAAAATGAGGATTAAAAGTAATTTCTTCAGCATCAGAGATTACTAAAAAGCTTCGTTGCTGAATAAAATTAGAGAAGAAGAAGAGAAGACAAGACAGCAAAGGAAACGAAAAAGTGGAGCTTGCCCTAAAAGGCTAAAACCGCCCAATATTGCCTTTATTGAAAAAGGACTAGACAGCTATATAAACCAATGATGTAATGACGCGCAATTTTGGGATTCACCGTAAACGCAGAATATTTCGGTGACGATTGAATTCATTTCGTTTGTCGGTGATTGCGTTTAAAAGACTACAGTTTGAGCAGTTCAAAAGATTTTGCTAGCTAATTCGCATAAAAGGTGTAGAAAATGATTCTAGTGTTTGCAAATAGTAATGTATTCCTGAGCGAGCAACAAAAATAGTGTTATGAAAACGAGAAAACATTATAAGTAAAGTGCGAAACAAAAATGTCTAGAACAGAGATCTGTGTTTCTTAAGCTGACACAGCCTTATCCCCTATAAAAAACAATCTTTCGGAGTTAAAAATGTATTGGATTTGATGATTACGTGAACCTAACCTGTTTGCTTCTTTGTTATTAAACCTTCTTCTTCTTCTCCAGATTTGCAGTGACAGCTCTTTGTTTATGCTTCCAAGAAGGAATCTTACCGGGAAAAGCCCACCTGAGCAAACGCTCCCACGCGTAACAGATAATGAACATAAGTAAAGCCCAGAGGAGAAGCTTGTCCCTCATCCCTTCAGGTAAAGGAACCAACTTCAGAGAATCGTTCAGGTCCCTAAACAGATCAGAGGCGATCACCGTGAAGAACCCTGCTCCAGCAATCAGCGCATAGAAGAACGGTTTGTTTTCCCTGATACTCTGGTTAAAGGGATGTCCCATATAGTTGACAGCAAAAGTTGCAACCTGAAGCATCATGCTCACCATGTACGACACCGTGTTCACCAGATTCGGATGGAATGTTGCATCTGGTTCTATGCATTCCTCGGGCATGTGTTTTTCAGCTTCTTTCACAGAGTAGATCAAGAAGGTTATGTGAACAGCAAACTGCCCAAGCAGCGAGAGGAAGAGATACAAGGAGAAGACACTCGGGTGGGGTCGCTCTGCAGAGAGGGTTTGAAGCGGCCGAGCATGAGAAATGAATAGGAAAAAAGCAGCTGTTAATACTCCACTGATTGTAGCCTGAACATCACCAAGCTTCACACCGTCCAAGTACATAACACTTAAGACATATGCTGTGGCGAGACAGTTCAGACCAAGAATTTTGAACATCTGAAGAGTCGTGACAAGTGTACTACGACCCTGTCGGATTATGTCTGTCACTGGGGCAACCGACGCATGTTTAGCTGTGAAGGGAGATGCCATCGATGCATCCCCAAGTTTAACTAAGGGAGCTGACCTGCCATCACCATCATCATTGTTTAATTCATCCATCATCTTCTTTAACTTTTGTCTCTGCAATTCTGCAGCAGTTAAGTGCCGGTTGTGGGGTGTGATTTTTCCCTTCGATGATCCTTCCCCATTCTGAATTGCGGTTTTGCTTGCTGGTTCTGCTGGCAGTTTGGACTTTTTTGACTTTGACTTTGAATCATCCTTAGAAGATTCTGATCCAGTTGACGTGGGAGGTACAGTATTCAGTAAGGCAACTCCAACATGGGCCTTGAATTGTGAACAACAAAAATCAAATCAAAAGAAAGAAAATAAAGCATATGCAAACATTTGCTTGGCATCTGAAATGCTAATCTTCCCAAGTAGATTCCTATAAGCGTTACCTGCTTCAATGCTCCGACATCATTTGTACCGTCTCCACACATCAGAGTCCCCCTTCCGACCGCTTTGAAGGTGGTTAAGATTAGCTCCTTCTGTTGTGGAGCAACTCTCGCGAAAACCTGAAAAAGAAAACTGGTTAAAGCTTGAGACTCTTATCATTTATATATTACAAGGTGTATTACCTTGACAAATGGAATGACTCGCAAAACAGCAGATGTAGCCTGTAGCATTTCAATGCTGTCACCACCAATGCATAAATCATGGGTCTCTGCAAGACTTTCGATCTCTTTGTCACTAAAACAAAAAAAAAAACAGGTCATATCTATTAGTCAGAGACAGGAGAACGATATTGAAAGAAACCATATAACTGTCAGATCTTTTCTACTTAAGAAATCATCATAGCAGAGCAAAACACCTAGGCGCACACACTTGAAGGACAGAAAAAAGACAGCACTGAGAAAGAGAGACTATTATGAAAACATGTACTCCTGGTGTCATGTGACTACCTAAGGTTGTCCAAGATGAGATTAAGAATTTGCTTTAATTCTACAGTGACTGTGACTAGAGTTGACTGCACCTGTAGGGTATGATATCCTTCTCATCAGGTGACATCCACTTGTATTCGTCACCACTCCTTGATTGACCAAGAATTAAAACTGGCTTTGATACAATATGTACTTGGCTTGCAACATGACAAGCTGTCAAGGCTTGATCACCAGTGATCATCACCTAGAATCATGAAAGCAGGATAAGACATCCTATGTATTTAATTATACAAGAAAGAATCAGAACCTCCAAAACAAAGACATCAACACTGAATAACAGATAACAAAGAGTCAAATCCTATAATCTGTACTCAATTAAATTTTCTTATAATGAGATAGATGCTCTGCAGGTAATTTGTACTGTGTGGATAAGGAACTGAATGAACACTTGTAGTGATAAAAGGTCCACTAATATATGAATGTGTGCATTATAAGATACACAGTGTGAATTACCAAATCATGAGATGAATTCTTCAACTCCAAGAGAACCGTGGCTGAATCTGATCTAATGGGGCAGTTGAAAACCTGTGATGCGTCGATTAATTTTCAAATATATGAAGAAAGTAGAGCTGCATAAGAACATAAAGCATCAGGTCATTACCGCAAACCCAGCAAAAGTAAGATCACTCTCAACAGTATCTCTGTCCATGTCTCTAACTTCACTGGCCTGGTTATCATAATAATACATGTAAAGGCTTAGAAAAACATGTGAGCAGAAGCTTGCATAATCCAGAACAAAACGATCCTGGCTGACAAGTGATAAGCACATGTAATTAACTACTCCACCAACAGACACCCAGACTTCTGACATAAATTTAGGTTGTACATTAGAGATTCACACAAAGGCCTCAATAGATGAGCAGTGAAATTCTATTGCCTACGTCTGTAAGGCAAATTACTGACAAAATTTTCCAAGTATAATGACACGTATCAAGTTTTTAAAGCCAAAATAGGTTCATAAGGGAGAGTATGGGTAACTACCATCATATCAGGAAGTCGTTTAAATGCAAGGGCTAGAACTCGAGATCCTTGGCGTGTGTATCTCTTATATGTTTCGATATATGATGCTGGCACATCCACAAGCCTATCTTGGATGGTCTCTGGTGCACCCTGACAAAGAAGTTAAATCTAAGCATCCAACACTTGGATTTGAATTTGCTGATAAAAAAATTAGTCTACCAGAATGATGTATTAAGCAGACCTTCACAAACACAAAATATTCCTGCTGGATACAAACGATAACAGACATTCTCTTCAGATGCGAAGCAAAATGGTATCTCTGCATAATCTGCACCGAGTTGCCATTTCCTCTGCAGCAGTTAACATATTACAATGTTAAAAAAACTTATTCCTATGTGCACAGAAGGCTTTTTAAATATACATACCAATATTCAAGGCTAGGCTTGGCTCGTGAAAGCATGTTTTAAAGTTAAACAGAACTAGTGATTACCAGATATTTAGGAGAAACCATTAAGGTGTATATGATATCAAGAAAGCGATAGGTATGCAAGATGCCAACTCGCATTGGAGTAAAATATTGAAGCAGAGACAAAAGCATTATCCTAGGTCATGTTGATACTATCACCGAACAATTTCAATGTAAACTTTAATTCCCAAGTAGACATCATCTTTCATCTACGATGTTCAGAATGCCAAATAATGGCACTGTAGGTAGTTAGGAACAGAAAACCATAACAGAAAACCATCAACTATTGAGAAGAAACCAGTAGTTGATGCAGTACGCCTACTAGCCCTTATACTCAACTTATACGCATGGTACTCGCAAGGCTAAATAACCATCATAGACAAAGAAACAGAACAACAGGATTAGAGATTAAAAAAAATGTCAGCAGCTACCTTCTAGGCAAGGCCTTTTCATCAGATTTGTAACTCCAGTCAATTCCTTTAAGTGCAGCCTTCTCAAGAGGATCACCAACCTGTAAGTATTGAAAACCAAAGTAAAAATGACAGATTTTGGTAACGATGAATTTTGATGCAAAGGCTGAAAACACATACAGTTTCAGAAAGATAACCATAAGTAAACGTATCATATATCACATACGTGCCCGTACACTACAATTCATTTCAACTTTCTAAAGTAAGTGTGTAATATATTACACGCAAATCAAATATCAGATTTAATAAAAGCATGTTTCCATGGATTAAAAGAGTCTGGAGAATAGAAAATCCAAGACAGAAAAACCCTGAAATTTCTCACAGCCCAAAACAGGATACTAGGAAACTGATTTTGTCTAGGTCAAAAAGAAAACAAACTGAGTTGTTCATACCAGCTTGTTGTCTACAAAAACCAAGGCATGACAAGAAGCCAAAATCTCCAATGTGCGTACAGGAACCTTGCTCATATCAGTCTCTGCTTCTTCACAATCAGACAAGCCCCCAACTCCTCGAAACTCCTATGTAGCAGCAATGAAAATGAGTTTACCATGAACAAAATAAAGCAAACATGTAACCAGAACTTCACTTGGCCATACCATGTCATCTGACGTGAGTGTACCAGTCTTATCGAAACAGCACAGATCAACCTGTCAATAAAGGGAAAGTGTGACACTAAGACAACAGTACAATCAAGAATAAATACTAATTCCTTGCAGAGTGCAGAAGGCTCAACATAAAGAGTTCTTAAGACCAACAAATTGCTAATGAAGCAACAGATACTACCTTTCCGGCAAAAGGTATCCTAAAAGGCTCTGTGCAAAATATCCCACGACGTGCGAGAGCAAGTAATGACGTATTGACAGCAATGGATAATTCCATAGGCAATTCGGGCGGGATTACTGAGGTGATAATAATTGAACAGCCAAGCAAGAGCTTATATTTGCTCCTTGTAGGATCTTCGAGGCCCTGCAAAGGAGTTTCCTCATCACTAGTATAAATAGAGATATTCATTTAAAATAAGAACCTGAAACAAATATTACCGTACCTTTACAAGAACATAACCCGCAGCGATCACGGCAAATACAACTAAAAATAATATGAACAGACCACTCTCCCAGCTGTTTGCAGTAACCTAATATTTTTACCAGAAGCATCAGAACAGAAAATTTTCTAACATGCTAAAACTAAAACAACAAATAAAGGAAAGATCCCTAACCCTCTCCGTAGAAAATAAAATTGTCCTCATTAGTTTTCCTTGGCTTGTCTCAAACCCAGTTCGGAGAACAACAGCTAGACAGCCACCATCAGGGGTTTTCAGAGGGAATGACTGACCCCAAACATTAATTAGTATGAAACAGGGGTTAGAAGAAAGCACGGGAGAAAAAAATGGTTGATACTATTGACATGGAAATACCTTGTCTGGTGAATGTTGCAAGATCTTGGTCCCACCAAATAAAACATGATTCTTATCCCTTTTGATCGATAATTTTTTATCAGAACCTTCGCCAGCAATTGGAACCTATAAAAGCCATCATACAATCTCAGTAAAAAGCAGATCACACATATGGACCTTATAATGCAAGGGTCAAAGCAGTATACAGCGATACATATTGCTTGCTAGTAAATAATGACAATTCACATCAAACAAAGACACTAGAACCTATTACACATATTGTGAGAGGAGCTGCTGATGCATTAATCAGAATGATAAGTAAGACAAACAAATCATATATGATACAATGCAATGTTGGGATTCTGACCTTTCGAACCCAAAGTACGGAGAGTGTGAATTTAGAAGACGAAGTTCAGAAGAGAAAGTACCTTCCATTGAGGAGTTGACTCGCCTGTCAATATGGCCTCATTTACAATAGCACTTCCTACCAGTAAAAGCATGTCTGCTGGTACCGTCTTATCCTCTCCTCCAGTATGAGTTGAAGGTCTCCCAATAGACACAACATCTCCTGGTAACAGATCTGTACCTAAGAGCTTTGCCCACCTATAATTTGACTTATTCAGACACAGTAATACCGATGCAATCTGTAAGGTAAATTTGGGTGTTATTCAATTACATACCTCCCGCATCGATACACCATCACAGTCTGACTGTCCACCCTAACACGTCTTAGGTCGGTTAATGTCTTCAAACGGCTTTTTGCCATTGTTGACTCGAACATGAAAAGCATGAATAGTGTGAACACACTGTAATACCAGAATTCATCCAAGCACCAAAGACCCACACAAAAAACCTGCAAGAGAGAGGAAGAAACATAATACTTAGAGCAACAGTAAGCATGAAAAAAGAGCTCTAAGATACATGCATTATCAAGTAAACAACACCTGAAAGACAAAAAATGGTTCCATGCAGTTTTCTTTCATTAGCTTCTGGAATGTAGGTTGCGGATAATCAAATCTGCACGACACAGAAACAATGTATCAAAACCGACAAAAAAAAAACCACATTTTGAATATAACAAGAAGAGGAAATGTTTAAAAAGAGGTTGGTTAGGCACAGTGAATTTGTGATAGATACATGTATAAAAAATTTACGAGTTGACTTACACGTTCCTTCCCCACTTCTCAGTGGCAGTTGCAACTTTAGCTTCTGTACCATGACCAGTACATTTCAGATAATGACCAAATGTTTCCTTTGTGGGGTAAGGAAGCTTGGAAAAGGCACCTAACTCTTTTGAGTATATAAAACGCTGCTTTCTGAAGTCAAAGAAAATTTCTTCCATGTCTCCCGAGGATGCAGAACCTGTCAGCTGCAAACAGGAAAAAAAACTCAAACTGTTAGAAACTGAGAAGTAAGAATACTGAAAAATCAAACATTTCCAGGCCAAAGAGGATTTAAATAGCATATGGTTTAAAATTATTAAATTTTACAGAGAAAAATACAGTAATACACAGTATTGGTTCGTTGGTGGAAGAAACATTAAACTTTACAAATATCATGAGAACTGAGAACCAACTAGAAACACATAAAACAGGAAGCTGGTGGCATAAAATCAGTCTAGATCCACTTTAAAAGCCAAACCATTTGGAGACTATTTAGGTGACAGCATTACGATTGAATCTAAAATTTTGGATGAACTCACTTGGCTACGAAAATGAAGAGGCACAACTTCTTTAGAGCCAGAAAATTTAGCAGGGGTAACTTTACATGCATCTGCCTGGTGGATATTGTTAACCTGTGAATCAATACAGAGACACACTGCCAACATTAAACTGTAACTCAAGCAACATAAAAAGTAGCAGGATTCATCCGATATAAAAAAACAAAAGGAACGGTGTTAAGAAACAATAGAGTCAATAGACCGCTGGTTACCTTGCTAAACTGGACAAAACACTTGAAATCCACCGACCACGCAGTGAAAAGCAAGACTAAGATGTGAGAAGCAAGAAGACCACCAAACGCGATGGTAGCATCAGTGAAATCTATGCTGGGCACAATTGTAGTCAGCCACACTGCATACAGAATAGCAAATGGCCAGACGTCCAAGCGCCATGCCCAGTGTTTCTTCCTGCATAAATCAACCTTCTCCACTACCTTTCCTCCGACACGATAGCTCGTCATCTCAAAAAAAAACCTAATTCGTCGTAAATAGTATGAGATTCCTTGGGTTCTGCACGACGTTACAGTTGCATAGTAGCAAACGCATCCACAGAAGAAAAAAAACTCAATTGGTATTGAGAAACGGAACAATGAAACATAAAGTGCTCTGGTTCCAACCAACGAAATCGCGCATTAGAACAAAATTTCCTGAAGAAAACCAAAACCCAATCGAAAAAACGGACTCTGGAGCAGATCTAAGGAGGAGGGAAGAGACGAACCTTGAAATTGGATTCAGCTTGAATCGGGAGATCTAATAGTAGGATTGTCAAATAACATGCTCAGATAATAAGATCGAAGAACGTCGTAACCAAAAGGAACCTCCTTTTACTTTGCCTCTCTCACTTTCACGGCTCACGATTGAGGGTTTTCCCAAAGATGCCTGCTTGACGCTGAATCGACTTTTTTACGAAATTTTAAAACGCTCCAGTTTGCGTTCAATATTTTATTTACACTGCTATATCTTATCGTCCCTAATTAGAGATGTCAAAGCCGGTCGAAATCCGCATACCGGATCCAACCTTAAACCGTTTTGGTGTGAGTTTCGGATACAACCACACAAATTGAAAGCCTGTCAACCTAAATTGAATTAAATTTATGTTTATAAGTTTACTCAATATATATAGTATGAACATATTCAAAATATGTGTTATACACAGATAAAAAACAGTTTAACAGGTAATTTAACATTAGAAAATAGCAAGTCAAATTGTTTGAATATTAAGTATCCCTTACACCTTCAAACAAGCATGAAAGTACAACTCTATGTACGATATTGAGGTAAATAAGTCATGTTGTATGGAATTGAACCCATGTTGATTGGTGCACTAGGAATCGAAGAGTAAGGCACTGAATAATGTTGAACTCCGTAAGCCATAAGAGGTGGTGGAGCCATGTGGTTCATGTCACTTCCAAAAGGTATGACCATTGATTGGACCATGGTTGGCGTCGAGGAGCCGTAACTAGGAATATCTAGTGATGGTTGCAAAGTGGTTTGTGTATTCCATATGGCTGGTGCGCCGTAGACAGGACGGTCTAGTGATGGTTGTGAAGTGCCTTGTGTGTTACATTTGCTTGCTTTGTCGTATATTGGAAGGTCCGATGATGGTTGCGAAGTGGCTTGATCAGTGTTTTGCCATGTGAGGTCATGGATGCTTGGTCTACTTTTGTTTTTGTTCTTGGAGTTAAGACGTGCGAAGTGTTTTTGAGCATGACTTGCCACTTGAGTCGGTGTTCTTGTCACAACAAAGTTACGAGAAATGCTACGCCAATCACCTTTACCATATTTTTCCAACCCAAGAAGAAATTGTCTGTTCCTCGTTAAAGTGTTAAAATCAAGTCAATCATCTATTTCGCAAACTAAAAAATACATAGGAATATGCAATATTATCACATATATCAAAATAATGTATTTTAATATAGTGACCTTTATATATAACACTAATTAATTAATTATATCGAAAAACATTATCAACATAAAACATTATCAACATAAAACATAGATAAGATTTCCATCATAATAAAATAACCACACAAATTATTAGATAAAAAATCTAATCATCATCTAAAAACAAGTGAATAATAATTACCTGTGTTCATTCGCTGTCCAAGGAATCCCCTTTCGTCGTCTTTGCTTCAGTTTAGATTCACCTTTTTGCTTATACTCACATTTGCGATTGCTATCACATTCCCAAATGCTTATCTTTTTATCATTTCCAAAATCATAATCAGGAAGAGGTACACATCCAGATTCAATCATCATAACATCATGAACTAAAATCTTGTAATGTTCTCTAACTTGTTCTAAAGTTTTCCCTGGAACAACCGCAGCAATTTTCCCCCAAAGATTCTCATCTTCATCAGTATAAACTGCAAGAGCTCTCTCAAAAGCAATATCATCATCTCTGCTCCACGAAGAACCACCACCACCACTTCTCTCTCCTAATATCATTTTCCAAGCAAATCTATTACCAGATACTCTATAATGACTTGACGTTGTAAATATAGTCAAAGATAGAGATGAAAACACGAATTTAAAAGAGAGCTTGAGATAAAACAATGTTATAATCATAAATGTCTATACATGGATATATAGCTATATATAACAAATTATTTGTTTTTTCCCCTTTTTTCTTTCCTAATTTTATTATCCTAACCATATATGGTGGTGCATAATACATTGTAACATGTTACAGCTGGTAAACAGTATTAGTTTTTAACCTTTATTTACTTGCAACAATATACTGGAAATAAATCTATATTTCAGAAATTATTATAATTGTATAGAAACAAATATGCTTAAACCTTATTGTGTTTATTTCTGTGTCAACTATACAAATCTGACATATCTAAAAGTCATTATAAAGCAAAATTTAGTTTTACTAAAAATTGACAATGGGTCATCATGAGTTCTTTAACTAATAAAAGTGCATATATAATAACAGATTTGAATTTTGTTACTAGAGTAGAGTAAGAAACATTAGTACATCAAAAGCTGGAAATAAGAAATATTTATATCGAACAGATAATTTTAATTACGCTAATAATTAAAAGAAGAAGAGAAATTAACACAGGAAAATGTAATTCCCGAGTAATTAATCCTCGACTTCACACACTTAATAAACTTTGAAAAATACAATGGCGTAGAGGATACACGTGGATGGTGAATATTTGAGTACAAAGTCAACAATGGAAAGATAGTCAAATACGTTTTTGTCTTTTTAACAAATCTCATGTAGTAGCAGTGGAGTGCGTGCCGTTTCTAACTCCTTGACCTTTTTCAATTTCAGCCTTTCGATCGTTACAGATACACGTGTTTCCTGATCTAACGACTGTAATTCCCGCTGGTTCAGGAGATGCCAATGTGCATAGTTTTAGCATGTCAATGCTCACTTCTGGCAATTTAGCGGCTTCGAGTTCTTTCTCAACTAAATCCGACGGCGTTTTGCAGTATTTGAAAACCACGTAAAGGATCATTTGAAGTGCACCGAGAACAAATCCAATCACGTTTGGGAACTGCGAAATCGACAGAAATTTGAAAGAAAAAACAAAGATAATTTATTTAGTGCTCAGACCAATATAACTACTTTAATTTTTATATCTGATCTTAATGCTTTATTTTAAAATACAAAGAGGTCGTATCTTTAGTGTTTTTGTGGGATATATAAATATAAAACGACAATAATACCGAACAAAAGAGCTTTTCTCTCTTTTAAGGTACATGATAGTAACAAAAGCAACCACTTTCATGCGATTAATAATGATTGTGATAATGATTATGATGACTTACAGCAACATAGATATCCTTAAGAGCAAGACCATAAAGGAGCCACACGACCGCACTGAGTGTAAGTGACAAGGATAAGCTAAAGGGCATGTACTCCACACTTTTCGTCTTTATCACCGTTCTCTGTTTTTTATTGTATAACAAATCATTTAGTATAGTTTACTTAACCAAATCATCATACTTCCATTAATATGTGAATATATCTATATATGTAACACTAGACTACTTACGATAATGCTAAGCGGCGCAGCGAAAACGCACACAGAGAATCCGACACAGATTCCTCCGATTATCTTAGCACGTGTTGTTCCTTTTGTCAAGAATTGGCAGAGGAGAAGTATCAAACAGAATCCTCCAAAGTTCATTAGCAACAAGAGCTTCACCGTGAACATCTGCACCAAAATTACCAATTCTTTATCATTAAATAACCACATGAATATCACGTACATATATTCATATGCTGGTAACGAACGTACTCGAGCTTTCTTGGGAGCGAAGGCAACAAAGATGGCGATGTAGATGGTTTCGATGAAGCAACCAAATGAGTTGATGGTGACGAGAAGGAAGACATCTTTCTTCTGAGTAGCGTAATAGAGCCAAAGCATCGCACTGAAGAGCGCCACAACGTATGGAAGAGATTGAAATCCTTCAGTGGTTTTCTTCTTCCAAATCCTATAAAACGTTGGCCTGCGTCCATATCCAATCAATCTACCTCTTAGTTTTGTTTTCTCAATTACATACTCATGCTTTTTTGTATGAGGAAAGAAACAAGAAAACAATGAAGTAAAGAAACTACTTACACCGGAGAGAGGAAAACTGCAAAGGAAATAAGGTTTCCTGAAAATTCACACGATTATAACGAAAGCAATGTTAAAATATAGACAAAACCGGTTTTGAAATACAAATCTGGATAGATTGTAATGATGATATCAAATTAGAAACAAAAAGAGAGAAATTCATACCGAGCAAGCCAAAGGCAAAGGCCCATGTGTTATGAGTGTTGAAGATAGCCATGAATGTCGATCTGGTTAAAGAAAACTATTTTAGGGTATTTGTTAGGAAGGGAGAATTGAAGAAGAACTCTTCGTAGTAATAAAGATCTTAGCCTTGCAAGTGTTTCTCTTAACTTAAAAGCTAATGGCACGACCTTAGCATTTTGGGGACTTCAAGTATATATAGAAGGAGATGTGTATGGAAAAAAAAGTGCTTTGAGTGAAACATAACAATTTTCAATATTTTGTAAAAAATATAATATAACTTTCGTAAAGTATTAATGCCTTTGTAGGTGTACTAAAAAATAAAATTATTCATAAAACCAATCCAACATCAAAATAACTTTTTCATAAATAATACATGTCGATTTCGGTTTAGGCCAACTCTTTCTTTTAATAAAGGCTTTATGTCTAGATTCTACCTATCTCTCTCACACACACACAGAAAGACACTGTTAGCCAGTTTTCATTCTATATGTACATTTCTCAATTTCGAGAAAAATATAGTTTCTTACTTACTTCTTTTGCCGTTTCGCAATCTTTAGCATTCTTTTCTGTACGTATCCCAAGTTTAATAATATGACAAACCAAAAAAAATCTTAATAAATTATATTCAATTTTACCTAATACAAACATTTTTTTCATTAACAACATTCATGTTTTGTCGTACATTTAAAAGAGGAAAATAAACCGAGCGAACGAGAGATTGACGGCTTAACTAAAATTTAAGACTTGGTTAAGATCAATATAGAATAGTTTTTAATTCTGAAATATGAACTAAATGAAGGCATATAACAAACAGTTGGTCATAAAATTAATTCATTCACATTGGATGAAGTTTAAACGTCAAGATATGAATTTGGAAGATTACGGATTCAAGTCTTTTTTTTGTATAGGCATTTCCCAAAACATACATTTTTATATAGGCTACAACATGAGATAGAAAAATTTGGTCACGTGGAGATAAGGACCTGAAATATGGTTATTATTAATAATAGGGCTCTGGAAAAAGAATTATAGTTTAGTTGACTGTGTTACAAAATTGAAGAAGATTATGGGTTTTGGAAATTACTCACCTATAATTTCCCTGGAAATTTAATATAATCAATGACTAAATTTAACATTTTCAGAGATGGTTTTAGGTGATTTATAGATTAAAACATCGATTGGAATATAGTCGTATCGATATATTCATTGGCAAAAGTAGATCGTATATAGTTTATAATAAATTAACATGATAATGTAGTACGTGAAAATGAATTTATAGAGATTAAACAATAATTCTGGTGGATTGATTTGGAAAGAACGAAAGTCCAATAATTCATAACTAATAAGACAAAGAAACATATATAGTAGAATGAATTCATCTGTCTAACTTTAGTCTAGACCGGACTTTTATGGTTATTTGAAAGTCCAAAATTTAGTTTACTTAGTAAATTAATTATTACGCGATTTCACATTGTTTCATTCTTCAAAGAGTTCTTTCTTTTAGTGTGGTTTCTTTTTTATGGTAATTATGAATGAGAAGACATTGATTCAAACGTATTATTTCATGTTCAGAATAACGAAATTGTACATTATTTGATAATGCGATTGGATATTTAAGTACCAATGAAATAGAGGAAATTGGAAAAAAGTAAATCGGTCAATGGTTATATCGAGTTCGACTGCATTTTATTTAGTATGACCTTTTTTGTTACTGAATCACAACTGGCCAATCCAATAATCCAATATATTCATACGAAAATTTATCACCATCAGTGACGACGGAGTCGAACTCCACACCTTTGTGATGGATGTAGAGGTGGTACAACCATTACATCACTTATTCCTTCCCTATTATGACAGTTTTAAATATTTGTAAAACTATTTTACATTATTAAACCGATTCGTTGAAAAAAAATATATTTAATACATTATTTGAATTTTTACATATAATAGATCTCTTCTCTTTCATCTTCCATGTAAATACCTAAATGTACATAATTAAGATAGCAAAATGAATATATAAGAAGTTTTACCCATGTATTATTTTTCATATTACAAAGATTATAATTTTTAGGTTTAATTTTTATTATATTTAGAGTTTCCTTTTGTATTTTCAGTGTAAAGTTTTGAATAAAATTCTAATTCTATTCATATATATATTATGTAATTGTATTAATTAAAAATTGTATTCATTGTGTTAATAGAGAATAAAGAAGCCTTTTAAATATGTAAGATAATTTGTAAAATGACACTTTGTGAAAAAGAGACATTATATATTATGACTTATGAGTTTTTAGTTATAGAAACTTAACGAATCTACTATATATTAAAGGAGAAGCATTGGAAGTGAAAATTGTTTAGGTGTCAACACCATATTCAATCTCAAAAATTTTACTAATTAATTTAATTTTAAATATAAATTATTTATTTTATTATCTAAACATCTTAATTAAATAACTTAATTATAAAATTTAATGAGTTTCCAAATACTATTTAATTTTTAAATATACGAAGATTCAAAAATTAAGAAATTTTAAGTTAATAAATTATACATTTAATTACTCGCTAATTTTAAAAATAGAAGATTATTTTTACATAAATAATTAATTATTGTACACATATATAAGTAAATTAAATATATCGAATTTTTATAGATATAGAAACTTCATTAACACTATTTAATTTCATTAACACTATTTAATTCTATTTTTATATTATATGCAAATTTACTTTTTAACTCAATAATTAAATTCAATATATTGTAGTACTAATTGTTTTATAGAAATATATATATATATATATATATATATATATATATATATTGTGTAATAATATAGTCGGTATATCTAAATCACAAATCATATAGAAATTATATCACTCAATTTTTTTGTTTCCAAACAATCAATATATTTACAAATAAAATTTTATATTATATTATTTGTTTGTAATATTAAATTTGAATAACTAATAATTATTTTTTAGTATGACTACTTTATATATAAGTAGATTCTATAACATAACAAAATTAATTAAAACTACAAATTTTATTAATTTAATTTAAAACATGTTTCAAATATTTTATTAAAAAATTTATAAATATATTTTTGATTACGCAAAAACAACTATAAAATAATGTAATATTATTTGAATAATATATAATAATAGTAATATCATTATTTTATAATATATATAATATTTTAAATTAAAATATATTTATAATTTTTTTATTCAAATAATAAAAAAAAAAATTTAGAAAATTAATTTTAATTTGTGCATAGCACAAGTAATATTCTAGTTGCACACTTAAAAACACCAAAAATTGAATGTTTCTACTAAGAAATAACAAGTATAACAAATCTAACGTTTTGTTGTTTCTGCTTTGGACCCCCAAATCGCTCATTCTATTTACCTTCATATCATAAATCTTCATATCTCTAATAAAAATCCAAAATTATTAAAATAATACTAACTAAAGTAAATAAATGCTGTTGTGGTTTTACTTTAAAGATATTAGTGGTCGGTAGAACTATGGAATATGAAAATATCTAAATCGACTATATAGTTATTATAACCAAATTAACATATATGAATCAAACGATTTAAGATGATTTTTGGTAATTCATTAGTACATGATTAAAATAAACGTGAAAATTGATTACAATGTGTCTTTATTTAGCCTACAATTTGTTTTTGTTTTCTGGCATATTTGGCCTACAATTTTAATCAAAGGTCTTATATATAACACAACGCATGTCAAATATTTCTAATTCCTTATTGACATGTTTGAAACTCTCATCATCACTCGAAATCAGCTTTTTGACTTGAAAACCATTCATTCCGAATAAACAATACAAGAAAGAACCTTAAAATGACTGGCCAAAGGCAATCACATTGTATATTCCATAGGCTCCATTATATCAAATATTTTACTTAAAAGACCATAATTTAATAAATAAAGATATTTTATATTAAAATATCGTGTAATACCTTAAAATATTATTTTAAGTTTATTTTCTAAATTTATCACATTAAAAATAAAATTCTTAAAATAACACAAATTATTATATAAAAATAAATATTTATCTCAAATAAACCATATATAAAATTTAAACATAATGTTTGGATTCACTTTTTTGAATTTAAAGTTTAATTTTTTTAGGATAAAATTTTTAATTATTTTAATATTAAATTTATGTTATTTTTTAAATTTATATTTTAGTATTTTAATAATTAGTGTTATATTCAGAACAAAAATTTGAAATAATGGTATTTTATACAATTATCTATTATTTAATTCATTAATAAAATATATTTTGAAAAATGCGAATAATCATAAATAATCACTTTTACAAAAAGATATAAAAAATCAAGTAAAATAAAACAAAAAATTCTAATTAAAACATCTTATACAAAATAAAACAAATAAAATAAGGAATGAATAAATAGTATAATGGTTCGACTATACATTTATTCGTATGAATATGTTAAATTTTCATATAAAAAATTAGAATGAATCGTTGTGCTCTAGTGACAAACGAATGGAGTATTAACAATAATTTACATTCACATCAACAATTTTAGTTACCTTGACAATATCGTATCTTACCTTTTTTATATAATAAAGAATGTATATATAGGGCCAATGAATGCAAAAGAAAAAGAGGTGAAATCCACATCGATTGATATGATGACGTCACTTCCAAACTTTTTGGCAAATCATGGCTAACCATGTCTATTGTGTATCGTGACGTGTGGTTATGTTTCATGCAAATATTATATATATATATATATATATTTATATGATATGAAAAATATGTATATATAAAAATTAAAACATGCATGAAGATAACGAACACGTCGATCGGCTTTATCTAGAGGCCCCTATATTAAAGAAGAAAGTTTTAAAGATAGATTGAAGATGATATAAAATGATTGGCTGAATTCGTTTTTGATAACTATCAATTTTTAAAGAAAATGTTTTTATTTATAATTAAAAGTTCCTTTACATAATTGTGAAAATCGTATTTGTGTACACCGGATTTAACTCTAAAATTCGAATTCGCTAACGAAACCAAAATGGATCAAAAATAAGTCAAATCGATTATTTTGATTACATAACAATCATAAGAATTAATTATTTTGCAACGTACAATAATCAATACAGTAACTATCAAGAATTAATTATATTGTAACCATTAAATCCGTAATTAATTCGATATTTTGAATTAATCACGGATTATAATATAAAATGGGTACCACCCTATGTATTTAAGGACATTAAAAAATAAAATAATTATTCAGATAGAAAATTTATGTTAAACATGAATAAAATGCAAATTCGATTCCAACGTATTCCTGCAAATGAATCCTAATTTATAAATCATCATTTTATTTATAGACCGATGGAAAAAATTGGATTATAGTAACAAAATCGTTGGTCAATTAATTAGAACTATGGAAAAATTTATGAATCAATGGAAAGATACATTGTGGTTTTGTTCTTTCTATGATGAAATATGGAAATAAATGTAACAGTGTTTTTAAAGTCGTAATTTTACACTCTAAGAAGTAAGTAATTATAATTAAAAAGCTATTTGACATATATATAACTGTAAACAGAAAACCAAACGTATAGGAGACAGGTAAACATGAAAAATGATAAAATAATAAAAAATCATCTTCTTCAAAAAAAGTAAAAAAGAAGAAACATTTTAAAAGCTAAAGACATCGAATCCTGTTCATGTATAACTTTCTGCTACTGTAGTTAAAGTCATGTAACAGTTTTCTATAGTCATACCATTGTAACTAATTTTCTATAAGTTAAATATCTGTTACAGCATATAGTTTTCATTAAAAAGTTTCTGCTAGTATACAGTCAAGAATCAAGATCTCAAATTAATATTAAATTTTGCTATTTCACTTAATTTTAACTTCCCTAAAAAGTTTGAAGCAAAAGCACAAACACATACAAAGAACCTAAATATATACAGCTCGATTTTGTTTATATTATGTGTCAAAAACAAGACTCGAGTTCATTACAAATCTCTTTTTTACTTCAATTATAATTCTCTTAACAAGATTTGAAAAATAATATCTATCGATTAGTATCTAGGAGTAAAGTCATCTTAAGGTTTAATCATAGTTTAAAGGATAACCAACAAAATTATTGTTCCAAATATAATATCATTAATTTAAATTCTCAAAAATAACATAAATGTAATATTAAAATATGTTAAAACTTATTTTTTTAAAAGAAAAATTAAATCTTAAATTGAAAAATAACTCAAATATAATATTTTAATTATATTTGTAATTTATTTATATTAAATATGTATTTTCAAATATGTACTATCATTAGTTTAAATTCTTTAAAATAGTATAAATTTAATATTAAAATACACTAAAATTTACTTTTAACAAGAAAAATTAAATCCTAATTTTGAAAAATAACTCAAATATAATATTTTAATTATATTTGTAATTTATTTATATTAAATGTATATTTTCAAAAAATAATTTGTGCTATTTTAAAAACTTTAATTTTATAATTCTAAATTTAAAATAAAAACTTAAAAATATGTTATTTTAATGTATTATTCTATTTAAATAATATATTATAAAAATCAATATTGGGGAAATTCTAGAAAAAGTTATAATTATATATGTATATATAATTTGGAATATGTACGTACCTTAAAGATGTTTTCCATTATTAAAAAAATAAAATAGATGTTTTTTTGAATCGGGATTAGAAAAAAAAAACGTTTTAAAAAGGTTTAAAAAGGGAGATAAGGTTTACATGTAAGGTAGCAAATTGGATATTTTTGGTGAAATGATATATAAATGTAATTATTGAAGACTTTATTGGACAAAATATGAGTGATGATTCCACTCCCATGTAAAGAAGAATGGGATAATATCACCACTATGGTTTTTTTTCCTCTTTTTTGTTTCTCTTTTTCTTTCACTTTATTTTTTTATAAATGATTTGTTTCTCTTTTTATTTTCCTAACACACTAACAACAATGATGTTGGCCTTCCTCAAAATTTGATTGAACACTTGTCAACTTGTTTTGTTCAGAAGTGCGTATTGTTTATCCATCACTATGAAAAATCATTGAAATTTGAAAATATGATCAAGATTATCTTCATCCATTATTTTATGTTTATCAAATTTATACAAATCATACTATATAACAAAATGGAAATTTAAAAAGGAAGATTTCATTTTCCTTTTACGTTGCTTTGGTTAGTTTCATGTATGGTTAAAACATTGTTTACTTTTCCTTCTCGGAAACCGACTTGATATTGTATATATTTGAGTGATGCAAATTATGTGACCTTTTAATAAAAGAGTGTTTTGGTGTTAACAATGACATTTATCTGAAATCCTAATTTGGCAACTATAAAGGAATATATCTCTTTTTTTCAACATTCATTCATTCTCCTCCAATCTACTCTTAAAATGTAAAGAAGAATTTCTAAAACTTAATGCCTAAATTAAATGATGTTTAAAGTTTGAACTAACTTTTTCCTCGTCACTGTTTATATATTTCTGATATACACAACGTTGATGACTCAAAGACTGTTTCACTTTTCTAGATTTATTAACTATATTTATGATTAATCTTAGTGGATTCTTTGATATCTCCGGAAGGAAGCATTTTATGGATTAGACGGTAATTGTTAATAGCAATTATATATTAGATCTAATGAATGGCAATACAGTAAGCACAAAATAAAGGAAATATAATTATTAGAAGAAATGGTTCAAGAAAACAATGCAAATACCCCTTTAACAAAAAGAAAAATTTTAAAAATCTTTTTTCTGTCCTGTAAATTGTTGTTTCCAGTTTCCAGGATACACAGATATTAATTACAAATGGCAGAAACTGAAGAATTTTAGTTTGAATAAACACAATTCAAACAACAGGTTCTATGGTGTAGTGGTTAGCACTCTGGACTTTGAATCCAGCGACCTGGGTTCGACTCCCGGTAGGACCTTTTTTGCTGCGCGCTAAGCCTACTACAACATGTCAACTTCTATTACGTTTGGGCTTTGTTTATGATCCAATAATTTCCATAACCCTAAACTAATCCAGCCCATTTATATTTGGTTAAGTTATATTGAATTAGTAAATTCGTTTCGCGACCCATCACCACTAACAGTTTTTGCAGTTCTCCCTTGCAATGTATTTGCAGATTTTAGAGTTTGCAAACTTTGCAGAATCGTGATGCTTCGATTCTCTTCCGATTGTACGATAATTTGATTCCGTGTTTTTGTGGGGTCGGAAAAATAGAAAAGAAGTCCCAAAGCAGAAAAAGCTAAGAAAGGATGTATGCTTTGATATAAAAAGTTAAGGTTTCATTGCGAGAAAATGTTGGAACAAACTGTGGTTTTGGAATTGGACAGGCTATAAGCGAAGTTGATGACCTTAGTGGAATCAAATATTTCCCAAGGGAGCCTAAGAAGATAGAAGGACAGACGAAGAATGATATCAAGCTGGAATAAAGAATAAAGCATATCACATAAGAGATGCATCCAGGAAAACACAAGCAAGTGCAGTGTCAAGTCTTACCTTCACCATATCTTTCTCATGTGACTTGAGGCCTTACAGTCAAATCTCATTTCTTAGAGCTCAGGTTATTTCAACTCTTGGTAAGACTCAACTCATACTTAGTCCACCTTTCCTCAAGTCTTGTTTAAGATGATGCTACCGCATTTATGTGATTCTTGTTCGTGTTTTTTGGGGATTTGTTAAGAGTGTAATTGTATAATAATCTTATTGAAAAGTGTTCTTTTATTACTCCGAACAGAAATCTTTGTATGTTTGACATTTTGTAATAAACGGTTTTGGATTAATAGTCAACAAGTTCAACCCCAAAAGACACCAAAAAAGAGCAGAAGAAACAATCATAATGAGTGACATCCTTCTTCCTCTACTACTATAACTACTAAACACTACTGTGGCTAATCATACATTCAAACACAACATCAAAAAGACTAGTCTTTAAAAAAAGCTACAGACATTGCGGCTTACATTGCCATGACTGTCTTAAAAAACATATATAAAAAAACCACCATTCAAAGTGCTCTTCTTAAACCGATCAAAACTCTGCTCTTCACGAGAATTCACTCCCAAGTTTCTGTATTGCACAATACATCTTCCTTCTGGATCCAACAGCATTGATCCCCATATCCTTGAGATCCTCCAATGTTAACAATGGCAACACTTGTTCATCAACTTCATGCATCTCAAACATTGGCCAATATCTCCCTAACCCTAATTCTTGTAGCCATATTTTCACCCCTTGTCTTCCTCTTCCTCCACTCTGCCAATCTCCTGACAATTCAACCTCTCTAATCCCACCTGTATTCTCGTACCTTGTCCTATTCTCAAACATTTCTCTCTCGTTCCGATTCTCCTGCGTCTGTTCTTTCATTGGACTCTCCGAATCTTCTCTGCTGAAATCTCGAAACCCCTCTTGTAATTCTTCATCTTCTTCTCCTTCTCCTCCGCTGAATTTCTCATCTCCCTGCTCTATTCCGTCTCTCTGTTCTTCGATTTTCGTCGCCCAATTCGACCGGACTCGCTTCGCTGATGCTGTCGTCGTCTCTCCACCGGATGATTTGACCCATTTATTGACCCGCCAAGTCCCGACAGCAATCGGATCTTCATCTAGGGTTCCGGTGTTCTCGTACCCGGAGCTGAGATTCGTTAAGGTTCGAGTCCTCGACGAAGACTTCCCGCCCTGATTCGTCTCCCTTCTGTTGCCAGCTGGTCTCCATTTCGATCCCCTCAAGTTCGAATCGTACGCCACGTGTTGGTACTGGTCGCCGCCGATGTCTCCTAACCGAACGCTCGGTCTTCTCAGCCGTTTCGACCCGACGGATACGCCAACTAAAACGGCGGCGGATGTACCCGGCACTTCAGCCGATGTTATCGCCGGTGGGATAAAACCACCGTTAGTCTGGTAGCCTTCCACTAACTGCTGCAATTCCGCCATAAGCAGTGGGACAGAGACTTGAAGGAGGGAAGTTTGTCTCAGTTTATCACTCTGAAACTATACATATCCAATTCAACTAACCACGCGCAGGTGCTGCTGAAGAAGAAGAGAAAATGGGAATTGTTGGCCTTTTGATTAGGTTTATCTGGAGAATTTGGATGCGAGAGAGAATCGTCCTCACAAGGAAAGACGATGAGAGAGAAAGAGATGCAAAAAAAAAAGAGGTGTCCAATAACTGGACACGTGTTTGTGGAGATACTACGACTTCTTGTAATTCCCGTCTTTTATACAAAGACATGTTCATACGTATAATACATACGAATGGTGCAAATTAGATGTTGATCGGATTCCGCGTAGTTACCGTTTTAAAGTTTAAAACGCCAAACGGTTTTCTTCGTACGCGGAGGTAATACAAATGACAAGATGTTCTTAAGAATAACACCTAAACGGCAAGACTTTTAAGGGGCGCGTGGTATCGACCTAGAGCCTCTCCGGCCTACTCATCCTCAGAAAGCAGAACCCTAACTTCTCTGCAAGTCTCTCTGCTACATACAAATACAGTCCAGTAATTCAACTGCCTAAAGTTTAAGGCCCATGATGAAATGGTGAATCTTTTCAATTTCCATGGCGATTTCCAGTCTGGGTTTCGCTTGCAGATCCTTTTTGCCTGTTCGTACTCTCCGGTATCACTGCTTATGGAAGGTGGTGGCTCTCTAGCTATTTTTTAAGCAAGCTATATGTTTTTCTTATTAACTGGTTGTTGCGCTCTCAGATTCGCTTCAACACTGTTACTGCTGCAATTGAGTCAGTGGATGAGACAGATGCTTTCGCTAAGGACCGTGGTCATCAAGACATGGATGCTGATGGGAAAAGTAAGTTCTGCCCATTATTTTGCTGGACTTAGTCATAATTTGGTTTTTTCTTATAAACTGAATCATGTTTGACTGGAATCTATTCTACATGTCAAACGTTCGGGTAGGTACTGCTTGGTTCTTAAGCTATTGGTACTCTTTATGTGAACTCAATCCGATGATTCAACCTTTTGTGGATTTGTTGTTTCTTCAAACAACGCTGCAACTAGTTCGTTTTGTTTCTTTATCTTGTCGCCTGTTTTAATCAAAGGGTCGGAAGGGGATAGTAATTGGAAGCAACTGAATTCGAAAGACCTTGGAATAAGCAATTTAATGATTGCAAAGCCCACGAGAAAAGTGCTTAATGGCCTTAAGAGAAAAGGTTGATGCTTTTGTCTTCAGCCTTAGTCCTTAGATTTCTCGAAATTTCAAAACTTCAATCAACTTGTTTCTTGCAATCTATAGGACATGATGCTTACCTTGTGGGAGGCTGTGTAAGGGATCTTATTTTGAAGCGGACACCAAGAGACTTTGATATAATCACATCTGCAGAACTTAGAGAGGTTGGTCTTTTTTTTCGCACTGTGTATATCAACCCAATCTGATTTCAGCTTTTTGGCATTATCGTGTTTAGGTGGTTCGGACTTTCTCAAGATGTGAAATTGTTGGAAGAAGGTTTCCTATATGTCACGTACACATTGGGGATGATATAGTTGAGGTTTGTTTTTGTTTTTGTTTTTGAGTACAATATAGGCATAGCAAACCCAAAAGCTCTCGACTGCTAACTCTCTTTGTTATTTTTTTTCTTCTTTCTTTTATTTAAGTAGGTTTCAAGTTTTAGTACCTCCGCACAGAGTTCTCCGAGAAACATGAGAAATGAATACAGAGAGTTCAGTGGCTCAGATGGTGACGAGGACTGTATCCGTTTGAATAACTGTTTGCAGCGCGATTTCACCATTAATGGGTATCTTGCTTATACCTTTCTCGTATTTTTTCTTTGCATCTCAATTCATCAGCATGTTGGATTCATATAATTTCTCCTTCCTCACGTATCTTTATGTGTTTGTTGTTTTTCCTATCTCAGGTTGATGTTTGATCCATATGCCGAAGTCGTATATGACTATCTGGGAGGAATAGAAGATATAAAAAAAGCTAAAGTGTGAATGTATTCTACTCTAATTTTCCTTCAGATTATATCATACAAATCATTTTGTGACATAAACGTTTATTCTCAACTTGGTTCTACAATGACAGGTGCGAACAGTGATTCACGCTGGCACATCTTTTCAACAGGACTGTGGTAAGTTAGTCAAAACAATTTTTCTATTCCATTTAACTCCTGAAATCTATATAGTGAGAACGTATTGTGCTCATCATCTATGATGTTTCCAGCTCGGATTCTTCGTGCAATAAGAATTGCTGCACGTTTAGGTTTCAGCATTTCCAAGGAAACAGCTCATTTTATTAAGAACCTTTCTTTCCTGGTACAACGGCTTGACAAGGTAGGCATTAATGCATCTATCCCCTTCAAAGAAATATAGGTTTGACATTTTGTGTTAGCCAGCATCGTGCTCATGAATGATTCTGCCTCAAAATGTTCAGGGAAGGATCTTAATGGAAATGAATTACATGTTAGCTTATGGATCAGCAGAAGCTTCTGTGAGGTTGCTGTGGAAATTTGGGATCCTAGAAATACTTCTACCGATTCAGGTAAATTGCAATCTGGGTTTCACTAGTGTCTCTTTGGTCGGCGTTATTATTTTACATTTTTCTATCTACCTTTGATTTCACAGGCAGCATATTTTGCACGCAGTGGTTTCAGGAGACGCGACAAAAGGAGTAATATGCTTCTGGTCAGAAAGAAAGCCTAACTTAGATATTTTTAGATGTGTTTTGCCACATAGAATATCAAAAGTAACTGAAACTGAATATTCTATCACGCAGTCTCTCTTTGCTAATTTGGATAAATTGTTAGCACCAGATAGACCTTGTCACAGCAGCTTATGGTAAGATAAATCCTCATCTGAATTCATATCTTATCTTATCCGCTTTACATTCTTATTTCTGTCTTTGGTTATTATAATAACATCTGGAAATTTAATAGGATAGCAATCATGGCGTTTCACAAAGCACTTTCTGATCAACCTCGAAGTCCTTTAGTGGTAGCTGCGTTTAGCCTTGCTGTTCATAATGGTGGAGATATTTTAGAAGCTGTAAAGATCACAAAGAAGATCACTAGGCCACACAATAGAAGCTTCTTCGAGCTAGTAGAGCCCGAGGAGAATCTAAACTTTCAAAACCTATTGGACGAGGTCATGGATCTTGATGCATCTGTCAAAAATGCCTTAAACCAGATGACTGATGGGTATTTCATATCTAAAGCTATGGCAGCTTACCCTCAAGCACCATATTCAGATTTGGTAATAAGCCCTTCAAAGATCCTAACAAATGTCACAATAAAGATATGAAATTGACTCTCTTTTGTTTTGTTTTTTTGAATCTGTTGTTATTCTTTTTAGGTGTTTATTCCATTGCAATTGTACCTGAGAGCAGGCAGAATCTTCCAGTGTGTGAAAGAAGAAACGCAAATGGGATTCGAGGCAAAGAAAGGAAGCAAGATTGAGTATGCAGCGCTATATTCAGGGGATATTCCGGAAATTCGGCATGTATTTGCGAGGGTTGTCTTCGACTCTGTTTTTCCATTAAACCTAACTGAAGAACTGTAAAAATCCCATCTTTGAGTGCTTAAAGCTTGGGACGGAGGCTTCTTGGGAAGAAACTGTGTGCTTGGAAGGTGAAGAAAGAATCATAAATCATTTTACAAGAAATCTTTTCTTTCACTTCGAATCTTCTCTTTGGCGCGCGTGGAGTTCGTTAATTAGTTAGTTCATTGGATTATAAAGACTAGATTTTCATAATATACATTAATATTCTATAAAGTAATAAACACAACAGATTTATACATTTCTTCGGTGCCAAGAAAACGTAGAGAAGATTAAAAAAAACATTTAAAAAAGGGGCGTTAAAATTAACTTTGCAGATGAGTTGGTGAAATAAATATATGCGGTAGCTAATTAAATAAATGCAAAGAGAATCCAGACCTGGAAGCAGAGAGTGGGACCAAGAATGTAGCACAAGTGTGTTTTGAAGACAAGAGGTTGAGAAGTAAAAGGACATGACCAAAGGTGGTACACAGCACACGTATGATTCCTCCTCGCTTTTCTGTCCACACAATTCTGTTTTTTATTTATTTTTCTTATGCATATTAGCATCATATTTTTTCTACTTTTCACTTTTTTTTTTAAGTTTTGCCCCAACTATTTTTAAAAAAGTTTTGACGTTTTAAAAATAATTTATCAAGAAAAATTTTTTAAAAAATTATTTTTGAATTTTACAGTCCTCCAAATTTTAATTTTCGGTTCTACATGTATATATGTTAAGATAGTTTCATATTTTTGTTTTAATCCTATATATCCAACATGTATTCAACACGTAAAATGTTCATAATTTTATCATGTACCCGTAAAACCGTGACTTACATAGTTACATATCTCACCAAATTTGTTACAAATTTAGTTTTTTTCTTCCATGTTTTAATTTTATTTTTGCACGAACCCAAATAAATAAGTTATATAGTTTCATAAAACATAAACATTTTATTTCTAATAATATTCACATTATTATGAATAAATACATGCTCCAACAAAAAATTAGACTCCAAACTAACGGATATTAAGTATCGGATATGTCTGCTTACCACTTAATAAAGAAAAAATTGAATAAGATGCAATAAATGCTACTTTTTTTCAATCACATCTTCAAAAGCTTAAATTTTCTTGACAACCCAAAATTTGTATATCCTTAAGGCCTACTCCCACTGTAAACCCAGTTAAACATACTTTTATCTTTTGGTGGTCAAACACTACTTTTCTTCTCTGCTAATACTTATTAAAACTGAAATCGTTTTTCCTGAATATTCAAACAAAAACTCAAACTTTCTAGTAAAAAATTTTAAACTAAGTCACCACTTTATAAAACTCATATCTTCATGACATCTTAGTTTCTTCACCACTACAAATTACCTTAATTTTGCCGTACCAAAAAATAAAATATAAAAATAGTCATAATTATTTCACTATTCTTCTTTTCCTTTTTTTTTGACACATCATTGTGTTTTCTTTAAATGTTAGATTAGGTTCAGTCTTAGATCAGTTAATTTCTGAACAATCTCAATCTAATGGACAATGAAGTGTTTAACACCTAATTAAAGTCCCTCGCCTACTACGAATCCAACAATTTTCATAGAATTTCCATGTTTGGCTATATAAGTAGCCACGCAAACAATTTTCCACATTTTCATACCTGAAATATAATTCTCTTACATAGCATACGATTGGAAAAAAATAAAAATCATTGTGGATTGGTAAATAAGCCGGAAATGATGAATATTTTATAATGTATTAGAATTTTCTTTGAATGGGATTGGTTTTCGATTGGTCCGAATCCCCAGAAGCTACAGTTACAGTCATTCTCTGTTTTCATATGAATACTTTTCATCCTCAGACGCGGGAAGAGAAAGAAGAAGAAGAAGAAGAAGCGAGTTATGAATGGGATCTTTCTCTCTCTGCCGTCGTCTCTTCCTCCTCCTCATCCGCCACCGACGTTATCGGAGCTATTGAGTTCGACCCGACTGATAACATCATCGCTACCGCCGGAATTTCAAGAAAGATTCGTTTTTACGGCCTCTCTTCTCTGTTACGGACCAACGTCGGAATATCCGGAGGAGGAGGAGTTTCATTCGTCGATCAAGCTACCGCCTGCGAGTATTACATCTGTACGCCGGCAAAGCTCAGTAGTCTCCGCTGGAGACCAGGCTCGGGCGGTCGAGTCATCGGGTCGGGTGATTACGACGGCGTCGTGACGGAGTACGACCTCGAGAAGAGGACGCCGGTCTTCGAGCGGGACGAACATGGCGGTCGCCGCGTCTGGAGCGTGGACTATACGCCCAACGGTGGCGCCGTGGGCGCGTCGAGTTCGGACGATGGGACTATGCAGGTGTGGGATCCGAGGTGTCCGCCGGAGGAAATTGTGGGCATTGTCCGACCAGCGGGGATTTGCCGGAGCGCAGTTTGCTGCGTCGAGTTCGATCCCTCCGGCGGGCCCGCGTTGGCCGTCGGATGCGCCGATCAACGAGGATACGTCTACGATATGAGGAAACTCGCTGATACGACGTTGATTTTACAAGGTCATACCAAAACGGTTTCGTATGTAAGGTTCCTCGACGGCGGTACGGTGGTGACGGCAGGCACGGACGGGTGTTTGAAGCTGTGGAGTTTGGAGGACGGACGCGTGATTCGCACGTACGAGGGACACGTGAATAATAGGAACTTCGTGGGGTTATCTGTGTGGAGAAACGGAGCGTTGTTTGGTTGTGGATCGGAGAACAACCGAGTGGTCGTGTATGATAGGAGGTGGGGGAAGCCGGTTTGGGTTGACGGATTTGAACCGGTTGGTATGTCTTCTGGTTCCGATAAGCGGTTCGTAAGTAGTGTCTGTTGGAGACAATCAGGTGTGGACCAATGCACGCTAATGGCTGGGGGATCTGATGGAATATTGCAGGTTTACGTGGGCAAACGAAAGCCATAGTATTATTCTTATTACTGTCTTACTATCGTTCATGGATTGTGATGCTTCGTCTTCATTTTTTTTTCAAAATTAATTTCATACATGATATTGATTTTTGAGCTGTGAAAGGATTCTAGTCTTGTTTTCTTTTATACAAGAATTTTTTATTTCTTTTAATTGTTACCAGCAAATTTGTCCATAAATTTTCATAATCACGTATGAGTATCTATCTATCTAGAATCCATAATCACGTATGTGTTCTTTCAGCAATAATTTTGTGACAGCATGTGATTTTGATGCAAAAAAAAAAAAAGCCAAGTGAATCTGGATGATATAAGAGTAATTATTATTTTCTGAGTCTGTTCTTAATCTTGTTCATTTAGGAATAGTCCATGTTCATAAAGTTCTTGGACTAATCCTAATTTCGACTCGATTTTTCAAGGACCAAAGACAACTGAAAAGAACCACCTTCATTTAATCTCCAGTCTTAGACAGAAATAGTTGATCTCTAAAGATACCAATGATAAAACAGTTGAACTGTCGTAGTAACTTTAGTTAAAAAAGATTGCATAGATTTTCTTTTCGTCTGTGGTGCTCAAAAGTCTACAACAAAAGTGATCATCAAAATTGAAATCAAACACGAAGAACAATCTTCATACTTTTAAAACTTTTACATTCCAGTGAATGCCTTCTTTGAAAATGCGGATGCACCTGCTGGGATCACCTTCAGCACGTTGAACCTCACCGTCTTTGACAACGGCCTGCGATAATATCACAAACAGTCAAATTGGTTACTCCTGATTTGCCCACATCATAAAAACTCATTTAATCATACAAGAATTACCTGCACTGGCCAATGATAACATGGTCACCTTCTTTGACACGGAAGCATGGTGAGACGTGGGCAGGGATATTGGAATGTCTCTTCTCGTATCTGAAGAAAATCAAAAGAGATTTACGACTTTGCAACATTGATGGTAAATCTTTGGGCTCAATGAATCACGAACAAAAGTTCAAAATGTTACCTTTGATACTTCTTCACAAAGTGGAGATAATTCCTGCGGACAATTATGGTTCTTTGCATCTTGGCACTGTGGCAAGTACCAGCTAAGATACGACCTCTAACAGAAACAGTTCCAGTGAATGGACATTTCCTGTCAATGTAACTTCCTGTTCCAAAGAAAAGAAGGCACAATCACAAAAAAAGAACATGACTAAATCTCAAAGACGGTGAGGTTCACATGTGCTCAAGGTGATCCCAGCACATTGAACCTCACCTACAATTTCTCTCTTCAAATCTCATTAAAAGCAAGCAGTCAACGATATTTTACTCCATACAACCCAACAAAAATTCCTAACTACATATCATTTGCGCAGAGAGAGAGAGAGAGATGCAGATTTCTAAAAAAACGAAGAAGCAAACCTTCAATGGCTTCGCGAGGAGTCTTGAAGCCTAAACCAATATTCTTCCAGAAACGGTTTCCACCTTTTCCAGGCCTCTTTCCCTTCCCAGATTTCTTGGAGCTGAACACAGTCAAATCCGTAATCATATGAACTAATTCGTGAACAAGGTGATACAAAGTGGCACAGAATCACAGAAAGCAAAAATAGTATATTTCTCATGAATTACCTAAGGAAAACCTTGGGTTGCTTAAGAAAAGCTTTCTCAGTCTACAAGAGTAAGAAGAGAGATGAGAATCGTAAAGAGTGTAGAGACAAGAAGAAATAGAGAATAAAGAAACCGAACCTGCTCAGCCATGGCTACTGTCTGCTGCTCTCCGCCGAAGATTTGAACAAAAGAATGTAGGAGATGCGAGAGGCAAGTCCGCGACTAAAAATTGAAGCTCCGGACAAAACCCTAATATTAAAGCTCTCTCTTTAACTGGGTTTGGGCCTTCTACTTATGGGCCGTCAGTTCCACACTATAAACATCTTTTCGTAAATTATAGCCATTCAGAGGGTTTGCCGTAATTGTCAATGCCCATAGCCTGGCAACTACTTAATTAGAGCTGCAAAAAGGTCGTTACAATGGGTCAGGCGAGGACCACAGTGCCATATTGTTAGACCCAAACCCCGTCCCATTATATCTAGCGGATGGTCACAGAAACACACAACCATTAAGCCATGGTCGTATGTTGGCTAAATGGTAACAAATATTATTACGGTGTAATTCTGCTATAATGATTGGGTTGTGATTATTCATGAAGAAACAAAATTCCACGTATCGAAATCATAAATCTAGGAATAAAAAGAGCCTTTCAACGAAAAGCTGTACAAATACAAATAGAATATTAGATGTTTCCATATATATATATGACATCATAACCTTCTATGATTTTGTTTTGTTTTTTTGGCAAAGAAATAGTAAATGAAAAAACCATAACAGTAACACCAAAGTCTTGTGTGTTTCCCCATGGGGATATATGATAAAATCAGATGCATCCAAATAGTTTTTTGGGAGCAGTTCCAGTGGCACGGTACTTGGCAGCTAATTCCTCGGCTTTAAGAATCTCTTCTCCACGTCTTGCTTCGATCATCGCTCTCTTCTCCTCTGCTTGTTTGTGAATTTGAGCTATTTTGTTTTTCATTAGCTCCACATACTCTGCCTTCTTCTTCTCCAATCGTTCCTGTTGTCAATTTTCCATATCAACCATTTTCAAATCAGAATTGACTCAAAAATCTAATTAATTTCAAACATTCTGAAAAGTAAAATATACCTCCATTTTCTTGAGCTCTGCTTCCGCAGCTGCTTTCTTGTTATTCTCCCATGATCCTATTGAAGAAAGTTTCTTCTCAGCTCTGAAACAAACATTTTCTTCATCTATCAAAATTCAATTCTCAAACTATAGATAAATGTGAACTGTGTGGTAATAAAAAAAATACTTGTTCTCCACTTTGCATTTCTCAGCCTCTTCCCAAGCTTTGATAAGTGCGATCCTCTTCTCTGACTCAACTCTAGCGAGAACAGCATCTTCACTCCAAATATTTTAAGCAAATTTACAATAACTTATCAGAGTATGTTGAAAAATCATAGACACTGATCAACACACGCCCCAATTAAAACCTTTAAAGTGCTAACAAAAAGTATTCTACGAAAATTACACCTGACAAATAGTATTACTAAACACAGCAATCATTAGGTTGATATTTAGACATACCTGACCTTTGTAATTCATGTCCTTTAATAATGAATCTATTTTCGTTAATTACCTCGATTAACTGACCCTTGTTTCTTCTCTTGCTCTGCTTCTTCTGTCACACCAAAAGAGTCTTAAAATTATTGTTAATTCATAATTTAAACCAACATATAATTAAGTTGGCAGAAGTTTTGTTTCTGTTCTACATCGATTTTATTCATTATTTTATACTGGCAAAAAAAAAAAAAAGAATTTACTTGCGACGATAGGACCAGGAGCCTTGGAGTCCTTTAGCTTCTCCTCCGCCGGCGCTGGAGATGGAAGAACAGGAGGTGGAGTCAGAGGCTTATCCTGCGGAGGAACATCCGCCGCAGCAACAGCTTTCTCCGCCGGAGTCTCTGGTGATGGAGTTGGTTTCGACACACTTTCCGGCACCTTCTTTGGTTCCTCTTCGGCCATGTTGTATGACGTTAGGTATAACAACTAAAGATTACAGAGAATCGGAATGATCCAGATTCCAGAAATTCGATTATTTATGAGAGAGATAGAACGATATATTTTGAGAGATTAACTGTCAATTTTCAAGAAACTGAGCTGGAAATGTTTGGTAGTGATGTTCTGTTTCTCGTTGTCATAAAATGACTCGCCAAACCTTTTATTTTATTTGTTTTTCTTCTAAATTTAGTATCATCGATACATTGATGCACGATCATTAATGTTACCATTAATTACAAATAAATCCACTAATTGTTTATCTTCACAATTCGACCTCGCATTCTTCTTTTTAATTTTAAGCACATCACAAACATCACAGTTCAATGATCGTTTGATTTGCATCGATAATTGTTATAACTACATAAAGAATGTGCCATTGGTTACTAATTCATGACAAGATTTGATACTCAGATTAGAATACTTTTAAAGTTTTAATATATTAACATATCGAGAATAATATCACCAATTTATTACAAGGTTTGATACTCAAATTGGAATATTTTTAAAGGATTAAAAGGAAATGAATAAGTCTTAGAATGACAGGAGTGGGATCCATCAAATGTTCAACCGAGATTTTGAAGTATAACCGGTTCGCTACTCAACACATATGTCATCAAACCGGTCATATTCCATGTACATTTCACAAATATAGACAAACAAACCGGATGGTTGTAAATATTTGAATCTCGAATTATGAATGTAGGACATATCTAAACAATTGATTTGATTTTCTTTTGTTTTCTTGTGGTTTAGTTCATACTTATTAATTACTACTTAGGAGACAAACGAGTCACCAACTCCCATGACGTCATATGAGGTTAAAAAGGTTAGAAATAAAATACATGATTTATAAAAAAAGATAGGATATTTACGTTACGTTACTTTCGATAAAGAGACTCTTTGGAAGTAAAATCATAACATTTCTTTACGCAAACCGTATAAGTTTTATCGTTGATGTAAAATGTAAAAATATTTAATCTTAATATATGCTAAATCGGAATGTAATTAATATAGATGATGTTACGACAACAGAAAAGCAACTAAAGATTGCTATTGCTATTTGCAGTAAAAGAATAGTATGAAATAATTGCTGTTCCTTTTCTACTTGTAACCATTTAAGTATCAATTTCTATTTAATATTTTTCCTTCCATATGTGGTATTATAATCTAATAACTTTAATTTGAGTTTCTGACCTCAAAATTCATCCATTTAAACATATCTCTGTATGATTTAAAGATTAATTGCGTTACCTGTTAACTCTTGTATTTGTAGAGTTAATTACTTTCCATCCAAATTATATATATTTTTATATGCAAAATGGATTTTTATTATAAAAAAAAAGGTATGAAAAATAGATTGATTTTATAGTTTCGTGTTGCTTACGTAATCGTGGTAGTTGATTACCGAGTCATTCAACATTGCAATTATGATTTCCAATGAAAATATAAATATTTTTGATTTGATAGGGTTTTTGTAATTATTTTTATTTTACAGATAATCTATTTCTTATAGAAATGTATTAATCGCTAATTTATTACAGCATATTGAACAATTAGTTTTACATTTTAAATTATTCAACGATTCAACATTTTAATTATGAAAATCAAAGATGACAAAAATTTAGAGTAACTTATTTTTTAGGTTCTTCTTCCTTCTTCTCTTCTTTCTTTTCCTCTTTCTTTTCTTCTTTCTTCTCTTCTTTCTTTTCTTCTTTCTTCTCCACTTTTGCAGGCCCGACAGATATCAAATCGACTTTACCGACCTTCTTCAATTTCTTTACTACCGCAACCGCATCCATTAGACCAATCACCGTCAATTTTTGCTCCTTCATATCCGCTGCTATCGAATCAACTCCTACTTAAACACAATAACCAAATGCTTTTGCTACTTAGCATAACTACATTTTATCATCTTAGTTCATATATATAAGAATCTAATGGAAGTGGAACACTCATAATCAGGTTTTTTTTTTTATGTTACTATTACATAAAATAAGATGTCGTCTTCAACGAATCAGCTTTAACTTGGGCCAAACTTATATTGATTTGATAGGCCATAAATTACGGCCCTTTAGAAAACTTATACTGATTTGAGTTCCTAATATCTGTTTTTCACCGTTAAAATAATATATTAATGACAATAGAGATGTCAAATAATCCAAAGCTCTCAAATACTTCTAAGCAAATAATCCGAACCGAATAAACCGAATTGTAATCAAACTAAAAAATAATTTTAGTTGGTATTCGGTTATAAAAAAATATCCGAACGGATATTATTTTATAAAATTATGGTTATTGTTTCGTAATCGAAACCAAACCAAAAATCAAAATAATATCCAAAAAACCGAATTATTTTCGGTTATTTTCGGTTATCCAAAAATATTTCGGATATTTCGGTTATTTTTGATTATTTTTTAGTTATTCAGTTATTTTTGATTATTTTTTTGTTATTTTTGATTATTTTTTAGTTATTCGGTTATTTTTCGATTATTTTTCGGTTATTTTTGTTTTTTTTGTTATTTTGATTATTTCAGTTATTTTTGGTATTTAAATTTAATAACCGAACCGACCGAAACATATATATAACCAAACCGAAACCTAGATATAACCGAACCGAAATATAAAAATAACCGAATAAATTTTTAATCTTACCAACTAGAAAAACCGAAACCAAAAATAATTGACTGAAACCGAACCAAATATGTGAATATGAAGACCTATTCTCAAAAGTTGAGAAGGTCAAATAATCGAAGCTCTTAATTTTTGTAACAATTATAAAATCGAGCGAAATTTGATATAGTTTTAGCTAAAATGGCAATTTAATCTAGTGGTATAACCCAGCAGCAAATTTGGTTTTCAAATCCTGAAAAGACTAGACCAATTTCTAAATCTAGTATCGAATTTCGATTGAAAATAAAGGTAAGTAATAATCACCGAAGATATCAGCTGCAGCTTCTATGGCTTTCTGCTTCGTCTTATCATCCGTCATAGTTAAAACCTTCAAAACCACTTTCTGCAAAAAAGAATAAAAAAACGGTTTAGGAGTAAGAGATAAATCATATTCAATTTTTAAAATAAAATAAAAAATGAGAAGAAAACCTGAGCCATTTCTTCTGCGATCTTTGGGAAATAAGGAAGAGATGAGATCGAGAAAGGAAAGAGTATGATATTTTTTTTTTTTGTAGAAAATATATAATTTGTGTGGAATAAAAGAAAGAAATGGGTATTGATTGATTATATGGACAAAACAAAACTGTGGTGGGTTTTGGTAAAGGGTGAGACATGTGACGTATGTTTCAGTGTAATGGACAGCTCTGCAATATTCTTACTACGCCTGCTTTTCTAAAGTTGCTTTATTAATTTTTATGAAAATTGGACTACGTGACAAATAATTTTGTAGATAATTAGGAAATTAAAAGTTAGTAAATTCAGCTTTGTAGTATCAAAGTTTGACAAAAATACCTGTCGCTGAGTGTTTTCAAAAATCGGATCTCCTATCCGATTGTCGGATCGAGTTCAATCATGACATGTACTAGTAGTTGAGTTAGATTTTTCAACAAAAATCATGACCTATTAAATCCGATGAAAACTGCTTAAGACCGGTAAGAATTCATAAACCATATGATCTAAATAAACCGGCTAACTCAGATTTCATATACTAATTTCGTTGAATTCTAAGAACCCACTTTTATATATAACTAATTAAATAGTATTACCTTATAAAAGATCATTTAAGATAATCAAAAATCATAACTTTTTAGTTTATACTTTACAAAAGGTTTCAAAACTTTCTTTCTTTTTGTTTTTACCTAACTTCCCCTAATTTTGAAGAGTGGGCAAATTGTTCAGGGTGATGTATTTGTTTTGAACCTTTCGTGTTAACAATTTGTGAAATAAGCCATTTAATTATCTATTATTAAGAGTTAGTTTACTAGTTAGGTCTGAACAAAAGACATAACGAAACAAGTCTTTTGCAAAATGACAGTTGTCTCTGGTGGGATGAAATTGCAAAACTACTTTTTTACATTTAAATCTGTTCTTCCTTTGTTGCAGGAAAATGCTGAATATGTAATAATTATAGACCGTTAGAATTATTTGATACAAATAGAATAGTAGTAGAGAACATCACTCTTTCTAGAAAAATATAATTATAAATTACATCGAGTAATTATTTAAATGGTAGATGTGACCATTCGCTACTCTATATTAATTATACACATGAAGACAAATAATATATATAAAATTTTCTGTAATATAAATAGTAAGAGAGAAATATATATATGCGGCTGGCAATGCTCACAAGGTTTCTGTCTTCGAGAAGATAAAAAATGTTTCCATGTCGTCTTCCAGCATAAATATATTTACACATACTAAAGATCTTCATCTTCTTTAACAAAAATCGAGGAAAAAATATATGGACATTAAAGAAGATGACGAGTCTTCTGTTAGAAGACCAACAGAATTTCAGTTTCACGGTTCTGTTTCCGCGAGAACGGGTAATATTCATAATCAAAATCATTAGCAATTAATCACATTATATTTGGTTGCTAATAGTTACGTGTCGTTTTTTTAATGTTTTTTTAAAAAGGAACGTTGTGGACGGCGGTGGCACATATAATAACAGGAGTTATTGGAGCAGGAGTGTTATCATTGGCTTGGGCCACGGCGGAGCTAGGCTGGATCGGTGGTCCGGTTGCCGTTATAGCCTTAGCTGGAATCACACTTCTCTCTGCTTTTCTCCTTTCTGATTGCTACCGTTTTCCCGATCCCGACAACGGTCCCCTCCGACTTAATTCTTACTCTCAAGCCGTTAAATTGTATTTAGGTTAATTTTATTCACACCAACGATTTTGTTTTCTTTCTATTCGGCTTAGTTTGGTCAATTGGTCTACTAGCTGGTTTTCCAAAAAAAAAAAGAAGAGTTTTTGATGTCACAAGTACGACTACCGGCGGCCAAACATAAGAGTTTCTGATAGTCTCTTATCTTCTAGACACGAAGAGATCAACCTGGAACTTTTGGTTCCAAAAAAGAAAACTTTTTCTGATTAATTGAATTTGTTAATTTGATATACAGGGAAGAAGAATCAGATCGTATGTGGGGTGTTTGTATACATTAGTCTTATTGGTTGTGGCATTGCTTATACCATTGTGACAGCCACTTGTATTAGGTAACTTTTTTAAAAACTCATTAGGTAATAAGTGTAAACATAAACTGATTTTTGTTGTTGTTGAGATTCTTCCATTTCATTACAGAGCAATTCTGAGATCAAATTGTTACCATGAAGAAGGACACAATGCAACATGTTCTTTTGGAGACAACAACAACTACTTCATGCTTTTGTTTGGTTTGGTTCAGATCTTTATGTCACAAATACCTAACTTCCATAACATGTTATGGCTCTCTCTAGTCGCTGCGATAATGTCTTTTACTTACGCCTCCATTGGCCTCGGTCTTGCCTTTTTTCAAATCATAGGTAAAATAAATCTCATCTCTGGTATTTAGATGATTTTATCTATTGCTTATAACACCAACAATTTATTCAGAGCTAAGTGATGAGTCAATTTCAATTACTGTCGATTGATTTGGAGATAAAAGAACTATTAAATATATATTGTTTTTGAAATGAAGAGAACCGGAAAATTGAAGGAAGTGTAAGAGGAAGTCCAGCAGAAAACAGAGGTGCAAAAGTATGGTTAGTGTTCCAAGCTCTTGGGAACATTGCCTTTTCTTATCCTTACACGGTCATACTTCTTGAGATTCAGGTAAATATCTTAATTACATATATATAGATAATGCCAAGTTAGATTTGTACTCTCGATCTCAAGATCTGTTATTTGATCGAGAAACCCTTTTTAACGTGGTTTGCATGAAAACTAACATATAACAGGATACATTGAGATCGCCACCGGCAGAAAAGATAACGATGAAGAAAGCCTCGGCAGCTGCCGTATTCATCACAACGTTCTTCTACCTTTGTTGTGGTTGTTTCGGATATGCAGCCTTTGGAGATGCCACCCCAGGAAATCTCTTGACCGGTTTCGGATTTTATGAGCCATTCTGGCTAGTTGATTTCGCCAATGCTTGCATTGTTCTTCATTTAGTTGGTGGATATCAGGTACTCGCAAACGTAACAACCCCCTTTATTTGGCCTATCTAACCTATAGTCTGTGAATGTTTCAAATGTTAATTTTGTTTTTTGTTTGTTTACATGTGAAGTTAATTTAAAAAAAAGCAAACTACCATTTGTACTATTTTAGTCTAAACATATGTTGCCTCGACTAGCGTTTACAATTAACCCAAAAATGTTTAAAATACTAAAAAGTTGAGGTTAGATTAGATATAACATGTGAAATTAAATGCAAACAAACACTCAAGATCCGAAATCTCGCACACATTTTTAACAATATTTGCCATTGTAGGTCTACAGTCAACCGATTTTCGCGGCTATTGAGAGATGTCTAACCGAGAAATATCCACAAAACAAGTTCATCGCTAGATTTTACGGCTTTAAACTGCCATTGTTAGGAGGAGGAAAGGTGAGAGTGAATCCAATGAGGATATGTCTGAGAACGACGTATGTAGGGCTAATAACGGGTGTGGCAATGTTGTTTCCATACTTCAATGAAGTACTTGGAGTATTGGGGGCACTTGGGTTTTGGCCTTTGGCTGTGTATTTCCCTGTGGAGATGTGTATACTGCAGAAGAAGATCAAAGTTTGGACACGACCATGGGTTCTTCTTAGAGCTTTCAGCTTTGTTTGCTTGCTCGTCTCTCTCTTGGCTCTTGTTGGATCTATTCATGGACTTGTCGGAGCAAAACTGCGATGACAAACCAACTTTTCTTTAAATACTTACGAGACATTGTAATTATAAAACTAGTGATATCTCAAAGACTAGTAATTGTTTTACACTCTAAACAAGAATATATTAGATATGGATTAAGCTATACGACAAAATGGTTTTGCTTTCAACTGTTTCTCGAGATACGACCTCAATATAAAATGTTAAAATTTAGTTAGAGTTGAAAAATCAATGTATTCACATGCTTTCTATAAGAATCTCGATCGAAACAATATCTCATTTAGTTTTAATCTAAAATTTCCTATTAGGGCTCCCCAAATTGTCTTCTTGGATAAGTTAGTAAATTCGTGTTGTTTTAATAGCAACAAGATGTGATTTCGTTGTGTGGTACTTCATTAAATTTTGGATCCTAATATTTGGGAGATTAAACGGAAGCTTTTAGTAATCAGTTTATTACAGAACTATCCAGAAAACTAAGATTTGTTGAATCAGTTAATTTCAATAGTTTATACTAAAATCAAAAGAACAAGATTGTTCGAGCTTAGGTCTAGTCTCCCCAGGCTCTGGACGAGCAGGTAAATATGTGGTAATCGCATGTTGATTAACTATTTATAATACTGTGTTGATTAACTATTTTTTAAGAAGTTTTTTTTGTTTCCAAAACTTATAAGGTTTGTTGTGACTTTTTGAAATTAAAATTTTCTGTTGCGCACTTTTAAAAAAGTTGAAACTTGATGAGAGCATGCAACGACATTGTTTAGTGTTGTTTCTTACATCACAATACTCTCTGTCTCTTTCTCTCTCTCTCTCTCCTAAAATCTTTAGAATCTTTTCTTTCTTGATTTTCTCCTCCTTTTTTTGGTTTATCAATCGTGAGTATACAAGAGCCGATGAGAAACTCGCCGTCCAAGAGTGGGTCGGGAGGTCATTCACGTAATTTCACAGACACAACCTGGTATCCCTTTGTAAAGTCCTCCGGTGTTGGAATATCTCCCAACAGATCCTACGCATTCATCTCTCTCCTCATCCTCCTCCTCGTCGGCGCGTTCATCTCCACGCGTCTCCTATTCGACACCACCGTAAGCCCCTCAAAACGACACTCTAACTAGTCGTTCGTTTTTGCTGAATCTAAATTCTCTCTTCGGTGTTTTGTTTGCTTTACAGATTTTTTCAACTTTAATAAACTTAGAATTTTGTTTCTGTCACGTTAGAAATAGTCTTTGGTGGGTGGTGTTGTCGGCTCACTGACAAATCATGCCGAGTATGACACGTGTCTATTATGGGACCCACATACTAATCCCAGTCAATTACTCTAGCTGATTACCCGCTTACGACTCTTAAGTCATCATCCTGTTTTCACGCTTTTTAGGTTCTGATAGAGAAAGAAGCTGTGACGACGACCAAGGCTAAAACACATAAGCTTTCTCCAAAATACCCTCGATCATCTACAGCAGTCACACAAACCCCACCCGAGTTCACATTGCACTGCTCCACCAACGAGACCACCGGGACATGCCCGAGAAACAATTATCCGACGACGGCAAGTTTCGGAGAAGATGATCCAAAGTATCCTCCGACCACCACGTGTCCTGATTACTTCCGCTGGATCCACGAAGATCTTCGTCCCTGGGCCAAAACTGGGATCACTAGGGAAGCATTGGAGCGGGCCAAGAAGACGGCGAATTTCCGGCTAGCGATCGTCGGCGGGAAGGTTTACGTTGAGAAATTTCAAGATGCATTTCAGACGAGAGATGTGTTCACAATCTGGGGATTCTTACAGCTTCTACGGAAGTACCCTGGGAAGATTCCAGATCTCGAGCTCATGTTTGACTGCGTTGACTGGCCGGTCATTAGAGCTGCGAATTTTGCTGGAGTCGACGCGCCGTTGCCTCCACCGCTGTTTCGGTACTGTGGAAACGAGGAAACTCTCGATATCGTGTTCCCTGATTGGTCCTTCTGGGGATGGTAATAGTCGCCTCCACCCGTGATTTTTCAAATTCTATCAACTACAACACAATAATTCCGAGTTAATCAATGAAACCCATTAAAATTTGACAGGGAACGTTCTGTTAATCTGTGTTGTGTAGGTCGGAGGTGAATATAAAGCCATGGGAGAGTCTGTTGAAGGAACTAAGAGAAGGGAACCAAAGGACCAATTGGATTGACAGAGAGCCTTATGCTTACTGGAAAGGGAATCCACTGGTCGCTGAGACACGACAAGATCTCATGAAATGTAATGTCTCTGAGGAGCACGAGTGGAATGCTCGTTTGTTTGCTCAGGTAATAATGATGATGCCATTTGAACAATAAAGCTTATTTAAGGAAAGCCAAGAAATCTGCTGGTTACAACTACAATTTTGTTTGGAAGAAAGCAACATTTTCTGTAACCGTTATGGATTTCATCTTATAGGATTGGGTCCGAGAATCAAAGGAAGGCTACAAGCAATCAGAATTGGCGAGCCAATGCCATCATAGGTAGTTGTAATTTTGTAGACTTCAAATATATTCAAAGATTTGGGTTTTGTGTCGTGGCTAATCATCTAAGTTGATATCAAGTAACGTTATGGCTATTGTTGCAATGTTTATCTATAGGTATAAGATATACATAGAAGGGTCTGCTTGGTCCGTTAGCGAGAAGTACATTTTGGCGTGTGACTCGATGACCCTGCTTGTGAAACCCCATTACTATGATTTCTTCACTCGTGGCCTGCTTCCGGCTCACCATTATTGGCCCGTCAAGGAGCACGACAAGTGCCGCTCCATTAAGTTCGCCGTTCACTGGGGCAACTCTCACATTCAAAAGGTAAAAAATTATTAATCTACGATGAAATCCACACATTTGGAGTTCCACAAATGAGACGGAATAATACGGAATTTGAGACAATTGATACCTTGAGATTCGTTTGAACCGAGAAGTGAATCTAAATTTTTCTCTCATTATCTTCTGTTTTTTTTTTCTTAAGCAGGCTCAGGATATTGGAAAGACGGCGAGCCAATTCATCCAACAAGAACTCAAGATGGACTATGTATATGATTACATGTACCACATTTTAACCGAATACTCGAAACTCCTCCAGTTTAAACCCGAGATTCCCCGAAATGCCATGGAGATTTGCTCGGAAACTATGGCCTGCCCAAGGAGCGGGAATGAGCGGAAGTTCATGACGGAATCACTTGTGAAGCGACCTGCAGAGACTGGTCCGTGTGCCATGCCACTTCCGTATGATCCAGCGTCGTTTTACGCTGTTGTTAAGAGAAAACAGAGTACGACTATGAGAATCCAACAGTGGGAGATGAAGTTCTGGAGCAACCAAAATCAAACCACTTCTTGAATATTTAGCTTCATTCGGGTTTTTTTTTTCATAGAGAAGATAAAATATAGATGAATATTTGTAATATTCATAGTTTAAATCGTATGTTTCCTGTTGATCAATCTCTCAATATCTTATTTGTTAGTTGATGTTACCATATTTTTTTTTTATATATAGTATACATATTATTAAATCGAATGATTCAGTTGGAAGCTGAAAGAAGTCGAATGTTTCAACTAATCTTATTCCTGTTTTGTATAATCTATAATGCTTTGAATTAATGCGACTAGACATTCAATCTCTAGATAGATTTCATGATTAAGGTTCTTGTCTATTTTGATTAATAAGAGTATATACGTGAAATGTCGAAACAAATAAGCGATATAAGTGCCCAAATCACCAAAAATATGATTTTGAAAAATAGTTAAAATTTGGTAAAGGAGAAGCATCAGTTGAAGAAAATATTAAGCGTAGAGAGTTGGTTATGAAATTGATGGTGTAACTTGATGACTACTACTCACTCAGAGCAACTTTGAGATTGCTTCTGAATCAGGCCATAATCATTTTAAAGCTGTTTTTGCTGTCTATCTCTAATTTTCACGTTACGTAGGACCCAAATTCACCTGTTTCATTTGTCTTTGTTGATTATAGAGTGATTTGCACGTTACTGTTCAGATTAGACCCATCGCACTACAATATAATCACCATATTTTAAAAGATCAAATACTCATATGGAGTAATTAGAAAAATAAAAAATATATTATCCATTTCGTTCCATTATATCGAAAATCTACTTGCACATGTGCATCTTTTGGTTTTGTTTCACCGGTCCGGTCAACTTCATAATTAATAATTGTTTCGCCAATTGGAACCTAGTCGAAATCTCAAATTAAAACGATTGGTGAATTGGCAATTTCTGATTTGCTTTTCTAGCAAATTGTAAATAATTATTACGAGATGATTAACTGTTATTTTGCTACGTATACATGAAGCTTTAGTATTTACATAACGTTCTAATTTATCACATGAAATTATATATTTATTACAAGTAGGACTAATACATAACAACATGTTACTTTTCACGAACTTCCTTCCAATTGCAATATCTTTCGTACTCTTAAATATTCGATTAAAAGGAATTCTTTCGAGAAAATAATTATTTTCCCGGAAATCGATTAAGTGCCGATTAATTGATTAGTTTGGGGATTAGTTGCTAATCAGATTAAATTGCATAAATCGCAGTCACGTGACGTGCTTTACCGTTGGTATCACGTGTCTGTCATGTTTCGCTTCATGTGCAAGACTAAATAAAAGAAGAAATTATTCAGATCTCGCAGCCTTTTCCCTATAGGCTTCAGGTCTTCACATGCCTAAACGCGTGCATGTACTCGCATTACGTAGCGCGTGAGTATACTGAACACACTCTGGATCCATCTGTACAATATCCTCACTGTTTTTTTTCCCAATGCTTTGTCGGAGTTAATGCAGAAACCAAAAATACCTTTATTTTATTAAAAGAAAATCTTCAACTTATCCTCTTAGTTTTATTTTGTTTTGAAAAATAAATTGGTTAGAAGTTTAAAATTTTTAAAAATACAAATGGGAAGTTTGGGGATGGAGTGACAAAGACTGTAACAGTACGTTTTTCACTAAACTTATTGTTTGGAAATTTTGATTTTGTAAATAAAAAGGGATGAAGACTATCCTCATAGATCAAAATTAGTTCTGCAGAAAAATACAAATTTCCGTCGAGGTAATTATATTTATGCAATGTTTCCTTTATATTCGAGAGGTTCTTTTGCAGATGAATTCACTTTTTGTCCACATACCGAATGTACTTTGATTAAAAAAAATCTACAATTATTTATTTGCTGAGTGGAAAGAAATCTTTATTGTATCCTCCAGAATATTAATTTATGTCGTGGGCCAACGAACCTCACCGCCGTTACTTACCTCCGTTATTCGTGGCGGCAATAAAGAGGAATACCAACCGTTACCGGTTTGAATTTATATTGGGGATTGTTCAGGTTTGGTTTAGGTTTCGGTTTCGGAAGTTCAAACGTTGGTCTTCTGGTTCATTCTGGTACTGTTTACGTATACCGGTGCAGTTTGAACCGGTGAATTTCCTACGAATGAGCAAAAAGTGAACCCCGTCTCTTTATCTCCGCACTATAAAAACGGACCACTTCGTCTTCTTCATTTCATCCAAGTCGTAACCGTTCAATATCTCTGCAACTCTTTTGGGTTCCCCTGCTTAGTGACAATCTCTCTCTCTAAAACCAAGTTACCTACTTAGCTAGTTATCGAAGATGCGTGAGATTCTTCACATTCAGGGTGGTCAGTGTGGGAACCAGATCGGCGCTAAGTTCTGGGAAGTGGTTTGCGCAGAGCACGGTATCGATTCGACGGGAAGGTACCAAGGGGAGAATGATTTGCAACTTGAACGAGTCAATGTGTACTACAATGAAGCGAGTTGCGGGAGGTTCGTCCCACGCGCCGTCCTGATGGATCTGGAGCCTGGTACTATGGACAGTGTCAGATCTGGTCCGTACGGACAGATCTTCCGTCCTGATAACTTCGTTTTCGGTCAGTCCGGCGCCGGTAACAACTGGGCGAAAGGACACTACACGGAAGGTGCTGAGCTGATCGATTCGGTTCTCGATGTCGTCCGAAAGGAGGCCGAGAACTGTGACTGCTTGCAAGGTTCGAATCGTTTTATTCTATCATGTTTGTGTATTGTTGGTTTAATCTGTTCCATTGATTCCCCGGGATGTATTCTTATGTAATTTTGGAACTGTAATCTCTCGAAGTGCTCATTTCGTAGAGTTTCTTTTAGAACTGTCGTTGTCCTAAATGGTCTGGATTTGTAATTTTTTTAATACTAGTACTGTTTATAGTTAAGATTTATGTGATTCTGATTTTAGTGTAAATGTGAATGGTCTACAGGATTCCAAGTCTGTCACTCGTTGGGAGGAGGAACTGGATCTGGGATGGGAACTTTGTTGATTTCTAAGATTAGGGAAGAGTACCCAGACAGGATGATGCTGACGTTTTCCGTCTTTCCATCTCCAAAAGTGTCTGACACTGTTGTTGAGCCTTACAATGCTACTCTCTCGGTCCATCAGCTAGTGGAGAATGCAGACGAGTGTATGGTTCTTGACAACGAAGCTCTCTATGACATCTGCTTCAGAACTCTTAAGCTCACCACTCCAAGCTGTAAGCCTCTCTTCTTCATATATTCTTTTTTTTCCACTATTCTTCACATATTCGTGTTTGGCCTATAAAAACTCATCCGTGCTCAGATTTGTAATTGAGTAGTTTGCTTGATCTAGCTTATTAAATTCTCTTTACATACCTGATCTCCGTAAACTGTGTCTCAACCTGTTGTAACGATTTGGATACTTAAGAGTAGAATTTGAATGGTGTATTGCCAGCAAAAATCGTTGTTGACAAGACAAGATCCAGAAAAAATGGTCTGCCTTTAAATTTTATTTTAATTCAGAAGTATTTTTCATGTTACATCCATTCAGAAGGGCACTTCAATGTTGGATAGAATCATAGAATTATACAGTGAACAGTTTTACCAAATATATCCTCGATATTGATGCATATGATAATCCACTTGTTGACTTCACTGTTTTAATGGGCTTGTTTATTTGTTTCGTTCAGTTGGAGATTTGAATCATCTCATCTCTGCAACCATGAGCGGTGTCACTTGCTGCCTCCGTTTCCCGGGTCAGCTAAATTCCGACCTGCGCAAGCTTGCTGTGAACTTGATTCCATTTCCCAGGCTCCACTTCTTCATGGTCGGGTTTGCACCGCTCACATCACGTGGATCTCAGCAATACCGAGCCTTAACTGTCCCTGAGCTCACCCAACAGATGTGGGATGCAAAGAACATGATGTGTGCAGCTGACCCTCGCCACGGCAGGTACTTAACCGCCTCAGCAATGTTCAGAGGCAAAATGAGCACCAAGGAAGTGGACGAACAGATGATCAACGTTCAGAACAAGAATTCATCCTACTTTGTGGAATGGATCCCCAACAACGTGAAGTCAACCGTCTGTGACATTCCACCAACAGGGTTGAAAATGGCATCCACTTTCATTGGGAACTCGACCTCTATCCAGGAGATGTTCAGGCGTGTGAGCGAACAGTTCACTGCCATGTTCAGAAGAAAAGCGTTCTTGCATTGGTACACTGGTGAAGGAATGGACGAGATGGAGTTCACAGAGGCAGAGAGTAACATGAACGATTTGGTCTCAGAGTATCAACAGTACCAAGACGCCACCGCCGATGATGAAGAAGGGTATGAGTATGAAGAAGACGGAGAGGAAGTGCAGGAGGAGCAATAACGATAAAAGAACAAAATACACCACCCCCCTACCCCCCGTATAGCTTCTCTGTTTTTCTTCTTCTTTAATATCTGCTTGTTTGTGTGATATTCTTAATTAGTGTCTTCTTATTTCTTATGTTGATGGTTTGGTTTCTCTGTCCTTTTACGGTTTTGGTTTTCATGTATTGACATATGGCTGCGTGATGATGTTATTCGTACTTTTAGGCTTAGAGCTTAGGAAAGAATGTGAGTCTATAAGTATTTTCGGGTGATTTGATTTGTGATATTGTTTCCGTTATCGTATTTTGTTCCCATTATCGCATTTTCCAGTTAATTTTGACGCAAGTCCAGTTCATGAAGAGAATTGATTTCATCTCGATCTACAATTTTGTGTACTTTCTCTCTAAACTATCATAGTGAATCGTTGGTGCGGATGCAAAGACGTAGCTATTCTCATTCCAAAATCTGGAACTCATAAAGTTCTGTTGTGTTCTTTCTCAGTTTGTTTGTCCTCTATTAGATGCTATCATCACTAGCGACCATGTGCTGTTGTATTTTTGTCACATTTGCACATATTTTACGACTGCAATCTTTCATTAATCTCAACTTTTAATATCATGATACCATATCATTTAGATCAGCTTGGCATTACCGAATCATAAAATCATTAACAAAATCAAAAGATGAATTGGCTTATTTCTTCTATATTTTTGATGCTACATAATAAAATCATTTTTAAAATAAGATGCTAAGTTTACACATTTTACAAACGTTTATGGACCATGTAAAAAAAAGGTGCAAATAGAAAAAGAAAAAAAAGTCAACAGTGTACCGTGAGAAGTGTGGCCTGGAGCATTAGAAGCCTTGAATAACAAAGAAGAAAAAACATCAATCCAATTTGGGATTAATCGAACCTTTACAGAAATTTAATGCAAATGAAAAACTTTATTGACTTATGATAAGTGTAAGAAATTTTAAATCTCCAGATTTACCAAAGAATCTGTAGTAGAAGCCGGAATGAGATTATGACACGTTTTATCACATGGATATGGGCAACCAATTTCTTTAGCCTCTCCTCTTCTCCTGAAATACCAATCTCCCACCGTCGCAGCAATTGTCTAAAACCAATACCGGATCCAATTTAGAACCATTTTGAACCGGTTAATTGAAAACTAAAAGTGAAATTTCGGTTTATACCTTATTGTGTATCCTCGGTGAAGTGGGAGAAAGCCAAGTCTCCTGTAGAGCACTTTGACAATGATCAAAGCATGAATTTATAAACATTCCTCCTCTCGTAGAATTTCTAAAGAAATTCATTAATGCTCCCAACATATCTTTCCTAAACCCTGCAAATAAATACCGGAATCTCAGTTAAGTTCTGGTTTTTTACCGGTTCACGTACTCAAACCGAACCAAATGAGTTTTGAACCTTGGAGTGCATCGAGCTGGTGTGGATTACATGCCGTAACGTTAAGCTTGCAACGGTTCCATCTTCCGGTCCGGTCAGCAGAAGGTGGTACCAACCCATGATGGAACTGTTTAAACCGGCTTAGACATACGGAATCTCCAATTTTAGACAAATTAAACAGAAAGAAACAAAAGAGAGAAAACCTGAAATACATCGTAAGCTGAATTTAAGATGAAAAATGGCGTTTTAATAAATCTCAATGCGTATTGCGGGAAAAAGCACTGCGAAAGGAAAATTCAAATAATTTAGAGTTAATACTTTTACTTTTTTTATAAGAAAGAGTTATAATATATATAAAATCGTACCAGAGATGGTTCGGGATAGAATGCTCGTGTGCAATTTGGATCGAGGTTTTTTCTTATACCCTGAGAAGTTGTTTAACCGAATGTGAGAAAGTTAGAAAAGTGTGAACAGTAACACAACTTAAATCATAGCAAAGAGTTTAGATGGCAAAGTACCTGAAGAGTTACAAGCTGAGTGTAAAAAGATCTCATTGTTCGGTTTGATGCTACATCCATTCTGTTAAACCAATATAAACAGTATATGTTGGTAAACCAATCTAGGTTTACTGTATAAACAAAAGAAGAAAACATTTCTGATCAAAGAAAACTTACGCGTCAAGAAAGAAGCCAGCGTCACTCATACACTTAACGCTTGCGTTTTTTGGTAAATAGCTCGTGAAATTGTCACAGTGCAAAAAAGTTGACAAACCACCAGCTGAACAACCGGTCAGAAGAGCCTACATAACAATTAATTTCATGGAATTGACCGGTTTAATTATTATCAACACATGAATAATGCAATTCTCAAACCGAAATATCGAAGCAAACCAAGACAAAAGAAAAAGAAAATGACCTTGCGAGCATTTGCTAAGCCTTTAGGGAGAAGGTCAAGAATGATGGCATTCCATATTCGTTGTCCTCTGAAATAAAGCAGTGACGTCTGTCCTTCATTCAATTGGTACAAATCAGCAAAAATAAAATAAATCATAAACCAGGATTGTCTAGTAGATTTTTCCGGTTATTAAAAGCGGTTTAAGAGAAAAAAGAATGGTTTAAAACAGGAAACGAGTAATTAATTACCCCGTTGCCAAATTGTGCATCTCCTGCAAACGAAGCACCATCGCAATACCTTAATCTGACTTTGTTCCAGTTGTAAAAATCTGATAACAAATATTTTTTTTTTTTTCATATTAAAACAAAATTACAATAACTACGCTATCGTATGAGTGATGTTTTCAATAAAGTAACAGCGACCATTGAGCATCAAGACAGACGCAAACTGGACTTCACATGTCTAAACTATTATTGACAATTTTACCCTTCTAAAATATATTTTTAATAGATCGATTGCGTGTGTGTCGTATTTTAAAATAATTATTTTCTAACTTATTACATTTTTAAATTTCAGTATCAAACTGTAAATAAAATTACTATATATTTAGAACAATCTTAATTATCACTTTTTGTTTATTATTTTATTCTGAGTAAAAAATAAATAAAGTAAAACTGGAATGAAATTTAAATCCATTTTGACGTTTTTTTTTAGTTTTACTCTTTTATATCTTTAAAATAATCAATAACTGTTCTATATTTGGAGTAGTTCTGTTCATTGTTCCATTTTTATTTCATTATTTCATTTATCAGAAAAATATAACATGATCAGAATAGAAATCCATCTCATTTTCATTTTATAAAAATGGTAAAAAAATAGAGTAATAGGTTGGAGATATTCCAAGTAAGACTTATTAGTTAAACTGGTCATATTTAGAAACTGAAGACAAGAAAAACAAAATTATATATTTGTTTTTTATATCTTTTTTACCATTGAAAAAATAGATAAGGAAAGAGACAAAATGATTACTTCTGTCACTATAATTTATTATAAAATAAAAAAAAACAGAAACATTTGAACCGTCCCGTGAAAGAGAAACCACAGACAGAAGCAAACATAGTTCAATTATTAGATTATTAGAACTAGCAAACATGTTGAATTATTAGATTATTATAGAATACTGTTACCATTTAATCATGCTCATGAATATTAGTTATTAAGAAGAAGAAAACGAAATTAGAATTACCTGGATTTAAAGAGGCGTTATTGCTTAAGATTCCGGAGAAGACAGCCGTTTTGCTCATAAAACGTGTCGAGCCTCGACGGGTCTTTGATCTATCCCTGCATGTTGCTATATCATTGCACCATCCTCCTCCCTTTTAACAATTTTTATTATTAATTTATAGTTACTTGCAAAACTCCAATATAGTCTATATAAATAATTGTGCTACCTAATTCTGTTTCACACAAAGAACCATAGAGAGAATGTTATAAATGCGACTCATAAGTTAATCCAACTAGCTCGAGACACGATGATGCTATAAAACGTCGCCGTAACTATATTTTTTCCTCATGGAAAAAAAAACTTAGTTACAGTTATAACATTTGTTAAATCGTGATTAAGGTTTAACTAGATTTTCATCTCGGGAAAAATATTTACAAATAATAATTAATTTTTTTAATTTAAATTAGATATATATATAATTTATCTCATATTTAAAATAATTTTTTAAAATTTTTTAATATTGATTACGAAAATGAAATAGATAATAAAATCGGATTATACAAATAGATTTAAATTATATCTATTTTGGGTAAAAGTATAGATATGATAAATATTTAATTAAACTAAACTTTTGTTTTATATTTTGTTTGACTAATTTTTCAAAATTTATATTTTGTTTTATATTTTATTTACATTTTATGACAAAATATATTGTATGTCGAAATATTAGAGATTTACATATAATATATTGTATAATGACAATTTTCGTAAATAATCTAGTAAATTATGTCCTAAATAATATTTTTCTTAAATGTTCTAATAGTGTGACACATCAATATGACACATTTGTAAATCACAAATTAACATAAAATTATTTTATTAAAATGATTCTCAATTAATATATATATATATATATAGTTTCAAATTGGATTAATATTTGTAGATAACGAAGAGAGAACAAGTACGAATTGTGTCAATATCTGAGGTCCTTTCATAAGCTAGCTGTATTCAATTATTTTGCCTACTCATGGAATTGGTTACAACAGCTATATATATACTTTTAAGTAATGAACTAAATTATGCATTGACCAATAAAAAGAAAACCTAAATTAACCAACCATATTGCTGGGTTGTTGATTTTCTTGTAGCAAATGATTGATTACTTGCTTAAATATTGATTTATATCATAGCTATTTTAAGAATAAAAACTGTTTTAGTGTTTGAATTAATTAACTAAAGTAAATATAATAGTAAATTACCTCAAACTGCAAAAGCCAATTGTTTGATCCAGCACCAGAGCCTCTGTCTAAATGATACGCCGGTAAACTTCCGTCCAAGCAAACTACAATATATAAATATTCCAAGAGGTATTTTAACGTGAATTGATAGCGACTATTCACTATGCAGCTATTGGAGTGTGGTTAGTGAAGCTCAGCGACAAAAACGATAAATCTAGAAAGAAATATCAAACGAAACCATATGTATAAATAGACCACAAAAGAAGAAAGGAGGGAGACATACAGGCACCAAGAGCAGTGGCACTTCGAACCAGTGTCATGCTGACTCGCCGCCCTGTGTCGCCGGAAATGAGCGGCGGAGATAAGACTACGTAAATGAGAATAACCATCACCGCCGTTAGATCGAGAAGTCGCGTGGTCGTCTTCGTCATTGTATCGCTTTGAATGGTGGATGAATGAATGGAGAAGGAGATGTAGTTTTGATTGGTATCTTGTGTATGAAAAGAGGGAATAATTGATTTGGGGATTTAAGAGGACAATCGAAACGTTGATATGTTTATAGATAATAAAGATTTTAGATTAAAGTACATTAAATTGGACCAGAGATTTGGAGGAGAAAGGGAAAGGAGAGGACAAAGTGCGCGAGAGGTAAAGAGAAACAGAGATATTATGATTTTGATAAGCACAATATATATTATTTCCATTATTTACCTTTATGTGGTAAAAACTTTGACAAAGACTTCAACACGAGAATAAAGTTTAATAAAGTTCAGTTGTGTGTAAAATAGACACAACATATGCGTAGATATGGACAATTAAAGTAAAATAAGAATAATCTAGATTCATACACACCATATGCATGTGAAAAAATATTTGCAAATTATATTTTACTAGAAAATATAAATTAAATATTTATATAATTTTAACTTTTATTTAAAATTATTTTTAACATTAATTTTTGTATATATAAATTAAAAAAAAGAAAAATAATTATTTTTTACAAATTTAATAGTATTTTTTTGTTATTTAAATAAAATATATTAATTATATAACCAAATTAATAATAATAATATACTTATAAGTATTCTAATAAGTTAAACTTATTTATATATTTATTTGAAATTTATTTTAATGATCATATGTCAGCATGATATTTCTGTTAATAACACGCCAGAGTAAAATTATTTTATTAAAATGTTTCTCAAGTAATGTATTGGGAATTATGGTAGTAATTTAAATCTATTTATATTTATTTGAAATTATTTATAAATTAACATATAAAAAATTTAAAGAAATAAAAATTATTGTTTTTGCAAATGTAATATTAATTTTTGGTTAGTTGAATAAATTATATTTATTCTCTAACTAAATTAATATCAGTGACATGTATTGTAATTATTTTAGTAAGTTAAACATTTTTATATATTTAATCTAAAATTCGCTGTGGTGTTGACATGTCGTATTTTTGTTATTAACACATTAAGATAAGGTTATTTTGTTAAAAAATTTCTTAAACAATATATTAGGAATTTTCTTTTATTTTAAAAAATAATTATAAGTATGGAAATGTGTCATGCTGGGTGGATCACCAGCCGATGGATTAGGATCCAAAATCAAACTTCTTAGGTATCTTCTGGTTTAGGTTTACCCAATTTCTATAATATTTCTTTGTGCAAAAACAAAACAAACAATCAACTGTGTACTAATTTTCTTATAAATCCAAACTATATGTAAACAGTTTTTTTTTTGTCGGGTCACAACATATCAACTTAATAACTCAATATCTTTATACGAATATTTAATATATTCTTGCGAAAAAATAATAGAGTCAAACTTCATAACTTTTATATGTATTTAGAGGTAATACAACATGTAAACAGTTTTAATATATGATATATTCATAAACACTTACTTACAGTAATTCACTAATAAATTTGATAGTTAAATGACGTTACAAAGAAAAGTTATGGTAGTTAGACATTATGAATTGGTTTGGTCCTAATGGTCCTCCTTGTCCTCCAATTGGAGATACTTTCTTCTTTGCCTTTGAAGTGAATCGACCAAACTATATCTAAATAAATTCTCATGAGAGTGTAGGCATTTATGGTTCCATACAAATGAAACTAATTATAAAGGCCTCTCAATGACAAAATAAAATTGTAAGAAAAAAAGAAATAAAATAACTATGGATACTTCATCGCCCTAATATCTTTAAAAAAAAAAAATCACTAAAAATATTTATCATAGAGCACAAACTAACTATCTTTTTCGTATTCTTATTGTTTTTTCGCGATATTATAACTAGCGATAAAATAAAAAATATAATGATTGTATAAAATGTGAATTATATTAAGATATTTTTATATATTATGAAACCATCTATTATTTTTCTTGATATTTAATATTAACCATTAATAATATCATATTTAAAATATTTTTCTGTCTAAATATAAATTGAACTAGTATTCATTCTCAAAACCAGTAAAGTATCATCCACTTCATAATAGTCTTCCGTAAGGTCAATGCATATAACTAATTTAGAGAGATTGCCAAAAATTACTATAGAATGGTTTAAAATTGCGAATTTTGGTTAGTATCTCTTAAACCAAAAGGCTTCCACGAGTCATCTGTACATTAATAGTCATCTGTAAAAAATATGTATTTGTGATAAGCGATCTATTCTCTCTCTCATGCGAACAACACTGCGATTTTTCCGGCATCTTCTTCGACGGCGGTTACAAACATCTCTCTGCCGTCGATGTTTCATTCTCTTCCTGTCGAAGAGCGCTATCCGTCGATTCTCGACGGTTTCTTCCTTTCCTGATGTATTTAACTCCCTAAATTCTACAAAACCGTTTCCTCTGTTTTTCGAGTTTTTCAAGTTCTTCACTTTTCAACCAAACATGTCGGATTCACTATCCAAACGTATGCAAGAAATAAATTTGGGAATTTCGGAACCTGTTATCTCTCTGCCATCTGACGTTGTGACCCAAGCCGTGAATGAAACTAGATTTTCACTAATTGGGAAGCCGGTCAATCCTCGACGGCAGAACCTCCGTGCGCTTATGACCACTCTCCCTCGCCTCTGGAGTGTAGGTGAATCCGTAATCTCGCGGATTATCCACGACAACCAAGTTCAATTCCTCTTTCAGACAGAGGAAAGTCTCATCAACGTTCTCCGGCGAAGCCCATGGAGTTTCAATGAATGGATGATGATATTGCAAAAGTGGTCGCCGTCGATTTCGGATTCGGATATGAAAAACATACCCTTCTGGGTACAAATCCGAGGTATCCCGCTCCAATTCCTTACTTACAACATGGTTTTATGCGTTGCGGGACATCTCGGAGTAATTATCGAGTCCGACTTCAACACGGAGACGGCACACCGGGTTGAATTTGTGAGGGTGAGGGTACTGTTCAACGTCGACTCACCATTATTCTTCCAAAGAATTTTCAAGTTTGGTGAGGAAGAAGTAATTCTGCGTTTTCGGTATGAAAAACTCCGAAACTTTTGCACCACATGTGGATTCCTCACCCATGAAGCCTCGGAATGCGTTTCGGGTGAAGTTCCTCCCCCTGCACCTCCATCAGACGACTCTGATGACCCAGACGACCATCGTGGGACAGATCCGCCGTCGATCCCGTCTCCCCATGCACCTGTCCTGCTAATCGGCGCCGGGGAACAGTCCGAACAGTCGCCTCCTCCGATTGCCAAACGGCAAAAGATGAATCCAGGTTTTTCTCGGTTCAATTTTCATACTGGTCGGTTTAATTTAAGTTGCCACTGGTTAGGTTACATGGCTGGTCTAACTAAATTAATTGGTTTAGATTATAAAACCGGAATTAGAGGTGGTTGGCTTTATAATTTCGTTAACCATAACTTCTTCCGGTCCAATTTAAATGAACCGGCCGGTTATGGTAATTTTAAATCGGTTCGCCTGGTTATAGTAATTCTTTGGAATTTACAAAATAGGTCCTCCTATAAGAATTATTTTCAAGTTTTGTTGGGATGGAAGTTTACCGAGAATACACGAATCTACTTGGATGGAATTTGTTTCAGAGATAACCTCGGTATCTGGTTGCGTGTATTAGATTCAACTGACTGGCTATCTACATTTGGTTTTACTATGAAAGTTTCTCTCAGTGATCTTTCACATGTCTGTATGTTCAATTTAGGTGATGGTATGGTGGGCCACATACCACCAGAATGCAAATGAATATAGCATTTTGGAATTGCCGGGGTCTGGGAGGGTCCCTGACAATTCGACGCCTAAAGGGAATAAAGAAGGATTATTCCCCGGACATACTCTTCCTAATGGAAACAAAAAATAAAAATAATATAATACAAGACCTGGCAGCTATTCTAGATTATGATTGTGTAGTATGTATCCCTCCTAATGGAACCGGAGGGGGTTTAGCTTTGTTATGGCACAGTTCTATTTCGCTTTCAGTTGTGTTTTCCAACGAACGTATTGTAGATTGCCAGATAAATAATAATGGATTTGATTTCTTTTTGTCTTGTATTTATGGACATCTTGTCCGTAAATTTAGACATAATCTTTGGGAAAGATTAAAAAGAATAAATCTATCAAGGAGCGGACCCTGGCTTTTATGTGGTGATTTTAATGAAATCCTACATTCTAGAGATAAGATAGGAGGTACTATAAGAGAACCATGGTCACTGTTAGAATTCCAGCAGATGGCTTCTGTTTGTAATCTGTCAGACCTAAAATATACGGGAAATAATATGACATGGGTCGGGAAACGTCACAACCATCTAGTCCAATGCTGGTTAGACAGGGCAATGGCCAACCAAGAATGGAAATCAAGGTTCCCAGCATCTACCATTCAGTTTTTAGACTTGGTTGATTCAGATCACAGGCCGGGTTTGATACGTATTAAACGGACGTCCGAATATGGGAAAAAAACGTTTCGATATGATCCCAAATGGTCCAGAAGTGAGGATTTTGTTAACATAGTCCGGGATTCTTGGAATGAACGTCGGTATACTAACGAGTTATCTTTGGAGAAGAGACTACAGAATTGTCGCTTCCGAATGTCACAATGGAGGAAAAATACTTTTGTAAAGTCAAACGATCGTATCAAGAGGCTAACTACTGAAATAGATTCAGCTAAGTTAGACGCCAAGACAGATCAAGGGCAGATAGCAAGCTTACAAAAGCAGTTGGCTACTGCATATGCTGATGAGGAAATATACTGGAAGTTAAAGAGCAGAAATCAGTGGCTTCAGGAAGGGGATAACAACTCCAAATTTTTTCATGCAACTACAAAGAATAGAAGAGCGCGTAACAATATAACTTCTATTAAGAACTCCCTGGGTATAGACATTTTTGGGAATGTGGCTATTGCCGGTGAAGCACAAAAATTTTTCAGTAGTCTTTTTCACACAACCAATCCGGATCATATGGACAATATATTGAATTTGATTCCGAAGGTTGTATCTGACGATATGAATACAGAGTTAACGAAAGGTATTTCAAAAGAAGAAGTTCGACGAGCGGTATTCTCTATTGGAGCAAATAAGGTACCAAGGCCAGATGGTTTTTCGGCTGCTTTTTATCATCAACACTGGAATATCGTTGGAGATGCAGTTTATCAAGAGGTTGAAAATTTTTTCGCATCGGGTTCTATGAACCCAAAATTTAACCATACAAATCTATGCCTTATCCCGAAGTCAGCTACCCCGACAGATTTAATAGATTTTCGGCCAATATCACTTTGTAACGTTTGTTACAAAATAATCTCAAAAATATTGGTTCTTCGGTTACAGAAAATATTGGATAATATTATTTCTGAAAACCAAGCGGCTTTTATACCGGGTAGACTGATAACGGATAATGTACTCATTGCCCATGAAGTTCTTCATTCTCTCCGCACCCGGGATCGTTGTGCCAAATCGTTTATGGCGGTAAAAACCGATATTAGTAAGGCTTACGATCGGGTGGAGTGGAACTTTTTGGAAGCTGTGATGGCTAAAAAGGGTTTCTCCAGAATATGGATCCGATGGATAATGGAATGTATTTCTTCAGTATCTTTCTCAATCTTGATAAATGGTAGTCCGTATGGTAATTTCAAACCAGAGAGAGGATTACGTCAAGGCGATCCTTTATCACTATATTTATTTATCATCTGCACGGATGTATTAAGTATTCTTCTGCATCATGGGGAACAGAACAGATTGTTACAACCGTTACGTATCTCTCGGAATGGACCTGCAGTATCTCATTTACTTTTCGCTGACGATTCACTATTTTTCATTAAATCAGATCTGAACAATGCTGCTCAGTTGAAACACATCTTTCAGGAATATGGGCGTATATCTGGACAGACGATTAACATGGATAAATCGTCTATCATCTTCGGTCAAAAGGTTTTTCAAAACACACGACATCAGGTACAAAACATCCTAGGCATACATTCAATTGGAGGTGGTGGTCGGTATTTGGGTCTGCCGGAACAATTTAATCGTAATAAAAGGCAGCTTATGCATTATGTTGCTCAAAAAGTTCGAGACCGTATCTCTGGATGGCAGTCTCAATTTCTATCTTCTGCTGGAAAAGAGATTCTTATTAAAGCTGTGGCTTTCGCTCTGCCTGTCTACTCTATGAACGTGTTTAAACTCCCAGTTCATATTTGCGATATGATTAATAAGACTCTGAATCAGTTTTGGTGGGGTTCTACTGCACATAAGAAGAAATTAGCTATGGTCTCTTGGAGAAAGATGGCTACGCCAAAACTCTTAGGGGGTTTGGGATTTCGAGATATACAAAAGTTTAATCAAGCTTTGTTGGGTAATTTATGCTGGAAATTACTACAACGTCCACAATGTTTTTTATCAAGGATTCTCCGAAGCAGATATTTTAAACATGGAGATCTACTTTCGGCCAATATGGGATCGCGTGCGTCTTATGGATGGCAATCTATTTTATATGGCAGACAATTATTACAATCAGGACTTGTTCGTACTATTGGTTCTGGCTCAAGTATCTCTATAGGAGATACAAATTGGTTACCACTTTCCCCAGCTAGGGCACCTCGCCTTCTACCTTATACAAATCCTACGTTGAAGATTAACTGCCTTATCAATGCAGAGACGAGGCAATGGGATTCAGATTTGATCAGGGATCTCATTGAAAAGGAAGATCATCATTTAATTTATAAACTATACATACCAACATTTCCTTGTAATGATGGATGGTACTGGAAGTTTACGGCAGACGGGGTATATAATGTGAAATCGGGATATCGACAGGCTATTCAATGCAATAACGGACATTATATTCTCCCGTTGTTAGCACATCACCAGGACTTGGCAAAAGGAATATGGAACTTACGCCTTCCACCTAAGATAATTCACTTCTTATGGAAAGTATTATCGAATGCGTTACCTCTGAAATCGCATTTACTACATCGGAATATCTGCAAGGATAATACGTGTACTTTTTGCCTTGACCAGGAAGAATGTGAAGTTCATCTTTTTTTCAAATGTCCAAAAGCTCAGATGGTTTGGCGATTATTGGGTTTTGCTACACCGTTTATAGAGACTGCTTCAAATATTCAAGATAAAATCAGATATCTGATCAAAAGCTATGAGTATTTTGATCCAACATCTCACCAAAAATATGTGCTTTTTTACATATTGTGGCAATTATGGAAGGCTCGGAATGATTTGGTTTTCAATAAGGAAGACAGAGCTCCGGAATCAATATTGGACAGAGGTTTCCAAAATGCTACTGAATGGATCAACAGTTTTTCAACTATGGAGTTATGTTCACGTACGTCTTCAGCAACGCCTAACCAAAATTCGTACACTATTGCTAAGAATTGGTCTCCACCACCTCCTCAATGGGTAAAGTGCAATTATGATGCTTCACATCGTGACGGACTGCTCCTGTCAGGATTAGGTTGGATTATACGGAACGATCAGGGTAATTTTTTAATGGCTGGAATGGGTAAATTCCAGGGTCGGCACTCAATTGTGGAAGCAGAACTATCAGCTTTACTATGGGCAATTCAAGCTTGCTGGGCATTGGGATTTCGATATGTCATTTTTGAAGGCGATAATTTATGTATAAATAACACTTTAAATCAGAAATCCATAAATTATCACCTTCAAAACTATATTTCGAATATTCAACACTGGGCATCACATTTTCAAGGTATTGCTTTCAAATATCAACCCAGAAGGGGAAATCAAGCTGCGGATATACTTGCTTCTTCACAATAGCCTCGGAAGTCGATTGGAAACTCTTTTATCTGTGCCCTTATTTTCTATGTAATATTGTAAACAATGATATTTCTCACTATTAATAAATTAAAGTTGGCAAAAAAAAAAAAGTTAACAAAAGAGGTTTCCGAAACATTATCGGACCCCGGGAGGTTGTTTAAGATTAAAACCCTCACTCCACGGTGGCTCTTGGTTTTAATCGGAGGAATTAGGGTTCATATCGGCTAACGGCGAAGGGGAAAAAGAAACATGGGTACTTCGGTGCAGGTTTCTCCCCTCTGCGGTGTTTACAACGAGAATCCTCTCTCCTACTTGGTCTCTATTGATGGTTTTAACTTCCTCCTCGACTGTGGTTGGAACGACCTCTTTGATCCATCTCTCCTTCAACCTCTGTCCAGGTTTCTCTCCTTCTGTCTTTTCCTTGGGGATCTAAATTCCATTCGAACATGAATTTTTATGTGTGGGAGAAATGCGTTGTCGAATAGTATACATTTCAGTTTTTATTTATCTATCTCTTGTGTTTGAGTGTTGTGAAGATGGAGATTCTCGTACTCTTTTGTTTCCTTTCACTCCCAGTTACAAGTCTGGTTTTGATTCTTCTGGTTTCAGAGTTGCTTCCACTATAGATGCAGTATTGCTTTCTCATCCAGATACGCTTCACCTTGGTGCTCTTCCTTATGCCATGAAGCAACTTGGACTCTCTGCTCCCGTTTACGCCACTGAACCTGTACACAGATTAGGCCTCCTCACTATGTATGATCAGTACTTATCGAGGAAGGTGAATGTTCTCTAATTTTTCGCTCCTTGGTGTAGAATTAATTATATTACTAAATTGTTATCTATTATGTCATTTTCTTTGTTGTTTGCACGGTTGAGCTCATATGATGATCTTACTGTTGCAGCAAGTTTCCGATTTTGATCTGTTTACGCTGGATGACATTGATTCTGCTTTCCAAAATGTGATCAGATTGACTTACTCACAAAATTACCATCTTCCTGGTATGTGATTTTAATATTTCGCAGTCTTTCATATCAAACCAAAAAAAGGTGACACTTGTCTCTAGAATTTTCATCTGCATTTGATACGTATCCCACTGTGGGGATAAGTTCACGTACACACATCTGAGTATTCGGTTGTTGCCTGATGATAATAAGGATGCCTCAAAAATTTATATTTACCTTATTAGGAAAAGGAGAAGGTATTGTTATTTCTCCTCATGTTGCCGGACATATGCTGGGAGGTAGCATTTGGAAGATAACAAAGGATGGGGAGGATGTTATATACGCTGTTGACTACAATCATCGGAAAGAAAGGTACTTCCGAATATGAAGTTTGATTTTTGTTCATATCGAATAATAAAGAAGCAGAATTATGATACTGAACTGTACATCTTAATTCAGGCATTTAAATGGAACTGTTTTACAGTCTTTTGTTCGGCCTGCTGTTCTGATAACTGACGCGTACCACGCTCTTTATACCAATCAAACAGCAAGACAGCACAGGGACAAAGAATTTCTAGGTTGGCTTTTAGCTCAATATGTGTTATATATCACTTCTATGGTGTTAAGGAATCCTGCTTCTAACTGCCAGAATCACGTGTGTATGTCCACATTTATTATTCAGATACCATTTCAAAACATCTGGAAGTTGGGGGCAATGTTTTATTGCCTGTAGACACTGCGGGTAGAGTCCTGGAACTTCTCTTGATACTTGAACAGGTGGGAGAGTCAATTCAAATGTACTATGTTTCAGTTAATCCTTCAGCTATGTTTATGTAGAGACTGAATACTGATCAAACTTGCAGCATTGGTCACAAAGAGCTTTCAGCTTTCCCATTTACTTCCTCACATATGTCTCATCTAGCACAATTGACTATGTCAAGAGTTTCCTCGAGTGGATGAGTGACTCCATTTCAAAGTCCTTTGAGACTTCACGTGATAATGCTTTTCTATTGAGGTGAGTTTTTTCTCTTAATGTTGTCTAGTTTGCATACAATAACGGAAGACAATAAATGTAATTTGAACATTTGCAGGCATGTCACTCTCTTGATAAACAAGACCGATCTAGATAATGCCCCAGCTGGTCCAAAGGTTGGTTCATAAGGAACTCACTCATGTTTTCCTCGTAAATTAGGTGGATTGGATATTTTATGTTCTTTCTTGTCAGGTGATAATATAACTATATTTTTCTAATTGATATATTGTAGTGACTGAACCTCCTTGTATAGGTTGTTCTTGCCTCCATGGCTAGTCTCGAAGCCGGTTTTGCTCGTGATATTTTCGTGGAGTGGGCCAATGATCCAAGAAATTTAGTTCTCTTTACTGAAACAGGCCAGGTAAGTCTCTTAGAGCCCTTATTTGTTAAGTAAACCTGATGGTAGCTTCTTTCTAGTGCTTGGTAGTTAGTTAAGTGGGCGTGGAATCATGGTATATGATAATCGTTTTTTGTGTGTTTTCTGACCTGATGATGAGAGAGAGTTCAACCATATTTTTTTCCTACTTATAGAGTGTGGATATTTTATGACCATTTTATACAATAGGCAAATATTGAGTAACTTTAAGCAGAATTTTCAATCATAGGATAAAGCATATAACAACCACCATTCAGCTGGCTTGTACCTTTAGGATAATTTCCTGGGCTTTCAGTCTTGAATTCAACAATGAATTGCATCTGGTCATTAAAGAAAATATAAAATAAAGCGTTTGGTAAACTATCATATTCTTGGAAATGACATCACTGTGCACTAACCGTTTAATTGACCATGTCATCCATTTCAACTGAAGAGAAGATGATTTTGGCATAGCTTACTTCCTTCTTTTTTTCAAGTGAGACATCATCATGTTCTTTGGAATTGCTAATTGTTTGGTTTTGTCATGTGTTTCCATTTCAATCATAGGATAAAGCATATAACAACCACCATTCAGCTGGCTTGTACCTTTAGGATAATTTCCTGGGCTTTCAGTCTTGAATTCAACAATGAATTGCATCTGGTCATTAAAGAAAATATAAAATAAAGCGTTTGGTAAACTATCATATTCTTGGAAATGACATCACTGTGCACTAACCGTTTAATTGACCATGTCATCCATTTCAACTGAAGAGAAGATGATTTTGGCATAGCTTACTTCCTTCTTTTTTTCAAGTGAGACATCATCATGTTCTTTGGAATTGCTAATTGTTTGGTTTTGTCATGTGTTTCCATTTGCAGTTTGGCACTTTAGCTCGCATGCTTCAGTCAGCCCCACCTCCCAAATTTGTTAAAGTCACCATGTCTAAGAGGGTTCCTTTGGCTGGGGAAGAGTTGATTGCCTATGAAGAGGAGCAAAACAGACTGAAAAGGGAAGAAGCTTTGCGAGCTAGCCTCGTCAAAGAGGAGGAAACAAAAGCTTCCCATGGACCTGTTGATAATTCAAGCGAACCTATGGTCATAGATGCCAAGACTACTCACGATGGTAATTTCTGTCTAAATTGTGAAAAATTTCGGTACCGTTGATTATTTATAACTTAATTTTCATTGTAAACACCAACTTAAATTGAAGTGTTTGTTATTAAAATGGCTATGCATATGGTATTCCTTGTAATGAATTGGTTAGCTGGCCTTTGGAGATATTTATGTGGCCATATTGGAGTGAGGTAAAAGCTATATTTAGAAGTCTCATGTTACATTTCTGTGTAAAAATTGTTTTAGTTTTACAGTTGTTTACTTTTCAGTTAGTCTTCCTGTTGTCTTTGTTGATGGCTGTTCATGCCGTTACCTATGGTCTGAGCTGACCTTTCACATTTCTGACCACACATGCAGTTGTTGGCTCTCACGGGCCTGCATATAAAGATATATTGATAGACGGATTTGTTCCCCCATCCAGCAGCCTTGCTCCAATGTTCCCATTCTATGATAACACATCTGAATGGGACGAGTTTGGGGAGGTCATTAATCCAGATGACTATGTGATCAAGGATGAAGACATGGATCGAGGAGCAATGCATGTACGCTCCCTGTAATTATGGTCTATATTTGGTTTTTATTTAGCTCTTGTTTAATTATTGATCAACTAGACCTTTAAACACAACTTCCATGATGTTTGCAAACTGGTTCCTTAACGACTGACTTTGTTTTGTGTATAATGAAGAAAATATATGCATGTAAAAAATTTCCACGGTATGTACTGAGGATTTGGGATACAAATAGGAAATTTGTGTTCGTTTTTGCTATAAAGTTGCTTAGCTCTGTATTTGGCATGAGTACAATTCTTCGTTCAGTGCATTGATTCTACAATTGCATCTCTCTTTTTTTTAACAGTTGATTGCTTGCTGGTAAGGTTTTCTATGCTATGGTTGGTGTGGATAATGGATTGTGAAAACGTATGTCACTGTCCTCAAAATGTCATCTCTAAACCACCTTGTTAGGATCAACTTTAGGGGCTTTCTATGTAGTCTTGTGTTGCTTATCAAATTTTTGATGGAAAATCCCGTTTCAGACCGGAGGTGACATGGATGGAAGGCTTGATGAGGCAACTGCTAGTCTCATGCTTGATACAAGACCTTCAAAAGTCATATCCAATGAACTCATTGTAAGTAGACTCTTATACAAACTTCATAAGAGCTCCCTAGCCATCTAGAAAGCAAGACATTGGTCTCAGCGAATCCTCGCGATGTTTCCTCCTTTTCGAGAAACTATTATTATTATAGACTATCTTACCATTGATAGGCAGTCACATGGAACAGTCTTCTCACTTAGAAATAGAGATGAGAATTCTTATTGAAATGGCTCTTTTAGTCTGCTGTCTAGTTTCCATGATAAATGATTTAGTTCGTTCTTATGCTTTTGCACAGGTGACTGTTAGTTGTTCACTGGTTAAAATGGACTATGAAGGTCGTTCAGATGGCCGCTCAATCAAGTCAATGATTGCACACGTTTCTCCTCTCAAGCTTGTATGTTAGCGATTCCTTTTTCCCTTTCCTTATATGTATAGTAGTTCATCACTTGAGCTGATGTAATCCTATATCATGTGAAGGTTCTGGTGCATGCAATAGCCGAGGCTACAGAGCATTTGAAGCAACACTGCTTGAACAACATCTGTCCACATGTTTACGCTCCTCAAATAGAGGAAACGGTGGATGTGACATCTGATTTATGTGCTTATAAGGTAGAAATCCGGAAACTAGGACAATCATCTTCATACATTGACATTGGTTTTGAGTTCTGATTGAATGAACCGCATATGGTTCCGCTCCATAATACACTAGGTCCAACTTTCTGAAAAGCTGATGAGCAATGTGATCTTCAAGAAGGTAAACTTATTTGCCATGTTTTTGTTTTCCGATTCTGAATCAGAATCATGAAATATTTGATTTTTGAAATATCAGCTGGGAGATTCAGAAGTAGCTTGGGTGGATTCTGAAGTAGGAAAGACAGAGAGCGACATGCGGTCTCTACTACCGATGCCAAGTGCTCCTTCTCCTCATAAATCTGTTCTAGTCGGTGATCTGAAAATTGCAGACTTCAAGCAGTTTCTATCAAGCAAAGGTGTTCAGGTAGAATTTGCAGGTGGAGGAGCTTTACGTTGTGGTGAATATGTGACTCTACGAAAGGTCGGTCCAACTGGTCAGAAGGTAAAATATAAAAGCATAAGACTTGCATTTCTTACAAAATCTTTGTGCTTCTTCTAAACCTTTAAGCATATCATCACACAATAGCTTATAAGTTAATTTTCACCGGGTTCTTCAGGGCGGAGCATCGGCGGGTCCACAGCAAATTCTGATAGAAGGACCGTTGTGTGAAGACTATTATAAAATCAGAGATTACCTCTATTCTCAGTTTTACCTCCTCTGATGATAAAAGAGAAAACGAATCTTCTACTCCTGTTCTCTTCTTCTTTTTTGTTTCTCAAGACTTTTCAACTACTTATTAATTGTAACCTCATTATTAGTCAACGAGTCATATTGCCTTCTTTTTGTCATCTTATTGGATAGAAAAATAAAATAAGTCGTTTCTCTGAAAGCAAAATCTCTGGCGACGAAAAAAGAAAGCATTGGATACACACTTCGACAAAATCTTCATCCTTCCAAAGGCTAAAAGCCTTTTAAGTTTCTGGTCTCCACTTTGGTCTTCATTTGTGCCGACGTGGCATTTACTTGTTAAGCTTGTAATCTTAACGCTATAAACATGGGGAGATAAAAAAAAGAAGCATTTTATTTTATTTTAATTAGTTGGTTAGGTGTGTGTTTGTGTGAGGGTGATCGCTCCAACAACGCTCCGTCTTTTACATTTCGAACCCAAACCACCAAACAAACACATTTGATATTATTCTAAACCCTAATCCTCCGCCATTATTCCTATTCTTCTTCGTCGTCTATCGTTTCTCTCCAGATCTTTCTTATCCTCTCTTACTTACAACCATGGCTTCTGCAACCGCCACGTGGACACCTAATTCCCTCCAGCTCCGTCTCGCTTTGAGCTCCGGTGTTCGCCGGCAATCGCACGCGGTTTACTTACAACCGTCGCGGCTCTGTAGGAGATCGGGTTGTGGCGTTGTATGCGTTTCACAGAAGCCGGAAGTCGAAGCATGGACTGGATCAGATTCATCAAAACCGACAGCGGATGGTTTGGCTGGGTGGGACGATTCCGGCAACGACGAAAAGTCTTCCAGAGCTGCGAAGAAGAGTATGATTGAAGGTATATGCTGATGAGCAACAATTGTTTTTATGTTTTCTTCCTTTTCTTCTCAGTTTTTCATCTACTCTGAGATTCGGATTTCCCGAGGTTCCTTAAGAATAGGTTAATTCAGCTATTGTATGTCTGATTACGCACTGAAAATGCTTGTTCAAAGAGTATAGATTAAGCTAAGACATGGTTGCATAGTGAAAGTATAGGAACCATGATTTTGCGCACCAATGTTAGTTTTCATATGGAGGTGTAAATATAATCTTTCTATGGAGTTGAACAATATGCATTTTTTCTCTGTTAAATAGTTCTCTCTTGCAATCTCTTCATTCCTCTGTCTCTCTCACGTTTTTACCCAAGGAAAAAACAAAATCATTCAGAGGTTGTCTAAACAGTTCACATTCTCAAAACTCTTCAGTAGTTTGATTTTCTGTCAGAAGCTTGAGTTTACCAGTTTTCTGGTGGGCTAATAACAATCTGCAAGTAGTTTGCTTTCAGGTGTAGTGGGGGCTGGAATTGCTGGAATCTTTTTGGTTGCTGGGCTAAGCTTTGCAGTAGCATCTTTTAACAAGCGTAATCATCCTAGTAAGTGCAAGTCTTTCTTTTCAATAAGTCAAACTATCGTCTTCAAAGCTACTCAAGCTCGCTCTGAGTGCCTCTTTTAAATCTGTTGTATTGATGTATATGTCAATTAAATTTGAGCGCAGGACTAAAACAGGAATTGCAGCCGTTGACTTCTCAGCAGGAAAACGTGCTGCTATCATCTGATGAAACTCCTACTGATGAAGTCAAGGTAGCTAATAGTGAGGAAAACAATTTTAAGGACGAGGATAGGAGTATAGAAGTCAATGATATAGGTCAGAAAGGTAGTGAAGCGTCTGGTGAAGATAAAATACCTGGTACTGAGACTTCGTCATTTGATGGTGTCATATCTGATGGAGCAGACGTCACTGAACAAATCACTTCTCAAAATACGCCTGAAGCAGATTTGATGCTCCATCTACAATCTGATCCTGAGACACCTGAAAGTGAGAAAATAGTTTCTGAATCCAAGCCTCTGTTAGACTCATCCTCGGAGGCTATTCTTCTAGATTCAGAAAGTAGTAATCTTGCTGCAGTGGAAAATCCATCTTCTGAAGACCTAGATAGCCTTCTGAGCATTGAACCAACCAATATGTCTGAAAATCAGGGCAACAGTCAGGATGAAGATTCCCTGTCTCCTTTATCTGATATCAATGCTTATGCAGCCACCGGGACTGTAACTGTTGGTGTTTCAGTTGCTTCTCAATTCGATTCGGTTTCAGATCCTCATACTGTCCCACTAGATGACACGGGGTCAGCATTCTCAACTGTAACTGAAGAGCTTCTTGTGGTAGACGAAACACCCGAGTACTTGGCTGCAAGAAGTCTGTCATCCATCTCAGACATAGATACTTCGGAAAAAATTGAATCTTCCAAAACTCCTGTGTCGGAATTACTATATTGGTCAAAAGACGAACTAAACATGAATAATCAGGATGAATTTGGTGACAACAGACCGCCTTTGGAAATACCGAATGGTGGACGTATCTTTTCTTCTGCAGGAATTCCTGCACCTACCATATCTTTTCAAGTAAATCCTGGAAAGATTCTTGTCCCCGCAGCTGCAGATCAGGTCCAGTGTCAAGCATTTGCGGCTCTGCAAGTTCTGAAGGTAAGATATATATATATATATATATATATATATATATATTTTTAATGTTTTGCAGACCTTGCTACGTTGTTTGATGGGAGGAGCTTAGCTTCGGGCTTGTACTTGTAAATCGTGCAGCTTATAAATCAATATGTACTATTATTTCAGGTCATTGAAACTGACACCCAACCTAGTGATCTATGTACTCGCAGAGAATATGCCAGGTGGCTGGTTTCTGCCAGCAGCGTGCTATCAAGGTATATTTTATGATATTGCTAGTTTATCTGGTGGGGTTAGAGTGGTCATCTTTGGTATTAAAAAGTTAAAATTTTAACCTTATGTAGAAACACGACCTCAAAAGTGTATCCTGCTATGTACATAGAAAATTTTACCGACCTTGCTTTCGATGATATTACTCCTGAAGACCCTGATTTTTCATCCATTCAAGGTGAAAGAGGATTCTGAATCTTTATTAAACCCAAAAAATGTTAACCTTGTGGCTAAATTCTGTAAACTCTTCTCAGGGTTGGCAGAAGCAGGACTTATCGCGAGCAAGCTTTCTAACCGTGACATGATGAACGTTGAAGGCACATTCTTGTTTTCCCCTGAAAGGTTTGTATGTTGCTGGAGACTCATCCAGTTTGTCATAAGAAAATCTGCATTTGCTTTGCATTCCGCATTGACAGTAACATATAAATAGTCTTTTATTAGAAGGGCTGCCTTAATTTTTCTGTAAGTCTGCTATGTTTTCAATATTCTCATGAAACAAAATGACCTAGAATCATTGCTCTTTCTGTTTTTAGAATATTATGGTACTCTGTATTTCCACTATACCTTTGCATTTCATATTAGCTTATTTCTACTAGTTAAGCTTGTTTCTTGTCCGAGGCAGCCTTCTTTCACGCCAGGATCTTATAAGCTGGAAAATGGCCTTGGAAAAACGACAGCTTCCAGAAGCAGATAAAAAGGTTGCATATCAAGCTTGGTTTTGTTCACTTCTTCTAATAGCATTGGAAATCAATCATTTATTCACTTCATCTTGCAGCTGCTGTATGAACTCTCGGGTTTCATTGACATCGATAAGATAAACCCCGATGCATGGTCTGCCATTATCGCAGACTTATCGACTGGAGAACAAGGAATCACTGCCCTTGCATTTGGTATATGCAAATTTCACTTCTAGTTCAAGATATGTCTTCTTGGACAAGCATGACCTTATTGTATAATGCATACACCTTTTAGGTTGTACAAGATTGTTTCAGCCTCATAAACCTGTCACTAAAGCCCAAGCTGCCATTGCTCTCTCAAGTGGTGAGGCTTCTGACATAGTCAATGAGGAGCTCGCACGCATTGAAGCAGAATCCATGGCTGAAAAAGCCGTGTCTGCGCATAATGCCATTGTTGCAGAGGTCGAAAAGGATGTCAATGCCAGCTTTGAGAAAGAACTTTCCATGGAACGAGAAAAGATTGAAGCAGTGGAGAAAATGGCAGGGCTGGCGAAATTGGAGTTGGAGCAGCTGAGAGAGAAGAGAGAGGAAGAGAATCTGGCTTTGGCGAAGGAAAAAGCTGCGGTCGAGTCAGAAATGGAGGTGCTCTCAAGGTTAAGACGTGAAGCGGAAGAGAAGCTGGAGGATTTGATGAGCAACAAGGCGGAGATATCTTTTGAGAAGGAGAGGGTTTTGAATCTTCGAAAAGACGCTGAAGAAGAGAGCCAGCGTATTTCGAAGTTGCAGTATGAATTGGAAGTTGAGCGTAAAGCCCTGGCCATGGCCAGGTACTTGTTTTACAGTCTGAGCTACACTAAAGAATCTTTCTGCATTCTGATATCTAACCAATGAGCTATCCATAAACCATTATCTCGACTGGCTTAATCTTCATATGTTGTTTATTCAGATCATGGGCCGAGGAGGAAGGAAAAAGAGCCAGAGAGCAAGCTAGAGCCTTAGAAGAGGCGAGAAAGCGATGGGAAACAAATGGACTAAGAGTCATTGTTGACCAAGATCTTCAAGAGACTGGGGAGATAGAACAAAGCCTATTGTTAAACACCGCAGAGCGATCTGTAGTTGAAGAAACCGGTGAGAGGACCCAAACTCTAATGGATAAGCTGAAGGAGATGGCAGAATCTGTGGGAGGAAAATCCCGGGAAGTTATCTTCATTGTGATGGAAAAAATACGTTTATGGATTATGGGTTTGAAGGAATACACAGAGAATTTAGGGAAGCGAGCTGGGGAAATGAGAGAGGCAGCCATTGTTAAGGCAAAAGGAGCAGCAGAGGAGTTTGAGAAAGGGACAGTTCAGGTGAGTGATAAGGTGAAGAGAATGGCTGAGGAATGTAAAGATGGAGTTGGGAAGATCTCTCAGAGGTTCAAAACCTAAGAAAGTTGTCAAACTTGCTCATCTTTTTTGTATTTTGTATTTTGCCTTTAAATTAAAAATAAAAGAGAATAATGAGAGAGCCATTACATTAACAATATTGGTCAGTGCTGATCTGAATTCGAAATTGTATCATTTTGTAATCTTTGTAATGTGATTACATACTTTGTAGAGCCAAAAAAGTCTTCACGACTTGATTGGATTTCAGTATCGATTAAAACCAGCTAATAAAGCCCTAAATAAATTGTAGTTCAGTCTGACATTCAAACTTTACTTTGGCTTCGGCACATTTCAGTAAGATTTTCATCAAAATAAGCGTCCAAGCGAATGCACAGTAAAGTATGTATACTTGGACTTCTTTGGGATGCAAGCAGACTGATTAAACCCCCCGAGATTAAAAAGAAAATTCTTAGCTTTTCATCTTTTACAATTTACATCCATAAAAAAAACCTAGTCCTACTATTGGGCTTAATAAGTTTAAGATGGGCCGATCTCATTTTTAACGTTTCTATACATCTCCCAAGTCCGAGAAGACTTTGTACATACACGATCACTCCAAAACGACATCGTGTATAGTGGGCAGGCTTCCTACATACGCGCCATAAAGTGGGACCCATCCTGAGTCATCGAAGGAGCGCCATAGCTAGACGACGAGAGTTTGAATGTTTTTTACTTAACGGCTTATTTTAAATTTATTTTTCAATCTCCCAAATCTCAAAGTATATCAATTCAAACCATTGGAGAAAGAAAGAAAGGAAACAAATTTTCAAATTCAATTTTTATCCCTTATCTAGAGATTCCTTTTGGTTTGATTTGTGAAAAGTTTCTGGATTCTGAGATTATGGAGATCAAGTCGATGAGCGGGACGGAAGGTTCGGGTGGTAGCTAGGGTCAGGCCATCGACGGATCCGGTTGTACATCCTTCAACGAGATCAATATCGGTTCACAAGCCCAAGGGTGATGAATCGGAGACAGTTTCGATTTCGTTCGGATCTCAACTCGCTGGGTAATCTTTCTTTTCATTCCATCTGCATATTTTCAATGGGATTCTATTACTGGTATTTGTTTGGATAATTGAAATTCGCAAGAGGAGTTACATCTGGAGATTCCGAGTCTAATCTAACTCTTTAAACCTCGATCTCTCTACATACTTGTATTTGATTTGTCTTCTCTAAGAAACAGTTAAAAAAATCCTGTGCTGTTTAGCTGTTGAGAGTTGTGGGTAAACGAAAATTTTGAGAATTGTTGTGCCATTTTGGGTGGAATTACTATTTAAGAGAAATTTTTTAAAGCAAATCAATCAGTTCCATAGCAATTCAAGTCTCATTATGGGAGTACGTTTTTTTGCTATGCTATGTCAGCTCAAAAGACTCATACAAATTGGACTACTTCTACGAAAAAAATGAAGCCACGGGTGTAATTCTCACAAGGGAGATAAAACCTCTCATTTCTGCTGTCTTTGATGGTAACGTTGCTAATGTAATTGCACACGGAGCAAGATGTAGCGGAAAAACATATCTAATCCAGTTATTGAAAGAAAGATACTTGATAATCAGATTACTATTGTATGAAAATACTAATGGAGTTATGAATGATATGGTTTGAAAGGATTCAAGAGGGAACATGGTTTAGCCGTCCTTACTATGGCTGAAATGTTATCCATGGCTGAAGAAAGAAGAGACTCAATTTTGGTATCAGTTTATGAGGTCTCTCAAGAAACCGTGTATGACAAGTGCACAAGGGAAAATTCAACTCAAGTGACTTTCCAATGCAAGACAGTTAGTGTACTAGAGCATTAAGTCTCGGATGTATATTTAATTTTATTCGGTTTACAGTTCGTTTTGATTCGGAAATACAAAACTGATCTGTTTTTAGAAACCGAAAATCACAACTCTTATATAAACGAAAACTCTAATTTTTTGTGCACAAATTTCTCTTTCTCCCCGCGGCCATCCTTTCTTCCATCGGCTATCTTTTTTCTCTTTTCCTTTTTTTTTTCTTCTTCTTTTTCTTGTTTTTCTTGTTTTTTTTGTTTTTCTTCTTCTTCCTCTTTTTCTTCCTCTTTTTCTTCCTCTTCTTCATCCTCTTCTTCTTCTCTTTCGATTCTTTTTTTCTGTTTTTTCTTTTCTTCTATTTCTTTTCTTCTGTTTTCTTCTTCTTTTCTTTTCAGAATAAGATATGATATCTTATCTTTTTCTTCTTAGATGTTATACATAATTTCTTCTTGTGTTCTTCTTTGTAAATCTTAGGCATGATTTTTTCTTGTGTTCAGGTATTTTTTCCCATTATTGTTTTATCTCTGTTAGATCTTACGCATGTTCTCTTTTCTGATTTTTTTCTCGTGATTTTGGTTTTTTCCCACCCAGGGTTTAGTAATTTGTTTTATTTGACGACATAATATATCTTTAGATCCCAACAATGAAATTTTAAATAAAAAATAAAAATATTCATGTACTTATTAGCCAGTTCTTCACCAGTAGAGCTAGTGATTATCTACAAAACTTCCAGATTGAAAGAAATGAAGAAAAAAATTATTCATTTCACACAATGTTACATATAATAAAGTTGGGTTTACATTCGTATAAAAACTTTGTGTTGCATTTGATCTTTCTAATAATCAAATTGATATAATCTAGCATTTGATCTTTCTAATAATCAAATTGATATAATCTAACATTTGACCCTATTTTGCAGCAATTATAATTAGAAAATTAGACTGAAATTCGATCGACTTGAACTGAAATTAAATAAAATGAAACCGAAATTAGACCAAATTAAACTGAAATGAACCGAAAAATTGAATGAACCAAATTATATCGAAACCAATGAACCGAATTATATAACCAAAAGAATAGTGAAATGTTTCGTTGAAACATCTGTCATTTGAAGTAGTGTAACTATCAAATCTGTAAATACATTTATATATATATATATATGTTTTAATCTAGTAGAGAATTTATATCGGCATGATGTGTAATGATGAACTGTTGCAATTGACAGATAAAGGGATTGCTGAGGAAATAAATTATGGAGATTTTCCAGTAGCTGAAGAACATTCTCTCTGGTCACAACAACAAACGGCTATGAGAATGTTTATGGAGGTTTACTAGAGATTGCAAAGCTACTCGAAGCTCCTAAGAGTTCGAAGTTATATTTATAATTTAAAAATAGGAACTTAAGTTGTGTGTGTAGTGCGTCCTCAGTCTGTATCCTGTTCGTACTTATCAAATTTCTTCTTCATTTGTCAAATTAGAAATTTACCAGTGCATTGCACAGTTCAATATTTTATTATGTTTAAATAGAATTTTTCATTATTATGTGTACTTTCTATGATTTTATGTCTTCAAATTAATAAATTTATGAATTTTAGTTTTATGTATAATAGTCGTATATTAAAAATAACGCATAAAATAGGTAATAAGTTAAACGAATTGATGCGTTTTCTTTAATAACAACAAAACGCAGTCGTTTAGGTGATTTTAACTGATGCGTTTTTCATAAACAGGCGCTTTTAACAAAATGCGCTTTTAACAAAAACTTTATCCGATGGAAGAGAAGACACAGAAGCACTAAACAAACAAACATGTATCTATTGAAGATGATAAATCAATCTCCTTTTTTATCGCCGGAGAAGTAAATCTCACAAGACCGAGGAAGAAACACAGGCAATAGTAGACCGAAGAGATTGTATAACCACATCGCTGTGTTAACCAACGCAATTATTCTTCCTCCGTACAATCTCACCGGACCACCGGGACGCTGAATATCCGAGAATTCGCTTTTAACCCAATCCAAAAGCGCAAAAATTCGACGAGCGTTGTAGAAAACCGGTCCGAGAATACCAATTGGCGTCGAAAACTTTTCAGAGAAACCAATTGGTTCAGTGAAAGCTTGTCCGGAGAGGAGGAATAGATGTGGAGCAGCGGCTCTGGCGCCGTGAATGTCTCCCCGGAATATTCCATCTCCTATGTAGCAAATTGGGAAAAGTAATCCTGAGAAAGAGAAAAAGTATGTGTTTGTTTTATTATATAGTATAAGATAGATAAGAAGTGAAAAAACGTTTAGATCAAAAAAATCAAAATAAGAAAAGATTGATAACCGATAATAGCAGTGGCGAGGAAGTAAGCTTGAAAGAGTTTGTTTTTAGGGTTTGAGAGTCTTTTCTTCTGCTCTGTTTGCTTGCGAGGAAAGGCAAATCTGGAGAGGAACTCATACAAATAGATATAAGACAATAATACAAACGCTATTTCTCCGATTCCAACGAGTCCTTTTGCGGTTAGTAAAATCATGAGGGAGAGAAACACGAGCTGTCTCTTGCGGCTGATGATACTGTGTTTCTGAGGCGGAGGCGGAGGCGGTTGACAAGGTTTAGCGTCGGTGAGAACGTGTTCTCGCATTTCTTCTGACATGATTTTAAAAGTGTTAAAGAGCTCCGGAGTTGAATAAGAAATGACGATTTTTTTGTTTTGTTTTTGGTTTGGTAATGGTGAGGAAAGAAAACAGTGTAGATATGGAGTGGTTAACCTTCTCTGTCTTCTTATCTATTTCTGAGCCTTATATTTTGTTTACACAACAACAACAACAAAAAATGAGGAAAATAAAACATGAAAAGATTAGTTTTTTTTTCTTTTCTTTAAAAGACTAGCAAAACGAAATACAAATGCTTTTTTGGGTTTATTACAGCCCATCGTTTTTTGGAATCCCATACAATGATTATATTAGTGGTTTAAGCAGAACCAAATTGAACCAACTTTTGGTCGCATCCAGACTAGATTGATAACCAAATAAAACCGAGAACACATTATTCAAAAGCGTTTCAGGTTTGTGAAGTTATTTAGACTATGGATTTGCAATCATTGTTTATTTTTGAAAATAACATATTTAAAAATTAGCTTAAGACAGTATTTTTTTAACTTCATTTTTTTAAAACTCAAGACCATCCCAATTTCTATTTGGATGAGATTTTACAAATTGTGAACTCAAAAGAGGTTAATAAACATATTTAAATTCCACAAAGACACTGAAACCAAAAAGACAGAGTACTGAATATCCTTAATAGCGACATTTTGTGATCTATGGGGTTTCTGTTTTGCTACATAAGAGAGAGAATCCTTTCAGTATCTCTGTGAAAATGTGTTTCTAACTATTGGCAAATTTGTGTTGAACACATGATAAAGAAGCAGAGCAACATTTCAAATTTCGGCAATTTCTCAATACCGTTCTTTCACAGTATTGAAAGATTCCAAGTCTTCTGATTTTTCATCTGAATCAGCTTCTAGTCTTCTACTCTCTTGATCTGTGGTTTTATTCCCTTCCAAAAAATGTTGTTTTACAACAAAAAGTCACATCTTCGAAAACTGAAAAAACTTACAAATTACTCACAAATCCTTGACGTTAGGTCTTTGTCTTCATGATGCTTATTTTTCTATTGAAACGCAATCTCCATTGAAGATAGAGATCAATTCAGATGACACCTCCTCGTGCTTCTCCACATACAGCCTCATAAACTTCTGCTTAGGACAAGTCAAAACAGTCGAGATTGCAGGGATTTCACCTATTAGTCCTTTCGACATAAGGGCGTTGAGTACATTACACCTCGGATAAATAAACTTCTCCAAGCTGAATCCAAGTACAATGGGTGTTGAAGCCACCATCTTTAGAGGCCAACCCATCTTATTCACAAGAAACTTAGTCTTCTTCTTTAATGTATCCGCAGCTAAACCAATGCACTGAGGATGTCGTTTGATGATCATCACGAAATTTTCTCTCGTGAATCCTAGTCCTAGAAAAGTTTCAAATGCATTCATTATCTTCTTCTCTGAAGTGCCGACGCATTCAGGGTACTTCTTAAGCATTGTGCGTATGTTTTCTTCAGTAAAACCACACCGTTTCAGGGTCTCAAACGTCTGAATAATCTTCTTCTCCGAGTATTTCAGAGAGAAAGGCCATTTCTTGAACATCACCCAGACTTCATCCACAGAAAAGCCTAACTTTTGATAGACATCCACTTTCTGTTCTAAGGTTTTCTCACTCAGCTCGTAGAAAACGTACAGAGCATTGACAAACCTTGGCCTTGTCGGATCAAAACCCATCTCAACGATCTTCTTCACTGATTCTTCGAATCTTTCTTTACCACAGACAGGTTTGGCTTTGGAGATTAACAAGTTGAGTAACAGTCTCTGAGGCACTCCCAATTCCCTCAAAACCGATACATTTCGGGTTCGATTCGTCTGCTTTCCTTTTGGAGACTTGGAATTCTGATCTTGTTCCTCCAAAACCTGTTTCACGTAATCAAAGTATCCAGTGATAGAGACGTACCCTCGTCTTCCCAAGATTTTGGGAACTTTTGAAACAATATCTGTGAGCTCCGAGCTTGAAGCTCCGTTAAGTTTCAGGAAATGGAGTTTGGAACGAAGGGTTTTCTCGGGATTTTCTATAAGGAATCGTGGGTAAGTCGAAATGATAGCGGAGATTTGGGAATCTGTGAATCCGTAGCTTCTCAGAAGTTTTAGCAACGAATCTGGATTTCGTTTCTCCTCGAAGCTAGCTTTCATTGAAATTGATTCCGCGAGTTTTGTTGTTAATCCCAGCGAATCAACAAGGTAGGAGACTGTGAAACTCTTCCTTTTTTGTTCATCTTCAGGACTCAGACCTGCAGCAGTAGAGAAGGAATCAGCAAAAGCAGATGCGTTTTGCAGAAAAAGCTTCAACACAGGAGCTCTGATATTCCGCCATTGTTGTAACTCCCACGACCTTTTTCCATGTAATATCAATGAAAACATGTGAATGTAATGCGATTAAATTCCTGAGAAGAAGAAAAATGGAGATGGTGATTAGGATCTGAATGACGGCAGAAAGAAAAAGGAGCCGGTTCCGGGTTGGGTTAGGGTTACGATTACAGTATTTTTTTCTTTTTTCGTCGTTGGTTAAGATTACAGTGTATATCCGTTTGCCTTCATCCTCTGAAAAATTATTAAACAAATATAGCTTAAAAATACCACTTTTAGGTATGTACAATTTATTATAAATTTCAGATAGAATTGTTTGTCGTAAAATTGGTTCATCATAGATACAATAGATCCATTATCGTGTTGTAGGTTTAAAAAATTTGCATCTTAAAATCATTATTATGATATAATCGCAAATAGTGCACATATATTTCGATTTATTAAATATGTAAGATGATTATCAATTGTCTGTTTATATTTACAACATTAGGAAAAAATTTAACAATTCTGAGAAGATTTGTCGTAAAACATTCAATTTTTATTTAAGTAGATCTATAGCATGGGCCTGTAGGGCCTTATCAAGTCTAATGGGCTCCCTGTTTTACCTTAAGTTGTTTGCAAGTATATAAACTTATCTGATTCATTTGATAAAAATGAATATGGTTGAATGATTTTGGCCGCATAACTGTCTAAATGGTCCGGTTTTCACTTTAAGATTTAAATCAACACATAAACAGGTACATACTAATATTAACTCTCACTTATCATTTGGAGATTGGATAAGAAGTGCATTCTAAATATATATTTTTGACATAACAGTTGCATTCCAATTTTAAACAACAAAAGCATTTAAAAACATTGTCCATAAGTTCCAAACCAACACATTACATTACATTCTCAAATGAACCACAATTGTTCTGCTGATTATAGTTACCACAAGAGCAAATTATTACCATAATTAATACTCCATAGGGTTTTCTCCTTATTGGAATCACTGAAATTTATCAGCTAATTAATTATGTAATTAACCCTGTGGATTGACACTGACTCAAACAAACCCATTACCATTTCCATTGATGTGCTTCTTTCCATCTTCTTTCTCCACATCGACGAGTAAAAACTCTTTGCTCTTCTCGAGCTTCTCCATCACAGAAGCTTCGAGAGTTATCTCCACATCGATGCTTATACCTCCAGCTTTCCCTTGGTACAGATACATCATCCCATTGAACCGATTGTTCGACCCGCTTCGAACCGTTTCGGGTTTTCCCCACCCGAAATCCACCTCGTAAACCCGAAACCTCGGCGAGCTTCCCACCGCCACGCAGTTTACTCCGGCGTCTTTGAACTGAAAGATCTTCGGCGACTTCTCCCACTCCTCGTTACGCGCGTCTATTGCACGTGCGTCGTGAGCTAAGATCGCCTTTTGGATCACCGACGCTCCGAACTCCGGCCCTTGCGCCGCTAGCAGTCCCGCTGCCGTTCCCGTGAAGATCGCCTGGATCAAGTTTCCGAAATACTCCTCTGGCATCGGAGGATCCACGCGACGGCGGCAGTCGGCAAAGACAGTGAAGACGGTGATGTCCTCTGGTTTGAGCCCACGCGCAAGGGTCACGTGACGCCAGATGTGAGATGCGAGGGACTGGAATGTGGAGAAAGGTTTTGAACCATCGGATGGAATTACCGAGTTGACTCTTGACTTAATCGCGTGGATGGCAGAGTCTGAGAACCTAAAGATTTTCTCTACCAGCTCCGGCGGAGTCTCCGTAGCATCCTCAGTGCCGTTGCCGTCGCCGTTGCCGTTGGAGGATGCGTTGGGGTCCTTAGGACAAGTGAGGTCGAGCTTCACGCGCGTTTGACGCGCCTTGGCTCTGTCGAGGAAAGGTTGGGTGGAGATGGATTGGGACCCACGGCAGATTTCAGCCCATGACCTCATGAAATGCCACGTAGCAGTTCCGTCCAGGACAGCGTGATTGAAAGCTAGCCCCATTGCAAGCCCATCTTTAAGCTTGGTCACCTGTTCCCAAACAAAATATTTAAGTTTTTCTACAAGATTATCGGAAACTGTATAATCGAAAGTTTGTTAAATTTTAGGGCTTAGAAAAAAGTATATTATTGACCAACTTAGAAAAGCAAAAGAAACAATTGAATGCCTGTTTTCTCTTTCACAGTAAATGCCGTTGAGAATCTGAATGACCCTCCCCACCATCCCCCACGATAATGAAAGCATTGTATACACGTTTATTTATATTTATGAGTACGACGTATTTATACATTTTAATTAAGACCGACTGTTTATGTTTTTGTTAGGTATTGTAATTTGATTAACAATTAATTAGTTATTGTTAGTTATTACTATTCCCATGCATGTGTTTTGGAAACATATTACACACGTCTATGGATAATGTGTGCTGTAGTTTCCACTTCTGGATATGATTTTTATTTTCTATTTCAATTGAGGATAATTGCTATAGTAGTTCAAGTCAAAGTGGAGATGAAAGAAAAATAAATATGAATGTCCAGTTAAGATTCGCTAACATTCATCGGGACTAAAGTTGACATGCATATGGACATATGAATTGATTGATAACACAATTAAATTCTGCAATGTGTGCTTAGAATTTGATTGATAAGACAGTTAAATTCTGCATTCTGTATTAATATTAACTTAATTTTTTCAAAAAATATCATAAATTTAATATGAAAATGACTAAAATGAAGAAAAAATAAACTATAAACTAAAATAGATAATTAAAATAAATATTTTAGCTATAATTAAAATTTATTTAAAATATGCGATGTATATTATTTTAAAAATAAAAATAAGTGATAACTTTGCGTGTTATTTATTTATGCAGGACATGGATGGTGGTGTTGTTCTATTTACTACGAGTTGTTCCTTCCCCTACTTACTACGTTATCATCCATAAAAATGTTATTGGTCGTCATTTAATATTGTATTTAATGGATGTGTCAGTTACTTTTTTTTCTTTCACATAAGATTCGTCAATCCATTGATCACTACAATCTTTGACTTCTTGTAAACTTTATAGAGATGAATATCCACCAATTTTACTAGAAATTATACAAATTGGATTTAGTTGTATCTGGTTTAATCTCTTCCAACAATAGACATAGATCAAAATTATTAGCTAACATTGCCACAAACATGTGTATATCATATGCATGGCAAGCTTTCGAAATATATATTAAATATTTAACTTAAAGAACAAATTTTCATATAAAAAATAAAAAACTTATATATGCATGTCAAGGTTGATTTTATTATTTACGTCGTATATACTTATTTTATAATTTTTTGTAATCAGTTTTGTTTTTCATTGCTTTAAAGCTAATAAGACCTTTCAGTGGTATTAGGTGTCTCTAAGTTTTGGATGACATGTGATGTTTGTCCTCAAACGATAATATTTTATTCTCCATTCTTAAATTTATGGTCGCTTGTGAAAACTTTCCGACACCATTATTAATAAAATTAATGTACCACATAACATGCATCAAGATTCAACAAACATTACTACGTAGAGACGGATGCATATCGATCAGAGGAAATCAATACTAGCTACCAGTTATATAGTATTTTTTGTGCCTACGATTTTTATATCTAAATCTATTTTATTTCACGTGATAATTAATAAGCAATATATAGAAGACGTAAGTATATAATACGAATAAAATATTGAATGATTAAAATAATTACCTGGACAGCAAGGAGAGGCCTGCTAAGTCCTTCCAAGTTCAAGATCCCATTGTACGGAACTAACTCCTTGAACTTAGCCGACCCGTCATCAGCAATTAGATCATCGATGCTGACTTCAGCAGCATCAGCAACCGTGAACTCCACGCCTTTGATATCTCCGTCGTCGTCGTATTCAACTCGGAAGACTTGTTCGTTGTCCTTGGACAGCTTACCAGCGAGCTGATAGAAGTCTTCAAGAACCAAACTCAAACCATCCTTGAGCTTCTCCACGACGTTGTTTTGGAAAGCGGGTTCCTCGAGATCAGCAAGGTTCTGGAACTTGTAGAGAAGAAACTTCTGGTTGTAGTAGAAAGCAAGGTAAGGAAGATCAAATGTGGTGAGGTGAAATTCTTTCTTCCCTAGTATAGGCTTGTTTGGTTTCACATGTGTTTTGCTTATTATCTTTATCTTCATGATGGTGAAAAGAGTTTTTAAGTAAACTTCTGATGAATGTGTGTTTTTTTACTTGTGATGATCACAAGAATATATTAGCAATTGTTTTTTTTCTTTCTGGTGTGAGAATATAACGTGGTGTGGGTTGGTAAAGTAAAAACCAAAGGCTGGATTTTATAGAGACGTAAAGTATGTAGTTGGGTTAAGCATTTAAGGTTTCATGGAAGTAGTTGTGGTTCAATTAATGACTCACTTAAACGCCGAGAAATATGGTAACAAAACTTCAACGTGGTCGCCAAAGCAAACGGTACTATTATGAACCGACCTGGATTTACAGAGATCCTAAGCTGTCAAAAATATGTGCATGGCCTTAATATTTTGAATCACATTTATGAAGAAACCTTCTCTAGACTGTATACATGCAAAACACTTTAATGGGTCTGAAAGAAAGACTTCTCCATGTTTAAAATTAGTAGGTAAGTGGAAGAATGGTAGAAGTTGGACAGCGACTTCTCCGGTTAATAAATATTATGAATTTTAATTATCTTTTACCAGAATCAAGAATCTGTAAAGAAGACATTCGACGAAAAAGTACAAAACAAAGAAGACAGTAATAACAAATGTACTGAACATGTCGTGGGTGTTACAAACAAAGTGGGAAGTGTAGAGTCTTTTTGTTTTCCGTTAATATGTAATATACGAGTTTGAATTTAGGAGGTGATATAATGACGAAATTAGCATATACTAATAAATTATATAGATGATCTCTAGTCGTGTGTCGTGTTGTGTTTGACAATTTAAACAAGGATAAAATATGATATAGGGTGAGTTTAGTCATTGACTGTAACCTTGTGAAGAAGTTTATTCAGACAAATATACATGGCCTAGCCTCCATACGAAATGTCTTTTTTTATATGTACCTATTGTAAAGTATCAGTTGGGTGATTAGATTTTTTGAGAAAGTGGTTGACTAGCTGTCAAAAACAAGCCGATACGCATTCATGTGGCTCGTCTCGTAGCGGATAATATTTTATTATAGACTGCAATGGACGATCCAAAGAACCGCTTGTTGCTTGAAAACATCGACACTTGTTCTGCATAGCTCAACGGCTCGAAGGGCTGTCAACGAACTTACAATTAAAAGTGCATACTTATGAGAAGCATATATAATGAATTCAAATGTTATTAGCAGCATCAAGTTCAAAAACAAAATGTTTATCTTGCTATAAAACATACTGATATTTTGATCGATCACACTTTTAAGTAAATAACATAAATGTTGTAGGTGGATGTCGCACCTCTAATAACGGTTCTAATCCAAATAGAGACCGACATATCAGAGACAACCAACACAATTTAGCGATTTCCAGAATTTTTGTTGTGATATATCTGATTTTCTTAAATAAGATTAAGAAATTCGAATAGATAAAAATGTATAAAAAACATCCATCTGAAATTTTTCCTAAAACTTAATAACTCGCAAGTAACTGTTTTTCGTAAATAGTTCGTTTAAGTTTAGATTGATTCTGATTTCATTGTAATCGTTAAAGTTATCAATAAACTTTCTTTACTTATTTCAAACGTTGACCGATTTGTTCATACATGTGAATTACTTTTTCATCAACGAATAAAACACACTAAAACAAATCTTCCAAGACCCAAAAAAACAAAACTTTGAATCGTCATTATGATGCACTAAAACTTCATAATCATTGAAAGTAAAGTTGAAACAAATCAAATAACCATAAAAACAGAAATCATGGTGTTAGAATTCTGGATTTCACAATTGTCGACATCGAAAACAAAATCAGATATCTAAGTTTTTCTCTGCGGAAACCCTAAAAACTAGAGAATCCGCTATGGGCAAACCCGTTTAACCCCTGCACTGTGGTGGGTTAGCCCACTTTTTGTAGGCAGAAAAATCAATGCTCTCAAACCACTCCCATAACAGCTTTTATTAGGCCATGCGAGCGGATGCGTCCGATTAAGACACCTATGATTGACATTGAATTGTATAGTAATCGAATTCTATTTTCGATCCATGCAAATTTCTTTTTTAAAAGTGAAGTTAGTGAACTAGTGGGTTGCCCTTTGTTGGAGACTTGTAGTCCACAAAATTTGACATAAATATATTAGGTTTGATAACGAAAATTAATCATGTGACTTAAAAGGAAAGAAAGATATGCACCACTACTACTAGACTATCAAATTTATTTGCGATTTCACATCCTTTTGTTAATCGTAATTTCAATCAACCTTTATTAGACATTTTTTACTCTTTTCTTTTGATGATTTTCCTCTTACTATTGTGGGAAATTATGAAAGATTTATAACTTAAATGAAGAATTGATCAAATATATGAAAGAAAACATTCGCTCAAAATGATGAAAAGGAATATATGGGAGACAAATGCTGTGAAGAAAGAGACAATTCTGAATATGTCGGAGGAAATGTTTATTTCCTGTGTAATTTTTGTGGATATCGAAAAATCTCGGCTGGGATTGACCCAATCTATTGATTTTAGTGGTTTAATATAAACACAGTTTCAAATCAACACGTTCGACGGGTAAATGCAATTGTGTTACCTTTAAACCATATATGAACAATGAAGAGTTTGGATATTTAAGTATAGACACATGTTTCTCAAATGATTTTGGTGTTACTTCTATCAGTAAATGTATACCAACCATTTTCAAACCCAATTCAAAATTTGGTCCGTTTTTAAAAAAGGAAAGAAAACTTGCGTGGCAATATATGACTTGGACCGCATTAATAGACGTGTTGGCTCCGCTTTTTGAATCGCTACTTACTATGAATTTCTTCTCGCTTCTAGGATATTCCTCTCTTAAAGCATATCAATCATGATCTACACAACTTTTCATTTTATTGGACTAAATATTAATTTTCTATGTGTTGTTTACATCTCATATATTTCCAGTTTTTAATCCAATTATACAACCCTAATTAACTACTACGTTAGAAATCATAGATATTCACTTAAATTGTATAAATAAATAAGATAATATTAGATTTTGACCCACACGGTGGAAAAAAATATTTACAGATAATAATTAATTATTTATTTTATTAATTTAAATCAGATAAATATATATATAATTTATCTCATATTTAAAATAACTTTTTTAAATGTTTTAATATTGATTACAAAAATAAATAGATAATAAAATCGGATTATATAAATAGATTTAAATTGTATATATTTTGGATAAAATTATACATATGATAAATATTCAATTAAACTAAACTTTTGTTTTATATTTTGTTTGACTAATTTTCAAAATTTATATATTGTTTATAATATTTATATTTTATGACAAAATATATTATATATTGAAATATTAGAGATTTATATATAATATAATTTGTAATGACAATTTTCGTAAATACTATAGTAAATTATGTCTTATATATATTTGTAAATCATACGTCAATATAAGATTAATTTATTAAAATGATTCCTAATTAATATAGATATAGATAATAAACCCATGGTTCGTGGAGAATACAAAATTGTAAAACAACAAAGAAAAGTATCTCTCTAGACTCTTTAGATCAAAATCAATCGAATGTTCTTGATCCATATTTTTGAAATTATAAATTAGACTACACACAGCTTTCTCTCTATCCATCAGTTTCCAATATTAACGTCTAGAATATGACATCTCTTGGCAGAGAATTGGAAGTGACGATCGCATCGGCAAAGGATATCAAGAATGTGAACTGGCGCAACGGCCCAAACAAACCATACGCCGTCCTATGGGTCGACCCAAGGTACAAATCTTCTACCAGAGTCGACGAGGAGGGCGACACGTGTCCCTCCTGGAACGAGACATTTGTTATCCCTTTGTTTCCCGACAACAACCACGATGACAAGGTCTACATCGATGTCGTACACGCAGGACGTGAAGAAAACACAAAGCCCCTCATCGGCTCAGCCCATCTTAGCCTCCGTGATGTCGTTGATGACGTCGGCTTAGGCGTCCCCGTCACGAAAACTCTAGAGCTCAAACGCCCTTCCGGCCGACCTCACGGCAAACTCAATGTCACCATCACCGTTCGAGAACCTCGGTATCACCCGGCCCCACAACCGTACCACGCGCCGGTTTACGGTTATTCTAACGCGCCACCACAACCTGTTTACAATGATCCATACGCGCCGCCGCAGTCGTACGGAAACACGGTGTACGGACAACCGGGATATGGATACGCAGCGGAGAAAGAGAAGGGGAGCAAATTCGGTGGGATGGGGACGGGACTGGCGGTTGGGGCGTTGGCTGGAGTTCTGGGTGGGGTGGCTTTAGCGGAGGGATTAGAGGCTGTGGAGGATAAGATTGCTGAAGAAGCGGCGGAGAAGGTGGAGGATGATCTTGATGCTGGAGAAGACGATTTTGACTGCGGCGATGACAGCGGAGACTTTTAGTATGTTACCACCTCAATGTCAATTGAAATTGATTAAAAGGCTATTATTGTCTTCTTAAATCAAAATAAAGTATTTTATTGTCTGAGGTTTATTTGCGAAGTTATTTTCCAAAATTTTGTGTCAATGTAACGTAACGTTATGCACCTACATCACCTTTTTGTAATGTAACATTTATTGATTTTATTCAATAAAAAGACTTCTTAAAATATGATGCAACGTTTCTGAAATTTGAAAACAAAAACTGAAAAACATTATTGCAAAGTGAAAAGAAAGGGTGAAAACTGGAAGCAGGGAGAAACAGAGCTTCTTTTTTAGCATCATCTCCTAGTGGCAATTGGCAAACCAGAAGACGACTATCGTATAGGTGGTCGCCTAACGATGAAAGGGTAAAAGTAGTCAGTATACATTTACGATTTGATAATAAAAGGTAGTCATTAAAGAGGAACTCAGTGAGCTGATCACAAACTCATTGGAGCTGCGTTGGGGCATGATGATGAGCTGCGTTTTTCGCTATTCTTCCAAGTCCTCTTCTAGTAATAAACTAATAGCTATGGTTATCAAACGAATGTGATGTGATGTCTCTGTTACTTAAAATTTTCCTATTTTCGTTCTACATCTACTATGTTTTAGTTATGTTTTAACTGCATCTACTCTGTTTTACCAAAGTTATGTTTTAACTATTATCAGTTCCACTTGTATTAAAACTATGCTTTAGGGTTGGAAGTTTGATAGAGACTTGTACCTTTCATGATGAATTTTGGGTGCAGGATAACATATATTTCATTTTTGCATTGTATGAAATTTAAAACTTAGCAAAGGTCATTACGATGAACATATATAAAAGAAAAAATTGCCTCAAAGTGAAGGTTCTTAGCCAAACAAGATGAACATATCCTTGCCACCTCATGCCTCATCTTTCTTGGTCCGCACACCATCACCCCTACGTCTTCCGAGCCTTCTGCCTCAGACAGAATCTCTGCAAAATGACAACGTTCAATTATCAGATCCATGTATGTGAATTCACTTAATCCATCTGTGCCATATTTATGTGATGCTCTCGTCGACTCTAGTGGTAAAAGATGACGTACTTTTAAGATTAGGTTTGGAGCCGAAGTGAACTGAAGTGCCTTGTACTATAGATTGATACGGAACACTCTCGAGCTCTCTCTCGTGGCCGCCGAACCCTGAACATGGGGAAGAGGTGGGCGTCTTAAACTCTATGCTCTGTGCCTGCTTCTTGGACTCCTTACCTCCCTCTTTATTCATTTTCTTGCGGCACAAGAAAACCACGCTTGAAGCAATGAAAATGCAGACGCATCCTAAGAACATATCCCACAGCGCTCTATATGAAAAATTGTAGATCTTTCCAGTGTTACGATCAACAGGGTATATATAATAGCGTGTGACGATCGCTATGAGCAAGAGAAACATGAGGAATGATGAAAATATCACGACTCCGAGCCAGAGGTAGTTGTTGGGTCCAAGAATATGTGAGATGGGAGAGTCTAGAGGCTGTGGTTTGAACCATTTTTTCTGCAGAAGTCTGTGATCATCACTTGTCCATGGTTTTTTGTCTTCTTTCGTGACGTAGGCCTCGATTCGGAGATTCAGCCTAGAAATGTCTGAGACTGATATATCTGATGGGAAGATTAGGTCCAAAAACGCAAGATCATGGTAATGTTTAAAGGCACAAACAAGAAGAACATCTGGTAGTTTTGTGCTTTGGTTTTGGCTCTGGGATATGAGTTCTCTGATAACCGATATAAAGGGTGTAATTCCGCTGCCCCCACTCACTAGTATTAGAGAGTCATGCCTATATACGATAAGAATGATATCAATGATCAGAGAAACTTAAGATAAAGTAGTTTAGTGAGAAACTGAATTAAGACCCTTAATTTCTCTTAATTACCTGAAATTGAAGGAGTTAGGGCCATAAGGACCTTCAGTAGAAACTTCGAGAGAATCAAGGGGAGAAGAGATATGGGTGTAAAGCTTTTGAGTCCAACTTCCCTGTTTTCTGATTACAACACTTAGCGTATCTTTCTCCAAGTTGCTGCTTGAAGTTATTGTGAATGGATGCCATTGAAGCTTGGAAATGCTCGGCACATGTAGAAACAATATGCTCGTTGGTGTATAATGTAGACCTATAGATAAATGAAACTATGGTTACAATAATTTGGTTGAAACGTGAAGCTCTCTCTCATGATTATGATTTTGATGTTTTCACACTAATATTTTTGTGTTTTTTTTACTACACTTCATTAAATACTAGATTTACGTTAATAATAAAGTCAACATTAATTTTTTTTTACAAATATTTTCAAACTGTGAACCTTCGATTTGCGTTTGTGAAATGGATATTTGATAGTTAAAAAAGACCTAAACTATTGTGGTTTCATTTGAGTGTAAACGTAATTGAGGAAATAGTTATAAACCTGGGGTTTTGGCGAAAGTGAGTTCGAGGTTGTCTGAAGGTAAAATCCGAGCAGAGACAAGTCTGGATCTCTTGGTGGATTGTAAGAATCTCAAGTAGCGGTCAATGAAGAAGAGGAAAATGTTGGGCAAGATCATGCAGAACCACGAGTCTCCAACATGGATTACATAGAAGACTATGTAGAGACCGTACAGATGGTGAGTATAGAAGAATATCTCAAACTTCTTTCGTCTATAGTATTGCAAACTCGTCACCCACATCGCTATTCCAATCACCATCGCTATTGTACCAGCTAGATTAGGCACATATGTCGGATTCCATGCAAACGTCTTCACATATAAACAATATATAAGTTTTGGAATAGAAGAAGTATAGAACATTTTTGTATTGAAAGAGTTCCAATTTTTTTTTTTTTTTGTTTAGAGTAATTAGCAGTAAACATTTATATGCCCTTAGACCTAAAGTCATTGTGCTTCAATAGCTTGATTTGGTTATAATAGAGACTAATAAGATTAAGTTAGATGTCATGTCACAGACCTCCATCAACTTATTGACCATGGCCCAGTAGATTAGGAAAACGACGGTGTGAACGAGGAAGAGAAAGTTTGAGATATGTCCGAGCCAAATGTGATACTTGATGCTTGATTCGGAAGTTAGCCCGACAAGTGGCAGAATCGTAGAGGCTCTTGTCACAGGGAAGAACAAAAAGGCCCAGCAGATGTGCCCCACGTATCCTATTCTCAGTCCAAAAGCCCTAAACTTTGCCTGCCATCTGCATCATTTTTCACTCAAATCATTTTAACTTTTAATCAACTCTCCTAGAGAATTCATACGTACTATTACTAATCTCCGAAGCATGTGTGAAAGACTCAGAACTTCTTAACACGTAAACTGTACATAGTAAGCGACCATCAGAAACTAGACTACTGGATTGGGAGATTTAAAGGCATGCGAATGAAAGGTATACAATAGAAGAAAAAGGATTTAGAGAGTTAAAAGTATAAGAACAAAGAAGCTTACATTTTGGCATTGTCGTGGTTATGAAGACTAACGTGATAGCTAAGGTAAAGATAATTGGCGAGAGCCCAAGTCAAAAGAGCCACAAACAATATAGAAAAAGTCAACTCTATGGCTGTCACTATCCCTAATGGGCTCATCACCATCATCACCCTCCCCATTCTCCCTTTGACCTTCCATTCTCTGCATTTATATAAATAAGATTGTGATACTTTGATCCAAATCTTTTATATGGAACTTTAGCCAATACATATATATGAAGATGAAACTATAACAAAAGAAAAACCTTTGAGTTTGTGTAGGTTTCTTCTGGATATGCAAATAAACACAACTCAGAACCGCAATGGACATCATTGGAACGGTTAGAAGCACTAGATTAATGCCTACACATTCTCATGATAATTATTAAATACTCAGAAATATAAGAATTAATGAGAGAAGAAACTGGAGAAACTAATACCTTGAGGACCAAAATAAGTAGTATTGAGATACTTCGTTAGTATTAATTAACAACAATGGCCGATGATTCATGCGTGGACAAACTGGTACTTAATGTACTACATCTTTACTTATTCTTAGCTAATAAATTTATCTATGCATTAAAAAGGATTACGTTAGTAATTTTTATTATGATATTTTGGTTACAAAATTTGGAATCAAGAGAATCTTATTGATCTAGTGGAGTTGACAATTCAGATTAGAAACTGGAAGTACATTTGGGTTTTTGAATACCGAATCAAGTACAGTTGACTTAAATTGGAAAAGCGGTACAGTAGTACAACCTACAGTACCACTAGATTCATTACTTATATAATCTAAAAGAACACAGTCAATCTATAAATTAACATTTTGACACGTAAAGCTCCATCAATGGAAATGGTTGTTGAATAAAAGCAACTGTAAATGTCTGTAACTGTAACCTATGAAAACACTTGATTGGTAGAAGTAAAACATTCAAATTATCAGGACGACAACAATAACAAATATACAAGGAATTTGGCTTCAGAATCCTCCCAATTTAATGTCCCTTAAACCTGTTTAGAGATCTATAATCGTTTGAGGACAAAAACTCCGCATCCAATGCCAAGAAAAGTTGCTATGGAGACTCCGAAAACGCCTGAGAGAATTCCGGGAACGACAAGAGAAGTCCATCCTTTTGCGGTTGCCATGGCACAGGCAGTGGTCGGGCCGCCGACGTTAGCGTTTGATGCAAGAAGCAGTAGCTTCATGTCAATACAGAATAGCTTTCCGAGAATCAAAGTTACTGCGAGATGAACCATTACTTGAATTGCAGCAAAGAGGAAGATACTCGGGGCAGTGTTGATCACATTCCATACACTCCCTGTAGCTCCTAGAATTGTGAAAAATACCTGAACAAAGATATCCAAAATGAAAAAGTGAAATGAGCTACAAATTTTAAGACATTAATTGACCGTTTGGATGAGATGTTAAAGTGGGATGAAAATGCCCGGTTCTGGCCAGCCCACGTTGCAGCGTCTAAAAAATCAGGGCTAAGCCAGGCCTGGTCAGTGGTCCATGTTGAGGCTAAACTACCAGGTCTAGCTAGCCAAACCCATCACTTTTTCCTATTAGTTTGGCAGTTAACTGCAGGCCAAACCATGGTTCACGGTCCTCGGGTGTAATCAGGGCTGGGCTTTAACATAAAAAATCAAAGCTACAGCTGACATCCCAAATTTGTAGTAATGGATAATACGTAAAGAAAGAGATACCTGCATGAGAATGAGAGAGATGATTTCTGCAGAAGGTGCCAGAGAGTTGAAGAAATCAGGGAAGGAAGTTGCTAAGATAATGGTGACGGCTGTTACTGCAGGAAGCATGCCTCCTTGGATCTTAAATAGTTCCGTCATCAAAATTGCAGCTTTACATATCAGGAAGGAAATTGATAATGAAATTGAAGTTGAAACCACTCTGTTCTTGTCCTCAACTTTGTCATCCTTTGTCATGTTGGCACCTGCTAGAGGTCACATAGAGTTTGAGTGGAAATGTTTGTGTTTATATTTGTAAGTAACCACGCGAGAAGTTGATAATGACTCTGTAACAATGTGAAAACTCAAAAATACTGAAAATCTTTTATCAAAACATAATTTGACAGGCGCATCATAATCTACCCTTCTGACAGGTGGTGCATTTATAATGTATTCATATAACTATCTTCACCAATTCCCACTCAAACCAAGTACTACCAGTCATTGGTTTGGTTATTAGCCATAACCACTGGCAAGATATTAACTGCCCCGAGTTCTTTATGAATGCTCTCGCATTGCAACATAACTTATTAAAAACAATTACAAGACAGCATAAATTATGAGGAAGATGAACTTTACCAGGGGAAGATGGTGAGGTGGTTTCAGGGGGTATCTTTGAGGCCAACGCAAACAACACCATGAAGTAAAGAGCGCATATGACATTATCCACGGCCACACCCGCTGCTACTACAGATGGAGAAATGTGCAGAGCCTCCGATATCGCAACAAAATTAAGGGCTGCAGAAACAAAAACAAGAATCAAAAAGGATTTGTTCTAGTTTCTCATGAGAAGCCGCCATCCAGAAATTCGTGAGAAAACATTTTACAGGTCAATTTAGCAATATTTTCCTATTTTGTTTTCAATAAGCGAGAATGTCGTAGTTGCTGACTTGCTGGAATTGGGTAAAGGTAAAACCTTTTCAATCGATAAAGACCAACATTGAGTACCTTTGTATGTTAACAATCCAAAGAAGCAATGAAGAGGCTTCAAACCACTTACATCCACCAATGTAGCTGCCCATAAGAGCAGCTGCTATTTTCCAGTTATCTGGACCAAGTGATCTCATCGGTACGAGCATAAATGCCACCAGTGTCCCCACAACTGTCGCAGCTGCCACAAACAAACTATAGATTGAAAAGCCACTAAACATCCTATCAAGGAATCCTAAGCATGCATGATGCATCCAAACTAATCCCAAGCCTGGGAACCACCAACTTTAACCATCAAAACCTGTTTTAAAAACCAAACTCTTGCCTTAAGCAAAGACAAAATCTTACCCGATCCAATTAAGAAAGCAAGGAGCAGTGACCCAGTGGATCGAATAATACGACGGAGATCAGCTCTAAACAACAGCAATGGAATCGTATGCGGCAAGAGAAACTCCATAAAGAAGGAATACGACGGCGTTTCGAACGGAATGAGCCCTAAATTGCTCGCTGCGAGCCCAAGCAACGTGCTGGTCAATGCCCCACTAACCATACTCCCAATTTTCGTCTTCTCCGACCTTAAGAAGTTTGTAATTTCACAGAATCAGTATACAAAGTCCCAAATAAATCCCAGAACTCAAAAGTCATAGAGAGATTGAGCTGATTACCAGACACCGAAAGCGCCTGCGGCGAAGAGAGTGGCCCATTGAGCCCAGTGATCGTCGGGAGAGATTAAAGGGACTCGCAGCTGCGAGAAGACCTTCACACGCCTAGAAGAAGCAGGACGCGGTGGAGACGACAAAGGGAGCGTTTCCGGAAATTTGTTTCGGCGGATGTAAATCGACGATAAGCGGTGACGAAAGTAGTGGCGGTAAGTAGACACGTGGTGGTATGATATTGCGGATGAATATGGATTTGGTGACACCACTGTGAAAACAAGTGCCATGATGTTGGATACCAAAAATCTCGTTTTTTTGGTGTTAAAACAAGATTTCACATTTTTATAGCAAAATTTCATGATTTGGTGCTAATTACGGTTTTATAATTTGGCACTCATTTTATAGTTTAATTAATTTTGTAAGAAAGTTGATATTTTGTGAGATTTTGTTGAGTTTTAATGGCTTTATCTGTTCCTAGAAAATAGAAACGTCAACTGCGGAAGAAAAGCTGACGCTATTGAAACCGAACCAAACTGAATAGAGCTTTTTGCCCATCATATTCTCTGATGCTGTTGATACAATGATAACCCTCTCAAAACTTTTTATTTATTGGAACAAAACAAGTTTACATATTCTGATAACCGCTAACAGTTTTTAATCAGATATCGGTTTGACACCCCCCTACTGGTTGTTTCCTATCATAGCAACCAATAGTTACGTTTCTAGGTTCCTCACTTGTGTCAGAGACACTGACAACAAAACCAAAACCAAAACTTGGATACTAAGACTCTAAACCAGGGATTATGAAAAGTGTTTATGATTTTCGATCATGTTGAATCACTCTCTTGAGCTTTGCCAGTGCCAGCTTCTAGATCATTACTCTGACTACTGTCGGAGTCTGTGAATTTCAAGTAGTTCTCGATGTTCTCTGAGCTTACGTTTCTGAGTTGGTCGAGCCACCGATGGTGGTTAGTCTGTTTGGGTTTTGGACGGTTGCTGATGGCTATGCCAAGATCATTGGGAAAAAGATCACGGAGGACAAAGGCGTGGATGATGGTGGTCACGAGAAGTGCGAACACGACTAGCGTTGCAATGGCACAGAGGACCACACACATGATTTGGGTCGTAGTGCTTCTCACCACTGTTGCGTACCTGATGGTTGCAATTGCAGCCCCGGTCATCGGAAATGTGTACGCCCACCAAGACAGCGAGAATCTATTAAAAAAAGGGGTCAGAGAAAGTTAAGCTAGTGGATAACAGATATCAAATCGTTCTAAAATTCGAATTGATCATCCTTAAAAAAGAAGAAAAACTTCTAAAACTTACTTGATTCCACGGAAGAAATTAATCCGAACAGCCTATAAATGAAAGAAAAAGGAAGATTTGTATTAGTGAATACTTTTCTGAAGTAATTAAGGAATATATCTGAGTTAAGATTATATGTGAAACGTACCAAAGAGAAATAGAGGAATATGGCGATAAAGTAACAAACTTTGGAGCCATAATCGAAGGAGCCAGTGACCTTAGCCCAAGCCATGGAAGCGACGCTTGGAGCCGCAACAAAGAGGAAGAAGACAGGGTGAAGATCTTTAGGTAAAGTCTCGTTGGTAGGTAGTCTTTGGTAGAGAGTCACGAACAGAACCAAATAATGAGCCATCCCAACGGCGTAGAAGAACAACGGACCTTCCCTAAGGCCCATGCTCGCACCGAGCAACGCCCCAACAAAGTTTCCGACGATGGAGAGATGGTTTGTCGGGTTGGCGACTCGGGAGAGCCTGCGTTGACCACCGGACATCCACTGACCATAAATCTTGAGCTCGAGACAGATGAAAGGAAACATGAGGATGTACCAAAGGAACTGTGGCAAATCCGTAATTATCGAAGGTGGGACACCGAGGGCCAAGAAGAGTAAGGAAATGAAAGGAGCGAAGAAGAAGTTGATTCTGATCGGATGATAATATTCGCGACGTACTGCTTCAAAGTATAAGATGATTTTGAGGAGGTAGATGCTGGCAATGGTGAGGATTAACGCGACTGAGATTAACCAGAGGCCATAGTTGATCCAGAGAGGTACGTGAAGGAACTTGGTTGGCTCGGCGGTCGCAAGGGTTTTCCACATTATTGCCTGGCTGCTAACTCCCAGGCACATACCGAAGGTGGAGATCGGGTAACGCAGAAGAAACGGCCACGTTTGTTCACTTGGTAGAACAATCTCTTCTTGAGGCTGCAACGTCCGGAAAAGAAAATACATTTTCAAAACATGTCACTCATCTTTTTGGTATATTATTGAATGGCAAAATTGTTTCCCATGTTTATACGACTTATAATATATTCCGTGGAAACACAATCTAATGCAAGATTAATGACAAGTTTAAAAATCCGTAATATCATAGCTACGTTTTTTTTTGTTTACTGATTTCTTTATTCCATTTTTCCTGCGATTTTTTTTCCTTTTGGCAATGTTGTATGAGCCATAATGTTGTATGAGCCATCATATTGATTCAAATGTGATAAAACAATAATTGTGGTACGTACCCGGAGAGTCTCCAATTCAGGACCTTCTAAGGCATCATAGTAACGGTCCACAGGCATAGCTTCATTGGTATTCATATTTTGGTTATTCCGGTTTGGTGTATCCGGTTCAATAGAAGCTAGTTTTCTCGTGAATTGTCTCTCAAGTTTCCCTGACCAAGTCTTGAACGAGTTGTACCTGTGATCCTTAAGTTTATGCATCGCCGGGTTTTGATTATGCTGAGGAACACTCTGATGATGTTTTTGATGATGATCATGACTTTCATGACGACGAAGAGCATCGTCATCATTACCGGTTTCTATGTATAGAGAGGAGACTTTGGTTATCGGTTGAGAGAGGAATTTGACGGATTTACCAGTTGACCCACCATTGTTGTTGTCTGAAGAAGAAGATATCGGATCGGAGACCATAAGAACATTTGGTGAAGTCGGCATTGAAAGTGAAGCTTTTCTTTGATGATTGATCATCATCCATGGTGTAGTCTCTTTGAGATCCTCATTGTAGTTATGATGAGCTTCCATTGTTTCTCTTGATGCTTCTTGACCATTCTTTTCATATATATATATGTAACACGATTTACTCGGATTTAGTTATTATATAATAACCTAATGTTTTCATATGTGGAAAGCAAATGAATAAATAAGTAATATACCAAAGTGGACGTGGAGGCATGAGAAGGATGAAAACGACTGACAATTAGGTGAGGAAGAGGAAGATTGTTATTCTCTTTGTAATTGTCGAAGCCATCCATTTCTTCAGTTGTGGCTTTTCTCAGTAAACTTGGGAGCTCTTCTTCTACTTCTATCACACAATTTGATATTTCCTCCATTTATTTTTTTATAAATATTCCCCTGTAATTGGTACATACAAATTAGTTTGACAACTATAAGATTCAAATGTAATCTCGTTATTTTCTAATTTTCTCAAAAATAATTAATCTTTTCATTTGACTTTTTTATCTAAATTTGTTATGTCATTTTTTTAAACCATGTACTGAGAGTTAATTTATAACCAATACTAAAGCAATCCTTTGAAACTAATTTTGCAAATAATATTAAGGGATGTTTTAAATGTCCTAACTGAAAATTAAATAAAATAGAGTAATACCCTAAAATAACATTTTTCAAGTTTTTCTTCCAAATTTAGCATCTCAAAATTAAACTCCCAAAAATAGCACAAATACTTATGTAAAAATACTTATTTATTTTAAATAAATTATATATAAACTTAAATTATTGTATTTGGGTTCATTTTTTCTAATTTAGGATTTAGTTTTTTTCTTTTAAAATATAATTTTAATGCATTTTAATATTAAATTTGTGCTATTATTGGAAATTTAAACTAATAATGCTATTTTTGGAATAAAAATTGCTATTTTAGACATTTGCCCAATAAAATATTTATAAAGAAATATTCTACAAAAAAAATTAGAGAGAAGGAATTCTGCCTAATTCTATGCATCATAATTTTACCTTTATTTATTCTCTTTAGCTTAAATGCTTTCTAACATGATCAAGAAAATGGTCAAAATAGAATAAGATTTCTATATAAACAAAAACATGATCTAACCCACTAAATCTATCTTACCTAAATATTCCATCTATAAACATCTACCTAAATATCACACTATATTCAAAGGATAGTGGTCTAACCACTAAGCTGAATGGAATACGACCACATCATCTATTGGATACTGTGGGCTAGAAAAAACTACCACTTTTTTGTTCTTCCAAAACCATTACAATTGAAAACTATAAATATGTGCATTTGGGAGCCCTTTAAAATCCACCTCACAGTAAACAGCAATCGTAAAATTAGAAAATAAGAAAGAGTTTTGTTTTTCAGTTTTTAAATTGGAATTTGGTAAATTTTCGAATATATTTGAGAAAGCTTGTAAGTTAACTTTATTTTAATATTTGACTCTTTATACAGATTGTTATGTGGATTTTCTCATTTAAGATTTTCATTTGAAACATGGGTTATTACTCTATTTGGTAGATAACCACATTATTATCAAAACTTGGCAAATAAAAAAACAGTAGCAAAAAAAGCTACGTGTTTTTTTTTCTTGTTTCAATTTTTTTTCGAGTATATATTCAAGAAATCTAACTAAATTGGTTTTTAACAAATTACTACTCGAGTAAACAAAAAAAACTCATTTAAAAAAAAATCAAGAAATCTCAGATGATTTGTGTGGTGAGCTAAGCTTTGCCACAATAAACTCATCGGGCCCACTTTAAAGTTATGGTCCGATTTATTCGGACGTGTGATCAAATACTGTTTAATCGCTGAAAAACCTTGTTTGATGCGGTAAAATCTCTATGTATACTAGTAAACCGGAAATCTCTCAAAACTTATTTAAAATCGCTACAGCTAATTCGTTAAGCTTACAGCTATTACCATTTCTGGGTTTAATTTCAGTTTCTGAAGCATTTTAGGTTTAGGAAAGAACTTTATGGATGATAATTGCCATCAAAATGTGATATTTTATGTTCTTGTATATTGTCGACCGTTAAGTTTTATTTAGTTTACAAACCCCTGGCAAAGATTTTTGTGGTTAGGTATATAATTGGTTGATTGATCTAAATTAGGATTATAGCTGTCACCAAATTGTTTGGTTTTATATTTAGTTAATGTGTTAGTAAATAAATAAAATAATTATTTGGTTCCTATCGGCATGCGCTGTATATGAGTTTTGTCTTTAGAGCGGACAAAACTTAGGTTTGACCTTAAATCATATTGAAATTGTCGAAGATAAACTTAAATGAGAATACAATAATCATAAAAAGAAATCACTCACCAGCAAACGTTTTGTAAACTAAAAATTTAAGGTTTTCCTATTAAAATAACTTATCATCTCTAACTTGGTCTACTTGATTGATGTATACGAAACTGATCGAAACTCTTCTAAGCATTGATTGAAGATTTACAGAAACTGTATTATTTGAAGCTTGATCATTGTTGGGTGATCTGTTATTGTATATATATATATATACAGATTTAAAGAGATAGCTAGGGAATATAATCTGTAATCGGACAAATAGCTTAAATATTTAATGGACAAAAAGCTTTACGTAGTTGTTTTTGGTTGGATGGGTGATGCAAGCAGACAAACTTAACTAAAGGTATGAATTTAAAGGGAGGCAGGAAATTAATTCTGTCTTCCTACCAAATTGTAAACGAGTGAAGGACAAAAAATTGAGAAAAGTGAATAAAATTTAATAAAATGTGGAGCTGTGATATGATAAGTGATGGACCCATATGAATTGATAAGTGCTGATTCTTTAGAGTTTTGATTCTTTGTCGTAAGTAAAGCTGGCATCTTCTAGTTATCGGTCCATATAAAATCCGTCATGAATCTAATATTCTAAAAGTTAATTAAAAAAAGTTGCCTGATAAGTAAAAGTTCAATTGTGATGTTTTCTAACAGTAGAAACAGAGTTTACTATATACATCACACCACCATGCTGATCTGTTACATAAGGTATATCCGGCCAGAGAATATTCTTGAGTTCCAATAGTAAACCTGAAAGCAGCTGCGTTCCTTTTTTGTTCACCTGAACAAGACACACTACAGGAAATTACAGATCTACAAAACCAGGTCTGGAGAGACAGACCAGTAGAATCAGACTGAAAATGGTGGAATATACATGGTTTGAGGGCTGAATACAAAATGTCTGATAGATGAATACTGAAGAAACTAATAACATGTGACTGTAGTGCATAAGACATAGATCCTATAGTATTTCTGATCTTATGTTGATTGAAAGATGCCATATAATACCTCAATGATGGTTCTAGCAGTTTCTGCAGGTGGAAGCCTAGAACCTCCAGGATTCTCTGGCATATATGCTCTGATTTCTTCTGAAGGATGATAACTTGGCTTCCCCGTTGGCTTCTTAGGATCTGAAGCTGAACCCAAATACTCTCCTTAGTCCTATGGCTTGAGTCCTATTCTTCTGCAGGTCCTTTTTTGTGTTACATTTGAGAAATCCGACCCTGGAAATGCGTACACAAGTCGATTATGCGTACACAAGTCGATTAGAAAATTCAGTAAACTTTACGTGAGAATTCAAATATAAAGGAGAAAATTCTCAACTTTGTATCACATAGTTACTGGTAATTTTAATATGCCTAAACTATAGATGCACTTAATTTTTTGTTGTAATTATTAACTAGCACGTTTTTACGACAGATAAAAAACAAATTTGAAAAATGATCTAGTTCTTTCTTCCATAGATAAATAATTTATATATAAAGTTATTTATTACAAGAGATAAAACTTTTTTGACACCTATTACAAGAGATAAATTAAATAATTGGATCTCCGTTATTTTTTCTCCATCCTTATGAAATTGATTTATATATATAAAGTATATAATAAACACACACTCACATAAAATAAGATAAAAATATATATTAAGCTCCGTAATTATTGTTGGTGACTCTGCAATCTCGGCGAATCTCTCCAGCTTTTCCGGTCAGCACATTGATAGATCCCATCCTCGACATTGCCAATGCAAAAGACTTTCTGAAATCCTCGAAACCTGAAGCGAACTCTTGTGTGATTTCCTTCGAATCATCGTTGTATAACAACTGTTGGTCCACGCCCAAAACAGCATTATGAGACAGAACACGAGAATAGTAAGAGCTGCTGAATGTGTTGCTCGATCCTGAATCTGGATTTAGGTAAACTAGTGGATCAGATTGGCCCTTTTGTGTTCTTGGTGGACAGAGATATCGAAGTTGCGAAACCAATGTTGTGTTCATGGTTGGATCTGGTTTCCCTGTGCTCTTGAAGTTGTATAGTCTGTTCACTATGTGGCTGCAATGTGTCTTCCCCATCGAGTGCGCTCCTGTTCCATCATAAATAACATAGTGAATTATCATTTTTGAAAACGTTCACAGTAAATAAATTATTGCAATCGCAAGCCGAAAAATTGGCGTTTACAATTAACCCTAAAAATTACTTAAATGCGTATGAATGTGGTATCCTTTCGATCAAATATAAACATAACCACGAACGTAAATTAAGGTAACCAATTAACAAATAGATCTTAGTACTAGCATTGCGATTACGTTACGGAAATTGTAAAATATTTCTATTAAAAAAATATGAAAGATGCTTAACTGGTCTAACGAGGAAAAAAAAGAAAAAGATGATTAGTTTACCTAGAAGAGTAGTCATATCCAAAACGTCAAGACCTTTTGATTTGAAATATGCCAATGATTCCTCGACTGAGATGGACGGTGACGGCAGATCCACGGCGTCTGCATTTAATGCCCCACCGTCCCTTCTCCCGGTAAACACAGGGTATGACGGTGCTCCGGCCTAATCATCATTTCATCGTATCCATCAGAACAAAGTAACACCGGTCAGTAAAATTCATTACAATACTCTTTCTATAACGTAATAACTTTAAAACACATGCAATATGTGCATGTACCATGTGAACAGCATCTCTAGTGGCGAGGTTGAGTATATCAGCGCAAGAAACAACACCAGGACAACGTGATTCAAGAACTTGTTTTATTTTATCGATTATTACAAAACCTCCAAGTCCTCGATTCTGTGGAGCTGTCCTCTCTGAGTTTGGTCCTTGCAAAAGAACCGAAGCATCACATCCCTACATACACATTTTACACAGAACAACTAGGTTATAAAAAGAAACAATGAATGTAAAGTTGATGTTGTATTTATTGAAAAAGAAAAACGACGTACAATGTTATTAGTTATTACTTACATTAACCATACAATCGGAGTAGAGAAGACGAAGGAGCTTTGGGGCAATGGAACTGTCACTCTTATATAACTTTTCGACTTGGTATCTAATATAAGTCTCTGCATCGTCACAAGTGTTAGTAACTTTGTAATAATGCCAAGTCAGCTGCACCGGAGGGTTCATTCCCGTCCCAGCCTCTACCGTCGTCGTTCCGGCTAAGCTTATGACTACGAGGGCCAATAGTGGGAAAATTTTCATAAACTGCGTCATTTTAAAAAAAGAACGAAAACTCTTCCACCACAAAAACCTTTTTCTGATTACAAGATGAAGTTATATTCCTATTATTTTGTGTATAATAGAAAGAAATAGATAGAGGAAAGATAAATGTAAGTGGTCCATGAGGATGGTTATATATAAGGTTTGACTAGGGTGGCACGTCCACGTGGGTAAACCGGTTATGTAGATATAATCAAATTATCGCTACGTTCTGACTTCCATCGTTTTGATGTACAATACAAGGAAACGCGTCTAGGACAAACGCCGGTTCACATGAAACGATGTCCTTCCACGTTCGATACAATTGGTTAGTCATTTCTTTTTGTTCGACTAATAAATGCTTCAATCATAGATTTTGTGGGTTTCTTGCTAATTGGTAGACCAAAAATGTTGAGTTCATGTTTAAAATATTGTTAATACCTCTTATAATTTCAAATTTACTATGAATTTCTCAAAAATTAAATACATTAATTTGTTAGAAAATATTGTTTTTACTAAGAGCTTTCCAATATGAATTTAATTTAGTATATTAATACTTTATAGTGAACTAATAACATAACAAACTTAGCTGTAATGAGTGGTTAACTTTATAAGCCAACGCATTGCTGGAAACTTACTCTTTCTTAAGCGTCAATTAATCCAAAAACTTTATATTTTCTTTGAAAAAAGAAATCCAACTACGTTTTATTTTATTTCTCATGAATGTGTGTGAATGAACCTTTATAATCCAAACTACGTTATTTTTCTTTTGAATTTTCCATATCAACATGGTTTGTTGTTTTATCAAACTTTCATGTCAACATGATTTAAGATATTAGAACTTCATTTACTAAATTCCATTTTTCTTTCTTCCAATTTTTGTTTTTACTTTTTGTATCAAACTTTATTTTCTACTCGGCTTTATTTTTCTTTACGTCTATTTGATCTAAATTAATGTTGCAAGTGAAATAAAATGCAGAAGAAGGATAGATTATGCTCATTTTGGACCAGTTTTGTTAGAAAATGTAAAGTAAAATATTTAGCATAGCCATTTAGATGAAAAAGAAGAAAAAGATGAATTATCAACTAGATACACTTTTTGCATTTTAGGTTTTAAGGTTTTGTTAATTAAAAGGTTAGAATTCTGGTGTTGGCTTTTAGATATTCTACGTAAGCTCAGATTTATATTGTACTCTAATCGAATCTGATAATTATAAAATGGAATAGGATTTGACTCATTTTGACCGAGCTAGATACAGCTAGGATCTACAGAAAGATCCCATGACTAGTATTCTCTGAATATCATTGAATTAAATGAACATCACAATTTAATTAGCCCAAACAGAAAAGGAGAAATGATCTTAAGCCAGATAAACAAAAAAACACTACCTAGGAGACATTGAAGAGTAACTACAAGTAGCATGAGACCGAGATGAGGAAAGACAACTCTGAGAAGTTGTGATTGTATTAACAGTGAAAGAGCTAAGCTGATTATTAAACTCTCTCCTCATCGCTCTATACACATCCTCCAATCCTTCTTCTATAAGTTCTAGAATCGTCTGCGGCATCGGCGGCAAGTTTATCACATCCGAAGAACCTTCTAGAAGCTTCACCACCTCTCCCATCGACGGTCTCATTGATACCTCGTCTTGTATGCACCAAAAAGCCACCTTAAGAGCTTTCACTACTTCTTCTTCCTTTGCTACACCTTGCAGTTTCCTATCCACAGCTTTCAAGGCCGTCCCATTCGTTAGTTCCTATACAAAATAATCAAACTTTCAAAAATTTAGCATTTAGGTTTTCAACCGCCTACACAGTAGATTATTCATCAGCAATGAAGATTATATTCATAAACCTTGTAGGCCCAACCAGGGTAAAAGAAGTCTTCAGCGTTAAAGGACATATCAAGATTTCTCCTTCCACCAACGATCTCAAGAAGAAGCATTCCATAGCTATATACATCGGCCTTCACTGTGATAGGCCGGTTACTCACCCATTCCGGCGCAAGATACCCTCTCGTCCCTCTAATCATTGTAACCACTTGTGAATGCTCTCTCCCCATCATCTTCGCAAGCCCAAAATCCGATACCTTAGGACAAAAGTTTTCATCCAACAAAATGTTCTCGGGTTTAATGTCGCAGTGAATAATCCTGTTCCGACATTGCTCATGAAAATAGGCGATCCCTTGCGCAGTCGCCACTGCTATCTCAAAACGTGTTCGCCAATCAAGCAACCTGGCCGGCCTATCCGAAGAGAATATCCATTTGTCTAAAGACCCATTTATCATGAATTCATAAACTAGAAGCCTGTAATATCCGCAAAAACACATTATCCTCATATCATGTTGCTCTAAAAACAGAGTAAAGTATTTTGTAAAAAGCCTTTTAAGGTTAAAGTTTGTGTCTTACCGGTGAGAGTCTTCCGAGCAGTAACCGCACAAGCGAACTAGGTTCATATGATGCATTGAACCGATGGTATTGACTTCAGTGATGAACTCTCTCTCGCCGTGAGATAATACTCTGTCTAATCTCTTCACCGCTACAAGCGTTTCACCACCTACTTTTCCTTTGTATACCGTCCCAAATCCACCTGTGCATTATATAAATAAAACAAAAACAAGATTTAAGACACCTAAGTAAAAAAATTGTTATAAAATTCAAATGATGATTGTTGATTCTTACCTGAACCAAGAAGTTGGGAGAAATTGTTTGTAGAATTCTGGAGATCACGGTAAGTGAAACTCACAGGAGAGTCACAAAGGATCAGCGAATTCTTTGTGGCTTTGTTTAATGTTCTCTTCCTATCTACATTATAGTATAACAACATCCCAAGTAGTGCCACCAGCACAATCATCCCCACAACAACAATAGGAATCACCAGAACCTTTTGTCTTAATCCGTGGCTCTTATTTGATTTAGAATCATTATTATCATGATTCGAACTCGAGGGGTAGGACTCATTAGCTCTAGTCTTCACGAAAAGGGTCGAACCTGGATCTCGAAACCCACCAAAATTTAGACTCTTTAGAATCCAACAATAAGGCTTCTCATCGTCTAAACCGTAAACCGAAGCCACACACTTGCAATCCGACAAACACATGTCACCGCATCTCCTCACGTTCCCGATATCGCTGTAATTCTCGATAACTGAACGTTCCGAGAAATAATAGTTAGTCTCTTGGACCGTAGAGATCTTGAAGGTACCCTTGCGATTGATGTTTCTCTCACATTCTTGGACCAAAGATGAGTTGTCTGAACAGAGTTTAGCGTTTTCTTGATCAGGAAGTTTAACCGAACCTGGCAGACATAAACAGTCGGCGTTTTTCTTGGTTCGGTCCAAATTGCATACTCCATTACCGCAAACGCCTGCTATATCACACGGGTTTGATACAGCCGCCCATTCAGGTACCCATTGACTTGAACCGTTCATGTCGTTTTCCCATCGGTACAACCGAAGATTACCGTTGTTCTCTAATACCAATCTTCGCAGAACAGGTTTTTTTGATAACAGGTATTTACTACTATTGTTGTAATTCCGGTTTTCGTCTGCCGGGTTCTTATAGACGTATACTGCTCCTGTCGAGGATTCTCCGTAAACGATCTTAAAGCTTCCGGTACCATCAAGAACCGCTGTAACATCTCCGGTGACATTCGAAATTTCTGGTACGGACCAGTAGGAATAGTTTGCGTGAGGGTCAAGATCGATGTTGTAGGTTAAGCCGAGGCTAAGTGAAGTGTGTTGCTGCAGCATTTTCAGGGAGTAATGGCCGTGGCGTGACGGTGAAGGGTCAGAAGTTAGCTCTACCGAAACGGTTAAGGGTTGGTCCGGGAGGAGAGTGTCGGAAGGTTGCGAGAAGCTCTGCCAAATGGCCGGAGCGGCGGTAACTTCGGTTCCAAGGAGGAGGAAGTTTCCGGATTCGGACATAACCGCTGATCCGACGCCGTGGTTTGATGTATTTGAGGCCCATACGACGACGTTTTGGTCGGAGAGTACCAGGTTTCCGGTGGCGTCTAGCTCCAAGATGGCTTCTTTTGTGACTGGGGAGTTTCTATATTTTAGATTTTGGATATTTAAGTGAAAATAATGTGAAAATTTTCTGACTATATTGTTCAAAATCAAATTTGTGTATATATATACTTGCAATAGCTAAAAATCAAAGGATTATGTGTACCTAATCGGCGACCAAACAATGGTTGGATCACCAGGAAGTTGTGCGAACCAAATGCTCAGTAAGAACCGGTCGGTTGGTTTAAACGGAGTAAATCCGATTGCAAAAGTACCATTAGCGGAAACCCATACCCGGTTCGACTGACGAGCTTTTAATTTTGAACCCAAATCGATGTGTGGTTCAGTGGCCAAGCCAACTTGAACCGAGCTAAGTAAGAACGTGCAGAAGAGCAAAAATAGACAAAAATGACTAGAAGACATGGTAGAAATTGTAACAAGAGAGATGATGCTAAAAAATCGTTATAACATATGGTTTAATATTATTTATATATCACACATTAATGATTTGAACGCATTTAGAAAGATGGTCTGGTGGGAGAAATGTGAAGGAGAGTATGGATGACACGTGTCTTTGTGGTTGAGCTATCTTTTGACAAAACTCATCGTTTTCGTAAATGGTCGGTTCTATATAATTGACAATTTTGGATATTGGCTGTGGCGACACCTGTTTTGTGCCTTTTTGTTTTTTTATTAGTGTAAATATTTCTCATGTCAATTTGAATTAAAATTTGAGATACGACCCGATATAATCATGAAACTTGTCGGATTTTAATCTAAACTATATGTCCAAAAATAGTGGGGTTTTTTGGACAATATATTTTTTATTTATTTAATCCAATCGAGCTTAGATGAATCTAAAATTTTTAAATAAATATGTTAGTTTATTATAAAAAATGAATTTAATAATTTATAAATAGAATTAATAATAATAAGAACAAACAAGCCAGCAAAGCATTTTAAATTTGGTTATACTAAGATCTAAATTTGAAATATTTTGATTTTATATTTATTTGGTATTATAATTGATTTGGTTTTAAATTTTAATTTTTAAATTAAATTTGATAAAATATATGTGTGGTTTTTAAATTTGAATTATGGTGTTATAGAAACAAAATTTTCAAAAACAATTACATGTATATATGTTTTTCAGTTTTCATATGTAAACTTTTATAAATATTAAATGAAAAAATAATTATTAATTATTAATCGAAACATAAAAAAACTAGAAATAAAACTTTAAAATTATTGATACTATAAATACAAAAAATCTAAAATAGCTTTATTTGGACTTTAAAACATATGTCCGAATTTTTTATCAAACCAAATTGTATTCATATTTATATGAATTTTACAGATTTTGAGATGAATTCGACTTGATCACCATAATTAATGTCTACAAAAATCAATCTTAAACTGTATGAAATTTTTTGTACCAATCGACTAATTTATTTATCAGATTTTCAAATAATTCCAAAATACGATATTTGTAACCGTTTGCTATTTTGCTTTTCTCTCTCTCTCACCGCTCTACTCACTGGAATATCGAATCGAATATTGCGATCTCGAAAGAACCTAAAATCTATCGCATGCAAGATAAACAGAAAAAACACACGAGATTTTATAGAGTTCCCCGATTAAACAGGTACATCTCTCTTCAGGGTGTGAGCCTGGAATTCACTAACTTTTCCGGTGAGTTTACAAGAACAATCGGCGATTTACCGAGAGAGATTACGAACTGCTCTCGAATCGCACAGAGAGAGAATGAACAAGAGACAACCGAAAAAAAACTCAGCTGCTAGGGTTTGCGTAAAGCATCCCTTATATACGGCAGCTGTAGCGGATCACTATTGGGCCAACTTAATTGGCCCAAGCCCAGACGAATCAAAACGCACCGTTTTGATATTGCCCAAACTAGCCCAAGCTTATGATCCACAATTCTCACAATTCTCCACCTTGGATCATATGCCTTCTCCCCTCTTCCTTGTCTGTGTACCTGCATCAATATCATAAACAACACACCTGTTAGTTTATTTGATGTCTTACCTCACCTTACCTTGCTACCTGGCCTCCAGCAGCTCCTTTGCTCCTCCTCAATTTCTGTACCTGAAACACACAAGATACAACAGAGAATACAACAGGATATTATCTAATAACTTACTTCCAGCACCATCATGGCCTCCGATGGTGCTGGCCGAGCTCCTTTAACCTAGGGAGCTAATACCTTGAGACTTTCAAGGCATCCCCTAAACTTTTCACTAGGGATAACCTTAGTCAACATATCAGCTGGGTTAACCGAGGTATGAATCTTGCTGATCTCTACCTTACCCTGAGCTATAATATCACGGATGAAGTGATATTTAACATCTACATGCTTAGTCCTCTCATGGTGCATGCTGTTTTTAGCCAAATGAATGGCACTTTGCGAATCACAAAATACCTGTGTCTTTACATGAGGGAAGCCCATCTCCTCACAAATACCTCTCAGCCACAAGGCTTCTTTGAATGATTCAGCAAGTGACACATATTCGGCTTCAGTTGTTGACAGGGCAACAACCTTTTGCAGGCTTGATTTCCAGCTCACGGTGTTTCCCCCCACCGTGAACACATACCCGGATATGGACCTCCTCTTGTCCAGATCCGAGGCAAAATCAGAATCGTAGAACCCAATTACATCAAATTGCGGTTCTTTGATGAAAGTCAAACACCTGCTTGAAGCACCTTTTAGGTACCTCATTATCCATTTCACAGCCTGCCAATGATCTGAACCAGGACAGCTCAAGTACCTAGTTACCAACCCTACCCCGTATGCAAGATCAGGCCTAGAACCAACCATCGCATACATAAGGCTACCCACTGCACTAGAATATGGAATTACATCCATTTCCTTTCTCAGTTCTTGCTCATCAACCTTATCTAAGCTTTTCAGCTTGAATTGGGGTCCTATTGGTGTGCTAACCTGGATACTATCCTACATACCAAACTGTTTGAGAACCTGAACAAGGTATTTCTCTTGGGATAGGACAAGTCTGTCCTTAGACTTGTCCCGGATTATATCCATCCCAAGAATCCTCCTAGTTGAACCCATATCTTTCATATCGAATTCAGAACCTAAGGTTTTCTTAAGATCCCTTATGACTTGCATGCTCTTTGACGCCAGCAGCATGTCATCTACATACAATAGGAAATAAATCTTATCCTTCATACATGTTCCCTTCATGTATACACAAGGATCAAATTTACTCCTTCTATAATTCTGCTTAGTCATAAACTTGTCAAACCTGTGATTCTATTCCCTTGGAGACTGCTTTAATCCGTAAAGGGATTTTTTCAGGAGACAGACCTTGTTCTCCTGTCCTTTCCGAATAAAGCCTTCAAGCTGACTCATGTAGATGGTTTCTTTCAAAGTACCATGGAGGAAAGCAGTCTTGACATCAAGCTGCTCAAGCTCCATACTTTGATTTACCACAAGAGACAACAAGAGTCTAATCGAGGAATGCTTGACAACCGGGGCAAATACCTCGTTATAATCTATCCCTTCAACCTGGGCAAACTCTTTTTCCACTAACCTAGCCTTATAACGAGGATTTTGAACTCTTTCTATGCCTGGTTTTAGTTTGAACAGCCATTTACAGCATATCACCTTCTGATCTGCAGGCTTATCAACTAGAACCCAAGTCCTGTTTTTGTCAAGAGACTCCATCTCTTCCAGCATAGCAGCTTTCCATCGCCTGCTATCTTTACTTTTCATGGCTTCTGACTATGATTTTGGCTCATCAAGATTAATCAGATCTGCTGCACTAAGGGCATAGGCAACAAAATCTAAGTCACCAAATTTTGATGGTGGCTTATGAGTTCTCCTAACTCTATCCCTAGCCAAAAGGTATTGATCTAGGTCCTCAGACTGTTTATTGTTGTATTCTACCGACTCCTCAGCAATATCATCAGACATAGTCTGGTCTCCCTCTTCAGGGCCAGTCTGATCAGCCTCGGTTGACTCCTCTTCCACAAGAGCTCCACCTTGAGCTGAATCATCCTTTGAATCCTTCTCCCAGAAAATTTCCTCCAAATTTTCACTAAAGGTTACTTTCTTCTTTTGATTCAGAGAATTCTCTGATTGCTTATCCTTACTAGCAAATTCTTTATATAAGCAGGTTTCATGGAAAACCACATCCCTGCTTATAATCAATTTGCGTTCATCTAGCAACCAGATTCTATATCCTTTTGTTCCCTGGGCATAACCTAGATAGACACCCCTAATGGCTCTAGGACTTATCTTATCCTTAGATGTATGCACGTACGCCACACATCCAAAACTCCTCAGATAGCTGTAATCTGGTTTACTACCCGACCAGACAGCTTCTGGGATCTCCTGATCTAAGGCTGTTATAGGTGACCTATTGATTATATGGACAGCCGTTAGAGCAGCTTCTGCCCAAAACTCGCCTTTCAAGCCAGTTTCAGCTAGCATGCTCCTAACTTTGTCTATAATCGTACGATTCATCCTTTCAGATACTCCGTTTTGCTGCGGAGTATAAGGACACGTACGATGTCTTTTAATCCCTTCCTCCCTACACATACTATCCATCTGACTGTTGTAAAATTCCAGGCCATTGTCCGTCCTTAGACATTTGACCTTTTTTCCAGTCTGGTTTTCTACTAAGGCTTTCCACTCCATGAAACATTGATAGACCTCAGACTTTGCCCCCAAGAAGTATATCCATACTTTCTTAGAGTAGTCATCTATCAATGTCATGAAGTATTTCTTCCCAGAAAGGCTTGGGGTGACATTGGCAGAACCCCACAGATCCGAATGCACATACTCCAAGATTTCCTTGATTGTATGTTTTGTAGTCGGAAACTGCTGCCTATGGGATTTTCCTAAAGTGCAGGCCTCACAAAATCCTAATTGTGAGACCTCACTTGACTTTAGGTAGCCCTTTCTAGCTAAGACTTGCATAGCTGACTGGCTCATGTGAGCCAGCCTGGTATGCTAGAGCTTGGACTTATCTACCCCACCACTGATAGCATTTGCCTGGGCATTTCTAACCGTCCCTTGAAGGTAGTATAACCCCCCGTCCACTACAAGAAAACAGCCGTTTTGCGACCACGGAAGTGGTCGCAAAGTAGTCGCAAAACTGAATTTTGCGACTACTTTGCGACTACCTGTTGTGGTCGCAAAATAATAGTCACAAAAAAAATTAGTCGCAAATCAGTCGCAATTTTGCGACTGATTTGCGACCACGGTCATAGTGGGTATTTTGCGACTAATTTGCGACCACAACCGTGGTCGCTTTTTTGCGACTAATTTGCCACTGAATTTCCGTAACAAATTTTGCTACTGTTTTGCGACTACTGTTGTGGTTGCTAAATTTGTAGTCGCAAAACAGTTGCAAAAATTTTACGGTGTTGACTGATTTGACGACTTGCGACTACGGTAGAACCGCAGTTGCAAATCAGTCACTATTTTTTGTGACTGTTTTGCGACTGCAGGTGAACCGTAGTCGCAAATCAGTCACAAAAAACAGTGACTGTTTTGCGACTACAGGAGAAACGCAGTTGCAAAACAGTCACAAATATTTGTGACTGTTTTGCGACTACAGGAGAAACGCAGTCGCAAAACAGTCACAAAAATTTGCAAATGTGAAAGTTGCAAATCAGTCACAAAAATTGCGACTGATTTAAGACTAATTTGCGACTACACCGTAATTAGATTTAAAAAAAAATATTAATATATTTTTTTTTTATTATTGAAATAATATATTAATAATTTAAAAATATAATATTAATAAAATAAATAATAATATTAATAATTTAAAAATATATATATATATATATATATATATTTTTACTACTAAAATAATTTCGTATATTAGTGAAATATAATATTAATATTTTTTAAATTATTTTTAAAAAATGTAAAATAATATTTAAAAATTAAAATTTCAATAATAATTTAGAAAATTAATTTCAATAATAAAAATAATTATTTGAAATTAGAAATATTAATAAAATAATTTAGATTAACTATTAATATAATTGGTTTAAAATATTATTATAATATTTATTAGAATATTTATTAATTTTAATTAATAAATTAAAATTTTTATAATAATAAATGAAAAAAATATGTAAACTAAATATTGAATTAAAAAATATACAAATTTAAAATTTAACATTTATTATACAAAATTTTTAAATACATAAAAACAAATTCTAATTGTCCGGTGGCGGAAATTGGAAATCTGATGGCGAAAATGGGGTGGTTGGCGGAGCCGTCGATGGTTCCCCTGTACAATCGTTATCCCGCAATAAGGAGGCGAATGCGGGATCCGTCCGTTGGATATATCCGAGGAGCATCTCCAAGCTCGAGATCTTCTTCTAGTTTTCTCTGTTCATCTTTTCAATCTTCTCATATTTTTCCTTCATCTCCGCGTTCTGTGCTTTAATCAACGCGTTTTGTTCTTGAAGAATAACGTACTCGGGTGAATGGGTTTGTACCCCACTACTTCTACTCGTAGACTGTACGCGGTTGAGGCTACCGAGTCCATAAAGACGGCCTCGTTCATCAGGAACAGATGACTATAAAATTACGAAAACGTAAATTATATAATAAAAGTAATTATTTTGTAATTAGGAAAATATGTAAAAAGGAAAAAGTTTGAAAATTTTTTTTTACCTGTAAGAAGATCTCATTCTTCTGTGCTTGAGTCAGCTCAATTGGACGGGAGGTTCCATCGGATGTTTCTGTTGGATCGACCTCCACGATCGCCATCTTCTCTTGGATGTTTCGTTCGTATGTTTCACAGATTTGTTTTGCTTTCAAATCTACATACGAACCATCTGGTCTTGTGTGAGTCTTTATAAAGACCTCACCTATTGAGACTGGTCGTCCCAAATTATGTTCCTTCACAAATATTAAAATATTAATTGATTATGAGAAAACATAATAATAGTAAAAAAAAAATTTTACTTACCATTTCCTGCTGGACCTGAATGTAGGATTTTTGGCCCGATAAATGTTTATGCAGGCCAAGACCGTCCCGAGCGGAGTTGCAGTTATAAGAGGATTTCGTACTCCTCTCGGTAGATGTTTCGGTTGCCCAATGTGCAGTCATAATACTGTACAAACTTGGGGAAATCCATTTGGGACGTTTTCCGGTTGTATGAACCGTGCTCACCATCCCTTTCATCCGCCTTACGCAGACGGCCTCGAACTCTTTTCGTACCACCGAGGTGATCAAAGGATCCCAGGTGTACGATTGCTTGAAATTAAGTTAAAAAATATTAGTATATATTTTTTATATTTTATTAAAAATTTACACAATATAAAAAAAAATACTTACCGCAAATTCTATAAAATATTTCTCCTGCCTCTCAGGAGGTACGACGGTCCAACTGTAGTACGGACCGTCAAACTTATTTTTCAAAATTTTTGCGATTTGACGAGTAATAGACCCGTTATCGCGGTCAAACCTAATATTTATTACAAAATGTAAAATTATATTAATATAATTTAAATTTTAATAAATATTTATTAAAAAATTAGCTTGTAATAAACATACTTACCAAGTTGTATTCGGAGCCGCATTTGGAGAAAGCACAGTCAAATACTGTTCGCGACCCGGAGTTTGTAACAAACTATCAAGAGTGATAGTTTGTTCATCCGTTCCCGTTTCGCAATCGGGAATTTGTTCGTCCTCGTGTTCATCCGATTCCTGAAACCGTGGAGGTGTTTGGGTTTCAGGAACGGCATGAGGAACAAAGTTGTATTGCGGAGGGAGCCGCGATGCCGCTCTATTAGCGGATGGTGATGGGTTCGAGGAGGCCGAAGAGGTTCCTCGGCCGGAAGACGATCCGAAAGATCGTCTTCCACGACCTCTCAACGACCTACCACCACTTGCCATTTCTAGAAATTTTGTTTTGTTAAAGTGTTTAGGAAGTGTTTTGAGAGAGTTTTGTAATGTAGTTTTGAGAGATTTGTGAAAAATGAGGGAAAACCATCGGGTATTTATAGATTTTTTTGCGACCACGGATGTGGTCGCAAATCAGGGCACCCGTGGTCGCAAATCAATCGCAAATTTGCGACTGATTTGCGACTACCAATTAATTTGGGGAGTTTGAACGTCGGTTCAAACTCCCTCCGAATTAATTCGTAGTCGCAAATCAGTCGCAAATTTGCGACTGATTTGCGACCACATGTACATTTATCGAAACTGTAATTGTGGTCGCAATTCAGTCGCAAAATTTGCGACTGATTTGCGACTACCAGTTAATTTTTGGGAGTTTGAAAGTTTTCGATTTTGTCAAAGTCCCACCAAATTAAATGGTGGTCGCAAATCAGTCGCAAATTAGCGACTGATTTGCAACTACATCAGCATTTCCGACTGATTTGCGACTGCACATCAAATTTTTAGAATGTAGTCGCAAATCAGTCGTAAATTTAACGACTGATTTGCGACTACATTAAATTTTGTGACTGAAATGCGACCACATTGCCAATGCAGTTGCAAAGTGGTGGCAAATCAGTCGCAAATAATACCCTAAACCCTAAATTTTGTGATTTTGAGGAATGCATATAATTATATAAGATTGAGTCATTGATTATAAGTTATAAAAATTTCAATTACTATGAAAACAATAACATTTCCCAAATTTTCAAATAACTTACCTAAATCCTTAACAAATTTACTTAACCTTATACTTCTTATATACATTCTAAATGTTATCTAAATATGAGATCATTAAAAATATGGTTTTCAATATATGTTATCACTTCTAATGGTTAGTAGTCTTATTGAATAGAAATACAAGTTTTAAATGTGTAAAATACTTAGGGAAAATGTGAATTAACCATATGTGGTGGCAAATCAGTCGCTAATTAGCGACTGATTTGCGACTGCACATCAAATGTTTAGAGTGTAATCGCAAATCAGTCGCAAATTTGCCACCACTTTGCGACTACATTTAATGTTTGTGACTGAAATGCGACCACATTGCCAATGCAGTTGCAAAGTGGTGGCAAATCAGTCGCAAATAATACCTTAAACCCAAAATTTTGAGATTTTGAGGAATGCATATAATTCTATAAGATTGAGTAATTGATTATAAGTTATAAAAATTTCAATTACTATGAAAACAATAACATTTCCCAAATTTTCAAATAACTTACCTAAATCCTTAACAAATTTACTTAACCTTATACTTCTTATATACATTCTAAATGTTATCTAAATATGAGATCAATAAAAATATGGTTTTCAATATATGTTATCACTTCTAATGGTTAGTAGTCTTATAGAATAGAAATACAAGTTTTAAATGGGTAAAATACTTAGGGAAAATGTGAATTAACCATATGTGGTGGCAAATCAGTCGCTAATTAGCGACTGATTTGCGACTGCGCATCAAAATTTTTGAATGTAGTCGCAAATCAGTCGCTAATTAGCGGCTGATTTGCGACTACATTAAATTTTTGTGACTGAAATGCGACCACATAGCCAATGCAGTTGCAAAGTGGTGGTAAATCAGTCATAAATAATACCCTAAACTCTAAATTTTGAGATTTTGAGGAATGCATATAATTCTATAAGATTGAGTCATTAATTGTAAGTTATAAAAAATTCAATTACTATGAAAACAATAACATTTCCCAAATTTTCAAATAACTTACCTAAATCCTTAACAAATTTACTTAACCTTATACTTCTTATATACATTCTAAATGTTATCTAAATATGAAATCATTAAAAATATGGTTTTCAATATATGTTATCACTTCTAATGGTTAGTAGTCTTATAGAATAGAAATACAAGTTTTAAATGTGTAAAATACTTAGGGAAAATGTGAATTAACCATATGTGGTGGCAAATCAGTCGCTAATTAGCGACTGATTTGCGACTGCGCATCAAATTTTTTGAATGTAGTCGCGAATCAGTCGCTAATTAGCGACCGATTTGCGACTACATTAAATTTTTGTGACTGAAATGCGACCACATTGCCAATGCAGTTGCAAAGTGGTGGCAAATCAGTCTCAATTACTTAAAAAATCTATATATATATATGGATATTGGTAATACATTAAATTATATGAAAATCATATGTACAAAATACATAGCATAACTATATTTATTACATTTCTTCGTTCTCATCATCATCTGAAGATGAAATATTACATTGAAATTCATCTTCTAGTTCCGCATCTCCGACATCGAAATCAATTTCTTCAGTATGGTTAACTGTATCGACCAACCGATCTACCTCTATCTCTTGAACATGCATTACGTCTTCATCATTTTCTTGTTGCAAAAGGCCAATCTCGTCTTTGTTTTTGTATTTCCCCAAAATGTTAGATCTTGGATTAACTTTGAAAACACTGAGCCATGTTTGTTTTGATGATGATTTCGTGTGTGGATAGGGAATATAACAAACTTGATCTGCTTGAGATGCTGATACATCGTACGTTTTGAAATATAAATTAGTTCTAAATTTGTAAGAAAAAATATATATTAAATTATTACCGAATACGTACGTACCGAGAATAAATGGTTCGTATTTGTAGTATTTCCCCGATGATAACACATCAACGACACCATTTTCCGACTTCCGAGTACCTCTCGAGGGTGTAGGATCGTACCATTCACATTTAAAAAGCGTGATCTTCAAATTTAGGAGTCCGACATACTCAAGTTGAATGATATCTGTTAAAATACCGTAGAAATCAGCTTCATCAGATGCATCTGAGTAATTGTCCCCCTTCACACAAATACCGTAGTTACATGTCTTTCTTCTATGTCCATGTTTCTTCGTGTGGAACATATAACCTCTTGTAAAATACATCGGCCAAGTGGATGCTTTATTCATCGGACCTTGAACTAATTCTTGAGCCCATATAGGAAAACGTGTGTGGAACTGCATGAAGTAAGTATTTCCAAATTAATAAATAAAATATAATATATATATATATATATATATGTCTAATTAATTCATCATAATTAACCCATATGTGGAACTTTTAGATATGATTCAACAATAAACATGCTAGAACAGTAAATATTGAAAATTAATATATATTTCTTAATACAATGAATTGAAATATAATAAATACAATTAATTGTTTTCATATACGTACCTCTTTGAAAATTTCACAATTCCGTAATACATATGCATGTGCATATTTATATTCTTTTTCGGAGAGCCATATTTCTTTACATTTACCACTTGGACGACCCATGTGCGTAAATATATCTGGTACTCCGGGATCTGGATATACAGGCACGTCACCTTCATCGAATCTTGTAGACCTGTACATATATATATGCATGGTTTATATGTATTATATATATTACTTATATATTATATAAGTTCAGCTTCGTATGGTAGATGTACAGGAAGATGCTCCATGACGTCGAAAAATGAAGGCGGAAAGATCTTTTCCAAATTGCACAAAATTATGACTATATTTTCCTTCAGAATTTGGACACGGTTTTTTTGTAATGATCTGGAGCATAAATCACGGAAAAATCCTCCAATCCCTATATATATATATTAATTACCATCGAGAATGAATTAGTTCAGGCAATTATTATTAATTTACGTACGTATTTCAATTCCAATTAAAAATATAGTTATTACTATATTTACCTGATAATGCTAGATGAACGTTCCGTGGTAAAAGTTCTGCAAATATGAAAGGGAGAAGTCTTTCCATAAAAACATGGCAGTCATGGCTTTTCATGCCCAAAAACTTTAGTCCATCCATATCCACACAATTTGCTAAATCTGCCGCATAGCCGTCCGGAAATTTGACATCATTTTTATACATTCCAATAACCGTTCTTTCGCTTTTTGGGTCAATCGAAATATAGGGAATGGAGCATTACCCCGACCATCCACGTGCAACTCTTTTCGAGAGCAAAACTTCGCAATATCCAACCTTGACTTCACTGTATCTTTTGATTTCTCTTTTACATTCATAATAGTATTAATGATGTTATCGAAGAAATTCTTCTCTATATGCATCACATCAAGATTATGTCGAAGGTTAAGATCTGTCCAGTACGGCAACTCCCAAAATATACTTTCTTTGTGCCAATTATGCCAGCTGCCATAACCTTCTTCTTTACTTTCATGACCGTTTCCGCCGCACTCAGATGTTCTTAAAGGATTGACAGTTTTTATTCGCTTGTACAAAACTTGTTCACTTGTCAATGATTGTGGAGGACAGTCATTCAAAGCGTGCTTCCCTTTTAAAAAATTTGTTTTATTTTTCCGTAACGGGTGACCATTAGGAAGAAACCTTCGATGACAATCAAACCAACACGTCTTTCTCTCATTTGGTAATTGAAATGCCTTCGTATCATCCATACAAATTGGACAGGCCAGCCTTCCATGCGTTGTCCATCCTGATAACATTCCATAAGCGGGAAAGTCGCTTATCGTCCAAAGTAACACAGCTTTTAGATTGAAATTTTGGTTCAGCGATACATCGTATGCATCAACTCCGATAGACCATAATTCTTTCAACTCATCAATCAAAGGTCGTAGGAATATGTCCAGACTAGCACGCAGATGATTTGGCCCCGAATTCAAAATAGTTAGAAACAAATACTCTTTCTTCATACACATCTCCGGTGGCAAATTATATGGAGTGATAATCACCGCCCATAATGAATGATTACGAGACATCCCAAATGGGTTGAACCCATCAGTACATAAGCCAAGATAAACATTTCGAGATTCAGCAGCAAATCTAGGATGTAAATATTGAAAATTTTTCCACTCTGCAGCATCAGATGGATGACTCATTTCTCCGTCTTCTGCTTCATGCTCTGCGTGCCACCTCATTGCCTCTGCGGTTTTCTCGCTTTGATACATTCTTTTAAGTCTATCACCTATAGGTAAATACCACATACAACTGAAAGGTATTCTCGTCCTACCCTCGCTTGGCTTATACCGGGGGGAATCGCAAAATTTGCATTTTTCCCATTTCTCATCTTCTTTCCAGAATATCATACAATTTTTAACACACACGTCAATTGTATAAAACGGGAGGCCTAAATTTCGCATCAATTTTTCGGTTTCATAATATGAATCCGTCGCCTGATTTTCGTCGGGTAAATATTCTGTAAATAGCTCTGCCCAAGAATCCATACATTTTTCTGGTAAATTAAAATCAGATTTGATGTTCATAAACCTAGCAGCTAAAGATAATTGTGAGTGCCCTTCATGACAACCATCATACAATGGATTTTTTGCAGCTTCTAACATGTTGTAAAACTTTTCTGCTTCTTCATTAGGCCGTTCTTCTTCATAATTATAATTATAATTTTCTCCGTTCTAATTATAGTACTGCTGCTGATCATCACTCGTTGTCTCACGAAATGCATCTGTCACCATTTCAACATATCTATTACCGGATATACTAACTGTTTCATCACTACTACAATCACGTCCCTAATTTCTTGGTACATCACCCCGACTAGTACTACTCGTCCCTAACTGAACATTCAGCTCTTCTCCATGTTTATACCAAATATAATAATTTGGCATAAACCCTCGACTATATAGATGACTCCATATTTTTCGTCCCGGAATAAATTTATCATTTTTGCAATTAATACAAGGACAGAAAAACTTACCTCCACTACTTTGAGCTATAGGTTGACTACTTGCAAAATTCATGAACTGCTCCATGCCTTGTGCAAATTCCGCCGAGATATTTCTTGTTTCATTATCTATTCTTCTGTACATCCAATCTCTCGAATTGTTATAATTTCCCCACATGTTTTACAAAATTTTTTACTTTTGCTTTTGCAAATGAGAGAATGGGATGATGCATATATATACAACATTTTGCGACTACTTTGCGACTACTTTGCCACTGATTTGCCACTACTTTGCGACTACACCTATGTAGTCGCTTAAATGTCGTTATACCTAACTCGCACATGTTTTTTATGCTGGCACTTTGCCACCATTTTGTGACTGCAGAGCCACTACATACCGTAGTCGCAAAGCGGTCGCTATTTTGCGACTAATTAGCGACTACCACGTGATTTTCCATACGTAGTCGCTAATCAATCGCTATTTGGCGACTGATTAGCGACTACCAGGGTCAGTCTCAAAGCAGTCGCAAATCAGTCACTAATTCGTTGCATATTGCGACTGATTTGCGACCACACGTATTGGTCACTTATTTGCGACCAATTTGCGACTACTTCGCCGTAGTCGCAAAATGGTCGCTAAACCATGGCAAATTTGGTCACAATATTTGCGACCACATATGTAGTCGCAAATTGCAGTCGCAAATTCGCAGTTTTCTTGTAGTGGTCATACTTTCCTCCAAGTACTTTCTTATCCCCTTTGAAAAACTGAACCTCATAGTTTCCTCCCACGTACTTACAGCCAGATTGCTCTAGCTGTCCATAGGATATGAGATTCCTGCCTATCTTAGGTATATACCTTACCTTACTAAGGGTTACTAATGAACCATCTTGGTTCTCTATGGTTAACTCTCCCTCACCTTTTACCTCACAAAAGGTGCCATTAGCCATGTACACCCGATGACCATTCATTTCCCTAAGATTTGAGAGAAGTACTTTTCTCAGAGTCATATGAAATGAACAACCCGAGTCAAGAACCCACTCGTCCTTAGTATTTTGGGAGCTTACAGTCAAAGCCGTATGGTTAGGTAACCTAACCGATACGTTAGCTGACTTAGAAGACTTTTGCCCCTGGTCATTTTGTTTCCTTTGGGGACAGTCTCTTTTCCAATGAGTCTCATCCCCACATATCCAACAGGCCTTAGCACCTTGCCTAGTCTTAGACTTAGACCTACCCCTGCTCTTAGACCTACCCTTTCCTTGTCGGTTATTACCTTTCTCTGACCGACTTTCGGATCTACCTCTCTGGACCGTGGATAACCCTTCACCTCCACTCTTAGACTTCCCAATTACACCTTTCATCCTAAGCTCTACCTCTTTAGCATAGGCCGAACTGACAACATCTGCAACCCGCAGTGTGTCTTTCCCTGATCCATACTTGAGAGTATGGACCAGATGTTCATATGCTGGAGGTAACCCTGATAGGATCTGGATTGCCTGATCCTGATCATCCGAGATGTTGATCTTAAGGCTGGCCAGATCCACTATCAGCTTGAGGAAATCATCCAGATTCTCCTCTATGGACTTTCCTTCGTCCATCCTATAACTAGTAAACTGTTGCTTTAGGTAGATCCTATTTGGCAACGATTTAGTTTGATAGTCACGTTCTAATGCTTTCCACATCCCCATGGCTGTGGTTTCGTGCATCACCTTTCTTAGGATCAGGTCACTCAAGCACACTCCTAACAAGTTTTTCACCCCTTGATCCCTTTCTACTTTCTTAGGATCTAATCTAGGTTCTACCCCTTCCTCTGCCTCAGGGTCATCTACAAACAAAGTTGCTCCCTCTTTGAGGACAGAGGCCAATCCCTGGATTTCAACCTGTCCCAACAGCTTATACTTCCATAACCCAAAATCCCCCTTTCCATCGAACTTATCCATTTCGAATCTACCTAGGGTTGGCTCCATACTGGATTATTTGGGTTATTGGGGTCTATTCACCTAGGGTACACCTCACTTGACACACACAGGGGACTCAAGCAACCACTCAAAAAAATTAAAATTTTTTTTTAATTTGTTTTAATTTTTTTTATTTATTTAATTTTCTTTTATTATTTTATTTTATTTTATTTAATTGGATATTTTCGAAAAAATATTTTCCTTCAATTAAATTCCCCTTTAAAAAAAAATAATCCGAAAATCAAACAAAACCGGAAAAGAATTACCCTAAACCGAACAATTGATCTTAACCGAATAAAATCAATCTAAACTGGAAATTGACCTAAACCAGAATTTCCTAAACCGGAAATTTTCCTTAACCGAAAATTTTCCTTAACCGGAAATTTTCCTTAACCGAAATTTTATTTCTAAACCGGGTTTGATTCTCAGAGCGGTTTACTACCTGTGAATCCTAACCCTAATTTTGCAAACCGAATGATCTCACCTGGTTTACTTACCGTCTTTTTGGCCGATTGATGTCTGACCGGTTCCGGTTCACCGCCGAGAGAACTCCACCTGAGTCTGGTGGAATTTTCGGGTCTTAACCTCGATCTGAAGCTACTGTTTAGATCGGAGTTGTTCTTGGCTCAGATCTGAACCGATCTTTTCAGATCGCGACAACTTTCAGCTCAGATCCGAGCTGATCTTTCAGATCTCAGCCAATCTTGGTTTAGATCTTTTCGGATCTGAACCGATTCGAACCTTCACCGAGTTAAGGTTTCAAACGCGAAACCTTACCCTTAGATCTTTCTAGATCTGAACCAGATCTGCGAGTTACCTCACAGATCTGAGTCACAACCGAGTTAGGGTTTCAGACTCGAAACCCTAGCCCTTAGATCCGAGAGTCTCCGATTCACCGAGACTCTCTTTTCTTCACAATTCAAGATCGCGACTCACATATGGAAGAAATCTTTCCGATCTGTGATTTTCTTTGACTTTTCCGGCCAAAAGACGGTTACTGGTGATATCCTGGGCTTTGATACCACTTGTAACTGTTTGCCGTTTTGCTTTTGTCTCTCTCTCTCTCACCGCTCTACTCACCGGAATATCGAATCGAATATTGCGATCTCGAAAGAACCTAAAATCTATCGCATGCAAGATAAACAGAAAAAACACACGAGATTTTATAGAGTTCCCCGATTAAACAGGTACATCTCTCTTCAGGGTGTGAGCTTGGAATTCACTAACTTTTCCGGTGAGTTTACAAGAACAATCGGCGATTTACCGAGAGAGATTACGAACTGCTCTCGAATCGCACAGAGAGAGAATGAACAAGAGACAACCGAAAAAAAAACTCAACTGCTAGGGTTTGCGTAAAGCATCCCTTATATACGACAGCTGTAGCGGATCACTATTGGGCCAACTTAATTGGCCCAAGCCCAGACGAATCAAAACGCACCGTTTTGATATTGCGCAAACCAGCCCAAGCTTATGATCCACAATTCTCACAATATTGTTTTCCAATTAATCATACGAAAAAGTGAACCGGTTTGAAGGAAATCGAACTCTGTAAGAATTGTTTTGAGGTCACACATGTATAATCGATGTGTTAAGGTCATTATTTAAAATAGTCAAAATTATGTGGTCACTTATTTGTAAAGATAAAAGACTATGAGACATAAGTGTTATGGAAAATTTGTATAGGGATACATTATGTAATTTCTAATTTGATGAAGAGCCGAATTGGAAATTATTTTCTATATAAATAGAATGGTTATGGTCCCATGATAACTCTAACATGAAATTCAGCCACCTTTGTATCCTATCAACAACTTTGTATCCTATCAACAAAAACCTTCAGCTATTCTGGGTTTGTCGTGGAAGATTCATTCCCAACTTCAGTATCATAAACCATAGATCCAAAAGGTACGCTTCCGCTATTATGTTTCTTATTATTCAGAAATTAGCATGAATTTTATGATTATAGAAATAATAAAATAATCTACAAACTCTAGTTTATATCAAGCCCTTTCCTTGAATGATAACAACTTTCTACCCCCTACAAAATATCAAGCTTGCACCAAGTTTCCAATTACTGTGATCGTAATTCCGCATTGCTTTCTTGCAGTTCTGAAAACTTTCGATTCCAAAAGCCGAAGCGGATATTATACCTCCAAAGATCCAACAAAGTTTTCTAGGCAACAGCTGTGTACGTACGTGCATACTAAAAGAAGATCTTCATTTTCATTAATACGAAGGTTGATGAACAGTTTATTTATACAAATACTGCAAATCAGAATACCAACACAACGCACACAACAATTCATCAAAAACCAAACTCCAGAGAATTGACACATACATACAAAGCTCACCAAGATTTGTTTATACACTAGCCAATATAGATGAGCTGTATCCATTTTTATCATCCCAGAATTTAGACCAAAGCATTATACCTCCATACTTCCTAGATTTCTTTAGAGTTGGAAGAATCTGCGAAATCAATACATTTGGCGGAATATATCCACTTCCAGCTGCTTCCGGAGCAGCTGGAAGACCTAAAAAGATTTTTCTAGCAGTAACTGAAGTGATCCACGTGTTCCACGAATCGAAAAGATTTTTAGTATTGTCTGAAGTGTATTGACAAGGTGGATTGTTATAGAATTGGACCCAAACATAGTCGAAAAGTCTAGTGTTAAGAGCATTTCCCATTAATCTATCTGGAAATGGACATTGAGGAGCTCCTGTTAAATATACTTTTCTTCCTCGATGACTAAATTTTGCGAGAAACCTGTCCAAAATAAAATTGAAATAATCAAGTTTTTTTTGATATTTTCAATTCAGCTAAGTCAACAAAAAAGCATCTAGTTTTGATATATAAACAGTTTGGTTTTCAATGATGATGATGATGCTTGGGGAAAAACAAAAGTATTACGTACATAGCGAGATCATCCCAGTGTTGAGGGGAGCCAAGCTCGATATTGAAATCAATACCATCAAGAACAGCATCACCTAAGGGACGTGACGATGATTTTCCTCCTAAAAAGTTGTTCCATAGGTACTTCCCGACCACTTTGGCGTCCTCTCTCGACCCAATGGAGTAGTTTCCGATTCCGCCACCGAGAGACAGCATAACCTTAATTGTCGTTATTTAAAAAACAATTTTACTTCAATTACTATTATGTAGTTGTCATGACCTAATCGAATAAAATAAAAAGTAAAATGTGATTTCAAACTAGTTTATTACATGTCAAAATTTGGTGGAGAAAAATGTTATTGATAAAATAATTTCATCAGCAAAATCATAAATAAATTGAAATTATTACACCCTGTCATTGGATAAGTTAGTGCGATATATTATACAAAAATGCCTATCATCTCGCAAACGAACATGTTATAATTTTAAATCAGTATCCACTTATTTATTCTAGCAGCTAATTTTGGTCTACTCTAACAAACTAACTAAATAGATATTTTCCAACAAAAAAGTCATCTAGACCTAATAAGGGATATGAATATACCGACCTTGATGCCACGAGACTGACAATCTTTGACTTGTGATCCAAAATGGGTGCAAGTGTTTGCAGCGGGGTTGCAGTGTCCGGCGAGGTTGAGTTCCGGCGTTTGGCCGTTTCCGAATTTCACGAGAAAGGCAACGTTGACATAAGCATACCTACCAGTGGCACACGTGGCCGAGAGATTACCTTCGTTGCCATTTTGGCCCCAATAGATGGCTATGCCTCTGGATGCGTCGGAGTGTTTGATAACAAAGCAGATAATGAAGAAAATAACATGCTTGAGAAGATTTATGTTAGTCATGGTTTTGTTGTTGATATATTTGTCTTCTTCTTGGCTGTGTTGTTTGTTATTGGTTTAGCTTCTTTTATAAAAGACTAAAGCTCCCAAGAAAAGATAACTCTTGTTTGCTTTTTTCCTTTGTATATTGCTACTTTATACAATCTTATCTTTGTATATTATAATGTCTAACTCACACACACATTGCATGACTTCCATTGGTCGTCTTAAAATTCGTCAAATTATATCAAATTATGACTTGAACACTAAGAAGTCATTTCATTTAAAAAGACATTAAGAAGCCATCTAGAATCTCTGACTACGAACTGTAATAGTTTTAAGGAATAGAGAATGATAATTTCAAAAATAAATCGGGGATCAGATCAGTAATAAGATTTAATTTGTAACTGGAGAAATAGGAATTGTTTTGTGGTTGGACAAGAATTTTACATATATGACTGTGCTACACAATATTTAGGAAAGAAAATTAAAAGATTTGTCATACGGAGAATAAATCTGAAGACTATACATTTCAGGACCTCACGTTGTGCTCATCATTATCCCTTAATTGTGGTGTTGACTTTGTCCCACTTATTTTAATTATGCGTTACGTGTCATGTGGCACATTTCGATTTGTCTATAATCATGATTCATAATTATTAGGTTAAAACCCATCTACTATATATCAGAAAGAGAAGCATTTACAATGAAAATTGCTTATGTGTCATTATTCTATTCATTTTCCACAATTTTACTAATTAATTTAATTTTAAATATAAATTATTTATTTTATTATCTAAACATCTTAATTAGATAACTTAATTATAGAATTTAATGAGTTTTCAAATACTATTTAATTTTCATATATACAAAGATTCAAAAATTAAGAAATTTTGAGTTAGTAAATTACACATTTAATTACTCGTCAATTTTAAAAATAGAATATTGTTTTTAACATAAATAATTAATTATTGTACACATATATAAGGAAAGTAAATATGTCAAATTTTTATAGATATAGAAACTTCATGAACACTATTTAATTCTATTTTTATATTATATGCAACTTTACTTTTTAACTCACTAATTAAAATCAATATATTGTAGTAATAATTGTTTTATAGAAATATATATATATATATATATATATATATATATATATATATATATATTGTGTAATAATATAGTCGACATATATAAATCACAAATCATATAGAAATTATATCACTTAATTTTTTTTGTTTCCAAACACAATCAATATATTTGCAAATAAAATTTTATATTATATCAATTGTTTGTAATATTAAATTTGAATAACTAATAATTATTTTTTAGTATGACTACTTTATAAGTAGATTTTATAAATTTATTTTTGATTAACATATCGCAAAAACAACGATAAAATAATGCAATAGTATTTGAATAATATATAATAATAGTAATATCATTCTTTTATAATATATATATAATATTCTAAATTAAAATGCATTTATAATTTTTTCATTCAAATAATAAAAATTTTAAAATATTAATTTTAGTATGTGCATAGCATAGGTAGTATTCTAGTTTTAAATTAAATCATTGCAAATTTTATAAACCCATTTAAATTAAATCCATATATTTGTGAGAGATTGTTAAACTGCTAAATTCAAAACACAAACTCGTAACCCAAACCATTTATGGCCCATTTCTAGAATGGTCAAAAACATGAATACAAAATAGGAGACAACATAAGAACAATTCTTTTGTCACTTTCCTTCAACGTTTGATAAAGGGAAGATGGGATAAAGTTATAAGCTTATTTAAAAAACTGAGACGACTATAAGCAATTGGGGACAAGAAAAAACAATAAATTTGGGTCGTAATGGAGCCAATAAATGAAACTTCAAAAATAATTCCCCATTTATCTCACTTGTCATCGTTCCTTGGCCGCACATGTAACGAAACTAATTAATATAAGCCACAACAAACAACATATATTAGTATAATATATCAACAATTATTAATCAAAGCCATAACTTTACGTCAATCATTATAAGATGCTCGGAGATCATGTGAAGCTACATTGCCAAGCACAAATAAATAATATGATTTAATTTATTAATATGTTATAATAATCACTAGATATACATTTATCATGCAGGTCCATGTGCATGTGCTACCATGTAGACTTTAAATAAACGCATATAGGCTTATATAGCGAAAAGGTCCTTAACTTAATTTTGTTTTTACATATAAATTTACAGCTCATATTCCCTTTAATGATTAATAAGTTGTAACAATTCTCTCCATCGTTACCAATTTTTGTCACTAAATTGCGTTTTTAAATATCAACTTCCGAATCTTTAATCTGAAACATTTCAAAACATCTAGAACCGGAAATGTCTCATATTAAACGTCAATTAGCATTTATTTATTGCCGGTATATGATTAACCAATCGGTGTGTGTTTGACTTTCCTAAACCATATTTTCTTTTATGTCTTCATTCAATAGCTTCCCTTATGCATCCAAAGTTTTGCAGACCAAAACATTTGCGCATCTCTAATGCAGAGATAACCAAGTCTCCAGTCACAAGAGTTGAATTAACCATTAAAAGAGATAATTTAGAAGATGAGTAAAATCTTCTACTCTGTTTTACTTATCTTCTTTGGAGCATGGGCTTTGTTTCCTCATGTCACCGGTGACCTTGCCGGCGACAGACAAGCCCTTCTGGACTTCCTAAACAACATCACACACCCACGGTCTCTAGCGTGGAACGCAAACAGCTCTATATGCGCCACGTGGTCAGGCGTAACCTGCGATAGAGACGGCACACGTGTCACTGCCCTTCACTTGCCTGGAGCGAGTCTTCTTGGATTGATCCCGCCGGGAACTATCAGTCGTCTATCGGAGCTTCAGATCCTCAGTCTTCGATCCAACGGCCTACAAGGTCCGTTCCCAATTGATTTCTTGCAGCTCAAGAAACTCAAGGCTATTAGTCTAAGCAACAACAAATTCTCCGGCCCACTACCGTCCGAGTACGCCACGTGGAAGAATCTCACCGTTCTTGATCTGTTTGGTAACCGGTTTAACGGTAGTATTCCCGCGGGATTTGCTAATCTGACCGGACTTGTCTCGCTTAACTTAGCTGGAAACTCATTTACCGGTGAGATTCCGGATCTTAATCTCCCCGGTCTACGCAGACTTAACTTTTCCAACAACAATTTCACCGGATCAATCCCAAAATCTCTGAAAAGATTCGGAAACGCAGCCTTTTCCGGTAACAACTTAATTTACGAAATTACCCCTCCTCCGGTTTCACCAACAGAGAAAGAGAAGGAGAATGAAAAACACGGAATCTATATCTCAGAACCTGCGATTCTTGGGATAGCGATAAGTGGTTGCTTTGTGGTATTCTCCTTAATAGCGGTTTTGATAATCATTTGCTATGCGACAAGGAAGAAGAGGCAAGAAACAGAAACAGCGAAGCTGAAACCGGCAAAGGCAAATCCACAGAAAATGCCAAGTGAGAAGGGATTTTCTAAATTAGCCAAAGAAAAGAATATTGAAGACATGGAGGAGAAGAGCGAAATTAACAGAGTAGTGTTCTTTGAAGGAAGCAATCTGGCTTTTAACTTGGAAGACTTGTTGATAGCTTCTGCAGAGTTTCTAGGGAAGGGAACTTTCGGGATGACATATAAAGCGGTTCTAGAAGATTCCAAGGTCGTTACCGTTAAGCGATTGAGGGATGTAGTTGTGTCGCGGAAAGATTTCAAACATCAAATGGAGATCGTTGGAAACATTAGGCATGAAAACGTTGCTCCTTTAAGGGCTTACGTGTCTTCCAAGGAAGAGAAGCTTATGGTTTATGATTACTACCCTAGAGGAAGTCTCTCTGTTCTTCTTCATGGTACGTTATACTTTTCAATCTTATAAAATATTTTTGCAAAACGTAAACGCAGACAAAATAACCAATTACAATTACCATAGTTTTGTTTATAATTTGTTTGGAATCAAATCATATTACTGTTACTGCAAATAAACAAACGAACAACCTTATTTGATAATGTCGGTTTCTTGCATCTAACGATTTTTTTTCTGGCAGGCAAGAACGGCGAAAAGAGCCAAGTTCCTTTGAACTGGGAAACAAGACTGAGATTCATGATCGGGTTAGCAAAAGGATTAGCTCACATACACACAAAACACAAGCTCGCACATGGCAATATCAAATCTTCTAACGTCTTCATGAATTCCAAAGGATACGGATGTATTTCAGAAACCGGTTTAGCTGTATTGACCAATCCAGTTACGAGGACAGATGCATCAGTCAGCCCGGTATTACGTTACCGTGCACCAGAAGCAACCGACACAAGGAGATCGACCCCGGAATCCGACATATACAGTTTTGGGATCTTGATGCTGGAAACTCTAACCGGAAAATTGAATATTGGTGATGAAAATGAAAATATAAATCTGGTGGCATGGGTGAATACTGTTTTGGCAAAACAATGGACAGGTGAAGTGTTTGATTTGGAGCTTGTGAAGACTCCTAACATTGAAGCAAAGTTGCTCCAGATGTTGCAGTTAGGGCTGAATTGTGCGAATAGGGTTGTGGCGAAGAGACCGGAGATGGTGTATGTGGTTGAGACTTTGGAAGAGATTGAGAGGAGTTAATTACTAAATTGTTGAAAATTTACTTTTATGGACTTTGGCATTAATGATTTCAGTAAGTATATCATCAGTTGAGATATACTTCAATCCAGTTTTTAGCTTTTCCTTTTTGTCTTCAGTATAGACAATTTTTATTAAATAAATATAATTTATAGTGAAAATGAGATTTTTTTAAAATCCCAATTTGTAATCTTTTTAAATTAGCAATTTTTGTTGTTGATTTTTAAAAATTCCTTTATATTTATCAAGACTTATTTATAAAAATTCAAATTCAAAAACATGTATATGCATTTTATAAGGTTTTATAAAGGTAGTTATAAAGATGCAAAAACTATAGTTTTTTCACTAAAAATTGTCAAATTGGAGGAAAAATAATATCACTTAAATCAAATGCAAATCTAATCATATAAAGCATCGATAAGGATTAATATTAATTTCCAAAAATTTATATTGCGTGTTTTAAAATGGTATACGGTTTAAAAAGTTTATTAAATTTGATAAGGTATTTAAAATTTCAGAAATTTTATTAAATTTTATAAGACATGTCATAAAATGTTTAAAAATATGTAGTGCTATTTGAAATAAAACTTACCAAAATGACACTCCTAAAAATTTCACATGTTATAACCTAAAATCATGAGAGAAAAGAAATCAGAGAATTATTTAACCTTGAAAACAACAAAACAATGGAGGCATAATAGTAAAACCAAAAAAGAAAAAACTTACTTGGTGACTTGTGATGAATTCGATTCTATAGGAATTATTTTTGATGTAGTCATATTTTATAACATTAAGAATTTACATGGGAGTTACAAATTTAAAAACTATTACTATAAACTTGAATCAATTATTACCCCAAAACAAAAGCGAAACGACAACAGAATAGACTAAAAATGCATTTTTTTAGTTGCAATAATTTTGTGAATATTGTATGTGTCCAGCTTGGACACAATAAGTTGGAAACCAGCCTAACTTCTATTTTGGGCCAACCAAATTTTATGAGTACTAGATATACTAAATTATTATTCAAAATTATTTGCAATGATTGTAGCTTTTTTTCACATTCACAAGTTGACTTTCAATTCCAAAAACAGATTATTGTGAAAATTAAGTATAAATAATTTTTGGGGGCTAAAAATGAGTTATTCCGAGAAATGCGGGTTGTCCATAAAGAATAGAAACTAATTGTTCAAATAAAATACCAAAAGAATTTCTCTCATCATTCTCCATTACCTCTTCTATCGGATCGTCCTTTAATTTCTATTTTTCCTCTCTTTTGTTCTTCCCTCTCTAAAATCCTTCATCCAAAAAAACAATCAGGATTAAGAGAGGGAAGAACATTTAACAAACAAAATTATATCAAATTGTTATATCAAATTAAGTAATTAAAGAGAAGTGTAAAAGAGGAAATCAAATCTTTAAAAATGTCGATTTCGAGACGTTTCTTCGGAGTTCTTACAATCATATCAATAGTTTTCTCCATTTTGTTGCCTATGGCACATACTCAATCCGCAGCTCCTGCTCCGCCTCTGACAAGCGATGGTAAGTCTATATAATCAATCGTTAAATTAAACCATTATAAGATCTAAACGATCGTACGTGATTAAGAATCTGTAACAGAGATTCAATTAAGGTGTTTTGAAATTTGTTATATGTGTGAATATACATGCTCACAAAATTATTAAATATTCCCTAATATAGACTTATTGCAGGAACAACAATAGATCAAGGCATAGCATATGTCCTTATGTTGGTGGCTTTGGTCCTCACTTATCTCATCCATTGATCCCTTTGTCATTTTACTTCTGGTGTCTATTTAGTTTAATTATATTTGTTTTTCATTTTATTCATAATTAAATAGAAACCAGAAGAATTTATTTGTGGTAGAGAAATTAAAAGAGGTTTTCTAATTTTTGAAGTTCATTTGTATAATGTCGATGTGCGTTCAACTCTTGGAAATATATTTCTCATCGATTAACATCTTTCTCGTTTCCCACATTAAGTATCTTAAATGACATGATTAAGAAATTAAGTAGGTTTATTTTTATTTGGAAATTGATTAGTTATTATGAATAACTAACTATCTCTTTAATCGACGTACAAAAAATCTCTTTAATCAAGAGATCACGTAAAATTTCATTCCTCTTAGTGATTAACTAAGAATAGAACCCTCTAAATCCTCCGAATGGATGATTTTCAAAGCTTTCAAACGGAGATTCCAAACGGATGGTGGCCGGAGAGTTCGATGTAGAGTGAGAAGCTGAGCCATCATCGCGAGAAGCCAGGAAATCGTAGTTGACATCAGTTCCTAGATCACTAGAGAAATTCGTAAATCCGACAAGATCAATGTTCTGATCTCTCAGTTGATGCATACACGTGTTGTTATTCCCATGATCTGGGGTCGAAGACAAAGGATAGTGAAGCTTATGATGCCAATGTCCTAGATTGTAGTCGTGTTGACCAATGTCTAGACTTTCCTTCACGATCTCAAGATTTTCATGTTCTTGGGTCTGGTTCAGTTCAAGACTTTGTACCGGAATGGTTGAACAGAAATTTGCGGCTTGGGAGCAAGAATGTATTCCTCGGTAAATAACCTCAAAGTGCATCGGATTTTCGTCAGATCTCTGTACTTGTTTAGTGGCTTCACATCCTTGAGATTTTCTATACGTGCATCTATAGTATCCTCTGTACCAAAAGAAACTTACAATACTTAATTTTTTTGTTTCTCGTATGATATATAAAAGTGTGGTACTTGTGTAATACTATGTTTCTGTCACATTTTTAGGCACAAAACGGACGGTTAAGATGAGGAAAGAAATCACCTTTTCTTGATTTGTTATGGATTAAGTTTTAATTACGAGAATAACCTTGGAAATTTGGCTCCGAGGATGTCTTTCTGACCGTACTTTCTCCAACTAAACCCATCGTCAAGAGTTCTTTCAATCCCAATTCCAGGGGTAATACTGACTTTTTGTGTCCACCTTGGCATTGACTTCTTTGAACTTGATTTTATTTAAGATTTCACATTTTCAAATTATATATTATGAGTTAAAGTATGTTAGAACAAGATATATAGCTTAGTAGTTTATGCTATATATTTAATTCAGTTTCGTTATTTTATCACTAAACATATTTGAATCTGCAAAATATATAATGTTGACAATAATAATGGATATGGAAGTACCTCTTGATGATTTGAGGTTCTTGGTCGGAATCATAGCTCTTGGGACTTCCTCCACCGTGAGACTGCTGCGAATCTTGGTCAAGTTCACCGGAATAGTTCATAATGGTGAGTGACTTCTGATAAGATTCAAGAATCTTCGTGGCCAAATGTTCACGTGTGTCTTGAGACGAAGACGATCCAAGCTGAGACTTGAGCTGGTAAGCATAGTCTCTTCCTTCTGTCATCAGGTCGTTGATCTCTTTCTTCATCTTCTCCCACTCTCCACCTCCAATCTTCTTCTTCTCCATTATGTGAAAGAGTGAAAAAAATATGGATTTAGATGGTATAAAACTTGTTATCAATAGCATATATGTATATAATGATACTAGCTATGTTTATTTTGCATGGCTTGTGGAAATATTTGAAAGAGGGGAATTTAAAGAGGATTGTGTGAGAGATACAGAGTTTGACTTTTTGACTTATAAATTAAGAAAGCGGATGTGGAAAATGTGAGACCGGTCTTTGGTCAATGAATTTGGAAAGTCCAACCTGCTGACCAGTTCTCTCTCCTTCTCGATCCTTTATTTTTGCTTTCTAAACATAATCATTTAATTAACGAACATTCGTAAAGTTTATTTACTAATAAACACATTATTATTACAACATATTGTTTTTCAGTTTTAAAAATTAATGTTGGAATAATTATAACAAAGGTGTGAATAAAATAGCACTATTTCAAATTATAATTCTAAATATAGTACTAATCATTTAAATTTTTAAAAATAACATAAATTTAATACTAAAATAATTTTAAAAAAAATTTTGTAATGAAAAAAATTTAAACCTTAAAAAGTAAATACAAAATTATACATAATATAAAAATCAATTCTACTGATTATCTACAAAATTAACAATCATGACATTCGAATTTGTTGGTAGTTTCATAAATTTTAATATTTGGATCTTTATTCCACTACACTGAATATTCTAATTTTGAAGTTAATTAGAACGGATCTCATATAAAAACTCGAAATCCCGAATAAGCAAATGCAGTAAAAAAAATAGAGAGGACACATGACATTTCCATGACGGCCATTCAATGAAATCACAGTCAACAAAGAATGATTGGTATATAAAAATGGAAGTGGAACTAAAATTTCGTTATCATATTTGCTTGACCATTTTAGTGTGAGCCACTGAACATTCTTTTGTATCCAAATTTCGTGTTAAGGACACATCTTTCTACTAAATTGATGTTTATGCACATTTCTGATCTAGTATACATAATTCACCTTGAGCAATACTATAAGTTTTAAATTTTCATATGTATAGAACTATATATAGTTAGATTAGGATTTCAAATATTTTATAGGGCAAATGTCTAAAATAGCACATTTCTAAGTTTTTGTTCCAAAAATAGCATCATTATTAAATTTCCAATAATAGCACAAATTTAATATTAAAATACATTAAAACTATATTTTAATAGAAAAAAATTAAACCCTAAATTGGAAATAATGAATCCAAATACAATACTTTAAGTTTATGTATAATTTATTTAGAATAAATAAATATTTTTACATAAGTATTTGTGTTATTTTTGAAAATTTATTTTTATTAGGCTAGATTTAGAAGAAAAACTTTAAAAAGTGCTATTTTAGAGTATTACTCATTTTTAGTACTCAAAATGGATTTAACGACGAAAATTAAGAAGTGTAAACATTAGGCATGAAAAAAAAACTTTACATTAACACATAACTTTACTAACACGTAATCACACACAATAGCTGATTATTATAAAAATAATTAACATCACCACAATATATCACAAGACATTATAACTTTAGTTATCATAACAAATTAATATTAATATATCGCATTGCTTACAAAAAAAAAAAAAAAGAATCCTTTTATGTATTATGTCTTTTTAATAAAAATTAAGGCAAATGTCTAAAATGACACCTTTTTGAATTTTTGTTCCAAAAATAGCATCATTAGTTTAAATTTTTAATAATAGCACAAATTTAAGATTAAAATGCATTAAAATTATATTTTAATAGAAAAAAAATTAAACCCTAAATTGGAAATAATGAACCCAAATACAATACTTTAAGTTTATGTATAATTTATTTAGAATAAATAAGTATTTTCACATAAGTATTTGTGTTATTTTTGAGAATTTAATTTTATGATGCTAGATTTAGAAGAAAAACTTTAAAATATACTATTTTAGGGTATTACTCTAAAAATTATATTATCATTTTATTAGATATCATGATCTAAACTAATTAATAATAACAATTGTTGAAATCTCTGGTAAATAATAATAGTCATACATGTTAGCATCCGGCTAACGTGATTGTGTTTGTGAATAATAATTAAGTGAGACCTTGTCAAAGCCAATCATTAATTCATGATCATAGAATACGGCAGGAATATTATGAATCGACAAGGCAAAGACCAAACGGTTCAAACGTTCATTGCCGTCTTATAGACTCTCTAATTCAACGGTGTCACATTATTACTCTCTCTTCTACGAATTTTCAGCATCGCTCATAACCGGATTTTAAGCTATTCTAACTTCTATCAAAACCAGTTAAATTAAACATTATTTCTTCCATTTTGTAATATATTGTATACTGTACAACCCGGTTCGATTTTATTTTTGGTTTTACGGTTATAAGAGATTGACAAGTTCTTCCAGATATACATTACTTCCTTCTCTCGCCTTGGAAGAATTACTGCGAAACACCAACGTTTAATCAGAAGCAACTGCGGCCATATAGTGTTTGTGATATGCGGCTGCGTTTGCTGGAGATAGCATTTGCCTCACTCCTTCAACTTTGAGATGGTGTCCCAAAATCTTCATATTCGACTAGCGATTAATGATATGAACATATATTTAGTGAAACATATTTGCTGAATAATGCATACACATTTATGATTTATTAGAAATTATGAGTTTCCTAGAAATTATGTTATTTAAATTTCTGATAACTTACCCCAAAAAGCCTGAGGCTGTGCCAAACGCGAAGAGGAGTGGGAACTGGAGAAAGCAAACGAGCAATGGAGGAAATAGTGACGGCGAAGAGATGGAAGATGAGAGAGAGTGGCCGAGGGTTCATACCGCCGAATAGAGCCATTATTCCTGACGTGCGAAAGCCACCACTAGAGAGGTATTCGTAGTAGCCATGTCGCATCGCCTCTTTTGCTTCGTCTTCTGATGCAACCAACACTTGAGATAATGCTCTTCCTAGTGTGTTAACCGTCGCTGACATTGGCTTCACCGTACATAATGAAGTTTAAAAAAAATGTTTGATATACTAGGCGTAAATGTGATTAGTATGTGATCGTGTACTAACCTTTCGGATATCATTGAAGGATTTGACGACTTGAGAGACTTCGGTAACGTTGGCAAGGTTGCCTATTGGCTTGAGAAGGTGGCTTAGGATACGAATGTCGGACAATACAACCATCATACCAGATGCGAGTATTGGATGACGCATGTTGAATGCATCTCCTAACACAATCACTCCTTTCTTCTCACTCAACATAGCTGACATGCTCTTAGTTGCCGTCATTTTCATCCTTGCTCCATCATTGATCCCTTTTAAGAATATTCCACGGAGTTTTGAAGGTATCTGATAATTTACATTGTTTAAAACTTTTTGAGTTACAATTATATCCACAGTCAAACCAAAAGATGATGAATGCATATCATTCTGCATGGACTGGTATCAAATGTTAGAACGTGCTTACGCTTCATATACGTACTAGTAACACCATTCTTTTCTGAAAACTGATCAATGATATCAACTATTAAACTTGAGACATATTTATATACCCGAGGAGCCATAACATTCTTGAGGAAGGTAGACATGTCACCGTTTCCGATAGAGGGAACACTATCGGCAGGAATCTCAGTAATACAACGAACCTCGTCACTGCTTAGTTGATACATAATACAGACAATGGGTCTAGAAAAAATTAGATGTAAATTTTGTGGATCGTCCAGTCGACTATTCTTCGTGACGTAACCCACCATGTACGTATGAACTTCCTCCTATAAATATTGATATATTATCATACTCAAATACAGAAACTAATTAAAGATCACGGGCTAGTTGTTCACGGAGAAAATTAATTGAACTCTACTCTATTTTCTAAGATAACTGCATAAATACTCACAGCATTATCGACGAGAGACCGGCGAAGGTTTGAATAGCAACCGTCACAGACCACAGTGAGAGGTGCAAAGGCCTTTTTTTCTTGGCCTTCGCTCTTATATATCACACCTTTGATCACTCCCTTTTCTTCTATAAAAGAATTCACGGTTCCTTCTTCCACGTGCACACTGCCGAAACTCCAGTGTGTAAGTCATGATTTAAAGATAAAAGTGATCAATGCGTTAAAGTTCATATCATTTAGTCTCAAAATTAATCATATTATATTCGAACTTAATCTCAAAAGTAGATTGAACCGAATAGAATCAATGACTTTTTTTTTTAATTTATTTTTCAAATAATATATCAGCAATTATGTGATATATAACATGTTATATTGTTATTCTTGTTATTTAGAAACGGAAAAGCCAATTCTAGATTTTCAGTAAAAGTTATCATATTTATGCTTTTAATTTAATATAATTAGTGTTTGTTCAAAGGTATAATATAAATCTGTATTGTTTCGGTTTATTATTTGGTTTTGTATATAAACTCAAATAGATGTATAATTTTCGATTCAATTTAATAATAAAACAGAAACTTTCTAGTAAAATGGTATAAGAACAGAAAAGTTGGTAATGGAGGATTTTTGATTTTCGTTTTCTTGTTTACTTTTCTTGATCGCGAGTGCTTAATCGAGTCTTTCATATTCTTTTTCTTTGATTTCTTCCCTCTGATTGATATCCGGATTTGTTCTGATGGAAAAACGCAAAATCAATTCAAAGTATCGCGCGAATACCTCGGAACCTCCAGAACTTTCAACACCGCGAAGCAACAAAAAGAATAATCTTTACGATGAAGCTTCCGGTTCACCAAATCAAACAGATCCTCAAAGGTCGATTTTGCCGGAAAAAAATCAGCTCACAATTACTTTGAGGTATCTGATTCTCCCGATAATATTCATTCGCCATATTACCTTCATAGTTCGGATAATCCAGCATTAGTCCTAGTTGTTGAACTGTTAGATGGAACGAATTATGGGGTTTGGTTTGTTGCGATGACCACGAGTTTGGAAGCTAAGAATAAGATGGGTTTTCTTGATGGTTCTATTGTAAAACCCGAAGAATTCGATCCTTATTTCAAGATTTGGAATCGATGTAACAGTATGCTTAAGTCTTGGTTGCTGAATAGTGTGTCAAAGAATATCTATACGAGTATCTTATATTTCAAAGATGCATCTGAGATATGGAATGATCTTCGCACACGATTTCATAAATCAAACTTACCACGACTTTACAAACAATCAAATTCACTCATTTCATCAAGGCAGTCTTGATCTGTCGACTTACCACACTCAAACTCAGTCTCTATGGGAAGAACTAGCTAACATCCAACCTACTGGCAGAACAGTTAAAGAATTGTTAGCTAAAAGAGAGACAAATCGAGTGATAGATTTTTTGATGGGCTTGAATGACAACTATGAAAACATACGCAATCGGATTTTAATGAAGAAGCACTTATCTTCTTTATCTGAGGTCTACAATCTTATTGACCAAAAAAACAGCCAAAAGTCAACTAAAGTTGCTTCCTCAAGTTCGTCTGCATTTCAAGTCTCTCAGGTTCAACACAAGCCGTATACAGCTCCAACATCAACTCAATCTGGATCAGCTTCTCAGTTTCCCAAAAAGGATAGACCAGTCTGCAACTACTGTGGAAATGTTGGTCATATTGAGGAAAGGTGCTACAAGAAGCACTGTTATCCACCGAACTTCAAGTCAAAATTCAAGAATGTTAGGAGTAATGTAGTTGCGGTAATTACACCTGTAGGAGATAACTCAGCTGATGAACCTTCAATCTCAACAGAGGGTTTGTCAGCCAATCAAATCCAACAGATTGTGTCCTTCTTAAGGAGCAAACTTCAAGCTCCTATTTTCACTGCAACGCCTGAAGTGCACTCTGTCTCAATGTCAAATCAATCTCATTCACCAACCAAACATCCCATTTCCAGTACTTTTTCTCCCTCTATTCTCTGTTCTTTTACTGGAAATGGTGGATCCTACATATGTTCTGTGAATAATGGCGTTTCTGCCATTAATGTTTGTGGGCGATAGATACATGAGCAACCAACCATATAACCCATGACAAATCCTTATTCACTAATTTTTCACCTCTCAAAAACACCACTGTCACATTACCCACCGGAATTCTTGTGAGCATTGTTGGATTAGAAACTGTTAGTTTGGGTAGCAGTCTAGTCATTCGTGATGTTTTATACATTCCCCAATTCAAGTTTAATCTCCTCTGTATAAGCTCTTTAACCAGAGATCAAAGATGCAAGGTCATATTTGATAAGTCTTCATGTTTGATTCAGGATCATTTTCAGGGATTAACGATTGGAATGGGTAGAGAGAGTGGAAAGCTGTACTTTCTGGATCTAGAGTTCTTTTTCAATAAAGGTATCTCAAATCCTACAACCTTTAGTGTCATGTCATGATTTATGGCATAAGAGGTTAGGTCATCCCTCTGTTTCAAAACTTCAACCCATGTCAAATGGTTTTTCTTTTACCGAAGGACAAAAGGATTCAAAGTTTCACTGTCGTGTCTGTCATTTCTCAAAACAAAAACATCTCCCTTTCATTTTAAGAAATAATATTGTAGATAACACTTTTGATCTCTTACATATTGATACTTGGGGTCCATTTTCCATTCCAACTCATGATGGTTTTAAGTTCTTTCTCACCATAGTTGATTACTCTAGAGCCACTTGGGTATACTTACTCAAAAACAAATCTGATGTTCTAGTAACCTTTTCCACATTCATTCAAATGGTAGAAACCCAATTTGGTAGAAATGTTAAGGGAGTTAGATTTGACAATGCTCATGAATTGAACTTTACCACCTTTTATCAATCCAAAGGCATTGTTCCCTATCACTCCTGTCTAGAAACTCCCCAACAGAACTCTGTGGTTGAAAGAAAACATCAACACATATTAAACGTGGCTAGATCCCTTTTCTTTTAATCACATATTCCCATTCCATATTGGGGTGACTGCATTTTAACTACAGTCCACCTTATCAACCGTCTCACTGCTCTTGTATTGAAAAACAAAAGTCCTTTTGAGATGCTTACAAACAAGCCTCTAGACCACTCACTTTTGCGAGTTTTTGGTTGTTTATGTTATGCATCAACATCACCCAAAAACAGACATAAATTTGAATCCCGAACTCGCTTTTGTGTGTTTCTTGGTTATCTGAATGGATACAAGGGATATAAACTCTTGGGTCTTGATACCAACAACATATTCATCTCAAGAAAAGTAGTTTTCCAAGAAAACTTTTTCCATTTGCTAAATGAGAATTGTCTAAATCCCATTCTGATTTCTTTCCTTCCGATGTAGATGTCTCATCGTCTACACCATCAGTAGAGACGACTATTTCTGTTAGTCCTACTTCCACTAATACCAACTCCCACAGAACCATAAAAAAACCTACCTACCTCCAAGATTATTACTGTTATTCAGTAAAATCATCCACCCCTCATCAACTGTCCAAAGTTTTCTCTCTTGAGAAATTTTCTCCTTCTTACCGAGCTTTTCTAACTTCCATAGACAAAGAACCCTCCACCTACACTGAGGCAAAGAAGCTTCAGGCTTGGCGTGATGTTATGGATACTGAAATTCAAGATTTAGAACGCACAAAAACTTGGACAGTATGTTCTCTACCTCCTGACAAAACTCCAATTGGATGTAAGTGGATCTTTAAGATTAAACATAATCAAGATGGTAGTATTGAACGCTATAAATTAAAGCTCGTTTAGTGGCAAAGGGTTACACACAGATTGAGGGCACAGACTATAATGAGACATTCTCTTCTGTAGCTAAACTCAATTCTGTTAAGCTTTTTTTCGCCATTTCTGCCATCTATGGTTTTTCGTTGTCTCAATTAGATATCTCAAATGTCTTTCTCAATGGAGACCTTGATGAGAAGATTTTTATGAAGCTCCCATGAGGATATACTTCAAAACAGGGGGACTCCCTTCCTCCTAATGCAGTCTGTAGACTCGAAAAATCTATCTATGATCTCAAACAAGCCTCTCGACAATGGTTTATGAAATTTTCTCACACTCTTCTCCAATTGGGTTTTAGTCAAGCTACCTCTGACCATATGTGTTTCTTGAAGATCAACAGTGGTTTGTTTCTCTGCGTTTTGGTCTATGTAGACGACATTATCATTGCCAGCAACAATGATTCTGAAGTTTCTACACTCAAGTCGCAGCTCACATCTCATTTTAAGCTCTAGGATATTGGTCCTTTACGGTATTTCCTTGGTTTGGAGATTGTTAGATCATCATCTGGCATTTATCTTCATCAAAGAAAGTATGCAATGGATCTTCTCACTGAAATAGGTTATCTTGGATGTAAGCCCTCTTCTACTCCAATGGATCCTCATCTCAAAATTTCAAAGGATGATGGCAGTGAGCTTGTTGATGCTACTGCTTATCGCAAAATCATTGGCAAACTAATGTATTTACAGATCACCAGACCTGACATCATCTTTGTGGTTAATAAACTCAACCAATACTCGGAGGTTGCTCGTACAGTTCATCAACAAGCCTTACTTAGGGTTCTTCGCTACGTGAAAGGGACTGTTGGACATGGTCTCTTTTATGATGCTCATTCTGACCTCTCTTTACAGGTTTATACAGATGTTGACTGGGCATCATGCCTTGATAGCAGGCGCTCAACCACAGGTTTTTGCATTTTGTTTGGATCTTCCTTAATCTCTTTTCTAAATCGTCTCCATAAGCTGAATATGAGAGCATGTCCAAAGCTGTTGATGAACTGGTTTGGCTTACAAATTTCTTGACAGAACTTCAGGTTCCTCTCTCTAAACCCACTCTGCTCTTTTGTGACAACACAACTGCTATTCACATCGCTCATAATCCGATTTTTCATGAGCGTCCGAAACATATAGAAGTTGATTGTCATAATGTTCGAGAGAAGTTGATTCAAGGTTTATTTCAAGTAGTTCATATCAAGATAATTTATCAACTTGCTGATTCATTCAGCAAGGCTCTACATCCAGGTACTCTGCAATTTTTACTCGGTAAGATGGGTGTTCAAAATATTTTTTCCCCATCTTGAGAGACTTTTAGTGTAATATGATTAGTGTTTGTTCACATGTATAATATAAATCTGTATTGCTTTAGTTTATTATTTGGTTTTGTATATAAACTCAAACAATCTATAATTTTCGATTTAATTTAATAAGAAAACAGAAACTTTCGGGTAATATATGCTTGTAATAATGGACCAAAAGGTCCAAAACTCATCCCGCAAATAGCCATATATAGAATGTCTTAAAATTGTTTCTATATCTAGAAAAAAATCTCTCAGTAAGAATCTCAGAAAAGTTTTAAACTTTTTGACACCAAAAAGTAAGTAAGAAAATAAAGTAGAATTTGAAGAAGAAAGTTAGTATAGAATATGGTACTGTGAGAGATGCGTACTTGGGAGTTGAAGAAGCCTTTTGGCGCAGTCGTTGGACGAATCGACCATTGTGAAAAGATCGAGCAGATGGTTCATAAGGAAAGTTGTTGTTCTCCACCGGAAAAGGTGCGACTCCTTCTTTTCCGTCCTTATAAATTGCCAAGCCCGTGGCTTTTTGAGCATCTATTCCCTCCAGACAATCTATACAACGACGAATATCATCAGAAACCGAAAAGTAACACAAAGAAAACATTAATTAAGTCACGTGGTTTACCAATATTATATTATTATCGGAGACAGATTCTATACAATTAATATGAATAGACAACGAGAGTAAATATATAACTCACTCTAAAATGACTGGACGCAAGAATAAACTAATTAGAAACTTTAAACTGAAATAGTGACATTGTTTTATGCAAATGTAAATGAAACAGAGACAGACCTTGAAGACCAAGCTTAGCTAGCATGAGGCGTCCTCCTGGCTGCATAACCTCACCCATCATTCTCTCTGGTTCTCTCATGTCCCTCTCTATCACATGCACTCGACGCCCGTCCTATGATTAAAAATTAGTATATATGACCAACCCAAAATAGTAAAACAAAATTAAACAATCATGTGTATATAGTGTACGTATCATTCATGCACAATTAGTCTAAAAGTATAGTTTTCTTTTGTTCAAAAGTGTGACACAGATATAATATTTGGACGCAGAAAATGTGTACATATATATACCTTAGCAAGAGCATAGGCGAGAGCTGAGCCACCAACACCAGCTCCAACGATGATGACGTCAACATCACCGTCTTTTCTGTCTTCTGCCGTCGCATCCGCCAACTTCAACTTCAACATCTTTTTCCTTTTGTTGCTGACGTGGAAAACCGTCCACGTTAGCACAAGTGCGAGTAGCGTCGTCCATAACCAAACGTGCGTCAAAGCCATTTCTTTAAGAGTAGCTAGTTTCATTGAACTGAGAAGAACGAAAAATTTACAAGTTCAAGTCGGGAGATTAAAAGATGGTCAGGGAGGCGATGGTGAGTCATCACCTTAACATTAATATTTCAGTTCAAACCAACACGTATTACTCTAGATTTGCCATTTGGCAGTCTATTCACGGTCGGTTACGTTGTAAGGATCTCGCGGTCATTGTCTATATACTTTTTAAGTTTTGGTTCTGAAACGGCTACATAATTAGTTTCAATATAAGGTGAGATTAAACTGCAGATTGTCTTTTGAAACCAAATCTACCGACATTAGATCTGACCTGATCTGTAAATCTATTTGTGACATCCCGACCTTGAGTCAGAAAACTTACCTAATCGAGGTTAAGGGTAATATTGTCAAATCGTGTCGAATTCTGATCGAGTCTATAGTATGTAAAAAGTATAGTGTATAAAAGGAGAAAACCTAGAAGGAAGAACTATCACTATCACTTCTGCAACTGCAACAATCCGACGACAACAGAAAGAAGTTGAGATTTTACTGTCACTAGATTCCGCCGACGTCGCCCCAGAGAGAACTGCCGTCGTTGCTTTTTACAGTCCAACAAAGAAGGAGAAATCACAGAGAGAAGAATAAGAAGCTGTTTGTCTTAAAAAGGAAAAGAAGTAAGGAAATTATTGGGGAGAGGAAAGAGAAATAAAAGAACAAAAGTCAAAGAAAAATAAAATAAAAGAAGAAGTAGCACGTCAGCATAATAGATAGAAGGGAGAGAAGTTTTGGGCAGAGAGCAGTGCAGGCGGGTAAGAGAGAAGTCGTGATCGGTTTGAATGCCCGTGATTCTCGTTTATTTGTCCGTTTTCGTTATGGGTGAATTTTATATGTAAATTTATTAATAATTTAATTTTGTTTGTTTTATAATTAAATTATTATGTAATTAATAATTATTTATTAGATGTCATATGTTAAATGTATTGGTTAAATTAGTTATGAATTTGTATAAGGCACGTCTGTTGGAAACGGTGTGACAATTTTCCTTTGAAATTTCGCCAAAATTGAATCTTGGAAGTTGCGGTCGATTTTTTTCAAACAGCCTTAGAAGTGGAGGAGATTCTATCGTGCTAACGGATTGGATTGCCGCTTGAGAAATCAATCTAAGCGAAGACAGCTCAGTCGTCCATGTTTACCAGTTACCACGGTACGTAACTAGAGCCCGGCATGTACTCAATCAAACCAAATCCGTACTTACGATTCTCAATATTAATACAAAAAAATCACCTGTTATTTTAAAAATATTTTTAGCACAAATAGTAAATAAAAATAATCTGTTTACTTGAATTTTTTAGTTCAAATCTTTATAACAACAAAAATTTTAAAAAATTAAAACGGTCCATTATTATTTTTTGCTTGTGACTCTGTTAAATTTAGGATCGGCTCAATACGTAACCATTACTACCAAACCTGAATCACTCGCTAATTTAATGAAACCTTCAAAGTATCAAACTAAAAATCATTTTTAAAATATTATAGACAAATCCAAAACTCATGACTTAAGTTTGAAACCAAACAACATGCATGAATCTTAAAGTCTGACGTTAAATTCACCAGCCAAACGAACATACGAAATTCTATATATTCCTTTATTTAAGAATGATATGTGTCTTTATCCCTCCTCTGTTTCAAGGAACTATTGGGTTGCTATAAAGCATCGTTCTTTAGAAAGTAGCTGCGTCCATAAAGTTTCTTCGATACGCAGCTGCGTTAGCTGGAAACAGCATTTGCCTCATTCCTTCAGCCTTAAGATGGGGACCCAACATTCTCAAAGCCAACTAGTGATTCACATCAACACAAGGAAACATCATTAGTGTACGGTTCTAACTGTATATTCTTATGTAGAATTTCGTAGAAAACAATTATATATATAAAAGAACATATATACATACTATAAGAAAATATCAAATATTGGATTACCCCCATAATTTTGAGGCTATGCCAAATATGATGAGGAAAAGGAAACGGAGAGAGCAAATAGCCGACAGAGGATAAGGTCATGGCAAAAAGTTGGCGGATGAGAGAAAGTGGCCGTGGGTTCATGCCACCGAGCAGAGCCATCAACTCTGACTTGCGAAATACGCCACCACAAAGGTAATCAAAGAAACCTTGTCGCATTGCCTCTTTTGCTTCGTCCGTCGATGCAACCATTATTTGAGAAAATGCAGTCCCCAAAGTGTTCACTGTCGCAGACATTGGCTTTACCATACAAGTTTCTTGTTAACAGTAGTAGATTTTCAATGTTCATAGCTTATACATTCTGAGTATAATTCACATACGCACCTTACGGATATTGTAAAAGGATTTGAGGATTTTTGAGACTTCGTTAGAATCGGTGAGGTTGCTCAATGGCTCAAGAAGGCGACGTAGAATGAGAATATCAGATAGTACAACCATCATTCCAGACGAAATTACTGGATGTCGCATGTTGAATGCATCTCCCAAGACGATCACTCCTTTCTTCTCGCTCAACTTCGCTGACATGTTCTTTGTTGCCACCACTTTAATCTTTGCTTCCTCATTGATCCCTTTCATTAGTATTTCACGTAATTTTGGAGGTATCTGCAATTAGAATGAAATTTAATGTCTCTATTGATTTTCATATTTGGAGATCACACATATATCTCTAGAATTCAACAGAAGAATTAATGTCAAACCCATAATTTAATTCTACGAAGGCCGACTGAGTATGCGTAGTTAATTAAACATTGATTTAACAAAGTAATTGTATTGCAAGAACATATTTTGTTCATTCATCAGGCCAAAAATTAACGCACCTGTGGAGCTATAGTCTTCTCGAAATAAGTAGCCATTTCACCTTTTGAGAAAGAAGGAACATTATCACATGAAAACTCAGAAACACAACGAACTTCATTGCTGCTAATTTGATACAACATGGTGAAGGAAGGCTTAGACATTATGAAATGTATGGTCTCGGGTTCTTCAAGCCGACAATTCTTGGAGATGTAACCAACTACGAACGACAAAACTTTCGCCTACATCAAGTTATTAACGCATAGATGTTTATTAACCAACAAACTCAGACTAAGTAACATCAAGTCTATCCCATCAAAAATATTCTATACAGCTAAGAGCATATATATATACACTCACATTGTTGTCATTGAGAGACCGACCGAGGCTTGAATTGCAACCGTCACAGACCACAGTAAGAGGTGCCAAGGCTGTTGTTTCTTCCCTTGTGCTGGGTTTGTATCTAACTCCTTTGATCACTCCTTTTTCTTCTATCAAATATTTTACAGTCCCTTCTTCAAGTCGTACACTATCCAATGATGTTTATAGATCAAATCTTTGTTAGTATATAATTGAGTTTCGTATAAAATACAATTAATTATTTATGTATTTATGTATCAAAAAGTGTTTGTGAAGAGTCGTGACTATACGTGAAAAGTGGTGACTCTATGTGAAGAATCGTGACTCTAGAATAGAGAGTTGTGTCTATATGATGAAAAATCACAATATTTAGTTTATTATATAAATGTACTTTGTGTTCATCATAATAATATCACAAACTTGTTTTTCCTCCTTTCTTTTTCATTCATCAAATAATATAAATCAAGAACAACTTGTTCTCTTTTGTGTGTTACTTAAAGAAGAAGTAACAACACCAACATGGTATCAGAGCTCTATTGATTCGATGGTCAATTCAAGTACAAAGACAAACAAAATTATTGCAAAAAGTTCAAGTAAAAAAAGAGACAATGGAGACAACATCTTATCAAATAGTTCCCATATTTGATGGAAAAAACTATGATTTTTGGCGTATCAAAATAAAGACAATATTAAAAACAAAGAAATAGTGGGAAATAGTGGAAAATGGTGTTCCAAACCAACCAAGAGAAGTCACTCAACAAATATCAATGAAAGATTTGATGGCTTTGTAACTTTTACAAACGGCGGTGTCAGACAAGATATTCCCGCGTTTAGCATCATCAACTACTTCTAAAATAGCTTGGGATGCGTTGGAGTCTGAATTTCAAGGAACTTCTCAAGTTCGGTTGATAGAACTTCAATCGCTAAAAAGAAAGTACGAAAATTTAAAGATGAATGATGGTGAAAACGTCAAAGTTTTCACGGGAAAATTGATTGATTTGGGAAATCAATTGAGGGTCCATGATGAAGAGAAAACATACTACCAAATTGTTCAAAAGATTCTCATCTCTCTTCCTGCAAGGTTTGATAGTATTGTGGCCGTAATGGAGCAAACAAAAGATTTGACTACATTGGCCATCTTGGAGTTGATCGGAACTCTTCAAGCGCATGAGAATCGTATTTTTTCACGATTTGAGAGTTCAACTGAAGGAGCATTTCATGCTCAACTAAAAAAGGGAAAAATTAGATTCAAAAAAGAGAATCACAAAATTTGTGAACGTCAAGTAAAAGAAAAAAAGTGTGGTGTTTGTAAGAGAGACAATCACACAGAAGCGGATTGTTGGAAGAAATAGAACAACGGTGTTCGACAAAACAATTCGAGGAATAAGGGAGAATGTTACAACTGCGGAAAAGTTGGAAATTTCTCAAGGGATTGCCGTTCAAAGAAATATGAACGAGCACAAATGAGTCTTGAAGATAAAGACGAAGAAGATGAAGTTCACATGATATTTAGTGCAAGTGAAGAAACTTCAACAATGATAGGAGAAGAAGTATGGTTGGTAGACAGCGGCTGCACCAATCACATGACGAAGGAAGAAAAATACTTCACAAAATTAGATAGAAGTATTATCGTTCCAATCAAAATTGGAAACGGAGAAGTCGTAATGACAACTAACAAAGGAGACATTGTTGTTATGACAAACAGAGGGAAACGAGTCATCAAAAAATATTTTTCTTGTGCCTAGATTGGAGAAGAATCTACTAAGTGTTCCACAAATTATATCTCATGGATATTGCGTTATGTTTGAAGAAAAGCGATGTGTAATCTTAGATCCTAAGGGAGAAAAGATTATGGAGATTAAAATGGTTAACAAGAGCTTTCCAATAAAATAGAATTCTTCTCAAGAAAGTGTCATGGTTGCTCCTGAAGAAAAAGAGACTTTAGAGACACCGAAGAAATACAAGTGCATGAGTGAAATCATGCAAATAGCACCAAAAGTGGAGTTTGAAGAAACGACTCAAATAATAGAAGGTTGTTTTCTCGCACATGAAGAACCACAAACTTACATTGAAGCTTGTGGTAGTAAAGAGTGGAGAAAGAACATGAGTCAAAAATTAGAAATTATTGAGAAGAACAAAACATGGAAGCTAGTAGACAAGTATAAAAAGTTCAACTTGCAGACTTGCTTACGAAAGCACTTAGTGTAAGACTGAAACTCAATTAAGAGGGAATGTTAGTATATAATTGAATTTGTATAAAGTACAATTAATTATTTATGTATTTATGTATCAAAAAATGTTTGTGAAGAGTCGTCACTCTATGTAAAGAATCGTGACTCTAGAATCGAGAGTTGTATCTATATGATAAAAAGTCACAATGTTTAGTTTATTATATAAATGTATTTTGTGTTCATCATAATAATATCACAAACTTATTTTTCGTCCTTTTTTCCATTCATCAAATAATATAAACCAACTTATTCTCTTTTATGTGTTACTTAAAGAGAATAACAACACCAACAATTTTAAGGATACAATCGTTGTTTGTTTCTAAGAAGATGGCGTCAAGGTTGCAGCAAATTTTCATTGCATATTAATTTGAGATTGGCTTTCTCACAAAACACATATATTATTTATATAAATTTTGCTTGTTTTGTAATTAACACGATTATAGACACGTGTAAGCAAATCTATTACGTATAGTAACTATATATGTAAACTTTTTAAACATGCATGGTAAAAATATACGTACGTACTTGGAGAGAGAAGAGGCCTTTTGGCGTAATCGTTGGACAAATCGACCATTGTGAAAAGATCGAGCAGAGGGTTCGTAAGGAAAGTTATTATTCTCCACCGGAAAAGGTAAGATCGTTTCTTTTCCGTCTTTGTAAAGCGTCAAGGCCGTGACTTTCTGTTCATCTATTCCCTCCAAACAATCTAATATAAATATTACATGTTAACAATTACTCATGAAACTAAGCCAAAGCGTACACACAACGTCGTTTCTGATTTGTTTATGAAGTGGAAGCAAACCTTGAAGGCCAAGCCTAGCTAGCATGAAACGTCCTCCAGGTTGCATAACTTCACCCATCATTCTTTGTGGTTCTCTCATGTCCCTCTCTATCACGTGTACTCTCCTCCCGTCCTGTTATATATTTTAAATAAGTCAATGGTTTTAACTAATCTATCATCCATGCATGCACAATTATTGAAATAATTAATTTCGCAAGAGAGAAAACTAATTTAATTAGTTCTGCTCCCTCTCCAGCAATAATTGTAGGATTATCGAAACATTAAGAGAGCGATACACAGAGTTTATCATTGGACTAAATACGAACCTTAGCAAGAGCATAGGCGAGAGCCGAGCCGCCAACACCGGCACCGACGATGATAATATCAGCCTCACCGTCTCTTCTCTCCTCCACCGCCGCATGGGCTAACTTTGTTGTTTTCTTACTCCGGTTGGCTAGGTGGAACAACGTCCACGTCAACAGGAAAACTAGTAGCGTCCATAACCACACGTAGGGCAAAGCCAAATCCATTACGTTCCTTTTTATTATTATCAGTTGATACTTTAGTCGTCGACTTTGGTATAGTTTCTTCAGATACGCAGAGTTGTAAATATATATATATGGATCTGCGATATTTCAGTCCAATAACGTCAGATCATCACATAATTATTTTATTTCAGAAATTTATTGGTGTGTGTTGTCCCTAGTTAACGACACGAATTACTTACTAACAGATTATTTATACATTTTTACTGTAAACTATTAACAAAAGAAGCATAAAAGAAGAACAGGAAAACATTTTCATGGTAATACTAATCGTTGCATCATCCAATCAATGGTTACAAAAGATAATAACTTTAGATTTTGATTCACGCCCTGCGTAGGAAAAAATATTCACAGATAATAATTAATTAATTATTTTGTTAATTTAAATCAGATATATATATATATATATAATTTATCTCATATTTAAAATAATTTTTTTAAAATTTTTTTTAATATTGATTACAAAAATAAAATAAATAATAAAATCGGATTATACAAATATACTAAATTGTATTTATTTTGGATAAAATTATACATATGATAAATATTCAATTAAACTAAACTCTTGTTTTATATTTTGTTTGACTAATTTTTCAAAATTTATATTTTGTTTTATATTGTATTTATATTTTATGACAAAATACATTGTATGTCAAAATATTAAAGATTTACATATAATATATTGTATAATGTCAATTTTCGTAAATATTCTAGTAAATGATGTCTTAAATAATATTTATCTTAAAATACTCTAATAGTGTGACACATCAGCGTGGCACAGTTGTAAATCACACGTTAATATAAGGTTATTTTGTTAAAATGATTCTCAATTAATATATTACTAGATTTTGATCCACGCCGTGCATGGAAAAAAAATATTCACAAATAATAATTAATTATTTATTTTGTTAATTTAAATCATAAATATATAATTTGTCTTATATTTAAAAAAAAATTTTAAAAAATTTAATATTGATTAAAAAATAAAATAGATAATAAAATTGGATTATACAAATAGATTTAAATTATATCTATTATAGATAAAATATGATAGATATTCAATTAAACTAAACTTTTGTTTTATATTTTGTTTGACTAATTTTTCAAAATTTATATTTTGTTTTATATTATATTTACATTGTATGACAAAATACATTGTATGTCGAAATATTAAGGATTTACATATAATATAGTGTATAATGGCAATTTTCGTAAATACTCTAGTAAATTATTTTTTAAGTAATATTTATCTCAAAATGTTATAATAGTATGACACATCAGTGTGGCATACTCGTAAATCACATGTCAACATAAGATTACTATGTTAAAATGATTCTCAATTAATATATTATAGATTGATTATTCTAATACTTACATCATGTACACACTGTTGTATTAGGACGCAGTGTTGTGCATCCTTGCAAGGTTTGACGCATTACCTTCAGGCCTCTCTCATATGTCACTAATCATCCTTTCGTGGTCCATAAAATTTTCTTGGCCATAATTTTAGAGGGACCAGATTAACACGTCTTTTTTGGCTGCTTTCCATGAACACGCCAATATAAACCTCACCACATATTTAACTAACTTTTTTTTATCAATTATTGAGACGACTACAGTAATACTTATCAACATAATAATAGAACTTATCCTCTCGAGATTTCGTCTTTGATTTTATTTTCTTCTTAACGTATATATGAGGAGTACCAAAAAAGGGGTTAAGTTTTCATTTTTATTCCAAATAAGGTGAAACAACACTAATCATAATATTCACCAAAAATGTGCCTCTACTTAACAGCAGACTCCTACTTTTGAAAATAAAGGCAAATATCAACATCTAGACTACCAAATATATGTTCTTTTCATGAAAATTACAGCTTATTAGCTCTATCATTTTTGGGATTCTAAAATATCGACAAGCTGCTTTTATTTCTCCCAAAAGGTTGAATCAAAATAAATTAATTTCTTATGTGGGGCTTATCTTTGAAAAGGTCTTGATGGTAGGCATGTGGCTTGTGTCATCTGAGATTTAATTATTTCCCCAAAGGATGAAAGAGTTCTAGAAATCAAAAATCTTGCTGCTTGGAATCGGTTTTGCACCCTAAAGCTCTTGTGGATGCTGGTTTTCAAGACAGACTCAATCTGGGTTACATTGATTCACCAAAACGTGATTAAAGACGAGATTCTTTGAGACCTAAAAGCAAAACAATCCCGTACTTGGATTTTCTGATAGATTCTTAAGCTAAGACAGCTATCAAAATCTCGCCCAGCCATGTAACTTTGGTTTCTTTTTACAACAGATTGCTTCAAGTATGGAATCTCTCAACGTTTCTCGGCGTTTTCACTCAAAATTCTAATTGGGTCTTCTGTTATGGGTATGGAATCAAGTACTTGGAATACTCCTCAAACTTAAATCAAATTAATGTCCCCTCCAATTTTCAACATTTATTTTTAATTAAAAAATGTAAGCAAAAGACAAAAAAACCTAAAAGTTGTAAATAATTATAGATCCAACCAGTATATATCCACCCAAACCCGTTTAAATCGGGTCAACCCGGTTTTTTTCTAAAAAAAAAATTATTTTTTAAAAATCGAAATTTGTTTTAAAAAAAAATTAAGAATAGTAACACTAAGTAAAACTAGGTAAAACTATTTTACAAAACTTATGAATTTAAATTATAACATTTAAAAAAGTATTTATGTTTTGAAAGGATTTGATGAGGAAACTAAGCCATTACATACGATGCAGATGTACTTTCAACCGTCAAAGTACACCAAAAAAATTAAGATCCCCACGAGATGCTATTAAAGACTTCACTTTTGATGAAATAAAGGAAACACTCGGTAATACTAAAGTTAGTTATCTGTAATGTTACTATTTTATAGTTATAATATGTTAAACTGAATTACATATTTATTTTTTAGAAAATTTAGAATATTTTGGTTCCACCCCGTGATGAAAAGTCAGTTACTATAACTGTATTTGGATTGTAGGATTTACAGAAAAGTCCAAGGCAAAAAGAAGATATAGCTCATGATACATAAATAGTAACACAATTTCTCTTATTTAGATGCGAAACAAATGTAATACTCGGTAATATTAAATAACACTAATTTTAAATTTCTTTCGATTATAGGGTTCGAAGGACAATCATGGATTAGGTGATTTGGAGAAAAGTGCTAAAACCATGGAGAAATATCCACTAATGGATGAAAATACAACCGTTGATGTGGAAATGGTAAATGTGTTTCTCTTAATTAGATGAAAATACTAAGTGAAACTAGTAACATTAATCAAAATTAGTAAAACTAAACAGAACTAGTAACACTAGAATCATTCGGTAAAACTATATAGTAAAATTGATAATTGATGGTTAGTAACACTGAACAAAAGTAGTAACAGTGAACAAAAATAGTAGTACTAGTACGACTTCGTAAAACTATGTAGTAAAATTCATATTTTCTAGTTTTGTAAAACTAAATAAAAGTAGTAATATTTGTACAACTCGGTAAAATTGTATAGTAAAAATATGTTTTTTGGATTAGTAACACTAAGTAAAACTAGTTAAAACTATATAGCAAAACTTATGAATTTAAATTGTAACACTTGATAACACTTTGGAAAACTACTTATGTTTTACAGGATTCTGGTGAGGAAACATATGTTTTAGAGCCGATACAAATGTATTTCAGTCATCCGAATACACCAAAAAAATCAAAATCACCACAAGGTGTTATATCACTGAATCGCTGGAGATGTTGGACAATTTGAAATATTCCCTATGAGCAGAGGAAAAAGGGTGGAGAGGTGGTTTCACCGAAGATAGTACCATTGATGCGGAAATGGTAAATGTGTTTGTTTTAAATACTAATACTTTATAATACTGAATAGCTGATATGGAAAAAAACATGGAGAAAAGTCTAATTGTTGTAACGAAAAAAATCGTTTTATCGTTTGTTGTTATCTAATTGTCGTTTATCAAAATATTTGGTAAAACTCGTAAATTTGGTAAAACTACGTAAAACTAATGTTGTTGTTTTTAAAATTAATTTGAAGTAAAAAATTTAACAATTATGCTTGATTACTTTTAATAATATTAAAATATTGTACATTAATCTAATCTCAACAAATTATAAAAAAATTTAAAATTTAACAAATAAATTTTTATCTTAAAAAATTGTATAAATATTACAAATTATAGAATTTATACTAAATATATAAAATTTGTAAATTTAGAAAAATAATTTTTTTTCTAGACACTTTCTATTTTTGGCAGCCGTTTTTTTTGTAGCCACCATTTCCTTTTTTGGAGCCGCCAATCACAGCTAGTTTTACAGAAGTTTTTAGTAATACAAATTTTGCACATAGTGTTATTTTTGGGTGTTTTCGATTTAAATTAGGTTTAGCTATAAAAAAATTATTTTTTTTAGTTTTACAGTTGTTCCAACCGACGATGTAACCGAGCCTACTATACAACGTGCATTCACTAGAAAGAGGAAAAGAAACCCTTCCGGTGCTGTGAAGACTCCATACACAAGGTGGCCAACGCGGAGAAGGAATGCTGATTGAGAAGATAAAAAAAAATTAGTTTCATCGTTTGTAACTCTCTTGTTGTTATTTCGTAAAACTCGTATCATTTGGTAGAACTACGTAAAACTAATGTTGTTGTTTTTTAGACTTATTTGGAATTTAAAATTTAAAAATTATGGTTGATTGATTTTCATTATATTAAAATGTTGTAGATTAATATAATTTTTACAAACTTTAAAACTTTCGAAAATTTTAAAAATTAATTTTTTCTTAAAAAGTTATATAAATCTTATAAATTAATAAATTCATACAAATATTCCAAATTTTTGAAATTTTAAAAAATAATTTTTTTTTTGGCACTTTCTATTTTTGGCAACCGTCATTTTTTTTTGTAGCCGCCATTTCCTTTTTTGGGAGCCGCCGATTTCAACTAGTTTTACAGAAGTTTTTAGTAATACGGATTTTGTACATAGTGTTATTTTAGGGTGTTTTCGATTTAAATTAGTTTTACCAACTAAAAATTGAAGTTTTTTAGTTTTACATTAGTTTATAATCAGTTAAATTATGATTGTTATCATTTTGTATATTAATATTTATTGAAAGTTCTGTTATGTGTGTTTTCGTTTTGAAATGAGTGATTATGAGAAAGTGGTTATAAAAGTATAAGGTGTTTAGTGGAATATATTTTTCAAATAAATTATTATGACTTGATTTTTAATTGTTATATTGAATACATATTTTTGAGATTTTATAGTTCTTTATATAACAAAAATTGGTTTATGTTAACTTTTATGTTTGTTTTGTGATAAATTTGTGAAATCAAATTGAATTCATTATTTACAAGTTTTGAATAACAGTAATACGAGTGTTACGTAGTTTTACTTCATAGGTTGAGTAATACCAATGTTACCTAGTGTTCCGATATGATAGTAGTACAATCTAGTGTTACGTAGTTCTCCAAAACAGAATGTTGTCTTTTACAAATGTTCTGAAATAAGCATTACTACAAATAATGTAATGAAAAATACAATTATTCATACACTATTAGATGTCATAGTTCACACCACACGAACTATCTCGGCCCACTTTTAAAAATTGCTCCAAGTAATGATCTGTTGTGATGACTTCCACGTACAAAATACATCTACGCTTCTCATTATCCATGGTATCTAGATAAACAGACACATCCTCATCATCGATAATAACTACTGGTATTTGAGCTCCCACTAACAATGGAATGTAACTCAATTTTAACTTCGTCCTACTTTCATCTGTCGCAATCTTCCTGCATATGCTAGCTTCTAACATCGCCAACGTTATATCCTTCGCACTTGTATTCTTAAACATTATACCGTACATACGACCTTTCGAATTCCATATACAATCCTTTGAAACAAATTCCCCGTAGACAAAATGTATGGTTACGTTCTTGCTCATTGTCTCCTACAGAAGAATATATAAAAGAGTTAGCAAGTTCATTGAGTAATACTAGTTCTACTAGTAATACATTTTTATCTACCAAATATTCATTACGATTCTATCCATTAACTACCAATGAAAAATTTTACTACACCTACAACTTATGGATATACATTCAATGTGCATATAAAATTGATGACTTCTCAAATTTAGTTAATATCTTCGATTACATATTCCCTTTAGTAATATCAATTCTACTAGTTTTACTTTTTTTTGTAATACTTATTGAATACTGTCATCAGTAATACCAGTTTTATTAGTTTTACTTTCCTCATCAGTAATACCAGTGTTACTAGTTTTATTTTCCTTTTTAGTAATACTAATTATACTAGTTTTACTTTTCTCATCAGTAATACTAGTGTTAGTAGTTTTACTTGTTCTAGTAGTTTTACTATCTTCATCCCGTAAGTTCTAGTAATACCCAGTTCTACTTAGTTCTCCTACGACTGTACAATGATTTTGGTCTCAAATCTTTCTTAATTTCAAACGATTCGCTACAATTCAACATCCACAATACATCCCATACTAATGCGTTCGAGATCGGCCCATACAACATAGATATAATTTCAATGTAGATAAAAATAGTGGTTTTTATCCTAAATTTACAAATAATTCCTATTATCACAAATCCTTAATGTAAACCTTAATTTAAGTTTGTTGAAGATCGTGGCAGCGTCGACGGCGAGCTGGATGATCGATTCAGTGGTGTTGGAGGAGAAAGGGAGAAGGAACGTGGCGGCGTTGATGGTGGCCGTCTTCTTTCCGTGGTCGATCGTGGGAAAGAGGAGAGATGAGAAGAGAGATGAGAGGAGAGAGAAAGTGTGAGAGGAGAGAGAAAATCGCGAGGAGAGAGAAAATAGTGAGGAGAGAGAAACTTTCGATTTTTTTTTTTAATGAATGAGTAGAATTTCATTAAGGGTATTTTAGGAATAACACATTTATGGGGGTATATAGATTAAATGAGGGTATGAGTGTTTGTTTTTTATAAATTAAGGGCATTTGAGACGTTGCCTCATGGGTATGGGACCTTTCTCCTCACTTCTCTTCTAGTACTGAGACTACTATTGGACCTTGGCCTAAGGCAGATCTTCCGACCACTCGAAAGGCCATAATGCGATCACTTGTTAAGCCCATTAGCCCATTAAGTTAAGGATAAAGATAAGAGCTTCGATCTCGTCTCTCTGGACAGAAAAAAATCAGAGAAAGAAACCAAAGCAATCATTAACTCAAAGAATCACAGGAACCAAAAGATGAAGAGAATCCCTCGCATCAAATTTCCTCAGAGACACTCCTCCTCTTCTAATTCATCAGGTTTATATTTTTATTTCTTCCTAAAAATGAACCTTTATGTATGTTTTTTATTAGTTAGATTCTTCTCTTTCACTACTTTTTTCACTTTGGTTCTTGCTTTATCACTTAGCTTTATTCTTTGTTCTTATCGACTCCTTTTTTGCATGTGAAAATTCTCAGGACCACCGGGATCTGTTGCCGGCAGCAAGAAAAATGTGACGGCGAGCTCCGATGTCCCGGCGGCTCCGAAGAACACTGCTGATGGAGGAAAAGCATCGCTTCAGCCCAAACGCACTCCTGTCTCCGACAAGGAAATCGAAGCTATAATGGTGAGATGTAATTTTTAACTTGCATTTTCGCAAATGGCAAGAAATGAATACAACTTTAAGCATCTTAACTCTGGTTTTTACTTTGAATATTGCAGTTGGGTGGTTGCATCTGACATTTCGGCGTTTGAAGACTTGATCGACACTTCGGAGCTTTTGTCTTTTTCGGCTGATGAAGTTTATTATGTTTTTTCTTTCTTCTTTATAATGTAAAGAAATAACTAATAATGTAGAAAATATGATTTTGTATGAATGATTTTCTTTCACGTTGTCAAAAAGAGAAGACTTTTCTATTTCTACATCACGTATCGCCTACAATTATATGAAGTTAGTCATCATAGCTTCCAATAGTTTTCGGCTGGTAAAACAAAAATGGAAATTAATCATCATATTATTTTAACTTGTAAACAAAAAGATTATTTAATCCCACAAAACGACAAACGAAGATCAAGTCTGAAGCAGCAAAAGATCTTGAAGCAACAGAATATACACAAGAGCTTCAAGATCACAACAAAAGAAACTCATTCTGCATTACCTCTGATTCGTGTGCAAGTAAACCACCGGATCAGGTGAAACAAACAAAAAAAAAGAAACAAGAACCGTTTCAAAAGAATCAGATGTCAAATTCTTGAAAGACCAGTAAAATCGATTTTTTTGTGGTTTCTGTATGCCTGCCAGATGACTATAACTCGGTGTCGCATAAACGTATCATTATTTCCGAGACCATTCTTCTTGCAAATGGAATATAACTGAGGCTATACCTGTTATTATGATGTGTATAAGAAGAAATTAAATCAGAAAAGGCTTACGAATTTCCGGATCCTCACAGAAACAAATCCTGTTTCGAGTTGAAATCAACGCATTGAACTTACCAAATAAGTGCACAAGTCTCACATAGGATCGCAAGCACTGTTAAAATTTTGCTGTGGATCTACAGAAGATGAAAAAGATTTTGAAAGGACTGAAGTTTCAAGCTGAGAAATGTTGGGAACAAACGAATTGCAGAATTTGGACATTATTGGATCTTGCATTTACTCTAAACATCTAACTTTGAAACTAAAATGGTACTAGGTTGTTGTATGAGAGAGCATTAACTTACCAAGAGAGCGCAAATGAGTGCAACAACGACACATCCGATATAAATGGATGTGGCATAGATACGAATAGGGTCCAACATCATATTTATCTGTTGTTCAGGCCCCATGAGGAAGGCTGTGCTGCCAGAGTAAACATTTATCTCTTGTGGTTTAAAGCGTAAAACATTGTGGAGGTATTAAATGCAAAAGATCTAGCTGAGTACTATAATATCAAAGACTCTTGCCAACTGAAAACTGCTCTAATTGTAGTTAAACCAGCAAGCGAACAAAGACGAGAAAAAAGTATATAAAGCTCTAAACTTTCATAAAGAATTTAAGAGGGCATAAATGTGTTTGAAGAAAAAGAAGTAATGATGCGATTTCCACAGCAGCAGAAACACAGAAACAGTGTTATGAAATACGTTTGATTAGGCTAGTTATAAAACGCAGGAAGAAAGTTGTTAAATGGCTTCGAGTATATAATGTGTTTTAATTATCTTTCTGTGGAGAAAGAGCTGAATGGAAGTTTAGAAGTAAATGAGTGAAGAGGTAAATGAACATCGCTGTGTCAGATGAAATACAGTGAAACTGTCAAATGTGCAGTCAACATTCAAGGCAAAACATACCTTCCAATAGCAAGAACATTTCCAAATGTGAAGAGCAATGCAAATTTGATGGGGATAACAAATACGATCATGGACTGCAGAAGCAGAAATAGAAACATGAATTACTTCTTGATGGTATCATCAGGTAATATAATTCCAATTCGATCCATAGATCACGATTAAGACGAAGAACATCAATCACTACAAAGCCTATAAGAAAAAAAAATCGAGACCTTTGACTGGAAAAGAAAACTACAGAATCTTATGAAGCTCAATGGAAATTGCATAGATCAAACTGATCATTACCAGAAACATAAGCAGCAAACCAGCGGCCAAAGACGCGAAGAATCCGTACATTCTCTGCAATTCGACGGCCAAAGAAAAAGGAAAGTGAAGCAAACAGAGAACAACAAACCCTAGACTTCGGGAGAAGAAGACAATGAGAAACCTGGGTCGGGGAGAGAGAACAGAGACCCTCCGATCCATCTTCAAGGAAGCTATCGGTTGTCCCGTCGCCGTCTCCGCCACCGGAGAAGAGCTCGTTCAGCTTCTGCATTTTGTTCCCGATGACGATCGGAAATAATCAACGAAACAAGAAAAATTGGCTGCTTGCTGGCGTTTCAAACTTTGAAACGATGACGTGCAATCATCTCAAGTATTGTCCACTTTTAAGCATACATTCACTTCTTGTCTAATTTCTTCTTCTAATTAATACAATAGCATATATTCATCTCAACTCTTGATTTATTTCAGAATAATCCTACTATTAACGAACAATTTGTTAAATAACCTTAACTTCATCCGTTTTTAGAGTTTTGAGTTTTGGTATAAATGATGAAACTCTTTGAATTTAGTGTTTTATTCAACTTTGGTATTGATTGATAAAGTTAAATATTTTCTTTTTATATCTTTTATATATACGATATTTGCTCATAAGTCAACGATTTCATGGAAAAGAAAAAGTAAACAACTTTTTGGATATTAGAGAAATCATGGTAAACTTAGTGTTACTTACGTTTCAACTTCATTACTCACTCAATTATGTTGTCATAAATTTGATTGGAACTAACACTCGTTGTGGTTGAGATTAACCCACCAAGATTTGTGATACAAATACATAAGACATTGGATGTTCACGGATCCTTATTAAATTATGATATTAAAGTCTACTTAGATTTAGTAAACTTAGATTAAATTATTTATGTTAAACTAAGTTTGTTTTGATCTCGACAATGGAACAACTAATTTTTTCTATAAGCAATCAATGTATATAAAAGATCAATTCGTTGTGTAAGGGGCTCGTTGAAATTTTGTTTTAACGATATATTTTCTTTATTGACAATTTGTAAATAAAGTAAATGTTGATACACTTTTGCACGTTTCAATGTTAAAGAGATGGTCCCATTTGTTTTTTCCCAACCATAAAATTTCTCAATAACCACAAGAAGACATCTGTACAAAAACTCCTTAGTTTCTTTCCATCAGATTCATTTTCAGAATTCTGTAGATCTTCGAGAACACTAAAAATAGTATGTTGTTTCTCCTTCTTTTATTTGAGTTATAGGTTTTTCTGATTTCTTTCCTTAGCATTACTACAACAAATTTCCCAATTATGTTGGTGATCTCTTTGCAATCTGTTTTAGATGATAAGGTAGGAAAACATGGAAGAAGAAGAAGATATGGTGAAAGAGGGGCTAATGGCCTCTCAAAGAGAGATTTTCAGCATTTCTGGTCCCATCCATTTAACTTCCATTGATTGGTATTTTCTATTTCATCTCTTTTCATTTTCTACCACATATCATTCTTCCAAATTCCATTTCACATCAAATTCATAATAGTTAATCAGCTAGGTTTGGCTCATTCAATGGCTTAGCCATAGTCAACTATAACATTCTCTAATCGTTAATTTCCACGAAACTAAATGTCAACGACTTTGATAGGAATAATTCGTACCATAGAACATCGGTGGCATCATGTTTGGTGCAAGCAGTGTACACATTAGAACGAGACAGGCAACAAAACCGAGTTGGTCTCAAGTCACAAGCTAACCATTGGTGGGAGTTTTTCAACTTCACCTTAGTCGAAACCCTAATTGACCAATCGGACGGATCCATATACGGTGCCGTTTTCGAGTACAAATTCTTCTCTTTCAATTACCTTAATACTCCTCATTTAAAAACGCCTCCTCGTCACGTGTTCGCGTTCCGTGGCACGATCATGAAGCGGGACTCTCGGTCACGTGACCTAAGGCTCGACCTACGCTGCGTCCGTGATAGCCTCCACGACAGCACTAGATTCGTGCATGCGATACATGTGATACAGACCGCAGTGGCCAAAACCGGAAATGCATCCGTCTGGCTCGCCGGACATTCTCTCGGAGCCGCCGTGGCTTTGCTCGCCGGGAAGATCATGACGAGATCTGGCTTCCCTCTCGAATGTTACCTATTCAATCCTCCTTTCTCGTCGATTCCTATCGAGAAGATAGTGAAGAGCGAAAAACTTAAACATGGAGTTCGGTTCGCCGGTAGTCTCGTTAAAGCTGGAGTAGCCATAGCTGTCAAGGGTCGCCACCATCATAACAAGGTATTCCCTCCTTGTAATATATTTGCACTAAAATAACCAAGAGTACTGTAATAATAGCTTCATCGCATATTCCAACTGGTGATCTATTCTACTTGGAGGTTACTGGTTTCGAATCTTACAAGAAATTGGATCTAAACAATTTCCAGAGTCAAGAAGACGATACGTTTATGAAATTAGCATCATGGCTACCATATTTGTATGTGAATCCGTCAGATCCAATATGTTCAGAATACATTGGTTATTTCAAGCACAGAAACAAAATGTTTGAGATCGGAGCCGGGAAAATCGAGAGGATCGCTACGAGGAACTCACTAAGGAGTTTATTATCCGGAGGAGGAAGTTCCTCTTCGGATTCATCATCGGAGCCTCTTCATCTTTTACCATCAGCTTACATGACAATAAACACTAGCAAATCGCCGGATTTTAAGAGAGCTCATGAGATTCATCAATGGTGGGCTCCTATGTTTAATGGTGAATATGTTTTGCACCAGTTTAATCAATGATTTCGGCTTTCCTTACTTCAAATGTCTTGTAATCTTCTTCTGATTTTTGTTTCTTCATTGTTATAATTTGTAAAAGACCAAGATCCTTATCAAAACTGACTCATTGCTGCCATGCATTTTCATATATTAACGTATATCTCTATCCATCCTCTTTGACATGGGATCTGTACAAACTATGTATACATATTATATAAATGTGAAAAGAAAAGCAGAGACGAAAGAAAGAAATTGGAGCTTTTTTTATCTTTCTTCATCAGCAATCTATTCAGAAAGATAGGTTTTACAAATCCAATTCTTCCTCTTCAAAAGATGAAACAAAACTTGGAAACGCCCCCTTTATGTCCCTACATTTACAAAGAATCAATCAATATGGTTCAATGCATCAATCAAACCGGCCGGTTTGGCTCAAGTTGGTCGTGGCCCGGAATATATTCGACTATACTTTAATACCATTATACTTCCGGCGAATGTATGCGAAAATTGCATATGATATGAACTAATGGCTTTTGGTCTATACAAAAAAAAAATGAAATTATTGAGGTACTCACTTAAGATACGGCAAAGTCATGTTCTTGATGAGCGATGGATGCAAGGATACAAAATCTTTCCATTCATCTAAATCAATTTTTCCATCGTTTTTACGGTCTGCTTCAATAAAAGCCTGCAAATATACATACCACCATTTCCTTATAAACTTTGTTAGCATCAAGATTATAATTAATCTGTAGAAAACTAAGCAAATAAGTAACGGTGTGAATTGATGTATTTACCTTATCCACCATTACTTCGATCATATCTTCAGAAAGAACAAGTTCAGATTCGTGAAGAAGCGCAATTACCATCTCTTTCAACTATATGTTAGAACAACACACAAAGTTATGGGGACAGAAATGTAAACTAAAGGATTGTGGGTTCGAGAAAAGTAATCGTAAATGCACTCACTTCTTCTCGCTCGATGAATCCAGTTTGTCGTAAATCGTACAATTTGAAAGCAACTGCTAAGTCAAAAAGTAAGAGAGTATTAATCAACATAGAATGATTGTGAAGCAATTTGAGGGTTGGAAGAAGTTACATTTGATTTTTTCAAGGACAGGTGCATTCGGATGGAAAACTCCTAAGGACCGGACAAATTCTCCAAACTCGATTACTCCATTTCGCTTCACATCAAACACATCAAATATCTGAGCATATTATAAACACAAAAGTTTAGTTATATACACATATGTTGTCTATCAATATAACTTAGTGTAGGTAGTTTATATATGTACCCGATCTGCGAAAAGGTTCTTCCGGTTCCTATTTCTGAATAAAGCCAACTGAAATTCTTCCTGAAATACAATCACACTTTAGTTTAAACTCTCAGCACATTGCCTAATTGGAGATTATATTTAGTCATGTTTTGGGTGAAAAGAAAAATGAAAGAAGAAACCTTATGAATAAGACCGTCGTCAATAATTGAGCTGCTTAGCTTTTTGAACAGTTCATACAAAGCCTCCACTTCTGCTACCGTAACTATTGTCCCTCCCAACATTCCAAAGCATAGAACATGTGTTTTGTTAACATTTGAGATTATGGTATTAATAAGATTTTAAAACTAAAAACTAACATGGTGTAACGGAGGCAAGAAGGCCAGGATCCTCATATCCCGGTGGTCGTATCGCATTTTTCTTCTTCTTCGAAACAGAGCAGCCCATACAAAACAAACCTTCTCTCAACTGTTCTTAGTCTTTGTTTTCACCCTGCAACCAATTAAAAACAAATGCAGTTAATAATATTCAATAACACTCCAACGGCTATATTAACTATTATTTCATTGGTTTATTATAAATAGTACATACCTAAGATGTTGTTGGCGAAGTTACCCATTAAAAAATATAAAGATACTTGTGTAGCTTTCTCGACAGCTATATTAAGCTCTTCCAATTCCAATTTAATATACTAATCGAATAGCCAAAACTAGAACAAAACGGCTTCTTCATATTTAAATATATAGTTTCGTAACTATTCCAATAAACAAAATTAAACCTAACACAAAATCAAAACTATGCAACTCATATGATCACGTACGACAACGACGTATGAACACACGCATAGATAACATGGCAATATTTATTTCTCCTACTTATCTTATTCGTAATAACAACGATAACTTATCAAAGTCTACTACGATATATATAAAATACATTACAATACAAATTAATCGATGTTCAAAGATATTTCGTCTACGTTGGTCCACGTATATATGCTTGAATAAGTCAAGGGATTCTAGTAAATACTATATAGTTGAAAATATGGTTTATTTCTTGAAGCGACAAAAGTAGTATACTAATTTAATATAGCCATGTAGTCAAATAAAGGGGAAATCATTATGGAGCCAGATATGTTTAATTAAATTGCACGGTTAAGTTTTTTTCTTTCTTACTTTTTTTGCTATTTTAAAGATCTGTGTGTAAAGGAGAACAAAATGGGTTTTTGACGAATAAGACATAGAAAGTTCAAAATCTGAACGGGACACCATTTATTCAATAATACAAAGTGATGCTTTATTGAAAAAATCACGAGATTGAGACAACTTTGTTGCTTTATTCAATAATTGTAGGAAAATTATGTGTCTCATTAAAGAAATTAGAACACATCCTGTATGGAAAATGATACATAATATTTTTTTGGTAAAACTAAAACAATTTTTTCGACCACTGATTAAAACAGCGATGCGACTAAAAATCTGCGATCAACTGCAACCGTAACTGCCGGCGACAGACAAACGAACAACATCTGCCGCAGTCGCAGCCGCAGGATTGACCGCAGTCGCAGCCGCAGGATTGACCGTAGCCGCAGCCGCAGGATTGACCGCAGCCGTCTGCGGCGACCAAACGAACAACAATATTATTACATATCATATATATATATATATATATATATATATATATATATGTAAACCAATGCACGGTTTCCATGTTGTTTACTTTTCTTACTCTTTTGTGTAAAACAAAAAAGATTCAATATGTTGTTACATAGTCAAACCATGCAGCAAAGAAACATGTCATTTGTCTATTAACTAATTTCTATACACGTATTTAAATAGTGAATGAAATACAACTTGTAGTTATTGACTTTAATTATTGGGATTTTTTTGACGTCACTTTTAATTTATTGGTTATATTATATTGAAGTTTATTTTCGTGCACGGTATTCATAACGATACAAGCCGAATGTACAGCTCTTTGATTAAATTGATTTCTTGGTAAAGAACTTCATAAACACACACTCACCAACCCCCAATTCGAATTCTTGGTTAAAGCTCGATACCAAATCGAATCAAATCTGAAATAGTCTAACCCCCTTGAAAACTGAACTAAACCGAATTTGGTATCCTCTTCTGATATAAAACCATTTTAATTTCTATAGAAGCAAAGCACACCAAATTCCATTGAATTATAAATGAAAAGCAGGCAATCAATTGAACGGAAAATGAAAACCAAATGGTTCAGTTCAGTCAATGTTACTAAAGAACTTATTTTTCCGGACTGAAGAATGGTTTGGTTTGTGTTTTATATTAAACCGAACTATACTAAATCATATAACTAGATACCTCGAAAACCGGACCTATTTTTACTCTTTAGCGAAGCAAACCCAAAAAGGGACAAACTTCAATTATGAAGCCTTCACTTTTTTGGGTAAAAAAATTTTTCTTTCCTTTTTATATATTTTTTTAGTCTAATTAGATCCTTTGAATGTGAACAAAAAATCTGGATTTGACCAAAAAAAGCCATCGGAGAAAGAGAAGAAAGATTTTCCCAGCAATTTCCGTGTAAAATTTCCCGTGAAAGATATTTTCTCGGGAAAGAAAAAGCACAGGCAAGGCAGCTGCATTTTGCCAGTGTAAATCCAAGAAATATAAAAATTGAAGGAAAGAAAAAAAAACTAACCGATAATGTGTGAATCTCTCTGTACTTCTCGCCTCTTGTCTTCTTGGATCCTGAAAGCTTTTGGTGTGAAAGAGGAAAATGGAAGTAACTAATATAAATAGTGTGTTGGGCTTCGCGACAGCGGTTTGGTTTGTATCTATCCACGCGTGGATGGATCGCGATGTGATGTCTGTTTTCAAATCTATTTCATATTTTTCTATAATAAATAAACTAATGTGTCATTTAATATTGTAGTACATCAGCATCTTAAAATATTGTTTTTCTTTTATGACAATATATAAAGCATACTCTTGTTTTTAAGTTCCACCGTACTTTCTCCTTTCCGTATGATAGTTGTGAATGCTAACAAATTAATTGTTTTTTTTTTATTATTATTTTGTAACAAATAGCTTGAAATCTTGTCCAGACCACTATTTTAATTGGATTTAATAGAAAAAAACAATTTCTCGAATTGAAACCTTATAGTTACAGCTAATACCCAATCCTACGAGAGAACTTTGGCTCAAATTCAGTTCTCATGACAACACCGAAGCTACATGTGCCAACTTTCCTAACTCTCATCATGATAAGTTTTCTAAATAAAAATATTCATTCACTTATACTCGACCCGTGTTTTCACACCTTTTATTAATGTTTTGCTATTTGGTTGAAAAACGATCGATTCTTTTTTTCAGTATATTTATATGTGGCTAACTTAAATTGTTATTATTTTTAATTTTTTTTTCAAATGGTTGTAAGTTTTTAGTTGGCTTGTATGCGCTCACCATATCTGCTTGTTTAAAAGGATAATAACAGCAAAATCATAAGCAAGAAAGAAAGACTTTTGAAATAATAATTAGTTTTGGGACAATTCAAGTCTTTGTATATTGTAACTAAGTATTTATGTTTCGATATAGCTTTGAAACATGAAAAGAAATGAGTATATGAAACACAAAAGTGAGACCAAAATTACATAGATAACGATTACTAGTAACTAAATATATTACCATAATTTATTTGTCAAATCTCAAATATGTCATAATTCATGTTCAAATAAAACTTAAAACCCAGGAATATCATTATCATACTTACCCATTTATCAACCGTTAAAACTTTAGAGTGATAATACAACAAAATACCATTTAACCGAAACCACAAAAACAATTTCAGAACACAAAAACAATTTCAGAACACAAAAACAATTTCAGAACCCAAAAACTACACAAAACCCAAACCAAACAACCTAACTTGCCATAACCAATGTCTGAAAAGTTTTGGCTCCGGTTCAAGTCATAAAACTAAGAACTAGCTAGCTCTCGAAATCAAGGCTTGTTGCCTTGTCATATCGTTCACTACTCTTCTTCAACTTTTTCTCTAACTTAAGCAACGAACACCTCTCTTCCAGTATCTTCTTTGCCGTCATTCTCACTCTCTCTCTTGTTGCTTCATATTTTCTCAGGTTCTCTTCTTCATTTTCCTTTACTGTTATGGGGAAATGAATTTCCGGTATGCTAACACCCAAAAACCAAACATCATATCATCATCAGTCGCATACTCAAACGCTAACTTGTACAACAAGAAAACAAGACAGGGTCTCATAAAACCGGCAAGAACTAAAAGGGATACATCTGTGAGATCAAGAAAAAAGTCAACATACCTGGAACGGGAACATATGAATTCGTTTTCTTTTGCAATAAAACCATCTAAAGATACTGCGGAACCACCGTTGATGTATGAAAGAGCATCTTCAACATGTGTTTGGGTCTCATACACCTGTAAATTCCCAAAGAGACCATAGAAAAGTGTCTCTCTAAGCCCGTAGCCCGCGTATGTTTTTATGTGCAGCTCCTCAGGAGCCAAATCAATCATGTTCACTGCATAGCCTTTGAAACCCGGTATGGCATCTCCATCGGGCAGCTTCGGATCATCCATGGCTAATTTCCTCTGAGGATCGTTCTCAACAAGTCCACCCTTCCAAGGTCTGCGTTATGATTTTCGTCAGAAAGGAACCATATCAAGGTTTATCAACTTAGCAGTCTTAAGATTTACCTTGTCGCATCAAGACACAGAACATGAAACCGGTTGGTTATAGATTTTCCAAGTTTTTCTGATTCAGATTGAAACCTGAGATACTCAGCACTCTTCGATACAAATTTTGAAGGTTTGCATACCAAAGCTAGCATTGTGTTTTCTCCCAAATACTCAGACAATACCCTGTAATACCAGATAACTTAGAGATGCTTATGTTTTGGCCAAAGTTCAGACAATATGATCCGCAAAAAAATGATGCTATAAATTGACCTGAGGTCGTTGACTGAACCGAGAAGTGCTACGAGGCCAAACACTCCTTTCTTTGACATAAGCAGAGACTGCGGAGGGGGATGCTTTTTGTACAAACAACAGAAAACCGATGCTGCAGTGTCATGATGCTTCTCCTCGATAAGTTTCATCATTGATTCTTTTGTGGATAGCATTCTGGGAATTCCGCACCTAGAGGTTCCAGAGAATCTGAAATGATATTCACAAGAATTAGGTGAGAATTTCCAGTTTATCCTGTCTTTTGACATCAAATACAGAGTAGTGTTTCAGCAACAAAATATGGAAATGAAATGTCATAAATATCTAATCTGAACCAATGAAATAGTTACCTTTCAAAGTTCTCAAGTTTTGCTCAGCCTCTTCATGTTCAGCCTCCAAGCATTTTAGGTGCTCTTCTACTTCCACTCTTCTTGTGCCGTATCTATTGATTTTGTATTTCAATTTCTGCAGGAATAAAAGAAGCATTTTCAAAATCGCAGCGAAGACAAGAACTAAGTATACAAAAGCAGATCATTCTAGATTGTTGTTATGTTTCCACTAAAGCACAAACTAACCACAATTGTCAAATGAACAATCTAATCTACGCAAAGATCAATATGTTTGGAATAAATATTGATGATCATATATATACCTCCGTGTACTGTGAACTTGGAGTCTGTTGAGTTGGAGTCACTAATGGATTTGTGGTTGAAGCCATCTTTGATTGAGGTGTCAGGCTCATCTTTGGATAAGGTGTCAGGCTCATCTTTGAATAAGGTGTCAGGCTCATCTTTGAATAAGGTGTCAGGCTCATCTTTGAATAAGGTGTCAGGCTCATCTTTGAATAAGGTATAGAACACACAATCTCATCTCGTTCAAATGTTTGATCATTAGTTAGCTGAATCTGAAAATCAAGGAGTGAAGTTTCAAGAAGAGATGTTATCAACATGTTGCATTTCTACTCATGGTAAAACTTTTTTTCTGTAAGATAACCTAATTCACAAATTACTACCTCAAAGCTCTTACGAAGCTCGGGATACCGAGAATGGAAAACCTTGAAAGAAAAGACACCCTCGGTCTCAGGTAGGGAAACCGAAGGAATTTTGCAAGAACCATGGACAAAGGCATATCTGATTCCATTCTCAATGCTTCTTGAATTAGATTCAACGCTCATAGTGTGGAAGCACCCAGATTTTTCATCATGATGGATACTTGTATCCGTAGTACCATCTGAATATGTTACTTTGAATATGAGGTCTGTAAGATCTGAACCAGCGGTACAGTTCTCAGGCAGCTGAACAAATCAAACAATTTCAGAAAGTATTATAAATCATTATAAGTGTGAAGGCAGAGAAAATTGAAGAGAGAAGTCCAGAACAAGAGAAACAAACTCAGATTGCATTCAAACAATCAACTTTTGTATATATGACATTTACCTCTGTTAAGAGCCTAAGCTCTCTTTTCTCAACCAGAGACTCTTTCTTGAAGATGGTTTCATTAGCAGACATCACAGAAAGTGATACTACGCAAAAAACGAAGACATTAGAAAATGGAAAGATAAATGCTTCTACATCTTACAAAATAATAGCATCAGATGTTACCAGATTTCCCATAGCCTGCTGTGACTTTTAGAATTCCAGATAGATCAATGCAGCCATCTCTATCAACCTATGATGAAATGAAGCCAGAATCCACAGGCACCATGGCAAGAAGATAGCATAAAAGAAGAATACAGCACATAGTAAACAAACAGACAACTAATATCAAAAAATTGTATCCTAGCCAAACTATTCCTTAAATCCGTTTCAGCCATTCTTTTTAGTGAAAAGAATTGTAAGCAAATTTAGCTTCTCGCACCTTTCGGTTTACGCCCATTGAGTCTTGGATACAATAGCCCTCAATACATATCAAAACATTGGTACCTTCTTCAACATGGTTACCATATCCATCTAGCATCTGCATAAAAAGTATCGTACACAGGCATAATTTGACGGAAGTATTCATAACTGAACAATTAGATGCATGGATAACTTTGTAATATGTATACCTCCAAGATATAATCTTCAACAATAAAACCTGGATACGTATTTTCCAAAGCCTGTGGATTCTTCTCCACAACACACTTCATCGGCCCAGGATTAACTGAAATGTTAAAAGCTCCTTAACTAAAATATCATTCAACACAAAATCTACTGTTGTCAATCTAGATTGCAAGCAAAATAGATGTAACTTCAGTTTCTACGTGTATCATAGTACAAGCTATTGCAGAAGAGGCTAATGAAGACTGTTACTATACAAGTTCAAAGTATTACGCTTACCTTTACAATCAACTGAGACAGAAAATGGTTCGTTCTTTGAGCATATCTCTAAGGTTGCTTTATAGTCTGGTCTGATTTGATATAATTCACTAGTCTCAACTAGCATGTTCTGCATTGGTATCAGAAAATTGGAAAAATTATAGACTTTTCCACAAAATCAACAGCCATAAAAGTTCTTCTTCGGCTTCTACTATTGTCCTTGTTTGGTGTTATTCATAACATTAACATTAGTGGTTGTATAATGTAAGTTAAATACCTCGACTTTGAGAATTCCACGATCTATCAGGTTGGCCTTAATCTGACCAATAGTTACTTCAAATCTCCGACTGGCTTTCAGTTTGACTTCCAGACATGGAACAGAAGTGAATGGTATCTTATTTTCATACACATCACAGCAAGCGATAGAGCAAGGTGGAAATGAGGAACCCACCCTGTAGACACATACTTATTTTGTCAAATTTGATAAGAATTAACATGAAAGGAACAAGAAAAAAGTCTGATATGTTTGCCGTTCAGAAGCATTTAAGAGTCTTACCGAATATTACACTGTCCCAAAGACTCTAGATTGCAAGCAAGTTTCCAACTTCCCACCTTTGAAGATGGTTTAACAACCAACTTTTTGTTAAAAGTAATCAAATTTCCCTGAAAGGAAAGTGTTAAGCAATTAGATTATATTAATTTCTCTTAAAACTAAAGGTTACAAGGTTACTTACAATAGAGAAACGAAAATTGTAATTCCCAGCTCTCTTGAACAAGTTTGGGAACTTGGACTCAAGTGGAAAGATGTAAAGACCATGAAAACCTCTACGGGATGTAGGAAAAGAGCGATGTGAATACAAAGGTTTTGCATTCTTATCCCTTGATTGTACCATTACTTCCATGAGCATGTCTCCATCCATTTTCACTATATTTTTCTGATCCAACTTTTTCGACAGTTTTGAAGGCGCAAAGCTAGCAGGTCGAACAACTGCAACAATCTGTTGCAAGGGAGTTTGTCCAGCACGCACTGAATCACCAATAGTTGAAACCTATAACATGTGATCGAGTGTTAAGTGCTTTGTTTCATGGAAAATGATTGGTTTGAGCGTTCCTTCAAAGAGAAAAAACAAGAGGGCCACTTTGGCCAGTTCAAAGACACGTATATGCAGATGAAGCACAAACATGAGGAAAGTGCACGTACCAGCCATGTCTTAAATCATAACATCAAACGCTATTAGTAAATTTGACCGTAACAAACCGGTTCCTACCCCATTAAGGTTCAAATCTGTACAGTCTCCATCATCCAGCAAATCAATTCTCGAAGGATCCTTTTGTTTTTGCTTCTCAAGTCTTATATTCCATTCATTCCCATCTAGAAGTAAACACTATACAAAAAAACATATCTCAGAGTTAAGCCAAAAAGAGTATGCAGAATAATGAAAATATGGTTTCAGGGTTTTGGTAACTGACCTTTCCAGAGTCGATAATACCGATTGGGAAAGATGAAGAGCTTCGAATTTCTAGTCTCGAAATTCCTTTAACGATTGAAAGCTTGCATCCCTCGTCCTCAGAGACATTAATTTGCCTAGATTGAAGAGATTAAGAGCACAAACTAATAGTAGAGAAAGCATGTAACGCTCAGAACTTGTTCAAATGAAAACATTCACCTGCATATAATCCGAGCATCACCTGCTCAAACAAACACATAAAAAGAGATTAGTCCAAAATGTATATAAAACACCTTTTTCATGTGTAGTTTATATGATGATAGAGACAGTACTTACCGCCTGCTTCGTCCTCAAAATTCTCAATAAGGAAATAGTCAATAGTCGCGTAGACATCATTCTTATGAACCCCTGCACATGCTCCTTTTAGAATCTTAATCTTCTGTCCACGTTCCCATGACATCCCTTTTCTCTTCATTACATTATGCAGCCTCACAGCTACACTTCGTCGAAAGCATTTTGTTACAAATAAACCATTTTCTACTTTATCAAAATAGTGTTTGGAGCTAACATACCTTTACAATCAGGCGAAATGCAAAGTGATTTGTTATCCAAGGAATCAAAAATTATGATTGCTTCATCTTCACCAGAAGCATCTTCTTCATCATAAGATTTATGCATATCAAGAACCCAGTCTTGATAATTCTGCTCTACAAGCCCATAGTTCAAACATTTTCCTTCTTTATGAATTACAATACTGACATCTGAAGAACCAAGAATTAAGCCAAATTTTAGCTCTTAAAAGAAGATTAAAACATGACTGCAAATGAATTTTAAACTGACCGTTATCCTTCTCCTTTGATTTGATACCAAAATTTTTAAGAGCCATAGAGAAGAGATTTTGGCTTGCAAGATCAGTCTGCAAAAAGCATGTTCAATAATCGAGCAAAAATGTACATATTACTCAATCTAGGAAAGTGCTTAGCTCACTTTTGATGGCGTCGGAATAAAACCAGCGTCCAAATCTGAGAAACAGACACATATATATAAAAGTGGACTATGTACAAGAACCATACAACAATTTATAAACTGAAATATGTATGGAGCTTCATACCGATAAAGCATTTTACTCTTCGACAACATTTCTGCAACGTTGAGGCAATGGTTCCTCTTTCCATAAACGGGATTGATGCCTACACATTTATTGGTAGCATAAAAAATAAAGCAATGATCAAAGTCTTTTCACCCACAGTCACAAACATATTAAAACTAAACCTCACTAAAATAGCCGAATAGACCGATAATTGTAATCAGAGAAAACTAACCCAAGGGACTTCAGGAAGTAGGCGACCAAGCCTTCTTACAGAGACACGTCCAAATGTTTGGAAGCTTTCAGAAACTTTGTATCCTTGCTTTTCTAAACTCTCCAAAATTACATCAATGCTCTCTTTTCCCTGAAACAAACAAATTTCAGAGCATCTGAAGAGGGTATCCAATTGTCAAATTTACTTCTTCAGAACGGATTTCATACTTGTATGATCGGAAAGTAAACAAACTTGAGTCGTGCATTCGCCTCTTGTGGTCTCCCTGAATGAAAAAATATGTAGTCAAGACTTGACATCACACACATCAATCTCTAGCTCTTTAATATCTCCATGTAAGTTATAGAACTTTCAAATGGAAGATAGCTATTGCTATTTGTTACCAAATGATGAAGGAAAAGTACATTAAATTGTTGAAAGATTAATACCTTTTTCTTGTTCACAATGAATGGTGAAACGAATTTGAAACCAAAAATCTTGGCCTCTGGAGTTTAGGTTTGTAATTGCGACCTCTCCACCATTTATTCCAGTTAAATCTTCTCCATTGACCTAAAAGAAGTACAAATCATAGAAGCAAAGAGTGTACTTAAGAGAACTAAAAACCATTAATATAAAAATGATAATATCAAAAGCATAAACATTATTGTAATACAAAATCAAAAACCTGAAACTCTACAGGCCTTTCAGTCCTCCCCGTTTTAGAGATCTCATCACACTACAGATTGACCAAAAAAGTTTAAACTTTAACTAATAAACAACAAAATAAAAGAATTATCACATATTGTAATACTGTTAGCCAAAGAATATACCTGAATGTAAGGGAAGTATATATCTTTTAATCTGCATTGAAGTTGATATATTTCTGGGATCTTACATTTCGAATGAAATATCTCAACCTGGAATGATTATCAGTTTCAGATAAGAAAGTTACATATCTTAACTCGCAGTTTCGTGTGAATCGAATATGGTTTCATAGCACCGTAAAGATTTTGAAGCTTTGTGAAACACTGAAATATAGTTTGTACCTTTGTGAAGCTTCCATGGGGCGATAACACAGTTTCCTCCTCCGTAGGATCCCTCATTCCACCACCAGTCTTTAACAAAAAATTAAATCTATTATTTAAGGACATAGAGACTATGACAAGCAAAGAAAGATGCTTATTTTACAGATGAATGTATATTATTACATTCCAGTTTTTTCCTGAGGTAGAATGATTGTCGATCAAAGCTTCTTGACTGAGTTGCAAACTCAATACTTCCTTGGACTGTTTCGTCTTCGAAGACATCAAAGTACGCCTAATCATAGAAGAGAGTTAAACGCACCAAGTAGAGGTAGAGATAATCATTGGATGAAACTTAAATGAATTCTCACCTTCCCAAATGCATAGAAGCATAAGCACCTCCATATCCAAACATCCCAAAGAATGGCTACAGGGACACATAAAGTGAACCGGTTTTAATAAATATAGAACAACAATGTATTAGACTTTTCAAAGTGATAAACTCTAAAATGTCTTGTTATGTACAAAGACTCGTGACAGTTTCTAAACTGCAAGGCGAAAAAGATTATTTAGGCAGAGAATAATTACCATTAGGTAAGGTGGTTTGCCTCCAATAGCTTTGGATTTTTGAGACCTATGTATTGAAGCACCTATTTTTCCCCTACAAAGTTTGCATTATCAACTTGAATAAGGAATATTCGATTGTATAAGAACATGTAAAGTCGTTTTTTAATTTAAAGTTATTGTAACAACAACTTCCATGGCTCACCATGTATCAATAGAATTACTGTCCATTCCAGGACCAGAATCAAAGACTGAAATAAGATCACCGAGAATATCCACTCTGCAAAAATAAAACAATCAAATGAACTCAATTTCGTTCGTCTGAACTTTAATGACAAGATCAAACCTTATCAGTCTTCGATCACCGGGGGGACAAGACCACACAGCTTGCAAAGAATTATCCTGAGATATAAGCAACATGAGACTTTTAAGTTCCATATTTGTCAGACTGTTTGTGAAAAACAAGATGATTAAACTCAAAATTTACTCAAAGAAGAAGAAGCAAGAACACTATCAAAGACACTCTCTAAACTAGAAGGTTTATAAAGCAAGAAGGAAGAACAAAGACTTGTTCTTATTCAGAAGGTTTCAAGAAGTTGACATATGTCAACTTAGAAACCTTCAGACAAAACTTAAAATGCCCATCACTCATTCTCTTGGAAACTACATCTGCAATGTTTGTCGAACAAACATGGAAGACAAAGAGAAAGTGAATTCGACAGATGTTATACTTGAAGGATTAATGTCGACTAAGTGCAACTGCAGTTTTTCTTTTATGTTTGAAGTATATAAACTGTAGAATGCAGAGCATAGAAGAAGTGGGAGCAAGTTGTATACTGAGGAAGAAAAACTCAGTAAGACAAGAGAGTTAGAGTGTGTTTAATCGATTGTAAAGTGCTCTAGTTTAAGAGCAAGTGTTCTTAGTGGATTCCGAGAAATTCCTCGGCGAGATGTAGGGATCCAAGTTTGGATCCTGAACTCGTAAACATCGAGTGTCTAACTTTCTTTCTCTCTTATCCTAACTAATCAAACACAAACCAAACTGTTCTAAGTGAAGTAAAAACACTTAAGTTATAAGTGAAGAAAACGTACAAATTGGTATCAGAGCACAGCAAGTTTGTCTTTTGAAGAAGTGATAAACTATAAGCAAGATGACTTCAGGGAGAACAGACATGGAGAAATTCGATGGAGGAGGAGATTATATCCTCTGGAAAGAGAAGCTTTTAGCTCACCTAGAGATGCTGGGACTGACAGAAGGGCTGGAGGAGGAAGTGACTGTTGCAGACGAAGGTGAATCCACAGCTGCTACTGGAGAACAGACACCTGCATCAACAACCATGGAAGAAACAGCAAGTAAGTCGATTGATAAAAGCCTAAAAGAGAAAAAGGGAAAGGCAAGATCAACGATTATACTAAGTGTAACAGACAATGTTCTGAGAAAAATCATAAAAGAAAGGACTGCAGCAGGAATGATTAAGATCTTAGATCAGCTCTACATGGCAAAATCTCTTCCAAACAGAATATACTTGAAGCAAAGACTGTATAGCTACAGAATGAGTGATGCAATGTCTATAGAAGAAAACACCGACGACTTCTTCAAGCTAATAGCTGATCTAGAAAACGTTAAGGTCAGTGTCTCAGAAGAAGATCAAGCTATCATTCTTCTAATGTCATTGCCAAAACAGTTTGATCAAGTAAAAGAAACCTTAAAGTACTGCAAGACAACTTTGTCACTGGAAGAAATACATATTGCCATAAGGTCGAAGGTTCTTGAGCTCGGTGCAAGTGGGAAAAGTCTGAAAAACAACTCAGAAGGGTTGTTTGTGCAAGACAGAGGCAGAACCGACAAAAGAGCAAAATCTACAGAAAGAAACAAAAGTAAAACCAGATCGAAATCTCGGGGAGGAGCCAAAACCTGTTGGATATGTGGCAAGGAAGGCCACTTCAAAAGACAGTGCTCAATCTGGAAAGAAAGAAACAAATCAAAGGACACCAGAATGGAGAGAGGAGAAGCATCAACTGTTACTTCAAATGTAACAGACGTTGATGCACTTGTTGCTTCAGACGCACTAATTAGTCTTCCTGATATCACATCAGAAACATGGATACTTGATACCGGCTGTTCATTCCATATGACATTCAGGAAAGAATGGCTAATGGACTACAAAGAAACTGAAGTTGGCAAAGTCAGGATGGGTAATGATACTTATTCCACAGTTAAAGGAACCGGCAACATCAGAATCCTGAAAAATGATGGTACTACAATTCTGCTAAGCCAAGTAAGATATGTTCCTGAAATGTCTAAAAACTTAATATCCTTAGGAACTCTTGAAGAAAAAGGATGTTGGTTTCAATCTAAGGGAGGTATGTTAAGTGTTGTTCGAGAAAACAAAACAATGCTGACAGGAAAGAGAGTAGATACTCTGTATTTTCTGCAGGGATCAACTCTTACTGCAGAATCGAATATCACTGAAGATACTTCAGATGAAACTTTATTATGGCACAGTCGATTAGGCCACATTGGCACCAAAGGACTAGAGACTTTGGCTCGGAAAGGATATTTGGATAAAACCAAGATCACTGAGATGAAGTTTTGTGAAGACTGCATCCTAGGAAAGTCACACAGAGTGAGTTTTGGAACTGCAGTGCATGTTACAAAGGATAAGTTGGACTACATACACTCAGATTTGTGGGGTTCTCCATCAGTTCCTCTCTCCTTAGGTAAGTGCCAATACTTCATCACTTTTATTGATGATTTTACCAGGAAGACATGGATATATTTCATCAAAACCAAGGATGAGGCTTTCAGGCAGTTTAAGGAATGGAAGGCCTTAATAGAAAATCAACAAAACAGAAAGGTGAAGACCTTAAGGACAGATAATGGACTCGAGTTTTGTAACACAGAATTCGACACCTTCTGCAAAGAAGAAGGAATAGTGAGGCATAGAACTTGTGCATACACACCACAACAGAATGGTGTGGCAGAAAGGATGAATCGAACCATATTGAACAAGGTGAGGTGTATGCTTAGTGAATCTGGTTTGGGAAAACAGTTTTGGGCTGAAGCAGCTGCAACAGCCGTGATTCTCATTAACAAAAGTCCTAGCTCCTCAATAGATTTTTCAATACCAGATGAGAAATGGACAGGAAAACCTCCAGAGTACAAGTACTTGAGAAGATTTGGTTCAATCATCTTTGTGCATTCAGATCAGGGAAAGCTGAATCCACGGGCAAAGAAGGGAGTGTTCTTGGGATATCCGACGGGTGTCAAAGGATTCAGAGTTTGGTTATTGGAAGATAAGAAATGTGTAATCTCTAAAGATGTGATATTTCAAGAAGACACAATGTTCAAAGAAGCTCAAAGGCAGAAATCATCTCAACCATCAGAACAAGAGACACACAAGGAAAAGGTTAGTATAAATCTAAGAGAACTGTCTACAGAAACTCTGCAACAAACTGTTGGGACTGAACCAGAAGCACAAGTTGAACCAGGCACCAGCTCACAAGGAGAACATGTACAAGAGACAGAAAGGATATCAGACAGTGAGTCAGAGGAAGATAACCTCAAAGATTATCTTCTCGCAAGAGACAGATCAAGAAGGGATATCAAAGCTCCTAAGAGGTTTGATGACCAGATAAATCTGGTTGGTCTAGCATTATTGGCTACAGAAGATGGTGATACGAATGAACCACAGTCGTATGAGGAAGCCATCTCAGGCCCCAACAGAAAAGAATGGGAAAATGCTATGCAGGAGGAGATGAAGTCCTTATTGAAAAATAACACATGGGAACTTCAGGACAGAACTGCATCGACAAGAACCATTGGATGCAAATGGATATTCAAAAGAAAATCAAGCATACCTGGTGTTGAAACACCAAGATATAAGGCAAGACTTGTTGCTAAGGGATATTCACAGAAGGAAGGGATAGACTATCAAGAGATTTTCTCTCCGGTAGTCAAACACACATCAATCAGAGTTTTACTGTCAATAGTGGTTCACCATGACCTAGAATTGGAGCAATTGGATGTCAAAACAGCCTTTCTCCATGGAGATTTGACAGAGCACATTCTCATGGATCAACCAGAGGGATATATAGTTGAAGGAAAAGAGAAAAAAGTCTGTTGTCTGAAGAAATCATTGTATGGTCTTAAACAATCACCAAGGCAATGGAATCTCCGATTTGATTCATTCATGACAACCTCAAATTACAAAAGAAGCAGGTATGATTCTTGTGTATATTTCAAGAAGCTATCTGACCAAACATACATCTACCTACTCCTGTATGTAGACGATATGCTGATTGCTTCAAAAGACAAGGAAGAAATCAGAAAGCTTAAATCACAACTTAGTGAAGAATTTGAGATGAAGGACTTGGGTCCGGCTAAGAAAATCCTTGGTATTGACATCAAGAGGGATAGAATCAGAGGACTGTTAGAGCTATCTCAAGAAGACTATATCAGGAAGGTACTTAAGGTATTCAATATGGATGAAAGTAAAGCTGTTAAAACTCCATTGGGAGCTCATTTCAAGCTTAAGTCTGCAACAGAAACAGAGATGCTGCAGCAGTGTGAATTCATGAGGTCAGTTCCATATTCTAATGCCATAGGTAGTATCATGTACTTGATGATTGGCACACGGCCTGATTTGGCGTACACAGTAGGAGTTATAAGTAGGTTTATGACAAATCCAACAAAGAACCACTGGTATGCCGTGAAATGGGTTATGAGATATATTCAAGGAACTAGTCAGGTTGGTCTTCAGTTTAGAAGAGAAGGAGAGACAAAGATTAAGGGCTATTGTGATGCTGACTATGCAACTGATCCTGACAAGAGAAGATCAGTTTCTGGTCGAGTTTTCACTTTTGGTGGAAATACAATCAGTTGGAAGTCAGGTCTCCAATCTGTTGTAGCACTCTCCACCACTGAATCTGAATATATGTCACTAACTGAGGCAGCAAAAGAAGCAATCTGGTTGCAGGGACTCTTAGAGGAAATGGGATTCAGTCAAGAGAAGGTGGAAATACTATGTGATTCTCAGAGTGCGATTGCACTCTCTAAGAATTCGGTATTTCATGAAAGGACGAAGCACATTGAAGTGAAAGTGCATTTCATCCGAGAAAAAGTGTTAGAAGGAAGGATTGAAGTGGTTAAGATATCCACAAGCTGGAATCCTGCAGACATCATGACAAAGATTGTCCCAGTGAGCAAACTTCAGGAAGCATTGAAGTTGCTCAGGCTGTCCAACATTTGAGACAGCACCAGTTTCTGAGGAAGCGAATCATTACACTAAGAACTAAGTATGACAGTCAAGGAGGAGTAATGTGAGTTTAACCAAGGAGGAGTTTTGTGAAAAACAAGATGATTAAACTCAAAATTTACTCAAAGAAGAAGAAGCAAGAACACTATCAAAGACACTCTCTAAACTAGAAGGTTTATAAAGCAAGAAGGAAGAACAAAGACTTGTTCTTATTCAGAAGGTTTCAAGAAGTTGACATATGTCAACTTAGAAACCTTCAGACAAAACTTAAAATGCCCATCACTCATTCTCTTGGAAACTACATCTGCAATGTTTGTCGAACAAACATGGAAGACAAAGAGAAAGTGAATTCGACAGATGTTATACTTGAAGGATTAATGTCGACTAAGTGCAACTGCAGTTTTTCTTTTATGTTTGAAGTATATAAACTGTAGAATGCAGAGCATAGAAGAAGTGGGAGCAAGTTGTATACTGAGGAAGAAAAACTCAGTAAGACAAGAGAGTTAGAGTGTGTTTAATCGATTGTAAAGTGCTCTAGTTTAAGAGCAAGTGTTCTTAGTGGATTCCGAGAAATTCCTCGGCGAGATGTAGGGATCCAAGTTTGGATCCTGAACTCGTAAACATCGAGTGTCTAACTTTCTTTCTCTCTTATCCTAACTAATCAAACACAAACCAAACTGTTCTAAGTGAAGTAAAAACACTTAAGTTATAAGTGAAGAAAACGTACACTGTTGTTAGTAATTTGAACAACATGCAAAACAAATAAAGTTTCCACTAGCCAATTCTATCATTTCAGGCTAATCGTTAGTTGTTACTGAAACACTTACGATCAGATCAGCTAGTGCTGTCTCAAAGCAATAATTTTCAGGTAGTTCTTTAAGCATATCAGTATCAGGTGTTAGATCCCACATATTCTGCAAAAAAAAATACCAAGAATAGAGCCATCAATAAACCAATATAAGCAAAACTATATAATGATATTACTGACCTCATACATAATGGAAGAAGCTTCACCAGATCCATCCTGATCAAGAGATTTAAGTTGAAGCAAAAAAACATCAGAAAAATCATTATTAACTGAGATTCAACACATAATAACAGAACAAGTGAAAATAGAAACAACTCACATCAAGACGTATTATATTACACAAATGAGGTTGAAACGTCTCAAATCGAACAGCTTCTTTAATCTTTTCACCGTTAAACACGAGACAAAATTCAGTAGCCAAATTCCAATCAAGTCGTTTCCTCTTCTTACCGGACATCTCATAGTTCTTCCGGGTTTTGTCGTATTCGTCTTTCACAAGGTTGACAAAATTCTTCATAGGCATTTTAGGTTCTGGATTTGTAAGTGTGAGTGTCACACTTGTGCGGTTTGGTAAGAGAACCTTGAGAGTGTAAAACTTATCTTCTTCTTCTTCATTACCATCTAGAACCAATATCCTCTTGCACGATTTCTTATTACTCATCTAAAACGCAAAAACATGATTCAAAACAAAACCCACTAAAAGTACAATAGCTTCCTAATAACACAGAAACAGCAACTTTTAAAAAAAGAAACGATTTCTTTTCAGTAGTTGAACGATCGTTTTGTAGGAGAGTAGTCACAAACAATTACCTTAAGACATAGAAACAATCTGTAAACGCAAACAGAGGGGAGAAGAAAGGAGAGAAACTAAGTGTAATCTGGAAATACAAATAGAGGGGAGAGAGAAACTAAGTGTTCTAATATTAAAAATAAGAAGATGAAACGACATTAGAGAAACTAAGTGTCTTTACAAAGTCCGCTTTGCATGTAATAAAAGAAAGAAAAAGAGATTTAGTAACTCAAATGGATATATACAACGCTGGTCTGACCAGTTCATAGGTCCCCCTTTCACTCCGGTTTAATTGAATCAAATGTTGGTCGTACCGACCTGGTCTGAACTAAACCAACCGAGCTTCCCAATATACTGTCCCATTCTATCTCCAACGACGTATGAAATTCCGGAAGAGGCAATAACTATAGACGTATAATAAGCCGCAGATTTGAAATAAGGTTTAGGCGATTCACGTACGTTGGGCGGTTTTCGGACATAGACCTTGATCATACCGAGCAAAATTACACAAACCAAAGAAACCAAGAAAACCGAGACAAGTGTGTGGTTCTTGATCCCGGTTTCGTAGAAGGAAAATGCATAAACCAATGGAGGTATTAGGCCAAAGAGAATGTAAGACAAGACCGCTACTACGATATGAATCCGGAAATTACTACGTCTCCCTAACAATTCTTCATAACGATCTTTCTCTTGAACTGAACTGTTTCTTAGATCATGAAGCTGCAAGTACAGAACCGGAATAGGTTAAACCAAGAAACCGCAAAAAAAAAGCAAACTGTGGCAAAAGAAAACGTTTTTAAGGTGTTCAGCCGTTAATTACGTTTTGCGCGAGGACTATGAACCCACCGGCCAAATTTGCGATCGCAAGGGCCACGATATTCACTGAAACAATTAAAAAAATTATTATATAAGCTATTGTATATAAGACGGAGTTATCAGATAAGATTAGCCTAAAAACTAATCTTGCATTTGTTTGCTGTTTGAAAACGTTGGCTCGTGACATACCGGTTGAGGAACCGGAGGCAGAGGCGGAAGCTACAACACCGAGGCTGGTGATGGTCTCGGTGAGACCGCCGTATACGGTGCTCTTCAGTAACTCAACTGCGAATCTTTCTCGATCCGGTTGCTTTTGAGGCGGTGATTCTTCTGCGGTGTTACTCTTCCTTACCTCTAAATGTATTTCTTCTGTATATAATTGAAGGTTAATAAGAATGTGGGAATATGCAATTGAAAATGTCTCACATTGGATAGGAGGGAGAATTAAATAATGTCTTATTTGATCCAAGTGCACTCTCACACATAAGCTAGACTTTGTGGTGGGTTTTTTCCTAAGGGGTTTTTGTGGACTTGATCTTCTATTATCTATAAATTTGTGATACTTCTACTATTTTTGTTAATTTGCATCTTTGTAATAGAAATTTAATGCCCATTGATTTTAAATAAACATCAACGAACTTAAATATTTTGTTTTGATCTACAACACGTACCTGGCTCCTCAACTGGTTTCCCCCTGATATAATCAAATTGTAAGAAGCTGGCTCCTGAAATATACAATATAAGATCATGGGTGAATTCGAAAACGAGAAAAACCAAATAGATTTGAGATGAAACCGGGTTAGAACAGTTTGATTCACCTAACCGGATGAAGTTTCTTAGACAGGTCGAGTAAGTGAAGATTACACCCTCCCCTTTATATTGTGTATCATCATTCTCAATACGAGTCTCCGGAACATGAACCTTAACCGGTGGTTCGATCTCTTCTACGTCGCGTGATTCTTCAAGATCCGGTACAATGGGTTTCAGATCCACAGGCAGATCAACGTCTTTCTCACGTTTCCTTTTCCTGAGAATCACTCTTCTGGTTATACACGAGCTACAGCTTGGACAGTAAAGCTCGTAGCTTTCTTGTATTGCAAGCAACTTCTCTAGGTTTGACTTTTCTTCTGACTCTGATGAAAAACTGTCGATGTCATCTTCTTCTTCTCCTTCTTCTTCTTCTCTTTCTTCTTCTATCTCACCAACTTCTGCGTTCTGTTGCCTATCGTTCTCTACATTTGGAAAGTTTGTGGAGTTGGACTCTAACCAATTATAATCGGTCTCCGCGTTCGAACCGGGTTCATTGTTTGAACCGATTTCTTCGCTAGAACAAGGCTCATTATTGTTTGAGTCGATTTCGCTCATTATAGTCTCGGGTATTATTGGATCTGAATTGGAAGATATAGATGATGTACTTTCATGAACAGATTTGTTTCCTACATCACCAATACCAAAAGTAAAAGAGAGATTAGTCGACCGGATATGCAGGATTATGTCCGGTTAAATAACTGGGGGTAGTTTAAACAATCTGAAATGTAGTGGACGAAATTGGAATTAAGATTTATAAAGTTACCCAAAAAGTGTACGAAATTGACAAGTTGACTATACCTTGAGATCCATTGTCATTCTCTTCATCTTTCATCTCGGTGGTGTTGTCCGGCGGCGCCGCTACCACCGCATTGAATCGAATTTTCCCGCGGGGAACATTAGACTTACCAAATCTATATGCTTCAAGAAGATCCACCAATAAATCTGCATCTACAATTTCACCCTCACCAAACCAACTTCCATTATTTGGCCGGGCCAATTTTTCCATACCGACTCCAATGTAATGAAACCGATGCCAATGTTCTTTGTCAAGAACTACCAAAGATTTGAGAAATGAAGGAAATTTCAGATTACGACTTTTTTGGGTTGAAGGAAAGACATTTGTGCCTGTCTCTTTTTATTTATCCTCTCGAATCATCTTATCTTATACAGACATAAACAATTCCCACGAGGGACGCACGAGCCGTTAAAATATTAGTTACTTATATAGTTATATATAACGAATAATTTCATATTACTACTTCTTTGGATTTTGTTATTAGGGAGAGTGTCAAAAGTTAAGTAAGCTCATCAAAAATGGCTTATATTACACTGGTAAACATAAACACATCTGAATTATTTACTTCAGAAAATTCATTAAAACTCAACTATGTAACATAACTATTGCATGAGTGGCACAAAATGTATGGTCAACTCGGTAACAACGCATATTGTGAGGGTGGTGGACCCAACTTTTATAGTTGTTAGTTGGTAATTAACTAATTGTGAAACCATATTCAAAACGTGTAAAAATAACTATTGTTACGACCCATTAGAGAATGTTTCTTATGAGGCCTTTAATTTACAAACAAGGCCCATGTTGAAAAACTTAATCTAAACCCAATAAGCATCTTACAGTTGGAACAGTTTATATCACTTAAAAAAACTGGAGGCACTAAACTCCACGTGGCAGAATGTGAGGCTTCAATTTCACATGAAGACATTAAACGCGGGTTGTGATCTTTTACTCGTCCTTAATTTTCGCGCTTTTCTGATAGATCCTTGGGAGAATAAACGTATTGAAATTTTGGTGTTAAAAAATTCATAGATCGGATCCAAACGAATTTCAGGAGGTTTATTGCGAATAAGCTGTGGATTCGAATTTTTCTTAGATGTTTAAGGAAGGAAACTAATTTTGATTATGTTTCTGTTTCAAAAGGATATTACCGAGTCCGAAGTTTTGTCCTAAAAGATCTAAAATGTAAAGAAAAAAGAAAAGAAATTAAGATAAAAAAAAATTGTCAAGAAAAAGGCCTCTGTGGTCACTTTGTCAGTTTTGGAAGCATGTCGGCGAAGTTCAAAGGATTCTTTCCGTAGTAGATAGGCCACAGGTGGTTTCCGTCCTCCTGAGGAACGAGCCGAAAATCGAAAGAATCAGCATTTTTTCCTCCAAATCGAAGTACCCGCTGTTCAATCGACCAATGGCTTCGCTTCAGATCAATGGCTCGGTTATGTTCGAGCCACTCGTGGGATTTAACCGGACCTGCTATTTCCGTCCGATCGGTAGTCTCGGTTTTCCCCATTTCTGCCGGAGATTCAGTATCGGACGGCCGTTGTTGCTCCACTGTTCTTCTTTCTCCAGCGACAAAATCGATAGCTTTGGTGGAAAGTCCGAAGGTGATGATAAAGGATTCATCACAGACGCAGAGAGAGATGGGTCTGGCTCTGTTCTTGGGTTTCAGCTCATTCCTCCTGGTACTTTCTTTGTGATTTCTTTCTTCATAGTGATTCTTTTAATCAACAGTAATTTATCCACTTTCGTGTATAGTTTTAGGGATTTTGTGTTGGTTTTTTCTCAATGGCAGTCACTGAATTTTCTTGTCGAATGTGTTTATAATACAATTTATGGTTTCAAAAGAGAATGATTCTCTTCAATTTTGCTTGTGGTCCTCAGATTCAAAGATTTCCTTCTCACGAAACATAACATAACATATCAAGTTTCAAAATCTTTAATTTTCCATTTCTTTTATGTAAACTAGCGCATTTTTTCAGAATTGTGAAGGTGAAATCGCTCTTTTTGGTCTACAGGTGATCAAGAAACCTTCAGCACCATCACAGAAGAAACTACACATCAAGAAGAGAAGATAGAGGCTATTGATGAGACAGAGATTGCTGATTTTGGTGTTCCTGGAAATAGAGCTGCTGAGGAAGGAGCTGCGCAAGTCGGAATTTCGAGTAACAAAGCCGAAATAATCAACAACCTCGTTTTCGTTACATCAGAGGCGGCTCCTTACTCGAAAACAGGAGGACTAGGAGATGTTTGTGGTTCTTTGCCAATAGCTTTGGCTGGACGTGGGCACCGTGTAATGGTCGTTTCCCCTCGGTACCAGAATGGAACCCCTGCAGACAATAACTATGCCCGGGCAAAGGACTTGGGGGTACGAATCACCGTTCATTGCTTTGGAGGCTCTCAAGAAGTTTCCTTCTATCACGAATATAGAGACGGTGTTGACTGGGTAACCGCTTATCTCTTTTTGCATAAATCTTTGTAGAGTTTTGACATCCACCATTGCTTTACGAGTCGTTTTTTGTAACTGTTTTCAGGTTTTTGTTGATCATCTATCCTACCATAGACCTGGCAATCCCTACGGAGATAGTACAGGAGCCTTTGGTGATAATCAGGTACAAGTGTTGCGCGAAATACCATTGACATTGTCAAAAGAATGGATTTGGTTTCTAATTGTATCTTTTCTTTGATTGTGTGAGAATGTTGTGTTTTAATTTATGTGGTCTAACGAAAGTAAAGTACCTCATCTCAATTTTTATGTTATTACAGTTTCGGTTCACGTTACTTTGCCATGCAGCGTGTGAAGCCCCTCTTGTGCTGCCTCTTGGAGGGTTCACTTATGGAGAGAAATCTCTCTTCCTTGTCAATGACTGGCATGCCGGACTTGTTCCCATGTAACCATTTCTTATCCTCTTTTCCCGTACTTTAGGATTTCTTTGAACATTAGCGCAGAACCGTGCTATGATTTGTGGATTTTAATTTTGTGCTTTATTTCCAGACTTTTGGCTGCAAAGTATCGCCCATACGGAGTTTATAAGGATGCAAGAAGCATTCTCATTATACATAACCTCGCTCATCAGGTAAAACATAAAGCATTCTTTTCCAGACCTCAAATATCTCTTCTTGTGGTTTTTATATATAGTCGTAAGGGCCCTTTGTTAGTTTATCGTAGTAGTCGGTTGATTTTCTGTGCTGTTGTATTTGATTAAGCTGTAATGTTATTTTGCATTTCATAATTGGTTCTTTTACTAAAAGGGAGTGGAGCCAGCAGCTACTTACAGCAACTTGGGTTTGCCTTCAGAATGGTATGGAGCGGTTGGGTGGGTGTTTCCAACATGGGCAAGAACTCATGCTCTCGACACCGGTGAAGCGGTTAATGTTCTCAAGGGTGCTATTGTGACTTCTGACCGTATCATTACTGTGAGCCAGGTGATGAATCTTTTGTTAAAAATAATCCCTATAGAATGACCACATTCACTAAGGTAATGATTCCAAATTAGAAGTTTATCTGAGTTGGTATTCTGGTTGGAATGTTTCCCCACACTTCCAGGGCTACGCATGGGAAATCACTACTGTTGAAGGTGGATATGGTCTTCAAGATTTGCTTTCTAGTCGGAAGAGTGTTATTAATGGTATTGTTTCTTTAAACCTGTCTTAAATCGCATAAACATTTTTCCGAGCTGATATTTCCACGATGCTTATCAGGGATCACGAATGGAATTAATGTTGATGAGTGGGATCCGTCCACGGATGAACATATTCCTTTCCATTACTCTCTTGATGATTTCTCCAATAAGGTGATGTGAAGTTCTCTTGAGTAAAGATGCCAAACTCTTCCATTGTGGGGAATTAACTTTTTGTGTGTGCTTTGAAAATTGCAGGTCAAATGCAAGATGGCACTACAAAAGGAATTGGGTCTCCCTATTAGGCCTGAATGTCCTATGGTATGATTTCAAAAGCTATTTTTTAAAAAAAAATTGGTCTACAATTTTGTCTAATAATTAAGCTCATGTATCTTGGAACTTGTTACAGATTGGGTTTATTGGAAGACTTGATTACCAGAAGGGCATTGACTTGATCCAAACCGCCGGTCCTGATCTCATGGTGGATGACATTCAATTTGTAAGTGAGTCGTTTGAATGTATTTACTGGAACGCACAGTGTGCAAGTGACTGCTGTGATACACGTTTTTCATCTGCTGTTTTTAGCAGCTGTTTTCGCACACTGCTTAAGCCCGAGGCAGAAATTTGATTTGTCTCGTGTAGCAGTTTTCCTTTTTTTTTGAGTGAAAGACATAGTTCCATCTGTCTAATGTGGTTTGGTTTCTTGCAGGTCATGCTTGGCTCAGGTGACCCAAAATATGAAAGCTGGATGAGGAGTATGGAAGACACATACAGAGACAAATTCCGCGGTTGGGTTGGTTTCAATGTTCCCATCTCTCATAGAATCACGGCCGGGTAATAATTAAACAAAAAAAAAGAAAAAAGAAATCTCTCTATACTTAAACTTAGTCTTCTGATTGGAATATATTTTTGTTTTGAAACCTATAAACAGCTGTGACATTCTTCTGATGCCATCAAGATTTGAGCCATGCGGTTTAAATCAGTTATACGCAATGAGATATGGAACTATTCCAGTCGTTCATGGCACAGGAGGACTTAGAGTGAGCTTAGAATCATAGAATGGTTTTGAAAGTTGAAAAAAAGGGGTTAAGATTTATTTAGAATTGAATTGTTTATTGCTTTCAGGATACGGTTGAGAATTTCAATCCTTATGCGGAAGGTGGAGCGGGTGCTGGTACAGGGTAATCAAATATTCTGTTTTTGAGACATTTTCTTTTGTGACAGATCAAATATCAAATGATTTGTAATCTTTTTTTGGTTTAAAATGTTGCAGATGGGTTTTCTCTCCCTTGTCGAAAGATAGCATGGTGTCTGTAAGTTTATTTAAGTTGCCATTTTTCTATAAAAGATTTGTTGGTTATGACGAAAATGACTCTGTTTGTGTGGCATAACTTCAGGCGTTGAGGTTGGCTGCAGCAACGTACAGAGAATATAAACAGTCATGGGAAGGATTGATGAGAAGAGGAATGATTCGAAACTATTCTTGGCAAAACGCTGCCGTTCAGTATGAGCAAGTTTTCCAGTGGGTTTTCATGGACCCTCCTTACATCAACTAGAGTTCCAACAACACACTTCCTCGTTTTATCGAAACCAAACCCGACTTTTGTACCGGTTCTGTCCAAGACCTTGACCAATCATGATGAAAAAAGGGTTCTTGTGAAACCCCTTTTCGAAAAAAACTATGGGTTTCAGTTCCATAATGAACAGTATTAAAACTATGTTTTTTGTTTTGTTTTTGGGGAGGTATATATTTTTAGTTACTATGGTTACTTAAAACAAAAACTAATTTGATCAAGTAGTTGGAAATGAGTAGGAGAGCAGTAAGTAACGCACAAATGAAATAAAACGTAAATTATAATTAAGTCAAGTAGACGTGCTTACCTTATTATTCATTACAACACGTCAACTCATTTCACAGTGATTTTGAAGCATCTATCATCAACCACTCTATAACATGATACTTTATCAGAAGAACGACATTAATCTTGACCAACAAAATGAACATTGATATCAAATTATCAATCGATCATCTCGTCTTGATCTCAATCTCAGAGAACAAGCTTATCTGTTATTGTTAACAAATATCGGTTAATGGATTTAGGAAAAAAATCACAAAAAGGTTTCTTAATTATATATTTGTTATAATGTTTCGTTGAAAACGTTATCGTTTGACCACGCACGTCTCACGATCTTAATTCCCTATTATTATATTATTAACATGTACGAAGAAATTGATGGCAAAAAAGATCAGATTGAATACTGTATTTGTAGTTTACATTAAAAAGTTCACCAAAACAGTTCAGTTGGAAAAGTGTATATAAAATGGATTAATTTGTTTACTACTGTTTTCTTTCTTACACCAAAATTAATTAAGATATTTCTGATAAAATATTAAATTTAATTGAAAACAATATAAAACCTAATAACTTATTGAGTAATATCCTAAAATAGCACATTTTAAAGTTTTTCTTCTAAATCTAACATCATAAAATTAAATTCCCAAAAATAAAACAAATATTTATGTGAAAATATTTATTTATTCTAAATAAATTATACATAAACTTAAAGTATTGTATTTGGGTTCATTATTTCTAATTTAGGGTTTAATTTTTTTTATTAAAATATAATTTTAGTGTATTTTAATCTTAAATTTATGCTATTATTAGAAATTTAAACTAATGATACTATTTTTTGAACAAAAATTTAGAAAAGTACTATTTTAGACATTTGTCCTAATTTATTGATGGCAAAAACAGTACTCATAATTACTGAATCATCTTTACATTATTATTTAAAATTTGAATAGATGAAATAATGTTTTATTTTTTTTATTCTGACAAAAAAATTTATTTTATTTGAAAAAGTCACATTCTAAAACAAAAAAAATGTTTCATTTAAGACAATATCTGTTACTTGAACCAAAACAAAAAGGTATTCAAGCCCTTTGTTTTTGTCACGACATTCGATGATGTTTCAGTTGAAATGTTGAATAGATTTATAGATGAGAATAAATGATATTTATAAGTTTAATTTCAATAGAAAAAAATGGTGAACATAATAGACCGAGCGTTGCTCCGGAAATGATGGGACAAAAGTAGGTAAGTCAGTGGAATTGAGGTTTCTGATACCAATCACAAACCCTTTTTCCCTCTAATTACTCTCTTCGTCGCTCCGCATTCTCACTTTCCTCTTTGATCGTACGTATAAACTCGCCAAAAAAAAGTATCTTCTTTTTCAATCACACATATCCAGTTCCCTCTCTCTCGCAAATTAGCGGGAGCAAAAGCAAGAGGCTTGAAGTGATATCTCAGGTGAATCCTTGTATTCTTCTGTCAGTCTCATTATTTTGTCTGTTTTAGTTGTTTTGTCTAAAAATTCAGTTTAATATGCTCAAAGGTCGAGACTTTGGACGACCGTGCGATTTTAAAAAATAATCGGTAAACTTGAGTTGGGTTTTCAGAGCTTTGTTCATAAATCATATGGTAGAACAAGTTGAAGCTTTTCAGTGTTCTTGATTAAGGGTTTTAGCTTTTTTAGGTAACCTGAGTTTGATTTTGGGTGACAATTCCTCTGTTTGGGATTTATGTTTATCTAAGGATATGACTTGAACTGGTCTTTGTGTATCTGTTGATTTCCTATAGAAAAAGCTTTGCTATAGGATTAACTGTAATAAGTAATCCGGGTTGGTTGAAAATTCTAATTCTTTGAATTTTGTTTGTAAACAAATTTCAGCTTTTTTTGGTTTTTTATTAACAACCAATCTGTTGTAATCTCCTTTCAGGGAGAATTTGTTAATTTCTAATAGACTTGAGAAGAGTATTGTTGAAGATTCAGACAAAATCTGTTTGTTTCTGATCAATCTGTTGGGTTGCTTTCGAGCTGTGGATTCTAATTCTTGTCTGTTGTTATTCTTTATTAGATCAGTTAGCGTGTTGTTGTTACCTAAAACATCCACAGAATCATAAAAATTTTGGTTTAAATTCCTTAAATTAGCTTTACATTATTAGATTCTCTGAGATTTGTAATCCAAAACACTCAATAACTTCTCGAGGGAATGAGAATTCCTTAATACCTGCTTTCACATGGAACTAAAAGAGAATATTTAGGTGAAGTAGTTTCATGTTTTTGCTAACAGCTTGAGAACAAATCAAATTTCAGTTGCAGCTGATAATACCAAGTCTTTTAGGGTGTTAAGAATCAAATTTTCTTGAAGATTCTTCTTGTTGTTGTTCTATTTCAGTGAGGGTAACAAGTATATTCTAGATGGTTCCTTCAGCTTCAATCTCACTACCTTATCCTACATTTAAAATATTACTCTCATATTCATTGCCAGGCGCTTTTGTTTGTTTTCATTGTTTGAAATTACTTGCTTAGATCTTTTCTTATTTTCTGATTGTGTAAGTTTGAATCAGTTTTCCTTTTCTTGTTCATATGTTATAAAAATTGTGGCTTGAGGTATTCTTACAAGTACCATCCCTGAAGATTGAATATATCTTTTTGTCATACTTATTTGGTCATTATATTTCCTCAGTGAAAAACAAAAAATAACTGAAAGGGATTTGAGGTTCCATTGATAATCTTTGAATCAAAATGAGTACGGCCGCTACAATATCCATGCCCCGAGAAGCGTCTAATTATGATGAGATCTCTATGCAACAGAGCATGCTCTTCTCTGATAGTCTTAAGGTAGATTCTAAATCTTAAAGTTGAATCATCTTATTGGGTATTTGGGTCTTGGGGTCGTTGCTAAAGTCATCACATTTTTCTTTGCATGTTCGATGGATTAGTCTGATTATTAGCTAGATACGGATATCAAGTAAACATCTTTTGTGATATGACATCTTTGTTTTACAGGATTTGAAGAATCTGAAAACACAGTTGTATTCAGCAGCTGAGTATTTCGAACTATCCTACACAAACGATAAACAAAAACAAATGTGAGTGAGTTTATTACTCCTTGTTTCCTTGTTCTATTTCTCAATCCACCTTAGTTGACAGCTCAGAATGGGTATCATTTTAATCTTTTTCGTTTTGGTATTCACGAGCTTTCCTTTTTATACCAGAGTCGTAGAGACACTCAAAGATTATGCGTTAAAGGCTCTGGTGAATACAGTTGACCATTTGGGCTCTGTTACGTATAAAGTTAATGACTTTGTTGATGAAAAAGTCTATGAAGTAGCAGGAACCGAACTACGAGTGTCTTGCATCGAACAGGTATCAGTTATTCCTCGTAGACTTGTCTCTAAAATGATGTTTTCTATTAGATAGATTAATGAATCATTGTTTCATCTTTAGTTTGTTTTAAATACGTATTTATGATCAATTTCTTGTTCGGGTTACTGAATTTTCTCATATATGTATAGAGGCTACGGATGTGTCAAGAGTATACGGATCATGAAGGCCGTTCGCAGCAATCACTAGTGATCGACACACCAAAGTTCCACAAGCGATACTTCTTGCCTTGTAAGTTTATCTCTCTCCTCTCCGCAAACTTTTGTTCTTTTCTTTGTCGATTTTAAGACTCAGTACCCAAAACTAAATTGTTTATCAGCGGGTGAAATCAAGAGAGGTGGCAACCTTGCAAAGCTCAAGAATTTTGAAAGTTGTTTTGGTGAAGAAGATGACTGGAACCAATTCAGAAATGGTATGAATTGACATTTCATCCACTTATCCCAAGATTTAAGAGTTTTTCCAAACCTGATTCTTGATTTGATCTGTTTCTTGTTTCCAAAAGTTGTTCGTTCTACAATTCGGGAAACACCTCCACCACCCGTTAGGTAAACTCCGGGTATTCCTACAGTGAATTCCCTTGTTCACTGGCCGGAAAGTTTTAAACTTTGATGTGCCGGTTTGTTGCTTCTTGCAGGAAACCAATAATTCAGTCTCCGTCTTCGCGGAAACCTCAGCGTTCAGCAACCTTTTCGTTCTCCTCTATCTCTGTGGCACCAAAGAAAGAACAAGGTATAAAAGAACAGCTTCAATTTGAAACGCCGTTTGGGCTTAATGTGATTATACAAAGCTTTCATTGAGCGTTTGGTAAACCAGATAAGCGAGCAGTATCACCGCATCGATTTCCGCTTCTAAGATCTGGTTCAGTTGCTGTCCGACCATTATCAATCAGCCGGCCAACAACCCCAATCAAGAGTAGAGCTATAACTCCTAAACGAGTAAGCTTTGGTTACATTTGAATCACTCTCTTAGGCTCTCAATCATTACCGGTTTGGAATGTTCTGTGCTTTACGGATTGTGACTCTTTAATTTTTTCCGGTTCAGTATCCGTCAGAACCGAGAAGATCAGCTTCGGTTCGGGTTGCATTCGAGAAAGAAGCACAGAAAGAAACAGAGCAGCAACAACAACCGAGCAGAAGCAAACGGCTGCTTAAGGCGTTGCTTAGCCGACGCAAAACCAAGAAGGACGATACACTCTACACTTACTTGGACGAATATTGAACCGAAGCTGGTTTTGTATGTCGAATGGTAAACCGGAAATTGTATTCGAAATTTCATTCTATTTTTTCTGTCACATAATTCAATCACGGATTGGTGAAAAAAAATATCAATCAATGATTCAATATATATATATATATATGCTTCTGTGATGTTTTTGTATACCGTACGACTGTCAAAATGTGAATGCAATCTTTATTACAAATGTATTTAAAATGTACAAGAAAAGCACTGAACGAATTGGATAGTGTTTGTTTAATTAACCCAACTGCTCAAATCTTACGATTATAATGATTTTTTTTAAGAGGTGATTTACTTGTGAAATGTAATATTATCGAAAGTGAAGCACGACGTTGGAAAACGAAAGCCCCAAAAAAGGGAAACGATACATGGACGAAACAATAACTTTCCGGTTTATTGGTTACTTTCGGTTAGTTGTACCAAATTTCGTTGGAGGCTCTATATAAATTATGGGGTTGAAGAAGAATCCGGTTCTATCCATGGCTTCCTTCACCTGCGCTTCGATTTTACCTGTAAATCCCTCCTTTTTCTCTCATCTCTTCCTTTTTTTGATTCTCGAGAAAAATTATTAGCATCCGTCGATTTCGGTGTTCTATTAATTCCGGGAGGGGACAACACGTTCATTTCGTATTTGTTGTTTTTTTAGCTTAAATTGAAATTGTGTTTTTTTTTGTGTATTCAGATTAGTGATGCGAGAAGCGGGAAATCGCGATTCTCAAGTTGCATATTTCATTCTCAGGTTTGAATTGGTTGATTTTGGTTATATCTCTATTGGAATTCGCGAGTTTTCCGGAAGAATTTGGTTAATTCAAGCTGATTTTTTTCAGGTTTATTGCGGGATTCAAAGAGATGATAATGGACGCCGTATTTGGCGGAGGAGAACATTGGTAAAAAGAACTATGTGTTCTAGTATCTGATTTAACTTAGGATTTTGTTCATATTACAGTTCCTTGTAATGACTGGTGAGTCGGTGATTGTTGTGTGAATCAAAATCTGGACTTAGCTTTGACTATTTTTTCTTCCACCACATTAATCGAAAATCTACACTTATAGGGACTACACAAGAAGCATCGTTCTAGTTTACTATTGTCAAACAAGTGTGTAGGTTTTGCAATCCGTGTCAAGTGGCCATCAAATTCTTTTAAACCTCTGTATGTCTTGTCCTGTTTTGTCTGCAGACGAAGAAGGACGATATGTTGCGTTACAAATTGCAAAGAGTTCCATTTGTGGAAGAACAAGTAAGGAAGATAAAGGAAGTTGGAAAGGTAATGACAATGGATATAGAGCGGTTGCTTTTGAGCGAAGACAATCGGTTTGAATTTGTGAATAGTGTAGCAGCTGAAGCAACAGAGTACGTGGAAAGAAACAGAGACGAATATGGAGGTAGCAAAAAAGCCATCTTTCATGTTCTGAGCAACCGTGTGAACGATCTAGGGTTTGATCGTCCCGAAGCTTATGTTGAATCAGATCCTTATAAACCCGGTCCTGGTTATTTAAAGGAGTATTACACATGAGGTATTATAACAAGAGTTGAATCTGTAATTCACAGCTTTCCTAGTTGTATTACCAAAACAAGTCAATGCATTCACCACTTTATTGTTGTAATTTTTGGTAGAACAATGTCATTTTTTTTAATCAATTATAAAAAGGTTGTAAGAAAGAAATAATAAGGTCTCTTCCTATGCAATTCTTCTTTTATAAGATAATTTTATGCCGTAATAAGCTTAAAGTTTAAAGCTTAGGGATGGATATGGGGTGAGCTACCCAACCTTCATCATGATCAATTATACACTAGATTTCAATTATACACTAGATTTATAGGAAAAATATTCGTAAATTATATTTTATTAGTAAATATAAATTAAATATTTATATAATTTTTATTTTTATTTAAAATTACTTTTAACATTAATTTTTGTATATATAAATTAAGAAATAAAAAATAATTATTTTTTATGAATTTAATAATATTTTTTAGTTAGTTTAATAAAATATATTGATACTCTAACCAAAATAATAACAATGACATATATTGTGATTATTCGAATAAGTTAATCCTATTTATATATTTATTTAAAATTTACTGTAATGATGAAATATAAGCATGATATTTCTGTTAATAACATGTGTGAGTAATATTATTTTCTTAATTTTTTTTTCCAAATAATATATTAGAGATTATGTAATAACTTAAATCTATTATATTTATTTGAAATTATTTATAAATTAATGTATTAAAAATTTAAAGAAATAAAAATTATTGTTTTTGCAAATTTAATACTATTTTTTTATTAGTTGAATAAAATATATTGATTCTCTGACCAAATTAATATCAATTGCATGTATTGTAATTATTCTAGTAACTTAAACTTTTTTATATATTTAAGTTGAAACTCGTTGTGATGTTGACACGTCAGCATGACATTTTTGTTATTAACACGTCATGTTAAGATTAATTTGTTAAAAAAAATTTCAAATAATATATTATAGATATGTTATGTTAATGATTCACCTAATTTATAACTTTAATCGATTTGTCTAAATATTGATTACAAACTTTTGCCCAACAACTGTCAATACGAAGATAATCCACTGGTTTGTATATTTTAGTTGATTTGAACATTATGTAAGATTTTTAAATTTTTGTCAAATTATACTGATTCTAAAATCTAAGATGTCGATTTTAATTAAATTTTGTAAAACAGTACGTTTTCTGAATTTAAATATTTGTATTTTTGACGTAGGTAGAACCTTCTATAACTATTAAAATTTATTGCATAATCAAATTCATTCTTAAATCTTGCAAATCTCTCATAATAGAAAGTTTTAACATTTTATTTTGTCGGAATATATTTTTATTCATCTTGACTGAGCTATTACATGATTTTAAAGAACTTAATTTTATGTATGTTATGGTCTACTGTTTTTTCCTTGGAGCATGACGTGCTGTTCCTGGCGGGGACGGTCTGGGAGGGCTTGGATGCGGTCCTGAGTAGTCAATCTCAAGATCGACCCTTCCTCCATTCGTCGCAACCTTTTCAAAGTAACACATTTTATTCACAAGATCCTCCAAAAATATTTTATATATAATACCAAAAACTATGATAATAAATAGAAAATGATGATAAAGAGATGATATATTCAAAAAGTAGAATTGTTACAGTTAGTAAAAAAATCAAGATGAAAGTTCCTACTTCCTAATATTTGAAGATTATTAAACACAGATATAAGTAATAATACACATAATAAATCATTTGATAGAAAAAGAAATATTTATTTGGATTGTTATTATTAACAGATTATACATATATTTAGCTTTGATTTATATTTGCATTCGATTAATTATTTTTAACCAAGGGTTTTTTTGACATACCTCGTATTGCATGTTGTCGAGATGGGAAGTCTCAACGTCAACGATGCCTAACAAAGAATGAATTGTACATGTTATTATTTGTATGAGTTACACAAAATTAATTACTGTAGAACAATACGGAAGAGACATATAATTCGAAAATTTGAGTACATATGATTTTTAAGGCACAAATTATTGCATAAGTGAGCTCTTAATTTTAGAAATAACACATTAGTTAGAACACTGTTAGTTGGTTTGTACCTGAAGAAAACATTGGGAGAATGAGCAAGAAAGATATGAGGATCACAAGCTTCATCTTTTCAGCCAGTTTCTATAGTGTCTACCTCTCGACTTTGAATACACACATATATGTACATATATTTGTTAACCATAATTAATTATGAAGATCGCAGATTCAACATTGAGACATACATTTCCTATTAGATTAGGATAATCGATGTTAAATGCAGTCAACAACAACAACAAAAGAATCGCGATCATAAATTTCCTATTACATAGTCAAAGTGAGCACATGATTGTCAATAATTAAATAGCACTTAATACTAAGAGATAGACCAGCAACTATCATTATCTACTCTTTTGTTACTTGGGATTTTTATATAAAAAGATATTGCTTATAACAATAAGTGAATTTTGTTAAGTGTGATGATTCTAGTAATATTACTACTTTGTATTGTTTATTTGAACAACAACCCGAATCTTACTGCTAAACTATATTTATACCCACACCATGCGTGGGGAAAAATATTCATAAATTATATTTTATTAGTAAATATAAATTAAATATTTATATAATTTTAACTTTTATTTAAAATTACTTTGAACATTAATTTTTGTATATATAAATTAAGAAAAGAAAAATAATTATTTTTTACGAATTTAATAGTTTTTTTGTTAGTTTAATAAAATATATTAATTTTCTAACCAAACTAATAACAATGGTATAATTGTAATTATTCTAATAAGTTAAACTCATTTATATATTTATTTGAAATTTACTGTAGTGATTACACGTCAGCATGGTATTTCTGTTAATAACACATTCGAGTAAAGTTATTTTCTTAAAATATTTCTCAAATAATATATTATGGATTACAGTAGTAACTTAAATCTATTTATATTTATTTAAAATTATTTATAAATTAACTTATAAAAAATTGAAAGAAATAAAAATTATTATTTTTGAAATGTAATAGTATTTTTTGGTTAGTCGAATAACTTATATTCTCTAACCAAATTAATATTAGTGATATGTATTATAATATCAGTGGTATGTATTTACTCTAGTATCAGTGACATGTATTTTCTAACCAAATTAATATCAATGGCATGTATTCTCTAACCAAATTAATATCGGTGACATGTATTATAATTATTCTAGTAACTAAAACTCTTTTATATATTTAACCTGAAACTCGTTGTGGTGTTGACACGTGAGCATGATATTTTTGTTATTAACACGTCAAGATAAGGTTATTTTGTTAAAAAGTTCCTCAAATAATATATTAGAGATTATGTAATAACTTAAATCTATTATATTTATTTGAAATTATTTATAAATTAATGTATTAAAAATTTAAAGAAATAAAAATTATTGTTTTTGCAAATTTAATACTATTTTTTTATTAGTTGAATAAAATATATTGATTCTCTGACCAAATTAATATCAATTGCATGTATTGTAATTATTCTAGTAACTTAAACTTTTTTATATATTTAAGTTGAAACTCGTTGTGATGTTGACACGTCAGCATGACATTTTTGTTATTAACACGTCATGTTAAGATTAATTTGTTAAAAAAAATTTCAAATAATATATTATAGATATGTTATGTTAATGATTCACCTAATTTATAACTTTAATCGATTTGTCTAAATATTGATTACAAACTTTTGCCCAACAACTGTCAATACGAAGATAATCCACTGGTTTGTATATTTTAGTTGATTTGAACATTATGTAAGATTTTTAAATTTTTGTCAAATTATACTGATTCTAAAATCTAAGATGTCGATTTTAATTAAATTTTGTAAAACAGTACGTTTTCTGAATTTAAATATTTGTATTTTTGACGTAGGTAGAACCTTCTATAACTATTAAAATTTATTGCATAATCAAATTCATTCTTAAATCTTGCAAATCTCTCATAATAGAAAGTTTTAACATTTTATTTTGTCGGAATATATTTTTATTCATCTTGACTGAGCTATTACATGATTTTAAAGAACTTAATTTTATGTATGTTATGGTCTACTGTTTTTTCCTTGGAGCATGACGTGCTGTTCCTGGCGGGGACGGTCTGGGAGGGCTTGGATGCGGTCCTGAGTAGTCAATCTCAAGATCGACCCTTCCTCCATTCGTCGCAACCTTTTCAAAGTAACACATTTTATTCACAAGATCCTCCAAAAATATTTTATATATAATACCAAAAACTATGATAATAAATAGAAAATGATGATAAAGAGATGATATATTCAAAAAGTAGAATTGTTACAGTTAGTAAAAAAATCAAGATGAAAGTTCCTACTTCCTAATATTTGAAGATTATTAAACACAGATATAAGTAATAATACACATAATAAATCATTTGATAGAAAAAGAAATATTTATTTGGATTGTTATTATTAACAGATTATACATATATTTAGCTTTGATTTATATTTGCATTCGATTAATTATTTTTAACCAAGGGTTTTTTTGACATACCTCGTATTGCATGTTGTCGAGATGGGAAGTCTCAACGTCAACGATGCCTAACAAAGAATGAATTGTACATGTTATTATTTGTATGAGTTACACAAAATTAATTACTGTAGAACAATACGGAAGAGACATATAATTCGAAAATTTGAGTACATATGATTTTTAAGGCACAAATTATTGCATAAGTGAGCTCTTAATTTTAGAAATAACACATTAGTTAGAACACTGTTAGTTGGTTTGTACCTGAAGAAAACATTGGGAGAATGAGCAAGAAAGATATGAGGATCACAAGCTTCATCTTTTCAGCCAGTTTCTATAGTGTCTACCTCTCGACTTTGAATACACACATATATGTACATATATTTGTTAACCATAATTAATTATGAAGATCGCAGATTCAACATTGAGACATACATTTCCTATTAGATTAGGATAATCGATGTTAAATGCAGTCAACAACAACAACAAAAGAATCGCGATCATAAATTTCCTATTACATAGTCAAAGTGAGCACATGATTGTCAATAATTAAATAGCACTTAATACTAAGAGATAGACCAGCAACTATCATTATCTACTCTTTTGTTACTTGGGATTTTTATATAAAAAGATATTGCTTATAACAATAAGTGAATTTTGTTAAGTGTGATGATTCTAGTAATATTACTACTTTGTATTGTTTATTTGAACAACAACCCGAATCTTACTGCTAAACTAGATTTATACCCACGCCATGCATGGGAAAAAATATTCATAAATTATATTTTATTAGTAAATATAAATTAAATATTTATATAATTTTAACTTTTATTTAAAATTACTTTGAACATTAATTTTTGTATATATAAATTAAGAAAAGAAAAATAATTATTTTTTACGAATTTAATAGTTTTTTTGTTAGTTTAATAAAATATATTAATTTTCTAACCAAACTAATAACAATGGTATAATTGTAATTATTCTAATAAGTTAAACTCATTTATATATTTATTTGAAATTTACTGTAGTGATTACACGTCAGCATGGTATTTCTGTTAATAACACATTCGAGTAAGGTTATTTTCTTAAAATATTTCTCAAATAATATATTATAGATTACAGTAGTAACTTAAATCTATTTATATTTATTTAAAATTATTTATAAATTAACTTATAAAAAATTGAAAGAAATAAAAATTATTATTTTTGAAATGTAATAGTATTTTTGGTTAGTTGAATAACTTATATTCTCTAACCAAATTAATATTAGTGACATGTATTATAATATCAGTGGTATGTATTTACTCTAGTATCAGTGACATGTATTTTCTAACCAAATTAATATCAATGGCATGTATTCTCTAACCAAATTAATATCAGTGACATGTATTGTAATTATTCTAGTAACTAAAACTCTTTTATATATTTAACCTGAAACTCGTTGTGGTGTTGACACGTGAGCATGATATTTTTGTTATTAACACGTCAAGATAAGGTTATTTTGTTAAAAAGTTCCTCAAATAATATATTAGAGATATCAATGACATATATTCTCTAACCAAATTAATATCAGTGGTATGTATTGTAATTATTCTAGTAATTTAAATTCTTTTATATATTTAATCTGAAACTCGATGTGGTGTTGATACGTCAACATGTCATTTTTGTTATTAACACGTCAAGGTAAAGTTATTTTGTTAAAAAGTTCCTCAAATAATATATCAGGGATTAGTGATTAGATTGCACGAGTTTAAGAAGCTGAGTTATTATTACATTTCATATTCAAACAGCAGAAACAGAGAAGTTGAATTAACATTCATTGTACAAAGAAAAACTTGAGTGTTTTCATACGGAGCTACCAACCTCATATTCACAATTTCCATAGCCTGAAGAAATTACGTAAGAAGAAACAATAAATTAAATACAAGAAATAGTTAATATATTTAAAACGTATATAAAAAGTAACATACTGGGATCAAATGTAGTTATCTCTCCAGTTTTGTCGAAATCGCAGTCGAACTCGTGTTTCCCCATAGTTTGGTAGAACAAGTTCATGGCGTACGCCGAATGGGCTTCCACTGTATTTGGAAGGAAACAAGGCCCACCTTCTATAATGGGCCTACAGTCTAAGCCTAGCCCACATACGTAGTCGATGTTCCTTTGTAAAGCTACAGTCTCTGCATTGGACTTTGAAATGCACCACCGCTTCTCCCCTCGAACTGGGGATCTCGGATTGTTCTCCGGATTCGATGTTCTAGCCTGTCAATTTTCCATAATCAGATTCGTAAACGTTATACAGTTTCGAAAACTGTGAAATGTGGTGGTGATTACCGTTGGGCGGAGTATTCCGATGTCATAGATTGGTGTTAAATCTGATCGGAAGAGGCCAAAATTACGCTCGCTCGTCGGTCCTGATTTGAGATTCTCGTTGAAGAGCGCGAAAATGTACGTTTCGAAAGTTCGATTAGGCATCAGTGGCGTACCGATACCTGAATTTACACGCGCCACCAGTTTCTTGTTAAACTCGGCTGCTGTGGCAATGTCAACGCCGATCTGGTCTCTGTCTCCTTCCGATGGCCATCCGATTTCGCCTACCACGATCTCTACGTCTGAAAACCCCAGCCGATCCATGGCGGAATAGACTGAATCAAGCTGTGCATCCAACATGTTGGTGTATAGAAGTTTCGAGCCTTGGTCGAATAAACCTGGATTAGGTCTAAACAGAGCGAAATCGAGCGTATTGATTGAGTAGCCGAAGAACGGGTAAGGATTAACAACGAACGGCGAAGAGATAGTCCGGAGGAAGCTAAGGAGAGGCTTGAGCACGTGCGTTTCGTAGCCTTTCCGGAATCGAGCGGAAGATGGAGGCGTGGAATGAGAGAGAATTCCTAAGGAATGCGGCGTCGAGATCTGGATGCGACGGTGGAGAGAGACGGAGACGAGGGCAGTGTGAAGAGATTGCATCGCCGGGACTAGATGTCTAATAAGGAGGTGATTAGCGGTGGAGATAACCTCGTTTCCGACGAGGATTCGGATGATGTTGGTGGACGGGAAGTGAGGTTGGATGTGATAGGAGATCCATTGTTGTGCGAAGGAGAGATTGGTTAGGTGTGAGACTTGATCGTTGGGGACGGTGACGGTGACAGCAATACCGGTGTGAGCGAAGGCTTGGAGAATTTGAGGATCGGCGTCGAAAAGGCGGATGCGGTTAATGACGGTGGAATGGAGGAGGAAGTCCGCAACTTGGCGCGGCGGTGGGAGGTTGTTCGCGATTGTGCCGTAGTTTACACCAATGCTCGCATTAGCAGCTCCTAAACCTGACCAGTAACTTTATGTTAACCGTTGATTCAAATGTGAGCATATATATACTACTTTGAAATTCCAAAATCATTTTTTTTGGTTTTAGTGTTAATTCTAGAATCAATTTAGTCTAACAAAAGCTATATCTTACTCCCCTTCAAAGAATATTTCAAGTGCTATTTGGTTCGTTTATAATATAGAAACGAAGAAGGTGCCAAGACAAACAGGTGATATTAGATTAAAAACTGAACTGCCAAAAGTTACTGGGAAAATTGAAACAAAAAGATTTAAAATGAAAAATGAAAATTACCGGTCGAAAAGATGAGAAGAATAATAAACATACTAGTTAGAGAAATAAACGAGCAAAAGGAGAAAAATAGTAGCATATAATTCATGTTTAAGTTTTTGAGAACCAAAAATCAAAATGGAGAAAAAAGGATAATGTTCCAAGAGTTTGGTATTTATCAATGTTATCACCAAAATATGCTTTGCTTTGTCTTTAGGAGATTGTCAGAGGTGGATTCTACTCAGTCATCGGAAGCAAAGATAACGTACATTTTCCTTGTCCAGAGACTTGCAGTCATTTTTCTTTAAAACTGATAATTCTTAAAATAATCATGGGAGATTCTAATCCTTTTTATTCAATACAGTTTGGACTTTGGAATGGAAATAATGATTCAAGTTTTTCTAATCCCAGTATATTTATCAAGCAAAAAGATGCTGTAATTGAGAGAAAACCATGGTATTTACATGAAAAGAAAACAGGCCTCACTTATATTTTCCTATATGTTATTTATTACTTACAAAAAACGGCAAGTATATAGTTTATAGTAATAAAATAATTTTTACGATAGAAAGGCAAAATCTGTGTAACCCGTCTTTTTCTCGTTCCCCTACCACTGAAGCAATACCAAACCCTTCAGCACCGGGAACCTTCGGGTCAAAACGCGTGCCAACGTGTTAGGCCCAAACACAGGCCCGTACAGAATGATTCAGCACCTAACACGTGTATGTGGAGTATATACGGCGACGTTTCCACAACGAGCGTTTCGTAGCCGTTGGGATTCAAACGGAAACCGGCAAACCGTAATTGTGAAACAATCTGATCCGTCCATCCCACCCGCCGGTGACTATAACCAACCCCCAGAGATGAGACGCCTCCGTCGTTCTCCTGCATGAAGATCGGAGTAATCTATATTGAGATCTACGGATTGCCTTCACCGGAGAAAACGAGCTCGCTAGTTTCTCCTCCGGCCAAGTAGCAGATCCTTTGGGAGAATCGAGAACGTACTCGCGCCCCAACGAGAAGAGCGACGGCGATATCTCGGTTTCACCAGAGATCACAGGGGCGAATCCGCACCACGGGATAGCGACCGAGACATCTGCAGAGAATTTCTCAAAGGATCGGATCTTAAGTCGTTTCGCGTACGAGAAAAAACCAGGAGACGGCGGTTCAGGTTCGTTTACAATGCAGTTCCAGACGTACACGGAGGAGTCGTCACACGCCGATATAATATGCTTCCCGTCTGCTGTAAAAGATGCCGATATCTGATTTCCGGCATTTCGTGATCCTATACGATATATTCGCACATTTCAGAATTTGCATTATTTTTGTTAGACGAATGTCTACTTTTAGAAGCCATTACCGTTGTATTTTTGGACAACATTGCGACCGCTAATGATTCTGACTTGTGAATCTGCGGATGCCACCATGATTCTGCTTGGGTCCGTGGGATCAAACTGTCGAAAAAACTAGTTAGTATCGTGAAAATATATTTAATCTTGAGAGATTTGAGAAGAAATCTGCACCTGAAAGCCAATTATTCGTTTATTTGACAACTTTTTTTTGCTATGCAGACATATATGACCATCGAGTTGAAGGCAGTGGCCTGAACCAGAAAGGGTGATAAAGATTAATAAGATTCATGTGTGTGTAATCTGATCTGATCTTACAATCTCATGAGCATTTACCTGACATATTGTAGAAGCGACATTCGCTGTTCAAAGTTCCAACAATCCCTGCCTGAAACAGATAAAGTATTCTTGTTTTATAAAGAAGATCTGAGCCGTGTCAACAGAAAAAAGGACTTTTGTTTCCGAGTCAGACCTGCCCGTCTGGGTGATAACAAACTGCGGTTACAATGCCTCTAGCATCTGCCCAATCAACAACTTGACACTGAGAAGCTGACCAGATTCGAACTTTTCCATCTATCGAACCGCTGATGAAGTGATCATCATCAACGGGGTTGAATTGAACAGATGTAACTGCAAAAATGCAAAAAAGACATATGGCGTTCTGATTGAATGACCAATTAACAAATGAAGAAAGAGAAACGATACACAAAGATGCCAATCTACAGACGGAGAGAAGAACATTACCGTAATTGCTGTGAGAGAAGATTCCAAGACAGTCCTCATTGCCAATTTGCCAAAGCCGAACGCTATTGTCTACTGATGCTGACAACAGCCGCTGCCACCAATAGCACAGAATGAGCAACTCGGTCTAGTTTTCTGTTCAAGATTTACACATACAGGGACTGAATCTAGGTTCTTGTGTTTTAGAGATCTCAAATCATAACGAAACATGCATAAAGGTTAGCTAGTTCAAGAAAACAATTTTCTAAAATTCTTGAAGCTGCTTAAGAAGAGACGATTTGAGCAGGTCAACATAGAGTTCGGTCACAGACACAAAGAGGAAGTTCAAGAAAGTAAACTCACATTGTTCTTGGACCATGAGATATCAAGGATATCACCACTGTGACCGAGAAACTCATGAACGGGTTTATCAAGAACCCGGAATATCTTTGGGGGAATTATAACACATGCGGACTCTGTTGTCTTCCTTGGACTCATTAATGAACCAGTAACTCTCTCCTTTTCTACAGCCACAGGTCTTAACTCAGACAGTTTGCCCACTTCAAAGTATATACAAGAGGGATCGATCTTGGGAACGTCATGTTCTTCACATCTTTCATCTTCAACAATGCTCCAAACCCGCAAAATCCCATCTTCACCAGCACTTGCAAGGTACCTCCCATCAGGACTAAATTTCATAGAGAGAATGGCTCCCTCATGAGCTTGTATTTCTTGACCCTTGAAAAGAGCAGAAAGCTCCTTAGCCTCTTTTTTATACTCCTTCACCTTAACTCTCTCGATCCTAGTTCCGAAAACCTCAGGTTCACCAGCAGGAGGATCGTCTGATCTTTCCTTATTACGCCCTTTGTTTAGCCGACTCAACCATTTCTCCTTAACTCTCTTTATGATTCCGCCTACATCCCGTTGTTCTGCAGCGGAAATCATTGGTGACTTAGGTTCAGTCGTTTCACCATTTTCCTTCGCAATCCTATCTGTTAAACCAGATGCAGGTGATCCAGAACAAAGGCTAGATCTAATATCATCATCAGAATCCAAATTTCTCAAGAACATTCCATTACTTAAATTTGCAGCATCTACTTCTTCTTCTTTACACAAACTCTCCTTCGCAATCCTATCTACATTCTCCCTTGGACTAAGCACAGAAGAATCAAAACGAGAAGAGCTAAACTCATCGTCGGAGTTCAAATTCCTCAAAACCGGTGCTTCACTAACCGAGCTTGAGAAATGATCCACATTACCTGATTTAGCTGGCTCGTGGAGATGAGTTTGGCTCACACTATTAACCCCCATCCAGTTCAAAAATTTCTCTCGACGCTCCTCCGCGTTTCCTGGACTTTTCATCCAAACATCGTACTGGAAATTGCCAGAGATGAACGACGGAGATTCATCAGAATCGATTGCAATGGAACAGGACGCGATTTCTTCATGTGCGTCGAAAAATCGAGATTCTTCACCTTCAATTAGGGATTCCATTTATCCTCTCAATTGGATTCTTAAAGCCGCCTGGAGAGAAAGCAACCGAGAGAGTTTAAATGAAGGCCAAATTCAAGAAGAAGATGAATGATCGAACAAATGTAATTAAAAAAATACATAAATACCTAGAATTGATCGAACTACATAGATCCCGATCAAATGTACAGAATCGAGAAGTAAAAGCAAAACAAAAATTAGAAAGAAAAAAAACAAAATCTGGATCGAGAATCGAGTCTCTGAATCCAAGCCACGAAAGCAGAACCCAAAGCTGAATATAAAAATCAAAACATGAACAATCAAAAATAATCCACAGGGAGAGAGAGGGAGAGGACAACACATGCAGATTCGGTTAAAGAAAATTCAACATTGAAGGAAAGATTTCTTAAAATAAATATCCTTTTTTTGCTAAATTTCTTACATGTGGGGAATTGTTTTCGTTCTACGAGGTTTATTTGATGCCAGCGAGCTCACGAAACGAAGAACAAGAAGAACCCATGAAACATCTGGAAGTTCTTTTCACTCTCTTCTCTGGTTTTACGGATTTTGGAATAAACAAAACAAGTTGGTTTCTTTTTGCACAAAAAAAAACAAAACAAGTTGATTTAACTTTTTTTTTCTTTGTCTGACCAAAAGAAAAGAATAGATTGAAAGAGAAAGAGAGAATTTGTGGCACAGACGAAGAAGAAAGGAAATTATTATAGTTTGGCTGCCTTTGGAAGATTGTCCGAATCTAATTTGGGAGGACACTAATTTCTCATACCATATTAAAATGTGCGGTCACATTAATTATATGATCGCTTTTTCTACCAAAATTTTATCCTCCCCCTACCGTCATTTTTATTATTTATTTAATTCTTACTCTACTTTTCCACTTGTTATTATTTTCCAATACAAGTATTGTTTCTGTCAACTCCTAATACAATCATTCACATTAGAGAATATTATAAAAGGGTATTAATCTAGTTCTTAAATATATAATATTAATAATAAAAGAAGAAGATGATTCATGAGATTATCCGTGTGACAAACGCGCCTTTACACAGGTCTTGTGTCGATCGCACTAACACTTTCATTGGACCTTTTAAGCATATATTTCTCTATCTTGAGCTGTTATTTTCATCAATGCTGATGTCAGCAGATTTCATCTTTTAAGCTATATCAGTGTTTACTTATTTCAAAATGTAATTTTTATCCATCTCTTTTATCGATTATGCTAACAACTATAAGCATATCTTCATAACTTACAAACCAATTTAGATATAATATGTGTGTATTGGTTAAAGAAAATCGTATAACTAATTTTATTTGATTAATGTAAGTTTTAAGCTCAATAAGTACAACAAGAAAAATCATTAGATCAAGGGAGGTATATAAGCTAAACTTTAAACTTGGAATAAACAAACTCTTAAAATGGAGAAAGATGCTGATATCCAACATGTATGATGCCAAAGTGTTCGATAAAAGTTAAGCACTAACAATCAGACATTAGAAAAGTATTAATAACTAAATTCATATCCACGGCATGCGTGGAGAAAAATATTTACAAATTATATTTTATTAGTAAATATAAATTAAATATTTATATAATTTTAAATTTTATTGAAAATTAATTTTAACATTAATTTTTGTATATACAAATTAAGAAAAGAAAAATAATTATTTTTTACGAATTTAATAGTATTTTTTATTAGTTTAATAAAATATATTAATTATATAACCAAATTAATAACAATGATATACTTGTGATTATTCTAATAAATTAAACTCATTTATAAATTTATTTAAAATTTACGATGACACGTCAGCATGTTATTTCTGTTAATAACACGTTAGAGTAAAGTTATTTTTATAAAAATGTTTCTCAAATAATATATTAGGAATTACGGTAGTAACTTAAATTTATTTATATTTATTTGAAATTATTTATAAATTAATATATAACAAATTTAAAGAAATAAAAAGTATTATTTTTGCAAATGTAATAGCATTTTTTGGTTAGTTGAATAAATTATATTTATTCTCTAACCAAATTAATATAAATGTCATATATTGTAATTATTTTAGTAAGTTAAACTCTTTTATATATTTAACCTGAAATTTCTTGTGGTGTTAACATGTCAGCATGATATTTTTGTTATTAACACGTTGGAGTAAGATTATTTTGTTAAAAAAATTTCAAATAATATATTAGGGATTCGAAACTAGTAACTCACTAAGAGATATCTTCATTAAGTAAATCTCTCAAAAAATTAATAGAAATTTTGTACTTGATAACTAATTTTTTTACGTGTAATTTCTTACATCTATACCATAAAGCTCTTTTAACTTCATCAACACTAAAAAATAACATCCATGATTTTGTTCTAATTTTAAATTTATAAACATAACACTATTTTATTTATTAAAATTTTAAATTTTTTGTTATAAGTTATAAATAGTTTTTATTTTTGAGTTTTGAAAATTCAAAAAATATATAACATGTCATTTAATATACTAAACAAGTTTAAAATGAGGTATAAAAATAAGCATATACAATTTCGAAAACAACATACTTGAACTGATGAAATGTAAGCTTTATGAGTGAAAGAGTGCACACAAAATTAGTCAGGTTTTACTATTTTAGTAAAATTAGGTATTGTCTTCGTTTGATCCCGACATAACTGCTCCTGGCTTTTCATTTTATATAAAGATAACAACTTTAGTTTTTTTTTTGGGGTAATTACAGTAACAACAGACAAAATTATTATAACTAGTACTTACAGACTTTTTAGGTGACAATTGAGAGTGGGATCGTTGGCAATTAGATCATGTTTTTTCACCTTCTACCATAACTAAATTTGAAAATATACTAAAATTTCAGTCTAATATTATTTATTTTCACAATATATAAATACAAATATAAGAGGTAATATATAGACTTCCTATACTTAAATTTGAAATATAAACAAAAATACTTTGTAGCTAAATTCAAACACTAATTGGAAACAATAAAATATATATATGAATTTAGAAGTCATGTATACACCGCAAAACATAAAAATTATAGCAGAAAACTAAGATGTTATCATGTTAACCTTAGATTTTAAGAAATGTATATATATTTATATATGTGTAGGATCATATAATGTTGTAATACTTTATAAAAAGTGGTTCCCTTTGATTATCATCTGGCTAACTCGAGTTTTTGTTTCTAGTCTTAAAAGTCAAAACTACTGAAATTTAAGTTTCCTATTAAGCACTGTCCATATTTGAAACAGAATCATAATGCTTTTTGAAATATGATTACCAAACCGACGTTGGCGATTTAATTCAAAGATCAATACGTATAACTATTTTTGATCAAACGGTTTAGAGATTTAATTAAAAGTTGCGAATAGTAAACGTCGGTAACCAAAATGGGGCCAACTCCCAACCGTGGAAACATTATTGTCATAATTTAGCCTTAATCAACGATCATTACACACTAAAAGCGGAGTGAGTTAATGCAAATCTGACACTTAAAAAGAAAATGTCATTTTAGTAAAATGAAAACCACTTTAAAAAATCACTAAAATCAATTCCTCAAAGAAACCTTTAATTTAGGAACAAATTGAGTAGTTAATATGGATTCATTGGTCGATCATCCATAGATATGACAAAGTAGCAACTAAAGAGTTTTGAAATTGAGAACAGTAATTTCAGTACGTTAATATTGGATCACGTCAAAGAAAAGTGGTGTCGTATCAATTAGGGTTTTTTCTTGTATAAAGAAAGAAAGAAAATGATAATGATCACAGTTAGAAAGACTAAACGTATAGGGACAAAAAGGGAAACACATATTTGCGATTAAAACCCTAATTAAAAGACAGGCCGACATTAATTACTAAATAATCAAAGTTGCAAGTACGGATAGACATTATTTTCAATGTGATGATGATATTTGTTTTTCTAATAAGGAACAAGAGAAAGTAATGATGTCGGTAAATAGTTGGTTATTCTGATAACCTAAGTCTTAACAACGATTCTATTTACTTTACAGTTTGAAAACACCAACAAATGTTGCCAGTTTGTCTCCATTTCTGTCGTTGTATAGTTGTTCAACTTTTGTTTTCTCTTAATTGTTATATTTAACTTAATTCAGTTTGTTAACTGGAAAAGAAAAGGAAAGTGTAAGGAAACAGTATAGATGAATCATATTTGATGGATCAGATTTACAAATTGAAGCTTATAAAAACATTATCGCTAGTAAAATATTAGTTTACAATCGGTTGTTCAGTTCTCCATAAAAAATCTTTTAATAATGATTTATGAGTTTTGAGAAGTAAATTTATGCTCTCAATACGTTTCTTATCATATCTTAAATTTAACATCAAATCGTTCTGTAATATCTGAATAATTATAACAATTTGATCCGGTAAGGTGTATAATGTTTTATAAATGTATGTATTAAACTCATTAACCAAATCTTTTTTCTTCAACGAAACAGTTTTCTCAAAATCATTAAACTCTTACACGAAAACTACAATTTTTTTAACAAAGATATAATTTTGAAAAAGTCAAAAAGATTGAGCACTGACTACAATAAGGACAATACCTAACCCAAACACAGCATTACGAGTTTATGAGATTTGGTGGCAAATGATATGGAAGTGTGTGTCATGGATGTTATCGCCGGTAACATCCCTATAACATTATATAAGAAACCAAATTTGTTGAATCAAAAACTAAAAACCGCAAAAGCTCAAACAACCAATACAAACAAAACTCGAAAGACAATACATTTTTTTAGTGACATTAAGTCTGAGTGTAAATATCCAAGTGTACACAAGACACAATATTGGTTTTCTTGTTTAACAAGAAATTCCGAACAGGTTAATCAACTACTTCCATTTTTCTTATATATACATATTGTAAGGGTTATACAAAATGTTCAGTCGGATATTCATGTTCATATCCGTTGTAATCATAATACAGTCTTTCCCCTTTGGATATGTCTCTATTAGCTACGAGAAGAACCCTAGCTTCTCCGTTGATGTTAAACCTCACACACTTTAGGTTCTGCTTCTTTCTCCCTACTCTGCAATTCACAATATGACAACAAACACCGATGAGAACAAGTAAATACTGTAACCTATCTAGCTCAGATAGTGTTCAATTCGTTAATCATCCTGTACAGTTCTTGTTTATTACTATAGAGATTTTGGTCGGACTTTTGGATGGTCCTGGTTTACAAGGGACAGAGAGTAGAGATGTGAAACTCACGGGGTGTGATTGTTAATTCCGCTGATGAAGCGGGCGATGTTACTGCGTTTATCAGGGCAAATGACGAGGCATTGCAAAGGATCAGAGGCATGAAGTAGAGTCATCATGCTGTCTCCATCATAGTCATCTTCTCTGTTGCTTAGATAATCAACATCTCCAACGTACTCTGTGATTATGGTTAAATCTTTTATGAACTTGTCTGCCTCTACCGTGAACCTGTTTCAAGTTTAAACATGCGATTAAATGTAATTTCAGATTGTTAAATGCATTTTCTTCTACTGTCTTACTCTCTTTTGGGTTTTAAAAAGGTGAAAACTTGAAGCTAATAACAAGGTTACATACCCTTCATAAGGATCGAAAACGACCATAAGAGGCGGGCATTCACCCCGATCCATCATGTTCTTGCACAAGGCTAAGGTCTCTGCGTCTTGTTTATGCAGAACCTGTAAGCAATTGAATACAAATCACCTTTTTTTAACCAAACCTATAAATGTGTTGTTCTTTGAACATGTTGTGATTGAACAACAAGAGCAATTCGCATTGACTCAGAATGGATACCTGCATGCCTTCTTTCTCTAAAACAGCTTGGTTTGCAGATCTTGGAGCCTTGCCAGATACATAAGTGAGCTTGTCGCTGAACTCGGTGTTGGAGGCTCTCAACGCAGTAGCTAGAGAAGCCATTTGCTCGAGCCTCCTTTGAGGATCATTGGTAGGGTTATATGGAAGAAGCTTCCTCTTCTTCTTTGACATCACCAAGCTGGTCTTTTTCCGTTTCTTCCCACTGTTTTCTGTAGACATTTTACTCTTTCATAAAGATTTCCGAACACAAACGCTTACATTTTTGGGATTGACTTCCAGTCTGAAAACTTAAAAAGATATAATTTACCTGAAGAACTTGATGAGTCTAGGGACCGCTTAATCCGGAAGAAGTCTATGATTTTAGTTTGAACAAGTGGGAAAGCTGCAAACATACAAACTTTGATTAGCTAAGTTAAAGATACAAATTTCTTAAATTGCAGATATAAGTCTCAACAGACATAACTTTTCTTCTTCTTTAAGTTTAACGATTTGGGCCAACATAGTTTCAGGTAAATAGAGGTATTCAAACACTACAAACTGAAAATCTGAGCCAAATTCGCAATATCACCCAAAAGTCAAACAGAAAATCAAAACGAATCCCAGAATAAAAACATCTACAGCTCAAAATTGGCATAACCGAATCAAGAGAACACGGAATTTATATTAGGGAAAAGATGAGTATTTTGATAAAGCTTACATTTGGGGATCTGATGTTTGGAACATGAAGGGCAGAACCAAGAGCCTTTAGGAACCGAAACGAGTATCGGTCTGAGACAGAAAAGATGAAACCCTTTATCGCATTTGTCGCAGAGAAGCAGCTTCGCAGGTTGATTCCCGGACCTGCATTCCTCGCAGACCGTATTCCAAGCCGTATCGGAAACATCCGCCGTGGATTGCGAAAGATCGGGTGTAGGGTTTGACGCCTGGGTTCTTCTTCGCCGCACAGCTACCATTCTCAGACTTTTCGCTGACCAGACACTCTGAATCGAGAGCGAGAGAGATTATAAATGCGGGTAACTGGAAGGCTTCGCGCTCTAGATTCAGCGACTTTTCGCGGGGGAAAAGGACTTTGGCGCCACTGTTACGGTTTCCGAATTAATAGTCTGGTTTAGTTTGATTTCCTCAAACCGGTTTTGAGGATTGTTCATAAAATCAGAACGAACCAAAACCGACATCACGGTTAAACATTGAAACTAATATTGATATTCATTTTAAGTCCTACAAAAATAAATTTAAGTCTCGAGATCTATTATGAAATATTGAAATTCATAGTAATAAATACGTATCTGTGTGATATTATGAAAAATATTAAATCATAACTGTGTATAAATAAAATTTCAGTGCATGCATGACACAAATTCTAGAAGGAATAAATAGATGTGTCACTGATTATAACGAGACACATAAAAGGTAACATCATCACAATTTTTGGCTTTAACTTTATTAAAATTTAAATAGATACATATATTAAAATATTTGATTTTCTCATTTTAATAAACATACTAAAAGAGTAAGAATAACAAATCTATTCTATTTCAAAGTAAAAAAGAAAAAACAATCTACTTAAAACTATGTATGCAATTATTAATGTAGAAGAATATACCAGTCGAGAATATTTACGTATGTTGATGCTTAAAGCAAAGGTTTAATCTATGCTATTATTTGTTAGAATATCCATTTTGGATGATGATATTAGTTGTTATTTAGTAATTTTAAGGTAAAATGTGTACGTCATAACTAGGTGTTGCTCCACACTTATAAAGCCTTAACTTTATTTATTTGATTTCATATATAGTATAAGATTTTTTGATTAAAGACATATTAAATTTATTTTATTTGCTGAAATTTTAAAATACATCATATAATATACTACAAATATACACCATAACGAGTTGGATTTAACATTTGTTGTTATGATAGAAAAAACTGTTATGAAAGTCACTTTGAAAAGATATTTTAAATTAAAAAACCTTAAAAAAATAGACGAGAATATTGATAGAGAAGTGACAATGAATAATCATGGGAAAAGAACACATAATAAGTAAGACAAATTAATTATGAGGTAGTAAAGTCAAACATGCACCCACTTTAAAAAAGTCAGTGTTTTTATACCCAAAGTGGTGTTTACTGGCGACACTTTCAAGGGACTCCATTTTCCCTATTCTTTAATTATAAAAAAAATCTCTAATAACCAATTAAAACGAAGAGATAATGAAAATGTAAGATTTGGTATTCGGACCAACAACCACATCTCCCGCTCTAGCTTTTTATTAACTGCAAAACGCATCTGTTCCTTCCATAATTGCTGTTTGAACCTTTTAATTCCAACAAAATCTGTACTGTCAATATATGTTTAGCCCTAATTTGTACTTCTATGCAGTACACTTTCTCCCTCTTCTCTTTCTCTCTCTCTCTATATCCTATAAAGTGTTTTTATCAATTCAACTTTCTTTAACATGCGATTCTCTCTGCTTTTTCTTACGAGAAAATCCGACTCTGCGATCAATTCGATTTTCGATTCGTCTATCAGATTCGAATTTCTTTCAGTTCGCTTAAATATTTTTCTAAAATTCCCGAGCTTTCAATGGATAACGAGAGGAGTTTTGAGAGAGAAAATAATCAATTCAACGTTGAAGACGATTCCAGAAAACCACCGCCATGGAGGAAACAGATCACTGTTCGTGCGATCGTAGCGAGTTTAGTGATCGGTGTTGTCTACAGTGTGATCTGTCTGAAGCTGAATCTAACAACAGGACTCGTTCCTAATCTCAACATCTCATCAGCTCTTCTAGCCTTTGTTTTCCTCAAATCTTGGACAAAAGTTCTTCAAAAAGCAGGAATCGTCACTACTCCCTTCACACGCCAAGAAAACACCATTGCTCAGACTTGTGCTGTTGCTTGTTACAGCATCTCTCTTGCAGGTAAACTACAAATTAACAAGAACCAAAAAATAACACAGTAGTGGTTGTTCTTTTAATCAATCAAGTTGTTTCATTATAGGTGGATTTGCTTCCTACTTGTTGGGTTTAAATAGAAGAACTTACGAGCTAACCGGAGTAAACACACATGGAAACAATCCTCGTGGTATCAAAGAACCTGGTGTTGGATGGATGACATCATTCCTCTTTATTACTAGCTTCATTGGACTTGTTGTATTGGTACCTCTTCGAAAGGTACGTAGTAGCTAATGAATTTGAGAAATTTTGATTACAAGAAAAAGCAATTTTGATTCAATGGGTTGATTTCTGCTGATGTAAAACAGGTGATGATCATTGACTATAAGCTCACGTATCCTAGTGGAACAGCAACTGCTCTGCTTATAAATGGATTTCACACTAGCAAAGGAAATAAGACAGCCAAGTATATATCTATGTTCTGTAATTGAATCTTGTCTTTTTCTTGTCTTCTTGTTCATGGATTGCTAGATAATATATCAACGTTCTTTTTTCTGATAGGAAACAGATTCGTGGGTTTATAAAATCGTTTGGCTTGAGTTTCTTTTGGGCATTCTTTGGATGGTTTTATTCAGGTGGTGACGAATGTGGGTTTTCTCAGTTCCCTACATTTGGATTACAAGCTTGGAAAAAATCGTGAGCTGGCTCTGTCTTCTCTGTTTCATAAACTTAAAAAAACATTTCATTTCTCTTGAGTTGAACAAGTTTTTGATTTAAGAAAACGTTTTTGGGATATACAGATTTTTCTTCGACTTTAGTATGACATATGTTGGGGCTGGGATGATCTGTTCGCATTTGGTGAATCTATCATTACTCTTTGGTGCGGTTCTCTCTTGGGGAATAATGTGGCCTCTCATAGCTCGGCTTAAAGGCGAATGGTTCCCTGCGACGTTGCCAGAGAGCAGCATGAAGAGCTTAAATGGCTACAAGGTCTGATTTTTTTTGTTTTACTTATTTTGTGGAAAATAGATGCGATAATTAAGTTTCATATTTGTTGTTATTATCAGGTGTTTATATGCATTGCATTGATCTTAGGAGATGGGCTTTATAACTTCCTCAAGATACTCTTCTTCACTGGAAGAAGCTTCCATTCTAGACTCTCCAAGACCAACAGCATCAACACATGTAAGTTTTCTGTAAATCCAAAACAGTTATTATATATTTGGTCCGAAAAATATAAACCGATTGATTTCAGTGGCAGAAGTTACAGAAGATGGCAAAAAGGAATCCGAAAGCCTGAAACGAGAGAACGAAGTATTCGTTCGAGAAAGCATTCCACTATGGATGGCTTGTGTGGGATACTTATTCTTCTCACTTGTCTCCATCATTGCAATACCTCTGATGTTCCCTCAGCTTAAATGGTACTTCGTCCTCGTAGCTTACCTCCTTGCGCCATCTCTCAGCTTCTGTAACGCCTACGGGGCCGGCTTAACCGATATGAACATGGCTTACAACTACGGTAAAGCGGCACTATTTGTGATGGCGGCTTTGGCAGGTGAAAGCGATGGCGTTGTAGCGGGAATGGTGGCTTGCGGTCTCATAAAATCGATCGTCTCTGTCTCAGCTGATTTGATGCACGATTTCAAGACAGGACATCTAACGCTAACCTCACCCCGGTCGATGCTTGTTGCACAAGCCATCGGGACAGCTATAGGTTGTGTGGTTGCACCAATCACTTTCTTCCTTTTCTACAAGGCGTTTGACGTTGGAAACCCAGAGGGTGAGTACAAGGCTCCTTATGCTATCATTTATAGAAACATGGCCATTATAGGTGTTCAAGGTCTCTCTGCTCTCCCGGAGCATTGCCTCGAGCTTTGTTACGGGTTCTTTGCGTTTGCGGTTGCTACCAACCTAGCGAGAGACCTTTCCCCGAAGAGGCTAGGGAAGTGGTTGCCACTCCCGATGGCAATGGCTGTGCCGTTCTTGGTTGGTGGGTCGTTTGCAATTGACATGTGTGTAGGGAGCTTTGTTGTGTTCGTTTGGGGGAAGGTGAACCGTAAGAAGGCAGAGTTTATGGTTCCAGCCGTTGCATCAGGTTTGATATGTGGAGATGGTCTCTGGATTCTGCCTTCTTCACTGCTGGCTCTGGCTAAGGTTCGACCGCCTATATGCATGAATTTCACGGCAGCTCATTAAGGCGGAGAGATTTCTCGAACTCAGTGGCCAGAGGAATGTATACTAAGGTTTGGTTAGGTTAGGAGTAGACAGTAAAAGAGGGATTATATATATTAACCCGGAATATACATGTCTTATAATTTTGAATAAGAATGAACAACAACAGAGAGATAGTTATTCGTTTACCAGCGAAAGATTCTCTTCCTCGGCACAAACAAATTGTTTAATTCATACAAAATTGAAAATGGAGGCAGTAATTACTCCCAGGTAAACAAGAAAAAATTACCCCACCTCTCAAAGTTCCACAGACACCACATAAAATCATGCCTATTTTGATCTCGGCCTTAAACCGGCCTTAAACCGGCCTTAAACCGGCCTTAAACCGAGATCCAGGTAGCGGTAATTCAAATCTCGTGGTTGGATGCTGTACAAAACCCTCACGGCATGCCAGGAACCCCACATTTCACAGTTGTGCAAACACAAGCACCAGGCAGTTCTGATACCGGATGGTATAAGCCGTAAAAACACAGCAAAAGATTATGGGATCGTATGTTGAATCTTTGTGTGGAGGGTAACAACAAGGTCGTGTGCATCGTCTATGAGCTTCCACACGTCTAGTTTCCCTACCATACTGTGGCATTCCCCCAAAATTTCTTCCATGCTATTGTACTTCTCTATTATGAGTTTTCTCCTCTGCAACACCAAAGCCGCTATCGCATACAGCAACAAATCGTCTGTGGGAGGGGCCTGCTGCTTTATTCTACGGATCCAGGAAGATTTCCCAATCCCAGCTCTTATTGCAGCTTGGTCTGCCCAAATCACTTCCCAGAGATAGAGCGTTTGCTCCAGGGTCAGCTCCCTTCTAAACATCACAAGAACCATTCTGTAAACAAAGAAACAGTCTTCCGCCTTGACTTTCTCTAGATGCTTGTATAGCTGCGAGTCTTTGGCCTTGATAATCTTTGAGACTATGTTCAGTTGCCTTGTGATCCCAACCTCATCGACTCTGAAATTCTGACGAGCTTTCTTCATGAACCCAACAAAACACCAAAACGCCTCGTAATCATCAGGTATCACGGAGAGTATAGGGGAGAGAAGATCGCTCATTCCTTGGCAATACCCAATTTCAGGGTCATGTAAGGCATAGGCTTCAAGAACAGCAACAAGCCGTGCAGCGTGAAAGATTTTCCAAGGTTCCAAATGACTGTAATTCTTTAAGACAACTGCTTCAGCAGCATGACATGCCCTATCCTCTGATATCATAGCTTGGGAAGGGGAATATGGAGTCCACTCAGTATCAGCACGGACAGCGTCTAGACGTATAATACGCTGCCAGGTCACAAAATCCTCTTTGGTACGGGAGATATATATGCTGCACGGAGAAGTGCTATTTTCATCCCTCCCTTCAAAAGAAGGAAAGATCTGAACAGAGTCATTCTCATCTGAAAAATCTGAGTCTGAGGACTCTGAATTCAGGCGTCTTGTACAAGTGTATTCTCTGTCAAGCATACATGAGACGTCACTCATGTATCCAATATCTTCTGTGTTGTCTTTGTCGCTAGAGAGAGACTCGTGGGCGCTGAAAGCATCATCAGAACACGAACTGTCAGTGTCCTGGGCAATAGACCAACTATTGTGTCCATCTTGAGAAGTTTTATCAATCTTGTTTAACTTAAAATTCCCATTGTTTCGTTTTTGAAGCCTTTTGCATTGCCTGCGTAGTCTCTCATAGGTTTTTCTGCATTTGTAAGGTTAAGTTAAATCTCATGTCGCAGATGAACAAAAAATTTAAAAAGATTCGCGAATGGTGTTTCTCACCTTCTCTGAATTCTTGTAACCCCTCGCTCTACTTTGGAACTATTGAAATCGCACCTTTAAGAAAGTAAAGAACGGTGAGGACTAAAATAGCAAAATAAAACTTGGATACTGTGAGTATATAGATGTGTTGCAACATATGGGCGAAGACGCTTTGTACCAATCAATCAAAATTTGCAACATTTTCAACCCAAATTTCACTATACATATCCTTCAGGAACCACAAGCCCTATAACCAGAAAATGTTCCACATTACAGATAGAACACTTTCATCCTAACAAATCAATTGCCAAAAATGCATTGTCGAATGAATACTTACACTCCAAGAAGGAATGGCCATACTTCCGACCGAATGCTATGATCAATGCCCTACAAGAAAATATAAGAAAATGAGCATCCAAAACAGATAGTAAAACATTAACAGCTTCAGAAGGCTGTAATGCTTTGACTCACTCTTCTCCGGACTTTCTTCAACAAATCAATTCCCCCATCCCGAAGTCTACCCTCAGGGGTGAATAGTTTTTTCCACCGGTGAAGTGTGAGGGGTTTTTTCCGCTTCCTTCGTGACCAGGGCGATCTGAGTCGATGCCTGAACACAAAACTTAAATTGTTTCATGAAACATGCCTGCTTGTTCTGATAACAAATTAGTCATGGAGCATAAACAAGATATGTTGATAGAACGACACTGCATTTTGGAATCTCACAGGCAAAACTTATGGATCAGAGAAATACGAAAATTTTCAGGACAAGGTAAAAAATAAGCCTAGTAATTTATCCAGTAACAAGGACAACAATTTACTAAATTTTAGATTCCAATTTTGAAAGAAAAATTCTATACTCATTTTACAAGCAACCGAACCGCAAAGAGAAATTCTAGCAATTATCTAACAGTTGTGAATTGATTCTTCTTGAAGCGACCATTACGAAAAGGATTGAACAAATCTCAGGAATCACAGAAACAAAGGCACAATCGATTTCATCTAGAAACTGAAAATGAGAGAGATCAAAGAGATTAACGGATCAGATGAAGAACAAGAAGCTGGAGACGAAGAAGTGACAAGGACGAGGGCAGAACGCAAGTGAGTCCAAGGAGAGGACGACGGAGAAGAGAATAATGGCGATGAAGACTTCGTTTGAATTCGTCGAAGAGCTTTCATCTAAGCCGCAATCGAACCCAGACTCCCTCCCTCCCTCTCTCTCTCTATCTATCTTCCTCCCCAATTAAAAGCTTCCAAACTTGTGCAATCTCCGTTCGAATCGGCAACCGAATTTATCAAGAACTCCGGCGAAAACCATACGACCACCTCCGTCTTAGCCGTGTTGTTCAACAAGCTTCCGCTTCTCTGTAGAAAGTTGGGATTTCTTCTCTCTCTCTCTCTCTCTCTCTCTCTCTCTCTCTCTCTCTCTAGAATCTAGAAAGGGAAGTCAATTCCGAGTAAGAAGAAGGAGTCTTTAAGGCCTATTTATTTGGCTTTGCAAAGATCGTTTGCCATATGATCACACCAAGTAGACAGAAAAACCTGAGAGTTTTACATTTTTCTTATTTATTTATCTATTTATCGATTTTCACTGTCAAGTCAATATATAAAATTAACTTTTCCTTCAATGGCCATCACATTATTTTCCATTATAATACATATTGACTATTATTTCATTTTTAGTTGACAACAAAATCCAAAAGTTTTAAATAAGTGCAGATATTTGGTATTCAAAATATAAAATATTCCATATCTGTAAAATAATGTGCAGTATGGAAAATATTGCTTTTATCTCTCAAATGTACTTAGGTAAATACTAAATAGGTTGATCTACCATATACGTTTCCAACTGTCTCTCCGTTAACAATATTGATAAACACAAAGGTTCAATATATCATTTGCTAGATTTGATTCTCATTCAGATCTCGTTTCTACAACTATTGTCTTCAAATTCTAGGATACATTGATACATGAGTTAATTTAGAATGGTAAATGAGTTAATTTAGAAAATCTTCCAAATTTTGGGTACACAAACTAAATCAACAATGGAGAGAATGGTGGTTTTGATACATATTTGACTAAGTTACCCAAACAAATCAGAGAAACCATCCAATAACTAGTTTGATTATTTCCAAGCCAAAAGTACGCTTTTATTACAAGAGTCTCTCCCAACACATATGAATGGAGAGAACCAGCGAGTCAACCACTCGACCTAAAAACTAAAATCAAAATGGAAGCATAACAAACCGTTCAGAGCTTCGAACAGGCTGGTTTATCCAGAAACTAAACCAGCTCGTCTTCAGCACAAACTGAACCATCAGGTACATTCCCAGTCTTCTTCAGCGCTGCCTGCACGGCTTCTGCTTTCCCAGAACCGCAAACGACTAGAGCTATATGTGCAGAGGAGTTGATGACCGGGAACAAGAAGGTGATTCTTTCATATGGCGGTTTTGGAGAGTCTGCGATGTGTTGGAACAATTTTTATGAACAAATTTGCATGTTCAATTGGGTAATATAACCCAAATATTGATTGCAAAAATTGTTGGAATGTGAATGAGAAATGGGCATTGGGCTCATTAAAAAGCCCATTAATGAGGAGGGACAAAAGTCCCACATCGGAAACTTGAGGAAAAATCCTCTAGTATATAAATGGGAGAGCTTATGTAGTAGCTTAAAAGAGTTGGAGAGAAAAGGAACCAAGTCACGCGCGCGCCGCCGCCGCCGGGCCGGGCCGGGCTCGGGCTCGGGCTCGGGCTCGGGCTCGGGTCTCGGGTCTCGGGTCTTGGCAAAGGGTCGTAGGCCCAATAAGATTCTTTTTGGGCCAAATTTTGATTATGGTTTTGACTCAAAACCAAGTCAAAACCCTAAACCATACCCACGGTTTTCTCTCCTAACCGTCCACGATTTTTTTCGTCGGTTCGGTTCCCTCCCACGTTTTAGGGTTGCGAAAACCGCTCCCTTAAGGCTATAAAAACAAGCCTTAATCCTCATTAACCTAATTCGGCCGCATTCTCTCCCAAAGTCGTTCCAGCGATCTTCCTCCTCTCTTCTTCACGCACTGTAAGTTTTTATCGAGAGTATACCGTAGATTCTTGTTCGTAGATTCTACAGTTGGGTGTTGCAATTGTAGTCTCATTGTGGTTGTATCCTGGGATTCAAAATCTCATCAAACCGCCACACTGCGGGAGATTTATTGAATTAAGGAAAGAGATCAAATCTCGCCTCCACGAATTCGTCTTCTTTTTAATTCAGTTTTTCAATCGTTTGATCCGTAGATCGTTTTCTCATATCGTGATTTTCATATCCGGTTTTTCGCGTTCTAACATTCTTAATTCAATAAATCCGCTTCCTGCTTATCGCTTGAATCGGATTGAGAATTGCGATTGATTTTTAAAACGATTTTCAAACGATTCTGATCTGATTCGTAACGTTTTTTATAAACGTTTTCACATTATTTCAATCGATCGGAATCGATTTAATAAACGTTTTCAATCTGTTTTTGTGATCGATCTGAAACAGTTCTACGAACGTTTTATAACGATTCAGTGGAAAGTTTCAAAACCTAAAACGATCTAAATATTTTTGTCAAACGGTTTCCGCGAAGGCCTAACGGCGAGTTTCACGAAACCTGAGAAAAAAAAAATAAATATTATTCTACAAACCCTTATTAGGGTTTCACGAATATATTATTTTAAAATATATATATATATATATATATATATATATATATATATATATATATATTTATAGAAACGCCTGTCAGGGTTTCTGAAAGGAGGAAAAAATATTTCTGATTCATAAAGGAGTCAAAATATTTTTCTGGAATTTCGCGGAATATCAAAAAAAATTTTTTGATATCCGCAGAAATCTGAGCGAATTCTCGGAACGCTTTTTAAAGCAAATTTCCGCAGAACGCAATTTTAACGATTTTTTAAATCGATTATATTGCTATCGCATTTGTTTGTGATCCATATTGATTCTGTTTCTTCTATATTTGAACAGATCCATCTGAAATGGCTAACGAAACTGCTTACGTGCCTGTTGATACCACATCCCGAGGTGCAAATGATGGGATTAACGCAAGTGAGGTGACGCCCCAGATTGGGAGTGGTCTACCACTTGGTTCATCCTCATCTGATGTCCCGTTTGTGCCTAGCGCTATAAGTGCAGGACTTACGCCGGACAAATTTGATGGGTCCAATTTTAAGACGTGGCAGCAAAAGATGCACTTCTTTCTGACCACTCTGAAATTGGAGAAGTATCTCACCGAGGTTAAGCCTGTCTTACCTCCGGGGAATACTGATCCACGAGCTCTTGCTAGTGTTGAGTCGTGGAACCATGGAGACTACTTGTGTCGAGGCTACATTCAAAGCCGCCTGGTGGACCAACTGTTCAATGTGTACAGTGAGGTCAAAACTTCCAAGGATCTCTGGGATAACTTGGAAAAGAAGTATAAGTCTTTCAACGTAGGCTCTGGGAAATATGCAGTTAAGAAATTTCTTGACTTCAAAATGGTGGACTCAAGGCCCATCATGGAGCAAGTTCATGAACTGCAAATGATATCCCAAGAGTTAACCGATGAGGGAATGAAGCTGTGTGAGACATTCACTGTGAATTGCTTTATTGAGGAGCTACCTCCCGGTTGGGTCGATTTCAAAAATTATCTCGACCACAAGCAAAAGGCTTTGACGTTGTCAAACTTAATTTCCAGGTTACAAATTGAGTCAACACATCGCAGATCAGATTACCATCTCGATCATAATGCGAATGTAGCCGAATACGCAAGAAAGGGCAAAGGCAAGGTTGTGGCAAACAACAATGGACCTAATAAACATGCGTTTAACAAGGTCGCACCTCAAGCCTCCACAAGCTTTAAGAAGCAAGGCAACCCGAAGAAATTCTCTGGGAGTTGTCATCATTGTGGTAAGAAAGGGCACAAGTCCTCGGAGTGTCGTAGTAAGGCGAAGGGAAAAGCTCAAGCCAATCTGACTGAAGCTGACCTATGTGCGGTGGTCACTGAGGCAAACATGGTTGAGGAAAACCCTAGGGAGTGGTTCTATGATACTGGAGCAACCACTCACATCTGCATTGATCGAGATATGTTAAATTCTTATCAGAAGAACAAGTCCGAGGAGCAGTTGATGATGGGAAACACGACTTTTTCCAAGATTGAAGGTCACGGCAAAGTGGTGCTGAAGCTGACATCTGGACACGAAGTCACTCTCACCAATGTGAAGCACGTGCCAGACATGAGGAAGAACCTGATATCCGGGACATTGATGAGCAAGCATGGATTCGCCATCAACTTTGAGTCCGACAAATTGGTTCTTAGGAAGAATGGGGTGTACTTGGGAAAAGGGTATGTTAAGGGAGGACTGATCAAAATGTGTGTAATGACAGTTCTCAAAAACAATGATGCTTCTACTTTTTCCAATGTTGCAATGAATAAGAAACCAGTTGCTTATTTGGTTGAGTCTTTTAATTTATGGCATGAAAGATTAGGACATGTGAATTATAAATCGATGCAACGATTGATTAATTTGAACCTAATTCCAAAATGCAAAATAAGTAAAGACAAGTGTGAGATATGCGTCGAAGCAAAACTCACAAAAACTCCATCACCTCATGTTGAACGAACTACTGAACCTCTAGCATTAATACACACTGATTTATGCGATTTGAAAAGCATACAAACTAGAGGTGGTAAAAAGTATTTTGTGACATTCATTGATGATTGTACAAAATATTGTTACGTATATTTGTTACGTAGTAAGGATGAAGCCCTACAAAAATTTAAAGAGTACAAGCTCGAAGTTGAAAATCAACTTAAGAAAACTATTAAAATAGTTAGAAGTGATAGAGGAGGCGAATATGATGGACCGTTTAATGCATTTTGTCAAGAAAATGGCATTATCCATCAAACAACAGCTCCCTACTCACCAGAATCTAACGGAGTTGCAGAACGCAAAAACCGAACTCTGAAAGAAATGATGAATGCAATGTTGCAGGAATCTGGGTTACCCCAGAATCTGTGGGGGGAAGCATTGCTCACCACAAATTATATTCTCAACAAAATACCACACAAAACAACCGGCAAAACACCGTATGAGTTGTGGAAAGGCATTGTACCTTCGTACAAATACTTGAAAGTGTGGGGGTGCCTAACAAAAGTAGCAATACCTCCTCCTAAAAAGGTCACAATTGGACCTAAAACTGTGGATTGCATATTCATAGGATACGCACACAATAGTAGTGCTTATCGGTTTTTGGTACATAAATCAGATATATCAGATATCCATGTCAATACGATTATGGAATCAAAAAATGCAACATTTTTTGAAAACGTATTTCCGTGTAAGGATAAACTTCCGAAACGAGCACGTGAAGAGAGTGATGCAATCACCTCCACAAATGAGGCAAGCACATCTGGTACTTCAGTAACTGAAGTAGAAAATATTGAAGATGAACCTAGACGAAGCAAAAGAGCTCGTAAGGAAAAATCTTTTGGTGATGATTTCTTGACGGTCTTTCTCTTAGAGAATGAACCGAGAACATTCACCGAAGCCATGTCTACACCTGATGCGCCTTCTTGGAAGGAAGCTGTGAATAGTGAGATCGACTCCATTATGCAAAACCATACATGGGAGATAACCGATCTACCACAAGGCTCTAAGGCATTAGGGTGTAAATGGATTTTCAAAACAAAATTGAAAACCGATGGCTCAATAGAGAAGTACAAGGCTAGACTTGTGGTGCAAGGATTCCGACAAAAAGAAGGTTTGGATTTCTTTGACACCTATTCTCCAGTAACGAGAATAACTTCAATAAGAATGCTGATAAGCATCGCAGCATTGAGGGACTTGGAAATACATCAAATGGATGTAAAAACTGCTTTTCTAAATGGTGATTTAGAAGAAGAGATTTATATGAAACAACCTGAAGGGTTTGTCGTCCCTGGTCAAGAACACAAAGTGTGTAGACTTGTAAAGTCATTGTACGGACTCAAACAAGCTCCTAAACAATGGCATGAAAAATTTGACAATGTAATGATGTCAAATGGTTTCAGCATAAATGAATGTGATAAGTGTATCTATGTCAAAAATACGCCAAATGGGTATATTCTGTTATGCTTATACGTGGATGATATGCTTATCATTGGTAGCAATAAAGACATGATCAATCAAACTAAGAGTTTGCTTAGTGGAAAGTTTGACATGAAAGATATGGGATTAGCGGATGTCATTCTAGGAATCAAGATAAATAGACATTCTGAAGGAATCATCCTATCCCAAACTCATTATGCTGAGAAGATTCTTGAGCGGTTTAAGAACTACTCAAATGGAAGTGCAAAAACTCCTGTCGACACTCAACTTCACTTGACCAAAAATTCGGGTGAAGCGGTGTCACAACTAGAGTATGCACGCGTGATCGGAAGCTTGATGTACTTAACAAACTGTACTAGACCCGATCTGGCGCACTCGGTAAATGTATTAAGTCGCTACACGAGTAATCCAGGACATAATCATTGGAAAGCTATAACTAGAGTATTAAACTACCTACGTTATACAAAAGATTATGGGTGTACTACGGTAGAGAACCCGGAGTTTTGGAAGGATACAGTGATGCGAACTGGATATCCGACTCCAAAAACTCAAAATCCACGAGTGGATATATCTTTACACTTGGTGGTGCAGCAGTGTCCTGGAAATCTTCCAAACAAACTCTGTTGGCTAGATCAACCATGGAATCTGAGTTCATATAGACAAAGCTAGAAGAAGCAGAATGGCGTAATTTTTTGGAAGATATCCCGATGTGGGAAAAACCAGTGTCAGCAATACGTATACATTGTGATAGTCAATCGGCTATTGCTCGGGCACTGAACAATCTGTATAATGGTAAATCGCGTCATATACGAAGACGACATAAAACCATTAGGCACTTAATCTCAAGTGGTGTAATCACGGTAGATTACATCAAATCAGCCGATAACCTAGCGGATCCGTTTACTAAAGGTTTAGCTCGAGATCAAGTCGTAAAATCATCAAGAGGAATGGGTTTAAAGCCTATGAATAAAGATGAAGTTTGATGGAAACCCCACTTACGTGACTGGAGATCCCAAGATGTAGGTTCAAAGGGACAACTAAATCAAACAGAATCTGAAAAAACACTGTGAGACTTACGTCTATACCCAGTTCCTAGGATGATAAACAGTGTTGTTACCTGTATGTGTAGGATAAGCATTGCTTTTAATGATTTGAGACCATAGTTTTGACATATAAGTGGAGTATTACAGGATGCTCCTTAAAACAAAGCTATTGGCGAATCACCTTATGAGTGTGAAATGGGGCCGTTTCTAGGAGAATGAAGGAAAGACTATATTCTCCAAGTTCACTCATGATTAACCAGGCAAGTCCACGGCCACAATGGACACAATAGAGAACATAGTTCTACGAGAAATGAAACTGTGTTATACCTGTTGTCTCGGTTTACATCAAAGCTCGGGTGGTTCAAGACATCATGTTCACCTCCTGGTCGAGTAAACCCGACAGATATTAACAATGAGTGGTTCAAAGCTGAAACATGCTACCAACTCAGATACAGTGAATTTTCGTTTATACTCTCGAAAGTCATTCTGTCTAGTCTATAGAATACGTCTAGATAATAGAGTCTGTCGAGTCTATCGAGTCTGCATTGTATAGAGTCATTTCTATTCATGTGGGGGATTGTTAGAACAATTTTTATGAACAAATTTGCATGTTCAATTGGGTAATATAACCCAAATATTGATTGCAAAAATTGTTGGAATGTGAATGAGAAATGGGCATTAGGCTCATTAAAAAGCCCATTAATGAGGAGGGACAAAAGTCCCACATCGGAAACTTGAGGAAAAATCCTCTAGTATATAAATGGGAGAGCTTATGTAGTAGCTTAAAAGAGTTGGAGAGAAAAGGGACCAAGCCACGCGCGCGCCGCCGCCGCCGCCGCCGGGCCGGGCTCGGGCTCGGGCTCGGGCTCGGGTCTCGGGTCTCGGGTCTCGGGTCTCGGGTCTCGGGTCTTGGGTCTTGGGTCTTGGGTCTTGGGTCTTGGGTCTTGGGTCTTGGGTCTTGGGTCTTGGGTCTTGGGTCTTGGGTCAAAACCAAGTCAAAACCGTAAACCATACCCACGGTTTTCTCTCCTAACCGTCCACGATTTTTTTCATCGGTTCAGTTCCCTCCCACGTTTTAGGGTTGCGAAAACCGCTCCCTTAAGGCTATAAAAACAAGCCTTAATCCTCATTAACCTAATTCGGCCGCATTCTCTCCCAAAGTCGTTCCAGCGATCTTCCTCCTCTCTTCTTCACGCACTGTAAGTTTTTATCGAGAGTATACCATAGATTCTTGTTCGTAGATTCTACAGTTGGGTGTTGCAATTGTAGTCTCATTGTGGTTGTATCCTGGGATTCAAAATCTCATCAAACCGCCACACTACGGGAGATTTATTGAATTAAGGAAAGAGATCAAATCTCGCCTCCACGAATTCGTCTTCTTTTTAATTCAGTTTTTCAATCGTTTGATCCGTAGATCGTTTTCTCATATCGTGATTTTCATATCCGGTTTTTCGCGTTCTAACACGATGGACGTTACCCATTTCTGGCTCTCGTTGCAGAGAGCGTGTCCTAGGAATAAGGATGCCACATGGCCATCAGGACCCATACCGAAAAGCATGAGATCAAATTTGGGGAAGCCGGTTGATTCAGATATGCGGAGGATATTGGTCTTGACCAAATGTTTGAGGCATGTCTCGTAATCATCTGCTGCTGCCTCGGCGGAGAGGGATTCGTTGATTGCATATACGTTTCCCGGTGGAATTGAAGCCTGAAAAGAAACGAATTAGAGTGTCACGAAACTTTGGCTAGCTCTTGTCAGTCCATCAAAAAGTTAAGTTTCAATCGTTTTAAAAAGTTTGTGGACAGCTGAGTTCAAGAAGAAAAATGTCTAGATGGGATTGTACTTAGTCTGGAACAAGAGTAATGTTCAAACTTCGAATCAGTATTCAGTATCAAGAGTTCTAAGATCTCAATCCTTCACATCTGTTTCGCTTTAAATTTAAAGATGATATGCATTCAGTAAACCCTAAATCATAAACCAAAAACCATAAACCCTAAACCCTAAACCCTAAACCCTAGACCCTAAACCCTAAACCCTAAACCCTAAACCATAAACTCGTTTCCCTAAACCCTAAACCCTAAACCATAAACCCCAAACCCTAAACCATAAACCCCAAACCATAAACCATAAACCATAAACCATAAACCCTAAACCCCAAACCCCAAACCCTAAACCCTAAACCCTAAACCCGTTACACTAAATCCGTTACCCTAAACCCCTTAGCCTAAACCCGTTTCCCATTTCCCGTTTCCCAAAACCCGTTTCCCTAAACCTGTTTCCCTAAACCTGTTTCCCTAAACCCGTTTCCCTAAACCCGTTTCCCTAAACCCGTTTCCCTAAACCCTAAACCACTAAACCCTAAACCCTAAACCCTAAACCCTAAACCCTAAACCCGTTTCCCGTTACCCGTTACCCGTTACCCGTTACCCGTTTCCCGTTACCCGTTTCCCGTTTCCGTTTCCGTTTCCGTTTCCCGTTCCCCGTTCCCCGTTCCCCGTTCCCCGTTCCCCGTTCCCCGTTCCCCGTTCCCCGTTCCCCGTTCCCCGTTCCCCGTTCCCCATTCCCCGTTTCCCGTTACCCGTTACCCATTTCCCGTTACCCTAAACCCTAAACCCTAAACCCTAAACCCCGTTACCCTAAACCCTAAACCCCGTTACCCTAAACCCTAAACCCTAAACCCCGTTACCCTAAACCCCTAAACCCTAACCCCTAACCCCTAACCCCTAAACCCCAACCCTAAACCCTAAACCTGTTTCCCTAAAACCCGTTTCCCTAAAACCCGTTTCCCTAAAACCCGTTTCCCTAAAACCCGTTACCCTAAAACCCGTTTCCCTAAAACCCTAAAACCTGTTTCCCTAAAACCCTAAAACCTGTTTCCCTAAACCCGTTCCCCGTTCCCCGTTCCCCGTTCCCCGTTCCCCGTTCCCCGTTCCCCGTTCCCCGTTCCCCGTTCCCCGTTCCCCGTTCCCCGTTCCCCGTTCCCCCCGTTCCCCCCGTTACCCCCGTTACCCTCGTTACCCTCGGTATCCGGTATCCGTTATCCGTTATCCGTTATCCGTTACCCGTTACCCGTTACCCGTTACCCGTTACCCGTTACCCGTTACCTGTTACCCGTTTTCGTAGCAATTTGATAGATAAAATAATTGAAGGAAACGAAGATGAATCGATGTAAGGGGACGAAATGTTTTGAGAAACCTGCACTTTCAAAGCTAATGATCATGTGAGAGAGAGACGGAGTGGTCAATACTTTGGATAGGAAACCATCGTACGCCAGTTTGTAAGTTGTTGTCGTCGTGATTCTTGGGAACAACCCGCTCATCAGCCCAGAAAATATGCCACCTTGACCATTCAATTGAATCAATGTAAAGGAATTCTACTAATTTCCTGAAATTTGAGCAACCATTTGCATGAGAAGAAGAAACATTATTAGGACAGTATGTCAAATGTGAATAGCTATGTTCTTGATCAGCATAACCGTGAAAGGTGGGTCTCCATACTTTGATGTACAAGTTTCATGAATTGGCATGAACAAAACTGAATCAAAACTCTTTTTGATGCAGCAGAAAAAGGAGGATTTTAGATAGAGAATCAAATATATTGCAAACCAACCAAGAAGAGTCATGCAGCATCTTTACCAATATAGATAACACCACAAGTCCACATGGTAACGTTTGGTTTACTAATCGAAATAGCATCCATGAGATCGAAATCGAAACCCCACGATGAGGAAGCAAAATCTAACTAATTCGGCAGAGAAGACATTTGAATCTATCAACAACTCATAGTCAATCCCAAATTTGCAGATGATCATTTAAAACGCAATGAATATTTCACAACGATGTTGTAAAAGAGACCCTAAATCCAAATCCTTTCTACTAAATTTTCGTATGCCAAATCTAAAATCTAAAATCAATGAACGTTCAACACTCACCGGAGCGATTTGATCAGGGAGCCACCAGAGACAACAACAGTGAAAGCGCCTCTCTCTTTGCAAAACTTATCGGAGAGATCCGCTGTGAATTTGGCCAGATCAACCGCCAAGTTCTCTTCGATATCAAAAATCTCTACTCTCTTCTTCTCCTCTTTCCTTAATTCCGCCGCCGTCGCAGCCATGCTCCTTACCTCCGACACCTTTCTCCGACTATCAGCCAATAATCTCCTGTGAGATTCACTTCAGATCGAATAAACCGATAAAGACTCGAAACGAGACGCAGTAGAAGGAGAACCGCAAGTGAGATTCGTCGGGAAGAAAGCGGAGAGAGAAGCTGAACGAGATGGAAGGTTAGTGGGGGAAGATGAGAGAATCGAGCGAAGGAAAGAGGTAGCAGCCATGACAAAAAAGAATGTGCATTATAGGGAAAGTGAGGATCTTTGATTTAGAGAAAAGGGACAGGTGGTGGGATTAATAGCCGACCAAAAACATATTTACATGTGTTTTGTATTCGGTACGCTCAGTGTTTGTTTCTTCTTCGGTATGCTTAGTGTGTGTTTCTTCTTCGGTATGCTTAGTGTGTGTTTCTTCTTCGGTATGCTCTGTGAGTCAGTGTGTGTTTTGTATTCGGTATTTGATAGATCTGCGATTTTATGATCTCGATTTTAGTTCCGGCTTCTCAATGTACAGGTAAATTTAAAGATGGATTAGCTGTATGGACAATTAAAATTAAACGTAGAAATGTAATGAAAAACCCTTTTCAACATAACTGCTGCTAAAGGCACTTAGATTCCAACGAGTTTTTTTTTAATGTATTGTTGTCTCATACCGCCAAAAAATCATTACCGGCCGGTGTTACTACTCGGACCACCATAACCAGTCGGACCCACCATAACCAGTCGGACCCACCATAACCAGTGTCAGACCCACCATACCCAGTCAGACCCACCATAACCGATGATGCTAATCAAACTGAAAACCCAAAACAAGTAAAACCAGAGAAACACATCTACAATTCCTTCCATAGTATTGATGTTTTCCCTTTTCTTTTTTTGTTTTTCCTTTTTTGGTTTTGGGTTTGGTACGTCTCAAATCTCAACGAATCATTTACAAAAGAAGTACATGACCTTGCATTCCCCTTTATGTTGTATCTTTGAATCCAAGGTCAGGAAGATGTGTCACCTTGGTCTTGTGCTCGAGCTTCGTACGGTCACACCATGCAAGAACTTAGCGTACCCTAAAAAACTCAGCTTTCTATCCGAACTCCGGATCCAATCCTTGACCAGAGGATAGGCATGTGGTCCCAAATTCATCTCCTGCTTTGAATCACACCCCAATCAAAACTACTTTTTTAACCTTAAGAAATAGATGGTGATTACGCGATCTCATAGAGTTTCAGATTAAGACCATACCCCAGCCAGTTCTTGGATGGATATGATTCGGTTTCCTTCGTGTTCAAAGTGCTCAAATGCTGAAGTTGCAATCTGTTCCCATTCTTCAAGAGCCTCCAGTTGGTAAACGCAGACCGCAGCCGCACAGAACTCTTCAAAGTCAAGTTTCTTTTGTGCCAGCGGTTGCATCTTCATAGAAAAAGGAGGTCAGAAAAATGATGAAAATCAATGTACAGTAATACATTCATAAGAGTACGAAAATCAGCAAAAGAACATTCAATATCGGGAGAAAACTCTGGCGGTAATTCGATGAATCCAACATGCTAAATCTAAAACCAATGACAACGGTCATGAAAAAATGTTAAAGAAAGAGTAGCACTTCTGCAATTTTAAGGATAACCATTTATTGTTCATGTTATCCGCAAAATCTACAATGGTTAACTGAACTTGAAATCATTTTCAACTAGTGAGTAGTGACCACCAGGAAACCATATCTAACATTCATAATTGGTCCACTCATAAACTTCAAAAGCAAAGATTAAAATAAAACAAGAGATGTGTTACCGTGTTTAAAATGTCAGGAAGCCTTGATTCCATCATAGCATCAGTAGCATATCTTGTTAAAGCCTGCATTTACACTCAATGTTTTATATTTTGATGCGTATTCTTTTAATAAATATTTCTCTTTCTGGCTTTGTTTAGGTTTATATATACATATATATATATATATAGGGATACAGTCTTGGTTGTAATACTCATCCAAGCTAGAGAGAGATTTGGAGGGTTATTTGGTTTTAGATCAGCTGTGCTGAAGGAAACCTTTATCATGTTTAAGTTCTGTTTTGTTTCATTTTCAACAAAAAGAGTTTTTTTCTTCTTATCTCTAATATTTATCCATTCAGAAACGGGGATATTGAGACCAATTAGGGATCAGCATAAAGCATATAGATTCACGAATTATAGACCAAGTCAAAATTCTTTAGCTAACTCAGGAATACACACTGACCGTGGTGAAACAATTAAGTGATAGGCCTCCATCTTTAGGGTCCAGGAGCATGAATTGTGCCTTCAGGAACACAAGTTCCTCATCAGGTATAGCTTTGGAGAGAGCCTATTGAAAGATTAACAAGTGAAAAAAGTGAGATCAAGATCAGAAAGATCCAGCCATAAGAAAGATGTTTTCAAATGAGAAAAGCATGTGTATCAGGAATTATCCACTGAGTGCGCCAAAAAGACGAGTAACATTCTGTTTGGAGCATGAAGAGGCTGACTATTAACATGAGTAAATCAGCTATGTTTAAGTAGAAAGAGAAAAGATCAATGCACTTGATAGTAATATGAGGGTATAAAGAAATTACCTTAAGCGCTGATCGTCTGAAAGGCGAGGCACGGAGATAGGACTTGACCAACTTGTAGATCGAGAAATCAAGAAGCAAACCGGGGTTTTCATCACGTAACCACGGATGAGCTGCAAACAAAGATCAATATAGTATTACCGCTATGGAAAGCAAATAAAACCTGATTAACTTGTAATAGTAAAGCCACATTATTGTTTCCATTTCAAGATCAATGTCTATTTTAAAACCGTGGAAAAAAGAACTTACCTAGAGCTTGAGCAGCTGTCATTCTTTTTCTATGGTCCTTGTTCAGAAGCCTTTTCACGAAGTCTTTGGCAGTAGGAGATATTGAAGGCCAGGGCATATCCTCGAAATTAGGGTTTGCTCTAAGTACACAGCGGAATATTGCAGATTCAGTCCTTCCATAGAAAGGTCTGCTTCCACATAGTAGAATGTAACTTATGACTCCGATGCTCCACATATCTGCTTCAGTGCTGTAAGACCTATGGAGTACTTCAGGTGCAACATAGTATGCACTTCCTACAACATCATTGAGACGCTGATCTGCAAATATAATAGATTAGCAAGGGAGATACAAGTAGAAAATAAAATGTGAACGGAAAACTTATAAATCTGAGATTTTGCAAGACAAGTATACGCCAAGGGGACAGAATAAGATTTGTGGTTATGATATCGCAAATGAGCATTAGACACTGCAGCTAATATGCAGAATCATGTAACAAGAAATAATGTAATAAGAAAGGAGGACAAAGAATACATCATTACCGTATCTAATGAAATCAGACAAGCCAAAATCTATGACCTTGAGTATGGCATCCTCATTTCTGCTGGTAAAGAGAAAATTCTGGATATACAAGTGTACTATCTGTTAAACAAGAGGGAATATGTGGCATTAGCTGAAATATCAGCAACTTATAAAAGTAGACCATATACCTCTGGCTTCAGATCACGATGCACAACACCTTGAAGGTGAAAAAATGCTGTTGCAGATAAAATTTGCACAAGAATGCGTTTGGCATCGACTTCAGGGTATCGACCACCTCTGCAGTAAAATACAGGAGAATAGTACCAGATTGGAACCCATTTCAATGCAAAGCTAACAAGCCTGAGAATTTAAACAAAAATACAAAAGGATATACTAAGAAAGGTGTACTTTAGATATACCTCGCCAAAATTCTGTCTAATAGCTCTCCACCTTCACATAACCTGAAAGAATAGTGGCGGGGAAGATTGAATATCTGAGGTCGACTCATTCAATAAACTAGTAAACAACTTTCAGTTTGTTTTGTTTGCAATATATCAGATTATTGGCAAGGAAAATTAAAAACCGGTTTAGAAAACAATCAGCCACTAAAAATATATGCAATATTCTCTAGTACAGCTATGATGAAACTTACAAATCTTATTCACATTGAGATAAGAACGAACCATATTTATTTAACTACTTACTCCATAACAACAAATACATTATCAGCGTCCTCGTATACATCGTAGAATTTAACCATATGCCTATGCCCAGATAAAGCTTTCAACAATTTCACTTCTCGACGAACATCTTCAATGGATAGAGCTGATGACATCTGAAAAAAAATCGTAATATTCCAAACCAATGATCTCAATGCTAGCTGTATCATTCTGACATTCCATCAATTGGTGAAACATGTACTCAAACGAGAAAGGTTCCTAAACCTCTAAAGATTTTGAAAATAGTGATTCTGTAGTGAACAGTAACAACAAGGGTCCCTACATTCTAAAGGTAGCACATTGTTCATTATTGCAGCTGAAACCTACCAAGAAAGACACACCTTTGCTTTAGAGATGATTTTGACGGCCACAGTTTGGCCCTTCATCTTCCCTTTCTTCGCCTTTGCCCAACAAGTATGACCAAAATGCCCTCGTCCTACCTCCTTCCCTAGCTCATACTTTCCTTCGAAGTTCTTCCCAAACCCGAAATTCTTATCTAGCCTCTCACCGCCGCCTCCGTCGCCTCCTACGTCTACGTCTTCTCTGTCCTCCGGGATTGGCTCATCACGAGGCTGCGGAGCGGCGACTCGTCGCCGTCTCAGAGCCGCCATAATCGGTTTCGCAGGTGAAGGTGGCGGAAATGGCCACTTGAACTTCCTTCCCGGAGTTCTCGCCGGTGATGGAGCTACACCCGCCGGCAACGGGCTCTGAAATGGGCTAATGGTATAGGAGTTGACTTCAGAAGCGCTAGACGCAAGCGGAGACTGAGGAGGAATCGAAGCATGCCGGTGATTTTCCGTCGATTGTGACGGTTGATTCGGAAGCTCATCGGTTCCGACGGGGATCTCGTCATCTTCAACGGCGGAGATGTTCCGGCTGTAACAATGACCCATGGCCGTAGGATATGGAGCTCAATTGACTGATCGGTCAAAGTCAAAGCATTGGACGGTAAGGAGACGAAGTTGAATAGTAAGCTCGTTATAAAAAAAATTGTTTTTTAATCAAAGGAAAAAAAACTCAAAAAAGAAGAGCAATTGTTTTCAAAAATTAAACAAACAAAAATGAGCTCAAAGATATATAAAAGAAGCAAAGAGAAAACATGACAACTACAACAACCAAGAGCGCGTAGTGGCAATGTGACATTAATCACTTTATTTGTCTCTTAATTTCATTTAATGACTTCCTTATGGGTACACATATCTATGCATTTTAACCGCTGAAAAACTGACGACGAAATCAATAAAATTTAATTTCAAAAAATATGGCACCTAATTCATAAATAAATTTTACCTTAATACGGTGAAAATAATTTTTGCGCTAGTTTTCAAGAGAAATTTTCTCCCTTTATTTTTCTTCTGATAAAACATGGTGAGATTTATAAAATAGTGTCGATTTTAAGCAGTATATTTTATTTTTTTGGCAAAATATAGGGATTGATTTGATATTAAACAAACGATCCAAAAAAATAATAAATTTTTAAGTTTTTGTTTCAAATATATTTAAATTTTAAAAAATAACATAAATTTAATATTAAAATATCTTAAAAAAGTTTTTAATAAAAAATTAAACCCTAACTTAAAAAAATTAAATATAATATTTTAATTATGTTTATAATTTATTTATGATAAATATGTATTTTCAAAAAATGTTGTGTGATATTTTTAGAATTTAATTTAAAATGCTAAATTTGGAGAAAATTAATTTAAAAATAATATTTTAGAATATTATTCATATTTAAATTTTTTTTTTAAGTTAAAAATATTCTCTTGCAAACCTAAAATCTATATATTTGTGAATTCAAAATAATATAAGATAAAAATATTATGTAAGGATTATGTTTAATTTGTAAAAAGAAATTAATAATATTTTGACATTTCTTGCGTCATTTAAATTAATAAAATGACAATGTTTTGAATAAAAACCTGTGTATACCTTAAATTTTCATTTTTAGGTTTTTAGTTATCATATTTTTCAACTATAACAACTATGTTAAATTGAGGATGACTCACTAACTATAGAAGCATTCTAACATCATTGTATTATTTCACTTGTAAATATAACTATAAATTTAGTTATCTAAATTTGTTGTTTATTATTTTTGAGTTTTCATATTTGTATAAAATTTATACATTTGGGAGCACGATCTATTTCCCAACGGAAAGTATCATATAACCACAAATGTCTTCCAAACTTTGCTCTCGTTATAAATATCTCCGAATCAAAAGTTCGAAACCAATTTCCCCATTAATTGAAAGAGGGAATCTTATTTACCCATAAGTTTCGATTTCGTCGATTTTTACTCAGAACCGTGGTAGAACCAAATAAATCCGAGAGTAAACCAAACCAAATCCATGTCCGAACTCGATTCAGACCCACCCATATGTCCAGATTAAAAAACCCGAGTTACATCCTCTCAAAATCCCCAAAATCGAAGAAGATTAAGAACTCTAGAAATCGAAATCCCAAAATCGGTTGTCTTGTGGAAAAATCGATCCCTACATCATAATCCAAGGTAAGTGGTAGTTTAGACTTTGATTTTCGAAAGGTAAACATGAAAGATAATCCCCATTTGTAGATGAAATTGTGCGATTATAGTTACTCTTGTACAACTTCCATGATTACAATTCCTATTCCACTTGGGACTTCATTTCCTTTGTGATTTTTTTTTTGTTGGCTTCAATTTCGTTTGCGATTTGTAGGGTTTGGTTTCTAGGGTTTGATTTGGGGTTTTTTCTATTTGAGAATTTTTTTAAGGGTTTTCGGGTTTTAGAGGGATTTTCGATTTTAAGTTAGGTGATTCAGGTCTAAAATTGGGTTTTAATTAGGTTTAGAAATGGTTTACTGTTGGTTTAAGGTTTAAGTGATGGTTAGTAAATTTTTAAACCGAGTAAAACCGCGGATTGTGATGATCAAAGTTTCGAACTTATAAATCGTGGAAACAAAAGTTTCAAACTTTCTACACGGGGCTAAATTGATTTCGAACTTTTGATTCAGAAATATTTACAACAAAGATAAAGTTTGATAGAGATATGTGTTTATATGATACTTATCATGGGAAAATAGATCCGACAATTGACTTTATATTTACCTCCAAAGATCTAAACATATTTTCTACAAAAAAGAATTATTTATGGATTCTAATATTTATGAATTATTTACAATATTTACGGTAAATTCAATGATTAAATAATTGTCCTTGATAATGAATTAAACTACTTAGTAACATCATCTAATAAACTACTTGTAGTCTAGACCGGTCTTCTCCTACCGCCGTATATTCTTCCGGCGTTATTCAACTTCCCGCTCCCATCGGCCGTCTGATCCGACTCAATTTGATGATCTATTGTGACCCCTAACCGCTACTTCTGGGGTATCATCGTTCTCTTTGCCCAGCATCTACGTATTTGGTTCGCAGTGACTAGTCTTCCTTATAGTTACATCGCTTTGTCTTCCATAGTTTCAAGCTTTTTGAGCTCTATTTTTCAACCAATATGTTTCGGATTTCAATTTGGTATCGAAACATTTTCCAGAAATATACTTGGTGGTACTGGCTCAGTGTTTTCTGTCTCTCACGGAATCTGCTTCAGACAGATTATTCCTATGTCATTGTATTTCTGGGAATTTGGATAGTCCCGGAGAAATCATTCAATCTCGTTCGTGAATTGTTTTGCTGAATTTGTGTAATCCAGCTTGCGTTCGAACAAATCTTGGCTTTTCTGAACTTCCATCGTTGTAGGTTTTTCTTCTTTGTTTACCATCTAGATCCTCAATGCGTAGGAATACGATTGTTTCTTACTTAAAGAACAAATAGATAAAAGGAATAAACCTCTGCCACTTTTACCTAATAACTCTTCTCATGTATCTCTTTTGTTTCTTGTATGACAGCAAGGTGAAATTTGGAAAGAAACAATGGGAATCATAGAAAATGGAACAATATCGGGTAAATTGCCGAGCAAGGGGATGTTTGTGGTGCACTATCCTGGGTACCCATCATCTATTTCTAGAGCCTTGGAGACTCTTGGGGGAATCCAAGGGATCACAACCGTAAAATTCGCATTTGCCTAAGGCTTTCTTTTTACTGAGTTTCTGTGCATGCTAGTTATTACTAAACTGATATCATCTTGGGGTGCTTATCGATATAGCTATTTGTAGCAGTCCTGGGTTTCATTTGCTTAGTCTTAGTAAAATTGGTCAGGGAAGTGGTGTTTTAGTTGTACATTACAAAAAATGTTCCACAAGAAAAACATAAGGTTGTCAAGTTGATTGGTAGCAACCTTGTACACAAGTTTTGGACGATTTATTCACTTCGATATTTTTTCTGTAGGCAAGAGAATCAACGTTAAACAAGCTTGAGCTGCATTTCCGCCCTGAAGATCCTTATGCACATCCTGCCTGGGGAGAACAACGTCCTTGCAATGGTTTTCTGTTAAAAATTTCTAAGGAGGATGTTAAGAAAGATTCTTTGCCTGAAAGTCAACCTGTTCTTGCAACTGGTGATGCGTGCTTACCAGAAGCTTGCACAGCTCTTTCTGCCGATATTGTAGCTCGTGTGTCTGAATCATATTGCTTTGATGGTTAGAACCTAGCTCTCCAATTTCTGGGGTCTTGTGCATCTAGATTTGTTTTACATAGTGAATGTTTGCTTAAAATTTCCCAATCTATTGAACCATGTGGATACTGGAAAGGCATGGCCGACTACCAGCATGTTATTCCTATTCATGCGGATATTGCACAGCAGAAGAAGAGAAAATGGATGGAGGTGAAGTCGCTTGCAGGTCATTCATCTCCATTCATTTGTTGTTCTCATTATAAATCTTAAGGTGTGATAGCATAATATAAAAACAAATCCTCTCTGATATCATGCAGGAAATAATGATCTAATGGACATGGCTGATGATGATGTAATGATGTTACTGCCACAGGTCTTTGCACCCAAAGATTTGCCAAACAATTTGGTGTAAGATTACACTGTTAATTATTCCTGACAGTTTACCCTTATTACCTGCTAACATAAAAAAATTTCCACGTGAAATTATCTGTTTTCATCTGAAGATTAGTTAGGGAAACCCAATGTTAAGTCTGGAGTACTTTAGTTATGGGATGATAAGTCTGTTTAGGTATAGGCGAACGATGAAGGGGAACATAGTTGATTGAAGTTATAAACTCTAATGCTAATTTCACTTACGTTGTTTGATTCACAGGTTGAGACTTCCAGTAACATCAGGCCCAAAAAAGAAAGATGAGGCAGCAGCACAGAATCTTTATGAGGTAAAAGAAGAGATAAAACCTTTCGACATTTCTGGATAAGCTTAAAACAGACTGTTGAAAGAAGCGACACAAACATACCAATATGACAAGCCATATTGTCTCTGTGGTAGAGAGTCTTAATTACTATAACAGTAAGGTTTGAGGCTTCAGTTTCTTGGCGGATTGGCCTTTTGTAGCCATATCTGACTTTGGGTTGTGGGTCCCCGGAAGAGGTGGAGGCTGCTTATGCTTTTTTCAGGATAGTTGTTAATTTTCCAATGTTTTATCTAAAGCCTGTAACTGCAGAGACAAAGATTTTGAACACTCTGAAAGGTCACAATTTCACATTTCAAAACATCACGGGCACGACTACTCTATTTTCTAATTGAATGTTAAAGATACCATGACAGTTTACTTATGGTTTGTAACTTCTCAACGACTGTTTTTTCTATTGAATGTTAAAGATGCCATGAGAGTTTTCTTGTTCTTTGTTACTTCTCCATTTGCTAATTGATTTACTGATGATGCAGATAGATATTGGCCCAGTATTCGCAATTGATTTCAGTGCCAACGATATCCTTTTCCGTGTTTTACTAATCTTTAAATCGTAAAGTTGCTTAGTGTGAAGCCATGTTTGATTGATATTTTTCTGTCGTTTTGGATATCTTTGAACAGTCCTTAGCGTTCATACAGATCCCGAAGATATTAAATTGGGAAGACTTTATTGTTCCCAGCTCGAACCAATGGCAATGGCAGGTAGCAGTGACTGCACTTTTTGAAGAACGACCCGTGTGGACAAGAGATTCTATAGTCCAACGACTACTTGATAAAGGTCTCAAATGCACACATCATATGCTAAACAGGTGACCAGATTATATGCGTTTTAAGATTTAAAGATTAGTAAACAGATTATATGCACACATCATATGCTAAACAGGTGTATTAGTTTTCTAGTACTGACTAACCAACTTTCTGGAGTTTTCAGGTTTCTTCTTAGGGCTGCATATTATTTCTCGGGTGGTCCATTTCTTAGGTTCTGGATTAAAAGAGGCTACGACCCACGGAAAGATCCTGAGTCTCGTGTGTGAGTTCTATCTCTATAAATTCATTCATATTACAAATGCAGTCTGTGTCGTTATGGAGAATGATACAGATTCGACTGGCTCATTGGGAGTGAATTTGAACTTTCAATACAGAAAATTTTATATATCTGGGTTTTGTAAACTTGCTGGACATGAAAAATTTCTCAAGTTTACATTTTTGTTTGCATCTAGTCTGCAGATGTATGTCAAAGGTCTTCACCTCTATCTCCATTGTGTACATATTTTTTTCAGATTCCAGAGAATGGAATTCAGGGTTCTGTTATGAAACAAGTTAGTATTTCCCAAGTTTCTTCTTGAAATCGACCAATCAACTCAAGAAAAGAACGATTTACCCACCTGAAATTGCCCAAGTTTCTGGATGCCCTCTTTTGATACTCTCTTTCTCCTTTTATAGTTGTTCTGATAACCGAATCCTCCCTTCCCTCCTGCCGTCCTGCGCAGCTGATTCCTGACACAGGATCTCCTCTCCCAGCTGCCCACGTGTCATCCTCGATCTTTCCTCTCCCGTACTAGCCTCCTTTGGGCCTTCCTCCTCAATTACTCCTTTCCCTTCTTGACTTGGGCCTCCCCTTGCCCTTTTCCTGCGATAAGTATATAAAATAGGGGGCCTTCGATCCTCCTCCCTATCATCACTCCCCTCCTGGAAAGTGATCTTGTCCCCAAGATCAAAATGGGGATAATGCAACTGCATCGTTTCCCAAGATTCCCACGAGTTGTCCTGAGCTGGTGTCCCCTGCCATTGAATGAGAACCTCACGTTCCCCGGAACTCGGATTGAGGCGTTGGTTTAGCACGGCCTCCGGTTGCACTTGCAGTGTCAAGTCCGCTTGTAGCTCACTCGGAAGAGGAGAACTTTGAATGTGTGGTCCCAGCGATTTTTTAAGTAGTGACACGTGGAAGACGTCATGTATTTTCGCAGTCTGAGGCAGACTTAAACGATATGCTACTGGTCCAATGCGCTCCGTCACCTCATATGGTCCAAAGAACCTTGCGGATAGCTTCTCGTTGCTCTTCCGAGCTACTGTTTTCTGTCGATAAGGCCGGAGCTTCAAATATACCCATTCCCCCACCGAGAAGTTCAACTCTCTCCGATGCCCATCAGCTTGTTTCTTCATAATTTGCTGCGCTCTTGCCAAGTGTAACCTCAACTGCTCCAGTGTTTTATCTCTTTCCAGTAGCTGTTGCTCCAATTCACCATTTGAGGTTGATCCATTTTCGTAGCGAATTAGCCCGGGAGGATCGCGTCCATATACTGCCTTAAACGGTGTCATCTTAATCGCTGTGTGATAGGCTGAATTATACCAAAATTCAGCCCATGGTAAGAAGGAGACCCAAGATCTCGGTCGCTCTCCCGCAAAGCAGCGCAAATATGTTTCCAAAGTCCGGTTGACGACCTCGGTTTGGCCATCCGTTTGTGGGTGATATGCCGTGCTGTATCGAAGACTCGTTCCTGCTAATCGAAACAGTTCCTTCCAAAAAGAGCTCATGAAGATCTTATCCCGATCGGAGACTATGGTGCGTGGGAACCCGTGGAGACGTACTACCTCTCGAATATATGTTGCTGCCACATCTGCTGCTGAAAAAGGGTGCTTCAATCCCATGAAATGACTATACTTGGAGAGACGGTCGACTACCACAAATACCGTGTTCACCCCTTGGGACCGTGGCATCCCGTCGATGAAATCCATACTCACGTCTTCCCATATCTGATCAGGGATAGGCAGCGGCTGGAGCAACCCACCGGGTGACAATGTCGAGTACTTCTGTCGCTGACAAGTATGACACTCCGCCACAAACCTCCTTATGTCCGTCATCATGCCCTTCCAATAGAACAAGGCGCCAATACGTTTCTGCGTCTTTAAGACTCCCGAGTGCCCTCCCACCTTACTGGCGTGAAATTCCTGTAAAATCGTGCCAATCGCAGAGGAATTCTTAGCGATGACCAATTTACCTTGTCGAAGTAGACGCCCCTGGACAATTGTATAATCCGGATGCAAGCTCGGGTTGGTGCTCAACTCACGTATGATCTGACCCAGATCGGCGTCCCTCTCTACTTCCTGACTGATTTCCTCCAATTGCAACGATGCCGGTACTGTGATGGCCAGCAACGTGGCTGTAGATCCAAAACGAGATAGCGCGTCGGCTGCTCTGTTTTCGTGCCCCGGTTTGTAGTGAATCTCGAAGTTAAAACCGAGTAGCTTGATCAGCCACTTCTGGTACTCTAGGCAGACCTCCCGTTGCTCTAGTAAAAACCTCAAGCTTTTTTGATCCGTTCGCACCACGAATTTCCGTCCTAGTAAATAATGCCTCCATTTCTGTATAGACAGCACTATTGCCATTAATTCTTTTTCGTAGATGGACTTCAGCTGTTCTCTCTCGGACAATGCTTGACTGAAGTAGGCGATGGGGCGTTGCTGCTGCATAAGGACCGCTCCTAGTCCGTATCCTGAGGCATCCGCTTCAACCACAAACACGTCAGCAAAATTGGGTAATATTAAGACCGGTACCTCAATCATAGCTTGCTTAAGCTGGAGGAAAGCCTTTGTAGCCTCCTCTGTCCATGCGAACCCATCCTTCCGTAACAGTGTGGTGAGAGGACGAGCTAGGACCCCATACCCTTTAACAAATCGTCGGTAGTACCCTGTCAACCCCAAGAACCCTCGTAATTCTTTGATGGTGTTTGGTTGTCTCCACCGCACCATCGCTTCCACCTTAGTTGGATCGGCCATGACTCCCTCGGCTGAAATGATGTGGCCTAAATACTCCAGTTGAGTGCGACTGAATTGACATTTTTTGCGATTTGCGTACAGCTCATGATTTTCCAGCAAGGTCAGGACTTCCTCCAGATGCCGAGAGTGTTCCCGCATTGTCCTGCTATAGATCAATATGTCATCAAAGAAGACAAGAACGAACCTCCTCAAGTACGGTCTGAAAATGTCGTTCATCAATGACTGGAACGTCGCGGGCGCGTTTGTAAGTCCGAAGGGCATCACCAAAAATTCGTAGTGTCCATCGTGGGTCCGAAATGCCGTCTTTGGAATGTCCTCGGCCTTGACACGGATCTGATGATACCCCGATCGCAAATCAAGCTTCGAGAATACCTTCGCTCCGTGGAGCTCATCGAGCAGCTGGTCAATCATCGGTATCGGATAGCTATCCGGTACCGTGACCTTGTTGAGAGCCCGATAGTCCACGCAGAACCTCCAGCTTCCGTCCTTCTTCTTGACGAGAAGTACCGGGCTGGAGAATGGACTCGCGCTTGGCTGAATGATCCCAGCTGCTAACATATCGGCCACCTGTCGCTCAATTTCCTCCTTCTGAATCTGCGGATACCTAAAGGGGCGGACCTTGACTGCTTCTGAACCAGCTGTGAGGGAGATGGCATGCTCATGCCCCCGAATCGGTGGTAACCCTTTAGGCTCTACGAAACTCCCTTGAAATCTCTCCAGCACCGCCTGGATAGATTCAGGTATTGACTCGGCTTCCTGAATTTTTCCCGTCTCAACGCCACCAAATTCCACCCATACTCCTTGCCCTTCCTGTTTAAGTGCCTTCCAAATCGACCTCAGAGAGACTGCCGAAGTGCACAATTCGGGTTCTCCCCGAAGCTCTACCTTCCCTTTTTCCGTGGCAAATTTCATAACTTGTAATTTCCAATTTACCTCCATAGCTCCGAGAGACTCCAACCAGTCCATCCCTAGTATCACATCCGCACTCCCTAGCTTGATAGGCAGAAAATCGGCTACCACCTCTACCGTGGGAAGCATCAGCCTCATCCCTCGTATGACGCCTTTTCCCTTCACCGCCAATCCCGTAGCCAAGATCACTCCGTATCCTCCGGTCTCCTCCGCGTGTAGCTGATGCTTCTGCGCTAACTCTTCAGACACGAAATTGTGGGACGCCCCGCTATCAATCATGACTACTACCTCCTGTTCGTGTACTCGACCCCGAAGCTTCATGGTGCGGGGAGATGACAGCCCCACCATCGTGTTTAACGAGAGTTCCGCGAGCTCAGATACCTCCTCCGCTTCTTCCTCTACTTTCTCGTCATCCTCCTGCTCGTTTACCCACTCCTCCGTGCCGTCGGCTTGCACTCGGATGACTTGTAGTTCGCGGTAGCGACATCGATGCCCCACGCTCCACCTCTCATCACATTTGAAGCACAATCCTTGTGCTCGGCGATCCTTCAACTCGGCCTCCGTGAGTCTCCGTGGTAGCTGCCGCAAGTTCTCCTTCTTCGGCGGCGCGATGCGTGTTTCTGTCTCAGTTCTTCCCCCCAACAATGTCGTTCGGGTGGAAATGGGCATAGGGTTTACTGTTTTGGCCCAAGTGGGCTTCGAGCCCAATCTTCTATCCCCTTCCTCGATTCGGGCCTTATGTGTCCACTTAGGGCCCAGTCCTGATTTCTCCACCGATCCTCCCCATCTCTCAAACCCATTTCCCAGTCGAGCCCACTGCTCCACCCTCTCTGCCACCGTCATCGTTTTATCGAGCCCCCTAGGATCAAGCATCCTCACCCCGGCTCGAATCGAGGGCTGTAAGCCGATGAGGTAGAGCGTCTCCAATACGTCCTCCTGTAGCTTCGTCGACTGAGCTGCTAGTGCCTTGAAGTCGCGACTGTATTCCCGAACGGTCCCTTCCTGTCGCAAAGTAAACAGCCTCTCGTCAGGTTTGGTGGTTCCTTCCGGCGCAAAGTTCAGCAACAACCCCTCCTTCATCTGGTTCCAGCTCTGAAATGGCTTCCGGTCTTTCTCCCAGCGGTACCATTCAAGTGCCTCGCCGTCCAGACTGACGCGAGCTACCCGCAGCTTCTCTTCCTCCGAAAACTCCCCTAGATCGAAGTACTGCTCCAACCGAAATACCCATCCGTCGACATTTTCTCCGTCGAACACCGGCACCTCCACTCTCCTCGTTAGTGGTTCTGCCCGATACGAGGAGTTGATCGCGCCACTGTGCGAGCCTTCCCCCGTCGACAAGTTCGGGTTCACCCGGGCTAACGTCTCTCCCAGCCCTTTGTTTCTGTCTGGTGTATCCTCCACCACTGCTTTCTCCTGTGATACCACGCGGAGGTTGCCCTGGTTCAACAGCTCCTCCAGTCTGTCCAGCACACTCAATCTTCCCAACTGTTGCTGCATCTCATCCACCTTCTTTTCCAGCCTCGCCACTCTGCCCATGTCAACCGATTCCTTCACACTCTCTCCTCCTTCGTTTTTCTTCGCCATTGTCGCAGGATGATGCTCTGATACCAATTTGTTATGAAACAAGTTAGTATTTCCCAAGTTTCTTCTTGAAATCGACCAATCAACTCAAGAAAAGAACGATTTACCCACCTGAAATTGCCCAAGTTTCTGGATGCCCTCTTTTGATACTCTCTTTCTCCTTTTATAGTTGTTCTGATAACCGAATCCTCCCTTCCCTCCTGCCGTCCTGCGCAGCTGATTCCTGACACAGGATCTCCTCTCCCAGCTGCCCACGTGTCATCCTCGATCTTTCCTCTCCCGTACTAGCCTCCTTTGGGCCTTCCTCCTCAATTACTCCTTTCCCTTCTTGACTTGGGCCTCCCCTTGCCCTTTTCCTGCGATAAGTATATAAAATAGGGGGCCTTCGATCCTCCTCCCTATCAGGTTCCACCTGAATTAAGGGGTTATTGTGATGCCAATGTGAGTAACAAGTAAGCTTTTCCTATTTCCTTATAAACTTCCCTACTCAAGATTCTCAATTTGCTAATATATGGGACAGAAAACATTATAACATTTCTTTGCAAGTATTTGATCCATGGTGAAATAATTTTGAAAAGAATGGAAAATGTCCCCAAATTTTCCAGAAATCACTTACATATCGTAGAACTTGTAGGGTTTGCAAGGAATTTCTGTGTGTAATTTATATGATTTTCAGCCAATGTCCCAGGATCTCAACCTCAGTTCCATTCTATTGGGCAATTTCAAGATTAGTTTATGGTTGAATATCAGGGATATAGCATGATATATTGAGAAATAACTGAATCTCTGGATTTATGTTTGGAAAAAAAAGTCCGATTATAAGATGATATTTTATTTTCTTCTTTGTTACAGGTCAAAGCCAAGCTGGGGTGACATATGTGCGTTTAAAGTATTTCCATTCAAATGCCAAACATTTCTACAGTTATTTGAGCTTGAAGACGAGTACATTCAGCGAGAGATAAGAAAGCCTCCCAATCAGACCATTTGTAATGTGAGTTCTCACTTAAGGCTTTTATTAAAAACTCACAGATCAGACAACATTTGCAAAACCATGACTACCAAAATACGCCAACCAATCACAGACAAAAAACCATGTTAGCGTATAATTACACTAACTTTGACAAGCCCTTATTTTATGAGTTGGGGATTATTCCATCTGATGCCTTGTTTTCTTGCCAGTATAAAACGGGATGGTTCTCAGAAGCGCTGCTTGATAATTTGAGACTCCGTGTGGCTGTGAGGTTTGTATCTGTGTTTCCTGAACCAGGTTTCGAAGATGTTTTTAAATCTATTCAAGAAGAGTTTGAGAGGTCAGAGAAGACACGAATTCAGAAAGATGCGCTGAAATCATGTCAACCAGCTTACCAGGAAAAAACGACAGGTAAGATCAACAACAACACAATTTCAATTTTAATCTACTTTACGTTTTAGGCAGTATAATTAGTGATTGTTGACATGTGTTGAGAGCAGTTATTCTGTCTCAAAGGCTTCGAATGGTGAAATTGACTGAAATCAATTTGTTGGAAACATTGCTCTATGACTATGTAAACTTGCAAAGTAAATAACTAACTACAAATGGGACTAATTACATCTTTCAAAATCGAGTCTATAGAGAGGCGGCTATTAGCTTGTCAAATTATCAGGAGCCATGCTTATTATCATTCCTCATCGAATACATTATTCTCCTTTTTAAAAAAAAAAAGAAAGTAACAGGTACTGATGTAAGATAATCTGCAGATGGGGAAGATATGAAAAAGTATAAAAACATAGACAAAGAGAAAGAGGGGGATGTTGATGCGGAGGAAGATGCTGAAGACATGGATGATGAATACGAGGAACTTTATGTGGTAACCATGCTTACAATCTGTTTTGTAATTGCTAATCACCTACTAGTTTCCATTTCATCGTTTCTTTGTTCAGCTAATGGTATTCTTTTGCAGGCTGCAAATGATGATGATGATATATCGTTAAGTTTGCATGGATGTATCCTTCAATGCATAAACTTTCAGAACACAAGTAAAGATTATTCACAAGTACATGAAGATTTAGACTGTTAGAATGAAATCAGAGAAATTAATAAAGATAACTAAGAGCTTGATCTGGTTTTAGTTTTTTGTTTTCTTTAAACAATGATAAGATGGTGACATGAGGAACAACTCCAGAACCTATCTCCAAGGTTTGTTTGATACTTTTCCAAGCAGCAAATCAGCCTTGGATGATGCCTGTGACTGTAGCGATGGGGAGTATCAGATCTACGAGGAAGAATCCAATGCTTTGGATGACGACGAGTAAAGAACTCTGAATATAATTTGTAATTTTCATTGGAATTACGAAACTGTTACACAATGTGTGTGGTGTCATGTATGTAATGTAGAGAGATAACACAAGAGTAAAATTGGTATTATGTAGGCCATGAAACTAACATATAATATGAGGGTTATAAAAGTAAAATAGTAAAGTGTAAGATCCATTATGCAATTAAAGAGAATCAATCTAGTTATTAAGATTAGATATGCGAATATCGTCTTTTCACTCTTTACAATCTCTCCCCCTCATAATTTTTTCTCTGGTCCTAGAGAATCCAGATAATCCAATAAATTTGATGTTATGCTCCCCTCTGCGACTATGAACCACGATTGAGAGTTCCGGGACATTTGGTCATTGACATGTTCGTTGGCCCATCTCCGCCGAATACACCTCTCGTGAACCGCCGTACTAACCACCGGCCTCGTAACGCAACCGTCTCCTCTGCCCTTCCTGATCTGTTTCTCGCGGCGGTATCTCTGCTCTTCCTCTGGTCTTCTCCTAGACCTCTACTCTCCCTCCCTCCTAACAAATTCTCTTTCCCTATAAATCCTCGCCGCCGATCCACCACCATGTCCCGTCGATCTCCTCCTCCGTCGCAGCCTTCGCCTCTCTCCCAACGCTTCGCCAATCCTCAATCGCTTTCCGATTGGCTCGAATCGCGATTGCCTTCTGACTCGTTCGCAGCCTGGGGAGTCAAACCCGGGACCAAAAACGTGCATAACCTCTGGCTTGAGCTCTCCGACGGTGAAACTTCTCTCGCCGATTCCATCCCGCCGGTCCGCACCGTTAACGTTGTCACCGTCCGTGTTATCGGAAAAGACGGCAAAGTCCTCGTGGAATCTCATCAAGAATTATCAGACGGGAGCATCCGGGAGAGATTTCGTCCTTTATCGGAGAAGATGAAGCCTGAAGAGACCCCAGAGGAAGCAGTCTTTCGCGCCATAAAAGAAGAGCTCGGATCCATCTTCAGTGGCGACGACGAGGCCGTTGGGCAGAGAATTAAGGTTATCCCCGGATCCTACAGCAGGAGAGTGGAGGAAAAGAACTCGGTGTCGTATCCAGGACTGCCGGCACGTTACGCCCTACACTCGGTGGACGCGACGGTGCAGGGATTACCGGAGGAAGATTTCTGCACGGAAGAGAAAGAGTACGATGGAGACTCAACGGAAAATTCTGAGGAAAGACGCGCTGCCGGAAACGCCGTAACTGTGAAACGGCATCACTGGAAATGGGTTAGTCCCACTTCGATTCGGCCCTAAAAACTCAAACAGCTTTCACAGTTTTATCAATAATTTTTAACGTCAGATTCCTTTGTCGCCATCATACTAGTTCATCTGTTACGTGAATAATCAAAAGCCATGTAGAGAGATAGATACATTATAAATACATATATATATATATAGCACATTAAATTCTCACTATAATCTTCTTCGCTTGGCTTGGCTTTGCTTTATTACTTAGTTGTTGTTTTCAGAAGTTTTGATCTCAGTCGAAGAATAGCTCTGTTGTTTATCATTCTTTAGTTACTTATACAACGAAACCAAATTCAGACTAAACCCCATATCTATCTACTATGGTAACCACAACTTCTGTAACTCTAATAGTTTGTTTTTATTCTTCTTTTTTATCGTTCTGTGCTGAGATTTCTTTAATATAGCTTTGTCAATCTCATAAATTCTTCTTGAAAGTTACAGAAACACAATCCATCGTGTCTAATTACAGATCTAATGTAGATCCTAACTAAACTCAACAACAACCTCTAAAGCTGTATGTACGCACCAACGTGTCCACAAATCTTAAACCCACTAGTTAGCACAAGAGCAGCTCCTGCATCGTAGAAAACAAAAACCCCTGGTTGTTACAAAATTGAACTGTATATATATTGTTATCAATTTGTTGGAGCTTGTGTTGAAGTCTCAGTGGATTGGACTTGACGAACGAATTGTCCTTTGATTCGCGGCCGTTGCTCGGCCAGTTTTTTCCGACTCTCATAACGGACCTGCAAGTCATTCAAAGGTTTCAAAATCCGTTACTGTTAGTATCATTCTTCTGAACAAGCCGTTATGTAATTATGAGTTTATTATCTATGTAACGAAAACATCAATGTTTATACCTTTTTCTCAAAACACCGATCCTTTCGCTTCATCCGGAATTTGGTTAAAGCAGCTTCCCGTTGAAGAGAATGCTGAATTTTGCCCACAGACGAAGACTCTCCGTCTTCCTTCTTCTTCTCAATCTGCTGCTGATCGATGCATTGATTGCCTATTGCACTCAGTTCGGTTGCAGAAGACATGTGTCTTCGCTCCTCTTGATCCATGGAACCATCCTTCTCTTGCAAACCCTCGGTTTTACCATTGAATGGGTGAAACATGGAACTGTACTCATGCTGGCTTACGGAACTAGGGCTTTGAGAGAGTGAAGCAGGAGCCATTGCAGATGCATTAGCGGTCTTAGGACCCGTATACTGTGTACTTTTGATGGGAATTGGTGTTGGGTAAGAACTCTGTCCCCGCCAAGAATTCATCTGATTGCTAAATGGTGGACCCGGTGAGTCAGTTCTAGTGTAAAAGCCAGCCTCATTTCTTCTTGGAGCACTTGGAGGCGGTTCAGATGAATTGTATTGGTTGATTAGCACAATGTTATCGCCTTGACTTGCTGCAACATTATTTCTCTGATCAGAAACTGGAGAGACGGAACATTGTGTCTGCAATGGCCTGTGAACGTACCTGGCAATACGAACATAGCACACCCAATCAGCAGAAAGAACGACAACTGTTGAATCATTGATAGAAGAAACTAACCGTGTGAAAGCCGAGGCACTAGAAGGATGAAGAGAAGGCCGGTCTCCTGAAGATTGGTTCTCGAAAGCGTTAGGTCTTCTCAGAGAGAGATCAAGCTCTATCTGAGATTCATTTTTGGCACTAGTTTCATCTTTGTTATGTTGTCCGTTTCTTCTAAGCGATGCCCCCATGAAGTCGATGGCTTCTTTGGATGAGTCTATAGAATTTACATAAACATGTAGGTGATCAATGATTCTGATGAGCTTTTCAAGAGTCAAATATTTTGCTAGCTTGTCAAAAGAAAAAGTTCACTTACTCTGAATTTCATTCCCTAAAAACCCTGTCAGAGACTTTAATGAGTCTCGTGGATTATCATCCACGTCTGCGCTCTCGCCTTCCATCTCTGGTCTTGTGCATGAGCTCTACAAGAACAAAAATTTAACTAAGAGTTCAGAAACAATACAAAGGAACAAAACCAAATTCACATTTGAAGAATCCAGCACTGAAAAATAAGATTTTAAGTCCATAATCAGATCTAACCTGGGCATCACCACCATTTCCAACTACAGGACGTTCGTCTCTCTCAAATGCAATCCCGTAATTACTGGTCGAATTGTTTGCAGACTCACCCTCGGGTTTCTGCTGTCCGACACTCTCATCCAGTGGAAAGCTACCAGGAGCAAGTGACTGCCCAACATGATCAAGAGAAAGAAAAATCTGAGAACTCAATTATCTTCAATAGACAACGAAATTTCCCAGAGCTTAAATAAGGATTGTTTAATTGTAGATTGCTCGAAGACAGAAAAAGTTAAAAGATGCAAGGGACATACAGTTTGTCTTCTCCAGACATGTTGCCAGAGATTTCTCAGCTCATTCCTCCTCAATGGCTTAACAAGATAGTCCGCCGCCCCTTTCAGCATGCATTTGTATACATTATTCACCGAGTCTTGAGTTGACATCACTGAAACCAAAAAAAAACAAGAAACAAGATAATGAGCTGAAAATCATTTTAAAATGATAGAACAAAAAGGAGAAGAAGATACATGAGTTGTAAATGTCACATACTTATGACAGGAATGTTCTTGCAGATATCATGCTCCATGATAAGTGTTAGAAGAGCGTATCCAGATATTGAGGGAAGATCAACCTCTGTTAATATCAAATCAACGCTTTCGGGTTTGCCTTTTAGCATTTCCCAAGCCTTCAAACCATCAGGTACAGCAGCAACTGCAAAGATACACAAAAACGAACCACATTTAACCATTGAGCCCGTTTTGAAAATGGAATGGGGATGAACACTCAAAAACAGAAAAGATACCGAGTTTAGCTACACCTTAGCAATATCCGTTCTCCAGAGGAATTTTTTTTTCATTTTTATCGGAGAAAAATCAGCTGATTTTTTTAAAAAAAAGGCTTTCACAAACCAAGAGGAAATTACAAAGGGCATCATTTCTGTCCTCAGATTATAAACCCAAAAATCGTTGACTTAAATTGCAGCATTCCAAGGCATAAATTAGCCGCAGACATAGACTAACGCGAATCATATTTTCATCATTAGCAGCTCAATTGAATTCTCGCGATTTTACAGTTTCCAGATTCTCCGATTTTACCGAGATTTCCGCAAAATAATCGAAGTTCAGAAAGAGGACAGATCAAGAATTCGAAAGCATAAATCCTCAAAAATAAGGCAAAACCACGATGCTCGAGCGAAACCTCATCAGGACTGACCTCTGTAACTGCATTTCCTGAGGAGAGAAGAGATTATTTGTCTAGTAGAATCATCGGCTTCGACGAGCAAAACCCTTAACGCGATTTTCGGGAGAAATTTCTCCCACTTCACCAATCCATCGCCGCCGCCTTCTGCGGCGTCCTTCCGCCGCATCCTCCGCTGCGCTAACTTTTCTCCGCCAGCCTCAGCTGCTTTCTCCACCGTAACCTCAACAACTTCCTCGCTCACTCCCATCTCTCAGCACACACTTAAAACCAATTTCGATTTGAAGCGGCTCCAGAAGGAAAAACTGAGAAGACAAAGAAGAAGAAACAATTGCAGAACAAATCACAAAGAATTGCGAGTGGTGAATGATAAAGAGGGAAAAAATCTTATTCTGTATATTGTGCGGAGAAAAAAGAAAGAAAAAAAATTGAAAATCGGGCGAATATTCCAACGGCTGAGATGATATCATTGCGATCAACCGGCCGTGATCTAACGGTCATGAATGTAGTACAAAAATACGAAAAATATCTAGTAGAGTTTACTGACGTGGCCCACGTTTGCCACATCAGCGAAAACTGTACGAGACAAAGAGATTCCGATACGCCAAATAACTTATGTTTTTCTTTTGATTGGTGTGGTGTGGTGGTGGTGGTGGCTGGTCTTCGCTAAAACTCTGTGGTTCATATTTAAAGTTGGATTTTAATTATTTTTACTTATACCAAAACATTTACTGCACATCGATTCGTATGTTTTTGTAATGTAGAAATGTTATTGAATTGCTAATTTGTCAAATTACTAGACATTGAAGCTATTAATCAATACTTATAATTAATACTTTTGTAAATAGAAAAAATAGTTTATTGTATTTAACATCCAACTTTCTAATGTACAAATAGGTTTATAAAAAATCCCACTCGTGACTTTTGGAGAAAATCAACAAACAAAATATCTAATGCTAGTGGGAAAAGTATACATACAATTACTCACAAAAAAAAAGAATAATATTTTTTACGTATATTTATTTTTAGAATCAACCACAAATGATCACGTCTCCAAACAGTTTTCCGAAATGTCATTTTTAATTTTTTCAAATATCTCAATATTAATATAAATGTTTAAAAATAACACAATTTAATATTAAATATATTAAAAATCTTAACTAAAAATAAATATAATATTTTAAATTTTAATTTATTTATAATACATAAATATTTTTAGATAATATTTTATAATATGTTATTACTTTATTATTAAAATAATAACTTCGAAATAAAAATTTAAATATATAATAGTTAAAATATTAGTCTTGGATTATTATATTGTATTATATGAAAAGAATATCTTAATCAATGTGTTTCTAAATATTAATGAAATAGAAGGTAGAGAGAATATTTAATTTAGATTTAGATTCTCAAGGAAAAACTCGAACACACAAATTATCGATCATGGTTCCTCGAATCTTATCAGTCAGTTGGTGGTGTATATGAATTTATGATGTACAGTTGCGTAATGGATTAATTAAAAAGATGGGACTACATGATGAATTTTAAAGTTATTTTCGCGGCTAAGATATTTTTGAAGAGATAAGACAATGAGAGTGAAACGAGACACTTGTTTAAACCTCGTGGTCTTAAGTGCACTAGAATATGACACGTGTATGGTAATAATCTGACACACTCTTCCACCATTACTGATAGCTGTCTGAAGCGAAATATCTTCTTCTTCTTTTTCTTGTCTATTCACGCGCTGCGCGTATGTTAGATAGATCCCACTCGCTCTCTCATTCCACTCACTCACTTTCTGTAAATCACGAATTTAAATGACTTTTTATTTCTTCTTGACCAATTTTTTTATTAAAGAACTAAACAAACTTTGTTGAAAACTTTATAGTTTATACTTTCGAAATTGATCAACGTTAATGATCAAATTAGTTTATAGTTGGTGATTTAACTATTTGAACAGTGAACATTAAAGGTTATAGAATTAAACCTGAATCATCGTTGTGATCTTCGAATTATTTATTTATTTATTGGTCATCAAAGACATAACACGTTATAGATAAAGTGTTATGACTTAGTTGGTTTATTAAGGAATAAGATCGAAAGATATTTAGGCATAATTTAGACGAACATGCCCCAATCCTTTTTCAAACAGATACTTTTGTCTGTGTGATATTTTCATCCTCTACTTTCTTTGTGAAACTTTTATATTTTTTGTTCTTTTAGGCTAGTTGAGATATTTCCAAGTTGTATCATATGGCTAGTGGCTTGTCCATTTTGATAAAGTTAACTTGTAGATATTAATATGCTTTAACATCCACTTGAGTCAGTTTATATATATAACCAAGCGACTAAAGATCGTAACCAATGATTATGTAGGGATGGAGATGTTGTGGTGTGATAAATTTCCACAAAGATGTGAATTATATATATTTATATCTGTCGAAACTGTTACAGTACTTATATAAAATTATTCTATCTTTTTTTTTAAACGACAAACGAAATAAAAGATTAACTACAACCATGTTTATTCTATTTATTTTCAAAATGAATTTGAATTCGTTAAAACTGACAATTTGAATAAATATATACATCATATGACATCTTCATTAAAACTCGACTGAGCTTTAGGGGTAGTTGCCGAAAATTGGTGCATATCCATTTGTCGGAGCTTTGAGCTATAAACATTGAGCAACCGCAAGCTTAATAAGTAGAGAGATCACTCTTGCGAGATTCCCTCTTTTGTTGTTTTAAAAGTCTTGTTGTGTGATTTCTATCTTTAGGGTTTTCAAAAGTTGTAATCGTTGGCTACGTACTCCTTCTCTTTTGTATAGATCCCAACTTGATTCCGGTGAGATGTAGATCAAAACTTGATATGAACTCATTAGTTTCGTATTGACTTCGTATGGGAGAACAAATGTTACTAGAAAGGTCTTGATTAAGGTTTCTCCTATGCATTATGCATTTGCAGCATTTTGGATTATAGTATAACTTCTCGGAGAAACAAATTCATAATCTTATTGATTAGCTCAATACTCAACTTGGAGTTCTAGACTGTTAAGCTCTGGCACCAACTTCTAATATCACATAATAATGTCTCATTGATATTATCATTTGTTTTCCTCCAGAATCCAATACACTAAAATATTTTCATTTTCGTACATTAAATATCTCTCTTTCTTAAATTCTCTGATTCTATACATTTTGAATAATGACATTGTGTGTATTGGTCACAAATGTTCTATTCTAACAATGCTTCGGAAAAACACAATGAAGAGATTGAGCATCGAGAAAGAGATGCTCCAGAGATAGATGAACTTAAAGTTCTAAATGATTCAATAATCAAAAGCTACTTCATCCTTTAACCAAAGCAACACTTAAATACAAGCTTTTGAAATCAATACATGTAAGCAACAATGAGACAGAAATCAATACAAAACCCCACAATTGAAGCCCATAACATGATCATAGTTTATAACTTTGAGTTTCTCTCTCTTCAATTGAAGCCCATAATGTGATTGAACTCACGAGTCTAAATGCCAAAAGAAAAGGATCATAGTCGTCCAACTGAAAATACGAGGATTTAACTGTATAAAACGGAAAGAGCGGGGCTCATTTTATAAATTTAATCCTGTCTGTTTGCACATATCAGCGTCCTTATCTTTTTTTCACCTTATCCAAACTTTCATTTGAAAAAAAGGAATTCCCCTTCCAGTCCAGTCTCCAGTCTTCACTTGACAACAAACATCGAATCTGTAAAACCTCTCTCAAAATTAGATGGCGACGCTCTTAGGTTTCTCTCAAACAAATTTTCAACACTGCGGGTTCTCGTTCTCTTCACCGCCGTGCTCATCTTCTTCCACTGTGGTCTCAATGGTGGGCTCGAGCCGGACTGTTTCGGAGACGCTCCGGTCAGGTTTCCTAGGCTGTATGACTTACGATGATCGGAAAAGAGTAGGATTCGGATCCAGTAAAATGGGTCGTAGAAGCTCGTTAGCAGTAAAAATGTCGTGGGACGGTCCTCTCGCTTCCGTCAAGTTAATCATCCAAGGAAAAAACCTCGAGGTTTGAATTTTGCTTCACGCTTGAAATTGAATTCTGAACAAAAATGTTAAACTGGTGTGGGTTTTGTTCTTTGCCATAATAAAAGTTATGAACTTTCGGGAGATGTTTGGTGTTAGGTTATGACAGATATAACGAGATACAGAGAATCTAGGGATATGGCTCATTTCTGAAAGTAAAGGCTTTTTTTGTTGACATTTTGGTGAAGTTTGTTATCTTCAGTCATTTGGTTAATTGTGACATTTTTGTGATAGTTATCAGAGCCAATCAAGCAGCATGTTGAGGAGAAAGTGGGGAAATCTGTTCAGAAGCATAGTCATCTCGTCAGAGAAGTTGATGTTAGACTCTCTGTTCGAGGCGGTGAATTTGGTAAAGGCCCCAGGATTCGTAGATGCGAGGTTAACACGTCATTCTTATCGATATTCGGAGTCTTGTTATTTCAAAAGATAACATGTATAGTTTCTACGGTTTTTTTAGGTGACATTGTTTACAAAGAAGCATGGTGTTGTGCGTGCTGAGGAGGATGCTGAGACGGTTTACGGTTGTATCGACTTGGTATCAACAATTATCCAGCGGAAGCTGAGGAAGATCAAGGAGAAGGATTCTGACCATGGAAGGCACATGAAAGGTTTCAACAGGTTGAAGGTAAGAGAACCAGTGATTGAGGCTGTTGTGGAGGATGCTGAGGACGTTGCTGACTCCATCTCGGGAGAAGAAGAAGAAGAAGATGAGGATGATTTGATCAAGGAGGTTGGTCCAGTCTTTACCTTATAATTGCTGCTTACTGATCCTTTGACGATGCTTTTCTTACGTTTTTTTTTTCACAGATTGTCCGTACTAAATATTTTGAGATGCCACCATTGACTGTCTCTGAGGCAGTCGAGCAGCTAGAATTAGTTGCTCATGATTTCTATGGCTTCCAAAACGAAAAAACCGGTATGCACGAGTCCCTATTCATCCATGTATGTTTGATTGCTTAAAACCACAGTTGAGTAAAGACTTACATTCTGTTACCATTTTTGGTGGCAGGTGAGATTAATATAGTGTACAAGAGAAGAGAAGGAGGATACGGTCTGATAATCCCTAAGAACAACGGGAAGGTTGAGAAGGTTGAGCAGCTTCCAACCGAGCAATTGAGTGCGCACTCCTCCTTCTCCGAGTAAGCTGCGTGAGTCTACTCAGACCGAAACCGTTCAGCTCCTCTCCTTACAGTTTTGCCTGTGTAGGAGTTAGGGTTCTTGAGAGAAAATGAAAGAAAGATTGTAGAGTGTTTACAAAACAGTGTACACAGAAAAGGCCAACCACTCTTTGGTAGATGATTCTGTTTTACTTCTCGCGGTAAAAGAAACTTTCACAAACAAAAATGTAACATAATAATCATATAATTACATTTGTGCGGCTCTACTAGGCAAAGGACCGACAGCCTCGTGCCTCTGGTTCACTGTTCTTCTTGCTTGAGTGTATGCCGAAAGAGCCTTCTTTTCTAAGATTAGAGGGCAATCTAGGTAAGAGAGAGAATAAGAGACTAAATTAATATACAGACGGAGCCATTGAATAAAGAACAATTTCTGGAAATGCAGCTACTTGAACTTGCCTACTCAAGATGATTCGGTTGGCATTGCTGCTTTCTGGATCGTCATGAACCTCTTCAATTTGGGATCGTCGATTCTGCAATGAACATGTAGGTTTTAGTATGAGGCATGGATATGTTATTTGCAACTCAGTTCGATTTGATTCGATTAGACGGGCTATGCTCAAAGGTCCGAAATAATAACTTTGCATCTAACCAGCAACAAATATCAAGTTTAGCCACTTGGCTTCTGAGGTCGAAGAACACTTGAAAATACTCTGGCATTCTCTAACTGCAGTTTTAAAACCTACATTACTTCACAAGAGTCTTAACACAAGAAGAGACCTAAAACAGGAATACACTTAATCCAACTCTACTGCTCTTGAAGATCGATCAAGCTCAATGTTGAGTAATTCAAAGCATCCTACTAACTAAACTTCAATTACAATATTATTGGATTTGCAATATTATCATTGGTTTAAGGAGATTGGACAAAAGTAGTACTCACGTTTTCTGGAACTGATCTTGAAATCTTCATCTTTTTGCTTTTCCCAGAGATTTCATCATCACCTACGTCGCATTTCCTCTTTTTCTTCTTCACCTTCTTCATCGTCTTCTGCTTCGAAGAGACAACCCGCGATTTACCCTTCTTGTCCCTCACTTTCCAAACGTTTCTCCTACGGAAAACCAGTTTCTCAGATTTCCAGATCTTGAAGCTAGTGTCAATCACCGTCACTTCGCTCCTCGAAAACCCAACTAGATCCTTCTCTCCTTTCTCTTCCTCATCCTCCTCCACGCCGACGGCTTCCGGTACGCTTCTTTTCCTCTCCCTCGTATCCGGCGCCGGTTTCTTATTGAACGAATTGCGTGACGACGTGCCAAATTTACGAACACCGGGGAGAAGACTTGAGTCGCGTTTCTGATTTAGCAGCGGAGCATCATCAGGAGTCTCAACGGAGCAATGTCTAGGGTTTGATTGTTTTCTTGCGAACTTCTTTACGGAAATCGTGGAAGACCGGGAGGAGCCGCCGAAATTGAATAGCTCGGAGAGAACATCGGTCATCACGCCATACCATTCGCCGGGATTTGTCCCCAATGGACTCTCAGCTAACTCCGGATACGACGGAATCGGAGCAGACGGAGGAGAAACGGAGGCGGAACTAGTGACGGGATCTCCAGTGGTCTCCGTATGGTGGTTGCGACGGAGGAAGTCGTCGAGACTAAGAGGAATACCAGAAGCATCTTCATCGTCGGTGGTGGAGACTCCTCTGCTCAAGCGGAGGCGGTCAAGCCAAGTGGACGCCACGGGCTTGTCGTCGAGAACGGAGCTGAGCATCGGAGACAACGAAGATGCAAAATGTTGGCTCTTTATTTTCTCTCTTAGCTGTGTGAAATTAATAAAGTGCGGCGTTTCGGATTACACGAAAACTACAATTGCAATTACGCCTCTCTTCATATTCTTTCTCACACAGTTCCTCTTTTTATTTGTGAATTTTGATAATTTACATTTCCAATTATGAGACTTATTGGATTCATTCATATATTTGCTTTCAACTGGATAAACCCGAGCCATGATAATTAGCTTGTCGGCAAGAGTGATTTACTCATTATGGTAAAAAAAGTCTTGTTTTCAATATAAATAGAACAAATGATTTTCTTAATTTTAATATTAAAGGACAAAATACATTGGAAAGTTTAATTCCTTTATAAATGAATAAGGACACGTTGATCTCAAACCTGTTTTTTCGTCGGCACCTTAAACATTTTAATCACAACTTTACACTTCCAAATACAACAATTTTAGAGAAATAAATCAAAGCTTGATATCTTCCAATTCGACATAAATGAACAAGATTTACTTAAATTAAGCTTAGGATGAGGGTCTTTCAGAGGTTAAGTCAACTTGCAAAATGAGTTATGAAACCTGAAACATAAATGTAAAGGTGTCTGGAGCAGCAATTTATCGGTTATAGTTCCGGGTTAATGCATATGTGATTATGGGATCATATGGCAGAGTTATCCAAAATTAATTATCTGATTCTCAATCCTTTATTTGTATTTGCTAGATAACTCGTAGCTCGTGTAAAATATGCAAAAACAAACTGACATCATGATTTTGCATCCCCCAAACAGTGAATCTATATATGCATAATAAAGAAAGTGGTTTCAACAAAGTTATTGAGTAGGGTTTATCAGAAATGGATTATAGTCCATCTAAACCTGATTTGTGTCAAATCTTTAGTGGCGTTGCAATCAAGAAGAATTAAGTTTAGCAAATGCAATACGACCTAAACCATTAATCAATGCTTCCTCACGTGAGTTTTCAGTTCATTTTTTGTTTTCAGGCCTAAGCAGGTGATATCATCTAAACAGAAAAGGATGGAAGAAAGCTCTTACCTCAAACTCTAAGGAGCTGCATTTTGTTAGAGAAAGCAATGCCAATCCAATCAGGCTGTGAAGAAGACCACTGCAATTGGTTTATCTCCGAGTCAGCTGAGTAAACGGACATCGGATCAATGCCGTTAGGCCCCGCTACAGTCGGCAGCTCCCAAATGAGAGCCTGTGTGTCATCACCAGCCGAGCATATGTGCTTTAACGTAAATCTAGGCCTTGATATAGATAATGGGCCTTTAACGTAAATCTAAACCTTGATATAGATAATGGGCCTTTTAACGCAACTCTAGGCCTACGTTGTCTTATTTATGCGTTTTTTCTCAGTTATCTTATTTATACGTTAAGTTTGCAAAAGAAAAATTCCGACCACACAAATTTAATAGTCGAGTTAGAAATCCAAACTGGCCGAAAAGAGTTTCAAAACGATCCAAAGCCATTTTGAAAGCCGAAATACATACACAGCTATTTTGAAATTTCAACTATATTAATGAAATGTTCAAATGTCATTACATAATACTTTGTTTATTATATTATAAAATGTTATTTTCTAGAAAATATAAAATTTTAGTATATACACAGCTTGAAACAAATAAAAAAGAATAAAAAACTTTGGGACAACTATAATTTACATATAGTTTTTAATCAATTTTGTATATATTAAAAAAACATTGAAGATCACGTAATCCACATCTATTTTATCCATACCGGTTTTTGATTTCCGATCCAACTAGGTGAAATATATTTTTTACCTTTGTAAATGTAATTACTACTAATTTTACTGCAAAATATATATTCTAATTAATCCATTATTTTATTTTATGAATTCAAACTACTACTATTTTAATTACAAAACACATTTCCACATATATATACTTTTAAAGTAATTTTAAATCTACATATACAATAAATAAATACAAAAATAATTCAATTAATTTTTGCCTCCTCTTCCCTAAACCCACGTTTACTCCAAATCCACATTTGATGTTACGACAAATTTATTTTATCAATCAGGTCCCATGTTTTCTTCTAGAAAAAAATTGATAGATTGAATAATTCGATTGGAATAAGTTAATAGTCAATAGTTCTTAGCAATACAATTTGAGATTACTATCTTAATGAATTACTATACTAACTGGCCACTCAAAACTAAATAGAATGAAGTTTAAATTTCAATGGTTAGTGACTAGATCACAGGTTTAATGTATATATAAACTAAATTGATTTTTAACATACTTTTATGCATCTATATATAAAAAAGATATATTAATAGCTTTACTTCTTTCTTTAAACTTTTTCCATAAATATTCTACTAGGTTTATGTGTTTGCTATCAATTTTGGTTTTCTATCTTTCTCGGTTGTTGAAATTTTTTTGCTATACAATATTCGGTAGAACTTCACTGTCATAGTGTTTTGTCCCAAATTAAAATCTGAAGTCTTGTATTTGTTGTGACTTTTGATAGTGCATATTTAATTTTCTATGAAAAATACTAGATTTAAATAATAAAATCAAGCCTGTTCAAATGTAGATATTGACTTTTATTGGTGGAAATTGTATCTCCTACATGAATTTGTCGCATTAGCATTAGGAAATAAAAAAGCAAAAAATCATTTATTTGATTAACATAAACAAATTGTGATGTTATTATGAGATTTTAGTCATTTTTATGTTAAACTAGTAGTATTTTTTCAGATATAACTAGTAGTGCTATTATATCAACTGAATAATTTGTTTAAACGAATAAAAGATATATAGTAAGACATAAAAGTGGGAAAGAATTAAATTTGTTAAGACTATAAAACACATGAATCACGTACGATAGTGGAGCACAAATTAGTGATCTTTAGGTACGATTGTGCTATAAAATCAAAACCTTTACGAATTAATTATGTTGCAATATTGAATTGTTTTTTTTAATTAATGATTTAATAAGTTGTAGAAAACAGTTTAACACATGAACCTACGCGTACGGCAAAGAACGAATATTTAAAGTCAAATGTCTCGTTTACTCACTAAAGATTCATGCATCTTTTTTCTGTTAATGTACATTCATGCATGCATCTTCTCTCTTTTTCTTTTTTATAGTTCTAAAATATAGAGTTCTACTTCTAATTTATTGGTAGTTTTCTTTATCAGTTATATCAGTAAAACAATTATTAGATTTAAATAGTTTTGTTTATACCATAGAGAATTTTTGGACCAAAACGTAAAACTTACTAATTTAACAAATACTGTATTTAGTCTCTTAATGTGCAATTAATAGTAGTGTTTGACACGGTACAAGACTCACTAAGTGTTGTGTGCCTATCAAGATTGACGTACAACCAAGACTCCACTTCCACATACGATCATGTCCATTCTTTCCGATAGAATCAAGACAATGGTTTGTGCGCAGACGTGTCAAGTTTACTTTGTTTTCAATCATTTCATTGTACTGGAATTATGAAATTAATCCATCAAGGGAAGATACAAACCCACATAGAAATAACAGTACCTTATTCAGGTTCTGAATATGTCTAGTATCAAATGAGTCTCTAAGTCACATACTTATGGTGTAATTATAAAACATTATACAAACACAAAAAAACATATAAAAAGATATGGATCAGCTTGACCCGTTTACAAGTTTGCAAAAGCATTAGGGAGAAGTCTAAACCTATTAGTCAAATGCTTGTTTACGATAAAGGATGTAAAAAACTTTTGGCTAATGGTTGTATTTATCTTAGGTTGGACATGTTCGGACAATATAATTATTATTTATTTAGGAAATCCGAATGATAAAACAGTAAATGTACTATTAAAGATTACTGGAGTACAGATTTTGGTGAGAAGTCAATAGCTTCATTGGTTGAAAGGCAATTTATAAATAGTTTCTTCTAGTACAGTTTCTTCTAGTAAAATATTGAAGAAGGTGCAAAGAACATACATAGATGTTCATCTACGCTGCAGAATATAATCTGAGTTTTTTATTAGATGGTATGAGTACTTTTTAAGTTGGCTTAATAAGAAATCGAAAGACAGTTTCATAGAAAAAAGTGTATATAAAATTCTATCAACTTATGGCATCTTATGATTAAAACAACATTGGTCATTTCCCACTCCACCCAAAACATAAATATGTATATTTCGGTGAATTAATAATTAAAAAGTCATTCAAATACTATACACACTGAAATAAGAAAAAATCCAGTTTAAACATAATTTATTAAAAAGGACCGAATAATACTACACATAGTTTATATATATATATATACGATGCGCATCGCATACATTCTCAAAGTCAAGCCTTCGTTTATTTCTTTCCCTTAAACATTTCTTCTTGTAATCCGATGGCAGCAAAGCTAATATCCACTGGTTTCCGTCACACTACTTTGCCAGACAACTATGTTCGCCCAGTCTCCGACCGTCCACGTCTCTCCGAAGTCTCTGAACTCGAAGATTTCCCTCTCATCGATCTCTCTTCCACAGATCAATCTCGTCTCGTCCAACAAATCCACCAAGCTTGCGCTCGATTCGGGTTTTTTCAAGTACGTTCCTACATATTTACAATTATACACACACGTTTATTAGATCACGTATGAACTTCTGGTGTACGGTCTGGACCAAAACGAACCTGTCCTTTTTGTACTACCACTTTTGGTATGCTTTGCCTGCTCCGTAAGCGGTGACAATTCAAAGGCGAAATTATATATTATTGGAGCTAGTATATATTTCACTAAACACAACAACAAAGCTAAGTATTGAAACGTTACTAGGTCATAAATCATGGAGTTAGCAAAGAGACAATAGATACGATGGTGGGTGTTGCGAAAGAGTTCTTTAGCATGTCTATGGAAGAAAAAATGAAGTTATACTCGGATGATCCAAAGAAGACAACAAGATTATCTACGAGTTTTAATGTCAAGAAAGAAGTGGTCAACAATTGGAGAGACTATCTTAGACTCCATTGTTATCCTATCCACAAGTATGTTCATGAGTGGCCTTCAAACCCTCCTTCTTTCAAGTAAGCACTTCTTTTTACTTTTATAAACATCATTTTTTATCTTGCATTTTTTTCCTCAAATATTTTTATAGTCACTATTCTATTAATTTTGTGTTGCTCTATAGTCAATACAAACAATATTATCACATTTTTATTTAATTGGTGATGTGTCAGAATTGATAAAATAGATTTATCTAGTTATGTTAAGATTATCATTTACCTGGACACATTCTTTTCTTTGCTTTGCTCTATGCTTATATGATCTATATATATAAATTAATAATTTCTTGAAGCTACCTATCAAGTAAAAACATAAATTGAACCGAGTTTTAGTAAAGTATTCTGATGCGTAAGAGCATTTTCAACGGGTTTTTTCTGCATGGTTTTTTCATATTTAAAAAAAAAAATAACCTTATCTGAGAAAATTTTGGATGGATATTCTAACTATTTAAAATCTCCATTCCAAAATAATTAATATTTTGCTTTTTAAATATGAAAAAGTTGTGAAAATCATGGTTGAAAAAGTTCTTTCATAAAATATCACTAAAAATATAATTTCTATTTTAGATTTATTTTCAGCGGTAAAATAATTAATTTGATACATTTTTCTCATATAAATTGGGCAGATAATGCATTGATATTTAAATATATATATATATATATATATAAAGTTGAGAATAGCGAAAAGTCATACGATTTGGATTTGAACAAAAGAAAAATCTAGCTTTCATGTGAGTCAAGTCAACTGTTTTTGTTTTTTTTTTCTTTTTCTAAAACTAACATTTTATTTTATTTATCTTTTAAAAAATCTTATCGTAAAAAGTAAATAAATCGTGGTCCCATTTGGTTATGTTTTCTGATTTGGTTTCCCATGTGATCACATGGAAAGCCAAGATTTATAAAAAAAAAATTTACCTTGCACATATACACCAATATACCTATATGCATATATGTGGCTGTTGGCCTTATATATTATAGAGATGAAAATAAGAAGTGTTCACCATATTATATATATTTTTTAATATGAAATATGTCGACCGACTATTATGTTTGAACCATGAATATTGAACAGAGCTCATTAACACCAAAAAAATATAATAGCAACGTGTCTACTACAAAACAGAATATGTATACAAGAAAATGTATATATAACATGTGAAAAAAAAGATTCGATAAAGATATGTTGATGAAAAGCACAAGCCGAGATTTGAAGCAAAACCACACGATCTTAAAAAATTCCAAAACTCTTGAAAGACTAAACTCAGTTATCTGACAAATTTCCATCTGAACAGTTACAAAATTAAGTGTCAACATAGTCAAAACTGTCAAAAATATAAAAATATAAATGATATGATATAATCATCTATAATATATTATATCTACGTGCTAACAAGAGACGAGACGTCACTGGTAAATAACGTTTACGTCAGCGTCGTGATGTCATGCCAGTCTATTTTTGAATTTATCATATTAACTTTTATATCGATATTTTTCTTATTTTCATTTTCAGTGACTCCGTCTTTGATTTTTCAATCGATGTTTTTTTAAAAGACTTATCTTTGCTAAATAAAGAAAATATATAGATATGTTGGTTCGAATTTCAAAGCTGAAACAACGTGCTCCACTATTCATTTTTTCCACTCTTCTTTCCATTTTTTTTAAAAAAGTTGATAATATTTTTTTTCAGACGTATTAACAATAAAATATGCCGAAAAAAAAAACTATTATCGTAAAACTTAGAAAACCAAGAATTTGGGATTGCATTTAGTCTAACATTACGAGCTGGGGTACATTCAACACAACACAAACATCCAAGACCATAGTTTAGTTGTTAATTCGTCTGAGACACGAGATGAAATATATGCTTTTGTTTAAAGAAGTATCTATTCAAACTAGTGTAATTTAATTTCATGGATTTAACTAAATCAATGTATCATGTTAAAAGTGCATATATATATTAACCATTTAAACGATTTCAGTAGCTAACTTTTTATGTATGTGTATGTGGATTTTGCAGAGAAATTGTGAGTAAATACAGTAGAGAAGTAAGAGAGGTGGGATTTAAAATAGAGGAATTGATATCAGAGAGCTTAGGTTTAGAAAAAGATTACATGAAAAAAGTTCTTGGTGAACAAGGTCAACACATGGCAGTCAACTATTACCCTCCATGTCCTGAACCGGAGCTCACTTATGGTTTACCTGCTCATACCGACCCAAATGCCCTAACCATTCTTCTCCAAGACACTACAGTTTGTGGTCTCCAGATCTTGATCGACGGTCACTGGTTCGCCGTTAATCCTCACCCTTATGCTTTTGTCATCAACATTGGTGACCAGTTACAGGTAATAATTAATCGATCTTTCAAAATATTCAAGTGTTGTTCTAACAATTAAGATCTTAAAATTGAATTATTGTTATTGTTGACAATAACTAAAAACATATAACATTATTGGACCGAATATGTCTACGTGCATGTGTGTTCTCCAGGCATTAAGTAACGGAGTATACAAAAGTGTTTGGCATCGAGCTGTAACAAACACAGAGAAACCGAGACTATCGGTTGCGTCATTTCTATGTCCAGCTGACTTTGCTATTATGAGCCCGGCCAAGCCTTTGTGGGGAACTGAGGACAACGAGACGAAACCAATGTACAGAGACTTCACTTACGCAGAGTACTACAAGAAGTTTTGGAGTAGGAATCTGGACCAAGAACATTGCCTTGAGAATTTTCTAAACCCCTAGATACTATACACACATATATATATATGATATATATACAAATCTATGTAGCAGCATTGATCATGTTCGCTTGAATACTCTACGTACGTACGTACGTATCCATATTTGATTTACGTCATATGATGACGATAATAATATCGTCAGTTCTAGTCGACCTAGCTAGACTGATAGATAGCAACTATTATGGGCATATTTATATGTGTGTTAAATCTTTTGTTACCTTATACAGGTACGTACGTACGGTGTCGTCCAGAAATAAATAAAGTATGGCACCAACATGCTTCTTTGTGGTCATAACTTTAACTTATCTAAATATATATATTAATGGATTTTCTAAGTTTTTATTCCAAAAATAGTATAATTAGTTTAAATTTCCAATAATAGCACAAATTTAAAATTAAAATGCATTAAAACTATATTTTAATAGAAAAAATTAAATCTTAAATTGGAAATAATAAACCTAAATACAATATTTTAAGTTTATGTATAATTTAGTTAGAATAAATAAGTATTTTCATATAAGTATTTGTGCTATTTTTGAAAATTTAATTTTATGATGCTAGATTTAGAAGAAATTTTTTTAAAAAATAATATTTTAGGGTATTACTTTATATTAATTGTTACGCTTTCGTATATGAAACAAAATGGAGTATTTATTGTTTATGATATCAACATGCCCGTAAATAAGTTTTTATTACATGACATTCAATCTATTCACTGCAGATTTATGCGTTGTAGCAACAAATGGCCACAAAAATCCCGTGGCTTGGAACAATTGTTTAAAATTGACAACATAATTTCAAATGTTAACTGGTGGCAATAAATGTAGTCAACATTAGCTAAAACCGTTGCTAATAATTTGGTCGTAGGTCATAAAACCATCAATTGGCCACAAGATTTTGTTTTTCTCTTCGTGGTCCATCTGTGAACACGGTGATGGCTAAATGACCGGTCTATTTTATTGTAGTGAAACTTACTATACGACAGAAGGTTATTAAACATCTGAAAATTGTGCTACGATTATTTTTTTTTTTGCGTCGTCCGTTATATGTTGTATTAATAATTATTATCGTCTTGTTTTTTTGTATATTTTTTGAGTTTGTAAGATTGACTATCAGAGTTAATCCATAGCTTCTTTTAGGCTAAAGGTTTTATTTGCATATATATTTTTTTAGTACCAAAACTTAATGAATTTAGAGAAATTCTTTAAAAATATATATTTTTAAGTTTTAGTACCAAAACTACCGCAGTTAATTTTTTTTCCCAAAAGTATCACAAATCATTATGTCTAACAACATTTGTTTACCCTAAATCAATAATATATATATATATATATATATATATATATTTGAGTTCGTATATTTCAGTTTAAGGTTCAGATTTTCTGTATTAAAATTTGTTTTAGCTTTTTATATTAAATTTGTAGAGAAAAAAAGTAGTGGAAGTGGTATATTTGGAAAAAAAAATAGTATTTTGAAAATTTCCCATGACTTTATTTAATATTTATAAATAACGCTTCCCATGGTTTAACTACGATTTAGAGGAAAAAAACAGATAACATTGAAACTTGTTAATAAATGATAAAAGAGTGAAGAAAGCAATAAAGTCATGGAGATAAATGTAAACAGTAAAACCGTCAAGAAAGCAATAACTAGCTTCTCAAGATAAAAATGTTTTGCTTTCGTTGGAATAGATACCCTTCATATCTATAAATAGAGTTAGTATAATTGTTTCCAAAAACAACACAAACTCAAAGTTGTTTCTTATCTCTCACTTGAGAAAAAAACACTAAATCCTCAAATTAAATAGCATATAAAATGGCGAAACTTAATCTTTCCATGGTGCTTCTTGTTGTCCTAGTTGCGACGAGTGCATATGTCCCTACATCTGCTGTAACACAATATGAGCCACCAAAGAATCAATGTGTTGTTAAAATCAGCCCAAAGTGTGTATGGAATATAATTGCTCAAGTTTTTGGAAATGGAGTTATCTCTGTTCCTTGTTGCCAGGAGCTTGTTAAAGAAGGAAAGGAGTGTTATGATACGCTTATCAAATATGTTGCGGAGAGACCTAGGTTAATCCCAAATGACCCTAAGTACTTACGTAAAAGGGATGACTTATGGATTCAATGTAAAACTCTATAAACAATGTAATTAATCGATGTGATTTTATGTTAGACGACAACATCCATTTTGGTGTTCTTGATAGATTTCAAGACTTTTTCTCTACATGATCCACGAGTATTATGTGTCTGCTGGATTGTATCAATAGCCCTTTTGACAACTAATATCGATAATGAACAATATAAATTAAAATTTTCTAATTTGATAACATAGGCATTCGAAATTACAGTCAAGAAGAAGAAATTTCGAAAATCTCTCAGAAATGCAAGACAAAAGCGGCGTAGTTAGGAGCGCATGATGATGAAATGTCGTTACGAGGCAAGGGAGAATCAGATCGGCCGCCGCCGTTAGTTGGAGCTCGGACTCTTCGGCGGCGACTTATTGGTGGTGTAGCGAGGAGTGTGGCGGTGATGCGAGCGAGCGCAGCCGTATATTCTTCAAGTAACTCAGCGGCGATGGATACTGTTATCATGAGTATGATTTGCAGAAATCTCTAGAATTCTCTGTTTTTTTTATAATTTGCAAGACAGGCAATATGGGTTGGTTGCCTTTTACGAGACGGTTTCGTATTTATAAAGTCTGGGCTGTGAAGCTAATGGCCATAATTTTGGTAGATACTGGTCATGACTTATTGTAGCCGTCCGGTCTACCGACTTTATTAAATTTAATTTTGTATACACTATTTTTATGCATTCTTTTGGAAAATTTTGAATCTTTTCTTTTCGTTATAAAAGGGAGAATCACAAAGTTATGATCGTGAGTATCATATAAATACAAGAATCTAGCTAGCTTTTAAAACTGACTAAAAAAGTAAAACAAAATTTTAGTTAAAATTTTGAATAAAAATTGGTTATATCTATTAAACCAGAAAGAAAAGAGAGAGAGGGATGAGGAACCACTCGCTTTATGTCTAGCCCAAAAGTTGCTCTGGAAGGACTGAGGCCCAAACACTAGCGCTGGGCCGAAGACGGAAGCCCACAAAAAGAATAAACGATTATATATATCGTAAGATTGCTCAGAAATAATATAAGCGATGGACAATTTTAATGGTACAATATAATAAAATAATCAGAAATAGTAAAAGATATATAATGGTAAGAAATAACTGTATTTTATTTTGTGGAATATGTCTTTCCATTCGTTAATTAGTAACCATTCAGTACTGCAAAAAAGTGACTACTAAAAAAAAATCCATTAAAGTGAGTATATAAATTAATATAAACTTTGAGAGGTTGAGAAGAAATAGACAAAAAGTAAGTTTGAAAAGCTGCCACGTCAGAGAAATGGAGATTGACGTAGGAAAAGAAAAAGAAGCACACAGCATGCGACCCACAACGGATCTCCCATAACCGCTAGATTCTCTTGTCTCTCATTTTCATCGAGGCACAATATAGCACACACATATCATGAATAGATTCCGTATCAATCGTTTTTTCAGTTGTGATTTCGTATATACCAAAGCGTAATGTATCTATTGATAGATAAATATACCAAACATCAATTAAAAAATAATACATATATAGCTTACACGTTTTCTTTTGCAGTTGCCTATTTTCTTTGGTTTCTTACGTAATTAATTCCCCCTAATTGTATTATCCGTAGACCATATGAAACCAAATCAAGAAATGCAACAAGCGTTAGGGTTCTCGTCGCTAAAAAGCTGCGGCGGAGGAACCCTTTCCATGACATATAAAGGCTGATAATAATACATCATCCTCTTCATCCCTTCTTCTTCTGCCGCCGCCATCTCATCGTCTCTTATCTCCTCAGAAGCGGCCGTTGCCTCTTCTCCGCCACCTTCCTCTTTCTTTTCTTCTCCTTCCTTCTTCTCCTCCTCGCTAGTTTCCTGCGGTTTCTCATCTCCTTCACCGCTCTCCTCCTTTTTTTCTTCCTCCTTTACCGGGTTTTCAGGTTCTGGATCGGGTTGGGGTACGATTCTGGCCTGTTTTTTTGTCCGACGGTAGACGTAATCCACCAGTTTCTCTTCGTCCATCGTCCCAGTAACAATTACTTTTCCGGTGGTATGTTCCGCCACCGTTGTTTGGACCCCTAAGCACCAACTTTAGTCAGTTCCTTATAAAACAGCCATACTTTCTTGTTTCACAATATCAATTTTACTATATTTTGAATCTTGATTAAAAAAAATCAATAAGCTACTTCTTGATCCATGTATTAAGTTAATTACACTAATATTCAAGAGTAAAAATGAAACGTGGCGCCCTCATATAATTTTTAAAATTCACATTTATATTTAAAATTCACATTTTTGGGAGTTAATTTTCCCCATACTTAATTTTTTTTATAGAAAATCTGTAAAACAACCTAGTAATATTGTCAAAAATAAGACTTTACTATTACGAAAAGTTGTCTATGTCAACTGGGTTAAAAATCATTGAGGCCAAAAACGCTCCAAAATATCGAAAATCATACCAATTATAGGTCATTCCTCCTCACAAAACTTAGTTAAGTAAGCTAATGATGTGTGTGAACCATGATACTGATCGTAGTGTACGTGATGTATATAACGGTGACAGATATGAAAAATGAAAATCAAGAAGTCTATTTTTGTATGAGTACGTAAGTTGTTTTTTTAAACATAAATGGCCACGTCTGATTAAACAGTGAGAAGTATGCATCAGAAACATTTTTGCGATCCACTCAGGTATATAAATACAACTTTTTATCAATTATACCAAAATGTCCTTATTATTTACCTCTTAACAGAATTTTAATATAAAGTAAGTATCTTGTTCGTAATGGTTCAATATTTAATTGGAGTAGATCCAATATAATCGTAAATGTACCTCTCATTTTGAGAATCTTCTTCTTGAGCTGGTCGGCACAAGCTTGGCAGTGCATGTTGACATTGAGCTCGACGGTGGTGAGGCCGGACACCTGTGAGGTAATGATCGGCGGCAGAGGCTCCCCCTCGATGGCCGGAAGTGGCGAGAGGACTTTTGCCATTCTTTTGGTCTTCTTCTTGATTTTGCTGCACACTGCTTGTGGATCCAATACTCCTTTTATTGTCACTTGGTTCTCATTCATGTCCATCACCACTTCTTCGACACCTTCATATGGTCAATAAACAAATAAAGTTGCTTACTTGTGGAGCTTTATAATATTTACGTACTTATATATATATTCCTAAGATATATATATCTGGCTTCGAATCATTTTATACGGTACGTAGTTAACCATTTTGAGATGAATCTCTAATTGGATTTTATTATTTAAAAAATAATAGAGTTTTCTATATAGACCAATGAACAATTATTCTTAGTCGAATCTAGTTATTTAATTCTCTCTCACTCTATTAATATATATATTTGTTTACCTCTAATTTTTCGTATAGATCTTTCAATCTTCTTAGCACATCCTACACAATGCAAGTCGACATAGAGTATAAAAGGCGGAGGTGGTGGTGGTGGCTGTGGCTCCTCCTCCACCTTTGGTTTCTCCTCCTCACCCGTCGCTGTTTTTTCCTCCGCCACATCTTTCTTCTTCTCGTCATCCGCGGTGGCGGACTCTGGGACGGCTTCCGGAGCAGAGGCTGTCTCCTTTGTCTCCTAATAATCAAAACATCAATCAACAAGACAACAATTAATGCTAAATAGGTATCTTTTGTTATAAATTAAAACATTGTAGGAACTTTGAAGCTTACTGGTTTTACTTCTTCTCCCATGTTTTGGAATCTTTGGTTATATATAAAAAGATTACAAATGAAACGAAGAAGGGAGAGATCGACGATGTTATGAAGGATGAGTAGGGAGAGAAGGACTATTTATATATGAAACACTAAAATATAAAAAGACGAAGGAGGAATTTGAATTATTGATGAATAATGAAAGTTATAGTATAAGGTAGGAGCTAACAGAACATAAAGCAGAAGAGGTTGATTCCATAGCACATGGCATTGAACTTAATCATCCAACATATATAGACATATTGCCCATGTATCTTATATATATACCTTCAATTATTATTTTTTTACAAATAGTTTTTTCTTTTTATGTTTTCCATTTTTTTGTTGCAATTTGCCATTTCTTGAGAGGGCCAGGAACAAGATGGCCCGAGGTTGGTACGTTTTATAGACATAGAATGTGGGTGTTTTTAATTATTGAATTATAACCGGTTTGTTTAAACTGTGAGTCTGAACGAAATCAACCTTAAAATTAAATTCTTAATATATTATCTGAAAAACATTTTAAAAAAATAATCTTATCATCCCTAATATATTATTTAAAGAACTTTTTAACACAGTAACCTTACGTGTTAATAACAAAAATGTCATGCTGACATGTCAACACCATACCGAGTTTCAGATTATTTGAAATTTTTTTTAACAAAGTAATATTACACTTACGTGTTAATAACAAAAATGTTATGATGACATGTTAAAACCATACTGAGTTTCAGATTAAATATATAAAATTATTTAATTTAATATAATAATTATAATACATGACACTAATATTAATTTGGTTTGATAATAAATATAGTTTATTCAACTAACCAAAAAATATTATTACATTTACAAAAATAATAATTTTTATTTATTTAAATTTTTTATACGTTAATTTATAAATAATTTTAAATAAATAATAGATTTAAGTTACTATTATAATTCCTAATATATTATTTGAGAAATATTTTAAGAAAATAACATTACTCTAACGTGTTATTAACATAAATACCATGATAACGTGTCATTACTACATAAATTTCAAATAAATATATAAATGAATTTAAATTATTAGAAAATTAAAATTATACCATTTTTTATCTTGGTTAAAGAATTAATGTATTTTTATTAAACTAACAAAAAATAATATTAAATTAATAAAAAATAATTATTTCCTTTTCTTAATTTATATATACAAAAATTAATTTTAAAATTAATTTTAAATAAAATTTAAAATTATATAAATATTTAATTTATATTTACTAATAAAATATAATTTACGAATATTTTCCTCCACGCATGGCGTGGGTATAAATCTAGTAACATATTATTAATAAAAATATCAGCTGACGTGTGAACACCACAATGATTTTTAAATAATTATATAAATAACTTTAAATTACTAAAATAATTACAATGTATGTTATTATTATTAATTTGGTTAGAAAATTAATATATTTTATTAGACTAACAAAAAATATTATTAAATTCATAAAAAACAATTACTTTTATTTCTTTAATTTACATATACAAAAATTAATATTAAAAATAATTTACAATAAGAGTTAAAATTATATAATTTACTAATAAACAATATTATATAATTTGTGAATATTTTTCTGCATGCATAACATGAATATAAATCTATTATCTAGTTGTATATTGTTCGGTTTGTAATAAAGATAACTAAAATGTTCTGTAATTTTAGCATAATTTTAACTTATAGTTGTCATTGATAATTTTAATTAACAAAGATGTAAAATGCAAGTGAATTCCAAGTTCCAGTTTTTTTATACCTCAACATCCCAATTCATATCTTAATTAAGTTTGCACAAACGTACCACACATATATTATATTTATATTTTACCACGACAATTGACTATGTAAATGCCTTCTCCTCATATGCATAGAAAACCAATTAAGAAAAAGAAAAAAAAAATCCTTCGACTGATACGTATATTTTCATGCATATGGGAGAAAGGTATATTCTTGATAATGAGGAAATATATATAAATAAAATGAATGGAATCATGGGATAATAATTTCTGGCATCGAAAAGGACAATACTTTGCATCATACTCACCGACTTTATTGATTACATTTAAAAATTCTTTCCTCCTTTTATTTTTCTATAGTAAACTTTCTTCCAAAAAATTCTTATTCTAGTTCGAGAAAAAGATGATTAGATGACGTGTCATCCTCTACACCCATTCATTTTTGACTAATTTTTGTTTATTGAGAAATATAAGTTACATTAGGTTGGAAAGCTCAAGGATTCCTATCTTTGTTAATTTGGTGATAAACCTCCATCTATCTATTTTACTCGTTCTCTAACTAATCGAAGATCGACAAAAAATAATCAATCGAAGGCACTTAGATTGATCACATGTGACTCTTCAATCTCATGTGTTGGGTTTTGGTAAAAATCCGTAAAGTGATTTAATCTATAATTGATATAAAAAGCAATTTCTGGGGATGGATGCAACGTGGGGTGCACATAAAATTGAAAACAGAAAAAATATAAACAATATTCTGTGGATTAAATTTTTTGTAAGAACTTTTGTCAAGGTGTAAAGTAGAAACCACGTGGGATGCTTTAGTGTAAATTTGGACAAATGGAGAAATATTTTTTTATTCATATTTTGGAAAAGACAACTTTTATGACTAATGTTTTTTTTTTTACTTGATTATGTGAAACAGTTCTGCGGTAACCAATATTCACCAAATCTTTCGGTTAAGTTCAATTTGAACGTCATTTTTTAGGTTTGAAAACATTACATATATGTCTTTCTATGTAACAACTTAATTAACTACTAGTCAAATTTTTGACAGTGTGTCGTGTATATGTATCAGTACTGAAAATATTTTAGATCATGCATGTTAGCATGTAGATATTGTATGACGTATAAATGTATGATGCAACTTAATCTCAAAATAATATATACACACCTTTTGAAAGCATGATCCATGCAATTCAAAGATGAGCACAATAAGTCAAAGCATTTATTTAAAACAAGATATATACACTAAATACAACTATAATGTATTCTTAATTTCTTATAGTTCAAGAGGAAAAAAAACGCAGATCATATTCTTTTTTGTAATATTTCTTTCTTCTTTTTATATAAAAAGGCTTCACTATTTATCTTATTGTATTTGTGAGGTCGTATATTTTATTAATTAAATATTTTAAATGGTAAACAGTTCGGGTCCATGTTTAGTGGATGTTTACATGTGCCCAAACACCTGGAGCTGACTCAGCTTATACAACATGCTGCAATGCATTTTTTGTATGTTTTTTTCCAATATATTTTGTTATTAACTATATAGAACATATCTCAATCAACCCAAATACGTTTATCTCCATAATACTTTACGGGTTTGGCAAGGATTTCTTCAAATGCTTAAAATATTGAAAATTTTGAATTATTACACTTTACAATTTACAGAGTAGGATAGATCATAAATATTTGGTACTGGTTTTGTATATGTTTTCTAAAAAACAAGTATTTGTCATTGTCAATATATATAAATATATATATATATAGATAGATTAAGAAACAAATATTAGAATATAATATATAGTTTCTGTTATTAATTTATTGTTGTTGTAATTAGTAGGTTTTCTTATTATTGTATTAATCAAGTAATTAAAACATAAAATGTTTATTTTACAATTTGAATTTTCAATAAAATGGTAGGCATGACATAAACTTATAAATAATTTACAAATAGCAATCAATAGAGCCAAAAAATCACCCAGCAATGACGTTTTGGTAGATAATTACAACTTTCAAGTATCTTCTTCACTTTCCAAGAAGTCAAATAAGGATATAAACTTTTGTTGTCGGTACAAAAGATGAAATGACAAATATATAAAAAAAATTACTGGTTGATGCTGTAATCTAAATTTTGTCTAGAAGTCTTGGTAAGTTAGTTGAGAATATAGCTAAAGTTAATTTTTGTTAAACTAAAGTTTATCTTTAAAACTATGAATATGGACATATATAACGTTCTTGTATACCTATAATTGAACTTGCAAGTCCAAATAATTGACTTTAGTTTCGAACCGATCGTTTTGATAATTTGATCTAAATTAAAAAATAAATAAATGATACTGACAATATATTTTTGTGTTTCAACAATCGTTTTAGACGAGATGGACTTGCAAAAGACTCAATCCCGAATGGTTTGTAACTACTCAAAAACGTAGACTTTCTAAATATTTGTTTGTTTGTATTATGGTTTTTAATATATGATATTCAAATATAAAAGATGAATTTTCAAATATGTGTTGCAGATCGGACTTCGAGAAATAACCTGAAGTTTCTTCTTTTATACCAACCGGCAACACGACTTTTGTCTGATTCAAAAATATATCAAAAAAATTAATATTAACTAAGCTAATTAACAACTCTTAACTATTACTGAATTGGTTTTTATAGTAGAATAAACAGTTGAAAAAACAACCGATTCTCAAACAAATTTGTTTTCTTCGATTAAATTATATATACGAATTAGTAATCAATGCTAATATCTACAAAAGCTATTCTTAAATTTGAATTTAATACACGAACTAGTATTTAGCAGGTAAAACCAACATATTAACAGAAACCATTTATTTATTGTCTAACTGTGCTGACTAGAATGTCATGTTGGCGTCATTAGCAAAACGACGTCGTTTCACATTAAAATGGAAGCAGAGTGAAGCGATATCGTTTTTGCTCATTCCGACACTTAGTTAAATTAGAGAAAAATTGTGTGGAATAGAAACGACGTCGTTTCTTATAAAGGGGGAAACTTGGTGAAGTAGAAATCGGCTATGGTTTATGGGGAGAGGTAAATCGCGAATTAGGGTGAGTGAAATCGCGAAGAACAAGAGGGAAATCTGTGTTCCCATGAAATCGATGAGTACGATAGTGTTATGCGAAATAATCGAAACGAAAGGGCATCGACAATTGGTGTAGGAGATTCTCAATCGCATCCGATGAAATAAGTCGATTTTCGTTCTGAAATTTGTATATTTAGGATGAAATTAATAGTTTTTAGATGTGTGATTTCATATAGAAAAATGTTAATGGTGATAGTATTGAAAAAAGTTACGATTTATGTCTACCAAGTGTTCGACAAAATGGCTGAATGAATTTTTGAAATCGATTTATGCAGTAGCGAAGGAGGGGAAGAATTTAACTAAGTGTTGGAATGAGTAAAAACGACGCCGTTTCACTTTGCTTCCGTTTTAATGTCAAACGGCGTCGCTTTGTTAATGACGCCAATGTGGCGTTCTAGTCAACACAGTTAGACGGCAAATAAACGATTTCTATTAATTTGTTGGTTTTATCTGCGAAATAGTAGTTCGTTTATTGAATTCAAATTTAAACATAATTTATGTATATATTAGCATTGTATACATAATACAATCGAAAAAAATTTGTGTGGAAATCGGCCGTTTTACCATCATGAGGTTGATATTTTTTGGTCCTAGCATTAGTTTGATCTAATTAATATTTTCCAGCATCGAATCATTTTTATCCACTACTGTATAATACTACTTTTATAATTTATAGTGTGTGAGTTTTTTTTATAACTTGAATAATCTGAACAAACTCGATTAATCATACCAATATATGAAATTTGAAAATCTGACTTTTAAAGATTTGAATTTGAAAAATTAGAATATTCAATATCGTGCGGAATCCGAACCGAATTCTACACTTTTATACATATAAGACTTAAATTATTATTGTACCATCAGATTATACCGTTGGACTACAAAAAAAAAGAAATTGAATCTAAAATCTCTCATGTTGCTTTTTCTGGTAACTATAATAGAAATATTAAAAAGCATGATACTTGAACCCTAAATATAGTTGAGATAAAGTTAGTTGGTGTTGGGTGCATCGCATGTGGTGACATGAGTCCAACTGCAATGGCGTTAAGATTCAAGTCTACATTTTTATATCCCTTTTTTAAAAGATGTTTACTATAGTGGGAAGAATTGTGTTTAATTCCAAAAACACTCGAACGTAAATATAAATATAGAATTCGTAACTAACCAAAATGAAATCTTATGAAGCATGTGGTCGTCAGAAATAAAAGCTTTTAGAGTATTTCTTACATCTAAAACATATATCACCTATGAATTATGAGCCATACAAAATAACTTAGTATCCTCCTAAACCTGCCTTGATTAAACAACAACAGAAACAACAACAAACAGGGTGAAGAACACAGGCCAAGCCCCTACTTTATACACATGAATCGGAGTTCTCCACCCAGAAAAACCACCTTCCTTCTTTTATTTTCATCGCATGAATTGACCAACAAACATAAGCTTCAGCGGAATTTTGCAGATAGACTACAAACCGACATTGCAATCACAACTGCTACCACCCCCGCCCTGAAAAGCCCTCTGTATGAACCTCCCATTGCTGCAATCTTCTTTAATATGGTCTTGCTCTTTGCTCTGACGGAATTTCCATATCCTTTCGTTGTAGTTTCTCTTGTTGCGTCTTTAACCTGAATGAGGTTTATCAAGTCGAATACAAAGGTTAGAAATTATTATGCATTTGAAAACATAGTGAAACCATCTTGTTCGCACCTCTTTCTTGATACATTGAACTTGTGTATTGTCTGTTTTAGAGTTGTGACTGTTAAGGTTAACCTGAAGACGCAACCTTCTTGAGGCATTGCCTTGCGTTACAAATTGCTCAGCACAACCTGGGGCTTGTGTCCGCCGTCCTCTAATCTTGATTCCTGTTCCAGATACATCATTGATCTTGTTGCATGTGTTGACAAGATTATGTGGCTCATATGGAATCTGTTCCAGCATTGATTGTGCTGAATAGTTCGTCTCTGGCAATTCATAGGGCATATCAAGGACGGACTCCAAGAGGTCAAACATATGTTCGTCAGCATTGTTTGTACCATACTGAGTCTGAATGTGAGCCTCATTGTGGTTTCTGAATAGTTCACTTGACCCAGACTGAAAATCATTGAAAGAGGATCCGAGCTCAGATTGCCCCAGGGAGTGAAACGGAGAGAACATATTGTAATCCATGGACTCCAACTCCAGATATGAGCGCCAATCAATACGGTCAAGCTGATGATTGAAATAAAGTTTGTAAATTTACAGCAGTTGTACTGCCTACCGTAATGAAAATACTGGATTTTTGTGCATCCTTACCTCAGAAGTTGTAACCTCAGAGACAGAGTTTTCACTACGACATTCGTTGGAGACTACACGAGAAAATTCCCCATTGACAGAAGGCTTAGCCTCTTCGATTTTAGGGTAACCTGGAGACACCTCAGAAAGTTCAACCTCAGACTTCATCTCGTCCACAACAGTTGGAGACGAGACTGCTGGTTCAATTTCACATGACTTTGAATCTTCGGGTGCAGCTTCGTTCACAACGTCCTGCTTCTTAAACAACTTGCATATGACAAATGGGTTCTGCAACCAAAAAAATCAGAATCAGAAACTCTGACATATCAAATCACAAGTACAGGCATTTACCAACTTGGTTTACTTACCTGGCCAGACTTTGTTCCATCAAGATCCTTCTCGGTTGCGCGGTACTCATGCATAATCCAGGAAGTTCGTGTTCCCTTAGGAGCACGGCCTATGTAGAAGACTAGAGTTCTCTTAACGCCAATAATCTTGGTGTTGCCTGATTTGACCTTGCGGTCTTTTCCAGTTGCCTTCCAGTAGCCAGCCACAGTGGCCCGATTCATCCTGCTTCCGCTCGGATATTTACGGTCCAATGGGCAGAAGAAGAGCCATTCAGGGTCTGTTGTCTTCACCACAGAAAAATCTGCAACACAACATCATCACGATTCGAAAAAATAGTACTCTTTACTCGATTATCTAATATCTGCTTAAATCTACTGACTCCACTACCCAATATAAGAAAAAATTGATCATTTTGTTCCAAATCTGGACGAAAACAACCTTCAGATATGGCATAAACCGGAATTGAAGCCTGAGAGATACTAAAGAGCTAATTTTTGCTAATGTATAGAAAAATTGAAAAACTTGGTGTTCAAGTCATCAAAAAAGCCAAAGTCCACAGATCGAGCTGAGTATCTACAGGAAAAATGAAGAAAGGATAAAGTGCATACCAGGCAAATCCCATGGCTCCCATTTGCAGATATCGACCTCGCGGATTATTTTGACTTCGTCATCACGGCCGTTGATCTTTAACCGGAGATAGTAGCTGACTAACTCCTCGTCCATCGGACTAAATCTGAACCCCACCGGTAGTGAGGCCAGCGATAAGACTTCCATGACTTCTTTTAGGAGTTTGAGAATTCGAGTTGGCAGGAAAACAAACAAGGTAAATAAATATCCAAAAAAGGATCAGAGATGCGATTCAAAGGTATTGAGAAGGAAACGAAAACCCAGATTCCAGAATTTGACAAAGAGGAAAAACCCTAGAACTCGATACGATTTAGTAAAGTAAAGAAGATGAAGGTGTGACACAGTTTGGTCAGAGAAGAGATCAAAGCAGATGAAAAAGCAGCGCGTGGAAATGACTTGGACATTATACACGCGCCACTTCGCCACGTTCGACGTGTAATGGGAAAATAATTATCATTGCCTCATTGGGAACTGGGTTACCTAAGAGTAAAGTATGTCCGAAAGCGAGATGTCAGATCGAATCACATATCAACATGTGGTTAAAGTAGAGGAACTATACCGAAAAGTTTGAATACTATTAATCGCAAATATGGAAAATAATTACACAATCTGCTAGCCCATCTTACAGAGTTTGGTTGTGAAAGCCCAACAAATGAGAACCCAATTGAACTAAATAGTGTGAAAGCAAAATTAAATTCATCTTTGTAAATATATTAAAGAAAATTATCATATATAAAAACTTTACATCACTAATTTCAATTAGAGTGATTATATTTTGTGATGAAGTGCATTCAATTTGAAGGAGATCTCATCTCTCAACATTTGTCAATATTTGTATATATAAATATTTATATTAGTTTGACTTAGATTCTTAATATTTGTCCTACTCAATTATATAAGGCTTTTAAAGAGATCTCGGACAATTAATGTGGTTGACCAAAAAATATTTAAAAGGTGACCTTATAGTACTAATTTCAGTGGACAATTCATATTTGATTTGATATAATATGACTTTACCTGTGTATTTAGATGTCAGATTTTTTAGTAATATTAGGAAATTTAAGCTAAATAAATAGAAGTTATAGATATTTGTGATGGATGACCAACAAAATTTAAAATATTTCTTTATAGAATTTCACATCTGAAAACAAAAGTTGAAAATAAACTCTGATGTTCTTCATATAACTATATTAACTCAATGCGAAATACCAAATTGACAATTTTACGGTTAAATAGATTCGTAATTCACTTAAGAAAATTGATACAATTTTATTCACTTAACAATAGAAAAACTATTTGACACGGTTCAACTACGATTGAACCTAAATCAATAGAACTTATAAGACCAGCATGTTCCATTTAACAAAACTCTCCCCCAGTCTCTTTAACCTACTAACTACACATTTTGAGGTACGCTTCGAATCTCGATCTCCTCCGCATCCGCGAAACCAACGCTACATTCCATCGAGTCAAACGTTAAATCAAGGAAGTACAACAAAGAAACAAGAACACAACAAGTTATGAACATAGGGATGGGGCCAAAGATCCATAGGAACAAAGGCGAGGAGAAGTAGAATGCTCTTAGTCCTAACGACCAGAAGTAGCTTCCACGGTTAACTGCTGCAGCCACATAGTCTTGGTTTATCATAAGACTACCATGACTATGACCACCTGAAGAAACAGCAATTAGCTGTTTAAAGGGGACATTGATGAGAATGCTTGCGTGGCTGTAATAACGTATTGATTGGACGTTGAGAAGAAACGCGACTAAGAAGCAAACGAGGATTGAGAAGAACTTGATCGAGAAGGCTCCGTCGCTTTTGTCCCCGAACACAAACCACACCGATCTCTCTCCTGTACCGCTGGTCATTAGTACCGCGATTAGTGAACACAACATAATTGCGGTTGATGCCAATAGGGTTGACGCCATTATGTTGTTTCTTAGCGTTTGAACCGCTAGAACGCCATTTTTTGATGAGTCCTGTTCTCATTATTTGTAAACGGATATAAATTAGTTGTAGTCTAATGCTATAAGAAATCTGAAAACCTAAAAACAAAAGAAAAAGTATGTATATATTGGTGGACAAAATTAAATGTTTAATCATATATATTTTTCAAAAATAAGAATATATATTAGGATCCGATCCGTTTCCCAGAAATGCAAAGCATCTTTTTAGTGTTACTAGCTTTCACACTTGGGGACTCATTTATTGAGGAAATTTTCAGAATCTGACATTTTACGTAAACAGCTGTAATATATATGTTCACGCATGAAAAAGAAATGATCTCTCAAGAAATTTTAACTGTTTCAATATATTAAAGTCACCTGTCAATTGATGAGGCGCATGCATGATGTTTACACACATATATATTACAGATTCTCAACTTCCCAACACAGAAGGAACTGAAATTGAAACTGTTGACAGGATTTTCTTTCGAAGGAAAATCTATACACATGCATACACTTATCATTGTCACATAATATTCATTTATGTGTATAAACACTAAAGGGTATATATCTCTACAAAAACACTAAACATTAATTACATTCACACGCGTGCCTTACTTATCTCCAACCCATGACCAATGAGCTAAATCATCTTTTTTCTACCGAGAAAAAGCTTTCGTTTTCCGGGAAAATGTTCAAAACATATGGACGCAAGTAGTAATAACAATATCTATGACAAAAAAGAAGTCATCTACATATATATGTGAATAAATCATGTAAATCAAAAACCCAAAAAGCAAATAAATAGATTTTTTAAAAGGAAAGGAAAAAGACCTCCATCATGGCTTGGACCCAGAGGCGGCGGTTGAAGGCGTTAAGGCCGATGATGGTTGAAGATGGACGGTGGATGATACGGTAGAGAAGCCATAGATGATATAATACCATCAAACCCATCCCTAATGGAACTAGTGTGTAATCCAAATACTCACGTTTCATAATTTTTAAGATTCGATCGAGACCGAACACAAAGAGAAAAACGAAGGAGAGCGAAGAAAATGAAAGTCGAGCACGAGTCTTACGTGGATACGTACTTCCGTATCTAAAGCTTCCCTCTTTCTCTCTCTGTTTCGTTTTTTGTGCTCTCCGGTTTCTCAGCTGTTTCCTCTCACTCTCTAACTCTTTTTATAGATATGAGTCTTTATTTATAAACGTGTGTATATTTTATATGTATACATACACACAGATAACTCCACTTGTAAACGTCGAGCCCTAGCTGTTAATTTTGGACCAAGTTTTGCCATTTGGCTTTCGCATTTGCCAATGCATTTTTTATTATTAATTACTACCAAACATGCATTTAAATTAAAGTACTAGTACACGTATCACATCTAGATGACTTGAATCTAATTCAATGAGGTTTTTTTAATTCAACGAGAATTGTTCAAATGCATTTAGACTGGATGCAAAAAAATCTAATTGTTGCAACCACTCGGTTCCCATCCATGGGAATACAAAAAATGATAAAAGACTGACATTTTATTAAATAGTAATACTATAAAATAGTATTATTTTAATTTTATCTTTTAAATTTAAGCACACTAAAAATAAAATCTCAAAAATAACAAATTATTATGTGAAAATAATTATTTACTTTAAATAAATTATATATAAAATTAAAATATAATTTTTGAGTTCATATTTTCCAATTTAAAGTTTATTTTTTTCATTAGGAAAAAGTTTTTAATTATTTTAGTATTAAATTTGTGCTATTTTTAGAAATTTAAATTATTAATGCTATATTTGGAACAAAAATTTGAAATAGTGATATTTTAGTCAATTACCCTTTATTAAATTGTTATTAAAAATACAATTCGTAAGTTTTTATTCAAAAACTAAATAATGAAAATTCTAAATTTACTATGCATCCTTATTCAACAAAAGTCAGTGTTATAACATGCTTGTGCTTTCACAAATTAATGAATCATTCATAATCTATAAAACAATAACTTCTGATTTTTTAAAAAATTTCTAGTTGTTTTATAGTATACACGGTAGATCATTAATATTTATATTTTGTCGAAACTTATAAATTACGTGAATGATTATGCGAAAATGTAAATCTTTTCCACCTATCAAATTCCTGGATATAGTCTCCCTTTTTTGGTTAATGAAATATAACCCCCCATTGAATTAACTTACATACTTCAAAATTTTCATGCTGGTCGTTTAAAATTAGAGACGATAACGAATTATAAAAAAAACTCAAGTTTTTTTAATACTTTCATATTGTTAATGTTTTCAAAAATCAGGTTTTAATTTACACACTCCATTGGTTATTTTCACACGTAAAAATAGCAAAAGCGGCGACTATAAAATTAAAAGGAGCCGTAAATGAATTAAAAAGAAGAACCATGCAAATTTTTTGTTTTCCCACAATTCACACTACAATTTTTTTTCGTCAACAATTCACCATTCTACAAAGTTGTGTTTAAACTTTTTTCAAATTGCACGCAAAAGATATGTGTATATTACTTTCGATGTGGAAATACTAATTATAAAATTAGTTGGAACTTTGTCGTAATTTATGCGTTTTCTTTTTCTCAGAAAAAAAATACCAGTTAGAACATGACTTTAAATTCGATACTACACATACACTTACACATGGAAATAACAATTAAGAGCATTTTTTCACCGGAGATAACAATTAAAATAAAATAAATTCAACGCTAATTTCGAGATTTTTTAATTGAAAAGGACAAAATTGTGGTCATAACTCTTAACTTGTAACACTTCGGATAGAAGGTTAGGAATTGTGGAAAATCAACTTTGTAGTTACTTTTAATAACTCAGTTTTACTAATATATAGCTATGTGTTTCAGTTTTGCTTTACTGTATTGTGTCTTCTTCACGTCGGTTTATCTTTGAATTACGATATTTATATACTGCCAAAATGAGTGTAGACTGTTTAGCCACATGTTTTGTACATATGTTCCATATTTATATTATTAACACCTATTTTCAACAAATTCAAGCAATGTTCATAAAATTTATAAAGCTCTAAAAGAATTACAAGTGTACTGTTACAGAAAATAGGCTAAGTAAACATCAAACACTAAGCCAGATAAGACATGTTGGGGGAGATCTAAGATATAACCACTGGTTAACTGACACGTGTTTTGTTCTCTTTCCCTTCCAATGTAAGACAAACCAAAAACAAAATAAATAGACAAATTAGTTAAGCATCCCGTTAGTGGAACCGTTTATTAACGGAGTTATATCATAATCCGCTTGAAGTCAGTGTGCGTGTCTAAATCTATAAATATATTCGTCTTCTTGATCTCTCACTTTGTTCTTCTTATCGAGGGTTAGGTTGAAGCGTCTTCTTTCTCTTTCGCCAGGTATGTCTCTTTCTCTCTCTCGCTTTTCTCTTTTATCTTTTTTTTTTTTGTTTCTGTGTATTTGCTTCTCAAAATTTTTAATATCCTGGAGAATTTTCTCCATCCTTCCGTCGAATCTGGTTGCTACACGTTGCAGCTTGCACTCTGCTACCCTTAGGTTTAACTATTTGATTTTTGTTTTGAAATTTTTTCATTGCGTTCATGCCTAATTGTCATTTTTATAGAATTTCTTAAAGTGGATTCGAGATTATAATTTACTGCAGAAGAGATTTCATGTGATCTTGAAAGGAGTAATTGGACATTAAAGAGGTTGTGAAGTAGAGGAATTGACTAGCTTAAATGTGGATTGATCTACGTATGTCTCAGATTTGCAACACGTTGCCTAGCCTTGTTGATGATATTGATGGATTCTTCGGCTTTCTTGTCTCCTGTAGAGTATAAAAGGAGGTTGTGTGGAGTTTTCAGATAAAAGACACTTGCTTTGAAAACGATGGAGGTATTTGGAAAATCACCTATTGTTAGCTCTGCCAATGTTATTTACTTGTCTGCCATTCTGGGTCGCGATGGCGATGCTCCTATCCAGTGTCACAAATGTGACCGGAAATGTGATAATGAAAATATTTGTGGGAACATGTACCGCTGCAAACTAACTGGACTGACTCATGTCTGCGACAAGAACTGTGACCAGCGGATTCTCTATGATAACCATAGCTCTTTGTGCCGAGCCAGCGGCCTGTTTTTCCCTCTCTCACCAGCTGAGGAGCAGGCGGTTAAAGGGGTCAGGAGGAAGCTTGACACTGAGAGTCATCCTTCTGAGAGCTGCTCATTTAAGCGTCGTCGGCGTGATGCCCAGTTCCACGCTTCTCCTTTTGAGAGGTCTTTTACTGCTGTGACCCCAATCTGTAGCCCAGCTGGAGACGGAATGGATTTGAGTTAGATCCGTGTTGATCTCTTCAATTCCTGAGACTGAGAGGCTCTTATCTCACGTAGAATAACTTTCTTTTCTCTTTATTTTGGACAACTATGGATAAGAGACATTGTGCTATTGCTCTAGCAGGGGGCTTAGGCATCTTCCCTGCCTGAAAGAGAGCTTTATCTTAGTATTGTCGAACTTTATGTGGTACTTATATAGTAGAGACTTTATATTTCCACTGCTTTATTCTGGATCTCACTGCTTTCGCATTTAGGTGAAATAGAATAACAAACTTGCTTCTTATTGTTGGTGATGTTTGATATCTCTTCTTTGTGCACCTTTAGATTTTTTCCTTGTGATTTTGGACATGATATTTAGGCAGGCTTTTATTCAGCTATGTATCTTGTTTTGGCTAGTGACATACCATTACGCAGAGCCTGACACCATTGGTGATTTCTGTAAGTGTGGTGCTACAGGATTTTTCTTCACATTTCTAACCAAAGCAGCAATTTGTTCTGCAGGATTGTAGAAAAATCCCTGTAATCCTATATGATGGATACCTTATTCTAACAATTTTATTTGTTCTATCTTAATCCAGCTTCCGTTTCCTTGATTGATGAGTGCTTGTGGCCCTGAATATGTTTTCTGTTTGTGCAGGTTTTCAAATCTTGCAATTCAGGAGAGTTTAATTGTGCTTCGTTTTTTATGCATTGAAATTGACTGCTATGTTTCTGAAATGTTTTATTTATAAAAGGAATAAGTCTAACTGTTGGAACTTTAAACTCCGCTTCACAGGTCTTTGTGCTCAGCAGGCAACAACATGCTTGGTTTGATTCATTGGCAACACAAGCTGATGTTCCTTACCTGTACGAGGAAGGATGGCAATGAATTGGTACGATTTCCTAGCGAGCAACTGTGTTCAAAACTATCAACCGTGTTCTTAATTTCCGTGTTTCCTATCTTTGCCATGTGACCTTTCCCGCTTCTCCCTGGTATGGGCTGTATCCGAGGTTCTGATATTTGTGTAATATCTATGACCAGGTACGATCTCTTTACATGTAAAGTTTCTGATGAAGATGACTTGTATATTATTACTATCTGGCCCTGATGGAATCTGGGCTCTTATGTTATTATAGATACGATGATGATCTCAAGTTGCTCAAGAATAAGAAAAAGACTGTGGTCATCGACTCATCATATATAGAAACATAATTTCTAGGTATGCAGTAGAAGCGAAGACTTAAAAAGGTTGCTTCAAATTGACGTGGATTTAATATAACATTTTTATCTGACAGAAAGCTAGAGGTGTAAGCATTCGATGGTTTGATGTGAGAGCTAGATTTTTCTGGGATCGTGGAAGATTCTTTACAGAAGATGTTGGCAAAGTATCATATGTTGATTCCACCGCTACGATAAGATCCGGCACGAAAATATTTCTCCCGAATAACAGCAGTCACCATTTTGTCCTGTTTTATTTTGTAACTGTAAACGGAGTAGTATTGGTTACTTATTCGATTTTTCATGACTATATCAACTCAGTTATAAGGAACTCGAATCTGAATCAAGCTTTTTTGGGTTTAAAAATGAGAACTAGATTTATACCCACGCTATGCATGGGGAAATATATTTATAAATTATATTTGATTAGTAAATATAAATTAAATATTTATATAATTTTAATTTTTATTTAAAATTATTTTTAATATTAATTTTTGTATATGTAAATTAAGGAAAAAAATAATTGTTTTAATGCATTTAATAATATTTTTGGTTAGTTTAATAAAATATATTGATTCTCTAACCATATTAATAACAATGGCAGATATTGTAATTATTCTAGTAAGTAAAGCCTATTTATATATTTATTTGAAACTCATTGTGGTGATGACACGTCAGCATGGTATTTCTGTTAATAACACGTTAGGGTAAGGTTATTTTCTTAAAATGATTCTCAAATAATATATTAGGGATAAGCGTAGTTTCTCTTACATCTTTTCCACAAAGTTTTCATTAGTTCCATTATTTTTTCCCTAGAATAATATATACGGATGAAAAAGAGGTTCAGGAAGTTAGGCAAAGAATTGCCTTGTCGGAGAGGCTAATGTCCTTGAGAGTAATGCTAAACCCTAATTCATTGTCTTGGCGATTGAAGCTTTCTAAAGCAACTTCACGGCTTCAACATTGAATATCTCTCTCCCTCTACAAATTTTATCTGGTATAAACCCTGGTCCAGGGACCTCCCAGCCAAATCCATATTTCTGAAATCTTTAAACCTTAATTCGAAAATGGGAAGATCACCAATGGTTCCCATGGCGGTTCTTGTTTATGTTTCTCTACTGTTTTCTGTTTCTTATTCCTCCACGTTCGTCATCACAAATAGCTGCCCCTTTACTATTTGGCCCGGCATTCTTGCAGGCTCTGGTACCCAGCCACTACCCACCACGGGGTTCAGGCTTGATGAGGGGCACTCTGTTAGGATTCCCTCGGTTCAAGGCTGGTCAGGTCGGATATGGGCTAGGACCGGTTGCAACTTCGATGCCAAAGGTGTGGGCAAATGTATGACTGGAGATTGTGGTGGGATGCTAGAGTGCAGCGGTAATGGGGCTGCTCCGCCGACATCACTTTTTGAGATCACGCTCGGTCGTGGTTCTGATGACAAAGACTTCTACGATGTCAGTCTCGTTGATGGGTATAACCTCCCCATTGTTGCTCTCCCAACAGGTGGTGGACCGGTGGGAGCATGTAATGCTACAGGATGTGTTGCTGACATTAACATTAGCTGTCCAAAGGAGCTTCAGGTGGTGGGAGAGGAAGAGAGAGGAGTTGTTGCTTGCAAGAGCGCTTGTGAAGCCTTTGGATTGGACCAGTACTGTTGCAGCGGTCAGTTTGCTAACCCAAACACATGTCGACCGTCTTCATACTCTACCATCTTCAAGAAAGCTTGTCCTAGGGCTTATAGCTATGCCTTTGATGATGGAAGCAGCACTTTTACTTGCAAGGCTTCAGAATATGCCATTATCTTCTGCCCTGGCAGGTATATACCATATGCCCTTTCACTTTTCAAAGCTTTGCAAACTTTTCAAAAAATATTTGCAGATTCTGACTGAACAGGCTTGAATATCTACTTGCTCCAGGGTAAAAAGACCAAGCAGCCAAAACTCGGATCCTCCGAGCCCTCCTCAGAATCAGTACGGGCAACCTATTACTCCCCCGCCTCAGAATCCATACGGTCAACCTATGGCACCCCCGACTCAGAATCCATATGGTCAACCTATGGCTCCCCCGACTCAAAATCCATATGGTCAACCTATGGCTCCCCCGACTCAGAATACATACGGGCAACCTATGGCTCCCTCGACTCAAAATCAGTTCAGGCAACCTATGGCTCCTCCGACTCAATATCAGTTTGGTCAACCTAGGACTCCTCCGACTCAAAATCAATATGGTCAACCTGTGGCTCCCTTACCTCAGAATCAGAATGGCAATGGGCAGTTCATGCCTCCTCCCACAGTGAACCAAGATCCAGACGACCAGTTTAAGAATCCCTCAATTCAGGATCAGAATCAAAGAACAGGAATGGAGAGGATAGCAGACACTAAATCTTCGTCCGACATTCTTCGACCTTACCCTGTCTTGTTGCTTCTTGGCATCAGTCTAACTGCTTTGAGGAAATCGGGCACGACATGAATCATCATCATTCTTCCTTTTCAATGAAAAATGATACATAGCTCTGTGTGGAAGGAAGCAAACAGACCATGCTCAGTGTCTTCCCAGAGATTCTAATCTTTATTCATCAAAGTACTTAGATTACCTTGAATTGATTGGCTTCATAACTCAGACATTTAAAACTACTTTACTTCATGTATATAATGTTGTCTCAACTGAATAAAGAAAATGACACCTTTTTAAGTGAGAGAACAAAATCATAACTTATTTCTTGGGTTTTGTTTTTTTTAGGAGCAGAATTTCTAGGCTTCTTTGTAGATTGCTGCTTCTCTTTAGATGGCCTTCTTCTCTTTTTCCTAATGTCTGCAAAGATTCCACATGAAACAAATATCCTTTACTGCATCAGATATCTATCGGTCTCATAAGAGAGATTCTGAGTTTTGCCAATCAGTGCCTCTGTTGTCATTATTGGATGCAAACAGGAAACGAGTGTAGTGTGTGAAAGACGCGTGAAGATTGGCACAAATTGCTTGTTTGGGGTCTACGAGTGTTTGGTTATAAGGGCAGTACTATCCCCCTAGTAGAGACAATAATGATAAAAAAACCAATTAGGCCCAAAGGTCCAAACATGAACATAAAGCCTAAATGGATTTAATATCATTTTATGGGCCCTGTGAAGGCCCAATAATACATGGCAGAGACGGAGACGGAAGAGAAAGGAGGGAGATAAGAGAGGAGGACTGAAGAGAACGATAAAAGTGTGAGAGAAGAAAAATGGGGAAAGACGGGGGAGAGAAGAAGCGTGGAGATGGAGAAACAATGGCGGTGATGAGTCTAATGAAGGATCAGCAGAATCCAATCCAGCAATTTCAGGTTAAGTTCAAGGAGATAGAGACTGGTTTCAAGTCATGGGTCTCAAAGCAGAAGTTGCCGGTGGAAGCCGCCATCGTCACCGCCATGGGCGGCGTTCAGGGAGCATTTATCGGAGGTCTCATGGGAACTCTCTCGCCTGAGATGCCTCAATCTGGAATCGACCCTCAAGCCATGGCGTCGTTGAAGCAAACTCAGGTTTCAACCTCCTTAAACCCTAATTTGATGGGTTTTCTACCTAGTTGTCACCATTTATTGTTATTTTTAGAAGACTTGAATTATTGGAAGAGAGATGTGTGAAACTTGTAGGCTCTCGTGGGTGGGCCCTTGGTCCAAGCTCGGAACTTTGCTGCTATAACTGGTGTTAATGCTGGTATAGCTTGCATTATGAAGCGGATTAGAGGCAAGGATGATCTAGAGTCTGCGTAAGTTTCCTTTTGTACCTTAATCTGGCTGTAGCTTTAGTTTCTACTAAGCGTGTATTGTGAGTGACTTTGTTTTTTTTCCTGGTTACTAATTTTTTATATCAATGATTTAGAACTTAATCAATCCTAGAAACTCAACTTTAGAGCTGCTGTTAGAGGCAATTACTGTCTGCAACTAGTGTTTAAGTTTTGCACTTGTCACTTTTCTGATCATGGGTTAGGTTGGGGATTAAATCCAGAACTTTTCATTTTTCATCATTTATATATTCATCTAATTTACTTACTCTCCCTCAATCAGCTCGTTAGGATTTTGACTTTTGCCTACTTGTGTTTACATTTGATGGTTTAATATTCTCAATGGCTTGCTTGTTTCTTGTGTTTTTGGTCACACTTGATGGGCGAAGATAGTAATGATTTTGACTGTGCAGTGTGGTTGCGGCATTAGGATCTGGAGCTGCATATTCTTTGGTGAGCGCAGGATTACAAGGACAACCTATGAATGCAATCACCACTGCTGCTGGTTTCGCTCTTTTTCAAGGAATATTTTTCAAGGTGAGTGATGATATATATAGGAAACCATACTATTCTTGAGACTAGGCAAGTACTTCATTAAACATGTGGTTCTTCTTCTTTCGGTCTTGTTCAGTTGGGGGAAAGATTCTCTAAACCAAGCATTGAGGATCCATATTATACCCGGGGGAGATCTATGCTGTTGAAACTGGGTCTAGAGAAATATGAGAAAAACTTCAAGAAGGGTTTGTTAGCAGATCCTACTTTGCCATTGCTCACAGATAGGTACTTGAGCTATTGAGATTTCATTTCTGTATCAAGTAAAACTGTCTTTTGTCAAAATCTTATGCTATATAATCTCTGTGTATGCGTCCAGTGCACTAAGAGACGTGAGCATCCCGCCTGGACCAAGGCTACTGATACTAGATCACATTCAGAGGTTGGAATCTAACTTCTCACTCTATTTTCAGAGACATGAAGTTTTGAGAATACACTTTATTGAACTGTGGTGGGCTGTTTTGATATCGTATATAGGGACCCTGAACTGAAGGGCAAACGAGGAAGTCGTGGTTGAGACTTGTGTCGTCGGAGAATATTTGTATGGTTGTTATAAGGATCTCAAGCACTGTTGTGTGTATTATTGAATTATTATTATTAATATTATTGGCTGATGTTGCTAGCAAGAAACTTTAATTTCTTCTGTCTGCTTACGAGCTATGTGTGCGTCGATTACAAATTTATCATGTTAGAAATTTCTTATAATTAGAACCACTTGATAATCTTTAAAACTGATTAAAACAAAGTCAACACATCTTTAAACTGATCTAAACTTTCTGTTGATTTGTACTGAATTTATGTTTCTTTTAAAAAAAAATTAATTAAAAAATGTTGTGTTTCTCAGTTGACCCAATACTTTCATCAAATTCTCATGGACATTATTTCTTTCTGTCACCAATTCCCAATGGATATATTGACATACCAATTCAAATGTGTATGAAGAATTGACTACAATTTATTATATCAAAAGTATAAAGTATTTTTTTTTTGGGGTTTTCCATTTATTTTTAGTTTTATATTTTTAATTGTTTTGTATTTCAATTTATATATTTTTTATTTAGCAAAATGATTTTTAGGTAAATTTAACTTTTAAAACAATTAAATAAGAAATGAAATTGGAATAAGTTTTTCACATACTAAGAAAATGAAGCTTTATTAATAAGATATGGATTATTGTGCAAAATACAATGGACATAAAAGATGTGGCAATTTATTAGAAACATTGAGAAAGGCAATAAAATGTGAAAATACAGAATATGGCAATTTGAGATCGCCACACCTCTTTCTCAAAAAGCACTTAATAGATTTTTGAAAGAATTTGAGTCATAAAGAAGAAAACCTATAGAATCTTTCTTCACATCGCCCACTTTAGCGTTCCCTTTCTCTTCCTCTAGTAACAAAACTTTTAAAGCGTGCCTCAAAATGAACAACACAACTTCACTGTTGTTCTTCCATGGGTTCCGAAAATTGTTAACGTTTTTAGAGCTTTCGTTGGTTGTTTAAGGGGCAGATGCAGCCACCTTCTTCCGTACAATCCTCTTTCGCCGAGCTTTGGGAGGTGGAGAATCTGAAACTGAGTCCTCTTGCTTCATACCAAGTAGCCCTGAGACAATTGCATTCTTTGATATGAACCATCTTGAAGATGGCTTTGCTACTGCTTCCTCTGAGGGTCGGTTGTATGCTTTTGCCAGCAGATCATCCGAATCAGCCAGCGGGTCTGCCTCTACACCTAGCCATACTTGTCTTGACCTTTCCCCTAACTGAACATTCATAATCCTGTGCCATATCCATCCATATTTTCATTATACAAATCCTTGTAACTCGTGGGTGTAAATCTATATCAAAGTTCTTGATCCCCAGACCAAAGGTTTCCCAAGTCTAAACTTCTCACGTGTACCTGTGTACGTATGCATGAGAGAGGAGTGTGGGAGAAAGAGAAGAATACCTCAAAGCAGTGCCAAAGAAGAGTGCTACTCCTATGACATCGAAGTGACTGCTCATTGTTCTTTCAAATCCACACAGCAACTGATATCTCAAGTTTGCGTATAATCCAAGAAATGCGCCATAACCAAGAGCGTTTGTGCTGATTGATGGGACTGTCACAGATACTCTGTCAGAACAAAAATACAATAAGTTATAAATCAACCACGAGCTTGAAAACGAGGTGCTGCCCAATGAGAACTTTGTAATCTCACGATTATCGTAAACAGAGAAGATATGTGATGACCTGTTCTTCTTCTTTCCCGCCAGAAAGTTTGACAATGAACCCTGGAGAGCTCCTGTTGCGACTCCAAGAATGGACAACTCTGCAGCCTTGTAGAAAAGAGAATGAATTCTCTTTTGGAAGTCGAACTCTCTAAGGGGATAACTCATTTCAAATATATTATTTGGTAGCTTTTGCAGTGTATTTTGCAGGTCAAACCGAAATGTGTTTCCATAGGAACGACATGGAGCAAGCAACCAAACAGCAGCTGCATTGCATGCTGATACAGTAAGAACATTTATAAGTGCAAGATCCCATTCCTCTTTTATCCTGCAAAAAATAGAGAACACAATTTAGGACAAGAAACCAGAAGCTACAAAACCTATAAATAGGAGACAGTTCACGTTCATGGAAAGAAAAAATACCTATTCTTACGAGTCTTCACCTCCCACCAAACCGAGCATCCAACCGTGGCAGCTTGCTCCAAAAGAAGCCTATAGAGAAACGAAGGATCTGCCAACATCCTACACAAGACAGCCGCATAGAAAAAAAACTGCATCTAGTCTGACAATGACGAAAATTCATGCATATTCGCTAATAACAAACATTAACTGTCCAGAAAGTCTAATATTTTTTTTTACACATCTATAATTATAGAAACAACGAAGATGTCAACAGAGACATATTGATCTCAGAAGATACACACAAAATTACCTGCCAACAAAGGCCCTGGACAATCCCTGAGGAAGAGCACGGGAGATCAATCTAGTAGTTGTCGGACGAGCATTTATGGCAAGGAATTTAACCATTTGTGCTGAGCTGACCAAACCCTACATACAAGTTTACACAGGTTTAAAGATGTTAACATCTCAAAACCATTATGAAAGCTTCAATGTATCCTACCATTTCATATGCTTGACGGAGGCCAGCAGGTAAATCCATCATTGTTTTTTGCCATTCATTCAACACAGCATCAACAAATTTTCTATCAAAAAGCTGGAAAAAACATAAATCTCAGTTACTGGGTGACACTGACACCATGACAATAATGTATATACATGAAAACGAAATCAACCAAAGACAAGCGTAAAGACCTCTTACCTCTGCGAGGAACATCCTACGCCTAAAAAGTCCACCATCATCGCCATCATCATCATCATCAAATTCGTCAAAGTAATCATCATCATCACCATCATCGTCACCTCCATCGCCACCACCGAAATTGATTTTCTTTCCAATGTCTCCACCACCTCCTCCAGTTGCAAGCTGTAATGTAGTATAATTAGAGATTTTGAAAGCTATGCTTTTCTGATCAGTGGAAAATAGATTTCACTGAAAAGCCTAGTTCATCCAGATGACTGCCGTCTCCAATTTAAAATATTATTCTTAATATTATGGAGATACCAATCCAAGCATTTGCATCCACCGCTTATCACAACACATGTTTCAGCTACAGTATTATTCATCTCCTTAATGATATAAATAACAATTTAGAATCCCACATCTACTTCATACGACATAAATGATCAGTTTATCCGGCTTAAAGTCAATCCACGTCTGTCCAGAATCAATCTAGTAGTTTCTGGAAACTGCTAGAGACTGAGTCGACCAATCCAGACTATGCATAGAAGAACATATTTTTGTATCTCTAAGAAGATTGACCAACTCTCTGCCCTCAATAACCAACTTGATTAACCATCAACATAACAAAGGATATAACAACCAATGACATGCTCATGTAGCCAGGCGATAGATAAAAGGCGCAGCCTTTAGAGAGAATGTCACCAAACTATTCTAAATTATTGAATTAGGATTGCTATATCCAGGAACAAGATAACGCAGGCACTGAAAAATCCTCGAAAGTCACCAAATTATCGCTTGGCAGAAAGTGAACAAGAAAGAAAGAAAGAAAGTGCGAGACCTCAGGGCTTGACTCCACTATCTTTTGGGTCATATCAAGCTTTCCCTTTTCCAAGGTTACAGCTCCTACCGAGCCGAACTTCCCACCTTTCATCTCTGGACACATCTGAGCACCTGAAGAAGCTGCAGAGGAGGCGCCAGAGGAAGACGGGCCTAACTCACCGCTCGACGGCAGCTGTAAGCAGCGTTCGAGACTTGAAACTGAATCTCCAACGGAATCGATAAGAGAAGAAGACGAAGCCCTAACGAAACCTCGGCGGAGCTTACAAGGCGGAGTCGTGAGTGGTCGAGGGATGTTTAAACAGGGTTTGGGAGCGACGACGCTCTGAAACACCATATGCGACATGGCTCTCGGGGAAAAACCAAAACTCTGATTCAGTTAAAGATTTAAGCTTTTTGGTGATTCCCTGAAGAAAAGTTGTGCGCCTTTTCTTCTCTCTTAGGGCTGAGAGAGAAAAAGAGAGATGAGAAGGAGAAGAGGCTTTATCGCCAATCAGAAGACTACAGAACAACCCAATCTCAATTTCTCCTTTTCAAACCAACAATTCGAGCTCGACACTTCTAGACGATTTAGAAGGTCTCAAGTCGGTCGTAAGGGTCCAAAGGGAAGCCTACCAAGTATATTTCACATTTTCAATTTTTTTCTGTTAGCTTCTTCGAATAGGTCCAATTCCAAATTCCAAATTCCAATTTCCAAGATTCAGCTATTGGCATATGTCAAAGAGAGATTAAATTGAACGAAAAACGAAAAAAAATTACCTGACCCATCCGTGAGAGGTTTTAGTTTATTGAATTCTGTGGAACTTAATTTAGGAAAATGTAGATACTAATCAATTTGTATACTCCGTTTCAGTCTTCAATTTGGGATTTTACGTGCAACCGTGGCTTAGCCATTCAAGAAATCAAACTCAATTGGTTGGCTTCTTATTGGCGGATGGGTTACTTGTTACTTCTCGGTTGTTGCATTCTCTATTGGTTCCACTGTTGTTGTAGCAGTTTCAGGCGGCGGTGGCAGCGGCATGGTTTGGCTGTTGTCCCCTGTGGCTACAACTGTTTCTGTGTTTGGAGTCGAAGACGGACTGCTGTTGTCTTCCACAGAAGTTTCCTCCTTCTCTACGACATGAGGCTCAGACTCTGTCTCTGTCAGTGGTGCATCCAAAGGTGCTCTGAACAGCAACAGCTGCAGTTTCAGGCATTGATTCAGTCTGTGGTGGCTCAGATTATGGAGAAGTTTCAATAGCTAATGGCTTAGTTGGTTCATCAAGAGCCAACGGCTTAGTGTTTATCAGACCCTGCAACAAAAGTTAAAATAGTGTTTTTAATTAAGGACCTGCAGGGTACAAAGTATAATCTTCCAAAGTTTTAAACTTTTCAAAACCACATATTCCTTGTACAGTTAGCTATGTCGATCTTATCTCGTGAACAACACAACACTGAAGGTACTCGAAAATACCACAAAGAAAATTTGAAACCAAAAGAGAGAGAAATCGAAGACGTACACTTAGGAGTGTCAATTTTCCATGGTTTGCTAGGCGTAATGCAAGGCCTCGCAACTCATGATCCTGTAACGACCTTTGACCAAACCTGCAGTGGGCAGTCTTTTGAGAGCTTCACGAGCAATCTCAGCGTGCAGCATCGATAAGGTCAAGAAACTACTTTGCAAATTTCATGAACTTTTACTTTAATGATTTCGGACGTATACTTATATAAAGATAATTAAAAGAATCGAAATTTTCAGACACATCCGCAACTAAAACTTAGATGCAACGTGTCAGACCCAAGCGTTGCTCATAGATTCTGACACTAGTTTTACAAAACCTCACTCATGTACACTGCCTAAGAAAAGTAAAATTATTTTTAATTCAGTGTGGTCTATGCATACACAAGTGCCCGGTTTAACTGATGTCACTTCGACTTAAAACAAAACGACTGTGCCAGCTCCGGCTTTTCCCATTTTCAATAGTCCATAACAACACACTAAACAATTCCTCTGCTTCTTCTTCAGATGGAAGCTCTAAGTTTGTCTGCAGAAGCGGCTGAGCTGAGGCATTTTTCCATCGTTTTCTGGTCGGGCAACTCTTCTTTTGCTGGTTCTGTTTCCAGTTCAATACACCATCTGAATTGCTTCCTATGATGCGGACAACTCTGCCGCTGCAATCTCTGTGTATTATACTCTCCAAACCGATTTCTCTTTCGATATTCCATACCAAATCTACTGGAACTCCGAGGAATCCTGGTTTTCTGAGATCTACCAAGCTGGGGCTGCTTACAACCAATACCATTCTCCCCGTGACTACAACAAAAGCTCCTTCCTGCTTGAGCGCTTTGCACTTGACAAGCATCTCGCCATTGAAGTTCAGGGTATCTCCAAATTCCATAAGTACTGCTGTCCCGACTGCTTCTTCCCATGAGTAAGGCCTTAGAGGTAGTTCTCTACTCAGAGGTCTGGGAAGGCGAAGTCTATGCCTTTGGGATCTTATGTTATGAAGTCTGCTTCGGTTTCTGATACTCTGTGCGGTTTTTCCAGTCACCTCAAGGATACTAGCCGTTGGTCTAGCCACAAGTCCAGTAATCCCCAAAGCCACTCCTGAACCATATAGAGCTACCCAGTTAACATATACAGAGGCCACACACAAAGGACAGCTAGTACAAAAACATCAGGTGTCTTGAATATCTATAAATGACTTAGTGATGGTTCTCGCTAATTACCTGAGATGACGCCTGGAAGACCATGTTTCTCAGCTCCTCTTATCGGTGACTGAAGGAGACCGGTGAGTCCCTGTAACAAACATTGTGATGGACTATGTTTGACTAAAAAATAAACTAACAATAAGTTCATCTCATCTATACCAAATTAAAAGAAATTGCATGAAACAGCACCATATTCACCGTTCAGCTACTGTTTTGCCACGCAATCACAAGCATACTTAATTATTTATGCAATATCAAAAACCAATGGAGTTGATGACTAATCAGACACAGTGTTAACAGAGATTGCGAAATATCCGACAAAAATCTCTTCCAAGACTAAGTGACCATCACCTCAGTATATAAGAAACACTTCATATGAAAGTGCAATTGATATACCTCAAACACTTCACCTATAACACCTTTGCTACGCGATCCTTCACCCACTTGCTGCTTTTCCATCCTTGCAACATCATGGTCATTGAATGTAAATGCAACAATGCCCTGCAACGAATTGAAAATTCTGTGAATATTTCTTGACGGTTGACTGTACCATAGATTTTAAACAGATGAGTAGTACCTTGTGTGCAGCTTTACTGAATTGAGTGGCAGCATCACTTAAAGCATAAACAGTGCTACTCAAGAGACTCGTGGTTCCATGAGCCATTCCTTGAATAATTCCTGCTGGGCTCTGTTCAAGTAATCTAGTTTAGCGTATAAGCAAAAAGTAATAATTCCAGACACGTTAAGCAACAAGAAAAGATTTTACTCATCACCTTTGAGACACTCTTGCTGGGAGCTGACAGGAAATCTTTAATCCCAATTGCAACATTCCTTGCAAATCCCATGGGATTACCAATAACGCCAGCAGAACCAAACACCTGTGTTTTAATAATCAAGAGAAAACAGGCATAGTGGGATTGCAGAAATACGTCCACCAGGTATAGGGGAATCTACTAGAGTCGGATGATGCTCCAGTGAATAGATGACTGCTATAGCAAATGAATAAACAAGAAAAGCAAGTGAAATGGTATTTACTCAGTTCTAACCTTGTAAATCTCATGAAGAATTTGACGGGTATAGTGCCCAACAAGGATCTCCTGAAATGATTCCCAACTAGTCATGTGATTAGCAATTGTCAATTGCTTGAGATGTATACGAGCACCCTCAACATCGGCAAGGGCCATAAGACCTCTCTGGAATCGGATATGATTTAGTTAGCCATGGTAATTACAACAAAAATTAATCTAGAATTAGCAGGGTGTTCCCAGAAGCAATAATGAATCAATATGTTATATTCCTTACAACGGGGTCCAAAGAGAGCAAAAAACTACCAAAGGTAATGATAACATTCAGGATCAAAAATCTCTTTATTTCTAAAGAAACTACGAGCATCAATAACAACAGCTGAGTATTTAGAGCCAAAAGAAAACTAGAAATTGTGTAGGGTATGTCTTGGAGTCCGTAATCTCTCCCAAATCCGTAAAAGCTCTCAACTAAACCATTTAATCAAGAACCTAACCTGTTCACCCTCCCTCTATTTATAGTCCATAAGGTAATCACAGCAAAATAAAGAGAATATGGCAAAAGGGTTAAAAGGGGTTTTTGAGTTTTATATGCTGAGAAAAGGAAGGAGTACTATCCGAAACCCAAAGTCATAAATCACTTATGCATTGAATTTAAGCAGTATAAAATTATGCATTATATCCAACGAATGCTTCAAGAAAAGTGTAAGGTACTTACATGAATAAGGGAATCCCCTGAAGTAAGAAAGCCATTTCTAAGCATCCCGGGAGCACTGCAGAAGCTGTCAACAATGTGATACACAAAGGACCCATGTGAATCTGCACGTAGATAGGATACCAAAAGTATACTTATCCTAAGTTTCTAGCTTACCTTAATGTAAACTTAATAGGGGCCAAGTCGAATGTTTCAACATAAATCTTCTTGTGTCTTCGAGCCAACAAATGTATATCCTGCCAAGGAGCTCCTATCGGAACCACTCTAGGTAGAGATACAATGCTTCGCTGGCTTTTGTTAAATACAAGAATGTTTCTAGCATGTGAGGGAGCATCTTCCAAACTTATACCATTGGAAACAGTGTCATAAATCAGAGGGTGTGGTGTTGGATCTGAGTGCGGCAGGAGCCTAGACTGAGAATTAGGAAGCACTGCTTTTACGAACTCCAACAAAGATAATAGTGTTTGTAACTCGAGCTCAAGCCCGAATTCACCAATCCTGCATTCAAAGGGAACTCAGAGATGGAAACAAAAAGTATTGACTAATAATACAATGAAGTGTGTGGATACTAAGGAGAATTTTACCAATAATAATACCTTATATTTATGTACTCGAAGGAAACTAGTGAAACATCTTTCTTCCGCCACTTTGTTAGGCTAATGTAAACTACAACATCACGGGATATACTCCTCACTTCTTGAAAAGTTTCACTTAAAAATCTTGCTTTGTTATCCTTAATACCCCAATCAGAGGGAATGCCTCTGTTGTCATTATTGAATGACAATATGACAGGATACGAAGAATTGTGAAGTGGGTTGTCTATCTGTAATGACAAAATCTGAAAGGAAAGCTTCTGCTGATCTACACTCTGAGTCATATCTAATACAACATTTGATGCACAAGCATAAACCAATTCCTGTGAAGAGGAGGAATAGGGTTATAAGAATCTTGGGACGATGTAATATAGAAGTGCTTTATAGGGGCTTACCTCTGGATGAGAATTAACCAAAGATATCCCAATGCATGGCAGGAAAAGCAAGAACTTTTCCGTGTAACGGATGATATTATCCGTTTGAAGCTTTTGCTTTCCCTTGTCATGGAATTTAGAGTAAGACGTTTCCTTTACATTTTTTATGCTGTGATAACCTGAATCTACTATACTGAAAACCTGGAACGGGAAGACAAAAATGATCAAGCTGTCAGCAACATAGAGAAAAGCGGTTGTGTCCTCAGAAAGTTAGGTGAGTAAAATAACATGGGTATCAGAAAAAAAATATACCTTCGTAGCTCCTTCAGCACAGATAGATAGCAACAGTGTCCTTTCAGGTTTCTGAAGCAGGTCAATTGAAACAATTAACTACAAAGCGTACATGAGATTCACTGATAGAAGGGCTACAGACAACTGAAACAACGATAAACCTTGTCCTCTAAGTGCATCTTTGATATGTGGAACACAAAAGGGAGAATAAAACGAAAGGCAAAGTTACTGAAGCTTGTTAGACTTATCTATTATATGCTTTTATTTTCATGCCATGAGCTGGCATCTTTTTTTTCTAGAGACTAGTTCGATATCATTGTAACTTTCAGTGCATACACAAAAAACAAGGCATACATTTATATCATCCAAAGCTGAATCTGGATATTATAAAGTTTAGTCCACTCCACCTTATTATAGTAGGCCCAGAAAGCCTATGCTGGCCGATTCCAAAAACTTAATTTGCAAAGGAAGTTTTATAGATACCTCTACCTCAGGATAAAAGTGTCAAAGATATGATTCACTCATTTCATGCGAATATTTTCCCAAATTTGACTAATGAGAGACTGGCTAGTATTTTTTCGGTTCATAACCAATGCTCTAGAAAGCATGCTGCCGATGCTTTTTAATGAAAGTAACAGAAACTAATGTGCCTTCAAAGAGCATTCCAAGATATCGGTGTGTCTAGCATGTACGTACCACTCAGCAAAAGCCATGATAACCACAAATATATACATAACGAATTTATTTGTGATATATACCTCAAAGGTGGAGCGCAAGTGCACCGGAATAGGTTGTTTTGTTATCTCAAATGCATAAGAGCCTAGAACACGATCTCCAGGCACCTACATTCCTCATTAAGAGAAAAAACGTTAGAAATGGAAATAAAAGAACAGCATCAAAGAGAAACGTCAATAGACCACAAAGGCTGATTTGTTATTAAGCAGTAATCACCATACCTCAATGATCAAACGATGTGGATAACAGGGTTCATCCCACGCATAAGGGCAGGATGTGTAAGGATGAACTATGGTATCAAAAGTTTCACATTTTTGTTGATAAACCCTCAGTCTCTACAAACAACAGATAAAAAGCGACATTCAGTTCCTTGTAGGAGTAACCAAGGGGGTTTCCAAATCAATATACTATGTCAATTAGTCATTCAAAAATTAAGTTTTCTAGTAAGAAAATGTTTTTGCTTAAGGGATGAGTCTGGCGTTAGCCGTGGACCCCTTCCCTGGTTGCAGAATATAATATCTTTCCTGTTTCCTAGTATCCACATTGTTACCGACAATTACAGTAAAGACACAACTAGCATAGTTCACACGATGTATGCCATCAGCAACTCAAGTACAATTTTTGGCGTGATAGATATCAATTATTCAATGTGATGTTGAATGCTTGAAGTGTTCAGACAATGCTACTTAAAATGTAGAGTCAAACGACCAATGTAGAGTCAAACGACCAATGTAGAGTCAAACGACCTGTGAACTGAAGGGAAGTATAACTATAACTCTTTAGCTGGATTTACAGAACCATCAGTTATAGCATTACTGACCTCATTCGAAAAATTATCAATCCTGTAAGGCATATAGCCCATGTCATCATCTGATAATAGAATAAAGTTTGTCCCGACATTTCCATGGACACTCCCTACAAGCTTTTCATCTCCGCTTGACATATTGGCATTCTGAACTTCGACCCGCACCATGTTGAAAGCTTTATTAACATAGTTCCAAATCTTCAGTTGAGTATCACCTAAATGATCTGGCAAGAAGCTGCCTGACCATTGCCATCCAGGCTCATTTAAACGGATTGAAACTAGTAAGTCCCTGTTTACGTAGAAGCGTAAGTGGCGTAAATCATTTAACTGTAACTTCTCAGTACAAAGGTAGGATAAAAGTAGCACCATTTGTTGTTTTGAAATGTGTTCCAGGTTTTGAGGGATCAAAAACTAAATCATTCACAGGGACAAGAGGCCCACAGTTTCAATTTCGACAAGTTAACAGGGAAGTAGGTACAGAAACAAAACAGAGAACTATAAACAATATAACAAGAAATCAACAAAAAATAAGCGTAGACAGCTACATTAATTAGAAGCATAATAATGAGAACAACTTGTCTAGGAGGTGGTAATGGAAAATTGAATGCATGGAGAATGGGCTATATGCTCATAGAAAAGTAGTTCTCAGGAGGGGTTTTCCATTGGAGATAAGAAAAAAAAACCCACCACTGAATACCATGAATGTGTTATGTATAAGACTTACAAGTAAAGAACAAACCTCGTAGTATCTGTCCATTGAAGCTGACAATGCTGCCCAACAGCCAAATGAGAAACTAAATTGGTTCCCTTCTGTTTGTAGCATAAGTTCCGGCTGCATGAATTACAAATAATATATCTGCAACACAGGATGTTTTTAGTGGATACTAGGAAAATGATACAGGAGAAAATAGAAATTTGGTGAAACAATCTATCACCTAGGTTGGAAAGTAATTGCTTGTGTTCTCCCTGCTAATCCATTACCAAGAATAGCACATGTAACAGATAATAAAGATGATTCACCAGGCGATGGTACTGGGACAACTACGTTTGTTGACCCACTGGGTGGGACGAGAGGAAATGGAGCAGACCACAGAGAATATGAGCTACTTGAATTATCTGACCCTGGCAGGTCCCTTTTGACTCGGATCATGCAGTCACTGGCCCTGGAAATAGGGCACGGTGAATAAATGTATGCCTTTACTTTCCTAGGCTCGTTACCTTGGAAGCACACCTCCTTTAAACTTTTTGAGGAAAGACTCCTCTTGCGAACAGTTGCTGAGTCTTTTGGACATGCTACAGGGACTTGCCGAGTTGATGGAGTCACATGCTTATCCACAAATCTCTCAATACTGGAAGCAGTGTTGCTGCACTCAGATGAGGAAGGACTAGAAGGGGAATCTGCAATTGGAATTTTACCCAAATCTTTCTCAGAGGTCAAAATGCCAAGACCAACTTTTTGACTTTGAACAAAATGCTGCTCAATCAGGTTGTAGCAGGATGGAATTACGCTGTAAACTTTAGCTTCATTGGTGCAGTCCGAAACAATCAGAGGAGTTCCAGTGCAGTTATACAATAGAAATGGGACAAAGATGTATACTTCCCGTGCCCCACATGTTACATCCATTGTTTTCTCACAGGATACATAGACAGAACCTATAAGATAATCGATATCAAAAATGTCTTAAAGGAAAATCCAATTTACAAATTAAATGATAAACCTTACCACCACCGATGTATGAATCAAAGGAAACAATTTCAATCTGAGAGAATTTCCCTCCACTGTACTTGGCCACTGTACTAAAAGTCTCTGAGCGTGGAAACTTTAAATATGATGATCTAGAGCCATTTAATTTGAACTCAAGGACCAGGTCATGTGAAGGATCAATATGATGGAAAGGTGTCTCCCCCTAAAAGATACATTTTTCTTGTCACGTAAGTACCATACCAACCATACAAAAAACATTATTCAACTCTATCTTTCAGAAGAAAATTGTATGGAAATATCTCTCAAACCTCAGAAAGAGATGCAGCCTGGGTGATGCCACCACTTTCGATAGAAAGTGATATTGGTTCTGGAAGACAGTTGTTCACAATAAATGGAGTACTTAAAGTTACTTGATGAATGAGTCGCTCTCTTGATTGGTAAAGATCGTGAAACTGCCGATCAAAATTTCCATCTGGCAAATCATTAAAATAAAAAGATGCCGGCAAGCTACTGCTCTGAACAGATATACAACACCGAAATGGTTCATGGCTAGGGTGGCATGGATAGCAAGCAAAAGATCGGCGAAATCCTATCCTGCTATCTTGAGAAAGAACTTTGGAGATGCTATGAGCTTCACTCCACAAATAGGAATCTCCGAGGGGACGCCACCGTAGACGGCCAGATTTAGCCAAGTGTAGAGGCAGTGGAAATTCTTGACCAGGGAAAATAGGATCTAGGATCTGAAATAGAGTGACATAAGAATAAAAATGATACTGTTAATTGGAAAAAAACTGAAAAATAGAAACAGAGGTAGCTCCCAAACAAGGAACCTAGACCCTTGTTGGCTTGTCCAACAGCAGTGCCGTCGACGGAAATCTCAATCCATTTCTCATATGCCCTCTACTCTTACTTATCTAAAGACAAATCCTAGTGTAAGAAAGGAAGCGAGATAAATCTAAACCTATGGCTTTATATAACTGAAATTAAAATAGTGCAAGCACGAACATATAAATATTCTGATCCTAGAGCTTCAGCTGGACATGATCTCATATCCTCATCACAAAAAAGAGTCGAGCACAGATAGAGCAAAATAGCATATATTAGAATTCAATAACCTTTGGGGAGACACCAAATGGAATATCAAAGCGAAGTTCCAAAGGCATGGCTGTGGAGTTCAAAATTATTACCTGAAAAAGGGAAAGATTATACGCACTCAGCAATTATAAGAAATACAAATCATATAAATTACAATAAAGTCATACGTACTGTTGAGTATACTCGTATCAACTTGCTCTGCTGCTGCAATGAAACCTCATAGACAACAGGTACAACAAAGCTGCTCCCAGAACCAGATTTACTTGCTTTCCCAACATTATTACTGGAGTTTGATGTTTTGGAAAAATCAACCTCAAAACAGGAAAGGCCAATTCGATCCATCGACAGAGGAGGAGAAGCAAAAGATGTTCCATCAAGTTGGACCTTCATGTAATGATGGTTAGCATCACCAGATTCGCTACTAAAACAACCAAAATAACTTCGGCGTCTATCAGGAATAAGGAGTGTGTCACTATTATCAAGATAGATGGGAACAGAGGAACCAGGTTGCACAATGTTCTGAGCCATCGGAGCTGACATATTGAGCACATGTGAATTATGTCCTTGGAAAACTTGGTATTCCAAAGGAAGAGAAGTTAAATTTTGAAGAATATAGGGAGAATATCGTTCTGTATTGGTGGTTCCAGTGCGGTAAACTGACAATCCCTTATCATCAGGAACAGCATCTGTTTCCATCAATTCCAAAGTTTTTGACATCTCAATTATCCTGAAAATGCACTTCAACAGGGAAAGGACACATTTACATATATGGAAAATTACTAGAAAAATGTTAGCAGGAATGAAATCAAATCTCATTTTACCTCAAAAAGAGATTCTGTTAAGTTCACATTGAGCTGATTTGATGATGCAACAATTACTTCAGTGAGTCCAGCATGGTTCAGCAAAGTGTTTGCCTCAATTTTTCTTGATAATTTGATATCAAAATTCCAGGGCTCAATAAAAGGCTCCCACAATACCTTCAGCATATATTCACGGTTGGTTATCAGCATACTACCAAAACAAAGATACAAATGGCAACAGGATTCTGTTTCTGCCTAATACCTTGTGCATATTATTATAATTCACTTCAAGATCACATGAAACCAAACTCTCCACATTCTTTTCGGTCAGATTAGCTTGCAGGATAAAGTTTCTCATCAGAACTTCAAGAAGCAGACCGCTACACCCCCACTGCATGAAAGACAAGAGACAAGAGAAATCTTTAGCAAAAGTAGCTCAATAAATCCAAAGTCAACGATTGCATATACAGTGCAAGCTATAGGTAAGGAGGTCGCAGACAATCATGGAGCAAAACATATATTTGAACCCAGAATTCACCCATCTGACTAAGTTTCTCATCAGCGAAGAAAAATTAACCTTGTCCTCTAACGCACTAAATAAAAAGAAGTACCATAAGATTCATAAACAGCCACTAACTGATCACGAAGAACAAACACATACATTAAAACGCATAATGCCAACATACATTAGAAGAAATAATGCCAACACACAATAGAAGGCATAATGTCAACATACATTAGAAGCCATAATGCCATAACCACACTATATGCCAATTTAGCACTTGATGAACGTAGAAGTGAGATCAATAATGCAAGTGTGTTCATAAAAAATTAGGTTAGCATGCAGAAATCAAGCAAACAGAAAGAACATGTGAGACCAAACAAAGACATGGATTATGGCCCAACAGAAAAGGCAGCACAGTAATAGTGATCTACACATAAGCAACAAAGGCTAATACTTGTGCTGCCACTTCTATGTTAAATAACATTAACAGAGATATATCAGAACATAAGAGACAAGCGTACCCTTCCATCTGATATAAGAAGAGACACATCTCTTATCTGGACTTTAACTCTCATGATTCCTTGCAAACTTTGTGAAGATGGCGTCTCAGGTGCATCAAATGTAACTCCATGACAGAAAGATAATACTTCATGAGATGCATGCATCCCTAAATTGTCAGACAGTATCCCTACATCTATGCTCGTGATTTTCTTCTGGTCCATCTGAATACTAGTTTCTACAAGTAGTTGTGACGCCCCAAATAGAGAGCAAGACCTGACAGCATCAGCACTGGAAACTGCAAGAATCCCACTGAGCTTTTCAATCTTATAGCTCAGTTTAACATCTCTGCCATGTATAGAAATGTCACCGCTCCTACTAAATGCTGATACAGAAACATATTTACAGTATTTCCCTTTAAAAGTTTTTATGTGCTCTTCCTCAGACCTTTCATGAGTATCAGTTGCTATGAACCCTGGAAATTCTGTGTGGCTGATGCATAGAGGAATATGTATTGTGACACCAATAATCTCTGAACTTGCAGCAAATGCCATAACCTCATTTGAGTTCTCTGATACCCCAGATTGCAGAACGTTCAAAGCCCCATCAGTATTGTCACAAATATCCCTTACCATTTCAATAGAATCATATATATCCAAGCTTGAACCTTTTGACAGAAAACGGTCTCGATTACTGTCTTCTAGTTTCTGGGCATAAGATTTTAAAAGTTTAATAACTTCAAACCAATCAAATGAGTGTAACCAGAGGTCTAGCGATGGGAAAGAAAAACAGAGATTGTATTCATTTTCAGCCTGTTCCGTGAATCTGACTTTAAGTGCCGAAGGATCCCCATATGCATTGGTGAACCTAGCTAACCTGACTGAGCTCAGCAATGAATAAAGCCCAGTTTCAAAAAACTGAACATCCAAGCTCATAGGAAAATTATTTTTAAGTTCTCCAGAGCAAACAAATTTCATATCAGCCTGGAGCACTGGTTCAGAAAGCATTTTTTCAGGATCTTTGCTTAACCGATGCAGCTTAATCGTCAAAAGATTGACAAAAAATCTGAATTTTATAAAGTTTGCGAAAGATTCAAGGGGTGCAACTACTAGCTCTTCTTTTAGACACATCTTCCTATCAAGAAACCGCGGAACATCAGACACGAACAGTTTGGATTCCTCATCAACTAAACAAAGCTGATCAATCACATCAACAAATGCCGTAAACCCATCCAAGGCATCTGAATCTGCAAAGAAAAAGTAAACACATGTATGCATCACTTGAAAATATGTAATCTCTAGAGAGAGAGAGAGAGAGAGAGACGAGGAGCAAAAGTTAACATGAAGGGCAGCATCACCTACCATCCACAACAATTTCACAAACTTCAACTTTTGACATAACACATGTCATATCAGATAACGAATTGTGATCACAAGGAATTGTAATCCAAGCGTCAGCAATAATGCTAGTTGCCAGCGTGATACTTCTGCACACAGCATCCTTCTTGAATGATAATAGATTCTCGGAAAGAAGCAATGACAGCGATAAGCCCCGCCCAAATATGTTTAAACAGTTGGTTCGTCCTGCAACTTGATTAAGTGGAATGACACATTCCTCTGGTATGTGCTCCACTGCATTGCTCAAAGCACACTCTTGAATAAAGCTAATGTATAACCGCTGAATGTCAGCTTTCAGTTGCCGACAGTCATCATTTTCCACAGGAAGAATCAAAGTGGAATCCAGTATCTCAAACTTATAAGTAATGGTGAAATCAGAACGAGACTTGGTGAACTCAGTAGCTTGTGGCAAAGACTGCAGGTCTGGCTTGGAAGTCCAATCAGGAAGAGAGAAGTACCCAATCATAATGGCCACATATTCGGGCACCAAAATACAGCAGGAGTGTTGAATACCAATGCTAATTTCAAGTTCAGAACCAGAAGGCTCCAAATTCCTCTTCCTTACACGTAGGTTCAAGACCGGCGAGACGTCTGCTAACGAATGTCTCCAAAGAAAACCGCCAGAATAGTTGGTGAACAACGATGACTCCAGCATCAAGTCTTCAACAGAGGCAGCCAAATCAACACTATTTTCTGAAATAGCAAGAAAGTATGTGGAGACTGGCAGTATAATAGTTCCAAATATACTTGAAGAATCATGAAAATGCACATTGATGTTGAAGACATGCATATCAACCATAAAGACACTGATCTGACCTAGACCTTTGGGAAACGCAAGCTCATTCAGAGGACAATCACATTTTGGTTGTAAAGTACCACTGTTACACTTGCAGTTCAAACCTATTCCTGCCGTGTCCTTATTTCTTAATATAAATAACTTTCTCCAGTCAGAAGTCGAATAACAAAGAGAGCTTTCGAGGCTACCAAGAGAACCAGAATTGTAAATGGTCACAAAGGGATACTTGTCCAGAGGAATGCAGCCACAAGATCTATTTTCGATGAAGTTTGAGAATCCAAACCTTTGAAAACCAAACTGAGGAATTTTTGTTGTATTCGTATCTGCAGTATGGTTGGAAGAATACGTATCAGCAGGAGAAATCTTATATGACGTTATCTTATCCAAAAAACTTGTCAGCAAACCAAATATGTATGGGTAGCAGTGGAGTTCAGCCCCCCTCCAGTAGATTATATGCTTGTGATAAACAATATTTTTGCTTTGGGAAACCATGCAATTTAAGCTGATAACAGGTTCAGGACTTGTTCCGTTATCAATAATGTTGGGTTGGTCGCTATTGTGAGCATCCATCCCCTGTCCATCAGCAGAGGATGATTTCAGTAGATTCCCAGACGAACATAAAATATGACTGTCAGCTGCATCTTTAGAGGAGCAAGCTATCATTTCCAATGCTTTCACTCGGACCGACCACTCTTCAACTTTGGTAAGTGAATACCTGAAATTGACGATTGTACAAACGAACTTGTCAGGGACCCCTAGTGCTACAATATGTAACAATTGAGAACCCAGAGAAATAGAATTGGATGGGCATGGCTATAACAATGACATCAGTAGATGAGTTACACGCAGTGATTGTATGACCAAATATGTGTATGACAAGAAGCATGGGAATATATTCAACTGCTAGGCAAAAGAAGTAGACATCACAGTGGTAGATATAAATATACAGCAAAATAAACATTGCATTTGTTTTATAGTTGAAGGTTAACGTTCTAGTGATGCTGTAACAAAATGAGCTCACTTATCGTTGCAACAATTACATACCAGAGATCCAGCTGCTGTATAGAAAGAACAAGCACTGTGCTATTTTCTCCTTCATTTTCAAGATTGACGTGCAACCTGAAAAGTGCCAAGTTGGTATTGATGGTGAAGCGAAATATGGGAATGGAACGTGGAGCATTTCCAGCTCCATAATCCTGAATACCAAGATATTCAATCACAGAAATGACTCCTCCAAATATCGATGGGGAGAAATGTACATTGATCATAGACAGAGTAGCTTCAACCTGAAACAAATGGAATGAAGAAAAATCAATTCCAAAATATGTTCTATACTTTTGACGCCTCTGAAAAAGTACAAGCACGTAGTACCAAAGGAACAAGGATCACTCAGCTAAACTAGACACAGCCACCTGGGAATCTGAGATTAAATTTTAATACCTCCAACTGCTTCAAAGCTGACTCCTCCGGAATTATGCACGATGCTAACTTGATAAGTAAAGATGATTTCTCCAAAAGGGGAAGATCTTGGGAAGGATGCATCTTCATCAGCCTCATCTGCAGAAGATGCAGATGTAAGAACATATATGCTTGCTTAAAACTCCAATAAAAAATATATCTCGCACCTCAAGCTCACAGATATTAATCTCAAAATGGTCATAGAGATCTTTGACTTGAAAAGCATTTAAGGCTGCAACGGAACTTTGCAAGTCATCAATCACAATATACTGCATTTTTGGACTTGGGCTAATAGATGTGACAGAAAGGGATTTCAATACCAGAACCTGCAAAAGAGAACGCATGGGAGGATAGAATACATACGGAGATGGATACTAAGAAGAGAAAAAAGGCAATCCACCTAATATAAGTGAAATACCAGATTATAGCTTTCTGATTTAACCAATCTTCCAGGGAAGCTTAGGGTAAGATCTTTTATATCCAGGTCCCATTTCACTTTATTTCGGCTTGACAAGAGGTACCTGTGAAACAAACCACGATACAAATAAGCTCACAGTCAATTAAATATGAATCTACCCCTAACATTCCATAAAGGAAACACTTACTCAGCTTTTGCCGTGAATCGCGTTTCACTTTCAAGGCCATTCAGTGATGATAGAACCTGAGCCACAAAGGAGAATTGTTATATGCTTTCCTGTGAGGTGAAAGAAAATTTCTTGAGCCTTCTTCACGAAGTATCTCTTAAAAAAACATTTATTATATGAAAGAGCCACAAAATCAAATATGTAGTCACTGTACAACCAAATAAAACAATGCTTTAGATTCTGGTATTTTACTTGACTGCTACATGTGAAGAGAGTACATGGAAATATTCCTTGTGGTAAACAGAGGGAATTGCAAAAGACTGGCCTTTAGAGGCCTTGCAACATAAGAAATATAGTATATTGGCATGTGCACTGCACGGGAAAGGGTCATAATGTATTGCGTTTTATTTCAACAAAAACTTCAGTTCGTACAACTTTTTTTCCAAATTCAATTCAAGGTGAATGGAAATTTACCAAACCATGATCTAGTATCACTGAACTGTTAGCGGATAAATGAGAAATGTGCTTTACATTTGACTTTTTATGTCATTCTGCATTTCCGTATAGATACAGTTAGCTCCATTCATCTCAGTGGATTCCTTGGTCAAGTCAAATTTTATCTATTAGAGTTAAAAAGTCCAGTACAATTAGCAGAGTCAATTATCAGACTTGTGATCACTATGATATTGAATCAAGGAGACAACTGACACTATATTTAACTTTTAACCATACTTGCTTAAACCTTGATCGCCAAAAACTTCATAAGTTTTTTCAGGACACACATTTATGAGCATGCAGCAGATTGTAGTGAAATAAGAGCTCACCCTTTCATGTTGAAGTCTGAAGGATCTTGAGCTCGAGAAAAAATTACTGACAGCCAGAGAGAAGTCAACATCATAAGTTACTTCAAGTGGTTGAAGTGCGACCTACATAAACAAGATGGAAAAACTATAGCAAATTTATCCTAATAGTTAGCTACAAACAAAAGAACAAGACTCCCGAAAGGAGCAACCATCAAGCTTCCACAAAACATTGATATGAGGTGCAGTTAGTTCACCTTTAATGACAATGCAACATCATGATCTCGAGACAACTCCAACCGCGCTCCATATGACAGTTTCATTTCTGGTGCATCACTCTGAGAACAAACCGGCATGAAACAATATAATTCATTTTTTCCTGAAAGCAATATGAAAAGCGGTACAATAGATATTTCTAACAGAAACTAGGAGCATAAGTTACACATAGATGGTTCATATCACGTTATTAAGCAACATTAGTCTGAAAATATTAATGATTTCAGATTTTAGTACTTAAAATGGCACAGGCGTAATGGTATATCGGTACACAAACCCCTTTAATGGTGAGAATTTCTTTCCCATTTTGAGGATAGACCAGCCTTCCAGAAATAACAGAAACAATCATGGATGTAGATTCCTTCCAAGACTTGCATTCAACAAACAGACCCAAAATGTCTAACTCTGTCATAACTTGAGAAGAACTTCTGCAGCGTAAATAAGATAACAAAATGAAAAGAAAAAAACTAGTTATGGCAGAGAGCATGATGAAGTAGCTGAGAAATTTTAACTTACCCATTTACATGTTGCAAAGTAGCAGTAATTTTCTGTACGTTGATTCTAATGTAGCACGTACAGATCTTACCAGTTGCATTTATATTTCTAGGAGATGAAGAAATACGATGAAATTTTGTTGCCTCGTGTATATCCTGCAGTAAATGAATTACTAGGATGTCTCGAAGAATTTTGAAACTCCACTACCATTAAATGGTACTAAAAATACCTTGACAACTTCATCAGAAACAACACCAGAAAACTGACTAGAATCCTCTGTGCCTCCAGCACCAAGCATTCCCCGTGATAACCAGTTCAACCACCCACGTGACTTATTTGATGTGGGATCATCACTCTGTTCCTTTTCAGAACCACTCTGTTCCTTTATAGAGCCAGTGGCGCCACTTGCTCCCATGTTCACAGTCAATTCTGAACAAGCTTCCTGTATAATAAGATCCAACAAGAGGGAAAAGGGCAGATAAGGAAATGCAAAAGCTAGGACTTTCCATTTATCTTAACAACCTTTGGTATCTCTTTCAAAATATGAAATGCTACAACAGCAACCTAATTTTCCATACCTCCATCTCACCTTCCGCTGCAGACCTATAATTTAAGATGTCATCAATATCAGACTTCTTCTCCACTTCTTCCAAACCCAAAAGGATAGACTCATCGATTGACTGCAGCCAGAGGCATAAAGCACACCCATATTAGTAGAGAAGCACAAGAAAAACTCTGGTTAGAAAATGCTACAGGAGAGACAGGCAGTACATCAACTCATTCAAGTGAAAAAGGCTACGCATTAAATGAGCAAATATGTCCATCATAAAGCCTCTTAGAGACATGTGATGGAGACTAAGGCACGGCAACAAAACGTTTAGGGAAGAAAAAATACGTGTTTCTTGCAGTCAGCAATTTCAGAGGTACTGATTTTTTAGGATGATAAGTCCGTACAGAGTATTTTCAAGGTGTTTAGAAAATAGTATCTCTTTTCAATTTTTTTTTTGTTGCAATGTATGATGAAGTAAAAGGCTTATACCAAGTCTAATGCAATTTCTACTTCTGATACCAACACTTCAACAATTAAAAATTCCCCTGCACTGCTACGACTACCTATGAATGTAACAGAATTAATCATTTGTAAGGAAGCAGATGCTTGAGATATAAGATTTTCAGACAAATGCCAGCCCTAATTGAAATATGCTTCTATATTATCTTCTCCTTACCACTACGCATTCTTGGGACACAACACAATTATGGACTACCTCATAATAAGTTTCTAATGGACTTAGATCATATGAAATGTGCCTCTTAACCATCTCCTTACAAAAAACACATTGAAATGGCAAAGCCACCTCATGATATGCTAGTGTCTTTTTAAATAATGTAAAAGATAATGAAGCTTTGTATGCTCTTCATTGAATCCAACACGCTAGGTTAGGCAATCTCATGGAGTTAAACAAATAGGAGGGCAAGGACATAATGAACAAACCCAGACACCTCTACTTAAAGGAAGAAAAGAAAATCCTTGCCTGTTCTCTGCGAAGAAAATCTAGCTTTATCTTGTAAAAGTTTATATACCCTCTGCGCATTCGCCTGTAAATTTCCCAAAACAAAAGTCTGGAAACTAAGCAGACCGATTGAATATGTGGAAGTGAAGTATAAGGAAATTTTTAACAGCATTAAAAATTCTAATAGGCATATAACTAAGCATCATCTATTTAGAACATGAACAGATGTCAAGTAAGTAAATTTACATTCGCTTTCCAAGAAATCTCCATGAAGTTTTCCACAGTTTTTTCCGTACATCAGATAAAACTGATTGTTGGGCATATTGCCACCAAAGTTTCTGCCATCCTGGTGGTTTCCTCGATAAGGAGGTGGAGCAGGGACGATACCGCCCATACCTAACCAATTTAATACATTCTTGAATCAAGAGTTCTTCAAAACATTCCGTAATGTCAAATAATAAAGCTAAATCACAGGATAATAAAGGTTTGAATGGAGGAAAAAAATTGTTGCTACCCTAATGAAACTATGAAAGGCTTACCTCTCCCGCAATTGGCTGGTTTGCAAGTAATCTATTAGAATAAGAATCTGCTGCAATTGAAATTCATTCAAACTCATTACCTGAAACACATGAATGGAAGTTAGATCATGAAGTGGTAGATAAATCTTAACTCTTAACCTAGTTTAACAATTTATGAGAAGTAACTAACCACATCAGTCAACTCAGCACTGATAGAATACTGAGGTAGATCATCATAAAGCTCTCCAGATCGATTGACCTATGCAAAGAAGCCCATCAGGCAAAATGGAGAATGCATATTTACATACTGACATAAATGTACCTAAGCACTAGCTGATAAATACAACAATGTGCGTTCTGTATAAATATTTTCTCTTTATACAGATAGCTGCAAATATCTTTCACTACATATAATGTCCATAGGGAGCTGCGGTGAATAGTAACAGATTTGGCGAAAAATGCAATGCAAATCATTCCTGGTAACACTGATAGACGCTATGTCATCAAAAGTGAATTACTGGAACAAATAAATGAGTTCAGCCTGGAACTATGTGCAGTAGTTTATCACAAAAGGAATTGGCTTCTAAGACGTTAGTTAATCTGATTCCTAGTTCCATAGCCATCAGGTAAGTCAAGAAATAGACTCACTACAGCAGATATAACATACAGTTCTGTGCACCTCATTATTAACATAACCCTAAAGCTAGAGCAAGCATGCAGCGCCTTCGAGAAGAACCAAAGCTTTTAATGATACAACAGATGTTAAAACACAGCAAACTGATGACGTTCATTTAGCTCCATTACCAATAGTGTTACACAAACATGGACTGGCTTCAATAAATAACCAAATTTATCACTTTGCGATCTTGACCGGCACCAGTTGTCAAAACCTCCTTTTTTATCAACACATAGAAAGTCCATGTTTCCCTCATACATGTCGCAATAAATTTCCAAAGCTTCAATCTCCACAAGTTTATTCACTTGTCCCCCTCTCAACCTACCAACTGCTGGCCTGATATTCAACATAAATGATATGTCAAAGTATCTCAAAGTGTGCACATATCAACCACAGATCTAGGCTCTACCAAAAGATAATTAGTTCATGGAAGAAATAGGTATTAAGGAAAATTATAGTAAGTAAAGAGGCAGTTGGGAGTAGTGGGGTATGCTCTTTGCTGTCTAACAATGTAATTCAAAACACATCGCCTGACCATAGAGCAAAGCAAAGCTACAAGGAATCAAACATGGAAGTATAATATTTCTATTAAGTGTCAACCAAGAGATTACCCAACCGGGTTTTGTTTAGTAACTGTCAAGCTTGAAAACCGCAATCCTAATACAACTTGTACCTGCAGACACCAGTTTACAGTCAAACATATGAAAATGGGAAAGTAGAGAATACCAAATGATGTAAAACGCAATAATAGCATCACCCAGCTCATAAACTAGACGCTATGTAAATATGTATCCTCCATGATAATTGATAAATACTATGCTCTCACGAATGAACCAAAACGACATTAATATTATCTATCTATATATATATATATATATTTCAACTAATTTCTAATTGAAATATGATTTACAAGCAGGAGAGTTACCGATTTAGGTTGAACATCAGAGTATAGGACGTGGAAGTTTCTGATGGATACTTGAATGTTATCCAGAATCTATGCCAATGAAGGAGGAAAATTAACATAGTAGAAAGAAGCAAAGACATGATTGATCACCTCATCTACAAGCAGAAAGATCTACACTAACTCAAAAGTTAAAATACAGCATCAAAGCAAACACAATAGGAAAAATGTAAGATGCTTAGACTAAGGTAGCATTGCAGAACATAATGTTACCTTAGCAGAAATATATGACATAAAAGGATTCCCTGCTGGACTGTCTGGAAAAATATAAAAATAAAATTGAAGGGGGTGATCAATGGTTATATAGGAGCAATCTTAAAAAAAGAATAAATAGTGCAACGTAACAAAAACCAAGACTTCACAGAGTACGACAGGAAGTATATTGCTCACCAAAGACGCGCCTTGATAATTTTGCAAGTTCTGCAGCAGCAAGCTTGGCCTTCTTACCAGCAAACTCTCTTTTCTCAACGACATCTGAACTCCACTGCAATTCATTAAAAGTAATTGGGGTTAAAGGCAAGCGCTTTCTTGACAAAAAAGATGTATTAGAAAAGGGAGTCACCTCTTGATCATTGCGTTGTGATGCACATACAAAGACATCTTCAAGCATAATGATGATGGGATCCCTGCCAAGCTTCTTCCACGGAATTCTAATGCTCAATTTCCCAACACGCCCTGTAAGAACAATAACGGGTTTGATCCAGCGAAAACAAATAAAAGCATCAGATAGATAAGGCTAACATGATCGAACAAAAAAACCATATTACCTTGCTTGAGAGCGATTGGTAGCTGCAAATAGTCGAACGCTTCAAGAATGAGTTCCACGTTCTCCAATAGAACTTCCTCTGCAATTAGAAGAACAGATTGTGCGTATATCATCCAATAAAGAGCTGTGGTGTTCGTTGAACGGAAGACAGAGGGAGAGAGTGCGAAAGTAGACGTAAAATACCATTCCAGACAGTGATCTTGAGCTGGTCTTTCTGGATGTCTTTGATGTAGCGACCTAGGTACCCTAACAACAGCTGTCGCACAAGCCCTTCAAACATCTTTAAAACGCTATTTCATTATCCAGAGATTCAAAACGAGATATCACTTTCGCTCCGGCTGGAGAAAAATAAAAGCAGACGGTGGTCGGAGAAGTGCGAACGAGTCGATGAAATCGTAGGGTTTTTCCCTCTGCGTCGAAACAGAGTTACAGAGACTGCGTCGTCTCCACAAGACGAAAAAATTTCATTCGGTTTCGTCCCTTCCGTACCGAACCGGAACAGACCAACGCTGACCGATGTCAGTAACTGTTGGGTACACTCGATATATGTAAAATGGTTTTGTTTAGTGTACTTTTTTGGTGAAGTTTTTGACTCTCAAACAGAGTTGATTTTGTTTAGTTCGAGTTGATTATAGTGACTTGATACAAATTATGTAGTGTGCCAAGTCTTGTTGATCACTTTGGATTTTGGAGTAAATCTGTATCCCATTAAATAGAACTTTTCTTTTAACATTAAAACTTTGGTCCAAATAGTGCACACAAATAGTTATACATTGATCATCATCCAAATATTGGGTTGCTGCTTGAAACTTTACACACCTCTTCTCTAAGCACTCTCACGGCTTCTGAGACTCCATCCTGAAAGTATTGTTTTTTCAGTGCATTAAAACTATCACTTGCCAAAATCACTTAGTACGAGTAAGAAGACAACACAACCTGGAAAAACTCAGTCGGAAGTATTCTTCTGGGCCATGTATCAGTATAAAAAAAACTGATCGTAAATAGTTACCTCAAGAGATAATATCTCAGCGATTTCTATTGCACGTGCCTTAGTTTTTGCAGACAGTGCATCGTATAAGGATTTTGCAACCACTTGTGCAGCTTCCATGATGTTCTCATCATTTGTCTCTTCCAGAAGCAGGTGGTTTCTTTGCAATGGTTGAGGAGCAACCCCAAGCCAAGACATCTTTTCTGCCCAATAGAACTGATCCATCATAAATGGGCATATGATCTGTACAAAACACATTACAGACACTATTCAGTCAGTTTGTGGCAGTACAACTTGAGATTCATTCAAACATACCTAAAGAAAACGTTAAAAGTCATCTGTAACCAAAAAGTGCACAAGTCATTGGTTTATGATCAAAAACTAGTAAGGCTGACTGCAGCGTAACTAAAGAAAAGGCATGAAAAAGGAGCATAGTATGTTTCAGACACATCATTCATCAACTGTACAACTAATAATCTACTGATCATTGTAGACAAACAAGTGGGTTTGCCGTTTTTATGTCAAGTCACCTTCAAAACGTCCAATTAATATATAAGATTCTAAAACAAACCTGCGGGATTCCAGCATGTAATGCAGCAGCTGTAGAACCACTATTTTCACAGGGAGACATTTTCATAGAAAACACAAACAAAAATCAGTTCTTATCTCTTTATAAAGTTCTAGCCAATTAAGAAAGGGAATCCAGCTGATAATTTTACCTGCCACCATGATGAATTGCAGCAGCGCATCTTTGAAACAACCAATTGTATGGCACCATACTACCTCAGATAGACAAAGAGATAGGCATGTTATAGGGCCTCGGGAAAACTTAGATTTGCCATGTCCAATGTAATGATCTTTTACTTTTCAGAAAACAAAAAAATGATATAAAAGACTAAAATAGTCGGCAATTACTCACCCAGAGAAGCAGAAAAGCTTGTCGTTGAAGATAGAGATTCCTGCATCTAACAGTCGTTTCTCACTTGAAGTTGATTCCTTAGCAATGGTCCAAATTGCTGCATCTAAAGGTTCGTAACCCGCTGTGAAAATGACAAATCTGTAGCCCGTAATCTGGATAACAGACTGGAGAACTCGTAGAAAGGCTAGAGGATTCTTCACAAAACCCAAGCTGCGAAAGCAGAGAGAAAAATAATTGACACACAGTGAAACAGAATCTAATTTAGCATGTGTTAAGTATCTGACAGAGTAAATATCATTACTCTTCAAAACGATATCGAAAACTTAATTTTAGACCTTCCAACGGAACTCAACCCTACAAAGATAGGCAGAGTTGGCTCTAATGAGGATACAAAAGTATAGAACGCAGTGTGGTTTGAACATGTATGGGAATCATCTGTACCCAAGCGCCCTGCAGAAGGATTGTCTCCACACTTGTTGCATGAAAACTGCCATTCGTTGGGCAGAAACCAAAAACCACTGACTCGAACACTCAATGGCCAGTAATCTGTGCATTAGAACGAAGCTTAGCCATGTCAACGGCTATTGCTCTCACATTTTATAATGGATTCACAGGGCAGAAAGAAAACTGCGCGTCAAACAACTATGCATCGGTTACATTTAATTAGTTTTTACCTCCACTTTCCAGATGGAAAACAGTCATCCTTTTAAATTTGGCTCTATTTTTTCTTTGCTGATGTAAAGTTCTTATCACATATTTTCCCATACCCAAACGAAATAAATCAACGATCACCCAAACAGTTTTTTTATAAAGATGATGCTCGGAATGCACAGCAAAAGATTTCGTTAAAAGTGGCAAACATCCTACATACCAGGGCATTCGACAATTTCTTTGCTGAAACCATACCTGTCACAGGGAAAATAAGTCACAGTTCACCTACAAACTTATGCAATGTTATCAGTTTTTTAAATTAATATCACTGAAATATTGCAAGGAGATTACGAAAATTTTACAAGTGGTTTAAAATTTACTTAGAGATCAGACAGTGTTGGACTTATAAAATGAGAAAAAGTATTTTAAATGGACAAAGCATACAATCTTGATGGAAGAAGATTGCAAGTGATCGGATGTTACTACCAAGAGAATTCAGAACTCACAAGACCAATGGAGATGGTGGCCGGATATGCCAAATTGGTAGGTCCGTTACTGGATCCTGCACCCAATGAGAAGATCGAGTGGCAGATGACACTATAATTATTTGCAACAAAATATATCCTTGAAGGCCTCTATGCTTAAAATAACTTACTGCAAAAGGGTAACAACTAAGGTTGAGTTCCTCGTATCGCCATGATCCCCATTTTTCAGTAAAAAGAGGCCACATCCAATGAGTTACATCACTCCAGCTAACCTGGAAACCATATAAAGTAGAAAAACTCAGGAGAAAATAACATCACTGACATGTTTGTATCACAACCATATCTAATACCTTGCCGATGGGGGCTTCTTTCAAGTACTTGTATAACTCCGGAAGCTCTTTCTTAAACTGTCTTTCAAAGCCTGATGGTGGACTGTACAAAGGAAGAATTGCAAGTGGTCATCTTCCATTTCCAGGATGGCACACTCATACTTCCACGCTACAAAATTACCTATATGGAACAACATAAGGAGCAGCCACCACACAACGGATTTCAAAAAGTTCTGCAAGGCTCCATCCTTCCTAAATGTTTAATCCTAAGGACCACTGTTAGTATTTCTTATCGCATGCTCGTTAACAATCAATCAGAATTTCAGTTTTCCTTGCTGAAATTCACGCTACATGATGCAATTCAATTGTCATTGACAGAGATAAAGGAGACACAAGTCAAACAATCATTATCCTGGTACAAAGGAAAGTACTAATTAGACGTACCAAGGCAAAGAAATTTATGACAACGAGATCACCCTCCATACAAGGCCCCTTTCCGAAAATGCTTCTGAATGCAGAATGACACTCTTGTCTGTGTTCCCTTTTTATTCTTTGTTTTTCTTCCAAAAAGAGATTCCTTTCTGAGTCTGAGTGAAACCCACAAAAAAAGAGGAAAAAAACAGAGAAAGAAACATGAATGCTTAAAGCTAGGGTATGAAGAAAACAAGAAATGGAAAAAGAAAAAAATGATCATAAGAGAATTGACCTGTGGCGTTCTGAGTACCCCGAGCTTCACTGGACAGAGCAGGAGGAGAAGTGATAGGAAAATAGGAAACGTTTGCTTTGATCAAATGGGAGCTTAGGTTCTGCAAAAGTCAACCTCTTTACCTTTGATTCTCGAAAGTTGGAAAGGAGGAAGCAACATAATTTCTGCAATTCGAGAATTCTAAGAGAAGAAGAAGAAGGAAAACCCAACCTCGTGTGCCAAATGTGACATCAAAACCACAGAGTATTGTTGCTGATCACGAGCAAAAGCTGCGGCAATGGACTGCAATAACAAAGAGCTCTCGGATTCGATTCCTTAGAGAACCCAAATTCTAAATTGAGATTCTGGGAGGAGAGAGAGAGAGAGAGTTTACAGCGAGAGGATAGACATCGCCTTTGGTACCAAAAGCCAAAAAGAGAGCGATGGCTTTCCTGTTCTCAGATTTCTCCATGGTGCCCATTTTCCGATGGAACGAGGAGGCACGCCGCAGCTACCGCTTCTAATACAACAGCTACAACCAATGAAGCGCGTTTGCAACCTTCAAATTCGGGATTGAGACGTAGGGTAGGGCCATGATTGGTATTCGGTGACATTCAAATCGCGTTTTTAAAGACTGTGGCGACTCCACCATTCCGTGAAAGCATTTTCAAAATGGTTCGAACGACCATTCACAAAAAAAAACTCAAACTTTTAATTTTGATCTTAAAAAGGAGATCAAGTCTGCGTCTTTAAAATCGATCTTCTTCCTGATTCTAGACATTCGTTTGATACATTTTTACAAAAGTGAGTTGCTTTCTAATGTCTCAGTGATCACTTCACAACAAAACAAACGAAATCAAAGCTAAGTCTCATAGCTTCATAGAAAACCATCACTTTGTTTCACATAACCAGAGAATTTGATCAATCAGCTTTATAAAACAGATTCTTGAAATTGTGCATGTGCTTTCAAAGATATTACTTCGGCATGTGAAGAACACAACGCAAACATTTTCCTTCTCTCATAAGCTCAAAAGCTTCGTTGATATCATCAAATGCCAGGTTATGCGTGACCAATTCATCGATCATGATCTCCTGCACCAAAAAAGAATGAAAAAGGATGAAGAAACTGTTCTTGAATTCAGAAAGTGATTTTGCTTATATACCTTGTTCATGTACTTTTCAATGAGTGAAGGAATATCAGATTTAGGCTTCCAACCACCAAAAAGAGTGCCTTTTAAAGATTTCCCAGAAAGAAAGAGACCATAATGAGCTGAAACTTCAGGTTTCATTTTCGGTACACCTAGAGTAATGGCCATGCCCCATCCCTAAGATATCCACATTGAAAGTGAAAAACGGCATTTGTATACAATATAGCGTGCAAAATACAAACAATGTGAGGATTAATGGAACACAAAGCTTACGTCTGTGCATGATTGTAAGGCAGTTGTAGCTACTCCTGTATCACCGACACATTCAAATGAGAAATCCGCACCTCCTCCTGTCATTCTTTTTATTACCTAAGATTCCAATAGCGAGACAATATGTTGTAACCGTTCTTATGATGCAACTAACATAGCATACATCATCAGCTTTAGTAATGCTCCGATAAGCACAAACCGGAGTACTGAAATTACCTGGGGTATGGGTTCAGAGAGGTCATTTGAATTGATGAAATCCGTAATGCCAAATGTCTTTGCTGCAACAAATAGGAAACACTCAAAACTAGTCCAGAAACGTTAAGCCTTAGTATATTTTAAAGCAATGATACCTTGTTCAGCCTTAGCTGGGTTTACATCAACCCCAATTATTTGAGCTGCTCCTCTAAGTTTGGCACCTTGAGCAACCTGCTCATAAGAAAAACCCCATCACCACAATGTATACAGAAACATCAAATTTTCTGAATCAATACTTACCGAAAGACCGACGGTTCCAAGACCAAATATCACAACAGTTGAACCTTTTTGTACATCAGCAACATTCCATGCTGCACCAAGACCTAATTGCACCGTAGATCTCAGAACTGACTGTAAATAATTTTATTGTATTAAATATTTTTTAACTACCTGCAGCTACTCCACAGCTCAGAAGACAAATTTTGTGCAGAGGTGCCAGACGATCGACTTTGACAGCACAACCGGAGTGAACCACAGTGTATTCGCTGAAACTTGAAACCGCACAGTAATGGTAAACAGGTTTTCCTTTGATGGAGAAGCGTGTCTTCTGATCACTATGCATCAAACCTTTCCTCTCCATTCCAAGAACCTGACACATGTTACTTTTCCCAGAGATGCAGTGCCGACATGACCCGCATTCTCCAGTGAATACTGCGAGCACGTGATCTCCTTTCTCAAACTCAGTTACGCCTTCCCCTATGCTCTCCACTATGCTGCAGAAACATCCATGGTACAATGCTATTCACCCCGGTAAATTCTTTCTTTATTCAATTCACAAATAACTACACCATAGAGACACTTGATTAACCACAAAAATCCTAACTTTCGACCATTTCCTAAACCAAGACCCTAGAGAAATCCAAAATTCACCCTCACAAACTAACCGACGGAAGGTATGTTCCTGAGCAAGTAAAGTTAAAATTTCGATGCCCACCCCTAGGCTAGTTACAATACTCCAACGCTAGACTTAACAAAAACACCCTATCACATACTCACATAGAATAAACATGGCAACGATGGTTCTCAATAAAACTAAGAACGACAATAGAGCAATCAATACCGCATACATTTCAAATGAAGTTCATTTTCTTACTTTTTCCCAGGATTGCATACCTAAAAATGAGGATATGGAAAGAAGTAACTTACCCTGCAGCTTCATGGCCAAATATTCGGGGCAAAACAGACTGTAGCAACAAATGGAGATTGCATCAGGGACTCTTAAAGGCCAAATTCAAAAGGAGGTTATTGTAAAGAAGAGAAACGAAACCTGAGATTCCCAAGCAGAGAGATCGCTACGACAGAGAGATGTACAAACAATTTTAATTCTAATCTCAAGAGGTTGAGGCGGACTCACTTCCACTTCCTCCATAACCAGTGGCTCACCAGCACGCCATGCCACAGCCGCTGCAAAGTTTCTCTTAACATTATACCAAAATCCCTAAACGAGAACAAAACAAAACCCTTTTTACCTTTGCAGGTTATGAATCGAGGTTGTTCGGAGGAGGAAGAAGACAACATTGTTATCCCAATTTGCTTGCTCCAAGCACAAATGAAGGAACCCTAGAGAGAGAGAAGAAGGAGGAGAGGAAGAAACAGAGCCTTCACCTCACCAACCACCATGATCTTAAAAACGCTGACTTTACAGCTTTAGAGGTCCCACATCAGATGCAAGTTATTCCAGCCACCAACCTTCTCCTATATGATTCTATTTCAAACCATAGCGTCGAATCGAATACTGTTCCACTCTAAAAATCAGTTTTTTCACTGGTTTAGTTCCTTCCACGCTCGACATTCGAGTGGAAACTGTCACGACGTAACTACAAAACAAGAAAAACGTCAAAATATCCTCAGAAACTAACACTGAATCCAGGATTTAAGAATTTTGACAGAGCATGAACATTAATTGGGTAGTTGGGCTGGTTAAAGCAGAGAGAGAAATGAGCATTACTGGGCTTATAGTTGTCTTTGGTTTTCTGGTTTGATCGATATTCGATCTAAAATCAATCTCATACAGTTTCTTTTGTCCTGTTTCCTGAATATAATTGCGTTTATTTTCCTACGTGATTACTGGTGCAGCCTCTTTTTCAAGATATTAAAGTCTTAACAATTATACCCACACAAAAAAGACAACCACATGTTTAACGAATCCTCCAATGAACTCTGCTTCTTCTCTTGAGAACTGCTTAGATACTCTGTCTTTGAAGCTAGTCGTCTCGTAGTCTTAAGCACATTCTTTTTATTAATTTAAACAAATATTAAATCCATGTTAACCAATTGTAATTGATGATTTACACGAACTTAACAAACTAGGCAAACTGAAATTTCCTCTTAAACCAAAGAATTTTGCGACTATGTTTTTGACAAAACTATTAGGAATAATAGAATTCTAATTCAACATCAATTTGGAGTTAGTTGATAGATTATATTATTAAATACATCTTACCAATTCTGATATAAGATATTATTTTCTAATGCAATTCATCGAAAATAATAATAATTTATCAATACCATTCATGGCACCAAAGAGATTTAGGCGAATTTTAAGTTACGTAAGTACTTGAAATCACATACACACACAATTTAAGTGACTTAGAAAAAAAAAGATGGGTGCATATTGCATGTCGTGTCGTCTTCCGAAGTTTAATGTTGTTTGCATTATTATAACACGCTTTGCTTCATCACACGACTTTGTCTGATTCTTTAACTAACTCATCTTATTAAACAAAGAAACAAAATTAGGTTACTAATTAATAAGCCCTCTCCCCTAGAATTTTATAGTTTCCAATGATTTTGCACCTCGTGATTTTGTTTGGTTCTTAAAATTGTATATACTTACTTAATGTGGATATTATATGGAATGCCTTGGATTATTTATGTTTCTGTTTCGCTGTTAATAATTAGGAAGATGATGACTTTCACGTAATGTATCAAATTTGCTAATATTATAAAGTTTCAGTCACGTAAGCCAACATGGCAATATCAATGAAGAAAAAGGTAAGAAATCATCATTAACAAAATTCACATTTGATCGGTGTAAATAAAATCACATTTGACCTGATGAATTAACCATTAATTTGTCCATGTAAATAACTAGTAAATTAACAAACAACAAAAAATCCCGTCGATTCACTTTCTTATTAACCATTTTGTATTGCTTAAGACATGAGAACATACATACAACTGATTAATACTTGGATCTAAGCAGTTATACACTAAACATATACAAGACAAGATATCACAAACACACAACTAACATATATCTCTTCTACTATTTATACAATATCATTATTTTTGAATACGTTCCTTTGGAAGTTTATTATAATATATGTGATTTAAATAATATGAATTATTTAGTATTAAATGTTATATTTATATTTTGTTGACCAAGAAAAGGTATTGTATAAATGAAGATTTTTTTTCATTTAAGTTCATTATATATAGAGACAAAAAAGAAATCATTAAGTTGAAGTGGCTAACAAGAGAGAGAGAGAGAGCAGAGAGAGAGCAGAGAGAGAGAGAGCAGAGAGAGAGAGCAGAGAGAGAGAGCAGAGAGAGAGAGCAGAGAGAGAGAGCAGAGAGAGAGAGAGCAGAGAGAGAGAGAGAGCAGAGAGAGAGCAGAGAGAGAGAGCAGAGAGAGAGAGAGCAGAGAGAGAGCAGAGAGAGAGGAGAGAGAGCAGAATGGAGTGGATGAAATGGTACTTAGACGCGATTCTTGTGCCATTAGCTCTTGTGGTGATGCTTTGTTACCACATATACTTGTCCTTCATGGTTCGAACTCAACCCTTCTCCACTGTCCTCGGGATTAACTCTCGCGGCCGTCGGATCTGGATTTCCTCTATGATCAAGGTTTTATATCCATCTCCATACCCAGAATACAATATTTTAAAACAAAACTATATATGGTAATGTCTACTAGAGCTGTGGCGTGATGAGGACTAGAAATAGCTTCGATGGTATAGAATTAATTACTCTGGCTATCGGTTTGAAAATCCTATGATAAAAAAGTATCTATAAAATCAAATATAGTCAACTATATATATGTGTCATATAATTTATATAAAATGATTTTTGAATCAGGAAAATCAGAGGATGAACATATTGGTGGTACAAACATTGCGTAACATAGTAATGGGAGCTACATTGATGGCCACCACTTGTGTGCTCCTTTGTGCGGGTCTAGCTGCAGTCATAAGCAGCACTTATAGCATCAAGAAACCTCTAAACGATGCTGTTTATGGTGCTCATGGAGATATCGCCATAGCCATCAAATACCTAACGATTCTCACTATCTTCATCTTCTCCTTCTTCTCCCATTCCCTTTCGATCCATTTCCTAAACCAAGTCGCCATTCTCGTGAACATCCCTAATTTAGACCATAATACTTCTGGTGACTTGTTCCCTACGTTTGAGTACGTCTGCGAAACGTTCGAGAAAAGTTTCTTGCTTAACACGGTAGGTAACAGGTTGTTCTATGCCGGATTTTCTCTGATGTTATGGATCTTTGGTCCTATCCTCGTGTTCTTGAGCGTTGTGGTGATGGTGATTACTCTTTATCACTTGGATTTTGTGTCAAGCATCAACAATACAGAGACAACGTATAGTGGATTCTGATGTTCCCAATGGTCGTGGTGACTGTTGATAGATTCACTTGGAGAGATTCTATTACTTTTCATTCAAAATCTTAGAAAAATTGGATTGAATGCTAAAATATATCATAATTATATCAATCACACATAAATATATAATTTAGTACAGCGATTTTTTAAGCATCACTACTTATTTTGTTATTATTCATAATGTAAAACCTTAACAAGATCTTAATTCTAGTTGTATTATTTACTATAGTTAATCGTAAGCTTTAGAAAATCAATTAAAAGTCCACTAAGTTCGACTGTTCTTGTTAATGGAATTTTTTTTAAAAAAGAAGAAGAGAATCCTTTTTGGATTCCATTTTCGGATCTAAATAACTTTTGATTGTTCAAAGACACATTTCCTAGTTTGTTTACTTTTATGTTCTGTTATGAAATATATTAGCTTTTTAAAGGAAGCGCAGATCAAAAGAAAAGAAAAGAAAAGTTGGTTTACACACCCAAAAGCTAAATAAAATTAGAGAAATAAAAAGTATTTATGGTGCTTGAGAAAAGAAGTGTCTTTAGATCTGCTTTCCAAAAGCATACGACGAAAAGTAAGAGAACCCAATAGCATGAAAGAAAGGGAGAAGCATATTGTGTTCTTAGAGACTGCAAAATTCTTACATTTGTTAATATTGTTGGTAATGAATTATATATCAGACTTTTAACAATATGATTTTCTTCATATTGTTATCCAAGTTCTTCTGTATGTTCTCTTAATTCAGTTTCAATGATTCTAAGTTCCATCATTCGACTGTATTCATTTCCAGTGCTTTTCTGTTTATCTTTTGTTATTGTTTTCACTAAAAGAAAAAAGTTGGAAAATGAGGACGTTGCATTGACAAAGCAGTTTTAATTTTGCTTAGCGATTAAGAAGCTTTTTACATCTTTTAGTAAAAAAGAGAGGGTTATATAAAGAAGATGTCTGTCACAACTTACTCTTCCCCTCCTCTTTCTTCTTCTTGTGTGTTCATTGAAAAGAAAATGGATGGTCACACAGCTAAAGACATTGTTATGAAGAGAAGTGCTTCTGAGTTGGCTCTACAAGAGTACCTCACTAAGGTCTTGTCTTCTTCTACTTTATCCAGACAAGAATCTATTTTTGACATAAGCCCTCTAGACCCTTCTTTTGATCTCATGGATCGGGTTAGTCTTTGGTTTCTTCCTTCAGCTGTCTCTCTTGTTCGCATCGTTGTTGCTTGTGTCTGTATCAAGATCCAGAGATTGTAGTGAGTCTTAGGGGTTTATTTTTCGGTTGCAGGATTTCACTTGTGAGTTAAGAGATAGTCTTTTGTTTTCTGAGAACTTGATTCTGCCCGAACCTTTTCTTGATGCACAGTCCTCAATCTGCGGTATGTACAGGTCTCTTTGATTTTGACTCCTTGTGTTCACTGTACTTGATATTAATGTTCATTTGTGTGGCTTTTATCTGCAAAGAGAATCTGTCAGCAGATAGTCCAGTGTCAGCCAATAAACCTGAGGCAAGAGGAGGAGCTCGGAAAACAGCGAGTGGATCGTATCGTGATCACTCCGATGAAGAAGATGCAGAGACAGAAGCTGGCCAATCTGAAATGACTAATGATCCGAATGATCTAAAACGTATAAGACGGTATGTAACATAAAAAGTTCGATGTGAAACACTGCTAGAGCGAGAGATAGAAAATGATCACCAGTTCATTCCTTTTTTCGTGATGTGAACTCAGGATGTATTCAAACAGGGAATCAGCACGGCGGTCAAGGAGAAGGAAGCAAGAACATTTGGCAGATCTTGAATCTCAGGTACGGTTAAGAAAATAGCTGGTTTAGATGCTTTTTTCTAATGAAAATCGAGAGTTATGTTTTGATGATGAGCTTATGCTTTCTTGAAGGTTGATACTCTGAAAGGAGAGAACACAACACTGTACAAGCAGCTCATAGACGCAACACAACAGTTTCGTAGGGCTGGAACAAATAACAGAGTTCTCAAATCAGACGTTGAAACTCTTAGAGTCAAGGTATTACGGATCACTTGCTCTTTCAATTTGCGAAAAGTAATAATTGCAATATGTTAACTGTTAAGTAAAGTAACTTACAGGTGAAATTAGCAGAAGATTTGGTGGCCAGAGGGACCCTCACGAGTAGCTTGAATCAGCTTCTGCAAACTCATGCCAGTCCACCACCACAGTCTATCAACAGTCTGCACTACACAGGAAATACCTCACCCGCCATTACAGTCCACAATGATCAATCTCTGTTCCCTGGAATGACACTTTCTGGGCAGAACCCAAGCCCCGGACTTGGTAATGTATCCAGCGAAGCTGTTAGCTGCATCTCAGATATCTGGCCATGAGTCTCTTTTTTCACAACATGTCATATGATCACACAGCGATTTTCCTGTATGTCTTTTCACTATAGAAGTAGAAATGTATAATGAAAGAGACATGTTCGTTAAATAAATTTAAGATTCACATTTCCAGCAACCTTCTTTTGTCCCCTGTTACATATGCATGAACTTGAAAAAAAGTGGAAAAAAGAAGTGAAAATAAAACTAAGCAGGTTTGTGTGCAGCATATACTTTATTGCTCGAGATCCTTCAAATGTTACACTGAAGATTGGGGTATAGATGTATAAGACAGTACAATACATTCCTATAAGGGAATTGCTCAAAACAGGTCCTTAAGCATACAGATAAACCAAAAAAAACTGATCATTACACTTTACTTTCCAGCAATGTCTATTAGCTATTTCAGGAGATTCCAAGGACCGGTATGTATGTTGTAACATGAGCAGGAAAAAACTTACTTAGAAAACCAACCTTAGTTGATTAGAGGCGCACCCATCTCTAAATCTGGACCCATAGCACTTGAAATGGAAAAGTCCTTAGGCACGGGGATATTTAACTCTGAACAAACTAGCCTAATAATGTTAGCCGTAACACCTCCTAGAGACATCTTGTTCAATGTTATTGCAATGGAAAATCTGTTTTTGATGTCACAGAAGCCTGTTGATCCTCCCATCCCCGAATGTCCGAAGCCAACCAGAGACCCATCTTGTGAATTGACCCGCTTAAAACCAAGTCCAAATTTCCCATCAGGCATTACTAAGCCATTATAATCTCCAGTACCCATAAAAGCATCATGGATCCTCGGGTTGCTAAAAATATTGTGAATCTCATCTTGATGATCATTGCTACTGTTCGCAGTTTTGTCAGCAGAATCGCTAGTATCATTGACTAGCCTCGCTAAACTTTCTGTACTTGACTCTCTGCCGCGACCTGCACTCTTTAACAGCTTCTCATTATAGAGCCTCCTCTCTTGGTGAACTTTCGGTTTAAGCTTTTCCGAAGCTGCCATCTCCTTACCCTTATTATTTTTTGTCGTGTCATGTAACGATGAGAATTTTGGAACATGGATGTGGCTGCCAAGTGGTGGCTGGGATAGAGAGGAATGTGGTGGTGGCACTAGGCCGCCATCTGCTAGGGTTGCATAGTACCGTGCAAGTGCACGAGCCGAGCAATGTCCATTAGCAGCAGGGATTATGGCTCTGCGCACATTCAATGTGTTAAATAGAACAGGCAAGCTAGTTGCCACTTGTAAGATCTTGTCAGGCTGAAATGTGGAAGGAAGCTCAGGCTGACTGGTTACTGACTGAAGCTTGCTAAGTTCATCGGTGTCCAGCATCAATGTAGCAAGCCGAGATTCAACACCTATTATTAAGATGTTAGATAATCCTTAGCTGGTAGCCTAATTTACAACGTTTGTTATTTACCTGGAGGGATTCCAATGTAAAGTTCTCCATCAATCTTTAGGGGTTTTACAATGGATTCTTCAAGAATCTCTTGGAATTTCTTTCCAGAAGCATACTGCTCAAGAATGTTGAAAGCAAGATAGACATCACATTGTGACTAAGCATGATGATCACAATGTAGAGTTTAGGTAAAAAAATACAACTTGGAACCTTGCATGAATTTTACGCTTAAACACTGGTTAACAATGAATATTATGACTAGTTTACCTCGAGGATTCCACCACATAGCCATCCAAACGTCAGATAGTGATAACACTGCTGACTGCCAGGCTGTGTTTCAGGTGATGAATTAGCAATCCGTTTCAAACATTCATCCCAGTCACAAATAAGCAGAGGATTTTCTCCTACAGGGTCAAAGGCACTATGCAGCCCAGATGTATGGTTAAGCACATGATGAACCTGAAACATAAAACCGTGGTAGTAAAATAAAAGGCAATATATCAGGAGGATTACAGCATGGTTACGTGACAGTGTAACTCCTCATACCTTTATATTATCTTTTCCATTTGATCCGAACCCAGGCCATATATCCCCCACAGTCTGGTCGAGCTGGAGTTTTCTGTATCATTAAATACTAAACATTACTAAAGTGTGACTAAGCATAAGTCTGTAAACAAGATCGTGTATTAGCAATGAATCTAATATGTTGAGCTTGAGCCGATTCGGAATGTCAGGGCGTATGAAATGAACACATGAAAACTTTTGCAAGCTTATAATGTTGTTAATCACCTTTTGTCGACAAGCCAATGTATCATTCCAGCAGTGACACCCTTTGTCACAGAGAAAACGGGAAATAAACTATCAGGTTGAACTGGACGAGGGTCATATCTTCCAAGCACTCCAGCAGCAGTGTCAATAATGACTTTCCCATCTTTATATGCACATATCTACACAAGTGTGGCCGAGTTAAAAAATATGTAAAACGAAACGAAAGCTGCCTGCTAGCCAAAAGGCAAGAGAGGGTTGCCCACCTGAATTCCAAGTATTTTTTGCATACTCCCAAGTTCAACGAGCAGCTTCCTCAGTTTGGACTCTACATCAGAATGGACTGGCGAGTCATGTACCCAATGAGCGTCTACAATCGGTCCTCGACTGATATTCCTATAAAATCACATTATGATCGTATGAGGTATACCACAAGGAGATGATAAAACGAGATGCAAAATTCCAAGGAGGCTTACCCCATGAGAACAGATTCAGCAAATGGTCTCATGATGTCCAAATAAACGATCCGAACATTCATTGTGGATGAAAGTCCTAAATAGTCGATAAAATAAATATGTAAAAAATATAGTAAAGTACCATGAATGAGCAAATTCGTCATTGATGTGTTGGGGTAAGGTACTATGATTCATACATCATACCTCTGAGTAGATTAATGACCCTTGCAAAAATAACAATATCACCAGGAAATGCATCTACCTGCATCAAATGTTTTCATTGAGATATATAGATGGGTACTAGGAAGGCATATACTCGAAAGAAATATATGCTTACCGGATTGAAGCGTTTAACTTCTTTTGGGCTGAGTTGCATCTTCTCCTGTATAACTTTCATATTTTGTGTTCTTTGATCATTCAAGGATTTCAGCGTTTTCTGCAAAAGAGAGGAATCTGTAAGACTGCATCTACTAAAGTTACCCAATAAGAGAAAGCAAGGCTACGAAAGAAAGAAGTAGATTTACTTACCAGAGCTTCATTTGATGGAGTGGAAGATCGGAAGAAGAGACTTGCCACACTCATTGCCTGATCTGGCAGATCGAGCCGCAGCTTCAGTCCCATTTCGGCAAAGGCAGACAAAAGCGCCACTTGGTCTCCCTGTGATAATAAGCAGTTAAAAATTATACAAAGATATTCACATGACAAAAGAGCACTTGGTTTAGTTGTTTTTTGCAGTTTGTTCAACTGTTAAAAACAGTTAAATTCTAGTAACGAAAAAATCATCACTCTAATATCCTACAAAATGATCTACCAGTGAGTTGGATAAGACAGGGTGAGAAAGAGAGATGTGTTACGTAAAATTTCACAAACCTCTGCTGACGCTAAGAACATCTTGGCTAGTGCTTGTTTCAAGGGGTGTGAAAGTTTCTTTGTAAGCCCAAAATCTAGCAAGATAGGACGATGAGGTGGCTCCTTACTAACAAGAAAATTTCCTACAAAAGAGAGTAGAGGTATATTCTATTGCATGAAAACTATGTCTAACCAAGCATAGTGATACAAGAAAGAAAATAATTGGCAAAATCCAGACAAAAAGTTCATGTCAAGGACCATACCTGGATGAGGGTCACCATTGAAAAACCCATCAACATATATCTGATGGGCATATGCACGAGTGATCTCTTCAACAATCTTTTGTTTATCCACACCAAAAGCATCTAGAGATTCCATATCATTCAAGCGAATTCCATCCATGTACTCAAGAATGAGTACACTCTCAGAGGACTGTCAGTTAGAGTAGCAAAGGAGGTGTACGACATAAGTAGCAGGAAAAGAAAAAAGGAATGAACAGCTTTCAACATCTAAAGTCAGCAATTTTTAATGTTGCAGTTAAATTTGCATGAAATCCTGAATATCTGAGAGAATATGTGTTGGCTACATCCACTACTTCTGTTCGTGCTTTTTCTATTCAATATCAAATGAAGAAAGCGTGCTGCATCAGAGATACCATAATACAACATTACCGACAGTAAACATGACTTCATAAACATAATTCTTTTTTTTTTGCATTTGAATGTCTTTTGTGGTTCTCACTGAACAGGATTGAAACATCCATCCTTGGCTTAAAATGTTATATGAAATTTCTTTTGTCCGTATACTTCAGAGTAAGACAAGAGCATTAGAAATAAGAACCTGAATTATATCTGGAATTAAGACATCAACCCGATTGTCAGTATTAACTTCATCATTTGTCTTCTTGCACCCAAGATTCCTGGATACGGTTCTAGTATTTTCTACATATTGAGAAACAGAACAAAAAAGGGGGAAAACTCAGGACATTCCATTGTCACTGAGATGTAACATGAACCTCAAACATGCTCCGACTAGGAAAGGACTTAAAAGGCAAAGAATTCTGCCTAACTTCATTGTGTTGTTATCTCAAACATAGTCATGTTTGAGAATTAAAAAGAATGTGTGATTAGAATGGTAAGATCACATCATCCAAAGCCCAAAATAGCCACGGCAAGAAAGATTGAAAGAGATAAAAATCGATTCAGCGAAGTCTACCTCAGAATTACTATCTCATCCTTGATCATGGAAGGCAATCACAAGCTTTAGTTAAATTATTGTTTTTTCGTAGGATGACTCTAAAAGACTATTCATTATTTAAGGAAGTGAAGCATACCAGCTTCAATATTGAAGTCTAGTTCTCTTGGAGCTTCCTTGCACCATTCATCAATCATGGGATTAAAATCATACTGTGGTTCTGCCCACGCAATCCAGTCAACAATGGACTTTGCATTCTTTAAGTCCTGTTAAGAAATGAAAAGAGAGAGGAATTGAAAGAGGTGTCAACAGTCATATAATAGCTATAGCTCCCACTGTTCATATCAAAGGCTTCAAAACGAAAGTAAGACCAGACCTCCAAAATAATTGCTCTAATGCCATCATGCTGAACTTTAACAACCACATCCTGGCCATTAGCTAGAGTTGCACGATGAACCTGCGCTATCTACAAAACAGAGAGCTCACTGTAAAAAAATAATATGAATTTCTAGCCATAAAGTGCTTAAGTCATTTGGCTTCTATTGGCTTGCAAATATGTGTAAATTCCAGGCTTGAACAGATTTCAGAATCTTACCGAAGCAGTTGCTAAAGGTTCGTCAACAAAATCAGTGAAGAGGACATCCATGGACTGCCCCATTTCTCTTTCAATGGTTCGACAAACCTGAGAAAAGAAGGTACATATAGAGCAGTCACATGTCAGAGAACCTCAAAATCAATATACATTGGAAACTATTAAAAATGATTTTTTTTTCTTTCTTTTGTATATTCTCTAATGTTATAATTCAGGTAGATCAACAACCTCCTGCAACGGACGAGGAGGGAGCGAGTCCTGCAACTGCTTGAGAAGAGATATATAAGCCTGAGGAAGAACATCAGCACGAGTGGATAGATACTGCCCTAATTTCACCCATAACCCTTCCAATTCCACTATCAGATTCAAAACTCGCTTGGCATTACGATCATGAGCTTTTTCCCATAAAGCAGGAACTTTCGACTTCTTAATCCACTTCTCCCTTTGCTGGACACCCTTCACTCAGAGAAACGAAAACTGTGACTATGAACACTAAAAACAGAGAAAAAATAAAGCACAGTAGAGAAACCAGATTAAGGCTTACCTTATAATCGAGGTAAATGACTATAGCTATTGAAAAGACTTTCACTCGCCTCCTGTAAATGTTTCCCCAGCCCATTGATACAAAGTTCCGCCAAATTCTCTGGATATTTGCCAAGAGTCTAACGAAAAACGATAGGATACAACCCAACGCTACTGAACACCGATTATTCTAAGGAATCAGATAAAAAAAAGAGAATCTTCCGTTATTCAAGTTTGGAATCAAAAGACTGTGAATGAGAATATGGGTAAAATGATCCTGAACCAAACCAATTATGGCGAATTATAAAATGGGACCAGAAACCCAGATCGTGAAAACGTGGAATCTGAAGCAAAAAATTACCTGGAAGGAACCAGAATTGTTTACGCGAAATCGGGGATTCCGCATATAAATAAGCAGACGTGTGAGTTAGAATGCTATACGTTGAATAATCTATTGGAAAATTCGCAAAATGACTTTTGAAAAGAAAAATCTCGAGAAGCTTTTTGGTAGGTGAGAGCTGAACGTAAGAATGCGTCAAGAAAGATGAAGACAAGGATCTGCGAAAACGCGTCATGCGTTTCCTTTTACTCTTTCATTTAAGTTTGTGGGACGAAAGTTATAAAAACCCCCGCGAAGCATTGAATCTATACCGTAGATTCTTATGGGACCCACACAGATGTGAATCGTTGGGCCTTTTTATTTCACACGTGACGGGCTCATAAGCCCAGGATGTATGGCGTTAAATGGGCCACGTAACTCACTCGGTTCAAACCAACGTCACCTAATCCAATACCAATCACGGAAGATGCGTTTAGTAACCAACCCAACCATACCTGCGACATGACTTTCTATGAGTGCATTGAATTGATCATATAATAAACATAACAAATGAATAACTTAAACTCTTGCAAAAATCCAAACAATGAATTTGATAACCTGACGGGATATCACGTATTTCTGTGGCTTTGTAAAATAATATATAAACAATAATAAATAAAGATTGTTTTAATCCGAGCAGAACCGATCCTAAATTTAACAAGGACGCAAAAAAAAAAAATAATAAACCATTTTATATTAAAAAAAATGAAACAATCAATTTTTATTTACCATTGTATTAAGAATAATTTTAGAATAAGGACCGATTTTATTGTACTGATATTGAGGGTCGCAACCACGGATTTGATTTACTTGGGCAAAAGTCCGACTCTGAATCCGAGCATCTTCTCTCTACACAGCTTTGGTCAGATCGTCCATGGAAGATGAGGAAAAGTTTGTCCTTAGAGCATCAGGACTTCTTGATAATGTTGTAGATATGATACAATTAAGAGAGAATGCTTGCCTTATCAACAAGCCAATTTCGTATATGGTTATAAATTAGGCTTATTGAGTTTTTATTAGTCTTTTTTATAATCTAAATCATTGTTTCATGTTAGAATTGTCTACAAGTTAGTTGAGAGATTTGTGCAATAATGTATAAGATGCATAAGTCTTACTTATTAATTACCTTTTGATTTTGAGTTAAAAACTATATATATATTTGTAATCTAGCTACAAAAGATTTATCCTACACATGTCATATATATTTAGACATAATATTTTTTGTTATTTTGAAATCAGTCTTAAAATGATCAACCGATCAAAAAAATACATAATGTGTTTTTGAACTAGTTATTGAATTACTTATATAACAAAAGATAAAGTTTTTGTTCCATGCTTTTTTTAAAAGTTTGTCTGCCTGTGTTGTTCTCCAATACTTAATTTTTCCATATCCATATTTAGACATAATTATCGTTATAACGAATGTGAAATTCTAATGAGTAAGGTTCAGGAAAAGTTGTTCTCGAGCAATGTGTAACTCTGTTTTTTGAATTTTGGCAAAAAAAAAAACCAACTTAGTGACCAAAATCAGTAAATATCAACAAATTAAAACAACAAATCACTCCACTAGCAAATGACAAAAAATAAAGTCGGTTTCAAATGTTTCTTTTATCTTTGATTTGAAGCTTAGATATTTACATGTCCGAGTCCCGACCAAACATGTCTGCAAGGAGATAAGGGCGGTGCATTATTATTGGCAGCCGCCACACCTTTTAGCTTCACAAGCTTCATATCTATAGTGAATTTCTATATATATGTATATAAATGTGCAAGTTGAATCTTCTGAATTATCTATATATCGATGCTACTTAAACATGTATTAAGTATATTTTTAATTATGTAGTTGAATGATCTTCTGAATTATAAGTAAAACTATATTTGAGATATATATATATAGCTATTGTACCTATACATCATTGACTAAATATCGAATCTACTAAAATAAAAACACACTAGTTATTTATGCTATATTCTTTGAGCAACGACCCATCGTAATCTAGTCCTCGAAGTCAAGTCCCCTTTTAAAGATATATTCGGTTTTCTAATTATGACCATTGTTTCCATATATTGTTTTAAATATGCTATGTGAGTTATGAAATAATGATAAAAGAATTAAAAGATTGAAGGTAAGAATAACTGATAAGTCATAATACAGTTTATATATGCTCATTAATATATAGCGATTTACAAACATGAATATCTTTAATAAAAGTTTCAATTGATTGCGTAAATTATAGAAGAAAAGTACATCGCTCCATATCTAATATATATTTCTTTTAATATTCGTTTTTGTTGATTCTTATCTAGCATGGAGGCCAATCACCACTAATAATGCAAATAATTAAATAATTCTTTGACTTCAATATTTTCTAAACAAGTAAAATATTTATTTGGTTCAAAGTAGCGGGACCGATGCGCACACCGTAGGCTTATATATTCCTTTAGAAAGAAAAATAAACATTAATTATATCAAATTATTAATTTGTATGCAATATAAAATTGTTTACTAATTCGTTTTATCTACATCAGATTATTATTTATGTGTAAGATATCAATCTGTATGCACTATGAAAACTGTTTACAAATTTCAAATATGAGATATGTATGGATCAAGTAGCCTATCCTAATTCATTTTATCACCAATAAATTTATCCACTTAATTTGGATAATATACTTCACGTGGCATTGAATTGTTCGTTACAATATCTTACATACACAAAAAGTATAAATCTTGATTTCGACCAAGAAAATGTATGAACAATGATTATGTATTGTAGATAATATATAATGGTTTGGATTTTTTTTTGTCTGTATACCTCGTTGGGACAAAGATCAGGAAAATGTTAGTTTCTTCGAAAGAAGTAGCATTGTTAAATTTTGACCCAAACTTACTAAAATCTTTTCTAACTAAAGAAGAACAAGGCATCGAAGTTGGTATAATTAGTGGTTTTTCTCTAATGTGCCTTCCGAAATAAGGCTTAATTAGTAACAAACATGTACCTAATAAGTTAGATTGAGAGAATCAAATTGATGTAAAGATTTCGAGAAATGTACAAGATTTTATGAATGGATGGTGGAAAGGCCGTGCCGTGAGAAAAGCCGAGCCTTTTGACATTATTTGCCTTTATGTTGAGCTCTAGAGTCACTTGCTTTAAGAATATTTAGCATGATGGTCGAATATATATGTAAAATGAATATAATATTGGACCAGAGACGTTGTATAGTTATATGTCTCTCTCACTCTTATAAATACCTCTTCTCATTCCCTTCTCTAAACCCATCACAAACACACACACACACACATATTGAAGTTTGATGGACATGCATGCATGCCCAACGGAGTAGAATTGCATGAAGTGGAGTAGAGTAGAATGCAGCCAAGGATGACTTGCCGGAACATCATTAATCATGAATATAAATCTTGATGATGATGATTATGATTGTGGTGATGAGCATATTTCTGGCAAGTTGTCCTTCGGCTACATTTTGCTCTCTTCTACTCATGCAAACTCTCCATGGGATAATCTACTTTTTCGTTCTTTCAAATCTGGCGATATGTATCGTAGACGTTTGTATTGATCAGAAATCCAACATCGGTACACTACTATACATACATGTATACACACTTTTTTATTATGTTATTTTTATTTACTTGAAGCTTAATTGAGGTAAATAACGGGGTTCTTTTCTTTTCTTTTTATAAAAGCTTTTTGAATACACATTCAAAAAGAGTATGGATTTTAACAAACCAAAGATTTAAAATACACATTTGCATACAAATTTTTTTTGATGATGAAGTATTTTTGTTGATATTGGGACTTTTATTATGAATTATGTCCACGAAACGGATATGAAACTTCACAATTCTATAAATGTAACGGGTTCTGTGGAATTTAGGTATGTGGAAAAAGGTTTAGCGGATCTTAACTGCATAATAAGAAATAGCCACAATAAGAAAATATATGATCCTTATGCTTAAAATAGGATGATTCTAAGGGAACGAACTGCTTGCATTGACCATCCTAATCTACACATAACAGGAAAATTGTTCAAAATGTACTGTCGTTTTTGGCATGCTCCGTTATTTCAATCTATACGACAATCGTTCATAACCATATATATAATCTTATCATTTTCTAACTTTCTATGCATAAAACTAAGATTCACCATTTGCAGGTTGTTTTCTTAGTGATAACATTACGTAACAATCAAGGAAATTATACAAAAGTGATGAAAAAAAAGAGAAAAGAAGCCGAAATTTGTGGAATAAGTTGAAATCTGCGTTGTCGGTTTTGAGAATCTTAAAGTATTATGGGCCGACAAAAGTAGATATGTAATAAAGGTTTTGGTCAAGCAATCATAATTAAATCCAAATCTTTGTGTATTTTAACGATGACACTGATCATCATCACTTTCTTCTTTTTAAATTGTCTTAGCTTTATTGTTACATGCACTATCATCATGTTCCTATGATCCTCTCGAACCCTCTCTCTCTTTTTTTCGTATATATAATCTGCCAAGCATGATATAACAAACTGGCTAAGATAAGACCCAAACGTCACCGTTTTATAAGTAAAAACAACGGCCACTCACCTTGAGTATGGTATCACATGCACAGCTGAGGATTTGTTAATTAGATTTATCATTTTTAGAGTAGCTAATTTTGCTGTGAAGTTATCTACATATCTATACAACTTATTTTATCTTTTTATTTTTCTTAACTCATAATTATAAAATTTATTGAAAAATTAACGTAATGTCTTTTTATAGTTCATCCTTTTCCGGTTCATCTTAGACTTTATCTCAAGTTTTTTTTTTCTGCAGGCAATCTTTTATCTTCAAAAAGGTTTTGATTGGTGAATAGTTAGAGAAAAATGCGAAACTTTGATAATTGATCGAATATGAACGAAACATAATGGATAAGATAACCAAAAAAAAATATGAAACAATATCATGACCAATAATATCGGATAACACTTAAGATTTTATATAAAAAAAAAAAACTGATCGAGATTGGGCTGTCTAAGGAGAAGCAACTGTACAAATGAGACACAGTAGTACTGTTGTATTTGTCGGATTGATCATGGTCTCCATCAAGCAACAATATATAATTTAATATTCATGAAAAATTATTCAATATAAAATTCAAAGATTTGATTAAGGAAATGGGAAATTGAGGAGGATAAGGTGGGTAACCCAAATATATACAAACCCAAAACCTAATTGTCTGTTAAATAAAAATCGAGCAAATAATTAATCAGCTCAGTAAATTCGGCCTATATTATATCTTTTTGAAACTTGACCTTAAGCCAGACATGTACTTTTTTTGTTTCTTTGTAGAAATGCCCTAATATACCACTAAGTAAAAATTTTGTTCAAAAATGTCATCATTAATTTTTTCTCAAAAACATCAGTAATTGTTTTGCCAAAATACTACAAACACAAAAAATAACTTTTCGGAGTTCAAATATTTAGGTTTGCATTTAATATTTTGGATTTAGGTTTTCTAAGGATTATGATTTAGTTTTGAGGGCTCAATGTGATATTTTTTTCAAAAAACACTTTAATGTTATATTTGAAAAAAAAAATAGTAATAAATTTGTGGAACAAAAACTTATTTTTATAATATTTTGAGAACTGTCCAATTTTCGTGCGTTAAATTCAAACGTCTTTTTAAACATAATCCGTCATCTCAACTTGTTTAGAAACTTGTTTTCTAAATTTATGCTTTAATGGCAGAGATTTTGAAATGCTTTTTTCTTGTATTCAATCTCCTCATTCTAATCCTGATTACTCGTTATAATTCAGGGTCGAAACACTGGTTTCCGATGAAAACAAAAATTATGATAAGAGAGAGATCCAGAAGTTTAGGTTTAAAAACTGTGTTTCGGACACGCTTAGATGTTAAACCAGTTTAGGAGAGATGAAATGGTTAGAACCGTAAAAAATAAACCAATACATTTTTAAAATTTTGAATTAACTAATATATTTGATAAATTAATAAATCTATAAATTTTATTATAGTCTCCACATAGTTTATAGAAGTTGTATGTGCCCTAATTTGTTTTACTTCGCACCACTTTATGAGAATTTGTTAAACGGTCGTTCAGACCAGCTTCACAGTATCGGTTTACAAAATTTCTTTGTTGTTCGTATGTAAGGACAATTCGGGTTTTGATCAAAGCAATAAGAATATGAAACGGTTTGAAGAAAAAGAAGAAAAATATGATCCGGTTTTTCTGCTACTGTGTACAAATTGGTATGCAAGCGTACCAAATTTAAAATCAAATCGTTTTCTATTTTTTTTTTTCTGTGTCATTGTTTTTTACACATTTTCTGTGAAACATGTGCACCTCACGTGACCAATTCTCCCAATCGATTGTTCTTCTTCTTCATTAGGTTTCTCAAGTTTTTTTTGTTCGATCTGATTTTCAGAGTGTCTGATTTATCTTCAAGTTATGGTATGATCAAAGCAGAATTTCCGATTTCCGTCCTCTATTTCTCTACAACTCTAGGAGGTTTAGTTGTTGTGCCTTGTGTCTGAAAGGCGAGCGCTCAAAAGCGCGTGAGGCGTGAGACCATGACACCTCACTGCGCCTTGCGCAATTTTAAACTAAGCCCGGAAGCTATTTTCAGTGTGCTGGATTCAATCTTGGAAAGCAATTTAGATCGGCTGGCTTCTATGAGGTTTACATTTTCAACAGTGACTTATGGTTTCTAATCCTTGAAAATTCGATTTTTCGAACTGCTTCTGATGAAGCCTACAACTTGCTTCTCTTGTAGGGAGGGTGTATGTCAGACAAAGAGCTTCAGATATGATGATTCTATATCTATGCACGCCTCTATAATGAAGGATCTCTGTTTACAAGGAAAGTTGGACGCTGCGCTCTGGCTACGGAGAAAAATGATACAGAGTGGATTTATCCCAGGTTTGATCACACACAATCATCTCTTAAATGGATTGTGTAAATTAGGTAATATCGAGAAGGCAGATGGGATTGTTAGAGAGATGAGGGAGATGGGTCCTTCTCCCAACTGTGTCTCTTATAACATCTTCATCAAGGGTCTTTGCAGTGTTAACAATGTAGATAAAGCTCTGTATCTCTTTAGTACTATGAATAAATATGGTATTAAGCCAAATAGAGTGACGTGCAACATAATCGTGCATGCACTTTGCCAGAAAGGTCTTTTGCGAAGCACAAAGCTTCTTGAAGAGATCTTAGATAGTAGCCACGCAAATGCACCCTTGGATATAGTCACCTGTACCATTCTGATGGATAATTGTTTTAAGAATGGAAATGTGATTCAAGCCCTTGGGGTTTGGAAGGAGATGTCACAGAATAATGTCCCTGCTGATTCAGTCGTGTACAATGTCATTATCTTTGGTTTATGTTCTAATCAAAACATGGTAGCTGCTTATGGATTCATGTGTGACATGGTAAAGAGAGGAGTAAATCCTGATGTTTTCACTTACAACATTCTCATAAGCGCCTTATGCAAAGATGGAAAATTTGACGAGGCATGTGATATCCATGGTACTGTGCAAAGAGTGGGTGTCGCTCCTGATCAGATCTCATACAAAGTTATCATTCAAGGTCTATGTATACACGGAGATGTGGCCAGAGCGACTGAGTTCCTTTTAAGCATGCTAAAATGTTCTCTGATTCCAGAGGTTCTGCTATGGAATGTAGTGATTGATGGTTATGGAAGATATGGAGATACTGGCAGTGCTGTATCTGTTCGAAATCTAATGATTTCTTACGGTGTCAAACCAAATATCTACACAAACAATGCTTTGATTCATGGGTATGTGAAAGGGGGAAGAATCATTGATGCATGCCGGTTAAAAGATCAAATGCGATCCACCAAAATCTACCCAGATACTACCACCTATAATCTGCTAGTAGGTGCTGCTTGCACATTGGGTCACTTGCGGCTGGCTTTTCAGTTGTATGATGAAATGCTGAAAATGGGATGCCGACCTGATATGATTACTTATACTGAGCTGATTAGGGGGCTCTGTTGGAAGGGTCGATTGAAGGAGGCTGAAAACCTTTTGTTGAGACTGCTAGTGTCTGGTGTCAAAATGGATCATGTTCCATTTTGGATACTTGTGAAGAAATATACCAGATTGCGGCGACTGGATGAAGCGTATTCAGTTTACAAAAAGTGGTTAATGACGAGGAATGGAGGAGGTGCTTGTCCAAGCAGCTTAAATCACATGGATACTGAACAGCAATAATGTGCTAGTTGAAACAAGAAAGCAGAACGAGTTTATCCTTCCCCAAAGGCATATTGCCTTTCCGCTACCTGTTCAGTTTCTTTTGAATATGGTCGAACCATTAGATTGTGGAAAATATTCATCTTGCTTCCTGATGCATAGAGAGTCTGACATGAGGGGTAACAAACCTGGTTGAAGATGTCGATCTTGGTGAAGTCACACAGAGATTACCATGCCTTACTTCTTTAACATGCGAGGAACCCTCAACTGGTAATTTCTATTACCCTTTTTAAGGAATCGATTGATATGTTTTCATCACATTCCTCGCAAAATTTAGTGTATATTCAGGTTTTGATGGACGATTTTGAACACAACGTGTTTCTTCAAAAACTCTCAATATACTTTCTTGTTTAAAAAACTTCGATGTATATAAAAAATGTGAATCTGTCCCTTTCAAGCATGATATCTTCCGACAACTTAGAGTCTTCTTATTCCTTTCATCTTGGCTTATTGCATTACAACTTTTATATTGGTTGTGTAGGTGCTTTCAATGGATCTAACTGCTGACCATTTAAGCAGTCTGATGCTGCTGGATATGAGAAAGTTGATGAAGATCGGTTCATTTACAACATAAGGACCCATTATATTGTCAGAATAGAACAATAATTTCCAAATTTGTTGAAATAATATCTCCAAAATTCGAAAAGCTTGTGTTACAACAATAACATGTTATACTGCCAAAAGAAAGATCGAATTCAAGAAGCATACGCTATGCGTCTGAAAACAGCTCTGAACGTCTGTCCTCCATTCCTGGCAACTTTCTGTCCTTCCTCAGTAGCATTGCATAGAAGCTCAACAACAGGATCCAAATCCAGCTCTTCTTGTGTCAGAGACTCAAACATTGGATGTTTCTCTAAGCAAGACTTCATCCACTCTCCAAGCTCCTCAACATCAGTTATTGTGTATATGATCCCACCTGCTCGAAGAACATAAGCATACTCATCTAGTAAATGAGTGCTAATCACTCTCCTCTTGTGATTCTTCTCTTTAAAATGTGGATCAGGGAAGAGGAAAAACATTTTTGAAAGCTGTCCTTTCTCAAAGTAATTTGGAATGTACTTCATCGAGTTTGTCCTAACAACAGAGATGTTCTCGTACTGGCCAGCAGAGTTCGTTCTCCTTAAGGCTAAGATCCGTTCCTTGACGTACTCTGTCACTTTGTCTCTCAGCTCCATACCGATCATTAGTGTATCAGGGAAAAGCGTAGCAAGGGAAATGAGAAGGCCACCAAAACCGCATCCGATATCCGCAAACTCAATCTTCTTGGATACTTTGTTGTTAGTATCAACGAATTTGGGGAAGTGAAGTGAGAAGTCAACATGAGCCGGGGAAATCGGGATTGGGAAATGAGAGTCACTAAGTGGATTACTGTGAGCTCTTGCTCTGTAGAATCGTTTCCTAGGAAGTCCTGTAGATTTGCTGAAGGTTGCTTTCGTCTCACTTTCCATAATCACTTTGACACAGAAAGACAATAATAACAGTGAGCGACTATAACACAACAGAGGCTTCCGAATAACAAATTCACGTTTTCTTCTCCAAACACTAAATCCCCATATCCGAGATCTGATCTAGCTTAAGCATTGCGAAAAGAAAAAAACTTTCAATAAACCGAGATCGAATCTGCAAGACCCAGTAAAGTCTTAAACCCTAAACCCTAATTTTCTAAAGTCTCTGTTCACTGAGAATATCGAGCACAGACATCTAAACAGAAAACACAGAAGCATGGATTGATAGCTACAGGCTAACACATAAATGGATTACCTGAATCAATCTGCACTTGAGATTCAAAATCTCGAACAACCAAACCTCCAAGGGAAGCAGAGGAGAAAGTGATCTTAGCTACTAATTAGGGTTCTCGTGTTCCAAATGGGCCCAAACCCATAGCTTATTGTTAATGGGCTGCAAGCCCGTCACATACCGGTTATCCTCTGTTCAGGTCGGTATTTCAGTTTTATTCACGCGCGCAACACTCTGATACACACAAATGCACACGAATCACAAAAACAGTTACCACATAAAAATGATCGATTCCTCATCAACAATAGTGCACACGATTCACAATAATAGAACAAAATACAAACTCGTGTAAAGAATAGTTTCTTTCTATCTTGAACGTCTACCACTGTGATTCCCTCCGAAACCACCAGACTTTGACCTTCCTGACGTTTGGCCATTACCATGCTTCAATGGCACAACTGTGTCCATATACATCAATCTCCCTGGCCAATGTCTCTTCTCTTTTGGAAGCCGACACAGCTGCTGTAGCCAAAACGCAACGTATTCTCCTTCTGGATCATAATTCTGTGCCTGAAGCAACCAAACACACATTTTCAGTCTCTTCTTCATCACTAGCTGGGATCAGATTACCATGACGTTAAAAGTTACTTGTTTGGGAATGCTGAAGTAGCGGTCTTCTCGGGGATCATTTCCAACTCCTTCAATGGGAAAACCGGAATTTTTCATCATCTAAAATTCTCATTCTCAATGTAAATTATAAAGCCACAAGTCACAAACTGTGTCTCCAAGTGGCATTGAGTAGTACCTGCTCCATAGGTCCAGTTTCCGTAATTAGAACACGGATCATAGTCTAATAGACATGTCTCAAACCATTCCGCACCCATGCGCCAATCCAAGCCCATGTCCCGCACAAGAAACGAACAAACAATCTGGACAGTGAATGAATGAACAAAATCAATTATCCATGAAAAGAAATTAGCTAATTTCTTCATGGTAAGAATCATAAATTTCACCTGTCGTCCTCGGTTTGACATGAATCCCGTAGTGGATAATTCCTTCATGTTTGCATCTATCAGAGGATACCTATGCCATTCATGAGCAGTCACACAAAAAAATGGTTAGGCTTTAGAGCCTCAAGCGTAACTTTGATTGATGCTTTCATATAATCAGATACGCACCCGGTCTTGCCATCTCTCCATGACTCAAAAAGCTTCTTATCTTGACTCCATTTCCCTTTTACATTTCTCGGACCACCTAAGAAGAAAAATTTTGCTATTCAAAATTCACTGTAACCACAAGGCATATAGCTTTTTGATGCAAAGAAATCGTTACCTAGATGGAAAAGGGAGTTCCCACATTTAATTGAAAGAAATCTAAAGTAATCCCTCCATATTAGTTCAAACAGCACCCTAGAAACATTTATCAAATCAATTGGGAACTTTAAACCAAGGACTAAGAACAGAGATTCGAAAGTCACAAAATAAAGACAGACCAGTATGTTGAACTGTTTGCTACTCTTTCTCTTTCATATCTTTGAACCTGAAATTTACATTTACCACATAAGTAAAAACTGGTATGTTTTTTGGAACACTGGATACAGGTTTCAATAACCTGACCTCTTCGTAGATAAACCGAGGAGAGATACACCCAAAGGCAAGCCATGGAGAAAACTTCGTGGAGTAATCAGGTCCCAACATTCCATTCCTCGTCTCTTTGTATACTTTCAATAGATCCTGAGTGAAAAAAAAACATACAACATTATGTCACACACAAATAGCGCCATAGTAAACGCAGGAAATCCCAGGATTTGATCTTGCCTTCTTCCAAAAGTACTCAAAAACTCTGCCTACACCTGCTGTTTCACCACCCACAAATCGCATTCCTCTGGTCACCTGTATCAACATATGTATAAAAACTTAACTAATAAGAATGCTTTTCTACTTTCTCTTGTCTCATCTAAAGAGCTTCTCAGAGAAACTCACCCCTTGTGGCTCTATTCCAAGTTGACCAAGAGTAGGAACATCTCCCCAATTATCAACAGATGGTATTGGCCCTAGAGATATTGGAATACGAGAGGAGCTTCTGATCCTACACTTGGCTTCTACGGCCTGCACGCGAGTTTTCAACCAGAATCAAACAACCAACTAATATCTAGTTGGGTTAACTACAGATTCTTCCCCACCAATTTTTTGTGTCAACTCAATTCCCCAATTCTTTATTTGTGTTAAGAGATGCATTCCAGTATAGAAAACTAAGTTTCTTTGCTGAAATCCAAAAGCTGCCAATATCTGCTCTATATGTGTTATGATCTTATATCTGTCATCACCGCCCAACCAGACCTTATCTGAACTGCTTACGAATTAATAGCTTTTGCAGAACACAAATAAATGATTCTCCAACCAACGTTTAATCTTCATTTTTGAGGATATATGTTCAATTTATTCAAACTCTTAAACTGATATGTACTAAATGTACGGATTTTCCATGGAATTCGTCAAGAAACAAACAAGGCGAAGCAGGAAACATACCTTACGAAATTGAGTGTAGACATCCGGCAAATCAAAAACATCAAATGGAAGATCGTCTTTGTGATACATTGTGCTTCCCCAAATAAGCTCAAGCTTAGTGGCATTTCCGACCGTTTTCAAAGTTTGATTCACAAGTCTCTCAACCTCTAGCTCCTCACTGCACGTTTCTTTATGAGCAAATACCTGAAAATACACGTTAAAACTCACACATTTCAAAAAAAAAAAAAACTAAAGACATTATGTCCTTGACAGAGCTGTGAAGTTTCAGCACAAGGAAAAAAGAGCTTAACTGTATGGGCTCCAAATTCATTAGCAAGAGAAGGAAGAATGTCTTCAGGTTTACCACTCCGAAGGAGCAGATTCAGTCCTCTTTTCATCAGATTCTTTCTCAAATCAGCCAAACATTCCATAAGAAATGCACCCCTTAAAGCTGAGCATTGCAACAACACACAAAATATGAGGGGAGAAAATTGAATGATGAGATCAAAACTGATTTTGAGATACGTAACTACCTCCGGTTTTGGGGAAGGAGAAGAAATGGGTAGTGTGAAAGAGACGAGGATCGAGACAGTAAACAGGCAAAAGGGTATCGGAGGAGGACCATGCTTTGTATAATGCGTCGTTGTCAAGTACTCTAAGATCATTCCTAAACCAGAGAATCGCAATTCCTTTGCCGTTTCTCTTTGCGGAAGAAGAAGGCAATGCGTATCTCTCAAACGTTTTCCCGGCGACGGAGTCCATCTCTTCCTCGCTGAGACCAGGAACACGGTATATATGGCCGTTCATTTTTGCGGCGGAGCAGAGGAAGAGAGTAGAAATGGGATTCGACTTAGAGAGGTGAAGGTTGAATCTGCGTAGTGGGTGTGAGAGAGGAGACGGAGTCGTCATTTGCGAATGCTCTGTAAAGTGTAAACGTCATCCTACTTCTTTTGGACGAGTTCTGGAGCAGACACGTAGCATTACTCGTGAAATATGACGTGGCGGATGTGTGGCCTTTTGTCTGGATTGCGACGTTCCGTACAAAAACAGATAGAGAACTCAGAAGCCTATTAGTATTGTTGTAAAATGACTTTGTTTAATCCTTAAGGTTTGATACGTAGTAAAGTTTAAAGGTTATACTCTCTGTTTGTGGTGTTTGAGTTTAAGGGAGTTTGTACGAAAAATAAGAATACACTTCAAGTTTTACGAGTTCGGATTCCAGAATGAAATCCTACGTCTCGCCGAGATATAATTCGGAATCCACTAAAAAAACCGTCTTGCTCAAACGAGCCTTGTTCTTACAACTCAACTCAAATGACTCTCCTTTGAGAAAACTCTCCTCTCCTATCCTCTGTTTTACGTTTCCAACACATATATATTGAACTGTAAAATCTTGCTAGAGGTGCTGCACTTAACAACACACTATTCGATGTTGTCTCCCATCAGACCATTTCTTGAGTTCTGTGAAGGCTGTGGCAAGCCGCCTGAATCTTCTTCACTCCACTGTTCTGTTGGGTACTTCTGTGTAGAGTACGATCATCAGCTTTGTCGAACAAGAAGAAGTCAACTTCTTCTTAATTTCTTCAACTTTGGGCCTAATAATTTCCTCAAGCCCAATCACTTAAAGTGTAAACCAAAGCTTTATCTTAACAAATCTCCTCCTTGGTTTACGACTTAATTTCACTCGGTTTTCTCCTTGGTTTCCAATCTCGGATCCTCTTCTTCTTTTACGCAGAAAAAGACAGAAGCTTCAAAGCTTCCTCAAGTTTCTTGACTGGAACAATCTTAGTAAAGATGTCTGCTGGATTCCATGAAATTGAGATTTTTATCACCAGTATAATCCCTTCAGCTACCTTTTCTCTGATGAAGTGATATCTAACGTCAATGTGTTTTGTCCGATCATGATGGACAGAATTCCGTGAAAGTGCAATAGCACTTTGTGAATCACACATGATCTCCACATGATCCTGTTTATACCCCAACTCCTTTACCAGTCCATTCAACCATATAGCTTCTTTTATGGCATCAGCAAGTGCCATATATTCAGCTTCCGTGGTTGAGAAAGCAACAACCTTTTGTAAACAAGATTTCTAGCTGATTGTATTCCCACCTACTGTAAAGACACAGCCGGTTACAGATCTCCTCCTGTCAGGATCTGTTGTATAGTCGGAATCACAGTAGCCTCTGACCTGAAAAACTCCTCCTGAATTCTTGAACGTGAGACACATATCTTTGGTCCCTTTTATGTATCTCAAGATCCACTTGACAGCCAACCAATGTTCTTTGGTTGGATTTGTCATGAACCTGCTTACCACACCAATGGGATAAGCTAGATCTGGACCAGAGCCAATCATCAAATACATCAAACTTCTAATTGCATTTGAATATGGCACCGATTTCATGTAGTCCCTTTCTCTCAAAATCTCACCTTCTGTAGCTGATCTTAACTTAAAATGAGCACCCAGAGGAGTTAAAACTGGTTTGTAGTCCTCCATTTTGAAAGTTCTGAGAATTTTCTCAATTTAGCGTCCTTGAGACAACTTTAACCAGCCTTGTGATCTATTTCTTGATATCTCAATGCCCATAATTCTTTTGGCCTCGCCAAGATCCTTCATCTCGAAAGTCCTTCCCAAACGGTTTTTCAACTCCTGAATCTCAATTTTGCTCGTTGAAGCGATTAACATATCATCAACATAGATGAGTAAGTATATATATGATTCATCAGTAAGTTGTTTAAAATAAACACATGAATCAAACTTACTTCGAGTGTATCCAGATTCTGTCATGAAGTTGTCAAAACGATGGTTCCAGGCTCTAGGGGATTGTTTAAGTCCATAGAGCGACTTCCTCAAATGGCACACCATCTCCTTGTTCCCGGTTTTCCTGTATCCCTCTGGCTGATCCATAATGATGAATTCTTCAAGATCTCCATGAAGGAAAGCCGTTTTCACATCCATTTGTTCCAACTCCATGTTGTGTTTTACTACCATTGAAAACAGGATTCTGATGGAAACGTGTTTCACAACTGGTGCAAAGATCTCTTGATAGTCTATGCCTTCTCTTTGACAGTATCCTTTGGCAACCAATCGAGCTTTATATCTTGGAGGTTCATTTTCTGTTAAACCTGCCTTTCTTGTGAAAATCCATTTACATCCGATGCACTTCTTTGATGCAGGTTTTTCAATTAATTCCCATGTTCTGTTTTTTCTAAGGAGTGCATCTCTTCCTTCATTGCTTCTTTCCACTTGTCTCTATCCACACAGTTGATGGCTTCAAGGTAAGTTTTAGGATCAGAAAATTCTCCATCCAGTGTGGTTGTCAAGGCATATCCCATTAGACTCACTTCATCATCATACCTCTGAGGTGGTCTTATCTGCCTTCTAGAGCGATCTCTGGCCAACTGATATGACTCTAAGTCTTCTTCTTCTTCTTCATGATCAGTTTCATTTCTCTCAGAGTTAGAGCTAGCCTTGGTTCCTCATTCCTGCACTTTTTCCCAGTGTGTCATCTGATCTTCATCCACTGTCTCAGAATTTCTTGAACTGACTGGATCATTTATCTCAATTGTTATTATGTCTCTTTCTTCTAATGATCCACCCACGTCACGTTCAACTTCTTCATTCAAATGTTTGAACAAGACTTCCTCCTGAAACACTATGTCTCGTGAAATAACACACTTCCTTTCTTCCAACAGCCATATCTTGAATCCTTTCACTCCTGAAGGATATCCAAGAAAAATTCCTTTCTTGGCACGTGGCTTCAGCTTCCCCTGGTCTACGTGAACATAAGCCACTGATCCAAATCTTTTCAGCTGCTTATAATCTGGAGTTCTTCCTGCCCAAATCTCATCTGGGATCTCAAAATTTACTGAAGAACTTTGACTTTTGTTTATCAAGTTCACAGCTGTACAGGCAGCCTCTGCCCAAAACTGTTTCCCAAGGCCAGATTCACTCAACATACTTCTGACTTTATTCATAATAGTCCTATTCATCCTCTCAGCAACTCCATTTTGTTGAGGAGAATAGGTGCAAGTTCGGTGTCTCTGAATTCCCTTCTGTTTGCAGAAATTGTCGAAGTTAATGTTGCAGAATTCAAGACCATTATCTGTTCTAAGGGTTTTGATCCTCTTTCCCATTTGATTCTCAATGAAAGTTACCCACTCAGTGAAGTACTTAAAAGCCTCGTCTTTGGTTTTCAGAAAGAAAATCCAAGTCTTCTTAGAGAAATCATCAATAAATGTAATGAAGTATTGACACTTACTTAGTGAATATGGAACTGAAGGAGACCCCCAAAGATCAGAGTGTATGTACTCTAATCGCTTTTTGGTTTCATGCCTTCCTGATCCAAAACTCACTCTGTGAGACTTGCCATATATACAGTCCTCGCAAAATGGTATGTTCTTGATTTTGACTCCATCAAGATGTCCCTTTTTGCTTAGAACTTCAAGTCCCTTTGATCCAATGTGTCCTAGCCTGCTGTGCCACAGTGATGCTTCATTCATTCCCTCGGAGGTGTGTGATTCACCAACATATGTTGTTCCTTCCAGATAGTAAAGAGTATCCTTCTTCACACCTGTCAAAACTGTGTCATCTCCTTTAAGAATTCTGAGAACTCTTTTCTTGGATTCGAACCAGCAGCCTTTGTCTTCCAGTGTTCCCATGGATATTAAATTCTTAGACATATCTGGTATATATCTAACTTGTGTAAGTAAGATAGTGGTACCATCATTGTTTAGAATCCTTATATTTCCTTTGCCTTTGACACTTGACATAGTATCATTTCCCATGATAACTTTCCCATTTTCTTCTGCAGTATAATCTAACATCCAATCCTTTCTGCAGGTCATGTGAAAAGAGCATCCGGTGTCAAGTATCCACTTATCTGATCCTCCATGTTTGGTGCTGAGAAGCGCGTTTGAAGCTACTAAAGCTGCTGCATCTGTCATGGACGTTCTTACAGTAGATGCTTCTCCTTTCTCATATGTGCTATCCTTTTGTTTATTCCTTTCTTTCCACACAAAACACTGTCTCTTATAATGTCCTTCTTTTCCACAGATCCAACATGTTTTAGCTCCACCTCTTGATTTCGACCTGGTCTTTGACTTCACCTTCTCTATTCCTTTTGCAGTTTTCTCTACAGATCTACCTCTGTCCTGAGTAAACAATGCATCAGAAGGACTTTTCAGCTGTTTGCCACTCACTCCAAGCTCCAGACTTTTCGATCTAATTGCAACATGAATGTCATCCATCGTAAGAGTGGTTTTGCAATATTTGAGTGTCTCTTTTACTTGGTCGAACTGTCTAGGTAGTGACATGAGTAATATAATCGCTTGATCCTCCTCTGAGACTGAGACTTTTACATTTTCAAGATCAGCAATGAGCTTCAGAAAATCATCCATGTTTCCTTCTATGGACATGTTGTCACTCATTTTATAGCTATACAATCGTTGCTTGAGATAAATCCGATTTGGCAATGACTTTGCCATATATAATTTATCTAAGATATTGATCATTTGAGCAGCTGACTTTTCCTTTATGATCTTCCTCAACACATTGTCTGCTACACTTAAAATGATTGTTGACCTTGCTTTCCCTTTCTTTTCTTTCAGAGTCTTTTCCTTCATTCTGCTTTTTACAGCTTCAGCTTCACCAGTTTCAGCAGTGGAGGCTTCTGCTTCTGAGATTTCTACTTCGTCTTCTGTTAAACCTTCCAGAAGACCCAGCATCTCCAGGTGAGCTAGCAGTTTTTCCTTCCACAGAATGTAATCTCCCTCCCCGTCAAACTTTTCTATGTCAACCTTCCCCGAAGCCATTTTGTTTCCTTCTTCCTCTGATCTGATTGTAAGCCTATGCTCTGATACCAATTGTTGTAAAATGACTTTGTTTAATCCTTAAGGTTTGATACGTAGTAAAGTTTAAAGGTTATACTCTCTGTTTGTGGTGTTTGAGTTTAAGGGAGTTTGTACGAAAAATAAGAACACACTTCAAGTTTTACGAGTTCGAATTCCAGAATGAAATCCTACGTCTCGCCGAGATATAACTCGGAATCCACTAAGAAAATCGTCTTGCTCAAACGAGCCTTGTTCTTACAACTCAACTCAAATGACTCTCCTTTGAGAAAACTCTCCTCTCCTATCCTCTGTTTTACGTTTCCAACACATATATATTGAACTGTAAAATCTTGCTAGAGGTGTTGCACTTGACAACACACTATTCGATGTTGTCTCCCATCAGACCATTTCTTGAGTTCTGTGAAGGTTGTGGCAAGCCGCCTGAATCTTCTTCACTCCACTGTTCTGTAGGGTACTTCTGTGCAGAGTACGATCATCAGCTTTGTCGAACAAGAAGAAGTCAACTTTTTCTTAATTTCTTCAACTTTGGGCCTAATAATTTCCTCAAGCCCAATCACTTAAAAGTGTTTATCTTAACAAGTATTTTTCATATCTAATACTATATTTGATTTTAATATTTTTCATAGATTTTAATATTTTTCATAGATTTTAATATTTTCTTATTCACTCAGAGTAAAGCATCCATTTGATATATTTTGATATCTGTTTTTCTTTTTAGAAAATCTTGTGGTATGCTATGCGATATGCATTAAGCCTGATGTAATGTTTAATTATAATAGAGTACTTGTTTAAGCATCGTCAATTGTTTTCAATTGCTACATTCTAAAAATAACGTAATAGCTTAAAGTTCCAATCTTCTTTAAACGGTTATTCGAAGCTGATATACGAATGCAATAACATAATATATTATGTAATTAAACCAAAATGTTGGAGATTTCAACTGAAAATGTTAAATCCTTATACAGGTGAAGGAATTTGCCCACCTGTTCTTATTTTCCATTTGTTCCCAATTGTGTATAAGTAATAAAAAAACTTTTTATGTACAGAGAAAAGAGGGCGAGAGTAGAGTATTTTGGTAATGAAGAGCACTTAGAATGCAGCAAGTGGATAATTCTTCCATCATCATGAAAATGGATGTGGCTGAGATTCTGCAGAGGTTTTGCAGATAGGACACCAATTCTTCATCCGAAGCCATTGTTGCGCACAGCTCACGTGGTACATATGTTGGCAAGGCAAAGTCCCTATTTCATCTCCATCAACATACTCTTCCTACAGATCATTAACATAAAACCCCTCTTTCAAACTTTTCTAAACACCTTCAACCTACCCATCAAAAGTTAGTCTCAGAGAAAGGGGGAATTAAAACCTGGCAAATGCTGCATTTGACATCATCTTCTCTATTCAGTCGAATGTCACCGGAATCATGTGTTGGACGGTAAATGCTTGACTTCAGGCTTTTCAACAACGCTTCCTCGCTTAGAGCAGTGCTTACGGTGCCCATTTTCTCCTCCAATGCTAATAGTTCCTGCATGAATAACTTTCAATACACGGAAAGCCAATAACGTGATTGCTGCCTTTGATCGGCAACCAAAACATACAACATGCAAGCCTAACCTCATACGACATGTTATCAATGTCAAGCCTCATATCTCTATGCTGATCGTGGAAGCTGGTCACACCATTTAAGAACAGATTGGCCTCTAAAACAACCAATTGCTGCAGGAGAAAAGAAGCAGAACAAGGCGTCAGAATAAAACTCTAAATTCAAACAAAACCTCTTCATTTCAAAGGTCCACAAACTTCTATATCACCTCGTATGTAAGCTCTTCGTCTTGTTCAATCCTTTCCAGTGCCAACAATACCTGAAACATCATTGCGTTAGCAAGATGCGGGAATAACATCACGTAGCAAGGCTTATGATGACTACCTCTGCAACTCCAGTCATGTTATAACGTCTGAAACCATCACGGTTCCTTAAAGAGCGAGAAAGGCCATCTTCGGAGGGACTACCGGGCATCCTCAGGCTACGTAACCTGCCATGACTACTGATTGGCCTACTGTAACTATTTGCAGGACTATTCGAAACTTCTGCAGATCTAGAAGGATTGAGATTAGCTCGTGTAGCAGGCACAGGAGCTTGTAGAGTTGCAACTGCTCCAGAGCGCCCTGTTCTACCAAAATAACCACTTGGTCTCCTACTACTACTCGAAACAACACTGTTGTCCCTAACACTTGGTAAATTTCTGTTTCTCCTAGACTCAGACATGGTGATGCCATTGCCCTGAGGGGAACTTTGATTCCTTAACTCAATCACTGATCTATCCGTCTTATTACCTCTGTTTGAAGAGCTGCTCTCTCCGTCAGAGTTTTTTTCCCTAAATATGTTGCTTTTTCTTGCCGGGTTTGAATTAGAGGGAAGAACATCAGAGCCAGATTTGCTCCTCGATCCATGCCTGTTCACACTAGCTTTTGCATTTTGCCCATTGGTACGAGCATCTCGGGTGACCAAATCAGGTCTCTGATGAATGCCTCTGTTGCTACCTTTACTTGAGCTTCCGGCCTCTTTCACAACTTCTCCCGAGGCAATATTTTCAGAATGAACACTGACAGTGCTTTCTTTGGTCTTTCCACGTGGAAGGACACCCTCAATCGTGGATGACTCGTCATGAACACTGCTGCTCTCTGAAGAATCCGTGAGTTGTCTCCTACCCGTAATTCTGGAGGCCTTTTTTGGGCTGCCCAATCCACTCATACTACGAGATGAACTCCCGACGGTTTCCTTTCCATTTGAGGGAGATCGAAATGACGACACGCTAGATTTTGCTTTGTGATCAATCGGGGGTCCCTTGTTGGAACTGATCCGGGAACTGCAACCAATTCGGCTGCAGACAGGGACAGTCTGATCATCTTTCTTCTTCATATTCTCATGCAGAACAAGGCCACTTGCTTTACCGGACATAATCGGCCTGGATATTCTTTTACCCTTACAGGCCTCCATGCATAAAAGACACCCTTACTCTGCAATGACAAAAAAACTTTTTCAGATTACTTGGATTCCTATCTAGAACTGCATCAGGCCTAAGGAGACAATTAAAAACATATTTCACAGCTTTTAAGATAGTCATCAACTCCTAGCTATTTACCAATCAAGAGCCAGTAACATAAATTCTAGGCAAAAAACCCAGAAAAAAAAACTTACGAGAGGAACATCTAACCTGATGAACCATAAACATCAGGCTCCAAAGTGATTGTTAAAGAAACCAAAAGAGAGAAAAAAGGAAAGCCAAATCGAAGACGACCATCCAAGACAAAAAAAAAAAAAGAAGAAGAAGAAGGGTCCATATTCGATTTACACGGACTTTCCATAAACACGACCAGTTTCCCCGTGATTTAAGCTTCTCCGTGGAAAAAGGCACACCAAACTCTGGGCAAAGAGGCATATATATACAATTCTCCCAAATCAAATTCAAGAATCAGAACGGACTAGGGGCTTATATGTATGTACACCATTAACAAACAAAAATAAAGAGTAAATTGAATTTCAGTCAAAGGAAGAAACCTTCATCAATTAAACGTAATCATTCAGCGAACTGAACAAAAAAAATTGCGCAAAATTTTAAACTGAATACAAAGGCAAAATCATCAATCAGCAACGAGGATAATACTTTATGGGTTTTTTCTCGTGATTACCGTAGCGAAACTGCGAACGCAGAGGCGGGAGAGGAAACCCAAAGTTTCGGGAAATAACTTTACCCGACGGATATATCTCTTCGCCGAGGAGACGTAGAGTAAAAGAGATTCGATGAAGGCGAATCTTCCGAATCCGTAGTATGAAATTTTGTGATGGGTTTAATTAAAATCGGAGAAGAAGAAGTGGCGTACCAAAGGCGAAACAGTTGTCGGAGTGATCGAAGCCGTTGATTTAGTGTTTCGTTCTGTGAAGCCTGAGATGGACGGCTTAGATATTTTACGGAGCCCTGAGATATTACTAAACGACACCGTTGTTGATTAGTGTCTCGTGGACGGAATGATGTATAATTTAGGTTATAATTTTCCTTTTCTTTCTTTCTTCGTAGGGATGATGACAATAAGTATATATTAATAAATAATACTTTTTCGTTTTTGGTACGCATCATCACGGTTAAGGTTATAGGTTTTATAATTTTACTTTTTGAACATTTAATATATTATTCAAATGATTGCGAATAAATATGAAGAAATATGAATCTAGCTAAATACAATTATGATTATTTGATTATTTTTCTAAATACTTCTATTTAATAAATTGATTATATATAATTTTTGAATAATATATTAAAATAGTATTTTTAAGTTTTTTTCCAAATCTAACATTTTAAAATTAAAATGGCAATTAACAAAATTGAATCTCATTTTATAGAAACCCGAATTTTCTTCAAAAGAGATTGTTTCCTTGATATTATTGTTGATATTATTCTAATTTACATAATTTCTATTCGTTTCGATTTAAAAAGTGCAAAATCCTAAGTGAATAATATGCCTGTTAATGGACAGACGACGTGAGAAGAAGCAAATTAAGATTCACATCCCATGATCGATGACGGATAAATATATATTTATCAATAACCTAATTGAAGACATCAAAGTAATTGATTTTTTTAAAGATTAATAAATAAAATATTTGTCGACCTTTTTAAATAATAAAAGAATTAATAAAGGAAGAGGGTTACATGGGCTCAATTCCAAGCCGAAACAAACCGGGCCCACCTTTTCTGAAAACCGGGAAATCAGGAGAGCGTGAGGAGCACGCGGCATCACGACCAGACCAGACCAGACCAGACATGAGAGGATTAACTTACACCTATCTGTAAAATGTCAACTTGAAGAAACAAATATTTTGGAATCACCTTGAAGCTACTTTTCTACGTCATGCGTCTTTTTCTCTCTTTATGTGTTGCGTTTTTATATTATAAGATAATACATATACTTGATCATTTTCTCGTACCTAACATCGAGAGAGACATGAAATACATATAGATATTACATTGATATTGGTAAGAGTTAAAAATCATGATTGCGCTACTAACAATAGTTGTTTGATTCACACTGGGTCATATCATATGCGACTCTTTAGACACAAATGAATGGGGAAAAATGCATGTGAAGAATTGTCTACTTTTTTCAAATAACACGAACTCTTATATATGGACAAATGGAGTTAAATAGTCATATAAACTTTATACACGTAATTTAGTCGGCCTTAGCCTTTATTTTCCATGTCATCAATGTATTTTTGATACATTAGCATAATAAACATAATTCGGACCAAGGGAGTAAAAAATTCTGACCACGAAAAAAAAAACATTAAGGAAGAGGTGCAGCAAGTGCTTTACGCTTCAAAATATAATTATTAACTGTCGACTCCCCTGACATTAAAAGATAATTGGTCTGATTAGTGTGAATCCAATTAGTGATACAAAACATAAGTAACCGAAGAGAAAGCAATAAACTGGTAATTAGTAAATATTTAAACCATTTATCTTTATTCATGGGTAAAGGGTTATTAATCAAATCCAATAACTTCACCACCTCATCCATTTATAAACTTCTTTAATTTGTCAGCATATACAAACTAAATCTTTCCAATTCATGAATGACCAATTTTCTAATAACTGCAACACTTTTCTTGACAGAAAATGATAATTACAGCACACTTTTATTTACATGTTTGTTGGAGATGGACTGCGTCCCTACTCATCCAGAATTCAGTCTAATAATAAAGAGGCCCATCCTCATAGGAGTGGGTGCACGTCGATCGAAAAACTGCTGGGCAGATCAGAAACCTCTCTGATTTCACCGAATATCGAAAACGGCAAGAAACTTGTCATCATTAAATGATATTTATAAGTATTTATGATCGTTAATGATTGTAATATTGAAAATAGGGTGAACTGAGAATATAAAAAGAAAATAGTTCGCACCATAAAAGGGGATCACTTTTAATAGCCCGGAGATACCACCGAACTTACGTTTTTGTCATACACTCTCTGATAAATAAATAGATATTCCCGTTTAAGTTGATCTAATACACTTCGCCTTAATAATCTTGGACTCAACAATGTTGCCGGGAAAAAGAAAACTACGTCTCAGATAACCGTTTTTTGTATATTAATTAACTAGTTATTTCCGATGATGTTCTTTTGTTACGGTTTAATTAAATTTTTATCATTAAAACTAAATTGGTGTTCTCTATAATTGATTCTAAGTCAATTTAAAGATTTTTCACACATTAACAAATAGCTTAATTTCAAAAAAAAAAAATCTAAAATAAAGCATTATTTATCATCTATTTAAAACTAACTTACAATAATAAAACAAATAAAAAATAACTAATTTGCATTGAAAATTTGAAAATATCATTTATAAAAAAAATTTGGGCTAAAACATCGTTGAAACGGATGGAGCAATGTGTTCTCTTTTTGATAATTTTATATTTTTATTCAAATGATTGAAAAGGAGAAAGTGCAAGCAGCAAAAAAAATGAGCAATGAATGAAAACGAGTGGATGTCATGTAGATTAGATTAATGGTGGAAGCGTTCAACAATGGACATCCATGGAGGCCAATTTCTGTTTCTTTATTATTTTATTCTTTTTTTTTTTTTTAATTTCTACTACGTGGTGTTATCTTATCAAGTTAATGACGTGGGGACAATTATCTTAGTTATATTGAAACGGTCTAAAAACCAAAATGAAACAAACAGAGTTGGTGTCCTTTTGTATAAATAGAAACGGCTTAAGCAAAAAGTCAACGGTTTTCCATAACGACCGGAAACGGTTTTATAATGGTAATATAATGTTTTTCTTTGATTTATTAGGAGATTGATGTCCTCCACCACCCAGGAAATTGCCGACATTTAAGCTCCGTTTTACAAACACAAGTAATTGAATTTCATTTTATAGAAACCCTAATTTTCTTCAAAGGAGAGTATTTCCTTGATAAACACGTTTCTCTTTTTTTTTCTTCAAAACATTAATCTCTCTTTGTTCAACCTTTCTCTTGAGGTAATGGCAACGACGTCAAGCACAGGAAAAGGAAAAACGGACAACCAAAACCTAACCAGAACAAGATCTCTTGGTCGAAAGCCAAAGCAACCTTCGTCGGTGTCATCAGAAGATGGGTCTGATCAGAAGCCGGAGAAGCCATTGCCAAACTATTTGAAACCAACAATCAGTTCCAGACCTGACCCAGTCAAATTCTTGAAGAAGAATAACAATAGTCTTGATGATAACCAGAAGCTTCTCCGTAGAAGATCTTTTGATCGACCTCCTTCTTCTTTGACTTCTCCTTCTCCTTCTACTCCGTCGCGTATCCAAAAATCTATCAACGTCTCGCCTTCTCGCCCACGAGACAGACCCGCGGTTCCTAGAGAGAAGCCAGTCATAGCTCTACGCTCTTCATCTTTCCATGGAAGCAGAGGTGTTGGTACTACCGTGAAATCGCCTCCTGTGGCGCCAAAGAAGAGCAGTTTGAGCAGTAGTAGCACTAATTCTTCGAAGAGCAAAAAGAAAGATTCTGTAAATGTTACAACTAAAAAAGCGTCTGACAAAGAGATTACATTGGATACAGCTTCTTTTTCGTCTGCTCACGAGGATGAAGAGGAGATTCTCAAGGTTGAGAGTGATGCGCAAGTTTCTGATGTAATAGAAGAACCAAAAGAAGATAAAGAGGTGCGAGTAGAGATTGTGCAAGCCGCTGAATCCGGTGAAGAGAATGAAAGCGATGGACTTTGTTCTCCTGTTGGAGAAGAATGCATTGCTGTCAATGTAGAAGAAGAAAAAGAAATTAAACCCGAAGAGAACATTGAGGAAACGAAAGAAAACGATAATAGCCAAGACAAAAAGGGTGAAATCGAGGAAGAGCTTAGAACGAAGACTGATGAAGATGAGACTCCAGAGAAGGTTGACATTAACATGAAAGAAGTTGAAAATGTCGAAAAGACTTCAGAAGAAAAAGAAATTAAAGACGAAGAGGAGAAGGAGAAGGAAAAGATTAAAGAAGAAGAAGAGAGAGAGAAAGCTAAAGAAGAAGATTCGGTAGAGAGAAAGAAGAGGGAAGCAGTAAAAGGGAAGAAGGAATCTCCATCAGCCTACAACGATGTAATAGCAAGTAAGATGCAAGAAAACCCGAGGAAGAACAAAGTTTTGGCTCTTGCCGGAGCCTTTCAAACCGTTATTGACTATGAAACTGCTGCATCTAAGTGATATACATATATCAAGCAGAGATACACAACAACATCAATAACAACAAAATCAACAATGTCATCTTTAGCTTTTCCATGTTTATTTTTCTTTCTGTCTATTTATCATTTGCCAATTGTCATAATTATTTTGTCTTGTGGATTGTATGTTTTTCGAGTGAACAAAATTAAAAGCACCTAATCATATGTTTGAATGGATTGGATGCATTGATATACATATGCAATGACTTGAAGACTAGCTACCTAACTTGAAAAGATTATAACTATGTTATATGTATATGATATGCAATTCATGATGAACGGTTTAAAGAAAAGATGTAGAAAGAAGGATAACTAATAGTTACAAAAAGGATCATTGATATTTACACCCACAGAGAACCTTTTTTGTTGTGATCCACGTTTTAGTCAAATTCTTTTCAGCATAAACTACAATTTTATTTGTTTCAGTAAGTGTTCTGAAACTCTAAAATTCGTTTCCAAGTTCAAATAGACTTGAAAACTATTATTCTCTCTTTTTCATTTTATTAAATTCTTTTAGCTAAAAGCATCCAAATCAAGAAAATTATTTTTATACATTATTATCATTTACTATTTTAATTTAAACAATTCAACCAATCATAAAAATATAGAATAATATAAATAATGATTAACTGTTAAATATATTTAATTTTTACATAGAAACTTGCAAAACATCTAATAAACAAATCTTGAAACATCTTAATAAATAAAACGGAAATAATAATAAATAAAACATTCATTTTAATGTTAAATATAGGGTATTCAGTTCGATAGTAAATATATATGCTAGCCAACCTACTAAATTATTTTAACTACATCACTTTATGACATATTTAGTACAAGTGGTCGGTTCTTTTCCAATTCGGAAGTTTGTCCCATGCACATGAGAGTTCCTATCAAACTTGACATTTTATTGTAATAAAACAAAACACAAATGGCAGGAAAATTTTTTGGTTAAATTGAGTGACACGTGTTTGTTAGATCCATAGCCTCTTTATTTATTTTAACAACAGTTGTCGGGAAGAGAAGATATCAAATGAACAATCGCTTCCTCAACAACATTTATTTTCCAAAGTCCTCACCAATTACTTTTTTTCGTTCTCAATTTAGAAAGTTTAGAATTTTTTTTATAATAATTCTTGAATCAGTTTTAAACATATTTATATAAAACTAATTCAACTGTATTCAAATTTGGATTTGATAATACTAAAACAACCACCTTTCCATATCTATTAACACACAACCAATAATATAATACAGTAAAAAAAAGATTGTTAATGATATTGGGCTTCAGAAAAGATGGCAACCCATAAGTCCAATCCACCAAACTATTCAAAAGCTGAAATGTTATGAGGCTGAAGATGTTGACTGCATGGCCACCTTTGAAGTTGCCACATGTGCAACATGTAAACACGTTTCTTTGCCGTAGACAGAAGTCAATCTATTAGGAGATTGCGCCGGTAACCACCGCATTTTCAACCATCATCACCGGAACACCATCTTCCACATCCACGAAAGCCTTCTTTATTTTCCTCATCCACCATCCATTCCATCGGAACCCCTATTTCACCAAAAGTTTTAGCCTTAAGAGAAAACATGTGATTCACAATAGATTCGTCGGAGAGGAGGTAGCAAAATGATGCCATTAAAAATTTAAATAGAGAGAATCGATAATGTGGAGATGGAAAAAGGACAACAGAACAGATAAGCTAAACGAGAGGAACAAACACTAACGTAGTTGATTACTTTTCTCCCGTCGATTAAACATATAATTAATATCCCGAATTAAAAAAGGAAACATTAATTCGCGCGACAGAAATAAAAATTTATAAGGAAAAAAAAGAGAAAAAAAACTATGAACAAAGAAAAATCATGATTGCATTATTGATCATCTTCTTCCTGCAGATCTGAGAGTGCAAAACAACTCCGAGACTTAAAGGCTCTGTTTTTGAACGAAGGTTTCCTTGCAACAATTCCTTTCGCTCCTCGCTCTTCGTCACTTGAAGTTGATTTGTTCTCGTCGAATCCAGATTTCAGATCTTCATCGTCTTCTTCTTCTTCGTCGTCGTCTTCGTCTTCGTTAACTGGTAAAAGAGGCATTGATTTAGGGTTTTGCCAAGAGTAGAATGATCTTCTCGCTAATTTGTTGCAGATCTGTAACCTTCTTCTCTTATTCAATGGATTCTCTTGCTTCGGTACTTCTTTTACACTCCCAATCTCTCCTAAATTCCCAAACGATTTCGATTTCCCTTTGTAGTGATTAGATAATCCTCTCCTGCAATTAAAATCAAAAACCCTAATTTAATCCCCCCTCCCAATTACTTTTTTCACCAAGAACTCATTTTTAGTAATGAAATGAACTTACTTGCTGGGGAGAGAATCTTCGAGAGAGCTCATTGAAGCCAACCCTCGATGTCCTAATTCCTTTGAAGAAACGTCGTCGTTTTCTTCTCCGCTTTCTTCTTCATCGCTACCTCCCGGCGTTCCAATCGACGATGAACTCTCCGACGAGTAATCCGCCGTCCGACCTGACCAGATTCCACTTCCAGGACGACTCAGAACGCCTCCCTCCTCGTTCACCGTATCACCAAAGGATGAAGAAGAAGAAGAAGCCTTTTCCGTCGCCGACAGAACGCTTCCGTGTTCCGAGACATCGATTGTGAACGTAGGTCCTGCCACCACCTCCATCTCCGTATATCCAGAGATGACAAACCAAAGCAAGAAATTGGTACCGATTTGTCCGGAAATCAACTTATGGGCTTCTGTATCATCAACCTCACAGGGTCCGATCCTCAAATCACAGAGACTCAGAGAATAGTATCAATTGCCATGGCGGACAAGAGAGAGAAAAAGAAACCGAGAGTAGGGATAAGGTTTTTATTTATTTTTTAAATAAATGAAGGAAGTCGATAAGGACGATAAATGGACAAAATATATATCCTTTTGGGAGATTAAAATACAAGCATTTGCGTATGCCTCTGCCTGATTTCGGACATTAACAACTGTAAATTAACGGTTCTTCCAGTTTCCAGTGCTTCCTTCTGTATTTCAAATACTTAATATTATGCTCGTTTTGATAATAAATCACTCCCTCCCTTTCATTATACAAAAGATGTTAGATAAATTTGTATAAAAATTAAATGTATTTAATATTGATGTAATATTTTATACTATATTATATGATTGGTTAGAAATTTTTTATATTAGTTTGTGTACAAAAAAATTAAACGTCACCAAAAAGAAGAGGAATATGTTTTACTTCTTAAAACATTTGGAAAGTTTGTTCACACGATAAAGTTGGAATTCTTCTAATATTCTTTATCAAAATCTAAAAAATACCTTTAAAAAGAAAGTATATTTAATTAAAGGTTGTATTAATAACGTAACGAGTGGAATTAACTTAACCGAAGTAATAAATAAGTATGTACTTGACAATGTTATAACCGAGACGAGACGACTGCCCATATCTGCATGTGCCAAACACGGTTTTAAAGAAGTAGATAAGTTGAATAGAAGATATACAACCATACATATTTTTGATATAGATTATATAATATATGTAGGAGCATCAGTAAATAAGCATATGGTTTATTATATATATCTCAAAAAATATATTGTAAGGGGTTGTATGTGAGCACCATTATCATTAGTTTAGAGTAAACTGAACAATTCTAATAAAACAAATTAAAATACAATATTATATTTTAATATTGAACTTATTAAATAAATTCTTCCGCGTCGTCCATGTTACTGTACAATTTTATAAAAAAAAGGAACGGTATATGTTTATGAAAATGATTTGAAATTGAAATTTTAATTAAACTGAGTAAAAATTAAATCCGAAACATTTCGAGTATGGGTTTCAATGTCTTGCTTTCAAGTGAGTCTAATATGTAAGATATTTTGCTACAAGATTATGTTTTACGGGTGGGATTTGTTATAATTGTTATGATTGAATCGATCGATAATTAGCAACATGGCATTCAGTTTTTTAAAAGATGATTGACAACTTGACGTGTTATTTAATATGCTATATGATCAAAAACACCAGATCTTTGCACTTACTAAATTAAATATATTTGTATGATTATGTTTTCAAATGCATTCCCTTATACAAAATAGACACATAAGCTTATATGAAAGATCACTACAATTTACCTATTATATAGTAAGTAAAAGGCTCATTCGCAAATTATACGGTTTTTCACTTCCAAATTAGTAAAATTTTAAAATTAAAGTAATAGACTCATTACGTTCTTAATTCATTACAGTTCAGTAATCTAATTTTTCATTGTTTAATGTTTTAGAACAATCTTCTTTTATACATTGTTTTAAGACAATCTATACAGATTGTTGAGTGGGTCACAACTCAACTAAGATAAAAGGCAAAGAATATTCCATTTGAATATTTGAATCTTTATAATATATCATATCAAACCCAATGGAAGATATATAGTTGCGTTGCATCCAAATATGAACTAGTCTTTGATCTTTTGTTGCCATAACGTTACTTCTTTTATTTTCCGGTTTAAAATGTCATTTCCATTGTAATTTTTATAAATCTGATTTGCATATCTTTACTCCAACCGGATACTATGCAAATATTTATGGAAGACTAGAAATGATGATTAACAAATGATAATTAATCAAAAGGTAATTTAGAAAGAGAATAAAACGTGGTTAATATTAGTTAGTAAAGGTCAAAGCAAGGCAACCAATTGGATGAAGTTGAGTTCTCGAGAAACAGCATCTAATCTTAATGTTAATCTTAATTTTAATCTAACATTTGTTACTCTGGGTGGCAGACAACCTTTATATGTCCAAATTCTCTTTCTCTTATTACAGTTTCCTTTCAATTTCATTTTAGTTTCTTTTGATTTATATAAACCTTTTAATTTTGGGAATCAAATGTTATTTTTCTAATTATGAACGAGGGAAAAAGAGAAGGTGTATTTGGTTTGGTTGGCTAAACTTTATAGAAAGGTTATTATCATGTTGCCACCCACAAACTCATGTTCTGAACAATACAAAACAAATTATTCAGACACAAGTTTCTTGGCAGTTTGCACACATATATGTTACATTTTATCTATTACTTATTATGAAACAACTTCTTTTTAAAAATATCTTAAAATTTAATTCAAAGTTCAAGTCTATGATATTAAAATATAGATCAAAACTATGAACAATAATGATCATGTTCTTTTGTCAATTGTAGATTCTTGCGGTTGTGCCTACCGCATATATCTATGACATATGTATTGGTCAGACGTTATATTTTATATCACAATTTTTTAACCGATAATTAAAATATTGGTACGACTAAAAAATATACGATCAACCATCATCGCAACTGTTAACAGCAGATAAACAAATAACATTTGTCGCAACCGCAATCATAGTATTGACCGCAATTATAATTACAATCGCATGCGACAATCAAACGAATAACACTAATATTTTTTTCATTTGTAGCATACTGTTTTATATTTTTTTCCTTGTCTTGTACACATGCAAATTATGGTTATCTCAAACCCAATAAACCAATACGTAAAGTTAGCATAAAAATAAATGAAAAGAAGAAAAGAAAAAAATATAAAGGCCTTTGTGTATCGAGCCATATAATGAAGCAAGGTTCCAACGCTTAATCTGGTTGTGCCCTTGTGGTTGGATTATGAAGTTTTTTTGTCTTTCCAAATTACAAAAGAGTTTTTTTGTGTTTATCAAAAGTGAGATCATTTTATCCATCCTTATATCATTTTTTTTACATCTAAAAATTCTAGAAAATTAGATAAACTAGCATCATTAATTATATTAGGTTTTGGATTTAGTACAATTTTAGTTTATTCAGCTTAGTTAGCTTTTGCCATACTAATTATTACCGTTCTAACATCAAAGGTTATTACGTGTGAGAATTCCCTTACGACTATTTTATCTTTGCGGCCCAGTAGAGGTTATAACGCATGGGCTATGATAGCATGATACGACGTTACTGGGCCTAAAGAGGCCCATTAGATGTGATATACCAAGGCGTTTGATGACGTGAGTGTTTCGGTTAAGTGTGTTGGTTTGGGTTAGCTCCTTTACCATTCCCGGGGTCATTTATGTAAATGTGCTGCTTCAACCCCGTCGAGTATGTGTTATATCCGATTTATATTATTAACAAATTACTCAAATAGAGGTAAATAGGTTGATGAGTAATAAAAACCAAACCAAAATCAAAATATCAAAAGTTACCATGCAACTTTTTCCAAACCCAAAGCACAGTAGTCATCATGCAAATTCTTTATAAAATTAAGCAAGCATACTATTATAGGTTTAGTAAGATATTACAAAGGAGTAAAAACTAAAATAACATGTCTATAAACACCATGTATTTATAAGATCTTAGTGTTGAATAACCCTAATGATAACACCATGTTGAGGCTCTACGAGCATTCTAAAGACTGGAGAGTGTTGATATGAGGGAGACAAAGTAAAACTAAACCTTGACACAATAAGTGAGACAAGAACTTTCAGCTCCATCATACCAAAGTTTTTTCCTAAACACAACCTTGTCCCGAGGCCAAATGGGATGAAGGACTGAGGGTATTTGCAGGCTTTAGATACTCCTTCGCTGAACCTTTCTGGCTTGAATTCGTTCGCGTCAGATCCCCATATCTCGGGATCTCTGTGCAATGTAGGGATCAATGTCCAGATGCACACTCCCTTTGGCACCACAAGGCTTCCGAGTTTCGTGTCCGCAAGAGCTTCTCTTGACACGAATGCTGCTGGTGGATATAGCCTCAACGTTTCTTGAATAACCATTGTCACCTATATACATATATTAATTTAAATGAAACCGATCGATGTTAGATTCTGAAATGGTTATGAAAAAAATAAATTAACTTGCATTGGAATCGAACAATGAGGTCGTAGCAACATAGTTTTAGATCATTCTACACGTGCAGGCATGTATTAGTTATAAAAATATAATAGTTACCGTTTTTAGGTTGGAAATAGAGTCTGCATCAGGAATACCGTTCTTGCAGAAACGCAAGACTTCATCTCGAATCCTAGTTTGCCAGGAAGGGTTGAGAGCGAGGAGCATAAGACACCAAGAGACAGCAATCGCACTGGTCTCATGGCCGGCGAAATAGATGCTCTTACAATTATCCACCACGAAACTTCTGTAAGATGATGTCTTGTTCTCCAAGCTACCATCGCAACTATTCATAGCTCCTTCTAGTATCAGTTGCATTAGATCCTTCTTGTAATCTCCCATGCATTCTTTTTTTCTCTCCTTAACGGTTTCCCATATCAAAGTCTCGACATGCCTCTCTAGCTCGTCAATATTCACGTTCCCATGCTTCTTCGTCCCCAACACAACATCACTTGCAACCATATACACATATATAAACATTCAATAACATTACACTTCTTTGTGATTTACAGAGAAATCATTAATGGTTTTGAAATCCACTTACCTGAAGCCATTGTGGCGGAAGAGGATGTTATGGTGAGTGATGGCTTTTTGAAGACATCTAAGCTTAGAGAAGATCTCTTTGCCTTTGGAGAAAGAGCTGCCAAAGCAAGCTCTAGAGATGACGTCAGCAGAGACAGCTCTTAGGTCTTCATCCACCATTATGTCACAAACTGTTTCTCCTTCTCTTCTTACCATATCTTCCCATTTGCTAAGCATTGGCATCGTCGATTCAACCATCAAACCAACCATTCCCTTGACTTTGTCGAGGAAGAACTCAGGGGCGATGATGCGGCGTTGATGGGCCCAGTGAGGCCCATTAGAAGTGATGACGCCACGGCCGAGAATGGACTTGAGGCGTTTGGTGACGTAGGAGACTTTGCCAAGGTTAAGAGTGTTGGCTTGGTTAAGCTCTTTCACCACCTCCGGGTGATTCATATACAAGTGTTGCTTCATTCCCGTCGAGTACGTGTACACCCTCCCTTCCTCATCATTAATTATTTTTTCAATAAATTACTTATATAAAATAATGTTTTAATGTGGAAAACGTATATATATATTATATATTATATGATCCCCGCATGCTAGCGCGAAGTGACAACTTCTTTTGTATTTAATTAACAGATTAATATATCTTGTTAGTAGTACTATAAATAAAGGAATCAAAATGATTCATATATATTGAGAAGAAATCATATAATATAAGCTGCCAGATAGCTTTTGATCAAGTAGACCCGATCACAAAAACTATTGGCTTTTCTTAACTAATGAAAAGACAGCTTATATATATATTTTTCAAAAAGTTCTGCAAAATTAGTTGTCAATCCATGCATATATTACATATAGATATTAATTAGCTGTCAATCAATATGCACATATGTATACGACTAAAAGTGCAAGTATGTATGCAAATTAGTGGCTATATAATTATTCCACAAAATATGCCTTTAAATTAGTTGACTTTTCCTTTACTATTTACAAGATCTAGTCTTTTCTTTAACGTCAACCCCATTTTCTGAAGAAAAAAGCTTTTTGTATGAACAAAGAAAATAATAAAATAAATTTTGACAACTGCGAACAGAATTTATGAAGAAATATTAATTTGTTTTGTTTGCTTCATCACATAGAATCGTCTAATCCAAATCTGTGAAATTGTTACAGCTATTCAAAATATTGCGAGATTAGAGCACATACCGTATTGTTTTCTCCAATGATCAAGATAGGGAAAGAGAGAAGAAGTGTAGTTATGGGCGATGATATTATCGCCGGAGTAGTTTTCAGAGTTAACAAAAGTTTGTGACTGAATTTTTTGCATCTCCGGCACATTTCCGCGAAGTAACGACGGCGGAGGACCCTTCACACCTTGCATCTTCAGTCTCCTCCTCACCCTCCATTGCTCCGCCATCGCTTTACCGTACACACGAAACCCTAAACCTAACACTCCTATAACTATTATCCACCAAATGGTCTTAGCCATCTCTACCATCGAACTCTCCATTTGTATCTTTTTAAAATGGCTATAGCTTATGAACTCTGGACTTTGAGGTTTCTTGCTCTTCTTTAGCTATATATAGTCGAGCACTTTCCTTTTGACCAAAAGGTTTAAATAATTATAATGATATATATTATATATATTACGTAATGATGGGGAGTAGTTTGCCTTTGATGAAATAATTTAAAAATTCATAAGTGTAGCCCATGTGTCTACCAATATAGACTATACATTTAATTTGGCTTGCCTCTCGGTCCATTCATACGCATAGAGTTGGAATGAAGTAGAACGTACTTTGCTTTTTGAGGCAAATGTTCAAACAATTAATGGTCCGTTACTGAGATGTGTGGTACATACATCTCTAAACAGTTACGTATGTATAATAAACATGAAAAATATGGAATCTCGTGTACTCTGTTTCCATCTCTTGGTCCCTCTTATTGTATGTCTTTTGTAATCAATGCGAGGGGTACAATTGTTTTTTGGGTATACAAAATTTGAAAGTTGGGATAATGATTGAATTTTATAGCTAGGTTTACATATCTCTTCAAAAAATCAAAATCAAAAGTTAAAATTTTCTTTATTTGTTAAGAACATATCTAGTTTGTATTAAGATCTTGATAGCATTATTTTGTGTTATTTTACTAGGAGGACTTGGAAATAGCACAAAATAATGTTATGAATTATTTAATACAAATTACGTTCTTAACTTAGGTATAATCAAATGAAATTTTTTTTTAGAGATTTAATCATTAGTTAAAATTTTAAATTAAGTAACTAATAATATATAATTAAGTTTAAACGGGAAAACTGAAAAATAAGTATGAAAAAAGTCATTGAATTTTTATGATTATTATTGTAATTTTCTTCACATATTATAAAAATATAAGACGGTCGCTTTTGTTGTTTGTGCTATGTTATTATGGCTATATATGAGTTATTGAATTGGTGCATTTATGCATATAAATCTGTTCAGATGATTTATTTTTTTCGTTTTGATTTGATAACTTTAATTATATATATGGATGCATACGTACACGAGATTGCTTCTTTAATTGCAATTTGGAGTATATTATTTGGGGATAATATATAATGTAAATAATATATAATGTGTGACTAGATACAGATTACATTATTTGAAGATATCAACTAGGTGCCGTCAAGCGTCACGTTTTTGGAACATTATGCGATTATCGGAAAGTACAAACTCAAATTTATGACAATCTGTTGGTGACGAACGTGATCTTAATTAATTGCCACTCCTTTTCGTAATTGAATCGTTTCATTACGTATACGTACGTACTGCTTCAATCATACTTGAGTTCTTCTGCGTTTAATACCAAAAACGAAATAAGATATTTTTTTATAAAAATGTAAATAATATTAAAATTAAATTTTAAGGTTATACATGATAATAAAAGCTAATTATTTGGTGTCATGCCAATTAAAAATAATATAAAAACACAAAATATAAATCACGTTAAGTTGATACAATGATAAGTCTAGGATGACTGGAGAAGGAGTGATAAGTCGCTGCAGTGATAAGGTATTGATCATGAGGTGGTTGTTTGGGTTCATCTGTTGGGAAACTAACTATTTGTAAACTCATTCTTCATGTCGATGTCTACTTCTTGTGGAAAGAGAGAAATTCAATGCTCCACTCTTAGTCAAATTCTGGTTAAAGCTAGTGGGATTAGACAGGGAGAAAGCTCTAATCACAAGTAGTCAGTCACTTCATCGGATACTAAAGAAGCTTTCATCCACAGGTTCATTCAAGGTTAGACTTCTTCAAAATTCCATCTGAAATTAACCGATGTAAACCTTTAATTGCTTCACATGAGTCTCATAATTTACTTTTTGTTGTATGTTATTGGTTTTTTTCATCCTCTCCGCTTGGAATTATATCCTATGTTTCTTAATATAATATTAAAGCCTAGTTTAGTACGACATACGATTTCTCACAAAAACGGTTTTCAACATTGAAATTAGTCCGTATAAATGATTCGTATTGTTGTGCTATGTTCGAGATATTGATGTGTGTCTTGTCAACATCTCGAAGAAACTTATTAGAATATATAAAAGTATCACATTGAAAATTAAGAATTTTATATATAAATATATAAGAAATATATACCACTGTATTGATTTAGAGTTAGATATCAATATTTCCTAATAATTGATGGCTTTTGATGATGAGGAAGTGGTCGAATAAAGTTTTAAAAAAGTTTCAAGGCATGATTTTTCTTTTCATTTTGACAAATCTGCTGAGTTTGATATAAAATATAATTTATGTATGACCACATGGAGACGATTAAGTGATTCAATAGTTACACGATTTTTTTTTAATATAAAACTTCGATTTTTAATATGAGAGTATTGGAATATGAGTCAGTTTGTAGTCTACAAAAAAATATTATTTTATCATAAAACATTAAAATTAGTGGAATTGGAGATATGCTCTTTTGATATAATTAATGGTTGTGTTTGTATATTATTTTTTATTTGTTCATCAACTATAAAAGTATGTAATATGATTGGATTTCCTTACGATAAATAATAGAAAAAATATTGATATTTAATATATATATATATATATATATACCCCTAACTATCGTAGTTGTATATGAAAAAATCATTGTAGTTATATAAAAAAGTAAGCTTAAAAATAGAGAAAAGCACTAATTAAGAACAACTAATGAAAATAGAAAATAAAACGTGAGTAATTTGAAGTACAATGGTGATAATAGAAGCTAGGGACAAAGGGAAGTCGATGTTCATTCAATGAACATTAAAAAGAAGAGACTGATTCTTTCCATCGTATCTAACTATGATGTCGACACTCCACCCAATCTTTCTATTTATTTATCTATAAGAAAATTTAGATAATTGAGAATCACCTGCCATAATTATCTACATATTAACTTTATCTGCATATTAAATTCCTTTTTCAAACTTTTCTATTTTTATATTTGATAATCCATTAAAATATTAGCATATTATCTTTAACGCAACAACACATTAACAGTTAAAAAATCTGTTTAAAAACTTTATATATATTCGGATTTTACAGAAATTAAAAATATTCATGAGTTAGGTTTTGTGAAATTCCTAAAACTTCCACCAAAATATTTTTTCATATATATTTTAACATTACATATAACTTCATAGACATAACCTAAAAACTTTATTACCTTTGCCTCGGACTATCAGCGGTTTCATAACTGAAGTTTACTCGTATATTCGATTTATACCCAATTGTTGGAACACTGTAAATTCATATTTGATATTTCTCAAAACGACATTGTATAAATACTTTTCAAAACGACGTTGTTTTGAGATTGACCTGCGATGTCCCACTTCTCCCGCTATGTCGGTATTACGTGGCAATAACATCAGCATCCGTTAACGAAAATCTAACACCGTTACGGTTCATGTATAAATTTGCACAATAGTAGTTCTTTGGTTATGAAATTTAAAATTTTACTTAATTTTAGGTATGATTTTGCATTTCTCTAACAATTGAGTTTAAATCGAACATCCGATTATACTTCGGATATGAAACAGCCGATTTTCTTTGTTTAATATTTAGATTGACCAGCGATATCCCACTTACCCCGCCACGTCAGCATTACGTGGCAGCCACATCAGCATCCGTTAACGGAAACCTAACCCATTACGGTTCATTATAAATTTGCACAATAGTAATTATTTGGATATGAAATTTGAATTTTACTTAATTTCATGTTTAAGTTTGCACTGCAACAACAATTGGATATAAATCGAACATCCGAGTAAATTTGGGATATGAAACCGCCGCTTTTCCCTTTTGCCTCACAAGTATATTATCTACATATTAACATTACATATGTTCAAGTGTTCATGCAATAACGAACTTGGTAGTTTAGAATTGGCCCATCCAAATTTTTGGGTTTCTGTAACTTCGCACATAGCCCAACAGAAGGGATGCCAACTTTTTTGAAGTATAAGTGAAAAGTAAAACATTAGATTGGGAATTGCGATCGAATTAACAAAAACTTATCTAGATTTGAAGGATATGTGTCGCCATCCAGTTAACACTTCCGCAATCTTATATATGTCCAAGTACAATTTATATACGTCTACGTCACCGTCCATCTATTTTCGCCTCTTTTATTCTTACAAGATCAACAAATTTAATAACATCACTTTTAACAACATTAGCTACAACCTGGTAGAACATGAATATTCATTTGTCCGCATTTTGAAAACGGTATTTGCATGCATGTTAATAGCAAATAATTATTTTAAATTATGATTTTAACGAGTGAGTATTAAATAACTAAAAGGAAAATGTTTCATTGCTTGCATGAAATGCTGAAAACAAAATCTAAGTATTTTTTTTGCTGGTGTTGTAATTTTCTAATACAGTTTAACTATTCTCAATCCTTGATATCAATAACCAAAATTTGGAAATTCAAAAAGAATTAAAGAAAACACTGGCGCGAAACCTAACAAACAGAAAGCAAGAAGCTAAGGTTGAGCTCAGATTACCACGTGTAAGCAGGAGAAGCTTCCACATGTTGTGTACAATGATGACGTAAAGAACATGGGCTCCGTGACGTTTGATGTCACGTGGGGATAACTAAGGACTAAGGGACGAAAGTCACACGACAGAAGCTGTTTTGGTGTCTTCAGCTCATTATCATTTTTTAGCAATCTTTGGCTCATTATCCTTTTTATTATTGTTGTTAACATACAAATCCGTACTAATTTTACAATCATTCTCTTTAAACAGTACTTTGAACCATAAATCTCATATCATTGTTATAATCCATTCCAAACTCAATTATACAAAACAAAAGCACGCATATATGATAATCTTTTCATTTTAGGAAACTCGAAGATATTTGCACATTTTCTACTAGTCAATTGCTTATTTTGTGAAATAATTTCATTACTACTTTTTGTTTCCTTTTATAAACCGAATGATTCGTGGATTATCAGTGCTAGAGAGATCAATTTAATGTTATTTTTTACATATTTACACTTTGATCGAAGATGAATGTGTGGTTCAAAATTGATGAAGCTCTGGAGCGGTCCAATTAAAGGCCCAGTTGATCGAAGTCCATTGGCGTGAGGGGGGGGGGGGGGAATTTCTAGAGTAACGTACGACGATTAATTAGTGAACAAGATTTAAGTACGAGAAGTTTTGGCATTAGACCCCAAGTGGCTCTAGCTCTAGTGGTTTACGCATTAAGTGTGGTATTATCAACCGTTGGTTCAGACCACTGAAAAATTCTATCTGCTAAACCAAAGGGCCGAAACTTCCACAATTTTAAAAAATAAAATTAAAGTTTTGGCTGAATTATTTTTTTCTTGGAACATTTGTGGACCAAGAAGCACTGATGAAATTTTCACCTAAACACACACAATTTTTATACACTTACTACTTATTATATATTGTATAATTTGTATTTGTATAGACTAGCTACTAGACGGAGGAGACATGTTCACTAATTCTTTAGTTTATTTGTATCCAACAAAGAATCAAAATCAATATAATAAATAAATTAATAAGAACAAAAAGACAAGCGAGATATGATTCTTGGATGTCTCAGAATGTCATATAAACAAATTGATACATCAATACAGACAGAAATATATTCGTATCTAAGTTTGATTCACAACCAGATTTCGAATAATTTCATGACTTTTGTTATATGAATAAAAAAAATATATTCTCTGGCTTCACAGTAAATATATAAGCCTCTCCCACATACGTGGAAGCGAATCTCTACGGCAAGCACAACTCAATATCTTCTGTCTATCTATATGTGGGGTTACGTACATCAATCGCTGTTGTGTCCACATGTTACTTACAACTTTCAGTATCTATTATATTGATATCATCACAGTTTCACTCATGTGTGATGAAGTAGTGATCAAGAAGATATGACCCTTTGGCTTAACCAACAGGTTGTTAACTAATCAGTGAAAGGAGAGAGAGGAGAGAGTGTGAGAGAGTAACTTTATATGCTATTGCGGTGGTGGATAATAGAATATTTTTATACAAGAGTGCTCCTTTTTATTCATACGATCTAAGTGGGATTATTTGCACATGATTTCCAATTTAGAAGAATCTATGTCTTCTTATCTTGCTTTTGTAGTTAGTTTAAAAAAAAGGTGTGAAAGTGTTCTATATGAATCCGATTGGCAACCACCACTTTGTGTATGAGTTTTCGCCAATTACAGAAAATGCAATTTTAAAACTTGAAACTGTAAAAACAGTTTAATTAAAATGGAAGGTTTATTTAAAAAGTATTTTTTTTTATCAAATGGAACATAACATGGCAGATCGCAAACTCTAAACATATTAGGATACAATAGACTCAAATTTCCTAGATTTAAAAACAGTTAAATGGTAAGGAAGATATGTAATTTAGTGGTCTATGCTAGTAAATCTATATAATGTATGTCGTTGTCAAGAAAATAATTAAATGATTATGAAATAAATAATAATTAAATAGTGGATTTAATGTTAAAAATACAAAAAAATATACAATTCAAATAGAAGTACTTAAAAATTAATATGTATATATTTTATTATATATTATATGCAAGGATGCATGTATGTTAATTAGTATGCATTGATGCATGTATTTTATACATTTTATGTATGCAAATGTACATCTAGATATGGATAAATATTTTTCAAATGGGTCCAAAGTTTTGCAAGTGCAGGTTTACTTTTTTTTTCGAGTTCGAGTGCATAATTACTTTACATGCATAATGTAAATTTGTTTTTATAAAAAGGTTGCAGAATATCATATAAGGGAGAAAGATCTACAAGTTGACAATCCATAATTCTCTTGTCAAGTTGTCATGTCTCCTCCAACTACATCAAAATATTCTCATTCTTGTATTATATATATGACACAGTTCAAAGTAACGATTTAAAACATAAACTTAGGTTAAAACTAAACTAAGCTTTGCTCAATTAGTTGAGTTTGTAGTAATCTAATTTTGCTTAACATCTAAATTAGTAGAATTCAACAAAAGCTCAGTAAGCTTCACCAACCGGATTGTGTTGTATACAGAACCGGTCTTAAAATCAAACGGGACAAATTCATGTTTACGGTCCTTCATATTTTTGTAAAAGAACCGTTTTTCATTTTAAAAATATTATATGATAAAATAATATAAAACAGCTATTTTTTCTTTTTTATTTACGATCTTATTAAATTCAGGGTCAGTCCTATTTGTATACATAGAGAATATTATGCTGAGTTGTGATTTTGTATTTTAGTAGAAAACGAAAATGTATGCTTCACAGTTATTCAGTTATGTCTGGATCGAGTTATATTAATAGAATCGATTAACCTAATCTAGTTTGTAACTAGATATATATATTTGCATATAGGCACAGATATAATAAGTCAGATACAAAATTAAAATTGTCAAATTTTAGATATTTCAACGTATAATGGGTGAAAGAAAGCATTAGTCCATAAAGATGTTTAATAATCCAAGAAAAAGCACAAATTAGAGCGAATCCATAATATTTTCATTTCACTTTATCATGGTTTAATATAGTTTAGTCATTTATGCTAAACAGTTAAAGATTGTATCGAATAGACTAAATGTGGATATGGTTTATATAAATATCTAAAGCTTAATCTAGCAGTTTGAGGACTTGAATAATGATTAAACAAAAGGAAATAGTTCATTCCAACTATAGATTGTTGTTGTCGTGGAACATTTTAAAAGTAAACGCATATATAATTTACTGTTAGGCAAATCATATTCAAATAACACCCTTGAAAAGACATATATACCCTTGACTCATGTGAATTGCTGCCATTTTCTCAATTAGGAAACTCGACGTGAAGCTCATGGCTTAGCATTAGAAAAAATTATATTTTATTTTTTTTTATTAAAATACGGTTGTTATTATTTAAAAAAACACAAATTATTATATTTATTTTAAATAAATATTCAAAAATTCTGGTCTTTGAAATTGTAGTCATTTTCTATATTTAGGTAGATGTGTATATATAACTCTTATCAAGCACTATTCTGACTTTGCATAATAGAATTCTCGTGACAATTATTGGTCTTTGTTTGGGTGAAAATGTGGTTCTCTAAAACGTTTTTTACATTCTTCAGTTCAAATTAATTTTCTAAGTGTCAAATTTTAACCAAAAGCATGGATTTCGTTTGATTATGTACTCTTCAGAATTAGTTTGACAAGTTTGAAATTTCTACTTCTGAACTGCTTTGTTTTTCTTTTTATCGAGTATTGTTTCTTTGATTATAACTAGGGCGAATCGACACCAATACCCAAAATTGAAAAGTTACTCATATATATCTCCCACTGCTCCTTTAAATAAATCATAAAAAATAAAATAATTTTTTAGTTTTTCCCATTCTAATTTAGGATATAATTTTCTCCATTTGAAATGTAAACACATTATTCTATATAGTAGAACAAATATAAAACAATGTGTTTGTTCTATATAAAATGCATACGTACGGTACACTTCAAATTATGTATTATTTTAATTTATTGTGCCATTATCTAGTTTATTTCCAGTTTTGATGTTTGGTATAATGTCTAGGTTTCCCATTTCAAAATCAACTCATACAAAGTATTTTTGTGTGTTTACTTATAAATAAAGATAATGCAGGTTTTCACTGTGATGTTTGCTTTCAAACCTTACAAATGAAGGTTGTATATTTGACTAACAACCATGGAGAGGAAGTAATTAACGTGATATGATATTCGACCCAAAGAAATCATGAAAATAATTGATATAGATCTAAATGCAAAACATTATTTATTAAAATATCTTCGAACCTGGTGCATGATCAAAGCAACGTAACGTATCATGGAGATTCCGTGACCCACTTACCTTTAAAATTGTTTTATAATATAAAAAAAGAAGAAGAATAGAAATGACATTTTTGTGAAATAATTACTCTTCTCTCTCTATTTCTATGCCAGTACTATAAATAAATCTGTAAACCACTCCAAGCATATCAAACTAGCTTCTCAATTTTAAACTAAAACTTAAAAAACATTGATAATTTTATAAACAATGAGAGAATTTCCAAGCGTAACAAATCAGAAATTGTCAACAATGGTGGAGTCTCAGACGCGGCATCCCTGGCGTTCGCCGGTGCCATACCTATTCGGTGGTTTGGCGGCGATGCTTGGACTCATCGCCTTTGCTCTTTTGTTGCTTGCTTGCTCTTATTGGACGCTCTCACGGCGGACAAACGGCGACGACGGTGACGGCGAGAAACAAGCGGAGTCTGGTGAGAAAGTGGCGTCGAAGGTTTTTGAGGAGAAGATTCTTGTGATCATGGCTGGACAAAACAAACCAACCTTCTTGGCCACTCCCGTCGCCGCCAAAACTTGCATCACAAGGGTGGACTGCGTAGGCAGCAGCGAGGTTGTTGTAAACACGGAGAATAAAGAAGTACAAAACGGGGATTCCACAGTGTCGTCGTTTTCTTCTGATGAAGAAAACCAGTGAGCTCTGTTCTCAATGGGTTTTTTTTTCTGGTTTTACGTGCTTTGTTTTGTTGGAATTAGGTTTCAATTCCTCTGTGTTTTAACGACTTTGAGACTGTAAATATACATTAGAGTAGTAAGTGTGAACGAAGTGTCGAAATAGTTTCGGATTCTCTGTATCTGTGTCGGGATAGATGAAACTATTTCTCTGTAAGCTGCTTTAAATATATCAATATTTTTATCGTTAAAATTTTTTTGAGTACCAAGGACAAGATAAAAACCCCGAAATCTTAGTTATCTAGTTTCTGAAAAATGGTTGCGTGAGAATTTTTTTATAGAATTGTTCAACAAATTATATCATCGAAACACCGACCTTGTTCTAGTAACTCATCAAGTAGAATGCTCAACCGTCCCCAAAGTGTGGTTAATCCAGTTAGCACTTTTTTTAGTACATTATAATTAAAAACCACAATAATGTCTTGTAATGATTTGCATGAAGAACGACAATTGTTTCAAACTTTCAAAAAATTTCATTTTTTTGTATTTTTTTTAGGTTTATTTATTTTCGTATTCCAAGTTAACCAGAGGAAAGTACGAGAGTAAGTACGATGCGATCATTTTTTTGGTTGTAAGTAACTTATATTCATTGGATGAGTCAGAGTCCCATGGTTTCTGTCGTCGGCATGCTTTTATCGGTTGGCGAAAAAGTACATTGAGAAAACACACGATGGCGTCATAATATAGACACGTGTCAGTACAATGGTTTCGAAGGTGTCCAGTTGTTATTGTCGGAACAGTTGTATGAACTCTGAACTCACCTATATTTGTTTTAATTCTGACGCGGCGATGCGATGCTGCTGTATTCATATTTTTTAATCCACTTTCAGTAATGAACAGAGAGAAGCTCCACATTTTTCATGTTACGATTCGGACGGTTTCAAAATTTGTACTTTTTTTTTCAATCAACTACCATTTTAACACAAAAATTAACTTTTTAAATCAACATTTCAGAAAAATCAAATAATCTTTTGCTGAGAACGACTATATTTGATGACAATTTAAGGTGCATTGGTTTATTTGTTGATGGAGCAGAAATATGATTCTAATTTCTATACGAAAGCAGTATTTATTGATTGTTTTGTGGAGAAGTTTTTGTGTTTGGGTAATAATGGGCCAATTACTGAACAGGCCAATTACTGAACAGGCCAATTACTGAACAGGCCAATTACTGAACAACAAAACACATATATCGGTATAACTCATTTTGGCCCAATTAAAGTGTATTTATTAAGCCCATTAGTGGCCGACATACAAAATCTACACCTTTGTTACGGTATCGTATCCATTTATAAGGCAGCTTTTCGTGGTAGTCCCTATATCTAGAAATAGAAAGCATCGATCCATGCTTCTTCAGTAAAAGCCTTGAACATTTTGCAATGCATTATTTGCAGTAAGAACACGTGTTGACAAATGTCGACAGTTCACGATTATGATTACAAGTAGATAAACGAGAAAGCTTGATTACAATAAAAGAAGACAAAAACTAATTTTGTGCAGTGTCAGAAGTCAGAACTGTCTTGCCAAGTATTGTCCTTTTTATGAATTATGTTGTTTGGCTAAGATTTGACCACGTGTCTACGTTTCATTTGATCTAGATGGATACTCCCGGGGACCACGTGGATAGACTCATAGACACGGTCATGTGAAGCCATAGCAGCATCAACCACAAAGAGAGAGTGACAAAGAGAGAAGGAGAAAGGTAGAGGTAGATAGAGAGATAGAGAGAAATGGCGTCTAAGCTCTGCGACTCGTGCAAATCGGCGACGGCGGCGTTGTACTGCCGTCCGGACGCGGCGTTTCTGTGCCTGAGCTGCGACTCAAAGGTCCACGCGGCGAACAAGCTGGCATCGAGACACGCGCGCGTGTGGGTGTGTGAAGTGTGCGAGCAAGCACCAGCTCACGTCACGTGTAAGGCAGACGCGGCTGCTCTCTGCGTCACGTGTGACCGAGACATCCACTCCGCTAACCCCTTGGCTCGCCGTCACGAGCGCGTCCCCGTCACACCTTTCTACGATTCCGTTTCCGGTGCCGACGGCTCAGTCAAGCACACAGCCGTGAATTTCCTCGACGACTGTTACTTCTCCGAACTTGACGGAAACGCCAGCCGGGAGGAAGAGGAGGAGGAAGCGGCTTCGTGGCTGCTCCCAAATCCGAAGATGACGGCGCTAGCTGCAGCAGCTGAGGCAGTGCCGGGAGATAGCCCGGAGATGAACACGGGTCAGCAGTACCTGTTCTCGGATTCGTATCTGTACCCGGATCTGGATTACAGGACTGTTGATCCGAAGATGGAATCGCTCGAGCAGAACAGCTCCGGCACCGACGGTGTGGTTCCGGTTGAGAATCGGACGGTTCGGGTCCCGACGGTGAACGAGAATTGCTACGAATTGGATTTCAGTGGAGGATCCAAAGGCTTTACTTACGGATACAATTGCATCAGCCACAGCGTAAGCTTTTTATGAACTTCAATTGATTTTCTTAAATCCGTTGTTGAAAAACACGAAAACGAACTTCAGAACCATTTGTTTATCCAATTTATAACCTTTTTTAAAAATTCAACAAAAAAGTTTAGATCTTTGCGGCTCCTACTTTTAATGACACTTAATTATTAGTTTAATGGGTGCTAATGATTAGGTGATTATTTAATTTAGTGTGGTAGGCAAGCAACATGTGTAAGCGAATCTATAATTTGGGGTAGTACGATGATAACTTAAATTTTGTAGCCTATTTTATCTAAATCAAAGAATTTGCTTTTGAAGTGAGCATCTAACTTTCTAACTAGGTAAAGAAATACCAAGTATGTCTTAAGTTTCAAACTTTAGTATTTGCTAATTTGATTGTACAAAATCTAGTGGCAAGTCAAAGAGTTGTTTCTGATCTAATGGTTGTTAATGCAGGTATCATCATCGTCGTTGGAAGTAGGAGTGGTGCCAGATGGTGGCACTTTGGCCGACGTTTCGTACCCATACGGTGGGGCTGCAACAAGTGGAACCGATCAGGGAAGCCAGAGGGCTGTTCCGTTGACGTCAGCGGAGAGAGAGGCGAGGGTGATGAGGTACAGAGAGAAGAGGAAGAACAGAAAGTTTGAGAAGACGATAAGGTACGCTTCACGGAAAGCGTATGCGGAAATGAGACCCAGAATCAAGGGTCGGTTTGCGAAACGGACGAATACTAGCGAGAGCAACGACGTGGTTGGTCATGGCAGTATGTTTAACGGTTTTGGACTTGTCCCTACATTTTAGACATTGAGAGAGAGAGAGACCTCTAAAATAGGGAGAAGAGGGGAGTTTGCTTCGGTGTTGTTTTAGTAATAAGGTTTTAACGAACTTCTTTTTTTGTTTAAAAAGAGTAGTTTGTTTTTTGTTGTTAATGAGTTTTAGTTGTTGTGGGGGAAGAAAGGAGAAGAGAGTTTGTGGTGTTTATATGCAACTTGTTTGTATATATCATGTGATTTTGAATATGCTTTGTGATACAACTTGTATCCAAAACAGTAAAGATTTAAGATAACTTCACTTGATTAATAAAATACCAATGAGAGAAGGTACAATGGAGTCTCTCCCCTCCCCAAGTTACGATTTACTCAAAAGATACTCTCTCCTCTCACACATACTTTCTACTTATAGTCTCTCTTAGGATAATAAGATAGGTGGGTTATTTCTATTTCAACTTATAAAAGCCCAAGTCGATTAGCCCACTTCCTCCTTGACTTGGTTAGCTGCTCTTTGTTGTCTCCTCAGCCACTTTGAGTCTGCTCCTCCGCGTTCTTCCTCCTCGCGTATGTATGCAGCAATGGTGGATGTGTAGCGTCGAACCTATCAATACCTCGTCCGTCGAAACCAACCTTGTCCTCAAGGTTGAAGGTTGGAAACTGTCGCGCCATTACCTCCTTGAGCTCCCAAGTGCATTCGAAGGCAGGAAGATCCTTCCATTTGATGAGCACCTCCTCATGACCTGTTCTTGGGTGAAGGCGCCCCTCCAACACCACCTCTGGTTCTACCTGCAAAATACCATCCGATTGCAGCTGGGGCGACAACGGTTGTGTAGCTGGAATTTCCCCTACTACCTTTTTCAGCTGTGACACATGAAAAGTATTGTGAATCTTAGCATCCACTCGTAACGTGAGCCGATATGCCACTTGTCCCACCCTTGCTTCCACCGGAAACGGCCCATAGAACAGTGGCGCCAGCTTCTCGTTAACTCGTTTCGCCAAGGTGCGTTGCCGATAGGGTCGTAACTTCAAGAAGACCAAGTCCCCTACCTCAAAAACCACCTCACGACGATGCATGTCAGCATGATGTTTCATACGCTGCTGGGCGCGGTGCAAGTGACTCTTCAATTGATCCAACATCGCATCTTGGTTGCGTAACTGTTCTTCTAAGTCGCCGTTAGAAGTGGACCCGGGTTCATAACGCAACAAGCTGGGCGGTTCCCTCCCATAGACTGCCCGAAACGGTGTAGTGCAAATCCCAGAGTGATACGACGTGTTGTACCAGAATTCAGCCCAAGACAGAAACTGAGCCCATGTCTTGGGTTGATCGCTACTGAAGCATCGCAGATAGGTCTCTAGACTGCGGTTCACTACTTCGGTCTGCCCATCTGTCTGGGGATGGCAGGCCGTGCTGTAGCGCAAATCAGTGCCGGCTGCCTTAATTAGTTCCTTCCAAAAATGACTCAAGAAAATTTTGTCTCGATCCGAAATCATAGTGCGAGGGAACCCATGTAATCGCACAATTTCCTGCATAAATAGCTTCGCAATATCGACGGCTGTAAATGGGTGTTTGATTCCAACGAAGTGCGCATACTTCGTCAAGCGATCGACCACTACCATAATACCATTAACTCCATTAAATCCAATGAAATATCTTCCCATACCTTGTCAAGAATCGGAACTGGCTGTAGGAGTCCGCTTGGGGTGAGTGTAGAGTATTTGTGACGTTGACATTCTGCACATGCTGCCACGTACTGTCGGATCTCTGTCATCGTCCCATCCCAATAGAATTGTTCATAAATCCTTTTTTGGGTCTTTAACACACCAGCATGTCCTCCAATCTTGCTGCCATGATACTCCTGTAGGATTAGTTGAATCATGGGAGAATGCTTAGGGATCACCAAGCGCCCCATGTACAATAATCTGCCCTGTACCAACGAGTAATGAAGAGGAGGGTCTACTCCATTCTGCACCTTCTCAATGATGTCCTAGAGCTTTGGGTATTGCCTAACTGCCGTGTGGATGTCCTCCAATTGCAAGGCTGATGGAACTGTCAAAGCCAACAACGAAACAGTCACTCCCATTCTGGACAACTCGTCAGCTGCTCGGTTTTCTAAACCCAGTTTGAATTGGATCTCGAAGTCAAACCCAAGTAGCTTAGTCAACCAGCGTTGATATTCTAAGTTTACTTCCCTTTGTTCCAGCAAAAATTTCAGGCTCTTCTGATCCGTCCGCACGACAAATTTCCGGCCCAACAAATAGTGTCGCCACTTCAGAATATAGAGTACCATTGCCATCAATTCGCGCTCATACACGGACCTCAATCTCTCGTGTTCTGTCAGAACTTTACTGTAGTATGCAATCGGTCGCTGATCTTGCATCAACACAGCCCCCAATCCCGTTCCCGAAGCGTCCGATTCCACCACAAATAATTTAGTAAAATCCGGTAGCGCTAACACTGGAACCGTGGTCATGGCTTTTTTGAGAGCCATAAATGCGCGTTCTGCCTCCTCATCCCAATGAAATCGGTCCTTCTTCAACTGATCAGTGAGAGCTCGAGCAACTGCACCGTAACTCTTCACGAACCGGCGATAATACCTGGTGAGCCCCAAGAACCCCCTCAAATCCTTTACCCCTATCGGTTTTGGCCAGTTCAGCATCGCTTGGATTTTTTCCGGATCCGCTGCCACTCCTTTTCCAAAAATCACATGTCCTAGGTACTCTAACTCCTTGCACCCAAATTGACATTTTTTTGGTTAGCAAACAGCTGATGCCTTACCAATAATTCCAACACAATTCATAAATGTTCCAAGTGTGTCTTGTAATCCCGACTGTAGACCAATATATCATCGAAGAAAACAAGTACGAACCTTCGCAAGTGTGGATGGAAGACATCGTTCATGAGCGATTGGAACGTAGCCGGAGCATTGGTCAATCCGAAAGGCATGACCATGAACTCGTAGTGCCCGTTGTGGGTGCGAAAAGCCGTCTTTGGAATATCCTCTGCCTTTACCCGAATCTGATGATACCCCGACCTTAAATCCAGCTTCGAGAACACAACAACGCCTCCCAGCTCGTCCAACAGTTGGTCGATCATGGGAATAGGGTAACTGTCGGGTATCGTGGCCTTGTTTAAAGCTCGGTAATCCACACAAAACCTCCAGCTTCCATCCTTTTTCTTGACAAGGAGCACCGGACTGGAAAATGGGTTGCTGCTGGGTCGAATTATGCCTGCTGCCAGCATTGTCGCTACTTGCCTCTCGATTTTTGCCTTTTGAGCATGTGGATATCTGAACGGCCTGACACTCACCGGAGCCGCACATGGTTTGAGCACAATAGCGTGTTCCTTACCCTGCGAAGGTGGAAGTTGTGTCGGCTCCTGGAACACCTCTGAAAATCTCCCCAAAACTGATTGGAGTTCATCATCTACCTTCCCTACTTCCTCAATCTGATTCGCATACTCCAATGTGCCCAATTCTACCAACATTCCTTCTTCCCCTCGTTGTATTGACTTCCACAACGACCTTAACGACACCGGAGAAGTGCAGATGCTTGGATCCCCTTTCAAACATACCGACGTCCCCTGAATTTTAAATCGCATCTCCTGGAGCTTCCAATTTACCTCCACATTCCCTAAAGTCTCCAACCACTGTATCCCCAGAATGATGTGAGCGCTTCCCAAGTCTAGTGGTAAAAAGTCAACTTCAATTTCTAGGTTATGCAGCTGAAATTTTACCCTCCTACAAATCCCTTCCCCTCTTACCGTCATTCCCGTTCCCATCATGACTCCATAGCTGGTTGTGTTTTCGGTTGGCAGGGATAACTTCGACACCAGCTCCACGGCGATGAAATTGTGCGAAGCCCTAGAGTCGACAAGCGCCACAATTTCCTTCCCGCGAATTGAGCCACGAACCTTCATAGTCCGAGGTGATGACAATCCCACTACCGAGTTAAGTGATAACTCGGCAATTTCGGCCATTTCCCCGAGTTCTCCTTCCACTCCTTCGCCCTCATTGGATACGTGCTCCTCCGAGCCATCCTCGTGGACTAAGTAGACTTGAAGCGCCTGGAGTTGGCAACGGTGGTCGCGGTTGTACCGCTCGTCACACCGGAAGCACAACCCGCGGCGTCTCCGGTCTTCGATTTCCTCAGGAGTCAGCCGCCGAAAGGGGTTTTTGCGAGTTAGGGTTTTCGTATTTGTAGTCGAATTCTTTCCCCCTTCGAACGACATCGTTTGCCTTTCCACATTTTTTGGTTGTCGTGTAAATGACGATATTGCCCCTGTCAATTTTTGTGGGTCCCCTCGAGCTGAATCAGCGATCGTGTACCCTCCTGCAGTACGTCCTGCGAATCTCCTCCTCTCCAACGAACCTGCAACCAAATCTCCATCCATTCGCAGACATTCCTTCACCCCTAGGGCCAGCGACATCATCTTCTCCAGAGTCCTAGGTTCGTGTAGCTTAACTCGTACCCTAATCTCCGGCTTAAGCCCTATTAAATACGCTGCCTCGAGGACATGTTCCGGCATGGAACGACTGTTGGCAGCTAAGGTGATGAAATCCCGGTTATACTCCCTCACCGATCCTCCTTGTGTCACTGTGAGCAGCCTTTCACAGGGATTTGCCTGAGATGGTGAAAATCCTTCTAACACCCTCTTCTTCATATCCTCCCAGCTGTGAAATGGCCGGCGATCACGTTCCCAACGGTACCACCGTAATGCCTCCTCGTCGAAACACATTTTGACCACCTCTAACTTCTCCCCTTCTTCAAACCTGCCCAGCTCAAAATACTGTTCTATTTTAAACACCCAGTTTTCGACTTCCTCACCTGTGAATACCGGCATTTCCACCCTTCGCGACAACGACTCTGTTTTCTCCTCCTCGCCTTGGTCGGTTGTGGGTGTCGTCCGTGCTCTCTGTGTTGTCATCTGACTGCTCGTTTGCGACGTAACTTCTGGGCTCGCCATTAACGTCGAGGCTTGAGCTTGCTCTTCGCTCGCTTTGCCCTTCAGTCCCGCTCTGTTTTCTTCCTCCGTCAGGCGCTTTTCCAAGCGATCCAACATGTCTAGCTTGCCCAACTGCTTCTTGATCTCTTCCATCGTCAGTTCCAACGTTGTGAGACGTTCATCCCCTCGCTGGACGTGTTCAACAATCTTCTCCCACGAATCTTTGTCAACCATGTCTTTCTTTGGAGGCATTTGTGCCTTTTTTTTTTACTTTAGATGCTATTGTTGTGGATCAAAACCGCTTTGATACCAAGTTGATACAACTTGTATCCAAAACAGTAAAGATTTAAGATAACTTCACTTGATTAATAAAATACCACTGAGAGAAGGTACAATGGAGTCTTTCCCCTCCCCAAGTTACGATTTACTCAAAAGATACCCTCTCCTCTCATACATACTTTCTACTTATAGTCTCTCTTAGGATAATAAGATAGGTGGGTTATTTCTATTTCAACTTATAAAAGCCCAAGTCGATTAGCCCACTTTCTTCTTGACTTGGTTAGCTGCTCCTTGTTGTCTCCTCAGCCACTTTGAGCTCCTTGTTGTCTCCTCAGCCACTTTGAGTCTGCTCCTCCGCTTTCTTCTTCCTCGCGTATGTATGCAGCAATGGTGGATGTGTAGCGTCGAACCTATCACTTTGTTTATGTAATGTGCATCAATAACATTTTTTGGGTTTTTACCGTTACTGTGTATGATTTAACCATCGGGTTTTCTATAAAAAATCACATTTATTGGAGTTGAATGTTGAAACCCTCTCTCTAAACAAGGGACGGCAAAGAAAATAACTTTACATCAACGACACAAATTAGCCGAGGGAATATCTCGGGACACTAATTGTTTCAAAGTAAATGAAAACGAGACATCAATTTCTCAAAAGATCATATCTTGAAGTCAGTTTTGAGTTTTTAGTTAGGGATAGAGTGAATGCTACTTGCCTCGCTTGTGGCTGCATCGGTGTGAACTGCGATGGGCTTTTTATTCTTTTCACCCATTAAATTACTCTGTTCCGAGGAAGTGCTGTGTGTTGCTGTAATCGCCTGGTTCAGATTTTTGTCTACTGTGGTCTGCCCTTCACCAGGGTGCTTGGATGAGCTTTTGAGTTCTGAGCCGCTGCAAACTGTGATTGGCATTTGGTTCGTTTTGCAAGCTGAAGCACTCTGTTCTGAAGAAAAGCTGCTGCGTTCTGCTGCTGCAATCTCAGTTGGTTTTCTGGTCGAGTTGCTGCCGCCTGAGTCATCGCTTCTTCCAGTGATCGGATTTCGGTTCAGGTTTTTATTCTCAGCATTGTGGTCCTCGTTGCCGTGTGCTGTGGTATGCTCTTTAGTGGTTTCTTGGGCTGAGATCTTGTGGTCTAAGTCGTTTCTAGCCGCAATTTGCCCTTGATTTGCTTCCTGGGATGAACTGCTATTGGTCGAGGATATGTGGGAAGTTTTGTTGTTAGCAGTCTTGCTCTCCAGAAAACGAACGACTACACATGTGATATTGTCTGCACTTCCTCTCCTTATTGCTTCTCCCACAAGTTTCTTGGTGGACTCCTCCGGATCTTCAACCTCTTTCACTACCGCAACTGCTTCCTGCAACACCGTTAGAGATCTAAATTGTTGAAACTGATGTCAAACGTCCGGTTCATATTGGAACATGAAATGGGAATTGAGCCTTGTTTGTCATCATATGAATACGAAGAATTTAAATGCACAAACCTCATTGGAGAAAACATCCCATAGTCCATCGCTGGCAAGGATCAGAAACTCAAGAGAATCATCAATCTTCTCTTCCTAAAGTTGAAAGCATGACAGTTTTAAACAAGTATATGTATAAAGTTCATATGCAAGTGAAGAAGATATATACCTGAATTTCTGGATCGGCAACAACATACTGTTTCAGCAGTCGATCACCAAAAGCACGAGAAACTGCAAGTACTCCTCCAACTCTCCAAGTCCCTATACAATTTAGGAATAAGGACAAGGCGCAAAAAAACAAGCAGCAGCAAAAAGCAGGAAATAATTCTACAGTTTCTTGTTACCTGCCCACATCACAAAACCACCAGCATTCTCAATCCGCTCACGCTCATCGCTTTGGTCAGGTTTATGATCTCTTGACACAGCAACGGCTACAGAGTACATATTCATTTCATTCAAAAACATTCACATTACATAACAAGATCATTTAAACCATCTCCAGAAGATTGCTAAAGATAGTACAATGAAAAGAGTCAAAAGACCATGTAATATTAGAGGAAACTAAAGAGAGGAGTGATGAGATATGAGATATCACAAATCTCAAGAAAATTACCATTTCCGCCTCTACAGATAACAGCTCTGGAATCTCCAACATTCGCAACAAGTAAACGGTCACCAACGAGAATAGCTGTTGACGCAGTTGAACCAGCGTCTCTAGTGTGACTATTTTCTGACTTCAGAAGTTCAGAGTCTGTATGATTATAGGCATCAGCTGAAAACACGAAGCAAAAAAGCATATATTTAGAGTAGACGGATCAACAATCGTAACCAAAAGAATTTAAACGGGTTCTTGAAAGTGACCTATTGCAGATTTAGTGTCAGAGATGAACTTAGGATGTGTGATAAGATTGCTGAAAAGATGACGCTTTACATACTCGGCTGCTCTGGCTCCGCCATGGCCTGCAACACAGTAATAAAGATCATCAATTCATTTTCCTAAAGGCAAACATAATCTATAAGCTACCCTGCATTTAAATCAACTGAGTAGGCCAGTGAAGAAACAAATCTGCTTCTGAAATATGAAGGAAACACGCCCATCGAAACCTTCATTAATCAATTTCATTGAGATCTAATGTATAACTTCTTATTCAGAGAGGGTCGAAGAATACCATCGAAGACTCCAAATAGACCAACGATTTTTCCATCGATACCATCGATCCTTGTCTCAAAAAAGTCTTCCATAGATGACCTTTTCCCTGCCGAGCTCGCATAGCCATAGCTAAATTTTCCATTCTGGCTGCAGTTAAGTCATGGGCATTGTGATTGATGAGCTCATGTTAAGTAGAGGCCAAGTAAAAAGATGAAGGAAGATCATAGTCAAAAGAAAGTTGATAAACGGAATCAGTTATGAATAGAATCAAACATGGCTATTCATTCAGGTAACAACAACAAGAAAAGCCGATCAAACACGTAGATCGAACAAGCAAGATCAGAATTCCAAGAGTAACAAAGTTAATCATGGAGATGGGTTGTTTCAACTGAAAAGCAAAAAATCCCAAGCTTTCCTAATATTTTTTGATCGAGTAAAGAAATAAGACCTGAGACCACCTCCGCTTGCTGGGGCATCAACAATCCGCATCTGATTCGAATACGACAATGCCAAGTCCATATATCCCATTTTTGTTGCAGAAATTTCCAATACTACTCTTCAGAACAATACAAAATTTGTCCAGGGGTAATCTGAAAACGAAGAAAATTGTGAGTGAGGCTCAACGTACAAGAATTCAGAAACATACAGCGACCACGAGTCTCGTCGTGGACCGTGAAATTAAGGAGGTGGAAAGCAAAAAGGAAACCTGGGGATAAAATCGACGATGGTTGTAGAGAAGAGGTGAAAAAGAGAAGAAGATGAGAGATTTCATGGTCGAAGAAAATAGCGTAAGAAACCAAAAAAAGGAAACAAAAAGCAGCGGTTCGCCGTTTTCCCGAAGCAATGGTGCTCAGCATTTCCCGGCGAGGCCTCCGGGATAGGTGGTGTCAATGGTCTCTCTAATAATAGAAACATTTATGGACTCCAAAGTCAAAGGCCCAGACCAATGGCAGATCCACATTACCAGTGGTAACTTATTGCGCAGAAATGGTTCGATAAAATGCTTCAGCGAGATTGGTCTTGAAGAAGATGTTTTGTGTATCTCTCCACGTAAGAACTGAGGAAGCAACAAAGCAAAGACAGCTATGCGAAGATTAGTTGCCACGTCTATGCCACGTGGCAAATGCTGAGGCTGTTGGAAAAGTTATCTGGGCTGGATCAGGCATATTATAGCTTAGGCCCATATTTTCAATATAACTCTTTTGAATTAGTTATATACTTCCACTATTTCGCTTGAAGTGATATTCAAAGTTTTTATATATAAAAATCGAATAAAATATTATTTATTATCTTTCTAAAATTAATAATAAATTCTCAAATATAGATAATCCAAATATTTTTTACTGGAAATTTAAAATTATTTAGAATAAAACAATTTTTGGGTTAAAACATCATTTATTATGTAATGAAGAAAGTATATGTTTGCCTCCGACAGGTGGTTGATCTCATTCGAATTTGTAAATAGAGTTTTATATGACAACCACCGCAATACTTTCCATTAGTTTATTGTCATTTTCAAGTATTTTTAGAAATTAAAATATAACGAGTGACAGATAGTAACTTGGTGGGAAGTTTTTGTCTATTTATATATGCATATTAATAAAGGTAACAGAACAATCCAAAGATGTTGGGATATATTTTTGCATATAAAGAAAGAAATAAAAATGGGCTTTTTGGTATTTCAAAATCAGTAGAGAAGTAGTGGTGACAAGATCTACTTTGATCAAACGGTCTTCAGACACGTATCTAAAGAGGAGATACTAGGTTAAAGATGCCCTAATTCTGTTCCTTTGTTGGCCGACTGATCTTGGGAATAGCTTTGATTTTTGTGTGCTCTTGGACGGTTTTGTCCTTCTGAATAAATCAAGTCTATGCAGAGAAAGAAAAGTCTTTTACACAGAAAAGGAAAGACATGGAAAATGCTGAATTAGGAGATTGTTTATTTTACGTAAGATTTTAATTATGGAGGGGACAGAAAGAAAAGTCAAGAGTAAGTACTGATGAAGTAAACGAGTTATTTTGTTATGGTAACTTTGATGCAAGAATTAATCTTCTTTTTGTTGAATCTATCTCATAAATCTTTTTTTTTCCTTTGTCAACAAACTTTATAAACTCTTTTAATAATATAGTAAAAATTATGAATTAAATAAATATTTTCTATTTTTGAGCTGAAAATTGATAAAAACCCGGGTAAATAGAAAGTAGAAAAATGAGAGAATGTTCTTAGTAAGAGACAAGCAAATATGTGTTTGGTCAAACATTTAACAGCAAAAGCTTGACATTTTCCTTTCGTCGCTTTGATCTGAGTTTTGTGCTTAATCATATTTTCTTCTTCTTCTTCTTCTTCTTCTTCTTCAGCTTTAATTGGCATTTGTTGTTCATACCAATAATGGTCAACGAAGCTTCCTCTGTGTCTATTTAATTGGTTGTTTTTTTGCTTTAATCGAAGCTAGATTTTGAATCTCAAATCTCTGTTTTTGACTTACATCAAGAATCTTATCTTTCTTTCTTTATGATCCCCGCTTCAACCAAAGATTTGTTTTTTCTCTGAGCTCAGTCCAATCCAATCCAAGAAATACCCACTTCAGACAACTCTGATCCTCGATCCACAGTTTCAGAGCAAATCCACATCAAAAGTTTCAACATTTAAGGTTAAAACGGATCCAAATCTTTCCCTTACAAAAACCCAGTTATGGTAGTAGAAGAGCAAAACCTTGAAAACGGCGGATCCGTTCATGTGGTCAAAGGAGAAAGTCATTTCCGTAATGTGGTGTGGGGCCCAGTGCGGTGGCTAAAGATGTTGGCCTCAGAGCTCCATTGGAGCTTTGTGTTCGGTGTGGTCTCATTGTATGGAATAAACCAAGGGTTTGGTGGCTCACTGGGTCGTGTAGCCACAGAGTATTACATGAAAGATGTTCAAAAGGTTCAGCCTTCAGAATCTCAAGCTCTCACTGCAATCACTAAGATTCCATGGATCATTAAGCCTCTTTGGGGCATTCTCACTGATGTTCTTCCCATCTTTGGCTTCCACAGACGCCCTTACTTCATTTTAGCCGGTAAATCTCGCTAGAAATTTGGATCATATCCTTTTTAAGTTTCTCATTAAATATACAAATTCTCTACTGTGTTTTTGCAGGGGTGCTTGGAGTGGTTTCTATGTTGTTCATATCAATTCATAATAATCTACATCTTTACTTGGCATTGTTGTGGATGACAACATCAAGTGCTGCAATGGCTATAGCCGATGTAACAATTGACGCTTGCACGGCCTATAACAGCATCAAACACCCTTCTCTCGCATCTGATATGCAGAGCTTATGCAGCTTAAGCTCCTCCATTGGAGCACTAATAGGTTTCTTTATGAGTGGCATCTTAATTCATCTTGTTGGCTCCAAGGTTATAGTGAATCTTGCACCTGTGATCTCTGCCATTCGTGATATCTCGCTAATGCGGTGTTTCGTTTTTCGACAATAGGGCGTGTTTGGCATGCTGACATTCCCATTCGTGTTAGTATCTGTAGTCGGGATGGTGTTTAGTGAGTCCCATGTTCCTGGTTTCTCTTACAAACAAGTAATTCTACTCTCTCTTGACTAGCTTGTTTTTATACCAACATGAGACTACTGATTCTTGTTTGTGTCGGTTCAGGTAAGCCAGAAATTTACAGATGCAGGGAAAGCGATGTGGAGGACAATGAACTGCTCAGATGTGTGGCGACCGAGTCTGTATATGTACATTTCCCTTGCTCTTGGTTTGAACATTCATGAAGGTCTCTTCTATTGGTTCACAGATTCAAAGGATGGACCTTTGTTTGCTCAGGTACTACCTCAGTTTGTTTATATTTTAGAAATATACCTGGAAATGTGTAATATGTTGAGAGCCTATCTGACTTATTTCAGGAAACGGTTGGTTTCATTCTGTCAATTGGTTCAGTCGGGTCGATTCTAGGAGCAACGTTGTACCAGCTAGTACTAAAGGATCATCCGTTCCGTGGCCTTTGTTTGTGGGCTCAAATTCTCTATGCATTATCAGGAATGCTTGACCTCATTCTTGTGTTACGTCTCAACTTAAAACTTGGCCTACCAGATTATCTGTTCATAGTAGTCGACGAGGTAGTTTCTCAGATGATCGGACGCCTGAAATGGATGCCGCTGCTCGTCCTCACTTCAAAGCTTTGTCCTCACGGAATTGAAGGGACCTTCTTTGCGTTGCTAATGTCAATTGACAACGCAGGCATAATGACCTCGTCTTGGCTCGGAGGAGTGTTGTTGCACGTCCTCAAGGTCACTAGGACCGAGTTTGGTAACCTCTGGCTTGCTGTTTTGATCAGGAATCTGATGAGAGTTTTGCCTCTCTGTGTTCTGTTTCTTGTGCCTAAAGGAGATCAGAACACGTTCAAACTCCCGGATGATATTATGGGAGGAGATTCACCAGACGAAAAAGAAGAAACACGGAATTTGGAATTGGCGTCTCTTGTTCACTCCGTTGATAGAAGATAGCAAATGCTTCACTCAAATGACTCTGTTTTTCATCATTTTCTATTGAACCACACTTGCACTGATACAAAGTGCAAATTTTCTCAAGCATACATAACTAACTAGTCTTATCCTTTTTGGCATAGAAGGAAAATATCTCGACAACATACATATCTAAAGTAGCTCTTTAAGAAAAACATAAGAATCCTGCACAAGAAACAATGAATGAGAAGTATCCGAAACTGGGACTGGAATACACAATTACGTGTCTGAGAATGACTTCTACATATCCTTCTCGGTTTAGAAACACAAAAGGGTTCAATTCTTTTCATAGGAACAGCATTTCAAGTCATGCAGGGCACAAACCATGAGGTAAAGGAACAATCATCATCATCTCATGCCTCGTCTGCGCCAATCCCTGTCTCTCTCTCTGCTTCTACCATGATCATCTAGCTCGTGGCTTGAACTCTTTTCACGTCGGTCTCGATCCCTGTTCAGACCATGTTGCCTATCTCTGTCCTTGTCCCTGTCCCTGTCCCTGTCCCTGTCCCTGTCTCTGTCCAAGTAATGATCTCTCTCCCTTGTTGATGTTGTTGATTTACGTGGCGGACTTTGGCTCTGATTTTCTCCACGGTGTCGCTTTTTAGACGATTCTTGAGAATCTTCACGCCTCTCTCTCTGCCCTACTATAGATTTCACTGCAGTTAAAAGCACTGTTATAAGTTATATGAAAGGTCCAGTTGGATCGAAAATATGCCCACCTAAATTTAGATGCTGTCCAGTCTCCGGGGTGAAGGCACTCACTCACGAAAAGGGGAAGCAGAGGAAAATGTAAAATGACAACAATAAACAAAAATGACTCACAAACCTAAACGAACGTGTTGATCATGGATAAGCAAAACAAAAAAAACGGCAGGCCAAGGTCAAAACCAAAAATTCCAAGAGAAATACCTATAAAAAGCAGGCATATAGTTCTTAGATGTTGGCTATTATAAAAAGCAGGACTTGAAGCATAAGAATACATTCACTGGAACAAATAACTAGAATTTTCAGTCACCTATTTAAACAATCTTTCAAATCACCAACATAAAAACAGAGGCAAGATATTTTTAAAACTACCGAACACGTTTTGCAAATAAGTTGGCTTCAAATACTTGCCCAAAGTTAATTTGGAAAAACCAAACTCAAACTGTAATCTTAATGTTCAGACGCACTCCCACATGCACACTGCCTAGGCTACATGTGAGTATAAGAAAGTGAGCTAAAGAATTTGCAGAAAATGGCTCAAGTTTCTCCAGATTGTTGCATCAAGTGGACATGGAACAATTTAATAACCTCTCCTTTTGTGTAAAATTTAATAACATTTCTCAAACAAAAGAAAAGTGAATTTTAGGAGCGAAGCATGAACTTACGACTTCTGTTGCCCTCGTTAGATCCTGATAAGCCATAATCAATTTCAAGCCTCTTTCGGTTGATTTCCACTTTTCTTTCTATCTCTTCGGAGTTTTTCACCCCCTGTTCCTCGAGAGTTTCACGATATTCTATCAAAGCAACTTCAATGCGTCTAAGCTTTTGCCTGCAGTAACAAGAAACAGAGTAAGGGAGCAGCCTGTTGAATAACAGCATCTAAGTTCTCATCTTTTCTTGGAAACTTTACAGTATTGGCACAAGCTGATGAATAGATTTAAACATATTTAGGTATATAAAAGTGACGCAGTTTCCCAAAAGCTTTTTTATGGCTTTCAGTTATCCACCTTCAGCGGGCAAGAACCAAAATACCAAATAATATGCAGTCTTGCAGTTAAAAAAGGACACACCTCCTTCGCTAACATAGACTACCCTTACGCTGATGTTCTTCTTTTCTGGAACAATTTCTAGTAATCTCTTTGTTTATTTTAAATTCTCAAGGACCAACATGAAGCAATAATGCAAACTGGTGTCTTCGATCCATATTTTGCCTGCTTAGTTAGTTGACTTAAATCTTTTCAAAACTAGAAGCATTGATCAAACCTTTGCTCCTCGCCCATTACATTATCAGGTTGGGCACGAACACAATCATTACCCTTGAGATCCTCCTCATCTGCCTTGAAGGTTATCCCACCAGCATTGTCGCTTCCCAAAGAGCAGCTCTTCTTTTGTTCATCGTCAGCTTCATCATCCTCTCTCGCCCATTTTGATGCTGGCAATATGAGGTCATTCTTCTCTTTCCCCACAAACGCTTTCAGCTCAGGCTGTGGAATTTGTATTGTCGTGGCCAGATTCACAGGCTCTTTCATTTCAACCCCTGCATCAAGATCATTTTTAGCTTCTTCCCACGTCGATTGGTCTTGTGGATATTTCAAAACTTCATCCACTGCTTCATAGCCACGTTGTTTCTCTGCGTCTTCAAGGCTTAGTAGCCGAGAAACCATCATTACTCTACCCCCTATAAGAGACAGTCCGTTGTGTCGGCAGCGTCTCTCAAGCTCAGCAATTGGTAAATTCATCAGCTCTTGCCTAGCAGCACCTTTGCCTATTGCCAGTACAGCATCTGGATTGATCTTACCAATATCAATCATATTGTCAGTGTAACCTTTCTTCTCTATTTCAGGTGCATCCCCACAGATAGAATGAAATGAGGTAACTCCAGAGGTTCCTGATCGGAGAAATGTTGCACGTAGTCCATGTATATATGCATCTGAAAAGAGAAACCAATCTGCCCATACCTGCAGTACTTTGAGAACCCGTTCCTGCAAAAAGTCAGAATGAGTTACAATAGCCTTTCATAAGGCAAAGAAAACCATTGAAGATTATATTTCTTTCTGACCATACTTTTAGAGCCTCAGCAGTAATTCTTCCAGTTATACTCCGATACAGATCATTGAAACTTTCCATTATGTCGGGTAGTGTTGTTTCGAATTTCGTTCGGTATGCTGATGCATTTTTAACAGGTGCGCTGCTATTATGAAGAATATCAGACACGAGCATGAGTCTAGCAACTTTAGTTGGAATTGATGTCTCTTTTAGAGTGAGGGACTCCGTCAAAACTTCAACAACCTGTGGAAGAAGTATACATATATAAACAGGAACAGGCATCTGAATATCTATTTACAACGACTAACTCAGAATCTGTCCCAAAAAAAAATTTCTGAGCATAAAATTTTTGAACAAAGGAAAGCATCTGATTTTGGTCCAGTAACAGGTTATCTTATCTCTCTAGATAGTTTTGGCTACCGCCTTCTTTTACTACAGCATACACATGTACTAATCTTATATATTTAATAGCATATATCAGAAGGATATCTATGAAGCATAAGATCGTCTATAAAACGCAATGTACTAGTATAATTCAGAACAAATCAACAAAATAATACCTCTCCAGCTGCATCTGCATTATCTAAAGCGAAACCCATAGCTTCTTTAATTTGACGCCTCTCTAAAGTTAGAGCACGCAACATGTCCTCGAACTCATCCCTTTGAGGATCAGTCAGAGTCCTCTCAAGATCCGCACGCTGTGAAATTTATGAGTGTAAGGTATCCCACACTACTAATGAACAACTTAGCTAACAAAAAAAATTACAAGTAAGACTGCAAGAAGATTACCCTGCTTCTTCCTGCTGCATATGTGCTTGAAGACTCTTTTTCATGCTCCATATTCCTAGTTACAGGCAGCGGTGGGGGTATCCATCTGCAGCAAGTGAAAATAGACTATCAATAAAATAGAAGTGTAAAGGTAATCCTAATCAAACACCAGGATTAGTTTCGGAATTGGCCAGGTTTAATACCTTCCACTACCAGTTATCATGATATACGGCTCTGTTCTCCACCTTTGAAGTGTATCACCCTAAAGAATGCAAAAACAATTATCAGCTAATGACAATGTCAAGGAGAATCTATGATAAAACTAGTTATAAGCAATCAAAAATGTACCTGGGCAAAGGAGTAGAGTCTCCAGACGTAGTAAGTATGCTCCTTTGAGCCCAGCTCAAACAAGAACTTAAACAGTGGATTCCCACGGCCCCTCTCCATGATAGCTTGTTCAAAAGCACATTCACCATCCAGAACATAGAGAGCCATCGTATCAATCACATGTCTGAGGTGCTCGTTCTCAGGAGTAACAACAGTGATATCCGGAACATTAGGTGTAAGAACCTGAGAATGGAATTCAGTCCAAGAGAAGTTCATTTGGAATAAGGCTATTTAAAGAACGTAGTGGATAAGACTACACATCACCAAGTTAGTCGAATGACTCGAATCAGGATCATTACAAATAAAAGAACCATCAACTACTGAAAGCATTGAAATATTTAGGGACTTGTTTTAGGTCTTTTGGGGATTTGGAGAGTAGAACATGCACTAGAATTCATCCCTAGTTGGTTCTTTGGTTCTATTTCTGCTCTAGGTCTATTTAAGAAATAGAGAATATCAATTCTGAAACTTAACAGTAACATTTTGGACAATAAAGTAATTCAAGCACTCCTCGAAGATACTATAGAACTTCTAAAGAACAAACGCAAGCATCTGGAACCCAGTTTACATACCAGTTCAGAATTTTGATTTGGAACAGAAGTTATTGGTGGACCCGATTGACCAGAAAAAATCAAGTTGCAGCCCTGCCAATAAAAAATATCTGTGATCTTAGAGTTACAATAAACAAATATAAAACTGGCACTCAAGAACTTATGTGCAAAAATGGCAAAACACCAATCACAATCAGGGATCAGCCCATTCATAGGTTAGCAAATAAAGTTAAAGAAGATACATAGGATGCATCACGAACCTCCTTACTACGAATAGCCATGTGTCCAGGTGGTGGAGCGGGTAATGCTTGTGATGGTAGAGAAACCGCTTTACCCCATCCAATCTTCAATTCATACTCGTAAACGATGATCCCTGTAAAATCAGAAAGACAATTTTCCATTATATTTTCAATCAGGATGCTGAGATCCTAAAGAAGCAGTCGACGACTAGTCAATATTGCAAGAAGGGTCATTAGTTTCCAACAGCTGACCAACCAGTGGGTAAACCCTGAAATGCATGCCTTGTATTTGATATTACTTACATAATATTTCTTTGACACTGAAGTAGGCTACCAAGCAAATTTTTTTTGACCTAAAGTATTTAAACTAATATGCTATTGAATAAGTATAGAACCTAAAAACGTTTTCTTATAGAATTATGCTGGCCCTACCTAGAAATTGATTTCAAGGTCAGGCAACAATAGATAGTTCTAGAGATGAGACAGGGTAGCGAACCTTGCATTTCATCTTTTGCAGCTTGACCATCAGCTCTATTCATGAAGGAAACAAAGCCACAGTTTCTTTGTCGCCTCCGCTCCTCTTCTGTTCTGGGCCACATAATCTTGACACTTGCTATGGGCCCAAATCTTCCAAAAGTGCGAAGAAGAAAATTTTCATCAACCTATTAGAACATAAAGATAACATCTTAAAATATAAGACAAGAACAGATACTTAAAAACAGCATATGAATTCACGTAAGAAAGGGAAAAACACCTTTGGGGACAGATTCCCAACATACAAATTCGTAGTTTGTGGATCACCATCATCAAAAGATCCTAGCCTTCCACTGGGATCAAAATCATCAGGTAGTTCATCAAACCGGCTAGATGGCTGAACACAAAATAAATTCAGAAAGCAGGACATCTCTCCAAAAGCAGTGCAGAGCTAATCTGAGAGCACAAGACCGATGACAAGAGCACACGGCTATGATTACTAACCGAGTTATCACCCTGACGGTCACGATCCTGGTTTCGTCTTTCCCTCATTTCTTGTTCACGTTTCAACTCCTCCATGAAATGATCTATATTTCGACTCTTTCCCTTATCCCTCTCCTTATGTCTCTCTTCCTCCCTCTAGAAAGGTGAAAAATATGAACTTACAACTAAGCCATTTTTTTCAAATGACAAACCCAAATAATAAAAGAAATGCGGTGATAAAATCTATGGTACTGACCTTCTTCTCCTGTTCTCTACCCTTAGATGCCAGTGGTGGTGGAAGAAAAGAGGGGACGTACCTGCAGAGATTTACGTGGAAGGTAATATTCTATATCACAAAAACATATGCAAGGTTTAAACTTATTAAGGATTATTCAAGAACATCATTTCTAACTCCTAAGACCCACAACTTTTATCAATAAAGCATGAAGACCTCAGCTAGCTATAGAGATGGCAGAAATATTGCAAAAACATGAGAAAATGTTTTTCAACTCTAGTCTCGTAACAACTATATTAAAAGTGCATATATGCATCAGCAAAATCACAAACCATTAAACTCTTTCTGTTTATGATGGCTTTGTTTAAAATTCTTAGCATTGCAAGATATGATCAATCAAAAACAATCAGTTTACCACTTTACCTACTCCCCTTCTTTGAAATCGAACCCCCATCTTTGGACGTTTCACCTGCCATCCGCGAATGCATAGAAAAAGGTCCATATTCTTATTAATGTGTTCCCAATATAGTATAAAAGCGTTGTTCTACCATTTGAAACCATCAAAAGAAGAACAAAAGTACAATGAACACACAAAAGAGGCAGGTAACAACAGTTAAAGCCTTAACATTTCCGAGACTAACCTTCAGAATCAACCTTAGGCTTGCCGCTGGGATTGATTGTCCCACCTCGAACAAAAGTCTTAGTGGCATTATCCCCTTGAAACGATTCCACGAATTCCTGATACAGACGAGCCGTTTCATCCTCCGCTCTCTGCATTAAGATGTAAAAATTCTCGATTATCAATCTCCGAGGAACTAAAATGCAAAACAAAAATACGTGCCCTTCTGAAGCTTTTGAATTTCGATAGCTAAGCAAAAAAAAAAACCTTTTTCCTGGCTTCTTCTTCTTCTCGGTGTTTCTGGAATGGCGTTTTCTTTCGGGTGATCGAGAATGAACTCATTTTTCAGCATCAAATTAATCGAGAATCGTATAGCCGCGCTAAAACCCTTTGGTCGTCGATAATAAAACTTGTTTCGACTCAAAAAGTCATAGCGGATTGAGAAAGAACAAAGTCGAAAGCTGCGGGATTATGGACTCTGATTCAGAACTAGGGTTCGGGGAAATCGATGTGACGAGCGATCAGGAATCTAGGGCTCGAGGAGAAATCAGCACGAGTACAGATGCTTATAATGTTATTTAATTGAGTAATTATTCTTAAATTACTTAACATTATACAACAAAATACAATATAGTGGAAATAATAAATAATCGTGGTAAGGATACGATTGAAAATGATGGTTGTAAGTTGTAACTCTTGGTATATGTGTTCTACCATTTAGCAGTTCTAACGAAAAAAGGGATAAAATCACCAGTTTTAATGGGCCTTAAACGCTCACTTCGGCCTTTTAACGGCCCACGTTTGACTGGCTTTGACAACCTCTTGATAATGGTAACGTCATTCGTTCCGATTGCGTTAGACGCACCTTCTTCGTCTGCATATATAAATTTTCAGCAATTATCGGCGGCGAAAGAATCCAACCGGAAACCTAACTCTTGCCGGTGAACCGCCGCTCGTCATCTATCAATATTCGATTCAGATGGAAGATGGAGGAACTAGCGCCGCAGCGGGAGTGGTTCCGAAATCAGCGATGGAGGCTGTGAAAGAAACGCTTGCGAATCTCGAGGAACTGAAACCGCAGCTTGAAGAGATGCTGTCTTTAGCCGAACCAGAGGTTCTTGCTCAAATGCAACCATTGCAGCGAGCTAAGACTATGTACTTACTCGCTGAAGCAACCACAACTCTTTTCGCTCGTATCTCTCTTCCTTCACTTTCTTCTTTTACTGTTTCCATGAAAGTAAAACGACGCCATTAAAGTTTGTTCATTTGAGGTAATGTTTTTAAAACTGTTTGTGGCTTTGTTCCTAGTGAGGTTGAGGTGTACTGGCGTCAATCCCGATGATCATCGTGTTAAATCTGAAATTGTATGTATAATTCAGCTTCTTTGGCTATTTGTTTCCTTTGGTGAAATTAGAGTTACTTGTATTTATCTTGTTAGCTTAATCAATTGGTGCTTGTAGACTCTTTACGTTTGCAACTGCAATAAAAAGTTGGATGTTTTACTGATGGTAGTATGGTTTTTCAGGAGCGGGTAAACTTGTACAGAGAGAAGTTTCAGCGGTGTATGGATCGAAGTAAAGGTAAAGATTGATTTCCTGATTTGTAGAGAGTCAAATCTTGTTAGTTCTGACTGTTGAATTGGGGGGAGAAGTATTTGTTTTTATTAAACATTTGTTTCTCTTGCTGGATAACCATTTATTTCAGTTTGAATTGGTGATTCTATTGTGTCGTGGACTAGACAAGGTTTCTGATTTCCTCTTTTCATTGGAAAATTGCTGCAGCGATTTACCTTTTAAAATTGTTGGGGATAATATTTCAGCTAGGTTCAAAATTATGTTCAGTTTAGAATTTTGAAATTTTCTTAGCCAATCTTAAATTTTAGAGACTGGTAGGTGCTAGCCATATTTCATGCGGTAAATGAAATCCTGTGGGCACCTATTGTTGAGTACTGCATTCTCTATTAAGAGAACTTGTGTTTCTGACTTTTGTTTGATGGGGTTTTGTATCTGCATCTGTTGCTTTTCTTTTCTTTTGTTCAATTGGTCTATGCCTAGTGTTGATCATAATTACTTGTAGATATAATGATTTTTTTGGAAGTACTCTTTATTGCATATACCCATCTTAAATGCAGGGGAGTAGTAGTCAACTTTGTATACTGAAGGAGTGTTTCCATTGGAAGGCATTGTTCTGGCTTATCTTTTCGTCACCTAACTATTGCATCTATCAATCATCTTAAACTTAAGGGAGACCATGTTCAAATTCTTCTAAGAAAGTGTAGTCTATTGAATTGAAGAAACGGATTCAATAGCTATTTCTCTGTTATCGCTTATCCATTGAGTCAAATGGATTTAATATTTAAATTTTATTTTGGACAAGATGGACTTCCATTTATAAAATTTGTTTGGTTTAAACTCACTGGTAGCTAATTGCTGGTTTTTATGTTTTGCAAATGCAATGATCTTTTCTGGCTTTTCCTTTTTGTTTAAGATCCGTTTGTTCAGGTGCACTATGTCAAATTGGGGGAGATTAGCCTAATATACTTATTAAACTTATAGATTTCTGTTTAGAAGCTGTTTACTCGATGGGTAACACTTGCGCGATACAATGTCTCATGGGCCTTCCGTAGAATATCGGTTTAGTCGATCTCTTACCTAATACTAATGGGCTGATTAGTTCTACTCTGTGAATTGGAAGTATTTATTTGACGGGGAATACTACTAGTTCAATTGGTGTGTTTGTCTTTTCATTAAATAAGCATTACTTCTGCCTACCATTTTTGCCAGGAATCGGTTTTTACTTGCCCAGTTAAAGTTAGGTTTATCTGTTTAGGAAAATATCTATGCAAATTGATTTTGGCAAAGACTGGATTACTACTGTAATTCAATGTCTTATCCACTTATTGCTCTCTTATACGTTTCACTTTTTTATATCGTAGAACCATTTCGTCCGGCTACTTTCTTAAACCGTCAAGCAGCAACCCGAATCATCGAACACTCTCTGCCTAATCTTACATCGGGTAAGCCTTTATTCAGCTTTTTCGGTGTTCTGCCTTTTCTGTTTCCTAACCATGTTTCTCTAACAATTATTGCTAAATGACTGTAGACCAGAAGCAAAAAATTAGAGACCTCAGTAAAGGGGAGAAATCAAGGATCATGTATACGGAAACAACTGCGAAAAAGAGGAAATACCAATCAAATGAGAAACAGTCTGTTCAGTCTGCTGCAAAGGAATTTCTTGAAAAGGCAGCTCGTGAAATTAATGGTAACAATGGAAATGGCTTGAAAGGCCCTCTAGGCCTCTAATGGGGGCGGCTGATAGGTCAGATGATGTTGAGATTGGCACCGCAGAATTTTATCCATAGATTATGGTAATCTTCACTTGGCTAACTATTATAAATGCTCTTCTGATGATCTTTGACTCGTGAAAGCAAATCTCTAGAATTGCCATACATTGTGCCATTTATTAATTTTTGTCTGTGAATCACCTAAACTATGTCGCCCATCCAGGAAAAAAAAACAGATTCTTTCATCTAAATAGGTATAGTCATTTATTAACTTCTATCCCGTAATAATAATAATAATAAACACTGTTTTGAAAACTGTCGCCTCTTTATGCAGCGGCATCTCCTGCTAGTATGGTTGTGGTGTAGTTGAGACACTTATCCTTGAAGTGATAAAGAATGGGCCATTGAGAAAGTAATGTTGTTCAATGTAACCGTTTCCTGAGCAATAACTTATTTGCTGATGATTCAGCATATTTTGTGGGTAAAATCCGTTCAATCCCCTTCATCTTTTGCAGCTGTTGCTACACTTTCGGATAGTGCTCGTGGCATTTGTCATCATGGCCATCGTTTTTTTAGAGAAGTTTGTTTTCTCAACTCATCTTTGATGGTGTCTTTTTCGGTTTGCTTTAGCTAGTTAGGGTTGTGGTGTATTTTGTACTGTAATGTATTAGCAGAAAGGTCTTAAAGTTGGTGAATTTAATAAATTGGGAAATATACCGTTATCAGAAAGACGAAAGAATTAAAAAACAAATCTCATGGATAAAAGAAAGAAAATCAGATATGGGATATAAATCCCAAATCAGAGCAAAACAATTCCTAATCCAACAAATGCCATTACCCCAATACGACTTGTTAAAGAAGTAGCGGAACCGGTGGCAGGAGCAACGGCCGGAGCTCCGAAAAAAGCTGAAGATGGTGAAGGAGAAGGAGCAGAACCAGAGAAGAAACCGCCAGTGTGGGCACCACGAGAGGACATGACGACAATGTGAAGCTTCTCGCCTTGGACACAGTTGCTTTTGGAGCCGCTGATGAAGAAGAAAGGACCAGATCTCTCAAGCTTCACCTTGGTGTCTCCATTGCTGTAATTAGCTGCTGGGTTTGTGGTGTTGCAGTTAATGTATGCTTCCTTTGTCACTTGGAGAACCGAGTCCTTTTCTCCGTCGTACTTCCACACTGTCACAAATGCTCAAGAGTTTAGAAATATATAGAAAGGAAATAGTTGGTTCTGGATTTGAAATGGGGCAAAACTCACCGAGAGAATCGCCGACGTGAAATCGCAAACTCTCAGCCCATTTGTTGAGGGAATCAGAAGGCGAAGAAGGGATTTTCCAGGCGCTGGGTTTGCCTCCGACCAGCAGCTCTTTGCAACAGGCCAAATCAGCCAACAACATGAAGAAGAATAGACATGAAGCTCCAACAAGAGTTCTCGGAGCCATTAAATTAACTGTCTATGAGAGAGAAAGTGAGATTGTTGTAGCTTATTTGGGCTCTGTTGTGAGCGATTTGGGTCTATATATATGGAGGAGGAAACTAGCCGTTAAAAGTGAATGGTGTTTGCTGCTCCCAACGTTTATTTTAAACGGTCAAGTCCTTATATGGGGACTCGGACAAGAAATTTAGATATTAAACCATTTTTTTAAATAACTTGACAGAGACAGAATTTCAAAAGAAGCTTTCGGAATAGAATTGAAATATGAGTGATATTAACGACCAATGATAAATCTTTTTTTTCAAATAATAATGGTAAAGTCTAAAGAGGGTATAAATAAACATGAAAGAATCACATAATTGTCATCAACAAATATAATATAAAGTGACATTTGAGATAATCAAACAGAATATACCCCCTTTTTTGTTAGTGACTTACTGTAACCACAACCAGAGGGAAACAAGGAGGACCCTATATTGTGCAAAACAAAATTTCTAAAACTTGTGAATATCATCAACTACATTTTTCGATTATCACTTGAAAAAAAAAACCAAAAAAATAATGGAACATGAACAATAGTGAGAAATCTCCCTAAATTTTTTTTAACATTATGGACATTGGACTTGAGTTCGTATTTCATTAGTGTAATAAATGTTTGGCTGAAGTCACCTTACGTTTTAGATAGAGTTTGGTGGCTTAGGTGATAGTGTTGGTACAGATTCCATCCATTTCAGCTCGACTCACATTCCATGCACCCGAGTCTTAAATAATGGATGGTTCATACACTTCATAGGACCTACAAACATTATCTTTCTCTTTTTGTTGTTATATCAAATCTTTTATTCTACTCATTTCACTTATTTATTGTGATCTATACCCATGCATGGTTATGGCAGCCATCTTTTACACTATAAAAGTTAACTTTTGAGTCATCCATTATTTAGTATGGTATTAGAATTTCTTAGAAAAGACTGAATCGTAACAAAAATAAGAAAACAAACTAAACTTAAATTATATAAATAATTGAAACTAACTTATTTTAGCTCTGGTTTGTTTATGAATTCGTTAATTTGGTTGTATGATTTTTCAGTCACAGACTTAATTGCGTGTGGTAAATCGAAGCACATCTAAGATCAAATCTTTCAGATTGTCATAAATAGTAAATAACATGAAGCACATGAAGATATATAAGTTTCATAATGTAAAAGAAGTAAATTATTACAGTAAAGGCGTTTAAAGTAGCTTTTGTGATGTCTTTGTTCTTTGAAATTATCTTCTATTATTTGACAATGGCATAAAAGAAAAGGTGGGTCGTTGTGGATTCTCTACGACAAGAACACGTGCCTGTTCTTCTCAAATCTCTTCAATTATGTGCAAGTTTTGTCCGTTACTTTTTCTATATCACGCAAACTAACTCTAACGTCTCCACTTGTCTAATATGTCTATGTCCTTAATTTGTAGCTAAACTCAACAAGAGTACATAGATGTCCTGGTCTTCTAATACTTATACATTAATTAGCTGTAATATTTATCAAAATATTCATTTGCTAATCACTGTCATATAGTTGTGTATCTAATATCTCAATTTGTTTAACAGAAAAATATCTCAAGAAATTCTTATTATTACGTTAATACATGTGCTGAAATGATAAAATACCATTGGATAATAACTATACTAGATATTTATACGTTTTACATGAATACAAAAAGAAAATTTTATATGAACAGTTGCATCCTCGTCAATAAAAAACAAAAAACAAATCAGTAGCCTCCACTAACCACCAAGGTGCAATCGTGTCGTTATCTGTTCCTTTTTTTTTGTTTACATTATATAACACATCGATTTAGTGCCCAGTTAACAATATCGTAGAAGTGATAATGTGAACTTACCAGAATAAAAAACGCTTTTTGTCAAAATTATATCTCTTCCATAGAAGCTTAGATTTTCTTTAGTTCTGCCTACAATACGATTAAGTATAAATGTATGTATATTTGTAAAAGTGGATGATTAAGTTGTTTAAGGAGTAAAGAGATAAACTAAAACCTTATACACACGATTTACAAAAGACTTCCCGAATCTAACAATAACCCATTAACAAAATCAACAGTTTCACATAACTATCATTACATTCGTTCACGATCAATTTCATAGTTCTCATAGTTATTATTATTATTAGTAATAATATTAATATTATTGTTGATAGTATTAATATTATTATTATTATTGTCGCCGTGCCACGACCACACGATGTCTTTCAAGGCCGGCCTGACATGTTCTTCGTATAACCTGTTATATTCCAGAGTGTCTCCCGCCGATTTGCAGAATTCGACGACGGCAACCTCCGGCGCAACTTCAAATACTTCAGCCGTCACCGATAACTGTCCCTTCCTCCCTTCTGTTTTTCCTTGCATCTTCACCTTGAAATCCTTCGTCTTCTTCACCTTCATGTTCATTTCCTTCCCGATCCTTTCGACCTTGGCCATTATCTCTGACGCCGACCAGCGTGACGTGAAGATAGATCTTACCTTCCTCTTGCTCTCGAACAAACTCGAGAGATCGAATCCTGATGACATCGACGAGATGAATTCGAACGCATTGAAGAATTTCGGCGACACCGGTGTTTCTTCTTCCCCGTCGCTGTCTCTTCCCTGATTCTCTTCGTTGATCGGAGAATTAATCGGTTCGTCGATTTTGAAACCGATCGGAGGCTTGAAGCTTTTCCAGAACCATGGCGTTCTCATAATCGCCGGAATCGTGATCCGTCTATCGGGATCGACGACGAGGAGTTTCGAAATCAGTCTCCTCGACTCAGGAGAAAACCACGGGGGAAAATCGAAATCCGCTTTGAATATCTTCCTGTACATGTTCATCAGATTCTCATCCTGAAACGGAAGAAATCCAGCGAGAAGCACGTACAATATGACTCCGCACGACCAGATATCGGCCTTAGCGCCGTCGTATCCTTTCTTACGAAGAACCTCAGGTGCCACGTAAGCCGGCGTTCCGCACTGAGTGTGGAGCAATCCGTCCTGAAGAAGCTGATCCGGCAACGCCGAGAGCCCAAAATCGGAGACCTTGAGATCTCCGTTTTCGTCTAGAAGCAAATTCTCGGGTTTCAGATCCCGGTGAGAAACGCCTCTGCTGTGGCAGAAATCAACGGCAGAGATCAACTGCTGGAAATATCTACGCGCGGCATCTTCGTTGAGCTTTCCTCTAGCGAGCTTGGCAAAAAGTTCGCCGCCTCTAACGAACTCCATAACGAAAAAGATCTTGGTCTTGGTAGCCATAACCTCTTTCAATTCGACGATGTTGGGATGACGGACGAGCCTCATGATGGAAATCTCGCGCTTGATCTGATCCATCATTCCATGCCTCTTCATAACCTGATCTTTGTTGATGATCTTGATAGCAACACTATCACCGCCGATGATCTCCTTACCGTAATAGACTTTAGCAAAGGTTCCTTTGCCTAATACCCTTCCCATCTCATATTTCCCGAACAGAACACGCCGTTCTTCCTCCATATTAACAACTAAAAGAAAAACTCCAAGAAAAAGAAGAAGAAGAAGAATAACTTTAGGAAAGGGAAAAGCAGTTGATACATGAGTTTAAGATGGGATTGCTGAAGCAAACAAGTCTCCATGAGCATATACAATCGCTACACAAGTCGAACAATTCCATATTCAGTATGATAGAAAGTGAAGAAAGATTAAAGGTCGAATGAAGGTGGTGTTTAGTTATAAAGAACCCAGCAAATGACAATAAAGCAGCCCCTTGGAAATATATACAGTGGGATTCCCACAAGATAGAGACTCTCAAATCACTCAATGCCGCGGTTTATTAAAGACTCGTAGTCTTTTATTACTACTCCATTATACTATGGGTTATTCTTTTTCCTTTTTAATTTTTTTTTGAAATTATCATTAATTTATGTTACTCTTTCGGTTACAACACACCTTTCTCTTTCACTGCATAATTTATTTAAGTTTTGTCTTTTTAGTAATTGTTAATAAAAAAAACCCTCTCTGATTTGCTCAAGGAAAATGTTATCATCTTCCTCATTTTCTCACCCAATGATATGCTTACATGGTGGGCAAAATGATACAATCGTCTAGAACCTACCTTAGTTTTGAATTAGTTACTAATTAAAAAATATTATTTTCATAAAACAGTTGTACCAATATAAGTAGTAAAATGGTCTAAGGGGTTCTTAGAGCATTCTCAATGGTTTTGCAGCATAATATTAATATTTTAATTGTTTAATCAAAGTTTAAATATTTGAAAGAAATCGAGCAAATCATATTATGACAAATGTCGTTGGAGTCTATAAAGAAGTTCTTTATTCTCATTTCTTTTATTATTATTATTTCTTTCAAAATAAAGATAGTGATTGAGAATGACATCTATTCTTGTTTCTTTTAATAGTAAATTTGAAACCATTTTTATTTGTCGTGTTCTAGGGCATGTAGTATTTATTAATCAAATCGCTGGATGCAGCAAATAGCAAGAATTACATTGTCACTTGATTATTGAAATGGAAGAAGTAAAAAACTAGCTCTAAACTCATCGTGTTAAATATATAAGTCATATTCATTTGTTAGATGTAATTTTTTACGGCTACGATTACAATATATTATTATTCGTTTAGCTATCATAATTATCTGTGGTCAATCACATCGGTGAATGATATATTTTGTGTCATAATTTTTACGACCACTAATTAAAATATCGTTGTTATTAAGAATACGATCAATCGTAACCACAATTATCAACAGCAGATAAATGAACAATATATATCATAGGCATAACTATAACGTTAGTAACTACCAAATAAACAAAACTATAATAATTAAATACCTCTAACAATAAAAAAGAATTGTAGTAACGTATTAGACAGTATAATTTGTTTATGGTTAAAACTGTTTACTATTTATAATTCATAGGTAATCTAGCTGTTATATATATTTATTATATATATATTTATTAGTTTTAGAAACAAACCCATTAGTATATGTATAGTATTTCAAGCCAATCTATAAGTTATTTTGTAACAATAGTTCAAAGATTTTGGTAAAATAGATTAGTATTGTTGACTGAAATTTTCGAATAAAAACAAATAACGATGACGTAGTGGGAGCATTTGTTTGTAGCTATGGTTTGAGAAGATATTTTTCTGGGGCTAATAATTAAAATTTGTCATTGGCTAGCACTATAATATAATTACACAATTAGTGACTATATTATATGCATCTATATAATAATTTTTTATGTCGACGGCAAAGGACAAGATGTGCAAGTCAATTACGTCATGTTGTTTTGTATCTTTGTATTTTGAGCCTAAACAATTGATCATATAATGATGTTGATTGATTTATTAAATAAAATTATTTTGCACAAATTGAATGAAAACTAAAAAAAACTAATTTAGCTATGTCGAAAATATAGTAATATTATGTAGTTTTAGAGATAAATTATTTATATTTAATGTAGTTAATTACGTACATATTGTTCTTCATGGTCGAATGTAACATTATGGGAGTAAAACATCAGACTTGATTGGTAGGGAGTCATAACGTAGTATAAGCACTACCGTAACATACTTTTTATATTTTTATATCTCAATTATTTTATTATATTATATTTTTGGAAATAATAGAATAATAATTTAATGGTAAATATTAATTTTACTATATAAAGATTGTAACTATAATATGAACATATTTTTATGTTATTTCAAGAAATAAATAAATTATGCGAATTTATATTTATATCTAATATCATATGGGTTATTGCGGTGCACATAATCCACGTGAAAGCATGGAAAGAATAAGCAATTGTAGACATTTGTAACTTCCAAATATTCTCTGATATGGTATTTTTAAAAAGTTGATTGGTTAATGAAAAACATAATACTCTTATAGAGTTATAGATGTGCCAATCAAGATGTGAAAATAAGTGACATGAAATCTTTTGTAAATAATATAAGAAATATTAATTACTAAAAGACAAAAAGTAATTTAAATGTCAGATAAATAAATAATTGGTGACCGTTTCCCAGGATTTTTAATTTCGACTATTAAATCGTATCCTAATGATTAAATTTATAAATAGTGGTATACTCATAAATTTTTCAATGAACTAATAACAATTTTCTGAATATTTGGTGCTAAATCTAACACAAAAAGGGAATAATTTTCTTAGGGCAAGTGTTCGAAACACACAGAGAAACAAAACTCGATGATCAATGTTTTGTTCGCATTAGGACAATGGACAACTTGACAGAATGAAAGAGAGTCTTCTTCCAAAATTTTCTTTAACCGGAATCTTCATTCCACAATCAAACTAGAAGACACCTACAACTGACTATGGTGCTTTGTTATAAACAGAGAAACTGAAGCAAAGCATAAGAGTGGGGTTTGAATCATGTGCTTGATGGAAGTGTGTAGCTTTAACCAAAACACTCAACCTCTTTAATCGGGCTTTTGTTTAACCAATCTTTTTTCTTGTGTATTTATCGAAAAGTATTTTCAATAAGATCAATAAATTTAGAATTGGGCTTTAGAATAATCACATTTTTAGTCTTATGCGACTTATGGGATTACTTATATATATATATGTAAAAATATTTATATTATTATATGTGATTTATGTGTCTTTCGATTTATTATAATGATCAAATTCGTATTAATGTTTATATATCTAATATAAAAGACGACACCGTGATGGATCGGTTTCGGATAATGACATTAGAATTTGAGTGTATTGATAATCCTCCTCCTTTACTTAATTAAATTGTATAGACACTTTTCTATTTATTAGTATATATATACATATTTATTATATATAACATAGTTAATTAATATCCAATTAATTATTAGATGAAAAGATATAATATGGATATGTGAAAGTTAATAAAGTGGTGGTTTTTTCTTCAAATGGTCGTACCTCTCATAGAAGAGATTTTTAAGTTTAGTAACTCCTCTCTTAACACACCAAAACACACCAAAAGGAAAGAAAGAAAAATAAACCACTTAATAATCGCCATTTTAGAGAACAAAAGAAAATGATTAAAAGTATTGATTTTTTATCCATCAAGGAGATCATTAAAGATAAATGTTAAAGAGGAGAAAATCATTTTGTCTAATTCCTCATGGATCAAGATTAGTATTTTCTTCTTTTTCTACAATATTAGGTCGAATTAAATCAAATCTAGATGTTTTTAGGATTAAAATTTTATAATCGAAATCATTGAAATTAAATTAACAATATATTGAGAAATCGGATAAGACAATAAACTCTACGTATGTAAAAAGATTGTGATTATGTGTTCAATTTCATTACAACATTATGGATTAGAAACACGCACTAAGTCTATCCAATTCAAAACTCTGTCGAGGATATTTATTGGGAATGATTGATAAAGACCACTCTCTTCAATAACAAGATTGGTTAAGCAACGAAATATTAGTTTGTGCATTTTAGGTAGATATTACCGACTTCAGTGTTATTTGTATCTGTTGTCATAGACGGTGGGTAATGGGTATTACAACTCTACTGAAATAGACATTTGAGTTTTCATAGATTATTAAATGATTCGGATGATTTTAGGTGAATTTAACTAATATTTTATTTTTCTGAATATCTTAGAGTTTAATATTTAAAAAAGTTTCAATAACAACAGTTGAAAGTATTTTTGTAAATCATGCATGTACAATAACATCTCAATTTAAATAACATTTACAAAATTATTCTAAATTATTATTTAGATAAAACTAGATTTCAAAGAACTTTAAAAACTTATGATTCACTAAATTAAAAAGGTGATTTTTATTTTAATATAAATTATTTCAAATGTTAAGTTTAGTATCATCTGCTTACACTTGTATAGAATATTCGATAGCTATAGTTCTATATAATCCATTTAAATTTTAAAATATTTTAAGTATATCTGGAAATCATGAAATTTTCTGACCTAAATATCATAATTTTAAAATTCAAATAAAATAATTATAATCTACAAAAAATTATAATTAATAAAATATGTTATAGAGGATATTTACAATGTCATCGCCAAGGCCTAGAAAAGAGGAATTTGTGTAAAAAATCAAAATGAGTAAATCATTGGTGCAATCATCTTCTTTACAACTGTACTTATGGACAAGGATACGGCAGAGACAAAGAAGAATCTACCTACTGGACCACCAAAACTTTCTATAATTGGTAACTTGCATCAATTAGGTTCGAAACCTGAACTTTCAATTTTCAAACTATCTCGAAAACATGGATCTCTAATGTCAGTAAAGTTTGGTAAGGTATTTACCGTTGGAAGACAATTTCAGAGACCTTTAAGGATGTTTTTTTTAAACTTCATAAAATCTTCAGAAAAATGTGATATTTAGAATTGGATTTGGGATAAATTTTAAAAGGAAGCAAACTCAGGAATGCTTATGAGGAAGTCATTCAAGGAACATTGGCAAGTTTATGATGATCATGCAAAACTCAAGACTAACATTGGCAAGCAGAAGACTGTTTTCATAACGCAACCTTTACCATTTACGTAGCCCAGTTTTGGTAAAGGCCTGATTGGGCCACATTCAGGCCACATTTAGGCCACATTTAGGCCATTTACGTAGGCCCAGTTTTGGAAAAGGCCTGAAATTGCTTTGACATAAATCAGACCCGAAACTTGACGGAGGGTAAAAACAATTTAGAGCATAACTTAGTGAGAGAGAGAGAGAGCGAGGGGGAGAGAGAGAGTTGAATCGAGAGCGAGAACAATGGATCCAGAGCAAGTTGACGAATTCGTTATGGGTTACTTGAAGAAGAAGGGGTTTAATGGTGCTGCTAAGCGCCTTGAAGAAGTTCTTCACCAGAACAAGGGCTCGGAGATTGGAAACCACAATAATGGTAGCAGCTTCAGTTCTATCGACTATCATAACGACCCTGAGCTCACCAAGCTCATTCGCTCCTTTTCCCAGTAATTTCTCTTCCTTCCTCTCCCTATCTCTCCCTTATTCTGTTTTAACTGCGAATTCTGTTTGGATTTTGGTGGAATAATTAGTGTTTTCTGAATCTTGAAACCGTAAGTTCTGTACAAAATTAAGGCCAGCTGAAACGTCTCTAAGCATCGACCAAGAATGTAGTACACTTTCTGGGTGAAACTGTTGCTAACGTTTCTATCAAATTGTATCTCAAATTTTAGTTTATGAAATACATCCCACTGAGCTCTCTGATTCCTTTTTATTGAGGAAGAAATTTAGGGTTTAGATTGCTTTGTTTATAACGTATATATATGGACTTAAATGAGCTGTATTTTACCTATTTGCAATTTCTTCTAAAGGGTTAAAAATTTGTTCCTGTTGAGTGTTGAGCCAATGGTTATTTACTGTTGTTCTTTTGTTTGCCAGATCAGAATCTGATCCAACTCGGTACCGTGAGGGGTACAGCAAACTAAGGTCATGGGCATATAACTCATTGGATCTATATAAGGTGGGCATTTTTCTTCTTAGTCGTTTTGCGTAGCCACATTTTGTGTGAAGCTTAATCAAACTGATGAGCTGCTTCAAATTTGTAGCATGAACTTCTCCGAGTGATGTATCCCGTGTTTATTCATTGTTACATGGATCTGGTGGGAAAAGGGCACACTCAAGAAGGTAGTTATTAAAATACAGTTATGTATTCTGAGCATTTTTGTAAGCATGGGTATAAGATTACTGGAAACAGGGGCTTATGCCACTTAACCACATGGCTTTACTTGTTTTCCAGCGAGAGCCTTCTTTAACAGCTTCCGCAAAGATCATGAAATGATACACTTACGGGATCTTCAGAAGTTAGAAAGCGTTCTTACTCCATCTCATCTGGAGGTTTAAGCTAACCTCATATGGTCGTATAATGTTAATAATTGACTTTTTTTTTATCAAATGTATTATGACCTTGGTTGTTATCAGGAGATGGAGTTTGCTCGTTCTCTTAGACAAAGCAAGGTCAATATCAAAATTTGTCAGGTAAACTTAAGTGAAAATGACTACTAGCTGTGCTGTAACACACAAACGCTTCAAGAGTTCTCATCGGATTAGCTCAATTCTATGACTGCAGACTTCTAATATTCTTGATTTTGCAGTATTCATATGACCTGTTGCTTCAGTATCTCCATAGGACAGAGTCTACTTTAATGCTTGGTATTATTAACGAGCATATCAATTTCCAAGGTAAATGTGGTTCTTTCTCATAAATATATGCAGTATCATGTAGCTGATTTAGTAGAAAACGAATCCATTGGTTGGTCGTTGGTCATTGTTGCAGTTTACTCGGGACAGCCTAATTCCGCATCTGATGACATAGAGGCTGTCACCATTGTTGGGAGTTTTCAGGAAACAGCTAATCACATCAACCAAAAGGAAATACAGTGGGGAGTACGTACTTTTCCTAAAGCTTCTTTTAAACTTTTTCCGGTGCAATACCTGTTGATGCCTCATCACAGGGAAGATATTATATTTGTGAAGTCATTAGCTACATTTGCATTCTTCTGTCATAGTTGCTCGAAGACTCGCTAGAAGATCGCCTTGAGAAGACTGGAGGTCTGCTGTCTGATTCTGAGAAGGGACAAGGAGAAAGTAAAGACGGGGACATGGATGATAGCAAGGTGATACATAGATTTAACATAGATCAGTAACTACTGATTGTACATAGATTTAACATAGATCAGTAACTACTCAATTGTAAATCCCATATTTACTCATCAATTGATACCATGTTCAGAAAAGATCCGCTGAAACTGGCAAGCAAGGCTCTTCCATAAAAAAGTTAAAGAAGGACAAGACGGGAAATGCGACAGCAAAAGTTGCAAGACAGGAGATCATCACGGTGTCAGCAGCACCACGTGTAAAACCAGAACTCGCCTTGCCAGTAATGTACTTTCAATCCCCTTGCCCATTTTTGTGTTAAGATGTCATGAGAATATACTGGGCAGGTGGTATCTATGGGTAATGCATGATTAATGGAAAAAAATATAGTAGCCGTCAAAGACTTAACCTCCTTTAACTTAATTAAGTTTTTTTTAACGTCTCCATTTTTAATTTGTTAGATCTGCGGACGTAGAACAATCTATCCTTGAAGACCTGAGAAACCGTGTGCAGTTGAGTAATGTCGCAATGCCATCCGTCAGCTTTTATACATTTATTAATACTCATAACGGGTACTGTACACCTCTCCTCCTAATGTTCTCTTACTTATTTGCAATTTGTTGCTCACTCATCTATCCTCCCCCAGGTTAAACTGTGCGTCTATATCTCATGATGGATCTCTGGTTGCTGGTGGGTTCTCAGATTCATCAATAAAGGTGTCCTATTCTTGAATTGGTTGGCATATATTCCCTTTTCTTGTTTTTTCTCTCCTAAATAATGCCTAAGTGACGATTATGGTGTTCAGGTCTGGGACATGGCAAAGATAGGACAAGGTGGCAGCTGTATGTTTTCTCTATGAAACAAATAAATTTTTGCAGTGGCATTCATTATGAGAAAAATTATTTTGACATCCACTATTAATATTCTGTCATACATTTCCCTTGTTGGTTTGATTTTCATGAAATCTTATATGTGTTTCCATGAAAAGTTATAGACCGTAAGCTGTCTGGTTCCAGGTGCTTTGCAGGGTGAAAACGATACAAATGATGAAATCGTTGGATCAAATGGCAGAAGAAATTATACATTATTACTAGGTCATTCGGGGCCAGTTTACTCGGCCACTTTCAGTCCTCCTGGAGATTTTCTTTTATCTTCTTCAGCAGACACAACAAGTGTGTATCTGTCCATCATTCTACATATTCATGTATTCACTCATTAATTCAGACTTTTCTTAGTTACCAACCATGTATTAATAAGTGCAGTACGACTATGGAGCACAAAACTAAATGCCAATCTCGTGTGCTACAAGGGTCATAATTACCCTGTATGGGATGTCCAGGTATAACTGTTCAAACCTTTTCTTACATAAACACTAATTTATGGTGGGCGGACATGTATATATACTCAGTTTCATGGTGCAGTTTAGCCCTTTGGGGCATTACTTTTCAAGTTGTTCTCATGATCGTACTGCAAGGATTTGGTCAATGGACCGAATACGACCTCTGCGGATAATGGCAGGGCATCTGTCTGATGTTGATGTGAGTGTCCCCTCATCTTCACTTTTGGATTTTACTTTACAGAGGTTAAATAAAAGGGATCATTTGAGTTGTTAATTATGCATGGATAAGTTTCTTAATCGTTTTGGAAAGTCCTTAATTTACTGTGTCAAATTTTACAATGATTAGTAGCCTGTTTATTGTATTATGACCATGGCAGCCATAATTTATATATCTTCCAGTTTATAGTTGATCCGGAGATTGTTATCTAATTGACTTTGAAGTCATAAGCTTATGATGGATTATTTGCCATTTGGATAATATCGATTCGCTTTTTGATGTACTTGTCAAATGCATTTTATTTCAGTGTGTACAGTGGCATCCCAATTGTAACTACATTGCAACCGGTTCCAGTGATAAGACGGTTAGACTCTGGGATGTCCAAACAGGGGAATGTGTCCGGATATTCATTGGGCACAGAAGCATGGTTTTATCATTGGCGATGTCACCAGATGGGAGATATATGGCCTCCGGTGATGAAGATGGCACCATAATGATGTGGGACCTCTCAACAGCTCGCTGCATCACACCTCTCATGGGCCATAATTCATGTGTTTGGAGTCTCTCTTACAGGTTACAGATTGAGACAAACAGCAATTTAGTTTCTTTGATCATTCAACATTTATTTCAGTTAGTAATACCCAAGGTAGTATGGTCCTTGGATCGTTAGTGCAATGGCCTTGCTTTGGTTGGTCAAACTCTTTTGCTTGAAAGAGTGGAACCACAAACTCCACTTCCCCTGTCCAAGAACTACCAAACTTTCATACTAACCTGTTTTTCTGCTTCAGTGGCGAGGGCTCTCTTCTGGCTTCAGGATCTGCAGACTGCACAGTGAAACTGTGGGACGTCACCTCAAGTACCAAATTGACAAAGGCCGAGGAAAAGTGTGTTTACTCTTTCCAAAGTTGTATCAGTGCTCTCTTTGGATTTTAATAATGATTTATTTGTTGTTAATCAGAAATGGGAACTCAAACAGACTGCGCTCACTCAGGACTTTCCCCACCAAATCCACACCGGTTCATGCTCTCCAAGTAAGCTATGCCTTCTTTACCTAATGTAGTCGCACCATTTTTGGAAAACTGTGATATGTATTTCATCTTTGGATTCTCTGCCAAGTCTATCATCTTATGCTTGTGAAAAAAATGATTAATGATGTGCCAAAAAGTGATTAGAACAATCCCCTTGAACCCCTAGCATGCTAAAACTCGTTTTTGTGTGTGTTTACATGGGGGCAGTTTTCTCGGAGAAATCTGCTGTTTGCCGCAGGAGCACTATCTAAACCTGCAAGCTGATCAAAGCAATGGTATCAGATATTTGCTGCTTTTACATTCTTACAAGCTGTCAGGTGTAGAATAATCTTCTCGATACGATCAGTATCTCCAAGAGTTACTTGTTTGTCTTTTTGGTTTCTCATAACTAACATTCCAAAGATGTCAGAGATTCGCTCAGTAAAATTACTACTGCCTATTTATGCAACCAATCGAGGAAAGCATATTTGTTTATGGGATTGACCCTTTTGATTGCCATCACATTGTTTGGTCTATAATGTTAAACTCGGAAAACTTTGACCTGAGCTTAAGTCACTAGAACATCGTGAAAATCTCACTTTAATCATTTTAACCACAATTCATGTATGCTTGAGCACTCTCGCTCTCCTTTATCAATTTTAGGTTATACATATATAAAGGAGAACGGACAGTCCACACACAATGTTATTTACTGCCTTATATCATCATCATCCAATCAAAGGGTCAGGTACATAGTCGATGTTATTTACTGCCTTATAATCATTATCATGTAATCAAAGGGTCAGGTGTGTCATGGATACTCCGGCGTTTCTTCCGCTTACCCTCTGCGTTCTGCTTACCCTCTGCGTTCTGCCTCAAGTAATACTTTTGTCCATGGCTCGCCACTTGCGTTGCTGTTTTTGTCCTCACATAATCCCTCGATATGGTCTTCCAATCTCCTTTCCCACACTTCTTTAACCCCTCCAGAAACTGACTGAAATATTACATTATCAACCACTAACTTCATAGACTTGTTACAAAATCACAAAATCTTCATTTATAATTAACACTCTTGATAAACAATCATCTATATTTGCAATATTTTATGCGTATTTCTAACTAACAAAAATCCTTATTTATCATCCTTGGCAAGATTTAAATTGAGAGTACTTTTACCCCTAACCAACAAAAATCGTAACTGAATATATAAAAAACAGTAATTAATCATCTCAGTAACAAATTTTAACCTATTAAGAACTAATCTTTCTCCAATCAAGAACGTTAACCTTTAACTCATTAGTTTTAACAAACCTGTGTTCTTGTTCTGTCCAAGGTATTCCCCTCTTTCTCTCGTTCTCCCTGTTGGATTGGGATGAGATCTGACGCGCTTCCGTGGCTGACAAGTAATCCACGTAACCGGGCACATTTACCCGGCCCGATTCGATCATCGAAACATCGTGGAACAAAGCTTCGTAATTCATCGTCACTTCCGCCACCGGAATCTGCAGATACTCGGCGATTTTCTCCCATCTATTCGGCGAATCCTCTGGGAATTGCAACAGAGCTATCTCAAAGGACTTGTCCTTTTCCCTCGTCCACTGCATCCCTGCCATTATAATCAAAATCAGAGTTCACTGAATCGGTATGAACTCACCAAATATCTCCGGAAAGTTTAAAAGAAAGCGGCAACTAGCTTTTGTGGTTATATATGAGATTTAGGCCGCTATATATTATAGTTGCGTTAAACTAATTCCGAAATTGACGAGAACTAAATCTTCACAGATTCATTTTATTTCTTTACTATTTACACTCTTTGCTTCTACTATTTCAACTAATAAGATATACCCCTTCAAGTTTATTTTTACTATCTAACCCAAATCATTCTTTATTTTTAAAATCAATTTAATTATTTTCGTATTGCACCTCAATATTATATGATAAACTCAAAAGATTTATATTTTAATAAGTAGCATTGTTAGATAGAAAAAAATCTTACCAAAAAAGAAGAAGAAAATATACAGAAACAATTCTTGACTAATACGGTATGAATAAAATTCTTAACCCCGGCTTTTAGTGAATGATACAAGCTATAAGGAAAAAAAAGAAGCAATATCCGTCACCATCTGTTTAAAGTAAGATCCAATGTTCTGTATCTTTTGACCATGACTGATGTAGACTTATATATATCATATAATATTACTATACTCATTTGCCAGCCATATACAATTTGCCAACTCACATTATTCACTAATCTTGTGATCATTTTTTTCGCTGATACAAGTGTATTTTTTGGCCATTTGTAACATTGGATCCACCAGGTCGCAATTCGCTTACGACAAATGTACAAATTTTAACTATTACATCTTTCCATTTCATTACAAGCCAAACTATAACTGTTTCCTTAGGTAAGTAAATTTAAGCTGAGCTTTGGAAATGCTAAGTTCTTAGATTGTTAGGAGTTATTGAAGATTTTGATAAAGAAATAATTTTTTTACTTAACCCTTAAGTGGGTATGATCTTACTGACGTGGCTTCCAAAAGAGAAGTTCCATTTGGTGGAAAAAGCGACTTTTTTCATGCAACCTAGTTGTATGGATTAAGTGGGAAACCAAAGATTTATTTATATTGACAAATCCACAAAACTCTTTATATAATAAAGAAGAAGGGCGTGGAAGTTTCAAAGCCTCTTTTCCTTTAACATTAATGAAAAAGTTGATCTCTCTTATCATAAAGTTATTAAGATTTGTTCCAAGTTGACAAGTTCTGTTTCTCAACATCATGATCTTTTTTTTTACTGTAAACACTTGCTCGAACGGTAATAAACACTGTAGTTCGTTTGAGCTTCTTAAGATAAAGTACAAAAGAATGAAGAACAGAATAATTGAAAGAGAGGTCCACAATAGAAGCTAAAGGAGACAGAAATGGTCACTAACATCGTGGAGTTAATATTTTTGAGATGGTCCATTTGCAGTACACTAATGTTTAAACATCCTTTTCATTTTCCTCTCCTGTCGTTTCATCAGATCGATTTTCATAACTTTGTTTGAGAACTGCTTCCTTTCATTTATCTATAGCAAATATATTTTTCCCATATATATAAATAGCAAACACTGCACATACTCCATTATTAAGGATTGTAGATTTACCAAATATATCATTGTCAAGAAAAAAAAAAACAATTGCATGCATTAATCAATTACATAATAATGCATGATCATATGATATTAACGTCTAGTGGAGTTCCAATAAGCTAACTTTTGAGTGTTTTGTGAGAAGGTTGTGACAACAAACCAAACCTACCTATCGCTCTCATCTTCATAGTACTTTTTGGTCCACTTATTACAAAAACCCTAAGAAAATGTTCCTTTCTAATACCATCTACTTCTGCTCCCATTGACAGATATACATAAACTTCTTTCATATAGCAACTATTAATAATAGAGTGTGAGAGAGAAAATCATCACTTGGAAAAAACTTATGTTCCCTTTATAACACTCATGGACGCTTCAAGGGACAAGCAGCTGCCTTCACAACACTCTTGCATAGCTTTTTCATATCAACCATATTGCCTAGAACAGAGTTTCAAAGACGAAGAAACAGACGGTCATGATTCTAGTCAAGAACAGATCAATCAAGAACTCAATCTCATCGACTGCATAGACACTAGTACTGATGTTAGTCAAAGTTTCAGAGAGCAAAAGCTTTTCTCATGTAACTACTGTCAAAGAACTTTCTATAGCTCACAAGCACTTGGTGGTCACCAAAACGCACACAAGAGAGAGAGGACTTTGGCAAAGAGAGGGCAACAAATGGCAGCATCATCCTCGGCTTTTGGACATCCATACGGTTTCTCACAAATACCTTTCCATGGACAATACAACAACAGGTCTTTGGGGATTCAAGCTCATTCATTGACCCACAAGCTAATTACTTCATATAACGGGTTTGGTGCTCACTATGGTCATATCAACTGGTCAAGACTTCCGTTTGATCAACAACCCGCCATAGGTAAACTTCCTTCAATGGAGAATTTTCATCATCATCAGCAACAGCAACAACAACAGCATCAGCATCAGATGATGATAGATCCTTCAGTAAATTCATGGTCTAATAACATCTCATCTAGCAACATAGGAAGAAGGACTCTAATAGTAGGGTCAACGACTCTTGAACAATGGCGAGCAGATGGAGGAATCTTAAGTACTAATCAGGAAGAACAGCAGAAGCTTGACTTATCCCTCAAACTGTAAGATTCTTTTTCTTTTTTTCTTTCTTGATTCTTGCATTTTAGTATCCTTTACTGTGTTTTTCATTATGTGATTGTATATTTTGTCTGGTAAAGATTTCTAATGTGCATCTTTTTCACATCTCTACTTGGTCTGAAACTCAACAACCGTATAAAGTAGTTATAATTCTTAGAACTGCAATGGAAATGTGTCTAAAGGAAAAACAAGAGAGAAGATACTGAGATCTGTGGGAAGATTTGGTTTTACAGTCACAAGAAAAAGGAAATAATATTATAATGTCAAAGTTGGTTTACCTAAAAGTTAGAACTACCATCATTATATTTTTATTTTAAAAGCTGCTAACAAGACATTCAAATAGAACAAAACAAATATAGTAAAAAGAAGACAGTTGCTGCGTAGGATGATTGTGACACTAAAAGCAAAGTATACTCAAAGAAAACTGAACTGAAAATAAAAAAAACAAATGACAATTCCTTGGCACTTGAGTTGAAGATAACAACAAACATACACATTAATGCATACAACGTGACACGAAAGCGAGATAGTATCGAAAGAGACTAATGAAATGCTTAAGGACAGACTCAAACGTTGTTTACTTTAACCCTTCTCTGATCCAAGGGAGGGTCGCTGGAGACAAGGGTGGTTTGGTAAAATGGATCTATATGATTGGGCCACAAGGCCCACAACTGAAAATGACTAATTGAAAAACGACATTCTCAAAAAAGTTTTGAAGATTATTCAAATGATTTTGTAGATTTTTTAGTACCACTCGTTTAACAAAGTTTCATGTGTTGCCAGTTAAATCACGTCTGTCCATTATTAATGGTAGATATATCCGTTGTTGACGATTAAATAATTCAATTATACATTTGTCCACATATAAAAAAATTACATTATTTTATTTAATATTTAGTCATTTATATGGTTTTAATGAATTTTAAAAATTCAAATCATATGCGAGCTGTAAAAATGTTATTTGGAATAAGAGACCTTTAGTCATATGTTATTTACTTTGGCCCTATTATTTCGAAAAAAAGTTGATCTGCCTTGCTTTAGAGGAACACCATTTTATACTAATGGTGCTATTTGGTTCAATGATGAGTTCATTTGGATATGAATCTTTCTATATGAAATTGTCGGGAAATTTGAAAAAGGAATAATGGGTTTAAATTTCATCACAAGACTTCATCGGAAAAAAATTTGTGCACAATCTATTTCCCCACGAAAAGTATGATATCGTAACAGATATCTTCTAAAGTTTGCCCTCGTTTTAAATATTCTTGAATCAAAAGTTCGAAACTAATTTTCCCACTAATCGAAAAATCAAATTTTATTTACCCATAAGTACCGATTTCATCGGTTTTTACCCAGAACCATGATAAAACCAAATAAACCCGAAAATAAACCAAATCAAACTCATTTCTAAACTCTACCCAACCCACTTGTATGTCCAGATTAAAAAAACTCGAGTTGTACCTCCTCAAAATCCCCAAAATCAAAAAAATGACGAACCCTAAAAAAGCGCAATTGAAAAAATTGGCTGACTTGTGAAAAAACGACGAATCCTACATACTAATCGAAGGTAAGTGGGTGCTTAGACTTTGATTTTCGAAAGATATTTTAAAACATCGGTTTGTGGAGATGATTTATTGTGAATTCGGTTTGTGGAGATGATTTCGATTTGTTTGTGGAGATGAATTCGATTATGAATGAAATAGTCTACAAATTCCAGATGATGTCTGATGAATCAAACACGGTGTTTGAAGCTTCGAATGGTCCAACAAGTGTGCGCACAAGGATTGGTAGAGTTCTAGGGTTCTAGAGTTTTGTTGATTTGGGAATTTTTTGAGGGGTTTTTGGTTTTTAGTTAGACGATTTTGGATTTTAAATCGAGTTTAATTAGATTTAGAGACGGTTTACCGTTGTTCTAAAATTTAAATGATGGTTAGATATTTTTAAACCGAATAAAACCATGGGTCGTGGAGATAAATGTTTCGAAATTCTGAATTGTGTAGATAAAAATTTTGAACTTTTTATTCGGAGGTACATTGGTTTCGAACTTTTGATTCGGAGATATTTAAAACGAATGCAAAGTTTTAAAAACATTTGTTATTATATGATATTTTGGTGGGAAAATAAATCGTGTATCAAAAAAAAAGCCTAAGGAAGATGCAAACAGTAAGTGGCCCATAACGTTGTCGCTTTTGACCGCTTATTAATCTCCGTTATACAAAACATTTAATACAATTCGAATATGATATTTAACAATTGAGTTAATCCTTTTGATGTTACTGCTTTTACATATGGTTAGTTTATAATTATAGTGATTCAAATAGGAATTAAATTAAATACAAAGTGAGTAGTTTAATAATGAGTCAAGAATTTTGAAGTGGCAGGTCAGCGTAATTATTTTGTCAACTTCACGCCCCAACAGATAGTCATCAGTTGCTTAAAATGTACACAAAGACACAACTCTTGAGACATGGCTCGTGGCTTTGTCGATTTCTATTTTTCTTAATATTCCTATTTTACCCTCATCTTTTACGTTTTATCACATAATCTACCCACCCTCATTCACATCTGATCCATTGCACCCGTTGACATTTTATTCCATCGATTTATCACAACAAATATGTTCAAAGACTTACTAATGTAGATGTTTCTTCACAGTAACTATAGTTCTAGTGAAAAACATTACTACATTCAGTTTAAAACCATGTGCACTTAGCTCTCGAGTAATCCTCGTTGGTGTTGTTCGCTTGGAAACTCCAATTGATAATATTGGGGCAAAATGTGAATTATGTAATTTAATAGGGGCTACAACAGTATGTGCTCTAAACAAAAGGAGTGAAGGATGACAGAAAGCAGAAAAGAATGTAGCTTTTAAGAAAGAAGGAGAACATCAGAAGCTTCCTTCAGATTTACAGAAGAAGCAGAGAGAATAAGATTCTTCTTCTTCTTCTCTCAATTTGTTATATTTTCTTAAAACCTTGGAATCTTTGAAGCTTCTTCCTTCCTCGGTTAAAGAAGATGTTGTGTCGAATGGTGGTCGTGACCGGCCAAAAGAAGAAAGCCGGTACGGTTCCGGTTTATCTGAATGTATACGATCTCACACCCATCAATGGCTACGCTTACTGGTTAGGACTTGGGATCTACCACTCTGGTGTCGAAGGTAGCGTCTTTCTCTCTCTCTCTCTCCCCATATTTCTGGGTTTTTTTCTTCGTCGTTTGTTTCCTTAGAAATCTTACTCATCTTTATGTATTGCCCATTTGAGAGGAAAATTTGTGGCAGCTTTTGAAAGGAGATATGATTCAGTTATAGCTGTTTCGTTGAAGTAGGAGACTTTTAGTTTGATGTTTGTTTGCTTGTTTGTTTGTAGAAATTGAAATTGGCCGGTTTCATTTTCAATATATTCCAAAACTGGAAACTTTTTGACCCAATTTGGATCAGGTCTTCTGATTTCCTATGACTAATAACCAGAACCGGGTTTTATATGATTCTTTAAGCATGTCTGTCCAAAAAGTAGGATGTTCAGTATAGAGATCTAGTTGTAGTTTTTTTTTTTGTTGTTTGCACAAAATTGTTGGATTGATATTGTGTGGTTAGTTCATGGAATTGAATATGGTTTCGGAGCTCACGAGCATTCAACGACGGGGATTTTCGAGGTGGAACCGAAGCAATGTCCGGGTTTCACATTCCGGAAGTCTATTTTGATTGGAAGAACGGATTTGGATCCTGAAAAAGTCTGTGCCTTTATGGAGAAACTTGCGGAAGAGTACTACGGAAACACTTACCATCTGATCACAAAGAACTGCAATCACTTCTGCAATGACGTTTGTGTTCAATTGACCCGAAGATCTATCCCTAGTTGGGTTAACCGTCTTGCTCGGTTCGGTAAGAAGCTACAAAACCCAACACTAGCCTTTTACTCTGTTTTCGTAAAAGCTCATAACTTTAAGTTTGTGTTTGCCTTTAGGTTTGTTCTGCAACTGTGTTCTCCCAGCTGAACTCAACGAGACAAAAGTGAGGCAAGTGAGATCAAAGGATGAAAAGATTCCGGAAGCAGAAAAGAAGAAACTTCGGAGCAGATCAAGTAGATTTCCTCCTGGCTCTTCACTTTCTTCGATTAGTTCTTTAAACCGAAGCAGAAAAGGGGAAAGGGGGAGACAATGTCTTCCTCCATCACCAACTCTCACTGTTTAGCTCTAGTCCTAGTCAATTTATACCCTCCTTTTTATTTCGCAGTTAGTAGTCATGGTCCCAAAGTAACACGACAAACAATGGCTAAAACTATATATTGAACAAACGTTTGATTCATGGTTATAGTGTTAAGATCTTTACATTGCATATTTTGAACAAGCTCTAGTGGAACTTTATTAGGACATACAAGTCCATACGATTCTTCAAGATCAACATCTTCTACTTCCATCCCTTCCTCAAAGCTACCGAATGTCCACACAAATCTTGTGATAATATTGTAACATATAATTAGCATTACCTTTGTATGTCTGTTTTCTAATAGGTAAATACTAAGCTACGAAAATCATAATTTTAAACCAGATATATTAAACCACAGAGCTTTACGATACTAAAGCATGGGTTTAGTTTGATTTATTTGTCTTATGGGCTTAAAGTCCAAGAAATGGAGGTATGGCTGCAAATATTAATGGAAGCAGTATTAGAATTTTCAAAAAATAACATGGAATTTAGGAAAAAGGCATTAATTTTTTAAGTTGAATGTCAATAGCCTTAAAACGGCCAAACTTGGAATGGATTGAAATATGGACTTTTATGGATTTACGTACAGACTTTTCTTACAACATGAATTTAATTTAATTTTTCTCTATATAGATTAGTCCACAAACTATAGAATAATTAAAAATTAGTATTCGCCAACTTAATAATAAAATAATTTCATTTTTACCAATATTTTATCAACAAAAGTTCAAATATGTATAGCTGATGCGTTTGGTAATGATTTACCATTTTAATTTATAGCCAAAAATCGATTTAAATAATATCGAAATAAACCTAACGTAATTCTATACCTAAGTAAGCAAAGTTTAAACCTATACTAAAAACTACTTAAGTCCAAATATATTTGTTATATACATAATAAACTCTTTTCTGACATGGATAAATAGCTTATTTTAGTTGCTATTTGAAAACCATACAAAGTTAGATCATCAAACGAGTCTAATTTAGTATTGTATATTTCTCAAAATAAAACATCTCAAAAGTTGTAAATGTGTCTATTATTCAATGATATAATTTATTTTACAATAAAATTAATTGAATATTGAATATACTTAAGAGTGAGGACAAACATTCGAGTTAACGGATCGTAGTCAGAAGAACATGTCATATATATATGCCATTTAATATATGAACGTAGAAAATGACCCATTGCATATTAATTTGTTTTCATCGAAATTGATAAGAAATAAGATAATGCCCATGTGGTTTTTAACATGCACATGCAGCTTATATATATCTCAAATTATGAGAGGGAACATTTCACGTATGTGCTTTAACCCAAAAAATGCACCTATCCATATATTTAGATTATTGAAAGTTATACATAAAATACTTTAAACGTATTGTATAGAGACACATATAGAAAATAAATAAATCAATATATAATATGCACACTTGGTCTAATTAAGGCACTTTCAAAAAGCATGGTATGAGGAAAAATACCATAAATAAAAAAACAGAAAAGAAAAGAAAAGAACTAGGAATTGGATGTTAGTGAAAAGGGATTTCACCAAATAAGGCCATGTTTGGTCGTCACATGAGATTCTACATTGTTCAACATCATCATTCTCGTTTCCATTATTGCCTTTGACCACTTTCCTCCTTATTTTTTTATTTTATTTTTCTATTATGTAAATGAACACATTCGCATGTGTATATGTGTGTATAGATCAATCTCACTCACAAGTTATACTTCTAAGCATAATTTTTTAGTTTCCATACTTCGTTTGAATGTCGTATATCCTAATATTAGATTTATATCCACGTTATATGTAAAAAAATATATTTGTAAATTATATAATATTTTTATTAATAAATACAAATTAAATATTTATATAATTTTATTTTTATTTAAAATTATTTTAATATTAGTTTTTATATATGTAAATTAAGAAAAGAAAAATAATTATTTTTTTATAAATTTAATAATATTTTTGGTTAGTTTAATAAAATATATTGATTGTTTAACCAACTTAATAACAATGAAATATACTTAAGTTTATTTATATATTTACTTGAAATTTAATGGGATGAACACGTAGTCATGACATTTATGTTAATAACAAATCGGGATAAAATTATTTTTTAAAAATGTTACTCAAATAATATATTAGAGATATATAAAAAAATTAGTCCCCATTAGATTGGCATAAATTAATATATTAGAGATATGTAAAAAAATTAACCCCTTTTAGACATAAGTTAATATATTTTTCTTCTGAAGCTTAATATTTAATTTTTGTTTAAATGAATGAAAACAAGATCGTAAAACATATATTATGGGAATGATATTCCAAATGATTTAACCGATAATTGTTTTTGCAGAGATTAGATATCATGATGAGAAATTATGAAATAGTAATTTCAGATATTTTATTTTAAGATAGTATTCTAGCATTAATTAAAAACGCCTACAGATGAAGGAACCATGAAAGATTTACCTTTTTATCATCACCTAAACAACATAATTCCACTAAATCTCATGATCATCCTATCACCTAAATGAAGAACCACTCACACAAACTTGAAGACAACAAGAAGAATAATAGAAACCATATAACCGAATGCACACACGCTCAAACCTTATATGATTTTTTCTCTAAATGTGAGGATCCAAATGCTTAGTATATCAAACTTATGTTTAGATAGCTTAATTTTTTTTAATACATGATTAATTCATCAAGCCAGACCGGAATCAGAAGAGGTTTTGGGTAAAAAAATTTAATTCTTAAATTGAAAAAAAGAACCAAAACACAATTTTTTATTTTTATTTAATTTTAATTTATTTATAGTAAATAACTATTTTCATATAATAATTAATGTTATTTTTAAATTTTTAATTTTAGTGGACTTGTTATTTTAAAATACTATTTTAAGATTGAACTTATATGACTTTATTGGGATTGATTTTATACTACAAACAAGAGTTATTATATATATATATATTAATTGGTAAGCTTGATTCGTATTTAATTCCTCTTTATATTAAAAAAAAGACCATACATTTCGTTTTAAGCTAGTCTCGTGTTTGTTTAATGACTAATTTAGTACTTCAACTTTGTGGTCCGACTCCGTTTTTCATACTTAACCATGCATTTGTAGATGACTTCTTTCAATTTTAAAACCTGAAGGACATAAACTTTTAGCCCATCCATGATATTCTTTCTCAGATCTAGAAAGTTACGTACATGCACCACTTAGTGAAGCCATTTGACCTGTCTCAATATCATGTTGACATCTTATCCAGTTTATTCACCCTTCTAAAAAAAATACTATTAAATGCATCTTTGCGTGTAGTTTGATCGATATTTCAAAAGAGAATCGTACGTTACCAAAGAATTCTAATACAATCTCAAAGTGAGTTCCACAATCATATATGTTCGCATCCATTTGATGGAAGACGCATAAGCAATGAAACTTTTCTCTGCCTCTTGTGTGGAGGATAAATATGGAACCAGTGGTGGCTTGGCTGCCACATCTGAATACACTAAGGATCAAAGGGTTTATATGTGATTCTTGCATGGATTGATCATTATCAATCTATGTCTTTGACTTGTCACGGTTATATATACAACAATTATATACACTGCTGCCATAATCCAGTTCTGTTTTTCTATAAGAAAAAAAACTCAAGCACATCGAAATTGAGTTTTTTTTTTGTAAATTAATTAAGATTCAACAGAGCATTTGTCACCGAACATATTTCAATCACTATGTTTCAGGGATAATTAACATGAAGAATACAAACCATACATATGTGTGCAATAGTATACAATTCGGGTGAACAAAATATATTTTCAAGCGCAAACATTAGGTAAATATAATTAGGAAAGAAGGATATCCAAGTCAAAACTAATTTGACTCGAAATGTGAGCGAAACACAAATCAATACTAATTTGACTCGAAATGTGAGCGAAACACAAATCAATATTTCGAACATACCATGATAATAATGGTTATTTATAATATGGAAAACTGATTTTGTGGAAAATAGTATGTGAAACTAATTTTTATTCTGATACTATATTAGAAAATATGGACATTCAATTCAAAATCAAATGATCATGAGTGCAATGATCTATGTATCTTATATATTTGAAATTTTTTAATTTTTGATGTGAAATTTTACACATTTTAATAAATACAAAAAATAGTATATAACAAAAATGGACAAAATACATTTCATATGAATCTAAATCTCTACCTTTTACCTATTTCTTCTTTATTTGGTGAATGCAGTCAAATTTTTATTGGGGCAATAGAAAAGGCATTCCTCAAGAAGTTCAAAGAAGTAATGATGATGAACTCACAAGCATGCTCATTATTTTAAATCTCACCTTTGCTGCTTCAAATGCTTTAAGAAAACAGAATTATTATAACAAAACTACACTTTTATAATTCCCTCTTCTTTATTTTTGTTTGTTTACCTTTTTAAAAAGTTTGTGGGGAAACAAAATCAATTTCCAAACAGGTACGTAAAAATTATCATTAAGTTCCATTCGAAATCAAACCTCAACCCCTAAACATATTATCACGTTGAGAATCAACAGTCACCTGTATATAATTTCTTGTTCGAAATATTAACCCAAAAGGAAAAGAGAACACCACGTCAATGTTCTTATATATCAATCTTGTCCAATGTAATTGATTTTCTTTTATTTGATGCTAATAGATCTCAGAGCGTGTGCATTGTCACGTAGTCAATTTGCATGTGTTACCATATAAACTGTAACTATGCATGGCTACGGAATTATGAGTAAAATAGTTTCAAACATCTTTCTAGAAACAATAGAATTTCGTTTGGCTTTCAAATTGTTTCATTTATGTTAGATTATATATTATAGTTTAATTATATACAACTATGACATATCTAACTAAAGGAAACGGATGAAATTTTTGATAGTAAAGAGTCGATTTGATAAAACAGAAACATATCATTGACAAGAAAAATTATTATGCATATATATATCATATTGAGTAATTTGTATTTAGTTTGAGAATTATTAATAGTTTTATAGTTACGACAAAAAGATAATCTATAGCATGCAAATAAAGGGACAAGAAATCTTTGGATCCAAATAATTCTAATGTCAAATCATTAGTGTCCCTGCAATTTAGATGCATTGCATGTGAACTGGTTATATTGCAACGAGCTTATATAAACTTATTTAGTTAATAGTTATTTTTGTTTTTTTTTGGCTTGTTGCTAACAACTGAAATCACGTATATTCATGCAAGAAGAATCGACCGATCGGAGTGGAGGAGCAACCATATTGGATGACTCTTTGATTTTGTTGGAATATAATCTTTTAATGATGCAGTTGAAATTATTTAAATGAATGTAAATATAGTCGTTTCACGGTTTGTTGATTGATTTGCAAGCATCCAAAAACATTGTGTCAGAAAGAGTGATTGTGAAACCTGAGTTTAAACGATAAGTTCTAAAAAATTTCGATTTTATTGTCTGAAAAATGATTCCTTTACTACTTTTATTTATACTAAAAATCGTAAATGTCGATTTCAATTTAATTATCGAATCATAGTAATAATTAAATTTTTATTCGCTTTTTTAACGTTAATTCATGATTTAAATAGTATGTTTTCATTTTACGGATCAAATTTTTTCAATCCGATTCGAACTCAATTTTTGAACCTCGGTATATTTTGGCCTATTAGGTTTCTTCGCGTCGTTTTGACGGATCAGAGTTTCGGAGCCGGATCCAGTGCCAACAGTGTTTGTGGTTGCACACTATTTTAAATATCGTGCTTGAGAAATCATATCTAATTACTACGATAAAACAACAAAACTATATCAAGAAAATCATGTTCTTTCTCAAGTCCTAAATGGAGAGAACTTAGACAGGATCGACTCTGTCTATAGGAAATGCATTTGCATCTGGTCCAAAAACTAATATTTCATTTTTGTTTATTATTAATAAAAACTATATATTATCGCACCAAATGTAATCAATATATAAATCTGGGATCCTGTTCAAGTTGGATGAAGTATTTGAATTCTGGGTTTTATTTGGATTTGAGTCGAATATGTTATTTTGATTGGGTTTCTATTCCTTTTGTTTAGTCGTATAGCTAACCAACGTTTTATTCTATTTTAATACATGCATCAGAAAACACAAATCCCTCTAATCTAAAAAGTTGGATTTTTATGGTCGTTTTAGACTTAGGCCAAGCTAGGAACACTTTTTTTCTACTTAGCACCAATCCCAAATTAAAAAGAAGAAAGAACAAAAAAAGAGAGAGAAATAGTTGTGTAAAAGAAAAGAAAAGTAAGCCCCACCGTTGAAAAATAAGAACATGCAAAGGAACAAAAACCAAAAGCTAACTCAAAAAAATTTCAAACCCTTCCAAATCTCATCTCTCTTATTCTTCTTTTGATATCTTTCTTCCCAATGTTGTATCTTTTCACTACATAAATCCCCACATTCACACACGAACTCAAAGCATATATGTCGTATAGAGATGATACGCATGATGAACACTATTTGTTTTGGTTTAGAACATGGTGAATATGGAGAATATCACATACCAAACGAAAGAACTTGATAACGTTTTTTTATATTGTTGAATTACTATACATTACATAGCATATGATCGATTGCTCTTGTAGAAACTAGAATGAGAGTTTCAAAGAGGGCCAATTCAGATCAAAATGTCTTGAAATTAGCCTTTTTGTTCTTCCAAGTAGTACTCCTCAATAATACTCTCATTACGACGTCGTTTCACGAAAGAAACAAAAAAAAAAAATAATAAGCTAAAACGACTGTGTGGTTGCCTCACAGCGTCTGAGTTGGTAAAACAGAGCAGAGCTCAATGGAACCGTAGTGACGTAGTTCCTCGATCATTTGCTCGATATGATCCTCCTCCAATGGTCTGAAATTATTCTGTTGCATATTCGCGTTTCCATCTTCCCATTTGAACTCCGTTTCCGGTAATTGATTTCCATCGGCAATCATATTGATGGCACCGTTAATATCTCCGTCAGTGTCCACCTGATTCTGAAAGGAGGATAACGGCCGTAATCTGGCGGTTGAATGCGTTTGTGTCTGCGTCTGTTTGGTCATCTGAAGAGAAGCCATGTAGCATTTGTGGAGTTTAGCGGTGAGAGTGGCGGAGAGAAGCTTGGAAGAGGAAGAAGGAATGGCGTTTGGGTTGTATGGGAAATTGGTACGTGCTCTCGGGCCACACATTAGCCTCGCCGCCTCGTCGTAAGCCCTTGCCGCATCCTCCGCCGTCTCAAACGTCCCCAGCCAAATTCTCGTTTTTCTGAAACAAATTAAAGAAAAACGAATTAGCCACTACGAAAAGCGAAGCTACTACGTACATTTACAAGTCGAAAGACCCGAGCTTTCTTTGTTACACAAAAAATGAGGATACTTTGGTAATCTGAGAGAAAGAGATTACAACTTACAAGAGAGGGTGACGAATTTCGGAGACCCAAGAGCCCCAATGTCTTTGTCTGACCCCTCGGAACCTTTGTTGTGGTCGTGCCATTAGAATAGTGTTCAGATGAGTTTAGTATGCCTACCAAATGTTTGTGGAAATGTCTGAAAGATAGAAGGAGAGTGATAGGAGTGAAGGAGCGTTTTTGGAAGAGTGAAGGGTGGCTATAAGTACTGTTGGAGAGAGAGGAAAAAAAATGTTTTTATGTTAAATTAACTGGCAATCAATTTGGTCAATTGGTCCTAAATGGGACCCTCACCATTACCAATAAAACTCAGAAAATCTCATTGCTTTTGTTTGATCGGAGAGACATCACAGAGAGAGATAGAGGACTTACATGCTACTAATATCTTAATTTATGTATTCTTAAATTTAACTCATTTGTTGTATTCGTAGTTGCCACGACATGGACAAATGGATTATCTATTACGTATATTATATAGTTGATAGTTAACATTAAAACCTTGGAAATTACGTACTAAAATACCCTACGAAATACTTTCAAAGTATTATCGTAATTACATGTACAATACTTAAATAATCTTTATAAATGTGTTCACTATTTTTATTTATTAATATGTTTAAGTTCTGTCCCAGGTTATACATATCCTAGGAAATTTTTCTCCAAGCTAAAAAATTTATTAACTGCCCAACTTGTAGCAAATACAATTAAATATAATTTATATTGTTTTCCAGTGGTGAACAAGTTGGATCCAAAGAGATTTTTGCTGCGGTGAAACATCAAATTTCAAACCCACTGTATCCATTCTCACATGGGTTTGATCATCACAACATGTCTCTATATCATATATACTGCCAAATTTGTCTAGATTTTTCCCCAACTAATTAATAATAACAATAATAATTGGAAGAAAAAATAAATAGTTTGATGACTAATGAGACTCTTTCATCACCATTCTTCTCCCATGTGAGCTTTCGATTATGACTCAATCAAACACCCAAACTATCTTCGACTCTCATCTATTTTATTCCTTTTTAGGTTATTATTGAATAATGTATTGTGATGATACCCATGATTCCTGAATATACAGTTTACCTGCGACCTACTAAAGAGAAAAAAATACGAAGATTATTTGTCAAAACCATCTTTGCAAAAGGAGTGATATTCAGTATATACGATATAGAGAATGTCACGAATCGTAACTGTGCGATACTAAGAGCACCTTTATTGGTGATATACTAATACATTTCTTATTAATATTTTTTTATTTTTCATTTTAAGATTTTAATCAAATTTTTTATATTTGTTGGTGAGATTTCCATTCAATATCACATCAATATAATCTTAATATATTTAGTGTAATTTTTTATGTCTAATAGTATCAAAATAATTTAAATTTATGCATAGTAACACTTAATAAATAAATTATTTTTATTTTAATTTATAAAAAAAATAAGAAATAACATAGAAACTATTTAATTAATATCTTAAACCATGATGCTTTTGATTTATCACAAAAATATGGACTACCAATAAAATGATATGTGTCCCCATAAAAAGATTCTTATAGGAAATTCATAGTATCTTATATTATAAACAATTCTCACATTTTTCACTATAAAAATTATTTTTAACAATAGTCTATCATTTATGTATGATAAAATAATAATAAGATTTTAATCCGACAGTATTTTAATTAGTAATGAAATTCTCCCATTTGAGAAATGAAATTCTCCAACTATTTGAGATATCCATTTTTTAAAGTATTATTATATTTCTATTTGTAAGAGAGTCATATGAGATAACCTTGCTAGAAGTGCTTTCGGAAGAAAAATAAAAAACTATGTTTGAAATTTTATTTCTAATTTAGGGTTTAATTTTTTTTGTTAGGAATTTTTGACTTAATTTTAGTATTCAATTTATGATATTTTTGAATATATAAAATTATTAATGATATTTTAAAAACAAATACTTTAAAAATGTTATATTTTTAAGCATTGCGCTTTTAAATGAACTTGTAAACATAAGGATCAATTAAACTCAAACATACTTTTAGGTTTATTTCTTTATTCAAAAAGATGAATGTTTTCCTATAATGATTTGTGCTATTTCAAAATATAAAGTACTAGTGCTGATATTTTTTATTTTTTAAATATATTTTGAGATACTTCTCTAAAAAAGTACTGGTTCAACTAAAAAAGTATGTACACTATATCCGGTCGCACATATATTCAAACTTATATTACAATTGGGACAATATATAATTTTAGAGTAAATAGTAACTTGAACAAAAGGTAATAGAAGAATATATTGGGCAAAAGAGTGTGCTGTTAGAATGGATCCATCGAAATGACAAGTGCCAATATTATTGGGGTCAATCCAGTAACAAATTGATGAAAGAATCTTAGACAGCAATTATGACAACAAGAAAACTCACTAGAAGGTCATTAACCTTTTTATGAATAATTGATCATTTTTTAACCCTAATAGTTTATCCACTTATGCTTTTTCGTCGGTATATATCTTTGCCTACATGTCTATAAAAAGAAAGAAGTAAATTTTATCTCTCGATGGCTTTGATATCAAGAAATTACATTATATAAACTTCTACCAAATGGGAGTGTAGTAATGTACACAAGAACATATGCTAAAATGACTATAAATGCTTCATGTAGCAATACTACTGCAATAGTATTTATTAGTTCATATACAAAAAACGACAACAGGAGAACTCGGAATAATCAAAATTTTGTATTTTTTTAATATTTACACCTTCAAATAATAACACTAATTAATACTACTGTAACTTCATTAGTCAGACAACACAGGTCTAAAATAATCGTTTTTCTTAATTGTATTGGTCGATCAAATAATGAAGCAAAGCATGTGGGAGTGATTTGTATTTTTGTTACTGTTTTGGCACGTTTGAGAAAGTGTGACAATCCTTCTAACGTCTAACTTTCAAGGTCCATACTTTTAAAAAGAGAAATATAACTCAACATTTATCTCCAAATGCATCGACTCAATTAGATCCATTCAAGAAGAAGATGGCTGTTTTAGCTTTATAGAATAAAAAAAAGGGTCATCATATATTCATATGTCTGGTGAATCATATTACATATCTTAATTGGGTTTTTTGTCGACTTAGAGAAAAAATAGAAAGTCGAACATACACAATAAGTTTATTGGGACTACATACAAAGTTATGGGGAAAAATCAGACAAATGTTATGAATAAAATTAGTTGAGAACAGAACGTAAACGCGTGACGTGGGACCCACAAAGACATATATAAAACATGGGTGATGAAATGGGTTTTGATTGTGATTCATGTCTTCTTCTGCATTCAGCTGTGAATTCAAACCAATCATATTATTTATAAATTGAATTAATATTTATATGAAACTTTAAATAATCCCACGCATATAATACTATCCTAAGAATGTATTTTTGAGGAATCGATGTAAATAAGTTCTTTTGATCATTTAATTTTCTCCAGTGGTATATCTGTTTTTTATTTTATTTAATAAGTAATTCTTTTTACAAAATATCTTATTATTAATTTGTTTCTTGGAATTAGTTTTCAAAAACGAGTGAAATATGGTTGGGATAAGATTTGATGATGATGTATAAGATGGTCTGGTGTCAGCTATTACAGAAGTTTAAGATGGGGACTAAGGTTTAGAATTTTATGATTTAGATTTATAAAAAAAAATTAAAAACATCAAAATATATGTTTTTAGAAAAATAACATTAATTTATTTTTCTAAAATAGTGTAAATCATTATGCAAATTTTTTTTTATTGAATATAAGATGTTGTGGCGTCAACTATTACAAAAGTTTAAGATGGCGACTAAGGTTTAGAATTTTATGATTTAGATAAAAAACAATTTTTTTAATCATTTTTAATACTAAATTTATATTACTGCAAAAGTTCGTGTTATATATGAAATGGTGAGAAACAAAATAAATATAATACTCAATTATATATTCTTTTTTACAAAATTTGGAAATCTCATGAAAGTATTGAAAATTTCAATAAGGTTTAGAAAAAATTGTGAAAGTATGTGATGAGTTCCATTGAGAAAACATGATGAACAGATACCCCCACCCTACGAAATTATCAATCAATTAACAGTTGTAACAACAAGTAAATTATGTGAACAACTTTATATAAAATTAAGGTAACTCATACATATACGTTTATGTCAATTCAAGGGAAAGTTGGTCTACAGTTTTCAAAAGTGGTAGTTACTATACACAAGGAGAAGAGGTTATACGTTTTGTGCATTTACTTTCCATGTCAAGAAAAAAAAAACAAATCAGTTTAGTTTTTTAGATGGTGTAAATATACAAGAATTGGATTGAATAAGATTTAGCTAACGATGTCATGATCAAGAATTATAAATGTAGATAATTCCAAGTTGTTTGATTTAATTTCAAGAAAGAAATTTGGGAAAAAATAATATAAATAAACAATAAGGTGAAGTCTATATCAAAGACCGCCATTCTCTCGTCCCATTCCACACTCAGTCACATGCAAATTTGGAGGGTCCATTGAATCCTCAACAAAAGGTCATAACAAAACAAATACTCTATAGAAAACAATGTAATATTAATCATATTAAAAAAAACAAAATATAATCTATATATGTATATATGCCTATTTTATCATAATGGAAAAAGTTTATTCAACATGGACTTTGGAGGTTTCAGAGATGTTGTTCCTCAGCTTGCATACACACATGCAGTATGTTTTGGTGTTATCTATATGCACTTTGATGTTCTTGGTACAAGAAAATCTGATCTATGTTGACAAATTTTCCCATATTACTTTTAACAAAAAAATTATCATTTAATAATTTCCAAAATTGAAAAAAAAAACATAAGTTTGTTTGTCTTATGTCGGAAAACACAAACATCTCCCCAAATTCATCTAAATAGCTTTAAATTATAACTTACTGAATTTAATCAATTTATAATTAAGATGAAAGAAAATCGCTAACAGATGAAAGGAACGTGTAGTTGATGCTTTTTCTTATTTCAGTTCATACAATATATTTGGTTCATATTGAAGTCTTACAATTCATAAAATTTAGAAATATGTATATCATTTCATATCACATATAAATTAAGAAACATGCAAAATAACGAAAATATGTCTAGTAAAGCAAAATGCTATTTCTACAAAAAAATATACATTACTGATATTTGATAATAGTTTAATTCATTCATTTTAAATTTTACAGTTAAAAATATAATATAATATATTTTAGAGAAATACATTAAATACCACAAAACAATTCTTCCAAAATATCACAATAGTTTCATTTTTTCAAAATTAAAATTGAATCTTTTTATAAAAACATACCACAAACAGTAAAATGATGTTTCAAGGGTCTGTAATTTAAAATATGTGAGCTTGTGTTTACAATTTAGTTTTATGATTTAGAGTTTAGTATTTTAGGGTTTATTTAAATTTAATTTGTGATATTTTTTCAAAAATAAAAATATTGATGACATTTTTGGAACAAAATTTTATATGTAATTTTGAGAATTTAATTATATTTTTTTAGTATTTTCCCTTCAGCTTTGAATCATTTTAGAGTTCATCAATTAAAACATATTTTGTCTTCTACAACGCTAACACACACGTAGCCGACTCCAAATTTCCGATTAAAATACAAACACGACAAAACACTAAAAAAATTGATTAGATAACAAACTCTAATGAATGAATTAGAACTTATGATTTAAAAGAAAAGAATAAAAATTGGTTAGACGCGGTTTTGTAGTAAAGTAAGAGAGGAAGTGAATATGTTACATTTGACTCCAAAAAGGAAAGAGAAAATTGGAATGACTTTTTGTCTCTCCCATTCACCGCACTCCATGGGATCTTTGTTCCCTCTTCTTTCCATTCAACTTTCTTTTGTTCCTACTTACATTAATACAAACTACTTTTTTGTTAACTTATCCTATAATACAAACATATAGTTTCATTTTTAAAATAATTGTTCTTCAAAAACATTCTCAATTTGATTGGCGCGTAGATGCTTTTAAACATTAATTACAAATTTACAACTATTAATTGAAATGCTTAATCTCATAAAATGTTATATATGTACATAAAACCCATCTTAAATTAAGCTCTATGACCTGTCGAAAAACGGAATATTTTAAACTGTTTGCAGTTGTCAATTATGAGACATTATTTAGTTTGTTTCAATCTATACATAATTTTGTAGTTTATACAAAAATCATGTTTTGTTATTTTATTAAAGAAAAAGTTGTAATTAAGAGTGATAGATATATGATTGTAATATGCCAATACAAGTAAAAGATAGACAGTGTATGGATCGGAGGATGAAATTAAATTCAGTAGGCCATGCATGTGATCGATGTGAGCTTTCAAACAATGTTGAATCTCTCAACGGTTGAGAATATGGAAGAAGAAACTATTGACTTTGTGGTTAGAATAGTATGATTCTTTCTGTTTTCATGTTACGATTTTAATGTCTCATGTCGCTCTCTTCCTATAGCAGCACCAACACATGTACGTCCATATCTAACACATAGACATATATATATATATATATATATTATATGATCTTTATTTAACTTATATAATATCTATGAAATAAATTTGTTTATTTTGGCAAATCTTTATTTAAAAAAATATATATATAGCGATTATTTTGAGATATTGGATTCAAGGAGACGTGTTATTGTATTATCCAAATATTAATATAAAATCAAATTCAGCATCCAGTTGCTTAAAAATCAAAAGCTAATTAAAATATTTTCATATACAATATTAAAGAAGTGTAAATATAGAGATTCATATGCAATCAACCACTCGTAAATAATATAATTTATTTTAGTTAAACACCATCAATTATAAAATAAAAAATTGTAAAAAATCAAAAGTTAATTAAAGTTTTAATTACGGACCAATCCTAGACAAGAGAAAAACCAGTCCGCATGCTTATATTTGTATTGCGGCCGAGTTTGTCGTGGACCGATCCGAAAAGACCCGCCACAAGATCTCTACTTTAAACCTCTATTTATAAGGTTAAGAGTAAACTATATTCTTTATAAATATTTGTCCACTTATATTTTTTTTTAAACTCGTATTGACCAACACAAAATCACAACTAGAGAAAAAAACACACACACACACACAAATACGTTTGAGGGATTGGTGGGATGGGTCAACGAGGAAATCAATACGTCTTTAAATGGGCCTAGCCCATTAATTGTTCCACAAAGCCCAATATCTTAAAACACTACTCTTGGATACCGTGGAGTGTCTGAAGCATTAATCTGAGGAGAAGAAACACAAAAGATTTTTAGTTTACCATTTCCCAGAGATAAACCTTAGAAATAACTAACATAGTATTTGAAAAGAGTGATTTACACTTTAAACTTAGTATCATTAAAGGGGGGCTTTATATCCAAAACTTTTACTGTTTAACAATAAAAATACAAATAATCCTTAATTAATCTTTTACAAAAAAAGCCCGTAATTATCAAAGTATGACGCAGAGAAGAGGCCCATTAAGAGAAGCCTATGTCAAACTTGTTGAAAGCTGTCTTAATGTGACCAGTCTTTTTGAGAAACAGAGTCGGAAGGATTTTCTAACATGTCACTTATACATCTTAAAGGAAAGTTAGTAGAAAATGTTATATTCAGTTTCATTTGGTTTAACTATTCATACATTGGTTTAACTAGAACATGTCCAGTAATTGTCTTATGTTTTCTGCAAAAAAATTCTTGATAACAAAAATTGAATAACAGTTGGATGAATTGCCATGTGAAGTCATTTGTCTCGCTTAATTCTCCCACATCTTCACACGTACTAATTATTTATTACACCAATTGAATTAAATATCGAATAATCAATGAAAATATTAATAAAAAAATCTCATCATCCCACTCTCACACCCAACTTTCTTCTGCTCTTTTCTCTCTCTCTCTCTGTCTCAAAGTTAGTATCCGAGTACCCTTCGCTTTGTTTCTGGCTTTTTCTTCTCGGTGTTTTCCCACTGTGAAATCTGGATATAGAGATGGTGGCAGCAGATGATTGGACGAGGTCGGCGATGAGAGATGGAGGAGTGGTAGCGGAGCTTTTGGTTAGACTTAAGGAAGCTAAGGTGAGACCTGTTCCTTTTGCGAATCCTACGGTAGCGGCGCTCCGGTGGGGAATCCGGCAGCCACGGTCTCGGTCTCCGAGAAAAGCTGAATCGGCTAAAAACTCGAGATGTAGTCCAAGTACACCGCTCTCTTGGAGCGGCGGTTGCGGTGGTTCTTCTTCTTCGCCATCTGCTTATGTCGACGGTTACGAGGCCACGAGTCGTCGAATCAGTGGCTCCTTTGCCGTCGGATCTAGATCCAAGGTTTGTCCCTCATCTTTCTCTCTCTCTCTCTTTTTCTTTATTCCTTTTTCTCGATTTCCGATGAGGCGATATGTGCATTTGTCACTGCAACGACGTGAGAAATAGAATCGACGGATTGACCACAGTTCCTTTTTCGATTTCATTTCAGTTCCATCATCTCTCTGTTTGAATTCATCAAAGCTTCCTCTCTTCGCTTCTATTTGAAGCGCCAGAACAAGATTTTCAAAACCAGTAAATCCACGGAAGAATTTTGTAATCTTGTTTCTTCCTTTGTTTCCTTTCCCAGTAAAAACTTTCTTCTCCCCTACATTCCAGACGTCCTTTTTCCCGAAAGAGTGGGTATTTCAGTCATTTAAAAGAGTGTAACACGGCGCCGGTTTGCTCTTTGTTGGCCGGCGTAATATTCCGGCATATACTACTCACTCTCATCGTATTATTATTGAGCTGTAGATATTTGTTGAACGTTGAATAGATTTATTTCTCCCTCCTGTTGTTTGCAATAATAATAACAAAAATAAAAAAATCACTATTTGGATCTGGTGAGACTTACTATTTCTGATGGGCCTACGATTTTGTTTTGATTCTGGGTTATCTCTACCATGTCATCGTGTCATGTAGTGGTTTTTAAGAGATTAAATTTGTTTATTGTTTTTTAGAAAACAAATTTAGAATTTTTAAAAATGGAGAATTTAGGGATAATTATTTGTGTGAAGTGTATTTGAAAAATAGAGTTAGGTTATCAACCTCAAAGACGTGTTGTTAATGTAACATGGGACCATTTCTCAAACATTGATTATGTGTGTGGGGATTTCAACTTCTGTTTCCTGTGACCCAACTTTTTCTTTTATTAAACGATTCTTGGTTCTTATATCACAGGTTCTTGTAACGACAGATTTGGATTTTGATGTCAGAAGATTGCAGAGGAAAAAAGTACCGAAATTGTTGAACAAGAGGATGAAGTTGAAGAAACAGATATCTACGTCGCTCTCAGATGGTAATTTGGCAGAGAATGAGACTTGCAATTCGGATGGCAATTTCCTGCTACCAGATTTAAACATAATGCCATGCGAAGAAGACGGTGAATACTATTCTTCATTGGGTGTATGGGATAAGTATATTATAAGGTGAAGGAACTCACTTAACCATGACAAGTGGTTCGATCAGAGTGAGCTGATCTCTAATCATGCTCGGCTTTTGAAAAGGCTTTTGCTATGCAGGATTCATTGTGGTTGGTTTCTGTAAGATCGTCATAAGCAATGTGTAAGTTAGAAAGGGAAGAAAGAGAGAAGGATGATAGTAGTATTTTGATTGTTTCCTTGTAGCAGGAACAACAAGAGTCATTTGTAATGTTTTTGTCTATATTATTAGCACAAGGGGTAAAGGTTGTTCTTTGATGACTTTTCAATTATATAAAATAGACAAAAATGTAATGTAAATATAATTAGTCTCTTTCAATTATATCGTCATGCAAACTAATCTAAAAGGTTCTAATTAAATGGAAAATATTATTGTTACAATCAATGTGCCAAATGATGATGATACTATTCATATTTCACAACATACATATTGTGTGGTTCAACGCAAAACATTCAACCAACATTTACCTTTTAGATGGCAGCATGAGTTAAGTATCGCTTAAGATCATGAATTGCTCATCGAACTTGTAAATTACAACATCGGATTGGTTTGTGCTCCCCACTTGATTTACCACTTGAAAACCGATAAACATCAAACCCAAAATTATGTCCAAAATATTGGCTTGGCTCAATAAAACTATCATTTCGACCCACAAAAACAAAGCCTATGGGCCCTAAATCTGAATCGACCAATAATTTTTCACACTTAAAACAAATATTACATTTTATAAAATTCCAAGCATCCTTATTTTGTAATAATTTACATCTCATACAATCCACTTAGTACTTTTTATAAATATTTAGATCGTCCATTAAGAATTCATAAATCTTTTAACAAGTGACTAATAGATTAAGGAGTTGCTTAGTAACCTAATTTGAGGTGAATGAACAATTGAACCTCATGATCGATCACCATTCGGAAATACATAGTGAATGGACAATTAAAACGGTTTGTTCAAATACGGTTGACACATTTCATACCAGCCTGAAAAAACCAACTTTGTTTACATATTATAAATAAATCCTATTTACATGAAAATATGAATCATCTTCGATCCATAATATATAACACACTTGTGGAACTGAACCATCTATCTACGAGACTACGACCCAAAATCAAACGTTGCTACCTAATAATTATAATACACCAAATATTAATGACAACGTAACTTAGATAATCTATATTGGATCCATATGTGTCGAGAAAATGGCTTAAGATACTCAAATGTGTGGAGTTCATAACCTAAAGTAAGCAAGCAATGTGGGTGTGGTGTGGTTATGGCCAAAGGCAGAAGCATTTAGAGTGGAAGAGTGGTCCATTATAGAATTGAATATTAATGAAAAATACTTACTTCTCTTTGCTTTTAATTTTCCCTATTGTTGGTGGTCCAAATTTTGATGGAGAAACAGTCTAATTTGAGGCAGTATAAAATACGTCTTATAAAATATGTCTTATTCCTCTTGACTTCTATACTTAACTCAAACTCTTCACTCTTTCACATTCCCTCAACATTACATATTTCTACCATTTCTACTAGTTCGAACATCTGAGAACAATACTTTTCGTTCCTCTTATCTAAATAGATTACTTGCTGGGAAAGCTTAGTCTGGAAAAAATATTTGATGTAAGTAGAACTATAAATTTGTTGCATTTACCTATTTGGAAACAACCTAAATATTAAAAGGTGAGTGTTAATATTTAGTATTACTTGTTTTTACATCTTTTACTCTCGATTTTTAAAGCTTTATTTTTACCTTTTTATTTAACTATCCATGTGTTTTTTTATTTTGATAATTTTCTATAAAATATTAGCATTGCAAAATTGTGATAGACTTCCGTTTTAAATAACAAAAATGACAACTACCAATAAAAGTTCATTGTATATTTAAGACGGGTAGTTAATGATTTCATTGTTTTAGTAATTAACGATGAAATCATGATATAACTACAAAACTAGAAAAATATATTCTTTTACGAAGAGTTGCATTTTTACGCAAAATAAAACATATAGAAAATGAGTTGTATTTTTACGCACCGTTACAATGAGACGAATCAGTTCAATATTTTTTTATTATTGATAAAAGTTCGCAGTTAATGATCATTTCGCAAATACATGGATGAATCATCATTTACGATCACTTTTGTGTTCAGTGAAATTGTCCTATATTTTACTGAACGATCGATTCCAAAATGTTCAGTATCCAAATCTCTATTAAATAATCATATTTGACATATTCATCTACTTCAAAAATTGAGTATCATTTATTTATTTCCACCAAAAATTCTCATTTAAACATTTCATTTAATCTCCACTCTACACAAATACAATAAATCTCTTTTTAAGAAAAATGCAATTAAAAACATGAATGAAGAAAATTACAAATAAATTCACCAAACAAATTTTGTATATATATGCAATAAACTAAACACAAACTATAATATGTATACATTTTCAAAACCCATCAATAAGTTTTTTAAGTCACTCAATGCATTCAACAAGCCTCAAATGTTCCATTATACATACTAAAGTGTATCTTGTCGGCAATATATAATTCTAACGAATGTTTAAGTAGTAAATATTTGTTTTATGAAGTAAATTTATAGATGTTTAAATATGTATGTTGTCATGAGTAATGAGATTTGACTTTGACAATGCGTATGCGTACGGTCGTTTAAACCCATCAAATTAAATTAATGCTTCTGATAAGTATAGTTTATCTACATTTTTTTAATTAAAATCTTGTCAATTAGCTACTACATTTCGTTTCCATCTCTACCCCACAATTTTAACTAAGCTATTTGACAAAAAATCCTTTTGTTTCCTCCACTGTCGGCTAATATATTGAAATCTCTATACATTTCCTTAGGTTACCCAATTTTTATAAATTTAAAATATCCCAATTCATAATTATTTTGAGTTAAGTATAATTATATATAAATTCGATGAAATATCAAAATTCTCAATTTATTAAATTATTAGGACACTTAAAACTATAGGTAGAAGTGGAAACTCGAACTAACATTACAACTATAGCTAAGAAGTTCATAAGTACTATAGGATAATGATACTAGGCAGTAGGAACCACCATCTAAGGAGTTAGGAGATTCATACACTTGACCTTTTCCCTACAACAAAGGAACGATCTTGGAGGTTCAAGTACATATGATACTTGAGTGATAAAACTGTTGTTTAGTACAAATCAATCTAAGGATCTTCTAATCTAATGTGTTTATTCGTCATGAGCGATCCTAGCTAATCATAATTGAAAATCTCGAGCAGCAAGATTACACAAGATCTATGATAAAATACATAAAATTTGTCTCTATTGCTTAGTAAGTTAGTATCATCTATAGGATTTACTGTTGTATAGTAAGTAAAACAGTATGTTACAGAAAGCATAGATAATTAATTGGGTTTCATTGCTGAATGGATGAAGAAACTGTGCACATTTTTTACTATTTCTACGGCTTTACGACTTTCTTTTCAAAATTACAACGCAAACAAAACATCCTTTCTTTTATACACAGCAAAATTTCTAAAGCACTAAAATGTTTCTGTATAGGGTTTTGTCTTTCCTGAATTCTATTGTTTTATACTAATGTTTTTTTACTTGTGAAATTAGTGACCGAAATTTTCTCCCAAAATTATTTATTTACGTTATGGCTTGTGAGAAATTGTTGTAGACGTTTAACGTTTTCAGTGTTCAGCTTTAAAGAAAGAAAAAAAAAAGATATGATCTAAAGGTTGTGAAAATGACACACTTTCATCAAAAGAGTAAACGACCTATTAGGCTATATAACTAAGCCTCTCTCGATTCCGATGAGCAAACTCATTTTGTTGTTACTGATTATCCAAATGCCTATGATAAATAACTAAATAGTCCGACTTTTGATTAATTTCTTTCACAAATTAAATGAAGTTACAAGTAATCATAAAAATATGGTTTATCAAGACAAAATTTAGACAGTCATTTTTTAAATATACCGACAAGTTTTTTGTTTTAGTTTTAGAAGGTAATAATATACTCTGGGGTTTCCATTTTCTCGATAGGATATATACTAAATTTGAAATCTTGATTTCATTTTGACATCATAAATATTGAAATCTTTTCATGGAAATGTTTTATCGTTAAAAAAAAAGGAAAAATTGTGGGAAGTAGGCAGGGGACCATTTGGGGATAGGTTTAACAGTTGGCTATTTGGACACCCCATCTCACCCGTCACCAACAACTGGACCCCACGCGCTATGTGGTTCCCACTATTATATATTTTCGTAAACGTTTTCATAGTTTTTTTTAAAAAAGAAAATATTAAATTGTTGGGGTTAAATCCGTCTCTCCACTTTCATTTAAGCCGGCGGCTGTCAGCCTAAGACTGAAAAAAATCTAGGATTGGTCCCCACGTTAATTTATTTATTTATTTATTTGTCGTATCTATGATTTATAATTTTATTTTAATCATCTTTTTCTTTTATTCGGGGTTGCATCAATCCAAATGTACGGTTAGGATTCTCTTATCCCAAACGCATGCTATTGCTTTGTGGGGGGACCATTTGTGGTCCAAACACCGTCGTTTCGACGCGTGTCTTCTGTTTTCTGGCCTGCGAAGTAGCGACGTGATTTATGGTCCCCCTCCATTCTCTCTTCATCTTTCTTCACCACCGGTTATTTCCGGTTCATTTCTTTAATGCCAACCGGATTTCTCCTCTGTCCGCCGTTTAAATATACTGAAACTAGCTCTAATTTTTTTATTTTGTTTAAATGAAATAATGGCCTAAAAACAATCGAAAATCGTGATAAATACGGTCAAACTTTTACATCTATCTAAAATTACATGTATACTGACACAATTTATTTTTTTGTGTTGGAGATGTTTGTTCTAAAATATGGAAAGTTTGCAGTGTTTGTATTTGATTTTTTTTTTCATGATAATTTTTCCTCTTTGCCCATATTTTTAATTGAAAATAAAGTTTTGCATTACAGATAAAAAAGGCTGAATTTGAAGTTGGGAGACATTTGTCATATATTTGCCCAACAAACAATTGATATGATTTTTTAAAAAATTTAATATCGGTTGTGATTTCGTCACGCTCCTTGGAGTGAGGTGGGAAGCACGCTCCAACCTTTAGGGGCTTCGCCTTAATTTGCTTATTGTTTATGTATATTTATTAGTTTCTCTGTCATTGTACTTTGTATTTAAATAATAAATCTAAAATGTTCAACTATAGATTTAACAAACTTTAAATTCAAACGCAATCTAGTATAACTCAGTAGATATTTTAATCAAATATTACAGAATATGATATTTGTAAATCATGTTTCATTAAATTTAATGATGTTCAATCAAACTTTCAAATGTTGTTATTAAAGTCTGGTATAATTCAACAATACTTAAAAAAGGAAGAAATGTATATAACTTAAAACGATTTTTACTAAAAATATATGAGTAAATAAGTCGAAACATAATCTAAAATATACTACAGGATTTTAAAAACTAAGCATTTGAATTATCAAAATTTTAAACTTGATGATTATAAATTTATAGAACAGATTTTAAAATCATTAATCGTTAAATAATCAATAAATATTCAATATTTGTAGCATATTCAACGAATCCTTCTGATTATAAAAATACATCAATAGAAAGACGAAAAACTCTAAGTGGAGAAACCAAATCGAACGATAGAAATCTTATGCTGTAAAATGGCCAGAGAAAGATACAAATGAAAGGAATATAAGCAGAGAGACACATCAAAGAAAAAATTAACGCATTCGACGCCGACCTCAAAAAAAAAAACATTAGTTGGGATCAACAAAATACGTGTCGTGGGGGACTAAAGTTTTTAGATTTTAGTTTTACAGTAATGTGACAAAATATGCATATTAACGTATTGTATCGGAGGTGGGAAAAATATGAAGCTCAATTTACGTATCAAAGTATTATCACACATAATGTTTGTCAGTATTTCCCCATTTGAGTTTAAATAACACATGTTATTTATTATAAAAATAAAGTATGATCATATATATAAAAACAAAATATAGCAAAATAGATTTTGTAAAATCCGTATAATACATGTACGATATAGAATTATTCATATTTATATATGTATAGTACTCACGCGGATCGTGCATGTTTCTCTTCACACGTGTGTTTCGGGACAACCTCGGCTTTTCTAGTTGAGTAAGATGGACATGTACTCGACCTTTATAACTAATTTGAATAAAATAAAATTGATACCATTAGTGGCCACATTTTTTTAAATTATGTTATTGAGGAGAAATTAATATTATGATTATTATAGTAGTTTGCGATTAAAGAGTACTGTTTTTAAGTTACCAAAGGAGTTCGACTCCTAACCCTCCCCATAAGTGGATTGTAGATTAAAAAAACAATATTAAAATCTCACTTCAAAAGTTTAAAACTATAATCATTTGAGTTAGAGACAAAATGGATTTACGTGGGCACATGTATAAACAATATTATCTTCTTTGAATTCGCATGTGTAATCACAACAAAACCTATAAATGAAGATAAACGAATAATTACAACATCAATCTATGACTATAGTTTAAGAACATGCATCATGTTTAAACTGATTTAGCTCGTCCGGGGAAGGGTAAAGTCCGGAGGTGAGTTAAAACAAGATGCGGATTTCTTTTTTACTACATGATAATGTGATGTATAAAAAATGTTTTTTTACTACATTCTTCCTTTCGTCGTCGGTAAACCGCAACAAAATGATCTTTGACAAGATATTCATAATTTATGTGTCCATCGTCACCAGGCTTTGGTTATTATTTGTTTCTATCGCTGATGATAAATAAAATGGATAAGATTTATAAAGTGAAGTAAATATATAAATAATAATTATTGTTTTCTAGCACAATATAAATACAAAGTAGGGTTTCAATCAAACAGAAGGGAATCGAATTGGAATTTTTGGTTTATTATAGTTTTCATTCACTTTTACCGTTAAACCAATCGGCATCCACCTTTCTATTTTTTAATTTAGTTTCTATATAACCAAATTAACCGATTAACGAAGCTAAAACCGAGCCGAGAATACCGAACTAACCGAAGAATGGTCCGGTAGTAAATCAAAGCGTGAGAGACACGCGCATATTTATATAGATACATTGCGTCTAATAGCAACTCTTTTTAACAAAATATATAATATTCTCAACCGTATAAAATAAAACACAGTCGAGGGGGCAACGACTTTGATTCACCGTACGATCTCAATGAATCCAGTCGCCACTAACAATGAACGACTCAGATTAGCCTGTGACGACCTACTTTTCTTTTATTATTTATTTGTCGTGACCTAATCTTCTATTTTGCGCATTAGTCACTATTTTTGGCTTATTTGTGGACCACCGTGATTGGAAATGGAGAAACCCTTTTTTTTTGTTGGAAAATACAATTTTGTCAACCATAACTAAATTTATTTTTCTACTGATAATTAATTTTTCTTTGCTTAAATATTTCTTGAAACATTGAAACGTTAAGTTAGATGTCGGGTTGAATTAATCCATTTTATAGGTTGAATTAATATGAGGTGAAATCAATTTAGATATATGTTTTTTAAACTATTTAGATTTATATCTAAATAAAATTTCGCTGTATATATATATTATAAACTTTAAATTATAGGTAGTAGAAATTCAATTATTTCATGATTACCCAGAATAAAAATAAATAAATAAATAGAGAGAATAAAAATAGGAATAAACGGTCGTCCCTCGTCCGTCTCGATCTCTCAGCTCTGTGCAGTCTGCAGACACCCACATATATATACTCACATATACATACACAAACACATACCACAACCCTTTTTTCGATAAATAAATAAATATATTTTATTATGTGGATTGAAACATGAAACATGAAACAATCGTCATAGAAGCAGAGATTCACCTTCCTTCCTTTCTTTATCTTTCCCTCTCACAAACAGGAAAAAAATTCGAAACAGCTTAAAAAAATAATCAAAAAACAAGAAAAAATCACCTAAACGATGGCGTTTCATCATAATCATCTCTCTCAGGACCTCTCCTTCAATCATTTCACCGACCAGCACCAACCTCCGCCTTCACAACAACAGCAGCAACAGCAACATTTCCAGGAAGCGGCTCCTCCTAATTGGCTTAACACGGCGCTTCTTCGTTCCGATAATAATTTCCTCAACCTCCACACAACCACCGCCAACACTACCGCCGCAAGCAGTTCCGATTCTCCTTCCTCCGTTGCTGCCGCCGCCGCTAGTCAGTGGCTCTCCCGCTCCTCCTCCTTTCTTCAACGAACCGGCAGCAACAACAACGCTGCTGCTTCTGGTACTGCCGTTGTCGGAGACGTCATCGACGATGTCACTGGGGGAGCGGAGCCGATGATCGGCGGGGAGATGAAAAGCGGCGACAGCAAGAACGACGGAGGAGGAGCTGCGGCGGAGGGCGTGGTGAGCTGGCAGAATGCGAGGCACAAGGCGGAAATCCTCTCGCATCCACTTTACGAGCAGCTTTTGTCGGCGCACGTCGCTTGTTTGAGGATCGCGACGCCGGTAGATCAATTGCCGAGGATCGACGCCCAGCTTGCGCAGTCGCAGCACGTCGTTGCAAAATACTCCGCCTTAGGCGCTGGCCAAGGACTCGTCGGCGACGATAAGGAGCTTGACCAGTTCATGGTACCATTTCTTTTACATCTGAAGTAATCTCTTTCCTTCTATCTCTCGTTTCTTCTTGTATATCACAAAGATTCTCTTTTGTTCTTATGATTGACGATTTGATGATCTAGCTAAGCAGAAATTTCAATAACTTATAGAAGAATTATAGGTACACACTTCGCTCAGTGTACATAAATATAAATCTTCTCCACCGACTCAATTTAAGATTTGGAGTTAGCTGTCTTCAATGGAAGTCTTGGTTTGTTCTTTTTTTTTTCTGGGGATATACAATGATGAAGCTTAAAATTCCAATTTTTTACATTATCTAGACTGGTGGGACGGCAAGAAAAAGAAGCTTATGATATGATAATAATGGTGATGATAAGAAAAATATAAAATTGAAATAACATTCGTAGTTACGGAGAAAAGTCATCTGGAATTTATCTAAGTGGAGTTAAATGTTACTATACATTTAGGGATTTCAAATTAATTATTCTCCTCTTTTTTAGTGAGGTTCTTCTTTTATCAATGTATTATTGTGATCTTTTCAACTCATGTTTTGTGTTATGCATAAACACAGACGCATTATGTGCTGCTTCTGTGTTCTTTCAAAGAGCAATTGCAACAACACGTGCGTGTCCATGCAATGGAAGCTGTGATGGCTTGCTGGGAGATTGAGCAGTCTCTTCAAAGCTTAACAGGTGAGAATGTTACATATCTCTTATTTAGCCATTTAATTTAGAATCTTATGAGTCGTTTGCATGTGAATCTGTGTTCATCAGAATGAGGTATTGTAGCAAAGACAAACTATTTTTGTTTCATTACCTTTTTCTCTATCTGGTCATTAAAACGGGCGTGTTTGTTGGTGAGATAGGAGTGTCTCCCGGTGAAGGCATGGGAGCAACAATGTCAGATGATGAAGATGAACAAGTGGAAAGTGATGCTAATATGTTTGACGGAGGGTTAGATGTGTTGGGGTTTGGTCCTCTGATTCCTACCGAGAGCGAGAGATCCTTGATGGAACGAGTTAGACAAGAACTCAAACATGAACTCAAACAGGTAATAAGGAAAAACACTAGTCAAGAACCTGTTCTTCTCTGACTTCGATACCTACCATTTCTAAAGTCTGCATGGATTATACATAATCTTCTGAATCAAGTATTGGTATTTGGATTGAACTATTTGCGACGCAAGAAAGTTTCAGTATTTCGGTTTTACATGAATGATCTAACAAATGTTGATTTTTTTTATCTTTGTTTGGTGTAAAAGGGTTACAAAGAGAAAATAGTAGACATAAGAGAGGAGATACTAAGGAAGAGAAGAGCTGGGAAATTACCAGGAGACACCACCTCAGTCCTGAAAGCATGGTGGCAATCTCATTCGAAATGGCCTTACCCTACTGTGAGTTCTCTCTCTCACTAATCACAAATCTCTTTCTAACTTGAAACTCCCAAGTAATAACAGTAAGAAATATATGAATATTGATTTGCAGGAGGAAGATAAGGCAAGGCTAGTGCAGGAGACAGGTTTGCAGCTAAAGCAGATAAACAATTGGTTCATCAACCAGAGAAAGAGGAACTGGCACAGCAACCCATCTTCTTCGACTGTCTTGAAGAACAAACGCAAAAAGTACACTATAATTATATAACACTTTGTTTCTTTATTTGTCTCAAAGACATAACTGAAAACTTATCTATTCAACTCGAGTCTGAAACTTTGGTTGGATGAAAGCAATGCAGGCGACAATAGCGGAAGAGAGCGTTTCACGTAGAAAGAACAAATATATAAATGGAGTGAATTGGGAGGTGGAAGATGGGAATCAAAGCAGGATTTTAGAGGTTAAAGTTGAGAAATTTGAAGACAACGATGGAGTTGGCCATACAGAGAGGGGACAGTTTTAGAAAAGTAACTTTTTGTGCAATTACATAGTACGTAGTTTGGTTATGTTTTATTATTATTAGTAGTACACAAACCAAAAAAAAAAGAAAAAGAAAGAATCAGTCCTTTGTTTAATATATTTTTTTTTAAATGGGATTGTTTGTCTGCATGAGTTTTATTTGTGAACCATCAGATAATCATCATCTTCATCATAATATCTTGTGAATAAGATTAGCGAGCGAAGAGCTTTGGAATACACTGTTTTTGTTGTTTAGTTTCTTTTTTTCTTTCTTCTAATAACCGTTGTCCGTTTGCTTACCATTACCGCAAAAGTTGAGTTATGTGATCAACTTGTTTGTTTGTGACAGCTCTTTGCAGCTAAATATCTATGATTAATTGATGCGATCTACTTTTTAAAACTTGGAATGTTGAACAAAATTGTAGGAAAACAGAATTGTTGAACAAATATGTAGTAAACGATCTTTGCTTTTCGAATGATGTTGGTGAATTGTATTGTAGGTCAGACTCAATTTACGCAATGGGTTTGCCTGTAGAATAATGGATTTTATCTTATGGCGTGTGGAGTTGAGAACACAATACTTAGTGACTTAGTGTTATACAAAAAGCTTCTCTGTTCTTTGTATTAGACATTAACCCAATCACTTCCTTAAAAACCTGATTCTGTGTATGTTTGTATTAACATAGATGACAACGATCAAATCATACAAAAGGAGAGAGTTAACAAAAATATCAAACTTTTATAACAATCGGAGCTACAAACCTCTCCGGTGAAGGATTTTCTCCGCCGTCATCAAAATTAAGACTGTAATTTCTGAGATCGTACGTGAAATCCACATCCCTCCTCATCTTCTTCTTGTTATTGCTAAAACTTCTTATAAAGTTTTTCCACTTTGGCCCTGCGATTTTCTCTGAAATCTCCTTTAGTCCCTTCAGTTTCTTGCTTCCCCAATTTTCCCCTCTTTCTTCCTGCAAATTTCCGTTCCACCCACTGTCTCCTCCTCTCCGCCACCGGATTACACTTAATTTACGTAAATACCCACACCCGCAAAACGCCGCTGTTTCTTCATAATCATCTGAGAGTAGGTTTTCTCGATCTGTGGCCATGATAACACAGAGAGGGTTCTCTTCGAGAGTTTGATTACTGACTGTTAAATATGCACAGATACATATATATACACAGCTTAATGAGATGACGCCACGTGGCGTCTCCGACCGTTGGGCATGATAGTGATAAAGATCTCTCATTGGACTGTTTTAAAGCAGAGCGTGACAGTAATGTAAGAGGAACAATGATATTCGCTGGCTAATCATCAAAGACAGCTGTGAAAGGGGAGAAGCGAAACGGTTGTTTCTTCTTTTGTCTTTAAGGATAATTATGAAAATGATAAATATTGATAAGTAAATATGTTTGTGTATACTAAAACAAAACTAAGATTACGTTAACTGAATTCTGAGAGAAAAAACGATTTATTAAATCAAATGATAGTTTGTGATAGAGTTAGATAAATAGATTCCGTTAACAAAACTTTCAACAAATCAAATTTGATTAAAATAATATGAAACTAAATTTAGAATGTAAGAATATATATGATCATGTTTAGTCAACTTTTCTTTCGGAAATTCCATTTTCGACATATATAAAAAGATCCTTTCTCAAAATCATAGTAATTTTTATAAAGAATGAACTACTAAAACAGTTATTATTTGGTGCTTTGAGATAAACTTCCATAAGAAAAGATCATGTATATTAGACATTCTCAAAATCCATTTCAAATTAAATTTTAAATCTCGTAGTTTTATAAAGTGGCACCTGAAAAAAAATTCTATATATTTTATTAGAATTTTTTTGAGTAGAACCACTTTTATAATATGTAAAATGTCTTAGTTACAATTCTTCATTTTACAGTTTTACAAATAATTATATGTTTAGGAATGAATTTGATCTCTTACAAACGTATCCATTCACATTCATGTCCTTTTAGCTAGAGTTAACAAAAATTCATAAACTATATTAAAAAAGTTATTTTTGGCTCGAGATGTTTTTTATAATCATAGCTTTTTAACTACAAGTTATATTAGGTTTTTGCAGGCTGGCAAATGATGATTAGCCGTTAGGTTTAAAGGCAAAAGTGGTATGGAGATTTGTCCAATCTTAGCTATAACGATGACTCAACGATCACTCTGATTAATAATCAGTATGTTTTTCTCCTAACAAAGAGTTATAAGTCAAACGATAACGACGAAATCTATAGATATATATTATATGCCTTAAAATTTTGTAGAGTGTAGATTAAATTATCTTTCGATACAAACCAATATCTATGTATATAATATTGTTGATTTGTATTTTATCAGGAGAAATACGATACAATCAAACATCAGTTTACAATTATTCTCAACATTGCCGAAGCACAAGAGAGATTGCTACTTGACATTGAATATTAAGATAATTAGATTTATACCCCCGCTATGCGTGGGAAAAATATTTGTAAATTATATAATATTATTTATTAGTAAATATAAATTAAATATTTATATAATTTTAACTTTTATTTAAAATTATTTTTAATATTAATTTTTGTATATGTAAATTAAGGAAAAAAATAATTGTTTTTAACGCATTTAATAATATTTTGGTTAGTTTAATAAAATATATTGATTCTCTAACCATATTAATAACAATGACATATATTGTAATTATTCTACTAATTTAAACCAATTTATATATTTATTTAAAAATCATTGTGATGATGACACGTCAGTATGATATTTTTGTTAATAATACGTAAAGGTAAGGTTATTTTCTTAAAATAATATATTAGGGATGTTGGGATTTAGAGAGCTAATTCTTACATCTAAATTTTTTTGGTGTGGTGCAACCCAATTCTTACCTTTACAAACATCATTTATTATCTATATACAATCAGTTTAACTAATAACCAAACAAATCTGCTAAATACAAATAGCCAACATAAATTAATATTAAATTAATTTGCAATGAAAACTAAAATATCACTTATAATGTAACAAAAATATTTCATTAGAATATCACATAAATGGATGGAGTAGTTTAAGTTAGATGGTCTTATTCAATGTTGATTGTATTAATTATTATTTTCAGATCTTATAAAAATTAAGGATTATTTGAAAAGTAATCTCTTTAAATTTTCTACTCTTAATATATGATAAACATATAGAATTTAGATAATGATGTAATTATAAATTATTAATAAAAGATAATTTAGTCAATAAACTTAAAATTATAGTTTTATAGAAAGAGGTGTAGTAATCAAAATAGAATTATTCTTAAAGATATTTTTCCAAATATTTTGTGCTCTTTCTCATAAATGGATTCACACATAAAAATAACTCATTTTGTTATCTAAATCTTTACATTTAAAATCATATCTATGTCATCGGAAAACTATTTTGGATAATATTTACAGTCGATATTGCGATTTGAAAGAAACCGAGATTCATACTTTTTTTAATTTGTGATTCAAATACAAATATTCATGATAATGTTCACTATTTTATATTAAGTTATGATTATTGTGAATCAGATTCAACACAAAAGTATCTACCGTTTTATCTATTATGGAGAATAAGAAAATCTCGGAATGATCTCACCTTTAACTATAAGGACGTTTCTATAATTCAAAAACCTCAAGAGGATGCTATAGAATGGTAAACAACTTTGAGGATAAAAGGTCTACATGTGTTCATATATACTCCTCACAATTGCAACCTCCGCCGAATGACTTTGGATTAGAATTGATTGTTCGTGACCATAATATTTTTTTTTGAAATCTATTATGGGTAAATTTCAGGGTCGATTTCAGATATTGAAACAAAATTTACAATAATTATTTGAACGTTACAATCAACATAGTATTTGGGATACCAAAAAATTATTTTTAAAGATGATAATTTATTATTAAACAATCTTCTTAATCGCAAAGGAATACATCTACAACTTCAACATTACATTAAAACAAATTTTCAATAGATATCTAAATTTGATGAAATCAAGTTTCAACATCAACCCTAATCAAACAATCAAATAGCTGATAAATTAACGTACACATCTATTCTTTCTAAGGTTGATTGGAATTTATTTTCCATTTGTCCATTATCCCTAATATATTATTTAAAAAACTTTTTAACAAAGTAATCTTACCACGACGTGTTAATAACAAAAATGTTATACTGACGTGTCAACACGAGAACGAGTTTCAGTTTAAATATATAAAAGGGTTTAAGTTACTAGAATAATTATAATACATATCATTGATATTAATTTGGTTAGATAATCAATATATTTTATTCAACTAACCAAAAAATAGTATTACATTTGCAAAACCAATAATTTTTATTTGTTTAATTTTTTAATACGTTAATTTATAAATAATTTCAAAAAAATATAAATAGATTTAAGTTATTATTTGAGAAATAATTTAAGAAAATAACTTTATTCTCAAGTGTTATTAACAAAAATACCATACTTACGTTTCATCGAAATTTCAAATAACTATATAAATACGCTTAACTTATTCGAATAATTTAAATATATGTCATTGTTATTAATTTGGTTAGAGTATTAGTATATTTTATTAAACTAACTAAAAAATACTATTAAATTTATAAAAAAAAAATATATTTTTCTTTTGTTAATTTATATATACAAAAATTAATGTTAAAAGTAATTTTAAATAAAAATTTAAAATTATATAAATATTTAATTTATATTTATTAATAAAATATAATTTACGAATATTTTTCTCCACGCATGGCATGAGTATAAATCTAGTTCTTATATATTGTACTCATTGACTCTTTTATTAATAAAATCTATATTGGCCGAAAATAAACTCGTTTTGTGATTAATGAACTTTCCTCTTTCGAGAAAAAGTATTGTAAACTTTTAGACAAATTGACTATAAAAGTAAGCTGATTCGTCGTGAATCGTTCCTTGCTTGACAATCTTCATAGATTAGGAAAGTGTGTCGTTAATTTAGGAATGTGTATAATTCTCATTTCTGTATATTGATTATATGTATTCTTTCTATAGTGAATACAACACCAATTGTGCTATCAATTACCATTCAACAAATCTCTCAAAAATCTTGAAAATCCTTTGATCGTAGAGTATTTGGCCATCACCGGTGCTGGGATCGAGGACATCAAGCTCGCAAAGAAATCATGGGTGTTTCCATGGCAATCGTGCAGCGTCTTCGACGTTTCTCCGGTCAATTACACTTTCAAAGTTCAGGCGATGAGCGCAGAGAAGCTCCCTTTCGTTCTCCCAGCCATTTTCACCGTCGGCCCTCGCGTCGAGGACCCTGAAGCGCTTATTCTTTACGCTAGACTGATTTCGCCTCACGACAAGCAATCGAATCACGTCAATGAGCTTGTTGAAGGTGTTATCGAAGGAGAGACTCGTGTCCTCGCTGCTTCCATGACAATGGAACAAATCTTCATAGGTACATTTTTTTTTTTTGTTAAAATCAAGAGAGAGGCGATTTGAGTTTTTTACGATTTTTGTTGAATTTGTAGGGTCAAAGGAATTTAAGAAGGAAGTGTTTGATAAGGTTCAACTAGAACTAAACCAATTTGGTCTCCTAATCTACAATGCCAACGTGAAGCAGCTGGTTGATGTGCCTGGACATGAGTACTTCTCTTACTTGGGTCAGAAAACTCAAATGGGAAGCAGCCAATCAGGCCAAGATCGATGTTTCTGAGGCCAAGATGAAAGGAGAGATCGGTGCCAAGGAAAGGAACGGTCTTACGATCCAGAACGCAGCGAAGATAGACGCGGAATCAAAGATCATACTGATGCAGAGGCAAGGACAAGGGACAAAAGAGGAGATCAAAGTGAAGACTGAAATTAAGGTGTTTGAGAATCAGAAGGAGGCAGATGTGGCTAAAGCCAACGCCGAGCTGGCGATGAAGAAAGCTGCTTGGACCAAAGATGCTAAGGTTGCTGAGGTTGAAGCACTCAAAGCTGTGGCTTCAAAAAAAGATCCTTAGCAAATCCGAGTTGACACGAACCGAGAAACTCAAGGCCGAGTTCCTTAGCAAATCCAGTGTTGAGTATGAAACAAAGGTATGTTATATTAATATTTGATCGATGAAACACAAATCAAGATGTTTTCAATCTGTAACACCTTTGAGACATTTTAATTCAAGGTTCAAGAAGCGAATTGGGAATTCTACAACAAACAGAAGCAAGAAGAGGCAGTTCTGTACTGGAAGCAAAAGGAAGCCGAGGCACAGAGAGCTGCAGCAGACGCAGCGTTCTACTCAAAGCAGAGAGAAGCAGAGGGACTTGTTGCTTTAGCTACTGCTCAAGGGACTTACCTAAGAACCCTTCTAGACGCTCTTCAGAATGACTATTCTGCCCTTAGAGACTTCCTCATGATTAACAATGGCGCTTATCTGGAGATCGCAAAGACCAATGCGATTGCGGTTAGAGACTTGCAGCTCAAGATTAGTGTTTGGAACCACGGTGGAGAACAAGGGGCTGGTGGTGGTAATGGGAATGCTATGAAGGATATAGCTGGACTTTACAAGATGTTGCCTCCGCTTCTTGATACGGTTTATGAGCAGACTGGGATGCAGCCACCGGCATGGATCGGTACTTTAAGCAAGAATCAACAGCTAACAGGTTGAGGTTTAGATTTAGTCACATGGTTTCATCGTTTGCTTGTGATTTAAGGTACATTCCTTTTTATCGTTGATCTTTTCAATTCTATTTATGACAATGTAATTTGTGAAAAACCAAGAAGGATCCGTCATCGTTAAGTTTAGTTGAGAATATTAAGATTTAGTTGCCAAAAAAGAAGATTTGTGAAGATTAACATAATTTTCTTCCATGAACTATGAAGATTGTATTTAGTATGCATTATATTGACTGGTGTTTAATGTCGCGTATCAACTTGTTAAGTCTAAGGCTTATTGTAATTTAACCATGGGATGCTTGAAGACATCAAAGTCTAGTAGATAGAGACCAATATTGTATTGGAGAAGTAAAATGCCATACCAATGCTTGTTTGAAAAGCTAAATATTTTACAAACCTAAGCCATAAACAAGAAGCAGATATACGAAACGACAGCGTATTTTGAAGATAAAATGGGCAACTAATTGGTACAGATATTTCAATAAAACATGTTTCTCTATCCCCAGTTTGGAATGTTGGCAGTGGCTTCGTTTACCATCTTCACTAGTGTTACCTGCGAATAACATCAATGAAGAAAACTGAACACTGATTGTAATCACACGTAGGGACTCTCCTATGAAAATATCTTAGGTAATATGTTCACATACCACACTCTGTGCAACGCCAGGTGGAGGCATTGTAAGGTTCCTTGGTGGTGGTGACTTATCATACGATCTTTTGTCAAATCTCCATTCCCCAATTTTCCCATAGGTTAAGTGACCCTGAAATCACCACAATCTACCTTGAAGAAGAGGACTTACATAATAATTGCTACAATCATGCTAATCTCAATAATCAAGTTCTCAAGTTTGTATTTTTATTATTTTTGTCTCTTGTTCTTAAATTATAATCAGAATCTGAAATCTTACCTTCATATCATAGTCACATCCATAGGTGTAGTGTATAATGTACTTGTCACCAACCTCTGTATCCCACGGAGGCTGATTCATTACCACAAACACAACCAAACCAAAGTCTAACATCTTTTTAGTCAATGCATCGCAAAGGTTCAGGCCATTGCTATATGTATGTATAAGATTACCTGAATCATGAAGTCTTTGTGTAGAATATTGCTAACACCATGCAATGCAGATGACACAGCATAAGCATACCTATACTTCCACAAAAATAAACAAAAGTTGTTGTCAAACTCTACTCAACCAACAATCAAAACAACAAATTATATATCAAAAAGAGTTTTACATTTCGAGAACCCATCCAAAAGCCTTGTCTGCTTCAGGATCCTTTTTCATAGCCAAAGAAACATTCATCCAAGTTGGAGCAATCTTCTCCAAAGCTTTCTAGAAAACCATAACATCAAAAATCTTTAGAAACAACAATCTTTAAAACCTGATCCCCAAATTGTTCTTTCTATGCAACATGTTCACAAGAAGAACAAAAATACCTTTCCCACAATGACCGGAGAGTTTCCTATAGGGTCGATGTTGGTTACGGGTCCTCTCTCTTCTGGATAATACTTCCTCAACACCTTCTCGTACTTTTTCGGTTCAATGTAAAAGAAAGGGAATGCAGCTCCAAGCCCATCTTTAGCTAGGTTTGGTATAGGTTTGACAATGATGTGATCAGGCTCAGACATCAGAATATAACTGCATAATACAGCCAAGTATCCAAAAACCAAAACAAAAATTTTAGTACCAGAACTTTCCCTCAGTTAAATTAGCAAACAAGAGTAAAATCAAAGCTTTCTTACTCTTCTTTAATGTCTGTTTGTTGAAGCCATTGTACAAATGCCCATGGCCTGTTTAGTACAACATAACCCTGTGATTCACTCAAATCAAATTTTCGATTTGTCAATAAAACAAAATTCAATTGTGGAATTCGAAAGGATTGGTTACCTGATCCATCCCTGAAGGTAGAGGTTGAGCAACGAAAGTAGGAATCTCATCCATATACTTATCTGGTTTACCGGAATGCAAGATCCGGGTATAACCACCCATCTCGGATCCGGGTCCAGCGGAAGCCCTAACCTTTTTGAACCAGTAGTACATGACTCTGCATTGCCACGTGTTGTAGACGGAGTCAGACGCCGTCACTGCAGTGTGGAACAGCCTCGTTCTCCTCCTCTCGTTCCCTCGGATTCTGGATCCGCCACGTGGTAATTCGATAACCGGATCAACGAAGATTTCGGAGGAGGAAGAAGAAGATCGTCCGCCGGGAAAATCTTGCTTGAGAGGAGCATTAGCGGAGATGATGATGTTGTATGTGATTAAAGCAACGGAGAGGGTTATCAGAAGTGGGTAGAACAGAGTTCCACTGCAGCCCATCGAGAGATATGGAGATGGAGACTGAAAGCAGAGTTCTTCAAAGTCGTCGTCTTCGTTTTCTTCTTCTTCTTTAGTAAAGAAAATTAAAAACTGGCTACAAAATTTTTATCTGCTTACTTCTCTTTCCTGTTTTGGTTTAGCTCTGGTTGAATTATAACCGATTCTAAACCAAGAATAATTTTATATTGGTTTGCTCGGTTCGATTCAGTTAAAATGCCTCAAAAATCTTTTTACTCTCCAAACAGAAGAATCGAAGATTATCGGAAATGGCGTCTCTGTGCCTCTCTCTCCACCAAACCCTAAATCCTCTGGCGGCTCCTAGAGCAAGGCCACTGGCTCTCTCCTTCCCCAGATCCACCGTATCGATCCGTCCCTCTACAAGACGCACCGACGCCGTGACGACCCGCGCCTCCTACACCCCAACGCCAGCAACGGAGCGTGTTATTTCAATCGCGTCATACGCCCTGCCATTCTTCAACTCGCTCCAGTACGGGCGATTCCTGTTCGCGCAGTACCCACGGCTGGGATTACTCATTGAGCCGATCTTCCCGATCCTGAACCTGTACAGATCAGTGCCGTACGCGAGCTTCGTGGCGTTCTTCGGGCTGTACATAGGCGTGGTGAGGAACACGAATTTCAGCAGGTACGTTAGGTTCAACGCGATGCAGGCAGTGACGCTGGATGTGCTGCTGGCGGTTCTGATGTTGCTGATACGGATAGTGGATCCGGGTCAAGGAGGTGGGTTTGGGATGAAGGCGATGATGTGGGGACACACGGCCGTGTTTGTATTCAGCTTCATGTGTTTTGTGTATGGAGTCGTGAGCTGCTTAGTCGGTAAAACGCCTTACATACCTTTTGTCGCTGATGCCGCCGGTAGACAACTTTAGAAAACGTCATCAACTAGTTTCAACTGTGTTTTTTTTCAAACCCAAATGTATGTTTGAAGCTCGAATCAAGAATTGAATCCAAAACGAAGAGGTAAAAAATACACGAGATGGCTTTAGAGATGTCGATTTGCGTTTTTCAGCAACGGTCTTACAATGAAAAGCAAAGTTGTTTTTGTCATGAGTTAAATGGAACACATTGTTATGGATTTTACAACTAATTTCAACTCATTCAAAGGATTGAGTTAATGGAACACATCGTTTGGATTTTACAACTAAATTGAACTCATTCAAAGGATTGAGTTTATTTTGTGCGTAGGAATGGGAGCTTGCTAATAATCATAGATCAGCCTCCTCTCTCGTTTTACTTATAGTATCCTTCAAAGTTATTTGCTAAATGGTTATTTTCAAATACAAAAACAAATTTGTTGATTTCTCTGCAACCATATTTTTTGTACTTTCGATAGCTATATCAATGTATCAAATATTTCTTTATTCATATCTTGGGAAGGAATTTTTCCCCCAGTTTATAATATTTTTGGAATATTTTGGAAGGTTCAAAAGAAATGCTGGTAATGTTAACTTCTTTAAAAAATGGAAAAGGTATAGGCCTTACAAACGACTAAATAAAAACAAAACTATTAATTAAAAAGGTATGATTAGTTTAGAGATTATGATTAGACTCCGTAGAGGGGAAGGCTTTGGGTTTCACACTATTCAAATAATTAGACGAACCTAATTGGCTTTTTTGCTTAGCTGTATCATTATTTTAAGCGATACTTTATAATGAAATATCTATTACAATAAATTTAGAATCTAGATTATGGTTTCATGAATCGAATACACAATTTCATCATAATTTTCAAAAGAAAGTATATGCTTGATCATGTGCCGTACAAAAACTTCCTAAGCTTCAGAGATTTTTTTTTTCACATGAGCCATGTTATAATTCGGTTCCATTGTCCGAATTAATTGATCATTTGAAAAAAAAAACATTTTTAAACTGTCGTCAGGCTGATGCGAAGTGGATACCATATGCCTTGAAATTGATGGAATTCATACGTGTCATAAACAGCCCAACGTGACACAAAACTGTGATGGAAATAGATTTATTGATAAATAAAGCACTAATGACTGAAAAAAAATACAACAGTAAAATGTGACTGCATAATTAAACTAATTTATAAACAGCTACTTTTAATATCTTATTGACGGAAAAAATAAATATTTTTATTGTGTAGTTTATCATTACTACTAAAACTATTTGTTATTTAAAAGAAGATATTTATTATTAACAAAGACAAGGAAGATATTTGTTATTTAAAGAAGATATTTGTTATTTAAAGAAGATATTTGCTGTGGTGCTTTTCCTCAAATGATTTACTTATTACCTTCGTCTTTACTATATATAAGATATTTGTTGAGCTGCTTTTTCTCCAACGGCCAATCTGAGTCAATGCCAAAATTCATTGCCCGAAGACAAATTTACATAAATATGTAATCATATTATGAAAAGCCTAAATTCTAAAAGCATATAACTTGACTCCGAGGCCTTGAAGACTGCTTTAAGACCAGTGAATCGGAAGCAATGTAAGAAGCTCAACCTCTTCTCTATGTCACGAATAAGGCTGTCAAATAGTACCGCAATCATATGGGTCATTCGTCCGAATAGTTTTTCTTTGGGCTGTGAATTGAACTGTTCGCACGGTCAAGAAACCAATACATGACCGCGACCAAAGAAAACCATATCCAAAATCAAATGGATATGTCCAAAGAAATTTCTCAAAATTTTTGTTATATGCAACAAAAAATTGGTTAGAAATTGTGTGTTTTGACAAAACTCGTGGAATTGCATTTTAGTGAAAAATCCTAAAATTTTGTTTTTGCCGAAAAATTACAAAATTACGTTACGTTTTTTTGTAAGAAATTGGGTTTCGGTAAGGAAATCGTAGAAATTGCGTTTTTGGAAAATTAACCCAATTAGTCTAATCCACTTGTAATCGGAGACTTGTTTGGTCCTATTATATTGACATGAAATAATATGGATTAGGCCAATCCTAAGATTAGCCTGCCTAATTGAGAACTCCAATAATAAATTATAGGACATCGAAATCGGTTACGTATTTACCAAATAAACCTAGTTAATTATCATAATGTTGGAACATTAGAAATCCTCAAGTGAAGAGATTGCAGTTCTATGAATCATAAATCTTCCAAAAGGTTTGTATTTCACTGGACTACAAACATGCATTACATTTTACATATATTCAATCTGATATAAAAAGTTAACTAGATTTTGACCTACGTCCTGCGTCAGAAAAAATATTTATAGTTAATAATTACTTATTTATTTTGTTAATTTAAATCATATATATATAATTTATTTCATATTTAAATTATATTTTTTAATTTTGTAATATTGAATACAAAAATGAAATAGATAGTAAATCGGATTATACAAATAGATTTAAATTGTATCTATTTTGGATAAAATTATACATATGATAAATATTCAATTAAACTAAACTAAACTTTTGTTTAACTAATTTTTCAAAATTTATATTTTGTTTTATATTATATTTTGTCGAAATATTAGAGATTTACATATAATATACTCTGTAATGACAATTTTCGTAAATACTTTAGTAAATTATATCTTAGATAATATTTATTTTAAAATGTTCTAATAATGTGATACATCAGCGTGATACACTTGTAAATCACACGTCAACATAAAATTATTTTGTTAAAATGATTTTAAATTAATATATATATATATATATATATATATATATATATATATATATATATATATATTCTAACAGGACTCAAATCTGAAAAAAAAAACGTATAGAGGATTGCCATATAAATCAGCAACTTTTTATTTGTCACAAAAAAATAACCTCAATATTGATTTAGATGTACTACGATATCGCAATGATATCTGCTTCACTGGTGGTTAATTAATATCATAGACAAAAAATGTCAACTGAACAAGAGAGACTGTTTGAAATCTTGTAATTTTTAAAACAGCATTTAAGTATGACAAGATTTTCTTTCCTTTTTACAAATCCGTTATTCTCTAATACAATATAAATAATTACCACAAATCCAGTAATAATTAAGTGAAAGATATTAGAGGTGAACAACAACGATTTACTCGGACAAGTTTATTGAAAAATATGTATTGTAGAAATATAGTGGAAATAGATATGTTTGTGTCACGTTTAAAGATGGATGACTAAACACCCTGAACAAAATTCTCGCAAAAATGATTAACAAAATAAAACTCTTACAAAAGTGATAAATCTGCCCACATTAAAGGCAAAAGAAAGAGATTAAATATCTATGAAAAAGAAAAGAATGTAAGGCGACTTATTGCAATAGATTTAGGCAAGAAGACTGCGATCTAAACTCTGACAGGCTGACACATAAAGATGTTAAGGTCACGCTCCCTCACAGCTGGGAACATCATGATTCACCACCACCATGTGCTCTCTTTCTCTCTCTAGACCACTATTTTATTTATTGAAAATAATGAAAATTAACAATGTTATTAGTCTTACTTTATGAGGAATGAGATATTTAACAACGAGGTAAGAATTATGCTTAGGAATACCGTTGACAACAAAATCTGTATACATATAAAACCAAAAAAAACTTTGATATCTTTAACAAAATATTATTGTATATATATGTAAACACGTAGATGGTTGGGCTTGTCAAAGAAAAAGGAAGTCCACGGACTACGGCATTGTTTAGAAGACCAATTCAGAAGTTTGAACCGAGTTTCAATTCTAATGAAACAGCTGGTTTTTCTTTAATTTAGTTATACTAGCTTTACCTTAGTTTGAATAATTTTTTTATTAATGTGTTTATCATGTTCACAAAATGGTCAACTTATTTATTCGCATCGTTTTTAGAATTCGGATACGACCTTTTTTGTCGGGGGTCGGACCATAGTTGTTATTATGTTTTAGGGTTTAATATTTGAAGACACTGTTTTTCAAAGGAAGCATCTACGTTTTATCTTCGAATATTAAAAAGTGACAACAAAAAGGTTCTCTTTTAACCAACCTAATAAAGTCTGCATATATATTGCAAGTATTCTTCCTCCTTTTGGGCACGTTTTGGTTTTCGTTTATTAAAGTCACTCTATAACGACGCTGAAATTCTATTCTTTTTGACTAGCTTTTGTGATATATTTTGATCACAGTATAGTTTAAGATAATATGCATTCAAAGAAAACAGATTTAGGAAGCAATTAATTGGGATATACGCTCTAAATTGTGGTGGGAGTTGATATGGTTATAACTAACGTTAGGTGCTGGATGTGCTACATCTTTGGTATAGAAACAATTTGTTTTATTTTGTTTTTGCTAATTAAATTTACTCTAAGACAATAGAGAAGAGTTGTTAGTATGAACAGCAAAACGAAAATAAAACTAAAATTTCCAATCACTTGAAAATCTCTTGTCAAAACCATTACAAAATAAGTAATAAATTGCGAGAAGATAAATATAGAAAAGTATCAGCTTCGAGTAAAACTGTCCCCAGTGGGACTGATCGGTGTCGTGAAAATGAAAACTTTGGTCATTGGGCCCTTTGCGAATGGAGGACAATGGCACTTTCGTAGTTACATCCAGCTTTTTCGGGGGGCTTTCGTAAATTCCAAGCTGACCGTTACCCGAATCCGATTACGTGGCAGTCACTGGATATGCCCGCAAAAGCACTCCGCTGAAACTTAACTCTCAGCCGTTGGATCAGAATCCGATTCTTTTCAAGACGGCGAAAACCGGCAAGTTGAGAACCAAAAGGTAAAAGAAATTCCAAACCCATATTACTAACCATGGTTATCAGTTAACCCCAATACTAAATTTAGCAAAACACGAAAAAGGTCACGAGCCTTGTATATAATTACGGAAAATGCCACTCATCGTTCTAGCTATAAATTCGCCTTCTGAGACTTGCTAGGTTTGCCGAACCAACCACCCTCTGGGGACTCCAAAGAGAAAAAAACCTCTCTCAAGCCTTTTTTTTCTCTCTTTTGTCTTCTTCTCGAAGTCTCCGTTTCTTTTAAGTTTGAATTTCTTCAAAAGAACAAGAATAAAAAATGGTGATTACATCTTCTAGAACCAGATCAAGCGGGCCGGTGCTTCGATCTGTGTCACCTTCTGGACGATTCTGCGGTGTGTATTCGAAAGGTGTGTCGTCTTCGTCGTCATCAGGTTTCGCTTCTTCCACAAGCTCCAATTTCACGTCGCCGTCTTCAGCTTTTTTCAGCAACCATCATCAGCAGCACCACAGATCTGCGTCTCCAACTCGCGTGAATCTGTTTACGTCGACGCCGTTGACACAGTCGTTTCGGTATTCGATAGACAACAGATCCATATCCCCGAACCGGTCCATCCCTGTATCAAAGCCTAGCAGCCATAAGATTCCGGATTCGAGGAAGAGATGTATGTGCTCGCCTACAACGCATCCAGGTTCGTTTCGTTGCAGTCTCCACAAGAACGTCGCGAATCCACATGGTCAAGGCGTAGCGACGTATCCGACCAACAGTTTGAATATGCGTCGATCGGCGATGACAAATTCTCTGGTGAGAATTGGTGGCGTCGAAGGTGAATGGGTGAGAAGAGCCTTGACAACTTTGATTAGGCCATCGTCACACCAACTCAAGAGGCGATCTGCGTATCAACCTCGTCCTAGCAGACTGTCGTCTATGTCGAAAGCAGAAGATCTTTGATCTGGTGTCAGGTTTGTTCTTGTTTTTGAAATCGGCCACAGAGAATCTCGTTTCTGGTAGAGCTTTGGTTCCAAGGGGGATAGATCCGGCGAAGAAGTCTGGATCTGAAGCGAGTTGAATACAGAAGTTACTGTGGGCTGAATCACACGCCATAAGTTTTGTTTTGTTGGATGAAGATAAGAGATGCATTGTACATAGTACTCTTTAGCTATTGAAGCGAACAAAATTTCACAAAGTCCGAAAACAAATCTGAATTAAAAAAATGTCAGAACAGTAATCTAATTGGGTACTTAAAATCTGGAAAAAGAAATTGGTAAATATTTTGGATCCAAAGTTCTCAATCCCGTTGAGTTTGCTTCCTTTGCCTTCACTGCTTCTTGTTGCGTCAACGTTCTCCACTTCCGTTGACCCGTTCCGTTTGCCGTTAACCGTTAACCGTTAACCGTCGTCGTGTACTCCGTTGTGTGTTCTGTTATTATTACCAGGTATGTGTTGTTCGTCGTGTGAGGTATGTGTGTTTTATTAATTTCTTATTTATTTGATGGATTTTGTTTTTTATTTATTGTGAACGTTTCATCTGCCTTCAGTTTTGGTCCTTTTGCAGGTTTCGTACGATGGACAGGAAAGAACTACTTAGGCTTACCTTTACATTCAACTTTGGGTTTTATGTGGGACTTGAAAAAAACATTGGACTGAATCAACATTTGACCCTTAAACTTTGTGGGAGAAGTAGAAAGATATTAGAGTCAAAGGACTGAGGACAAAATAATATCGAATTTTGGAACGAATTTGTGATTCAGAAGAGTTAAAATTCTTAAGGAGATAAAAAAAGATTTCCCAAGGAGATTACTGAGTAATATCAAAAGATTCACATGAATCGAGACAAATCAGAGTTTACCTTAAACATCTCAAGAAAGAGAAGAGAGTTTAATAACGAAAATTCAGAAAGATTTGATGGTAATTTGGAAAGTAAGAATCTTGGGAGTAATTGAGAAAGTGACAGCTGGTAGATAAATGGGATACAGCACAATATGAAATTAATTTATAAGAAACAAATCGAGAAAAGGAATATATTACGTTAGGGATTCAACTAATAAAAAAAGATAAACTAAAATGGTCAGAATCAGAGAATTTGGGAGGCAGACACGTATTCCTTATGTGGAGGGAGTACAAAAATTCGAGTATTTTATTCATCTATCGATTTATAAATGCATCATTAGCTAATACTTAATATCAGTGTGATGTTTTAGAAGCCATTGGATGGATGGTTTTCGATAGTTTATTGCTTCGATTTCATGTTTAGGTAATTTTAAAAATTCAAGAATTGAGCATGAAATGATGTAATCATTATCAAGATGAGTTGTTTTGCAAGATAAGATCTAACCCACCTCCAAACAAAAAGCAACAGTATGAAGATGAGTACGTAGGGACCATATATGTTTTTATATGACGTACTACATAAAAATGAATTAACTTTTATCAAATTATATTAACTTAGGAGTTTGACACAATTTAATTTTAGTTGTCCTCATCAATACAATATACACACAACTCTAAGATGTATTTGAAAAACATTAGATCCTTTTTTCAGATTTTAGTTATATTTAATTTCTTTGTTAACTCCAAAAAATGTCAATATATAGTTCTGATTGATTCTCTTTCAAAACTTTCTCTTACTAATAAAATGGAGTTTTGAGATAAGAAAATAGAATACATGATGTGGAGTGGAGGCTATCAGTTTCTCATCCACTCGATAACAGCTCAGCACAAACTAAGCAACCACTCTTTGTCTATTTATTTGTCCTAATAATGTTATATGTATGATATACGAATATCTTTCTTGTTTAGTTATTTCACCACCTTAAGAGATATTCGGTGATACTCATTTGTATATTACTGAAAACATGGTAAATCTATGAAATCTATGGAGAAATTTTTCTAGTAGTTATAAAAAGTAAAATCTGAACCTATCATTTATGCAAAACGAAATCAAAATTAAAAGTACTAAAGGTTATATGAGTTGCATGTGATCAATCTAATTTGATGTAAAATAATTAGGTTTTAAACAGGCAAAGCCATCTACATGTGATGTGAGTTTTATGGGTTAACTGTTATTACACGCATCATCTTATTTATTTGTCCCATTCTTTTTAAATAATGAGATTTTATTTTATGTTTAATTTTTAAAATATCTTGTTTTGATATTTTCTTCTATTTTCAAATATCTCAGTGCTCTATATCCATTCTTTGATCACTATCATTTCTCATATTCAAAGTATCCCATACCTAATTTATATTTCGAAATTTTTAGATGTTTTGAGTAATTTGGTGATTTTGGTATTATTTGGATCATGAGACAACCCGAATTTATATCTTTATTTGATACAATGGGTGTCTAATGTAATGAAGACAAAAGAAGAGAAAAAAGCAATATATGATCGGATAAAATAATGTCAAGCAACTCGAATTTTCATACTACATTCAAGTGCTTGTTCATTTATCCAAACAAAAGCCAGAACAAAAACAAAACAAAAAACAAATTTAATAGCTTTTAGTGACAGAAAATAGGCGTTGGGATGTGAAATGTGTCGTGACCCACATGCCAACAACAGTTATATGACTCCACATGTGATGTTTGATGAGGCCACAAAGAGATAATGTTTTGTTTTTTTCGTGTCACTGTTGTTTTGATTTGCCCATTTTCACCACTAAATGTCGAATCCTCCAATCTTTCAAAGGTTTTATCTCAACAATTTTAACCTCTTTTTTTTTGGGGTTAATAATATTAAATACATGGGAAATAAGCAGTTAAGCCCAACGAACCTAAAAGTTTGAACATAAAACCAATTGGTTAAATAGAGGAGCCCAAACCAAAGATCCAAACCGTTACATCTGAACATTTTCATTATTATTAGTTCAACTCTATCAAGAAATAAATATGAAAAGCCCATTGGACATGGGTTTATGGAACCCCATTGGACCTGGGAGTAGTGAAAAGCCCATCTAAACAAAGATGTATAACACCCAATCATTGGGCTTTTTAACTAAACACGTATAAACTAATTAAGGACGAAAATCCAAAACATTTACTATTATGAATTATCAATTACATGATAGGTTCAGATTCACAAATGAGAAATGTTTATTTAAAGTAACATGCAAATTCACAACATATGGTTTTGTTTGCTCTTGCAATAGACTAAGAACTGAACAGTTTAATCTCTCAAGTAAGCAAAATAATAATAATTATTTTTGGTTAGAAAAGGAAGATCAAACAACATAACAATTTGGGAGTCTCTTTTTCTAGATACATCGCGAAATCCAGCGTCCCTCCCGCTCACTGTCTCTTGCTCCGAATTCACGTCAAAAGCTGATCTCTCTCGATATCCTCTGTTTTTGCATCTCTCATCTCTGTTCATACGATTGGTTGATCTATCGTCTATCGGTATAACATGCATTTCCTAATCAAGCGTCTTGTGTATAATCCTTTCGAATTCTGATCGACGGATATATTCAGAAACTCTGGAGGGATCGTTTCATCGAGTTTCGTGTTCAAGAGGGGAAAATGGTAGGAAACGACTGGGTGAATGGTTACCTGGAGGCGATCCTCGCTGCTGAACCGGGGATCGGCGACTCAAAATCATCACTGCTGCTAAGAGAGCGTGGCCATTTCAGCCCGACTCGTTATTTCGTTGAGGAGGTAATCACAGGCTTCGATGAGACCGATCTTCACCGCTCATGGATTCAGGTACACTCTCGCTTTTGGTTATTATTATTATCCCTTCAAATCTTACTTTTGTTGATGAGAGAAGTTCGATTGATTTTGCCCAGGCTGCTGCAACGAGAAGTCCACAGGAGCGTAATACGAGGTTGGAGAATTTGTGCTGGAGGATTTGGAATTTGGCTCGCCAGAAGAAGCAGGTTTTGGTTATCTTTGCTTTCTAGTTTTCTCTCAAGATCGTATACTCATACTGTTGTTGATCGGAGAGTGAACAGCAGTATTATTGTTTCAATCTTGCTTTCATCTACACTCTCGCTATATTTGTTTCTTAAGAGTAGTAATTTCAGAACTTTTAGTATTATTGGTTTCTCAATCTTCGTAGTCGAATCTTTATTGTTTTATTTTAAACGTTTTCCTCTTCTTTTGGTTTTTTTTGTCCTTATACGAGTCACCATTTTTCTGCACACTTTTGTTCACTTTAGGTTGAAGGAGAGTATGCTAAGCGTACTGCTAAACGTCATCTTGAGCGAGTGAGAGCACGGATGGAGGCAGCTGCAGATATGTCAGAAGACCTCTCAGAAGGAGAGAAAGCAGACATGCCTGGTGAAGTTCAAACTCAGAGTGATAACGCTAAGGGAAAATTGTCCCGGATCAGTTCTGTTGATGTGTTTGAGAATTGGTTTGCTCAACACAAAGAAAAGAAGCTTTACATTGTGTTAATAAGGTATATATATCTTGATGGAAATTTTCAACTAGTTCATTCCTGATAACATATTAAGCAAATGATGCTTTGTAGTTAGTAAGGTGCATCTTGCACCAGAAGAAAGGATGGCTAAGTTTTATTATTTTTTATTTATTAAATAATATTTGAAATCTTCCTGCAGTCTTCATGGGTTGATACGTGGTGAAAACATGGAGCTTGGTCGGGATTCTGATACGGGTGGCCAGGTTGGCTTTTGAATGCCTATTTTGTTCTATCCAAAATATAAATGCTCTGTTCCCACAGCATTTCAACAATTTCTATCGGACAATCAGGTGAAGTATGTTGTGGAACTTGCAAGGGCTTTGGGCTCAATGCCGGGAGTCTACCGGGTTGATCTGTTGACCAGACAGGTATCGGCACCGGATGTTGACTGGAGCTACGCCGAACCTTCTGAGATGCTTAATCCTCCCAACACAGAAATCGCAGATCAGGACCATGGCGAGAGTAGTGGAGCTTATATCATTCGTATACCATTTGGTCCAAAAGATAAATATGTAGAAAAAGAGCTCCTCTGGCCTCATATTCCTGAATTTGTTGACAGGGCACTTAGCTATGTCATGCAGATGTCGAAAGCTCTTAGTGAACATATCGGTGGTGGAAAACCGGTGTGGCCTGTTGCTATTCACGGACATTACGCAGATGCTGGCGATTCCACCGCACTTCTCTCAGGGGCTCTAAATGTACCAATGGTTTTTACTGGACATTCGCTTGGTCGTGATAAGCTAGAGCAACTCTTAAAACAAGGCCGGCCAAAAGAAGAAATAAATTCTAACTACAAAATAATGAGGCGGATCGAGGCAGAGGAGCTATGCCTTGATGCCTCTGAAATTATTATTACTAGTACAAGGCAAGAGATAGAAGAGCAATGGCGCCTTTATGATGGTTTTGATCCAGTTTTGGAGCGAAAGCTCAGAGCTAGGATGAAAAGGGGTGTGAGCTGTCATGGCAGATTTATGCCTCGCATGGTCGTAAGTATCATCCCATCCTCCTGTCTTCGAAGTTCATCTCTAAGTTTTTGTTTCCGGAAATTTTTTGTGATGGAGGTGGCTTTGCTTTGTTTGAATCTAGGTAATTCCTCCAGGTATGGAATTTCATCACATTGTACCACATGATGTGGATACAGATGGGGAAGGAGCTAGAAATGACGATAATCCACTATCTCCTGATCCACCAATTTGGTCTGAGGTTATTAAATCCTTTGAACGTTCAATATTTTGCCTTCATCACATGTTTATGAACTAAATTACAATTCTGCAAGTTGTTTAAGTTTTACCTTTACATTTACTGTAAAATCTTCACTTGGGCAGATTATGCGTTTCTTTTCTAACCCACGCAAGCCCATGATACTCGCTCTTGCTCGGCCAGACCCTAAGAAAAACTTGGTAACTCTAGTCAAGGCCTTTGGGGAATGTCGTCCGTTAAGGGAACTTGCAAACCTTGTAGGTCTCCTCTTTGTTCTTAGCAGTTGAAGCGCAACTATGATCCCTGTTAGTTTTTTTCCATGGGTGATAGTTCACTTTCTTGTACTTTTTCTTTATTTCTACTCAATTGCAGACATTGGTAATGGGAAACCGAGATGATATTGATGAATTGTCTAGCACCAGTGCCGCCGTGCTACTTTCAATTCTGAAATTAATAGACAAGTATGATCTTTATGGTCAAGTGGCAATGCCTAAGCATCACAAACAATCTGATGTGCCAGAGATTTACCGCTTAGGAGCCAAAACAAAAGTAAGGTTCTCGACTCATTTCAAATACAACTCTGACTATTACTATCTCTGCATAGCTCATTTCTGTCCCAATTTTTTGTTTTTCTGTTGACTCCTTTTAACTGATATGGATTCTGAATTTCAGAACTTCCATCCAGCTTGTACTTCTGTAGCTGTTACTGCAAAGTAGGTTTTCATCCATCTTATCTCAAACCATTTTTGCAGGGAGTTTTTATCAATCCAGCTGTGATTGAACCATTTGGACTGACTCTAATTGAGGTAGCTGTCTTTGTTTTTTCTTAGTTGCTCTGTTCTTGTCATGTATCTTATACGTTATAACTTATAACCAAGCGATGTGTCTAACAGGCAGCAGCTCATGGGCTGCCCATTGTTGCAACGAAAAATGGAGGCCCTGTTGACATTCACCGGGTTTGTATCTCCCCACATAATAGAAAAGCTTTGCGTTTGTTATATGATACCTCCATTGAATAAACCTTAATTGCTGCAATGGCCTATCTAATTGACAGGTTCTTGACAATGGTCTTTTAGTTGACCCTCATGATCAGCAAGCTATAGCTGATGCTCTCCTGAAACTGGTTTCAGACAAACATCTCTGGGCAAGATGTAGACAGAACGGCCTCAAAAACATACATCTCTTTTCTTGGCCAGAGCACTGCAAAACCTACTTGTCTCGCGTAGCAGCGTGCAAGCAAAGGCATCCTCAATGGCAGAGAGTCGATCTTGAGAACTCTGACCCCGATTCACCTGATAGTTCGCTCAGAGACATTCAGGATATCTCTCTGAACCTAAATCTTTCCTTAGATGGAGAGAAAAGCGAAGGAAACAGTACCAATTTAGATACTGAAGCTAAGCTAGAGAAAGCCGTTTCAACACTGGCAAAAAAGAGCACATCGACAGAGAAGGTCGATAGCAGTGGCAAGATCCTGACATTGAAAAGACGGAAGTATATCTTTGTTATCTCTGTGGACTGTGACAAACCTTCGGATTTTCTAGAAGTAGTTAAAACAGTTATGGATGTGACGGGAAAAGGCGGGTCTTCCATAGGATTCATTCTCTCGACCTCAATGAATGTATTCGAGACTCACTCCACAATTATCTCAGGAGGCTTAAACCCGCAAGATTTTGATGCCGTGATCTGCAACAGTGGAAGTGAACTCTACTTCACGTCAGCTGCATCAGACGACAAGGCCAAGCTACCTTATGCACTAGACTCAGATTACCATACACACATAGAGTACAGGTGGGGAGGAGAGAGCCTAAGAAAGACTTTGGTCCGTTGGATCAGTTCACTACATGAGAAGAAGAAGCAGGAACATGATGGCGAGATTCTATCCGAAGATGAGTCTTCCTCTTCAAACTATTGCCTATCTTTCAAAGTCAAACACCCGGCTTTGGTAAACAAAAAAAAGTCGATGCTTCTACAGTAAGTGTTTGCTCAACTTGAGTATTCCTAATGTGATCGCTCAATATGATCTTCATTGCAGGTTCCTCCAATGAAGGAGCTGAGAAAATTGATGAGAATTCAAGCTTTACGTTGCAATGCAGTTTACTGCAAAGGAGGAACTAAGCTCAATGTAATACCTGTCCTTGCTTCACGATCTCAAGCCCTGAGGTATCTTCTACCGCTACTAGGGCCTTAGATGATATCAAAGGCCGATTCCTGCATTTGCATTTTCATTCATGATTAATTAAAACATGTAGCATTTGCACATATCAAACGAAATCTAGAATCTGTAGTTTCATCTCTGGTTTGTTCAGGTATTTGCTAGTGAGGTGGGGAGTGGATTTATCTAAGATGGTGGTTTTCATGGGAGATAGCGGAGACACAGACTACGAAGGGTTGCTTGGAGGAGTGCACAAAACAGTTATACTCAAAGGTGTAGCAAGTGACACAGCCGCACGGGTTCTCCATGGCAACAGAAGCTACCCACTAGAGGACGTGACTCCAGTTAACAGTCCAAATATCACCGAAGCCGAGCAATGTGGCCGAGACTGCATTAAGGCTGCCCTTGAGAAGCTCGGCGTCGCTCTCGTCAAAACCTGAGAACGAGGATGAATGATAAGCTTCTTCTCTTTAACAATTAAATAAAATATATAGTTTATTTTTCTAAAACAATTTGAAGGCATCATTGGAAACACAGAAGCCACCGAATTCAATGCTTTTCACGATATTAGCAGTTTATTTTTATTTTCTATTTCAATGTCCTAGTAATCGCCTTTGAAAACATTTTCTGGACTTTAAGGGATCTATAGTTAACACTTAACAGTCACTTGTAACATGGTGAACGAAACATCATAAGATCACTCTCAACACATTGCCTCTACGCTGCTTTGCATACCTGCTGTTATAAACAACAACTAGATAAGACCTGCCTAAAGTCGATCCATATTAAAGAGTGTTTTCTTTACAAATGACAGGTTTTGTATACGTGATTGAATTTTATCAATTTTGAAATTTTGCAAATTCATTTTGTGTTTTTAAATTAAGTAACAAATCACTTTTTAAAACGCCATAAAATCATCTAAAAACACCTCAGCTAGTCTTTCTAAACAAAGAGAACACATCGCCGTTGAGAATCCATTTTTAGAAGGGAGAGGCTCTATAAAGAGATTAATAGATCTACTCCTCCGTCAGAGCAGAGAACCCAAAGTAGAATCGACAAGCCTTCACACATAAAGATAAATATTCTATTAATGCTATGAAATCACCAAACATATTTTAATTGTGAAAATTTATTCATTTATTTTTATTTTAAAATATATTTTATGATTTCTTCCTCTAAAAAATTGATTTCAGCATATATTATTAAATATGTTAAATGGTAATAAATCCGTAGTAAAGGTATAATTTCTTATTTTTCTGTTTTAATCTTTATACAGTGTATTATGTAAAAACATGAATTAAAATACAGAGCATATTAGAGGTATAATGTTTTTTGGTCGTCAGTGTTTCAAACATTCTTCTCTGTTTCAAAAACTCCATTAAACCATAAAACAAAACTAGCCAACTTCCTTCTCTCCGCGCCTTTTCATTTCGTCAGAGCAGAGAGGATCACTCTTTTCTTTCTCTCTTTCCCTCGATTTTCCCGGTTAACCATTTTTTCAGAAAAACTCAAATAAAGTATTTCGTCTTCGCAGAACGAGAAAATGGACAAGTTTCAGTGCAGATATACGAGATTCGGTTTCATTTCCATCTTTATTGGATCCATCGCACTCGTATGTGTGATCGCTCGGTTTTCCACTTCTTTCTTCGACTATTCTCTTCAGAATTTTGAATTCTCGTTTCCAGAAAGTAAGCTTCGGAGAAGCGTTTACACTGCAGGAGACGAAAACAGAGTTGTTGTTGATTCTAGAGATGTCTCTGAACAGATCCTCTCTGTCAGATCGAGTAATGCCAGTGTAAGCGTTTCTTCGTCTTTTCTGTCTCTTATCTGTAATCAAACAGAAAAATTCTCTCTAGAGAAAATTCGTTTGATTCATTTACTTTCTTCAATTCGATTTTCAAATTTTCTCGCAACGGAAATGTTGAATCATCGCCTCCCCTGAGTGAATTATACAAGTAAAATAGCTTTAAGTTATCGTTAATTTCAAAATTTGAACTCTCTTCATCATCATCATCATCAGCTTCATTTTTGTTAGATTCAAATTATCGAATCTCCCTCTATTCACCCAGTGAATTCGGCAATTTTGAAACTAAGATTTGTTTACAAAATTTGATGTCCTTCATTTCTTAAATTGGATCTGGCTAATCATATAAGTATTATTTGAATCAGTTACGGAGGAAACCGAAAAAACTAAGCCGGAGGGAAATGGTAGAACGAGGACTGGCCAAAGCAAGGGCTTCGATTCACGAAGCAACTTTGAATCGTAACACTACATTGTTCAAAAACGACCTTCCAAACCCAGAAGTCTACCGTAATCCCTCTGCTTTATATCGGTAAGTTATGTTCATGCAGAAAAGTTATATCCAAGACAAAACAAAAAATCTGAGATTCCAAAAGTTTGAGTCTTAACTTTTTTTGAACTGCTTTGCTTTAGAGTCACTACACACGGCTAGTTTTCTGGGTTTTGCGTAGATTTTTACCGTTTTGTCATAAAAAGGGGATTCTTCTAATTGACGCTACTGAACTTGAGCCAATTAAACTCAATTTGATTTCGACAATTCGAGAATTCACACATACACTACTAGATTTGTATCATACTCTGAAAAAGCATCAACCAGACTTATTATTATTATTATTCATGATGAAACACTGCTTTATTTTATGCACTAAATGAAGATCATGATTTTGAGAAAAACTCTTTTTCAAGCAATCTATTTACATCGAAACTATAGGATATGCTACTGTAATTAATCAGCCAATCTATTATAAACTAGCCGGTGCAATTAAGCCAAGACTACTACGAATTAAGGTCTGTTATGCGTCATTTTCACGATTTCTTACACATTTTGGCCTTTATCAAATTCCGGTTCAGCTATAGCCTAGAGATACAGTTTTTATTTTATCTTTTCTACTCATACTCCCTTATTAATTATATGGTCCATAATCTCTTTTAATCAACTGTTACTTAAAATGTGCCTAACAAGTGTCAGATATAGCTGCAATAGTAGACAAGTAGAGATCACTAAACAATGATCAGTAATAAATGTTGTTTTTTTGCAGGAGTTACATGGAAATGGAGAAGAGGTTTAAGGTGTACGTATACGAAGACGGCGAGCCACCGTTGGTTCACGACGGACCGTGCAAGAGCGTATACGCGGTTGAAGGCAGATTCATAATGGAGATGGAGAAAATGAAGACGAAGTTTCGTACTTACGAGCCAGACCAAGCCCATGTCTACTTCTTGCCCTTTAGCGTTACTTGGCTCGTCAGATATTTGTACCAAGGCAATTCCGACGCCAAGCCTTTGAGAACGTTTGCTTCTGATTATATCAGATTAGTATCCACTAATCATCCTTTCTGGAATCGAACCAGTGGAGCTGATCACTTCATGCTTGCCTGCCATGATTGGGTAATTATCATTTCATTTTTTTGTTTCTCTTCTTAATGAAGATTTTGGTATAAAATGCGTTTCCTTTTTGTAACGCAGGGACCTCTCACTTCACAAGCTAATAAAGATCTGTTCAACAAATCAATCCGAGTGATGTGTAATGCTAATTCGTCCGAAGGGTTTAATCCCAGAAAAGACGTGACTCTCCCTGAGATCAAACTCTACGGAGGTGAAGTCGATCCGAAACTCAGGCTCTCTAAAAGCCTAATGGCTTCACCTAGGCGGTACCTCGGGTTCTTTGCAGGTGGAGTCCATGGCCCGGTCCGACCTATCCTTCTAAAACATTGGAAACAGCGTGACCCAGAAATGCCCGTATACGAATACCTTCCCAAACACTTGGACTACTACGATTTCATGAGAAGCTCGAAATTTTGTTTCTGTCCCAGTGGCTACGAGGTAGCTAGCCCTAGAGTCATCGAAGCCATCTACTCTGAGTGCATTCCCGTCATTCTCTCCGTTAACTTTGTGTTGCCGTTCAGTGATGTTCTTCGCTGGGAGAGTTTCTCCGTACAGATCGACGTCTCAGAGATACCAAGGTTGAAGGAGATTCTGATGTCGATCTCTCATGAGAAATACGAATGGCTTAAACGTAATTTGCGATACGTAAGGAGACATTTCGAGCTCAACGATCCACCTAAAAGGTTCGATGCGTTTCACATGATCCTTCACTCTATCTGGCTACGTAGACTTAACTTGAGGCTTACGTAAATAACAAGACTCGTTGGTCACATATATAATATATATAAATATCTTGTTAGATTTTCTAACTCAAACCTCTGAAATGTAGTACCTTGATGACTATAGATATAATGGAGAACATATCTTTGGTGTTATTACTAAATGCCTGATTTACTATTGCAAACTTTCTAATCAATAGAGCATGCAATATAGAAGATGTAAACCTTTTAGACCATACCATATTACTAACTATCAATCATTTGGATGGGACGAAGTTGTGAGAAAGGCGTTCGATCTGTGACCGTAGGATCTCACCGAGTGAAAAACGGTGGGACTGCGCTTGAGGTACAACAGCTGCGGCTGGAGGTTCTTGCGATCCAACTCTGTCTTTTGCATTCTTGACCTCTAGGTGGATCGGTCTCATCTCTTTCTTCACTGATTCCACAAACTCCATATCGACTTGGTTGCCGGAAATATCTTTGACGTAAAAAGCGTTGAGAGACTTCTGGCCGTGCGTCTCCACGTCTGCACGGACAACAGTTAAGCCATTCTCACGGAGCACACGAGATATGTCAGAGAGTAAGCCTACTCTGTTCTCTGCGCATAATTCCAACTTCACCCCCTGCATTATTCACACAACACACCCAAATTGTTTACCACTCTTAACTAGAGAATCCAACAGTTTGGTGATTCTTCCTCTTAATTTCTTCTGTTTCAGACATCTCAAGTTAGTAATTCTGGATGATCTCTCCTTGTTTTAATAAATATACAAATGTTACAACTGCACTTTTACCTCGCAAACCCGACGATCTATTGCAGCTTCCAAGCACTTCATCACTCGTTCTTTCTCACCTTCCGTGTTCAAAGCCCGTCCATCTATGTGTCTTATGAAGTATTCCTACAAGTTTCAAGACATAAACATCGAATCCTAAAAAAATCTTAATAGTTTTAAGGAAGCTACATTCTTGACCTACCTGAAACGCATCAGCTCCATCGGACCTGAGAGCTGCATGGAAGATAACGTATTGCATATCAATCAACGTGCAGATTGTATCAAACATGAGCCTTCTTCGGTCCTTAGACTTCACTGTCACTATAGAATAACCTCTCTCTTCGCAATTTCCAATCGAGACTATCGTCCTCTTTTTCTTCTCCTGACCACAGTATTCCAACTTGGACGACAATAATGACAATGGTGAAGGCCCACAAAACGGTTCGTCAAAGTCTCTCACAGATAACATTAGCTGATGCAACCGTCTTTCCACGTTGGTATTCATGCACCCTCTGCCTTGTCCCGCAAGAAACCCATCTGTCTCATTCTCCTTGTGACCCACGTGTGTAGAGTTGGAGGAGGGATCCGCTGTGGCACGGATCACAGTACTGAGGTGGTCCTCAATGGAAGCCAAGCGGCTCGGGTCATCGATGGGAGCATGAGTACTGTCGTCAGAGACATAGGCAATGCAAGCCAAACGAGCGTTGTGGCTCCAAGCATGAGCTTCTAAGACATTGCAATGTAAGTCCGCGAAAGCAGCAAATATCTCGGAGAAGAGGCCCGGTCTGTCCGTAGCCGTCATCTCTATGGCCGTGTGCTCACCATGATCAATCAGCGGAGGTCCCAAGGAATTGTTGTTTGGGTTGTTATTTGCTTCGTTAGCCTTTGCAGAATCGGATTCTCGCCTACTTGTACCAATGGCCTACATTATGAATTCATCTTTCTAGTGGTGAGAACACTCAAATTAAAAACAATATCATCTTTCTAGTGGTTTAGTCAAGGATCGAAGTTTAGGACCAACATGTTTGATGCGGTTGATGAGGCTTTTATCAGCGAGTTTATTGCCATGCTCGTCTTTAACATGGAAAACTGCAAAGTGGTTTTCAAATGGAAGCTCTTAAATTAATCTGAATTATATCGAGAAATGTAGAATAAGAGGACATGGGAAATGTGGATAAGTACGTACCATCCATGAACCATCCACCATCAGAAGAGATATAGCTCTTGGTAATGATAAGATTCATGTCTGTCAAGATTTGCACCACTTCTAGAAGAAGTCCTTGTTTGTTCTCACTATTTACCTTCATTATTAACCATTTCACTTTAGACTACACCCAAATAAGATATGCACAATGGTAACACAAAACACAAGAACAATTGTTCTGCGACACGCGCTTGCCTACAAGAACACCATTGGATCCAATTATGTTTTCCTAGGAAATTGAAAGCTCACACAATGTTGTGGCATACCTTCACAACGGTACAATCTTGGATGCTATCATTATCAACGTACACCCTGCATCTGTAAATTACCCAAAAAAGAATAAGAAGATGAACAAATATACACAAATTCACTTATATATACATTGTTGTTCAAATGATTTATATCGGAGGAAGAGAGAAAAGAGCTTACGGTGGTCCATATATGCGTTCACCAAGGTTGTCAAAATCAGGATCAAAGTAAGGCCAGCAAACTTTCTGCATTTTCTTCACCGCGCGCAATTCCAGTATTAGTATTAGGACAAGAGATTCAAGAGGAAAGGAGAGGAAACTATTCCTCTTAAATCCGATATATGCAGAGATTGTGTTTCCACAGATTTGAGTTTTTTTGTGTGTATATTCGAAACCGTTTAGGCAAAAAGTGAGAATGAAAGAAAAATGATAGGTAAGAAGTTTGGTGTTTTAGCCAGAGGAGGTGATGATTGAAGAAGAGATTTCCACCTTCTAATACAGAGGATTTAACAAGATAGTCATTTACTAAGTTTAGCTAAGGGAATTAGTGTGTTAAAACGTGTGGAAGAAGTTAGTTCTAGAGAAGATAAAACCTTTTTTATTTAAAAAAGCTTATGGAAATTCTATTATAGATACATACTAGGATAATGGTAAAATCATTCTAGAATCGATTCAAATATAGTGCTAGAGTAGCAGCATTGGTCAAGAACTTGTCAAAGTCAAATACAAGAAATGGTAAAGAGACTCAGTGAAAATAAGGTGTTCCTTGTTTTATTGCTTGTCCCTCTCTTCTTTGTGTTGTTAACCCCCACATGTTTTCCTATGTTTTTGGAGCAATTAAAGTTGCAAAATCCCTCTTTGTAAAAATCATTTGCTAAAATTTGGTGGAAGTGAGAGATTTAACCCCATGTGATTAATTTAGAAACCACATGCACAAGAACGTGTGATATCTTTATCCATATCATTCGGCTTTGAAAAGATCTTCAAACTTACAAAAAAATGCAAATTCCAATACCACAATTTGCATTACTAATTTACTAACTACTGTTTAATATTTCTCTCGTATGGTGAGAAAACCTGTAATCACACTTACACTACACACACACGCACACATACATATATATACAAATTAGTTACCTAAACCAACTTACCTGCAAGAAATAAGGAGATGGGACCTATCCAAATGGTTAATAGCTCCATAGCTAACGAATTTTGAGAGGAAAAAACCTTCACATATAGATCCAAAAATGGCAAAACGTCATGCTTATAATAAACAATATATATAACGACCTCCAATCACTTCTTTATCAAAAACGAAAAACCGAAATCATTACTTAGAAGAATCTGAACATGCTTTAAAATCATAACGTCGACAAAACACAGTCTATCAGAGCATATTGCAAACAAAAAAGTTGGGTGTATATGAATGGTCAAGAAATTATTTACTTATCTCAAAAGAAAAAACACTCTTAAAACCTAATATTTAGAAGTCATGCAATGCACATAAGCTCAGATCACAAAACTGAAACATACTATTAGAAATTCCAATGGAAAGGAGAGTTAGAGTGAAACAAGTGTATTACTTGAAGCATATACGAAGTGTTGGTTTGGGGAAAGTGAAGACCATAGCGATGTATACAATCATTGCTTGTATAAGAACGATCCTGCAGAAGACAAAGAAAGAAAGAAAAACTTGTGAGAAAAACAGTGTATATGCGATACGTCTATATGTTTCGAAATGCAAACAGGTTAAGAGAAACAACTTAATGGAATTGAAAAAGAGATTATTGGAGATAAGTCTTCAAATTTGTCAAGATCTATAGGAGAAAGGGTCACAGTTTGAGCTTGAGCCGAATCAATTTCACTTATTTATGTATTACCTTAGAAATCTCTTATGAAAATCTTCCAGAAACGCTAATGCAATTATCTAATATGCAAGTCTTCTAACAACATAGGCAACCAAAAACCATTTAAGCAAATCTGTGAAGTCCTATGAGAAATGATCTTGAATCAGGAGAAAGTAAAACAGTCAAAACTCAAAATAATCAATCACCTAAACATGTAGAATCAAATTCCGAATCTGCTTCGCCCATTGAGCTCACACTGAACTCCGTCAAAACAACTCGTTCCATGCGCCACCATAAATTCCTAATTCAATAAATCTTCTTCCGCGACTCGTGATTCTGAACTTGGAGGTAACTCGCGTTGATTCTATGTACGATTTACCGGAGAAGCTTGTTGCCGGTGACGAAGTGAATTCTGGAAAATGAGCCCACTGATAAATTTTCCTCATGTCCATTGTATGTTTCTTGGGCTTAAGAGGTTTCAAGCCTCACAATGTTGGGCCCATTTAAAATTAAATTTCCGACCAAAGTTGTGGTTATCGTTCTTTGTCTCAAGTTCATACGATAAATCTTACACTCTCCTTCATTCCAGCTAGTAAGTGTTCTTACGACTGTTACAAAAAGTGGAGAACACCTGTAAAGAGCAGGAGGGAAATAACTATTCAAGTTGAGATTTAAGGGGAGTTGATTTGGTTAAAAAATTTGATTAGACAAGCTTCTTACGTTTAAAACATTTATGCTATATTTGAAAAGATTCCAATAATTAAGGCCATAAGGGTTTTTCTAGAAGTCCAAAAGCTACTGCTTTGGATCCAAGATTCGATATAATTAGCAAAATGGAATGGTAAAAATTAGTAAAAGAATAATTAAAAGAGAGAAGAAATCAGAAAAAAAAGAGCGGCTGGCCCTAACTTCCTCAACAAGGAATCTCGGCAATAACAAACAAAACAAAGGAAGCCTAACAAAACCTCCATCCACACCAAATTTCGTCGTCTGATTCGAACCTTAAACGAATCAGACAATAGTGAGGGACACTCCTTTGTCTTTCGAATATACCAAACTTCATCCTTTGATTTGAATCCTGTTTGTATTATCCTAGTCATCAATCTTGAAACCCTTATCCATCGAAGTAGGATGAGAGTTTCGCATTTGCTAGGGTTTCTAGATTGTCATTGATCTTGTTTTATGAAAAATGGGAAGCTTTCATCGCCGAACAATATTTTCTTATGATAAGCTTCCCAACGAACCCATTAGGCTCTCCGTTCTCAAACTAGATGAGTCTTCCTTCGGTAAATGCATCATCGTATTATCTTTAACTTTCGCTTTGGTTACTACTAATAAATTCTCTTTCGTTAGCTTCAATTTTAATTGAATTTACTACATGAAGATGTTTACGTAATGAGCTCAGCGACCGTTGGGGATCTAAAGCTTGCCATAGAAACTGCCTTCAGTCACGTCCCCAAGAAAGGACCCTCCAAAATCTCATGGTATGTACATTTTTCAACTCTTACTTGCAATCTTTTTTTGTGTATTAAAATCTTCATTTTACAATCTTCTCTCGCATGATATGGTTGATGCAACAAGTATGTTTTAATCGTGAAGGTCTCACGTGTGGGGGCATTTCTGCTTGTGTTTCGAGGGTCAGAAGTTAGTCACCGATACGGAGTGCATCGGAAGTTATGGGATGAAGGACGGTGATGAGGTTTTATAGCTAATTTTGATCTATTTTCATGATAATATATTGATAGAGATTTAGGCAGGAGTGAGATTCGAACATAACAAGAGAGACGTTACGTAAATGTTTCAGGTAAGGTTCAACAACCATGTGTCGGGCAATGCGGTATTGAGCAAGGGATATTCTAGGAAATCCAAACAAAAGAATTCGTAAGTCTTCATATTCTTCCCTTTTCTAAAAAACATTATGCCATCAAGAATAAAACTATAAGATATATCATATGTAAATACTTGTTTTCGCTTACTCTATTCTTAAAATGAAATTCAAAATCCGTGTGACTTTAATCTTGTTGTAGAGTCCATAACATGAAATTTGACTCATCCATCCTGTTGAATACAGAACGAATATCCTTCATGCACAATTTTTAAACTCTAGTTAACAATCATTGAACCAAAATTACAGAGAGAGGATAAGGCCAAGGATGGAGATGAGGAAGTGAAAAGAATGGAGGAGATTGAGGATCACTATTCTGATCTCGAGAAAGGAAGCTTCGTCAGGTACCGAGATGATGACTTGGAAGCTTCTCTAGGGAAAAACAGGACTTGTCCATCCACTGTCCGAAGCTGCTGCTTTGCTTCGGGTTTAAATGACCTTTTTGGGTTTGGCAATGACAGAAGCTATTACTCTTTGAGGGATACTTGGAGAGACGATTGATTTTCTATCCTCCCCCAATTTTGTTTTCTATTCGTAAGATTTTCATCGAAGGAACATATTTCATTTTTGTAATCACAGCAAAATGATCCAAGGATCAAGTTCTATTACAAAGAAGCTTATACAATGATTAGTAGTACAGATAGTGCCTTAAACACACAAAAATGTGGAAACAGAGTTTTTGGCAGAATACAACACAACAAAAAAACAACTCTACAGAGTTGTAATGGCGACTACGAAGTTACACCGCCATTGCCAAAAGCTCTACAAGGGAATATAAAAGGCACCACCACGACCGAAACCAAAGAACAAGGACTCCAACCACAAGAACTTGACTGAACGTAGTAATTAAAGACAGAGAGACAACAAACTCCAAAAAGACGGTCGAGACCAAACCCTAACTAGATTACCAGAACTCACTCTCAGGATGTTCAGGAACACAACAGCTGTAGAAACAGCCTCCTTTGTTTAGAAGGAAGCTGCTAAAAATTTCGAAAAAACAGCTGCTGCGTCCTGGGAACGAAACTGAGTTCCAAGGTGAAATCTATGGGTTTAACGACCAAAACCTAGAAGAAGACTTGACTGATGCTATGGTTTTGCAGAAAACGTGGCTTTTTGGGTTTTAGTAAAGTATATCGCACCTCCATAGATGTTCGAGAAGGTTATCCACAGTGCTGCTGCTGATTCTACCACAACGTTGGATGTTTAATCCCAAGAGCGTACGGCCGAGTTTTTGTATGCATGCCTTGCTTTTGTCTGTAACCGCTGAGCAGCCGCCAAAAGAAAGAACCTGAAGATTCAAGTGGTTGGGAGAAGATGCCAAGGCCTTGATCCCGTGATCTGAGACCAAAGTATTTGAGACGTCAAGGTCATTGACTGAGTAGCAGTTCTTGGCCACTGCGACAAGGCTTGCATCAGTGATGTTACTACAGCCGTCAAGGTTAAGGGACTCCAATGTGCGTCCGTGGCACACAGAAACTACAGAGACCGTGTTGTCTGAAACATTGATACATCCACTCAGATTCACCTTCACTAGACCAACAGTGTTGCTCTGAAGTAACTCAAGCACGCCTGCATCCGTCACTCCGTTCAATCCACAGAGTTCAACATCCTGAAGCTGATAACAGAACTTCCCCAAGAAAGCGAGACTTGCATCCCCAAACCCAGGGCAGCAACGGACTGAGAGAGAACGTAAAGAGCTGCAACTTGTTGATAGCAGCGGTGATTCTGGGTTGAAGTCCTGGATGCCCAGACAGTTTGCTAAAGAGAAGGCCTTCAATTTTACGCCACAATTCACCAGAAAACCCAAAAAACCAAGCTGGTTGATCCTGTGGCATTCCTCAAGTTTCAAACTTTCCAACAACAACGCAGATTTGGCTAAAGCAACAAGTCCTTTGCCAGAAACAAGCAAGCATTTGTTCAAAGAGACATGCTTCAGGTCAGGGCAACCGTTTCCAACAGCTCCAAGCCCAATATCCGTCATGCCTCGGCAGGAAATTACAGAGAGGGACTTCAGTTTCTTCAGACCATTTGCATTTCCCATGACCCAGAAGCCTTTCTCGTTCACACCTTGAAGGCCATGAAGCACAAGATCAGTAACTGCTGCTCCGTAGTGGCCAAGAACGGCAAGAGACATACCAGTAATATTCAGCATCTGGAGTTTCACTTTTGTCAAGTAAGAACCGGCTTGGGCCAAGAGAAATGCAACTCCTTGATCTCCAATGCGTGGGCAGCTCCTGATAGAGATAGATCTCAGATTGGTACAGCGTCGTGCAATCGCCCTTAAACCCTCATTCCCAACAGCAGAACACGAGTCAATTGTCAGATCACTCAGATTCAGGCAATTCTCAGCAATTGTAACCAAAGCGCTGTCAGTTATTCCTGGACAACGTGAAAGGTCAAGCTTTTCTATCATCGGGCATGACCTTGCGATCTCGGACAGACCCATATCACTAACTGCAGGCAAATTCCACAGAGACAGAACCCTAAGAGATGGACAACCATGGGCAATTGATCCAAGACCAACGTCAGTAACTTTGCTGTCAAAACCACTCCCACGGATTTGAAGCTTCCCCAACCCCCCGTGTGTCGATGTTCCAACTGAGATCGCTGCCAGCCTCAGATCTGTTGCTTTCTTGCCTTCCAAACTTCTTGACAAAAATCCTTCACCCTCCACATCTTGAACAGACTCATTCACTTCATTCCTAGTGATACTACTCAGAAGGTTAAGCCAATGCTTGGAGACACAAGCGGAGGCGCTCCTTTCTTTGCCAGAAGGCAAGCGTCTGAGGATCTCAAATAGGCACTCATCAGGCAATACTTCGATTGAAGTTCGTTTTTTCTCAAAGAGACTGGAAACTGACGGTGCAGAAATACGTAATCTTTTGCGTGCTGGGAAATATACGCCGGGACAGCTCCCTGGTGATAAATGCATCGATCCCCCAGAAAAAAAATCTTCATCACCTATAATCAAACAAGTAAAAAAAATCCATTATTTCTTAATTAAAACCTCGACGAAGGCTACAGTCACAGTCAAGGTATTTCTCGCTAACAACAGGCAATTCGTGAGAACACTAAAAGTGACATAATGTACAGATCATATCCACGAAATGGAAGTAACCAGATCAAACCCTACAACCTAAACAGAAGTTCCCTATCATCTCGATTTTAAGTTTGATCCAAAATTTAGAAATCACAATTAAGCCAAGGATCCACGACGCTATGAAAAAAATAGAAAGCAAATCGGGATTCTAAATCAAGCCGAGTGACATCGAATATCTATCAATCAATCAAAACTTGGGCTTATAAAGTTATAAAATTTAGAAGCATACCACTAAACCTGAAGATCCCAGACATAATTCGAACACCGTTTGAAGAAACCCAAGGAAGGTAATGAAGAAAACAGAAATAATCACAGCAGAGACGGTGTTGAATAAAGATCGAAGACTGAGATACATGAAACGCAACGAACCCTAGAAGATAGGGCAAAAAGATTTACAGAAGGAAGAAGGAAAGATAAATTTTGAGATATGATAGAAGCAAAAAATTGTGAAACATCTTTAAAGATGGGAAAGACGATGGAGACTTACAATGCACTTACCCGTACGAAATAAAAACCAAATTCAATGTATCCACGCGAGAAATCGGAATTTTCTTCTACCTTCTTTGTTCCCAGACCCACCGAAGCCAATTGTAATCATATTTTTTTAATTTGTCTGACAACAAACATTATTATAAAAATTTAAAAGCAGAAATAATTTATTTCGTAAAGTTTTGAATGCACTGATGGTGAGAGCTACAGATTGACAACAAAAAGTCTGAATACATTGAAGGAAGCCGAAAGAAATGTCTCATACAATGCATAGTTGACAAAAAAAATTGAGAGGTCGACTTCCTTTGAAATTTTATATTATTTTAGTTTGAAGGAACTATAAAAACATGACTGTAACAACATTACTTATATTTTATTACAAAGATAATAAGCTTTGGATGTCTCGTAACATGTCTAAATCCATGCCAATTTTCTATTTGACAAGTCTCTACAAGCTCGTAGCTTTGATTTGTGAATCATTCGAATTTCTTTTTTTAAAATAAAAATACTATAAAATATCATATTTTAAATTTTTATTAATTTTTTAAAGCTCATTAGTGTTATTAATAAAAATTACACATAAATCTGTGTCTTGATTTTTAAAATAAATAAGGGAAACAAAAATAAAGGTATTAACAAAACAAAAAATAGAATAACTCTAAGCGTGAGAATAAATCCAAAGGTTAAATAAGAGAAAACACAAGAAATCTCCATATCATATATGCCATAAAGACAGCTTAATTAGTCACAGTTAAGCAATTAGTCAGTTGAGTCATTCATTATGATGTTCCTATATTGAGAGATATGTATATTATCACTAGTTGCATCATCATTTACACGTTAGGAGAAAAATAAAATAAAATAAAAATGTTGGTCATTGTTTGAATGCGATGAAAAAGGTTGACAAAAAAAGAAGCTGGTTTAATACAGTGAAGGAGAGGAAAAGATTCAAATACATGCATTGTTGTCAAACCATTTTTGGGGTTTGATAAAGATTGTTGACAATGCATTGGGGGGCTGAGTTCTTTGAACTTTTGATAAATTTTTATATTGAGGGGAAAATAAAATGATTGAAAAGACATGAATTATTGTTTGTTTGAAAAAAATAAAACCAAGTGTTGGGTATTGTTGCTACATACTTTTTTATATTCTACTTTTTTACAGGAATTATTATTTAATAACCCTCTAATAAAAATAAGAAAAATCTATTTTTTTTATAATGGGTATGCTAAGAAGTATCTTTGTTCCTATATACTTCGTTTGGTTTAATTTGGTTTGCTATTTATAAACAAATATTGATAGATATTCTGGATATCAACAATATATAATATATCATAGTTTATAACACAGTTAATTCACGTTAGAAGAGTCACAAGAAAATTAATGGTTTTCGTAGAGCTTCAAGAACAACAGAATCTATATAAATCCACTTTCTACATATGCTTTGAGAAATGAACATGAAAAATGAAACGAAATTTAAAATTCAATATTATAATTCTTCGTTTTCTATCAACAACAATAAACGAAAATTTGTTTTGTCATGCATAAGTGAATCGCACACTGTTCTTTTACCACATTCTTGAAATTGTTGCACTTTGTTATAACATATGAATGTTCAAGTTTTCGAAAATTACATAGCGTGTGCATGATTAACTGAATTAATTACGTTTTTCTTTTAATAGAAACATTATCTTGAATGATTTTTTTGTTACGTGATTCCAAAGAGAAATCGTATCGGTTGGGGGTTTTTTGTCAATCAATAGTAATACAATTTGAAAAAGAATTTACTTTTGACAATACTCAGACGTCTACAATTTGAAAACTGTGAATCGTTTTTTCTAGATCGATATTTCCTTCGTACGTAAAATATTCTAGCTCCTTAAATGTTCAAGTTCTGGAATTCTTGTTTTCTTTTGATTACACACAGTATAAAGAAGAGAGAATTAGGTTTGAAGAGTAGAAAATCAGTCTTACAAGCCCTCATGCTCCCACACATCCACCAGAAAAATCAACAAACCATAATTCACATTTATTGAATCTGGAAAATTTTGCAGAAATAATGCTTACAGGTAGAGGTATTGGCCGAGAAAACAGCTTCTTCATACAAACGTACACATACCTTCTATTTAAGCACATAACAGCTTCGATCAATTATCTGTATTTATATATATATTAGAAAAGAAAAGAGAATGAACCTAACAATAATTTTCAAAAAGATCAGAAATGGAAAACAAGTTGTTTCTTGGAGCATTGTTATATCTATGCCTTGTACAACAAGTCACCAGAGGCGACGACAATCCTTTGATAAACCCTTATGCAGATTACGAAACGATTCATCCCAGCGAATATTACAGCTCCGATTTCGATCTCAAAGACGGAACCAATGTGATATTTGAAGCCATCAATGAACTGAAAGGGATCAAGAAACCAAAAGCAGGTTTCATGTGCAGCATCGGTACAAAACACTGGACTCGGTCTCTTCCTGGAGACGTGTTTTTCGCCAGGTTCTCCTTTTACCGGGTTAACCCGAATGCGAAGGTGATTAACCGGTGCCATTTCCGATCGAATTTGGGTTATGTCAATCTCAATATTGAGATAAGCCCGGCGCTGGGACGATGGTGTCCCGACTACAGATGCGTTTTAGCGATTAGACGTGAAGGTTTGTTGATGAAAGATACTAACGAACTATTTCCTTGGACCCCTTGGCCTCATGGCCACACTCAGCCTAAGTTACATTGAGAGGACATTTTGATTAATTCTTCTGAAATGATATATCTATTGCGTGAATGGGTATACATATCTTTCTTTTTATTCTTTTTGTTCTCTCTTTCGAAAATATTTTATTCTGAAGTTCAGAAAAATTAAACACAGTTCAACACTTAATCCTAGTGAAACGAAATGTTTTTTTTCTTATGACGCAAAATGATACAAAAAAGAGAAAGAATGTAGACCTAAATCTATTTCGAAACAAATAAAACTATTATAACATAAGATGGTAAAATGGTAAATACAAAACAGAATACATAATTTCATTATTTGAGTAAGCGACTTTGTTTAATTACATAGAAATCGAAAATAATATCCAGAACAGTTGGTATCACGTTCAAAATTTGTTTATAAAATCATGTTATTGATACCGAAATATGTAAAGATCTACAAAATCCATTAAAAACTTAGTTTGTAGATGAGATACATCTTCACTTTATTATTCATATAGGCTTGTCTTGGACAATTCTCAAATCTAAATTTGTCGGAAATTCTTGTCAATTAAACGTTTATATAGTGTATAACAGATATAACGTTATAGCCAAATGCATTTTGTTTGTTGGTACGAATTGTCACCACATGAAATAGTTTAGAATCTGATCTCCTCTAATAGACTAATACTAATGCAAAGAGATGAAGTGAATAAGAGAGAACTAAATATTGTTGCTCTTAATCACCTCTATTTTATTGCAGCAACCACAACAAAAAGAAAGATAAAAAAGCGTATGATTGAGTAATATCATTAAAAGTTTTTATATAATAGTTTTATATAAAGGAGTCCGTTAGTACTTATGTTAACAAATAAATAAATAAATAAAGGAGAACCGTTTCATGTTTAATTAATACTAGTAAAAAACTGAAAGCATGAACACTATATAAATATATTGAAGGAATAAAAGAAAATTCAATCGTCAAAGTATTAAGATAACATATATAATTCAAAAGATGAATCCCAAAACCATAGTTACAAATGGTCTTGTCCTCTTAGTCCTGCTGCAAATCTCAGTTGTTGTCTTATCTTTAAAAGCATACCAAAGGCCAAGACCTAAACCGGAGTTTGGCATATGGCCAGGCCGTATTACACACTTCGTCATCTCCAACGAACTGTTTGGTCTCCCGAGTGGAAATGCAGGTTATGTATGCTCAAATAACGGTCCCAAGATTTGGAGAAAAACCAAACCGGGAGATCGGTCCGTTATGGCTGAATTCGAATACAACGGTCAGACCAGATTCACGTCCATAGCTTGTCATGTCCGATCAAATCTTGGATTTACTAATATTCCAATCTTTATTAACCCAGACACATCTGCTATATGTGGTCGTAATTATATATGTCGTTACATAATTAGAAAAGATGGAGTTTTTTACGAACCTCTGAAGAAGCTCTATCCATGGGTACCATATCCTCAATCTGCCATCATAAGTCCTAATTAATTGAGTGATTTTACATATTGATGAATAAAAAAAGAATGATGACATTGTAACTTGTGTGTTGTAATTACTTTGCGATGCACTTTGTAACATTGTTTCTTATCATATCTAATATATAGTCTTTATTTTTGAAACTGAAATAATTTTTCTTAAGACTTTAAACAATCATCAAATTAAAATCTTGAAGTCAAACTAGGCATCACTAATCATATATGCTTTTGGAGGGATACATAGTAACTAGGTACGTAAATGCATGCATGATTAATGGGGAAATTATATCTAATTAGTGGTCTCTTTAGTCTAATTAAAATAACATTTTTTAATAAAGATTATTTTGCTCAAAAGCATTCTTAGCATACATATTGCATAAGAAAGAGCAAAAAATGTGATCTTCTTTATCCTACCAGCCATTTTCACTATCATGCATGTTATCAAAATCAATAAAAACTATATTTATATCTATGTTTTGCGTGAAGATAAATATTCGAAAATTATATAATATTATTTATTAATAAACGTAAATTAGATATTTATATAATTTTAACTTTTATTTAAGATTATTTTTAATATTAATTTTTATATGTAAATTAAGGTAATAAAAATAATTATTTTTTACGAATTTAATAATATTTTTATTATTTTAATAAAAATATATTGAATGTATAACCAAATTAATAATATAATGTAATTATTTTAATAATTTAAACTCATTTATTTATATATTTATGATACGTTATCATGATATTTTTGTTAATAAAACATTAGAATAAAGTTATTTTTTAAAATTTAGCTTGGTATTTCTTGCTAATTTCTTACTAATTTAGCTTGACACACCTCATGGTATTTCTGGGATTTTTTATTTTCTTGCTAATTTAGCTTTCCTCTGATAAATATATTGAACTCGTAATTCACTAATTCTAAATGATAATGTTGCATGTTGTAATTGTAAATAGGCATGCATGTATGGTTGTAACGAAATTCAGTGTAACATAAAAAAAATAGAATGCAAGATTGCTTAACACAATACTTACTAATTAACATAAACGAATGAAGTTACACATTCCGTGATAGATAGTGTGCAATGAAGTGTTAAATATATAACCTAATTAAGAAGTGAGAATGGGTGGGAGATAATTAGATTTTTCGCCTAAAACCTTTGCGTTAGTATCAGGAAAGAAGTCAGTTCCAGCAAGATTTGTTACTTCGCCGTTGCTACCAATGCTAATCGGATAACTAAGCAAATGCCCTGGTAAATCGTCATTTCGAGGGTACTCTTGTGCTGAGTACAGTCCCCAGAGCTCGTCTCCCTTTGCATTTACCATTCTTATACACTCTTCGGTTTCAGGGCATTGGAACTTGTTGGTTATAATTCGTAAATGTTCAAGCCAAAGTGATATCCTAAAGCTGAAAACTTGGCCAGCAGGCCTCGTTTGATTGGTTGATAGCAGATGGTTCGGTTGGTATGCTCCCATCGCGATCTCCGAGTCTCGACCTCCGTCCATGGACCTTTGGTTAATATTGGCTGATCCTATTATTATGTACTCATCATCAACTGCATAGAGGTACAACCACGTTTATGATTGTTTTGACTATGACACATGTCCACATTGTCATGTGATGGGTTTTAATCATAAACAAACCGGGTCAATACAAAAAAAAATCATTTTTTTCTTGTTATGCGCGCAAGGTAGATTTTGACTTACCAATCATCATTTTAGAGTGGACATAGATCATGAACCGACGTGATTCTTGAGCTCTTGCGTAGTCAGAATTAGCTTTTGGTTTCTCTGGAGGCAAGTATTCACCGGCCTTGTTAACTTCTCGGTTCCCGAGACAGAAAAACGTTAGGTAGTCTCTAGGATTTGCATCTAAACCTTTCTTTCGTAGCGCAATGACGATATCTGTATACATCATCTCCATTGTTCTCCTTTGCCAGTCTAGTATGGCTTGAACAGATGCTGATCCAGGTTTTCCTTCAGGCCACAACGGAATCACGATATACACTGAAAACCTCTCGCCTGCCTCGATTTTGCTCACGATCTTGAGAGAAATCTCTTTAGGAATGAGTTGTAAAGCATTGACCTCATTCACATTAATGTCACTAGAGCTCCATCCAAAGGAGCTTCCAAGAAAGTATTGGTTCTCAATGTAGATGAAGTTTTTTGCTCTTCTTATGGCGTTAATGTAAGCGTCTTGTATGCTTCTTTCGATCACGTTATCTTTACCGGTTATAAGTCCTATGCTCGAAGCTTCACGTGGATCATCTGGGAACCCTTCAACTGCACCATTATCTATCGACCGGAAAATTTGAACCGTCCATCCTTCTTCATTTTCTGGTTGTACAATTCGGAGTGGCGGAACTGTGATCTCTGAAAGTTGTGCCATTGATATAAGGTATCTTCTACCACTTCCTGTAACACACAAAAATTAGCTAGTTTAATTTGTAATGTTTCAATGATTGAATGTTTTGAGTTTTTCAATACCTTGTTTCATCCATCTCTGCTCAAAATTGTACAAAACATCCCACGCCGCAGGACCATCGATCTTGCAGTGAATATCGTGCCACGGCTCACGTGGACCGCCTTTTTTAATTGATGCGCCATCGAAGTTGGGCTGGTGAAAGTCATTAGAATGAACATTGTTCAAAGTACCGAACAATGGATGCTCCTCGGTGTCGTACCTCCCATCACAAAGATCAATCCCTCCAAGAAAACTCACTATCCTTCTTTTCGTTGGCGACCCGTCCACTTCACCGTCCACCACCACGGTTTTCTGGTGGTGAGTAAACATCGTAGCGACCCGGAACCCTTGAACAATGCTATCACCGTTATCTGGATTCCGCGGACAGAGAACGCAACGCACTTTCGTGTTCTTGAAGTAATCGTAAGTTTCTTGGTCATGAGTCATCATCAGACCGTCTCTCCTAAACGCCTCGTTAGACGTTCTATCGTCCCACACAAGCATCAGTACGGTCACGTTTTGTTCCGCTTTTTTCTTCAGCAACTCCCCTAACTTTAGGTTCCCTCCAGGTCTCGACCGATTAGGATCCCTGATCAATGTTACGTTGGTGTAGACAGACCAACCCGTAATGTATATCAAATGTTTTGCGTCCCATATCGCATCGAAAATCTCTTCCCAACACCGATGTTGCTTGTAAATTGGTTGTCCTCCTTCTAGAGTAATGTCCGGGAACTCACCGAGAACGTGAGCGTCTTGGTAAAGCGTAACTTTGCAACCTTCTCTTTGGTTGAAAAATGCGTTAGGAACTCCTCTGAAAGATGGTAATATGATTCCTTTGTTCCAATTCACGTCATGTGTTACGCTATTGAACTTCACAAGGACATGAATTTTCGAACCTCCTTGGATTGGACTTTTGTGCTCGTCCAAGATGTCGAGCCATCGATCTGTAGGTTGTCCGGTGATGACTTCGCTGACAGGTAAATAAGCTCGGCCGATCAAACTCGCACCGATCGGTTCATCTTCTTTGACTGAGAATACGATTTTGGAGATTGAATGTGCGGTGTACACATGGAAAGATTGGAACCATTTAGGTTGACGTCTCATCATGGTTCGAGCCACTCTTGACCTGTCTAGGTCAATGGTTGCGTAGAGATGTCTTCCTAACAAATCCGTGCATGAGGACGTAAGTCTTTTGATCTGGGATTGAGTCTTCTTTCCTGTCGGCTCATTATTCCCCTATCAATCATTGTAAGTTTTATGTTACAAGTTAAATAACCATTCGCAAATATTCTAATTCGTTAAAATCTGAACCGATATCGCATCTCTTAATTAATAACTGAAAGTTTTAAATATTGTAACACAAATATATGTTTAGCCTATTATTTACTTAGCTACTATAAACTTTTAATTAATGTTTAATAATTTATACAATTAGTTGATTTGAACTATATTTAAAGGTTACCTTGCCGCATAAATTGAATCTTGCACGTGGATGCAACTTATCGATCCTATATATCTTCACTTCAAGAGTTCCATGAAGCAGCAACTGTTCCGCCATTTTTTTTCACCTGCAAACTATTCCATTTCTAGTTTTAAAATCTAGATTTGAATTAAGCTCGTGGAACGTGGATGACTATATATTTTATTGTGAATGATTATATGTACTAATTAATAAAAAATAACAAACCACAAATGTGTCGAGAAAATCTTCCTCTTGAGATATTTTCGAAAAAAGCTCCAAATGGCTTAGCAATAAAATGTAAACATAAAGTTAGAATATAAGGAGAAAAACGAATGGGGAAACAAAACTTTTGGAGTAGGGTTGTGGGATTACCTGGGGGAAACTACATGCGATTACTACAAGAAAGAGATGAACTCTATTAATGGGTTTTGAGAAAGTATGTCTTTAGTTTTCTTGCAGGCCAAACCGAAGACAAAGGAAGTCAAAAAACGGAATATTCTTCTCTTCGTCTATTTAAACATATATGTTAATCAATATGGTGTATATGTTAATTAATTTTGCACTTGGTGTAATATAAAAAAATATGTTAATTAGTATCATGAATTATGGTGTATTTGATACATTAAAAAATTTATCCATTAATAAAATGACATGAATAATTCAGTCTCTTAACCGGTTCTCATATTTTCACAACAAAAAGTTGTTATTTTAGATTTTGGAATTAATTTAAATTTTCATGTGCTCTTCCTTATACAATTTATTCATTCAAATATTGTTCTGATTTAGTCTACTGAAATGACTTCAAACAAAAAAAACCTGAAATATTATAAAAAGTTTTTATTTAAAAAAATCACTCTTTGTTTTATTTTTAAGAACTACCATTAAAGTTTTTTCCCCAAAAATGCTACAAACATTAAAAGATAACTTTTAAGTATTTATAATTTAGGTTTAGCATTTTGGGTTTATGATTTGGTTTTTAGAATTTAGCATTTATTTTTGAAAGTTAAAAATTTAATCTTAATTTGTGCAATTTTTTAGGAGAAAGATAAAACTCTAGTGATATTTTGGAAATAAAAACTAAATGTAGTATTTTTCGAATGTGATGAAATTGGCCAAAATATTAATGTATATTTTTTTCCCTACGTCCAAAATCTTAACTTTCCAATAATGATGCGTTTGCACATGTTCTACTGAGACATGAATGGAACGGCAACCTTTATCTTTCATGACGTGATGAGACGTAATTTTCATTGGGCTTTATTTTCTATAAGCCCAAATAAAAATTTGAATTTAAGAATGAACGAAAACTTTCAGCTCTATTATCCTTAATTTCAAGATCAAATAATACTTTCGTCGTTTTATTCATGAAGATCAAAATTGAAGTATCTGATTTCTACTTCAATATAGTTTCATTGGATTTATCTTTTTTCTTTTGTCTCACCGTTTTGGATCCATTGTCTTTGTAGGTCTTCATGTACTCGCCGACGACTATATCTCTAAAAGGGTTGCCAACCAATCACTAGTGGAAAAAGAACAAGACTGAGAATATATTCCGTTAGAAACTCCGTGTGGCTTGAGTGTGTCTCTTTGTATTCATGTGTTTGTCGCATCCTTTGATATTTTTTTAAAAAAAATATTTGTTTATTTGTTTGATACTCCATGTGGCATGGGTTGGTGAATGCATTTATTTATGCCTAAGGTGTAACATTTAATACACAACCACTACTCCATACTAATGCACAACTACTACTCTAATACTACTGCACAACTACTACTACTACTATATCCGTGGGACTTTACCGTGAGACTCACCGACAATTCTTTATTTTATTTACTAATTAATTACTTAACTATTCTCAGAAGAACTTTATTTACAATATACCAAGGTTAATCTCTTTATTCATGACATAAATTTTTTGATGAAACTGAAAAAAAAACACGTTTTAATAGCAGCAGTTCATGCGAAAGAGATGTGATCTTCCATAATCTCAAAAACAGGATTAATTTAGATGCTAAAAAAGAAACGAATTGGTAGATGTTAACGTTTGTCGGCAATAAGAAACATGCATGCACACTTTATATAGTACCACTGAGATTTTTGAGACATCAAACCGGAAGAAGATTAATTGCACATTTTATAGAAAACAAGATTAACTACGTATAAGTTCAATTTTCACTGAAAACTAAACACGGATATACAACAATTTTCTACTTCGACCTATGTTTTCCAACCGTGGTTGGTTGATTGAAACTCCAGCAATAAAATTTTGATTATGGCCACAATTTTAACTTTAAGAGTCGACGATCGAGAATACTCGGGGTAATTATTTGATACGTAGGACCATACACCATGTCTCATATTTATTATTTTACTATTAATACTCTATAGAAAAAAAATACTAGTTTAAAAAGAATTGAAACGTTTTCAATTGGGAATCATGTACAAATACCCCATCCATGAATGCTAAACGACACCCAACATTCAAGAGACTTTATACTATAGAAATACTCCTGAATGATTTGCAAGAAAAAAACAACAACAACAACAAAATTAAGAAAAAATATATGAAAGAGAGAGAGAGAGTAGATTAGAATTATTAACTAACAGATGGAACAAACTATAACCTTATGGCACGAGAGAGAGAGAGAATAAATACCATAAAATAAGTAGAGAGGAAAGTGAGAAGTTGAAGGCAGAGAAATCACAAAAGAGGAATCTCTCTCCCTCTCTCTCTCTACTCTCCCTCTCTTTTTCTATCTCTCCCTCTCTCTGTCTCTCCTGAGTTCATGTAAAAGAACACAGAATTAACCTATAACATCAAAATGGTACATTCGAAAAAATTCCGAGGTGTTCGGCAGCGTCAGTGGGGTTCTTGGGTCTCTGAGATTCGTCATCCTCTCCTGTCAGTTCTCTCTCTCAAACACAAACACACGTATCTAAATATATATATATATATATATATATATATATATATATATATATTGATATACAAGCCATGCCTATTTACTGTGTATACACATATTCATACATTAAAAAAAAATCATTGTTTATACTTTTCATGATTCATGCAATTCTCTTACTTACGAACATATATCATGCGTTTATATTTAAATTGTTTTCCTTAGTTTCGGGTAATTAAAGAGACCACGTTCATTAGTGTTTACATTTGTTTTTAATCTTAGTTTCATACAAAAATGATGTGTAATGAAATATAACTGACACGTATGAGTTTTCTATGTTTATACATTCATGAGTCTCTCATATATATACACCATACTTAATCTTCCTAGTAATTTCATCATAAGCATTCACATTTAGTATGCCATATTATCCACTTTGGCTAAAATCTGTTTATGAACAGTAATGAAATATATATGTATACCATTTTACTAATTAGTTGAAACACCCTTACTGATAAAAGAATTTGATAAGGAAAGAAACATTTCTCAAAAAAAAAGAAGACTGCCAGAAATTAATAATTTAATGTTCATATGATCAGTAACGTACACTAAACAATTCATGTGTTGTGTATGTTTTTAGTCAACAACATTATGCATTAATTATATGGGTTGGAATTTGGATGATGACACATATATAGTGACATTTAATTAGCACAAACCATTACGCTTAGACTTGTTTTCTTTTAATAGTTTAAATTCATGGAATTAATTTGTGGTTGTATGAGAGCGATCAGGAAGAGAAGGGTGTGGTTAGGAACATTCAACACGGCGGAAGAAGCGGCTTCAGCCTACGACCAAGCTGCGGTTCTAATGAACGGCCAAAACGCCAAGACTAACTTTCCCGTCATCAAATCCAACGCTTCAGATTCTCCGGACGTTAACTCTCCAGTAAATTCGCCGAAGTTATTATCAGAAATCCTAAGCGCTAAGCTAAGGAAGAACTGTAAAGACCAGACACCATATATGACTTGTCTCCGCCTCGACAACGACAGCTCACACATCGGCGTCTGGCAGAAACGCGCCGGGTCGAAAACGAGTCAAAACTGGGTCAAGCTTGTTGAACTCGGCGACAGTGTTAACGCACGTACCGGTAATATTGGAATTAATAAGATGAAGAAGAAATACGAAGACGTTGAGGAAGACGATCAGATGGCGATGCAGATGATCGAGGAGTTGCTTAACTGGACATGTCCTGCTTCTGCATCCATTTCACACCTTAATTAGATATTAATACTTTTTTTATATTTTAAATACCACATATTTTTATATATCAGTTGAATTTGTGTAAGAAGGAATACAAACGGTAGGATGATTACTATTTAGTTAATCAAAGAAGAGTGTAAATTAAATAAAATGTGTAATCACTTTTTAAAACCCATCTGCGAATTAGACCAAGAAAGCTTTTACTATTACGACATGGTTACTACTTACTATGGTGAATACAATTCTCCTCTCCTTGTGTATTTGATTTTCTGTTGAATGTACCATGGCATTATCTGCCATTCAATATATAAAGCTATACAAATACATTTATTTATCCTATAATTGCACCACTTATAACAATATGATCGTATATATATATATATATATATATATATATATATATATATACACACAATTAAACCGCTTTTTCCTCTTCCAAAGAAACGACTTCTCCTACAATTTTTATAACCTCCATTTGTAAGGTTTTTCCGACCGACGTCAGCTCCGGCATCGGTGGTACTCGTTCATATGCAACTTGTCGTCATCATTCGTGGTCTTTTTCCGACGATGGTGTTGTTCTTGTTGTAGTCCAGCGATAATAATTAACTATCCTCGTCTTTAATTAGCTTTTTGCCGTAATCATATTACTAGCAATAGTTTTGGCATCAATAATTTTGTACTTAATGGGTTATTTATTACATGAAAACAGAGAAAGATCTTAATGTAGTAGTGATTAAAATAACAAATATCAAACTCCACAAGTGTATCCTCCTGGACCACCATAATTGAAATGGAAACGCAGTTCTGGAGGGAACGTTCTAAAACCATATACTATCCCATAACATTTTTTACTATCTATCAACATATCAATCGGAGTAGAATCTATTCTACGTTGCTCATAGTTGGAATCTAAAACTTCAACATTTGTGAAAATTGCTGAAGCTGCAAGCTCATTGTTTGGCCGTTTACCGTTACCCATTGGAGGGCTTGCACCCGAAGGAGAAGCTTGAACGATACCTCCAGCTCCAACCATTTGTGCACCGTCACTTATGAAATCAAATAACTCTTTGGGCCAATATCCGATGTCTACATTAGGTTTACCTTTTAGTAGTTCTGTGATCCACCAATTTCCTGTTTGTTTATCCTTTTGCATATAACGAGAACGAAAAATACAATAAAATTAGTTTAGAAAAAAGTATCTCCATATATAGTTTTTGCCATGGTAAAATAAAAAAAAGTGTATACCTGATGAATGGAAAAATGGTACCATCCAACAAATGGAGAAGGATCATTTGGGTAACCAATGGGATCATCTTTGGCTACTTGAACAAATCCTGGGCAGTTCACATTATAACACCCATTTCCATTTTTACCCTATCAAAATAAATTCATATATTTCAACAAACATGCATGTTATTATGAGATATATATGAGATGATTTACCTTCCAAAATCCATAAGACCACACGCGTTGATCACCAAACACACTTGGATTTATCTGTTAATCAAGAGGACTTGGTCGTTAATTAGTTTAACTAAGAATATCCATTCCACGTACAGTTAATTAAAAGAGTAATTATTTATGATTAATATTACCATCCACCCTGCTTGGATGAAATTGGTCTCTGTTCCAATATAGATAGAAGCATAAGAAGCTTGGTCTTTTGCGATGTTCAATTCAAATACATTAAACCACCCTTCCACACCATGATAAGGAGCTCCACTTGTAGCTCTCACTCCAGCTATCTAATTATCATTTTATCACTTCTAATTTACATTTTATTGTTTTCTGTAACGTAAAATCTATATTCCTATATAGTAATAGTTAGAAATAGTATATATTAATTATGCTTACATGTGTTCCACGGCTATCAAATGATAAAGGATTTAAATGCATCTCCTCGAAACGCTTAGCATTAGCGACATATTCCTTTGTATTTCTCAGTATAGGAACGGTTCCATCTGGACATTTAACTTTTTTCTCATATGTTTTGTTCCCAGCTTCATCTTTTAATTCTGGTCTTGGAACCGATGGTTTCATCTAACAAAAGAATAATTAAAATGATATACGAGACCAGAAGAAAACACTAGTTCCAGAGGGCAATTTATTAAGCACCTGGATTTTGTGGTTTTTAAGCAAAGGATGATCAAGTGATGGTTGCTTGTAGATATCTACGCAGTCAAAGGTTACATTTTCGCTGACCTACAATATATACAACAATAAGAAAAAATGGTATTTATATGTGATCATGTGAAACCATTAAGGTTAAATTAAGATGATGAAACGACCTTGAAGGATCTGAATGAACCGCCGATAATTTCACCCGAACGAACTAACGCTGCTGAGAACAAAAGAGCTACAACCTTAAGAAGAAGACCCACGTAACCAACCATACTAATTCCTTACTATATTGATTGATTTTACTAGTTTTGTTTTCTTGATGCTTCAAATTCTCTACTGCTTATATATATTCATGTTTTACTGCGTTGGAAAGAGAAAAACAATATAATTACGATCGATCTTAAAATTACTAATATTAATACTATTTCCTTTATAAGGATAATATAGATCGATATTTGGTTGAGATTCATATGGAAGGTTATATACGAAAATGAAAGAATCTTAAATTATAAAGGAAACGATCATTATTCCATTATTGGTCAATGATAGACCGTCAATCGTATATTTTGAGAGTTTATAACATGAATGGATATTTAGTTAAGGGAAATATATTTCCTTGACCAGAGACAAAAAGTAAATGACCAATAACATCTTTGACCAGAATCCAATTGGTTCAATAGAAGAAAAAAACAAAGAACTCGGTTATGTTATTTGTACCACCAACTATTTTCCTGATTCATGTTCTCACACGTGCTATAGGCCCAATTTTCGTTTTTTGTTGACGTTAAATGGGCACATGGGCCATTGCGGTAACAAAATGAGATTATGATCCATTATGGCCCCATTTATAGCATATACCAAATAATGAAGATGTGACCAGAAAATATTCTACAGGTAATTTCAAAATTGAATTTTCCGAGTACAAAAACAGAGTGTCCTCCTCTCTCTGTCTCTATCTCCATCTTCGGATTCTCTGCTTATGGTCTAGGCCAAAGCTAAGTTTACTTTGAGGGGTTCGTAAACTGGTAGTTATCGATTAGTAATTCGATTTCGATAATGTCTGAAAAGGAAATATATCAAGGAATTACTTAGTTCCTCTACCAGAATACAAGGAAACAGTATATTTTAATTGATGGAATATCAAATTCAATACAATAATTAATAACTTATTACATAACTAAAATTATGATTACGTCACTACTACTTCTTCAAGACTAGAGCCCTAGGTCGGAAGCGTGATGAATCTGTGCATCTGCTGTCCTCCTATTCTACATTAGGTTTACCTTTAAGTAGTTCTGTGATCCACCAATTTCCTGTTTGTTTATCCTTTTGCATATAACGAGAACGAAAAATACAATAAAATTAGTTTAGAAAAAAGTATCTCCATATATAGTTTTTGCCATGGTAAAATAAAAAAAGTGTATACCTGATGAATGGAAAAATGGTACCATCCAACAAATGGAGAAGGTAAATTAATTTATTGGGACTTGTGAAAGGAAGTAAAATTCATGTACAAAACCTGAATAACATAAGTTGGTTCGGACCTAAACTAAATAGTTATCTAAGTTAATGTCCATAGGCAGTAACGAGAAAAAGATTACCTAATCTGTTATAGTTTTGTTTGGATCGAGGCACATTATTAGTACAAATGATTCGATTGGGTCACTGTGTAAATCCAACTCATGCGGATTTAGTGAACAAAAGGACAAGTCGCGTTTGAAGAATGAATCTAACAAAATATAATAATAATGATAATATTAATTGGAGAAAGCTCCAAAACTTTGAGCATTATTCATGTGAACTTTCTATGTCTGTCCTCTTCACCTTTACATTACCGACACAAGTGGTCAGGCTCACACAGCTGTACAGTTAACAATTTAAAGAAAAAAGGACTCATTGGGCCTTCATACAAGAATAAGGCTGATATGAATATTGGGTCATCACAGACCCAACGAATCTTGAAGAAAAGATAATTCTGATATCGAATGAGATTTGTGGGGTCTAGTAATCCCAACTAACAATCTCATAAGGCAGTAAAAGTCAGCAAAGTAGAATTTTCGATTATTACGCTGATTTTGATATCTTTAAATCTGGAGTGAAGAATTCATAGATTTACCTGAAGACTGATAGGAATTGATAAGCTAATAAGGCTATAAAAACAGCAGAGTAGAATTTTCCATTATTACGCTGATTCTGAGATCTTCAAATCCATGGATTTACCTGAAGACTGTTGGGAGCTGATCTGTAAAGCCATCGATGAAGATTATTATCGATTCCTGGAATCTGTATCACTCGTATCGACCTTATCACCAATCGCGTCCACTCCACTTTAGTCATCACCGATCGTACTGTTCCCTTTCTCCTTCGGTATCTACTTCGGTTCTGGAAGCTGAAGCGAATCCGTTTCCATGATTTTCATGGGGATCTAAATTCGATTCTTATGCAGCTTTCGCTTTCCGGTTTGAATTTCGAATCGCTCGATTTGTCGGGAATGCCGTATAATCCAGATTTTGGGAAAGTGGGAATGAAGGTGATGAGTAATGTGAAGAAACTGAACTATTCTAGAGTTGGAGAATTGCGAGAAAGCGATCTGATTTCGATCGGAGTGTGTTTCCCATCTCTCCAGGAGCTGGACATCAGCTATCCTGGCCCTCTTACAATTCCCGTCTCTGATTATGGGCTTATCAGTCTTGCTTCAAATCTCAAGGGACTGTTGAAGATTAATGTTTCAGGTAATCGTCTAATCACAGATAACTCTTTGGTCTCTCTATCGCGGAATTGTGTCCTCTTGAAAGAAATAATCTTCCGTGACTGCAATTTCATTTCATCCGATTGCGTCGAGTTCCTACTGCGCAATTCTCAGAACCTGGAGTCACTTGCGATCAACAGAACCCGATGGAGGCCAAGGGAATCCTTCTCCAGAGATGTCTTTTTATTCGCTCGTTGTTTGTCTGAGCTTGATTTCTCTGAATCATTTCTGTCTGACGATTTTCTCCGTTCGATTGCCGATGCCAAGATTCCTCTTAAGAAGCTTGTTCTTTCCGATTGTCTCGGTCTCACTTTTGTAGGGATCATGAATTTGTTGGCCAAGTACCAAACACTGGTTCACTTGAATCTTGAAGGATCAAGTTTTCTCTCTGACGAGATGATTATGGAATTAGGGATGTTCCTTGGACGTTTAACCTTTGTGAACCTCAATTTCTATTCCAAGTTAACTGGTCTATCATTTTTCAGCATCATTGAGAGATGTATTTCTCTGAAGTGCATGAGAATGGAAGGGGCGAATTTTGGAGTGGAAGAATATTCCAAGGAACTGGATATCAAGTCAGGGATCAAGTCTTTGCACATATCTAGCAATCAAAATTTACAGGATAAGTGTCTCGAGATGATATCACGCCATTGCCCATCTATAGAAACTCTTGAAGTGGCTCAGTGTCCTAACATCACAAGAGATGGGATTCTTGAAGGTTTAAGGAATTGTGGGGAGCTAAGATGTTTGGATATAAGCAGATGCACTAGCATAAAGAGTATTGATGTAGTAGACTTTGAGCTGCCAAAGTTGGAATATTTGCGAGCATGTGGAACTTGTATTGACGATGAGGCCCTATATATGATCAACAAAAGATGTCGAGCGCTGTTGAATCTTGATCTGAAAGGATGCTTGAATGTGACAGAAAAAGGGTTGAAGGAAGTTTTGCAGAGCTGCATACGTCTAAGAGAGATAAACCTTAAGCATTTTGAAATTGATGATGAAATTTTCACTTGGATGGTGTGTGCAAATCCGTCTCTTAGGAAAATCATACCGCCATTAGGTTTTTCTCCAACATGGAAACTCTAGAACTTCTTGCTGCGTCATGGATGTGTAATCTGCCCGGATTCTCTGGAATTAGCAAATCTTGCTAATGAAAGAGATGGTGACAACATTGACTACATTATTAATTATGATCTGACGGACGAATATTGATTTGTGAAGAAAAAAGAATCTGCAAAATTGTCTGAACGAAGAAAACGGGTTTATTTTGGTTCATGTTTCACACTTTCCATGTTTCAATTGCTTTTAGCTCGGTTTTATGTTATAAAAAAACTATTGTGGTTCACTTTTCATTTTTGTGATAAGATAAATTGTTTACAATCAACTTTATTATCAAATTCAAAGGTAAAGGAAGGCAAATGTCAACGAAAGAAATCCACAATTTGAACCTCTTTGCCTAAACAAAATAACAATTAACTGTTGTAGAAACAACTTTCTTCGCCAAAATGACGGATAAGAAATCAAAATTATATCTTATGCCAAAATGAAAATAACGACGATTCTTCTGTCACTTGCATGAAAGCTTAAAACTTGTAATCTGGGTTATCTCGAAGGCCGAGTTTCGACAGTGAAAGGCAGTAAGAATCCTAGTCCATTCGTCTCATATACTTCAACAGTTTTTTCCGTCTCTGCACCATTGCTATAAGTCCCTTTCTCGAATGCTTGTCCTAAGTTAGGTTATAGGATGCGAGATTAGGTTATTGCAGAAAACCAGAGCTAGCGGCTCCAGAAGAAAAAAAAAAGGATTTGAAGGTTTACCTTTTTATGTAAAACAGAGGATAGATGCTTGATCTTAGTAGTCAATTGTGCCACTGCAAGAAAAGACCATAACTGAGATCACTATACAGATAATTTGTGACATTGTACACAAGAACCACAAAGGCAATGATCTCTAATTAGCCTCATGTAATGTAGATCCGTTTTTGACAGATAAAGCCAATATTAGTTAGAACATTATGACCATTTTACCTTGAACACGTGCAGAACCACAATCCGATTCAGACATCTTGAACTCTTCCCTCACCTTTGCAAGCTCGATCTTCACTTTCTCAGCAGAAGACATGTTATCGGGGTGGAAATACTGCATTTGATTTTACACATATATAACACAATCAATGCCAACAAAATTTTAGTTACAAGCTTAAGGATTCAAGAATTAAGAAAAATAAAGCTTACAGTTTCAACAAGCTGCTCTTTCGGAGGCTCAAGCAAATACTTTGGGGTGCCATTTAAAACGGCAAAGAAATCAAAGTTCTGAACTGCAAACAAATTGAACTTCAAATTAATAGCAACAAGGAATAAAAGAAATCAAAAGCCAATAACTCAGCTCAAGAGTCATGCATCAAGCATAAAAAAAATCGACACTTTAAAATCGCATACTAGTTCACAAACAAAGGATGGAGCAAGCAAGATAATGAGAATCCACAGAATTTTCCAATTCTAACTTAAAGTAGCTTAATCATTTCAGAGTGTAGATTTTAATCAAACATTCAATATCTAAACACGCACACAGTGAAAGAAAGAGTCGTGAGAGAGCCTCGGAACGTACATTCTTGTGATATCCTAGCTTCCTCGTCCTTTGTTTGTTGAATACCAGCCCTCAATTCAACGAAGGCAAACCTCCTTCTCGTTTTCTGGGCTGCTTCCTCTTCCACCTTTCTCAGCTTTATAAGCCTCTGATTCAGCTCCTGCAAAGAGAACCAACCTTCTTCTTTCTTTCCTTCTGGTCTGTACATTCTTAGTATCTCCCCCAATTCTTTTGCGTCATAACGCTTGATAAACTCTGATCTCATCTCCTCTGACTTGTCTTCTTTCTTTTTTCCTTCTTCTATTTCCTCCCCAAACACGGACATGGGCAATCCCTCTGCTCCTCCAAATACATTCGAACGGACATTTTCATTGGGTTTCGTCTTCATAATTCTCTGTAAGCTTGATAAATCGGGCCATCTGGTCTCGGTGTTAGCTTGCGGCCTCATCTGCCTTGAGTTTTCCTTCAGATTTTCAAAAGGCGTAGCCTCTACTTTACGTGTCCCTTGATCTCCAGATTGTGATAGCACCTTCTGTTTGTAAAGATCCTGCAAATCCCTCGCCGGAGGAGCTGCTGCTTGATAAGCCCTTACGAGCTTATATTCGCAAAGTCAAAGGCAATTCCCGGGAAGGAAATAGTGCTGACATGGATAATGAGAAAGGAGTACGTGGACAGCTCAAACAATAAAAGGAGAAGACACACGTCAAGGAGAGCATCTTTCAGAGGGAGAGAGAGAAAGGTGTAGAGAAATTCTGTTTCTCTGCAATTTAGGCGAATCTGGGAATTTCAAGTTTAATTCTTTGATTCGATTGTGTACAGATTGATTCAGTTTTTTGATAATTGAAATAATATCACCTTTTCTCTTATCAAATTGGTGCGGTGAGCAGGTCCGAAGTTACGCGAGTCGCACAGATGGAGAATCTGGATCATCGCACTTCAGAGCTTCAAGATTCCTTGGCAGAGCTAACCAACGAAGTCGACATCATTCGGGGGGGCTGGCGATTATTAACGGCGTCGAATACCGAGATGTCTGAATGAGTTTCATCGATGGAAGGTCGTTTAGCTTCGGTGGACAAAAATTTGTTAATGATGTCACAAGTTTTAGCTCGCATTGAAGCAAACCAGAGCTCGGGAAAAGTTCAAGGAAAAACCGTAGCCTCGTCATCTGATAATAATCATCAGGTACGATTTCCAGATTTCGATCTTCCATCGCGAGAACATCAGCTAGGTTATCGGGGAATCAATATTATTCTTGAAAATAGAGAAGGTCTTCTGCGAAAAATTGAATTGCCTTTATTTGATGGGAGTCGACCTTTTGGTTGGATTACTCAAGCCGAGAGGTTTTTTCGTTTGGGCAATTATAATGATCGGGAAAAATTTGACTTGCTCTCGGTCAGTTTACAGGGACCGGTATTGAATTGGTATAACAGAGAAATTGACAGAGATGATTTTAAGGATTGGCCTCAGTTTAAACGACGTATGATTGCTCGTTTTAGTCAGAAGATGGAGGATAATCCGGGCAAACGTTTATTCAATTTGAAACAAGTTGGTTCAGTTGTGGATTATGTGAATGAATTTGAGGAACTTTCCACAATTGTTACGGGCATTTATGAGACTAATTTGGAACATGTTTTCTACAATGGTCTCAAGCCTGAAATGCAAGAAGTGATTAAGCTCAAAGAACCCCAAGGTTTGACAGAACATTTCAATGTTGTAATAAGAATGGAGGATAGTGTTTTTTGCAAATCAATGGCGGATTCCACCCCTGCAAATTACTCTCGTCGCATGCCGTCTTACGTTCCTCTGAAATCGTCATCTAACTTCAATTCGCAACGATCGTGGTCTCCTCCTACAGCGTCAACAAAAAATCCTAAACCGGGCAGCCAACCGTTGTTGTTTCAAAATGATAAAAATCAAGTCTTGAAACAGCAGCCTCAAGAGAAAGTACCATGGAAATCTCAAGCTAAAGGTTCACTTGGGGGTACAAGAAAATTATCTCCAGCTGAATTTGATGAGAAGCAAAAATTGGGACTTTGTTTTAAATGTGATGAGAAGTATTCGAAATCACATAAATGTCAGAATATGGAACTTCAAGTTTTGGCTGTCATAAACGGTTCGGAAGTTGAAATTGTCGATGAGCACCTTACAGATTCTTTCGAGGATGAAGAGGGTAGAGTTACCGAGTTAATGGAATTATCACTTTAGTCATTTTTGGGCCTATCTTTACCGACGACGACAAAACTCTGGGGAAGTATTGGTAAAATTAGGGTTATCGTAATGCTTGATAGTGGTGCGACTCATAATTTTATGGATCCATCCCTGTTAAGGAAAACTCGTTTGAATTCAGTGCAAGATAAGTGTTTCGAAGTGGTATTGGGTACTGGTATTTCGGTAAACTATTCTGGTTTATGCAAGAATGTTCAATTCCAACTTCAGACATTAAATTTTCAGACAGATTTTATCGTATTGGATTTGGGAAGCACTGACATTATTTTGGGTGTTCAATGGCTGCGAACATTAGGCAAATGTGCAGTGGATTGGCAAAGTCATGAGATTTCTTTCGTTTATGGTGGGAAAACAGTTTCACTGTTTGGTGATCCATTTCTTCACAATCGGGAAGTCTCAGCTAAAACCATTTAATCAAGAGAATTAATACAGCAGAAAGGATTTGATATGGAATTATTTCAGATTGCTGCTCCAACGGCTGAGATGGAAATTCCACCTCTTATTGATAAAATGTTAGCTGATTTTTCTCAGGTCTTTGCGGAACCTACACAATTGCCCCCATACCGTGATAGAGAACATGCAATTAATTTGCTTCCAGGGATAGGTCCAATCAGTGTGAGACCTTATCGATATCCTCACGCATATAAGGCTGAAATGGAGAAATTGGACAATCAAATGCTGGATGCTGGTACCATTCAACCGAGTCACAACCCTTACTCTAGCCCCGTCCTTTTGGTTAAGAAGAAGGATGCTTCTTGGCGTTTTTGTATCGATTATAGAGCATTAAACAAGATTACAGTCCCTGATAAATTTCCAATACCAATGATTGATCAATTGCTAGATGAGTTACATGGTGCGAAGATTTTTTCGAAGTTAGATTTGCGATCCGGATATCACCAAATTCGCATGAAAGAATCGGACATTCCGAAAACAGCATTTCGGACAGCAACTAGCCATTATGAGTTTGTGGTTATGCCCTTTGGTCTCAGCAATGCTCCAGCAACTTTTCAAGTTCTTATGAATGAGTTGTTTAGACCATTCTTAAGTCGCTTTGTCTTAGTTTTTTTTGATGATATTTTGATCTTTAGTTCTTCCTTGGAAGAACATGTGGATCACGTTAAAGTTGTGTTGGAGATTTTTGTTGCACACAAACTTTTTGCCAACAGGAAGAAGTGTCTATTTGGGCAACACAAAGTGGAATATCTTGGTCATGTTATTTCAAGAGAGGGAGTAGAAACTGATCCAATGAAAACAGAAACAATGAGAAATTGGCCTATTCCAAAAAATGTTAAGGATCTTAGGGGATTTTTGGGTTTGACTGGTTATTATAGAAGATTCGTGAAAGGTTATGGCATTATGGCTCGCCCTCTCACCGATCTTTTAAAGAGAGATCAATTTGACTAGTCTCCACGAGCTCAAGAAGCATTTGAGGAGTTGAAGAAAGCAATGATTTCATCCTCTGTTTTGGCACTTCCGAATTTCAGCAAGACATTTATTATTGAGGCAGATGCTTCTGGTTATGGTGTTGGTGCTGTGTTGATGCAGGATAATAAGCCAATCACATACTTTAGTTATGGGTTATCTTATAGAGAGCAAATCAAACCAATATATGAAAGAGAGCTCATGGCTATTGTCTTGGCGATACAAAAATGGCGACATTATTTGTTGGGTCGTAAATTTCTGGTTCATACAGACCAGAAGAGTTTAAAATTTTTGTTAGATCAACGCGATGTTTCCATGGACTATCAACGTTGGCTAACTAAACTTTTGGGCTATGATTTTGACATAATATACAAACCAGGCATTGACAACAAAGCTGTAGATGGATTATCAAGAATGTTTTGTCTTTCTTTAAAATCAGTTTCTGCTTTTCTGTTAGCTTTAACAACCCCAACGAATTTGCAAATGCAAGATATTCTACGTGAGATTGAATCTGATGAGGAGATTCAAGAATTGTTGCAACAAGTTTTGTTGGGGAATGACTCTGACCGTGGTTATTCTGTGATTCAGGGGCTGTTACGCTACAAAAACAGGTTGGTATTATCTCGTAAATCGGCATTTATCCCTCTGATTTTACGAGAGTATCATGATGGAGTTTTTGGGGGTCATGCTGGCGTTTTAAAGACAAAGAAGAGAATTCAGCAGACATTTCATTGGAAGAACATGAATTCAGATATTCAGGAATACGTCGCTGCGTGTAATGTTTGTCAGAGACATAAATATTCCACATTATCACCCGCTGGACTCCTGCAACCTTTGCCTATTCCACAACATATTTGGGAAGATATTTCGATGGATTTCATCGAAGACTTGCCCTTATCTAATGGTGTAAATGTGGTGCTGGTAGTGGTAGACAGACTTAGCAAATATGTCCATTTTCTGAGTCTCAAACACTCTTTTTCAGCTACGGATGTTGCTTCAAAATTTACCAAGGAGATTGTTCGTTTACATGGTATTCCAGCCTCCATTGTGTCTGATCGCGATAAGATCTTTCTTAGTACATTTTGGAAAGAATTATTCAAATTATCAGGCACGCAATTGCGGTTTAGCACGGCTTATCACCCTCAGTCGGATGGTCAAACTGAGGTGTTAAATAGGTGCTTAGAAACCTTTCTCCGCTGTTTTGCTTCAGCTCACCCTAAAGCTTGGGCAAAATTTCTTCATTGGGCAGAATTATGGTATAATACTAGTTTTCATACTTCGTTGGGAGAAACCCCTTTTCAGGTGGTGTATGGTCGGTTACCTCCTCAATTGTTGAAGTTTGAATATGGTTCTACCTCTAATTTTGAGTTAGAACAATTGTTGTGTGCAAGAGACAGAATGTTGACTGATATTAAGGCTCATTTACAAGCTGCTCAAGATCGAATGAAGAATAATGCCGATAAACATAGGCGTGAATTATCGTTTACGGTTGGTGATATGGTTTTCTTAAAATTGAGGCCTTTCAGGCAACAAACGGTGGCTAAGCGCTGGTGTCAGAAGCTTGCAGCGAGATACTTTGGCCCTTTTGAAGTCTTGGCTAAAGTTGGTGAAGTGGCGTATCGATTGAAATTACCGGAAAATTTGCGAATTCATCCGGTATTTCATGTTTCACAGCTTAAGCCGGTGTTGGGAACAAATCACACGATCACAGATTTACCTTCCACATTATCCGCCGAGGATGAATGGATCATTGAACCAGTTCAGGCATTGGACTCTTGGTATGATGTTGAAGGATATTTGGAAGTTTTATTGGATTGGAAAGGCTTACCAGAGCATGAAAGGAGCTGGATGCGAGTGACTGATCTTTACCATCAATTTCCTCATCTGAAGCTTGAGGACAAGCTTCGTCTCAGCGAGGGCGGTATTGATAAACCCTTACGAGCTTATATTCGCAAAGTCAAAGGCAATTCGCGGGAAGGAAATAGTGCTGACGTGGATAATGAGAAAGGAGTACGTGGACAGCTCAAACAATAAAAGGAGAAGACACACGTCAAGGAGAGCATCTTTCAGAGGGAGAGAGAGAAAGGTGTAGAGAAATTCTGTTTCTCTGCAATTTAGGCGAATCTGGGAATTTCCAGTTTAATTCTTTGATTCGATTGTGTACAAATTGATTAAGTTCTTTGATAATTGAAATAATATCACCTTTTCTCTTATCACTGCTCTGCTCCGGAACTCGTTGAGATTCCTCCTGATATCCTGAAAATTTCCGCCGATTTGGTTTCCGGAGAATGACGGCGCCGGATTCTGAGTTTTGGCATCGAATCTGGCGAACTGCCTCCTCCCGTCCTGAAGCTCATTCTGGGATTTTTGTTTCAGACTGCTTTTGATACCACTGAAGTACGAAGAGATTTTAAAATCCGAGGGCGATGTAGAAGAAGACTGTGATTGAGAAGGGTGTTCGCCAGATTCACTCCCGTCTTGGGGAGATGAGGAAGAGGATGAGAAAAGGTGAAAAAGAGACGGGCTTGAATTTAACCTTTGCTGGATTGTGAACAGTGAACACACTAAAACGAATTATAAAAAAGGATAATTAAGTAGTTCTGTTAGAGTAAACTCGTTCTTGGTAATAGGGTGTATACTAGTTATCGATGCTACTAAACTTAGGATAGGATTGTTCAGGGTTGTGTAGGTGTTGTGCACAGTTCTGAAATTTATCGTATGTATATTATTGAAAACGTAATTTATTAATGTAAAGAGAAAACATATTTTATTATTAGACATTTACAGCAATGTAAGTTTACATCTTACGGAAAAACATATAAAACGTATTTCATACAAGCTGTATGCTCTATCTTGGCCCTGTGAGGTACCACATGTAATTACATCTTCTTGGACATCATTTGGTACCCAAAACTCAATATTCTAAACATCTTTCCAACGAATATAGAACTGTTTTTATAAAAACATCATATTTTGTTTACGTCTTGGACATCTTCTTGCCTACGTCTGCTAAAATAATCACATGATTTTTGTCATTGGCAGATAGGTCAAAATGTAACATATGATTGCATAAATATTTATAAGCAACGAGACTTGATCATCACATCCTCATAAAGCAAACAATCCAGGTGATTTTAACCTTGCAAAAAGTTAGGTTTCTATCATAAATTATTAGGAATAAATAATAAAAAAATAATTAAAACATCGGATTATATAATGACTTTAAAACTTTTAATATCAATGCCACTAGATAGTTTAGAGTCTAAAATTAATTTCTTGCAATGTCACCATTAAAGTCTAAAGCTTTTAACTTCTGCAAAAAGTTAGGTTTCTATCATAAATGATTAGGAATAAGCAAAAAACGTTGTGAAAATATAATCAAAACATCGGGTTATATAATAACCCTAAATCTTTGAATGTTGAGGCCACTAGAGAGTTAGAGTCTAACATTATTTTCTTGGAATATCACCTTTAAAACCTAAAACATTTAACCTCTACAAAAATTTAGGTTTCAATCATAAATAATTAGCAATAAACGAAAAACGTTAAAGAGATATAAACAAATATTAGATTATACTAAAAGGGAGTTACATCTATGCATTTCAAATGTTGGGGTCTAATATCAAATTTTCAATACTATATTTGTTGTACTTCAAATTTTAGTGTGATTCAATATGCTAATAATTTAGTACATAATTAAAATTATGATTCCATCACTATTACTTCTTCAAAGTTCGAACCCTACATACCATAAAATAAGTAGAAAGAAAAGTGAATAGTTGAAGACAGCGAAATCACAAAAGAGAATACATACCATAAAACATCTTTTTACACAAGCTGGATGATTTCTTGGTTTCTTTGGCTTTGGTGAAGATCAAAGATTTTCTTCGTATAGTTTCTTCTCAAAATGATAGTATATCACTAGTTTCTTTTTTCATTTGTATCAAGTCTGTTACTTTCTTTGATAAATGTGATTCTGAGTTTGACTATACATTATTATATTTTTTGTTGTTGAAAAGATGAAACCATCAGTTTCAATTCCTGAATTATAGAGTCAAAGTTAAAACAACAAAACATACAGGAAGAAAAAATAGGATGTCCAGATGGAACAGTTCTTGTACTGAGAAATTCAAAAGTATTCAACGTCAACGCACATCTTTCGGCCGACAAGTATTACTGTTTGGCCCATTTGTAAACATTACTGGGTTTGGCCCAAATACTTAATCCGTGGTGGATTGGTGGGTTTATGGTAAGATTTACATTTTATTGGGTTTTTTTTTCCTTGATCCATTTGATTCGCTGGGTAGTCTTAATTAGACTTATTGCAAGTCTTTTGACAGATAGATAATCAAGGCCACTTCGGCGATGGACGTGTCTAGTCATATGGATTTTTGGCAGCTGTGCAATTTAAACAATTTTATATTTGTTTTAATTTCATATATTGTGAAATTCTTTAATTAATTAAATAACAGGTAATTTTCAAAAATTTAGATGGAAAAGGATGTTATAATATATGGCAGTGTTCAGGGTTTGTTCATCACATGAGGTTCCCATAGTGGAACCCATTGAATTGATTTTTCACCTGGGAAACCTGACTGGTTGCGTTGTTCCATCCTTCAGGTATTTTATAGAATATAATTAGTGACCGACGTAACTTTTTTGTATTAATAATTAAATATACTTGTTTTGTCTATTTATTATATATTAAAAAGGATAAAAGTACAGGAAATTGGTGATTTAATACAACTGAAGTCACATGCACCCACCTAACGTCGATGTTGGTTATTAATTGGCCAAAAGAGCTATTTGAGCTTGTAGACAATGGTGCAAATATGGTTGGAGTTGGAAGAGTGGTCCAAGCTTGGCGTACTGGTTAAAGCCATCCGATGAGCTAATGGTGAATCAGCAATGTTTACAAATATTGGAGATGTTGAATTCTAACTATGAATTGATTTGTTTCCTACAGAAAAGTTGGTAGTTAGTACCAAATGTTATGGGCTAAGAATTGGTAAAGTAAAACCATTTCATCGTACTCGACTTGGTTTCTTTTCCAATTATGGTGGTCCGGGTGGAAACCATTTCGCAATTAACTTTTTAAGAGGAATAAATTATTTGTTGGAATCACTGATAGGGGTTTAATTTTTCTAACAACAAGCGGATTTGAACCTCAGAGTAATACATTGATAACATTACAACAAGTTATTAAATTATATGTTCTGATCCATTGATATTAATTTAGTTTTATATGATACATTAACACATTGGGCTATAACTGAGAAAAAAGGCCACAAATTGTACTAAATTTTGTATCCAAACTATTTGATCAGCTAAATTACCTAAAAATGTCAAGCAAACATTAAAATAATATAAGATGACACTAGTATTATAGTTATTTTCAGTCTTTGAAAAACTAATATTACTATTCTTAAATATCCAAAAATAGATATGATATGTATAATGTATTACATAATTAAAGTTTCTATGTATTTGTTAGTTTTTCTTCAACATGAAAATTTTGAAAGTAGGACATGGATTCAATGTCAGCTTCGAGTTCCATTCCAATGATATATCCATAACGGACCCAATGGGAGCTTCAATTCGTCGCAAATAAACCACAAATAATTTGTTATTTTATTACACAAGTAAAAAAACTAGAGTAATACAATAAAATAACACATTTTAAAGTTTTTTTTCCAAATATATCATCTTAAAATTAAAATCCTAAAATAACACAAATAATTATGTAAAAATATTTATTTATTCTAAATAAATTATACATAAACTTAAAGTATTATATTTATGTTCATGTTTTTCAATTTAGGGTTTAATTTTTTCTATTAAAATATATTTTAATATATTTTAATCTTAAATTTATGCTATTATTGGATATTTAAACTAATGATATTATTTTAGAACAAAAATTTAAAAATATGCTATTTTAGATAATTGCCCTAAAAACTATAATTTTGAAAAGAAAAAATAGTAAAGTTTTTTTATTTCTTTAATTAAAAACTTGTCTTTTGCATAACTCAATACTAAAAATTATGCTTATAACTATACATTAGCCATAAATATTTTGTGGCTATTTTAAAAAGCCACAAAAAAAGAGTAATACTCTAAATAATACTATTTTAAGTTTATCTTCCAAATTTATCACACTAAAATTAAAATTCCCAAAATAGCAAAAATTATTATGTAAAAATAATTATTTACTTTAAATAAAAGATATATAAAATTAAAACATAATGTTTGGGTTCACTTTTTCCAATTTAGGGTTTAAATTTTTTCATTAGAAATAATTTTTCAATTATTTTAGTATTAAATTTGTGCTATTTTTGGAAATTTAAATGACTAGTGCTATATTTGGAACAAAAATTTGAAATAGTGTTATTTTAGTCAATTGCCCCAAAAAAAAACTACAGAAACATATAAAAAATTAAAATAGCCACGTTGCTATAAATATAAAAAAATATAATATGTGATATTTGTGATTATAGCTACATGGCTAATTCTTATGATTTTTCAATAGTTTTTCGTGGTTTTTTATAACTTATCTATAATTTTTTTATAACATTTTTAGTAGTAGTTATGCTTATCAATGAATATACACATAATATATAAGCGCTGTTCGTTTGTCTGCCACAGCGTTTGCGGCAGCGACCTGCGGTCAGACGCTGCGGTTAGACGCAGCAATATTGTTATTCGTTTGATCGCCCCAGGTTGTCACCGCAGGTTGTATCGCAATTGTTTGATCGCAAACGCTATAATTTCGTAGCGATTAAAAATTTTGATCGCAGCTTTCTGCGATCGACCGCAGCGTTTGACCGCAGGAACCTGCGGCGGTTAAACGAACAACGTTTGGTCGCATAACGCAGTCGCATGACGCAGCCGCAGGTTCCTGCGGCTACGAAACGAACAGATCTATAGTAAACTCGTGTAAGGACGACAGCCATACTAACCACTTCCAGAACGTCTTATGATCGATGTGACCCGTCGCACTACATAATTGCCCGATCATTAATTTAATTGTCTAGAAGTCAGACTCTTTAACAAAAAAAAAAAGAGGTTTCTTATTGGATTATATGCAACAGTTTTATGATAATCGAATTCAACCACGTACCAAATAATAGTTATTTTATGTATTTATTTGTATATCCAGTTACGAAATCAGATGATCATTCTCCAAGATAGAATCTGATTACTCAGATGTGTTCAGTAGAACTGTAGAAGTCGTGGATGGACACCGTTAATGATTGAGTGTGTTACTCGGTGAACAAGAACCAAGTACATTCAGATGAAGATTTAAAAACGTTCAAAATCTCCAATATTTGTTGTTTAAACAAACACATCAAAGATTAATTAATGGCTATTTTTGTCAACCATAATATTCATAACTATAAAACATTAAATACATTCCTGTGTACGTTCCAGAAAATTACAGGAGTTAAGCCTTTTCTTCTAACCTTCTAAAAACAAGGCATTATGGGTTAGCCTTTTCAAATCCTAATGATATCCATAGTCACAAAAGTTTGAATGAAGTTTCCTCCAACATCTGTTTTTTAACAACGTAAGGTATCTTCACTTTTGTTCGCATGTTGTATTTTTTCAAGAAAAATGTATATAGCGGATCGTAAATATTCTTTTGTCTTTGCTATATGATTGACTTAATAATATATTATAAGGTTACAATTGATATTGTGAACGGAGAGATAAGGTGATGGGCCATTAAAAGAGACAAAGGCATGATCTTGCCTTTTCCGCTCTTTTTATTAAACGGGCCCCACTTATTCTTTACCCATTGGGCCTACCCACGTTTCGGACGTATCTCATCTTCTTCTTTTTTCTCCTTCGTATTATTTTCTCAACATTTTAAGTAGTGATCGTAGTTTGTTCCAACCTGTTCTTATAGTCTTAATCAATATTTACTTATTATCTATTATAGAATTATTATAATATTCCCAAAAATGTTTACAATATTATTTCCAACTAGATATACAAAGGGAACCACAAATTGTAATCCTCGAGTTCGACATCACATCCAAATTATTTTTATAATTTAAATAACATTTCATTTACTCCATCATAATCCCAAAACCACCATGTAATTAATATTATGATAATAAATTCTCAATACATTTGAAATCACAAAATCTATATAATCTCATTTACTCAATTTAGTATCTTCTCCTTCATGTCGCATTTCCTTTTTTCGTAATCGAACTCAATCAATAAACCTTCAAGTTCAAGAACAACCACATTGCAATTTATTTTCCGTATGATTTTCTGGATTGATCATTTTAGGTTTAGTTTGGTTGCTATTAATTATCTTGTGTGGATTTTAGATATTTAAGATTTAACAGATCTAAAATTTGCCACCAGTAATTTATATTTTAAAACAATTTTCGAAACTAAAAAAAGTTTTTACTAAAGAAAAAAATAATGTCAAACATATTAGAACCCTCAAAAGTGTGTGTAAATAAAGAATTCGTATTATATATAATGAAAAATTATTATGTGTTCTAAGTGTGGCTTGCGAAAAAGTGGTCATTTCTTTCTTTTTTCTTATTTTTTTATTTGTAGTTTTGATATCTCATAGGTCTTGCTATTACTCACCATAATTTTTATTAATTCTTTCTGTTACATAATTTACTATTCATCCATGATGATTTTATTTCGTGCAACTCAAATCAATGGGTCTACTATATTTAATTCTTCTCTTGTGCCATTATGTATCTTCATGGATCAATTATTTTGGCAAGCGTAACACCAACAAATAATAGAGTAATTAAGATTGTTTTAAAAAAATTGAATTATCTATTTTTTATGATGTAAGAGGTATAGATATAGTTGTGTAATCCCTAATATATTATTTCAGAAATTAAACAAAATAACCTTATTCTGACGTGTTAATAACAAAAATACAATGTTGACGTGTCAACACCATAGTGAATTTTAGCTTAAATATATAAAAGAATTTAACTTACTAAAATAATACAATACATGCCACTGATATTAATTTGATTAGAGAATAAATATAATTTATTTAACTATCCAAAAAATACGATTATATTTGCAAAAACAATAATTTTTATTTCTTTAGATTTGTTATACGTTAATTTATAAATAATTTCAAATAAATATAAATAGATTTAAGTTACTACCGTAATCCCTAATACGTTATTTGAGAAACATTTTAATAAAATAACTTTACTCTGACTTGTTATTAACAGAAATACCATGCTAACGTGTCATCGCTAAAATAAATTTCAAATAAATATATAAATGATTTTAACTTAGTAGAATAATTACAAGTATATCATTGTTATTAATTTGATTATATAATTAATATATTTTATTAAATTAACAAAAAATACTATTAAATTCGTAAAAAATAAATTATTTTTCTTTTCTTAATTTGTATATACAAAAATTAATGTTAAAAATAATTTTAAATAAAAATTAAAATTATATAAATATTTAATTTATATTTACTAATAAAATATAATTTGCGAATATTTTTCCACACGCATAGCGTCGATATGAATCTAGTTTACATATGATTTATATAAGTTTTTCGAGCCACAAAAGAATATTTAGGGTTTATATCGTCATTTATAAAATATACAGGTGGAAGTTGCATTTCCTTTTATTAATGATAATTTGGAAAGTAAGATATGTATTTTGCTGATCATAAAAATCTGATTTTAAAGTGAAAACCGTAAAACTTGAAAGAAAATTTTTCTGGATCTTGATAAAAAAAATTTTAAACTACCATATATTTTTATTTATGTGTTGGAGTTGGATTAAGAAAATAAACATTATTTGGTGTTAGTAATATCTCAAAGCTAATCACTATATTAATATTGTATCTTAAGGTTTTGTATTAAACACAACACAATAATATCATATTTTATAATATTTTCATATCGATATGAATTTGTGTGAGATAATGAATATCATGGAGATGGTAGTACTTGAAGAAAAAGAAGAAGGAAATGGTGGTGGTGATGATGAATATGTCGTAAAGATGATGTGCTGTATGAATTTGGAAAGCAAAATAGATATCTTCCTATATCGAATATTGTGCACCGTCAAATCCCGACTATGAATTGAAAAACATGAAATTCGAAAGAAGAATCGATATTTTGTTTATAATATTTACCACTTTTTATAACATCATGATATAATCAGTTTTATGTATATATAAAATTAGAGAAATATGTAACAACATTTACTAGTATGATGCGGTTAATGTTAAATTGATTTTAGATAATTCGAGAAATACATTCCTTGAGAACATAGAAATAAATTTGATCGGAAATTAGTTCCCCTTGGGCTGATAAGGATAGAAAGAAGACGAAATTCTGCATTTCTGAGACCATCTTTTCTCGCCGACATTAGAAACCGCAATTCTTAGCCAGTGAAGCTCCCTTTCCATAACTTACACATTTCTCATTTCTATTATTAAAAATACAGCCAAGAAACAAAATGAAAAAAGGCGCACAAATCAAAGAAGACAAAAGACTTGGCAAAGTTAAAAAAAAAAGAAACAGGATTTATAATCTTTTTGAACATTTTCTTTTGGTGTAACACATGCCACGATAAACGATTAACCTCGAGTCCTCGTGGTATTATCAAAACGACACAAATTGTCCGTCCACAGAAATCATAATAATTCAGATAGATCATGTAGATTCAGATGTAAGATTACTATTGGAGACTATTACTAAATATATATATCAATTACTTTCACAATCTTGGACGTAAGTGTTTATGGCATGTGAATCAACCTTAATTATGTTTAAGAGTTTTTTGTTGTTGTAGTGGTCTTAATCTCAGGCACCGTCTTACGGAAATTAAACTATTTTTGTTTAATTAATTTTAATCCCGGAAGTACCCCTGATGTTCCAAATCTCTGATAAAGATGTGAGGTCACCACCCCACGTGGGGTACTCCGACGGTCGAACCACATCAGTGGCATAAACTCGTAATATAGAGCAACATCCAAGGGTATTTTAATTTTTCCACCTCCTTATAAACAATTGCCCCAACTCTATTTGTTTATTACACTAAACACTCACACACTCTCTTTACTCTCTCAGCTTCCGTCAAAATGGGAGGCGTCACCGTCGTGTCTCTCTTCCTTCTTCTCATCGCCACCGTTAACTCAGCCGTCTCCTTCCGTGATGGTAAGCTTTATTTACACCTCTACATAATTATACCAACATCTGACCTTACTTCATACATTATCCATTATTTTTTCTTTCCTCAATTCCGATTTATTACTAAAATAAGGAAATATACAAATTCTTTCTCTACTTATTGATGTCCTCTTTTTGAACCGTTGGGTAAATTATGGCTATCTCCTTTGTCAGGCTTCGTAATTTCTTTTTCACAAAAGTTTATGTAAAAATTAAAGGTGGATATGAAACCCCATTTCATTCAGAAATTTTTAAAAGAAGTGATAAGAAAATTTAGTCAAAGTAATCAGTACAATGCGAAAAACTGTCATTAAATGTCTGAATGATTATGATGATATTATTGTACCTGCTTCTGCTAGCAATAGTACACAAACCAACTTACAATTTTAAATTTTATGTAGAATTTTACAATTTTAACCCCGTTTTCTGACACAAACACACCGCCATAAAGCTTTTGGACAGTTCTAATCAACGAAGTTGAGTGGGCCCATGATAAACAGGCCCAGTTAGGCTGTCTCTCGGACACACCTCACGTGCCTATTCTTTTTTTTTTTTTAAATAAGAGAACATTTCCTAACATTCGGAAGGGCGATTTGGTAATTACATAGGGATGTTACCGAACGGCGACTTCGAGTTAGGACCAAAACCATCGGACATGAAAGGAACAGAAGTGTTGAATAAAATGGCGATCCCGAATTGGGAAGTCACAGGGTTCGTCGAGTACATAAGTTCAGGACATAAACAAGGAGACATGCTTCTCGTTGTCCCCGCCGGAAAATTCGCCGTCAGGCTCGGAAACGAAGCATCGATCAAACAAAGAATTAAAGTGGTGAAAGGAATGTATTACTCGCTCACTTTCAGTGCCGCGAGGACGTGCGCTCAGGACGAGCGGCTTAACATCTCGGTGGCACCTGATTCGGGCGTGATTCCTGTACAGACGGTGTACAGTAGCAGTGGGTGGGATCTTTATGCTTGGGCGTTTCAGGCTGAGAGTGAGATCGCAGATATAGTTATTCATAATCCAGGTGAAGAGGAGGATCCAGCGTGTGGACCACTCATTGATGGTGTTGCTATGAGAGCTCTTTATCCTCCTCGACCAACCAACAGTAAGTAACACTATATTTACTCTGTTTTCTTTAGTTCTTGAAGATCTGATGTTATGAAATTATATTTGCTCTGTTTTCATTGGTGATGGACTTATTATCTTTTCCGAAATTCATATTCGATTATCAAACAAATGTAACTATTTAAAAAAGGAGTTAAGTTTCGAACCGTGTTCTTTTCGGTTCGGCTCTGTGTTTTGTTTTAATGAAAAGAAATTCTGATTTCATAAAGAGAATTAGGTTACAAATTTATTTTTTTGGTTTCAGTTTCAATTTATCAGTTCTAGAAAACATTAATCTGTTTTAACCATTTGAAAATTTAGTTCGGTTTTTGGATCAGTATTTCGGTTTAGCCTCGGGATTAGATCGGTTTATTTTTAATTTTGGTAATGTTACAAAAACCGAGAGATCAATGAGTGAAGAGTTTTCTCTGTGTAATTTGACAGAGAACATTTTGAAAAACGGAGGATTTGAAGAAGGTCCATTAGTACTACCTGGCGCGACGACAGGAGTTCTGATCCCACCGTTCATAGAAGACGACCACTCTCCTTTACCCGGTTGGATGGTGGAGTCTCTCAAAGCCGTCAAATACGTAGACGCCGAACACTTCTCAATCCCACAAGGCCGCCGAGCCATTGAACTAGTGGCTGGCAAAGAGAGCGCCATCGCTCAAGTGGCTCGGACTGTCATTGGAAGGACATACGTCCTGTCTTTTGCGGTTGGAGACGCCAACAACGCATGCAATGGATCGATGGTGGTCGAGGCATTTGCAGGAAGAGATACGCTGAAGGTTCCTTACGAGTCGAGTGGCACCGGAGGGTTTAAACGAGCTGCAATCCGTTTTGTGGCGGTTTCGACCAGAACTAGAGTTATGTTTTACAGCACTTTCTATACCATGAGGAGCGATGATTTCTCGTCATTGTGTGGGCCTGTGATTGACGATGTCAAGCTTTTAAGCGTTCGTAAACCGTAGATGAAGCAATCTTATTACAAGAAATGAAGTGTGTGGGCTTTCTTCTTTAAAAATTGTCTTTGGTGTGTTTTGATTTTATTCAAAAGAGATGGTGAAAAAAACAGAGGTCTGTTTACGAGGTAGTGTTGTATTATATAGGCAGATGGGCCTTGCTTTTCTATGCATGAGAAGGCAAAAGAAACGTTGCTGTTTTCTTATGTTTGTAGGCCTTTTTTAATTTTTTTTTATGGAGAGTTCTTCACAAATTTGTAAGAATAAAGGTGTATGCGAACCATATATATATACATATATGAGAGTTCTTATTTCCTTTTTTATAATCCAGCGAATAAAATGGAAATTCCTAAGCTGGATTCAGACATCTATTGATCCAGCGAGTAACAAGAAAGCTCGTAAGTTGGACTACTAAACATGCCAATAGCTTAATTTACACAAATTGCACAAGTTTGGTGCAATTACTTCATCTTCCCCAAAAACTTCGTCAAGGCTTTGAAACAAGCTTGTTCAATGTTGTTCTTAATAATTGTGTTAAAAGGTAAAGACACCTTCTAATCATCACGAGAAAAATGGAAGTTGGGATTTTGCTTGCTCTATAGATAAGAAAGGATGTTAAGGCATTTCAAAACTCAAACTTAAGTCAGGTTTCTTTCGAGGTCAGCATCGTTAAATCGGGCAAAGCCTCTGATTAGAAGGAAAGCCCCATATCTCAAATACATTGAAAAAGGCGCGTGACAATACTCAAATGTATAAAACACGAATAAAGCAACAAAAAGTGAAGGTCACTAAACTTGCAAACCTCCAGAGCAAGACGGCATTTTTTACAACCAATTCGATTCCTATCCCAAGTCAACAATCCAGGCTATGAGGCCAGATTTTCCACGGATCGGCTGGTGTTGTGATGGCTCTTTTGGAACTTTCGTCGAGTATTTACATTTTCTCTTGCACGAGTCGTAATTTAGATCTATCTATTGGGAAATACAATCCTGTTTGAACTATCATTCAGAACCTCCTATTCCTTCTCTGACGGATTTTGTTCTACCTTTCAGCGTATGGTCTGAATTGTAACATGAAAGAAGGCTCGCGGGTTGGCAGTAATCTTGGTCTGTGATAGTTATCTCAACAAGTTACACTGTAACAGCAATTTGTAATCCTAATTAAAAGCAAGATATAAGATATTCTAACCACTGCCTTTCTAGGTATCAGAGTACTTGAGAGTCTAAGGTCTATTAAACTTATACCCAAAAACAAACAGTAGAAACTTCTCCCAATGTTAATAAACACTCTCCAAATTACACCAGAGCAAGAGAAGAACAAGAAATGTAGCAAGCAAGTTCGCTTAACCAACCAACATAGGGGTCACATTTGTCTTTAATAATATAGCAAGTTGGAACTATGTTAGAAAGCTATAACTCACGGGAAAGAGACTAGCAGAGAGGACTCATCTCATCACTAATTGACGAAGTGCACTCTTACAGCCGTAACCAGATCGCCTGAGCGTTCAAGCTCACAAATCACACTGTCTCCAGGTTTCAGATTGTGCCTTCGACATAGACTCGCCCAGCCACTGATACAAGGAGTACCACCATAGATCTTAATCAAGGCGTCCTCTTTTCCCTCTGGAAGAATGTAGTATATGGTGGAATTAGCGGGGCCAAACTCCAAGTCATACTTCTGAACAGCCAGTCGGCTCACATACTACTTTCACATACATGTGAAAAATAAAAAGAGACAAGTCATCCCATTGAAGATAAACTGAAAATCTTATGAGTAAAATCAGAACTGACTCTGAAAACACCGTTATTATTACCAGAACGTCATTCTTTTTTGTCAGCGTTTTTACAAAGTAAGGGCTTTTGGGGTTCAGGAGGTATCGCTCAGGGTTTTCGACATGAGCACAACCCGGTCTCCTACGGTCATTTGTTCCTCCATTTGCTGAGAATTCCGCCAGAACAAAACGAATTAAACTTTGGCGTAGATAAAAAAAAGTTTTGAATTTTTAAGGACATCAAAATGATTCTTTTGAATAGCCTTACCAGAGCCAGAGGCAAAGGCAGTGATTGTCTCCTGGGGAGAATTCTGGGGCTTAAAATGAAGCGGTTTAGATTCAGCTTTAAGAGGTGCAGAGATGATCTCTTTTCCATCTTTATCAAAGATTCGCACTTGAAGAAACATTGTGTCTTCGTGTTTGAAGAGCAAGGTATCATTTGGACCTAAAAGGTTGTCATCCACAAACTCATCCCAATCTTCTTTTACCATAAACAGACCTTTCTTGTCTCGCTCGAGCCAGAGATGCCAGGAACTTCCCCAACGAACACTGAAAACTACTCTGTGCTCAAAAGCCCCGAGCGTGCTTCTCACAAACTCTTCAGGAATAATCCTCTTTATAAACCCAGAAATCAGAACAGTTGACAAAAACAAACAATACTGACATGAGCTACAACTTCCGAAAGGAAAATAAAAACAGCAAAAGACGAGCTTAAAATCTTGGTTTGTAGATCAAGAATTAAAGAGAAAGAAAGGTATGAAGAGGACTAAAACTAACACTAAGTGAAATGAAACCTGTAACGTAAAGGTAAGTCATAAAACAGGTCACCAGAAAGTTTCCACAAAGTAAAGGGAAAGCAGAGCTAAAAAACAAGAGGAATTGTGCAATTATCTGACCCTCCCTGTGGAGATATTAATAATCTCCCCAGAGTTCCATGAAAGATGGCAATATCTGAGCTCTTTCGAACAACAAGAGACGGGTAATAATATACAGTGAATTGTCTGTAAAAACAGGTAAATAAAACACGAAACGATTGTCACGCCTTACTGTTTTCACAGCAGCATCGTAAGCAAAAAGAAGAAGCAATTTAACAGAGGACATGTGTAAAGTACACAGATTTTTCACGGAAAAAGAGAATAAAAAGGAGGAGAGACAGATATGAGTTACCATGGCTTTAGATTTCCAGACTTCTCCCAGAGACAGAGACTTGCAGAAGCTAGGCTTGCTCGCATTTTCTTGGAGCTTATCAGAACTCTTGGGCAACATTTCCTCGGGTTTTCCCTTCAGCTTCTAACAAGGATAGGTTCTGAAATTAGGGTTTGTGAGTAAAGATGAAGAAGATTACTTGCATGTAAACTGCAAAAGAAAAACATTTAATGCGCTATTTTAACAAGAGGAACGTTCCCAGGTTGGACTTCGGGATTACACTTTGATTTTCGGAAAGGAAAAAATGCGCAAATAACTGCGCAAAAATAATGTCGCCGGAGCGTGAACTGCACGCAGTGTTACAGTAGAAGAAGCTTCCCCTCGCTGCGTGTGCTCTTCTCTCCCCAATGCCTAAGATGATCTCGTCTACTTTCTTATTCTAAAATAGAATAATTTTAAAATAGAGTTGGGGTTGGGGATGGAAAAGATATCACAGAGAGCCAAAAATGCCAAATCTTGCATCACTATTTTGCATGTACGGAATAGTTGTTCAAACATGCCGGACAAGGCCTATTAAAGAACTGGCCCATAATTGATCGCATCACGAGTTCATGAGTTTTACAGTGTAGTCGACTTGTCTTCGCGTCTAAAGAACAAGTTCATGAGTTTTACATTTAAAGAAGATGATCGAGAACAAGTCATAAAATGATTGTTGAAAATCTGATTATAACTCCAGCTGGGGAAGCAGAGGTAATAAACACTTAACCTCAAATCCGATATTTCCCAGAACAATAAAAATGGGCCTTTCTATACTCTAATTTGTTCGGCCCATTTATGATCCAAACGCAATACATTCTCTTCGCTTCCCGACTCCATCTCCTCTCTCACTGCCTCACTTTTCATCTGAAAAGCTTCCTTTCTCTTTTCCTAATTCACTTTACTTTCTTCTCGCGATACGGATTCTCTATACAAGTTTGATTTCTTGGAGATATCTGTGGATGAGTTATGACCTTATTTTCATTGTGACTTTGGTTCCAAAGTGTTGCATGCAAAGTGTTTGTAGAAATTCCCTTGAGAGACTTTTTGACAATTTTCCTCTCTTTTTCCCTGCTCCATTCTGGTCCGATTTTATAACTTGATGTCTGACCATTAGCCCGTTGCTGTTTCTTGAGCTGCTTCAAATGTGGGGTAGTGGGCATCACATAACAAGGCTTATAAACTCTGAAATCTGTTTCAGGGCAAACCAAGGTCGTTTCTTCCGTTCAATCCGGGTTTCGTATCATTCTTCTGTTCATTCCTACAAAGAAGAATTACCTTATGAATGGTACCAAAAGAAACTCCCCGTTCTGAGAAAACTAACCCGTGCATTGAAAGACTTCGATTTAGTCGACGGGAAGCTCGAGGACATCAATGGTGTCATCATCTATGATGGTTGTATCAAACAGAAAATGCATGCTTTTAAGTCTATGGCTAGAATATTCATTGGGTCTCCTTCAATTCAGCAAAAGCTCAGAGAACAGGGACGCTTCAAGCTCCCAATATTCGGGACTGAAACCGAAAGAGAGCCATTCGTAGTGAATTCATTGACCAAAGTTAGCAACTTTCTTGACATATCGGCGCAACAGCGGAAGCTGGTGAGGTGTACCGTATGTTCACAAGTCACGCAGTATCGTATATGGAGAGGTACTCTTGAAGATATACTGAATGGTCTCAAAGAAGAAGTTGATTGGTTAGTTGAACATACCGTGACGAGGCAAGCCACAAAGTTGGGTCAGCAAGTGATACTGTCTTGCCTCAGATTCTTATCTGAATCATCAGTTTCATATGAAGCCGAAAATTCAACTTCATGGATGCGACCTGTTCCATCTAGATACGCAAAAGCAAATGCTTCTGCAAAATGGGAAGACGTTCTTGACATGGTCAATGATCTGAGAAGGTATCTCGAACATGATGAAGAAACCAAAGTACTTTACCATCTGGAAAAGCTTGTATCGATGAAAGAAGGGCTGCTACAGATCAAAGATGTGTTTCTAGACAGCACTATTGGATTCAGAGAGGTTAGACATCAAGAGCACCTTGTGCATAGAAAGCTTTCAAAGATGTTGGGCAATCCTTCGCCGTGTTTGTTTACTCTCCTGGTGTATTTCCTCTACGACCGTGTGCGTGACATCGAAGTTGATCTCCGTGGAGGGTTTCACAAGGAGAAGAGCGCGTTCTTGAGCGTAAGCATGGGGAGGATCTTAACCTCGATGGATGAGAAAATGTTGGAGAGGGGGATCAAGCAATTAGACAGGGCCTTAGGGCTCTTTGGGTTTGTGTGGGAAACAGCAGGAATGAAAGAGACTCTTAATCTGCAAGGGCATTTGTGGTGTATTGGAGCCGAAGAAAGGTCCATCTTATACCGTGGGAAGACGTTCTTCCTCCATGACCTTAGTCTTTGAAGCGAGGAAGAGACCATAACTCTACATTTGTTTTTGGCTACAGACTGTGTTTTTGTTTTGTTGTTGTCACTGAAGTACCGAGGGGGAATCATATCCATAGACCCATTTTCTTGAAAGAAGAAGGATTATATAAACTTCAACTGAATACAAAGAGTTTGATACAAAAATTTGCGGCGTGGTAACATTGCTTCCTCACTTTTAGAGCAAGCAAGAGATTTATCATAAAACCCACAAAGCTAACAGCATTTAAGTTATACAATATTACATACGATAATTTCCCAGACCCAAAGCTTAAGCAAGCCGAATTCATCTTTCTTCTCATGTTGCTGCTAGAGTTTTTGATAAACTGTCTGAGAATTGGTTTAAGCGCTATTTAGCAGGTAATGGAGGTTGCTAAAGGGGTTTACAAGAACAGCCGTCTTTCCTGTTATCGGCTTCATGCTTGCTTCGTTCTCTAGCCTTGCCCAAATTTCTTTCCTCTTTTCCGCTGCTAAACATTTGTTTGCTTCGTCCTCCTGAAAGCGGGCGTGGCAAGACACAAACAAAGCTTCATCCATTTCACAGAACATTTTTCTCACGTTTAAGGTTAAGTTTAGCACGGATTGGTTCCAGTGGTTTTCAGAATTCCTTTCTAAGGCAGTGAACATGATTGGTAGGATGGCTTGCCGGTTGTGTGCAATCAAGTTTACAATTTGATCGTTGTTCCACAAGAACAAGGCTCTTTCAGAAACCTGAAACAAAGGAAGCCTGATTGGTTCAACTAAGCTTTCAAAGAGATTATTATTAGCAAATCAATCAATATATGAGTGCTAAGTATGGACATGTAACGCAACTCAAAATCAAGGTCAAGAAAACTATTGGTAAAACCATTTAACATTTCCCAGAAGTTTGACTGTTTGAGATTAAAAATGTTTCTTAAGAAGAACGTACCTGAAAGTGGGAACTGTTGACACAGCAGGCAATCCGCAAGAACAATGGGACCATGACCTTCTGGAATTCCATCACGCTCATTGCTTCTAAAATCTCTTCAACCTCCCCGAGAAACATCACTTCCTTCTGGCTGTTAGTGATAGGCCAGAACTTCAATAAACCCTTTATCACAACACTTCCCAGTTTTGGTTCCTTATCTATGAACTGAGTGATGCAGTAAGATAGCTGCTGGAAGTAGTTTCCAATAGATTTAGGCTTGTGCAGCGGAATCAACACTCTCCACAAAAAGATCTTGTGCTCCTCTTTCAAAGGCAATGCAAATCCGCTCACTATGCTCCCAAAAATCTCCAAAAGCTCTGCAATTCCGCTATGCTTTTCTGTCTCAAACACAAACCTGTAGAATATATTGCTCATGGACTTGCGGACAAATGGCCTGTGAACCATGAATTTCCCATACACCCGATGCAGAATCGTCTTCAAACACTCCCGTTCTCTAGGGTCCTCTGAATCAAACAGGTCAAGTAACCTCACAATGAAAGCATGATCTAGATACTTCTTTGCCATTTTAGCATCAAGACACGGAGAGGTGATAAACTTAAGCAGCAAGTCATAAACGATTTGCAAATGCGGCCAGGCAGGATCGAATACAGGCTCGTCATCGTCGTTTTCACCACCACCCGCACTAAACCGGTTATTTGGAGGTAATACTCTAAACAGATTAACAGCACACATTCTACATATTGCAAGGATAGCTGGTTCAGTGAATCTAAGAGAACCGGAAGCTACGAAATCCAAAAGCTCGAGCAACGTCTGCCTTTTCACATCTTTCTCGATCGAGTTTTTACTTGGGTCGGAGAAATCAAACGTTACACAACAGAGGCTAACTTTACTCACAAAGAGGTTCAATTTCTCCGAGTTTGGTACATCCTTGAATGGTACCAACGGCTCAATTCCAGCAACCACGCTTGCTGGGAAGACAGCAGATGACATACGCTTCCCTGAGTTTGATCGAACCGGTGCTGAGCCCCCACTGGTTCCGGATCTCTGAGTTGGTGACGGAATCGGACCCGAACTCGAACGATTAAGCTCTGCCGAGTCGGCTTTTGAAGACTTCCTTGGAAATTTACTCAGGAATTGCTTGAACATTCTTCCCAAAATTCACAAAAAAGCAGTGATGTAAATTGGGAGTCAAAAGTGGGGGAGAGCAAGCTCAAATCCACATATCAATTGATGAAACGAAGAGCCCAAATTTTCCCCGATTCGAAGACGGATCTAACAGAGAAACACAAAAAAGTGGAATATGTTTATGAGATCCCCGTGGAATGTGGTTTAGATCCGAAACAAAAGGTTGCCACTTTTATATCCCCCAATACTTGGAAACCCTAATCATTACCTGCTTTCTCCCCAAATCTTAGTCTCATGATTCCAGTATCCACGGACATTCCTAGAGAGAGAGAGAGAGAGGGGGGAGAGAAAGAATAGACCCTTTAGATTGATTAAATAATACTGAATCTAAAAAAGCAAATCTGGGTGGTGAAAGAACAAAAAACAGTGTAATCTTCGCCGTTTCGATAGAAAAGAAGAGCGTATAAAACAAGGTTTGGATCGAAAAAACTTATGATCTTTGTGGAGTCTTGATTGTTTTTTCCTTTTTTCTCGATTGCTGAAAAAAAAAATAGCAAGTGCAGGAAAATTGCTTCCTAATTTTTTTTCTCGAGAAAATAGCAGCTTTGTTCCGTTTTCCGACAATTATCTAAATTAACATATTCGCATGCAATTATAGTGTCCGTTTGATGAGACGCTTACACGTAAATCCAACCGTTGGATTCATTGAGAGGAATCCTAAGTAACAGGTACGTCAAGACCCATTTATTCTTAGTGTTATTAAAGCCCATATAGATTTGTTTTTGTAGCTCAACTAGCCCATATAGAATTTGGCAATATATATTGACATGTGCCCTCCACGTCGACCACTCTTCTAGAGAAAGAAGACGAAATGTTTGTCTGTTTGTTCGTCACCGAAAGAGCTGAAAATTAACACAAACTCTTCTCGTCTCCTCTTCAATCCGGAAGCCTAGGGTTTCATTGTCCCTTTCGCGTCTATCTGCTCTGGTTGATTCGTTGTTTTCAGGTAAACTTTTATTTGCTGCCATGTTTTGTATTCACGAGATACAACCGTTCGATTCAATTGAGCCTTTTCCCATGTTGAATCATTCTGGTCGGGTCTTTTAGCATTCATATCTTGTCAATTTCATAATGATTGAATCTAATTTTTACTAATAGTGTTCGATTTGGTTGCTGCTAAGTCTTGTGTCGGTTTTAAGTTTTTGTCCCTTTAATTTCGGTTTTGATTGTTTTGTGTACTTGAGTTGAGATGGCGAAACGATTTTGAGGATTGAGATCTATTTTCTTTAGGAATCAAAATATTCTGTAGGATTGAATTTTCTGGAAAATAACGATACAGCTTGATTGTGTCTTTGCTTCACTCTATGTGAATGTGTAGAGTTAAAAAAATTGTTTATGTCGTGTAAATTTCTTAGTATCCAGTGAAGTTTAATTTTCAAGCCTTTTTTAACCCATTTCTTACATTTGTTTACCCCTGGCAGCTGTGGAAGTGAATGTTGCAGATAGCTGTGGTTTATCATGTCCAGTAACATTGGAGCAGAGCATATCTCTACCCATTTGGAGACTCTGAAAGCGGATCCAGGTAATTTCGAAGAACCGAATTTGATGGAAATAGCATCAAATGATCCTCCTGTTCAGCATGTGCCTGCTTCAGACATGAAAGAAGAGCCTATGGCTTTCACGAGTAGCAACCTGGACTTGGCTAAAGTTGAAACATCTGTCTCTGGTCCTTTGTCAAACAAATTTGAGCCAGATGGCATCTCTTTCGAATCCTCTGTTTTGGTTAATTCTCAGTCTTTGTTACCTCAGTTGCAAACTCCTGTTGTACATCAATATGCTGTAGAGAGGTCGCTAGCTACGTGTAGTAGCCCTAAGTCATTGCAATTGGTAGGGAAACGAAAATCACCACCAGAGTCTACTCCCGGTGTTTTTCCGTCCGAGAAATTAGATGTACCAAATAAGCGGGTAGAACCGGTGCATCACAGACCATGGCTACAACAGTTTTCTTCAACAAGTATTGGGCTGGTTCATATGCCATCCGCTACTCTTTCTCGGAAGACAGAATATCAACCAATGCCTGCCAAGAAAGTGAGGCAAATGGAACCTGCTTCCCAAAAATTTGGGAAGCAAGTGATGGACATGAAAATGACAAAACAAGTGGCCCCATTACAAAGGTCAACGAAAACACTTAATGAAGGAAATGAGTCTTTGAGATTTAAAATGAAAGAATCATTAGCAGCTGCCTTGGCTTTGGTTCAGGAGCATGAGGAATCTCCAAAGGAGAAAAGGAATTCGGAAGATGAAGAAGCAAGTGTACCAGTAGCTGAAAGTAGGGAGCCTTTTTCAGCCTGTGGTACCAATGTTCCAGTAAATGAAGGCATTATGCCTGCATTTTCCACTACGGATCAAAGTTCTGGGCTGGACAATGGTAGAATTTTGTCGCAGGAGACTTCTGATGACACAAAGATGACTTATGTTAATCAGTCTGATGTACAGAGAACTCAATTTGACGAGGTTTTCACCTGTGATGATGTTCATTTCAGCGATAGTATTTTTTCCAACGATGAACTTTTACAGGGTAACGGCCTCTCATGGGTTTTGGAACCTATTTCAGACCTTGGGGAGAAACAATCTGGTGGAGAAAAAATGTTCGAGGAGCCAGACCTCTTGGCATCTAAAATTGAGCTCGAATTGTTCAAGTTATTTGGAGGTGTGAACAAAAAGTACAGAGAGAAGGGACGGTCTCTTTTATTCAATTTGAGGGATAAGAACAATCCTGAGCTAAGAGAAAGTGTTATGTTAGGAAAGATCGCTCCGGAACGATTGTGTTCTATGACAGCTGAGGAACTTGCTTCTAAGGAGCTTTCTCAATGGCGGCAAGCGAAAGCAGAAGAGATGGCTGAGATGGTTGTCCTGCGAGATGCAGACATTGATGTCAGGAGTCTGGTTAGGAAAACACATAAAGGTGAGTTCCAGGTAGAAATTGATCCTGTTGACAGTGGGACAGTGGATGTCTCTGCTGAAATTACCTCACTCAGTAAACCTCGAGCCAAGGCCAAATCCGTGAAATCATCTGATCCTGCGAAATCCACTCTAAAGAAAAACAACTCGATTGATGAGAACACAAAATCTGACCAGAGAACATCATCTGCGATGACTGTGTCCTCAACTGAGGAGATTGACCCAATGCAAGGTCTGTCGATGGATAATGAGATGAAGGATGTGGGATTTCTTCCTCCAATTGTATCGCTTGATGAATTCATGGAGTCTCTGAAGTCAGAACCTCCCTTTGGAAGCCCGCAACAAGGGAATGCTGTTAAGGAGGAAGCGAGTGCATCTGAAAAGAGTGACTTAGAAGTTGGCTCATTTTCAAAATCTCCTTCAAGATCTTCTAAGCAGTCTCCAGAGGAGCCATGTGAGAGTGTTTCTCCTACAACAAAACTTGAAAAGACTAATTTAACTTCCCCAAAACCGGATGCTGGTGTCAAACACGATGCTGATGTCTCTAAACCTGGAATAGCACCTTTAGTTGATAGCATTGAAGAGGACATAATATGGGATGGTATACTGCAACTTAGCGTCTCTTCAGTTGTCTCAGTCACTGGAATTTTCAAGAGGCAAGTCTCCTAATTTACCTTAACTTTTATCTCTTGTTTGCTGTTTCGAATAGTTGGTAAAATTTGGAACACAGTAAAAACAATGGTTTAATAGGAAATTTAGTACAAATCATTTGTTGAAGAAAAGATGGAATGAGAAAAGAATCTCAGACATACATGAATTAGTTATCACTGAATTGAACATTATTTCTGACTGAATTTGCTCGTGCAGTGGTGAGAAAGCAAAGACAAGCGAGTGGCCAACATTAGTGGAGGTAAAGGGTAGAGTGAGACTCAGTGCTTTTGGGAAATTTGTACAAGAGCTTCATTTGTCTCGAAGCCGTGTCTTAATGGTATATTTAAAGTATACTACTTGCATTATCATTGTAGTAGCATTAGCGTTAGCAATTAGATTCAGTATCTTCTTTGTTATTGCTTTATTTAAGAGCATCAAAAGTTCCAGAAAAAAATTCTCATCTCAATATTGCAAGTCATTTCTTAAATGCAGACACAATAATAGGATTCCCATTATCTTAAACATGGAACCCAGAATGCAAGGCTCCCGGTTGTTCTACATGTGTGAAACAGGACGGGACCACTAAAGAACCAGAGTATCAACTATGGATTGAACCTGAAATTTTGTATAAAATTCATGAAATTTTGGATGCTAAATCACTTTTAGATGTATTGTTCGGCGGCATTAACTGGGATATAATCATCAAAATCTAGCCAAAAATCTGGAATCAGACAAGAGCATAGAACTCCAGAGTCCATAAACTACGTGTAGATCATGACCCAAAATAGATTCTCTCGAAACATATTCGTATATGCATTTTTGGGTAATCAGTGTAAATAATTAATTACTGAACCAATTCTTTTTTTTTGTCTTCTGGATTGGCAGGTAATGAATGTAGTTTGTAAGGAGGGTATCTCACAGAGCCAACGTGACAGCCTTTTTGAGGTATTGATTCCTAATTCTAATTATTATTTCTAATTTTGGTCATATTTTTATTGAATAAAGGCATTTATTCGTTTGCTTAAAAGTCTTCACGTTTCCCTTTTTGGGGGGTCAGGTTGCGAAGTCGTACGTTGCTGACCAAAGGGTTGGTTACGCAGAGCCAACTTCAGGGGTCGAGCTTTACCTCTGCCCGCCACGTGGCGAAATGCTAGATTTGCTGGGTAAAATCATCTCCAAGGACCATCTGGATGAGGTCAAGTGTTCAGACAATATTGGGTTGATCGGTGTTGTTGTTTGGAGGCGTGCAGACGCGTCTCTTAGCTCACGCCATAAGCCCAGATTCAAACATCAGCACTCTTCTTCAGGCGCTAAGAGCTCTGTTTTGCCTCCAGAAAACATAAAGTCTAGAATTGTGAATGTTAAGAATCAGCCTCCTGTTACTGTTGCATCCATGGGGAATCATGGTTTGGGTGGTTTTGATCGATATGAAGATGACGTCCCACCTGGTTTTGGTCCTGTAGCTGCGAAAGACGATGATGATTTACCAGAATTTAACTTCAATTCCTCCACTGGACCGGTTGCTTTGTCTCCCCGACCACCGCCACCTCAGTCCCGGTCCATGGATCAAGTAAGGGAGCTCATTCTCAAGTATGGAAGCTCAGCTGCTCATAGTAGTAAACGACCATCGAATGATGATGATGATGACGACGACATTCCTGAATGGCAACCGCAAGTCTCAGGCCACCATATTCAACCTCCACCACCTCCTGACCTCTCAACTGAGTTGGGTCCTCAATTTCATAGCAGAACCATGGCTAGACCACCCGCTCAACGGCCTGGTGCAGGACCACCTGATGGATGGAGGCCCAATAAAAACGCAGCTAGTCAACCACAGTACAGTGCACGTAGGAGTAGAGGATTTTGATGTCTGTAAAATGTGTCTTTTCTTCTGTAATTATAGTTTGTTAGATGTATTGACTTATATATCATCAGTTTTTCGTTGTAGAATTGTAAACCCGTTGAGTAATGGAATCTTTAAAGTTTGAATTTCAAGTAAGCAAAGCAATCAAAGGATTTGTACAAATTGTTTTCAGACACATGAAGGATATGCTACAAACTGTTTACAAGGAAGAATTAACGAACAACGGCAACAAAAGGTATACATCACCAAGACTCCAAGAGCATTTAGATCTCATTTCTTCAATCAGCTAAAACCCGCCTGAGCGCAGATTTTTGATCCGCTGTCAATCTTGTGGGAAACTTAACATCGAATCTGATCCTGAGATCTCCTTTATTTTTCGGTTCTTTAGCAATAGGCATCCCTTCTCCTGGAACTACAAGCTCATATCCAGGACTGATAATGTCAGTGACACCAACAGGCAGATTCCGCCCATTGAGTGTGTTGATGCTCAGACTTGTTCCTCCTATTGCTTCTGCGAGCGTCACTCTTCGGCTTGTGATGAGATCATTCCCCTCTCTCTTGAACAAATCATGAGGTTTCTCGTCAATTACAAACACCAAATCAGCTGGTAATTGATTCAGTTGCTCATTTCCTTTATCGGGAAACTTGACCTTGGTTCCTTTCTTCCATCCCGGTTTCACAACAATCGTCAGAATCTCTGTCTCTTGCGCATGTCTCCTGCACAAATAGTTTATTACCCAAAGAAACACCACTAAATATTTGGAACTAGGGACGGGATTTTGCAGAACTGGGATTAAAAATAAAATCGACATAAAGATTACCCGTTAATGTCAACAATGGATCTAGAGATCTTCATTTTCCTAGTTGATCCAGAGTACAACTCTTCAAGGCTACAAGGCAATTTGCTCTCAACAGGTGGAGGTTTCTTAGGCACAATACCATCACTGTAAGTTCTGAATATATTGTTTTCGCCACCGTTAAACATTCCCCCACCGTCGGATTGAAACCTCATCGACCTTCCAGGACCACCACCGGCTGATCCAAACCCAAATGGACTACTTCCAAAGAACTCAGCAAATATATCTTCTGCATTTCTCGGGTTAAATCCGCCAGCTCTTCCATTGTTTCCGGTGCTCCCGGGAGGCGGCATGTCGCTCAATCCTTCTTCTCCGTATTGATCATATACGGCTCGCTTCTGCGGATCACTCAGAACCTGAATCATTTCCCACATAAACGCATCAAAATATACATCTTTAGGGGTTATTTGGGATACATATCGATCAAAACGAATGAAAATGTGGGATGTTTTCGTTAGCAATGCAGAAAAATCTGCTTGAGGAGATACATTTTCCTTTATCACAAGAAACTCATCCATATAACTTAAGTTTAGCCAAATGAATGGATCGTAAGGGATCAATCAAGGGTAGGAAGTTTAGCAACAAAAATCCTCGTGGAAATAAGAAATAAACTTGCCTCGTAAGCCTCAGAGATCTGTTTGAATTTGGCTTCAGCTTCCAGTTTTGTGTTAGGGTTTTTGTCAGGATGCCATTTCATAGCCAATCTCCTGTAAGATTTTTTCAGATCATCCTCCGTTGCGTTACGGTTCACTTTCAAGATGTCGTAATAATCCAAACCCATGATTATTTTTAAAAAAAATATATATATATAGTTCAATTTGATCTTCCAGTAAAACAAACCCAGAAGAAGAAGAACAAATCTTCAAAATCCCCAAATGGTGATGTAAAGATTTGTGTATCTATAATTTATGAAAAAGAAAAAAGCAGAAGTCTATTTGAGAGACTAGTGTTTTTTTGAAGGAGGAAAAACAAAAGATTACCGACTTGGTTTTTCTTTTTCCTTCCTTTCTATTGGACAAGACAATGGTACTTGCTCTAAATCATATTAGGACAGGTTTTGCCAACACACAGATGTTCACGGAATCTACTTCCCCCATTTTTTTACTTTTTGAAGAAAAGACATATATAGAAGATTCTAATAATAGCAGTACCCAGGAAAAGAGACATAGGGCCGCAAAAGTAGCTGGAATATGGCATTAACAGACCCACACACATTATTACTTCGAAACTGTCTTTATTCTCTCGTGTTATATTTTACTACCAATTTCGACTTCATGTTCAAAATGCATTGTTCCTGGACCTTCGAATTCTGAAGTTACTGGGGAAATGGATATTACATTAACAAATAACATAATCTGAAATTTCGGTAATAATTATTATTAAAAAAAAACAAAATGTACGAAAGCATTAACATTGATAGTTGGATTTGGATACTGTAAAAGAGGAAATTGAGCAGTAAATTTGGGCAAAGGAGATAGGACTACAATAAATGATCACAAGAACAGAGAGGTTGAAATATCGCCTTCTCCACCACAAAAGCATCCCAATTCTCAAACTGATCTTTTAGGAAACTATACATTGTATTCTCTTTTCCCACAAAACAAAGGGGGTGGGGGAAAATAGAAAGAGATCTCCCTAAACTTCATATCATCCATTACAAGAAACAAAATAAAATTAAAAATAAAACTTCACATTCAAAGACTCATCAAATCAGGATGGTACATGGGCGTTGGGGGTACCCGAGGATGATGATGCACTTGTTTCACTTTTTGCGTGAATTTGTTTTGAAGCTGTCGAGGTTGAAGGCTCAGTGGTTTCAGGTACATCGCCAATGTCCAGTGTGTCTGGCAGGTATTCTTGGGCTTCAGAACTGTAAATCTGTTGGGATTGAACATCAAAAGCCAATAACAGGCTTAGGTTTTGTTAAATCGTAAACTTGAAATTACCCCTGGAGATGCAATGTTACAGCAGGTTTTCAAAAACCCCTGGATTAGTGAATGAATTACCTCGAGCTGATTCAGCATTTCGATAGTAGCGTCCAGATCACCATTGTTGGCCAAGTATACATCATTGATAGATTCATGTGACAGACCAGAGAACGTGACTAATAGGAACTCAATGTCCATGTCCATGTCCATCTCCAAATCTTCACCCCTCATCTTCATGTCTGATGATGTATTTTGCATAAACATTTGAGGGGCTGCATAACTTCCCATTCCTTGGACTCCAAAACCATGAGCTACATGAGGTTGGTGCTGGACGTGATCTGTAGCCGGCTTTACATTCTGCAACTTTTCATCGCCCAAATAACCCTCTCTTTTGGCGAGTGGTACATAAGCTGCTGCAAACGGATTCAATGCTGATCGTTCTGGCTTCATTGCTGAGTGAAATACTGCCAAAATTCCACTTGCAAAATTGATTGTTCGAATAAAACAAAATCAATTCAGGCTTATGGTGTAAAATCTACACGCTAGCAACAAAATTCCTAACCGACCTAAACAATGACGATACCAATAAGAATCTAAATCAATTAACAGATGGCGAGACCCAACCAGCAAAATTAGTTTTTTTCCAGGCATTGATCACGGGGAAATCAAAATTGATGTCACGAAGAGATAATCGCTACTTAGAAATAAAGCCCTGATAATATGATCAGCTTCCCTAGTTCTTCTTGAGTCATTGGATATCGTTCAAAGCTAATCCAAATCGACCAGATTTCGATAGAAGCGCCAATAACCTAAGGCATCGACGAATCTGCGTTTCTAAGGCCTTCTCGCAATAAAAACAGGCGAATAAGGAAATGAAACGGATATAGACAGCATAAACACATACGAAAAAAGAGATACTATCTAGCCTCTAAATCACCAAGATCACACACGATTCGCGCTATCACATGAACATAGATCGTAGAAATCAAGAGACTACATAAACAGATCAAATTCTTCAGAAGAAATATGATCAGAAGAAACTGATTCAAATATAAAAACGAAAAGTGAGCGCCACAACTGCGATCACGTCGACGATCGTCGTCGTCAACGTAGAAGCAGAAGCGATAGAGAAAATGAGCTTACCAGAAAAAGAAGCGCTCGAAAAGTGGGGAAGGAGGAAAAAAACTACTCTCAAATCTCAATAATGGACTATCGTAAGCGGAATATCAAAATAACGGGGCGTTTACTTGAAGGTCGCATCAGGGTTGGTCCTGTTTGGAAACGCAATATCTCTTATCCTTCACCCGGTTATTTCGCCAATATTCATTTCACCACCAAGTCTTTGATATTTTCTCCAGTATGGTGACGTGTCTATTAAAAGTGGTTACCTTTTCGTTTCAATGTGTCAGAATAAAAGGGCAAAACCCATAAACCGGGAATCAGGTTCGTAATCACTAATCATTATCGTTTATTATTCCACACCGATTACTAGAGAAATTATAATTTTAATATTATTTCTAGGTCATTTTCATTTAAGAGCTTTCTAATGTCAAATCACAACAAAAAATTTAGAGATTTTTTTCCCCGGAGTAATTGTATAATTAAAACTAAAATTTTGAAGGACATTTAAAAGGTTTTGTGTATAATGGAAGATGATTTAGCTAGTTGCTTGTATTTGTTTATGTCCTTAAAAAAAGTGTCATCTATTAGTTCCTTTTTTACTTAATGTCTGCTAGTGTATGCTTAACCCTTTTTCAAATTATACGACGGATAAAGTCGTATATGTGTAATTGTTATCTTATATGTAAATTGAATACCCTTTAATTAAAAAAAGTATTGTTATTTATTTAACTTTTTACTTTTTCAAATTCGTTGACATGTATAACGGATTCAAGGTCAAGAGAAAGTTACTAACTATAACTGTCAACATGTATGCCAAACGACTATTTTATGTCAAAAGTTGTTAATGTGTACGGGTCAGATACTTTAAATCCTTCGATAAATTGTAAGAAAACGTGAGTTGCACGTAGATAGTAACTTGGTAATAAACAAACCACTAAGTTTCACTCCTAAAAATTAGCATCATCACATATTTGTTCTATCCATGTATTTTTAAGTTTGCTTCTGTTTTTTTTTCTCAGACGCTAAATTAGTGGGACAAATTTCACATTGCCAGGTCAATTACGAAAATAGGTTATTTCTTCCTAAAACTAATCCTGTAATTTTTATTCGTTGTGGCGCTGTAATAAAACTGTAATGATAAAGAAAATCACAGTTTTTTAGACATCCTGGGTCAAACTCAATTTCCTGCAATGGAAAATATAATTTTAAATAGTCTACTATTTAAAGATCTAAAAATAGCAACACATATATTTTCACTCCACTCTCACATCAAATAAACAATAATCGATAGCTTACACTCTTGACAGATTTAAATCTTAAACTAAAAACAAAAAAGAAAATAATAAAGAACAATAAGATTGAATAACAAAACGAAACTTCATTAGAGGGTGATGAGGTTTTATCAACCGGCCTTGTTATCGTTCGCCGCCATCGTGGTCTTGCTCAGCATTTCCACGATCTCCTCTTCCACTGCCGCTCCTGATGGGTCTCGGAAACTTCTGTACACCCGAGACAACCCTACCACCATACCTCCGTACCTCATATTCGAAAACGTACGGCTCGAGAGAGCTTACGTGGCATTACAAGCGTGGAAACGGGCCATGATCTCTGACCCGTGGAATCTAACGGCGAACTGGTTCGGATCCCGTGTGTGCGACTACAACGGAGTAGTATGCTCATCTTCCCTCGATGACCCTCCGATCAAAACCGTCTCTGGCGTCGATCTAAACCATGGAGATATCGCCGGTCACCTCCCTGAAGAGCTCGGCCTCCTCACTGACATTGCTTTGTTTCACGTCAACTCGAACCGGTTTTGTGGGACCCTCCCACACGGATTTTCGCAGATGAGTCTCCTTTACGAACTAGATCTAAGCAATAACCGGTTCGCTGGTAAATTCCCGGAATTGGTGATTGGTTTGCCGAAACTAAAGTACCTCGATCTCCGGTACAACGAGTTCGAAGGGGAATTACCAGAGTCTCTGTTCGACAAAAATCTAGACGCTCTGTTCCTAAACAGTAACCGGTTCGTTAGCAAAATACCGATTAACATGGGAAATTCTCCGGTATCGGTTCTAGTTCTTGCATCAAACCGGTTTGAAGGATGTATCCCGACGAGTTTCGGTAAGATGGGTAAGACTCTCGAAGAGATCATCCTGATGGACAACGGTTTACAGTCATGTCTACCCGATGACATTGGGTTGCTTCAAAACGTCACCGTTTTAGATATTAGTTACAACTGGCTGGTCGGAGAGTTGCCGGGATCGATGGGGCAGATGGAGAATCTGGAGGTGTTAAACGTAGAACGTAACATGCTTTCTGGTGTAATACCGGAAGAGCTCTGTTCGCTTAGGAATCTTAGAGATTTCAGATTTGGGTCTAACTATTTCACTGGAGAACCATCCACGTGTCGTAATCTTGAAAAAATTAATAGTACGATGAATTGCCTCAAGGATGAGAGAGAGCAGAGATCGATGATGGAGTGTAAGGTGTTTTTGTCGAGACCTGTCAATTGTAACTCATACAAATGTAATCCTATCACTCCATGCCATTCTCTTCCTCATTCACTGGCACACATATTACCATCTTCCTCACCACCGGCGCCGTCTCCTATTCCACCACCATCGTCACTGCTGGCTCCGGTCAGACCATGTCCCCCGATATATTCACTGCCTCCACTGTCACCACAGTCGTCTCCATGTGCTCAACAGCCGTCGGTTCAGATTCCTGAAAACTCTTTGCTGCCGCCGTCGATAGACTGATCGATATATGTGCACAAACTAGAAAGCGCAAGTGTGTCTCCGGCGTTTGTAGTGCGATTTTAGAAGGTTACAAAGAGCAAGCTGTGAAACCTTTAGTACACGAACAGTAGTATAGGAGGGCTTGCATGTCCTTTCTAGATTGCATGTGTTTTTTGTGGTTTCTTTTAAAGTTTTTTTATATTTTTTGTTTGATAAACAGTTATATATAGTGAAAGTCCCTGTTCCATGTTGTTGAGCTTTTTCAGATTCATTAATAAAGAACATTTAACGGTAGCAACCATTTGACGACACATATCAACTTATCATCTTCAGATACTAAGGTCGTGTGCTTTTTAGTGTCGTTGCGATTAATCTGGAGTTTTTGAATTGGTGCAGAATGGTCATACTATCCATATGGATCAGCTTGATGCTTGGGGTCATAAATTGGTAAATAAAATTTTCTTGGGACATCCAAACTGATTAGTTCCAATCATTTTGATGCCATGTCACGATTTACGTCTTCGCGATAAAACCTATTTCAACACGCAACCTTTTCTCAGATGATTTAAATATCATTTTAATGTTTTTTATGTTTTCATGTGTATATATTATATTTGAGAGAGAATTTACAAGCTATACCCAGAGGCGGATGTACTGTTATAAATGTGGGTACAAGTTAACCTTTGACTTTTGACAAAAAAATAGGCCAAAAATCATTTCTGCATTCATTATTTTTTTTATAATTTACCTCCAAATATTTTGAATTTCTAATTTTTATTTTATCTTTATTTAGACGTGACTATTAATAATATAGTATAGATTCGTTCCTGGCTATTCCTAAATATTATGTCAAAACTACACGTTTCTCATAGAGTAAATATAATGTGAAGGAAAACAAACAACTCTCTTGTCTAGAGTTAACTTTGGGTCTTGTCGAGCATCGGGTCCGAGTGAGCTATTTATTTATTTTGTTCGGATCCTCGAAATTATGGTCGTAAATATTTCGCAATCAGCTAAACAATAAAATATTTTTATTTCGAAGAACGGGCAAAGTTCGAAGTATCTGGAAAACCAAGCCTCATCTTCTATCCTTTATAAAACCAGACGAGGTTTTTCTTATGTATCGTCAACTGAAAACTTCATTTCCTTCTGTCAGACGTCGTCACGCTCAATCGAAGATTTCTTGCTTGGACCATCTGGAATTGTCGTCGGTGAACTTAGCGTCTCTCTCTCTCTCTGAAATTCTGATCAGTGGAGATCGTCGGATCGAAAGTTCGTTATCTCTAATAAGATTCGTAGTGTGTGATTTTAATTTATTTCCGTGATTAGATCCTTCATCCTTGGAGATTTTTTGTTTGATAACGTGGGGTTGATTTTTTTCTTATACTTTAGTTTAGTCGATTACCGTATAGTTTTCGAAATAAAAATTGGAAGATTTCAGTAGAAGAGGAACTAATCCGCAAAGTACTTAGCTTGGGCGTGTCAAAAAATTAGAACTCCTCTACATTCCGTGTGATGGGGAGCGAGTAGAATTCATAGGCCTTCATATGATATAGTAATCTCTCCAGCAGATTTGGTTTTTACGTTACATATACGATGTTAAGCTGGACGTTATGTCTTCCATAAACAGAATATAACTGACCCATCTTTGAATTGAACCATACCTATGACCATGACCACGAGGCAGTCATTGAGTTGGGGCTTCTTGGGGCAGGTATCGTTGGAGAGATTCTAGGTGCTGTTTCAGGAGAGTACAAACCAGTTTCAAGGTGAGTCTGAGAGCTTGGTTCTAGTATCTTATGGTTTATCGATGAAAGGATCCATGAGAATGAGATATATAGGTAAACCTTCCTTTCTTGATGATCATTCTAGTGAAAATCGATTCCCTCTACCCGCTTTTCTGCTACCCTTTCGCTTCCCATACTTGTGCAATTTGCATTCTACCTAAAGTATGTTCCTGATCATGCAACTCTTCAATAATTTTTCGACCACCTCTGTTTTGACCAAGATTGCTCGGTGCTTTGTCGTCTCATCTAAGGTGGATTAACAGAGGTTCCTCGTAGTCCTTGAAGAAGGTTACTCACTTCTTTTTGTCTGTCTATCTCTGCTATGGCCCTATTTTGGGTTTCCTAAGCATCTCTCGTGGTTGAGCATGATGAAATTTTTGCTCCCTCGAGCATGTAGAGGTTGTGATCATGGTAGTAGCATATTCCGGATAACAGTATCAGAAGGTTTTAATTCCTTTATTTACGGGGTTACAATTTAGGTCCAAGAGAAAACAGCCCAGCTTTAAAGATGAGTTTCTATAAACTAAGAGTACTTTTCAGGCTTTTGTTCCATTTGAAATTTTTGTTTGATTCGTGCTGACTGAAGAAAATTGGTGCAAAATGGCAGTGGGAGGTAGGTCTGTCCTCTTTGGACATTAACCGGTTCTTCCCTTTCCATGTTAGTTCCAAACCGTGTTGATCGTGTTTATCTTACTTTGACAATAGGTTGGGCATATCCGGTTTAAAACTGGATAGATTTCCTCAGATTTCAGGGATTGAAGTGAGCACTCAATGTGCTAAGATTTTATTTTGCTGTGAAGGCCCCATCAACCAAGAGGGCTGTATTTAGTTGTTTAACATGATACTTGTAAACCTTCTTGTTTTGATGATTCTTCCTTTTGGAGAAAGCTGATTGGAGCTGTTTCAAAACTGGATTGTCTTGGTGCTGATTGGATTGGTCTGCTGCAATGTAGATGGAAGCAACAATTCAAGTTTTTTGCTGGATTTTCAGGTGACAGATGATGTGTTTGATAAGAGGAATATATTTTCTAAATCGTTTCTTATTTGTAGGTATCTTAAGCTTTCCATCAGATATTTCGTGATTGGAGACGTACAACTCAAGCATTTCGCTCAGCAACCGCAGAAGTCTGACCGAGAGAAGGGAAATGTCAAGAAATATGCACCCACATTCAATTAATGAAGAATCTCAATCTGAGTCGGCATCTCTGGAAATGGTAGCAGAAGAGTCATTAATAAACGAAGTCCTTGGTGGAGGACTAATCGAGCATGGGTACATTTTTGCTTCTTGTTTGTATTTTCTTAGAGTTGAAAATGTTTGTTGGATTTATTTTCCCCCATGATTTTGTAGATGTCCACACTACAGAAGAAAGTGTTGCATTAGAGCTCCTTGTTGTAATGAGATCTTTGGTTGCCATCACTGTCATAATGAGGCGAAGGTAGAAGTCTTCTTGTTCATTTCAACTTTCAAGTTATAGATTTCAGAAAACTGCGTTTTCTTAGCAATTCAGATTTTTCTTAAGATCTGTATACGGACTTTTTTTAATCATGCCTTGGAAACAGAACAATATAAACGTAGATCAGAATCAGAGGCATGATATTGTTCGCCACCAAGTGGAACAGGTAAAGTAGTCTGTATATCTTGGTCGCTCTATGTTTTATTACTTTATGTTGGATTCCCAGTTGACAATGTCTCTTTTCTTCTTCTTTGCAGGTTATTTGCTTACTCTGTGGCACGGAACAGGAGGTGTGTTTGAATCCTGTATTTTCCTGAACTTTTGGTGTGTTATGTAATCAGAGAGTTGATACGACCAGTGAAGGAGTCCATTAATAGAAAAGATGCTATATCAAACATTTTGTTAACTTGCTGAAAAAGCAACATTCTGTTTTCTCTGGCCTTTACCAGGTTCGCCAAATTTGTATCCATTGTGGAGTATGCATGGGAAAATACTTCTGTGAAGCCTGCAAGCTCTATGATGATGATGTAAGTTTTCTGAGGAGAGTTTATTTCTATGCTTGTTTGCTGTATCCATTTTCTTTTTTCTTTATGGTACATAAGAGGCCTTAAGATATCCAGCTTTCTCTATTGTTGCTGGTTAATCATTATGTTGCTATCTTGTTACCAGACGTCTAAAAAACAATATCACTGCGACGGGTGTGGAATTTGCAGGTACATTCTTGGACTCCTTTTAACGTGCAACACGTTTGATTTACTCCACGTGCTATAATTCTGGACAAGTAACTAAAATCTGAGTTCTTTCATTCCAGAATTGGTGGACGTCAAAATTTCTTTCACTGTTACAAGTGTGGTAAACCATCTTATGCATCAGATAACCTCAACTGTACAAGCTGAACACTATAATATCTGTTTATTTTTTTTACAATCTAAACAGCTGTCTGACTCTCAAGCAGGCTGTTGTTATTCAATCCTCCTCAAGAACAGTCACCCTTGTGTTGAAAGAGCAATGCATCACGACTGCCCTATTTGTTTTGAGGTAAAGTTTATTGTTAGTTTTGTTTTACTGACTCCACTGTAAACGTGATCGTCCCTTGTTAACAAAAATGTTTTCCACGGTTTTTCTTCCAGTACCTGTTTGAATCACGGAATGATGTGACGGTTTTGCGATGTGGACATACAATCCACCGAAAATGCTTGGAGGAGATGAGAAAACATTATCAGTAAGTATAGATAAGTAGATAACTCGGGGCTTGTGACATGTTTTCAAAAGCTGTTATTGTAGGTATTTTTAAACTGAAAGATTTAAATTATGCCCACAGATATGCGTGCCCACTTTGTTCTAAATCTGTGTGCGACATGTCAAAGGTGTGGGAGAAATTTGACATGGAGATTGCTGCTACACCAATGCCAGAGCCATACCAGAACAGAATGGTTAGTATGAACTAACTCTTACACCTCATCGAAAACAGCAGATTGTACAAGTAAATCTTTTGATGGAGCCAAAACAGGTTCAAATTCTGTGCAATGACTGTGGGAAAAAATCGGAGGTACAGTACCATGTGGTAGCTCAGAAATGCCCAAACTGCAAATCATACAACACTCGCCAAACCCGAGGTTGAATCTGGCTTTTGTAATCATGGCGTTTCAAGTTTGTTTGCTATGAGATGTATTCAAGGAAAAAATACTTGAGGCCATTCATTGTGTAATTGGCTCCTTAACCTGAGGACTCATCTCTTCTTTAATATTCTCCGGCCAGTCTCTTATTAGGTGATGTTCTGTTTACGTTCCATTAGTATCTCCTTTGTCCCAACTACGAGCTATTTATTACGTCGGTTCATTGAATAGTGTCTTGCAATCCGAGATCAAAAACCCCACAAAAATCGAAGGTAAATAAGAAAAGAATACAATAGTAGAAAAAACGAGCATAAGCTCACAGAACAAAAAAACTTCTATACATGAGAAACACATCTACTGGATGAGAATTGGCACAATTGTTGCCTCTTTTTCTACCGGTCGGGGTTGCCATTCCGCGCGAAAATCGAGTAAAGGTTTAGAGGGTGCGCACGGCGAGTATATCTGTACATGGAGGTCATGTGGTGGTCGATTAGTTTCTATCTAGTATAAAGTGTTTTTAGCGGTGTTGTGTTAAGGAGTTTTCAGCCTTGCATGCCGATTCTTTTTGGATTTCTTTGGCGGGAGCAAAGCTCATGCTAAGACTTTGGATAAAAGATTAGGAGAACTTAACAGTGCTTGATTATTGGCTGAAGTCCGTTCTCCGGTCCGGTGAGAAAGATATATAGTCAGAAATCATGTCTTTCGTCGCCTTACAACCGTTAGTGCTGGCGAATGGAATAGCAGCCGGTTGGACTGGTTCTACTGGTTTCTTGCTGGTGTTACCGCTGCTAATATATGCGTCTTTGTGATTGTGGCAAAGAGATGGCCTTACTAAAGCTTGCTGGCGATATCGATCAATTCAACTTCGCCGGTTATTTCTACAGTCGGATTTTTCTCGGTTAGGTTCTTGCCGGTCCGACTTTTTGTTGTTGTCATAAATCGATTCTAAAAGCCAATTCCGGTTTGGATCCATTAATATAAAGCTTGAAAAAACACATCTACCGTTCAGGGATTTGGTATTTGTACCAGACGAAGTCGGACAAAGCATTTTGCATTGGCCGGTTAGAACTGGTACTCTGGTTATTTTTTAGTTATTGTTGGTATTTGTTTGTTCCCTCAAAAACAAAACTTCAATTCAAAATTGTTGTATATATATGTATATATATATATATATATAGTTTGGGAGTCTCTGAATGAGCGAAGGCCGAAGCACAGTCATCTCAAAAATATCTGTTCCCTCGCAATTACACGACCTATTGCTTCGCTTCATAGTCTCTCACTCGGAGATAATGGCGGAATCACCATCGCAGCTTGTTGCTCATCAACTTCCTGGTCAGGAAGCTGAATCGGATCTGACGAGTTTCGTCTTCGGTTTGTTTTTTTTTTCCCTTTTTCATGTGATCATTTTTTCCATTCAAATCTGACATTAGGCAGACCTAGGAATCATGAATGAGCGTGATGTGTGAAAATATTCAAATCAAATGCTCGATGATCTGGTATTTGACGAATATGCGCATCCTTATTGGCTTAATCGCTTCATCTAAACTTGGATTCGCGTTCCTTTATTCACTGTCGAATCGAGATGTGTATTAGGAATCGCCATTGTTAGTTGCTTCTCTCGCCAATGTGATACTATTGTTTCTCGATACCACTAGTGATTATCGCTTGTGTCGCCATTTCCTGATATTTGCCAAATTAGACTATAAACAAATAACTAGAAGGAAAGTTATCCAATATCGTTTGTTTGATCCTTGTTGGCTTATTGAACTGCATGAGCAGACAACATTAGTCGTTTGAAGAAGGTTTGTCATCATATGTTCCATGGATTAGATCAGTGGGTGGATTGAGATCACAAGTCAATGTTGTGTCTATATCTGTTTGAACAATGTGTATTGGATTTGTTGTGCAACCTTTTACCCATGTCCTGAGGTGTTGAAGACAAACGCAATTGCAGAAATGTCACAGCAAGTTCAGATGGGAATGGCGAACATGCTCAAATTAGTCAAGTAAGTATGTTCTGTCTACCAAAACCAATGGCTTCTACTGAGTGCTGATCCAATGCCTCTTTCTCTTTCTCTCTCTATCTCTCTTGGTTGACAAATCCTGTAGTGAGATCGATCAAAACTCTGTTGGAATCAATGAAGAGATTGAGAAATCAAAGGATTTTGCTATGGAGAAGAAAAGGATCCTCGAGGAGGAGAAAGAACAGTTTCAGAAAGCTGCTTACACTATTCTAGACATGCTAAATAACCGAGGCTAAATTTGAGGTGCTCGATTTTAACCTCTCACATCTTCATTTCAATCCGAATATACTTGACATGTAACAGGAAATGCGTTGGTAAACTTTATCAGGTAAAGAAATCTTATCAATGTGAAAAAGAAAAGACTCTTCACTGGTTTGGTTTTGTAGTCTGATTGCTGCATCCATATCCATTCAGGTATTACCTTGAAATTGTTATTACTGAAACATTTATCAGTGTGAACTCAAAAAAATACAAGTGGATGAAATTCATTTGGGTCTCTACACACACACATACGCATCTCATGGTCAGTATATTAGGATTGAAGTGAAAAACTCGTAAGTATATAATTTTATATTTCATTTTAAGTAAACCGGACCAGAGATTGAGATAAATCATTGAGTATGGAATTTCTATGTATATTACTTTTAGTATAAGGAATCAATATTTTACTGTTCAAGTACAATATTATATTCATACCCAAAAAAGAGTGCAATATTATATTAGCAAAAAAAACTGAAGCTGAAATACTAAAATTTTGAGAATAAAGTGCCTACATGCATGGCTTCAAACTACAATTCTGAATGCAACAAGATCAAGTCAACAGAGAATGAAGCACCTGAATGCGACAACGACGATGCAAAAGAGGAAAGCAAAGAAGACGCACAGCCAAAGGCAGAAACGTGTTCGAGTCAGAATACTTAGGTCTTTAAAACTCTTTTGTAGTTGTTTGGATCTAAGACACTAGGACGCATGATCTCGAGAAGAAAAGTAGGAGGAAGAAGCTTCGACGACGTTGAAGACTCTTTTTGCTCAGTTCTGGTTGAACAATGTTAATCACATCGCACAGTTTTGTTAGTGTGTAGATTTGTTTATGAGAAATAATTTTTAATTGATTTAATGATTTTTCCCAGAGGAACAGTGCGTTACTCTCTGGAATCATTCGGCCCGTTTACTAACATTCGACTAACATTCGCCCCATGTACTAACATTCGGCCGATTAAGCAAATGTCTAATAGCCCATTTGCATGAGCCCATTTACTAACATTCGGCCGATAAAGTGACTATCTAATAGCCCATTTGCATGGGCCCATTTACTAACATTCGGCAATGAAGCAAATGCCTAATAGCCCATTTGCATGGGCCCATTTACTAACATTCGGCCCATGAAACAAATGCCTAATAGCCCATTTGCATAGGCCCATTTACTAACGGCCGATGAAGCAAATGCCTAATAACCCATTTGCATAGGCCCATTTACTAACATTCGACCGATGAAGCATATGTCTAATAGCCCATTTGCTTGGGCCCATTTACTAACATTCGGCCCATGAAACAAATGCCTAATAGCCCATTTGCATAGGCCCATTTACTAACATTCGACCGATGAAGCATATGCCTAATAGCCCATTTACTAACGGCCGATGAAGCAAATGCCTAATAACCCATTTGCTTGGGCCCATTTACTAACGGCCCATTTACTAACGGCCGATGAAGAGAATGCCTAATAGCGCATTTGCAAAACAGCACGAAGTCGTTTTAAGTTAAAATTCTACAAATTAGTCAAACAAGAGTCTGCGTTATGATTCTGAGTTTTTCGTACGAGTCAGCACAAGCGTGAGCATAATCAGCCAGTGCCCTGAAGATCTCAGGCAAGCTTATCTTTAAACTGTTGAGAGATTTCTCCTTCACCTGAACACAGTGTCTCTCGTGAGCTTCTTCTGCCTCTTCAAGCCTTTTCTTCACAATCTCCACAATAATTCTCCTCTCTGTGACATGATCTCTACTAGCGTTTGTTGTTCCGTCTTCATCGAAACCTTCAGCTTCCTCCGTTGGCCCTCTTTTCTGCAAGTGTTTCTGATACCATTCTTCAAAACCTTGTTTCTTCCTTATAAACTCTCCTCGTGTCTCTTCGCATTTCTCCTTCAGTTTAATCTCTTCCTCCTGATGAAGCAAAATGGTTTTGATTACTGCTTCCAAGGACGAGATAGCTGATTTGGCAACATCATTGGGAAGTTTCTCAAGACAGTCATGCCACGAGTGGAGAAGGGCTTGGATTGGCGGCTGGAGCTGAAGCCTAGGAGGGGAAGAAACGTTCTCTCTAAGACTGCTCTCAATGGGGATAAGGTTTAGTTTCAACCAGGTGTTGAGAGAGTTAATGTAGAGCTTCTGGTGTGTCAGGAGCCTATCGAACTGAATATGCCATTCTTCCAAGACGGCGCAGAACTGCCAGGTCTGCTGATGATGTTCCTTTGTGGTTTCTTTGTGAGAAGTTGAGATTTCAAGGGAATTTAGCTCTCCAACCATCTTTAGTTGCGTGTCATGGTGTATGTACATGTTTGTCCACATCTTCGCCATCCTATAGATCTCAAGTTGAGAAGAATGGTTAGAGAGGACTAATGCTTTGAAGAGAACCATTTGAAGGAAATAACTTTACCCTCCAATTAGGGAGACAAGTCTTGGATACAATTGGTGATCCCTTAAACGGTTTACTTCTGAAACAGTTGAATCAATGGATTGCATGTCAACGATATATCTTGTGTGTAGATGACTCACCGCAGCCTTTATTTTCTCCACAGTTTCTGCATTCGCACCTCGTTTTTTATGCATGTTGAGTAAAGATACCTTTTTCTGATACTCTATCTTCATAAGCTCACCTTGCTAGAGATCGAAACACCACCAAGAAAATCCATTAAACTAGACGTCCTTCACTTTTGGTAGAAATAATCAGCGTAACTTAATTACCTTCACTTCATCATAGAGCTTCTTCTCCCATACTAACAATTTGTCCAACACCGTGGCATGAGTTTCATGCTCATCTGATTCTTGATCATCTTTTCCACCCTCACCATTGGAAATCAGAAATGCCTCTTAATGGTTTACTCCAAGTTATTACCCGCATTACCCTAGCAGAATGATCAACATATCCTGAGAGGATATTTTGAGAGCATCTTTCATCAGCATTAAAGCAACAATCTTCCAGGAACATAATCAAATTCGACTAGTTAATGGGAAGAATTTGGTCCCAGAAGAAACACTCTTTGGTAGAGACAGATCTGGTAAGAAATGGTAGGGATAGCAAGCATGGAGGGTTATTATTACAGTGTTAATTAGTCAAATCTAGAACTTTGATTAAAGGCTTTAAATGGAAAAGAAAAAAAAATTAAGAAAACCATCACATATATTAATATAATGTTCACCTTGGATTCTCACAAAAGTCAGAAAAGGTAAAAGTAGACAAACCACAAAAGTGCATTAGAGACTCGTAATAAGACTACTCTGCAGATATACTAACCATGATCCGATATCCAATATAAAATCATCTCTTTTTCTAACTTTTGGTTTTCTTTTTGGCGTTGTTTCAATTCGAGAAACAAAGAAACAAGCTTTCTAACCATCTAATCATCAATATGTTATGAACCACCAAAAATGCTGCAACCAAAGTTTTGGATAAAGCTAAGGCCTAAGGGAATAAATTACTGATCTGAATGTCTAAAATCTGAGAAAAAGTAGGAGTAGATTAGTAGAAAAGTAAAGAAAAACTACTACTCGTACGAAATAATAGTGAGCATTTTGGGTTTGAAACCAAATCAGAGAGGAGAATCTACTTGAATACCTCGGCTATCTGCGATATTGGAGTGATAATGTAGCCTTGTAGCTTCCAGCATCTTGGAGACCTCTTGGGCGCACTCTGAAGCCTTGAGGAATCGATCATCAATCTCATCAAGAATCTTCATCAAATCCACGCTTGATGTTGTGGTCTTTGCAATCGCACGCAGGAACTCCGGTGGAGCAGTGTTCGAATGCTCTTTCGTCGCTTTCCCTTTCTTTTTCTTTTTTGCTTCTGCCATTGCATCCTCTTCTTCTTCATTATCTTCTTCTTCACCTTCTTCTACTTTCTCCGGCGTTTTCAGCTCCATTTCCTCAGCTGCCTTTTGGCCGGAGTTCGTACGGAATAAATCTGATGTTTCCTCCAATGCATCTTCTTCTTCTTCCTCTTCATTGAACTGAAAATGATTATTATTCCGAGTCTCGTACCCGTTTCCTATTTCCTTATCGTCTACGTCTGGTCCAGGCATATTCTCCACCATGAAAAAGTAATCCCAGGCCATGTTATTCGCCGGAGACGCAATCACAATCTCCGGCGTGTCCAGTCGCTTTCGAACATTCCCAGCATTCTCTGGCGTTCGCGACGAAGACTGTTCCTCCTCTGCGCCGTCCCTCACTCCCTCTTCTTTTTTTTCCTGCTCATCAATCGCCGTGGAATCAATAGTCCGAAGCTTCCTTCCTCCAACCGCCATGGCAGGCAAGCTAATGGCGCGCTTATTCGGAGAAGGAGAGAATTTCGGGAGAGGAGGAGGCGGAGGAGGAATATCATCAATAGGCGGAGGCGGAGGAGGCTGAGGAGCAGGATCCGCAGTACGGTAATTATGTTGCTGGTAATGGCTTTGATCCAAGACATCTAGGGCCTGATCAGATTCGCCATGGCCATAGTCACTAAGAGCAGCGCCAGTGTTTTTCAAAGCAATGGCGTAGGCAAAATGACTGGCAGCGAAAGCTTTGCTAGCAGCAACCGCATCCTTGATGACGTTACGCCGCAACTTGCATCTCGCCACCGCCTCTTCGTTATCAACCCTAGATTGCGCACACCCCATTATACCCAGTGAGTTAGAGAAACGAAAAGAGATTACGGACAATTGAGGGACAAAGATGCAGCACAGAGAGAGCGAGAATACTTATAATTCCCCCGCGTCGCATATAGAGGTCTTTTATATGCTCGCTCTTTCGCTATATTCATATTTTTTTCCATAATAAGGATAAGCTAACGGTTACATATCTCAACGAACTACGGCGCCGTTTTGCACCTTTTGAACACGTCACCTTTTTCAATACTTTTGGTTTTTTTTTTTGAATCATTAGTATTTTGGAGTTTCAAGTGTTTGGTTTAGAACTAAAACGACTTTACAATATTTTTAATGGATTTCTAATGTTGTCACATCCGAGTTAGAATTTGTAGGTTATCTACTACACCAACGTTAATCCAACCCAAAAAGAGGTCACTGTCGTCACTTTAAGAGCACAAATGAACCAGATGTTCCTAAACAACAATGAGAGAAAAGAAATTCACAAGGAACAAAAAAAAGAAACTCAGTTGATATGCTGAAATTTTTTTTTCGAAATTATATATTTTGGAGAAAAGAGTTTACCGGTGAAAGTTTGTTGGGATTTGACTCGGCAGCATCATGATTCATCAACTAAACTAACAAAATCTCATGATAGTTCTGTCTTCTCCTACTCGTGATGCTTCAACACAAGAATTAAACTCTTTAGCACTTTCTTTATTAGATGATGATAGACGCAGCTTCTCAAGGTTTTTTTTTAACTTACAACACAACGAGATGATTCTGAAACTAAGCAAGCTTTGGATTGAAAATTATCCGCAACTTCTTCTTCTCCTCTATTTGTCTCTACAAATATGTAAAAGATCTTGCGTTCAAACTAAATGGAGTAAAAAATGTAGATTGAATTGCTATAAAACAGATAACATCAAGAGAAAAGAAAAAACTATCTATCAGGAGATAAGATATAGACAAATCAACAAATATTAAACTAAAACGACGAAACCACATTCAATATCCTACTTAGCTTATTAGTACCTCCAAACAAAATTAACTTATATGCTTAACCCTGCATGATCGCTAGAGAATTATAATTTAAAATTTTCATAGGAAAAGAAAAAGATGTTTTTCATAGGAAAAATGATCAATGTTTACCTCAAATATCCTTTTCCAAGTCAGCTCATATATGTCTCGGTGCAGGCACCAATCCAAGCCCATATCAAATTCAACAGTGTTACGTTGAGAACAGTGCGAAGTAGCCACAGCATTTGTCTGGAAAATATATAACAAGGCAGGAATATTGCATAAGGAACGGTGCCTGTTTACTTACACATATTTTAGGAGAGGAGTAACAAAAAATTACCATCCCTTGTCGCATTTGATATCTGAGTGTAATATGACCAGTGAACGGCAATGGAGGCATCGCTAGAGGATTCACCTTAGCATTAGTAGCAACAAGTGTTCTGTCCAGTAGAAAACAAAAAAAATTTCTTAATAACAATTTATGCATGCAATGAAACTTTAATCGCTCAGAACAGCTTTATGAGCTATGAAGCTAAATGAAACAAGCAGACAAAGTTTGTACATCTCAATGTTTTTCTTATATAGGCAACGGAATGCCATTTCACTTTTGTTTCTCTTTAACATAAAGCAGTTCCCTTGAGAAACATAGTCAACAATCATGAGTATTAATGCTTCCTAAAATCATGTCTACGATACCAAATTAATGTCAACATCAACTTATTCAATTAGACGAATAGGCATGATAGACGAACCAGCACACAGATTCAATCCAACCAGGGATAATTGGTAACTAAGAGAAAAGAGGAATATGTCATGAGACTACCTTCCATTTGATAGCAACAAGCATTCCTCATCTAGTCTTCTAATTGCCCTTTTCGCAGCATCCACTGTGTTGAATATCACCAAAGCTTCACCTGGATAACGGCCAACATGAGATGCCATAGTAAGGCTCCTTATTATAGTTGTAGATATGGGCATAATCAAAAGGGCAAATACTTTCTATTGTAAATTTATGCCGGCCACAGTCGCAGTTAAACCAAGGTGAAAAGCACCTTACTCTTTGTGAGGCCAATATAATGGTAGACTTACCAATATGAGGAACAGTAACTGACGTCCGCTCTATCATCCTCGCTGTGCATTGCTCATTCAAAGCAGAGAATACTATGTTCTGAAGCATAATTCACAAGTTTCTTAGATAAAGATTTACATGAAAGGAACAATAGGAAAAAGCTGGACTGTGCAATGACAGTTACATTACTTAAAAAATATCAATAGCCTTAGCTCCTAACAAAAAATAGTCTCCAAATTGGATAATACCTCCACTTCTTTAGACGTATAAGTAGGATCCAAGTTTTGAAGGAGAATCAGATTCCCTTTCCCTTCTACACACTTCAAATTTTCTTCCCAAGGCTGGTTATGATTTATACAGTTTCAAAGTCAGTGCGAAACCCAGATGACAATTCCTAATATTTTCCAGAGCCTAATAACAGCCCACACTAAAAATGGCTGCAAAGGCTACCCATAAAAGGCGTGAATAAAAAAAAATTGAAGATATCAAAGAAGCAATTTATGTAATCTAGAGAGTAAAAGTAATCAAAAATGAAAATGTTTTCTAACTAGCTTATACCATATCACTACAACAGATAAACATGTCAATCCATTCACATCATAGAACAAGTATGTCCTGCACGATAACGGGTGTAAAGCAAATTGGTGTGATAAAGAAGGGAGAAAAACGTACAAGATTACGGAACCATTTGCTTTTTTCCTACGATAAAGAAAAAGGAAATAAAAAAACTGTTAGAGGAACATACAAGCACATTGTTAACCAGTATTGTGACAAATATAATGCGGCAGAACATAGCTACAACACAGAGAGGACTGTCTAACAAAAATATTATTTGTTTGAAGTCAAGTTGCTGTGCAAAACCCCACCCTGTTTATCTAAGAAAATATAACAACATACTCTGAGAGTCTGAGTGCAATTTCGTATGCAGCAAAACCTAGATTAACATCATTCAAACTATATGTAACGGTTCACATACAAAATTGGTTACGTGTGTACTATAAAACTTACAACATTCGGCTTTCGAGTCACTTCAAAGACTCGATAATGTCTTCTGTAATTGGCATCAGCCAGCATCTTCTTCTCAGTGTGTTTTGCTATTTTACAACCAGAGTTTGGTTTATTGATCGCACCTTTCTCGGTTGCAGGTTTTGTCTCTTTCCCTTCAGAAAATCTGGGTATCTGCAGATCTTGCTTCTTGCCATTGAAGCTAGGCTTCTGGTAACAGACTTCCCCTCTGGTGACATTGTCTCTAGGACTTCTAATAGGTTTAGTATCTTTTCTACTATGATGAGTTATTTTATGTGACTCTTTTGTCCTTTCAACTGATACTGCAACAGAACCAACTACCTTTCGTTTCTTTGGAGGTATGTCACCCAAACAATATGAATCTCTGCTGCATCTTTCCTCTGCAAGACTTGATTTTTGTTTAGTCAGTTGCTTTTCAGCTTCATTGTCTTGGTCTTTTTTTCCATGGCAATTATTTCTCCTAGAACCAGAACCGTTACAACAGTCAAGTTCACCATCATGCCGACCAGAATCCTTGTTAGACTTTTCTTCTGCAAGCGTAGCATTTTTCCTAGCCAACTGTTTGTGACAGTTATTATCTTTTTCTTTCTTGTAGCCATAATTGCTCTTCCTATGACCAGAACAATCACTGACATTACTTTCATTCTGCCTAAATGAACCATTAGTTGAAGAACGATTTGGTTTCAAACTATCTGCAGTCCCTTGTACTTTGGTTGCCGCCCTTTGTACAACACTAGCTTTTTTCTCAGAACTGGTTCTGTTAAAGATAAATTTAACTGCAACAATTAGAGCAAAATGAAGATATGAGGTAATAAAGAGTCAACATAGCTATCACCACATAACTGAATATGAAAGGGATTAACTAAAAGAAAACAATATATGTACCATCAATTCCAGCAATTTTATCATCTATCTTCTCTGAGATTTTGGAGGTTCCAACATCAAATGTTCGGTGAAAAAGGAAGTCGGCCAACTTGATTTCTTCATCTGATGGTTGCGGATTTCTTACATCCTTCGAGATGCATAGAACATCACATTTTCCAACAATTACTTCCTGGTGTAATAATGTTATATCAATACAGTAATAGTCCCTATCAATATTAACCCAATGCCAGGAAGTAGTAGAAAAGGTATCAGGAAAATAAGTAAAGAGAAATAGCAGACACAGATTTTTCATTTGTCGGCTACCTATGACTCAGCATGAAATGAGATGCCATCATCAACTAAAAAACACCATAAGTTTGACAAGGAATAAGCGGGTTCAAAATTTAAAGTAACAAAAAGAAATATCAGTTACCAGTTGGTTTTCATTGGTGAGGCCAACACCTGACCCCGAAGCCAAAAAAAGTTCATTAGAAAGTACATCTTGAACTCCTTGAAGATTCAACAGAAGGTCAGAAGGTTTGAAGAACCAGAGTAGCTCGACTCTCCTTGGGTTTTGACGCTGATCATTGTGTTCCCACATTTTTATGATTTTGGCAACAAAGAGCTCTGGGGAGTCAGGTTCACTGACATGGCCAACTAAGACACAGTCATAAAGACAGTACTCGGAACCATCATAGATGAAAGATTCATAGAATTGGACATCCTTCTGTTCCACTTCCACACCGGTTCTTCTCTTTTCACCCCACCTAAATTGTAAGCCTTCAACTTCTAGTGATTTTTTCATTCTGTATGGAGCAAGTTACTTCTATAAAATGCAACAGAAAAAAGAGTCTACAAATCAGCATTGCACGTCATTTTGAACAGAGATGTTAGGGCCGTGATAAGTTTACATAAAACATACTTTCGTTACGCAATACTAAAATTATGACAACCAAATCATATGGACTTCCAAAGGCATTCAAAGCTCAAATCCAAATTCATTAATAAAATGAAACAGTTCTAAAATTCAGCAAATGAAGATATCAGATTAAAGAAATAAATAAAAAAAAATCAACAGGCGTAATGCATAAATAATCACCAGTGCCTTCGCTACGAACAGGAACATATGCAATTCCAGAAGGTCAAAAATCGAAGCGAAACCCGAGGAAAAAAAACCACAGAGTAGGATAGTTGATTATCAAGTCCATGACAGCGAAACGCAGATAAATCGTAAAATGTTGACATTTTCCGCCAGTCCTGTTCATCATCCATAAACTAAGCAAACGATAAAGAATAGTTTCCGTGAAAACAAAATTTCTCTCGGAAGCGGAAAAGACAAAAAAAAAGTTTGAAGCGAAGAGAGAAACAAGTCCAGTTCTGGAAGAAAAAAAGGCACGACATGACGACAATGTACGAGAAAACAGAGGTGTCACCGACAACTTACACAGTTACACTTTCCCGGTGTCAGAAGGAAACAAAACCCTAATGCCTCGTTAATCCACCACACTCCTTCACCGTTCGCACCCGCTCGCTCTCCAATTGCAAACAAAAAAGTATATATATCGGTTTCGCTATTTACTTGTCAAAGTTTCCACTTCCCCCTCTTTTTTCTGTGCTGCTTCTGCATGTTGCTTTTCAAAATAACTTGCTAATACCAAACAAAAAAAAGCTTCCTAATTTGGCTTAATTAACGAATAAACCCTCAAAATTTAGCCATGTTTATATTTCGACCATATATTGATCGAATTGTATACATAACCTCCTGATCTTGAGAAGTCCTAAACGAACCAATAATAATAGTATTTAGGCGAAACAACGTTGAAGTTTCCCTACAAGAAAGAAAAATCCTTTAAAAATATCTAATAAGCTTTGGAAATAGGTTATAGTTGAAAACTTGAAAATAAATTGAGCAGTCGATTAATTTTTAATTTCATTAAAGCAACCTTTAGTTCTATTTTTTCCCGTTAAATTTTAGACTAACAATAAGAAATACGTTTCCTATAATATTTTAGATGCAATGCATTAAATTCTAAAAAAGACGTTTGCCGAGAAATAAACAAAAAATGAAAAATGTATGTAAACTAATCTCAAAAGCTAGCAAAATATAATTTTTCAAAAACAGAACTTCAAAAATTAAAAAAGTTGGGAGACCGTGATTGAAAAGGAGAGACCTTATCAAATTAAAACAAATTGCCACGAGACACGAAGAGATCAACGGCTATACTTGTTTTTAGGCTTTATTTTAAAATAAGTTGTGTGTCACTCAGTCTGATCAACGGCTATGCTTATTTTCAGTATCCAACAAAATCCATGTATCAACCAATGAATTTCTGCCAAAATCTGAATTTATTTGCAGAAGTTGAGATTTGTAATAAGAAGTGGTAGGCGAGTGACGATGGCCACGATGCGAGACAATGATTTTTTTTTTTTTGCTAAACAATGATAGAGGGAAGTAAATGAGAGAAGAGGGAAACGGTCGGTCCTGCCAACGTATCAACTCTAATTTTATTTTAATTTATTGCAAAACAAGAAGCAAGCAGACCATAAAAGAAAACTACGTAAAGTAAAAACATATAGTCTTCATTCTAATCATATGGAAACCACGTACGTAGTAGTATCTATATATGTATGTATATTCATAACCAAAACATTCCAAAGATAGATTATCTCAACCATTATTACACAAACCACAATATAACATAGAAGCAACTCTAATAGCTGAACCACACGACATGGGTCTCGGGGAGGAAATGGCAAACCGGTACTGTCCCTGGCTTTACCTTGAGGACTTTGAAAGCCAAGTGGTTTGGGTTCCAAGCCCAAGTGTTCTTGTGGCACACTGCAACTGCTTTAGCCCGCATCCCGTTCTCTGCTTCGAGCGGAACCACATAAACGCTCGTCATCAGAGCCTTGTGGCAGTAAAACACTGCGAATGGATACTTCTGTTTGTGACACACCACCGAGTTGTCGTCTGACAACTTCTTTGCCCCAGCCGCCGCGATTTTGTACTTTTGCATCGGTGCATTCGTGTTGCCCACCTGTAGTAACCAAGGTTACATAGATCAACCATAATATTAACACATTAGAGGTGGATATATAAATCAAATAGAACTAAGAAACCCAAGTGAAATGTGTTATACAAGTATTGGTTTTAATTATTGCAGAACAAAGGAAATCGGACCCATGACCAAATCTAAACCAATCTGATTATACATCAAGAACAATTCAGATTAATTTAATCTCTCTCTCTCTCTCTCTCTCTCTACATAAATATATATATATATATATATATATATATATATATATATATATATATATATTAAGAAAAGATAGATTTAACCATGATGCATAAAAGTAATAACTAGCAACATGTTATAATATTATAACCATTTATATATGTCTTTTCCTTCTATAGTCGAACCAAGTCTAAGATAACGTAAATTATCAAAACTGTCAATTCAAAAAAATCTAACATACCCAAAATGAATCAATTTGAATTTGAGAGATTTCAAGTCAAACCTAAAACAAGCCGTAAAAACGAAGATGAGTGTACGTATTAGTATATTACCTCAGTGGAAACAGCCCGAAGACGATCTTTGCCAAGTTTAGAAACGCTAAAATCGATCATTGACTCCAAAGACGTCGCACAATACTTCTCCTCTCCACCGACTCTTTTAGCTTCACACTCTTCAATTGTCTTCTTCATCATCTCCGCTTCTCCCGAACCGGGTTTAACCGAGAAAGTGTTCAAGATCTCCGAAAACTTCTCCGACCCAAACGGCACTGTTTCCGCCTCCACACGTGGCAAGAACGACGTTTTCCCGCCGTAACCGTCCTCCGCGTTAAACCTGAGGTTCATAGCTTTTCCGGGAACCAAATCCTTCTCCAAGAAGAAGAGAGCCGCTTTGGGATCGTCGTGGAGCTGAGTCTCACTCGCTGCGTAGTTATACACAAAAGGGTTGGATCCTGGTTTCACACCGACGTAGACCGGCTTGCCCTTTCGGCGCGTGTGCACTATCACGCCGCCTTTACCGACTCCTACGTCGGTTCTCTTCCCGGGACTACCCGTGTGGACGCCAACGCCTCCACCGGGACCTTTTCCGCCGCTAACGCTCACATGTGTCCCCTTACCCTTGCCGGTGTCCACGTGTACACCTCCTTTTCCGACGTTTACGGCGGTTCCTCCTCCGGACTTACCTCTCGCGTTGTTAACGTTTACGCCGCCCTTTCCAACTTGGACGTTAGTGCTTTTCTCGTCGGTAAAATCTGAAACAACGATATAATTTGGTAAGGAGATTCGTTTGCTTTTGACGTACAGATCAATTCACACATTAAATAGGAAAGATCGTAACCAATACACATATATTCAAACATTAATCTACTCATTTTCTAAGGTGAAAAAATAAAAGAAAAATACAAGTCAAGGAGACATGTTTTCTTTGCATTTACGTAACTGATTCTTTATGAAAAATTGTAAATTAATAAACTGGAAAAGCCTAAAGAAAATGATAGTATAGATTTAGAAGAACATCCTGAAGAGAAAAGAAAGAAACATATAGTTTCTAACATTAAGAAAAAGTAGTGCAAGACTTAGTATAAAAAATATAAATTCCAAGTTTGTTTTCTTGTAGTTAACGTAAAGTAAGAAAATTACCTATCGTCAAAAGATGATGGAGAGAGTTAGGCATGGGAGTGTTTGGTAAAGCAGTGTTCCAATAACGCTCAGGTCGTAAATCAGCAGCAATCGCTGTGACTGAAACAAGAAGACAGATCATCAATGGAAGACGAATCGCCATTTTTTTCTGGGAGTTAGAATAGAATTTGATGAATTTGATGAATTTGAGGAGAAGATACGTATAATTTATAATAGGGTGTTTAATTAGTAGAAAGATCTGAGTATGGATACAGACGGCTACCACTTACCAATCTATTTGGGGCGATTAATTATCACATACTCCCTAACTACCACTACCTCTCTACTTCTTAAATGCTTGTATCCATGTGTCGACATGTGTGTTTTAATTTCATATGTTTTTTTTGTGTGCGTGTGTTTGATACGTTGCATATGATTCGACGTCGGTTTTCTCTCTTAATTTTTTAGAGGTTCTTATTTGCACACCCCAAGCCATAGAAAATCAATCAATCAATTAATTCACAAATGTTTTCTTTGGGTAATCAGTTCCAACTTCAGGTAAATTTGTAAGATATCAAATTAATTTGTATGCATGTGTATATATGAACTAGATTGGTGGCTTTTGATGTACATTAAATTGAACCTTGGGTGTTTTGTTGAGTTACATGCAAGCACGTTATATTTTGAGGTGTGATTGTTTCCCTGTTTAATTACAAAGGAAACAATTTATTACAAAAATCCTCCAAAATCTCATTCTTTCCACAAAGACATTTTGAGTTTTTTTTTTCTTTTTTTTTCTCGATCCAAATCAGTCACTCCTCATAATATATGTCAATCATCGCTTGAAACTTAGAGTAAGATGATCAATTAAACACACAATAAACAGTTAGTAGCTTTAAGGAATCGACCAATCACTTCATGACATGTGGCCGTATTGAAGATTGAAAAGTCTTGGAAAGCCATGCATTTTGTGATCATGTCCATCTATTGAATTATTTGCAAAAACGTATTAATCTATGAGGACATCTTAAAATTTTTTATGAAAAATCGTAACTTTAAAAAAAATTGTAATTTATTTTAAAAAGCAGTTAATTCTATCGAAACCAAACTACCAATAATTAGTGTCATCCTCACACTAATTCCTTAAATTCTTCTTTTTTCTTCTAAAATCTCTCAATTGATTTTAAAAAATTGATGAATTCTAGCCAAATCAAACAACCAATTAAAGGTCGGTCGGTCTCCGGTATGTTTGGACGGTTCTTCTCCGATCGAGAAAAAGTTTCAACAGCAAACTAAAAGAGACTCACCTCATAACTTCGGTGTGGACTTTTCAGACAGAGAGAAAATTAAACGCATTTATGGCTTACCAACACATTCGTTTTCATTAATATTTCTAACTTTATCTTTATTTATCCATGGTTTGAGAATGAGTCTTACATTGTACCGATGTCTTTAATGTTGTTGAGATTAGTTCAAATAGATTAGTTTGAGATTCTTACTTATTCCCAACGAAGAAGGCCAGGATTTTGTTTTCTTGGCATCATGCATTTATATGGTATAATAACTTGGGATATTATAACATGAATGACGCAAACATAAATGCTAAAGAAAATTCGTAGGGGTAATGTATACATTAATAAAAACGTCGACGCAATAAAAAAGTGCATTTAAAAAGTAAAATCAAATTTTCTTGAAAATTAATAAAATTTTTAAAAACAATTCTTCATTATCACACAAAAGAACATTCTATGGTGTGTTGCTTTTATTGTATTTGTCTTTAGTATTTTACTTATCTTTATCTCCTTATCCCTATCACTCTTTCCTTCTTTTATTTTATGTTTTACGCTTTTGTTATTATCTATGTGATTTAGAGTCTTCCCTAAACATGGCAATATTCAATTTTGTTTCAGCTTTCTTCGAATCATTATCTCTTCTTCACGCTCAATTTTTCTTTCTTCTCTTCTTTCTTCAAATCACCATTCTTTTTCTTTCTTCAAATCACCATTCTTCTTTTTTCTTCAAATCACCATTCTTCTTCTTTCCACAATTCCTTCTTTCTTCAAAACACAATTCCTTCTTCTTTCTTCAAACCACTACTCTTTCTTATTTTCTTAAATCATCACTCTTTTTATCCAAAGCACCACTTCTTCACAACCTCTACTTTAAATACTCATAATTTTCTACCAAAATTTCATAGAACGATGTCAACTCTTTCTTATTTATCTGAAACATCACCGACGTGGTTTACTCCTGGTACTACGTTGCCCACACTGCCCACACTACCACCTGAAACTCCACAGAGAGTTAGACTTATCCCCATTCCAAAAATGCAAAAGACAAAAACGTGGATATGGTGTGTTGCTTTTATTGTATTTGTCTTTAGTATTTTACTTATCTTTATCTCCTTATCCCTATCACTCTTTCCTTCTTTTATTTCATGTTTTACGCTTTTGTTATTATCTATGTGATTTAGAATCTTCCCTAAACATGACAATATTCAATTTTGTTTCAGCTTTCTTCGAATCATTATCTCTTCTTCACACTCAACTTTTCTTTCTTTTCTTCTTTCTTCAAATCACCATTCTTCTTTTTTCTTCAAATCACCATTCTTTTTCTTTCTTCAAATCACCATTCTTCTTCTTTCCATAATTCCTTCTTTCTTCAAAACATAATTCCTTCTTCTTTCTTCAAACCACTACTCTTTCTTATTTTCTTAAATCATCACTCTTTTTATTCAAAGCACCACTTCTTCACAACCTCTACTTTAAATACTCATAATTTTCTACCAAAATTTCATAAAACGATGTCAACTCTTTCTTATTCATCTGAAACATCACCGACGTGGTTTACTCCTGGTACTACATTGTCCACACTACCCACACTACCACCTGAAATTCCACAGAGAGTTAGACTTATCCTCATTCCAAAAATGCAAAAGACAAAAACATGGATATGGTGTGTTGCTTTTATTGTATTTGTCTTTAGTATTTTACTTATCTTTATCTCGTTATCCCTATCACTCTTTCCTTCTTTTATTTCATGTTTTACGCTTTTGTTATTATCTATGTGATTTAGAGTCTTCCCTAAACATGACAATATTCAATTTTGTTTCAGCTTTCTTCGAATCATTATCTCTTCTTCACGCTCAATTTTTCTTTCTTCTCTTCTTTATTCAAATCACCATTCTTCTTCTTTCTTCAAATCACCATTCTTCTTCTTTCTTCAAATCACCATTCTTCTTCTTTCATCAAATCACCATTCTTCTTCTTTCCACAATTCCTTCTTTCTTCAAAACACAATTCCTTCTTCTTTCTTCAAACCACTACTCTTTCTTATTTTCTTAAATCATCACTTTTTTTATTCAAATCACCACTTCTTCACAATCTCCACTGTAAATACTCATAATTTTCTACCAAAATTTCATAGAACGATGTCAACTCTTTCTTATTCATCTGAAACATCAGCGACGTGGTTTACTCCTGGTACTACATTGCCCACACTGCCCACACTACCACTTGAAACTCCACAGAGAGTTAGACTTATCCCCATTCCAAAAATGCAAAAGATAAAAACGTGAATATGGTGTGTTGCTTTTATTCTATTTATCTTTAGTATTTTACTTATCTTTATCTCCTTATCTCTATCACTTTTTCCTTCTTTTATTTCATGTTTTACGCTTTTGTTATTATCTATGTGATTTAGAGTCTTCCCTAAACATGACAATATTCAATTTTGTTTCACCTTTGTTCGAATCATTATCCCTTCTTCACGCTCAATTTTTCTTTCTTCTCTTCTTTCTTCAAATCAAAATTCTTCTTCTTTCTTCAAATCACCATTCTTCTTCTTTCTTCAAATCACCATTCTTCTTCTTTCTTCAAATCACCATTCTTCTTCTTTCCACAATTCCTTCTTTCTTCAAAACACAATTCCTTATTCTTTCTTCAAACCACTACTCTTTCTTATTTTCTTAAATCATCACTCTTTTTATTCAAAGCACCACTTCTTCACAACCTCTACTTTAAATACTCATAATTTTTTACCAAAATTTCATAGAACGATGTCAACTCTTTCTTATTCATCTGAAACATCACCGACGTGGTTTACTCCTGGTACTACATTGCCCACACTGCCCACACTACCACCTGAAACTCCACAGAGAGTTAGACTTATCCCCATTCCAAAAATGCAAAAGACAAAAACGTGGATATGGTGTGTTGCTTTTATTGTATTTGTCTTTAGTATTTTACTTATCTTTATCTCCTTATCCCTATCACTCTTTCCTTCTTTTATTTCATGTTTTACGCTTTTGTTATTATCTATGTGATTTAGAGTCTTCCATAAACATGGCAATATTCAATTTTGTTTCAGCTTTCTTCGAATCATTATCTCTTCTTCACGCTCAATTTTTCTTTCTTTTCTTCTTTCTTCAAATCACCATTCTTCTTCTTTCTTCAAATCACCATTCTTCTTCTTTCTTCAAATCACCATTCTTCTT